>CM030359.1:78214661-80846409 GCA_017893485.1 Hemerocallis citrina
AACTCGAGAACCACACAACCAAGATAACTCGTGCAACCACTCGCACGAGCAATCAAAGAGAGAGCAGACGGAGGAGACGACGACAACGGGGAACAGTACTGATGCTATCGTCGATGCCACTGCTTGGCTGAGCGGCGAGGAGGGGAACTAGGGGGACACCGCACCGAGGTGCGCTGGCCGCTGCAGATGCTGTGGCGGAGGAATAGCACACACACGCTGGTGCTGTGCTGCAGCTGCTGAGGGATAGAGAAGGTAGCGGCGGTGGGTTTGCAAGGGCGGAGCAGGGGCTCGGGAGCACCGGGAGAGAGATGGACGGGAGAGGGTGGTCGGGATGAGAGAGGTGCACGGGTGGCTAGGGCTTAGGGTGAGGGAAGGTGAACAGTCAGATATTTATAGGGTGCATGGGTTTAGGGTTGAAGAGGTGACAGGGGGTATCGGGTACAGTAGTTAGGTCTAGATGGGGTTTAGGGCTTATCGGGTTTGGGTATAGGGTATAATGGTTAATGGGTAGTAAACAAGGTGATAGGTTTTAAAGGCTTAAAAAAATAGGATAAGATTTAATTGGGTATTTAGGTATAAAACAAATGGTTATAAAATAATTAGGAACCCAAAAATCAAGATAGCATCAAAATGAATATTAATGAAATAGGACAAGAACAGAATAATTAGGATGGAACAAATGAGAAAATTTGGGATAAAAAATAAGTTTCGATCAAACAAGAAGGGAAGAATAGACTAATAGAAAATATCAAGAACTCAAACGGGACGATGAATCAACTAAATGAATATATAGAAGAAAATATCCAAAATACGGTACAAAAAGAGATACAAGCTGAATCAAATACATGAAAAAAGAAAATACACTCAAAATATATAAAATGGAAAACAGGGGTTACAATCACAACCATGCATGCTATATTGAAACCACATAAACAATGAATAACTGGAAAGATTCATGAAATAATCCACAATAATCCACAAATGAATCCACAAACAATTTAGAAATAACCAACATCTGGGAGAGAATAAACTTCGGGTCCCCTAGAATACAAAGTATAAAACGACAGTAATACTAGAAGTAAATAACATGAACGAGGTAATAAAATCAGTTAAAATCTTGACTCCATTTCTTAGAAGATTTGCTCACCAAGTCCTTCAGCCAATTCATTAATTAGATGCAAAACTAAACATATTTATTCTTAATAACACGAAAACACAAATTCGGAACAACAAACGATTCTGTACAAATATGACTTTCCCACTGTTATGGGAAAGCAAACTAGGTTCCGTCAGGGGTTCTAGAAACTAAACTCTCTGCTGGTTCCAACGCATATTCACAAGACATGTTTCAATTACAGTAGCTAGGTCTATTAGTTTGTTATTTACAAGTCTAGAGTTCTGGCAGCAAGATGGGGTCAAGTTATTGTAGGTGTAACAAGACTGGTAATTCATTGATTAAACTTTTTAGAAAATTATAAAATGACTCCTAAGCATGTCTAGCAACATCCTGGGGAATTTCAAGTCTTCAATCTACTGATAACACATTATTTTAATTAGTAAATCGTGTCGATATGCTTTTAAATAGAAATATGGAATTTAAACCTAACAGTACTAAAAACAGGATAACCTGTAGTCCACAAATCAGGATTCTGATCCATTAGAAGTTTCGGAAACTAGATCCAGTGGGATACAAATTTGGATTATAAAGGTTTAATTTATTTTATCAGAAATTTGATCATAAACTCACTACAAAATGGAATAAACAGCAAGGTAGCAGCATAATAATTTCATTTGCAACAACCAAGATACAAAAACATGTACTCTTCTAATAGAATTTAATCAAGTATTTATATTCAGTATTTCGGGTATATCCCTACTGTTAACAGGATGGAAGATTATCACTCCTACGACTTAAAATTACTATTAATAATTATACTGTTACAATTCATACAATCAAAAATAGACTAGCGTATATCTCTACACATGTTTGTGCGGTGCATGCAATAGAATAAGTATTATGAATATGAAAAAATGAAGAAGATGGTATATGGCTATAAAATAACATGGTTTAGGGTTCGAATTAGCGGTGTGGCACGAAAAGAAAGCAATTACTTAGTTTCACCGATGAATCCGTAATAACTTGGAAATGTAACAATCAATTGAGATACGATAAACTAAGTAAAGAGCTACTTGTGGAGATCAAAAAAGCTTCTTGAACGAGAACAATAAGTCGGTTCAAGAAAATTTGCATTTTTGATGGTTATTTCGAGTGTGAACGAATAACGAGAGTAAGAGAGTCCCGACGGCAACGGAGACGACAATAACAAGCAAGAGCGATGGCAGCAAACAACACCAACCTGGCAACAACAACGACGAGAACGACAGCACCCAACAGTAAGGTGAATGTCGAGCATGGGGACTGTAGTTGTTGTTCGGCCATTGGGGGACATCAATGATGCTGCGTGTGAGGGATGGAGAGTAGTAGTGGTGATCGGCATCTCTACGGTGGCGTGGGACAACAACAGCAAGGGAGAGGGTTGCCGGTGCTCGAGGGTGCAATGGCGGAGGTCAGGTGTTGTCGGTGTTGCTTAGAAATGATAACAGGGGGGTGGGTTGCCGGTAGTCGTGATGGTGCTTGGAGGGAAGGAGCTGTAAGGCGAGGGAGGTCGGCAGACAATGGAGGAGGCAGTGGGGTGGCGATGATGGAGATGACAATGGAGTTGAGAAGATGACGGAGGAGCTTTGGGTTACTGGAGGCTGAAGAAGGAGATGATGATTAGGTTAGTGGAGATTAGGGTTAATTAGGTGATTATAGGATATATATATATATATATATATATATATATATATATATATATATATATATATATATATATATATAGTTTTTGGGTTTCGGGTGCACAGGGTTGGGTTTCGGGGTTATGGGCTAATCACAAACAAAACAAAAATAACAATGCCAATAAATGATAGTATAGATTAGAATTGGGTTTTGACAAATTAATAAATAATCAAGGGAAAAAGAAATAAGATTATAAATGAAGTATGAATTGGGTTTGGAATCCAAAAGAAGACCCAAGAAAATAAATTAAATATAAGGGATAAATTTATACGAACAAAAATAATTTATAAAGTAATTGAAATCAAGAATACGAATAAGAGAAAAATGAAAAATTCGTATAATCGGAAACGGGGGTTACACTAGAAGTTATTTTGTTGTTTAAACTTTCAGATGAAGTACTGCCTCACGAAGGAGCCTATTACATTTACATAAATAAAGATCTAAAGAAACCCTTGATTGTAATCTTGATACAATAATCGTCCTACATATCCTGAAAAGAAAGTCACATGAACAATACAATATAACTTTAAAAAGAAGTTGGGCTCAAAAGGATCCACCCAGAATCAGCTCATCTGCTGCTGTCAGCCGCTGTCGGTCGACTGATGCCAAGAGCAGTCGACTGCACATGTAGTCGACTGTGATCCCCTATGTGGTTGCAGTTGACTGACACCCCCTGCCAGCCTGCAAACAACCTTTTCTCATTACACCGTCTTCTCTTCACATCGAACCTAGTATGCATGATATAAAACCAACAAATTTCGGAGTCAAAAAATGTTGAGTAGGGTACCCTAGGTTCTTAATGTAAATCGGACCCGACTGGACCGGACATCCATATGTTCAAGCTCGAACCGAAATTCTACAAAGATGGGCTTATGTCCGGCTCGGTTCGTCAAAAAAGAAGAATGCTACATTTGTATGGATGGACCGGACTTGGTAATGTAACGCCCCAAATTCCAAACAGATGTAATTCGTAGCAAATATAGGATTTTATACTTCAATTCGTACAAAAATATAAGGAATTTAAAACTTTTCATTCCAACATTATTCTTTACAATAGCACAGCGAAAATAAATGAATACAATAAATCTACGATAATGAAAATTCTTCAATCTTGTAACAACTCATCATAGTGACTTCAAGTCCATGCCAAGTCCAATCCTGCAACTAGGAAACTGTGGACACGTCAGTTGCATACAACTAATGCAATGCTACAATACAAAAACTCTTTAATTTAGCAAATACAAACTTGAATGCAAAAAGGAAAAGTGACTATCCTAGTCGTTTAGTGTATGACATGAGCTTAATGCCTAATGCAGTCTTTTATACTTATGACACTAATGCACAGTTGTTCGGATTCTATGCATCTCATACTACATAGGTCCGAGGGCAAGCCCTTAACATACTCCTCATTATAGGTTTACATCCCACGTCATGCAACCTAACCCAATGAATATACTCCAACGCGTAGTCATCGATGAGCCGCACCCCCAGGATATTGGGCCTTACCGGCCTACTCTTAGCCCATATATTATGGATTTACCAGGTGTATCCTCAACTACGAATCCTAGCAAGTCGATCGCCCGCAACTACAGACGTTTTCGGCATACCCCTAGCCCACACACCGTGGATTTACCGGGCGAATCCACGGTCCTGACCATTCCTAGGAACTGCAGTCTCTTTACCGTTCTTTTCGATGATAGGAAGACATACCCCTAGCCCACACACTGTGATTTACCGGACGTATTCCTCTATCTCGAACCCCTCAGAGCTGCACATTCTTTACCGGACATGTTCGTCATTGTTTCTATCATATCTTATCTAGTACCTATCCTTAAGTTCAAACATGAATAGTATTGCCACCTAGAGCTAGCTTACCCTCCTACCGGTCTTAAACAATATATCGGGAATGATAGCCTATATTGTCCACTTCTCAAATTTCAATAATCTCTTTCATCACTTTGTCAGTACTTTGGGTCTCACTTAGTCTGTAGAATCAACACAATTCATGGTCACAACATCATGGGTTATCCATACCCCGTTTATTCACATTGTAAAGCTTCATTCATTCACATATCCAATTATTCCCTTGTTCAAACAACTCAGTTATTTGTATATCATTTTCATAGTCTTATCCAACATTTCACTTAAACATTCTCTATGTAAAATATATAGTTTATTCACCCCCTTTTAATAGGATTTTCAATGAAGTTGTCAATTAACCAAACTTATCTATTTCATTTGATAGATACTTTTTCCAAACAATAAGATATTCAACTTCCAATTTATTCTTTAACAAACTCAATTTAACTTTAGACCGAATATAATCCAAATGATAAAAATTTTAGAATACCTCTAGTCAAATAATCAAAATTTTCTTCTTGAAGGAAATGTAAATTAGAATTTATTTTGTCCCAAAACCCAATTTTTATATTCAATTCAATCCCAAAATCTTCTCCTTGATTATCATTTTAAATCTCATAATCTAACCCTAGACAAGATAATTAAATGTATCTTAATCAAATGTGAATTACCTTTTATTTAATCCCAAAATATATTTCAATTTTATATTTAGCCATTTCTGAAATTTTCCCTTAATTCCACCCTTTAAATCCTTATATTCTCACACAAAACATTTTAAAAAGAAGAAAAGAATTAAAAAATAACAACACCCCCCGCCTCAAAATTTTCTTCTTGAACGAAATGTAAATTAGTATTTATTTAGTCCAAAAACCCAATTTTTATATTCAACTCAATCCCAAATTTTTCTCCTTGATTCCCATTTTAAATCTCATTATCCAACCCTAGACAAGATAATCAAATGTGAATTACATTTTATTAATACCAAAATAAATCTCAATTTTATATTTACTAATTTCTGAAATTTTCCCTTAATTCCACCATCTAAATCATCATATTCTCACTCAAAATATTTAAAAAGAAGAAAAGAATAATAAAAAAAAAAGTCCCCCCCCCCCCCCCTGACTCGAACCCGAACACAACCCAGAGCGCCAACCCCTTCGCGCGCTAACCAAGAAGTCCAAACATCATATCTGACTATATCCACCTTAAATTACTTTTATACTAACTTTTTGTTTCTCCCATAATTTGATTTAATCGTATAACTTCAAATTTTCTCGGATCTGGAAAAGTAGTGTCGCAGTGTGGACATGTGAAAGACATTGTGCACTTAAGCTAGCTATTCCGGTAATTCCAACCGATAAGCCGTCTTCCCAATCATCTTCTATATCTTATATGGTCCTATGTACCATGGTGCTAACTTTCCTCCTTTCCCAAATCGGATCACACCCTTAGTTGGAGATACCTTCAAGAAAACATAGTCACTCTCTTCGAATTCCAAATCCCTTCTCCGGTTGTCAGCATATCTCTTTTGTCTGCTCTGTGCCTCGATCGGCCTCTTCTGGATCAACTCTATTTTCTATGAAGTCTGCTGCCCTATTTCTGACCCGTACATCTGCCTTTCTCCCACTTCATCCCAACACACCGGCGTTCTACACTTCTTCCCATATAGAGCCTCATACAGTGCCACACCGATGCTAGTTTGAAAACTGTTATTGTAGGCAAACTCTACCAGAGCTAAGTACATCTCCCAGCTCCACCAATATACATCACACAACACCTCAACCTGTCCTCCAACACACAATTGACCCTCTCAGTCTTCCCATCTGTTTGAGGATGGAAGGTAGTGCTAAAGTCAGTCCTGGTTCCCAAAGCTGCCTGAAGACTTCTCCAAAAGTGTGACGTGAACCGTGCATCTCAATCTGAAACAATCTATACGGGAATTCCATGCAGTCTTACTATCTCCCCGATGTACAATTCCGCCAACTTCTCCATCGACCGGGTGATTTTCATTGCCAAGAAATGAGCAGATTTAGTTAATCGATCCACATTTACCCAAATCGTATCATTCCCTTTGGGAATTCTAGGTAGCCTTGTGATGAAATCCATGCTGATGTTCTCATATTTCCATTCCGGAATGGGTAACGGCTGTAACAACCCTCTGGGTCTTTGATTCTCTACCTTGATTTGTTGACAGGTTGCACATCTTGCTACAAAACCTGCTACATCCCTCTTCATTCCCGACCACAAAAAATGTTGCTTAATATCCTTGTACATCTGGGTGTTCTCTGGATGCACTGATAATAAAGTAGTGTGTGACTCCTATAGAATGCACTCCTTTAATTCTGCTTGATCAGGTACACACAATCTTTCTCCGAACCAAAACACTTCGTCCTTCACTTGAAATCCTGACAATTTACCTGTTCCGACTTGTTCCTTCATCTTCTGAATTTCTGGATCAGATATCTGACCATCGACAATCTTCTCTCTCAGCGTGGGCTAAAGCCTCAACTGCACCAAAGACACTCCCAGTCCTTCCAATACTACTTTGATTCCAGCTCGGTCGAACTCCTTTACTAGTTTCTCCTCAGTTGTAATCAAACAGGATAAGCTGCCTTTCCGACTGAGTGCATCTACCGCCACATTTGCTTTTTCCGGGTGATACTTTATTTTTGGACGAATATCTTCTAGCACTTCAAACCACCTTCTCTGCCTCAAGTTTAGATCTCTTTACTAATAGACTGTAACACCCCAGCCTCGATCATCGATTTTAGCAAACAACTGCTCACCACAGCCTGTCTCATAAAAAGTGTTATAAATTGTTGGTGACCTATAATCCCAGGCAATTTATATATATATATATATATATATATATAATCACTCAAACCCTCGATATGGGATCAAATCTCCACATCTCCTGTCCTCTCTTTGAGAGAAACAACAGCAAAGCCCCCAACGGGGGGCCCCACGCCTGGGCCCCTATTACCACGTGGCGGCGCATACAGCAGCTGCAACAACAGCTATATTTTTCCCCCCTGCACATGCCAACACAGGGGTGGGGTCCCACACAACACTTGTGCTGCCAAATAACAACCCCCCATTACTCAATTAATTCCCTTATAGGAACCCCCCATAGGAAATTCATATAGGCCAACTACTATTTTCTTAATTAATTATCCACATATATGTCTATTCTTAACACAGGGTGTTACATAAATGCACTTCAAACTCTTGTGATCTGTGTACTTGTTGACTTTCTCCCCATACACATAATGCCTCCACTACTTCAAGGCGAATATGATTGCTGCCAACACCAAATCATGGGTTGGGTAATTTTTCTCATGCAATTTCAATTTCCTAGACCCATAAGTTGTTACCTTTCCCTCTTGCATTAGTACACAGCCCAAACATCACAGCTAATTCCTGCTCGCGGCAGAGCCAAAATTGGAGCGGTAGTCAACCTCTCCTTCAACTCTTGAAAACTTGCTTCGCACTGCTCTGACCACTTGAAACATACATTCTTCCTCGTAAGTCCTATGAGCAGGCACGACTATCTGAGCTTAGCCCTAAATGAATCGGCGATAGAAACCGGTCAAGCCCAAGAAACTCCTGATCTCCTTCTGTAATGCCCTGGATCTCCGTTACCGAAATTCGTGACACAACCAGAATCTTTGCCTTCAATTGCATCTCAACACAGTAATAACACGGAAATTTAAAAACTTTTTATTGCCAAATAAGGTCATTACATCATCGATTACAACCAATATCTTGTTCTTGAATAAGAATATAAATTACATTAACTCATTACATCTTATTACAAAATATTTACCAACTACTCTTGTAAAGCTATCAGCTGTCTCCCGGAAATGGTAATCGACTGATCATGGCCGAAGCTCCGCTGAGTGGTCAATCTACTTTCCTGGAACTTGCCCCTTGGCTTGACTTCCGCTGCACGACTCTGATATTTCTGCACCTGCTCGAAAGGTAGGACCGGTAACTAAAAGGTAGGGAACGTCAGTACTTCGACTGACGCAATGCTGATAATAACAGTGATCTTCAAACTGGCAACCACAAACCATCTTGAATGGAAAAAGAAATGTGCATCCTAATTCCCTAGTGTTCGTGTATGCCATGATCTAACAACTAAATGCACCAGTCACATGCCTTATTCTAATGCAAGTAAGACTTTGGGACTTTGGATTCGCATGCATCTCATACTACATACGTTCCAGAATTAAGCATGGCCTAATCTAATGCACAAACAAAGAATTCACACGATGCACCTACTCTAATGGAATTCATTTGGGAATGTATGCATCTCATACTACATAATTTCCCAAAATCAACTTTAATAGAAACGTATGCATCACATACTACATACTTTTCAAAAAGTTCTCCTGTCCTGATTGTAGGGTTCATTCCTTCTCCATGCATCCTATCCTTGTACTCAACCTGTTCCAGTCACTCGGTCTAGTCCCGTACTGCGGTTCCTAAAGTGGTGGTCGCGTTTGCCACTTAGTAAAAGCCGTGTCAAATCTTCCGGTACAAAACCATGTACTCAAATGATGTCAATGATTCACATAAAGAAAAAAACCCACGTGCATAAGAACATGATGGTCTAAAGGGTCAAATCCCCCTATCCGATATGAGCTCCTCTCCCATTCCTTACCCCGGCTCTTTGGGAATTAACAGATCGAGATACGAGACCCGCGAACTCAAAACCTAAGAACCAAATCCGTATCCTTACGACAGGAAAAGTACAACACCCAACTATGGTCTGCTAGTACTAATTCAATGTACATACCCCTAATACACCACTCTAATCCAAGACTCACCCTAATCATTCAGGTAAAAGGATTGCTTCTAAAACTCTGCCCATCGACCACTAGCTCCGGTGACACAAGTCCCGCTCGCCACTTCCCCTAGCTTGAAATTCGTCCCTCACCATGGCCCACGTTCATCCTTAATTGGCATGAATACAACTCGATGGCACCAACTCGGACGTCCAATGCCTCGGCGGAAGTTCACAACTAGGGTTGATAGACGTAGGGTATCACCCTACCCTTGTGACTAACTCGAGTCACAACATCCACAATAGGAATCAAACACCAACAAGACTAGCAATAGATCGTATTCATCCCCAAACCATGAGTTATCAACTCTTAGGTACACAAGGGGAAAAGTTCTACCAACACTTAGTCAAAACCAAGACTAAACAAACTAGGGTGTTTCCGCCTGAAACATAAGAGGGTCATAACTCTCATAATACAACTCAGATTTGGGTGTTCAAGCCGAATCTGGGAAGGTAAATACCTAGGCTACAACTCTATAGTTGATCATCACCTCAGATTCAGTCATCTAAATCCTCAAAATAGCCTTACAAACCTCAGCCTGTGTACTTCCTGTACACTGGCTGTACCTTAATGATAGTATAAAACTCTACCTGCTCATCAGAATGATACAAATCTAGGTTATGTGGAAAGGTGTGAATGTCCTCTACAACTTTCTAGTTGACCACCAATCCCAGTTATTTCATTTGATTACCCTAAACAGTCATCTCTCCCAGGTATACAGAACCACACATATAGCACTACACAAATAGAGCCTATAGCTCAAAATCCATTCTCTGTCCAATCTTGCAAATATCATAATTATTAAACTACGCACAGGAATCTCTTGAAATAGGGATTTTTGGAAAGCTCTAGATGTCTAGTACAATTTCTTAGTAGAACACTTCCTTAAATTCTGCACTTACAGAGCCACAAAAGTACCATCTTATCAGAGTGTCAAAACTGACTGTGTTCTGCACAGTACATGCTAAAATATTCATCATAAATCACATACCCATCAAATGGTCATCAAATTTACATTACAGAAACTAGACATCATCAGATATAACATACAAAAAGTTTCATATCCAAATTCCAATTAATCAAAGTGTTCTACCTGTTGTAAATATGCACAAAAATTCTGCTGTTCTTCAGCTACTATCTTGACTACTCTTGATTAATTAATTTTGAACATGCATCAAATTTCATCCAAATAATTTCATGATTTTTTCGTAGAGTCCAGATGCATGCAAGACAACATGGTAAAAATTTGAGAGATAGATCATGTGCCAATTAATTCTAAGAATTTCCACAAGTTCAGTTATCCCAATAGACAGACCCACTCTCTGCCTTATGACTCAGTCCTCAAAATGGATTTTATTAAAATATCCAATATCATCAGAAAATTTCGAAATAAATCATGTAGCTTATAGACATATATGAGATCATTCTGTATAAATTTCCATATCAAACGCCAATTATTCTGTTCTCTGGAAATTTGGGAAAATGAAATGCAGATCATGTTTTCTGTTTTCATTTCCAGATTCTAACTATCTACACCGAATCAAACAATCTCATGCTACAATTACTCATTGCATGCAAGAAATTAAACAAGAATGAACAAGAACAAGTTCAGAGAACTCCTCACCTTTAGTTGGCTTGAGAAGATGAGGTTTGACTTGAGCATCCTCCTCTAAAATCCTACTCCAAAGCTTGAGAACACTTCGTCTTGTAGCTCCATTCACTCTTTCCTTTTTTTTTTTTTTCTTCTTTTCTGAAATTTCCAGAGCTCAAGTGGTGAGAATAAAGGGTTTTTATCAAGAGAGGAGTGAGGGAGAGAGGGGGGGGGGGGGGTGGGGGGTGGGGGTGGGGGTAGGCCGGCCAAAATAAGGGGGTAGGGGAGTGAGGTGGCTAGGTGGTTTTTTTCCCAAACAATGGTTTCTAGCCCCTTGTTTTTGGAGACAAGACTTGTCTGAAATTTTTGGTCTTGATGAAGCTCTAGATGAGAGATGAGAGGTTAGATTTGAGTGCAAGCAATGTGCACCGCACTCAAAACTAGTGTATATACTAGTATCAGTTCATCTCATTCTCATGCACCATCTAGAACGCAACCATCCACACGAACTGCCCGGCAAACATAAACGCACTCCATCATTCATACATATATAATCAAGCAAACACTGCAATATATATATATATATATATATAGAATATTTTCTTACCCGTGGTATTACACCTTCACTGATGTGGGCCTTGGCCAACCCTTCACTGCTTCTATCTTCAGCGGACCAGTGGCCACTCCCTCCTTAGAAAGGATATGACGCTGGAATGCGACTTCGGAATTCCAGAAGTCGCACCTGGATAACCTGGCATACAGCTTCTGTTCCTGCAGCTTCTTCAACACTTCTGCCAAATGCTTAGCATGCTCTTCTTCTGCCTAGGAATATACCAAAATATCATCGATAAACACCATGACGAAAGAGTCGATGAATAGTCACAGGACCCTGTTCATCATATCCATGAATATGGCTGGTGCATTCTTCACTCCAAATGGCATAACTAAGAATTTGTAATGCCTATGTCGAGTTTGATACAAAGTCTTATGCACATCCTCTTCCTTAACACGGACTTGGTGATAACCTGACCGACGGTCAATTTTGAAGAAAACTGCTTTGCCTTGAAGTCGGTCAAATAAATCATTGATCCGCGGAATAGGATACTTATTTTATATAGTCACCTTGTTCAACTCTCTATAGTCGATACACATCCTCATTGATCTATCATTCTTCACCAATAAAATTGGCGCTCCCTAAGGCGGCACACTCGGTCTGATGAAAACTTTGTGCAAAAGCTCTTTGATTTGCTTCTTCACCTCATCCTGTTCCACTAGTGCTATTCTGTAAGGCGCCTTGGATATCGGTACACTTCCTGGCTGAATAGAAATGCTGAATTCCACATCCTGATGAGGTGGTAGTCCAGGTAGATCCTCCAATAATATTGTCGAAAAGTTCCGGACCACAGAAATCTTCTTGACTTCCTCAGGGATCTTCTTCTTGGTCAAAGCTGCCACCTACTCCTTGCACTTCCTCTTCCCGTGAAATGTTACAGATGGCCCTCCTAGTGCCTTCACCATAAATTCCTTGCTCTTGCATTTGATACTAGCATTATAGATCAACATCCAGTCTATTCTAATGATTATATCGACACCCAAGACTTCCAAATCTATGAGAACAATTCCAAGAACTCTTCCTTCGATCTCGAGATCACAACCAGCATAGTACCGACCAGTAGTCACTGTTTCTCCTAAAGGAGTAGCTACTGCTAATACCTTGCTAGGGAAAATTATCGGCTCAACCCCCAACTGTTTCGCAAATTTAGGAGACACAAAAGTGAGTGACGATCTGGTATCAAACAAAACTGTAGCTTTCATTCCATTTTTTAGAAGTTTCCCTGTTACATAAAGAATTATATTCTTCGGTGCATAACATCCTTCTATTACAAGACTTGAAATAACAGCATAAACTTTATTCTGATACTCCCATACCGGTGATGACATTGTCGGCATCCTCTGCGTCCTCTTTAGTCAGAGCGAACACTCACCCCTGTCGGTACGGTTTCTTCCCTGGGTCAGCCTACTTCGGATTCTGCCCTCCCTATTGGAATTGAGGTCAGTTTGGCTTGATATGGCCCTCTTTCCTGCAATTGAAGGAAGTTATTCCCTACCTCCTATTCGGGCACTCTGCCTTGAAGTGATCATTCCCTCTGCACAGGAAACAAGTGCTTGGCATTCCGGCTACAACAACAACATTCGCCCCAGTCGGCTTGAACTTCTGTGCTGGGGGCTGTCTCTTGAAGTTGTATGATGTTGCGGGCCTTTTGCCAGTACACCAGTTGTTCTTCTTGTTCTGCACCAATTTGTACAGTTCCATGTCGGCCTCCGTCGCCGCCAACCTTCGGACAAGTTTGTCGAACTTCCTGATACCGAGGGGTATTATACGAGACCTCAGACATGGCCTTAGCCCCTACTCAAACTTCCTCGCCTTCTTAGCTTCATCAGTCACTAACTCTGGCACATACCTGGAGAGTTGAGTAAACTTAGTCTCATACTCCCACACACTCATGTTTCCCTGTTGCAAGGCCAGAAATTCTATTGCCTTCTTCTCCTGCACGTCAATTGGAAAGTAATGGTTGTGGAACTCCTCCAAGAAGTCCTCCCAAGTAATAGGTTTATCGTCCAGGGTTCATTTCATGGACTGCCACCAGACTTCGGGGTCCTTCTCCAACTAAATGGTTGCTAGCTTCACCTTACTAGCCTCTGGGGTTTCCAAGACCTCAAACATCGTTTCAATCTGTCGGATTCAATCATCAGCTGCATTAGGATCTGCTTTGCCTTAAAAAATGGGCAGTTTCATCCTCTTGATGGATTCCACCAATTTGATAGCCTCTGGGACTTGCACTGCCTGTCCTGCCCTTCTGTTTTGGTTCACACTAGCCACAACAAAAGTGTTGAGTGTCTGGTACACACGGGCAAGTTCTATCTCTAAATCAAGTCGGTTACCTTCTCTGCTTGATCCTTCGCCATTTCTAGTCATTCTTTTCGGCCATTTCTGGTTCATAAAACTTCATCAATCATCAAGAATATCATAGACCATTCTTCCAATAGAATTTATGCAATTCCAAAAATAAACTTTATACATTCAGAAATAAAATTGGTCTATACATCCATACATAAAACACCAGAAAACTCCAAATCTTCCTACAAACATAATGCAGTATAGACTCTGCGGTTTCTCTTTGCTTCTCTGAGCTATCCCCGTAGATCATCTATTTTCTTCTGCATCTTCTCGCATCTTTCAGACATTCTTGTTTTCCCCAACGAGTTTTGTTGTCTAAATGGGTGAAATGCCGAGCATTTCTGTGACGACACTTCTCGAATTCCCATACTCGCTGACTCAGATCGGCAAAGTTCTGCTTATCCTCCGCATGATGCGCCTCCATGTGGGTTACTCTCCACTGGTGGATAATCAGCTGCATACGAAGAGAAGCGATGACATGGTCCTTCTTATCTCAAACTAGCTCTTCGTCCGAGGATTCATCTTGGGATTTAGGCGGAGGTGGAGTGATCTTTCGAGATTCTGGCAATTCCTCCTCTTCTTCTTCTGGGTCTTCTTCTTCTTTGGGGTCCTTAAAGAACAGTTCCTCTTCCACTTCATCCACCGGGTTTTGGTTATCAGCCATCTCATAGAGAAAGGGAGGAGAATACATCAGTGTAAATAGTAACGCAAATATAAATCAACTTAAATTTAAATCTCTATAAACTGAACTCACACTTCTAATGTCTACCCTAATGTGTTGTCCTTATAATTTTATACTACTTATTGAACCTAGCTCTGATACCACTCTGTAATGCCTCGAATTCCAAACACAGGTAATTCGTAGCAAATACAATATCTTATACTTCAATTCGTACAAAATACAATTAATTTAGAACTTTTTATTACAACAATGTTAAATACAACAGCACAGCAGAAATAAATGAATACAATACAATCTATGATAATGAAAATTCTTCAATCTTGTAACAACTCATCATGGTGACTTCAAATTCATGCCAAGTCCAATCCTGCAGCTAGGAAACTGTGGGCACGTCAGTTGCAAACAACTGATGCAATGCTACAATACAGAGACTCTTTAATTTAGTAAACAAAAACTTGAATTCAAATAGAAAAAGTGATTATCCTAGTCGTGTCAGTGTATGACATGATCTTAATGCCTAATGCAGTCATTTATACTCACGATGAAACTAATGCACACTTGTTTGGATTCTATGCATCCCATACTACATAGGTTCGAGGGCAAGCCCTTATCGTACTCCTCATTATAGGGTTTGCATCCCACGTCATGCAACCTAACCCAATGAATATACTCCAACGCGTAGTCACCAATGAGTCGCACCCCAGGGATATTGGACCTTACCGACCTACCCCTAGCCAATATAGTGTGGATTACCGGGCGTATCCTCAGCCACGAACCCTAGCAAGTCGATCTCCCGCAACTACGGACTTGAATATGCTCCAACGCGTAGTCACCAATGAGTCGCACCCTAGGGATATTGGACCTTACCGACCTACCCCTAGCCAATATAGTGTGGATTTACGGGGCGTATCCTCAGCCATGAACCCTAGCAAGTCGATCTCTCGCAACTACGGACTTACCGGCATGCCCTAGCCCACACACCGTGGATTTACCGGGCGTATCCTCGGTCCCGACCATTCCTAGGAACTGCATTCTCTTTACCGGCCTTTTTGATGATAGACAGACATACCCCTAGCCCAAACACCGTGGATTTACCGGGCGTATTCCTCGATATCGAACCCCTAGGAGCTGCACATTATTTACCAGATATGTTCGTCGTTGCTTTTAGCATATCTTTTTCTAGTGCCTATCCATAAGTTCAAACATGAATAATATTGGCACCTAGAGCTAGCTTATCCTCCTACCAGTCTTAAATAATATACCGAGAATGATAGCCCATATTGGTCACTTCTCAAATTTCAATAATCTTTTTCATCACTTTCCCAGTACTTTGGACTCACTTAGCCTCTAGAATCAACACAATTCAGGTTCACAACATCATGGGTTATCCATACCCCCTTAATTCACATTTTAAAGCTTTATTCATTCACATATCTAATTATTCCGTTATTCACACAACTCATTTATTTGTATAACTAGTTTCATAGTCTTATCCAACATTTCACTTAAACATTCTTTATGTAAAATAGATAGTTTATTCACCCTCTTCTAATAAGATTTTCAATAAAGTTGTAAATTGACCAAACTTTATCTATTTCATTCGATAGATTCTTTTTCCAAACATTAAGATATTCAACTTCCAATTTATTCTTTAACAATCTCAATTTAACTCTAGATCGAATTTAATCCAAATGATATAATTTTTAGAATACCTCTAGTCAAATAATCAAAATGTTCTTCTCGAACAAAATGGGAATTAGTATTTATTTAGTCCCAAAAGCAAATTTTTATATTCAACTCAATCCCAAAATTTTCTCCATGGTTCTCATTTTGAATCTCATAATCCACCTAGACAATATAATCAAATGTATCTTAATGAAATGTGAATTACCTTTTATTTAATCCCAAAATAAATCTCAATTTTATATTTACTCGTTTATGAAATTTTCCTTTAATTCCGCCCTTTAAATTAGAGATGGCAAGTGGGCCGGGTCAACCGCCGACCCGCCCGCGACCCGCACGTATAACCCGACCCGCGAAACGGTGGTTCGGGTTCGGGTCAAACCCGTGAACAGTAACGGGTCAACCCGGGTCTTGAAAATAATGGATCCAACCCGCGAAACCCGGCCCGCGAACCCATTTAAAAAACCCAACCTGCCCGCCAACCCGCTGGTCGACCCGCGGGTTGTGAACCGTTAGACCCGAACGAGTCAAACATTCACCCGCCCCGGGTCGACCGTTGACCCGCGGGTCCAACGGGTTGAAACGTGCCGTTGGGCACTATTGTCCAAAGAGCCTCAACGGCTCTAATTGCCGTTTTTTTGGTTTTTTTGGGTTTTTTTATTATTTTTAGCCTATAAATACCTCCCAAAACCCCATCAAAAAATTCACAAAAATCTCTCTTACTCTCTCTACTATTATAACTCATTTCTATGCAATTTGTGAACAATTGAAGTATTGAACAAGCAATTCTTGACGGCATATACACTATCAAATTCCGATCATATCGGAACCAAAATTCAACAACGTTTTCAACTCTTCAACTCTCGTCCAACTCCAAGTGATCAAGTCTTCAACTCTCCTTCGAGCTCTCCTCAACACTTCAATTCCGGAATCGGTTATTTCTACTTCTACTTCTATTCTTATTTTCATGGATTTTTTATATACGCGTATCCACGGTAAACGGTATCAAAATTTCATACCTCTCTTCTTATTTAATTTTTGTTGTAGTTATAATTTTTGTTGGTTTTTTTATCTTCTCTATCCCAACCCTCTTGTTTTCTAGATTTTTTTTTATAACTCAACACTCCAATATTGTGTAGTTTTTTTACATACATTACTACATTATATCTAGATCACGCGGTAGCGGTCGTAGCCAAAGTGGGCAAGATTCCACCGACACTTTCCGTAGGCCACCAATTGTCCCAATTAGTGAGCCCGCCGAAGAGTACCATGATCCTCCTACCTAACAATGGGGTACACATGATGAGGTTGTAGGAGACATACAATTAGAACAAGAAGAACAACAACAACAACCAACCGAAACAACACAACCCCGTAGTGGTAGGAAAAGTAGAGGGGAAAGTAGTGATTGGCATAAATTTTACGATTTTATCCCGGACGAAGAAAATCCGAGTATATGTTTAAAAGTTTGTAAAACATGTTCTAAGGCATAAAAATTCAAGAGGGGTGATGGCACCGGTACAATTAGTAGACACATCCAACATAACCATAAAGACCTTCTTGTTGACC
Source organism: Hemerocallis citrina (assembly GCA_017893485.1). Lineage (NCBI taxonomy): Eukaryota > Viridiplantae > Streptophyta > Magnoliopsida > Asparagales > Asphodelaceae > Hemerocallis > Hemerocallis citrina. The sequence goes on from CM030359.1 coordinate 78,232,695, forward strand.
TACCTGGCCAACAAAAAATCAACCCTAGGACCGGTCTAGTTGATAGCCACCCTTATGATCCCGATCTTATTCGTCGGGAAATGGCCCGATTAGTAATAAAGGAAGAGTTACCATTTTCCTATCCCGATAGTAGGGACTTGGAAAATTTTAATCAAACGGCCTTAAACTCTCATTTTAGAAGAATCCCGAGAAATACTTGTAAATCGGATTGTTTTAAAGTATACAATAAAATGAAGGACGCTTTGATTGCAATTTTATGCAGTTTAACTTGTAGAGTTAGTTTAACTTCGGATTCTTGGACGGATGTCAACAATATTCCAATGATGGGAATAACCTGTTATTGGATCGACAATGATTGGATTCTTCAAAAAAGAATCATATCACTTGCCGCGTTGCTCTATCCCCATAGTGGCACTGAAATAGCAAATAATATTTTAGAAATTTGTGATATTTTCCATATTTACTGTAAAATTATGTGTATTAGTTTTGATAATGCATCTAACAACAATGCAGCAATTACTACTTAAAAATTCGCATTAAACCCTCTATCTGACAATATTTTTCATATTTGATGTGCATGTCATATTTTAAATTTATGTGTTCAAGATGAATTAAAAATAGCCGATCCATATATACTTAAAATTAGAAATTGTGTACATTTTATTGCATTAAGTCCCAGCGTATTTCAAGAATAGAAAAATTGGTGTAGGATTTCAAATGTACCTTTTAGAAGATTTCCAAAGGATGTTAAACACCGATGGAACTCCACTTTTGATTTATTATATGTTGTTACCGAATATAAAGCAGTTGTAAATGATTTTTGTATCGTAAAAAATATGCCAAATTTTGAAATGACTCCCACCGATTGGTTTTATGCCGAATCTTTGTTGAAATTTTTAGAACCTTTTAAAAACGCAACTTAAAAATTTTCAAAATCATATTAATCTACTTCTAGTAGCATTTTTATTTCAATAGTTACTATGATGCAAACATTGAACGAAATGTTAAATGATGCTTATGTTGGTGATATTGTAAAACCTGCATACAAAAAAAATTTGAAGTATTTTTATCCTCCTTCTATATTGATTTGTGTTGCTACCGTTATGGATCCTTGTATCAAATTAGAAGGTACGAAGAGTTTGATTCAAATGATTTTTGCATTACTTGGGAAAAATGTAGAAATAGAAATAGAAATTGATTGCGCTTTTTTTTAGTTAAATTTGAATCTACATTAAATAACTTGTATGATTATTATGATAGAGCTTTTGCTTCTAGTAGTACAACTTCTGTAGTTAGTTCTTCTTCTGGTAGTTCCAAAGGTAAGGGTAAGAGTAAATTTGATGACAGAATATTTAATTTACTTGCACAAATTCAATCCAAAAACCCATGACTAATCAACCAAATGAATTAAATTGGTATAACCAACAAGATTCTGAGTCTTCTTCTTCTCCACTAGATATTTTACAATGGTGGAAAGACCATGAACACACTTATAGTATTCTTAAATATATGGCTAAAGATTTACTAACTCCTCCTGTCTCTACAGTTGTTTTGGAAAGTGCATTTTCTTCAAGTGACAGGGTTCTAACTGATTACAGGAATCGCTTGAAGCTCAACTCGTTAGAGATGCTCGTTTGCACAGTAGACTGGCTGAAGGCTGAAGATAGGACACAAGGGAAAGAATTATCTACGTCCACAAGTGGGAGCAATTCACCGGAAGAACAACAACAACAACAACAATAGCAACCAAAATGAAGAATTCAATACCAACAACTGAACAACAACAAGTCAACAACAATAAATTGAAGGCCACCAACTTGAAGACAATTGTAAATAGATAAAAAAAATTGTATTAAATCTTTGCTTGTTATTTCAAATTATAAATATTGAAGTAAATTGAAATTTTATATAAGAAATATGTTTATAAAACAATTTTGTGAATTATTATTTCTTATTAGAAATTGTGAAACTTGTATAACTTAAAGTCATATGAATAATATTTCAAATTTTTTGGGCAATTTCTCTCTTACAATCTTATTATTATTATTATTATTATTATTATTATTATTATTATTATTATTATTATTATTATTATTTAATGTTTTAAAAAAAACCTATCTAAACAGGCCAGCCCGTGACCCGACCGGAACCGACCCGGGTTGGATCCGAAAGGGTTCACGGGTTGGACGGGTCGCCATTTCTACTTTTTGACCCGGCTCGGTTAAGCTACCCACCCGACTCGAATCCGCCCACGTCAACATCGAACCCGGGCGGGTCCGGCCCGGCCCGGCCCGTTCGACCTGAATGCCAACCCTACTTTAAATCCTCATATTCTCACTCAAAACATTTAAAAGGTAGAAACTAATTTAAAAAATGAAAAATCACCACCCCCCCCGTGGGACTCGAACCCGAGCACAACCCAGAGCGCCAGCCCCAACCACCAAACATCATATTTGACTATATCCTCCTTAAATTACTTTTATACTAACTCCCTATTTCTCCCATAATTTGATTTAATCGTATAACTTCAAATTTTCTTTTTCTTTAAATATTTTCAGGATTATTACTATACACAGCACCTCTAAAATTTTCATGATGAAATATCTCTCTAATTTAATATATTTTAACTTGAAAATTATTCAAATCACCTCTAAAATTTTCATGATGAAAAATCTCTCTAATTTAATATATTTTAACTTGAAAATTATTCAAATCAATATAGATAGAGCAATCTTTAGCCTCTACATTCTTGTTCTTCATTAATTCAAATTAGACCACAATTTGTTTTGAATTTATAAAATTAGTATGAATGTCCTACCAATTATTATGAAGTTAGGAAAAATACCCATACCCAATCCACTTGCAAATCTGCATGTAATTCTAACATAAATTTCTCAATTTTGCAAATTGTTGTGCATACTCAATTTCACATATACAATTTAATCATGGTGTAGGAAAATATAACATGAATCAACATTCATGAATTATCGTACATGAGCTAACACACATGATATTAACACACGATAAATCTTATGCCAATTTAATTTTTTGAATGCATGACAAATCAACTTCCTTGTTATATCTTATTCATCTAGTCTATTTAATTTACCATGCATCAATATTCAATTTAATTCACCAATCACATTCTAGATTACACAAAGTAATTATCTAACAATTTCATGCATCAAATAACTAATTTAGAAATTAAAGAGACACCCACCTCAAATGCTCCTAGTAGTAGAATCCCTTAGACAAGATAATTCTCCCAAGCTCTAAGCTCCACACCAAAGATATTCGGCCTTCCTCTTTAGCACAACCCGCAAGCTCCTCTGCTATCTTTCTCTCTCTCTCTTTTTTTGTTTTTTGTTTTAGTTTATTTTAATTTTGCATTTTTCTCATGACAAGAGGTGATATATTTATATGACAAATTAAGGAGCAATTATAATAACTCCCCACCTCATAAAAGGGCTCACCACTGACACACTACTCCCCCACTACCCCACTTTCTCCACTCACACTTGGCCGGCCAATCAAGGTTTGCACATGCACGTGCACGTGTATTCAACATGTGTGCACACTTCTTCATTCAAATTTTATTTTTTATCATGTGTGTAAGTTACACCCTACAATGTGCAATACTTCATCTAGATTTTAAATGCACGTTAGTTGCACACAAAATAATTTGGAATTCAAATTTATAATAAATTTAATGTGTCACAAATTATAGGTTAAAGTCTACTTGATTTTAATAAAAATAAATCATACAATTGTGACTAACAAAATGAGCGGAATAATTTTAATGACTCAAGAGAATTTCAGGAACCAACACGTGCACAAAATTTTACGCGCAATGCACATGCAAAAGAAAAATAATAAAAATATTTTTTTTCTGGGAATGTTATAGATAAAGCATCGGACCTAATAATTTGTTCAAATTTCGGTTCGAATAACAGTTCAGACGGTCTATGGTCGGTCTCAAGCTTGACTCGAACGGAACACCTTCCGTCCTGTTTATTTTAGTAGTTCTTATTATCCTCTACGTATTAGATACCACAAGGTTCAATGTTAAAACTTATAAAATTATAATCTCAGAAATTATCACTAACATTCCAATAAATATAGAGAAATTGGCATCAAATGCAAGTTTGATAAAAGCAGATTCATGTTTTGTGCTCTTTGCATCAGCAAACCCAGTTTACAGCAATGTTAGAAAAATATCGAGGAATATATCCAAAGACAACCAATCCCTAATTTCCAGAAAAAAAATTGGAAAGGCATAAATACCTAGAAATTGCTGGAAGGAGCGGTCTCTCAGAACATTATATTGCTGGCTAATGGCTTTCTGTACACATATAGCCAGATTGGCATGCAATACCATGGACCAATTGTTGATCATAATTGATATCTGATCAAAATGAATGCTGTAATTCTATATACCTGATACCTGATATACATATTAAAGCATGTATATCTTACATATATATTAATTGTAAGAGAGTAATTTCGCCTGCTGTTCTGTACTCTATTTTGTGGGTGTCCACACTTTGCTGTTAGCCAACTAACGAATTCGTGCTAAATGTTATTTGTCGTTTGAACTCGGAATTATGGGCAGTCGAGACATTAGTACACAGGGTAATGTTCAAGTTACTTTTAGGATGAATGTTATAATAACCCAAGTAAAATTGACTTGTTTTGCTCTAAGTTGTCACAAACTTTTAAAAGTAAAAGAGATAAATTTCCCCCTAAAAAGAAAGAGAAAGAATTTTAAATGCATGAAAATTTATCTTAGAGATACAGGTAGAGTTGTCTCACATTAATCTAATTATTTATATAGTCTTCAATTAATTGGGAATGCATATACAAAAAAATTCGTTCTTGAAATCTGATGAGAACAAGGACATGATTTTAATTTTCTTAAAACTTGAAAATGGCAAAACGTCATGTTACATAAATTAAAAATAACGAAACAAGAGTTTATATATGTTGCTGCTTATTTTGGTGTGGGAGCAAACAAATAGTGAGTTAATATTTGATGGAAACTACTAAAAATGTGACCTTTGATTTTCGTTGTGAAATGCGGTTAGAGCTCCTGAGATTTAATCTAGATCGTTGATTGGACACCGTGATCAAGAGTCGACGATTGCTAATGCAATCGATGGACCTGCGGGGATTGGCCCCGATGATAGACCCTCCGATGATCAAGTCAGAACCAGAAAGAGGAAGAGAGTTTTAGAGAGAAACTGTTGATTGCCTTCTGACTGAAGAGGATGGGGAGGGGTATTTATAGGCCTGTGAAACAGTTTAGAAGATTGAGATGTAACTGTTAGATCGTTATGAATTCCTTATCTCCTTCATGTTTCTCCTCCTCAAGAGATAAGCTTCCTTCTTAGGGGATACGAGATTTGACTCCTAGCCTTCATGAGCTGGGTGTCTCTCTTAGTGGGCCTAATCTATCACTTTTTATGGGCTTGAAAGAGGCTCATGTCTTGTAGAGGAGTCTGGAAAAGGCCCGAACCTGTTAAAGAAGCCCATTATGATTAATATGCATGTAGAAGCTTTGAGATCTTTACTGGAATCGTACGGCCTTGATTTGCTGCAATTTTTACCATTATCATAAGCCCCCCACTCCCCGGAGACAATTTTTTTGGCTTTCGAGGAGTAGTACGTTTTATTTTTAGATTCTTGAATACATTCTTAGCTTTCAGGATGCTTGGTGATACCTGAAACTGATTAGTGGCTTCTGAAGGCGGTGAATATCTTCTTGGATTTATTGGAAGTTTTCATATTATTCGAATTTTTTCGAATTTTTCTGGATTTTGTAATAATTTTCCAAATTTTGAACTCACTTTTTTTATTTTTATAATTAATAAACCTAATTTAAAATTATTTTTCGGAAATTTTAATGAAATTTCCAAATTTAAATAATTATTTTTGAATTTTTTAATTAAAATTTTGAATTAAAAATAAATTTATGGGATTTATTATGAATAATCAAAGTGCACACAAATTTTAAAGCGACCTGGCGCATCAGTCAGATGATGGCTCGCCCACTGATGCGATTGTGTGGCTGAGATCTGATCGCTGTGATCATTGGCGACATGGCACAATCTGGAGTGCCTATCAAAAGGGAGCTTGCCCGCTGAGTGAAATCAAGCAGTGGAGATGTGAGCATGAGTGGAGGGTGATGTGGATCTATCTAAAGTGTCCATTACACTGGAGCGCAGTTATCTGGATGATCTGTCGGCTACTGTTCTGTTTCAGAGCCCTTAGCTCGGCCGACAATTTGGCCAAGCTATAACCATTTCCTCTTGCACGAGCTATGGGATAACTTCCTCTCCGAGTTATAGGCGCTCTTTTCTCGCCGAGCAACTGATTCCGCCGAGCTTTGGTGCTCGTCGTCGAGCTGCGGAGCTCCTCTCGTCGAGCTATGAAGGTGGCTGTAACACCCCGAATTCTAAATAAGTCTGAATTCGAAGTTCAACAGGATCTTTACACTTCACTTCATACAATTTTACAAGGAATTTAAAACTTTTATACAACATTGTTTACATCAACACAGCGGAAGTAAGTTACAACATGATACATGACATAAATAACAATTTTAACATTTCTTTAAGCAGCATTCCTTCTTCGGTTCTTTCATTCATTTTATCCTGCATAGAAACCGTGGACACGTCAGTTGCATACAACTGACGCTAGGATATAATACATTAATTTCTCTTACTTGGAAAGCACACATTTGATCACAAACAAAGCTAGGGGGGACTATCTTATTGTTGTCGTGTGTGACTGTGCACTTAGTTTTAATGCAGTTACTTATTGTTTCGTGACAATAATGCACACTTGCTCGAACTTATGCATCCCATTCTACAAAAATCCGAGGGCAAGCCCTTAACCGTTCTTCATCTTGTAGGATTGGATCCCGCGTTATGAGTTAAACTACTACGGTAACTACGGTGAGTATCCTAGATGTTTTATGAATTACGAGTCCATTTCCAGATAGCCTGGAGGGGAATCCCATGTCATGACATGACGCATCATGTAGACAGTCTATGGACAATTTGCCTCTGTCATGGGACAATGGCACTACGTAGTCACCAAGCATCCCACAAGCGTCGCCACGGTCTCGATAATTCCGGAGAAGTATTCACGTCATGACTTGACGGATCATGTAGACAGCCTGTGAACACTCTCACACCGTAGATTTGAGGTCCTCATACATGTGTTTTTCTCTTACTTTCATCACATCTTAACTATGTATTTAATCCTTAGATAATCGAATCATGAGTAAAATTAACACCCTAGAGTTAGCATCACCTCTACACCGGACTTAACCATCAATTGATAACAACGACCCACATCTTGGTCTTTTTCTGCAACATTTATTTTTCAAGAATTCATTCATGCCGGTATAAGGATTTAGCTACACTCTAGTTCTTAACTTTTTTTCATGTTCGCCAAAAATGAGTGTTTATACTCACAAATTTCCACATTTCATCATGATCTTTTTATTACTTTTTCCATGCACAGTTGAACATATTAAACATCAAATTTCATATTTTAACTTACTCATCTCTTAATTTAATCTCCACACAATTTCTTGCATTCACATTTTTCCACTTTCTTTATTATATTAAAACCAGATTTTAAAAGAAAATTCATCAAGTTCTTTAATCCATTTTAATATAAAAACCACATCTAATCTTTACAAAATACATAAAATGTTGTAGAATTATTTTTTATAAAGTCTACATAATATTTGTAGAATAATAGAACAAAAGGCAGAGCCCGGATTCGAACCCAAAGCCAAACCCCCGCCCAGCACAATAACAGGCCCAAAGCGCACCCGAAGACCACTAAGTCCAAGGACTAACTGATATGAATAGGGTTCAGTTCTTTATATGTTGACTATACTGTATTTGAGGAAAATTCGAAATAAAAACAGAGCCTCTTCAAGACTCGAACCCAAGACTCCTTGCACTGTACACAGTGCCTATAACCCACACCGAAAGCAAGTATGTCCAAACTCAATTTCTGTTATAGTTAGGAGTCAAAAAAGTTTTATATTTACTGTCTGTTTATAAGTCTCTTTTACAAAATTCGATTTCTTAAATACATTGGTATCTTTCAAAACAAACTTGTCTAGAATATCTTTAAAAATAAAACAATGTAGTAGTAATTAAACTCTTAATTTTTAACATTAAATAAGTTTTCTTTACAACTTATATTTAAAAATGTACCATAGTTCCTTCTCAAAATACCCATATAAAATCCATTAATATACATTCTTGTTCTCTTCTTCTTTTCCATTTCTTCTAGAGACTAGCAATTATTCTTTTATCACCTCCACATTCTATAACAACAATTTATTCATTTAACAACTAAACATAATAATGTCCATTCATTTCAATCTACAACTAAACATAGTAATATCCATTCATTTACAACTAAGCCATTCATTCAACAAATCATCACACTAGCATGGTTCATTTACAAATAGATATTCTAACGTGAATTTCATTAATAGATCACCATGATGAGTTTTAATTTACTAATCACAATCAAAATTTCTCTTTTCTCTATTAGTCTCTTTAGGCAAACACATGGCAATTTTAGTTAGTTTCTCTAGCATGTTCATGAAATTAAATTCCTAGCATGGTAACTACATTAGAAGTAGAGAAATCATCCAACTTCTTTGAAGACAAATGGAAATTCCTGAAGAAACTCATTGAATGCACGATCGTCTTCCTTCTCCTCCTAGCTTGTGCCAAATATCCGAACCTCTCCTCCTTGATGGTACCAACCGAGCCTCCTTGATTGCTAGCCGACCACCCAAGATGCAAGAGCACACACACATAAACACTCAATCTTTTTCTCACACAACTCTATATTTTCTCTTACACAACTCTATCTTTTCTCTTACACAAACTCTACTTTTTTCTTTCTCTTTGAAATTTCTAAGTGCAAAGAGAAATGAAAGACCAATGGGGCTATTTATACACAATTCAAGACCAAATGATGGGTTGAGATGAGTTTGGATGAAGGGTTTAGATGCATTTGAAAGTTAGAAGAACAACCCACTTTCACATAACCACTTCTCCACTCCACTCTCTCCATTTCCCCAAGTGTGGCCGGCCTCCTCTTCATACACTTGCACGTGCATCTGCAATGCACGTGTCTCTATATGCACACTTAGTTAAGTTTGTTCATTTATTAATTAACTAATTTGTTACATGATAAGTCTACTGACAAGTTGTCTCAATTACTAATAGAACTAACTAGTGGGCTAATTAGGTCGGCTAAAACCATGGGCTTTTAATTAATTAATTTTGGGTGGGCTAGAATTAAATCATTAGGCCTAGGATTTAATAAGAGGTTTTTTTAAAAGAGAAGAAAATATTTGTTCATGACATAAGAATAATTTTTAAAGCTAAATACACACATTAATTTGTACGTGCAAGACACATGAATTTAAATAAAAATTTTAATTATAGGAAAATTCAGGATGTTACAACATTCCTTCCTTAGAATAGTTCCGTCCTCTGAACTACGCTTAAAGAGTGTGAAACAAACATAAAAAGGAAAGGAAGAAGAAATACAATCAAACAAAGAGCTCGGAATGATCCTTCAGCATCCACTCCTCGGATTCCCAAGTAGTATCTTCAACCAAGTGGTTGGTCCAGACTACTTTGACCATCGGCATCGTCTTGTTCCTCAAGACTTTCTCCCGATGATCCACAATCTCAACCAACCGCTCAAAGTAACTCAGATTCAACTGCAAACCCTTCGGCACATCGAGCAAATGGTGACTTGGATCTGGAATGTAACCTTTCAATATAGACACATGGAAGACATTGTGCACCTGAGACAACTCTTCCGGTAACTCTAACCGGTAAGCAGTTTTCCTAATCCTCTTCAATATCTTATAAGAGCCTATGTACCTTATGGCTAACTTCCCACCTCTGCCAAAACGAATCACACCCTTACTAGGTGATACCTTCCGGAAGAAGAAATCACCTTCCTGGAACTTAAGGTCCCTCCTCCGATTGTCGGCATAACTCTCTGCCTACTCTGAGCATCCACTAACCACTTCTTGATCAAATCAATTTTTTTAGAGGCCTACTGCACGATCTCAGGGCCAAACATCTGCCGCTCCCCCACTTCAAACCAGCAAACGGGCGTTGTGCACTTCCTACCATATAGAGCTTCATACGGCGCCATCTCGATACTAGTCTGAAAACTATTGTTGTAGGCAAACTCTACTAGAGCTAGATGCCTCTCCCAACTGCCTCCAAAATCTAGAACACAACACCAAAGTATATCGTCAAGAACTCGATTGACCCTCTCAGTCTGTCCATCAGTCTGAGGATGGAAGGCGGTGCTGAAATCCGTCTTAGTACCCAGGGCTGTCTGAAGACTCCTCCAGAAATGCGAAGTAAACCGTGCATCTCGATCAGACACAATGGTCAACAGAACACCATGAAGCCTGACGACCTCCCCAACATACAGCTCGGCTAACTTTTCCATAGACGAAGTGAGTTTCATCGCCAAAAAGTGCGCCGATTTGGTAAGTTGATCGACTATGACCCAAATCGCATCATTACCCTTCGAACTCTTGGGCAAATCTTTGATGAAATCCATGCTGATGTTATACCACTTCCACTCCGGAATGGGTAACGGTTGCAAAAAACCTCCAGGGCTTCTGATCCCCGACTTTCACTTGCTGACAAATCTCGCACCTCGCCACATCTCGCTTCAAACCTGACCACCAGAAATGCTACTTTATGTCCTTGTACATCTTGGTGCTCCCAGGATGTACAGAAAAAAGAGTGGCATGTGCCTCCTGAAGAATACTCTCCTTTAATTCTGATTGATCGGAACACATAACCTCTCTCCAAACTACAACACTTCATCTATGATCTGAAACTCTAATAATCTACCTGCGCTAACCTGCTCCTTCATCTTTTGAATCTCTGCATCTTCCTTCTGACTTGCTATAATCCTTTCATCCAGCGTGGGCTGAAGCCTCAGCTGAGCCAAAGATGCTCCCAAGCCTCGCAAAACTACCTTAATACCAGCCTTATCCAACTCCAATGCAAGATGCCTCTAGGTCGTGATCAAACTGGCCAAACTGCTTTTACGGCTAACTGCATCAGCAACAACATTAGCCTTACCTGGATGGTACTTAATCTCAGGATGAATGTCCTCAAGTACTTCTAGCAATCTCCGTTGCCTCAGTTCAGGTCCTTCTGTTGATAGATGTACTTGTGATCCATGTACATTTTAATTTCTTACTGTACACGTAATGCCTCCATTGCTTAAAGGCAAAAATAATTGCACCCAACTCCAGATCATGAGTCAGATAATTTTTCTCATGCGGTCTTAGTTGCCTAGACCCATATGTGATTACCTTTCCCTCTTGCATCACGACACACCCAAGTCCCTGATGTGACGAATCACTATAGACATCATACTCAACACCTGCTCTAGGCAAAGCCAAAATAGGAGCAGTAGTCAACTTCTCTTTCAACTCCTGAAAGCTTGCCTCGCACTGCTCAGTCCACTTGAAATTTATATTCTTCTTGGTCAGACCAGTGAGCGACACGACTATCTGAGCATAGCCTTGAATAAACCTCCTGTAGTAGCTAGTTAACCCAAGGAAACATCTAATTTCCTTCACTGTAGTAGGCCTTGCCCAATCTTTCACTGCCTCAATCTTTTGAGGATCAGTAGCCACTTCCTCCTTAGAAAGGATGTGACCCAGAAATGCCACTTCAGATTTCCAGAAATCGCACTTGGATAACTTGGCATACAACTCATGCTCTTGAAGCTTCTTCAGAACTTCAGCCAGATGCTCAGTGTGCTCTTCCTCTGACTTGGAGTACACAAGAATATCATCGATGAACACCACGATGAAAGAATCAATAAATGGCCTCAGAACTCTATTCATCATGTCCATAAAGATTGCAGGTGCATTCGTCACTCCAAATGGCATAACTAAGAATTTGTAATGCCCATGTCGAGTTCTGAATAAAGTCTTATGCACATCTTTCCCTTTCACTTGAACCTGATGGTATCGTGATCGAAGATCCATTTTGGAGAAAACAGATGCTTCTTGTAGACGATCGAACAGGTCATCGATTCGTAGAATAGGATATTTATTCTGAACTGCCACCTTATTCAGCTTCTGGTAATCGATGCACATCCTCATCGACCCATTGTAACCCCTATCTTTGTAAATACGTATTTTCTGTATTTAAATTTTTGTAAGTTATTTTTTTTCGCTTTCAAATTCTTTTGTCAAAATGTATTGTTGGATTTTCTATTAAAATCTATTTCCGGTCAATAATTTTATTTGTAACTATTTTCTATGATTTTTATATTGTAATACAAATCTTATTATTGTTATTATTATTATTATTAATTTTCACTAGTTATTAAAAATCTATTTCTATGTACTAATTGTATTTGTAGTCATCTCAAAATTAATTCTATATTATAATGCAAATTTCATTTTATTATAAATAATTGGTTATTTTATTTTCCTAAAACTCCAAACCCATTTCTCTAATGGATTTTATACCCAAATTCCCTTTTGGATGCATATAAAACCCAATAACCCTAAATCTAACCCTATACCTACCCATTACCAATTTGAATACATTTTCCTAAACCCAAGATACTACCCGTTAACCAATTACACCCCTATACCACCAGCCGTCACCTATAACCCTAATTCTACTTTACTCCTATTTAAACCCATACATATACCCCCCCCCCCCCCCCCCCCCGGTTCATCACTAGCTGCCTTCTCTACTATCCCCTACCTTCACAAACCCTAGCCTGCACCACTTGCTCTCCTCCATTCTCCTCTCTCCCTCTCCCGCCTGTGCAGCCCCAACTACCCCCATTATGCCGCTCACCAGCATCCCGATGCATCCCTCCTCCCAACTACAGAAACCCCAGCACCACTAGCAACCTCACCTCAGCGCCGCTCCCCTGCTCCTCTCCCGCAGTCAGCAGCGACTGCAGCACCTCAGTGTGCCCTGCACCTGCCACCCAGCAAGCCTCACCAGCCAGTGCGCCACCCTCGGCCGTTCCCTGGCACTACCGTCATCGTCCCCTCCCGACATAGTGCACCCCATTTCCTTTGGCTTGCTATTAGATCAAGTTTTGATCAGGTTGATTCTTGGCCGTTCGATTCCCTTGAGATTGTGATCATCATTGTCATCATCATCATCATCATGCTTGATTGAATATAGGACGTCGATCTTCTCTTGATCATCATGATCATCATGTCCCCTTGATTTTGATCTCGATCGTTGGATCTACTTTGATCATCATCATCTTGATCTTGGCCATCCGATCTTGTTGATCTTGATCTTGATCTTCGATCTTAGCCATCTGATTGTGTTCGTGATCTCGATCGTCTTCATCTTGGTCGCGATCGGTTGTTCATTTTGTTCGTGATCTTCTTGTTCGTGATCGTTGGTATCGTGTTCGTGCCCGGGAATCCGTTCCCATTATTCTTGCTTTTTGCTCCGTTTCCGTCGTCGTCTCTCAGGCAAGTAACTTGTATTCTTTTCTTTGTATAATACAAGTACTAAATACCGTCTGTAGTGTAGTTGTGTTCTAGAGACAATTCTTGTTTGAAACTCTTGTTATATGTTGTCTCTATTGTGTTGACCCGTCTGTAGTTTCCTCATTACACACATGACATGAAATAACCTAGGGATGACCATTTCTTGTTGTATACATGCATGTTGTCCATGACATGTTGTATGATCTCGTATGCTTGATGTGTTGATTGTAGTATAACTTGTTGTAGACTTGTGGAATACCCTATACCAAGTTGCTTGGACATCTAGTACACTATATTTCACGTCTGGTTATGTTTTGGATGAGTTTCATATGAATTGGTTGATTTGTGCATGAAGGATATTTTCTGTTTTGTATTCCCCGTTTTTGTTCAGTATTTTAGACCCTATTAATGTCAATATATGAAAATTATTTGTGAAAAGAATTATAGAGAATTTTGTCTACTTTCCATATTTTCTGATAGATCTCAGTTTCGATTTTTGAGTTTCGAGTTATGACTATTTTACAACAGATGTGTTTAAACTTTCAGATCCAGTTTATATGAATTCTGTATGATAAATTATTTTTCTACTTATGCTAAAGATAATATTTTGATCCAATATTTTGCTGGTTACAACTAGACTTGATTGGGATTAAACCTTAATTTTTGTTGATTTAATTGATGACTTTTACAAACTATTCTATACTTGCAAACAACTACTATACTTACAGAATTTTCATGTTGTTCGGTAAAGAAACATAATTTCGACCTGATTCTATTTGCTATCTATAAAAACTTTGTAACTATGAATTATGGCCTATTGTATCTATTTTATCACACTTTTTGACGGATCTGCATTTCAATTTATATTCTGTGAGATATTGATGTTTTAGTACTGCGGTGTTTATGATTCCAGATTTACAAAACTATCGTATCTTGTTGTTTTCTGATTTTACTTGACTATTCTATCTATGTTGAAAAATTATGAAACTTTATTTTCTGATACTAAATATATTAGGGAATACCCCAGATTTCTCTTAGATTTAACCAGTAAGTTTTCATGCTGTTTTCCTGTGTATGAATACAAACTCCTGATTTCTGGCTGAACACGTTTTGTCGGAACAATTCTATTTTGAGTCTTATTTTTGTGAAATACCATATGACTTATATATATTGGCTGGATTCGGCCAAGATTCTATTTTTCAGATTTTCTGACAGATCCGGATTTGCACTTTTGTAGTAACGAGAATTCCACATTTAGTGCAGTACTGTCTTGCTGTCCTGAACTAGAATTTTTGTTGTTTTATCCTGTTATGTGTTGTTCTTCACCTGTACATGTTTGTCTTCTAACCTGAACTTGTTACTTGTTTATACCATGTTATTCTTGCTCTGTTTTTTGCACGTACCTACCTGTTTAATAATAATAACAAATAACTAAGCCAGTATTAAGGGAAAGATGTAGTCAGTGGACAATATAGAAAAGTGTACTCGGAAGGAGGCCCGTGTTTTCCTCATTTGGTTACATGATATGATTTGGATTACATTTGGATAATTTGGAATTTGGTATATGATTTGGTTAATATGATTTGGATTACTTGATAGCTGAGTACACAGCCTTATAGACTCTACTACGAAATCTAAACGTAACTTGTTTGAATATAGCAACCATGTGGTAAATGGATGGGACACATAAAGTGATACCTAGATAGTAATAATACAAGACTTGACATGATATGATACCTATTACATGCTTACCTGTTACATGATTACCTGTACCTGCTACTTGACACCTGTTACATGTTCTCCTACTTGCATGATACCTATTACCTGTTACATGTTATATACACCTGTTATTACTTGATGTTGTTCATGATTCATGCTAGTTGTTCTATTTTGTGGCCATGTCTATTTCATGCTATTTGGTTATCTTTCCCATGTACTTGTGCCTGCACTACAAGCAGCCCGTAACTTGCATTGATGGGAGTTTTTTTCTTTTTCCTCTTCCTGTAATTTGTTAAATTGCAGATTTTGGAGATCAGCTGTCTATTGGAGTAGGTGATCTGAGATACTACTTGCTAGAGTTTTGCTATTATTATTTCATGTTTGCTTATTTGAATAATGTATCTGTTACTTGGATTATTTTGTATTGGATAATGTGACCCAGGATTATTGACTTGTTCAGATCTGGTTTATTTGAGATTATTATATTTTGTTTCAAGTAAATTTCTATTGATATATTGATTCATATGTGCATGCATGGTTGACTTCTCTTGCTTCCTACTCAGATTATTCCTGTGAAATGTTGTAAAGATCCTAACAGCTTATGGATGATAAAAATCATTCGCTGGGCTTATTCACGTATTCGTATTCCGTATTCCTTTTTGGGAAGCGGGGCAGGACACCCATCCTTCTTCTTCACCAACAACACTAGTGCTCCCCAATGTAACGCACTCAACTGAATAAAACCTTTTTCCAAAAGCTCTTCAATCTGCCATTTAACTTCATCCTGCTCCACAGGCGCCATCCTATACGGTGCCTTGGAAATATGTGCACCCCTTGGCTGGATAATGATGTTGAACCCTACATCATGATGCGGGGGTAACTCGGGTAAATCATCCAAGAACACAGTCGGGTAATCCTGAACCACCGAAATCTAATGCACCTCCACCAGAATCATCTTATTGCTGATAGCTGCCACCAAACCTGAACATCTCTTCTTTCCCTGGAAAGTGACTTCAGGACCTCCTGGAGCCTTCACTGTTACTTCCTCTATTTTACACTTGATGTTCGCACTGTACACCGACATCCAATCAATGCCAATGACAACATCGACCTTTAGGATATTTAGCTCGATCAAATCAATCCCGAAAATCCTGTCTCTAATCTCGATCTCGCAGTCTACATAATACCGATCAGTGGTTAAAGTTTTCCCTGATGGAGTAGCTATTGCTATGACCTTGCTTGAAAATACCTTCGGTTCGACCCCCAAGACATTAGCAAATTTAGGTGACACAAAAGTATGAGAGGATCCAGCATCGAACAGAATAATAGCTTTCTTTCCATTTAATAAAAGTTCTCCTGTTACATAATAAACTCCCATTATATAACAGTCTTTACTAAATAAACTGGGAAAAAGAATAACAGAAGATCTAAACATTTGCCTCCGTACCAGTAATGACGTGATCCACTTCATCAGCGCCAGCCTCAGTTAAAGCGAATACTCACCCCTGCCGGTACTGCTTCTTCCCAACTTGCTGCGGAGGTCCATTTCAGGCGACATTCTGCTGCTTAGGCAAGGAGATCTGTAATAACATGTCTCTCCACAATTGAAACAAGTCGGCACAAGGGGTCTCACCCAACCATTTCCGGGTCTTCTAGCCATATTGACAGTGTTCGCCCCCTCAAGTTTGAACCTTTGAGCGGGCGGCTGCCCTGGGCATTCCTAGAAAATGCAGGCCTCTTCCCAAAATTTCAGTTGTTCCTCCTGTTTTGGGCAGCATGAAACCTGCTCTATATCCTCCTCTGTAGCTGCAGCTCGCTTGACTAACTTTTCAAACCTCTTGATACCAAGGGGTATCATCCTTGATCTTAGACTTGGCCTCAATCCGTGTTCGAACTTTCGAGCTTTCTTTGCCTCGTCCATCACAAGTTTGGGTGCATACCTCGAAAGTTGAATAAACCTTGTCTCATACTCCCTGACAGACATGCCTCCCTACTATAGTGCTAGGAACTCCATCGCTTTCTTCTCTTGGATGTCGGATGGAAAGTGGTGACCACGGAACTCTTCCAAGAATTCCTCCTAGCCGATAACACCATTTCTCATAGTCCGCTTCATGAATTGCCACCATACAGCTGCGTCCTTCTCAAGTTGTAATGTAGCCAGCTTCATCTTGCTACCTTCTGGAGTTTCCAAGACTTCAAAGATGGTCTCGACTTGCCTAATCCAATTGTCAGCTGTATCTGGGTCTGACTTCCCTTCAAACATCGGCGGCTTCATTCGCTTGAATGACTCCATAAGTTTGATCGCCTAAGGGACTGGATTTGCAGGCATCCCCCTATGGTTTTGGTTCATGGCAACGGCATTTATAGTCTAATAGACCCTGGCTAACTCCGTTTTCAAGTCGAGTCCATAACTGGACCCTTCTCCACTCCTTTCTCATCTTCCAGCCATACTCTGATTTAAAAGATCCATTAAATTCGAAGTAGAAACATGAATTTAAATCAACTGTTTTATTTCATTGAATTCAAACTTTGTACATTCAAATTTAAAGCATTGTCTGACATCAAGCAAAGAACATTGAGATGATACAACATTCTAATCCCTACGATTCCTCTTGGCCTTCCTAAGCTCTTCCCATAGTTCTACTACCTCTCCCTTCAGCACATCATACATGTTCTTTCTCTTCTCGAGTTCCCAAACATGATGGCTAAGGGTTGCAATGTTCTCCTTGAACTGTGTACACTGGGTGTGCAATTGGTCTGCTCTCTCCTTCTGAGTCTCCACCTGCCTCTGAAGAGATTTGATGCGGTCTCGAGAAACTGGTTCTTCCTCGTCAGATGAAATGTCTGATGAGTCTGGAGGCGGAGTGATCTCTCGGGACTCGGGCCATTCTCCTTCATATTTCTCAATTTCTTCGTCGAATTCTCCTTGTCTGGGGTAGTAGTCTTCTTCGATTATGTGCCAATCATCATCTCTTGCGGGGTTGTGGTGGTTCGCCATCTTGAGGGAGGGAGAAGAAGAAGCATCAATCATAGAGAAACACAAATATAAGTAACTTACATTTAAATCTCTATACCCAACTCATACTCTAATGTCCACTCTAGGGTGTCGTTCCTTATAAATTTGTACTACTTGGAAACGTTGCACTGATACCACTCTATAACACCCCGAATTCCAAATAAGTCTGAATTCGAAGTTCCGTAAGATCTTTACACTTCACTTCATACAATTTTACAAGGAATTTAAAACTTTTATACAACAATGTTTACATCAACACAGCGGAAGTAAATTACAACATGATAAATGAAATAAATAACAATTTTAACATTTCTTTAAGCAGCATGCCTTCTTTGGTTCTTTCATTCATTTTATCCTGCATAGAAACTGTGGGCACATCAGTTGCATACAACTGACACTAGGATATAATACATCAATTTCTCTTACTTGGAAAGCACACATTTGATCACAAACAAAGCTAGGGGGAACTATCTTATTGTTGTCGTGTGTGACTGTGCACTTAGTTTTAATGCAGTTACTTATTGTTTCATGACACTAATGCACACTTGTTCGAACTTATGCATCCCATTCTATATAAAACCAAGGGCAAGCCCTTAACCATTCTTCATCTTGTAGGGTTGGATCCCTCGTTATGAGTTAAACTACTACGGTAAGTATCCTAGATATTTTATGAATTACGAGCCCATGTCCAGACAGTGTGGAGAGGAATCCCACATCATGACATGACGCATCATGTAGACAGCCTATAGACAATTTGCCTCCGTCATGAGACAATGGCACTATGTAGTCACCAAGCACCCCACAAGCATCGCCACGGTCCCGATATTTCAAGAGAAGTATTCACGTCATGACATGACGCATCATGTAGACAGCCTGTCAACACTCTCACACCGTAGATTTGAAGCCCTCATACTTGTGTTTTTCTCTTAATTTCATCACATCTTCACTATGTGTATAACCTTTTGATAATCGAATCATAAGTAAAAATTAACACCCTAGAGTTAGCATCACCTCTACACTGGACTTAACCATCAATTGATAACAACGACCCAAATCTTGGTCTTTTTCTGCAACATTTATTTTTCAAGAATTCATTCATGCCGATATATGGACTTAGCTACACTCTAGTTCTTAAATTCGTTTTCATGTTCGCCAAAAAAGAGTGTTTATACACACAAATTTTCACATTTCATCATGATCTTTTTATTTCGTTTACCATGCACACTTGCACATATTAAATATCAAATTTCATATTTTAACTTACTACATCTCTTAATTTAATCTCCACACAATTTCTTGCATTCACATATTTTCTCTTTCTTTAATTATATTAAAACCATATTTAAAAAGAAAATTCATCTAGTTCTTTAATCCATTTTAACATAAAAACCACATCTAATCTTCATAAAATACATAAAATGTTGTGGAATTATTTTTCATAAAGTCTAGATAATATTTGTAGAATAATAGAATTTTTTCCCATTTTTTGACTTCTCCTAAAACTCAAAATAAACACACAAATTGAGTTTATATTAAAAAAAAGTAAAAAAAAACTAAACAAAAGGCAGAGCCCGGATTTGAACCCAGAGCCAAACACCGATTTCGGTGTGGATGGATGAATTTGTGGGGGCAAACAGATGAATTTGTGGGTTCGGGAGGAATCGAATGGGTCAAACTTGAACACCTCCTTCACTATTTGAATGGCTCCTTGCTGTTGCCGCTGACTTGCACGAAGTTTGAAACACCGGGGTTGATCCTGGTGACGAACCCTCCGACGCTCTTGTCAATACTCAAAAAAGAATATGAAAGAGAAGAGTGATCACCTCGTAACGGTAGGAGGTAGGGGGGTATTTATAGTTGTCGTGGGGATCTGTTTCGAGATAAGAACAAATCTCTACTCCCCGGTGTGGATGGATAGAAGTAGTTAGAACCACCTCCTAAAGATAAGGACGAATCAGGATTTCTCCATATCCTTATGAACTGGCTCTTAATGGGTTAGGACCCATATCCAGTTGAATGGATCCGTTCCTGGGTTGTTAGGCTCTAGAGAAGAGATCCAGTTCCCATTTCGGACGCGTTTGCAGGTGAAATTATCATTTTGCCCCTGTGAACTTTAAGATTCGTGCCCAATTGAACGGTCCCGATTTAATTCCATTTTTAGCCATATCACGAGCCCCCCACTCCTAAACACTGTTAGCTACAGCCATTGGGGAGTAGTTTTGCTATTTCAATGGCGTACGGGATTTTATCAGAGTTCTTAAAGGGAGTTCGAATCTTGTTCGAGAAGTGATGGTGTTTTTCTGAGCTGGCAACACGTCCAAGATTGTTCTTTGGCTCTTCTGGACTTTTGGTGATTTATCCCGATTTTTAAACTATTTTTCGAAACATTTATTCAATTTTGCAAAGCGATGATTTATTTTCCGAGAGCACTAATTAATCATTCTAACTAATAATTATTTACCTAGGGGCTCAAAACATTTCCCCAAATTTATAATTATTTTTTTGAATTTTTAATTAATTTTTCCTGAATTTTTAATTATTTTTTGTAATTTTTAAATATATAATTCGAATTAATAAATAAAAAAAAGGATTTAATCACGGTATTTATGATGTGGCGTGATCTGGGACATCCATCAGACTTCGGTGTGAATTTCTGAAGAATAAGAGGGTGGATCAGTGCTTTGGTAACGTGGTTGAATCTGGAGCGTTCATCGGGCTTTGGTGAGATTTTCTGAGTGATCGGACAGTTCTTCTGACGCGAAGGCATTTTCTCTGCATGAGCAGCTCGGTGCCATAGTTTCTCGGTGCCTTGGTAGCTCAGACATCAGATCCGAGCTACATGGTGCAATCAAAGCCGTCTGATGAAGATCAGGCGCGAATCATGAGGAATTAATAGTTTTTCGCCAATACACAGTTCGGTGCCTCGGTCGCTCGGATTTTGGATCCAAGCTACATGGAACTATCAGGACCGTTTGATGAAGATCAGGTGCGAATCACGAGGAATTAGTAATTTTTCGCCAATACGCAGCTCAGTGCCTCGGTCGCTCGAATTTTGGATCCGAGCTACGTGGCACAATTAGGGCCGTCTGATGGAGATCATGCGCGAATCAGGAGGAATTAGTGATTTTTTGCCAATGCGCAACTCGGTGCCTCGGTCGGTCGGATTTTGGATCCGAGCTACGTGGCACAATCAGGGCCTTTTGATGAAGACTAGGCACGAATCACGAGGAATTAGTGAATTTTCGCCAATACGCAACTTGGTGCCTCGATCGCTCGGATTTTGGATCCGAAGTACGTGGCGAGATCTGAGCCGTCTGAGGAAAATCTGGCCCGAATCATGAGAGATTAGTGATTTTTTGCCAATACGCAACTCGGTACCTCGGTTGCTCAGATTGTGGATCCGAAGAACGTGGCGAGATCTGGGCCGTCTGATGAAGATCTTGCGCGAATCACGAGGGGTTAGTTTTTTTCCCCAATACGCAGCTCGGTGCCTCGGTTGCTTGGATTGTGGATCCGAAGTACGTGGCGAGATCTGAGCCGTCTGAAGAAGATCTGGCACGAATCACAAGAGATTAGTGATTTTTTGCTAATACACAACTCGGTACCTCGGTTGCTCTGATTGTGGATCCGAAGTACGTGGCGAAACCTGAGCCGTCTGATAAAGATCTGGCACGAAGCACGATGGCTTAGTTTTTTTCCCCAATACGCAGCTCGGTGCCTCGGTTGCTCAAATTGTGGATCCGAAGTACGTGGCGAGATTTGATCCGTCTAATAAAGATCTGGCATGAATCACAAGAGATTAATGATTTTTTGCTAATATGCAGCTCGATACCTCGGTTGCTCTGATTGTGGATCCAAAGTATGTGGCGAGACCTAAGCCGTCTGATAAAGATCTGGCACGAAGCACGAGGGGTTAGTTGTTTTTCCCCAATACGCAGCTCGGTGCCTCGGTCGCTCGGATTTTTGATCTGAGCTACGTTGCACAATCAGGGCCATCTGATGAAGATCATGCGCTAATCACGAGGAATTAGTGATTTTTTGCCAATACGCAGCTCGGTACCTCAGTTGCTCGAATTGTGGATTCGAAGTACGTGGCGAGATCTGAGCCGTCTGATGATGATCTGGCGCGAATCACGAGGGGTTAGTTATTTCTCCCCAATACGCAACTCGGTGCCTTGGTTGCTCAGATTGTGGATCCGAAGTACGTGGTGAGATCTGAGCCGTCTAATGATGATTTGGTGCGAATCACGAGAGATTAGTGATTTTTTGACAATACGTAGCTCGATTCCTCAGTTGCTCGGATTGTGGATCCAAAGTATGTGGTAAGATCTGAGCTGTCTGATGAAGATCATGCGCGAATCATGAGGCGGTTGCTTGCACCCGCATAGATTCAGTCGTTTAGGCTTCTGATGGGCCTCTTTGGGGCCCAAAACATCTGAAAGGCCACCCGAATCCCCTTCTGTGCTATAAGATCTTACCCCCCCCTCTTACCACTCCCCCATTCTTCACTTCTCACTATCACTTTCACTCTCTCAGATAGTTTTTTGCTCTCGAGTGGCGCTGCTAGCGATCGTGGCCAGGCATTCAACTTTCTGGCAAACTATTCCGACCGTAGCCGTCACGTCAAGGTAATTATATATTTTAACTCATATCTAAAAAGATGTCTAGAGTGTCATCGAGGAGTGAGACCTCCACCTCGGACCAAAAGAGCGACCGACCATTAGCGGTCTCCTCGGCGGCGTGCAAAGGGAAGGAGGTATCTGGGTCAGCGATCATGGAGATGATCGTGGACAGTATGCGGGTAGCTGGCGCACTTGGTAGGCTATTGTCCACGTTATCGAACCTCGGGAAGGTGAGGGAGTACTCCGACGACCTTCTGTCCAAGGTTGTCTACGGAAGGTCGGCCACATATGAGGAGAATGATCTGAGGGAACGCTCTGAAGTCGACGATATCCCCTCGGTCTGACCGAGGCGGATCTACAGCGCCTCAGGAAAGGATTCAGGATACCGAAGGAGTATACCTTGCTCCTCCCTGGTCTAGGCTTCTGAGCATGCTCGGGGACTTCGCTCGACACGTGCGTCTTCCCCTATGACACGCTGAATGCCGGCCTTCGTCTGCCCTTGCCACCATACGTGACCAAAGTGCTACAGTGGTACGAACTGAGCCCGATCCAGTTCATGTCGAATATGTGGCGGCATGTCATCGGCTTCATCCTCCAGTGCAAGGTGATAAGTGTCGAGCCTCGGCTCATCTTGCTCCACAGTCTTTTTCGAATCTACCGTATGAGGAAGATGGAGTACCGATACTATCTATCTCCAAGGAAGGGGTCAAGATGATCGAGAATCCAGACTCCATCAAGCATTGGAAAGAGAAGTACTTACTGTTCCGAGGTCTCGAGCCATTGGGTTTCCCGATGAGGTGGAAGGAGGACATTCCGAAGTGGGTGAAGGCCGAGCTTGTGCTGACTAAGGAGGAGGAGGAGATCGTTTCGAAGCTTGTCGGTCTCCCAACCCTGAGTTGGAAGGATATAACCGAGGAGGTCCTCTTTGGTGGGGGTCTCAGTCCAATCGACCCTAGTATGCTCTGTCTGTTGTTTTCCTTTCTTTTTAACTATCATTCTCTTCTCATGCTAACCTCTTCGGTTATTTCTTTTTCAGAGGCCCCCGGTATGGTTTTCCGAGCTATGTTGCGGAAGCGAGGTGTGGGCGCTGCAAAGGGATCAGACAACAAGAAGAGGGAGAGGACGACGACGAGACCTTCGTTCGACCGGGCTGCCCAAGTACCTTCGGCAACGACGCCAGTTGTGGACTTGGTCTCTGCCTCTCCTTCTGCTCCTCAAGCGACCCTTCCCTCTATTACGAATTTTGACCCTTCTGCCGGGGCGTTCTCCGTCGGAGCTGTGCTAGCAATTGAAGCACCGCCCCTCACCACCGAGGTAGAAGCTATCTTGACCGAGGAGCACAAGAAGCTCTTCGTCCCAGATTATATGGTGATGAAGCACAGCGGCTTCCTCGACGATGCCGCAATGAGCATGCAGGCTCTGCGCCATCTGCTGACCCCGAAGGACCGAGCGGCACTGAAGGCGGGGATCGTGGGCGACGATGCGCTTAAGATCACCTAGGTCACGATGTCAGTAAGCATCCTTGTTGTGTCTTCGGAATTTCTCAATTTGTTGTGCTCAATACTCACGCCTCTTTTCCTTCGACTTTCAGATCACGTGTCACTTCAGTCACCTATTAGAGCAGTTTGCCGAGCAGGAGAAGGAGCTGAAGATGTCAAGCGAAAGGGACCGAGTTGAGATAGCTAGGGCCCTAAAGATGTACGAGGCTGAGCAACGTCTCTCAGAGTCCCGAGTGGCTTAGATCGGCGTTCTTAAGGTGGCCTTGGCCAAGGCGAACGAACGCATCGCTGTGGAAGCCGTGAGGGCAGACAAAGAGACGGCCAAAGCCGTGCAGAAGAGGGAGAAGGCCCTAAAGGCCTCCGAGCATATGCAAATGGAGCGGGAGGCAGCGGTGGCTGAGGCGGCGATGGTGATCCAAGCCGAGGCGGAGGCCCATATGCTCACGAATATGGAGGAGTCTTATGCTCGAGCATTCAAGCATGTCGAGGCTCGCATCCCCGACTTCGATAGCTCGGGATACACTTTGTATGCCCCCATTGAAGGAGATGAGGTGGTGGCCGTAACAGGGGCCGAAGCTGAAGGAGAAGAAGAAAAGGACATGGCGGTGGTGGCAAACCCAGAAAGGGCACTCGTTACGGTGCCAAGTGAGAGCGCGGAGCGGCCCCACGAGGTGGCTCCTTGACTTTGTTTTTGTTTTTGTTTTGTATCGCCTTGTAGCGGACTGGGCACCACATTTTGTTCTCGTAAACTTTAATGAAATGAAATTTTTTGACTAAGAGTTGTACTTTGCATCTGAGCTGTCTCGTAGGAGCTTTTGTTTAAACTTAGTATCTTCATGTTCTGGCCATTTCAGATCGCCGAAGCATCTCAAATTGTTGAAGTTTCTCAAATGGCCGAAGTATTACGCCTCCGATCTGGTCTAGGGGTCGCGAGGTTGGGCCTCACTTAAACTCGAGAGAGGCTTTTCAAAGCCGAGTAGGAGCTGAACCATCTAAATCTAACGTTGGCCCGTCGAGACACCGAGCTGAAGCGTCTAGAGGAGAAGGCTCGCGAAGTGCCCCTTGAAGGGGAGGAGACATGTCCTTTGATGGCCTTCAGCCAAGGCTTGAGACTCAAGTACCTTCGTCATTCTCTGTTCGATGTCCTGGCTGAAAGAGAGGGGTTAAGGAACGTAGTGCTCGAGAAAAGCTTGGAGGCGGCGCACCTTCAGAAGGCTATCTCCGAGGCTTCTCGTGGGGTTAGCTTTAGCCGAATGCCTCGTCTGAAGATCAGAGTGACGGACGACTTGCTGAGGGAACGGGTCATGGAGCTAGAGGCAGAGAACCATCGACTACGACGGCCTTCCAAGGAGATTAACGTCAGGAGCACTTATTGCCCCCGAGGTGAGTACGCACAGGGGAGGTTGTTCCATGAGTTGGCGCTACGCTCGCCCCCCATATTAAGGCACCCCGGGGATGCACAGAGCGGAGTGGCTGGCTCGTCGAGCGGAGCATCTGTCGGGGCGACACTTAGGCTCTTAGGTGCCAAGTACGCAACTCGGCTCGCCGGTTTGGAGACCTCCACGGAAGTAACGCTACAGCAACACGGCGCTTGCCGGCCTCACTTATCTCTTAATAGAAGTATCCCACTCACTAGGAGGGGTTAGGGATGATCTTTGTAATCTTGTAGTCTTTATTTCACATGAGTTGTATCTCAATGTAAAGATGAATTGTTGGTCTGTAATCAGACTTGTACCTCAAATTTTAATGAAATAGTATACCCATTTCTCGAACTTGTGAGTGTGTTTTTCTAACATTTGCAAGTGTCAACAATTGTGGGCGCAGTTCCGAATGGTGAGCTACTTCGTACTCGCTCGTTCACAAGTAGCATAAGTTGCGTCGAACCAAGTGTTGGACTCCGAACTTGTCATTTCTAGAATGTTTCAACAGTTGTGGGAGCATTTCTGAATGGTGAACCGCTTAAGAATCGCTTGAAAGTAAGTAGTTAAAGCGGAATCGAACCAAGTGTAGGAGTCCGAACTTTTCGTTTAAAGAATATGAATAGATGTGGGGGCAATTCCGAATGGTGAATCACTTCGTACTCGCTTAAAAGCAAGTATTTAAAGTGGAATCGAACAAGTGTTGGACTCCGAACTTGTCGTTTAGAAAATATCAATAGCTGTGGGAGCAATTCCGAATGGTGAACCACTTCGTACTCACTTAAAAACAACTGTTTAAAGTGGAATCGAACCAAGTGTTGGACTCCGAGCTTGTTGTTTAGTGACTATCAATAGTTGTGGGAGCAATTCCAAATGGCGAGCTACTTCGTACTCGCTTGTTCGCAAGTAGCATAAGTCGCATCGAGCCAAATGTTGGACTTTGAACTTGTTGTTTTAATGAGTTGTTTTTTTAAAGCATAAAAGTAGTACAATTAGACTGCTCAGAATAGAGAACTTGCAGGAGTAGATCACTTTTATTGAAAATACTTAGATGGCCGCTTCTAAGTTGCGAGCCGCCATTACACTTTGATAAAGAAAAAAAACGAACTTTAACATGTTTTATGGAGAACATTCTTGGAGAAGTTGCTTGGAGCGGTGTTTGAACACCCTCTTGGTACTTCATCAAGTGGTCAGCACTCCAAGTCCTCGATACTCTCTTGCCCCCCCGGGTAATCGAGTTTATACGCACCTGGGCAGATAACTCTGAAGACCCTATATGGACCTTCCCAGTTGGGCGCTAGCTTGCCTTTCTTGCTTGGAAGAGAGATTGACAGCTTCCGAAGCACTAGGTCCCCTTCTTTAAGATTGGCGGGACGAATTTTCTTATTGTAAGGCTGGGTTATCCTACCTAGGTAAGTCTCTTGTCAGATGGAAGCTCTTTTGCGGATCTCATCGATGAGGTCCAAACTTTTGCGGAGCTGATTCACATTCTGCTCTTCATTGTAGGCGATCAAATGGGGCGAAGGCAGGCCGACCTCTAGGGGGATGATGGCTTTGGAGCCATAAGTGAGATTGAAGGGGGACTCTCCTATCAGGGTTCTCTTCGTGGTGCGATAACTCCATAGCACGTTGGGAAGTTGTTCGACCCATAATCCCTTGGTCAGCTTATCGAGCCTCTTCTTTAGGCCAGAGAGTATTTGTCGATTAGTGTTCTCCGCTTAGCCATTGGATTTAGGGTAGGATATTGAGGAGAACCGCTGCTGGATGTCAAGGTCGGTGCAGAAGTTGCGAAAAGTTGCCCCTGCGAACTGGGTTCCGTTGTCGGTTACGAGGATACAGGGTACACTGAACCGAAAAATAATGTTCTTCCTAAAGAACTTTTGAACCTTGTTCTCCGTAATCATTGTAAGGGGGGCTCAGCCTCGACCCACTTGGAGAAATAATCTATTGCCACGACGAGGAACTTCAGTTGGCCTGGCACTGGGGGGAACGGTCCAAGTAAGTCCATCCCCCACATTGTGAATGGGATTGGACTGGCTAAGGAGGAGGGCTGGGAATGTGGTAGGCGACGGATCAGAGAAAATCTTTGGTAGGAGCCGTATTAGCGGACGTACTGTTCAGAGTCGCTAAGAAGTGTGGTCCAGAAGTAGCCGTAATTTAAGATTTTACGGGCGAGGGATCTTGCTCCCAAGTGTGCGCCACACATCTCGTCATGAGCCTCCTTCAGGGCATAGTGTGCTTCTTCGGGGAGAGACATTTTAGGTAGGGTCTGCCGTCGATCTGAGTATAGGAGCGTTTGTACATGACTCCTGCAATGAGTGTGTACCGCTCGGCTCTTGTCCTGACTCTCCTAGCCTCTCTTGGGTCTGCTGGAAGAACTCCGTCTCTAAGGTACTCGAGAAGGGGTTTTATCCAATTTTCCCCAAGTGTTCGGGGCATTGTCTCCATCGGTTCTAAGCTGTCCTCCTCAATATTGGGTCTCAGGAGGACCTCTATCAATACAATTCGCTCCAAACCGTGGAGGGAGGAGGAGGCGAGCCTTGAAAGGGCATCCGCCTGTGCATTTTCCTCTCGGTGGACTCGCTAGAGTTAACCATCTTCAAATAGAGCCAGCAGCTCTTTGACTTTCGCCAAATACTTAACCATGCACTCATCTCTCGCTTCGTACTCCCCAGACACTTGGTTCACCACTAGCTGTGAATCGCTGAAAATCTTGATGTGTTTGGCTCCAGCTTTGCGATCCATATAGAGTCCCGCTATGAGGGCTTCGTATTCGGCTTCGTTGTTCGTCACACGGAAGTTTATATGGAGGGAGTATTGTAGAACGAAACCATCTGGGCCGGTCAAGATGACCACAGCCCCACTTTCGTCGGTGCGTGAGGACCCGTCAACATAAACAGTCCAGACCAGGGTTCATCAACCGACTTACAGAGGTCAGGAATGATGCTCTCCACAATGAACTTCGCTAGGGATTATGTCTTGATAGCAACACACGTGTAAACTCTATTTTGTTTGTTCTTCTCAATTGTATTTATTTTATAGTATGCATGAATCCTTTTTTTTCACTATCTTTTATTTAGTCTTTTATTAAACCCCTAAACCTAATAACCCATTGAATAAAAAAATTAATTTTTTAATTATAAAAGTAATTAATTAATAAATTATTTTTTTCTTTGTGTACTCGTGCACTGCACGTGCGCGTATTTTCGAGTTAGTGGAGAGTGGTGTGCGGTTGGAGAGAGAGTGGGCCGCAACTCGGGTGTGCGTGGAAGTGGGGAGGAAACGTGGAGTTGGTTTTTATAACGGAACATTAAGATCCTATATAAATCTATTCATTCACCCCTACTCTATCTATCCACGGTTAACCCAAAAAAAAAAAAAAAAAAAAAAAAGAAGAAGAAAAGCTATTATCACTAAATTGGCGTGAGTAATTAAGTGAGGAGGAGGGAAGAGGCAGAGCGCTCAGAGGCTTTCGGAGTTGGGTTTGTGACTTGATTTTGTGGAGTTCGGAGTACCTTTTGAAGGCAGAATTATTTTTAGTACTCTCCTAATGGGTGGGTGATCTTTTATGTTTTCTAAATTATTGAGTAGTTGTATGTGTAGATTACCGTAAAATTAAATTGCTATTGTAGAATTGTTTAGGTTGCTCTCATGAATTGTGATGTGGGTGATTTTTTATGGTTTCTAAATTATTGATTAGTTGTGTGTGTAGATTACCCTAAAATTAAATTGCTAAGGTAGAATTGTTTAGTTTGCTCTCATGAATTGTGATGTGGGTGATCTTTTATGCTTTCTAAACTATTGACTAGTTGTATGTGTAGATTACCCTAAAATTAAATTGCTAATATAGAATTGTTTAGTTTGCTCTCATGAATTGTGTTATGTGTGACAGTAGATACTCCAAAAATTTAAGTAAAGTGCTTGTTGATTAAAATGGACTTGAAGGAATTAAAATTTGTGTGAATTAGCATGTGAATTGTTGACGTGTGTTCATTTTAGAAAAGTAGATGGTTTACGAGTTTAATCACCATGAGAAAAATTCTCGTATTATTATTGGACATGAAAAAGTATATTTTTATTGAGTAAAATTGACATTTCACAAATTATAGCAACATTCGAGTTAATCTTCACATAGTGAAAATTTTCAATTGTGTGGATCTATTATTGCACTAGAATTCATTTTACAGTTCACAGATTATTTTTAGAGTGCGTGAGTTCATCTATTAGGTGTTATGAATTGGTTTTCTGAAAGAGTAAAATTTTAATAGAGAGTAATAGAGAGGGTTTGGGCATATAAAACTCATTTTGAATACCTTCACCGTGAGTGCACTTGCCCCTATGGTTAGGGCATTGGGCTGTTTCCTTGCTGGTTCTGGGTTTGAGTCCTTGTGTTCTCTGACTTGGGATCAAAAACATATTTGGAATATTTGAGTTCTCTGACTTTAGTTCGTGAAACATTTTTTTTGAGAAATGGTGTTCTCTGACTTTGGTTCTTAAAATATAATTTTTTGGAGTCTTTGAGTTCTCTGACTTGGGTTTTAAACTTGTATTATAAGAAGAATTGATTTTTGACAATGCAATTGACTTTCCTCCTAAGTGAGATTTTATAATTATTTGTTTAAGTAGAATACTTGAAGGCGTATAAATTACGGTGTGTGATTAAATTATGAGATTTGAAGTGATTGCTCTATAATATGAGTTCATGAAAGGAAACATTGTTTGTTTTGAGAGAATTGTGATTAAGTGAATGAATTGAATTTCATGAGGTTGAATAAGTTGAAGATATGAATATAATGAAGTTTAATACATGATTATTGAAGGGTATGAGTACCCATGGATTCTAGTACATGAAAGGTTGTGATCTAGAGGTTTAGTGAGACCCCGGGTACCGGCAATTGTTGAATTAAATGATTGATTTATTTTGAGCTATGGCTAGGTGAGCTATCTCGGTATTTGTGATTAAGTCCGGTAGGGGTTAAAACTAACTCTAGGTGTTGTAATTGATTCATGTCTTGAACTTAAGAACTAGGCACTAAGTGAAGATGTAGTAAACTTGGCCAAACGTAAGTGGGGCGCTTCTGTATAGTCAGGCAGTGGATTCCGGGACTATAGATCCAGTCGGGCGGTGGATTCCGGGACTATGGTTGCTTCGTTGGAGACGAGCTTTTATTTTAAATCTGGGACTATGCGTAGTCGGGAGAATAGTTTGCTGTACTCCAGTGTATATACGTATACCGAGGCTAGAAGGGCACTTGCGGGATGTTCGCACGACGAGGAGTCTGTATAACACTCGGGCGGTGGACTCCGGAATTGGGATCCGTACTTGTGGAATGTTTAAACTTTGTTTTATTACTGGATAGTAGTCAAGGCGAGGGATCGAACCCTTTAATGTGGAGTACGTAGGTACTTGCCCTCAGACCTATGTAGTATGGGATGCATAGAATCCGAACAAGTATGCATTAGTGTCATCTTAGGGTAAAATATCTGCATTAGGAATTAAGGCATTGCATACACTTACATGTTTAGAGTAGTCACATTTTACACTTTAATTTGCATTCAAGTTTGTGGTTTGTTTAAGTATTAAGATCGTTATACCTTCGGCATAGAAAGGATGGCCGTGTATAATATTTTTTTCGGTTGTAAGCAACTGACGTGCCCACAGTTTTATATGCAGGGTTGGATTTTTCATGAAGATATAAAGTTGATATCCTGCTGTTGATTTATTTAAATGCTAAAGATGTTGCAATTGTATATTATTTTTCATTATTGTACTTCATTTTACCTTCCGCTGTGTTATAAATGTAAAGGACTATGTTGTATTATAAAAAGTTCAAATTTCCTTGTAAAATTGTACGAAGTAAAGTGTAAAGATCCTGTGGAACTTAGAATTCGGTCGTATTTGGAATTCGGGGCGTTACAGAGTGGTATTAGAGCCACGCTTCATTAAGTAGTACAAATTTATAAGGAACGACATGCTAGAGTGGACATTAGAGTGTGAGTTTCAGCTTATGGAGATTTAAATGTAAGTAACTTTCGTTTGTGTTTCTCTTTATGATGACATTTTCTTTTCATTTCCCTATAAGATGGCCAATCATCATGATCCCCAGCATGAGATGCATCGATTCGTCCCCTTCGAGAATGAAGAGAAAGATCCAATAGAGGAAGAAGAAGAGGACCCAGAGGAGGTAGAAGAGGAATTACCCGAGTCCAGTGAGATTACTCCACCTCCGCCTAATTTTCCCGAAGAATCCTCAGACGAAGAACTCATTCCAGATGACCAATATGATATAGTTGATTCTCTTCGAAGAGAATTGGATGCTCAAAAGTGGAGAGTAAACCATTTGGAAGCGCAATGGGCAGAAGATAAGGAGCTCATTCAAGAGCTGAGTCATCAAGTGTGTGAACTCGAGAAGGTTCGGCATGTGAATGATGGACACTTTGCCAAGCTGGACCAAATCACTCGCTAGGACAAGTAGGAGCGGCATCAGAGATTTGAAGATATGAAGAAGGAAATCCAGGAACGATGGGAAGAGCTCAGTGCAGTCAAGAGAAACCAAAGAATCTAGAATGTCTTTTGATACGGGATCATCGCACACATTTGTGCCACCCTCATTTGCAAAATGATTGGGAGTCAAACTTAAAAATTTTTCTGACAAAGTTCTATTTGTGACTACTCCGTCAGGAGAAAACTTAACTACCGACCGATGTTATGAAGGGTGCGATCCTGAGATTGGAAGCAGGCTATTTGGTATCGACCTCATTGAGTTGGCAGTTTTGGGGGTCGACATCATCATTGGCATAAACTGGATGTTAGTCTACAGTGTCACTATTGAGAGCAAGAGCAAGGAGGTTGTGGTGAACGCGCTAGGAGGACCAGCAGTTACATTTCAAGGAAAGAGGAAGTGTAAGCAGTTGGTAGCAGCTCTGACTGAACAGAAGATTCCCCAAGGAGTGAGGCAGATTCCATTAGTCCGGGATTTTCCAACAGTGTTTCTA
This sequence comes from Hemerocallis citrina, assembly GCA_017893485.1. Classification (NCBI taxonomy): domain Eukaryota; kingdom Viridiplantae; phylum Streptophyta; class Magnoliopsida; order Asparagales; family Asphodelaceae; genus Hemerocallis; species Hemerocallis citrina. The sequence goes on from CM030359.1 coordinate 78,265,547, forward strand.
GAAGACCTACCTGGGCTTCCTCCTCATCGAGATGTAGAGTTCAGCATCACCATTCAACTAGGGAGTGCACATATTTCCAAGGCACCATACAGAATGGCGCCGGTTGAACAAGATGAGATCAAGAAGTAGATCGAAGAGTTGTTGGGCAAAGGATTCATCAGGCCTAGTGCATCACCTTGGGGAGCCTCAGTTCTTTTGGTGAAGAAGAATGATGGATCGATGAGGATGTGTATCGACTACAGAGAGTTGAACAAGGTTACAGTGCAGAACAAGTATCCAATTCCTCGAATCGATGATCTATTCAACCGTATACAAGGAGCAGTTGTTTTCTCCAAGATAGACCTGCGGTCATGATATCACCAAGTCCGAGTAAAAGAAGAAGATGTGCACAAGACGTCTTTCAGAACTAGACATGGTCACTATGAGTTCCTAGTCATGCCATTTGGAGTAACCAATGCACCTGCTATCTTTATGGAAATGATGAATAGGGTCCTGCGGCCGTTCATCGATTCTTTTGTCGTGGTGTTCATCGACGACATTTTGGTCTACTCCAAGTCAGAAGAAGAGCATGCCGAGCACCTAGCAGAGGTACTGAAAAAGCTACAGGAGCAGAAACTGTATGCAAAGTTGTCCAAATGTGACTTCTGGAAAACTGAAGTTGCCTTCCTAGGTTACATCCTTTCTAAGGAGGGAGTGACTACTGACCCATAGAAGATTGAGGCAGTGAAAGATTGGCCAATACCGACCACATTGAAAGAGATTAGGAGCTATCTGGGTTTAACTGGCTACTACAGAAAGATCATTTAGGGCTACGCCCAGATAGTTGTGCCACTCACAGGGCTTACAAGGAAGAACATGAGTTTCAAATGGGCAGAACAGTGTGAAGCTAGCTTCCACGAGTTGAAGGGAAGGTTGACTACCGCTTCATTCTGGTTTTGCCAGGAGCTGGAGTCAACTATGATGTCTACATCGATATTTCCCATCGTGGATTAGGCTGTGTGCTGATACAAGAGGGAAAGGTAATAGCTTATGGGTCTAAACAGCTGAGACCGCATGAAAAGAATTACCCAACCCATGATCTGGAGTTGGGAGCGATCATTTTTGCAGTGAAGCAGTGGAGGCACTACGTGTATGGGAAGAAAGTCAACATGTACACGGATCATTAGAGTCTGAAATATATCTATTAGCAGTGAGGCTTGAATCTGAGGCAGAGGAGAAGATATACGACTCGAGATCAAGTACCATCCAAGGAAGGCCAATGTGGTGGTTGATGCACTCAGCAGGAAGTGCAGTTTGTCCCGATTGATCACAACTCAGGAGAAGTTGGCAGAAGAGCTTGATCGAGCAGGGTAGAGGTGGTTTTGCAAGATTTGGGAGCTTCCTTAGCTCAGTTGAGGATTCAACCCACTTTGAGGGACAAGATCATCGACAGTCAGAAGACCGATCTAGAGATTCAGGAGATGAGAGAGCAGGTTGGCATTGGCAGGTTGGCAAAATTTCAAGTGAAAGATGAGGTGTTGTGGTTTGGAGTGTATGCCAGATCAAGCAGAACGGAAGGAGAGTATACTTCAAGAAGCACATGCTACTTTGTTATCCATGCATCCAGGGAGTACCAAGATGTACAAGGACATAAAGCAGTATTTCCGGGGGCCAGGGTGAGCGAGATGTGGCTGAGTTTGTTGCCAGGTGTGCAGTTTGTCAGCAGGTCAAAGTCGAGAATTAGAAATCCAAAAGTTTGTTGCAGCCATTACCCATCCCGGAGTGGAAGTGGGATTGTATCACCATGGACTTTATCACAGGTTTGCCCAAGAGTTCCTAGGGCAATGATGCAATTTGGGTGATAGGGGACCGACTCACCAAAACGGCTCACTTCTTGGCGATGAAGCTTACTTGGTTGATGGAGAAGCTGGCCGAGTTGTATGTTGGAGAGATTATGAAGCTTCATGGAGTTCCGCTATCGATAGTATCCGACCGAGATGCGCATTTCACCTCACATTTTTAGAGAAGTCTTCAAGCAGCTTTGGGGACGAAGACTGATTTCAATACGGCCTTTCATCCTCAAACTGATGGGAAAACTAAGAGAGTCAACAGGGTAATAGAAGATATGCTAAGATGTTGTGTATTGGACTTTGGTGGCAGTTGGGAGAAGCATTTGGCTCTTGTGGAATTTGCCTACAACAATAGTTTTCAGGCAAGCATCGGGATGGCACCGTATGAGGCTCTGTATGGAAGGAAGTACAGGACACCAGTATGTTAGCATGAAGTGGGGGAACGGCAGCTGTTTGGGCCGGAGATTGTGCAGCAGACCTCAGAAAAGATCAAGTTGACCAGGAAGAGGTTAGTCGACGCACAGAGTAGGCAAAAGAGTTATGCCGACAACCGGAGGTGAGATCTGGAGTTTGAAGAAGGTGATTTTGTCTTTGTGAAGGTGTCTCTGACCAAAGGGGTGATTCGGTTTGGAAGGGGACGAAAATTAGCTCCGAGATACATAGGCCCTTATAAGATATTGAAGAGAATTGGATAGACAGCTTATCGGTTAGAACTTTCGGAAGAGTTGGCCCAAGTGCACAATGTCTTCCATGTGTCGATGTTACGAGGTTATATTCCGGATCTAAGTCATCATTTACCAGAAGTGCCAGAGGGTCTGCAAATGGATTTGAGCTATGTAGAGCGTCCAGTAGAGATTGTGGATCGACAAGAAAATGTCTTGAAAAATAAGACAATACCTATGGTCAAGGTCGTTTGGAGGAACCAATTTGTTGAGGAGGACACTTGGGAATCAGAGAACAGGATGATGAGAGATCACCCTGACCTTTTTAACTAAAATTTGTAAACTCTTTTCTTTCTATGTCTTTCTCACTCTTAATTGTAGTTCCGAGGACGGAACTATTTTAAGGAGAGAGTGTTGTAACATCCCGTATAATTTATTTTAATTAAAAATACTTTTTTCAAAACTTTTGCACGTGCAACACACGTGTAAACTCTATTTTGTTCGTTCCTCTCAATTGTATTTATTTTATAGTATGCATGAATCCTTTTTTTTCACTATCTTTTATTTAGTCTTTTATTAAACCCCTAAACCTAATAACCCATTGAATAAATAAATTAATTTTTTAATTATAAGATTAATTAATTAATAAATTATTTTTTCGTTGTGTACTCGCGCACTGCACATGCACGTGTTTTCGAGTTAATGGAGAGTGGTGTGCGGTTGGAGAGAAAGTGGGCTGCAACTCGAGTATGCGTGGAAGTGGGGAGTAAACGTGGAGTTGGTTTTTATAACGGAACATTAAGATCCTATATAAATCTATTCATTCACACCTACTCTATCTATCCACTGTTAACAAAAAAAAAAGAAAAAAAAAAAGAAAACATATTTTCACTAAATTGTCGTGAGTAATTAAGAAAGGAGGAGGGAAGAGGCAAAAGCGCTCGGAGGCTTTCGGAGTTGGGTTTGTGGCTCGATTTTGTGGAGTTCGGAGTACCTTTTGAAGGCGGAATTATTTTTAATACTCTCCTAATAGGTGGGTGATCTTTTATACTTTCTAAATTATTGAGTAGTTGTATGTGTAGATTACCCTAAAATTAAATTGCTAATGTGGAAATGTTTAGTTTGCTCTCATGAATTATGATGTGGGTGATCTTTTATGCTATCTAAATTATTGAGTAGTTGTATGTGTAGATTACCCTAAAATTAAATTGCTAATGTAGAATTGTTTAGTTTGCTATCATGAAATGTGATGTGTGTGGTAGTAGAAACTCCAAAAATTTAAGTAAAGTGCTTGTTGATTAAAATGGACTTGAAGGAATTAAAATTTGTGTGAATTAGCATGTGAATTGTTGACGTGTGTTCACTTTAGAAAAGTAGATGGTTTACGAGTTTAATCACCATGAGAAAAATTCTCGTATTATTATTGGACATGACAAAGTACATTTTTATTGAGTAAAATTGACATTTCACAAATTATAGCGACATTCGAGTTACTCTTCACACGGTGAAAAATTTCCATTGTATGGATCTATTATTGCACTAGAATTCATTTTACTGTTCTTAGATTATTTTTTAGAGTGTGTGAGTTCATCTATTCGGTGTAGTGAATTGGTTTGGGCATTAAGCTGTTTCCTTGCTGGTTCTGGGTTCGAGTCCTTGTGTTCTCTGACTTGGGTTCAAATTTATTTTTTGGAATATTTGAGTTCTCTGACTTTAGTTCTTGAAACATTTTTTCGTTTAGAAATGGTGCTCTCTGACTTGGGTTCTTAAAACATAATTTTTTGGAGTCTTTGAGTTCTCTGACTTGGGTTTTAAACTTGAATTATAAGCAGAATTAATTTTTGACAATGCAATTGACTTTCATCCTAAGTGAGATTTTATAATTATTTGTTTGAGTAAGAATACTTGAAGGTGTATAAATTACGGTGTGTGATTAAAATATGAAATTTGAAGTGATTACTCAATATTATGAGTTCATGAAAGGAAACGTTGTTTGTTTTGAAAGAATTGTGACTCAGTGAATGAATTGAATTTCATGAGGTTGATTATGATGAAGATATGAATATAATGAAGTTTAATACATGATTAATGAAGGGTATGAGTACCCATGGATTCTAGTACATGAAAGGTTGTGATCTAGAGGTTTAGTGAGACCCCGAGTACCGACAATTGTTGAATTAAATGATTGATTTATTTTGAGCTATGGCTAGGTGAGCTATCTCGATATTTGTGATTAAGTCCGGTAGGGGGTAAAACTAACTCTAGGTGTTGTAATTGATTCATGTCTTGAACTTAAGAACTAGGCACTAAGTGAAGATGTAGTAAACTTGGACAAACATAAGTGGGGCGCTTCTATATAGTCGGACGGTGCATTCCGGGACGATAGACCCAGTCGGGCAGTGGAATTCAGGAGTGTGTTTGCTTCGATGGAGACGAGCTTTTATTTTAAATTCGGGACTATGCGTAGTCGGATGGATAGTTTGCTGTACTCTAGTGTATATACGTATACCGGAGCTATAGGGGCACATGCGGGATGTTTGCACGACGAGGAGTCTGTATAACAGTCGAGCGGTGGACTCCGGGATTAGGATCCGTACTCGTAGAATGTCTAAACTTTGTTTTATTACTAGGTAGTTGTCATGGCGAGGGATCGAACCCTTTAATGTAGAGTACGTAGGTGCTTGCCCTCGGACCTATGTAGTATGGGATGCATAGAATCCGAACAAGTATGCATTAGTATCATCTTAGTGTAAAATATCTGTATTAGGCATTAAGGCATTGCATACACTTACATGTTTAGAGTAGTCACATTTAACACTTTAATTTGCATTCATGTTTGTGGTTTGTTAAAGTATTAAGAGCGTTATACCTTCGGCATAGAGAGGATGACTGTGTATAATATTTTCGTCTGTAGTAAGCAACTGACGTGCCCACAGTTTTATATGCAGGGTTGGATTTTTCATGAAGATATGAAGTTGATATGCTGCTTTTGATTTATTTAAATGCTAAAGTTGTACCAATTGTATATTATTTTTCATTATTGTACTTCATTTTACCTTTTGCTGTATTATAAATGTGAAGGACTCTGTTGTATTATAAAATGTTTAAATTTCCTTGTAAAATTGTACGAATTGATGTAAAGATCCTGTGGAACTTCGAATTCGGTCGTATTTGGAATTCGGGGCGTTACATCCTCTCTCACCAAGACAGCACTGAGTGTCTGCTCCGAAGTTGCTAGATATATGTAGAGGGTTTCACCAGGCTTCGGCTTGCTCAAGTATGGGGGTTTACCAGGTAAGCCTTCAGTTGATCGAAAGACTCTTGCTGTTGTTGCCCCTACTCAAAGCCTTTCGCTCCCCTCAGGGCTTTGAAGAACGGGAGGCATTTCTCCCCTGACTTGGAGAGAAAATGCCCTATAGCTGCGAGACGTCTCGTGAGCCTCTGCACTTCTTTGACATTGGAGGGAGGGGCCATATTGAGTATGGCTTTGATCTTCTCAGGATTGGCTTCTATGCCCCTCTGGCTCACCATGAATCCGATGAATTTTTCGAACGAGACACCGAAGGCGCACTTGTTTGGATTCAATCTCATGTTGTGCCTTCTCAATACCCCGAAGGCTTCCTGGAGGTCAAGGACATGTTCCTGCCCTTTGACACTTTTGACCAACATGTCGTCCACATAGACTTCCATGTTACGACATATCTGGTCTCCGAAGACCTTGTTAACAAGGCATTGGTACGTAGCTCCGGCGTTCTTCAGCCCGAAAGGAATTACCCGGTAGCAGTACAGGCCTTGGTCGGTTACGAACAAGGTCTTCGGAAGGTTAGGATGGAACATCCGGATCTGGTTATACCCCAAGAAGGCATCCATGAAGCTGAGGAACTCATGGCCGGAGGTCACATCGATTAGAGCATCGATGCTTGGGAGGGGGAATGGGTCCTTTGGACATGCTTTGTTGAGGTCGGTGACGTCGATGCATATTCTCCAGCTCCTATTGGCCTTTTTAACCATTACCACATTGGATAGCCATTCGGGGTAATTCACCTCCTGGATGAACCGAGCGTTCAAGATCTTCTCAAACTCTTCTTTGATCGCTTACTAATGCTCGAGAGCGAATTTACATTACTTCTGCTGGACGGGTTAACTCCCAGGGCAACGCTGAGGTGGTGCATCAGGAGCTCTTCTGAGAATCTGGGCATGTCAGCCACGGTCCAGGCGAAAAGATCACGGTTCTCCCTTATACATTGGGAGATGTCTTCTTTGATAGAGGGGGAAAGGGCCTTGCTGATCTGGAATGTCTTGGTGGCATCTTCTTCTGAGAAGGCAACTTCTTCTAGCTTGTCCACTGGCTCGGAGATAGTCTGGCTACTTCCTTGTGGGAGTTCGAGGACTTCAAGGGAGAGGACCGACCCTCCCATCGAGGTCATGTAACATTTACAAGCTGCCTCCTGGCTCCCTCTTACTTCTCCTACTCCTTCCGAGGTGGGGAACTTCATTTTCATATGATAGGCCGATGGTATGGCCTGGAGAGCAGCCAAACCCGGTCGACCCAAGATGACGTTGTAGGCGGCTTTGACATCTACCACCATGAAGTCCATCGGCTTGGTTCGGGTGATTGGGGTTTTGCCAGCAGTCACGTCAGGAGTTATTACTCCCTCGATCGTCACTGACACCCCGGTGAATCCATGAAGAGTGTAACCAGCTGGTTTAAGCCGATCTCTTAACAGCTGAAGGCCCTGGAATGCCTCCAAGAAGAGAATATTGACTGAACTGCCATTGTGCACTAGGATCCGGCGTACGTTGAAATTGGCCATCCGAAGGTTTATAACAAGGGCATTGCAATGGTTCGTCCGGATGCCTTCCAAGTCCCTATTAAGAAATGTAACAGGAACCAAGGCCCTTGGGAGGAGGATGGCTCTGTACGGCATTCACACCTCGAACAAAGGCTTTTCCGAAGGAGTTGGAATCTCCCCCCATTGGGCCTCCATGTATGAGGTGCAGGACAGCCTCGGATTCAACATCTGGGGTCTCTGCACGTTGCTCGGTTCGCCTGTTAGCCCCCGTGGAGGGCGAAGGTGGATCGACCCTGTCCTTCCTCACGACCCTAGCGAGCTGCCCTCCCTGAATGAGGGCCTTGATCTCATCCTTCAGGGCCCGAGAGTATCGTGGTCGTGGTCCCTATGGAAGCAGCACCACTTATCCCGATTTCTCTTCTTTCCGGGTGTGTTCATCTTTGGAGGTGGCGGTAGAAGACCCTCCTTCCCAACTTCCATCAAGATGGTCGAGACACTCGCATTGAGTGGAGTGAACTTCTCGAAGCGGGGAAGAGGGCGACGTTGACCCCCGTTGTCTTTTTGGAGCTTCTTAGCTCCTTCTTGTTCAGCAGTCTTCCGTTTGTTTCCAGAAGATGACCCTTCAAGAGTGGGGCGGTTAAGAGCTTCTTCAGCTCGGATGTACTTCTCACTCCTGAGAAGGAGTTTCGAGAAGTCCCGAGGGGGCTTCTTAGCTAGGGACACCCTTAGATCGGGGTTAATGACATTGAACTGGATAACAGCCGAAGCCATGGACTTATCCAGAGAAGCGATAGATGTGGCCTCCACAGTGAACCACTTGACGTAGTCCCTCAGTCGCTCGCCCTTCCTTTGACTGAGGAAGAGAAAAAAGGTGCTTGTCTTTTCATAGCGGCGGCTGCTCACGAAGTGGGTGAGGAAGAGACCTTCGAACTGGTCCAAGGAGAAAATGGAGGCCGGAGCATGTCTTGAATACCACTCCCGAGCGGGCCCTTTGAGCATGGCTGGGAAGGTTTTGCAGAGAAGGGCATCAGAAGCATGGTGGATCATCATGAGAGTTTTGAACCTCTCAATGTGATCAGCGGGGTCCGACTCCCCGGTATAAGACTCAAAATGCGGAGGCATGAAGTTCTCTGGGACGGGGCCTCCATGATAGTTCAGGAGAACGGGGGCCTGCTCGGGAAGAGGTTCCTCACCCGTTGTTCCTCATCTCTATCGAGTTGTCCAAGGCACCTCTCCATCTCGTGGAGATGGCGGTAGACCGAGTCCTTCCTTCGGTAATGCCTCGCTGAGTCTCGAGACTCGTGTTCATGTAGGAGAGGGATGGGGCTACGGCGGAGATAGCTTGGAGTAGGTCGTGAACTGGGGTGCGACGGTAATGGCTCAAAGCCAGCCGAGAACTGGGAAAGCGACGGCGATGGCTCGGATCTGGCCGATGATTGGGAGAGTGGCGGCGATGGTTGGGAGCCGGCCGAGGAATGGGAGAGTGACGGTGTTGGCTCGGAGCCGGCCGAGGACTGGGAGAGCGGCGGCGGTGATTGGGAGCCGACCGAGGACTGGGAGCCCGTTGGTGGTTGTTGGGGGCGATGTTGAGTGCTAGTAGGACTGACTCCTGGAACTGTTGGAACTCTACCCTTGTGATGGGGGCCTCCTTCTCCCAATGGGCTCAAAGGGCAGGACGGCCGACCGGAGAGCGGCTTCTTCTCTAGCAAAGCTGGGGCGACTCTCTCCGCCTCCAGGGAGAGTTGGACCCTGTGCGATCTGTCCTGTGGGTTGACCGGTCCCTCTGATGCTCCCGGCGAGGGTTCCCATCACGGGTCCGCCTCTCGTCCAAGCAGATTCGAAGATCTATCTCGTTCTGCCGGTTGTTGAGAACATCTCGTAGATCTTTCGGTGTTGGAGGGCTATAGGAGGCAATGGAGTCCGAGGAAGGGTTGTGTATGGAGACATGGACCTGATGAAGGGATTGCTTTTGGCGACTTCGGCGAGAGGGTTGTCCAACAGCCACTTGAGGCCTTGAGGCTGCCAAACGGGTTGAGGGATCGGTTGTTCGAGCTGCTGGGCCAGTTGGCCGGGCGGAGGGAGATCCTCTGGAGGCGGAGGAGGGATGGAAGTTGTTCTACAGTTGGAGACCGCGGACTTCCCTTTCTTCGGAGGCATAGCTAGGAGCGGCTTTTGTTGATGGAGTAGGGTCGGATTGCTATTCGAGTTCCTATGGTGTGGGGGCAAAAATATGAATTTGTGGGTTTGTAAGGAATTAAATGGGTCAAACCCGAACACCTCCTTCACTGTTTGACTGGCTCCTTGCTGCTGCCGCTGACCTGCATAAAGTTCAAAACACCACGGTCGATCCCGGAGACAAACCCTCCAATGCTCTTTTCAGTACTCAGAAAAGAATATGAAAGAGCTTTAGGTTGGCAAAGAATGATCACCTCGTAATGGTAGGAGGTAAGGGGAATTTATAGTCGCTGTGGGGATCTGTTTCGAGATAAGAACAAATCTCTACTCCCCGGTGTGGATGGATAGAAGTGGTTAGAACCACCTCCTAGGGATAAGGACGAATCAGGATTTCTTCTTATCCTTATGAACAAGCTCTTAATGGGTTGGGACCCGTATCCAGTTGAACAGATATGTTCATGGGTTATTGGGCCTTAGAGAAGAGACCTAGTTCCCATTTCGGACTTGTTTGTAGGTGGAATTACCGTTTTGCCCCTGTGAACTTTAAGATTCGTGCCCGATTTGAACGGTCCCGATTTAATGTCATGTTTAGCCATATCAGTACCAACCGAGCCTCCTTGATTTCTAGCCGGCCACCCAAGATACAAGTGCACACACACACAAACACTCAATCTTTTTCTCACACAACTCTATCTTTTCTCTTACACAAACTCTATCTTTTCTCTTACACAAACTCTATCTTTTTCTTTCTCTTTGAAATTTCTAAGTGCAGAGAGAAATGAAAGACCAATGGGGCTATTTATACACAACTCAAGACCAAATGAAGGGGTGAGATGAGTTTGGATGAAGGGTTTAGATGCATTTGTGATTTAGAAGAACCACCCACTTTCACATAACCACTTCTCCACTCCTCCACTCTATCCATTTCCCCAAGTGTGGCCGACCTCCTCTTCATACATGTAATCCCTATTTTCCATTTTTCGTATTCTTGGTAAAAAATTTTCTTCTTTCTTGAGTATTTATACTTTTCTTGTATTTTGGACCGTATATTGGAGTTGTTTTCAATTTGTTCATTTTTGATCTTCTTGTGATTGATTTTTCTGTCCCTTGATTTGTTCTTGATCGTTATTATTGTTTTCGCTCTTTATTTGGTTCATGTTCTCTTATTTTGTTCTTGGGTGCTCCTGGTGTGTTGGTTGCTAATCCTATTGCTATACATATTGCTTTTAATCTTTAATTAACTAACAAATCCAAATAAGCCTACAATCATATTTTAAATCCTATACAAATCCTATTAAACCCAATCTCTAACTACTACTCCTAAACTACCCATATACCCAAATACCCACAACCCACTACCCTATATCTCAATCCTATATAAATACCCTCGTCTCTCTCTCCCTAAAACCATAACCCTACTACCCCCGGCCTCCTCCCTCTCTCTGTCCTTTGCACCGTCACCCACAGCCCGTACACCCCCCGACCTGCACCTCCCTCTCCTGACTGCCCTACCGTAGTTGCCATCCTGACTACCCTACGCTAGTCGCCATCCCGATTCCCCTAGCAGACCACCATCTCCCGAGCTTCTCCCCACCTCTCCATCTCTCTCCCTTCATCCCTCGTCCGCCGGCGTCATCGACAGCAGCAACCGGAGCAGTAGTTCCAGCACAAGGCCAGCGCCTCCACTCCTGGCCGTTCCCGATCTCTTTCTCCCTCTCTTGGTTTGCACGGGCGCGTGGGTTGAACGTATGTTTGTGTGATTGCTTTGGTTCGTAATCTTCGTTCGTGGGTTTTGTTCGTTTTCGGGATCCGTTTCCGTTATTCTTGGTGTTCATTTCGTCTTCGATTAAGACAAGTAACTTGTACTCAATTCCTTTGTATGATACAAGTCATAAATTCTGCTTGTAATGTAGTTGGGTTCTAGAGACAACTCGTGTGTCATGTATTTTTTGATGAGTGTTGTCTCTATAGTGCTATTGACCATAGTTGCCTCACGACACAAATTTGACATGAAACAACTTAGGTTTTGACCGTTCTTGATGTGATTATATTTGTGAGATAATTATGAGAATTTGTGTGTTTGTTTGGATCCATGTGATATACTTGTTGTGGACATGCCATATACCCCATTTCATGTTGCTTGGACACTTAGTAGACTCTATAACATATTTGGTTGTGTTTGGAACAAGATTCGTATGGTATATGTTGATTTGTTGTTAAGATTAAAATCTGTACTTTGTCGATGATCAGTTTTGATTGCTATTTTAGACCATATTAAGGTCAGTATCTTAACTTCAGTATTAAACATAATTTTTAGAGAAATCCGTCTTCTTTCCATACTTTTTGACCTTGATCGATTTCATTTTCGTATGTGTGAGATATGATTGTTTTACTACAGAGGTGTATTTCATTTCCAGATTTCATTTCTTGATTATTTCGATGACTAAACTATTTTGATACTAGTGCTAAGAATATTATTTTGATCTGAAATTTTTCACAGTATTTCTATACCTATTTAGGGATTACCCAGAATTTTGGTGGATTTTATTGATGAGTTTTATATACCGTTTCATGCTTATTTGTAAAGACTATACTTGCTGGATTTTGTCACTGTTCTGAAAAGATTTATATTTTCACCTTAATTCCTTTTACTGTTTGGAAAATCTTTGTGAATATGAAAGTTAGACTATTTTTCCTATTTTCTTCTCCCTTTGACGGATTTGGATTTCGTTTCATGGTTTGCAAGATTTTATAGTTTTCGTACAGCTTAAGAATTCCAGATTTGCCAAAATATCGTTTCTTGATGTTTTCTGATTTTGTTGGCTAAACTAATCTTACTAGAAAATTATGAAACTTTATATTCTGATACTAGACATATAGGGGAATACCCCAGATTTTTTCCGAATTTATTTGAGGTCTTTTGATGCTGTTTTCCTGACCGAGAATTTGGTTTACAGATTTCTGGCTGAACGTATTTTCTGGTTTCAAATCAATTTTGAGTTATGTTTTTCTAAAACACTATATGACTTATATGTATCCGCTGGATTCGGTTGGAAGTCTATTTTCCAGATTCTCCAACGGATTCAGGTTTCGATTTTTGTGGAAGCAGGAATAGCTGTTTTAGTACTGTACCGTCGTGCTGTCCTGAATTAGGAAGTACTCTATTTTGTTCTGTTATGTGACTATCTTACTATCTTTACATGCTTATCTGTTATTCTGAACTTGTGGGTCATTATATAATGCTAGATTTACTCTGTTTCATGCACATACACATTTGTCTAATAATAATTATAAAATGATCAAGTCGGAATTTATGGAAAAGATCTAGTAGTGGAAAAGCATAGAAATGTGTACTTAGAAGGGGGCCCGTGTCTCCCATATGATTATCTGTTATCTGTTATTCTGTACCCTGTTTACATTACTTCCTATAGGAAGTTGTAGGGAAGAAGAGAACTAGTAGATTCTATTTGTCTGTGTGGATCTGTTATCTGATATCTGTCTGTCTGAACCCTGAGTACAAGACCTTATATGATCCCCTACGAAATCTATAAACTTTACTGTTTTGAATGTAGCAACCATGTGATAAAAGGATGACACATGAAGTTCTACCTAGTTAGTAATTAATACAAGACTTATAAGAATCTGTATCTGACATCTGTATCTGAATTTGAAATCTGAATATGTTATCTGTATCTGCTATCTGATTACCTCATTATCTGTTATCTGTCTGATACTATCACTTAACACCATTATTTGACACTGTCTGTATATCTGTCTGCATGCTTTTTGACTTTTGACACTTGACACATGTTAGTATACCATGCTAGTTGATTCTGCTATACCATCTATATCTGTTTCTACTATCATTTAGATTTGTTAGTTTTCCTTGTACTTGTATCCTGCATTACAAGCGGCCCGTAACTTGGATTGACGGGTACTTGTTTTCTTTTTCCTTCTCCTGCAATATATTAATTGCAGATCAGGATGGTCGTTTGCCCGATGGTATTGGAAAAATGAAATATTTGTGCTGGACTTCTTTTGCTATTATTATTATCTGTTGCTTTTGAACAATGTATTGAGTATTTGGATTTTATTTGTATTTGGGCGATGTGACCCAGGATATTAATTTGTTTGGATCTGTTTATTTGAGACTATTATATTATTGGTTTTCAATTAATTTCTGTTGGCACTTTGTTTTGTTTTGAGATATATATGTCTGTGTGAGGATGATTCTTTTGGCTTCCGACTCTGATTATTCTGAGATTTGTTGTAAGATTCTGAACAACTTATGGATGATGCAAATCAATCGCTGGGTTGAGTCGTGTATCCGTATTTCGTTTTCTTTTTGGGAAGCGGAGCATGACAAGGCTTTTAGTGGTATCAGAGCCTAGGTTTAGCTAATGTATTAGTTGACTAATATATTAGACAAGATTGGCTCGTACTGGGATCTGCACAACATTTCATCAACCACACAGAAATAAATATATGCAAAATGAAATTTTTTTACCAAGTCGGATCTAAATGCTGATTGTTTTGATTTTTGTGCAGATTATGGCTCGTAGGGGTTCTTTTCAGTCTCAGCCTGATCCGATTGATTCTTGCTTTATTTCTTTCTGTTGTCTTTTGCATTGTTGTTATCCCTCGCCCTTGATTGTCTGCTTTTCTTTTCTCCTTGTCTTTGTTTCCTTAGGTGTCGTCCTTGTCTGCCCTTTTCCCGCCCATGTTCTCTTTGATTCTGGGGCAACCCATTCTTTTGTCTCCTCGCGATTTGTCGCTCGCCATCAGTTTATTTGCAGCATCATGTCTGAGGCTTGGAATATTTTGACAGGTGGTGGTGTTGTCATTTGTTCCCGTGAGTGCAGGTAATGTCCCGTTGTTATTGGAGACACAGATTTCAAAGCCAACCTGATTATAACTGGGAATTCAAGATTCGACATTATTCTGGGTATGGATTGGTTGGGTGAAGCCCATGCCATTTTTAATTGTCGTGCCAAGAAAGTCATTTTCAGAATTCCATATCGAGCAAAATTTGAGTTCTATGCCAGGGAGTCTTCCCTTGGCCAAGCAAAAACTGCAGTGGTACATGTGGATTGTGCAATGGAGTTGCACTCAGGCTGTGAGGCTGCACCTCTAGTAGTTCGGGATTTCATGGATGTATTTCGAGATGAGTTGCTTGGCTTACCACCTGATAGGGATGTGGAGTTCGATATTGATGTTCAACCTGGTACTGTGCCGATATCGAAGAGTCCCTACAGGATGGCACTGGTTGAGCTAGCAGAGCTTAAGGTACAGGTTCGGGAGTTGCTTGATTTAGGTTTCATCAGACCAAGTGTTTCGCCTTGGGTTGCTCCGGTCCTTCTTGTCAACAAGAAGGATGATAGTCGTCGTCTGTGCATTGATTATCGGGAACTGAACAGTGTTACTGTGGAGAACCGGTATCATTTGCCCAGGATCGATGATTGTTTTGACCAGTTGTGTGGGGCTGTTGTTTTCTCGAAGTTGGATCTTCGTTCTGGATATCACCAAGTCATGGTGAAGGCTGCGGATATACAGAAGACTGCATTCAGGACTAGATATGGGCAATATGAGTATCTTGTGATGCCGTTCGGGGTCACTAATACACCAGCTGTATTCATGAGTCTTATGAACCGGGTTTTCTCTCAGTTTTTGGATAGATTTGTGGTGGTCTTCATTGATGATATTTTGGTGTATTCTCGGAATCGTGAAGATCATGCTGAGCATCTTAGGGTGGTTCTGTAGACTTTGAGAGAGAATCAGCTCTATGGAAAGCTCAGCAAGTGCGAGTTTTGGCTTGACAGGGTTTCTTTCTTGGGGCACATCATTTCTGGCGATGGTGTTTCTGTAGATCCTTCTAAGATTGTTGCTGTGAAGGATTAGCCTATTCCTAAGTCAGTTTCCAAAGTGCGGAGTTTTCTTGGTCTCGCTGGCTATTATCGAAAATTTGTCCAAGATTTTTCGAAGATTGCAGGGCCGTAAACTAAACTGACAGGAAAGGATCAGAAGTTTGGTTGGTCTGATAAGTGCAATGAGGCTTTTGCTGAGTTGAAAAACAGATTGACGTCAGCGCATGTGTTAACTATTCCAGATGGTTCAGGCAGATTTGTAATTCACTGTGATGCTTTAGGTAAGGATCTTGGGGCAGTTCTTATGTAGAAGGGCCGAGTCGTTGTGTATTCATCGAGGAAGTTGAGGCCGCATGAAAAGAACTATCCTACTCATGACTTGGAGTTAGCGGTAGTGATCTATGCTTTGAAGCTGTGGAGAGAGTATTTACTTGGAGACCGAGTGGAGATCTTTACAGACCACAAAAGTCTCAAGTATGTTTTCACCCAGAAGGAATTAAACATGAGGCAAAGGCGATGGTTGGAGCTTATGGCCGATTATGACATCAGTTTGCAATACCATCCTGGTAAAGTAAACTTTGTGCCAGATACTTTGAGCAGGAGACCGGCAGTTATGTTTCTTACTCAGCAGAGTGATCTCATTGAGCAAATGCGGAGGTGGGATTTGGAGGTTTTGTTGCCGAGTTCTGGTCGGTGTTGTCTTGCGCTCCAGCTTCAGTCTTCTCTTGTTGATCAGATCAAAGATGATCAGGCTCGTGATGCGCAGTTGCAGGGGAGGTTGAGTCTGGGTCTAGAACGGACATGGTTATTAATGCCGAAGGTTCGCTTCGTTTTGGTTTTTGGTCGTGTGTCCCTAAGGGTGAAGTTCGTAAGAGGTTGCTTGAGGAAGCTCATCAGTCTTCGTATTCTATCCATCCTAGCGATACTAAGATGTATAGAGGTTTGAAGCTTCATTTCTGATGGCATGGTATGAAAAGGGTTGTAGCTCAGTTTGTTGCTTAGTGTTTGATCTGTCAGCCGGTTAAGGCGGAGCATCAGAGAACCACTGGACTTCTTCAACCGCTTCCTATTCCGTAGTGGAAGTGGGAACATATCACCACGGATTTTGTGACTGCTTTGCCGAGGAGTCCTAAGGGTCACAATGCTTTTTGGGTGATTGTCTACCATTTGACGAAGAGTGCTCACTTCATTCCTTTCGTGTCAGTTAGTCTACTGAGAGCCTTGCTGAGCGGTATATGCAAGAGATTGTCAGGCATCATGGGGTTCCAGTCAGTATTGTATCCGACAGGGATACAAGATTCAGATCTCAGTTCTGGGAGAGTCTTCAGGCTAGTTTGGACAGTAAGTTGAAGTACAGTACAGCTTTTCATCCCCAGACTGATGGACAGTCAGAGCGAACTATTCAGATCCATGAGGACATGTTGCGATCCTGTATGTTGCAGTTCGTTGGATCTTGGGAGGACCATTTGCATCTCGTAGAGTTCTCGTACAATAACAGCTTTCAGGTCAGTCTTAAAGCTGCTCCGTTCAAGGCACTTTATGGGCGGAAGTGCGTATCACCAGTGTGCTGGGATGACATTGGTGAGAAGAAGTTCTTGGGTCCGGAGTTGATCACCAGGACAGTTAATGTTGTGACTCATATCAGAAAGCATCTTCAGGCAGCTCAGGATAGGCAGAGGCGGTGGGTTAATGTCCATCGAAGGGCTTTGGAGTTTGTTGTTGGTGACCATGTTTTCCTTAAAGTATCGCCGTGGCACGGTGTCATTCGGTTCGGTGGTGGGGACAAGCTTACCGCTAGGTTTATTGGACCATTTGAGATTTTGGAGCGAATAGTCAGGGTGGCCTATCGTCTCGCTTTTCCGCCAGCGTTATCAGGAGTGCACAGTGTTTTCCATGTCTCATAACTCAGGAGATATATCCGCGATGAGAGTCACGTGATCGACTACTCTGAGTTGACCGTGCGGCCGGATTTGATTTGTGAGATTCCGCTAGTTGCTATTGTGGATCGGCGGGAGAAAGTGCTTAAACAACAAGGTCATCAAGCTGGTTTGTGTTGCTGGGAATCGTCACTCACCTAGTGAGTCGACTTGGGAGCTGAAGGAGGAAATTCAGCAGAAGTTTCCTCATTTGTTTGAGTAGTGCCTGTTTTGTTTTGTTTGGATTGTTTTCTTTGTTTTCTTTCTTTTCTTTTCTTTTCTTTCGGGGTTACCCTATGTAACTTTTTTTTGAATTTCGATGACGAAATTCTTGTAGTTAGGTGGGTAGGATTGTAACCCCTGTTTTTCGTTTTTCGTATTCTTGGTGTATTTTTTCTTCTTTCTTGAGTATTTATACTTTTCTTGTATTTTGGACCCTATATAGGAGTTATTTTCAATATATATTCATTTTGTTCATTTTTGATCTTCTTGTGATTGATTTTTCTATCCTTTGATTTGTTCTTGATCGTTATTATTGTTTTCGCTCTTTATTTTGTTCTTGTTCACTTATTTTGTTCTTGGGTTCTCGTGGTGTGTTGGTTGCTAATCCTATAGCTATTCATATTGCTTTTGATCCTTAATTAACTACCAAAACCAAATTAGCCTACAATCCTATTGTAAATCCTATACAAATCATATTAAACCCAATCTCCTACTACTACTCCTAAACTACCTATTAACCCAAATACCCACAACCTAAACTACCCTATATCTCAACCCTATATAAATACCCTCATCTCTCTCTCCCTAAAACCATAACCCAACTACCCCCGGCCTCCTCCCTCTCTCTATCCTTTGCACCGTCACCTCCAGCCCGTACACCCCCCGACCTGCACCTCCCTCTCCCAACAGCCCTACCCTAGTTGCCATCCCGACTACCCTACCCTAGTTGCCATCCCGATCCCCCTAGCCGACCAAATCTCCTGAGCATCTACCCACTTCTCCATCTCTCTCCCTTCGTCCCTCGTCCGCCAGCGTCATTGACAGCAGCAACTGGAGCAACAGTGCCAGCACAAGGCCAGCACCACCGCTCCTGGCCGTTCCCAATCTCTTTCTCCCTCTCTTGGTTTGCACGAGCACGTGGGTTGCACGTGTGGTTGTGTGACTGCTATGGTTCGTAATCTTTGTTCATTGGTTTTGTTCGTTGCCGGGATCCGTTCCTATTATTCTTGGTATTCGTTTCGTCTTCGGTTAAGGTAAGTAACATGTACTTAATTCCTTTGTATGATACAAGTCATAAATTCTGCTTGTAGTGTAGTTGGGTTCTAGAGACAACTCATGTGTCATGTATTTCTTGATGAGTATTGTCTCTATAGTACTATTGACCATAGTTGCCTCAAGACACAAATTTGACATGAAACAACTTAGATTTTGACCGTTCTTGATGTGATTATATTTGAGATAATTATGAGAATTTGTGTGTTTGTTTGGATCCATGTGATATACTTGTTGTGGACATGCCATATACCCTATTTCATGTTGCTTGGACACTTAGTAGACTCTATAACATGTTTGGTTGTGTTTGGAACGAGTTTCGTATGTTGTATGTTGATTTGTTGTTAAGAGAAAAATTTGTACTTCGTCGATGATCAGTTTTGATTACTATTTTAGACCATATTAAGGTCAGTGTCTTAACTTCAGTATTAAACATGATTTTTAGATAAATCCGTCTTCTTTCCAAACTTTCTGACATTTATCGATTTCATTTTTGTACGTATGAGTTATGATTGTTTTACTACAGAGGTGTATTTCATTTCCAGATTTCGTTTCTTGATGATTTCGATGACTAAACTATTTTGATACTAGTGCTAAGCATATTATTTTGATATGAAATTTTGCACAGTATTTCTATACCTATTTAGGGATTACCCAGAATTTTGTGGATTTTACTGATGAGTTTTATATACTGTTTCATGCTTATTTATAAAGACTATACTTGCTGGATTTTGCTCACTGTTCTGAAAAGATTTATATTTTCACCTTAATTACTTTTACTGTTTGGAAAATCTTTGTGAATATGAAAGTTAGCCTATTTTGTCTATTTTCTTCTCCCTATGACGGATTTGGATTTCGTTTCACGGTTTACGAAATAATATTTTTTCGTACAGCAGTGTTGGGAATTCCAGATTTGCCAAACTATCGTTTTTTGATGTTTTCTGATTTTGTTGGCTAAACTAATCTTACTGGAAAATTATGAAACTTTATATTATGATCCTAGACATATAGGGGAATACCTCAGATTTTTCCTGGATTTATTTTATGTGTTTTGATGCAGTTTTCCTGACTGAGAATTCGATTTACTGATTTCTGGCTGAACGTATTTTCTGGTTTCAAATCAGTTTTGAGTTATGTTTTCTAAAACACTATATGACTTATATGAATCTGCTGGATTCGGTTGGAAGTCTATTTTCCAGATTCTCCAATGGATTCAGGTTTCGATATTTGTGGAAACGAGAATCTCTGTTTTAGTCCTGTACTGTCGTGCTGTCCTGAATTAGGAAATACTCTATTTTGTTCTGTTATGTGACTATCTTACCATTTGTACATGCTTATCTGTTATTCTGAACTTGTGGGTCATTATATCGTGCTAGATTTACTCTGTTTCATGCACATACACATTTTTCTAATAATAATTATAAAATGATCAAGCCGAGGTTTATGGGAAAGATATAGTAGTGGGAAAGCATAGAAATGTGTACTTAGAAGGGGGCCCGTGTTTCACATATGATTATCTGTTATCTGTTATTATGTACCCTGTCTACATTACTTCCTATAGGAAGGTGAAGGAAAGAAGAGAACTAGTAGGTTCTATTTGTCTGTCTGGATCTGTTATCTGATATCTGTCTGTCTGAACCCTGAGTACACGGCCCTATATGATCCCCTACGAAATCTACAAATGTAACTGTTTTGAATGTAGCAACCATGTGATAAAAGGATGGCACATGAAGTGCTACCTAGTTATTAATTAATACAAGACTTATAAGAATCTGTATCTAACATCTGTATCTGAATCTGATATCTGAATTTGTTATTTGTATCTGCTATCTGATTACCTGATTATCTGATTATCTGTTATCTGTCTGATACTATCACTTGACACCATTATTTGACACTATCTGTATATCTGTCTGCATGCTATTTGACTTTTGACACTTGACACATGTTAGTATACCATGCTAGTTGATTCTGCTATACCATCTATATCTGTTTCTGCTATTATTTAGATTTGTTAGTTTTCCCTGTACTTGTATCCTGCATTACAAGCGGCCCGTAACTTGCATTGACTTGTACTTGTTTTCTTTTTCCTTCTCCTGCAATTTATTGATTGCAAATCGGGATGGTCATTTGCCCGATGGTATTAGAGAAATGAAATATTAGTGCTGGACTTCTTTTGCTATTATTATTATCTGTTGTTTTTTAACAATGTATTGAGAATTTGGATTTTATTTGTATTTGGACGACGTGACCTAGGATATTAACTTGTTTGGATCTGTTTATTTGAGACTATTATATTATTGGTTTTCAATTAATTTCTGTTGGCACTTTGTTTTGTTTTGAGATATATATGTTTGTGTGAGGATGATTCTTTTGGCTTCCGACTCTGATTATTCTGAGATTTATTGTAAGATTCTGAACAGCTTATGGATGATGCAAGTCATTCGCTGGGTTGAGTCGCGTATCCGTATTCCATATTCTTTTTGGGAAGCGGAGCGTGACAAACACTTGCACGTGCATGTGCAATGCACGTGTCTTTATATGCACACTTAGTTAAGTTTGTTCATTTATTAATTAACTAATTTGGTACATGACAAGTCTACTCTACAAGTTGTCTCAATTACTAATAGAATTAACTAGTGGGCTAATTAGGTGGGCTAAAACCATGGGCTTTTAATTAATTAATTAATTAATTTTTGGTGGGCTAGAATTAAATCATTAGGCCTAGGATTTAATAAGAGGTTTTTTTAAAAGAGAATGAAATATTTGTTCATGACATAAGAATAATTTTTAAAGCTAAATACACACATAATTTGCACGTGTAAGACACGTAAATTTAAATGAAAATCATAATTATAGGAAAATTTAGGATGTTACAGTGGCAGTCGAACGATGAAGTGTTTGTGTTATGGGGTCTTGATCTTGGGTGTTGAACTACGAGGTGGCCGCTATTTCATCGAGTCACTCGTTCAGTCGAGCTATGGAGCCGATCTTTTCGAGCTAAAAGCTTCACCGACTTCGCTGAGCTTTGGAGCTTTGAGCTTAGGCGAGCTATGAGCTATGGGTTCTCAAACCTCTCGCCGAGCTATGGAGGTTCGGTCGTCGCCGAGCTGTGGTGATTTTTGTGCGGAGCTATGGAGTTGGTGGTTCTTGCCGGGAGCTTTGAGCGTCGGCGAGCTATGAGTTTGGTCGCGCTTCGAGCTATCGAAGATACTCTATTTTGGTCGAGCTCTATTTTTCCATTGCACGAGCTTCGAAGCAGTCGAGTTTTAAACTCCTCTAGTTGAGCTACGAGCCTCGCCGTCCTCCCCCCTTCGCCGACCTATGATCTCGAGTGTTGTCGAGCTACGAGGATTTGAATGTCGTCGAGCTATGAACTATGGGTTCTTGAATCTCTATTATTTTTTGAGCTATTGGCATTATAGCTCACCGAGCTATGGAGATGTGAACCCATCGTCGATCTACATCTCTATTTTTGGGCGTGTTCAACCGCGGAGGAGCTAGGGTGCCATCGAGTTATGGAGTTTCTCCACCGAGCTATGACCTCTTAGTGGAACTATTGAGTTGGCATGGATTCATGGTCGAGCCATGTAGGTTCGAGTTTCACTGTCGAATTTCTAACCAATCGAGATATGGAGTCATTCTCCTTGTCGAGCAACGATGCTCTCGAGTGTTTTAGCAAAGTCGACGAACGGGAGTTTGGCTGAGATCTTTGACGTCGTGGGTGCTCAAATTCAGAGTCATGGATTTTGGGCGATGAGGAAGATAGCTTGATTGAGATTAGGTAGTTTGGGTTTAAGCTGTGGAGAAGAAGAAGAAGCTTATCGGGTTATTGGTTATGGATTTCATACCTGCAAACCCGTTACTCTTAATCACAAAGGGTTTTCGGGTTTGGTTAGGGTCAGGATTGGAGACCCGACCCGACCTGTTACTGATGCAAACCCCTTCCTCTCTTGCTCCTTTTGTACCCAAAAGCTCCATTTCTCTTAGGAGTTTTTTCTAGTTTCGGGTCTCTTCTCCTTTGGAGTATAGGTGGAAGCTTTGATCTAGTAAGGAGTTGCCTTGTTTGGAGTTGAGTCATCTTCAATGGAGTTTCGATGGAGTTTTTAAGCTTGGGATTTGAACTTGGACTACCATCTCTGAAGTTGGAGGTTCATTTTTTCAACCAAGGAGCTTGGGTTGTAGTTCGAAGTGGAGCTAGCAGATGAGTTTATGCTGTCGACCAAGGATCTCGGGTTGTATTCGAGGTAGGAGATAAATCTTCTTGATTGAGCTAAGTAGCAAGAATTTGTTCACCTCTCCCCTTGAAGCTTTGAGTATTTTTTTTTGTACTTGTCGATCAAAACATCCTGTCGCTCATTTTTCTGAACCAGTCTTTTTGTTGACCAAACATTATGTTGTTTGCTTGTTTTATCGATCGAATATCTCGTCGTCCGTTCTGCTGAACCACTCTTTCGTCGATTAAGCATTGTGTTGTTGGACGAGTGTCATGTCGGTCTTGGATCTAAGTGCTTTGATCGTTGGTTCTTGAGTACGTAGATGACCTAGACACGAGCAGTTGTTGAGGCAATTCTTGTGACAGAGTTAAACGTTGAGCTTGCCGTTTGCACTCAGTAAGTTTTGTAGAGACTCCCTGTGAAGGAGCTGACGTTGAACTTGTTTTTTGTGCCCAACATGTTTGGAGGGATAACTCTGAGATGGAGTTGATGTAGAGCTTTCCATTTGATCCGGACAAGTTCGCAGAAGAAAAAACACTTAAACAGAGTTGGACGTTTCACTCGCTGTTTGCACCCAGCAAATTTGCAGAGGCAACTTCTTGATTGAGTTAATGTAGAGCATGTTGTTTGATCCCAGCAAGTTTGGAAAGAACTCTGTGACGGAGTTGGATGTTTGAACCTGCCATTTGTGCCCAGCAAGTTTTGAGAGGCAACTCCCTGATCGAGTTGATGTAGAGCTTGATGTTTGATCCCAGTAAGTTTAGAGAGAACTCTGTGACGAAGTTGGATGTTTGAACTTGCCACTTGTGCCCAGGATGTTTGGAGAGGTAACTCTTTGATCGAGCGGATGTAGAGCTTGCCGTTTAATCCCGACAAGTTTGTAGGGGCATCTCCTTAATCGAGCTGATGTAGGACTTGTCGTTCAATGCCAGCAAGTTTTGTGTGGAAACTCTAAGGCGGAGTTGAACTTTTGAGCTTGTCGTTTGTTCCCGGCAAGTTTGTAGAGACAACTCTTTGACTGAGTTGATGTAGAGCTTGCTGTTTGATTCTAGCAAGTTTGAAGAGAACTCTGTGACGGGTTGGACATTTCAGCTTGCCGTTTGTGCCCGACAAGTTTGTAGAGACAACTTTTTGACTGAGTCGGTGTAGATCTTGATGTTTGATGCCAACAAGTTTGGAGAGAACTCTGTGACGGAGTTGGGTGTGGAACTTCTTCTCATCTAGCAAACTTGTATAGGCAATTCTAGGCCGGTGTTGGATGCTGAGCCTATTGCATGAAGATGAGGGGTCGTTAGAAGGACTTAAGCAAAGAGCGTTGAACTTGTTGCTTGGAGCCAATGAGTCGTTGATGGAGCTCGAGCGGTGAGTTGAGCATTGAACTCGTTGTTTGGAGCCAACGAGTTTGATGGATCTCGTGCGGTAAGCAAGGCGTCGAACTTGTTGTTTGTTGTCAACAAGTTGTTGGCAGAACCTGAGCGATGAGCAGAGCGTTGAACTCGTTGTTTGGAGTCAACGAGCTGTTGATGGAGCCTGAGCAAAGATCAAGACATTGAACTCATTGTTTGGAGCCAACGAGTTGTGGATGGAGCTCGAGTGGTGAGCAGAGCGTTGAACTCGTTGTTTGGAGCCACCGAGTTGGCGATGGAGCTCGAGCAGTGAGCAGAGCATTGAACTCATTGTTCGAAGCCAATGAGCTGTTGATAGAGCTCGAGCGGTGAGTAAGGAGTTTAACTGGTTGTTTGGAGCTAACGAGTTGTTGATAAAACTCGCGCGGTGAGCAGAGCGTTGAACTCATTATGTGGAGCTAATGAGTTTTTGATAGAGCTCGAGCGGAGAGCACAGTATTGAACTCGTAGTTTGAGTTACCGAGTTGTTAATGGAGCTTGAGCGGTAAGCAGAGCTTTGTACTCGTTGTTTGAAGTTACTGAATTGTTGATGGAGCCTAAGCGGAGTGCAAGGAGTTGAACTCGTTGTTCGAAGTTGACGAACTGTTGGACAAAAGAACTCAACTGGCGTGCGGAGCGACGAACTCATTTTTTCGAGTGAATGAGTTGTGGGTGCTCAGAATCTTCTTAATATTGAAGTGAAGTCGCTTATGTTTGTTCAGTGTTGAAGTGATTCCATTCTTCTCTTTGCTAACAAGTAGTTTTGTAAATTGAATGAGGTTCTCAAGATGTTGTGCTTGCTTTCCTTCGCGATACGCGACGCTTGACGTAGTTGAGACTCGTCCGTTTGCACAACGCATTTATGTGGGACAGAATTGAAGCTTTCTTAGGAGAAGATGGTAGGATAAACCTAGAGTTTGCCCGCCTAAGGAAGACTTGTCTTGAATTGTCAAGAGTTGATGCCACCCTGTGAAGTTGTCAACTGACGGGAGGCCTATGAAGAGGTTTGTGTCACCTAGGCGGAGCATCCCTCTAGTGCATAGTTGGAAGAATGACTTGCAGGATAGATTGCTGTACAATGTTTGCAAGACTTTTGGTAGAGACTTTTAGCTTTGAAACATAGACTCATTGTAATTCTGCTATTGTAATGAGACTTTTAGTTTGTGAAATAAGAAACCTTTTACATGCCTGTGCATTATCCTATGATTCGTTGTCTTGGGGGTTGGCTAGTCGTATGAGCTACTCTTGGGAGTCTTGGACTCAGGACTTACCGTTTTGTACTTGTAAATATCTGTAGTGATATTGGATCTGAACACATCGGTTTGCAATAGTTCTATGTTTTTTGATGAAATCTCCTTAGGTGCTTGATCCTTGTTATGCACCTTGTTGTTGAGATTGATGGGACGTCGACTGGGTTCTTTGTAACTAAATAACATGGCCTCAAGTCTGTTGTGTGCCGCTAACGAATTATTTATGATGCGCACAATATATGACGGAATTTAAAACTTATTCGTCCTGTGCTTAGCTAGTTGTAGGGGCAACTCTAAGGGAGTGTTGGTTTCCGAACTTGCTGTATGGGTCTTCCAACAAATTATGAGAGTCACATCGAGTGGCAAGTTGAACTCTAAGTGTTGTTATTGCAAGTGTTATTAAAGTAACTGCAATCCACGATTTTGGACCTCAATCTGTCTTCAAGGAATTTTAACTAGTTTCGGGAACAAATAGATTGGCGAGTTGAACTCCAAACATGCTTGATTGCAGGTTGCTAAAGTAACTCCAAGCCATTGCTATGGATTCCGAACTTGTTAGTTTAGGTATTAATAGGTTGCAGGAGCAGATCGAATGGCGAGTTGAAATCCGGACTTGCTTTATCTCAAGTTGCTAAATTAACATCGAGCCATGGGTATGAACTCCGAATCTATCGTCAAGGCGCTAACGGATTGCAAGAGCAGATCGAATGGTGAAGAAAACTCTGAACTTGCTTTATTGCAAATTGCTAAAGTAATTTCGAGCCATGGGTATGGACTCCCAACCTGTCTTATAGGAAGCTTTTAACGAGTTTCATGTGTCATTTTTTGTGTTTGTGTATAAGTTTGGCACTCAACTCATTGTATGCATCCGCATAGAGTTGTACAAGAATTTTGCAAATATTAATGCATAATTATATTGCAAATATTAATGCAAAATTATATTGGAAAATAAAACTAAGCGGCTTCTCTAGTGGCTGGCCATTATTGCATGTAGTGACCAATAGTGAAAGCGGTCTTTATTGAAAATAAAACTCAATGGCTGCTCTAGTGGCTGGTTTTTTTTACAAGTTGAGAAAATTTTCTACTAATACTAAGAGAGGACCTTTGAGACGCCCTTGTTCAACTTCATAGGGTGTTTTACTTTCCAAGTCTCAACTGATATCTCCTTGCCCCATGGGTCTTCAAGTTGATGAGCCGTTAGGTGAACAACTTGGATGACCTTGCCTGGACTTTCCTATTTTTAAAATGACCCTCCCAATGTTTTGCATAGAGAATGAGAGATCTTCTGATGCACCAATGTATTTAGGCAGGACTTTTCCGTTGAATGAGCAGAGTGCCTACGGGCGAGGGATTCCGGTTTATTACTGTGTTATGATGAGAACTAGTTTGGACATGGTAAGAGACAGTTTGGCAAGTATAGAAGTTCTTGGTAGTGGATTCAAGCTTGTTTACAGTCTTAGAATTATTGTGACTGCTTTCTGGTGGTATCTCTATGGCATCGAGGGGAGAACCGAGCCCCCCATTGTAGCGGTGTAGCATGCTCGTACTGCCTGTTGGCTCCCTACAACTTGGCATACGCCTACTATTGTTGGGAACTTCATTTTCAAGTGGTTGGCGGAAGAAACTGCGTGGAAGGTCGCTAGGCCTAGACAGCCAAATATTGCATTATACACTACTTTGACGTCGACTACCATAAAGTCCACTGCTTCCATTCGAGTTGCGGAAGCTTTTCCTGCTGTCACATCAAGTGTGAATTTTCCTTCTATTTGAACAGGTACACCGGAGAATTCGTGGAGTGTATAACTGGCTAGCTTGAGTCGATTTCGGGAGATCTTGAGGCCATTGAAAGTGTTCATGAAAATGTTGTTTACTGAGGTGCCGTTGTCTACCAGGATGCGGTGTACCTTATGATTCACCATGCAAAGATTTATGACCAATGTCTTGCAATAAGGTGTTCGGACACCTTCTAAGTCCTTGTTGGAGAAAGATATTAGGACCCCGGTGCTTTTGGCAAGCAGGATGTTATCTATGAAGTTGACTTCCCTGATGAAAGCTTTGTAGGAGGAGTTGGAATCTCCCCCCATTGGGACTCCGTGAATGCAGTGGAGAACAGTCATGTGTTCAGAGTCTTGCGATTCGGATGACCTCTCTTGACACTTATTAGCCCCGGGGGCAGAGAGTTTTTGGCGTTGTTTTCCTTCTGAACGAATTTGGAGAGATAGCCCCTGCGAATCAGGGCTTCCAGTTCTTCTTTAATAGTTTGACAGTTGTCAGTAGTGTGTCCATGATATCTGTGAAATGCGCACAACTTATTTTTGTCTCTTCTCTTGCTAGACGTTGACATCTTGGGGGGAGGACAAATTTTTCCATCCTTCTCAACTTTCATGAGGATGGCTGCTATGCTTGCATTGAGATGAGTGAACTTGTCGAAGTGTGGTGCTGGAGGTGGATGGCGTTGACTTGTGTCGTCTTTCTGAAACTTCTTGGGATCTTCCTCGCTTGTATTCTTCCGTTTATTCCCGGAAGATGAATCGTTCTTGCCTTGAGGATAGAGAGCTTCCTCGACCCTGATGTACTTGTCACTTCTTTCTAAGAGCTCAGTGAAATCACTAGGGTGCTTCTTCGTGAGATAAGCTTTTAGTTCATTATGCATGACGTTGTAGCGGAAAGATATAGCCACCAGTGAAGAGTCCAAGGAGGAAATCGACCTTGCTTCGGCCATGAAGCATCTGACGAAGTCTTTCAGCAATTCCCTTTCCTTTTGCTTCAATTCCAACAGGGAGACACTTATTTTTTTCAGCATTTCGGCAAGCAACGAAGTGCGCTATAAAGAACTCCTCGAGCTGGTCGGAGGAGAATATTGACTCCGGAGTGAGGCGGGAATACCACTCTCTTGCAGGTCCTTTCAGTGTTGCATGGAATGTTCGACACATGAGTGCATCAGTGGCGTTGTAGACGATCATGAGAGTCTTGAAACTCTCGATATGGTCGGTCAGGTCTGATTCCCCATCATATGATTCGAATTGAGGAGCTTTCAAGTCCTTTGGGATTGATGCATCAATGACGGTTTTGCTGAAAGGAGGTCAACTAGAGCGGTATGCCCTGCTGGAACGGTTTCCCTCATTCTTCATCTGCTCTAAACGATCTTCTACTTCTCGGATATGGCAAAGGTCTTGGTCATCCTTCCCCTTGGACCGATTTGAGTCGACGGATCCTTCTTTGGAGGGCTGACCTAGATCTTGACTACCTTGGATAGCTCGGAGGATGTCGAGCATGAACTTATCCAATTCGGTCCTAATGACTGGGGCATCTTCCCTTTTGTTCCGCTCAAGAAGCTTTCGACTCTTGAGAGTCGGGCTTCTTATTGCGGTGTGCCCCCTGTGAGAGGAGGATTGCCTTGATCTCTGTCTAGGAGAGTTGCTTCTTCGGTTTGCCTGAAGTTCTGAGTGGGAGGCCTCTAGTTGGACGCACCTCTCGTCCAAGCGGATCCTTAGATCAGTTCCTCGTTGTCTGACACTGATGACTTGGCGGAGATCACTAGATCCCCGAGGGCCTCGTGAGTCCATTGAATCATTTGACTCATTATGGACTGAGATGTGGTCGTGTAGAGGATGCTGTTCATGATGACTTTGTAACGTCCCGATTTCCATATACTGGGAAACCGTAACATAAGCCACAATCTTTTCCTTCAATTAGCCACAGTATATAGAAAAACAGGAAAATTTAAACTTTTTGTTCAACACAAATATATCATAAGTCTGAATGTTATAAAACTTCAATACATTACATCAGTGTTACAATTATACCTTTACAAGCCCAAGTGTTACAAATTTCAATAAATTTATATCAGAGTACAATGAATAAAGAACAACACTTGGTACTTCACTTGGATGCTTTCCAACAATAAATAAATTACAACAATATTACAATTGAAATAAATCAACACTTTGCTCCTTTTGCCTTAAGTCCTCCTGAATCCCGTACCTGTAGCTCTGCAATCCAGTATCTGTAATTTGAAATCCAGTACCTATTGAAATGGAGACGTCAGTACATATACTGACGCTTTAAGGCTGATGACTAGCAGCTATTCTCAACTTTAAACAATCAGATTGATGAAAAGAGAGACGTGTATATATAATTGATATGTCAGTGTATGCGATGACTTAGACTTTAATGCAAGATTAACTAATGCAAGGATGCTCTTATTCTAATGCAAGCAAGACTTTGGAATAGTATGCAGCCCATACTACATACGCCCCATATCAAGTCGTTTCTTTATATATATGGATTTGAACCCGCGCCATAAATTCCACTCTTGCACTCGACTTGTTTCTGAAAATACGATGTGACTGATGAGGTTGCTCTGAAACGGTCTAATCCAACCATTCGCAGTCATATAGTAGGGTCTCCGTTTGCCACTATTGCCCGACATACCGGACCTCACTCAAAAATCTGACCAACCTCTGGAGTTAACTACGACAGGTTATCTCTAAGCATCCCCTATGGCCCCGTAGCTGATAAACCGTAGTCTATGGCTTCTTGCCCTTAGATATAGGACATGACAGAGTTCCGGGGGTCCATCCCTAGCTCCGACAGGAATCGCTCCCTCCCTTATCAAGGCACTTCAAAAATTAACAGACGAGATACGGATCTCGTGCTCCCAACTCGTGAGAAGGCATAGACCGTATCCCTTTGACAAGAAGAGCACAACCAATAACACCGCCTAGTGTTGGCCTATAGGACGAGTTGGATCATAGGGTACCACCCCTAATACAAACTCTTTCTCTTCGGCGAGAAAATGATAATAAATAAAGTTTAAGTAGTAATAGCTATAAGATACTACCCTAATGATGTCACTAACCCTAAATAATCTAACGGATGACAATAGTACTAACACAAACATGCTGGGTCTTAAGTTAGACTTTGCAAGATAACTCTACTAGGCGCTCAACCTAGACTTACCAGAATCCCCAAGGATCCTATTCATAGCCTATCGATCCAAGACCCCGGCAATACAAACGTATTCGCATGCTACTACCCTGACCTTGGATTTCGTCTACGCTCCGGTCCATGATCAACCTACACTGGTTAAGATCTGACAGTACACGAGGAGTGACTCGTCCACAATCCCTTAGGAGTAAGGAAAACACTCGTCTTGATGGTCTATGGCCCCTAGGGCAATGATATCACCCTAGACGAGCACAAAAAACTGCGTACTAGCTAATAAGATACATACGAGTAAACAAAACACATACGAGCTAAACAAGCTACGTATGAAACCAACAACTACATACGAGTCAGGCGGGCTATGTATGAGACAACAACATACATACGAGCCAAATAAGGTACGTATGAGACCAACAATTACATACGAGCCAATTAAGCTACGTATGAGATCAACAATTACATACGAGCCAGGCGAGCTACGTATAAGACCACAACATACATACGAGCCAATTAAGCTACGTATAGGCAAAACAACATATAGAAACAACCATACAAGTATTCTAACAACCTAGAAGCAACCAAACGTGCTTACTAGCAAACCTTGATCTTTTATAATTAGAAGCAACAGAAGAATCTTCTAACAGCCTAATATAAACATTTGACCAATGAAAACCCGAAAGCGACATAAAAAGCCTTCTAACACCCTAGAAGCAAACAGTGCTAAGCTCATCGGAATTCGACAAAATTAGACTTTTTAGAAAGGTAAGAACATCTACCACAACTCTCTAGTTGAACCCTTTTTCAGATTCTGTAAGGAATTCCAAATTTCTACCCATCGAACACACGCAAACAGTTAACCAAACTACAGAATTTCAACAAAAACCTGAAACTTCTACAGCTTGTAATTTTTGCTCTACTTGTCGGATCTAACGAAACTGGACAATTTGAAAAGGTGGGAACATCTACTACAACTTCCTAGTTGACCACTTCCTCAGATTCCGTAAGGAATTCCAAATTCCTACCCCCTGAACATACGAAAAAGTTAAGTAGAACATCAGAATTCCAACAACAAAGCTGAAACTTCTAAGACTTGTAACTTTTGATCTACTTGTCGGAATCTAACCAAATCATACAAATTAGAAAGGTCGGAACATATACTACAACTCTCTAGTTGAACCCTTTTTCAGATAATCAATAGGAGGTGCAAAAACTTCAAGAAAACAAACCAACAAACATTCAGCCACAGCTGTTGCTGTGTTTTTGTAACGGTCAAAACTTTTGCACTACTTATCGGAATCTGACCAAATAAGGCATTTTGGAAAGGTGAGAGACTCTACTACAACTCTCTATTTTATCACTTTTCCAGATTCAATCAATAAGAGGTGCAAAACCTTCAAGCAAACAAACCAGCAAATATTCAGCCAAAGCTGGTTGCTGTGTTTTTGTAATGGTCATAACTTTTGCACTACTTATCGGAATCTGAACAAAAGGGCATTTTGCAAAGGTGAGAGACTCTACTACAACTCTCTTGTTTATCACTTTCCCAAATTTAATCAATAAGAGGTCCAAAAGCTTCAAGCGAACAAACCAGCAAACGTTCAGCCAAAGCTGGCTGCTGTGTTTTTGTAACGGTCATAACTTTTGCACTACTTATCGGAATTTGACCAAATAGGGCATTTTGGAAAGGTGAGAGACTCTACTACAACTCTCTATTTTATCACTTTTCCAGATTCAATCAATAAGAGGTGCAAAAGCTTCAAGCAAACAAACCAGGAAACATTCAGCCAAAACGTGTTGCTGTGTTTTTGTAACGGTCATAACTTGCACTACTTATTGGAATCTGAACAAATAAGGCCTTTTGGACAGGTGAGAGACTCTACTACAACTCTCTAGTTTATCACTTTTCCTGATCCAATCAATAAGAGGTGCAAAAGCTTCAACCAAACAAACAAGCAAACATTCAGCCAATGCTGGCTGCTGTGTTTTTGTAACGGTCATAACTTTTGCACTACTTATCGGAAACTAACCAAATAGGACATTTTGGAAAGCTGAGATCGTCTACTACAAATTCCTAGTTGACCACTTTTCCAAATACCGCAAGGAACATCAAGATACATCCCTTTGAATACAAGCCGAATCCACCAAAACAGCATTTAGCTTAAAAGCTTGCTGTTTTAGGGGAAACGTTTGTTTCACCCATCAAACCAACTTAGAAAAATCTACAAAAATTAAAGCATGCTAATAACACCTAAGAGAACCTCTAAAATTATTTTGGGGTCCAAATTTTACCTTTAACATGGGTAATTAATTCCTACTACATAGTAGTTTAGGTTTGATTCTTAGGGTTCTATTTTGTGTTCTACCCTTCAATCTTGTATGCCCTTCTTATTCTAGTCCATAAATATGATTATTGACATGAAATTAGTCCAAAATTTTCACACAATAACATATTACAATAAAATAAACAAATAAAACAAACATGAAGTTGAGAACCCCCATCCAAATTGGTTTGTAGAAAGAACTAGCCTTGCCATTTTCCTCCTTGCTCCTTGTTCTTGCTCCCCTTCAAGAACTCTTCATGAAAGAGAACCCATGAACTCCATCCCTCTTTTCGTTTGATTTTGATCCTCTCTTTCTTTTCTTTCCCATTCTTTTTTTTTCTGAAAATTTAAACAAGTAGAAGAGGTAGAATGAGATGAGAAGAGAGGGAGAGACATAGAAAAAATGAAAGGGCTTTTGCCCTTCATGTTGTGGCCGGCCATTGTTATAGGAGAGGGAGAGAGAGCAAGTGGTTGAGAAGAGTCCACTTGTCTCTTTCTCTTTGTGGCTCAAAACAATTTGAATCTATTTGTAAATTTTAATTTACAATCAAACCCAATAAATTTGCAATCAACACCCAATCTAATCTTAACCCTCTATTTGATCATGACTGATCAAGAATAAAAGATAATTTCCCCAAATCACATACTACATGATTTTGTACGAACGTACGAAATCGATACAGTTCATACACATACATATATCTGTATATACAGATAATTTTTATTAGTTAAAACAAATCAATCTGTACAAAAATAATTTAATTCCAAGAAATAAAAGTAAAATAATTTTAATACCAGCTCGGAAGATTCCAATATCAATTTGATACAAAATAGATATATACAGACTAGTATATACGTATAGATAATGTTTATTAACAAAACAGGGTGATATCCACCAAAAATATTTCAATTCTAAAAATAATAATAAAATAATAATTTTTTATATCTGTCCGGTATTTTCCAGATATTTTCTCAAAAACGCATTTTTCAAGATTTTGTACAAGTGCACAAAACTTATACCATATATATATATACTTACTAGTATATATATCCAGATAACTTTTTATTAGAAAATCCATGTAATTTTCATAAAAATATTTTAATTTTTAATCATAAAAAAATAATTTATACAATATAATATCCGACCGGGATATTACAGACTTTGTCAGGAGCCCCGCGATGCCTTTTCGTTGAAAGGAGCTTGACTAGGCTATCGGGGTGACTGTTGAGGAGGAATCGGATCTTCAACAGGAGGATCCGGTTGACAAAGAGAGTTGGTGCGACGGCTTGAGGCCGCCGCTCTGACTCTTAGTCTTGGTGGCATGGCGGTAAGTCTGATTTGCATAGTTTTTCACAGACGAAGCTGATCTGTTGCTACTTATTTTGGTGTGGGAGGCTTTAAGATAATGAGTTAATATTTGATGAAAACTACTAAAAACCTTACCTTTGATTTTTGCAGTGAAATACGATTAGAGCTCCTGAGATTGAATATGGATCGTTGATTGAACACCATGATCTGGATCTGACGGTTGCTGATGCGGTCGATGGACTTGCAAAAAGCCTGAAACACCGGGTGTTGGCCCCGACGACAGACCCTTTGACGCTCAAGTCAGAACCAGAGAGAGAAAAATAGTTTTAGAGAGAAACTGTTGATTATCTTCTGACTGATGTGGAGGGGGGGTATTTATAGGCCTGAGAAATAGTTTAGGAGATTGATATGTATCTGTTAGATCGATATAAATTCCTTATCTCCTTTATGTTTCTCCCCCTTAAGAGATAAGTTTCCTTGTTATGGGATAAGAGATTTGACTCCTAGCCTTCATAGGTTAGATGTCTCTCCTAGTGGGTATAATCTATCACTTTTTATGGGCTTGAAAGAGGCTCATGTCTTGTATTGGAGAATGAAAAATGCCCAGACTTGTTAATGAGGCCCCTCATGATTAATCTGCATGTAGAAACTTTGAGATCTGTGCTGGAATCGTACGGTCCTAATTTGCTAACATTTTTACCATTATCAATATAGATAAAATATACAAAATATCTCTGTGTGTTCTCTTCATTTTAAAACCCACCATTGCTAATTGCTAAAGGTAGTTACCTTGTCTATTTACATTAAAAACTCAGAAGAACTTCCTCTCATTCTTAATTTCAACTTTAGTGCGTTATCGGTCTAGACGAGTGAGTTATAAAATGACAAATAAGTTATTGCATTTGCACATCTACAAGTTAAACCACCATTAATTATATATCCAATTCGTGACCGATATTGCATGAATTACATCTCTTGCCTCTTCTATGAGTTGGAACTTCCTGCACGGATCTCCAATATATCTATCCATAGTGACAGCTCTGGCAAGACTAGAATTGCTATCCCAGCAAGTTTCATCTATACAATATATTATGCTAAATCACTTTTATCAAAAAAAATTCTTTTTTTCCATTTTTAAACAAAAAATGAGTGCAAATTTAGGAGATAACTCCGTACTTTTGCTCCATCCAAATTTTGAATTGGATTCATATACCTTAATCAAACCTCAAAAATCGTGCAATAAATATATATGCTATTAAATAAAGTTTTCAAAACTAGTTTTATTATTTTCTCATTTCTAAAGTTATGTGCAATATTGTCCATAATTATACTATCTATACAATATATTGTGCTAAGACCATTTTTGATCAAAATATTTTTTTCTCCTTTTTTCTTTTTTTTAAACAGTCACAAAAATCTGAAACCCGGAACGAATTAGAACACAACACTGGATCAGAATCAACCTGGTCTATTGCTAATAGGGTCTGAAAGGTAAGGAGAAGAGAATAAGCAGTTGGCTCAACCTCCCTCTCCTGCCTCGACACCACCCGCTCGCCGCTACCCGGATCCGATGGGTAGAAATTTTTAACAGGGCCCGGACCCAGTTCTAAGGGCCGAGTGTGGGTGCAAAATGTAATGCCCCGATTTTCATACACTGGAAAGCCGTGACATAAGCCAGAATCATTCCTTCAATTAGCCACAATACACAGAAGAACAGGAAAATTTAATACTTTTTATTCAACACAAATGTATTACAAGTCTTAATGTTATAAAACTGCAATGCATTACATCATTGTTACAATAATACCTTTACAATCCCAAGTGTTAGAACTTTCAACAATATACATCAGAGTACAATGAATAAAGAATAACACTTGGTACTTCACTTGGATGCTTTCAAATAAATAAATTATAACAATTGTTACAAAAGAAACAATAGTAATCAACATATATTACAGCGGAAAACTTAAAAAAAATCGACTCCTGCTTCTCTTGCCTTAAGTCCTCCTGAATCCTGTACCTATACTTCTGCAATCCAGTACCTGTAAACTTGTATTCCAGTACCTATAGAAGTGGGGACGTCAGTACATATACTGACGCTTTAACGCTGATAACTAGCAGCGAATCTCAACTATAGCAAACAGATTGATGAAAAGAGAAACGTGTATATATATATGATGTGTCAGTGTATGTTATGACTTAGACTCTTATCCAAGATTACTAATGCAAGGATGCTCTTATTCTAATGCAAGCGAGACTCTGGGATAGTATGCAGCCCATATTACATACGCCCCATATCAAGCCGTTGAATGTAGGGTATCCGACAGCACAGGTTAGCTCAAAGCATCCCTTGTGCCCCCCCTAATGTAGGGTATCCGACAGTATAGATTAGCTCGAAGCAACCCCTGTGGCCCCCCTAATGTTGGGTATCCGACAGCACAGGTTAGCTCGAAGCATCCCCTGTGGCCCCCCTGATGTAGGGTATCCGACAGCACAGATTAGCTCGAAGCAACCCCTGTGGTCCCCCCTAATGTATGGTATCCGACAGCACAGGTTAGCTCAAAGCACCCCCTGTGGCCCCCCTAATGTAGGGTATCCGACAGCACAGGTTAGCTCGAAGCATCCCCTGTGGCCCCCCTAATGTAGGGTATCCGACAGCATAGGTTAGCTCGAAGCATCCCCTGTGGCCCCTCTAATATTGGGTATCCGACAACACAAGTTAGCTCGAAGCACCCACTGTGGCCCCCCTAACGTAAGGTATCCGACAGCACAAATTAGCTCAAAGCAACCCCTGTGGCCCCCCTAATGTAGGGTATCCGACAACACAGGTTAGCTCGAAGCATCCCCTGTGGCCCCCCTAATGTAGGGTATCCGACAGCATAGGTTAGCTCGAAGCATCCCCTGTGCCCCCCCTAATGTAGATAGATCGTAGTTCACATCTACATTGAAACCAACAACTACATACGAGTCAAGCAGGCTGCGTATGAGACAACAACATACATACGAGCCAAATAAGCTACGTATGAGATCAACAATTATATACGAGCCCGTCAAGCTACGTATGAGCAAAGCAACATATAGAAACAACCATACAGGTGTTCAAACGTCCTAGAAGCAACTAAACATGCTTACAAGCAAAACTTGATCTTTTATAATTAGAAGCAACAGAAGAATCTTCTAACAGTCTAATATAAACAAACTATCAATGAAAACCCGAAAGCGACATAAAAAGCCTTCTAACACCCTAGAGGCAACTAGTGCTACGCATATCGGAATTCGACAAAAATATACTTTTTAGAAAAGTAGGAACATCTACCACAACTCTCTAGTGGAACACTTTCAGATTCCATAAGGAATACAAGATCCGGTCCATCGAACACACGCAAACAGTTTAACAAAACTGCGGATTTTCAACAAAAAGCTGAAACTTCTACAGCTTGTAACTTTTGCTCTACTTATCAGAATCTAACGAAACTGGACAATTCGAAAAGGTGGGAACATCTACTACAACTCTTTAGTTGACCACTTCCTCAGATTCCGTAAGAAATTTCAAATTCCTAACTTCGAACACATGCAAAAAGTTAACCAAACACCGCCAAAGATACAGTAAAGCTGAAACTTTGAGAGCTTGTAACTTTTGCTCTACTTTCGGAATCTAACAAAACTGAACAATTTGGAAAGGTGGGAACATCTGCTAAAACTCTCTAGTTGACAACTTTCTCAGATTCCATAAGAAATTCCAAATTCCTGACCTCGAACACTTGCAAACAGTTAACCAAAGACAGCCGAAGATAAAGCACAGCTGAAACTTTGAGAGTTTGTAACTTTTGCTCTACTTATCGGAATCTAACGAAACTGGACAATTTGAAAAGGTGGGAGCATTTACTATAACTCTCTAGTTGACCACTTTCTCATATTCCATAAAGAATTCCAAATTCCTGCCCTCGAACATATGCAAACAGTCAACCATACTGCAGATTTTTAACAAAAAGCTGAAACTTCCACAGCTTGTAACTTTTGCTCTATTTGTCGGAATCTAACCAAATCATACAATTTAGAAAGGTGGGAATATATACTACAACTCTCTAGTTGATGAACTTTTCAGATTCCCTATGGAACTCAATCTACCATCCTTGAACAGACGCAAAAACTAAGCAAGGACAGCCGAAGCTACAGCAAGGCTGAAACTTCCAAAGCACATAACTTCTACTCCGCTTATCGAAATCTAACCAAATAGGGAAATTTGGAAAGTTCAGAACGTCTACTAAAACTCTCTAGTTGGTCACTTCCTCTGATTCTGCAAGTAAGACACTCAAAAATAACAAGGAAGCAAAACAGTGAGTGCTTCAGCCAAAGCTGACTGCTCTATTTTGCAAAGTCCATAACTCTTACTCCGCTTATCGAAATCTAACCAAATAGGACAATTTGGAAAGTTGAGAGACTCTACTACAACTCTCTAGTTGAACACTTTCCCAAATTCATTAAGTAAAAGACTCGAAAACAACAAACAATCATAACAGCGAACGCTTCAGCCAACCTAACTGTTGTGTTTTGCAAAGGCCATAAATTCTACTCCACTTATCGGAATTTAACCAGATAGGGCAATTTGGAAAGGTGGGAACGTCTACTACAACTTCCTAGTTGGTCACTTCCTCTGATTCCGTATGTAAGACACTGAAAAAAAACAAGGAAGCAAAACAGTGAGCGCTTCAGCCAAAGCTGACTGCGCTGTTTTGTAACGGCCATAACTTTTGTGCCTCTTATCGGAATCTAACCAAATAGGGAAATTTGGAAAGGTGAGAGACTCTACTACAACTTCCGAGTTGGTCTCCTTCTCAGATTCAACAAGTAAGACACCCAAAAAACAACAAGGAAGCAAAACAATGAGCGCTTCTGCCAAGCTGACTGCGCTGTTTTGCAAAGGCCATAACTTTTGCGCCTCTTATCGGAATTTAACCAAATTGGGCATTTTGGAAATGTGAGAATGTCAACTACAACTTCCTAGTTGTTCACTTTTCCAAATTCCATACGGAACACCAAGTTCCAGCCCCTCGAACCTAGGCCGTTGTTCACCCCCAAAACAGCCAGTGCTGTCTTTTGCCTGCGCTCGCTATTTTGGGGGATACGGTCGTTTCACCCATCAGACCATCTCAGAAAAATATATAAAAATTAGGGTATGCTAATAACACCTAGGAGAGTCTCTAAAATTAATTTGGGGTCAAAATTCCACCTTTAACATGGGTAATTAATTCTAACCATAAAAGGCACAAGATTGAATCTTTAGGGCTTTATCTTGTGTTCTACCACTTCAATCTTGTTTACAATCATATTCTAGTCCACAACCAATAACATACAACAATAATAAATAAAATAACAAGCATGAGAATGAGAAACCCCCACCCAAAAATGGTTGGAAGAACTTGCTAGCCTTCTCCTCCTTGCTCCTTGTTCTTGCTCCTCTTCAATAACTCCACAAATGAAAGAAACCCATGAACCCTAACCCCTCTTTTGATTTTGATCCTCTCTTTCTTTTCTTTTCTTCTCAATCTTTCTCTTTTCTAAAATAAAAACAAATAGAAGTGTGAAATGAGATGAGAGTGAGAAGAGATGGAGAAATGAAGAGACCAAAAATGAAATGGGGTTTTTCCCCCATTGGTTGGCCGGCGCCTTCTTGTAGAGAGAGAGAGGGCGCTTGTGGATAAGAGAGAGCCACTTGTCTCTCTCTCTTGTGGCTCACACAATTTTGAATCAATTTGTAATTTTAATTTACAATCAAAACCCTATAAATTGCAATCAACACCCAAAATCATCTCTAACCCTTTATTTTGATCATGATTGATCAAAATAAGATGTATTTTCCCAAATCACATACTACATGATTTCGTATAAACGTATGAAATCGATACGATTCAACTACGTACATATATCTGATTATACAGAAAATTTTTGTTAGTTAAAACAAATAATCTGTACAAAAATAATTTAATTCCGAGAAAATAATTTTATTACCGGCTCGGAAGATTCCAGTATCAATTTGATACAAAATAGTCATATACCGACTAGTTTATACGTATAGATAATGTTTATTAATAAAACCGGGTGATATCCACCAAAAATATTTTATTTCTGAAAATAATAATAATATAATAATATTTAATATCTGTCCGGAATTTTGCAGATATTTTATCAAAAACGCATTTTTCAAGATTTTGTACAAGTGCACAAAACTGATACAATCTATATAATAAAACATAAAGAAAGCTATCAAGTGGCTCACATTCAATCTATCCCAAAATCAATGGACCAGATCTACTCTCACAAAACATATTTTCCTGCCCAAATTTCAAACTCCCAAATTCAAACACACACTCTCTCTTTTTTCCCAAAATAAACCCCCTTCTCTCGCTTTCTCACTGTCTATATCTCTCTCCCCCCGTCTCCCTCTCTCTCATCTCTCCCCCTACTTTGGTTCCCGACCTTCTCCCCTGCTGCGTCCCCGTCTCCGACGCCAACCACGATAGCGCGACACTTTCCTCCTCTTCTCCTTCCGTCGACAGCAGCAACCACAGCCACATCGCCACCCCCTCTCGGCATGTGTCCCCTCCCAATGTCGCGCAGCCCGTCGTCATTGCTCCCGCCGTCCGTCGTCTCCGACGCCTGCTCGCAACCCCCCGTCGTCCTGCCTCCACGACGCCAGCCACGACAGCGCGCCCCTCTCCTCCCCTTCTCCTTCCGTCGACAGCAACAACCACAGCCACAGCGCCACCG
Organism: Hemerocallis citrina; assembly: GCA_017893485.1. NCBI lineage: Eukaryota > Viridiplantae > Streptophyta > Magnoliopsida > Asparagales > Asphodelaceae > Hemerocallis > Hemerocallis citrina. The sequence continues at coordinate 78,306,258 of CM030359.1, forward strand.
CCGGCAACAGGGGTGATGGGTGGGCCCCACTTGGTGGTGGGGATGCCGGAGAGGTGGCGGGCGCCGCAAGATGGAGTGTGGTTCCTTCTCAAAGCAGCAGAGAATCAGTGAGTTCATCAATCTCTATATATACGGTTTCATATTGGTTTTACTTCTATCTATCATTTTTTTCTTTCATTTTATTGGGGTTTTCATATAGGTTTTCTGTGATCTATTTTTTAATTTTTTGGGGTTTTTTATTATTATTTCAATTTGTTTGGGCTTGAATTATAACTGGTTGAACTTATTTTTTGGTTAATTAGAATTTTGTTGATTTTGTTTTGTTGAATGTAGAGTGAAGGAGCCATTTTTGCCACAAATACCCAAGAGCTACTTAAGGATCAAGTACTACTCTTGGCTTGAGAGATGAATCAGAGGTACTTATAATCTTCTCCTATTTTCAAGATTAAGAGTAAGAGACAATTTTGAAAAGGCTTCTATTTCAATCACTATATTTGGCATGCATATATAGTGTTGTTGTAGGCAATGTTAAGAATTACTCATAGGGAGAAAAGTTATTGCACATATATAATTAAATAGAATCATAGTAATGAGCTCATGCTTAACTTGGTAGCTAAAGGGGATCTTTCTCATGTACGATTCTAACAATTTAGGTGAAGTGTGCGTTTCAAGGTTTAAATCATAGTCCTCTATGATTTAACTTAGAGCTCTCTTAGCTTGCTTTGGGGTTTTGGCTAGAAGGCTAGCTATATCATGGTTGTGGCTATATAGATTAGGTGGAGAGAGATGTTTAGAACCACCTAAATGTTTGTTGTTACGTGATGCAAATTAGCTTTAGCAACCCTATATTTCATGACTATATATATTCATCATGGCAAAATTTATGTAGGAATGATATTCCATAAAGAGCCTATGATAATAGCACACATAGCATGATGGGTTAGCATTATGAGTTTAACTTGCTAAGGACAGTTGGTTGTTTTTTTGGCACAATCCCAAAAATGCCTCCTTTTTAATTTTTTGAAAGCTATGCACCATCCTAATTATGAAGTTACCCTATATGATCAATGAGATATTCCTCTTTTGTGCTTGCCTGTACAGAGTTTCTCATCATTTTGCTTGGATTTTTAACTTAGTAGAGCTTAAGAGTAAGAGACACAGAGTACACATAATAGGCAGCTTTTGGTAAAGAATATAATCATTAATAAGTTCTCATTTTTGTGCAAGTTATTACTTTGAGATTGTCAAGATTCATTTTCTATAGAGAATTCTACATTCTAAAAAGGTTTAATTAGTAGAGTACTTTGGTTAATTAAAACTTTTTCAGAAGAGTAGCAAAACTAGGCAAAGTCTTCTCTGTATGTGTGAATACTTCTAATTAAATAATTAAATTGATTGTTATTAAATTTAGGGAAGGATTGTGAATGTTCCATGTGCAATTCATTTTCATATATTGATTAAGGAGTGCTAATCTAAGTTGGATGACCTTATTCCTATTTTGTGTTATGATTGGAGAATTAATATAATTGTCTTTTAATCATTTCTTTCAAATATATGATAGGAGAATTATAATATCCTTTTAATTACAACTTTCTAACTCTCATTCATCTTGGTCCTTTTAACTTATCATGATTTTTCTTTATAATGAGTTTTGCATCTTTGTCGGACAAGAGTGAGAACAACGCAGGGAATATTATGAAGCACATTGTGAGAATTTGTACCCGGCTGTTCTGGCGAGGTATGCATCCTTTTTATTATACAAGTTTGAATTTTGGTTTGCAATTTCTTTTACCAAGTTTGAATTATAATATACTTTTTATTCTGCTAAATATTTAAATTTGAAGTGATTATTATTTTAATACTTAAGCAGTACCTATTGTTTTTATTTGTGGTATGTATGATAGTTATGCCATTGTTGTAACGCCCCGAATTCTAAATACAACTGAATTCGAGAGTTCTACAGGATCTTTTCACTTCTTTCGTACAATTTCACAAGGAATTTAAAACTTTTATTTCAACAATAATTACACCAGAGTCTTTTACATCAATAAGCAGCGGAATCAATAAAATACAACAATAATGAATGTACAATTGTTACAACTTTAACATTTAAGTAATCAACAGCATCAATTCTCTTTATATCTTCATGTAACTCCATTTCCTGCATATAAAACTGTGGGCGCGTCAGTTGCTTACAACTGACGAAATATTATACACGGCCATCCTCTCTATGCCGGAAACAGTATAACGATTCTCAAATACTTTAGCAAACACAAACTTGATCACTAACAAAGCTACAAAGGGACTATCCTGTTGATGTCGTGTTGTGCGGTGCACTTAGTCCTTAATGCAGTTATTATATTACATGACACTAATGCACACTTGTTCGGATTCTATGCATCCCATACTACATAGGTCCGAGGACAAGCCTCTTAATCGTCTTCATTATTGTAGGGTTCAATCCCTCGCCATGACTTAATCTACTACTGTAACTACGGTGAGTATCCTAGATGGTCTGTGAGTACAAGCATGTATCCTGGCCCGTGGAGTAGAATTTCGCGCCATGTCTTGACTCGTCAAGCATGCATTCTGCGACAATTCAGCCTCCTCCCTGAACACACTCCTCTTGCAGTCACCGAAACACCCCATAAGCGTGACTAAAGTCCGATCATTACTGAGTTGTGCCCGCGCCATGTCTTGACTCATCAAGCATGCATTCTGCGGCTCACACACCCGCACCGTACCCTAGCTCTCATACTCATGTTTTTCTTTCACCTTCATCACCTCCACACTATGTATCTATCTGTAATTTCGGCAAGTGTCATAGACGTTCCATGATTACAAGCACGTGTCCAAGACCCTGAAGGGGAACCTCGCGCCATGTCTTGACTCATCAAGCATGCATTCTGCGATAGTTCAGCCTCCTCCCTGAACACGATCCTCTTGCCTTCACCAAACATCCCACAAGCGTCGCCAAGATCCCGATCATTCTGGAGTATATTGCCCACGCCATGTCTTGACTCATCAAGCATGCATTCTGTGGACCACATCCGCATCGTAGACCCTAGGCTCCCATACTTATGTTTTTCTCTTACTTTCATTACAGCCTTACAATGTATTAATTATTAGAATCATGAATAAAAATCAAAGCTCTAGAGTTAGCCTCTCCACTCAACCGGACTTATTCATTTATTCAACATGACCAACCTTGGTTTCTCATTTCAAATTCATTTCATTCCATTGCCGGGGGAGACTTAGCTACTCTTGGTTTCAATTTACAATTCACAACTTCCAATTGAGCACTTTCAGCTCATAATTCATTTTAGAGTCTCACAGACTTTCTTTATCATGATCTTAGCATTTCATATTCATGTAATTCTCAATTCAAATCTATGATTCGTTTCATGTAAATTTCTCAATTCAACTATGATTCATTTCATATAAATTTATACAGCAATAAAAAGAGTTCATCAACATCAATCATAAGTTTCACAATCTTCAAATATACAGAATAATGCTCTCTGCCATATCAAACACTCTGGACAGTCGACTTGGATCTCTTCCAGTCGACTTGTCCAGTCAAATTCAGTTCTTCATACCACTCGGGAGAGTCGACTGCTGCACATGGCAGTCGGCTGTTCCGCAGTGTTCCAATTTCAGTTTAATTTCTTTATAAATTTCATCTTTCATAACCTTGTGTGCATTCCACACTAAAGCTCAATCAAATCTTAATAATCATAAATCCCGTATTCAAACTTATTTAACTTTCATTTGTCAAAATCAATTTCAAACTCAAGAACCAGAAAAACAGCTCGGTTCAGTCGACTGGTGGCAGTATCAGTCGACTGTCCCGCAAATATCTTGAAAACTCAACATCAAATTTATGATAGCAGCAGTCGACTGTAATTGTATTCAGTCGACTGTCCCGCTGATGAAAACCAACTTTTTAACACATACCAGTCGACTGTGGAAGTAATCAGTCGACTGTCAAATCCATAATTTGCAACTTTGCATATATTTTCGACCCTTGATTCGATTTGTACTTCCATATACAAAATATAATTTATTTCCAGAATATATTCCTTTTAAAAAACATTATTATCAAATTCTCAAGTTTCTCTTTTTCCGATCAAAATGCATCAAACATATTTTCCCAATAAACTCCTTTCTTTTATCAAAATTTACTTTACAAAAATCTCTATACTTGTATAAATAACATTTTGAGGTTATAAATCATACTTCTTTGCCACATTCATTCCAATAATGTCTCAATATGCATCAATTTCATACCATCACTTCAATTCTAGCAATTCAACTAGCAATCGTAACAAGCATGGCAATTTGCATTTACCATAATCAATTTCATGCAATCAATTTAATTTCAACCAAGTAAATCACATATCATCTATCATGCAAATTATATTCCTAAATTAGAAAGCATTTAAGAAACACCCACCTAAAAATGAAGATTTGTTACCCAAATGAACCCCTAGAATTAGGAGCTCCCAAAGAAAGCTGCAATTGCAACCTCCTCGAAATCCGTGCACCAAAGCAAGCCTCCAAGCTCCACATTTCGGCAAGCATCCATCAATGAGCATCTCCATCTTCATTCGGCAATCATCAAGAACAACTCCCATCTTCTTTCACATACACATACTATGTATGTACATATATATACATTAGTATATGTATATAGGCAAGTGGAATAGGTGATTTAGGTGGAGAATGGGAAAGGCTTTGCTGCCATTTGGTTGGTTTCTTTCGGCATGGGCAGTAGAGAAGAGAGAAAGAGATGAGAGAATGAGAGATTAAGGGAGTGTTTTTATAAGAAAGTAGTAGGTAGTTATAGCAACCACCTCCTACATGAACTCCACTAACTCCATCTATAAATTTTGTAACTTACTTTCCCTCCTTCTTTCAAAAATCAAACTCCAGATTTTCCCTCCTCTCTAATCAGCCCGGTCCCCCAAAATTGTGTGCACATCGCACGTGTGCACGTGCACGTGCTTTGTGTACAAAAACAATTCATTTATTTAATCCTTTTAAAATACTTATTTAAATTTGTAATAAATATACAAAATTAACTTTAAATTATACTTTTCATGCACAATAAAATGGAAGGAAACATTTCATGAAAAATTTATTTTGAAGGAAGAACGCGCTTACAACACGTGCACCAAAACACGTGCGTCGCCCGTAAAATCTCAAAAATACAAAAATTGACTTTATGAACCGAAAAATATTTATAATCAATTGGAATGCAATAGAAAGTATATTTAATATACATATTTGATAATATACTCAAACGTACAGAAAACACGTGTATTGCACGTAGAAAATTTATTTTAATAAAGATAGTCAAAAATTGAATTTTCGTTTACAAAACAAATTCAAGCATGTTTATAAAGATAAATAATTGAAATCCATTGAAAACTTTGCACGTAACGGTGGAATACCCAAAATCGACACGTGCATCGATAATACGTAAAAAGCACGTAAAAACTCCAAGATTGAAATCCAACATTTTGAGTTGTCTCAAATGTGATTTTAAGAATACGAGATTGCATGAATAATCGGAATTCGAAATACATGTCAAAAATGCGTTATGGATATAATCAATAACCGTACAAAATGCACGTGCGTAACACCCGAGGGCAAAATTGTCATTTAAATTTTGCGGGGTGTTACACTCTCCCCCCCTTAGAACAGTTCCGTCCCCGGAACTCACTATGGTAAAGGCTGTATTTTGTACACACCAAAGAAAATATCCTTATAACATACAGAAATCACAAACATCAAGAAGATACATATAGCATAAAAGTAAGCCATGTGGAGGAATAAGACAAAAATCTATTTAAGAAATTTATGAGTATCAAAATTTTACAAGAATTAACAAGAAAACTAGGAAAATAACATAAGAAAACAAAATACGACAATAGAGGATAGTGCATTTTGAAAAGAATTTACGTACAAATTACTATCAAGTAACCATTAGATAAAAATGATAAATAAACTTAGTCATTAATTGTGAAAATAATTTCGGAAAACAATGCAATAAAGAAAACATAGTTAATGGGTACTTTATAAATAGATTCAATACTAAAAATTCATCAATGTAATAAATGGTAGAAAGTCGCAAACCAAATTGATATTATATGACAAAAATTAGCAATTTAATAGTTTGAGAAATATCTGAGAAGGGTATATAGTAAAAGTAAAAATATTTCTGTATATGAATTAGTACCAAATGATTTGTAAGGTAACTTTAATAATTATACATACAATTTGAAAATTAGGAATACATCGAAATACTTTTGAATTATTCAGTAGAGCGAGAAAACCAACTTACAAAATTACATACTCGCATAGGCGAAAGAGTATAGAGGTGAAATAAATAGCATGATATGAAAATTATAAATAATTTGTAGCAGTAAAACAAGACATCGTAGTAGTGAAAACGTACTGTTGAAAGTAGTACGAAGCTAGTTATATAAAAAGTATAGACAATGAAAAAATGATTTTGTATATAAATTGATATCATAAAGTAATTTGTAAAGTAAATACAATAATCATATATGTATGATAACAATAAGAAGACAAAAATCCAAATAATTTCGATTTGTCAAGTAGACCAAGAAAATCAGCATACGAAATTATGTATATACATAGACGGAAATTATAGGGCGAAACAACAACATCATGATACAAAATTTACAAATTGTGTGTAGGAGAAAAATAATACATTATGGTAGTAACAATGCAAAACTAATCATATAGAAGTGAATCATGAATTATAACAGAAGTATAATAAATAAAACTGTTAGGTGAGTAGCCACCAAATTTAAAATAGCAAAATACAACAAAGTTGTATGAAATACTAACTCACATAAAATACAAAGTACTACAAAGAAGACGGCAAGATAGTTGAGATTAAGCGGCAATTATACAAGTTTGATAGATATAAAAATCAGTATAAACAGGATAATGCTAGGTTGCAAAATATTATAAAATAATATAAGCTAGTACCAATGAAACAGTTATAAGTGAATATTATAGAAAACAAGGTAGGGGTTATCTAAGTATAATATTTCATTTTGGTTTAGGTTCGTCTCGCTGGTATCCAACAGCAGACTTGTCTATCTTGATCTCAAGTTGCATAATTGCTCCTATGATATCCGGTTGCAAATTGCCTTCTGGGCATTCGGTTGCAAACTTTACCTCACCGACTTCCAGTTGCGGTTTGCCTTCTAGACATTTAGTTGCAAACTTTGCCTCCCCGACTTCCAGTTGCAATTTGCCTCCAATGATGTCTAGTTGCATATTTGCCCTCTCGACATTAAGTTGCACCAAAAGCGGAAGATGGAAAGATGTAATCTCCCATGTATACTTAGATTAGTTATGGGATGTTTAATAAAGTATGGTGTTACGTTTGAAAATCAATGATGCAGAAAAAGATTTTACACAATGAAATATCAAAATAGGTGTATAGGATATATCAAACATAGAGGGTACTAATTAGTAGTTATGAAAAATTATTTATAACACTAAAATAATGTAAAATATATGCACATGTTGGAAATAAATTTGAAAATAATAATGATGTAGTGTAGCAAATTAGGACATTAGACACAAACAATTATACAGAAAAATAGTAATGTAATAATTGGAGGATGATGAAATTATATGTATAGTACGTATTTTGAAATACATAACACATAAAAATTCAATGGAAAACATATGTAGTAATCAAGAATCTAAAGACAATTTAAAATTAGAGGATAGAGAAATAGCGAGTATATGCATCATATTAAGGAAACATAAATTGCAAAATTTATAAATATAACAAAACAAATTTGTAGACAATATGTAATAACAATAATATCGAATGCAGACAATAAATCAAATTAGTATGTTGTATTTATACGGATAAAATATTTCAATCTTGTTAAAATATATTGAAGTATATAGGGAAAAATATGAAATACTGAAAGAATATCGTATCACAAAATCAAATCATGTAAAATGAATGCATATAAGCAAAATTCCCAAACAAAAATTCAAAAATGTAATAGTAAATGAAAATAATAGTTGTAGTATAAATTTAACAGAATATATAAAGTAATAGCAGATATAGACGGATGAACATAAAGTGACATAAAACACGAAAGACAAAACTTTAAGATGGAGACACAATTAAAATAAGTTCAACAAGATCAAGACTAAGAAAAATAGACAAAATACTAGGCTTTGAAATGATTCAATAGTATAGGAAAATATTTATTCGGAAAATATTAATATTGAAAAGTACTATGATGAAAATCCACAGAAAATAATTTGAGGGAAAAGTGTGTCCATGTGTAAGGTATCATGAACGACGGTTCAAAGCCAACCACGCTTCCACTACGCCACTCTGATACCCAGGGAAAATGAGCTCGCATACAATCTCAGACCAATGTATACGAGGAGAGCATCATGAATGAATGTAAATTCAATAACAACTTCCATTCATGACTCCAACCATCCAATAGGGAAAGGAAAGAGAAACATCAGCCTATAGAGCAACACAAATGTAAATCACTTACATTTAAATCTCTATAAACTGAACTCACACTCTAATGTCCACTTCTAGGGTGTCGTTCCTTATAAATTTGTACTACTTAGAAACCTGGCTCTGATACCACTTGTAACGCCCCGAATTCCAAATACAACTGAATTCGAGAGTTCTACAGGATCTTTTCACTTCTTTCGTACAATTTCACAAGGAATTTAAAACTTTTATTTCAACAATAATTACACCAGAGTCTTTTACATCAATAAGTAGCGGAATCAATAAAATACAACAATAATGAATGTACAATTGTTACAACTTTAACATTTAAGTAATCAACAGCATCAATTCTCTTTATATCTTCATGTAACTCCATTTCCTGCATATAAAACTGTGGGCGCGTCAGTTGCTTACAACTGACGAAATATTATACACAGCCATCCTCTCTATGCCGGAAACAGTATAACGATTCTCAAATACTTTAGCAAACACAAACTTGATCACTAACAAAGCTACAAAGGGACTATCCTGTTGATGTCGTGTTGTGCGGTGCACTTAGTCCTTAATGCAGTTATTATATTACATGACACTAATGCACACTTGTTCGGATTCTATGCATCCCATACTACATAGGTCCGAGGGCAAGCCTCTTAATCGTCTTCATTATTGTAGGGTTCAATCCCTCGCCATGACTTAATCTACTACTGTAACTACGGTGAGTATCCTAGATGGTCTGTGAGTACAAGCATGTATCCTGGCCCGTGGAGTAGAATTTCGCGCCATGTCTTGACTCGTCAAGCATGCATTCTGCGACAATTCAGCCTCCTCCCTGAACACACTCCTCTTGCAGTCACCGAAACACCCCATAAGCGTGACTAAAGTCCGATCATTACTGAGTTGTGCCCGCGCCATGTCATGACTCATCAAGCATGCATTCTGCGGCTCACACACCCGCACCGTACCCTAGCTCTCATACTCATGTTTTTCTTTCACCTTCATCACCTCCACACTATGTATCTATCTGTAATTTCGGCAAGTGTCATAGACGTTCCATGATTACAAGCACGTGTCCAAGACCCTGAAGGGGAACCTCGCGCCATGTCTTGACTCATCAAGCATGCATTCTGCGATAGTTCAGCCTCCTCCCTGAACACGATCCTCTTGACTTCACCAAACATCCCACAAGCGTCGCCAAGATCCCGATCATTCTGGAGTATATTGCCCACGCCATGTCTTGACTCATCAAGCATGCATTCTGTGGACCACATCCGCATCGTAGACCCTAGGCTCTCATACTTATGTTTTTCTCTTACTTTCATTACAGCCTTACAATGTATTAATTATTAGAATCATGAATAAAAATCAAAGCTCTAGAGTTAGCCTCTCCACTCAACCGGACTTAATTCATTTATTCAACATGACCAACCTTGGTCTCTCATTTCAAATTCATTTCATTCCATTGCCGGGGGAGACTTAGCTACTCTTGGTTTCAATTTACAATTCACAACTTCCAATTGAGCACTTTCAGCTTATAATTCATTTTAAAGTCTCACAGACTTTCTTTATCATGATCTTAGCATTTCATATTCATGTAATTCTCAATTCAAATCTATGATTCGTTTCATGTAAATTTCTCAATTCAACTATGATTCATTTCATATAAATTTATACAGCAATAAAAAGAGTTCATCAACATCAATCATAAGTTTCACAATCTTCAAATATACAGAATAATGCTCTCTGCCATATCAAACACTCTGGACAGTCGACTTGGATCTCTTCCAGTCGACTTGTCCAGTCAAATTCAGTTCTTCATACCACTCGGGAGAGTCGACTGCTGCACATGGCAGTCGGCTGTTCCGCAGTGTTCCAATTTCAGTTTAATTTCTTTATAAATTTCATCTTTCATAACCTTGTGTGCATTCCACACTAAAGCTCAATCAAATCTTAATAATCATAAATCCCGTATTCAAACTTATTTAACTTTCATTTGTCAAAATCAATTTCAAACTCAAGAACCAGAAAAACAGCTCGGTTCAGTCGACTGGTGGCAGTATCAGTCGACTGTCCCGCAAATATCTTGAAAACTCAACATCAAATTTATGATAGCAGCAGTCGACTGTAATTGTATTCAGTCGACTGTCCCGCTGATGAAAACCAACTTTTTAACACATACCAGTCGACTGTGGAAGTAATCAGTCGACTGTCAAATCCATAATTTGCAACTTTGCATATATTTTCGACCCTTGATTCGATTTGTACTTCCATATACAAAATATAATTTATTTCCAGAATATATTCCTTTTAAAAAACATTATTATCAAATTCTCAAGTTTCTCTTTTTCCGATCAAAATGCATCAAACATATTTTCCCAATAAACTCCTTTCTTTTATCAAAATTTACTTTACAAAAATCTCTATACTTGTATAAATAACATTTTGAGGTTATAAATCATACTTCTTTGCCACATTCATTCCAATAATGTCTCAATATGCATCAATTTCATACCATCACTTCAATTCTAGCAATTCAACTAGCAATCGTAACAAGCATGGCAATTTGCATTTACCATAATCAATTTCATGCAATCAATTTAATTTCAACCAAGTAAATCACATATCATCTATCATGCAAATTATATTCCTAAATTAGAAAGCATTTAAGAAACACCCACCTAAAAATGAAGATTTGTTACCCAAATGAACCCCTAGAATTAGGAGCTCCCAAAGAAAGCTCCAATTGAAACCTCATCGAAATCCGTGCACCAAAGCAAGCCTCCAAGCTCCACATTTCGGCAAGCATCCATCAATGAGCATCTCCATCTTCATTCGGCAATCATCAAGAACAACTCCCATCTTCTTTCACATACACATACTATGTATGTACATATATATACATTAGTATATGTATATAGGCAAGTGGAATAGGTGATTTAGGTGGAGAATGGGAAAGGCTTTGCTGCCATTTGGTTGGTTTCTTTCGGCATGGGCAGTAGAGAAGAGAGAAAGAGATGAGAGAATGAGAGATTAAGGGGGTGTTTTTATAAGAAAGTAGTAGGTAGTTATAGCAACCACCTCCTACATGAACTCCACTAACTCCATCTATAAATTTTGTAACTTACTTTCCCTCCTTCTTTCAAAAATCAAACTCCAGATTTTCCCTCCTCTCTAATCAGCCCGGTCCCCGAAAATTGTGTGCACATCGCACGTGTGCACGTGCACGTGCTTTGTGTACAAAAACAATTCATTTATTTAATCCTTTTAAAATACTTATTTAAATTTGTAATAAATATACAAAATTAACTTTAAATTATACTTTTCATGCACAATAAAATGGAAGGAAATATTTCATGAAAAATTTATTTTGAAGGAAGAACGCGCTTACAACACGTGCACCAAAACACGTGCGTCGCCCGTAAAATCTCAAAAATACAAAAATTGACTTTATGAACCGAAAAATATTTATAATCAATTGGAATGCAATAGAAAGTATATTTAATATACATATTTGATAATATACTCAAACGTACAGAAAACACGTGTATTGCACGTAGAAAATTTATTTTAATAAAGATAGTCAAAAATTGAATTTTCGTTTACAAAACAAATTCAAGCATGTTTATAAAGATAAATAATTGAAATCCATTGAAAACTTTGCACGTAACGGTGGAATACCCAAAATCGACACGTGCATCGATAATACGTAAAAAGCACGTAAAAACTCCAAGATTGAAATCCAACATTTTGAGTTGTCTCAAATGTGATTTTAAGAATACGAGATTGCATGAATAATCGGAATTCGAAATACATGTCAAAAATGCGTTATGGATATAATCAATAACCGTACAAAATGCACGTGCGTAACACCCGAGGGCAAAATTGTCATTTAAATTTTGCGGGGTGTTACAATTGTTTTATGTTGATCTAGAAATGTCATTTGGCTTTATGTATAATCTTTCTCCTGATACTATTTGTGATTGAATTGGACTAAATTTTGATGGTATCATGTACATGCATTAACCGACACATGTGGATATACCTTTTAAAAAAGTCTACTAGCAGTATATAACTTAGTAGTAAGTTTTAACTTTTACAAGCCAAAATATAATAGGTTTTGTCTATGACGTTTTTCACAACACATATGCTAAGGGACAGTAGACATGCTTACATTATTTGCTACATCATTTACATGATTTTTCATATGTTGCATCTAATTTTAGGATTGATACTGTTTTGCAGCTCCGTCAAACCCAACTTTCACCTCAGCGCATGTTTTTCAAGAAATGTAAGCAATCATCTTGCCAGAAAAAAAAGTTTTCTTTGTTTTTAGGTGACTATTGATTACTTGAGAAATGTGAGAAATGTGAGAACTGTGACTATTGATTACTTGAGAATTATTTTTAGGTGACCCATTTAAAATAAAACAATGTAATAGTTTAAAATAAAACAATGTGACTATTGATATTATGATAATGCTTTGTTTTTAGGTGAAGAACCGTCAACACAAGCTATAATAGTTCATTATTAATGTAGTAATGTGGATCATTTTTTCTTATATTATTTTCTCCTCTTATATATTTCTGTCCTGGCTTCGCCAGGAAAGTTGATGATTGTTTCAATGATGTTTGTAGGAACTGGAGAAATCAAAGCCTGTGATTGAAACCGGCGACCTGAATTGTGCTCACCAAGATATCTTTAATCCTGCTGTAAGTGATCTATTTTTATATAGTACAACTGAAATTAAACTTTTTTTTGTTAATTGTTCTGCTGTAATTGATTACTTGAGAATTATTTTTAGTTGACCTATTTAAAATAAAACAATGCTTTGTTTTTAGGTGAAGAACTGTCAACGCAAGCTGTAATAATTCATTATTAATGTAGTAATGTGGATTATTTTTCCTTTTCTTATTTGCTCCTCTTATATATTTCTGTTCTGGCTCTGCCAGGCAAGTTGATGATTGTTTCAATGATGTTTGCAGGAACTGGAGAAATCAAAGCCTGTGATTGAAACCGGCGACCTGAATTGTGCTCACCAAGAAATTGATATTTTTAACTCTGCTGTAAGTGATATCTATAACTCTGTTTTTTTTAATTGTTCTGCTTTATTAATAGGCTAATTTCTATGGGCTATGAGAAGATGATTTAATATGTAAATATCATATTTGTTTCACTCAGCAATGGGGTACTAGAAACAGAAAAGATAAAGTGGGATAATTTGTTAGTCTAACACTGATTATTTGTTAGACTAAGCAATAAGGTACGAGAAACAGAAGAGAGAAGGTCGATAAATTTATCTAACACCATTCAATAATAAATTTGTGACCTCAGACCTCCCTATAATCACCCCATTATAGACTTTGACAATTAAAATTATGCTTTTACCGCTGTTGTTTCCTAATAGAGGCTTTTTAAACATGCTTGCATAATTCCCAACTCCACCACATTAAAAGAAAAAAAATGGGGGTCTGCACCTTTAAGGATTTGCTTTTGATCCAAGATATTAAACACTACAAATAAAACTCATTGGTGCATAGTATCAAGAAAACTAATCGTTAACTAATCCAAAGAAAACAAATTAAATAAACTGCATGTTTATGATAGTTTCGTAACCAACATGTGTAAAACCTATAGTTCTCTCTTCTTTTTAAAAGCACGTATGTTTGGATATTGAGAATTTCTTAGATTAAAAGCACATATGTTTGTATTGTGATATTTGGGTGGTTTGGGAGGGATTAAGGGGAATTTTGTTGATTTCGATATTGGAAATGCTGGAAATGTGGATGCTAACAAAAAAAACTTCTAAATCTAACTTGAATGAAGTTTCGATTGATGTCGGTTTAGCCACCTCTGTAGCATACCAATTGTGAGGATCAGTGAAGGCATGTGGATGCCATTGTTAGATGCTATGAGACCGGGATAGAGGAAGAGCTGAAAAGGATGATTAATGAAGGTTGAAGAGAACTTATTGATTTGAGGTGGAGAGAGGACTCATAGAGGTTGCTCAGTGGTTATGAGCTTCATGGAAATTAGAGAACCATAGGCTGGTGTTGTTGGAGGTTTAAAACGAAATTACAAGAACGAAGAGAGTGATATGTGAAGCAGGCCTGAGAGAGAAAGGCAGAGATTTAGCGATGGGGTTAAGCAAGGATAGAGATAATGGTACAATTAATTTAGTCAATTGTATGAATTTTATGATAGTTGAGGTGAGTTTGGGCTGTAATTTTTTAGTGGTTTAGTTTAAACCCACTAACTAGACCTGGCCCACATTTTATAAAGTTGTGTCCTCTCAAGTATACAGATAATCTTATTAACTATATATTTCAGTATGCATGGCAACAATGATCTTAACAATTATTATTTTGGGAGATGATGTATAACAATGATCGTAAAAGAAAAGTACATACATTAGTAGTTATTAAACAAATTCTTCAAATATGAATGACAATTAGTATCTTATCAGGCCTTTAGTGTGATCATCTGTTTATCAATTCACACTTCACAGTTACACTATCAAGCCTTTAGTGTGATCATCTTTTTTTCAATTCACACTTCACAGTTACACTACTCATATGTTTAAATCTGTAACAGATTAACTTCTTTACTTATTTCATAGAGATGGATATTAAATATAACTATGGTTATCTTAAACACAAGCATATATATATTGAATCTCTCTTTATTTTCCTACAAGACGATGCTAAATTTTCAACTATATAGCAATTGGAGTTGCAATAACAAACAATTATTTTAGCAAAAACAAGTATCACCCTTTCTATTATTTGATGGCAAACATTAAATCAATGATGAGCCAGCAAACTCTTCAAATCAATTAACTTATCAGTAATGAAATATTGATACCATATATAAGAAGAAAAAAATAGAAAGAGGGTCGTCTATTAACTTATTATTTTTTCTTTAATGAAACAAGACGACAAAATAAAAAAATCCATTTATATATGATAGATTTATCTTACTAAAACTTATTTTCATTGTTGTTTTACTTTTGAACTTTAATAGAACTGGGAAGCAGCTGACATGGACCTCAAATTTATAAATGCAACTACATTGATGAATTGGGGTTACAATAAGGTAAATTTATATTTACTACAACTACACCCTATGTTAACCGTTAATTGCTGCTAATTTAATGCTTCTTTTTTTTCCAGATTGTCGTCCACACTCAAAACCGTCATGTACATATTGACAGTTTAATTTTTTGTAGGGTGATGAGGAACATGTTTGGTTGAAGTCATTGTTTTCTTTGAAAGGTAATGGTTTCAAAACTATTACTATTGTTTTAATTGTTTATTGTAAACTCTTACTATTTGATTCAAAACTCTAACTGTTTTTTTAGGCTCACTGTTTGGTCCTATTTTTGAAGACTTCAACCATTGTGTTCTCCTACAACCATGTAATTTTTTTTTCATTTAGTTGGTTGGTGTTTAGTATGGTGGAGGATGTAATAGTTGTAATAATTGTAATATTTAACATTTTGGGAGATGATGTAAGTAACTGTATATAATGATGATATAATATAGTTATGTTAATACCCATACCCGCAATTTTGTGGAGTATTGGGTTCTGTGTTTGGTTTTTTAAAGGTTTTTCGAAGGTTTTTCAAAAAATTTATTACATTTTCAAACGAATTTTTGGTTTTTATTTTGTATCTTGCATTATATTCTGATTTTTTCCCCCAGAGCCTTATATATATGATGCCTGTGTGATGTTGCTCGGTTGAGCCTGGGGAGGATTGATATTTATTGCATGTGATATCATATATTTAATTGTTAGCAGAATTCCGTAAGGAATTTCTGTAAAAGGGCTAATATTTTAGGGGAGGTTCTGTCAAAATTTTTACTAAATTTTCTAAAATCTATTATGTTTTCAAACGATATCTTGGTTTTTATTTTGTATCTTAGTCATATGAAGATTTTTTCTTTCCAGAGCCCTATATATATAATGTCTATGTGATGTTGCTTGGATTGGCCTGGGGAGGATTTATATTTCTTGACTGTGATGATAAATTTTTAATTGTGAGCAGAATTCCGTAAGGAATTGCCGTAAAATGGCTAATATTTTAAGTGAGGTTCTGTCGAAATTTTCAGAAAATTTTCTAAAATCTATTATGATTCCAAATTATATCTTGGTTATTTGGCTAGCGACATGTAAAATGGCTAATATTTTTTTTACAAATGAAGTGTCAAACAGAGACAGAGCATCAAGTGTCAAAGTTTGTAAGCTCAGAACTAACACAAACTGATAATGAAGTATCAAATTTTGTAAGCTCAGAACAAACACAAACAGAGCATGTAGTGTCAAATTTTGTTAGCTCAGAACAAACAGAAACAGAGCATGAAGTGTGTAATTTTGTAAGCTCATAAATAACACAAAGAGAGTCTAATGTATCAAATTTTGTAAGCTCATAACAAATACAAACAGAGCATGTAGTATCAAATTTGGTAAACCCAGAACAAACAGAAACACATCATGAAGTATCAAATTTTGTTAACTCAGAACAAACAGAAAATGAACAGCAGAAACTGAACATGAAGTATCAAATTGTGTACGCTCAAACAGAAGCTGAACATGAAGTTTCAAATTTTGTAAGCTCAGAACAACAGACACTGAACATGTTGTTTAAAAAAAACCAGTAAGCTCAAAACACACTATTCATAACTAGGGCTACATTGGGGTGCCGCGCCAACTAGGATATGATAGATATATAATCAAGAATAAATACAACAAGCTTGAAATAATTATTCAGATCATATAGTGTTTTGCATCACTGCCTAAACCAACACACCAAAGGAGAGAATCAACCACCAAAAGTCTTAAATGAGAATCAACAATATAATTTCAAAGGAGGCCTGTATATAGTAGATGATTGTATTGGAAAGGTGGTTGTATTTGTTTACAATCAGTTTTTTTTTTCCTGTCATGGTGCATATTTTTAATTAATATTCTCACATTTCTTTAAAAAAATCTAGCTTTTTGAAGAATTGGATAAGTCAATATTTAGATATTTAAGGGCAATAAAGATAAATTCCTAAAAAACTGAAACAATTTAACGAAGAATTGTTAAAGATGTATAAAGAGGTATAGTGAATGACTTTTGATATTAGCATGTATAATGCATAAATTTATATGCAGTTCATCCAACCAAATAACTCCAAATAAATTTATATGCAGTTCCGAATACGTGCCGTAGGCACGTGCCACGGGCATACCTAGTCTATATAATAAATTACAAAGAAAGCTATCAAGTGGCTCTCATTCAATCTCGCGTAAAATCAATGGCCTAAATTGATTCTCACAAAACATATTTTCCCGCCCAAAATTTCAAACCCCAAAATTAAATTTTTCCCCCCAAAGCTAAAAAACTTATTACTTTATTACTATCTCTCTCCTCTTTCTTCACTTTTTCATATTTCTCTCTTACTCTCTCTCCCTCTCTCCCATTCTTTTTTTATTTACTTAGAAATTTAGATTTTAAGATTTCAGGTTTGTAAAATTTTCAGAATTTTTATGCTTTTTTTATTGCACATGTTATATTGAAAATAGCAAATATCTCTTCAACAATTAAATTTCATCATTTTCCACACTTAAAGTTCTAAGAAGTTGGATTTTACACCCTCATTTATAATTATTTTTCGACATATACTAATAGAAACATGAACTTTTATTTACAACTAATTATTATCATACTATTCAAACTTGAACTACATAATTGTTGTTTTACTGTTTACAGAGTTTTTCGTGTGTTGTATCGTTCCGAAGACGTGCCGTAGGCACGTGCCCACGGGCAAATCTAGTACCTATATATACTTAGTAGTATATATATCCAGATAAATTTTATTAGAAAAACCAGTAATTTCTATAAAAAAGTTTAACTTTAAAAATAATAAAAATACAAATATAATATCCGACCGGGATATTACACAAAATTTGGACCAGTATTGGAGCTTGTCCAAGTTTGGTATTGCAGGACCCGACCCGACCCGACCGACTCAATAATAGTTCTAGTGGTAAACCTCTCACCTGCACCTTATACTTACAAAATTTAAACTTGAATTATATCTGTTAAACAAACTTAAAAATATTACAATATTGCATACATGTTTTTATATGAACTTTTTTATAAAAAAAACAGCTTTGTTATTTTTTCAATTTGAAAATTCTATGCGATATTATGCAGACTTATACTAATTAATATTTATGGAAATATTTCTAAGGAGTTTGAAATTTAATCATTTAAGTTTGAATATAGAATTTTCAAGCTTAATTACCAAACAAATATGCATTTAATTATGATGCGTATACAAAACCCGAATCCTTTTCCATGCAATAAGAGAGAGAAATTCATACCCAAACTAATATTTTTGAAAATCCGCCAACCAAAGTGGACCACAGTTGACAGTTTCATGCATTTTTTGCTAAGGGTTTGGCCCACCCTCTGCCCTTATTTTAGTCCCTTAGTAGTAAAAGCCATGTGGAGGCTAGTGGGACCCGTCAATTAATCTTACCCCAATAAAACATTCGAAGAAAATGTGAAAACCATTTAACTCTATGGAAATTTTCTTGTGCGCTC
The DNA here is from genome assembly GCA_017893485.1 of Hemerocallis citrina. Lineage (NCBI taxonomy): Eukaryota > Viridiplantae > Streptophyta > Magnoliopsida > Asparagales > Asphodelaceae > Hemerocallis > Hemerocallis citrina. The sequence goes on from CM030359.1 coordinate 78,325,394, forward strand.
AAATTTTAACACGAATTTACACCCTAAGAGCATCCACAATGAGCATTTACAGTGGTGTTTCTTATATTTAAAAAAATGTCATGTATAGAAATAGAAAATAGAAATTATATCTGCAGTGCTGATTTGTTAAAATTTTTTCATTTTTATAGTTGGACGATACAAGACATGTTCCGTCTCATTCAAATTTTTTAAAAAAATTTGAAGAGAGACGTGTCTCGTCTCTTGGGTTTTTTTTTTAAAAAAATTTGGTGGGACGGGACATGTTGTCCCGTCCGTGAATTAGACGTTGGTGGGATGGGACGGGGCATTTTTTTTTGGCATGGGATTTTTTTAGATCTTTTTTAAAGGCATATGATTTGGTTTCCTATGCTTTTGACGCAAAATGACTTATTAAAAAAAAATTGGAAGGACGATACAATATGTATTGTCCGGCCTCTTTTTTATTTTTTTTTTAAATTAAATTTGGGACGATACAAGTTGTCTCGTCCGATAAACTTAAAAAAATTAAAATAAGTGGGACGGCTCCTAAAATTTGAGAATCGCAATTTCGTTTCTCATTTATGAGAACGAACTGTAGCAAAATAGCAAATGACTGTATACCATCATTTCTCAAAAAAATTAGAAATTGGCAAATAAAGTAAAAGACTGTGGATGCTCTTACCTATGCTCAATCTTTTAATCTTTTAACGCAAAAGTTTCTTATTGGCACTGTGTATGAAGAGTTTCAAACAGAATAAACTGTACGAAAAGGCCGTGGATGGGTTATCACAACCATGCCAATTCGCAGCTCAAATGTTGCAAGCGGTCCAGTTAGGGCCGGTTTGTTTCTTCCTTACAAAATTTTCCAGAACATTTTGAGCTTCCTCGAAATGTAAGTTATCAGCACTCGTAATCTTTCCTAGATAAGCGATGTATGACTACAGTATAGTTGTACATAAACTTCGACTTTAAAAATTCACCGCAAGTGCAAAAGAGTACACATTTTTTTTTGAGTTAAAAGGTGGAATAATACCACCCTGTTTCATTAATGAGAAATTAATAAACAACCCAGCAACAAAAGAGTACACATTGCACGACCAAAACTCTAAACATTATTTCCTATGTAGCAAATAGTGATAGTAGTTACGAGTTGTTGCTTATTTTAGTGTAGAAGCAAACAGACAGTGAGTTAATATTTGATGGAAACTACTAAAAAGACCTTTGATCGTTATCATAAAATGGGTTTGTGTAGTACTCCGTATTTTTTAAATACTATTTTTTAGATTAGAAAATGAATTAAAATGATTTTTGGTGATTTAATAATGTTCATTTAGAAATTTATCTTTTTCACGTGCGAATGTTGTCTTTGAAAGCTTAAAACCAAAAACTATTTTGGAGAAACTCATTATTTATTATTTGAGATTATTCGTGATTTTTCTAGATTTTTCTGATAATTATTGGACTTATTTACAAATATTTCAAAAAGAAAGACTTTTGTGCAAAATTACCAAATTGGGGTAAAAACTCCAGATTTTCGGATTTTTAGGCTGGATATAATGCCTAGTCAATTCATGTATAACGAGTTTATCTTTTATTTCAACATATTCGATTTATTTTACAAGTTTTGATAAAAGATGATATTTTCGCAAAATTGCTATTTTTAATGGGTGAAAGTGCAAAACTATTTTTCTGGATTTTCCTACAGTGCCGGCTGATGCTAAAGGAGATATTTTCAATTTTGAATTGATTTAATTGGGTTTTACTAGTTTTCTAATAAAGGGATCTATTTATGTAAAGGTATATTGTAAAAGGAGTATTTCGCAAATATTTTCTAAAACCCTAGAAACTTAAATCCTGGACTATATAGGGTTTTGTGCAGCCGTCTTTTGCTGTACAGCACAGGAGATCTCTTATTTATTATTATTTTGAAGTTCTAAGGAGAAGACTTTGGATTTCTTGGGATGGAGGGGCTTTCTTAATTTCTATTCCATTTCATTCGATCTCTTCAATAAGGTGAGTGACTTATTTTGTTTTATTTTGTTTTGTGTATGTTGTATGTGAGTAATAAAAATTGTTTTGTTTGTTCTTTGAATGTTGTATGTGGTGTTTCATCTCCTAGAAAGCATGCTAGGATTTGGGTATGAATATGTATGTTGGATTGATGATAAAAATTGGATCTTGTGAAACCACTACAAGACTAACAGTCTTTATCGGCGTTTTTTTTCACATTCACCGATGTTTTAAAACCCTGCTATAGATACCACCAGCATTTTATAAATCGCCGGTGCAAGTGTCGCTGAATCGTGTGTCGCTGTAGCTTAGGGACATTCCCCGGCATCTTTTACGAATGCCGGTATAGGTAAAAACTACACCGGCGGTTAAAAAAACCCCACCGAAATGGTGGTTTCGTTTGGAATTACTGTTTTCGACCATCACCTACACTGGAATTTTTAAAACGCCGGTATAGACTGCTAGTTTTTGTGTTGAAAGCTACACCGGCGCTTGTAAAAATGCCGGTGTAGATAAATTTCTCTTGTAAAAAGCACTCTTGCAATCAAAACCAATTGCAAAACTAAAAGAGCCCCAATAAAATATGAATGAAGCATAATAGTATAATATCATCAAATTGTAATCTCATAAACATAATAATGTGATCTCACCACATTCATGTGTCAAAATATGGAGTTCACAATATTGAGTTACAAAGAGTGAAAAAGATTATTTTCACTGTCAAATTCAGGCAAACAAGATAGTAACTGAGATGAAACTTATACTTTTATAATACTCATGAGATAACTGTCAATTGAAACCACAACATAAGTTCAAACTGGATTATTTCATCACTAGTCACTCCTCTGTAAATCATAGTATGCAACTTCAGTTACATAATCCATCTCATCATCACTTAAAATCAATGAGAAAGAATAATCTCATTTTCAAACCCAAGCAACAAGCATGAAAATTTTCTTAGAAACTGATACTCATCTAGACATCATGATATAATTGTATATAAAGTTTAGATAAAAAAAATTCCATCACTAGTCACTCCTACAAAAATCATAGTGTGCAACTTCAGATACATTATCCATCTCATCTCCAAATTCAGACAAAAAAGCAACTCGTGAAGCTATACTTCTAGACAAACCATTGCTCAGTTCTAGACAAAACAGCCCCAAACAAGTAAGGATCAAATGGTTTCAGTTAAGACTAGAACAAAGGCAGAAGACAGGTTAATCTACAAATATGTTTCAAGTAAATGCACAAGAAAGAGTAGTACCTCCATCGCTCGATCAAGAAACTCGAGCGCATCCCCAACTTTGTAAAGAGGAACCAACACATCTTGGCAGACATGATGGTCATGGTAATAGTTGCGTATTGCATCGCCTTGAGTAGCCTTCAACAATATATTACTTAGAAAGCGAGACACCTTTCCAGCATAGAAAAACATACCAGATCTCATACTTCACACTGCACATCTCGACTCTACTCAATTACAGATGATGTGTATTTAATGTTAAGACTGTAATATCAAGTAACCATAAAGATAAAATCTAAACAATTTTCACAAAGTAGCCTGCTATATAACTAAACAGACCAATAGAACCAATTCTAGTCTTCGATGGAGTAAGGTTTTTTAATAGCCAGAATACTCATCCCTGATAAGTAAATATATAATTGTATGGACAACCATCTAAATCATGATTATTTCAAACCCAAGCAACAAGCATGAACAATATCTTAGAAACTGATACTCATCTAGACAACATGATATAATTGTATATAAAGTCTAGATAAAAAAATTTCCATCACTAGTCACTCCTATATAAAAAAATCATAGTGTGCAACGTCAGATTTGATGAACACTTCATTTAAGAAAGGAGATAGTGGAAGGTCGATCACCCTTACACTGATACAGTACTCAGTAACTCATAAGACAATTAAATTCAAGCAACTTCAAAATCACAACAAGAAAGCTTTTCAATTTCTGGGTGGACACTAAGTGGAAAAGAGAAGCTTTGAAACAAAATTAGATACCACCACAAGAGTTAATAGCATCAAGTTCTACCCCTTCAGTCATGAAATTACCAACTAGAGCTCTTTATATAGGAGAGGAAAATGAGGACATATTAGATTCTTGAATGAAAATAATATCACATTTATGAGAATTGATAAGATCATATATAGCTTCTTTTTGGTGTAAGCTACCAACACCTTGAATATTCCAGAAAATACTAATCATAAAAGTCAACATTCTCCATAGCTCTAGTAACTTCATTGGCTCTAATAGAGTCAGTATGGTTGTTGAAATCAATTTAGCATCAAACCCATATCACTAGCAATAGATCTAAAATCATCATTAGATAACGAATTAAAATGAATTTTGCAAATAAAGCCTAAGGGAGTACCTTGCCTGTGATCCCCAGGGATAAGAGGGATGCCAATACTCTTGACTTGTGCTGCAAGAGAAGGCTTAGAAGGAGCTTAATCAGAGCTAGTTTTCTTGGCTTAAATGCGAGCACTAGCTCTGATCTTAGCTGAATTATACTTCAAATTCACATATTAAGAAGACATATAGCATCCCTAATTAGATGGGCATATTATTCCCTAACAAAACGCTAACAAAATACTGAATTAAACAAAACACATCTATCCCCCACAAATCCAGTCACATATTCATTCCTAATAATGGTGAGAGCCTAGCATCGGTAGTCCCTCAAGATCATTATTAAGTTAATAATTTAGTATGATTTTATAATGGATCAAACATTCTAAATCCATCCTGTCATATTCTCTTCCAAAATTGAACAAATCCGAGCTGAAGTTCACAATCGAAACAAATTATCTTGTAAAACTCTAACAATTCGCTCCAAATTTCAATTTTTCGCCAAATTTTCTTGCGAATTTCAACGAACTACTCCAAATCTCAACTAGCTTAACCTTTTACCAATCGGCAAACTTTCAGAAGAGTTCGAGATCGATCAGCACCAGATCATGATCCGACCAAATTTTATTGTAAAATTCACAATCCAAACAAATTTTCTTTCAAATTTCAACAATTTGCTCCAAATTTCGATTTTTAACAAAAATCGTAAAAATTTTGACAAAATAAGCCTTTCGAAATCGGGGAAAGCTGGGGGGAGTTGTAGATGGCGCACCTGTTGACGAGAGAGGTAGTCGGATTTGATGGAGGCAATGGAGGCGAGGAGCTCCGGCAATGGCAGCAACTTCACCACTTCGCAGACGGCGGCCTCTTTCACTTCGATTCCGACTTCTTCCATCATTTGATTGATGGATCGAAACCCTAGATTTGAACAAGATGCAGAAGAAGAAGAAGAAGAAGTTTCTTAACGGGTTTGAAGACAGAGAGAGGAATGGGTTGTGGGTTGGATATGGGTCGATCGAGGGGGGAAGGTGACGGTGATGGGGGAAGGGGCGACGGCGGGGGGAGGGGATAGCGATGGCGGAAGGGGCGCCAACGGGAAGGGGGGACATCGATGGGGAAAGGTGAGAATTTTGGGGGAAATTAATATGCAAGAGAGGGGAGGGGGGACGGGGGATAACTTATCGATTGGATTTCCCGGCGTTTTCATGCACAAACGCCGGTGTATCCCTACATACACCGGCGTTTGTATAGAACGCCGGTGTATAATTGGATTTGTTTTGTTCCCTAAACTGTTGATTCCTACTCCGGCGTTTATACCAAAACGCCGGAGTAGAAATGCCGGTGTAGACCTCCTTTCTTGTAGTGAACCCTAGTTATTTATGAGTGAAATCATATGTGGGTAATTAAAGATTGATGAATGACCTATTAGTAATTATGGGTAGGCTATTTCTTTTGGATTAATGTAGAATCGAGTTGAGTTTGATGAAATATACCCAAATTGGGGATTTTGAGATTTGGTGAAAGGTTTGTTGGAGTTTGGATTTCTTAAACCCTGAGATTTAGTTCTGAATATATTTTATTTTAATTGATGGATTATGAAGTTCTTTGGTGCATAAATATGCACAATGTTTCTTATGAATACCTTATATTGTGAGTTTTCAAGGAAATTGAGTTTTTATGTGTTTTCGAGGAATTTGACTATATCTCGACTTATTTTGGTATTGATATAGTTTGGACCTGAATACGAAGCTATTTCAATGAATGATTGATTCTTAAGAAACTCTATTTTGATTATATGCACAATTCATGTTTTAATTGAAAGAAATCAACAAATCACTATGTTTATAAATTTAAGTAGTTTTAATTTAGTTTTTATGGACTATTATATATCCTATAAGTTGTATTTGAACATATAAGAAATATGCTTTTTGTAGAAATCATTTTCATAAAGTAAAACTCCATATCGGTTGAAATGTGTGCAACCAAAAATCTACAGTCTGCAGGTCGACAGTTGACCGATGTAATTTTATAGTCGACCGTCGCAACCTGGCATGTGTGTTCTCTAGTTTTCTGGAAATTTCGTTCTAGACAGTCGGCTGATAACTTTTACAGTCGACTGATATTACTTAGAATTATTTTTATTGACATTTTGGATTTTTCGCTCAGGACAGTCGACCGACGCTTGTCTATAGTCGACTGATACAGATGTATCTTGATATATTTGAATACTAGGTTTGCCCGTTGACACGTGCCTATGGCACGTCTTTGGAATAGTGCACCTTGTTTGATCATATAAAATAGTTTTGGAGGTCCAGCAAATTAATTGAAGTAGCAAACATATTATATGAGAAACTTTTGGGAGTCCAGCAAAAAGCATATTATATGATTTTTTATTTATTTTTTTGAATAATTTTTAAATTTTTAAAATTTTTAAATTTTAAATTTTTTTAGTTTTTTAATGTTTTATTTAAAAAAAATATAAATTTTTTTATTTATAGGGAAACTTTTGGGTAGGGGAGGGAGAGGAAAAAAAATAGGGTGGGAGAGAGAGAGGAAAAAAATAATTAAATAAATATAGGAGTTGTTTTGGGTGGGGGATTTAAATTTGAGTTTTGGGGGAAAACTTTTGGAGGGAAAAATATGTTTTGTGAGGTTATATCTGGACCTTTGATTTTTTGGGGGATTGAAGGAGAGCCACTTGATAGCTTTCTTTGTGTTTTATTATATAGATTCTTTTAAATGATTTATTCTCTAAATTTTTTAATCTATAACTTACTATTCTACACCTTATCTTCTACTGAACAAATGTTTTCAAGCTGTTTTAACTGAGCAATTTATGTTGGAAGATTGGTTTGGATGTTTGGGAATGAGTCTCTAGAGGGTGCGTATTACCCTAGTATACCAGTAGTTGAGATATTTATGTTTGGGCCTGTTGAGGCTTTTTAGTTGATCAGTTGTTGTGTTAAGACCGGTGGGGTACACAAACTCTAGGAGATCCGTAAAGTAATTAAATAACCTAAATAATAAGGACATGCACTAGTGGTGATATGATGAATGAGAACATGGGTTATGGATCTCAGTATGTCTCGCAGTGTGAGATAATTCCCGGAATTATCCAGGTGTGAGTGAAATAGTCTCCGAAATTATCTGTGGTGTGGAATTTATCTCCGAAATTATCGGGGTCGAGGCGATACTCATATGGTATTCGTGTGATAAGGTGTCATAGCTTGCGATGTGGGGTATTCTCGAAGATTCCCAGGTGTGAGTGAAATAGTCTCCGGAATTATCTGTGGATAGAGATTGACCTCCGGAATTATCAGGGCAGGGGCTAATACTCACAGTGTATCTATATCTCGTAGTAATCATAGAAGTAGGATTAGTTGTATAGCGAGATTAAACCCAATAAAGTGGAGACGTTAAAGGCTTGCACCGGACCTATGTAGAGTGTGATGCATAGACTCCGACAAGTACGCTTTAAAGAGTTAGCATATAGCATTGATGTTTTCGTGACTTGGTATTATGCATATGTTTTCGGTTTTCTACACTTGATACTTAGTCTAGCTTCACTTGATGTGTTTCGTGTTTCGTAATTTTTCCTAATTAACTTACTCTTGTTTATTTTCTGTTGTTGATGAATCTATGCACTATTTATGTTGCTTGTTTATATGTCACTCACACCGTTATGGCTGATCCCTTTAGTTTTGGGGGATAGAGTTATCTCTAGCCTCATATTTTACAGGTGATTACCTATAGCTTGGGATTTGGATGCTTGAGTTAAAGAGATGTAATGGATTGTGTGATTTTGTAAAAAAAAGTGTTGTAAAGAAAGAGAGTTTGTAATTCAAGGTATATGTATTCCGTTGTGCTATGTAAATATTATTGTAATAAAATTTTGAGAAAAATTTTACTGGTATTTTGGACTGTGTTTAATATTACATTTGAAGTTGATGCTGAAAATTGTGCCACCTATTTCTAAGATATCATATTGAAAAGTGCATACTTCAATAGTAATAATAAACATGGTATAAAAATAACCTAGGTGTGGATACTAGAGCGTGAGTACCTAGGTGTGGACATTAGAGAGTGAGTATTACATAGAGCTGAAACATGATGTTTTTACTTTTGGGGTATGGTTGAGGTTTTGCCAGAGGGTATTGATGTGAATATGAATTATGTTGTGGTTGTGCTCTAACTTTTTCCCTCATTTCGCAGTATTCAGAATGGTTGGACGCAGAACCAGGGATGGTAACAATGGTGATGAAACTGGAAGTTCCCAAGGGACAGGAGTTGATCTCTAGGCCGAGTTTACCAGGGTGTATCAGACTTTGAATGCACTATTGGCAGCAAATATGGTGCAGAATCAGAACCAGAATTAGAACCATGGGGTTGGACCAGTGTTTGTTAACGCTGATCCTATCAAACAGATCGAGTCCTTCAAGAGGATGAGGTCGCCCATGTTTGAGGGGCAGTCTGATCCAAATGAGGCTGATGATTGGATTAGACGGATGGAGACAATCTTCGTGGTCTCAGAAACTTCGGCAGCCAATAAGGTAAAGTTGGCCACTATGCAGTTGGAAAAAGATGCTGGTGTTTGGTGGCAATCGGTGAAGAGGACTTTGGGGGACCAGCAAATGACTTCGGAGGCTTTCATGGATGAATTCAGGGATCGTTTCTTTCTCCTGGATATTCAGGACAAGAAGGCGACATAATTCTTGAATCTACAGCAGGGCAGCATGACCGTGCGAGAGTATGAGACTAAGTTCACCCAGCTGTCGAGATGTGCACCGGAGCTGATAGTCGATGAGGCGAAGAAGGCCAAGAAGTTTGAGCAGGGCTTGAGGCCAAATTTAAGGTCGAGGATGATTCCTTTAGGTATAAGGAGGTTCGATAAGCGGGTCAGGAGAGCAGCTATGACAGAAGAGGACATGGATCAGTTTTAGAAGAAGTAAGAGACCTGGAACAGGAACAAGATGCCAGTAACAGGTCAGAATGGGAAGGGATTCCCAGTGAAGCAAGTCAAGTTCAATGGTCCAGTTCAGACAACACCTGCAACTCAGGAAGTGACTTGTTACTACTGCAAGGAGGCAGGTCATTACAGGTCAACGTGTCCTAAGTTAGCGAAGCAGACTTGTTTCCAGTATGGGCAAGCGGGACATTTTAAGCCTTATTGTCCACAGTTGAGGAAGGATGGTCCAGGTGGTGGTAAATTCCAGAGGCAAGGCGAGTGTTCGCATTCACTGAGGAGGATGCGGGTAACTCGGAAGATGTGATCCATGGTATGCAGGAGTTTTGAATTTATTTTTTATTCAATGTATTAAGTAAAACTTTTATTTGAAAATAATTGGAGATTTGAGTATCATTCTTCATGTAACAGGAATTGTTTTAGTTAATGGAATTAAAGCAAAAGTTTTATTTGATACTAGTTCTTCGCATACTTTTGTGTCGTCCAATTTTGCAAAGGCCTTAGGTGTGGAGCCTAAGTTGTTTCCAGGCAGGGTTTTGTCGGTGACAACGCCGTTAAGTGAAGAATTGATTGCTGATCGATATTATGAGGGCTGTGAAATAGATATTGGCAGAAGATTATTCGATATTGATCTTATTGAGCTGCAAGTCTTAGGAGTGGATGTGATCGTGGACATTGATTGGATGGCAATATATGATGTCACAATTGAATGCAAGCTGAAAGAGGTGTTGGTGAAAGCACCAGGTGGTCCCGCAGTGACTTTTCAAGGAAATAAGAAAGTTCCGAAAGTGGATGCAATGGTATCCAAGATGGTGATTCCAGATGAAGTCGGAGGCATTCCAGTTGTCAGAGATTTTCCTAAGGTGTTCTTGGAAGATTTGCCAGGATTACCGCAGCAAAAAGATGTGGAGTTTTGCATTAATGTTCAATTGGAGAGTGCTCCGATTTCTAAGGCTCCGCACCGGATGGCACCTATAGAGCAAGATAAAGTGAAGAAGCAGATTGGGGAGTTGTTGAGTAAGGGGTTTATCAGGCCGAGTTGTTCACCATGGGGTGCGTCAGTGTTGTTAGTCAAGAAGAAGGATGGGTCAATGAGGATGTGCATTGACTACCAAGTGTTGAACAGGGTGACTATTCAGAACAAGTATCCACTTCTGCGGATTGATGATTTGTTCGACAGGCTTCGAGGAGCAGCTGTGTTTTCGAAGATTGATTTGAGATCAGGGTATCATCAGGTTCGAGTCAGGGAGGAATATGTGAGTAAGACAGCTTTCAAGACTCGTCATGGGCTCTATGAGTTCTTGGTGATGCCATTCGGGTTGACGAATGTGCCAGCAGTGTTCATGGATATGATGAACCGGATTTTGAGAACATTTATTGACTCCTTCGTAGTGGTTTTCATCGATGATATTTTGGTGTATTCGAAGTCGAAGGAGGAGCATTCTATGCACTTGACAGAGGTATTACAGAAGTTACAGGAGCATAGCTTGTATGCCAAGTTATCGAAGTGTGAGTTTTGGAAGTTTGAGGTAGCTTTTCTTGGTCATATCCTTTCTAAGGAGGGAGTGGCCACTGATTCTCAGAAGGTTGAAGCAGTAAAGGATTGGCCCAGGCCAACATCTGTGAAGGAAATCAGGAGTTTCTTGGGCTTGGCTGGTTACTACAGAAGATTCATTCAGGGCTATGCTCATATTGCAGTTCCTTTGACAGGTTTGATCCGGAAGAATGTGGCATTTACATGGACTAATAAGTGTGAGGCGAGTTTCCTTGAGTTAAAGGAAAGGTTGACTATTGCACCTATCTTAGCTTTGCCACAAGCTGGGAAGGATTATAATATCTTCAGTGATGTGTCTCATAGAGGTTTGGGGTGTGCCTTGATGCAAGAAGGCAAGGTTATTGCTTATGGTTCGAGGCAATTGCATCCGCATGAGATGAATTATCCGACGCATGATTTGGAGCTAGTAGATATTATCTTTGCCTTGAAGCAGTGGAGGCATTATGTTTATGGTGAGAAGGTCAACATGTACACTGACCACAAGAGCTTAAAGTACATTATCAATAGAAGGATCTAAATCTTCGGCAAAGAAGGTGGTTGGAAGTGTTGGAAGACATTCGTCCTGAGATCAAGTGTCATCCGGGCAAGGCGAATGTGGTAGCTGATGGACTTAGCAGGAAGATTAGTTTATCGAGTTTGATCACTACTCGAAGTGAGTTGGCAGTAGAGATTGATCACGCAGGTATCGAGGTGGTACTGTAGGGTTTGGGGGCGTCTTTGGCTCAGTTGAGGCTGCAGCCTTCCTTGAGAGAGAGGATTGTGGAAGGTCAGAGATCAAATTCAGAGATTCGGAAGATGTTGCCACTACAAAAGATACTGGTTTTACCGGCGAATATTCCCCAGCGTTTTACTAGTAGCGCCGGGGTAGGGAGCGAAAAGGAATTGGGCGCCAGATGGGATGGTCATACACCGGCGGTCGATTTAAAATGCCGGTCAATCTTCGTATTCACCGGCGTTTTATTTAAAAACGCCGGTGAAGTGTATTATGCACCGGCGTTTTTATTATAAACACCGGCGAATATACGGACACATTCACCGGCGTGTCTAATTGAAACGCCGGTGAATAAGCTGCGATAAAACCCGCAAACCCTAATCTTTCGCTCGCCATTATCCCAACCCCCCCCCCCCCCCAAAAAAAAAAAGAAAGGGGCGCTTTGTTTCCCTCCTTCCTCGCTCTACTTCCCGCGCGTTTGCCTCCGCCGCTTCGTCCTCTTCGACGGCCTTCGACCATTCGAAATCGTCCCTTCTTCCCTTCGTCATTTTCGATTTCCCTCTTCCCTCTCTCTATTTGGAGGTGAATCGGCGATCGCCCCGCTCTCTCTCTCTCCTACGCCCCTGCGCTCGTCGCCCCGCTCTCTCTCTCTCTCTCTCTCTCTCTTCGGTATCATCTCTTGATTTCCCTTATTTTTCAAAAAAAGCATGGTTTTTCAGATTATGCATCTTGATTTCTTTAACATGAATGGTTTAGTTAGGATGAAGAATGAATAGAAAAATATATGCTTAGATACTGGAAAATTTCATCTTCTTTTACTGTTAATGAAGCTGATTTCATGCATCTGATTGTCTTCATGGCATGTTTGTTTTTTTACCCAAAATGGGTTCACTGTGAACTGAGGATGCTCTAGGTACGTATGCCAAAATCATTACATGCCGGATATGCACAACAATTGAATTTTAGATTTAGTTGGGCACAGTGAATTAGTAGAGCAACATATAAGCTCAGATAATGGAAATTTTCATTTTCAGATACCGATAAAGTTACCTGTTTGCCCTCGTTGGCATGATTTTTTAACAAAAAATGGGTTCACTTCCAAACTAAGTATGCTGCTAGCATCCTCATTTTCTTTCACTGTTAATGAAGCTTATTTCATGCATCTGATTGTCTTCTTGGCATGTTTTTTTGACCAAAATGGGTTCACTGTTAACTGAGGATGGTATAGGTACGTATGCCAAAATCCTCCGGCCGGATATGCACAACAATTGGGTTTTAGATTTAGTTGGGCACAGTAGTAATAGAGCAACATATAAGCTCATATAACGGAAATTTTCATTTTAAGATACTGTTAAAGTAACCTGATTGCCATCTTAGGCATGATTTTTTAACCAAAAATGGGTTCACTTCCAAACTAAGTATGCTGCTAGCATGTCCATCTTCTTTTACTGTTAGTGAAGCTTATTTTTCATGCATATGATTGTATTCTTGGCATGTTTGTTTTTTTACCCAAAATGGGTTCACTGTGTACTGAGTATGCTATAGGTATGTATGCCAAAATCCTCCGGCCGGATATGCACAACAATTGGATTTTAGATTTAGTTGGGCTAAAGAAGTAGTAGAGCAACATATAAGCTCAGATAACGGAAATTTTCATTCTCAGATACTGTTAAAGTAACCTGATTGCCATCTTAGGCATGATTTTTTAACATAAAATGGGTTCACTTCCAAACTAAGTATGCTGCTAGCATCCCCAGTTTCTTCTTTTACTGTTAGTGAAGCTTATTTTTCATGCATCTGATTGTCTTCTTGGCATGTTCTTTTGACCAAAATGGGTTCACTGTGAACTAAGGATGCTATAGGTACGTATGCCAAAATCCTCCGGGTATGCACAACAATTGGGTTTTAGATTTAGTTGGGCTGAAGAATTAGTAGAGCAACATATACGCTCAGATAATGGGTATTTTCATTTTCAGATACTGTTAGATAACCTGATTGCCATCTTAGGCATGATTTTTTAACCAAAAATGGGTACACTTCTAAACTAAGTATGCTGCTAGCATCCCCAGTTTCTTTTTTTGTTGTTAGTGAAGCTTATTTTTCATGCATCTGATTGTCTTCTTAGCATGTTCTTTTAACCAAAATGGATTCACTGTGAACTGAGGATGGTATAGGTACGTATGCCAAAATCCTCCCTCCGGGTATGCACAACAACTAGGTTTTAGATTGAGTTGGGCACAGTGAATTAGTAGAGCAACATATAAGCTCAGATAATGGAAATTTTCATTTTCAGATACTGTTAAAGTTACCTGTTTGCCCTCGTTGGCATGATTTTTTAACATAAAATGGGTTCACTTCCAAACTAAGTATGTTGCTAGCATCCTCATTTTCTTTTACTGTTAATGAAGCTTATCCCATGCATCTGATTGTCATCTTGGCATGTTTTTTTGACCAAAATGGGTTCACTGTGAACTGAGGATGCTATAGCTGTATGCCAAAATCCTCCGGATATGTACAACAATTGATTCACTCTGAAAAATATATGCTTACATACTGGACATTATCATTTTTCTTTTATTGTTAATGAAGCTGATTTTATGCATCTGATTGGCAACTTGGCATGTTTTTACCAAAATCCTCCAAATCTGTACAAGAATTGGGCTGAACAAATCTCGTGCAGGTTTCTTTTGGTGCTACAAACATCAATGATTTAGTTGGGATGAAGAATTTTTTTAGAAAAACTTCTTAGTAGCCATATTAGTTTCTTTTGTTTAGTATTATTATTATTATTATTATTATTATTATTATTATTATTATTATTATTATTATTATTATTATTATTATTATTATTATTATTAGATAAGTAAGTGATTATTAGTAGCCATGAACAGAATAGTTCATGATTCATCATATCTTCTTGTTACCGTAGTTACAGCACGACGCGCTCATTATTCAGCCGATTCCTCTTCATCAGCAAAATACCCTTTACCATCATCATCTCCTTGAACGGAAAGCCAAATACAGGGGAGACTATAGTCGATTTTTTTTTACACTTGAACACAGGGTGCGCGTAAAATACCACTCAGGTGGTTGTGATAATTTCCACAAAAGGTAGTTTAGGGTTATGTGAATATAGTAGATTGTGTTAAGATTTAATTTTTTTTTGTACATTTTTTGGAACCACAATTTCTTTATTTTACAGTTAAAGATTATATCGTTTATTTATTTGCAGCTATGGATGGTTTTCAAATAGGTGAAATTTAATATACAAAATGCCTTTCACTGTTATTACCGTTTAATATATCAAATTTTAATTTCAGATTGTGTGCTATTGTTATAATGGATAGAAGTTGGATTAGTAAACCACGATTATCCAAGGAGTACCGTGATGGTATTAAAGATTTTATTATCTTTGCCAAACGACATTCCCGTGATCCCAACCTAATCCTTTGTCCATGCCTCCGGTGTACAAATTGTAATTTGAGGACATGTGACGTAGTACATACACACTTGGTTGTCAACGGTTTTCTTCTAGGGTACACAAGGTGGTTTTGTCATGGAGAGGATCATACGTCAGCTCCTGTTCGTCCGGTTGTAATAGAAAATGAAGCTGAGCCCTTATTGAACGAAGACTTAAGCGTTTCCGATGAGATGCATGCTTTGTTGCAAGATGCCATGGGGATTCATAATGTTCCTTTCCACACCAATAACCCAACAACCCAGGTTCACAATGAGTCAACAGAAACAAACCAGATTGGTGGTGGGGTGGATGAGGAAATGTCTGGCCCCACTCCTGAAAATAATAAGCAGCAAGAATCCTTCGCTAAGTTACTTGAAGATGCTAGTACTCCGTTGTACCGCGATTGCACCAAATTTTCTAAATTCTCATTCATTGTCAGACTATTTCAGATTAAATGTTTAAACGGGTGGTCTGCTAAGTCCTTCACTATGCTACTTGAATTGTTGAATGAAGCATTTCCTGAAATCTGTATTCCAAACTCAGCCTATAAAATCAAAAAATTCCTAAGTTCTTTCGATCTAGGATATGAGAAGATAGCAGCATGTCCAAATGACTGTATACTTTTCACGAGTGGTAAGGAAAGTCTGGAGAATTGCGAAGTGTGTGGTTCTTCGAAATGGAAAGAAAGACCAAATCAAGACGAGGGAGCCAGTGGATCTACTAAGCGAAGTAGGAAAAAGAAGCCTGCCAAAATACTGCGTTACTTTCCTCTGATTCCTAGGCTACAAAGGTTGTTTATGTCTACGAAAACTTCTTCTGATATAAAATGGCATGCTGAAGGTCGCACTAATGATGGAATTCTTAGACATCCTGCTGATTCTCAATCTTGGAAAAAATTTGATGAAAGATATCCTAATTTTGCGGAAGATCCTCGAAATGTGAGACTTGGACTAGCTAGTGATGGTTTCAACCATTTCAGGCAAATGAGTAGTACATACAGCATATGGCCGGTTGTGTTGATACCATACAATTTGCCGCCTTAGAAATGCATGAAGCAGTCCTCATTTATTTTGTCCATGATAGTTCCTGGACCGAAAGGTCCTGGAAATGATATAGATGTGTACCTACAACCATTAATAGATAAACTTCAGAAGTTGTGGGTGGGTGTTCCAACCTATGATGCTGTGGCTAAAGAAACTTTTTCTCTTCGGGCCGTGTTGTCTTGGACAATCAATGATTTTTCAGCATATGCAAATTTATCTGGATATAGTACTAAAGGACGTTATGCATGTCCATGTTGTGCTGACCAAACTAGTTCAAGGTGGTTGTACAATGGCAGAAAGTTTTGCTATATGGGTCATAGGAGATGGTTGCCTGACACACATATATTTCGGGCAGAGGCAGCGACATTTGATGGTACCGACGAGTGGGAACATGCTCCTGGGTCTTCATCTGGTTCAGATATTTTGAGGCGGGTAGATGGTCATCAATTCAAATATGGAAAAGAACCAGAAGTCAGGACAAAGGGCAAGAAAAGGGCAAGGCCGGAGCAAGGTGAGGAGACCGATCTATATGGCGAAGATGAGGATCAAAACATGACGAGTTTAGGTGCATGGAAGAAGAAGAGTATTTTCTTCAAGTTGTCGTATTGGGAATTCAACTTATTGCGACATAATTTAGATGTGATGCATATCGGAAAAAATATTGGTGAAAATTGTATAGGAACAGTTATGGGAGATGATCGGAAGACAAAGGACAATCTCAAGAGCCGGCTTGATTTGAAGTCAATGGGCATCCGACATGAGTTGCACCCAGAAGAATTACCGAACGGGAAAGTACTCCTACCTCCTGCAATCTATTCAATGTCAAAATCGGAGTTGGAATTGTTTTGCAAAGTACTACTGGAACTTAAAGTCCCTGATGGCTATTCTTCTAACATGGCAAGATGTGTCAACTTTAAAGAGAAGAGGCTTCAGGGTCTAAAGTCACACGACTACCACATCCTAATGCAGGATCTCCTTCCTGTGGCCCTAAGGTCTTCAATGTGTGAGCAAGTCACTACTGTCCTGAAAGATCTTTGTAGCATATATAAAGGTATTTGCTCAAGAATGCTTCGTGTTGAAGATCTGGACCAATTGGAGCAGCAGGCGGCATTGACACTTAGTAAAATGGAGATGATATTTCCTCCATCATTCTTCACTATAATGATTCACTTGATAATCCACCTTGCTGGTGAAGCCAGATCGGCGGTCCTGTTCACTATCGGTGGATGTACCCCATTGAGAGGTAAAAGAATTCATTCATCTTACGAAATTGAATTTTCAAAAGCTCATTTCTTTTAATCCCCTAATCCGCTCTAATTCATTAATTGTACATGTTCAGGTACCTATACCGGCTAAAGGGTTATGTGAAAAATAGAGCATATCCTGAAGGGTCAATAGCCCAGGGATATCTATCAGAGGAGTACTCACATTTTTTTTCCAGGTATTTGCCGGGTGTGGAGACATCTTCTAGTAGACCACGTAGAAATCCAGACATTTACAACCTTGATGGTGCTCAATATCTTTTTGATACCGCTGGCACTACTGTTGGTAAAGTTGATGCATTTGAGCCAGATAACTTAGCGTGGGAACAGGCACATCGATATGTGATAGACCACCATGCATCAGTAGAACCATTTCGAAAGTAAGTTGCTTTTGAATTTAAATCGAATACAGTGAAAACCGCGGAGTTCGACATTAACTTACTTTTTTTATTCCCTATTTCAATTGCTTGTTTTTTAGCGAATTTGTCAGGGACATCAAACGAAGGGCTAGACCAAGAAGACTACCACCATGTGAACAAAACAAATTGATGAATGAAAAATTTCATAAGTGGTTTGAATCTCATGTAGGTGAATTACAGTTATGCGAGTTAATCTTCATTCTATCTACATTTTTTATGGTGCTGATACGATTTGCGCAAAATTAATAGGTACATTCTTTGGGTCCTGAAGGTGCGTCATCTGAAATACAAGTACTTGCCAAAGGTCCCTATAAGATGGTCAAAAGATACAGAGGATACATATTCAATGGTTTTAGATTTCGTACTAAGGATCGTGAATGTCATTTGAAGTCTCAAAATAGTGGAATGGTAATGACGTCTAAGACTAGAAGTTATGCTTCTAAATCGGACACGAGGCCTATAGATGGAGATCTCGACTACTATGGAGTGCTCACGGATAACATTGAGTTGAATTATTTTGGTCATTTCCGTGTTGTCTTATTTCGTGGGGATTGGGCTGAGTTTGATAGGAATTTTGCTAACAACAAGGATAAGATTGGCTTCACAGTTGTAAACTTCTCAAAATTGATTCACATCGGTACACACATTAGCCATGAGCCATTTGTGTTTCCATCCCAAGTGCAACAAGTGTTCTACATTGAAGATCCAACCCTGCCAAAATCGTATGTAGCTCTCCCTATGCAACCAAGAGATGTATTCCAATTGGGCGATACTTCAGAAGATGAAGACGGTGAAGTCATGAACAGTTACATTGCTTCTGAGTTTCCTATGTTTGATGTAAACACAACCGACGTTGGAATTTGCGGGACTTGGCTCCGCAGAGATGGAGAAGAGGGCGATGTACTGGAAGATGTCGTATTGTAGTTTACATGATTTTCAATCTCAATATTATATGTCTGTAATTTTATGTCTTAAATCTTGTTGTAATATTATGTCTGTAATTTCGAATATGTTAATTGTGAATTTAATACACCGGTTTAATTATCTTTCTATTTTTTTATAATTATGTTGGTTTGTTAATCCTACTAAAGTACAAATTTTATGATAGTTATTATAAACATGTTATTAATTAAATTTGCATCTCTAAGGAAGTTATCGAATCCTTGACAGTTACAACATGCCGAGGCGTGGAAAGAGGGTAAATATAAATGATGGCAACGAGAGCCATGGGGATGAGCAGCCACTAAATAATAGTGGCAGTCAAACATATGAGAGTGAGGGTAGCACGCCGCCCACTGTCAAAAAACATCGGTAAGTCTTTAAATTGGTATTTTTAAAGAGATTATGGTCTTGAATGCATGAAGGACACGTACTAGTGTTTGTGAGTCTGCATTGTGGCTGTCGTCTATAAGCATTTCGTCTTTGTTTCTTAAGTGGGCTGTGATTAGAAAGAAAGGGCTGGAGTGGAGATCTGGAAACCCAAATAGAGACATCTCGTTTATTATAATCTACACATATTGTTGGACCAACCCCCTCTTGTTGTTGTTGCTGATGTCTCTTTGTGTGCGTGTGTTGAAGAGAATGAAGGGATGAGAGAGAGTTGAGGAAAATGGCGCTATGTTAGCCTGGTGTATCCTCATTCTCTACCATCCCTCTTTTCTGGCTCCATATATGGCTTCTATATTAAATTTGTTTCCTTCCACGATGACAGTCCGTAATACTACACTTGATATGAGCCCTGTTCATAGCTGCACCCTATTGCATATTCACAAACAACTAATACGTGTCGTTCATGCATTGAATGACTAACAGTAAAAGAAGATGGGGATGCTAGCAGCATACTTAGTTTGGAAGTGAACCCATTTTGGTTAGAAAATCATGCCAAAGATAGCAATCAGATGAATGAAATCAGCTTCTTTAACAGTATCTAAAAATGAAAATTTCCATAATCTGAGCATATATGTTTCTTTAACAGTGACTGTGAACAATTGTTCTTAATTGGGCTGTGATTAGAAAGAGACGAGTTGGAGTGGAGATCTGGAAACCCCAATAGAGACATCTTGTTCACAATAATTTATTATTATTGTTGTTCCTGTCGCTCTTGCTGTTGTTGCTGATGTCTCTATGTGTTCGTGTGCTGAATGGGAAAGAAGGGATGGGAGAGAGATGAGGAAAATGCCGCTATGTTAGCCTGGTGTATCCTCATTCTCTACCATTCCTCTTTCTGGCTTCTATATTTGGTTTCCTTCCACGATCACAATTCCTTAAAACTACACTTGATATGAGCCCTATTCGTATTTTTCTTCAATGAAGAATTGATCTATGACTACAATCTCCATTCAAAACCCAATTGTTCTATATTTGGTTCCCTCTTGTTGTTGTTGCTGTTGTTGCTGATGTCTCATCTTCTTTTACTGTTAGTGTAGCTTATTTTTCATGCATCTGATTGTCTTCTTGGCATGTTCTTTTGACCAAAATGGGTTCACTGTGAACTGAGGATGGTATAGGTACGTATGCCAAAGGCCTCCGGCCGGATATGCACAACAATTGGGTTTTAGATTTGGTTGGGCTAAAGAAGTAGTAGAGCAACATATAAGCTCAGATAATGGAAATTTTCATTTTAAGATACTGTTAAAGTTACCTGGTTGCCATCTTAGGCATGATTTTTTAACCAAAAATGGGTACACTTGCAAACTAAGTATGCTGCTAGCATCCCCAGTTTTTTCTTTTACTGTTAGTGAAGCTTATTTTTCATGCATCTGATTGTCTTCTTGGCATGTTTGTTTTTTTACCCAAAATGGGTTCACTGTGAACTGAGGATGGTATAGGTACGTATGCCAAAATCCTCCGGCCGGATATGCACAACAATTGGATTTTAGATTTAGTTGGGCACAGTGAATTAGTAGAGCAACATATAAGCTCAGATAATGGAATTTTTTATTTTAAGATACTGTTAAAGTTACCTGGTTGCCATCTTAGGCATGATTTTTTAACCAAAAATGGGTACACTTCCAAACTAAGTATGCTGCTAGCATCCCCAGTTTCTTCTTTTACTGTTAGTGAAGCTTATTTTTCATGCATCTGATTGTCTTCTTGGCATGTTCTTTTGACCAAAATGGGTTCACTGTGAACTGAGTATGCTATAGGTATGTATGCCAAAGGCCTCCGGCCGGATATGTACAACAATTGGGTTTTAGATTTGGTTGGGCTAAAGAAGTAGTAGAGCAACATATAAGCTCAGATAATGAAAATTTTCATTTTAAGATACTGTTAAAGTAACCTGTTTGCCATCTTTGGCATGATTTTTTAACCAAGAATGGGTTCACTTCCAAACTAAGTATGCTGCTAGCATCCCCAGTTTTCTTCTTTTACTGTTAGTGAAGCTTATTTTTCATGCATCTGATTATCTTCTTGGCATGTTTGTTTTTTTACCCAAAATGGGTTCACTGTGTACTGAGGATGGTATAGGTACGTATGCCAAAATCCTCCGGCCGGATATGCACAACAATTGGATTTTAGATTTAGTTGGGCACAGTAGTAGTAGAGCAACATATAAGCTCATATAATGGAAATTTTCATTTTAAGATACTGTTAAAGTAACCTGATTGCCATCTTAGGCATGACTTTTTAACCAAAAATGGGTTCACTTCCAAACTAAGTATGCTGCTAGCATGTCCATCTTCTTTTACTGTTAGTGAAGCTTATTTTTCATGCATCTGATTGTCTTCTTGGCATGTTTTTTTGACCAAAATGGGTTCACTGTGAACTGAGGATGCTATAGGTACGTATGCCAAAATCCTCCGGCCGGATATGCACAACAATTGGGTTTTAGATTTGGTTGGGCTAAAGAAGTAGTAGAGCAACATATAAGCTCAGATAATGGAAATTTTCATTTTAAGATACTGTTAAAGTAACCTGTTTGCCATCTTTGGCATGATTTTTTAACAAAAAAATGGGTTCACTTCCAAACTAAGCATGCTGCTAGCATCCCCAGTTTCTTCTTTTACTGTTAGTGAAGCTTATTTTTCATGCATCTGATTGTCTTCTTGGCTTGTTCTTTTGACCAAAATGGGTTCACTGTGAACTGAGGATGGTATGCCAAAATCCTCCCTCTGGGTATGCACAATAATTGGGTTTTAGATTTGGTTGGGCTAAAGAAGTAGTAGAGCAACATATAAGCTCAGATAATGGAAATTTTCATTTTAAGATACTGTTAAAGTAACCTGATTGCCATCTTAGGCATGATTTTTAAACCAAAAATGGGTACACTTCCAAACTAAGTATGCTGCTAGCATCCCCAGTTTCTTCTTTTACTGTTAGTGAAGCTTATTTTTCATGCACCTGATTGTCTTCTTGGCATGTTTGTTTTTTTACCCAAAATGGGTTCACTGTGAACTGAGGATGGTATAGGTACGTATGCCAAAATCCTTCGGCCGGATATGCACAACAATTGGATTTTAGATTTAGTTGGGCACAGTAGTAGTAGAGCAACATATAAGCTCATATAATGGAAATTTTCATTTTAAGATACTGTTAAAGTAACCTGATAGCCATCTTAGGCATGATTTTTAACCAAAAATGGGTTCACTCCAAAACTAAGTATGCTGCTAGCATCCCCAGTTTCTTCTTTTACTGTTAGTGAAGCTTATTTTTCATGCATCTGATTGTCTTCTTGGCATGTTTGTTTTTTTACCCAAAATGGGTTCACTGTGAACTGAGTATGGTATAGGTACGTATGCCAAAATCCTCCGGCCGGATATGCACAACAATTGGATTTTAGATTTAGTTGGGCACAGTGAATTAGTAGAGCAACATATAAGCTCAGATAATGGAAATTTTCATTTTAAGATACTGTTAAAGTTACCTGGTTGCCATCTTAGGCATGATTTTTTAACCAAAAATGGGTACACTTCCAAACTAAGTATGCTGCTAGCATCCCCAGTTTCTTCTTTTACTGTTAGTGAAGCTTATTTTTCATGCATCTGATTATCTTCTTGGCATGTTCTTTTGACCAAAATGGGTTCACTGTGAATTGAGTATGCTATAGGTACGTATGCCAAAGGCCTCCGGCCGGATATGCACAACAATTGGGTTTTAGATTTAGTTGGGCTAAAGAAGTAGTAGAGCAACATATAAGCTCAGATAATGGAAATTTTCATTTTCAGATACTGTTAAAGTAACCTGATTGCCATCTTGGGCATGTTTTTTCCCCCAAAAAATGGGTACACTTCTAAACTAAGTATGCTGCTAGCATCCCCATCTTCTTTTGTTGTTAGTGAAGCTTATTTTCATGCATCTGATTGTCATCTTGGCATGTTTTTTTGACCAAAACGGGTTCACTGTGTATTGAGGATGCTATAGGTACGTATGCCAAAATCCTCCGGCCGGATATGCACAACAATTGGATTTTAGATTGAGTTGGGCACAGTGAATTAGTAGAGCAACATATAAGCTCAGATAATGGAAATTTTCATTTTCAGATACTGTTAAAGTTACCTGTTTGCCCTCGTTGGCATGATTTTTAACATAAAATGGGTTCACTTCCAAACTAAGTATGCTGCTAGCATCCTCATTTTCTTTCACTGTTAATGAAGCTTATTTCATTAAGATCCAGGATGGCAAATTTTGATTGGGCTATGATTGGATTGTTTAGTGGATGTTGTCTATGTTCTTAATTGGGCTGTGATTAGAAAGAGTGGGCTCGAGTGGAGATCTGGAAACCCATATAGAGACATCTTGTTCATAATAATTTATTATTATTGTTGTTCTTGTCACTCTTGCTGTTGTTGCTGATGTCTCTTTGTGTTCGTGTGCTGAAGGGAAACAAGGGATGAGAGAGAGATGAGGAAAGTGCCGCTATGTTAGCCTGGTGTATCCAAAGTCTCTACCTTTCTTCTTTCTGTTTCCATTTCTGGCTTCTATATTTGGTTTCCTTCCACGATGACAGTTTCCTAAAAATATACTTGATATGAGCCCTATCTTATTTTCCTTATTTTTCTTATATTTGGTTTCCGTCCACGATGACAGTTTCATGGATTGTCTGAACAATCCATGAAGGACATGCTTAGATACTGAATTTTCATTTGTTTTACTGTTTTAGATAGTGGATATTTCCAATCAGAGGAGAATATAAAGATTTCAAGTTAGATACTGAATTTTCATTTGTTTTGTTATTTTAGATATATTTAAAAACAAAATTAAGTACTAGATTTTTAGCATTGCAATGTAATTATTTTACCTCTGTATATATCATTAACAATTCCATTTGCAGTTGGCACTTTGATCTTATAATTTAAGATACAGGTAGTTCTTTTTGCAAGTTCAAAAAATATGTATATTCTGTATTGTGGTCTACTGTTGAATTAAACTATTGTTTTTTTTTTCACAGAGCGGTCGCCCAGATGAAGGAAATTCTGATGATCAGAGCTGAAGCTACTCGAGGGGTATGAATCTGCGGTCCTCCTTGCTGTTCTTATGTCCTCCTTGCTGTATGGTTGTTGTTCTTATGTCCTCCTCCTTGCTGTTGTTATGTCAGACTGGTTTTTTTTATGAGAGTTATGTCAGACTTTTAATTTGGGATATTTTGGATATTTGTCAGACTGGTTTGTTTGGATATTTGGGATGTTAGTCCCTATATTAATTTGTTAATTATGACACTGTTAATTAATCAATGAATTTGGACGTTGATATGACACGTGTGAAACTTGATTATCTTTAATTATTCTTGTGTTTGGTTGTGATTTGCGCAGTAATATGTAACGAAATTGGTTGAATCAGTTGTGAATTAGTTTACAGGTTTTGTAAATGAAACTGTGAATTGAAATCGAACGGAAAACCGGAGTATCGAAAATAAACGGGCATAGCTAGACCGGCGTTTTAAAAAACGCCGGTCTATCTAATCTATTTGTTGAAGTGTGCGATATACCGGCGTTTTCACACACGCCGGTGAAGGTCGTCAGCTGTAACGGCACCGATATACACCGGCGTTTTATAAAACGCCGGTGTATATAACTACACCGGCATTTTTTGGTCACGCCGGTGCTTGTAAGTAGGGAAAACCAGGCACTCACAAACGTACATACACCGGCGCTCTATGACCGCCGGTATACTTTCGTTCTACACCGGCGTTTCTGTAAATGCCGGTGAATGTATAAATACCGGCGGTTTACGACTGCCGGTGAATGTGTATAGGCTGTAAAAGAACGGCACTCGGAGACCGACCTACACCGGCGTTTTGTGACCACCGGTGTAGTTATCACATTTACCGGCGTCCATTGAAACCGCCGGTGTAGACCCCTTCGTTTCCACGACGCTCGCTTCGGCGGCATTTGGACCGGCGCTATTATAAACGCCGGTGAAAGTTTCACCGGCATAAAAAAACACCGGTAAAGACGTAAAAAAATGCCGGGAAAGCTTGTTTCTTTTGTAGTGTGCAGTAGGTTTCAGAAGGCAAGTTATCAGAGTTTCGTGTCCAAGATGGAGCCCTTTGGATGGGTGAGTGGTTGTGTGTTCCGGATAATGCAGATTTGAGAGAGTATCTTACAGGAAGTGCACAATACCTTGTTGTCAGTACATTCTGGAGATACAAAGATGTACAAGGACATCAAACAGTACTTTTGGTGGTCTGGTATGAAGAGGGATGTGGTAGATTTTGTGGCGAGGTGTCTGACTTGTCAGCAGATCAAGGCAGAAAATTAGAGACTTGGAGGTTTGTTGCAGCCGTTACCCATTCCGGAGTGGAAATGGAGAATATCAGTATGGATTTCATCACAGGTTTGCCGAGGAGTTCAAAGGGCAATGACTCGATTTGGATTAATGTGGACCGTTTGACTAAGTCAACTCACTTTCTGGCCATGAAGGTTACTTGGTCGTTGGAGAAATTGGCAGAGTTGTACATTGGTGAGATTATGAGGCTTCATGGAGTTCCTGTGTCGATTATTTTCGACAAGGATGCAAGGTTCACTTCAAGATTTTGGAAGAGCCTACAAGCAGCTTTGGGCACCAGAACTGATTTCAGTACCGCTTTTCATCCACAGACTGATGGTCAGACTAAGAAGTTGAATCGAGTGCTGGAAGATATGCTGGGGGCTTGTGTTATGGATTTCAGTGGTAGTTAGGAGAGATACTTGGCATTGGTTGAGTTTGCTTATAACAATAGTTACCATGCGAGTATCGGGATGGTTCTGTATGAGGCTTTGTACGGGCGGAGGTGCAGGACACCTGTTTGTTGGTATGAGGTTGGCGAGAGGCAGATGTTTGGGCCTGAGATCGTGCAGCAGACGTTATAGCAGATTAAGCTGATTCGCAAGAGGTTGGTTGAGGCTCAAAGTCGGCAGAAGAGTTATGAAGATTCTCGAAGAAGAGACTTGGAGTTTGAGGTTGGGGATGCATTTTTCCTCAAGGTGTCTCCGACCAAAGGAGTGATCAGGTTTGGTAAGGGAGGCAAGTTGGCGCCAAGGTATATTGGGCCATACAGGATTGTGGAGCGGATTGGCAAGACAGCATATAGATTGGAGCTTCCAAAGGATTTAGCACAGGTGCATGATGTGTTCCATGTGTCGTTGTTGAGGAAGTACATGCCAGATCAGAGTCATCAGTTGGTAGAGGTTCCTGAAGGTCTACAGGTGAACTTGTGTTACAAGGAACAGCCAACAGAGATTGTTGACCGTAGGGAGAAGGTTCTAAGGAGCAAAGTGATACCTATGGTCAATGTGCTGTGGAGGAATCAGCAGTTCGAGGAGGCTACTTAGGAGACAGAAGATCGCATGCAGAAGAATTTTCCTGAGCTTTTTATATGATTATATTTTTCTTATATGTGATTGATATGGCTAAAATTGGGGTTAAATCGGGACCGTCCAGATCGAGCACGAATCTTGAAGCACGGGGGTAAAAAGGTAATTTCACATACAGATGGATCCAAAACGGGTATTGGGTCTCCGCCTCACGAAACCAACCGCCCGCGAATAGATCCACACCAACTGGGCGCGGGTCCCGACCTGATACAAGCCCGGTCCACCAAGAGAGAATCAGGCCACTGATTTGATCAGATCAAATCAATAAGCTTGATTTGCTCTCACCAGGGAATCAAGGCCTACTTTCCTAAAACAGAATAGGAGGATTTTGCTCCTAAATGTTAGCCAGGAAATCAGGATCTTGATCATTCCAAAGGCGACTATAAATACAACCCCTCTACCACCAAGACCAGGTTAATCACTTTTTCACCACTTAAGCTCTTTCTTAATCTTTTACTGATTACTGACAAGAGCGTCGGAGGGTGCGTCGCCGAAATCAACCCCGGTGTCTCGCACTTCCTTGCAGGTTGCGGCAGGAGCAAGCAGGCCGAGTCAGCTGTTCAGGTTTTCCTCGGATCCACAAATTCTATCTGTTTACCCCCACACCGAAATCAGCGGTAACAGATTGGCGCCATCTGTGGGAAAACCACACGAACAGTCTCAGTCCATTCTCCGCCGTCCTCTGCAGCCATGCCGCCGAAGAAGAACAGATCCAGAGGGTCGAACCGTGGGGGCAACCCCACCGACCCGGCGAATGAAGCTCCGGTCAACCCTATCCTTCAGTCCAACCTCCCTCCGCTGACCCAGCAGGTCCCGCCTCCTCCTCCTCCTCAGCAGCAGCCCAACAACGGTCCGTCCGGTCATAACGGTCGGAAGGAGAAGCAGCCCCTCAATCCGGGCCACGTCTCGGTCCACAATGGGTCCTCGGACTCGATGGCTTCCCATCACCCCGACCTCCGCATCACACTCCAAAACCGCCATAAGGACGACGACCTCCGTACCCATCTTGACGAGAGGCGGGCCCGAGAGGGAGCCTCCCGCCAGCGTCAAGGTGAGCGGTCGCCACGTCGTCGGGACGGCAGAAGGTCCCCGGAACGAAGAGGCCGAGTGGCGTCCCCTGAGCACCGAAGGAGGAGGTCCCGGTCCCCCAGGGATCGGCGCCATCCGAGGGACCGAGATATGCCCATCAGCCGAGCCGAGTTCCTCCAGTTTCAAGAGACCGTTCTGCAGGCCCTCAATCTGCGACAGAACGCCCAGAATGCTCACAGGGTTCCGACGCCCCCCAGGGATCCCAGTCCCCGGTGCCGAACCCGGAGTCCTTCCTCGGCTCCCAGCCGACAGCAACGGCAACAGAGTCCTCGGCGCTCCCAGGAGTACCGGCGCCGCAGTCCACACTCCCCTTCCTACGAAGAGGAGTCCGGAGGGTCGTACGACTACCAGCGGAGGGACGACACCCTCATCCGCCGTATCCATGAGGTGGAGAGGCGCATCGGCCGCATGGACAGGGAGGAAGAGTCCCGAGCCGGAACCTTCCGTCCAAGCCGACCCCCCTTCTCGCGGTCGATCATGGAGGCCCATATACCGAGGAACTTCAAACCGCCACAGTTTGAAACATACTCTGGGGAGTCCGACCCAGTCGACCACGTCGAGAGCTTCAAGACCCTGATGCTGATCCATCAAGCTTCCGACGCAGTGCTCTGCAGGACCTTCCCTGCCACCCTCCGGGGGTCGACTCGGGAATGGTATTCTAGGCTCGCCCCCTCGTCCATCTTCTCATTCGAACAGTTTGAGACACTGTTCATTACTCACTTCGTGAGTAGCCGACGAGCCGAGAAGACGAGCCTTTCCTTGCTGAACCTGCGGCAGGAGAAGCAAGAAAAGTTACGGGACTATGTGAAAAGATTTACCGCGGAAGTCAGGTCAATTGCTTCCTTGGACCAGTCCGTGGCTACCGTGGCGTTCCAGTCGAACGTCCTTAACGCCAACCTCCGATCATCCCTGGCCAAGAAGCCCCCGCATGACTTCGCCGACCTCCTCCTGAGGTGCGAGAAGTATATCCGGGCGGAGGAGGCCGAAGCCCTTCCGAGCTTCGGGGGCACCGCCGCGGGGTCAAAGAGGAAGGCGACGGGAGAAGAAGGGTCCAAGAAAGCTCAGAAGGACATGGGCGGTCAGCGCCGCCCTCCCCCCAGGTTCGAGAAGTTCACTCCCCTCACCACTAATGTCTCTACTATCCTCATGGAGGTAGAGAAGAGGGAATCATCCCTCCGGCCCCGAGGATGCACACTCAAGCGAAGAGGAGGAACAAAGATAAGTGGTGTCGTTACCACCGAGACCATGGGCACGACACGAATGACTGCCGAGCTCTGAGAGATGAGATCGAAGTACTCATTCGGAGGGGGCAGTTGGCCAAGTTCGTGAAAGCTAACGATCGAACAGATCGGAACTCACCTCCCCCTCGGGGGGCTAACAAGCGCTCCGAGCGGCGAGAGGAGACACCCGAGTTTGAAGAAGAACGGGTTTTGCACCTGATCCACGGAGGCCCAATGGGGGGCCCCTCTAATTCCTCCCGAAAGGCCTTCGTCCGGGAAGTCAACTCGGTCCACAGTGCCCCTCCCCCGAAGGGTCTCGGCGTCCCTGTGTCTTTCTCCGATGCCGACCTTGAAGGAGTTCGAACCCCCCATTGCGATGCCCTCGTCATCGACCTCCGCATGGCCAATTTCAAGGTGCAGAGGATTTTGGTGGACAATGGGAGTTCGGTCAACATCCTATTCCTCTCGGCCTTTCATGGCCTGCAGCTGTCCCGGGACTGTCTTAAGCCGGCCGGTTATACTCTCCACGGGTTCACGGGGGTCCCGGTGACCGTCGAAGGGGTGATAACCCTAGACATTACTGCGGGAAGCACCCCTACTACCCGGACCGAGCCGATGGACTTCATGGTCGTCGACGTCCCGGCAGCATACAATGTCATCCTAGGCCGTCCCGGCCTAGCCGCTCTTGAGGCTGTCCCCTCGGCATACCACTTGAAGATGAAGTTCCCCACTCGTTCGGGGGTAGGGGAAGTCAGGGGAAGCCAGGAAATAGCTCGGAAGTGCTACATGACTTCCACCGGGGGACCAGTGCTCTCGCTCGAGACACTCGAGATCCCCGAGCCGAAGGCTCGCCCAACGTCCGAGCCAGCGGACGAGTTAGAAGAAGTAATCTTCTCCGACGAGGATCCGATCCGAAAATTCCTCGTTAGCAAGTCCTTGCCGACCGTGCTGTTCTCCGACTTGGTGAGGTGCATCCGGGATAACCGCGACCTGTTTGCTTGGTCGGCCGCGGATATGCCCGGCATCTCCGAGGACTTGCTCGTCCACCGCCTAAGCGTCGAGCCGGGGTGCAAACCGGTTCAGCAGAAGAGGCGAAAGTTCGCTCCCGAGCGACAGCAAGCAATCAAGGAGGAAGTGGATAAGCTGCTGAAGGCCAAGTTCATCCAGGAGGTGAATTATCCCGAGTGGCTGTCGAATGTTGTAATGGTCAAGAAGTCCAATGGCTCATGGAGGATATGCATCGACTTCACCGACCTCAACAAAGCGTGTCCGAAGGATCCCTTCCCTCTCCCGAACATCGACACCCTAATCGACGCCACCTCGGGCCATGAGCTCCTCAGCTTCATGGATGCCTTCTCGGGGTACAATCAAATCCGGATGTTCCCTCCGGACATCCCGAAGACCTCCTTCGTCACCGACCAAGGCCTCTACTGCTACCGAGTAATGCCGTTCGGTTTGAAGAACGCCGGCGCCACCTACCAGCGCCTCGTCAACAAGGTTTTTCAGCATCAGATCGGCCGAAACATGGAGGTGTACGTTGATGACATGCTCGTCAAGAGCATCTGCGGCACCGACCATGTAGCCGACCTCCAGGAGGCTTTCGGTGTGTTGAGGAAGTACAACATGCGGCTAAACCCGAACAAGTGTGCGTTCGGAGTCTCCTCTGGCAAGTTCCTCGGTTTCATGGTGAGCCAGCGGGGAATTGAAGCTAACCCCGAAAAGATTAAAGCCATATTAGACATGGCCCCGCCTCGGAACGTCAAAGAGGTGCAGAAGCTCACCGGTCGGCTCGCAGCCATCGGTCAGTTCCTCTCCAAGTCAGGGGAAAAGTGCCTCCCCTTCTTCAAAGCACTCCGGGGCACTAAAGGATTTGAATGGGGCCAGGCACAGCAAGAATCGTTCGACCAGCTGAAAGCCTATCTGGTGAACCCCCCTCTGCTCAGTAAGCCAATCCCGAGCGAGCCTCTCTTCATCTACTTGGCCGCTTCCGAGCAGACCTTGAGCGCTGTTTTGGTAAGAGAAGAAGACCGGACCCAAAGGCCCATTTACTACGTGAGCAAGGTGCTTCGGGACGCCGAGCTCCGCTATCCGAGGATAGAGAAGATAGCCTACGCTTTGGTCATGGCAGCAAGAAAGCTTTGGCCCTACTTCCAATCTCACTCGGTCGTCGTCCTCACCGATCAACCCCTCAAGCAAGTCCTCCACAAGCCCGAAACCTCGGGCCGGCTGATGAAGTGGTCCATAGAGCTGAGTCAGCACGACATCTCCTATCAGCCTCAGACGGCAATTAAGGCACAGGCTCTCGCCGACTTCATTGTAGAGTCCACCATCCCTGAGGTCGGCCACGTCCCGAATGGGCCCCCCATTTGGACAGTCTTTGTAGACGGATCCTCTTGCAGTGAAGGAAGTGGCGCCGGCATTATCCTGAACGGCCCTGACAGCTTCGTCCTGCAGTATGCGATCCGCATGAACTTCAAGGCCTCGAACAACGAGGCGGAGTATGAGGTTCTCATAGCTGGCCTCGGACTCGCACGAAGTGCTGGGGCGCAGCGCCTTCGGATTCACAGTGACTCCCAACTAGTCGTGAACCAGGTCTCGGGCGAATATGAGGCCAGGGACGAGCGAATGGCGAAGTACCTCGCCAAGGTCCGGGACCTCATGGGCCGGTTCGAAGAAGCCATCATCCAACGGGTCCCCCGGGAGGAGAAC
The DNA here is from genome assembly GCA_017893485.1 of Hemerocallis citrina. Taxonomy (NCBI): domain Eukaryota; kingdom Viridiplantae; phylum Streptophyta; class Magnoliopsida; order Asparagales; family Asphodelaceae; genus Hemerocallis; species Hemerocallis citrina. The sequence goes on from CM030359.1 coordinate 78,356,981, forward strand.
TCACAAGCTGACGCTCTCTCCAAGTTGGCCTCGTCTTCTCTGCAAGGTCTCGAACAGACCGTACTGATTGAAGTCCTCTCTAAACCGAGCATCGAAGACGAGACACCTCGCTCGGTGGAGTCATTGCCGGTCATGCTGCAGGACAATTGGATGAAGCCACTGGTAGAATTCTTAAGGGATGGAGTTCTGCCCTCAGATCCCAAAGAAGTACGCCGAGTCAGAACTCGGGCCGAGCGCTATGTCCTGATCGAGGGCATCTTATACAAGCGCTCCTTCTCTCAAATAGATGGCCGACCTTACCTAAGGTGCCTCTCTCCGGAACAGGCCGAATATGCCCTGCAAGAGCTTCATGAGGGCATCGGAGGGGCACACTCCGGATTCAGGTCTTTGGCCCGGAAAGCTTTGAACTATGGGTACTTCTGGCCGACCCTTCTTCGGGATGCCGAGCGACATGTTCGGCAGTGCAGCTCCTGCCAGAGACACTCCAGCATCCGACGCCTCCCTCAGGCCAACCTCACCTCCCTATCGAGCCCTATCCCCTTCGCGATGTGGGGAATGGACTTACTAGGACCTTTCCCACCGGCTCCGGGTCAGCTCAAGTTCTTAGTCGTAGCCATCGACTATTTCTCGAAGTGGGTCGAGGCCGAGCCCCTCGCCACTATAACCGAGAACAAGGTGGTGCAGTTCTTCTGGAAGAGCATCATATGCAGATTCGGCGTCCCCCGCGTCCTCGTGACGGACAACGGGACTCAGTTCACTGGCACAGCATTCCGAGCCCTATGTGACGACCTCGTCATTCAACAGCGCTTCTCGTCCGTCTCACACCCTCAGTCGAACGGACAGGCCGAGAACGCTAACAAGCAGATCCTCGCGGGAATCAAGAAGAGGTTGGACAAGTGCTCCAAAGGATTGTGGGTCGACCAACTCCCTAATGTGTTGTGGAACTACCGCACAAGCCAGCGGACGCCCACCGGAGAGTCCCCTTTCAGCCTTACTTATGGGGCCGAGGCCGTGATACCCCTCGAGGTCGGAATACCTTCCCTTCGGCTCATAGCCTATGACGAAGCGCAAAATGCCAGAGACCTCAGAGGAAACTTGGACCTGATAGATGAACTCAGGGAAAGGGCATCGATTCGGCAACAGAATTACAGAAGGAGGATCGAGCTAGCATACAACAAGAAGGTCCGACCCGCCAACCTTAAGCAAGGAGATTTGGTATTGAGAAAGCTAGCTATATCCCTCCCCAGTCAGAGGAGCAAGCTAGCTCCGAATTGGGAAGGACCGTACCGGATCACAAAAGTTGTTCGGCCTGGAGCGTACCGACTTGAAGACATGGATGGAAAAGAGCTTCCGAGGACCTGGAATGCCGACCACCTCCTGAAATACCAAGAGAGCGCTCCGGCGCCTCTCTAAGTAATCCGAGGTGTCGAACCATTCTTGATCATGGTATAGAATCTAGACATTCAGCAGTTGGTTAACAGGATGACTGATGTTGTTGGAATTTTCCTAATTTATTGGTGCATGATCTGAAATTTTTACCCCGTATTCCTACATGCATCTAGATTCTATACCAAAATCAGCAAAATGTCTCCAATCTCACTCGGTCGTCGTCCTCACCGATCAACCCCTCAAGCAAGTCCTCCACAAGCCCGAAACCTCGGGCCGGCTGATGAAGTGGTCCATAGAGCTGAGTCAGCACGACATCTCCTATCAGCCTCGGACGGCAATTAAGGCACAGGCTCTCGCCGACTTCATTGTAGAGTCCACCATCCCTGAGGTCGGCCACGTCCCGAATGGGCCCCCCATTTCATGCGGATCGCATACTGCAGGACGAAGCTGTCAGGGCCACGAGTGCCGCCTGGAGGTCGGCTACATGGTCGGTGCCGCGGATGCTCTTGACGAGTATGTCATCAACGTACACCTCCATGTTTCGGCCGATCTGATGCTGAAAAACCTTGTTGACGAGGCGCTGGTAGGTGGCGCCGGCGTTCTTCAAACCGAACGGCATTACTCGGTAGCAGTAGAGGCCTTGGTTGGTGACGAAGGAGGTCTTCGGGATGTCCGGAGGGAACGTCCGGATTTGATTGTACCCCGAGAAGGCATCCATGAAGCTGAGGAGCTCATGGCCCGAGGTGGCGTCGATTAGGGTGTCGATGTTCGGGAGAGGGAAGGGATCCTTCGGACACGCTTTGTTGAGGTCGGTGAAGTCGATGCATATCCTCCATGAGCCATTGGACTTCTTGACCATTACAACATTCGACAGCCACTCGGGATAATTCACCTCCTGGATGAACTTGGCCTTCAGCAGCTTATCCACTTCCTCCTTGATTGCTTGCTGTCGCTCGGGAGCGAACTTTCGCCTCTTCTGCTGAACCGGTTTGCACCCCGGCTCGACGCTTAGGCGGTGGACGAGCAAGTCCTCAGAGATGCCGGGCATATCCGCGGCCGACCAAGCACGCTTCCCTAAAATTGGGGTTAAATCGGGACCGTCCAGATCGAGCACGAATCTTGAAGCACGGGGGTAAAAAGGTAATTTCACATACAGATGGATCCAAAACGGGTATTGGGTCTCCGCCTCACGAAACCAACCGCCCGCGAATAGATCCACTCCAACTGGGCACGGGTCCCGACCTGATACAAGCCCGGTCCACCAAGAGAGAATCTGGCCACTGATTTGATCAGATCAAATCAATAAGCTTGATTTGCTCTCACCAGGGAATCAAGGCCTACTTTCCTAAAACAGAATAGGAGGATTTTGCTCCTAAATGTTAGCCAGGAAATCAGGATCTTGATCATTCCAAAGGCGACTATAAATACAACCCCTCTACCACCAAGACCAGGTTAATCACTTTTTCACCACTTAAGCTCTTTCTTAATCTTTTACTGATTACTGACAAGAGCGTCGGAGGGTGCGTCGCCGGAATCAACCCCGGTGTCTCGCACTTCCTTGCAGGTTGCGGCAGGAGCAAGCAGGCCGAGTCAGCTGTTCAGGTTTTCCTCGGATCCACAAATTCTATCTGTTTACCCCCACACCGAAATCAGCGGTAACAGATTGGCGCCATCTGTGGGAAAACCACACGAACAGTCTCAGTCCATTCTCCGCCGTCCTCTGCAGCCATGCCGCCGAAGAAGAACAGATCCAGAGGGTCGAACCGTGGGGGCAACCCCACCGACCCGGCGAATGAAGCTCCGGTCAACCCTATCCTTCAGTCCAACCTCCCTCCGCTGACCCAGCAGGTCCCGACTCCTCCTCCTCCTCAGCAGCAGCCCAACAACGGTCCGTCCGGTCATAACGGTCGGAAGGAGAAGCAGCCCCTCAATCCGGGCCATGTCTCGGTCCACAATGGGTCCTCGGACTCGATGGCTTCCCATCACCCCGACCTCCGCATCACACTCCAAAACCGCCATAAGGACGACGACCTCCGTACCCATCTTGACGAGAGGCGGGCCCGAGAGGGAGCCTCCCGCCAGCGTCAAGGTGAGCGGTCGCCACGTCGTCGGGACGGCAGAAGGTCCCCGGAACGAAGAGGCCGAGTGGCGTCCCCTGAGCACCGAAGGAGGAGGTCCCGGTCCCCCAGGGATCGGCGCCATCCGAGGGACCGAGATATGCCCATCAGCCGAGCCGAGTTCCTCCAGTTTTAAGAGACCGTTCTGCAGGCCCTCAATCTGCGACAGAACGCCCAGAATGCTCAGAGGGTTCCGACGCCCCCCAGGGATCCCAGTCCCCGGCGCCGAACCCGGAGTCCTTCCCCGGCTCCCAGCCGACAGCAATGGCAACAGAGTCCTCGGCGCTCCCAGGAGTACCGGCGCCGCAGTCCACACTCCCCTTCCTACGAAGAATCACGCCATTAATCAGTATTTAAATCGTTTTTTATTTATTTTAATCGTTTTATTTGTTTAAAAATTGCGAGAAAATTGCTAAAAATGCGGGAAAATTAGCTAAAAATTCTGGGAGATAATTGAAAATTCGGGGACACACTTTCGGACCCCGGAGCGAACAATTGTTACCCTGAATGCACCGCTAAAGCCCCCGAACGATTAGCAAACACATCGCAGAATTAAACAAACACTTCGAAAAAAGTAGATAAAAGACTGTCAGATACCCGACGCAGCTCAAGAACAGCACGCAGTGTCAAAAGTTACCTCACTACCCCCCTTTTCAGATTCAAAATCCCACATTTGGACTCCGATACAACTCCACCAGCCACTGAAACTGCTGAACTACTCCTCAAAGCCTGATCACGCTCAGCCTTTAGGAGTGGGGGGCTCGTGATATGGCTAAAATTGGGGTTAAATCGGGACCGTCCAGATCGAGCACGAATCTTGAAGCACGGGGGTAAAAAGGTAATTTCACATACAGATGGATCCAAAACGGGTATTGGGTCTCCGCCTCACGAAACCAACCGCCCGCGAATAGATCCACACCAACTGGGCGCGGGTCCCGACCTGATACAAGCCCGGTCCACCAAGAGAGAATCAGGCCACTGATTTGATCAGATCAAATCAATAAGCTTGATTTGCTCTCACCAGGGAATCAAGGCCTACTTTCCTAAAACAGAATAGGAGGATTTTGCTCCTAAATGTTAGCCAGGAAATCAGAATCTTGATCATTCCAAAGGCGACTATAAATACAACCCCTCTACCACCAAGACCAGGTTAATCACTTTTTCACCACTTAAGCTCTTTCTTAATCTTTTACTGATTACTGACAAGAGCGTCGGAGGGTGCGTCGCCGGAATCAACCCCGGTGTCTCGCACTTCCTTGCAGGTTGCGGCAGGAGCAAGCAGGCCGAGTCAGCTGTTCAGGTTTTCCTCGGATCCACAAATTCTATCTATTTACCCCCACACCGAAATCAGCGGTAACAGTGATTGTAATTCTTTTGAATGACTGTACCTTTGAGTTGAGTTGTATTTCTTCTATTTTGATTGTTTTCTCTTATGAAATTGTTTGAATTATGTTTCCATTTATGAGATATTGCATTCCTTTGTTGGTATGTTTGTTTGGACCCTAATAGTAGTAGTTCTGAAGACAGAACTCTTCTAAGGAGGGAGTGATGTAGTACCCCGTATTTTTTAAATACTATTTTTGAGATTAGAAAATGAATTAAAATGATTTTTGGTGATTTAATAATATTCATTTAGAAATTTATCTTTTTTACGTGCAAAACACGTTCGAATGTTGTCTTTGAAAGCTTAAAGCCAAAAATTATTTTGGGAAAACTCATTATTTATTATTTGAGATTATTCATGATTTTTCTAGATTTTTCTCATAAGTATTGGACTTATTTGCAAATATTTCAAAACGAAGGACTTTTGTGCAAAATTACCAAATGGGGTGAAAACTGCAGATTTTCTAATTTTTAGGCTGGATATAATGCTTAGTCAATTCAGATATAACGAGTTTATCTTTTATTTCAACATATTTGATTTATTTTATAAGTTTTGATAAAAGAGGATCTTTTCGCAAAATTGCTATTTTTAAGGGGTGAAAGTGCAAAACTGTTTTCCTGGATTTTCCTACAGTGCCGGCTGATGCTAGAGAGGATCTTTTCGATTTTGAATTGATTAAATTGGGTTTTACTAGTTTTCTAATAAAGGGATCTATTTATGTAAAGGTATATTGTAAAAGGAGTATTTCGCAAATATTTTCTAAAACCCTAAAAACTTAAATCCCGGACTATATAGGGCTTTGTGCAGCCATCTTTTCCTGTACAACACAAGAGATCTCTTATTTCTTATTATTTTGGAGTTCTAAGGAGAAAATTTTGGATTTTTGGGAAGAAGGGGCTTTCTTAATTTCTATTCCTTTTTGTTCGATCTCTTCAATAAGGTGAGTGACTTGTTTTGTTTTATTTTGTTTTGTGTATATTGTATGTGAGTAATAAAAATTGTTTTGTTTGTTCTTTGAATGTTGTATGTGGTGTTTCATCTCCTAGAAAGCATGCTAGGGTTTAGGTATGAATATGTATATTGGATTGATGATAAAAATTGGATCTTGTGAAATCCTAGTTATTTATGAGTGAAATCGTATGTGGGTAATTAGAGATTGATGAATGACCTATTAGTAATCATGGGTAGGCTAAATAATAAGGACAGACACTAATGGTGATATGATGAATAAGAACATGGGTTATGGACCTCAGTATGGTTCGCGGTGTGAGATAATCCCCAGAACTATCCAGGTGTGAGTGAAATAATCTCCGAAATTACCTATGGTGTGGGATTGATCTCTGAAATTATCGGGGTCGAGGTGACACTCATGTGGTATTCGTGTGATGTGGTGCCATAGCTTGTGGTGTGGGGTATTCTCAAAGATTCCCAGGTGTGAGTGAAATAGTCTCCGGAATTATCTGTGGATAGAGATTGACCTCCGGAATTGTTGGGGTATGAGCTAATACTCACAGTATATCTATATCTCGTAGTAATCATAGAAGTAGGATTAGTTGCATAGCGGGGGATTAAACCCCATAAAGTGGAGATGTTAAAGGCTTGCATCGGACCTATGTAGAGTGAGATGCATAGACTCCGACAGGTACGCATTAGAGAGTCAGCATATAGCGTTGATGTTTTCGTGACTTCGTATTATGCATGTGTTTTCGGTTTTCTACACTTGATACTTAGTCTAGCTTCACTTGATGTGTTTCGTGTTTCGTAATTTTTCCTAATTTACTTACTCTTATTTATTTCCTGTTGTTGATGAATCTATGCTTTATTTATGTTTCTTGTTCATATGTCACTCACACCGTTATGGCTGACCCCTTTAGTTTTGGGAGATAGAGTTATCTCTAGCCTCATATTTTTCAGGTGATTACCTATAGCTTGGGATTTGGATACTTGAGTTAAAGAGATGTAATGGATTGTGTGATTTTGTAAAAGAAAGTGTTGTAAAGAAAGAGAGTTTGTAATTCAAGGTGTGTGTATTCCGCTGTGTTAAGTAATTATTATTTTAATAAAATTTTGAGAAAAATTTTACATGTATTTTGGGTTGTGTTTAATATTACATTTGAAGTTGATGCTAGGAATTGTGCCACGTATTTCTAAGATATCATACTGAAAATTTGGGGCACTACAGAGATTGGTATCAGAGCATGCTTTAATAGTAATAATAAACATGGTATAAAAATAACCTAGGTGTGGACACTAGAGCGTGAGTACCTAGGTGTGAACATTAGAGAGTGAGTATCACATAGAGCTCAAACATAATTTTTTTACTTTTGGGGTATGGTTGAGGTTTTGCCAGAGGGTATTGATGTGAATATGAATTGTGTTGTGGTGGTACTCTAACTTTTTCCCTCATTTCGTAGTATTCAGAATGGTTGGATCCAGAACCAGGAATGGTAACAATGGTGATGGAACTGGAAGTTCCTATGGGGCAGGAGTTGATCTCGAGGCCGAGTTTGCCAGGGTGTATCAGACTTTGAATATACTAATGGCAGCTAATATGGCGCAGAATCAGAACCATGGGGTTGGACCAGTGTTTGTTAACGCTGATCCTATCAAACAGATTGAGTCCTTCAAGAGGATGAGGCCGCCCTTGTTTGAGGGACAGTCTGATCCAAATGAGGCTGATGATTGGATTAGATGGATGGAGACAATCTTCGAGGTCTCAGAAACTCCGACTGCCAATAAGGTAAAATTGGCTATGATGCAGTTGAAAAAGGACGCAGGTGTTTGGTGGCAATCGGTTAAGAGGACTTTGGGGACCAGCAAATGACTTGGAAGGCTTTCCTGGATGAATTCAGGGATCGTTTCTTTCCCCTAGATATTCAGGAGAATAAGGCGACAAATTCTTGAATCTACAGCAGGGCAGTATGACCGTGCGAGAGTATGAGACTAAGTTCGCCCAGCTGTCAAGGTATGCACCAGAGCTGATAGTCGAAGAGGCGAAGAAGGCCAAGAAGTTTGAGCAGGGCTTGAGGCCAAATTTGAGGTCGAGGATGATTCCTTTGGGCATAAGGAGGTTCGATAAGCTGGTCAGGAGAGCAGCTATGACAGAGGAAGACATGGATCAGTTCCAGAAGAAGGAAGAGATCTGGAACAGGAACAAGAGGCCAACAACAGGTCAGAGTGGGAAGGGATTCCCAGTAAAGCAAATCAAGTTCAGTAGTCCTGCTCAGAAGGCACCTGTAACTCAGGAAATGACTTGTTACTACTGCAAGGAGGCAGGTCATTACTGGTCAGCGTGTCCTAAGTTGGCAAAGCAGACTTGTTTCCAGTGTGGGAAAGCAGGACATTCTAAGTCTTATTATCCACAGTTGAGGAAGGATGGTCCAGGTGGAGGTAAATTCTAGAGGCAATGGTGAGTGTTCGCATTGATTGAGGAGGATGCGGGTAACTCGGAAGATGTGATCCAGGATTTGCAAGAGTTTTGAATTTATTTTTTATTCAATGTATTAAGTAAAACTTTTATTTGAGAATAATTGGAGATTTGATTATCATTCTTCATGTAACAGGAATTGTTTTGGTTAATGGAATTAAAGCAAAAGTTTTATTTGATACTGGTTCTTCGCATACTTTTGTGTCGCCCAATTTTGCAAAGGTCTTAGGTGTGGAGCCTAAGTTGTTTCCAGGCAGGGTTTTGTCGGTGGCAACGCCGTCAGGCGAAGAATTGATTGCTGATCGATATTACGAGGGCTGTGATATTGAGATTGGCAGAAGATTATTTGGTATTGATCTTATTAAGCTGCAAGTCTTAGGAGTGGATGTGATCGTGGGCATTGATTGGATGGAAATATATGATGCCACAATTGAATGCAAGCGGAAAGAGGTGTTGGTGAAAGCACCAGGTGGTCCCACGGTGACTTTTCAAGGGAAGCAGAAAGTTCCGAAAGTGGCTGCAATGGTATCCAAGATGGTGATTCCAGATGAAGTCAGAGGCATTTCGGTTGTCAGAGATTTTCCTAAGGTGTTCTTGGAAGGTTTGCCAGGATTACTACCGCAGAGAGATGTGGAATTTTGCATTTTTTTATATAGGCTCTACACACACTACCAAATCTATAAGCCCATCTAACCATAAATTAATTACTAAGCTCACCATGAAGGCTCATCTCATACGGGGTATTACATACACCCCACCTTGAGAACTTAGCGTCCTCGCTGAGCCCAAAGCTTGGGTTTGTAACACCCCGTATGAGATGGGCCTTCATGGTGGGCTTAGTAATTAATTCATGGTTAGATGGGCCTTTATGATTTGGTAGTGTGTGTATAGAACCAAAAGAAAGAATGAATTAATTATTATGGGGTCATAGTGTTCATGGTAGGTGGTGGTGACTTAGTCCAACATGGAAGATGAGTTAGGATTGTGTGTGTATATATTAGGAAGCCTACAATCAAGAGGCACCAACTAGTCATGACACCTTTCGAGAGGCAGCCTGTGGTGGGCAGTTGTTAGAATTTGTTTGAGTGGTCTAGGGCGTTACATGATTGAACACTGTGATCTGGATCTGACGGTTGCTGACGCGGCTGGTGGACCTGCAAAAAGCCTGAAACATCGGGGATGGCCCCACTGACAGACCCTCCCACGCTCAAGTCAGAATCAGTGAGAGAAAGAGAGTATGAGAGAGAAATTGCTCATTACTTTCTGACTGAGGATAGATGAGAGTATTTGTAGGCCTGAAAAACAGTACAGGAGATTGATATGAATACAATAGATCGACTATAAATTCCTTATCTTCTATTTGAATCCCCCACTCAAAAGATACACTCTCTTGTTTGTGGATAAGAGATTTGACTAACAACCTTCATTGGCTGGGTCTCTCTTAGTTGGCCTAATCTGCCACTTTTTATGGGCTTGAAAGAGACTCATGTCTTGTAGAGGAGCATGGAGAAGGCCCGTGCCTGTTAACGAGACTCTGTTATGATTAATCGGCTTGTAGATGATTTAACATTTGTGATGGAATCGTACAGCGCTGGTTTGCTGCAATTTTTACCATCATCATAAGCCTCCCTCTTCCGGAAGACAAATTTCTTGGCTTTCGGGGAGTAGTTCGCCTTATTTTTGGAATCTGGAATACAATCTTAGCATTCAGGATGCCTGGAGATACCTGGAATTGATCAGACGCTTCTCAAGGCGGCGAATATTTTTCTGGATTTTTTTTGGAATTTTCTGTAACTTTTTCGGAATTTTCTGATTTTTTCTGAATTTTCAGTAATTTTTCGAATTTTCTCAAAATTTTTCGAATTTTAAAATAATTTTTCTCAATTTAAAATCACTTTTTTCGAAAAAAAATATAGTAATTAATTATCCCAATTTAAAATTATTTTTCAGAAATTTTAATTAATATTTCGAATTAAAGTAATTATTTTTGGATTTTTAATTAAGTTTTCAAATTTATAATGATTTCTTGGGGTATTTTATGAATAATCCAACCTGGGCATGCTTTTTGACGCGATCGGGGATGTTGATCATGGGCCTACTCGCGTGCTAAGGTGATCTAGTTCCTACGTAGTGAACTCAAAAGGGAGGGCGACGTGGACGAATCTGAGGTGTAAATCTTGTGCAAGCGCGTATTTCATGGAGATCCAAAGGAGGACGCTCATCTTCAAGGACCCCTCAGCTCGGCCAACGAATTTGCCGAGCTCAAGCTCGGTGAACTCGTAGCTCGGCTGCTTTGGAGCTCTACCATGACGAAGAGCTTGGCAATGACGAGCGGTTCGGAGCTTGGCTTTCATTTGCTTGTCCATCTCGATGTTCATTTGTTTGTTAAGCTCACCGGAGCTCTAATGCTCGAGGTCGGCGAGGAGCTGTGAGCTCTTGCGAGCTCGGTGGGGCTTTGGACGGAGCTCGGCGATGGTTTTCTTCGAGCTTGGCGATGGGGTTCACCTCGAGTTTGGCGATGGTTGGAGATGAGTTGCTTACTAAGGTCGGTGATGCGTATGGGAGGAGATGAAAGTTGAGCTCGACAAGAGTGGAGGAGCAGCAGCTCGGCAGTATTGAGCAGGGCGAGAAAGGAGGAGCTCGACGAGTTTAGCTCGGCGATACTGGAAGAGCTCGGTGAGTTTAGCAGGATAGAGTGGAGGAGAAGCAGCTCGACAGGGTGTAGAGAATGAGCAACTCAGCGAGTTTACCTCGGTGAGAGTGGAGGAGAAGCAGCTCGGCGAAAGTTTTGTCTGGAGTTGGAGCTCGACAGTTGGATTTTAGAAGAAGACGGTTTTGAAGAAGAGGGTTTTGAAGGATAGGGGTTTGTTTGCGATGTGGATTTGGGTCCAAATTGGGTGCAAACCTGACCCGTCAACCTCTTTCTTAAAGATCCAACACTTTCTTGGATTCTTTTGGAGTTTTTGGAGTTACATCCGTTATCATCCTCCTTAAAGTTTTTTTGGAGTTGATTTTTGAAGACAAAAATTGGTGAGATTGGGCTCGGATTTAGCAAGCAAATTGTGGGTAGTCCAGGTAGGAGATACATCTTCTTTGATTGAGCTACGTAGCAAGAGTTTGTTCATCTATTCCTTTGAAGCTTCGGGTTATTGTTGTTGTTGATGCTTGAGAGCCGGAGTTCGATGTAGGGGATTTTGTAGAGCTTGTAGACTTGTTCACCTTGAAGCATGGTTACGTGGGGTTCCTCTTTGTTGAGGGTGATTTCCATGCCCAGCAAGTATTAGTTAGTTTGTCTACCTCAATGTGCCCACCAAGTGTTTGTTGATTTATCTACCTCAATGTGCCCACCAAGTGTTTGGTGATTTGTCTACCCCATCGAACCGTCCTCTTTTCGTCCAAGCATTGTATCGCTCGCTTGTTTTGCTGATAGTGCATTTCGCTACTATGATACCTTTTTTAATGATTCTGGCATAGTGATGTGAAATCTGACCAGTGGACCTTGTGAGTAGCTGAGATGTTGCCACGTGGCAGTTTGATCTTGGGGTTCTATAAATAGGAGTTGATTTCACCCCCTCCCCCTAATTTACCTCATTCACTGTCTCTCTCTAGAACTGAGAGCTTATCTCTCTAAAAGTTAGGGGTCTTACCAGGCAATGCTAGTGGTTCGTTCGGTGTTCGACAGTGGTGCTAGTTGCAGTTGTGAATTTGGTGTTCCTGTTACTCTGAGTAGGTAACTTCCTTACAATTACTGTTCATTATGTGTAGCTTTTTGCCGTCGAGTTCTTCTTCCACATTGGTTAATCTGGACGTAGATGACGGGGTTGAGTCTAACCGTTTCATTGGAGCGGAGAAAGGGAGTGATGTAGTCGGTCGTTCTACCGTTGTGGAGATGACCATTGAGCCTGAGAGAGAAAGGGTGTTCACATAAGTCGTCGTTATTCCTAGTTCCTGAATTGATTAGGCAATACCCTGTATTAGACCAAGACTTTCTTAGGAATGGCATGGAGTATGCTAAGTCGGACCCGATTCACACTACCGAGGCTGATTTTGTCACCACTATCCTCACAAAAGAGGAGATTTCGTGATTAGGGCAGCCTTCGAGTTTCCTTCCGAGTATGGGCTACTCTTGCCAGATCCTGGCATTAGGTCGTGTTTCAGGATGTCGGAGGAGTATTTTTTTTCCTTGTGATGCCTTCTTCACAGGGCTTCGCTTGTCTCTTAACCCCTTTGTTAGAGAAGTGCTCAATTGGTATCGACTGAGTTTGATGAAGCAGATGGCAAATGCATGGAGGCATATGGTGAGATTCGTCCTGCAGTGCCGCAATCTTGGGATCGAGCCAAGCCTTACAATGTTAAGGTGGCACTTCAGGATTGTATAACAGAGAAAAGTGGATGAGCGTTGGTATCTCAGCACTCACAACAATTAGAAGGTAATCGACGTTCCTAGCTCAATTAGATGTTGGAAGGAGAAGTTCTTCGTTGTTCGAAGTGTGGAGTCGTGGGGAAATCCTAGGACATGGAGGAGATTGGTTCCATCGGTGGTAGGAGGGAGCTGATGGTGACTTTGGCAGAGAAGAGTATTAGCGATGCTCTTCTCACGTTGACGGTGTTGGGGTAGCGAGATATCACCGACGAAGTACTCTTCGAAGGTGGTTTTGGCCTGGTTTTTTCCAGTATGGTTTGCCATTTTTGCTTTCTTGCATCTGTTGTTTCATTACTGTCTTCATTATTCTGTGTTGCTCTTAATTTTCAACACAAGTTCTAACTTCTTTGTGTTTGGCCTTGCAGGAAGGACAAACATAGATTACGATGACTTGTTGGCAGACATGGATGCGCTACGTAACAAGAAGGCTGACGAGCTGAAGAAGCGGAAGAGGTCGAGGAGTTGTCCTCCTCCTTCCCCGGACCCATTGTCCCCGGCCCCTACCATATCGACTGAGCCAGCTTTGGGGGTGCTGCCCGCTGCTTCTGTGGGCTCTTACTTGGCTGTGATCGTGGCAAGTGTCATGCCTGATCCACTGATTGTCGAGGCCACGATGATCCTTGTTGACGAGAGGGAGACAGTTTACACTCCTGACTAAAATGTGAAGCCACAGGAGAGCTTCTTGGGGAACTCTGCTGCCTACCTTGATGCTAGCCGCCACCTCCCTACTCCTGCCGACCGAGAGAGGCTGGAGATGGAGCCCCCCGAGCAGCCGATCTTGGAGATCGCAAGGGCGCACATGAAGGTATGACCTATTCTTCTTTGATTTTTGGCTTCCGTTCTTCTTGTTTGCAATATGATGTCTTAATTATTTTCTCTCTATTGCAAGCGATGTGTCACTTTGTTCATCTAATAGACTTTTATGCCGTTGAAGAGAATAACTTTAGGGAACAGATCTCCCGCGCCGTGAGGGAGAAGAAGAAGGCCGTGAAGGAGGTGAAGGTAGAGTTGGAGACGCTGAAGAGGAAGGAGGGAGAGGCTCACCCCGAGAAGGAGGCATTGGCGAAAAGAGAGTGAGATGTGCCTCGAGCTGGAGGCGTTGAAGAAAAGGGAGGAGGTGTTGGCGAAGAAGGCAGTCGAGCTTTTGTTGGAGTTGGAGAAAGCCCGCGCCTTGCGGTCTTGGAGCTGAAGGTTGGGGTGGCCAAGGTTGAGGCCGAGGCCAAGTCTAGGCTGGAGGGGGTGATGGTTAAATCTTATGCAGCGGCAATTTAGCATGTGGTAGAGCGCGTTCCTGGTTTTGATGGGAAGGGCTACCACATACTGCTTTGTCCTGGGGAGGCCTTTGATACGTGCAAGGAGGACGGCGGCGAGGGTGACACTCCTGCGAGGGGTGCGGGGAGTGGTTCTGGGAAGAAAAGCTAAGGAAAGGAGGCCACCGGGAGCTCCTTGGTTCTGTCGAGACAGGTGGATGCTTGATTCACATTTCCATGTTTCGCACTTTTTTTAGTTGTGTCTAATTTAGTCTTTAGCTGAATTTGGTTTAGTCATTGTATGATGCCTAATTGCAAACTGGCCACCACACTTCTATATCTTCATTTTAGTGGATGAAAGACTATTTTTCTGCATTATCGTTGCCTTTGTATGACGATCGTGTTTTACAATGACTCTTAACTGTGGTACTTAGTTCTCTTGTGTGACGATGTTCTTCAACTTTTTGGTAGATGATTGTGGGGACGGGGAGAAACCCCATAGCAATGAATTCGAGCATCTTCGTAGGCGACTGCGAATAATAGAACTAACTGTCGACCATTTGCGTGTTCAGTCGGAAGACGAGTGGTTGGAAACTATTCACCTCAAGTCGGCACTTATCGATAGAGACTATGAGTTAGCCCTCCTGCGCACTGATCATCTTGCCAGCATGCCATTTCCTCCGAAGGTGACAACAGACAGCATCGGAGAGTGTATTATACTTAGGGAAGTAGTTGTTGATAAAGACTTGGAGTTGTATCATTTCCAAGCGAGACTTGGGACTTGGGGGTTGCAAACGGCTAGCGCTTCGCACGTTCCTGGTGCAAAAAAGGGAGCAACGATTGATGTGAAGAAGGGCATCATGGCTAATGCAAAAATTAGCACAACGGCTGGTGGAGCTGGGTCAACCGTTGGGGGAGCGGTCTTGACAGCGCAGGTGACCCCTCGTCATCCTGGCAATGCTTAGAGCGGGGTGTCTGCCTTGTCGAGTTTAGCTTCAGTCTGTGGAAAATCGCATGCATCTGGTACTGTCTCACAGACTCAATCCACGGGGTCGGCGTTCTTTACCAAAGATGCCAGCGGTCAAGGAAAAGTGGTGCCCGTCAAGAAACCCACAAAGAGGCCTATATATCTAAGGAACAACGTTCGTCGCCCATGGAGCCGAAATGATGGTTTGTAGATCGAAGTGTAGGATTACCATGCCGCTTATGTTAGGTTTCGTTGGTAGTCTCAGATCAAATACACAGCAGAAAAAATTACAAAGAAATATCAAAATCTAGCCATGGGTCTATGCGAAAACCATAAATCGTGTTTAGAAGTTATACCTTAAAGATGGATCTTCTATCTCCAATGAATGTCAATCACAACACTGCAATATTATTGTGCCTCTACAGTATCGACATGAATGGATCAAATCAAGCTTTCCCTTACGCCGCAGTGCTAGCTACAAGATGAGAATGTTCCTCATGATCTCTCTCTCACAATTTCTGTGACGGCTAGGATTTTCTCATAAATGCCTTTTCCACAGATATGTATCGTATATATAGTTGCAGAAAATCAACCCTAAGAGAGTAATGAGACTGTTGGACTCACAATCTGACCTGGTTTAGATTCGTGTGTGGGGCTTTGAACTTTAGTCAGTCCATTTAATCTAATTAAATGTCCTACCAATGTCAGGAGTCCAAATCTTACTTGGATCCCCAATTAAATTCATCTTATGAATTTAAGTCCTAATTTTGATCAATTCTAAGCGTGTGACCCTGTAGGTTCCCGTTACGTTGACAGTAATACTAAATCATATTCTAGTATTACAAATACTGAGCGGTATCCAGTAATACATCACTGTTACTCAAATAACGGGAATGTCAGTGATTAGACATAACCTATTCTTGATCACTGTTACCATGTAGTCTAGTCCCTTTATCCAGATAACTTAATTGATCACAAGGCATAAAGCATGTCACCCTTGTATAGTACAATCTTTCATTTCTTGATGTCCGATTAGACTTACTAAAACAAATGGGCTCAATATCTCATACTGACTCATTTGAGTATGGTCATGCATTTTGCAGTCTCACTCAATAAAGGTGCCCATAGATTTTGCTCCTGTTATGTAAGAGGGACAAATCATATCTAAGTCACTCACATCCCTTCGCATGATTTGTAGTATATCCAATAATCGACTTTATAATCACCTTATTACAGCCAACATTTGACGACATTAAAACACATAACTTCTCATGTAGAGAACCATAGTGACTTCAAGTCAAAGGACTACATACACCTTGGTCACTATGAGAACCGCTTATGAAACTCCCGTAACGATCCATGCAGCGTTCTCATGGTGAGTCAGTCCAGTACATTATTACTCTAATATGTACCCATGTGAAGACTTGATATCTCATATCTATGACCCGTGAGATATGGTCATCAGTCTATGCACATACTAGTCTCTATGTATTATTGTTGTTCTAATTCACAGTAATACTTGACTAGAGATATTTAAGAATAGTAATCTGATTACAACCAAAAGGATCTCACAATTAAGTCATGCACTTGATATCCCATGGTATTGAACCTACTATTCTAAGGACTTTATTATGTTCATTTAGTCACAATAAACAATACAATTAATGAAATGCCTCGATATGAAATAAATATCATGATACAATGTAAACTAGTAATGTCAATACACAACTGGCCTCTAGGGTATACACCAACAGCTTAATGTTCTTGTCACGCCCCGCTTCCCAAAAATACAGAGTGCAAGCACATGACATGGCCCGGTGAATGACTTGCGTCATCCATAAGCTGTTATCGATTCAACTCAACAATATAAACAGGAAGTAATACAACAATACATGCAATAAAAGAATAATCACATGAATAACAATACTTGGAATTTAAGCATCATCAAAATAATATTTGGGTCAAAAGCCCACAAATACAAGAATTAACAATGTTCAATTTATTTAAGACTTTAATAATTATTTAGGCGGCGTTGCAAATTCAATTCTTTCACCATTGTTGTTCTCCTAGTCCATCAGGCAATTCTCCTTGATTACCTGTAAGCTGTTCATCTAAAAGAGAGAAAAATATGTCCTTAGAGCAAGTCGTGGACAACATGTAGTGAAACAAAGAAACAATGACATTTATGGTATAACAATGAATTCAATAAATAATAGAGTCGATGGCAATGAACAAGGGAAAATTGGTAACAATACAATGTGCAATAACGATGATTGATAACAATAATAGTAAACAATAACGATAACACTGTTTAATAATGATGACAATATACAATCTTAAGTCTATTATTCATTTTAATCCAAACTAATGCACGTACTACTGCATCCCATACTACAGGTTCGATACATACAATCAATTTTATTTAGACTAAGGTGGTAGATTCTATAGGTCATGGACTCGGTACGATACAACATTGGCTATTGCAGCAATTTCTTGCACAATCACGATAACACTGGGCATTTGTAATTTCTTGCATAATGACGATAACACAGGTCATTTGTAATTTCTTGCACAATGACGATAACACTGGCCATTTGTAATTTCTTGTACAATGACGATAACCATAATTTGGGAACGAGGCTCAAACTTCTGAGTACAGTCACTATATCATCAACTACCCTGGTCAACCCTTAACCCTGACTTGATTAACATTCTTTATTCAATTAACATACAATATTGGTTGGCAATACTACGATACTGATAAGGGACAATAGGGACAGAACTATTAGGGAGAAACGGTAAGGTGATTAATAAGGGACATTAGAATGATGACAAAACAATTCTAAGATCATGCAATGTACTCCATACAATCAAATACACCAAATTCAACATTATAGATTTAATTATATATTATTAAACATAGAACCCAATTCTGGATAGCAGTATGATGCTGTACCAAAATCAGAATATCCGTTGTTACAGGATAGCAAATGTGGATCCGTCAGAAGTTCTAGAAACTAGACTCCTACCCGGTTCCAATGCATATTTAAAATCTAAATTCCGACAAAAGTAGCGTGGTGAATTTCAGTGTTTATCGGTGTTAACTAGTTTCAGTTGTAAAAGTAGTAAGTATTCATTGTAAAAATCAGTAAAATTTTTTTTATCACCCTAAGCATGTCAACCATCAATCTGAAAATTATCATGATAATATTTGATCATTAGTTTACCTAATTCATCAGCTTAACATAGTATGTGTATAAATTTGAAAATACAGCGTAGCAGCAGTAAAAAGGCTATAACTCATGCAATATAAGTCGGGATTAAAAATTTCTGGATGTTCTGGAAACTAGAAACTTGGGGCTACATTTCATATTCAGAAAGTTATTGATTTTGATGGCATTATCTAGGTCGAAACAGCATGACAATGTTCAGGTTGACAGTAAATTTCAGGATCTCAATATATTTTTCATGAATAAAAATAATTAAAATGTTATGAATGATGAGTTAGGGGTTGACAACATAAATCACAGCAAGTTACACCTATGTGAACATGGTATTAAGGTGTATAATCTCCAAAATCCTACTAATCACAATCAACTAATACACCAACATCAATCATATGAACAATCAATACTAGTATACAATCTACAATAGTTGTGTAATATCATGACATGAATTACAATAACAATCCCTATTCCTGTAATCAATAATTAACTACATGAGTGCAATACAAGATCTCTATAAATCGGAGGTAAAAAGACGGCACGAAGTCAAGGCTATTACTTGAATTTGCTCGTGTAAATCCGTAGTATCCCAATGATGAACAACAATAAACAATATATGATAATCAATATGGATCTACTTGCGAGGATTCAATAAAATAATCTCGAATACGATACAATACAATTCGAGAGTGAGATGACTTGCCTTTAGAATGACGTTAGATCCGATATAGGGAATAACGAGATTAGGATCCCAGACAACAAATCACGAACACGAAGTACTAACACGTGCGAGCCACATGCAACCCCAACACCAAGATCAAAATAGCAAAACACCCTATCCAAAACAGCAAACCTAATCCAAAACAGTAACACACCAAACCAAAACAGCAACACACCCAAAAAAATAGCGGATCCCCCTACTCACGAACAGCAAACACACAAACCACCCAATCCCTTCTCTTCTTCTCCAATGCGATAGAGAGAGGGAGTGACTGACGGCAGGAGACCTGACAACGGCAGCGGCGAGAGCAGCAGTGGTGACAGTGAGGTGCTGGCAGTCGGGAAGCGACACCGCGACGAGAACTCAAAGTTCAAGCAATGCCCTGTTTCGCATCGAAACAGGGGAGGCGAATATGGTGGGCGCTCGAGCGTTCGACGACGATGACGAGGGGGCGAGGGGTTTGTGGTGGTTGTGGGGTGAACGGAGAGACGAAGACGATGGCGACGAGGCGGATGAGTTCGAGCTCTGGCAATGGCGAGGGGGACCCGACGATGGAGGATGAAGACGAGGTGGAGGAGGAGGCGATGGGTTAGAGAGTCTACGGGGGATGAGGTCGATAGGGTAGGGACGTCGACGACAGCTCGGTGGAGGCGACGGGAAGAGAAGAGGAAGAGGATGGCCGAGGTTGGGGGTTCAGGCGATGGGTCGACTAGGCGAGGGTGCGATGGGGTCACGAGGTGGCGCAGTCGAGCGGATGGCTCGAGCGGGACGGTGGTCAGTCGGAGCTCGGGGTCGACTGCTGGCGATGTGGGGAAGATGAAGAGATTGGGCGGGAGGTTAGGGATGTGGGTATAACAGTAGGATTTGGGGGGTTGAAGGCAGCTACAGTATTGAATCTAGGGTTAGGTTAAATATAATAATGGTATTATAGTAACCATAATAATGTGGAGGAATTGTAGGGCTGATTATTAGGGATTCAAATTTGGGGGTTACAGGATGTGATGTGGTTATGAGTGATTTTTGGAGATTGGGTGTTGGTGGAGATATGGGGTGGTTTTGGGTTAGTGGGTTTGTGGGTCAAGATCCAATAGGAGGTGGGTTATAGGGTTTGGGTACAATATGGGTCAAATAGAAGGACAACTCAAACCAACATGTTAAAAGACAATTTCATGAAATTAAATTTTGAATTAGGAATACACGGAGTAAGATTCAAGTAATCAAACCTAGATCAAGGATAAATCATGAATAATATTAGAATTGATATTATTCGATACAATAAATGAAACAAAAAAGAAATGTTATAGAATTACAAAAAGAGATTACAATGGGGATCAATGATAAAAAAAGGGAAAAAAAATGAAACGGAGGTTATAGTTCTGGCATGTCGTTGTAGTGATTTTTTCACTTGCAGACTTACTGTAGTTCGATGCTTATAGTATGACTCATAGTTTTGTATTTGTGAATACTTGTAGTGGTACTGGGTCTAAACATATGAGTTTGCGATAGTTCTTGTGATTTGAAGAAATCTGTTCATATCCTTGATCCCTGTTGTGCAATTTGTCATTGAGATTGATGGGCTGTCGATTGAGTTCTTTGTAGCTAAATAACAAGTCCTCAAATTTGTTCTATATAGATTACAAACAGTCGATGGTGTGCGAAGGAGTTTAGAATTTATCCGTCTTGTACCCAACTAGTTGTAGGAGCAACTTTAAGGGAGAGTTGTTTTCCAAATTTTCTATATGGGTCCTCCAACGAATTATGAGAATCACATCGAGTGGCGAGTTGAACTCTAACTGTTGCTTTTACAAGTTTTATTGGAGTAACTGCAATCCACGATTTTGGACCTCTAATCTATCTTTGGGGAATTTTAACTAGTTTCGGGAACATATCGAATGGCGAAGCGAACTCTGAATTTGCTTCTATACAATTACTAGAGTAACTTCGAGCCATGGGTATGAATTCCAAACTTGTTAGTTTAAGTATTAACAGGTTGCAGGAGCAGATCGAATGGCGAAACGAACTCTGAACTTGCTTTGTTGCAGGTTTCTAGAGTAACTTTGAGCCATGGGTATAGACTTCGAACCTGTCGTCGAGGCACTAACGGATTGTAGGAGAAAATCAAATGGCAAAGCTAACTCTGAATTTGCTTTAGTGTAAATTGCTAGAGTAACTTCGAGCCATGAGTATGGACTCCGAATCCATCTTATAGGGAGCTTTTAATGAGTTTTTAGTACCATTTTAGGTGTAAGTTGGGCGTTTAACTCGTTGTTTGTTTTAATGGAGTTGTACAAAATCATTTACAAATGAATGGCTAATTTTATTGAAGAAATAAACTAAGGGGCTGCTCTAATGGATGGCTTTATTACATGCATTGACAGGTACTATAAGCGGTCTTTGTTGAAAGAAAAAGTAAACTAAATGGCTGCTCTAATGGATGACTTTTATTACAAGTTTTAAAAGTTCTACTGTTAAAAGTGGGCGTTTCAGACGCTTTTTTTGTACTTCCTGAAGTGCTCCAAGTTCTGGGTATTTTCTTCGTCCCCAGGTCCTCAAGTTGATATGACCCCAGGCGAATTACTTGAGAGACCTTACATGGTCCTTCCCAATTGGGAGAGAGCTTTCCGTGACTCTGATCTATTTGTCACTCTTTTTTAGGAGCCCAGTGAAATCTTTTGGAGGACTCTTTGCGAGGTAAGCTTTTAGTTCCTTATGAGTGACGTTGTGGCGGGATGATGCAGCTGCCACTGAATAGTCTAAGGAGGAGATCGACCTTGCTTCGGCCGTAAAGCATTTGGAGAAGTCTTTCAGCAATTCCCCTTATTTTGCTTTAGTTCGAACAAGGAGACACTTGTATTTTCAGCTTTACGACTGTTAACGAAGTGCACTATGAAGAGCTCCTCAAGCTAGTTGAAGAAGAATATTGACTGTAGAGTAAGGCAAGAGTACCATTCCCTTGCTAATCCTTTCACTGTTGTGGGGAATGTTCGACACATGAGCACATCAGTGGTATTGTAGATCATCATGAGGGTCTTGAAATTCTCGATATAGTCATTCTGGATTGATTCCCCATCATATGGTTTGAATTGAGGAGCTTTGAAGTTCTTTAAAATGGATGCATCGAGGATGGTTTTGCTGAAAGGAGGTCGACTGGGGTGGTAGGCCCTACTGGAGCAGTTCTCCTCATTCTTCATCTGCTCTAGACGATCTTCTACCTCTCGGATATGGTGAAGGAGGTCGTCCTTCCCCTTGGATCCACTTGAATTAGCTGATTCTTCTTTGGAGGGCTGACCCAGATCTTGATTACCCTGGATAGCTCGGAGGATGTCGAGCTTGAATTTTTCCAATTCGGCTCTAGTGACTGGGTCATCTTTCTTGTTGTTCTGCTCAAAAAAGATTTCGACTCTCTTGAGTCAAGCGTCTTATTGCGGTACACCCCCTGTGAGAGGAGGAACGCCTTGATCTCTGCCCAGGAGAGTTGCTTCACTGGTTTACCTGACGTTCAGAGCGGGATGCCTCAGTTTAGGCGCGTCTCTCGTCCAAGTAGATTCGTAGATCAGTTACTTGTTTCCTGGCACTGTTGATTTGGTGAAGATCTCTAGATCCCCGGGGGCCTTGCGAGGCCATTGAATCAGTTAACGTATTATGGACTGAGACATGGTTGTATACAGGATGGTTCGTGATAACTTTGTCGAGAGCCCCCCAGTGCCTTTTCGTTGAAAGGAGCTTGACTAGGCTGTTGGGGTGACTGTTGACAATGGATCAGATATTCCACAGAAGGAGCTTGTTGACGAAGAAAGTTGGTACGACGGCTTGAGGCCGCCGCTCTGCCTCTTAGTCTTAGTCACATTGCAGTAAGTTTGATTTGTGTAGATTTTCAAAGTGGCGCTAACCTATTGCTGCTTATTTTGTTGTGGAAGAAAAAAGATAATGAGTTAATATTTGATGAAAACTATTAAAAATCTGACCTTTGACCGTTGTCGTGAAATGCGGTTAGAGCTCCTGGGAATGAATCTGGATCGTTCATTGAATACCGTGAACTGGGTCTGACGGTTGCTGATGCTGCTGGTGGACTTGCAAAAAGTCTGAAACACCGAGGGGTGGTCCAGGCAACAGACTCTCCGACGCTCAAGTCAGAATCAGAGATAACAAGAGAGTTTGAGACAGTGATTGCCCATTACATTCTGACTGAGAAGGTAGGATGGTATTTATAAAACTGAAAAACAGTACAGGAGATTGATATGAATCCATTAGATCGACTATGAATTCCTTATCTCCTATTTGAATCTCCCCCTCATGTGATAAGCACTCTTGTTTGGGGATAAGAAATTTGACTAACAGCCTTCTTGGCCTAGGTCTCTCTTAATGAGCCTAATTTGTCACTTTTAATGAGCTTGAAAGATACTCATATCTTGTAGAGGAGCGTGAAGAAGATCCGGACCTGTTAACGAGGTCCTATTATGATTAATCGGCCTCTAGAAACTTTGAGATCTGTGCTGAAATCGTATGATTTTGATTTGCTGCGATTTTTACTATTAGCACTAGTTAAGAAAGTATTACGTACAAAGACATTTCCTTCAAGAGATAAGAATTTTGAGGCTGGCAAATAGTGAAAGGACTGACTAGTTAAGAAAGTATTCCGCACATAAACATTTCCTTCAGGATACAAATTTTGAGGCTGGCATGATTGAGTGAAGAGGCAGAGCAGCAGAGAGCGAGTCGACAAACCCCTCAATGCTCTGATCCGAAGTTAGTTGGCGGGTAGCTAAATGCTTTCACAACGAGCATTCATATCCCCTTCTGTCCTCCTTCCCCGAACTCTATACTCCCACCACACCTACACCCCTCCAACACCCAACCTCACCAATCTCAAAGCACATCTCCCTTATCCTATCGTCCAAATCCCCTCCTAGATACCAATCCTATGCACAAATTACCTACAGATTCCTTCTATCCTTATCTTCTCTTCTCTATATCTACCATTCACAAACCCCCTCCTATTTTCTCATGCAACGGGTGTGTTCCCCTACTTCCTTTCTCTAACTCTCTCTAAAACTTATTCGTTTGCCCTAAAAACAATGGAACCCCTCATCCTCATCTCTTTCTTCCTCCTCCTCCTCTCCCTCTATCCCCTATGGAATCTTCTAGACCGCATGTGGAACCGAGGGTGCTACCTGATCGACTATGTCTGCTTCAAACCCTCCGACGACCGCAAGATCGCCACCAATTTCTGCCAGGACATTGTCCGCCGCAACTCCGCCCTCGGCCTCGAGGAGTACCGATTCCTCCTCAAGATGATCGTCTCTTCGGGGATTGGGGAGCACACCTACGGGCCACGCAACATCAAAGAAGGCCGCGAAAACAGCCCCTCCCATGCTGACTCCATGGCCGAAATGGACGAGTGCTTCTGGGCCACCTTGGACGAGCTTTTCAAGAAAACCGGCTTCTCCCCTTCGGATATTGATGCCCTAGTTTTAAATGTGTCCATGTTCACTCCGTCCCCGTCGTTATCAGCGAGGATTGTCAACAAATACAAGATGAGGGAGGATATTAGGGTTTACAATTTGTCGGGGATGGGGTGTAGTGCTAGTTTGGTGTCACTTGACCTAGTGAAAAATTTGTTGAAGTGTCACAAGAATATGTTGGCCTTGATTGTGACATCGGAGTCAATCGCGCCAAACTGGTATTCGGGGAATAAGAGGTCTATGATGCTGGGGAATTGTCTGTTCCGTTCCGGGGGTTGCTCGGTCCTTCTCTCCAACAATCACGGCCTTAAAAACCGTGCAAAGTTCTACCTTACGCATTTAGTGAGGACCCACCTAGGCCGAAGCGATTTGGCTCATAATGCGGCAGTCCACACCGAGGACGAGGAGGGAAGAGGTGGGATGGAGCTAAGCAAGGACCTACCCAAGGCTGCAGCCCAAGCACTTATCGAAAACCTTATGGTTTTCGGCCCGAAAGTTCTACCCTTCATAGAGATCATACGTTATATAGTGCTCAGCATGAAGAGTTACTACGCTCAAGGAAAGAACAACAAAAAGGTGGTAGTGGTTCCAGATCTTAAAACAGGGGTTGATCACTTCTGCGTCCACACCGGAGGGACGGCGGTGATTGATGGGGTGGGGAAGGGGTTAGGGTTAGGGGAGAATGAGCTTGAGCCCTCGAGAATGGCGCTACACCGGTTCGGCAATACTTCGGGGAGTAGTGTATGGTATGTGCTAGGGTATATGGAAGGGAAGAGGAGGTTGAAACAGGGGGAGAAGGTGATGATGATAAGTGTGGGTGGTGGGTTCAAGTGCAATAGTTGCTTGTGGGTGGTGATGAAGGATTTGGATGGCAGTGATGGGGCTTGGGAAGATTGCATTGATGAGTACCCACCCCAAACCGTAGTCAACCCTTTTATGGAGAAGTTTGGGTGGATGTTTGATGAGAATCCAGACTTAACTAAATTTGAAGATGAGTTCAACAAAATCAAGAATTGAACTAAGATTTACTAGTTATTTATTAAGTTCTTTGGATAAGGAAAATTATTATTTGGTGCTACATACGGAAGTTGTATTGTTTTTGTATTGCCAGACACAATCATGTAGAGTAAATTCATACATGTTTTGATGTTAAAGTAGTATGAAAGTAGTACCAAAAAAAAAGTAGTACAGTGATTGATATTACTTAAGGATAAAGGGCTAAAGGAGTTGATTTTTATATTGAATATTTATTGTAATTTGTTTTTTGTTTCTTCTTTTTTATGTTTTTGGTTTAGTCTTTATATTTATTGCTTGTCTAAAATTGAGATTGTTTTGAATGTGAGATGATAGGGTTGTTGAGTGAAAATTTAAATACTCCAATGGTGAGTTGTTACTCTCTGTCATTCATAAATATGGAAAAGGGTCCATTACGAAAGAGAGAGAGAGAGGGGGGGGGGGGGGGGGGGGGGGGGGGGGGGGTGCATCTTATTTACTCCATGTTGTTACTATGGCCGTCATCGGACCACATTCAGTGTATCTTTTGTCTTCTTTGCAGTCATTGCATGCTACAAGTGTAAGCGATGCAAGTAATTTTAATTGCAGTATTATGGTATCATAAAATATATATGGTCATACAAATAGGTTTCCATTTGATCAATATTGAGCCATACTGATTATAAAACCTGCTCTAGTTAATTTAACCAATTCTGATTATAACTCGGGTAACTAACACCCTGAATTTCACTTCGAATGAGCAGATGAAGGTAACCTGCTCAAAAATTTTGCAGCAATGAAGGTGTCATTCTGCAATGATCAATATTGGTTAAACCCTCTCATGATTAAAATTTCGGTTGGAATTTTGCAGCAATGAAGGTAACTTGCTCAATATTGAGTTGGTCAGATCAAACTGAGCGCACGAGATCTGATCACCGTCGTCATCGGAATCGGCGTCGGCGGTAGGGGGTTTGGAGGGGGAATGGAAGGCGGGGACTAAATGGAGGGCTTGGCGGACGTTGAGGGAGAAGGAAGAGCGGAGGTGGTGGGCGACGGGCGTCGTCGTCGGCGAGCGCTCCGGAAAAGCAGGTCGACGGCAATTAGGGGCATCGATGGACTGGAGGTCGATGGAAAAGAAGAGAAGCACGGGATGGGTTTTTTGAGAGATGTGAGTTTTTTGGGGCATACTTGTATTTTCAAAGAAGTAACATTTTTCCAAGGACTTGGGAATCTAATAATCCCCCTCCCCCCATGTGAAAATTTTTGTGGAAATTGTGGCAAAAAAAATTCCTAGGAATCTTAGTTTTCTGAGAATTTGAATTTAAAATTAGCACACCAAACATAGAAAACTAAATTTCCAAATTAAGATTCTACGAAATAAAAAATATTCTTATACCAAACGCTCCCTTTGTGAAAGTGAAAATAAAGAGAATATATAAGGTTAATATTGTAGACGAACTCTACTTTAGTTTAACCTTTCCAACTACAAAAGATAGATACAGTCATGAGTTTTTTTTCTTCCGTAATTGATGCAGTAGTGAGTTGTGACAAATTTAGTTACAGGTGCAACTGTACCTCTCCAAAAAATAGCTTGAATTGCAGGAAGTAGTGTTTGCTATGTATATAGATTAGGTCATGTATAGATTTTATGGCTCTTCTTGTTTTAATTTTCTGCTATTTAACTTATTTTGGAGCATTCAATTCCATGTCAGTTTCTGGAAAGATAGTACCCTATAGGAATCTGATAATGGTAAAAATCATAGCAAATCAAGACCGTATGATCCCAACACAGATCTCAAAGTTTTTACAGACATATTAATTATAACGGATATCTTTAATAGGTCTGGGCCTTCATCAGGATCATCTACAAGATCCTATTATGACTGCAAGATCCCATTAGAATTGCAAGTCAAATCTCTTATCCCCAGACAATAGAGTCTTATCTGCAGCAACAGATTGACGCTGTCTGTAGGAAGCTACACAGATCAAACTTACGCCATTCCACCAAGATTAAATGGAAAAGCGGCAGCCTCAAACCGTCGCACCAATGCTCTTCGTCAACAAGCTCCTCCCGTGGAGATGCAATGCCCCGAGTCCCGTTCAGCTCCGTACATGCCTATGCGCGCTTACGCGATGCCTAAAACAAAACATAACCATGGTCCTACCAAAGAGTATAGCTTCATCAAAAGTGCTATAGCTAGTTGGTACTCTATGGATCATGGGCTATGTTTCCGCTGGTTTCGGTGTGGGGGTAAACAGATAAGATTTGTGAGTTCGAGAAAACCTGAACAGCTGATCCAAGCCTTCTTATTCCTGCCGCAACCTGCAAGGAAGTGCGAGACACCGAAATTGATTCCGGCGACGCACCCTCCGACGCTCTTGTCAGTAACCAGTGGTGATTAAAGAAAGAGCTTAAGGTGGTAAAAGAGTGATTAACCTGGTCACAGTGGCAGAGGGGAGGTATTTATAGTCGTCAGGGGAGAGATTAGAGGCTTGATTCCATGTGTAACTGCTAGGAGAAAAATCCTCACAGTCTGTTTAGGCAACTAATCCCTGATTCCCGGTGAGAGTAAATCAGGCCCGTTGACTTGGTCAAATCAGTGGCCCTGGTTTGTCTCTTGTTGATCTGGGCTCGCCTCGGGTCGGGACCCGTGCCCAGTCGGTGTGGATCCGTTTGTGGGTTATTGGGTCTCGTGCGAAGGAGATCCAGTACCCGCTTTGGATCCACTTGTATGTGAAATTACCATTTTACCCCCGAGCTTCGAGATTCGCGCCCAATCTGGACGGTTCCGATTTAGCCCCATTTTTAGCCATATCACGAGCCACCCACTCCTAAAGACTGAGTGTGATCAGCCTTTAAGGAGTAGTTTGACTGTGTTGGTGGCTAGTGGAGTTGTATCGGAGTCTGAATGGAGGAGTGTGAATTTCGAAGGGGGTAGTGAGGTGAAATTTTGATACCATGTGCTGTTCTCTAGCCATTTCGAGTATTCGACGGCTTTTATTTATTCTTTCGGACTATTTATTTAATTTTGCGATGTGTTTACTAATTGTTCGGGGGCCTTAGCAGTACATTCTAGGCAATAATTGTTCGTTCAGTGGCTCAAAAATATACCCCCAAATTTCTAATTATTTTCTAGAATTTTTAATTAATTTTCCCGAATTTTTAGCAAATTTTTCGCAATTTTTAAATAAATAAAACGATTTAAATAAATAAAAAACGATTTTTAATACCGATTTATGATGTGGCTTGATCTGAGCCGTTGATCATGGACGAGCACGAATTTCTGAGAGACCCATCGGCTGTTATCGCTCGGAAGCTTTTCTTCTCCGTTTGCGAACTCGGAAAGGCACTTGCTCGGCCGCCGACCGGAGGGGCTAGGCAGGCCGAGCGACGTGGTGCAATCTGAGCCATCGGATGATGATGTGAATCCCAAGGAAACACTATCTTGTCTTTTAGCGCACGTGGCTCAATCTGGGCCGTTCATCATTAGAAGCACGAATTTCTGAGAGATCCAACGGTAGTTATCGCTCGGATGCTTTTTTCTCCGTTTGCGAGCTCGGAAAGGCAACTGCTCGGCAGCCGACCGAAGACAGGGGGTCTCGGCAGGTCGAGCGACGTGGCGCAATCTGGGCCATTGGATGACGACGCGCATATCAAGACGGGCACATTTCTCAAGAAAACACTATCTTGTCGTTTAGTGTCCTCGGCGAGATCTGGGCCGTCTGATCGAGGTCATGCGCGAAAGTTGAGGAGAAAGTGAGTTTTCTCCGTTTGCAGAGTCGGAAAGGCACTTGCTCGGTAGCCGACCGAAGGCGTCCGGTCTCGGCAGGTCGAGCGACGTGGCGCAATCTGGGCCATTGGATGACGACGCGCATCTCGAGACGGGCACATTTCTCGAGAAAATACTATCTTGTCGTTTAGTGTTCTCGGCGAGATCTGGGCCGTCTGATCGAGATCATACGCGAAAGTTGAGGAGAAAGTGAGTTTTCTCCGTTTGCAGGGTCGGAAAGGCACTTGCTCGGTAGCCGACCGAAGGCGTCCGGTCTCGGCAGGTCGGGGCGACCCAGCGCAACGAGTCTCGAGACGATCCTGTTCTCAAGGGCATTAATGGTGCCCCGGGATTTGTGCGGCGTTCCACCTTCCCTAAGTCATTAAGGATGATTCCTTCAATTAATGCGTGGCGTTTCAACTTCCAAGGGTCATAATGGCCAGATCTTGGAGGAAAGCTTATAAGTACCCCACTTCCTTTGTCATTTCAATCGCAACAATGTAGAGTTTCAAACCTCTGAGGTATTTGCCTTGGGTAACTTCTCTTTCGAGGTCCGAAGGGGTGGTTGCTCTTTTGCCTTGTTCTTCTCCCGTTCCTGACGGCCCCAAAGTGGATGTCAGGAGCGGGGGAGAATAAGGCAATAGTGGTGATGACCGTAGTCCGGACCCGAGGGACGAGTTACTTCGGAAGGACGGGTGGTCGTTCTTCCACCATGGTCTTCTCCTGACTCTGACTGCTCCGACGTGGGTGTTAGGGTCGGGGGAGATCATGGTGGAAGAGGTGATGATCCATGTCCGAAGACGAGGGGTGAGCTACTTCGGACGGACGGGTGGTCGTTCTTCCACCATGATCTTCTGCCTACTCCGGCAGCTCCGCAGTGGGTGTCAGGGTCGGCGGAGATCATGGTGGAAGAGGTGATGATCCATGTCCGAATCCGAGGGGTGAGTTCGTTCGGAAGGACGGGTGGTCACCCTTCCACCATGATCATCACCCGATTTTGACTGGCCCGATGGGGGTGTCAAGATCGGGGGTGGTCATGGTAGAAGGGGTGATGACCCTAGTCCGGATCCGACGGAGGGGTTCACTTCGGAAGGACTGGTGGCCGTTCTTCCGCCCAAATCTTCTCCTGACTCTGGCGGCCCGAGTGGAGGTGTCAGGGTCAGGGGAGGTTTGGGCCGAAGGGTAGACCACCGAAGTCCGGATCCGAGGGACCGTGTGTTTCGGAAGGACGGGGGGATCGCTCTTCCGCCTAGATCTTCTCCCGATTGTGACGGCCCGGGTAGAGGTGTCAGGGTCGGGGGAGATCTCGGCATAAGGGTTGACCGCCGAAGTCCAGATCCGAGGGGCGATCTGTCTCGGTAGGACGGGTGGTCGTTCTTCCACCATGATCTTCACCCGATTCTGAGTGCTCCAACGTGGGTGTCAGGGTCGGGGAAGGTCATGGTAGAAGAGGTGATGACCCTAGTCCGGAACCGAGGGACGATTTTTGCTTCGGGAGGACGGGTGGTCGTTCTTCCACTGTGGTCTTCTCCCGATTCTGACTGCCCCAATGCGGGTGTCAGGGTCGGGGAAGATCACAGTAGAAGAGGTGATGACCTGGGTCCGGATCCGAGGGACTACAGCAGCTTCGGAATGATGGGCCTCTTCCCATCTCTGTCTTCCTTCCGGGCCGACGGCTTCCGATGGTTGTCGGCTCGAAGGAGTTAGAGATGGGGGGTGTGCCGATCTGTTTTTGACCGGGCCTCGTGGGTCGGCGGAATGCCGACCGAGACATGGGGCCTGGGGGGCACGCCGAGGGCGGTGCCTTAAAACTTTGAATTAAAATTTTTTCTGGTTTCTTCAGACAGAGGTGGGATATGGAGGAAGTGTAGGCAATCCGAGCGACTTGACACAATTTGAACCGTTGGATGGTGGCGCGCATCTCGAGACAGGCACATTTCTCGAGAAAACACTATCATGTCGTTTAGTGTCCTCGGCGAGATCTGGGCCGTCTGATCGAGATCATGCGCGAAAGTTGAGGAGAAAGAGAGTTTTCTCCGTTTGCCAGCTCGGATTGGTACTTGCTCAGTAGCCGACCGGTCTCTTTGCAGGCGCGGTCGGATTGCGTGTAGTTCGGCTCCCGGTCCCGTTATGCCGAGCTAGTTGACTTGGTGAAGAAGACAGTTGTGTTGGGCCTTCGCGACGTTTCGAAAGCGGCCCAAGAGTCGCGCTTCTTCGCTTGGAAGTCCAAGGGACGTTCCTTTTTTACTATAAATCTTCACCCCCCCTAATCCAAGTCTCATTATTCACTTTTACTCTCTCTCTCCAGTTTTTACTTTCACCTTCGAAGTTCTCAGCTCTTTGGTGGCGGTGCTAGCTGTCGCGGCAGGCGTTCTTTGTCTCCGGCGAGCTTTTCCGACCGTAGCTGTC
Organism: Hemerocallis citrina; assembly: GCA_017893485.1. Taxonomy (NCBI): domain Eukaryota; kingdom Viridiplantae; phylum Streptophyta; class Magnoliopsida; order Asparagales; family Asphodelaceae; genus Hemerocallis; species Hemerocallis citrina. The sequence goes on from CM030359.1 coordinate 78,388,517, forward strand.
ACTTCAAGGTCAGTCTCCTTCCTCTTCTCTTTTAGAAAATGGTTAAGATTACATCCTCGGGTGAGACCCCCGCCTCGGAGCAAGCAGTAGGCCGAGGGGGTAAAGGGAAGGAGGTGGTGGAGCCGACCGATCAGAACGTTGTACGTCCGGATAGAGAGGGCGAGGTGGCCGAGCCGCCCAAGGAGGTTGTGGCGGCGTCCCAGAAGGGTAAAGCAGTGGTCACGATCGTGGAAACGCCGAAGACAGCGGGAGCATTCAGTCGGCAGCCCATTGCTCTGTCGAGTGTGGGAGGCGTACGGGACTATGCCGAGGATATCTTGGAGAAAGTGACCCAAGGCACGGCTAAGTCGGTGGAGGAGAATGAACCGAGAGAGCTGTCCGAGATGGACCATATCATATCGTCTCTTACGGAGGCAGACCTTCACCTGATCCGAAAGGGCTTCCGGATCCCTGCCGACTACGGGCTGCTTCTCCCCGGGCCGGGTTTTCGAGCCAATACGAAGTCTTCGTCAGATGTGTGTGTCTTTCCGGTCGACTCCCTCATCGTCGGACTCCGCTTTCCCCTCCACCCGTTCGTTGTTGATGTCTTGACATGGTACGGGTTGAGCCCCGCCCAGCTGATGCCGAACACATGGAGGCACGTCATGGCATTCGTCCTCCGGTGCCAAGAGGTTGGTGCCGAGCCGAGTATGTTTCTCTTTCGGAGCCTCTACCGACCTTGTCAGCCAAACCGAAACGAACAAAGGTTCTATCTTTCGCCACGAACGGGCGTGAAGTTGATCGAGAATCCGGACTCGATCAAACATTGGAAGGAGAAGTATTTCATCATCCGAGCCCCCACGCCGTGGGTGATACCGATAGTTTGGGCGAAGGATGGCCTGCCTAAGCGAACCAAGAAGGAGCCGGTGCTGAGTGACGAGGAGACAGAGGTCCACAAGAAGCTCCTCGCCCTGCCAGCGCTAAGTTGGAAAGATATTACTGAGGAGGATCTGTTCTGAGGGGGTCTCAGTCCGATCGACCCTAGTACGCTTCTGGTATTTATACTCTTTGCTTTAAGTTCATGAAAATTTTCCTAAGTTTTTTCATTCGGCTTGTGCAAAGACGATGAAGATGGACTACAAAGCTCTGATGGTGAAGGCCAGGGCGGCGGATCAGGAGACGAAGAAGAACAGGCCTTCGGTGGGGCCTCAAGGCGGCCGAGCCTCGAAGATACCTTCGGTCGCGAAGGTGCCTGACCAGCCGAAGGTGGTTGCGTCGGAGGCTGGTTTCGAGCAGGGGAGGTCATGGTCCCCAACCCTCCTGCTTCAGGCGCGCCGACACCGACCTCGAAGGGGGATGCTCCCGGTTCGTCGAGCGGTGCGTTCGGCGTGAAGGAGGTGCTGTCCCTCCAAGTTCTGCCCCTCACTGCCGAGGCGGAGAAGATCTTGACCGAGCGTCATAAGCAGATCTTCGTCCCTGACTAGCAGGTGATGAATGTCGACGGCTTCTTGGGCGACGGCAATATCTGCATGGAAGCGGTGAGGCACCTGCCGACCCCGAAGGATCGAGCGACCCTGAAGGCCGGGCTAGCAGGAGATGCCGCGATGCAGATTGCTCGGAACACCATGTCGGTAAGTAGGCCGAGCTCTTCCTCATCCAAATTTTTTCTGAGATTTTTCTAAGTTCTTGGGTTCGGGTTCTAATGCGCTGTTCTCCTTTCAGACCCTCTGCCACTTCAATTTCCTGCTCGAGGAGTTCGCGAGCAAGGAACAGGAGCATGAGCGGGAGAGGGTGGAGCGTGTCAAGGCCACGAAGCTGCTTGATGCCGAGCAGCTCCTCTCGGCAAAGAAGGGTGCCGAAGTGGTAGGGTTGGAGAAGCAGCTGGCCGACGCCATTCAGCTGTCGAAGGACGCGGCATCCAAACTTGAGGCCTCGGAGAAGGAGGTTGCCGAGCTGAAGGAGGAGCTGGCCAATGCTCGGTCGGAAGCGGAGAGGGCTCGGAAGAGAGCCGAGAAGATCATGGCCAAACACCGGAGGAAGGTGAAGAAGGTGAAGAAGCTGTGCAGGAGGAGGCCGCGCAACACATGCTCCAGAACATGGAGGACGCCTACGGTCGAGCCTTGCTCCACGTGGCCGCCAGGAATCCGGGCTTCGACACGTCTTCCTACCGTTTTTACGACCCCGTGGAGGGGAGGAGGAGGTTCCCGAGGGGATGCTCGACCCCGAGGGAGAGACGGAAGGCATCGTAGGCCCAGGAGAGACCGAGGCCGAGGGTGAAGAGGAAGACGACTCCGAGGAGGAGAGCGGGAGTGAAGACGAAGACAAGGGCGACGGCGAGGACAAGGCCGGGGGGTCGACGGACCCGAACGACAAAAAGGTCGACTCCTGACTCGGTTGTCTCTTTTAGTCTTTCGTTATTTTGTTTCTTTTTGTAAGCCTAACTGCGGACTAGCCACCGCTCTTGTAAACTTTCTTCTCGGTTTTGAATGAAAACAGTTTGTTTGGCCAAAATTTTATCCAAGTGTTGGGTCTCGGATTTCGTGTTTGATTTGGCGTAGAATTCTCCAAGTGTTGGGTCTCGAATTTATCTCTGATTTTCAGGTAAGGTTCGGTCCGATTACGGAGGTTGCACACCTTCTTAAGGAGCTAACCAAAACGAAGGGTGAGCTCTCGAATAGCCGACAGAGGCGGTTTCTCATGCTCTTGAGGCTGGAGGAGACGAAGGCAGCTGTGCGGAAGTATTATCGCGAGTTGTGGCAACTGCGGAAGCAACCCCAAGCTCCTTGTCCCGAAGGTGAGGTCGAACGGCTTCGTAGAGAGCTTACCGTTGCCGAGCAGAAGAATGACGAGCTTTTGGCCGAGATCCGACACTTGGAGTTAGTGGATAGAGAACGCTCGTCGGCGGAGGAAAAACTCGCCTCCGAGCTGGAGAAGGCGTCGACCGAGCATAAGAGGTTGTTGGCCGAGGTCGACAGGCTTAGAAGGATCACGATAGATAGGGGATCGAGGTCACCCACTTCCGACGGCTCGCAACCGATAGCCTCAACGTCTCGGGCTCGTCAAGGCCTTCTCGTTTGAAGAAGTTGGCGAAGGACGACGCTTTGAGAGATAGAATCATTGAACTGGAGGAAGAGGTCGCGTCACTGAAGCCTCTGCCGGAGAGGGCCAACGTCCGCAGTACGTCGTGCACTCGCGAAGAGTGCGAGAGAGGGATTTCTTTTTACGAACTCGCGACACGTTTGCCTGTGGCTAGGCGGAGCCCTGCTGACGCTCAGAGTAGTGCGGCCGTCTCGTCGAGCGGTGCCTCGGTCGGCGCCACAATTAGGGTCAGCAGCGAAGGGGGGTCACGTTTCGTTGGTTTAGGATCGAGTTCGGAGGGCAGGCCTCGTCGTCCTCGCATTTCCTTAAACCGAAGCGTTCCCCTTCCGAGGAGGCCCTGATCATGTCGTTTTATGTTCTTTATGATTGTCGCAAAGCTTTGTAGTAGGGTCGGTCTTGTTGTATGTGGAGCTATTATATCTGAATATGAGTTTGAAAGTTTGGTTAGAAATTTCTTCAAGTGTTGCGCCTCGGAAGTGTATTGAAATCTTGCTATTCATTTTTCCTTCTTTTCAGCTCGTGGTGTCAGACCAATACACCGATCCCAACGGCTCGGACAGTGAAGCTGATGCCGAGGTGACCTCAGGGGGGACGAAGTCGCGCTCGACGAAGTGCCGAGAGCGGCGTCGTGGAGTGGAGCTGGAGTTACGTCAAGCTGAGAGCGAGCGGTCCCACCTTCAGTCCGTCCTCGGCCAACGAGATGCCGAGATACAACGTCTGGAGAACAGGATCATCGAGGTGACTCCCGTAGGGGAGGACGACGACTCGCAGACAGCTTTTAGTAATGCCCATCGGGTTCAGTGTATTCGGCACAATCAGTCGAAGATATTAGCCGAGCGGGACGATTTGCTCTCCAAGATCCACCACTTACAGACTGTGGAGGCGAAGCTTCGGAAGGAGGCAGAGGAGCTAACAGCAGAAGTGGAAGGGTTGGCGACTGAAGAGATCAGTGAAGACATTTCTGTTTGAGGACCGAGTGTAATGGGTCGGCGCTGTATTTTTTGTTTTCTGATACTTTGTAACTATGGGGAGACTGCTTTGTATTGTGTCCTGATTACTAATAAAATTCCTTTGTGGCTCTGCGTACTTATTTTGCTTGTGAGTGTGTTGACCGTGCCGAGGTCCTCGAGCCGAGCACATGGTGCCGTCGGCGAGAATCTCGAAGCGAACGAGCTCCTGACGGGGCGTTACCTTGTCGTTTAGCGATTCTGACAAGATCTGGGCCGTCGAATATCGGCACGGATCTCGATGCGGCGCCGTTCCCAAGAAAGTGCTATCTTGTCGTTTTAGCGCTGTTGGCAGGATCTGAACCGTCGGATGATGGCACGAATCTCGAGGCGGCTCAGTTCCCGAGAAAATGCTATCTTGTCGTTTAGCGTCGGTGGCGAGATCTGGGCCGTCTGATCGAGATCAATCATGAAAGTTGAGGAGAAAGTGAGTTTTCTCCGTTTGCAGGGTCGGAAAGGCCCCTGCTCGGTAGTTGACCGAAGGCGTGGGATTTCGAATTTCGGCTTCTAGACAAGATTGCTCGGATTATGTTGCCGAACAGTGCTTCGGTCTCCCTCTTCTTGCAAACCTGAGGGGTGAGTCGGGCTCTTTTCCTTTGTGAGACCCGTCGGTCATGGCGTGCGTTCGATGGTTGTGGGAGCGATTCCGAATGGTGGTCCACTCCTAGTCTGCCACGAAGCAAGCTTGGGCGGTAGCAACCAAGTGATGGACTCCGGAACCATCGGTATAGTTCAACGGTTGTGGGAGCAGTTCCGAACGGCGATTTACCTCTGGCTCGTCTGGGGACGAGCCAAGGAGGTAAAGTCGAGCCGAGTGTTGGACTCCGAACCATCAGTGTAGTTCAACGGTTGTGGGAGCAGTTCCGAACGGCGATCTACCTCTGGCTCGTCCGGGGATGAGCCGAGGAGGTAAAGTCGAGCCGAGTGTTGGACTCCGAACCATCGGTGTAGTTCAACGGTTGTGGGAGCAGTTCCGAACGGCGATCTACCTCTGGCTCGTCCGGGGACGAGCCGAGGAGGTAAAGTCGAGCCGAGTGTTGGACTCCGAACCATCGGTGTAGTTCAACAGTTGTGGGAGCAGTTCCGAACGGCGATCTACCTCTGGCTCGTCCGGGGACGAGCCGAGGAGGTAAAGTCGAGCCGAGTGTTAGACTCCGAACCATCAGTGTAGTTCAACGGTTGTGGGAGCAGTTCCGAACGGCGATCTACCTCTGGCTCGTCCGGGGACGAGCCGAGGAGGTAAAGTCGAGCCGAGGAGGTAAAGTCGAGCCGGACATGGGCTCCGAACCATTGGTTGAAAAATAACAAAAAACAATGAACAGGGGAGGAGATATGTAAACAGATTTGTAAGCATGAAAGAGCATTCTTTATTGATAATTGTCGGCGAACCATTTTACATGTTACAGCTCATGAAAATAGATTACAAATTAGAGGAGAGGAATAGCTCGATATCCTATGATACTTAGAGTGGTGCCGGGGCGCTTTCTTGGTATTTTAGGAGATGGTCGGCATTCCAGGTCCTCGGAATCTCTCTGCCCTCTAGATCTTCCAGACGATATGCTCCGGGCCGAACTACCCTCGTGATCCTGTACGGCCCTTCCCAGTTCGGAGCCAGCTTGCTCTTCTGACTGGGGAAGGATATGGCCAGTTTTCTCAAGACTAAATCCCCTTGCTTATGGTTGGTGGGTCGGACCTTCTTGTTGTATGCCAACTCGACCCTTCTTCGGTAATTCTGCTGCCGAATCGATGCTCTTTCCCTCAGCTCATCTATCAGATCTAGGTCTGCCCTGAGGTCTCTGGCGTTCTGTTCCTCGTCGTAGGCTGCGAGCCGAGGAGAAGGTATTCCGACCTCGAGGGGTATTACGGCCTCGGACCCATAGGTGAGGTTGAATGGGGACTCGCCCGTGGGGGTCCGCTTGCTCGTGCGGTAGTTCCATAGGACGTTGGGGAGTTGGTCGACCCATAAGCCTTTGGAACTTTTGTCCAGCCTTTTCTTGATGCCTGCGAGGATCTGCCGATTAGCGTTTTCTGCCTGTCCGTTCGACTGAGGGTGGGAGACGGACGAGAAGCGCTGCTAGATGGCAAGGTCGTCGCATAGAGCTCGGAATGCTGCGCCAGTGAACTGAGTTCCGTTGTCCGTCACGAGGACACGGGGAACGCCGAATCTGCAGATAATGCTCTTCCAGAAGAATTGTACCACCTTGTTCTCGGTTATAGTGGCGAGGGGTTCGGTCTCGACCCACTTCGAGAAGTAGTCGATGGCTACGACCAAGAACTTGAACTGACCCGCAGCCGGAGGGAAAGGCCCTAGTAAATCCATCCCCCATATTACGAAGAGGACAGGACTTGATAGGGAGGCGAGGTTGGCTTGAGGGAGGCGACGGATGCTGGAGTGTCTCTGACACGAGCTACATTGCCGAACGTGTCGCTCGGCGTCTTGAAGGAGGGTTGGCCAGAAGTATCCATAATTCAAAGCTTTTCAGGCCGAGGACCTGGATCCTGAATGTGCCCCGCCGATGCCTTCGTGGAGCTCTTGTAGGGCATAATCGGCCTGCTCTGGAGAGAGGCACCTTAGGTACGGTCGGCCGTCTATTTGAGAAAAAGAGCGTTTGTATAAGATACCCTCGATCAAGACATACTGCTCGGCCCAGGTTCTGACTCGGTGCGTTTCGTTGGGGTCATCAGGCAGGAGCCCGTCCCTTAAGATCTCCACCAACGGCTTCATCCAATTATCTTGTAACATGACCGGCAACGATTCCGCCGAGCCAGGTGTCTCGTCTTCTATGCTCGGCTTAGGGAGGACCTCGATCAGAACGGTCTGTTCAAGACCTTGTAGGGACGATGAGGCCAACTTGGAGAGGGCATCGGCCTGCGAATTCTCCTCACGAGGGACTCGTTGAATGAGCGCCTCTTCGAACCGGCTCATGAGGGCCCAGACCTTAGCGAGGTACTTCGCCATCCGCTCATCTCGGGCCTCGTACTCGCCCAAGACTTGGTTCAGATAAGCTGGGAATCGCTGTGGATTCGGAGGCGCCGCGCCCCAGCACTTCGTGCAAGTCTGAGACCAGTAATGAGTGCCTCGTACTCCGCCTCATTGTTCGAGGCCTTGAAGTTCATACGGATCGCGTACTGGAGGACGAAGTCATCAGGGCCATTCAGGATGATACCGGTGCTGCTTCCTTCGTTACAGGAGGAGCCATCCACGAAGACTGTCCAAATGGGGGGTCCATTCGGGACGTGGCTGACTTCAGGGATAGTGGGCTCTACGATGAAGTCGGCGAGGGCCTGTGCTTTAATTGCCGTCCGAGGCTAGTAAGAGATGTCATGTTAACTCAGCTCTGTGGACCACTTCATTAGCCGGCCCGAGGTCTCAGGCTTGTGGAGGATTTGCTTTAGAGGTTGGTCGGTGAGGACAACGACCGAGTGGGATTGAAAGTACGGCCGGAGCTTCCTCGCCGCCATGACCAGGGCGTAGGCCATCTTCTCTATCTTCAGATAGCGGAGCTCGGCATCCCGAAGCACCTTGCTCACGTAATAGATGGGCCTTTGGGCCCGGTCCTCCTCTCTCACCAAGACAGCACTTAGGGTCTGCTCGGAAGCAGCCAAGTAGATGAAGAGAGTCTCGCCCGGGACCGGTTTGCTGAGCAGAGGGGGGTTCACCAAGTAGGCCTTCAGTTGGTCGAACGATTCATGTTGTGGTTGGCCCCATTCAAAACCCTTAGCCCCCCTGAGTGCTTTGAAGAAGGGGAGGCACTTTTCCCCAGACTTCGAGAGGAACCGGCCGATAGCGGCGAGCCGACCCGTTAGCTTTTGCACCTCCCTGACGTTTCGGGGGCGGGGCCATGTCCAATATGGCCTTGATCTTCTCGGGATTGGCTTCGATCCCTCGTTGGCTCACCATGAAGCCGAGGAATTTTCCCGAAGAGACCCCGAACGCACACTTGTTCTGGTTCAGCCGCATGCTGTGCCTCCTCAACACGCCGAATGCCTCCTGGAGGTCGGCCACGTGGTCGGTGCCTCGGACGCTCTTGACAAGCATGTCGTCAACGTACACCTCCATGTTCCAGGCCTATCTAGCTCTGGAAGACCTTGTTGACGAGGCACTGGTAAGTGGCGCCTGCATTTTTCAACCCGAATGGCATGACCCGGTAGCAGTAGAGGCCCTGATCGGTGATGAAGGAGGTCTTCAGAATGTCCGGAGGGAACATTCGGATTTGATTATAGCCGGAGAAGGCGTCCATGAAGCTGAGGAGCTCATGGCCTGAGGTGGCATCAATGAGGGTGTCGATGTTCGGAAGAGGGAATGGGTCCTTCGGACACGCCTTATTCAGGTCGGTGAAGTCGATGCATATTCTCCAAGAGCCGTTAGACTTCTTGACCATTACCACATTGGAGAGCCACTCGGGGTAGTTTACCTCCTGTATGAACTTAGCCTTCAAAAGTTTATCCACCTCCTCCTTGATGGCCTGCTGTTGCTCGGGAGCGAATTTTCGTCTCTTCTGCTGAACCGGTTTGCACCCCGGCTCGACACTTAGGCGGTGGACTAGCAACTCCTCGGAAATGCCGGGCATATCCGCGGCCGACCAAGCAAACAGGTCGCGGTTATCCCGGATGCATTTAATCAGGTCAGAGCACAGCGCGGTCGGCAAGGACTTGCTGATGAGGAATTTTCGGCTCGGGTCCTCGTCCGAGAATAGCACTTCTTCTAACTCGTCTGCCGGTTCGGACGTGGGTCGGACTTTCGGCTCGGGGATTTCTAGTGTCTCGAGGGAGAGCACCGGTCCCCCAGTGGAAGTCATGTAGCACTTCCGAGCCATCTCTTGGCTTCCCCTGACTTCTCCTACTCCCGACCGAGTGGGGAACTTCATTTTAAGATGGTACGCCGAGGGGACAACTTCCAAGACGGCTAGGCCGGGTCGGCCTAGAATGACATTATACGCAGCCGGGACGTCGACGACCATGAAGTCCATCGGCTCGGTCCGGGTAGTAGGGGTGTTTCCAGCAGTCACGTCTAGGGTTATTACTCCCTCGACAGTTACTGGGACCCCCGTGAACCCGTGGAGTGTGTAACCGACCGGCTTGAGGCGGTCCCGTGACAGCTGCAGGCCTCGAAAGGCCGAGAGAAAGAGGATGTTCACCGAGCTCCCGTTATCTACCAGGACCCTCTGCACCTTGAAGTTTGCCATGCGAAGGTCGATGACGAGGGCGTCGCAGTGGGGAGTTTGGACCCCTTCGAGGTCTTCATCGGAGAAAGTCACCGGGACCCCGAGGCCTTTGGGAGGAGGAGCGCTGTGAACTGAGTTGACCTCTCGGACGAAGGCCTTCCGAGAGGAGTTGGAGGGGCCCCCCATAGGCCCTCCGTGGATGAGGTGCAGGACCCGTTCTTCCTCAAACTCGGGAGTCTCCTCACACCGTTCGGAGCGCTTGTTAGCCCCCCGAGGCGGAGGAGTGCTGCGATCCGCCCGATCGTTTGCCTTAACAAATTTGGCCAGTTGCCCCCTCTGGATGAGGGCCTCTATTTCATTCTTCAACGCTCGGCAGTCGTTGGTGTCATGGCCGTGGTCCCTGTGGTAACGGCAAAATTTCTCCTTATTCCTCCTCTTAGCTGGGGTGTTCATCCTCGGAGCTGGAGGGATGACCCCCTCCTTCTCCACTTCCATCAGGATGGTTGAAACGTTGGTGGTGAGGGGAGTGAACTTCTCGAACCTATGGGGAGGGCGGCGCTGGCCGCCGTTGTCCTTCTGCATCTTCTTCGACCCCTCCTCCTCTGTCGCCTTCCTCTTCGATCCGGAGGCCGATCCTCCGAAGTTCGGGAGGCATTCGGCCTCCTCCGCCCAGATATACTTCTCGCACCTTAGGAGAAGGTCGGCGAAGTTGTGCGGGGGCTTCTTCGCGAGGGACGACCGGAGGTTGGAGTTGAGGACGTTCGACTGGAACGCAACAGTCGCCACTAACTGGTCTAAGGAGGCGATAGACCTGACTTCTGCGGTGAATCTCTTCACGTAGTCCCTCAACTTCTCTCCCCTTTCTTGCCGCAGGTTGAGTAGGGAGAGGCTCGTCTTCTCGGCTCGCCTGCTACTCACAAAGTGAGTAATGAACAACGTTTTGAACTACTCGAACGAGAAGATGGAAGAGGGGGCGAGCCTGGAGTACCACTCCCGAGCTGACCCCTGGAGGGTGGCGGGGAAGGTCTTGCAGAGCATGGCGTCGGAAGCTTGATGGATCAGCATTAATGTCTTGAAGCTTTCGACGTGATCAACTGGGTTGGACTCCCCTGAGTACGTTTCAAACTGCAGAGGTTTGAAACCCCTCGATATGGAGGCCTCCATGATCGACTGAGAGAAAGGGGGTCTGCTGGGCCTGGACGGTCCCCGCTCTGGACTCCTCCTCTCTGTCCATGCGGCCAATGCGCCTCTCCACCTCATGGAGACGGCGGTTGAGGGCATCGTCCCTCCGCTGGTAATCATACGATCCCCCGGACTCTTCCTCATAGGAAGGGGAGCGGGGACTGCGGCGCCGGTAGTCCTGGGAGTGGCGAGGACTGTAGTGCTGCTGCTGGCGACTGGGAGCCGGGAGGGGATTTCGGGATCGGCGGCGAGGACTGATAACCCGCGGGGGTGTTGGAACCCTCTGGGCATTTTGGTTGTTGGGGCGAAGGTTGAGGGCCTGTAGCACGGTGTCCTGAAATTGTAGGAACTCGGCACGAGTGATAGGTGCTTCATTGTTCCTCGGATGATGCCGATCCGTGGGGGAATGCGGCCTCCTCCTTCGGCGCTCGGGCAATGTCGCTCGGCCCCTTCGGTCCGGAGACCTTCTGCCCTCTCGGCGGTGAGGCGACCGCTCACCATGATGCTGGCGGGAGGCTCCCTCTCGGGCCCGCCTCTCGTCTAGGTGGGTGCGGAGGTCTTCATTTTTTTGGCGGTTCAGGATTGTGTTGCGGAGGTCGGGGTGATGAGACGCCATTGAATCCGAGGATTCATTATGGACCGAGACATGGTCCGGGTTGAGGGACTGCTTCTGCCTCCGACCGTTATGACCGGAAGGACCATTGGGGGGTTGCTGTTTGGGAAGAGGAGGTTGGCCCTGCTGGGCCGGTGGAGGAAGTTCGGGCTGTGGAATAGGATTGACAGGAGCTTCCTCTGTAGGATCGGTGGGATTGGTCCCGCGGTTGGACCCTCTAGATCTGACCTTCTGTGGAGGCATCGTTGGAGATGACGACAAGGAAGAGGCTGAGGCTGTTTGTGTGGTTGTTCCCACAGACGGCGCCAATCTGTTACCGCTGGTTTCGGTGTGGGGGTAAACAGATAAGATTTGTGAGTTCGAGAAAACCTGAACAGCTGATCCAAGCCTTCTTATTCCTGCCGCAACCTGCAAGGAAGTGCGAGACACCGGAATTGATTCCGGCGACGCACCCTCCAATGCTCTTGTCAGTAACCAGTGGTGATTAAAGAAAGAGCTTAAGGTGGTAAAAGAGTGATTAACCTGGTCACAGTGGCAGAGGGGAGGTATTTATAGTCGCCAGGGGAGAGATTAGAGGCTTGATTCCATGTGTAACTGCTAGGAGAAAAATTCTCACAGTCTGTTTAGGCAACTAATCCCTGATTCCCGGTGAGAGTAAATTAGGCCCGTTGACTTGGTAAAATCAGTGGCCCTGGTTTGTCTCTTGTTGATCTGGGCTCGCCTCGGGTCGGGACCCGTGCCCAGTCGGTGTGGATCCGTTTGTGGGTTATTGGGTCTCGTGCGAAGGAGATCCAATATCCGCTTTGGATCCACTTGTATGTGAAATTACCATTTTACCCCCGAGCTTCGAGATTCGCGCCCAATCTGGACGGTTCCGATTTAACCCCATTTTTAGCCATATCAGGCTATATTATAGAACTGCTCTCTTTCCTCACTTGACCACCGATATGAGATTAATCGAACCTAACACGTACATATGCATTTATCCACTCGAGTGACTGAGTGAGTGAGTGTATCCCACACTCACATGCACAACAACCTGGCCCACCCTCCAATCATGCATCCACTTCTTCCAACTTTGGCCCATAATTATATATTCCATATATAATTTAAACGCGCACGCACACACACACACACACACACACACACACACACACACATATATATATTGTAACCCCTATTTTCTCAAAATTGTATTTTTGTGTATTTTGGCTATTTTAAAAATATACGCAAATTATTTTTTTTCCAGATTTCAAATTTCTTTTGTCAGAATGTATTTTTATATCTCTTATATTTTTTCGGAACCATATATTGGATTATTTTCAATATATTTTCTTTTTCTTTCATTTTTGACCTCCTTGTGCTGATTGTGCGTAGTTTGTTCATTTTTCGCCATTTTGAGTTCTTTTTCCCTTTTTCTTGGTCTCGTTCATTATATTTATTTATTTTAGTGATGTGGTGGATTTTTGGTGGTGTTTTGCCCAGTTTGTAATTTTTTGGCCCTTAAGAAGATTTTTAGGAGCCATACAATTCTCTATATATTATATCCCCATTTGAATTTGGCCCAATACCCATTACCCAATTGTATACCTATTAATTCATATTGATATCCACTACCCATTAGCCCACTTTAATCACCTATTTATACACCCCATAATCCCAAGACCCCAAACCTAATCCTATTTCCTTCTTCTCTAATCCACCCGGCCTCCCCTCCTTCTCATTCTCTCCCGGCCTGCATATTATACCCCAGGCCGACCCCCCTCGTTCCTCTCCCTAGCCATTGCCGACCATCAAGAAGCCATCCACCCGCTATACTACACAACTCCATACATCCAAACTCTTCCTTCTTCCTTCTTGTGGCCGGCCCATCACCAAAACAGCACCCACCATCCTCATAACAGCCCCCCATCTCTCTCCTTGCTGATTTTGTGAAGTGGGTATCTCCCGCTTTGGTTCGTGCATCAAGGAGATCGTTCGTAGGCGCGTTTTGGTTCGTGGGTTCGCTTGGAATCGCGTGGAAAGGTTTCTCGCTCGTGGGTTTCGTTGCTAGGCTTCGCTTGGTCGCGTTCATCATCATTGAGAGGCAAGTAACTTGTACATAATTTTATTAGGTTGATACAAGTCAAAAAGTTCACTAATAGGGTAGTTGAGACTGGAGACGGCCGAAGATTGTGTTTTATTTGTGGGTTTTGTCTCTATAGTGTAAATCAGGCCATAGATGACTTAGAACATGAGAATTGATAGGTTTATGCAGTAGGTTTCACCCAAAGCGCGATTTTCATCGCGTATGTCATATATCGCATGAGACGTGTTTGAGGGTTTGCCCATATGAGAATAATTAGGTTTTGACATGTTAGAAACCCGTTAGTATGATATTTAGATAATGGGTAGGCTGCGTTTCGAATTTGGCTGAGTTTGGTTCATTTTTGAAGAAGTTATGACGTTTCTAAGATGATGTATGAAATCTGGAAATTCGGACTGTGCTGTGTTGATTACTGTTTTCACCTGGTTTAGAGTCCGAATCTCAACGTGGACATTTCACAGTAAATCGTAGAGAATTGAATCTATTTTCAAACCCAACTGGTTTCACTGCGTTTGAAGTTCGTATGCAGGAGATATGATAATTTTGGTACACGTATGTCGGTAGTTTTCAGATTCAGTTTGGGGTAGTTTTTGTTAACTATTTATTTTCAAGATCTAGGTTATACATGATACCATGCCTTGATACTTTTCCCAGTGTTTCCCCATGATGTTAGGAAGTTCCCAGATTTATGTGGTATATTAAAGATAAGTTTTGAGTGATGTTTCATATCCTTTTCCATGATCTACTTTTTCTATAAACTGCGTGTTAATCTATGTTGATTTCAGTTTTCACCCTATTTATATTTACTGTATGAAAATTTTACGTGAGATATGAAAGTTGGAAAATTTTATCTAATTTCACCCTGTTTTGGCGGAACTGGATTTCGATGCGCTGTTTGCGAGATATGTTTGTTTTCGTACAGCAGTGTTGAAAAATTTCAGATTCATCAAAACCAGGTTTTTGTGTTGCTTTTCATTTTTGACGACTTAGTTATAATTTCTGAAAAATTATGTAAATTATTATTTTGAGTCTATGTATTTAGTGGATTATCCCAGATTTTTCGTGGATTTATTTGATGAGTTTACATGCTGTTTTTATGTGTTGGAAGTCATTCCCCTGTTTTCTGGCTGTACATGAAATCTGTGTTGAAATGAGTTTTAATCTGAGATGTTGTGAACTAGTATAAGACTTTATTATACTCGTTAGAAGCGTGTGGATGTCTAGTTTCCAGATCCTTTGACGGATCATGATTTTCATAACTGTAGCTCTTTGAATCACTGATTTAGTGTTGACTAGTCTTGCTGTCCTGATTATGAACCTAGTATATTTTGCTCGTATATGTGCATCTATATTACCCATGCTGGCTGATTTGATATCCTGGACCTATACCTGATCCCATCATGCTTATTTGACACTATTTTTTGCGTAATCATGCTTGTTGGACATTAATAATTAAAAGTAACTAAGCCGGGGTTAATGGGAAAGATCTAGTAGTGGATAATTCAGAAACGTGTACTCGGAAGGGGACCCATGTTTCCCACATTTGGAATTTGGTATATGATTTGGAATATTTGGAATTTGGTATATGATTTGGATTACTGTTCCTGAGTACACTGCCCTGCATGGTTCCCTATGAAATCTAAAACGAAACTGTTGTGTTGTAGCAACCATGTGATATAATTTGGGGAGCATGAAGTGCTACCTAGATAGTAATCACACAAGACTTGAACTTAATACATGAACATGATACTTGACATGATATATGCGTGCTTGACTACATGATACAGGAGACTTGGTACATGAGACTTGAATTACTTGAAACATGATACGTGATACACGATTACACGACACTTGACACTTGATGCATGTTTATAGGATACCTGATTTATGCCGTGTCCCTTGATACTTTTACCATGCTAGTTTGTCTAGATTGACATTATACATATACCATGTGCTAGTTAGTTATCCCCTTTCCCTGTGCTTGTATCCTACTCTATTTGTGACCCGACTTGCCATTGACGGGTACTTGTGTTTTTTCTTTTCTCTTTCCTGCATTCATTGTATTGCGATTTTGGAGGACAGCTTTCTGAAGGTATTGGCAAGATAAGAGGCTAGAGGCTGAAATTTTGCTATTATTATCTCTTATAGTTGCTTGAACAAATATTGTATTTTGATACTTGTAATTATTCTTGTATTTGGGCATTATGACCCAGGAATATTGTGTATTTCAAGTCATAACTATTTGAGATTAATCTATTTTATTTCAAGTATTCTTGTTGGTATTTGGTTCATAAGTGCATGTGGTTGATCTTTTTCTGTCTTCCGACTCTAATTATACTGTGATATGTTGTAAAAATTTCTTGAACATCTTATGGATGATGAAAATCATTCGCTAGGCTTTTGTTACGTACTCGTATTCCGTATTTTTGGGAAGCGGGGCGTGACACACACACACACACACACACACACACACACACACACACACACACACACACACACACACACACACATACATATATATATATATATATATATATAAAAGATAACCATACTCATTTTTAGCATTAAACCCTAGTGAATTTTGTTTTTTGTTAGAAGCCTAGTAAACTAACTAACGTTGTTATCTTCAGTATGGAAGGACTAAAATGACCATGGACTGTATTAATGGGTAATGGTTTTTTAAAAAAAGTTGGTAAACAATAACCCTCTCTCTTTCCCTATTTTTTTACACCAAATGACATTGAGCCCTCTCTCCCTCTCTTCCGCTCAATCCCGCCGTTCGCCTTCCCCATCGTCGCCGTCGTCACCTTACCCGTCGTCGTCGTCCCTCATTATCTCTCCAAACCCAGTTCCCTCCTACCTCTCTTTCCCTGCGCGCCCCTGACCATCGTCGTCGCCCATCGCACGTTCGCCCGCTCGCACCTGTCGTGCCCCCTATCCATGCCTTCCCCGCCATTCCCCAAACCCTTGGTCTCATCGTCTTTTTCTTCCACAAGGTTCGATCCATTTTCTCCTCAAATTTTGCGTCAATTTCTAATTCTCGATCTGAAATTTAATGGGGATTTGGAGAAGGGGTTGGAACTCGGAATTGGAGAGTGGAAACCACCACTCTAGTTGGTCGGCTTCTTACTTCATCTCTCTCTCTCTCTGTAATGACCCAAAATATTCACTATTTGAAATTTGTATATAGAAAGAAAGTTATACTTATATTAAATATGATTTTATACAAAAAAAAAACTAATTATTGAGGGTTAATTTGTAAAAGTACAAAACATGATTTTTTACAAAAAAGACTTCTGTTTCTTTTTCTCTTTCCCAATTCCTCTCTCTTCCTTTCCTTTCCTCGGAGCCGCCGACGCCAAAAAATAAAAAAGAAAGAGAGAGAGAGAGAGAGAGAGAGAGAAAGAGAGAGAGAGAGAGAGAGAATAGTGGGAGAAGGAGAAGGAGAAAATGAAGGTATTTATATATTATAATTTCTTTATTAGTAGAATCTAATTAATCTATTGTTTATATATTGATCAATGTATATTTTGTTAAATCCTAGAATTTATAGAAGAGATCTATATTGAAATTGAGGAGTCTTTCGGTGGATCCATAGTCAATCCGTTACTTCGCCGACCACTGTAAGTCATCGAATATTTATACCATGTAGAATGTAATTTTATAAAATACTTATTGTTTTGTAGTGATATTATTGTGAATATTGTCTACGATTGTTTTATATGACGCGGTGTGATGATGTGCAAATATTAAATTGAGAGTGAAATATTGTTTTTATGTTTTCATGATTATGGAATTGTGATATGTGAGTGTTGTTAATTGCATGTAAATTGTGGTTAGTAATATCGGAGGATTGCCTATTTAAATTATAACATTATGCATTATCTTACATAGTTAAGTATGGATGTATATACATGAGTGGTTTATGACGTTGCGAATATTGAGATGATTATTTTATGTTATTACCATGTCTATAGTTATGTTACTCATGTGTTATACATCCAAGTTATATACCGGTATATGAATCAGAAATCTAAGTAACCCATTTGGGCTCTCAATGTGTCTAATCTATGAGTGTTGAAAAGTAATTGCGCAATTCATTATTCTGACCACAGACGATAGTGGGGTATGCCTTGTCAACCGGAGTATGAAGCGTTGACCACATTGAGAGATGGGCATGCCTAAATTTTCTTGCATTCTAGAATATTTGTATCTTATTATTTATGTAGTATGAGATAAGTTAATTATTAGACAAGTACCAGACTAGACACCTTGCATTGTTTGTTTGTGTGACCACCTTCATTATTATTGCATTTATATGTAATAAGGTCTTTAATTATAATCTATATATTTTTGTTCTAATATTTGTAGTTATATGATTGTCCATTAACATGTTTAATTGTTAATGCGGTATTTTATGAATTACCGGCTACTTGTTATATTTATTCAATCACTACTGGGCGTCAGCTCATTTTGTTGTTAATAAATATTTTTTCAGATTTGTGCATCAGAATTAGGTGCTTGAAGAGAATAAATGATCTGGAAGTTTGTCCCTTGGGTGTAAATTTTCATTGAAAGCATTTAAAACTGATAAATAGTATTTCTGAAATTGTTTTAAATTATGTTATTGAAGTTTTTTAAGAAGGCTCCTTTCTTAAAGAATTTTATTTGTTTTCTTTTATAATTAATTAAATGCTTTTGTTATCCATTGAGCTGCTTTCTATTGATGAATTTTATTGCTAAGTTATTTGGCAAATATTATGTAGTTGAAATAGTTGCCCTCGGTTTGGGAGCGTTACAGAATGGTATCAGAGCTTAGGCTGTATGTCCTAGAGTTATTAAGGTGATATACTAGTAAGATCCGAGCCCCGGTCTTTTATTATTATTTTAATGTGTTTGATTTGGTAGTGGATTGTTTGATTTTGATAATATCTAATTATTGATGATTTGGGTTTTTGTTTTGTTGTGTTTTGATAGGTGTACTTGACTTATTTGGGTGTTCGATGCACTATGTTGGATAATGTCTGTAAAAAGTAGAGTGAGATTGATCTGAAAATGATTAACATAAATGTAACATGGTATCGAGACATATGTTTATAATTAGTATTTCTCAAAGAGGATTTTTGATGGTTGTGTGTTTTAGGTCAGGTGATCTGATCATATTGATGATATATTTTTTTTCGTGATTCGATTGTCTTATATGGATTTTTCCAGAATTAAAAAGATTACCTTTTTTTAATATATTAATTTCATGTAAATGCTGAATAATATATGTGAAATGTAGAGTATTACATTGATCTGAGAATTATCGGAAGAAAAAAAATTTATTTCTCATGTAATATTGGATCTTGTTTGGAAAGTTCTTTTTAAAGTGTGATATAGTACGAATGTTTTGATGTTTTGGACTTCAAATGTTTAGATATACGTGGGTATCTCAACTTTAAAAAAAGTTTATTATTTTCATGTTGGTTTCTTTTATGTTGTAGGAAGAGGCATGGTACATGTAGTTGCATCCCTCTATCTCTAGTTAGGGTATCCTAACTTTGTTTCAAAATTTGGGCCTTGCTGAATTTCTTTGTTAGCAATTTTGCCTTCAGTTTAAATAGGATTGATGAGTTTTCACCTTGATTGTTGTTTTAGAGTGGATTTGATATCAATGACCTTTTCTAGTGAGTAGGCGGTTTACAGTGAGATATATTAATGCTTAAAAGAGTTACTAAAGAATGATAGCTCAGAGAAGACCTGTTCATATGGGGTTCTTCCTTGTGCTATATTATCATTGTTTTTAGTTTTTCTCTGAGAAATTTAGGTTCTGTCTATTTGATTTTTATGCTACAAAGCTTATTTGTAATTGTGCATGTAAACTTATTTACTAGCAAGCCAGGGGAATGAGTATTTTTGGTTTTACTGTATTTGATTTGATTAGTACATTCTCCGTATTTGGATACTTAAACCTTGTTTGGTTTTGTTGTATTTGATTTGATTAGTACTTTCACCTTATTTGGATACTTAAGGCGTACTTCCATGAGTAATATCTCTAATGGTAGTGCAGTCTCTGATATTTTACAGTTATATTATCTGGAAAATTGGCAAAACATCCTATATCTGGGTTTGATTTCGTAAGGCTTATTTTCATGAGTAGACGGTTTTGCAATGAGCGATGCCAATGCTCAAAAGTTCCACAAACATATTTCATAGAATATTTGTTTATCCGTATTGAGATCTTATTGTTTATTTTGTTCATTCTGTTGATATTAATTGTCTTGATTTCATATAGTTTGTTTCCTTGAAATATAGGTTTGATTTATCTTGATTTCTTTGCTAAACTTATTCTAGTAGTTTTTATGTTTACTCATTTACAAGAAAAGTTCTTTTTTTTTGTTTTGCTTGGGAATTGATGTGAATTTTTCAATCATATATTTATGTAAATTATCGCTAAAAGTGTGGATATAACTTTTGTCTCTCTCTATTATCTCTTTGAAGTCTTATCAATTGGAGTTCTCAGATTTTGTTAATTTGTATGGTTCCACTTTAAATGAACAATGAGTCTACTTTATTGGAATGCACATGCCTTTATATTTTAAATACATGACTTTGTCTTCTTTATGCTTACGTTCTACTTTCAACCAGAATTATTTGATTGCATTTTCTTCTTTATTAACTAGTTACTTTGAGGTCTAGAATCGTATTTGGGTTAAATAATATTTAATATTTTTAGTAGGTTGATTTCCTTGGTTAATCTTTTATAAACTGTGATTACTATAGCCTTGACTTTTAGTTTCTTCTGATTGATGATTCTATTTGGTGATGTTAGGCTTCTATAGCTTGAGGTAATTAAGAAGACTTATTTTATTCTAGGTTTCGGATTTCTTAGAAATTGTAGATAAAATAGTTGTAGTTGATTTTAGAATTGATTGTTCGGAGAGATAAGTGATTGGGTTTACGGGCAGATATTCCAAGTTTTGAGGACAACTTTTTTTAAGGGGGTTAGAATATAATACCCCCAAATATTCACTATTTGATATTTGTATATAGAAAGAAAGTTATATTTATATTAGATATGATTTTATGCAAAAACTAATTATTGAGGGTTAATTTGTAAAAGCGCAAAAAATTGTTTTTTTTTACAAAAAAGACTTCTATTTCTTTCACTCTTTCCCAATCCCTCTCTCTTCCTTTCTTTTCCTTGCAGCCGCCACCAAAAAAAGAAAAAAAAACAGAGAGAAAGAGAGAACAGTGGGAATAGGAGAAGGAGAAAATCAAGGTATTTATATATTATAATTTCTCTATTAGCAGAATCTAACTAATCTATTATTTATATATTGATCAATGTATATTTTGTTAAACCCTAGATTTTATAGAAGAGCTCTATATTGAAATGGAGGAGTCTTTTGGAGGATCCATAGTCAATCCGTTACTTCGTCGACCACTGTAAGTTATCGAATATTTATACCATGTAGAATGTAATTTCATAAAATATTTATTGTTTTGTAGTGATATTATTGTGAATATTGTCTACAATTGTTTTATATGACGCGGTATGATGATGTGCAAATATTAAATTGAGAGTGATATATTGTTTCTATGTTTTCATGATTATGAAATTGTGATATGTGAGTATTGTTAATTGTATGTGAATTGTGGTTAGTAATATCGGAGGATTGCCTATTTAAACTATAACATTATGCATTATTTTACATAGTTGAGTATGGATGTATATACATGAGTTGTTTATGACATTGAGAATATTGAGATTGTTATTTTAAGTTATTACCATGTTTATAGTTATGTTACTCATGTGTTATCATCCAAGTTATATACCGGTATATGATTCAGAAATCTAAGTTACCCATTTGGGCTCTCAATCTGTCTACTCTATGAGTGTTGAAAAGTAATTGCGCAATTCATTGTTACGACCACAGACGATAGTGGGGTATGCCTTGTCAACCGGAGTATGAAGCGTTGACTACATTGAGAGATGAGCGTGCCTAAATTTCCTTGCATTCTAGAATATTTGTATCCGATTATTTATGTAGTATGAGATAAGTTAATTATTAGACAAGTACCAGACTAGACACCTTGCATTGTTTG
This sequence comes from Hemerocallis citrina, assembly GCA_017893485.1. NCBI lineage: Eukaryota > Viridiplantae > Streptophyta > Magnoliopsida > Asparagales > Asphodelaceae > Hemerocallis > Hemerocallis citrina. The sequence continues at coordinate 78,409,739 of CM030359.1, forward strand.
TTTGTGTGACCACCTTCATTATTATTGCATTTATATGTAATAAGGTCTTTAATTATAATCTATATATTTTTGTTCTAATATTTGTAGTTATATGATTGTCCATTAACATGTTTAATTGTCAATGCGGTATTTTATGAATTACCGGCTACTTGTTATATTTATTCAATCACTACTGGGCGTCAGCTCATTTTGTTGTTAATAAATATTTTTTCAGATTTGTGCATCAGAATTAGGTGCTTGAAGAGAATAAATGATCTGGAAGTTTGTCCCTTGGGTGTAAATTTTCATTGAAAGCATTTAAAACTGATAAATAGTATTTCTGAAATTGTTTTAAATTATTAGACAAGTACCGTACTAGACACCCTGCATTGTTTGCTTGTGTGACCACCTTAATTATTGTTGCATTTATATGTAATAAGAGCTTTAATTATAATCTAGATATTTTTATTCTAATATTTGCAATTATATGATTGTGCATTAATATGTTTAATTGTTAATGCAGTATTTTATGAATTACCGGTTACTTGTTATATTTATTTAATTACTACTGGTCGTCAGCTCATTTTATTATTAATAAATTTTTTTCCGATTTGTGAATCACAATCGGGTGCTTGAAGAGAATAAAGGATCTGAAAGTTTGTTTCCTGGGAGTAAATTTCATCGAGAGATTTTAAATCTGATAAATTGTTATTTTGAAATTGTTTTAAATTATTTTATTTAAGTTTTTTAAGAAGACTCGTTCCTTAAAGAAATTTTAGTTGTTTTCTTTTATAATGAATTAAATGTTTTTGTTATCCATTGAACCATTTTCTAATGATGAATTTTATTGCCAAGATATTTGATAAGTATTATGTAGTTGAAATAATTGCCCTCAGTTTCGGAACGGTACTCTCTCTCTCTCTCTCACTACAGAAATTCTCTCTTTTGACCTGTTTCTCTCTATAGAATTTCAAGTTATTTTGTTATTTACATTTCCTTGAAGTTCTTGGTGGTACATGTGGAGTGAGTCCCAAGTTAGAAGTTGTGAGAGGCTTCTTATGTTGAGATGAAGGATCAAATGGAGGATAATGATTAATGATGCTTAGGTGTGTTTGTCTGGCTGAGACAGAAGGGACAAGGGGTGGTATTAACTGGTTTAATGTTATTGTTGTAATTCATTCCATTTTGCACTTTTGGGGTTTTAGCGGGTTTTGGTCTTAAAATTTGAACACAATTGAAAACTTTTTAAGTCTAATTGGGGATGTAGAGTCTTTTACTATAAGTGATATTAGGCAACAGAGGTGCCCGACAAAACCAGAGTAGATGCCGCAATATATTCTTTACCAAAGAAGACTTATAGACCGTCTGCTTGGAGTAGAGAATTCGAGAAGTATATGGGATGTGGGATTAGGAGTGGGACAGCTTCATAATTCATGCAACCCACAATAAGACTATAGAGAAAAAAAGTTCGGGAAAACAATGTTTTATTATGTGGTAGATAAACACAAGCGATTCCTCTCTATCTGATTGCTTTGTAAAAGACTATAGAGTAGTCAGCTGTGAAGCTTTTCTCTATGTGAATTAGGATCTTACTATGGGATCTCTTTGTATGATCAGAAACTTCACAACAGGTCTTCTTGTATATACTAGGGATAATTTGAAGGTGATGATGGTAAAAATTGCAATAGATCAAAGCCGTACGATTCCTGCACAGATCTCAAAGCATCTATAGGCAGATTAGCCATCACAGTCCTCTTTTATAGGTCTGGGCCCACTCCAAAACATGAGCTTCTTCCAAGCCCACAAAAAGTGATAGACTAGGCCAACTAGGAGAGACACCCAGCCCATGTAGTCTAGGAGTCAAATCTCTTATCCCCTAACACGGATATCTTATCTCTTGAGGGGGGAGACATGAAAGAAATAAGATAGTTAAATCGATCCAACAAACACAAACCAATCACTTGAAATGTCTCTCAGGCCCATAAATACCCCTCCCCTTCTACAATCAGAAGGTAATTAACAATTTGCCAGTTTTCACTCTCATTTTTTTCTCTCTTTCTGGTTCTGAATTGAGCGTCGGAGGGTCTGTCGCCAGGGCCAACCCCCGGTGTTTCAGGCTTTTTGCAGGTCCATTGGCCGCATAAGCAACTGTCAGATTCAGATCACGGTGGTCAATCAACAATCCAAATTCATTCCTAGGAGCTCTAACCGTCTTTAACGGCCAAGGTCACAGGTCAACTTCGTAGTAGTTTCCATCAATTATTAACTCACCATCTGTTTGCTCCCACACTGAAATAAGCAGCAACAGATTGCTGTCGTCTGTGGAAAAAACTACACAAGTCAGGCTTGTCTCCATGCCACCAAGACGAAGAGGTAAAGAGGCGGCCTCCAGCCGTCAAACTACCTCTCTTCGTCAACCAGATCCTCCTTTGGAAGATCAGATTCCTCCTCAACAGTCGCCCTGATAACTTAATCACGCTCCTTCCAACGGAGAGGCATCAGGGGGCTCCCAACATGAACAACATCCTCAGTACGACCGCATCTCAGTCCATAATGCTTCAACTGATTCTGTGGCCTCACGAGGCCCACGGGGGTTTAGTGATCTCCACTAGATCATCAGTAACAGGAACAAAAACCGACCTGCGAATTAGGTTGGACGAGAGGCGTGCCCGATCTGAGGCCTCCCGTTCGGGACATCAAGCAGACCAGAGAACCCATCTTTCTAGACAAAGATCAAGGCAATCCTCCTCTCACAGCGGGAATCCAACAATGAGAAGCCCAACTCATGAGAATTGAAGGCAAAATGCCCCAGACACTAGGGCCGAATTGGATAAATTCAAACTCGATATTCTTCATGCTATCCAAGGTAGTCAAGACATGGGCCAGCCCCCTAACGAAGGATCCGCCAACTCAACTGGGTACCAGGGGAAGGACGTCCAAGTCCTTCACCATATCCAAGAAGTAGAAGATCGTCTAGAACATATGAAGAATGAGAGAAACTACTACAGTAGGGCCTACCACCCTAGTCAACCTCCCTTCAGAAAAACCATCCTCGATGCACCCATTCCAAGGGACTTCAAGGCTCCTTAATTCGAATCTTACAACGAGGAATCAGACCCGACTAACCACATCGAGAGCTTTAAAATGCTCATGATGGTCTATAACGCCACCATGCACTCATGTGTCGGACATTTTCCACAACATTGAAAGGATCAACAAGGGAATGGTATTCACGTCTGACTCCCGAATCCATATTTTCTTTCAATCAACTCAAGGAACTTTTTATTACGCACTTTGTTACTAGCTGCAAGGTAGAAAAAACAAGTGTCTCTCTATTAGAACTGAAGTAAAGAGATGGAGAACTGATGAAAGACTTTGTCAAACGCTTTACAACTGAAGCAAGGTCGATTTCCTCCTTGAACACTTTAGTAGTGGCTGCAGCTTTCTGCCACAACGTCACTAACAAAGACCTGAAAGCCTCCCTCGCCAAAAAGCCATCCAAAGATTTCACTGAGCTCCTGGAAAGGAGTAATAAGTATATCAGGGTCGAGGAAGCTCTCTATCCTCAAGGCAAGAATGATTCATCTTCCAGGAATAAATGGAAGAATGCAAGCGAGGAAGAACTCATGAAGCTTCAGAAAAACAGTGCAATTTTACGGTGTCCAACTTTAGCGTCACGCTTTGACAAGTTCACTCCTCTCAATACAAGCGTATCAGTCATCCTCATGGAGTTTGAGAAGGACAGAATAATCTGCCCCCCCCCCCCCCCACGATGTCAACGTCTAGCAGGAGAATAGATAAAAATAAGTGATGCACATTTCACAGAGATCATGGACACACTAATGACAACTTTCAAGCCCTTAAAGAAGAACTGGAAGATCTGATTCGCATAGGTTATCTCTCCAACTTCATTCAGAAAGACAACAACGTCGAAAACACTCTGCCCCGGGGGGCTAATAAGCATCAGGAGAGGCCATACGAGCCGCAATACTCTCAACACATGGCCATCCTCCACTCCATTCATGAAGGCCCGATGGGGGGATTTTCCAACTTCACCGGCAAAGCTTTCGTCAGGGAAGTCAACTCCATTGATAACATTCCGCCTGCCAAACGCACCGGGGTTCAGATATCTTTCTCCGACAAGGACTTAGAAGGCATCCGAACACCTCATTGCGACGCATTGGTCATAAACCTTTGCATGGTGAATCATGAGGTACGCCGCATCCTACTGGACATTGGCAGCTCAGTAAATATCCTCTTCATGGCCACATTCGAGGCTCTCGAGACTGACTTAAGCCAGCCGGTTACACACTCCACGGATTCTCCGGTGTCCCCATTGAAGTAGAAGGAGTCATCACATTGGATGTAACAGCAGGAAAAGACCCCGCTATTCGAACGGAAGCACTAGACTTTATGGTAGTCGATGTCAAAGCTGCATACAACGCTATATTCAGCCGTCCCGGCCTAGCGGCCTTCAGTGCAGTTGTCTCCGCATTTCACATGAAAATGAAGTTCCCAACAACAGCTGGAATAGGCCAAGGCGTAGGAAGCCAACAAGCAGCATGAGCATGCTACACCGCTACAATTGGGGGCTCGGTCCTTCCCCTCGACGTCATAAAGCTACAGCTAGAAAGTAATCACAATAATCCCAGGATTGTAAACGAGCTTGAAGCCTCTGCCATAACAAATCTACCAAGAACTTTCAAACCTGCCAAATAATCTCTCACCAGGTCCAAACTAGTTCTCATCATAACGAAGTAATAAACCTGTATCCCTCATCCAAGCCACTCCGCTCATTCAACGGAAACAAATAATCTTGCCTAAACACATTGATGCATTAAAAGACTTCTCTTTCTCTATGCAAAACAATGGGGGGGGGGGGGGGCTCCCTTCGAAACAGGCATGTCCAGGCAAGGTCTACCAAGTTATTCGCCTAACGGCTCATCAACTTGAAGACCCGGGGGGCAAGGAGATATCAGCAGAACTTGAAAAGTGGAACACCTTGAAGGTGAACGAGGGCATCTCAAACGTCCTCTCTTATTAGAAGTAGTAAATTCTCTCAATTTGTAATAATGGCCAGCCACTAGAGAAGCCGCTTAGTTCTATTTTCCAGCAAATTTTCCCAATTTGTAATAACGGCCAGCCACTAGAGCAGCCGCATAGTTTTATTTTCCGATAAAATATACTATGAAGTTTTGCAAAATTCTTGCACAACTCTACGGATGCATACAATGAGTTGAGGGCCAAACTTGTACACAAAAACGGCACCAAAAACTCGTTAAAAGCTTCTTACAAGATGGGTTCGGAGTCCATACCCATGGTTCGAAGTTACTCCAGCAATTTCCAATGAAGCAAGTTCAAAGTGCGCTTCGCCATTCGATCTGCTCCTATAACCTGTTAGTTCATCAAAGCAAACAACGAGCTAAATGCCCAACTTATACTTAGAGCGGCGCTAAACATTCGTTATAAGCTTTCTGCAACAAAAGTTTGGAATCCAGACCCATGACTTTGGATTTACTCTCTTAACATGCAATCCTGCACATTTAAAGTGCAACTCGCCGATTGAGCTGTTCCTGAAACTAGTCGAAATTCCTCGAAGACTTACACAATGATTTGAGCGCCAAACTTATACACATAAACGGAACCGAACACTCGTTACAAGTCTTTCCGTAAGGCAGATTCGGAGTCCATACCCAAGGCTCGAAGAGACTCTAACAATTTGTAATAAATCAAGTTCATAGTGCACTTTGCCATTCAATCTGCTCCTGCAATCCGTTAGCGCCTCCATAACCGGTTCGGAGTCCATACCCATAGCTCGATAGAGACTCGCACAATTTGCAAAGAAGCAAGTTCAGAGTGCACTTCGCCATTCGATCTGCTCCTTCAACCTGTTAATACTCAAACTTACAAGTTCGGAATCCATACCCATGACTCAGAGTTACTCTCGCAACCTGTAATTACACATGTTCAGAGTTCAACTTTCCATTCAATTTGTTCCTGCAACTAGTTAAATTCCCTCAACGATAGATTAAGAGGTCCAAAATTGTGGATCAAAGTTACTCTAGCAACACTTGTAAAAAGTAACACTTAGAGTTTAACTCTCCACTCGATATGACTCTCACGATTTGTTAGAGGACCCATACATCAAGTTTGGAAAAAAACTCTCCTTCGGAGTTTTCCCTACAACTAGATGAATTCAAGATGGAGCAATGTCAAACTCTGTCATACACCGTCGACGGTTCGTTAGCTATACGCAACAGACTTGAGGCCCTGTTATTTAGCTACAAAGAACCCAATCGATGACACTTCAACCTTGAAAGCAAGGATCAAGCATATAAAAGGAATTCTTCAAATCAAAGAACTATTGCAAACTCATATGTCCAGATCCAGTACCACTACAGACATCTACAAATACAAAATGGCTAGTCCAGAGTCTAACTCTCCCTAAGAGCAGCTCGTACGACCAGTTGACCCCTAAGACAATGAATCACAGGACAAGAAACCGGCATGTAGAAGACTTCTTATTCCACAAACTACAAGTCTTATTACAACAGAAGAATTACAATGAGTCTATATTTCACGTCTAAGAATCGCTACCAAAATTACTGCGAACATTGTATGAAAAGCGTTCATGTAAGCTGATCTTCTAGCTACACACTGGATATATGCTCTACCTAAGAGAAACGAACCTCTTCACCGGCCTCCTACCAGCTAACAGCCCCACAAGGCCACCTCAACTCTTGATCATGAGATTAAAGACAAGTCTTCCTTAGGCAGGCAAGCTCCAAGTTTATCCGAACACCTTCAATTGAGAAAGCTCCAAATCCGTCTCGCTTAAAGCGCCGTGCGAACTGGAGAGTCCAAACTCTGTCAAACACATTGTATCGCAAAGGAGAGCAAGCTCTATGTCCCAAGGACCTCATTCGATGTATGCATCGACTTGTCAGTAAAGAGAAGAATGGAATCACCTCAACACTGATCAAGCACAAGTGACTTCACTACAATATTGAGAAGATTAAGAATATTCATAACTCATTCGCTCTAAAAATGAGTTCAGCGCTACGCACGCCACTTGATTTCCTACGGCCAACTACTCGTCAACATTGAGCAACGGGTTCTGTAACCCCTGTTTTCCATTTTTTGTATTTTTGGATGTATTTTCTTTTTTTGGTATTTATTCAGCTTGTATTTCTTTTTGGACCATGTATTGGATTTTCTTTTTCTATATATCCATCTATTTGATTTCGTCATCTTTTTATTTGCTCTTCCTGATTCAATTTGTCAGTCTATTATTTCGTGTGTATTTGAACGAACTATTATTTTTTATCCTCTTTATTTTATATTGTTCAGGCCCTATTTTATTTACCCTTTTTTCCCCATTCCTATTGGATCCTTTATATCATATAAACCCATTAATATTCACTACCCAAATTAAACCATATTAACCCAATAACCTATCCTACCTGTTACCCAAACCCATTATAACCAAAACCCTAATAACCAACTACCTATATATAACCCATGCTGCACACCCCCTCCCCCTGTTCATCTAACCAGCCGCCCTACTCTCTCTCCCTGTTCAGCATCCCCCCGACCTTCGAAACCCTCATCCCGACCCTGATTCCCCGACCTCTTCCCCTGTGCTCCTCCCTAGCACCTCCACAGCTCCCCTCCGGCCTAAACCCATCTCCCGCAATCCTCCTTCATCCCGATAACCCTCTCCATGTTCTCTGCCGTAGGCAGCAGCCGGCGCCTCCCTGGTTCCCTCTCCCCATCGCGTCGCAACCTAACATTACTGCCCTACCCTCCTCCGACAGCAGACTCCACTACACTGCTCCCTCTCTCCGACGTTGGCAGCACAGCAACAGCGACAGCAACCTTGCTTCGTCGCCGTTCTCCCGACACCGTGCGTTGCCGGGGCTTGCCGTCATTGAGTTCTTGTGTACGGGTGTTGTCTTTGGGTGTGCATGTGATCTCGTGGTTTGTTGTTCGTGAGTTGTGCTCGTGGTTCGTGTATTCGTCCGTTCGTTGGGTTATGTTCGTGCTCGGGAAACCGTTCCCGTCATTCTTGTTCTTGCTTCGTTCTCATCGTCGACTATATGGCAAGTAACTTGTATTCTTTTTATTATGTAATACAAGTACTAAATACCGCATGTAGTGTAGGTTTATTTAGAGACAATTCTTGTGCAAAATCCCTATTATATCTTGTCTCTATGTGTTGATTTGCTCGTAGTTATCTCATTACACACACGACATGAATTTAGGGTTAGAGATAATCAATTCTTGTATACATGCATGTGTTCGTGATTATGAGGTATTGTATGATCTCGTATGTTTGACGGGTTTGTTGTAGAATAACTCGTTGTAGACTTTTCAAAACCCTATACCATGTTGCTTGGACATCTAGTATACCCTATTCCATGTTTTAAAACCCTATACCATGTTGCTTGGACATCTAGTATAACCTATTTCAGGCCTTGGGGTGCTCCAGTCCTTTTTGTCAATAAGAAGGATGATAGTCGTCGACAGTGCGTCGATTATGGGGAACCGAACAGTGTTACTGTGAAGAACCGGTATCCGTTGTCCAGGATCGTTGACTTATTTGATCAGTTGAGCGGAGCAGCTATTTTTTCGAAGTTGGATCTTCGTTCTGGGTATCATCAGGTTAAAGTGAAGGTGACTGATGTAAAGAAGACTACGTTCAGGACCAGATATGGGCACTATGAGTATCTTGTGATGCCATTCGGGGTCACGAATGCGTCGGCTGTATTCATGAGTCTTATGAACATGATCTTTTCCCAGTTCCTAAATAGATTCATAGTGGTCTTCATTGATGACATTCTGGTGTATTCTCAGAATCGGAAAGATCATGCTGAGCATCTTAGGTTGGTTCTGCAGACTTTGAGGGAAAATCAGCTCTATAGGAAACTTAGCAAGTGTGAGTTTCGGCTCGACAAGGTTACTTTCTTGGGGCACATTATCTCGGGCGATGTTATTTCTGTGGATCCGTCCAAGGTTGAGCCTGTGAAGGATTGGCTAGTTCCCAAGTCAATTTCAGAGGTGATGAGTTTCCTTGGTTCAGCTGGCTATTATCGGACATTCATCCAAGATTTTTCGAAGATAGCAGGACCATTGAATAAGCTGACAGGTGTTGATAGCTCAGTTATCTAATGAATAGATAATCTAAACACAAATTAAAAACCTCGCAAGTGTACGAATCATTTTCAGAAGCGTAGTGAAAAGCAAGGGTCGATCCCACAGAGATTGTAGTAATTAACTTACTAATCAATAATCAGAAAGCTTTTATTAAGTTTTATTTCTAAATGTATGTCTGAAAGGAAATGAGATTAAAATCTAGATCAAGTAGTCCTAAATTTGGTAAATTTGAGTCACAAAAATATCTATTGAATTAGTTGGGCTCGATTTCCACCTATAGCCAAGAATGTTCAATCAACTTCTACACTACTCTAATCACTCATGTTTGTTCATTTAAGAGCATGGTATCTACTTCTTAAATTAAGGATTTCCCTGGGCTAAGAAATTAAGCATGGTATCTACTCTAATTCCTTTCTCTCCTTAAGTGTTTTAGCATGATATCTACTAAGTTGCACTTGAAGAAAGCATAGAAACTGTGGAAATTAACAAACACTCAAAGCTCTAGAAGTTGGTATCAAATCTAGATCCTCCAAGTTGATTAAACCCCAGAACCCAAATGAGTTCTTGTGTTACTAATCATGAGCACTAGATTCGATCATCTAAATTTGCTCATGTAACAAATTCAATTTTATAATAAGCAAACTTGATAACTTAACTTTGGTTGTGTTAACCAGAACGTCAGTTCAGTCGACTGTCGTAAGGAGTCAGTCGACTGTTCATCAACAAATACGTTGAGTTAACAATACTTGAATAGTAAGAATGTTAAGCATCAAAAACTGCATATTATAAATTTCATCCCGAACAACCAGGTTTAATCAATAAGTGATCGGAGTAATGCAAAAGAAGATTTATTACATGGCTAAGGTTTCAATCTGCCCAAAATGAATTTAGTTGCACATAATCCAACTTTTATTGACTAACAGTTTTGAATACATGACTCTAATGAATTTAACAAGAATAAAAATTAAAGAGAGAAGAAGAAACACTGATTTGTATGATGATCAGCTTGAAACCAATCAGCATGAAGTCGACTTGATCTCCTCTGAAGTCGACTTGTTCTCCTCCCCACTCAATGTTGAGTTGTCATTCTTGATCCCTCCTTTCTCCTTCAATTCCATTTTCTTTTGATTGATGATCCCCCCTTGATCCTTCGATCGATCATCTTTTTATAGCTTCTTTTTCCCTCATCTGCAGATCTCAAGCTCCAGATTTCAATCTCCTCAAATACCGGATATGGATTGAGTCTAATCCTCTTCATTAACTACCAGACCATATCTCTTGATTTTTGGGAAGTTGTTATTTTCAGTTATACAATACTTGTTTCTTGGATTTTGATAACTCAATCTGATTTGTTTTGCGGATTTGGATGAGGGTGTATCTCAACCGTGCTTATCTCTAATTCCCATTGAATGCCAGTTCAGTCGACTATTGGCTAAGAATCATTCGACTGTTCCGCAAACTTTTGGAAACTCAACCCACTCTGTTCAGTCGACTGTCGTTAAGGAATCAGTCGACTGTACTCAGGAGCTTCTAACAAGTGCAAAATTAAGGTTCTTCGTTCCAGTGTATCATCCTCACAGTGATGGATTAGTCTGGAGTAAATCTTGAATCCGCTTCATTTGGAAACTTTTAGGCTGTTTCCTATGGAAAAGAGAAAAGAAGAATAAATTACCAAAGATAGAGAGTTTAATTGTCTAATTGAATTCAGATTATTGCTCCAAAATGTGGACATTAACAGATTTATCAAATACCCCCAAACTTAGCTTTTCCTTGTCCTCAAGTAAAAATAAAAACTGACACTACAAGCATCGCAAGAACACCTTGACCCTTCCAATATTTACCTGAGAGAACTTGCTACTTTTAGTGTTAAGATTAGAACAAGCATTAAGATAGGCCTAAAAAAAATTAGTTCAAATGTTAATCACTTATTCACAAGAATACTCAACTTGAACATCAATAAGTAGGGTGACCAATGCCTATGCAACATAATCATGATTAAGGTTAGCAAGTTCAACTGTATTTCAACTCCAAAATCTCACCATGGCATACATTCCCAATAAAAATAATAGCTCACATTAACATGGGTAGTTCAAATTAGATCTCTTAACAAATATTCATTACTTGGATGAAATGAAACCATATGCTTGATCTTGCTACTACATCTTCACTCCATTGATTTGCACAATACTTGGATCAAAAGGTCTTGTATAGGTTGTAATGGGGCCATGGGTGGGGGTTAAACAATTGAAGGGAAGGAATACAAAATTTCTAAAGAATTAGTAGAGCAACTTGTATTGTTCTAAGAGATTATATTTCTTCCCTTTTTTTTTAACTATGCAATCATGAGGCCATATATCACAGGCCTATACTTTATTTCTTCAACCACCCACAACTTAGCAATTTTCATTTGATGAACAACTTTTCATATTTCTTATGACAAATCCTCCAACTTTTCTTTCCATTTTTATATATAGTTCAACCCCTCACCTTGACATACCACATTTCTTTTACAAGTTTTGCTCTACTAACTCAATAGATATAGGTAAGGTAACCTATTTATCTAGGCATGGTTAAGGATGATGTGTCTTACAAAAAGAAAGCTTTTATAGGCTTCAAAGGGGCAACCAGTGAATAATTGATGTTGGGTAGGCTATTTGTGTAATGCCCCGAATTCCAAAATACACTGAATTCGAGATTCCACAGGATCTTTACACTTCATTTGGTACAACTTTACAAGGAAATTAAAACTTTTCACTTTACATCAGAGTTTCATGAAAACTTACACTTTACATTTTACAGCGGAAGCAAATTTACAACATTTAAATAAATGTACATCAACATTTAAATAATCAACATTTGAATAATCTCTAAGCATCTGTGCTTCTTTAATCTTTATCATGTCATTTACCCTGCATACAAAACTGTGGGTACGTCAGTTTATTCAACCGACGAACATTATACACGGCCATTCTCTCTATGCCGGAAATAGTATAACCGATTTTTCATATTTAACAAACACAAACTTGTCACATATCAAACTAAAGGGAATACCCTAATGATGTCGTGTTGTGATTGTGCACTTAGTCCTTAATGCAATTATTTATATTATATGATACTAATGCAGACTTGTTCGGATTCTATGCATCCCATACTACATAGGTCCGAGGGCAAGCCTCTTAATCGTTCTTCATCTTGTAGGGTTCAATCCCTCGTCATGTCTTAATCTACTACTATAACTACGGTAAGTATCCTAGATATTCTATGAGTACAAGCTCGTGTACAGAAAACCTGGAGGGGAATCCCACGTCATGTCTTGACTCATCAAGCATACATTCTGTAGCAATTCAGCCTCCTTCATGGCACACGATCCTCTTGCAGTCACCAAACATCCCACAAGCGTCGCCAAGGTCCGATCATTCTGAGTAGTGCCCACGCCATGTCTTAACGCATCAAGCATGCATTCTGTGGCTCACCTCCGCATCATAAACTCGAAGCTCTCATACTTGTGTTTTTCTCTTACTTTCATCATCTCTTCACTATGTACTAAATCCTTAAATTTGATAAAATCATGAACAAAACCAATCTATTAGAGTTAGCTCTCTCACTACTACCGGTCTCATTACTTTCATTTCACAATGACCCAACCTGGTCTTTTCAATTTCAATAATCATAATTATTCATCACTTTCACTTGCCGGTGTGAGTTTTGGCTACACTCTAATTTTCAATTTCTATTCATAATCTATATGTTTGAGTTTTTCATACTCAATAACATTTCTCTTTTCCAATCTCATGATTTCAAATTATTCATGAGTCCATAGACGTACATAGAATTCAATTATTCCTTATGTATTTCATCAAATATCATCTTTACATTAAAATCACATCACTATTTATATAGTCAAAATGAGTATTCACAACTCATAATTGTCACACTATTCTTCAATAAGAATAATTCATACTACTTCACTTCATATAGTTTCTTTCTTTATTATATTTCCATTCGATCACTTTATTTCAAGTTCCTGTGCGAATTATAAACTCCACGAAATATTGATGTAGAACCATAGTTCTATTTATACATTTGTTCTCACAAATATACTCTATTTTATTTTGATAAGTACTAAATTATTTTTCATAAATCCCACATATTTTTTGGACAATAATCATATTTTTTCATAATTTTTAATCATCAAAATCCCCAAAAAAAAGTTTTTCCCACACATTAAACCCAGGCCGAGACTGGGTTTCGAACCAGCGACCAGAGGGAAACAAGCCGCAGGCACAAACCACTAAGCCGAATGTGCCAAGCGGTATAGAAGGGCTCTGAGAGCTATAAAAGCTCTCAGCTGCAGTTCATTTAATTTTTTAAATGTAAAAATATATGGTGCTGACGGGATTCGAACCAGCAACCTGTGAGACATCCCGAACCCACTGTAGCAATTAAGATCATCCCGACCACTTCAGCTATAAGCTCAGGTTGTCATAGTTCAGTTCGAACTCTAATTAAATCAATTTCTCTGTTTAGTAAAACATTTCGATGTTCAAAAATCTCTCATTTGATTTTGCTCTTACTAAACTTGCTGTAAAATTCCATATTAATTATTCCCAACATAATTTACACTCTAGTATATAAAAAAAATAATTTTTCCCAATAATTAACACATATTTTCCATACAATTTGGTTAAATCATAAGCTACTACTACCACATTTTTTTTCGACATTTCTTATCTAATTTTAATTTCAATAATCTCTACATCAATCTTCTGTTTTTATTCATTTCACAAACCCACAAATTATATTTTTAGTCATTCATTACAATATTATCACAAAAAGTCCATTTAAGCACATAAAGAAACATTGTCAATCTACTAACTTTTGCATATAGTTCTTGATGTTAATAATGAATTTTCTTCAAGCAATCCATAGCTATAATTTATTTACACACAACTTAAGTTTAATGATGGAACCACATACAAGCTATATATCAACATTCTAATCCACTAATAAACCAAATTTTTAATTAAAATGTACTCTTATTAATTTTTTTCATGCATCATCAATTCAATTTAATTCTAGCATGCTTCCTAATTAGAAATGTGGAAATTTACCCACTTTAACATGATCTCTAATTAGAAATATGGAAAAACAACCCACCTTAATTGGTGAGAAGTAAAATTGCCACACCTCCTAAAAGTCCTTGCCAAAAGTGTTTTCTCTTCCTCCTTGATGCGCGCACCCAAGCCTTCTTAATGCCAACCGAGAGCTCCTTGTGATGCCGGCCTCTCCTCTTTGATGCAAGCAAAACTCCCACACAGAACTCTCAATCTTTTAACTTTTACTAAACTAATGTACTTTATACTATAGGACTTGGAGAATAATTAGTACCAAATAAGTAGGCTAGGGGGGGGGGGGGGGGTATTTATACTAAAAATTTGGGTAAATGGAAAGCTAGGATTAAACTAGGAGTTAGAAACAAAAGGCTAGGATTCAAGGAGGAGTTACAATAACCAACCATGATCAAGTAACCACCACCCATGACTCCATTTGAAATTTTCTTTTCCCTCCCATGCTAAAACCGGCCATGCAAGGGTGCATTTGCACGTGTACGTGCAATGCACGTGCATGCACGTGCATGCACTTGTCTCCATTTAACAAAAGTTGTACATTTTATTTTTCATAAAAATAATCTTTAAAATGTGTTCTACATTACAAGTTGTATTTAAAATAAAAATAACTCATGGGCTTTTAGTTTATGGGCCAAAATAATAGTTTATAAAAAGAAAATAAATAAATTCAATTTGGGCTTTAAAAAGAAAGTGCTTAAGTTTATTTGAAGAAAAATGGGCCTTTATAAAAATAATTAAAGAACACACATCATCCATAATAAAAATAATTATAAGATTTCAAACTACAAAAATTGCACGTGCACACTACATGCAAAATAAATAAATAATTTTCATAAATAAAAATCGGGGCATTACAATTTGTCTTTGGTGATAGATTCTTAGGTGCCTTAATCACTTCCAAGTTTTCATGCAAAACCCAAAATAAGTTTCGAAAAGTAACAAAAACAAGTTCTAGTTCATCTCAAGAATGTAGATACATGTAGTCAACTAAATCATGAATATTGAGATCTTCAAGTGTATGACTCTCTCAAAAAATATATGTTAGGCTCAAAACTCACAATTTGTGTATTTAAGTTTACTCATAGTTGAACTTGCTATCTATATAATAAAACACAACGAAAGCTATCAAGTGGCTCACATTCAATCTATCCCAAAATCAATGGACCAGATCTACTCTCACAAAACATATTTTCCCGCCCAAATTTCAAAACTGCACAAATTCAAAAACACACACACACTCTCTCTCTCTCTTTCTCTTTCCCAAAAAAAACTCCCCATTCTCTCTCTCTTTCTCCCCGTTCTCTCTCTCTCTTTCTCCTGCCCACTCTCTCTCTCAACGTCTCCCTCTCTCTAACTCCCCGCTCTCTCTCTCAGTCTCCCTCTCTCTCTCCCACCACCGCTCCATCGCCTTTTCAGCTCCGTCTTCAGCGCCCCCCCACCTCCCGACCCTAACCCCCTCCTCCTCCCTTCCGCTCTCATCCGTCGCTGACCACCACCTCTCTCTGCGCCGTCCAGCTCCGGCGCCTCTGCAGCGCACCGACCACCTCTGCTGCCTCTTCACCGGCCCCCACCTCCAGTCGGCAACCCCCCTCCTCCTCCCTTCCAACCATCGATTTCACCATCGATTTCACCATCGATTTCACCATCGATTAGAAGAATCAGTGACCCCATCCAACCATCGATTTCACCATCGCAGGTATACAAAATCCAACCATCGATTTCACCATTGTGCTGTTTTTGTGCTTGGGTGTGCTCTTTTTTGTGCTTTTTTTTTGTTGGTTATTGGGTATTGAGAGAGATTGACTAATTTGGGTATTGAGAAATTTGGGTATCTTAGGGTTTAAGAGGAAGCATGAAATAACGTCGATTAGAATTATAATTTGTATAGTGTTTTATTTGTCTCTTGGTTTAGAATCCTGTGGTTTTCTTTTGCAAATCTACGTTCCTTTTAGGCTATTCGTTAGTCTAGTGGGCTTTAGAGCAAGCCAAATGGTCTTTTATGAATATCATAAGCTTCACTATTCTGCATAGATTTCATAGTGAAGAATTGTCATCTGAAGGGAGTTAATGTTAGGTGAGACTGAGTTGTTAAAGTTCGTCAATTCTTTCAAGACCTTTGTGGGTTATAAAAGTTGCGGTTTTGATGGAGATGCTGGTTTGATGGCAGGTGGGAAGCTGCCGGTTGAGTCTACCATAGTGGAGGTCATTGTTTCTGTCTCTAAAACACTTGACTTTGTATCAGAGCAGTTGATTGAATAGATTGGTAGAGTGTTAAAGCCAGGTGGAACAATCTTATTACAAACATCCCTGGCTTCTAATGAAACCAAGGATAAGGTAATATCTTGAACCATTCATTTTGAAGTTAGAAATTTGTATATGAAGATGCCTTGGTACTAATTTATTTGCAGCCAAAGTCTGCATTAGAGCGTAAACTACTCTGCGGGGTTTCTTCATGTACAAGCCTTAGGGACTAAACCCTTCTTACGGACTGAAGAAGCACAATCCCTTACAGTAAATGGTCATTTGAAATCCTTCTTTAAATTTTATGTTCAAACTGCGCAACTATTTTTATAAGCACTGCAACTTTTTTTGTTATATCAGGTTCAAGGTAAGAAGGCTTCGTGGACGGTTGGATCATCTTTCTCAATCAAGAAAGTGGCAAAGACAGTTCCCAAAATTCAGCTTGATGATGATTCAGATCTAATTGACGAGGACAGTCTGCTGAGTGAGGAAGACTTGAAAAACAGCTTCCAGTTGGTCAGTTACATCAACTATTCGGGTAATTTTATTTTGGGTTTCAGTTCTAAATTTTGATTCCATGATTGTTGATGTTAGATTTCAAGAATTTTATTTTGGGTTTTTCCACATGATGACAATTTTTTACTGTATTGTTTGGTGATCATTCTCCACCTTCCCCATACAAAAGATTGACTAATTTTTTATTTTTGAAGAAAAGGTGGAAGAATGCATAGTGTGATTTTGTCACATTGCTAATTTTTCAAGGTTTAGATGCGATGTTTTAGATAGGTAGGAAACTACTCGCAAGGTGTTTGATGTTGTTTGCTCTGTTAGTAGTTTTTTATTCATGTTAATGAGTTTTTTTTTTGTCCTGTATTGTATCTTTTGTCTCCTACTCCAACTTTTAGTATTGTATGACCGTGGTATGCCAAACAGACCGTGGTATACACAAATAAACAGACTGCCTGAAAAGATAAAAAAAAGTAGAAAGAATAAATGATGCACTAGAGATCATATAGTATAAGAGTTGTAATAACCCCTAATTACTCACATCTCCACACTCCAAAAGCGTTGAATAAACTCAAGGCTTACTGCACTCCTTCCTCTTTTTATTATACATATATCACAACACAAACAAGCTTGAATATGAAGTACTTGATAAAGATCCAACCAGTAGTTTTGATTCCATGATTGTTGATTTTAGATTTCAAGAATTTTATTTTGGGTTTTTTCCACAGGATGACAATTTTTTACTGTATTGTTTGGTGATCATTCTCCACCTTTCCCATACAAAAGATTGACTAATTTTTTATTTTTGAAGAAATAGTGGAAGAATGCATAGTGTGATTTTGTGTTCCTTCTTTATATTTTATGTTCAAACTGCGCAACTATTTTTATAAGCACTGCAACTTTTTTTGTTATATCAGGTTCAAGGTAAGAAGGCTTCGTGGACGGTTGGATCATCTTTCTCAATCAAGAAAGTGGCAAAGGCGGTTCCCAAAATTCAGCTTGATGATGATTCAGATCTAATTGACGAGGACAGTCTGCTGAGTGAGGAAGACTTGAAAAACAGCTTCCAGTTGGTCAGTTACATCAGCTATTCGGGTAATTTTATTTTGGGTTTCAGTTCTAAATTTTGATTCCATGATTATTGATGTTAGATTTCAAGAATTTTATTTTGGGTTTTTCCACATGATGACAATTTTTTACTGTATTGTTTGGTGATCATTCTCCACCTTCCCCATACAAAAGATTGACTAATTTTTTATTTTTGAAGAAAAGGTGGAATAATGCATAGTGTGAATTTGTCACATTGCTAATTTTTCAAGGTTTAGATGCGATGTTTTAGATAGGTAGGAAACTGCTCGCAAGGTGTTTGATGTTGTTTGCTCTGTTAGTAGTTTTTTATTCATGTTAATGAGTTTTTTTTTTGTTCTGTATTGTATCTTTTGTCTCCTACTCCAACTTTTAGTATTGTATGACCGTGGTATACACAAATAAACAGACTACCTAAAAAAATAAAAAAAAGTAGAAAGAATAAATGATGCACTAGAGATCATATAGTATAAGAGTTGTAATAACCCCTAATTACTCACATCTCCACACTCCAAAAGAGTTGAATAAACTCAAGTCTTATTGCACTCCTTCCTCTTTTTATTATACATATATCACAACACAAACAAGCTTGAATATGAAGTACTTGATAAAGATCCAACCAGTAGTTTTGATTCCATGATTGTTGATGTTAGATTTCAAGAATTTTATTTTGGGTTTTTGCACAGGATGACAATTTTTTCCTGTATTGTTTGGTGATCATTCTCCACCTTCCCCATACAAAAGATTGACTAATTTTTTATTTTTGAAGAAATAGTGGAAGAATGCATAGTGTGATTTTGTGTTCCTTCTTTAAATTTTATGTTCAAACTGCGCAACTATTTTTATAAGCACTGAAACTTTTTCTGTTATATCAGGTTAAAGGTAAGAAGGCTTCGTGGACGGAAGAAAGTGGCAAAGACAGTTCCCAAAATTCAGCTTGATGATGATTCAGATCTAATTGACGAGGACAGTCTGCTGAGTGAGGAAGACTTGAAAAACAGCTTCCAGTTGGTCAGTTACATCAACAATTCGGGTAATTTTATTTTGGGTTTCAGTTCTAAATTTTGATTCCGTGATTGTTGATTTTAGATTTCAAGAATTTTATTTTGGGTTTTTCCACAGGATGACAATTTTTTACTGTATTGTTTGGTGATCATTCTCCACCTTCCCCATACAAAAGATTGACTAATTTTTTATTTTTGAAGAAAAGGTGGAAGAATGCATAGTGTGATTTTGTAACATTGCTAATTTTTCAAGGTTTAGATGCGATGTTTTAGATAGGTAGGAAACTGCTCGCAAGGTGTTTGATGTTGTTTGCTCTGTTAGTAGTTTTTTTTTTATGTTAATGAGTTTTTTTTTGTTCTGTATTGTATCTTTTGTCTCCTTCATCTTGAAGGCCGTTCCCGATCATTATAACTTCATTTGGCGAAACACCCCATGACACAGATATATCCAAGTAACAGATCAGGATCAGGCTTACAAGGGCGAGTTCCCACTCAATGCTGGACAAAACTACATCTACAGTTGTAAAAAATATGAGTATTTAAATGGAAATCGAAAATTTAAGTTCATCATGATGATCATATAGTGGGCGTTCCAAGCCAATGTTATTATTCGGGACTGACGAAATTCTAGCTCCCAAATATTCTTTTTTAATCAGATAGTCAAATGATTTAGATCAAATACACTGCAAAATATAATGTAGTAATAAGAATGCATAAATTAATGGTCAAATCTTAACATAAGGTGAATGCTTTAGTTGCATATTATTGTTTAAGACAACTAAACTCCTTAATCACCCTAAATTAACTGAGAGATCTAAATCACATATGCTAAACTAACTGAACAAAGAGGAAAGAACTTCAACAGCCTTGCCACAAACAATATAAATAACTTTCTAAGCAAATAGAGTACACCAAGAATGTAATGTACATACATGGTTAAGAGTTTTCATGATGATAAACTACGAGTTTCAAGACTGATTAAGAAGGTTAAATAATCATGTCATCAACAGAATACAAACTGTCATCTCTATTTGATTATCAAACTATTTGCAGCGAAGTGTTTGTTGCCAAGTGCGGAACCAAAAGATGTCAGCCTCATGACCATTTCTGTGATTATTTAGCTGAGTATAACAGGTGAGTATAACAGGAGAGAGATAATCAGGTGTCGGTAAGAGTGTGCCCACAAAATTAAACATACCCCTGCCCTCCAACAACCTAGAAAATGAAATTGACCACCAAATTGTCCCGACATGCAAGTCAAAACAGAGAATTGAACAGAACAGTAATTTTCGTATATATTGGCAAATAATAGAATTACAATACTTCGAATTTTGGTTCAATTCTAGCAAAAACAAACAATTAGCACTGCTAACGGGTCGGGTCGGGTCGGGTCGGGTAGCTCAATACCCGAACCCGGACTCGGTCAATGACGGGTCCAAATACTGGACCCGGACTCAGACCCATGAAATTCGGGTCCAGGTGCGGGTCCGGTTCTCCATAAAAAATGTTACCCGTTCGCTTTCGGGTCCGGGTCCGAGTCCTATTCCTAATTGCGGGTCCGGTTCGGTTCCGGGTCCGGGTCCGGGTCTCACTGATTGTGCTTTCACTCACTAATTGTGCTTCTCTAATTTATGAACAATCCTACTTACTATGCTTAGAAAGATGAAACACAGTTCTTTCTTATATTTAGATGGGGATGAAAGGTAGAATAATTAGAGTAAGAAAAATATGAACCTTAGAAAGATGAAACACAGTTCTTTCTTATATTTTCTTATTTCATTCTGCTTTGTTTAGCCCCTTTTTATAATCTTATTTTATTGTGTTTTTTTAGTCATCTTTGTAATATATGATATTCTAATGTTGTAAGCTTTCTTTGACATCTCCACACAATTTGGAGAGATTGTTTTTGTGCTGCTGGTGGTTTGGATTTGTTTGTGCAGGTCCAGTATATAAATCACATTATGAATGAAACAGGAGCAACAGTTGTATTGAGAGGCATGGGTTCTGGAAATCTTGAGCCTTCGATTATTGAAGGTAGAATGTTCTTTTGTCCAAGCCAATGCAGATATCGTTATTCATCCTTAGCTCAGTTGTTTGTCTACCTGTTTACTTGCAGAATCACAACAGCCACTTCATTTATATCTATCAAGTACCAATCCACAGAGTCTTGAAGCTGCAAGGAGCCTAGCAGAAAACCTTCTACAAACAATTTACATGGAATGTAGTGCTTCTAGGTTAGTAAACTTGGTGGTCATTACTTTATGCCTGTTCAAAATAGAAACATACAGTGTGAATGTGCTCACAAGGTCTATAATGTGTTATCTCACTTGGAAGTAGGTGTATATTTATATAACGGGTAACGGGTCGGGTCCGCTTTGTTTTTTGTTTATTTTTCTATTGCGGGTCCGGGTCCGGGTCCGGGTCCGGGTCGGATCCAATTTTAGGGGACCCAGACCCGACCCGAAATTTCAACGGATAGTAATTTAGGACCCATACTCTACCCAAATTAGATCGGGTCGGTTCCGGTCCAACGCCGGGTCCGGGTCGGGTCCGGATCTCGGGTTTTAATACCAATGCTACAAACAATTGGACTTGCTATAAAACAAGTATCACCCTATCTATTATTTGATGGCAAACATTAAATCAATTAACTTATCAGTAATGACATATTGACACCATATATAAGAAAAAAAAATTAGAAAGAGGGTCGCCTATTAACTTATTATTTTTTCTTTAATGAAACAGGATGACAAAATAAAAAAACCAATTATATATGATAAACTTACCTTACCAAAACATTTTTTCATTGTTGTTTTACTTTTGAACTTTAATAGAACTGGGATGCAGCTGATATAGATCTCAAATTTATAAATGCCATTACATTGATCAATTGGGATTGCAATAAGGTAAATTTATATTTACTACAACTACACCCAATGTTAACCATTAATTGCTGCTAATTTAATGCTTCTTTTTTTTTCCAGATTGTCGTTCGCACTCAGAACCGTTATGTACATATTGACAGTTTAACTTTTTGTAGGGTGATGAAGAACATGTTTGGTTGAAGGCATTGTTCTGTTTGAAAGGTAATTGTTTCAAAACTATTACTATTGTTTGCAAACTTTTATTGTTTTAATTGTTTATTGTAAACTCTTACTATTTGATTCAAAACTCTTATTGTTTTTTTAGGCTCATTGTTTGGCCCCATTTTTGAAGACTTCAACCATTGTGTTCCTCTACAACCCTGTAATTTTATTTTTTTCATTCGGTTGATTGGTGTTTATTATGGTGGAGGATGTAATAGTTGTAATAGTTGCAATATTTAGCATTTTGGGAGATGATGTAAGTAACTGTATATAATGATGATATAATATAATTATGTTAATACCCGTACCCGCAATTTTGTGGAGTATTGGGTTCTGTGTTTGGTTTTTTAAAGGGTTTTCAAAAATACATTATGTTTTCAAACGAATTTTTAGTTTTTATTTTGTATCTTGCATTATATTCTGATTTTTCCCCCCAGAGCCTTATATATATGATGCCTGTGTGATGTTGCTTGGTTTCGCCTGGGGAGGATTGATATTTATTGCCTGTGATGTCATATTTTTAATTGTTAGCAGAATTCCGTAAGAATTGCTGTAAAAGGGCTAATATTTTAGGGGAGGTTCTGTCAAAATTTTTACTGAATTTTCTAAAATCTATTATGTTTTGAAATGATATGTTGGTTTTTATTTTGTATCTTAGTCATATGAAGATTTTTTCTTCCAAGAGCCCTATATATATGATGTCTGTGTGATATTGTTTGGATTGGCCTGGAGAGAATTTATATTTCTTGACTGTGATGTTCAATTTTTAATTGTGAGCAGAATTCTGTAAGGAATTGCTGTAAAATGGCTAATATTTTAGGGGAGGTTCTATCGAAATTTTTACAAAATTTTCTAAAATCTTTTATGATTACAAACTATATCTTGGTCTTTTATTTTATACTTTAGTCATATGAAGTTTTTTTTCCCAAGCCTTATATATATGATGCCTGTGTGATGTGGCTTGGATTGGGCTGGGGAGGATTCAATTTGACTGTCTACGATGTTAATGCTCTAAAAGGAATAATATTTCATGAGAGATTTTGTCAAATTTTTTACTACAATCCTGCCTGTGAAATTTTAAATAAGATTGTCGAAATAATTAATGTGCCGTAGGAAACAATTTAAAGGCGCAGTATTAGAAAACTATTAGGAATCAATATAATTTCAAAGGACGCCTGTAAAGAGTAGATGATTGTATTAGAAAGGTGAGTGCATTTTTTTAATTGATGTTCTCACAAAAATCTCTTGACTAAAATCTAGCTTTTTAAATAATTGGATAAGTCAATATTGAGATATTTAAGGCAATAAAGATAAATTCCTAAAAAACTAAAACATTATAATCAATAATTGTTTTTTTTTAAAAGGTAGAAAGAGGTATATTGAATGATTTTTTATATGTAGTTCCGAATACGTGCCGTAGGCACGTGCCACGGGCATACCTAGTTCTCTTTCAAAATTCGTCGAATTGACATGGCCAAATGAATAAAAGTTTCAAGTATGATCCATATGATAAGTTATTAACATTTTTAAAGATAAAGACCACAATTAAAACTTGTTCTCCACTCTCTACCTATAGTAACTGAGCTCATGTTCTCATCATTGTTGTTAGAAAGGTTTTTTTTTTTTTTTTTTTTTTTTGCACATAATCAAAAGACTCCAAATGTGAATAAATACCCCCAAACTTAGATAAAACATTGTCCTCAATATTTGAAAAAAACTTAAAATAGGCATGTGTCACCATCCAGTTTGAAGGAAAGAAAATGAATAAAGAGAAAAGTGTAAGAACTTCCCTGACAATTGGGTTGCCTCCCAATAAGCATTGCATTTCTTGTCCTCAGCTAGACTTGACGAGTTTATGCAATGTATTGAGCTGTTCTTGTCCTCTAGGGTTTGGTATAGTTTGTGATGGGAGTTCTCCTGCCTTCCTTTCACTTAACTCCTTAGCGATTTAACCAATTTGGGTCGCCAATTTTTGAATGGCCTGCCCGTGTTGATTGCTTATTTGATGTTGCTGTTGGAGCAATTGAAGAACGGTGGATTCGAAATCCAACTTCTTCTGTTCTTGAACTCGCCGATCAAACCCATTCCCGATCTGGAATTGCCGCGCATGCCCTTGTGCGATTTGAGTGTCTTGATTGTTTTGATTATTGTTCCATGAGAAATTTGGATGGTTTCTCCACCCTGGGTTGTACGTGTTCGAGAAGGGGTTGTTCTTGGGTGGAGACACTCCCTGTCCTACGTAGTTTGTGTGCTCCTGATCTGTAAAAGAAGACATGGGACATGCATCAGTTGTATGATCAGAGTGATAACAAATTGCACAAATTTCTTTTGCTTGGTTTTTTATGCCACCTAGCGTCTAAATTGCATTAACAAGCATATCAATTTTTTTGTTCATGGTTACCATTTCTAATTGCATGTTGTTACTACTAGAAATTTCGTAAACTCCCTGTTTTTTCGAAAAAACCCCTTCCCCTTGTTGAGAATTGTTGTGAGTTCTCGTTGAGTTATTCGAATAGCTCGATGGCATCCTTACCACTCTTCCTCATCAAGATTCCATTGCAAGCTGAATCTACAATTGCTTTGTTAGTGTCATTTAAACCCTCATAGAATGCTTGTACCTGATCATCCTTAGGCATGTTGTGCGTAGGACACTTGAGAAGTTTGTTCTTAAAGTCCTTCCATGCCTCGAAGAACAAATCGCCATCTTTTTGTTGGAAGAGTTGAATTTCCCTTTTTAGTTGTTTGGTTTTCTGAGCTGGGAAAAATTCCTTCAAGAACTTTGTTGCCAATTGCTCCCATGATTGAATTGATCCTGGTTCCAAAGAATTATACCACAATTTAGCATTAAGTTTTAATGAAAATGGAAACAAAATTAACCTGATTTGTTCAGAGGTAAGCCCTTGGACGCTTTGCGTTCTGCTAAGATCAAAGAAATCTTGCAAGTGGAGATGAGGATCCTTGTCTAGTTTGCCACTAAAGTGGGGAACCATGCTGAGTAACTGAGGTGATAGGTGCATATTCCCTGTGACATTAGGTTGATAAGCTATGCAAGAAGGTTGCTCAATATTCTTCGGAGTGAATTTGTCCTGCATTGGTACTCGATTTGGTACTTCCTCATCCATTGTTGCTTTTGGAATGGATTGCGGTACAGTCGACTTACACCTTAAAGACTGTCGACTAGACTGACTTAGTTTTTGCAGAGTGTGCTCTATCTCTTGGTCAATAGGTAGTAGCGTGGGATGAAGTGATCATCTCTCGTGCATACACCAAAGTCATGTAGCCTCGAATTGGACTGTACCTAAAAGAAAATATTCATAGTTTACAGTAAATAAGCAATTCAAATGTTTTTGTTCTGTCCAGTCGACTTTATCGAACCTTTCAGTCGACTGTTACTAGAAGCCAGTCGACTGGGAGGTTAAATAGGTTGACTTATCTGTTTCTTTGAATAAGATTCAAAACCTCTGGACAAGCGACTGAAATTTGGGTTCAATCGACTTTTTTAAAAAAAAAAATTTATTGATTTGTAAGTTAAAATACTAAACAATCCCCGGCAACGGTGCCAAAAACTTGTTGATAGCTCAGTTATCTTAATGAACATATAATCTAAACACAAATTAAAAACCTTGCAAGTGTACGAATCGTTTTCAGAAGCGTAGTGTAATGCCCCGATTTTTATTTATGAAAATTACTTATTTATTTTGCACGTAGTGTGCATGTGCAGTTTTCGTAATATGAAATCTTATAATTTTCTTTATGGATGATGAGTATATGTATATGTATGTATATATGTTCTTTAAATTATTTTCAAATAAACACAAGCCCAAAAACCTAATTTATTTATTTTGTAAAAACTAATATTTTGGCCCATCAATTGAAGCCCATGAATTAATTCTTTTAATAACAACTTGTAAGGTAACATCTTTTAAAAGATTATTTTTATAATGTATAATGTACAAGTTTTTATATGGAGACTAGAATAGCACGTGCATGCAACATGGTGTGCATTGCACACTATTCTCCTTGGCCGGTTTTGGAGAAGTGGAGTTAGTGTATGGGTGGTTACTTAGTTGTGGGTAGTTACTACAACTCCTACTCTCATCCTAGCCCTTCATCTCATAACCATCTACTAAATCCTAGCCCTCCATCTCACCCAAAATTATGTATAAATACCCCCTCACTTACAGGTTTTCTACACAAAATTTCATTGTGAGAAGAGAGTTATATTTTTTTAAGAGAGTCAAGAGTGAGTGCTTTTGGAGGCCGACCATCACTTCAGAGGGAGCTTCAGGTGTGGAGCAAGGAGTCGTGCATCGCATTAAGAAGCTTTACGGGATTCATTTATTTCGTCAACAAGGTGGGTGTTTCTCAGGACTTCTAATATAGAGATCATGCTAGGGCTAATATTGATTGTTATCATATTTGTGAAAGGTGGGTGTTTCTCAGGACTTCTAATATAGAGATCATGTTAGGGCTAATATTGATTGTTATCATATTTGTGAAAGGTGGGTGTTTCTCAGGACTTCTAATATAGAGAACATGTTAGGGCTAATATTGATTGTTATCATATTTGTGAAAGGTGGGTGTTTCTCATGACTTCTAAAATAGAACTCATGTTAAGATTGAGATTGAATTGTGTATGTATTTATAAACTGAAGTGATAAGATGATTGCTAAATTAATACTGTACGAAATGTTGAAAATACGAATGAATGAAAAAGAGCTAATGATAATTAGAGAACTGGAAATGACCGGTACAGTCGACCGATCATGCGAGCAGTCGACTGGTACACTGAAATAAAATATGTACAGTTCAGAATTCCATGAAACAATGTATTTAATATGAATTGTTAACTTAATTTTCTAGCATGCTAAATTAGAATAATATTCATCTTCGTAGATAAATGATGAGTAAAGGAAAAATGCATGTTTAGTATCTCATTGGAGAAAAGAAAATATTAGTATGTGAAATTTACATTTAATCATAAACTATGCTATGATGATGGTGAATAGATAAGAATCACATGTTTATGTTGGCATTTGAACGTACTGTAATTGAATAAAATGTTGTGTGCTAAATGAAGAACAGAAGGGAGAGATGACCCCTTAATTTGAAAATTTACCCTGTTCAGTCGACTGAATGTATGTAACAGTCGACCGTACTGAACTTGAAAAGATGTATAATTGAACTCTGCAGAACAGCCGTCTGGTTTGAATGACAGTCGACTGCCCCGTAAATGATATTTAGATTTTGAACGCTGCGGAACAGCCGACTGGCCATGTGCAGCAGTCGACTCTTTCGAGCGGTTATTGAAGAACTTTCTTCGACTGAACAAGTCGACTGGATAAGCTCTAAGTCGGCTGTCCAGATCACTTTTGATATCTCAGAAATTCTATGAATTGTTTTATGGTAAAGATTATGAATCTTATGTTGAATGATTATTGGTTGTGATAATTTAAGTAAACTCTATTTGTCTTTGCAAGAATTTATACCTGAAATGAAGCGAATCATTTATTTGAATCTATAAAAGTTGTACGAATGTGAAAGTTATGGACATGAAAAAGGAAAATTTATTGAGATTATGAAAATGAACTCATGAGCTGGTAAAGCTCAATTTTGGTAATTGTGAATTGAAATTGAAACAAAAGAGTAGCTAAGTCTCCCACCGGCAATTGGAAATAAATGAAATGAAATTTGAAAAGAAAGACCAAGGTTGATCATGTTGAATGAATGATTAAGTCCGGTATAGTGGAGAGGCTAACTCTAGAGCTTTGATTTTTTTCATGATTCTAATAAAATAAGAACTAGATACATAGTGAAGATATGATGAAAGTAAGAGAAAAACATTGAGTATGAGGGCCATTGGATTGGCGGCGAGAGCGTATCCCAGGATGTCCCATGATGAGTCATGATAGGGCATGGATACTACTCCAGAGTACCGTCCCGGTGGCGACGCTCGTGGGGTGTTTGACGACTGCAGGTGGTGTCATGTCTATGGTAGGAGCTGAATTACCACAGGATGCCTGCATGATGAGTCATGTGTCAGTGCGTTGGGATTCCCTCCAGGGCGCCTAGATATGAGTTCGTATGTCGGAAAACATCTAAGATACTTACAGTAGTTACAGTAGTAGATTAAGTCATGATGAGGGATTGAACCCTACAAAATGAAGTACGATTAAGGCCTTGCCCTCGGACATATGTAGTATGGGATGCATAGAATTCGAACAAGTGTGCATTAGTGTCATATAATATAAATAATTGCATTAAGGACTAAGTGCACAATCACAACACGACATCAATAGGGTATTTCCTTTAATTTGATATGTGAACAAGTTTGTGATTTGTTAAGAAATGAGAATCATTATACTGTTTCTGGCATAGAGAGAATGGCCATGTATAACTTTCGTCGGTTGAATAAACTGACGTGCCCACAGTTTTGTATGCAGGATAAATGGCTTGAAAAAATTGAAAGGAGAACTGATGCTTACATATTATTCATTGTTGATGTATATTTATTTGAATGATGTAAATTGCTTCTGCTGTCATTACATGTAAATTATTGTGTTATATGCTTCCGCTGTAAAAAGTAAAGTGTAAAATCTCATGTAACTCTGATGTAAAATGGAAAGTTTTCAATTCCTTGTAAAATTGTACCGAATGAGACGAAAAGATCCTGTGGAAATCTCGAATTCAGTTGTATTTGGAATTCGTGGTGTTACAGAGGTGGTATCAGAGCTACGTTTCACACTGGTACAAATTTATAAGGAACGACACCCTAGAAGTGGACATTAAAGTGTGTGTTTGAGTCTAGAGATTTAAATATAAGTTACTTACATTTGTGTTGCTCTATGACTTATGCTTCTTCCTTCCTATTTCTAAGATGGCTGATCACTTTGACCCTCCTGGCAACGACAATTGGCATATCATTGAGGAAGAGTACTATCATGGACAAGCAGATCCCGAGGAAGAGTACCACCCTGGGCAAGCAAATTCTGATGAAGAGAAATGGCCTGAATCTCGAGAGATTACCCCACCTCCAGACTCGTCTGATGATTCTTCTTCTGATGAAGAAGAGAGACCAGTTTCGAATAGTCTTATTGCATCTCTTCAGAGGTAGGTTGAAACATTGCGGGAGAGAGTTGGGTTGTTGGAGGCTCAGTTGGCAAAGCATAAGGACGACTTTGCAGTTCTCAATCATCGGGTTTGGGAACTCGTGAAGAGGAAGAATCTGACCGATGTGCTGAAGGAAGAAGTTGATGAACTACGGGGAGAATTTCATGAAGCGAAGAGGAACCGTAGGAGTTAGACTGTTATAACTTCTACTATTTTTATTCTGATGTCAAGAAATATTTTTCAATTCGAATGTATAAAGTTTGGAATTCAATGAAATGCAAGTTGATTTAAAATTCATGTCTTATACTTCGAATTTAATGGATCTTTTGCATCAGAATATGGCTTGAAGAGGAGCTAGAAATGGTGAAGGTCTGGATCTGGAAATGGAACTTGCGAGGGTCTATCAGATGCTCAACACCGTGGCCATAAATCAGAACCAAGGAAGGGTACCCGTGAATCCAGTGCCCAAGGCAATTAAACTCGTGGAATCGTTCAAACGGATGAAACCACCTGTGTTCGAAGAGAAGTCAGACCCTGATGCGGCTGACAACTGGATTCGTCAGGTAGAGACCATCTTCAAAGTGCTGGAGACCCCTGAAGGCAGCAAAGTCAAGTTGGCGACTCTGCAGCTTGAGAATGATGCGGCTGTTTGGTGGCAGTCGATGAAACGGACAATGGGAGACATAGTTCTTGGCTGGGAGGAATTTTTGGAAGAATTCCGCAGTCACTATTTCCCCTCCGATGTCCAGGAGAAGAAGGCTATGGAGTTTCTGTCACTACAGTATGGTGGCATGTCAGTTAGGGAGTATGAGACCAAATTTACTCAACAGTCTAGGTATGCTCCAGAATTAGTGATGGATGAAGCAAAGAAGGTTCGTAAGTTCGAGCATGGATTGAGACCGAGCTTGAGGTCCCGGATGATACCTCTGGGTATCAGGAGATTCGACAAGTTGGTCAAGCGAGCAGCAGTCACGGAGGCTGATATAGAGCAGTTCCATGTTATTCAGAATCGGAGGAACAACTGGCAGTCTGGAAAGAGGCCCGCAAATTCTGGAAATTTCAAGGGACAACCATCTACACAAAGGTTCAAACCGACAGGGGCGAACGCTATTAGTGTTGTTGGAGGACCTGGGAACAATGTTGTGAGACCTCCTGCGGTAAATTGCTTCAACTGTGGTAAGACAGGACATTACAAATCTCAATGCCCCAAGCCACGGACTGGCAACCACAATGTGCCAATGCAGTAGACTAGGAAGAGACCGTACCAACCAGGGCGAGTATTTGCCTTGACCGAAGCTGATGCCAATGAGGTTAATCACGTCATCACGGGTACAAGGGCAGATGTTTAGAGGTTCATGTTGTTTTCTTTTTCCGCTTATTTAGTGAACTATTGCGTAATGAGTATGTATTATGTAACAGGCGTACTTTATTTGAATGGAATGAAAGCTATTGTTCTGTTCGATACTGGATCCTCTCATACTTTTTGTGTCTCCTAAATTTGCTAAAGTGGTAAGAGTTTAACCAAAGAATTTTCCAGGCAAGATCTTAGCAGTAGCTACACCATCAGGGGAGACTCTAACCACTGATCGGTACTATGCTGACTGTGAGATCGTGATTGGTGATCGAATCTTTGGGATTGATCTGATCGAGCTGACTATCTTGGGAGTCGATGTTATCATTGGCATTGATTGGATGTCGGTGTACAGTGCAAGCATCGAGTGCAAGACCAAGACGGTAACAGTGAAGGCTCCAGGTGGACCTGAAGTCACTTTCCAAGGGAAGAGGAGATGTTCGGAGTTGGTTGCTGCTATCAGTCAGAAGGAAGGGATTTCGGCAGAGGTGCAGCTGATTCCTGTAGTTCGGGACTATCCGACTGTGTTCTTGGATGATTTTCCTGGGTTACCCTCACATCGTGATGTAGAGTTCAGCATCACTGTTCAACCGGAAAGTGCACCCATTTCTAAGGCACCGTATAGGATGGCACCAGTGGAACAGGATGAGATCAAACGGCAGATTGAGGAACTGTTGGAGAAAGGCTTTATTCAACCTAGTGCGTCACCTTGGGGAGCACCAGTGCTTTTGGTAAAGAAGAAGGATGGATCGATGAGGATGTGCATCGATTACCGAGAGCTGAATAAGGTCACTGTTCAGAATAAGTATCCTATTCCCCGAATTGATGACTTGTTCGATCGTCTACAAGAAGCAGTTGTTTTCTCCAAAATAGATTTTTGATCAGGATATCACCAAGTTCGAGTGAAAGCTGAAGATGTGCATAAAACTGCATTTAGAACTCGAAATGGGTATTACGAATTCTCGGTTATGCCGTTTGGAGTAACGAATGCGCCCGCAATCTTTATGGATTTGATGAATAAAGTTCTAAGGCCGTTCATTGATTTGTTCGTCGTAGTGTTTATCGACGATATTCTCGTGTACTCCAAGTCAGAGAAGGAGCACACCGAGCATCTGGCAGCAGTTTTGGGGAAGCTTCAAGTGCAGGAGTTGTATGCCAAGCTGTCCAAGTGTGATTTCTGGAAATCTGAAGTGACATTCCTAGGTCACATCCTTTCTAAGGAGGGAGTGACAACTGACCCTCAGAAGATAGAGGCAGTGAGAGATTGGGCAAGGCCTACTACAGTGAAGGAAGTCAGAAGTTTTCTTGGACTGACTGGATACTACAGGAGATTCATTCAAAGTTATGCTCAGTTAGCTGCATCGCTTACTAGTTTGACCAAGAAGAGTGTGAACTTCAAGTGGACTGAGCAATGTGAGGCGAGCTTTCAGGAGTTGAAAGAGAAGCTGACTACTGCACCTATTTTGGCTTTGCCTAGAGCAGGTGTTGAGTATGATGTTTACAGTGATGCTTCACATCGTGGGCTTGGTTGTGTCTTAATGCAAGAGGGAAGAGTAATCGTGTATGGGTCTAGGAAACTACGACCGCATGAGGAGAATTACCCGACTCATGATCTGGAGTTGGCTGCGATTATCTTTGCCCTGAAGCAATGGAGACATTACGTGTATGGCGAGAAGCTGAACATGTACACGGACCACAAAAGCTTGAAGTACATCAATCAGCAGAAGGATCTGAATTTGAGGCAGCGGAGATGGTTGAAGGTACTTGAGGACGTTCGTCCGGAGATTAAGTATCACCCGGGAAAGGCTAATGTTGTTACTGATGCACTTAGCCGCAAGAGCAGTCTGGCAAGTTTCATTACGAATCAGTGGTAGCTGGTAGAGGAGTTAGATCGAGCTAGTATTGAAGTCGTTCTGCGTGACTTGGGAGCATCCTTAGCTCAGTTGAGACTTCAACCGATACTGAACGAAAGGATTATTGCAAGTCAGAAGGCTGATGCAGAGTTTCAGAAGATGTTGGAGCAGGTTGGTGCTGGCAGGTTGCCCAGATTTCAAATCAGGGATGGAGTGCTGTGGTTTGGAGAGAGGCTGTGTGTTCCGGATCAGGCGGACCTGAAAGAGAGTATCCTTCAGGAGGCGCATGCTACTCTTTTGTCTGTACATCCTGGGAGTACCAAGATGTATAGGGACATCAAGCAGCATTTCTGGTGGTCAGGTTTGAAGCGGGATGTGGCCGAATTTGTGTCGAAGTGTGAGGTTTGTCAACAAGTCAAAGCCGAGAATAAAAAACCTGGAGGTCTATTGCAACCGTTACCTATTCTGGAATGGAAGTGGGATAACATCAGTATGGATTTCATTATGGGTTTACCCAAGAGTTCTAAAGGCAATGATGCGATTTGGGTTATAGTCGATAGATTAACCAAGTCTGCTCACTTTTTGGCAATGAAACTTACTGCTTCGATGGACAAGTTGGCTGAGATGTATGTTGGTGAGATTGTCAGGCTTCGTGGCGTTCCGTTGACGATTGTATCCGATCGAGATGCGCGGTTTACATTGCATTTCTGGAGGAGTCTTCAGATAGCTTTGGGTACCAAGACAGATTTCAGCACTGCTTTTCATCCCCAGACTGATGGGCAGACCGAGAGAGTCAACCGTATTCTTGAGGATATGCTTCGGTGTTGTATACTAGACTTTGGAGGCAGTTGGGAAAGGCATTTACCTTTGGTAGAGTTTGCCTACAATAACAATTTTTAGACTAGCATTGGGATGGCGTCGTACGAAGCTTTATATGGCAGGAAGTGCAAGACGCCTGTTTGTTGGTTCGAAGTTGGGGAGCGTCAGTTGTTTGGTCCTGAGCTTGTTCAGCAGACCTCTGAAAAGATTGATCTGATCAGGAAGATGTTGGTGGAAGCTCAGAGCAGGCAGAAGAGCTATGCAGACAACCGGAGAAGGGACCTTGAGTTTGAGGTTGGTGACTTTGTCTTTCTGAAAGTATCGCCCAGTAAAGGCGTGATCCGTTTCGATAAGAGTGGGAAGTTAGCCCCGAGGTTTATAGGCCCATATAAGATATTGAAAAGGATCGGAAAAACTGCTTACCGGCTTGAGTTACCGGAAGAGTTGTCTCAGGTGCACAATGTCTTTCATGTGTCTTTGCTGAGAGGTTATATACTAGATCTGAGTCATCATTTGCTTGAAGTGCCGGAAGGTTTGCAGTTGGATCTGAATTACATCGAGTCTCCTGTCGAGATTGTTGATCGTCAAGAGAAAGTCTTGAGGAATAAGACAATACCGATGGTCAAGGTAGTCTGGAGAAACCATTTGGTTGAAGAGGCTACTTGGGAATCTGAGGAGAAGATGTTGAGAGATCATCCTGAGCTTTTAGTTTGAGTTGTATTTTTGTATTTCTCTTATGCTTATTTTGTTTCTCGCTCTTGACTGTAATTCCGGGGACAGAACTATTCTAAGGAGGGAGTGTTGTAATGCCCCGATTTTCATTTATGAAAATTACTTATTTATTTTGCACATAGTGTGCACGTGCAGTTTTCGTAATATGAAATCTTATAATTTTCTTTATGGATGATGAGTATATGCATATGTATGTATATATGTTCTTTAAATTATTTTCAAATAAACACAAGCCCCAAAACCTAATTTATTTATTTTGTAAAAACTAATATTTTGGCCCATCAATTGAAGCCCATGAATTAATTCTTTTAATAACAACTTGTGAGGTAACATCTTTTAAAAGATTATTTTTATAATGTATAATGTACAAGTTTTTATATGGAGACTAGAATAGCACGTGCATGCAACATGGTGTGCATTGCACACTATTCTCCTTGGCCAGTTTTGGAGAAGTAGAGTTAGTGTATGGGTGGTTACTTACTTGGGTAGTTACTACAACTCCTACTCTCATCCTAGCCCTCCATCTCATAACCGTCTACTAAATCCTAGCCCTCCATCTCACACAAAATTGTGTATAAATACCCCCTCACTTACTTGTTTTCTACACAAAATTTTATTGTGAGAAGAGAGTTATATTTTTTTAAGAGAGTTAAGAGTGAGTGCTTTTGGAGGCCGGCCATCACTTCTGAGGGAGCTTCGGTGTGGAGCAAGGAACCGTGCATCGCATTAAGAAGCTTTACGGGATTCGTTTATTTCGTCAACAAGGTGGGTGTTTCTCAGGACTTCAATATAGAGATCATGCTAGGGCTAATATTGATTGTTATCATATTTGTGAAAGGTGGGTGTTTCTCAGGACTTCTAATATAGAGATCATGCTAAGCCTAATATTGATTGTTATCATATTTGTAAAAGGTGGGTATTTCTCAGGACTTCTAATATAGAGATCATGCTAGGGCTAATATTGATTGTTATCATATTTGTGAAAGGTGGGTATTTCTCATGACTTCTAAAATAGAACTCATGTTAAGATTGAGATTGAATTGTGTATGTATTTATACACTGAAGTGAAAAGATGATTTCTAAATTAATACTGTACGAAATGTTGAAAATACGAATGAATGAAAAAGAGCTAACGATAATTAGAGAACTGGAAATGACCGGTACTGTCGACCGATCATGCGAGCAGTCGACTGGTACACTGAAATAAAATATGTACAGTTCAGAATTCCATGAAACAATGTATTTAATATGAATTTTTAACTTAATTTTCTAGCATGCTAAATTAGAATAATATTCATCTTCGTAGATAAATGATGAGTAAAGGAAAAATGTATGTTTAGTATCTCATTGGAGAAAAGAAAATATTAGTATGTGAAATTTACATTTAATCATAAACTATGCTATGATGATGGTGAATAGATAAGAATCACATGTTTATGTTGGCATTTGAACGTACTGTAATTGAATAAAATGTTGTGTGCTAAATGAAGAACAGAAGGGAGAGATGACCCCTTAATTTGAAAATTTACCCTGTTCAGTCGACTGAATGTATGTAACAGTCGACCGTACTGAACTTGAAAAGATGTATAATTGAACTCTGCAGAACAGCCGTCTGGTTTGAATGACAGTCGACTGCCCCGTAAATGATATTTAGATTTTGAACGCTGCGGAACAGCCGACTGGCCATGTGCAGCAGTCGACTCTTCCGAGCGGTTATTGAAGAACTTTCTTCGACTGAACAAGTCGACTGGATAAGCTCTAAGTCGGCTGTCCAGATCACTTTTGATATCTCAGAAATTCTATGAATTGTTTTATGGTAAAGATTATGAATCTTATGTTGAATGAATATTGGTTGTGACAATTTAAGTAAACTCTATTTGTCTTTGTATGAATTTATACCTGAAATGAAGCGAATCATTTATTTGAATCTATGAAAGTTGTACGAATGTGAAAGTTATGGACATGGAAAAGGAAAATCTATTGAGATTATGAAAATGAACTCATGAGTTGGTAACGCTCAATTTTGGTAATTGTGAATTGAAATGGAAACAAAAGAGTAGCTAAGTCTCCCACCGGCAATTGGAAATAAATGAAATGAAATTTGAAAAGAAAGACCAAGGTTGGTCATGTTGAATGAATGATTAAGTCCGGTATAGTGGAGAGACTAACTCTAGAGCTTTGATTTTGTTCATGATTCTAATAAAATAAGGACTAGATACATAGTGAAGATATGATGAAAGTAAGAGAAAAACATTGAGTATGAGGGCCATTGGAATGGCGGCAAGAGCGTATCCCAGGATGTCCCATGATGAGTCATGATAGGGCGTGGATACTGCTCCAGAGTACCGTCCCGGTGGCGACGCTCGTGGGGTGTTTGATGACTGCGGGTGGTGTCATGTCTATGGTAGGAGCTGAATTACCACAGGATGCCTGCATGATGAGTCATGTGTCAGTGCGTTGGGATTCCCTCCGGGCGCCTAGATATGAGTTCGTATGTCGGAAAACATCTAGGATACTTACCGTAGTTACAGTAGTAGATTAAGTCATGACGAGGGATTGAACCCTACAAGATGAAGTACGATTAAGGGCATGCCCTCGGACCTATGTAGTATGAGATGCATAGAATTCGAACAAGTGCGCATTAGTGTCATATAATATAAATAATTGCATTGTTTTGTAAACTCAACCCACTATGTTCAGTCGACTGTCGTTAAGGAATCAGTTGACTGTACTCAGGAGCTTCTAACAAGCGCAAAATTAAGGTTCTTCATTCCAGTGTATCATCCTCACAGTGATGGATTAGTCTTGAGTAAATCTCGAATCTTCTTTATTTGGTTGCTTTTAGGCTGTTTCCTATGGAAAAGAGAAAAGAAGAATAAATTACCAAAGATAGAGAGTTTAATTGTCTAATTGCATTCAAATTATTGCTCCAAAATATGGACATTAACAGATTTATCAATAGGGAAGGATCAGAAGTTCTGTTGGTCTGAGGCTTGTATTGAGGCTTTTGCTGAGTTAAAGAACAGGTTGACGTCAGAGCCAGTGTAGACTATTCCAGATGGTTCAGGCAGATTTGTAGTTCAATGTGACGCTTTTGGTAAGGGTCTTGGAGCAATTCTGATGCAGAAGGGCCGAGTCGTTGCTTATGCATCGAGGCAGTTGAGGCCACATGAGAAGAACTATCCGACTCATGACTTGGAGTTAGCGGCAGTGATTTTTGCTTTGAAGCTGTGGAAACACTATTTACTTAGGGACCGAGTGGATATCTTTACTGACCACAAAAGTCTCAAGTACGACTTCACCCAATAAGAGTTAAACATGAGGCAAAGGTGTTGGTTGGAGCTTATGGTCGATTATGATATCAGTTTGCAATACCATCCTGGTAGAGTAAACTTGGTGCCAGATACTTTGAGCAGGAGACCGACAGCTATGTTCCTGACTTAGCAGAAAGATTTGGTAAAGCAGATGCGGAGGATGAAGTTGGATGTGTTGTTGCCGAGTTCTGATCGGAGTTGTTTGGTGCTCCAGCTTCAGTCGTCTCTTGTTGATCAGATCAAAGAGACTCAGGCTGGTGATGAGCAGTTGCAGGGTTTCAGGGCAGAAGTTGAGTCTGGTTCCCGAATGGATATGGTTATTCATGCTGATGGATCGCTTCATTTTGGGTCCAAGTTGTGTGTCCTGAAGGGTGAAGTTCGTCAGAGGTTGCTTGAAGAAGCCCACCAGTCACCGTATTCTATTCATCCTGGAGGTACTAAGATGTTTCGGGATTTGAAGATTCATTTCTGGTGGCATGGTATGAAGAGGGTTGTGGCTCGATTTGTATCTCAGTGTTTGATCTGCCAGCAGGTGAAGGCAGAGCATCAGAGAACCACCGGACTTCTTCAATCGCTTTCCATTCTGGAGTGAAAGTGGGAACACATCACTATGAATTTTGTGTCCACCTTGCCGAGGAGTCCCAAGTGTCATAATGCCATTTGGGTGATTGTCGACTGACTGACGAAGAGTGCTCACTTCATTTCCTTCCATGTCGGATAGTCTACTGAGAGCCTAGTTGAGAAGTACATGCAAGAGATTGTCAGACTTCATGGAGTTCCAGTTAGTACTGTATCCGACAAAGATACGAGATTCAGGTCTCAGTTTTGGGAGAGCCTTTAGAATAGTTTGGGGAGTAAATTAAAGTACAGTATAGCTTTTCATCCCTAGACAGATGGACAATCAGAGAGGACCATCCAGACTCTAGAGGACATGTTGAGGTCCTGTATGCTGCAGTTCGGTGGATCATGGGAGGACCATTTGCATCTCGTAGAGTTCTTGTACAATAACAGCTTTCAGGCCAGTCTTAAAGCTGCACCATTCGAGGCATTTTATGGGCAGAAGTGCAGATCACCAGTATGCTGGGATGACATTGTTGAGTGAAAGTTGTTGGATCCAGAGTTGATCACCAGGATAGTTGATGCGATGACTCAGATCAGGAAGCACTTGCAGGCAGCTCAGAATAGGCAGCGGCGATGGGCTGATGTCCATCGGAGAGATTTGGAGTTTGAGGTTGGTGACCATGTTTTCCTAAAGGTATCGCCTTGGCGAGGTGTCATTCGGTTTGGTGGAGGGGGCAAGCTCAGCCCTAGGTTTATTGGACCGTTTGACATTGTGGAGTGAGTATGCAAGGTGGCCTATCATCTTACATTGTCTTCAACTTTATCAGGAGTGCACGATATTTTTCATGTCTCACAACTCAGGAGATATATCCGAGATGAGAGCCACGTGATTGACTATTCTGAGTAGACCGTGCGGCCGGATTTGACTTGTGAGATTCTACCAGTTGCTATTTTGGATCGGCAAGAGAAAGTGCTTAAGAACAAAGTCATCAAGCTGATTTGTGTTTCTTAGAATCCTCACTCGCTGGGTGATTCGACTTGGGAGCTGGAGGAGGAAATTCATCAAAAGTTTTCCCATCTATTTGTGTAGTATTTTTTGTGTTTTGTTCTCTATTTTCTTTTCGGGGTTACCCTATGTACTTCTTGTTTGAATTTCGAGAACGAAATTCTTCTTGTTAGGTGGGTAGGATTTGTAACCCCAGTTTTTCAATTCTGTATTTTTGTATGTATTTTCTTTTTTTAGTATTTATTCAGCTTGTATTTATTTTTGGACCATGTATTGGATTTTCTTTTTCTATATATCTGTCTATTTGATTTCGTCGTCTTTTTATTTGCTCTTCTTGATTCACTTTTTCAATCTATTGTTTCGTCTCTATTTGATCGAGCTATTATTTTTTATCCTCTTTATTTTATATTGTTCATGCCCTATTTTATTTACTCTTTTTGTCCCCATTCCTATTGGATCCTTTTTATCATATAAACCGATTAAAATCCACTACCCAAATTAAACCATATTAACCCAATAACCTATCCTACCCGTTACCCAAACCCATTATAACCAAACCATCATAACCAACTACCTATATATAACCCATGCTGCACCCCCCACCCCCCTGTTCATCTAACCAGCCACCCTACTCTCTCTCCCCGTTCAGCATCCTCCCGACCTCCAAAACCCTCATCTCGACCCTGATTCCTTGACCTCTTCCCCTGTGCTCCTCCCTAGCACCTCCACACCTCCCCTCCAGCCTAACCCCATCTCCCGCCATCCTCCTTCATCCCGATCACCCTCTCCTTGTTCTCTGCCGTAGGCAGCAGCCGGTGCCTCCTTGGTTCCCTCTCCTTGTCGCGTCGCAACCCAACATCGTCGGCATGAATCAAAATGGGAAACACGGGCCCACTTTCGAGTACACGTTTCTGAACTATCCACTATTAGATCTTTTTCTTAACCCCGGCTTGGTTATTTATTATTATGGTTATCAAACAGACATGAATGTGTACTAAATAGTCTCAAACTAACATGGTATAATCAGGATTAGGTTCAGGGAAACAAATAATCATGCATGGATGATATACCTTCACATAAATGAGCAAAACAGTGTATTTTCATAATCAGAAAAGCATGACAGATCAGTACTAAAACAGTAATTTTTGTCGCTACAGAAATGCAAGCATGGATCCGTCAAAGGATCTGGAAAATAGACTTCCACACGAATCCAGCGAGTATAAATAAGCTATATAGTATTTCACAACATCATAACTCAAAATAGGTTCGAAGACAGAAAATATTTTCAGTCAGAAATCAGGAAAACGAGTTCTCAATAAAAAAAAGAACATCAAAACCTCTCAAATAAAATCAGAAAAAATCTGGGGTATTACCCTGTATGTCTAGAATCAAAATTTAAAGTTTTATAATATTCCAGTAAAAATAGATCAGTCATCAAAAATACGAAAGCATCGAGACAACATAGTTTAACGAATCTGGAAATCTCAGCACTGTTGTACGAAAACTAAGATATCTCGCAACCAGTGAATCGAAATCCAATTCTGCAAAGGGGGCATGAAAATAGATAGATTTTACTAACTTTCATATTTCACAAAGAATTTGCATACAATATAGGGAAGTATTGTGAAAATATAGTTCTATACTAAACAGTAAGCAAAATACAACATGAGAAGATTTTAGAAAAGAGCATGTAACACCATATAAAACTTGTCATTAAAATTAATCAAAAATCTGGGTAGTCCCCAACTTCATAAAGAAACACTGACCAAAATATTAGATCAAGATAATATGTATAGAATAGTTCTTGAAAATAGTTTGTTAACAAAATTGACCCAAAACAGAATCTGGAATTGATTGACACGTCTGTATCAAAACATTCATAACTCAGTCATACGACATCCAAATCAAGCAAAATCAGTGGGATTTGAAAATAGAAAAAATTATCTAAAATTTATCTTTTATTTTGGAATCAATATTCTCACTATAGCATAGACGAAAACAACAAACAACACCGAACATTCAGAAAATACAGATTTCACACTTCTAATTAAGAACATAATAACTTCAAGAATATTGATCCAAACATATCCAAACTTGAAATACAACCTACCAAACATCTAAACATTATGATTTAGGGTTATTAACAAGTCCACACCTATTGTATCACATGGGTATTCATCCAAACACAAATTCACACCATTATTCACCTACATGACTAAAAATTAAGAATCGGGCAGAACCTAAGTTATCTCCTATCAAGATTTGTGTCGTGAGTCAATTATGGCCAAATTATTCTAATAGAGACAAAACACATCAAGAAAAATAC
Organism: Hemerocallis citrina; assembly: GCA_017893485.1. Classification (NCBI taxonomy): domain Eukaryota; kingdom Viridiplantae; phylum Streptophyta; class Magnoliopsida; order Asparagales; family Asphodelaceae; genus Hemerocallis; species Hemerocallis citrina. The sequence goes on from CM030359.1 coordinate 78,450,999, forward strand.
AATCTTTGGTCGTCTCTAGACCCAACTACACTATATGTGAACTTTTTGACTTGTATCAAACTAATGAATTGTAGTACAAGTTACTTGCCTTGATTTGAAGATGAAGAACGATGCCAATCGAAAGTGGAAGCAATTCCCACGAACGAAAATTCACGGACTCGCGAACGATCCACCCGCACTCGAGCGCGCGCAATAAAAATCCAAGAGCAAGAGAGCGCGAGACGGCGGATGGAGAGGAAGCGGGAGAGATGAAGCACGGAAATATGGTGCAATGGTTAGGAAAAGAACAAATATAGGCTTCATGCGTTTTGAAAATATATATAAGGATATATATATATAAATTAGGGTTTGAAGAAGGGGGTGGGGGCACACAAAGTGGACGGCTACAAGGAAAAAAAAGAAGAGAAAGGGTCGGGTGTGCCTTGGTGCAATCCGGGTGTGGAGGGGTGGAAACAAGCAGCTACGGTAGGATGCAGTTCACGGGAATTGGTAGACTTGGTGGGTTTTTAATTAGGAAGGTTTAAAGATAATAGGTAGAATGGTAGGAGTAAATCGGATGGTATAGAAAAAAAATGGTATAGGATTAGTATATAGGTGTAGGATTAAATGTGGGTAGGGATTAATCAGATGATATGGTAGTATAGGTTAACGCCCAGGGAAAATAGGAAATGTATGCATGGTAAATTCGAATGGCTTTAGTGGTTGGGAGTCAACATGGTAAGATTTAGGGAAGGGATTAACATACTGGTGGTTTATATGGTAGGAATGGTTTATATTAGGTAGGATATATAGGTAATAGGTGTAGTAATAGGTAAATGGGTTTTAGAAATTATATAATGGGTTTAAATGGGTATATAAAAATCCAATAAAGAAAAATGAATATATAAATTTAATAAAATAACAAATAAAAATATTGTCTCTAATAAAATGTAATTTGCATTAAAAAATATAATTTATACAATTAGTAGATAGAATGGATTTTTAATAACTAGTCAACAATAACAATAATAAGAATAATACTAATAAGAGTAATAGTAACAAAATAAGAATTTTTATTATAATATAAAAATCATAGAAAATAGTTGCAAATAAATTTATTGATCGAAAACAGATTTTAATAGGAGATTTAAAATTAAAAAAAATACATTTTGACAAAAGAGTTTGAAAGCGAAAAAGAAAAAAATAATTTGCGAATTTTTTTTTTAAATACAGAAAACATAAAAATACATTTTTGGGAAAACAGGGGATTACAAACCCATTAAAACTTTATTAATACCCAAACCCATTCACCCAAACTCTACCCACACCCGAAATACCCTAACCCGTTAATTCCTAACAGCCCAACATCCGAAACCCACCTGTTCTCCCCTTCAACCAAAAACCCTAATATTACCCACCTATATATTACCCCTCTACTGTGCCTTTTCATCTTCCATCTAACCCCACAGCCGACTTTTCACCTTCTTCATCAAACCCAGCCTTTTTCCTATCATCTTCTACCTCCAACCCTCTTCTCAACCCTGTGCTCCTCCGCCAGCCAGGCCGTACCCCTACCTCGATAACAACCCCAACGCCCCATCACAACGTCGCGTCGCCCCCTGTGTGCACCCCCGACTGCAGCTTCAACCCATCTCCCTTCCTCCCAGTCGACACAACGCTTGCACCGACCTCCCTCCTGTCTCCCTCTCTCTCCAGCGTCCCTATGTCGCGACCCCCACCGTGCCATGGCAGCTCCAGTCACGACGATCTCCCGTCGTCCTCCACTCCCTCCCCCTTCGGCGCGACTGCAGTGCCATCGACAGCCGCCTGTCACTCCCATATCCTCTCGGTGCGCCGCAGCCGCGACTTAGCAGCCCAACGGCCACCGGCGTCAACTGTCCCCCGTGCGTCTCCCGGTCTTCCTCCGCAGCCACCTGCGGCAATACCTCCACCGCCGCGACCCTCTCCCTGTCGCCGGTGCCGTCCCCTACCCGCCATCCGCCATCCGAGCAGCCAGTGCTATGTTTTGATATTGGGTTCTTTGGTCATCTTTGAATTTGGGCTGTCGGATGTCACGCCCCGCTTCCCAAAAATACAGAATACGGGCACGTAACACAAGCCCAGCGAATGAATATAATCATCCTTAAGCTGTTTCAGAAATCTTTACAATATATATCACAGGCAGTATATCAGAGTCAACATATATCAGAGTCAATATATATCACAGTCGGAAGCAAAGAGTGGAACCAACATGCATCGTTGAGATAATTTTACCAACAGGAATTAATTGAAACCAAATATCTTGTTCTCAAATAAAAACAGAGTCTGGAACAAATATTCTGGGTCACATCGCCCAAATACAAATAATACTCAAGTCTCAAGTACAGAAATAATCAAGTTCACGAATACAGAATAAAGTTCTAACAGAAAACAGAAATAATAATCAGCAACTAGTACTGTGAACCACCAGTACCTTCTTGAATCTGTCCACCGTAATCTGCAATCATCGAATGCAGGAAAAAGGAAAAGAAGAAAACACAGTACCCGTCAATGGCAAGTCCAGGGTCACAAATAGAATAGGATACAAGAACATGGACACTATCTAATCACAGGATATACTAACAGGTATAGGTAAACATATGTCAACAGTTAAACAGTTAAACAGGTAACATGTATAATCATCAGGTATTCAGGTAATCAGGTAAATCTGTATCAAGTATCAGGAAAACAGGTAACAGAAATATCAGGTAACAGGTAACAGGTATACAGGTAACAGGTAATCATGTATTAATATCTTGTATTATTACTACCTAGGTAACACTTCATGTGCCATCTTTTTATCACATGGTTGTTACAGTCAATGCAGTTTCGCTTTAGATTTCATAGTGGACCATAGAGGGCAGTATACTCAGGTACAGGAAAACAGGTTCATGAATCATAACAGGTACACGAATCATCCGATTCATGCAGCAACAGGTTCATGAAGCAACAGGTACACGACCAACAGGTACGTGCAGCAACAGGTAACAGGTACATGAACCAAAGGTCCATGCAGCAACAGGTAACAGGTACATGAACCAACAGGTCCATGCAGCAAAATGGGAAACACGGACCCCCTTCCGAGTACACATTTCTGAATTATCCACTACTAGATCATTCCCTTAAACCCCGGCTTGTTTCTTTTATTATTAAGATCATCAACAGGCATGAGAGTGTACTAAATAATTTCAAACTAACAGGTTATAATCAGGTTTAGACTCAGGGAATTAGATCAGTAAGTATAGATACCAAACATTCACAAATACGAGCAAAATGGTATATGTTTATAAACAGGACAGCAAGACCAGTCTGTACAAAAACAGTGATCCAATGATCTACAGGCATGCAAATGATGATCCGTCGAAGGATCTGGAAACTAGACTTCCACACGCTTCTAACGGGTATAATAAATCCACATGCTATTTCGCAACATCTCGACTCAAAACACAATTCAACACAGTTTTCATGTACAGCCAGAAAACAGGGGAATAACTTAAACCACATGAAAACAGCATACAAAGTCATTAATTAAACCCACGAAAATTCTGGGGTAATCCCCTATATGTATAGTCTCAAATATAAATTTTCATATTTTTCCAGAAAGTATAGATATGTTTTCAAAAATAGAAAGTAACCCATAACACAGTTTTGATGGATCTGGAATTCTTGCTGTACAAAATCATGCATATCTTGCACACAGCGCATCAAAATCCACTTCCGCCAAAACGGGATGAAAGTATACACAATTACCCAACTTTCATATCTCACATGAAATATTCATACAGTAATTAGAAATAAGGTGAACACGGCATTCAACATATAATCACACGCAGTTTACAGCAAAAGCGATCTATAGAAAAGGATGTAAGGCATCACTCAAAACTCATCTTTTAATTACCACAAAAAATCAGAGAACTACCTAACATCATATTGAAACACTGGAAAAAATCTTGTGGCATGAAATTATGTCTAACTTGGATCTTGAAAATAAATTGGTGATAAAATCTACCCCGAAATGAATCTGGGAACTACCGGCATAAAGTTACTAAAATAATCATAACTAATTCATATGAACTCCAAACGGGATGAAATCAGTGGGATTAGAAATTAGATTCAATTCTCTACAAATTACTTAGAAATAGCCATGTTGAGATTCGGATTCTAATTTAGGTAAAAACAACAATCAATCCAGTTCAATCCAAATTTCCAGATTTCTCAACTAACTTCAAAACGTCATAACTTCCTCAAAAAATCATCCAAACTCTTCCAAATTCGAAACGCAGCCTACCCAAAATCTAAATATCATACCTAAGAGTTTCTAACATGTCAAAATCTAATATTTCCCATATGGGTATTCAAACATACATCGGGTATACAATATGTCGCATACGCGATCCAAATCTCGTTTGGGTGAATCCTAAGGCACAAACCTATCAAACTTCATGTCCTAAGTCGTCTATGGCCTGTTTTGAACAATAGAGACAAAACCCACAATTAAAAACATGATCTTTGTCCGTCTCTAGTCTCAACCTATCCTATGTGTGAACTTTCTACTTGTATCAACCTAAGAAATTTAAGTACAAGTTACTTGCCTTTTTGTGATGACGAATGCGACGAATCCAAGCCTTTCAAAGAAAACCCACGAGCAAGACGCCTTCTAACGCAATTTCGAGCGAAACCCATGAACAAAACGTGCCAACGGTTGATCTCTTTGACACACGAACCAAAGTGGGAGGTGCCCACAATACAAAATAGCGGGGAGAGGTGTAAAGGTGTTGTTTTGTGGAGGGTGGTGCTGGTTTGGTGCTTGCCGGCCACAAGAAGAAGGAGAGATGAGGTAGAATCGAGGCGAAGTAGTATAGAAAGATGGAGAGGGAAGGTATGGGTGATCGGCCAAGGCAAGAGAGATCAAGGGGATGTCGGCCTAGGGTTGAAGAAGGCAGGCCGGGATTGATTCAAGTGGAGGCCGGTTTGGAATAGGAGAGGGAGAGAGAAAAATATTAGGGTTAGGGATTAATTAGTATTAGGGGTATATATAGGAGATCAAATATGGGTTAATGGGTAGTGGATATCAATATGAAACAATAGGTATACAATTGGATAATGGATATTGGGTAGATTTCAAATGGAGATACAAAATACAATGAATCCTATAGCTCCTAAAAATCTCCTTAAGGCCAAAAATCTCAGATTGGTCAAAACTCTCCTAAAAATCCACCATGAACCTAAAATAATATTTATACATGAACGAGATCAAGAAATTGAGAAAAAGAGCTCAAAATGTCGAAAAACGGCCAAACGGCGCACAATCAACAAAAGGAGGTCAAAACTGCCAGAAAAATATTATAGAATAAAGATAATTAAATTTATTGTTCCGAAAAATATAGTAGAAAATATTAATTCACAAAAATGAAAAATACCCTCAAAATACCAAAAGTGAAAAACAGGGGTTACATCGGATCTTCCGCAATCATCTTGATCATCTTGATCTTGATTACTTCGGTTATGGGCCGTCCGTTTGCTTGTGATCTTGATCTTGATTGATTGATTCCTAGTCATCCGTTGATTTGATCTTGATCATCACCATCGGGGTGATCTTGGCCATCCGTTGGATCTTAATCATCATACTTGATTGGATATAGGCCATCGATCTCCTCTTGATCATCCGATTAGATCCTAACCATCCGATCTCTTCTTGATCGTCACGATCATGATGATAATCAATTTCCATTGATCGCAGCCGTTCGATCGATTGATCTTGATCTTCATCATTATCTTCATCATCAAGAAATCTGACCGTCCGATCTGATCCGATCATATTGATCTTGATCTTCGATCTCAGCCGTCCGATTGTGTTCGTGATCGTGTGTTCATGATAGGTTCGTGATCCGTTCGTTGGTTTGTGTTCGTGATTGGTCCGTGATCTGTTCGTTGTGTTCGTGCTCGGAAATCTGTTTCTGTCGTCGTCTCTCAGGCAAGTAACTTGTACTCAACTTCCTTTGTATGATACAAGTCATAAATACTGCTTGTAGTGTAGTTGGGTTCTAGAGACAACTAGTGTGTGTGATGGATGTTCTTGATGAGTTTGTCTCTATAGTGTTTTGACTATAGTTGACTCACGACACAAAATTTGACATGAAACAACCTAGATTTTGCTCGTTCTTGATATGATGTCTATATGAAACAATTATGAGAACTCGTGTGCTTGTGAGACCCATGTGAGATACTTGTTGTGGACATGTTGTATACCTTATTTCATGTTGTTTGGACACTTGGTAGACTTGGTTTCATGTTTGGTTATGTTTGGATAAAGTTTCGTTGGATCTATGTTGATTTTTGTTTGTGAGTAAAATCTGTATTTTGCCGTTATTCTGTCTTGATCAGTAATTTAGACCATATTATGGTCAGAATCTTAATTTCAGTATAAAACATGATCTGTAGAAAAATTTGTCTTCTTTCCACCCCCTCTGACCTTGCTCGATTTCGTTTTCGTATGTGTGAGATATAACTGTTTTACTACAGAGGTGTAGATCAATTCCAGATTTCGTTCTTGATGATTTTGATGACTAAATTATTTTGATACTTGTGCTACACATATTATTTTGATCCAAAACTTTGGTCAATATTTCTTTATCTAATTAGGGATGACTCAGAATTTTGGTGGATTTTATTGATGAGTTTATACGCCATTTCATGCCTGTTTATAAAAGCTATACTTACTGTATTTTACTCGCTGTTCTGTAAAAAATTGTATTTTCACCCTAATTCCTTTGACTGTATGAAAAATATTTATGAAATATGAAAGTTAGACTATTTTGTCTATTTTCTTCGTCCTTTGACGGATTTGGATTTCGTTTCACGGTTGGCGAGATATTACAGTTTTTGTACAGCAGTGTTGGGAATTCCAGATTTGCCAAACTATCGTTTATTGATATTTTATGATTTTTGATAACTGATCTAACTTTACTGGAAAATTTTGAAACTTTATTCTCTGATACTAGACATATAGGGGAAGACCCCTGTATTGCCCCGAATCCCAAATACACTGAATTCGAGATGTTCTACAGGATCTTTCCACTTCCTTTAGTACCATTTTACAAGGAAATTTGAACTTTTCACTTTACATCAGAGTTTACATCAAACTTTACACTTTACATTGCACAGCGGAAGTAAAAATTTACAACAATTTAATAAATGTACAACAGCTTTGAATAATCTTTAAGCATTTGTTCCTCTTTAACCTTTATCAAGTCATTTACCTGCATATAAGACTGTGGGTACGTCAGTTTATTCAACCGACGAACATTATACACGGCCATCCTCTCTATGCCGGAAATAGTATAACTTATTTTTCATATTTAACAAACACAAACTTGTCACATATCAAACTAAAGGGACTACCCTATTGATGTCGTGTTGTGATGGTGCATTTAGTCCTTAATGCAGTTATTTATGTTACATGACACTAATGCGCACTTGTTCGGATTCTATGCATCCCATACTATATAGGTCCGAGGGCAAGCCCTTAATCGTTCTTCATCTTTGTAGGGTTCAATCCCTCGCCATGACTTAATCTACTATTGTAATTACGGTAGGTATCTTAGATGATCTATGAGTACAAGCACGTGTACAGAAAACCTGGAGGGGAATCCCACGTTATGTCACGACGCATCGTGAAGACAGCCTGTGGCAATTCAGCCTCCTTCATGGCACACGATCCTCTTGCAGTCACCAAACATCCCATAAGCGTCGCCACTGGGACGGTACCTTGCAGCAGTATCCACGTCATGTCACGACGCATCGTGAAGACACCCTGTGAATACTCTCACGCCGCCAATCCAATGGCCCTCATACTCATGTTTTTCTCCTACTTTCATCACGTCTCCACTATGTACTAATCCTTAGTTTTTTCAGAATCATGAACAAAATCAAAGCTCTAGAGTTAGCCTCTCCACTAAACCGGACTTATTCATTCATTCAAACATGACCAACCTTGGTCTTTCCTTTCAATTTTCATTTCATTTCTTTCCAAATGCCGGGGGAGACTTAGCTACTCCTTTGTTTCAATTTCAATTCAAATTTCCAACATTGAGCATTTCCACTCATAAGTTCATATGTTGAGTTATCATACTCAAATAGCATTTCTCTTTTCCAATCAAGATTTCTAAATTGTTCAATAGTCCATAATTATACATTAAATTCAACCATTCATCATGTAACTCATAAAATGTTATTTTCACATAAAAACCCACATCACTAATTATTCAATCAAAGGTGAACATTTACACTTCATATCTTCCACACTATTTTCAAATGAGAATAAATTGCATCACATTACAGAATATAATTTCTTTTTGCCACATTAATTTTCTAATCCTTCATTTCAAGTCATTTTTGCAAGATATAATTTCACAACAATATATATATATATATATATATATATATATATATATATATATAGAACCATAGTTCTATTTACACATTTTATTCTCAAATTATGTTTTATTTCATACAAATGATCCCCAAATTATTTTTCTTAAGTCCTACATATTTTTAGAAGAATAATCATATTTTTTTCCACAATTTTTTGATCACCAAAACATTAAAAAATAAGTTTTTCCAATCTTGCCGAGGGCAAGATTCGAACCCAGAACCCCGGAGAACACAGCCGACAAAACAAACCACTAGGCCAAAGGTGCTAGATGGTATAAGTACGGCGGAGAGCTTTAAATGCTCTCGGCTGCGCACTTTAACTTTTTTTTTTCAAAAATGCAAAAGTACGTTACTGGGGGGATTCGAACTAGCAACCTCAGAGAAACAGGCCGCGCGCTCCGACCACTTGAGCTACGTGCTCAGGTTGTCAAGTACACTTCGAAATTCTTTTTAAAACAATTCTCTCTGTTATTTAAAACATTTCGACGTTCATCGAATTCTCATTTCAATTTGCTTTTATAGAATTTACTGTAAATTTCCAAATTGGCTATGCTCAACCTAAATTATACTCCAGTATAATAAAGAGTAATTTTTTTCAATAATTAATACATATTTTCATACAACTAATTCGAAATATGAACTATCACTACCACATTTTCTTCTCTTTTCGACATTTTTTAGCAATTAGCATTCTAATCTCTTTATCACCAAATTACACATTAGTTCTCTGTCTTTAATCATTTACCCAACATACAAACTCATATTTTAAATTATTCATGCCCACATTAACACAAAAGATCTATTTAACACATGAAATAGCATTATCAATCTACTAACTTTTGTATGTAATTCTTGATGGTAATAAATGTGTTTTCTTCAATCAATCCATGATCCTAATCAATTCACATACAACTTAAATAATAGGACCACATACAAATTTGCATATCCACATTTCAATCATTCAATAAGTTATTTTTCCTAATTAAGTGTACTATTTTTAATCTCTTTCATGCTTCATTCATTCACTTCTAACATGCATTTCTAATTTAGAAATATGGAGAATTTACCCACCTCAATGGAGAGACAAACACAATTAGCAACTTCCTAAACAAAAGTCCTTGCACACGAACGGTCCTCCTCCTAGAAGCGCGCACTCGAGCCTCCAAGAACACCAAAGCCGAGCACCTCCACAAGCCACCGAGAGCACTCCAAAGCCGGCCCCTCTCCTTCTTGATTGATGCACCAACCCACACAATCTCTCAATCATTTAACTCACTAAAATAGCTACTAGATAATGTAATTGAACTATAGGTTTGGAAGGAAATAATTTTGCACAAGAATAACTAGCCATGGGGGTATTTATACTAAAATCTTGATGGAATGGAGGGCTAGGATCAAGTAATTGGTTACAAGATGGAGGGCTAAGATGAAAGTAGGAGTTGCATTAACTACCCACAACCAAGTAACCACCAAGCATGATCTCCATTAAAATTTTGATTTTCCCTCCAAAAAAGAATACAACCGGCCATGCTTGGAAAAGTGCATTTTGCACGTGTACGTGCAATGCACGTGCAAGCAACTAGGTCCAAAAAATTGTACATTAAATTTTTGTATAAAACTAAAATAGTCTTTAAATTGTATTCTACATGATAGGTTGTATAAAAATAGTTCATGGGCTTTAATTTTTTTTTGGGCCAAAATAATTATTTTAAAATAATAAATTAAATTAACTTTGGGCTTTTTAAAAAGAAAAAGCTTTTTGTCTAATTGAAAGAAGGCGTTATAGAAAAATAATCAAAGGCACATATTTAAATATCTATACTCATCATAATGAAAATAATCATAACACTTCAACCAAAAATATTGCACGTGCACACTACGTGCAAAATAAATAATTTTTCATTAAATGAAAAATCAGGGCATTACAACCCCAGATTTGTACTGGATTTATTTGAGGAGTTTTTATGCTGATTTCCTGCTCTTGAATTAGTTTTCCGGATTTTTGGCTGAACCTAATTTCTGTATTCAAATCAGTTTTGAGTTATGTTTTTGTGAACTAACCTATGACTTATTTGTATTCACTAGATTCGGTTGGAAGTCTATTTTCTAGATGTTTTGACGGATTCAGATTTGCATGTTTGTAACCCTGGGAGTCACTATTTTACTACAGTATGATCTTGCTGTCATGAACTAGAGACTTGGCTATTTTATTTTTTTTATGAACTATCTTGCACACGTACATGTTTATCTTGTATTGAACTTGTCATATGATCATGCCATGTTATTCTTGAGATATTTTGTACATCTACATTCTTGTTTGACATTAATAATAAATAACCAAGGCAGGGTTTAAGGGAAAAATCGAATAGTGGATAATTCAGAAACGTGTACTCAAAAGGGGCACATGTTTCATGATTACATGATTCATGCTTGATATTACTTGTCATGTTTCATGATTACATGATTCATGCTTGATATTACATGTTGCCATGTTTCATGACTACATGATTCATGCTTGATATTACTTGTTGCCACGTGATCATGACTACATGACTCGTGCTTGATACTACTTGTTGCCATGTGTTCACGATTACGTGACTCGTGCTTGATACTTGTTACTTGACTTGTTCCTGAGTACACTATCCTCTATGGTCCACTACGATATCTAAAGCGAAACTGTTTGTTGTAGCAATCATGCGGTGTGGGATGCATGAAGTGCTACCTAGATAGTAATCACTACAAGACTTGACACATGATACTTGAACATGATACTTGAACATGATACTTGAACATGATACATGCTTGCTTGATACTTGAACTTGATACATGAGACTTGAAACTTGACACTTGAAACATGATTACATGATACTTGACACTTGACACATGTTTACATGATACTTGATTACTTGACTCTTGATATATGCTACATGATACTTGATTACCTTACCATGCTAGATGTTATATTTTGACACCATGCTTATACCATGTTATTTGTTAGTTTTTTTCCATATACTTGTATCCTGCATTACAAGCGATCCGTAACTTGCAATTGATGGGTACTTGTTTTCTCTTTTCCTCTTCCCTGCAATTGTTGAATTTTAGATTTTGGAGAACCGATTTCAGATGGTATCGCTGACATGAAGTACTAGTGATGGATTTTATTATCATTATTTCTTGTTTTCTTGCTTGAACAATATTGTATTCTTGTACTTGGATTTATTCTTGTATGACCCAGGATTTTAACTTATTCATGTCATGACTATTTGAGATTAATATATTTTGGTTACAAGTATTCTTGTTGATATTTTGGTTCATATGTATATGTTGGTTGATTATTTTGCTTCCGACTCTGATTATTTCGTGAGATGTTGTAAAGAATCTTGAACAACTTAGGGATGATGAAAATCATTCGCTGGGCTTTTGTCGCGTACTCGTATTCCGTATTCCTTTTGGGAAGCGGGGCATGACAGTTCTAGAGACAATTCTTGTGCAAAACCTCTGTTATATCTTGTCCCTATGTGTTGATTTGTCCGTAGTTATCTCATTACACATACGACATGAATTTAGGGTTAGAGATAATCAATTCTTGTATACATGCATGTGTTCGTGATTATGAGGTCTTGTATGATCTCGTATGTTTGACGGGTTCGTTGTAGTATAACTCGTTGTAGACTTGTAAAAACCTTATACCATGTTGCTTGGACATCTATTAAACCCTATTTCACGTTTGGTTATGATTTGGATGCGTTTCATATGATCTAGTTGATTTTATGCATAAAGAATAATTATGTACTTGTTGTTACTCCGTTTTTGTTCAGTATTTTAGACCCTATTAAGGTCAGTATACAAAAATTATTTAATATGAATTATAGAGAATTGTGTCTACTTTCCAAATTTTCTGATATATCTCAATTTTGATTTGTGAGTTGTAAGTGATGGCTATTTTACTACATATGTGTTTAAAAGTTCCAGATCCCGTTTTATACGAATTCTGTATGCTAATTTAATTTTATACTGATGTTAAGAACAATATTTTGATCCAATATTTTGCTTAGTATAACTATACTTTATTGAGATTAACCCCTAATTTCTGTGGATTTAATTGAAAACTTTTACAAACTATTCTATACTTGCAAACAACTATTATACTTGCAGAATTTTCCTACTGTTCAGTAAAGAAACATAATTTCAACCTGATTCTACTTTTTTTCTATAAAAACTTTGTGAATATGAATTGTAGTCTTCTCTATTTTATCACCCTTTTGACGGATCTAGATTTAGATACGTATTTTGTAAGATATTGCTGTTTTAGTACTTCTATGTTTATGATTCCAGATTTACAAAACTGATGTATCTTGCTACTTTCTGATTTTACTTGACTGTTCTATATATGTTGGAAAATTATGGAACTTTATTTTCTGATACTAAACATACTAGGGAATACCCCAGATTTTTCTTGGATTTAATCAGTAAGTTTGTATGCCGTTTTCCTGTTTATGAATACAATTTTCTGATTTCTGGCTGAACATGTTTTCTTGATACAATTCTGTTTTGAGTCCTGTTTTGGTGAAATACCATATGACTTATATATATTTACTGGATTCGGTCGAGAGTCTATTTTCCAGATTTTCTGACGGATCCAGGTTTGCATGTTTTTGGCAACGAGAATCCCAGATTTGGTGCAGTAGTGTCTTGCTGTCCTAAACTAAAATTTTCGTTGTCGTATCCTTTTATGAGTTGTCTTTAACCTGTACATGTTTATCTTCCAACCTGAATCTGTCACTTGTTCATGCCATGTTATTCTAGCTCTTTTTTGTGCATGTATATGCCTGTTTAATAACAATAACAAATAATCAAGCCGAGGTTAAGGGAAAAACCTTAGTAGTGGATACTCAGTAGGGGGCCCGTGTTTCCCATTACCTGTTGCCATGTTTCATGATTACATAATTCATGCCTGTTATTACTATCTGATTATATGTTGCCATGATTCGTGATGATTCATGCCTGTTGTTATTATATATTGTCATGTTTCATGATTACATGATTCATGCCTGTTATTAGTATATGTTGCCATATTTCATGGCTACATGATTCATGCATGTTCTGTTGCCGCAATTTCACGACTACGTGATTCGTTCCTGTTACCTGTTATATGACGCCTGAGTACACGACTCTATATAAACCCACCACTAGGCCTAAACGTAATCTGAATGTAAGTAGCAACCATGTGGTAAAAACCTTGGACGCATGAAGTGCTACCTAGATAGAAATAATTTCAAGACTTGATATAATATGATACGTGTTACATGCTTACCTGTTACATGATACCTGTACATGCTACTTGACACCTGTTACCTGTTTGCCTGCTTGCATGATACTTGACATCCGTTACATGTTACCTGTACCTGTTAGTAAAACATGTTACTTTATTTTGTTTCATGATCCATGCTAGTTGTTCTATTTTGTTATCATGTCTATTCCATGCTATGCTTGTTTCGCTGTTACTTTCTATTTGTTTATTCTTTTCCTGTACTTGTTGCCTTCACTACAAGCGGCTCGTAACTTGCATTGACGGGCATTTTGTTTTCTTTTTCATCTTCCTGCAATTTGCTAAATTGGAGATCATGGAGATCAGCTGCCCGATGGAGTAGGTGATCTGAGATTTTAGATGCTGGAGTTTTTGCTATTATTATTTCCTGTTGTTTATTTGAATAAATGTATCTGTTACTTGGAATATATTGTATTGGGCAATGTGACCCAGAATTATTAACTTGTTCAGATCTGATTTATTTGAGATTTATATTGATTCATATGTGCATGCGTGGTTGACTTCTCTTGCTTCCTACTCTGATTATTCCTGTGAAATATTGTGAAGATCCTAACAGCTTATGGATGATGAAAATCATTCGCTGGACTTAGTCACGTATCCGTATTCCGTATTCTCTTTTTGGGAAGCGGGGCATGATAGGTTCAACGCTCTGCTCTCCGCATGAACTCCGTCAACAACTCGTTAGCTCCGAACAACGAGTTTAACGCTCTGCTCTCCGCTTGAGCTCCATGAACAACTCATTGGATCCAAACAACGAGTTTAACGCCTTGGTCTTCGCTCAAGCTCCACTAAATAGCTCGTTGGCTCTAAACGGCGAATTCTACGTTCTGATTTCCGCATGAGCTCCGTCTACAATTTGTTGGCTCCAAACAACGAGCTCAACGCTTTGCTCCCTGCATGAGCTCTGTCTACAACTCATTGGCGCCAAACAACAAGTTCAACGCTCTGCTATCCACATGTGCTCTATCTACAACTCGTTGGCCCCAAACAACGAGTTCAATGCCATGCTCTCCGCACGAGCTTCGCCAATAACTCGTTGGCTCCAAACCATGAGTTCAACATCTTTGTCTTCGCTCGAGCTCCGTCAACAGCTCGTTGGCTCCGAACGATGATTTCTATACTCAGATTGCCACTTGACCTCCATCAAATACTCGTTGGCTTTACACAACGAGTTCGACACCTTTGTCTTCAGTCAAGTTCTCCCAAACAACTCATTGACTCCAAACAACGAGTTCAACGCCCTGCTTTTCACACGAGCTCCATCAACAACTCGTTCGCTTTAAACAGCGACTACATCGCCCCGTTACTTGCTCGAGTCTTTCTAACAACCACTCATCTTTGGGCAATAGGCTTGGCATCCAACATCGGCCGAAAGTTTTCATTACAAAACATGATGGACGCAACAACAAGTTCCAGCTTCGTCTTCAAGTTTGTCTCTACAAAACTCGCTGGGCGCAAACAGCGAGTTCAACGATAAAAAGGGGAGCTCTACGCATAACTCCGTCACTAAGTTGTCTCTCCAAACTCGCTGGGATCAAACAACGAGATCTACGTCAACCCAGTCAAAGAGTAGTCTCCCTAAACTTGTCGGGCGCAAGCGGCAAGCTCAAACATCCGACTCTATCACAGAATTCACTATTAACTCACCGAGCGCAGACGGCAAGTTCAAACGTTCAACTATGTCACGGAGTTGTCTCTCCAAACTTGTTGGGGACAAACAACAAGTTCAACGACCAGCTCCACTACAAGTTGTATCTCTAAACTCGCAGGGATCAAACTGCAGTTTCTAAATCAACTCGATCGAGGAGTAACCTCTATAAACTAGCTGGGGCCAAATAGCATGTTCAAGCTCAAGTTTATCTCATAGCTTTCCCTACAAACTCGCCGGGATCAAACGACAATTTCTGAACCTGCAAGGATCAAACGACAATCTCTACATCAACTCTGTCTCAGAGTTACCTTGCAAAACTTGCTGGGCGCAAATGGCAAGTTCAGCACCTAATTCTACCACAGAGTTCTCTCCACACTTGCTGGGACCAAACAACAAGCTTTACGCCAACTCCGTCACAGAGTTGTATCCACAAACTCGTTGGGTCAAACATCGAGCTCTATGTCAACTCATTCAAAGAGTCGTCTCTACAAACTTGTTGGGACCAGAAAAAAAGTTCAACACTCAGTTCGACGTCCAACTCCGTCACAGAGCTCTCTACACCCTTGCTGGGCGCAAATAGCAAGTTCGACGTCCAACTCCGTCACGGGGTTCTCTCAGGGCTTGCTGGGATCAAACAACGAGATCTACATCAACTTTATCTTCGTATTGTCTCTGAACTTGCTGGGATCAAACAACAAGCTCAAATGTCCAACTCCGTCACAGAGTTTTCTCAAACTTGCTGGGATCAAACAGCGAGTTCTACGCCAACCTCACTATGGGCTGCCTCTACAAACTTGCTGGGATCAAACAGTAAGTTCAACCCTCAACTCAGTCAAAGAGTTGTCTCTTCAAACTCGCCGGGATCAAACGGCAGTTTCTAACTCAAATTAATCAAGGAGTAACCCTTATAAACTTGCTAAGATCAAGCAGCAAGTTCCAACTTAGCTCCACTACGAGTTGCCTCTCCAAACTCGTCGAGATCAAATGGCAATCTCTACGTCAACTGTATCTCAGAGCTATCTCTGAACTCGCCGGGTCAAACATCAATTTCTACATCAACTCTAACTTAGAGTTGTCTTTAAACTCGCCGAGATCAAACAACAGTTTCTACATCCATTTCCATCCAAGAATGGCCTTTACAATCTTGTTGGGTGCAAACAGCAAGTCTACACAGCTAATATAGTTCAGCTATATATGTACGAGATCCACCAATAAAGGGTTATGAAGTAAAAAGCTTGGTATACACATATAAATAATTATATATATATATATATATATATATATGCAAACCCAAGTCCAAAAGACTTCAAAAATCTCCACCAAAGCTCCAAAGCAAATACACTCATTGTTTCGCAAAGAAGGAGGTTGGGTAATGAAGGACTGCGGATCGGGTCGGGTTCACGACCCAAACTCGCAAGCATAATCCAAAGAATTAAGGTGAAGGGGTATTAACGGGTCGGATCCAAACTCACAGACCCACAACCCACTCCGCTTCTTCTCTCCTTCTTCTTCTTCTTCAAATCGAGCGCCGAAAACCCAAAAATAGATATTCGATTTGAAGATCTCTCCTCTCTCCAACTCCGAACACCGTCTGCCTAGCACCAACCTTGGTCGAAGCGATACATACACAGCTCAACTACTTCGAGGCTCGACAACATCTCCACGTCCATAGCTCGGCGACAAGACGAATATAGCTCGCCAATGACCAAACAACAGGAGCTCCATATCCTGACCAAGCTCAACAACTCAAACTCACCATCAAAAAAGCTCACCATCCCAGAACACGACCGAGCTTCAAAAAACCCAATAAAAAGAAAACTAAGTTTATAACTCAGTAAGGGCCACATAGCTCGCCTACGTTATAGCTCGGCGGCAAGTTTAAAGCTGTATGGCTCAGCGAGGTGACAAGTGAAGCTCCACAGCTCGGCGGCAAGATCCTTGAAACCATAAATCGATCGAAACAAAGTTAGCTCCGAAGCTTCGATAACAAAGCTCACAGCTCAACCAAATTTGTGAGGCCTCGTAGCTCAGCAGCTCATGGCTCGGCCAAAGCGAGCTATCCCCATAGCTCAGCCGAAAACGAAGCTTCATAGCTCAGTGAAGGAGAGAAGTCGATGAGAGTGTTCATTCAATGTCGTGGTTGCTCGACGAAGATGAGAACTCGTAACACTGCGAAGAAACACCCCCCCCCCCTCGTAGTTTGGCAAGGTCCGAAAAATCGAAACAAATGGCCATAGCTCGGCCAAATGGTCGGCCGAGCTAGGGGTCTCCGCCATAATTTCTTACCCTCTGATCTCTCCAAATATCGAACTCGAGTGCGAGGCACGACTCAGATGCGTCCACATCATCTATCTTCTTCTCCGCTGCTTCAATCGCCCCTCCGCCGTCTGATCTCCCTCAATGGATGAGCCGAGGCATGATTGATGTCCCTGATTCATCAACAATGCCCTCCTTCACAGACGGATGAATCACAGTCGTTCAATCTTCTCAACGCGCGAGTCTGGCATTGATTGACGATCCAGATCGCGTCGAAGTCGCTTATTTTACCAAAACCCCCTTGAATTAATTTTTTATTCGAAAATTAATTAAAAAATTCCAAAATAATTATTTAAATTCAGAAAAATAATTTAAAAATTCAAAAAAATATTTAAAATTGAATTTATTAATTATAAAATTCAAATTTTTTTTTAAAATTGGGAGAAAATCCAGAAAATTAAGAAAAATCCGAAGAAATGTGGAAAAATTCCAGAAAATTCGGAAAAATCCGTAGAACAATGGAAAAATCCAGGAAAATATTCATTGCCTTCAGAAGACACAGATCAGTTCTAGGTATCTCTGAACACTCTGACTACTAAGATTATACACCAGATTCCAAAAGTTAGACGTACTATTCCCCGAAAACCAAGAAAATTGTCTTCCGGGAGTGGGGAGCTTATGATGATGGTTAAAATCGCCACAAATCAGAGTCGTATGATTCCTGCACAGATCTCAAAGCATATATAGGCAGATTAGCCATCACAGACCTCTTTTACAGGTATGGCCCACTCCAAGACATGGGCTTCTTCCAAGCCCATAAAAAGTGACAGACTAGGCCCCCTAGGAGAGACACCCATCCCATGCAGGCTAGGAGTCAAATCTCTTATCCCCTAACAAGGATATCTTCTCTTGAGGGGGGGTAGACATGAAAGAGATAAGGTAGTTAAATCGATCCAACGGACACAAATCAATCTCTTAAAATGTCTCTCAGTCCTATAAATATCCCTCATCCTCTACAGTCAGAAGGTAATCAACAATTTTCCAGTTTTCACTCTCATTTTCTCTCTCTCTTTCTAGTTCTGACTTGAGCGTCTGATGGTATGTCGCCGGGGCCAACCCTGGTGTTTTAGGCTTTTTGCAGGTCCATCGGCCGCATCAGCAACCGTCGGATTTAGATCACGGTGGTCAATCAACGATCCTGATTAATTCCTAGGAGCTCTAACCGTGTTTAACGACCAAGGTCATATGTCAGCTTCGTAGTAGTTTCCATCAATTATTAAATCACTATCTGTTTGCTCTCACACCGAAATAAGTAGCAACAGAATGTAAGTAAATAGGAGATGAAGTAGGATTCATTAGAGGCTGAGGCACTCCAATATAATATCTATATAATAAAACACAAAGAAAGCTATCAAGTGGCTCACCTTTAATCCCCCCAAAATCAATGGCTCAGATCCAACCTCACAAAGCACAATCCCCCCCCCCCCCCCCCAAAAAAAAAAAAAAAAAAAAAACTAAAATACTCATTACTTTATTTCTATCTCTCTCTTCTCTCTTTACCTTTTCATATTTCTCTCTTTCTTTCTCTCTCTCTCTCCCTCTCTCTCTCTCTCCCATTCTTTCTTTATTTACTTAGAAATTTAGATTTTAAGATTTCGAGTTTGTAAAATTTTCAGAATTTTTATGTTTTTTTTATATTGCACATGTTATATTGAAAATAGCAAATATCTCTTTAACAGTTAAATTTCATCATTTTCCACCCTTAAAATTCTAAGAAGTTGGATTTTACACCCTCATTTATAATTATTTTTCAACATACACTAATAGAAACATGGACTTTTATTTACAACTAATTATTGTCATACTATTCTAACTTGATCTACATAATTGTTGTTTTACTGTCAACAGGGCTTTTCGTGTGTTGTATCATTTCGAAGACGTGCCGTAGGCACATGCCTACGGGCAAATCTAGTTTTCTAATATATTAGAATAACTCTAATTACATTGAAGGTACACCCAAAAGATGTACATCAAATACTCCCCAAGACTTTGGAGAATAATATCAAAACATATCTAGGTGACTGTCCGATGGGACACTGCACTTTTATTTACCCTCTAGGTTTCATGAGTACTGGAGACAACTGACTGTATGGATTGCCAACTAGTAGCCGAGAATGATCAAAGAATGAATGTAACACGCCGAATTCCAGACACAGGTAATTTGTAGCAAATACATGTTCTTTTACTTCAAATTCGTACAAATTTACAAGGAATTTAAAACTTTTAAATAAAATATGTTCTTTATAATAGCACAGCGGAATTAAATGATCCTTCAATCTTGTAATCAACTCATCATAGTGACTTCAAGCCCATGCCAAGTCCAATCTTGCGTCTGGGAAACTGTGGTCATGTCAGTTGCATACAACTGATGCAATGCTATAATACAGCGATTCTTCTACTTTAGCAAACACAAACTTGAATGCAAATGGGAAAAGTGACTATCCTAGTCTTGTCAGTGTATGATATGACTTTATGCGTAATGCAGTTTACACTACGGTGACACTAATGCATACTTGTTCGGATTCTATGCATCCCATACTTTATAGGTCCGAGGGCAAGCCCTTATGTACTCCACATTAGAGGGTTGACATCCCACGCCATGCAACCTAACCCAGTGAATATTCTCCAATGCGTAGTCACCGAGGAGTCGCACCCCCAGGATATTTGACCTTACTGGCCTACCTCTAGCCCACATAGTGAATTTACCAGGCGTATCCTCAGCCATGAACCCTAGCAAGTCGATCTCCCACAACTACGATCTTTACCGGCATACCCCTAGCCCACACACCATGGATTTACCGGGCGTATTCTCGGTCTCGACCATTCCTAGGAATTATAGACTTTTTATCGGCCTTTTCGATGATAGATAGACATACCCCTAGCCCACACATATAGATTTACCGGGCATATCCTCAGTCGTAAATATTCCTAGGGACCGCAGTCCTTAATCGGCCATTTTATCGACCTCACTGGCCTACCCCTGGTCACACATGTAGATTTACCAGGCATACTCCTCGATCTCGAACGCCTAGGAGCTGCACAATCTTTACCAGACATATTCGCCGTTGTTTCTATCATATCTTCTTCTAGTGCCTATCCTTAAGTTCAAACATGAATAATATTACCTCCTAGAGCTAGTTTATCCTCCTACTTGTCTTAAACAATATACCGAGAATAATAGCCCATATTGGACACTTCTCAAACTTCAACAATCTCTTTTATCACTTTGCCGGTACTTTGGGTCTCACTTAGCCCCTAGAATCAATACATTTCATGTTCAATATCATGGGTTATTCATACCCTCTGTAACGCACTGAGCCTGGCTTAGCTGCGCATGCGGCTACACGTGCGCGCATGCAAAAGAACGGACACAAAACTCTAGCCACCCCACCACAGGTACCATCAAAAGGTGGGTTAACCATATAGGTGACCTTTCTCATTTGGTAAATTCTATATACATACACACTCTTCCTTAACCTTGCCGATGTGGGACTATCCCCAAGCATAGCCACGTCACCTTCCATGCAGCACACTCCCATCTTCTCATTTCCATTCATTAATTCATATATTAAAGCCTATGCCCCATAGGCACTTCCTATAGGCCACATCACCAAACCAATAATCCAAGCTCCCTATAGAAACTCCATAGGCCAACAACCAACCACCTTTTCTCTCACTCATTTTTATTTTTATTCTTGTCTATATATATATATATATATATATATATATATATATATATATATATACTATTATATATTTCTATATAATATTATATAAATATCCGCTTAAGTACGAGGTGTTACACCTTCATTATTCACATTTTAGAGCTTCATTCATTCATATATTCAATTATTCTCTTGCTCACACAACCCAAATATTCGAACAATTAGTTTCATACTCTTATTCAACATTTCGAGTCAACCATTCTCTAGATGGTTTCTCCACCTCTTTTAAAAAAAAATTCAATGAAGTTGTAAATTGACAAAGTTTATCTTTTACATTCAATGAATGATGTTCAACATTCAAATTGGTCTTTAGCAACTCACATTAACTCATAATACAATTTCTAGAATACCTCTAGTCAAAAGAATCGAAATTTTCTTCTTAATCAAAATGTAAATTAGTATTTATTTAGTTCCCAACTCCATTTTTTATATTCAACTCAATCCCCACATTTCCTCCTTAATTCACATTAAATCTCATAATACAACCCTTGGCAAGATAATTAAATGCCTCTTAATTCTTCATAAGGTACATCTTACTAACATTCTAATTTTAAATCCAATTTTATACATTGTAAAAGTTTTAGGACAACTAGATAAAGGAGATCAACTCAATGGTATTAAAAGATCATATAAATTCCAATACTACTAAAAAAATAGATTTATTAGTTTCATAGGAATTATAAATGAGTCGACTACAACTTTATAGTTAAGATCATCTAAAATCATCCTCAATTATTTCGTCTAAATTTATTTGCAAAACAGTAGTTTCAAAATCCGAAAACTACAGCTCATGCTACTTGTAAAAATCACAAAAAATTCTATACTTCATGAAACTTTGTGTTCATTAGATCAAAGTAAAGGTATACAGGTATAATATAACTTTGTACTTATAAGTTTCCCCAAAATATTGTGTCTATAATCCTGAATTCTTCGAAATCTACAGTAGGGTCGAAATTTTAAACAGACTGCCACTGTTCAAACTTGTAAAATTTATTATAAATTCATTTCTTCATGGAAAATTGATTTCTTAGACTATAAAGAAAGGATAACGAGTCTACTTCAAGTTCTTAGTTTTGACCTTTCTCAAAACACTACATCTAAGATACTGAAATGATCAAAATCCGAAATGTGTACAAATATCCAGCAACTAGCCAACTGCCAACCAGTCATATGTATGGATTTTATTAAAATATTAAACGACATCCAAATATTATAAAATTTTAAGGGTATGTTCTTGACATATACGAGATGCTCCAATAAAAATTTTAGTTCTAGATTCCATCTAGTTTAATAGTTATGATTTTTTGAAATGCAACTAGAATGCAAAACAGAATCTTATTAAAATGCCCGCAAATCATATCATAATTTCACGCATTCAATCAATAACAAATAATCTAATCAGTAATGTTCAATCTATATAAGTTATCATGCATCTAACATTTCACACATATCTAGCATTCTACTAATAAAACTATATTAGGAAGTTGGAGAAACACCCACCTCAAATGTAGAATTCCTAGTAGTAGAACTCCTAAAAGAAAATGCTCCAAAGCTCCAAGCAAAGAATCCTGGCCAAGCTCCTCCTAAGCCTCAATCCGCAAGCCTTCTTCTCTATTTTTTTTTCTTTGTTTTTTTTTTGTAATGAGTTGTGTTGTTCATGAAAAAAGTAGGGACTATTTATAGAAAAATTGTGTGGTCAAAATGGCTCCCCACTTACCAAAGTTACTCCACACTTCCCACTAACTCACACCACTCTCTCTCATTCTCAACCATAGTAAGAAACACGTGTAGTCAATGTGTGTGCACACTTTTCATACATTTTTTTATTAGTTTTTATTAGGTTAGATGTATGTTTGTGTTACATATGGCATGTGTACTGGATTTTAAATGTAGATTTAAGTGTTAAAATAATCATGTGCTTTAAATTTGTAATTAATATTTAGTCGGATAAAAAAATGGATTTAGGCCTAATGGATCTAATTAAAACAAATCACAAAATTGTGACTAAAAAAATTAGAAGAAAAATATCCATGACTCAAGAAAATTTTAGGAAGCTACATGTGCATTGCAAACACGTGCGTCTCACGTAAAAATAAATATTCAAATACGAAATGAATTTGATCAACGGGAAAATGTTTATAAATAATCGAAATACAACATACGAAAAATACTTTATATTAATTTTATACATATACCATAATGTAATTAACACGTACATAGAAAACACGTATAAAAATATATTCGAGTCAAAATATGAAAAAAAATGAATTTCAATTTATAAAACGATTTCAAACGAGTTATAAAAATAAATATTTGAAATACATAGAAATATTACACATAACAGTGGAGTATACATAATCCGCACGTGTATTGAAAGCACGTGCAATGCACGTAAAAAAGCAAAGATAAAATTTAATATTTGAATTGGCTCAAATAGGATAAAAAAAATAAATTTTGAGAAGACGAAAAAAGTATAGTTAGTCGAAATACAAAATACGTATGATATTTTATTAAAATAAGTAATGGATATTACCCGTAATAGTACAAAATACATGTGCGTAACACCCGTGGGTAAAATTATCATAACTCAATTTTGTGGGGTGTTACAATGAACTTCTCTGATTCATTTTGTTTTATCCAATTCTTTCTACGAGTCTTATATCTTCAACCTTCATGGCTTCTCTTCGAGCAGCATCCACTTCAACTGGGACACAATTTGATGATGGTGAAAATTGCAGCGAATCAGGGTCGCACGATTTCAGCACAGATCTAAAAGCTTATACGGGCAAATCAATCATAAAGGGCCCCCTTAACAGGTCCGGGCCTTCTGCAGGCCCCTCTACAAGACATGTGCTTCTTTCAAGCCCATAAAAAATGACAGACTAGGCTCCTAGGAGAGACACCCAGCCCATGCAAGCTAGGAGTCAAATCTCTTATCCCCTAAGAAGAGAACTTATATCTTGAGGGGGAGAAACATAAAGGAGATAAAGAATTAATATTGATCCAATGGATCGAAAATAATCTTTTGATATGTTTCTCAGGCCTATAAATACCCTCCCCCCTCCACAAACAAAAGGTAATGAACAATTTGCCAGTTTCTCTTTCAAACTCTTTTTCTCCTTCTGGTTCTGACCTGAGCGTCGGAGGGTCTGTCGCCAGAACCATCCCTCGCTGTTTCAGGCATTTTGTAGGTCCATCGGCCACGTCAGCAATTGTCAGATTCAGATCGCGTGCTTAGTCAACGATCCATATTAAATCTTAGGAGCTCTTACCACATTTCACGGCCAAGATCAAAAGTTAGATTTTTAGTAGTTTCAATTAAATAAGAACCCACTATCTGTTTACTCCCACACAAAAATAAGCAGCAACAAATTAGCGTCATCTGTGGGAAACTACACAAGTCAGACTTGCCGCAAGCAACCAAGGCTCTGGCAGAGGGGTGGCCTCAAGTCGTCGCACCAACTTTCTTCGTCAACCAGCTCCTCTTGTGGAAGATCTGATTCCTCCTCAACAGTCACCCCGACAGCCTAATCAAGCTTTTTCCAACGGAGATGTACCATGGGGCTCCCAAAAAAACCATCATGAAAAACATCCTTAGCACGATCGTATCTCATTCCATAATGGTTCAACTGATTCAATGGCCTAGCGAGGCACCCGGGGGTCTAGAGATCTGCACCAGATCATCAGTGCTAGGCAACAAGGAACTAATTTACAAATCTACTTGGATGAGAGGCGCACCCGAACTGAGCCCTCCAGCTCGGGACATCGAGAAAAACCAGAGAATCATTTTTCCTTGACAGAGATCAAGGCAATCCTCCTCTCACAGGGGGCACACCACCATAAGGAGCCGAACTTATAAGAGTCGAAAGCTTCTTGTGCAGAACAAAGGAAAAAATGCCCCAGTGACTAGGGCCGAATCGGATAAGTTCAAGCTCGACATCCTCCAAGCTATCCAAGGAAGTCAATATCTGGGCCGACACCCCAACGAAGGATCCGACTCAACTGGGTACCAGGGGAAGGACAACCAAGTTCTTCGTCGTATCCAAGAAGTAGAAGATCGTTTAAAACATATGAAGAATGAGAGATACCGCTCCAGCAAGGCCTACCGCCCTAGTCGACCACCATTCAGCAAAGCCATCCTCGATGCACCCATCCCAAGAGACTTCAAGGCTCCTCAATTTGAATCCTACAATGGAGAATCAAACCCGACTGACCATATAGAGAGCTTCAAAACACTCATGATGGTCTACAATGCCACCGATGCACTCATGTGTCGAACATTCTTTGCCACACTGAAAGAATCAGAAAGGGAATGGTATTCGCGCCTGACTCTAGAATCAATATTCTCTTTCGATCAACTTGAAGAGCCTTTCATTGCGCACTTTGTTACTAGCCGCAAGGATGAAAAAACAAGTGCCTCCCTGTTAGAACTGAAACAAAGAGATGGAGAACTGCTAAAAGACTTCATCAAACGCTTTACGGCAGAAGCAAGGTCAATTTCCTACTTGGACTCTTCAGTGGCGACTGTGGCTTTCCGTCACAATTTCATACATAAAGAACTGACAGCCTCCATCTCCAAGAGGCCTCCTCGAGATTTCACTGAACTCCTAGAACGGAGTGAAATATACATCAGGGTCGAGGAAGCTCTTAATCCACAAGTCAAGAAAGAGTCATCTTCCGAGAACAAACAGAAGAACGCAAGCGAGGAAACACCCAAGAAGTTCCTAAAAAACGGTGCGAGTCAACGCCTTCCTCCTCTAACACCTCGCTTCGACAAGTTTACCCCCTTGAACACGAGTGTGTCTGCCATCCTTATGGCAGTTGAAAAAGATGGGATAGTTCGTCCTCCTCCCAAAATGACAACGACTAGAAAGAGAAGAGACAAGGGCCTGTGATGCGCATTTCACAGGGGCCATGGACACACTACCGAAAATTTCCAGGCCCTCAAAGAAGAAATTGAAGACCTGATTCGGGGGCTATCTCATTTAGTTTGTCCAATGAAACGATAACGCCGAAACCCCTCCGCCATGGGGGGCTAATAAGCATCCAGAAAGGCCTTCTGAATTATGAGAATCCGAACACATGGCCGTCCTACACACCATTTATGGAGGCCTAATGGGGGGAGTTTCCAAATCCTCCCACAAAGCTTTCGTTAGGGAAGTCAACTCCATAGATAACATTTCGCCTGCCAAAAACACCGGGGTCCGGATATCTTTCTCCAACAAGGACTTAGAAGGCGTCCGAACACCTCATTGCGATGCATTGGTCATAAACCTTTGCATGGTAAATCATGAGGTACGCCATATCCTGGTTGACAATGGAAGCTCAGTAAACATCCTCTTCATGGCCACATTCGAGGCTCTCAAGCTCTTCCGAGAACAACTCAAGCTAGCCGGTTATACACTCTACGGATTCTCCGGTGTCCCCGTTCAAGTAGAGGAGTCATCACAATTGATATGACAGAAGGAAAGGCCCTCGTTATTCGAACGGAAGCACTGGAGTTTATGGTAGTCAATGTCAAAGCCGCATACAACGCTATATTCAGCCGTCCCGGCCTAGTGGCCTTCCATGTAGTTGCCTCCACATGTCACATGACAATGAAGTTCTCAACAACAGCTGGCGTAGGCCAAGTTGTAGAAGGCGAATAGGCAGCACGAGCATGCTACACCGCTACAAAGGGGGACTCGGTTCTCCCCCTCGATGCCATAAAGCTACCGCCAGAAAGCAGTCACAATAATTCCAAGACTGTAAAAAAACTTGAAGCCACTGCCATAAACAATTCTACCAAGAACTTCCAAACCTGCTACATCATCTCTCACCAGGTCCGAACTAGTTCTCATCATGATACAGCAATAAACCTAAATCTCTCGCCCGAAGCCACTCCGCTCATCCAACAGAGACAAATAGTCACGCCTAAACACATTGGTGCATCAGAAGATTTCGCTCTCTCTATGTAAAACAATGGGGGGCTCCCTCCAAAATAGGCAAGTCTAGGCAAGGTCTACCAAGTTCTTTGCCTAACAGCTCATCAACTTGAAGACCTGGGGGCAAGGAGATATTAGCAGGAACTTGAAAAATAGAACACCTTGTGAAGGTGAATGAGGATGTCTGAAACATCATCTCTTAGTAGTAGCAGCAAATTTTCTCAATTTGTAATAAAGAGCAGCCGGTTAGTTTACTTTCAAGTAAAGACCGTTTTCACTACCGGTCACTACATGTAATAACGACCAGCCACTAAAGCAGCCGCTTAGTTTTATTTTCCAATAAAATGTAGTGAGAACTTTTGAAAAGTTATTGTACAAGCCAACAGAAGCATACAATGAGTTGAGTGTCAAACTTATACACAAAAACGGCACAAAAAACCTCCTTAAAAGCTTCCTACAAGACGGTTTGGAGTCCATACCCATGGTTCGAAGTTACTCTAGCAATTTGCAATGAAGCATGTTCAGAGTGCGCTTCACCATTCTATCTGCTCCTACAACCTGTTAATATTAAAGAAAACAACGAGCTAAATGCCTAACTTACACCTAGAGTGGCGCTAAACACTTGTTACAAGCTTTCCATAAGACAGATTTGGAGTCCATACGCTTGGTTCGAAGATACTCTAGCAATTTGCAATGAAGCAAATTCAGAGTGCGCTTCGCCAATCGATCTGCTCCTACAATCCGTCAGCGCCTCCACGACCAGTTCAGAGTCCATACCCATTGCTTAGTGTTACTTTAGCAATCTGCAATTAAGCACGTTCAGAGTTCAACTCGCCATTTGATATGCTCTTGCAACCTGTTAATACCCAAACTAATAAGTTCGGAATCCATACCCATGGCTCGGAGTTACTTTAGCAACCTACAAACAGGCACATTCAGAGTTCAACTCGCCATTCGATATGTTTATGAAACTAGTTAAAATTCCTTGAAGACAGATTAGGAGATCCGAAATCGTGGATCGCATTTACTCCAGTATCACTTGTAAAAGTAACACTTAGAGTTCAACTCTCCACTCGATGAGACTCTCACAATTTGTCGGAGGATCCATATAGCAAGTTTGGAAAATAACTCACCCTCAGAGTTTCTCCTACAACTAGCCGAGTTCAAGGCAGAGAAATTCTAAACTCTGTCACACTATCGACGGTTCATTAGCTATACACAACAGACTTGAGGCCCTTTTATTTAGCTACAAAGAACCCAGTCGATGGTGCATCAACCTTGACAACAAGGATCAAGCATATGAAAAGAATTCTTCAAATCACAGAATTATCACAAACCCATATGTTCAGATCCAGTACCACTAAAAATATCTACAAATACAAAATGACAAGTCCACAGTCTAACTCTCCCTAAGAGCAGCTCATACGACTAGCCAACCTCAAGACGACGAATCACAGGACAAGATACCGACACGTAGAAGACTTCTTATTCCACAAACTACAAGTCTCATTACAATAGCATTATTACAATGAGTCTACATTTCATGTCTAGGAATCGCTACCAAAAGTCCTGCAAACACGGTACAACAAATTATCATGCAAGTTTCTCTTCCAGCTACACCCTGGAGAGATGCTCTACCTAAGAGAAACAAACCTCTCACCGACCTCCTACCAGCTAACAGCTCTATAAGGCCGCCTCAACTCTTGATGATGAAATTTAAGACAAGTCTTCCTTAGGCGGGCAAGCTCCAGGTTTATCCGATCACCTTCACCTGAATAAGCTCCAACTCCGTCTTGCATGAAGCACTATGCAAACGGAAGAATCCTAACTTTGTCAAGCACCGTCTATCACGAAGGAGAGCAAGCTCAGTGCCCCGAGAACCTCGTTCGATGTACACAACAATAGGTTAGCAAAGAGAAGAATGGAACCAATTCAACGCTGAACAAACACAAGTGACTTTACTTCCATATTAAGAAGATTCAGAACACCCACAACTCATTCGCTCTCAAAATGAGTTCGGCACTATGCATGCCACTTGAGTTCCTCCGGCCGACAACTTGCCAACATTGAGCAACGAGTTCAATGCTCTGCTCACCGATTGAGATCCATCCAACAACTCGTCAATCCCGAACAACGAGTTCAACCCCTTGGTCTTCGCTCAAGCTCCACCAAATAGCTCGTTGGATCCAAACAACGAATTCTACGCTCTGATTGTCACTTAAGCTCCACCAATAACTTGTTGGCTCCAAACAACGAGTTCAACACCTTGGTCTTCGCTTAAGCTCTACCAAATAGCTCGTTGGCTCCAGACAACTTGCCACATTTACAAACGCTCTGATTGCCACTTAAGCTTCGTCAACTACTTGTTGGCTCTAAGCAATGAGTTCAACGATTTGCTCTTCGCTCATGCTTCGTCAAAAATTCTGTAATGCCCGGTAATTTTTAATACAATATTTTGAATTAATAAATAATTTTTAAATCAATTTTTTTTTAAATTTTGAATTTTCGTAAAATTGATATTATCACACGTGCAAAATATATGCAAATATTTTGAAGTGTGGATTTAGAATTATGAGTTGATGATAAAATTCTATTATTTGTTGTTGGTTATATTTGAATTTTAGATTTTTCTGAATAAAGAAAACTACGTTTGTAAATTTTTGAAAGAAAGGGATTTTTTGTAAAAAGTCTTTTAGTGGTGAAAATTGAACTTAAATTTTTTTTGGCTGCATTTAGGGCCGTCTATGTAACACCCCGAATTCCAAATACAACTGAATTCGAAGTTCCACAGGATCTTTACACATCTCTTCGTACATTTTTACAAGGAAATTTAAACTTTTCTTTACATCAGAGTTACATTTACATTTAAACTTAAACAGCGGAATCAATTTACAATATTTACATAAATAGATGTACAACACTTGAAACATTCTTTAAGTTGCTTGCATACTTTAATCTTTGTCAATTCCTTTATCCTGCATAAAGACTGTGGGCACGTCAGTTTATTCAACTGACGAGATATTATACACGGCGATCCTCTCTATGTCGAAACAGTATAACGATTCTCAAAGCTTAACAAACCACAATCTTGTTCACAAACAAAGCTAAGAGGACTATCCTATTGATGTAGTGTTGTGATTGTGCGCCTAGTCCTTAATGCAATTTATTATTATTATTAGATGACACTAATGCGCACTTGTTCGGGTTCTATGCATCCCATACTGCATAGGTCAGAGGGCAAGTCCTTAATCGTTCTTCAACTTGTAGGGTTCGATCCCTCTCTATGACTTAATCTACTACTGTAACTATGGTAAGTATCCTAGATGTCCTATGAGTTATGAGCCCATGTGCAGACAGCATGGAGGAGAATTCCACGTCGTGACATGACACATCATGCAGAGCCTATGGTCAATTCAGCCACCGTCATGGACCATGGCACCACCCGTAGTCATCAAACATCCCACAAGCGTCACCACGATCCTGATAATTCCAGAGTAGTGTCCACACCAATACTTGACTCATCAA
Organism: Hemerocallis citrina; assembly: GCA_017893485.1. Lineage (NCBI taxonomy): Eukaryota > Viridiplantae > Streptophyta > Magnoliopsida > Asparagales > Asphodelaceae > Hemerocallis > Hemerocallis citrina. Next base: position 78,481,920 of record CM030359.1, read on the forward strand.
GTAGGCAACCTATGAATCACTCCCACACCGTAGACTCCAGGCCCTCATACTTGTGTTTTTCTCTTACTTTCATCACATCTTCTCTATTATTTGGTCCTTAATTGTATGAATCATAAATAAAAATCAATTTCTAGGGTAAACTCTTTCCTCTATACTGGTCTTAACCATCAATCAACGCATTTGACCCAAACCTACTCTTTTATCTCAAATATCATATCAACATTTCTTTTATTGCCGGTATGAGGCTTAGCTACACCCTAATTCTTAATTTCAATTCACAACTCTAACATTGAGTATTTCATACTCAAAAATTCTCTTTTTCAAGTAACATGATTTCCAATCTTTTTCATGAATCAAGTCTCATATATAATGTTCAATCGCAATTCATGCGTCTTATAATCAATTTAATTTTATCTCATTCTCATACTATTGTATACATTTCATTTATTTACTTTAAGGATCACAAAGTCATATTTTCATACTTTAACCAGATTTAATTTGACCATAATAGTCCATAGAAAATTACAACTACATTTCCTTTCATCCAAAATTTTTTCTTAAATACTTGTCATAATTTTCTCATTGAACAACACATTATTATAACTTTCTAAGAGCAGAATTCAATAGTTTTCAACACAATTTCACTTCTAATCTCACTTGATTTTAGCCAAAAATAATCCCAATAATTTTCACAAGTTCCATATGAATTTAGAGTAATTAACATATTTTTTTCAGATTTTTAAAAATCAAGAATAAGTCAGAAAAAATCGATATTCCAAAAAAATATATTCAGGCCGAAATCCTGAATCGAACTCACAACCTGAGGGAAACAGCCGCAAGCTCCAGCCACTGGGCCAGAGTGCTCACACGGTATAAAGGGGGTTTGATACTTTAAGTATCATTGGGTCGGGTCTGGGTTTATTTAAACAAACTGAAAGCAAAAAAGGCTAGAGCCTAGGACTCGAACCCGCAACCTCTTGGATCGCCCACAGCTACAGTGAACACCCAAACACTCAGCAACCAGATGGTCTAAGTGACCAAGTCGATCTAAAGCTGAAATAATAGTTTTTGTTCAAGTCTCTTTTCAAATCAAATTCTCAAAATTTCTCAAAATGTTTTAGTTCTTTTTCTCCTCTTTTTTTTTTAGTCCAACTTTTTCAGAATTTATTCTATATTAAATTACAGTAACCCAGTAATTTTAGAATCAATAATTACTCATATAACACACATTTTTTTATCTCTTTTCTAATGTCCATAGTTTTCGACATTTAGAACCATTTCATTTCCATGAAAGTAGCATAACTAAGTTTCTACAAAGTGCTTTAATTCTTCATTCTTCCATTATTTAATCATCTACATTAATTTAGAACACAAAAATTCCATCATTCCTACAATAGGGTTCATTCTATTTTGCACAACCAATTTCGCATACAATTCATCATTTGTCTCATAAGTATAATTTCTTCACATAGCATGATTCTTAAACATATGATATGGCAAACATGATAACTTTTCTAATACTTTCATTCACAATTAATCAATCTAGCAACCATTTTAACACACATCTACTAGATTATCAATTAATCTCTAATTAGGCAAACATGAATTTAATTTCAACTAGTTACTCTTTAGTAATTGCTCAATTCATTCCTAGCATGATTTCTAATTTAGAAGCTTGAGAAACACCCAACTTGTTGAAGATAAACACACAAAAGATCCTAGGGGAAAGCTCCTAGAATGAACAAAAGGCCTTCTTCTCCTAGTTTGAGTTTGCAAATTTGCCTTCTTCTCCTTGCTCTTTGGTATTGCCACAAGCCCTTAAGTCTCCAAAAGAAATGGCTGGCCTCCTTTGATTGAAACACACACAAAAGCACACTCGATCTTTGAAACTCACTTAACTCTCAATCTTTTGCTTACAAAATGTGTCTTTTTCTTTTAGTCTTTTGATGAAGAAAAGGTGCAAGAGTAACTAAGGTAGGGGAGTGGTATTTATACTTATTATAGGGTGAAAAGAAAGGCTAGGATTAATCTAGGAGTTGAAGATTAAGGACCAAGATGAGTTGGGAAGTTGTAGTAACTTCCATGAACTCAATAACTACTCCTACTCATCCACTCTTCCTCTCCCACTCATCCAATCCCGGCCTACCCCAGAATTGCTGTGCATTGCACACCTTAGTGCATGCACAAACTTTCTAGTGTCCCCATTATTAAGTTGTACACGTTTAATTAATCACTTGCCTACTAAATGTGTCTACATGACATGTTCGGGCAATTTAAGAGATTAATTTGTTGTGGGCTTCAAAATAGTGGGCTCAAATCCATAGGCCAATAAAAAAATAATTAAATAATTAGGATGGGCTCAAAATGGAGAAATAAATCTTATGCTTTATAAAATAGGCTTTTATAAGAAAACAAAGAGAAAGAATTATATTTATTTTTTCATGTTATAAAAGATAATTTGTATAAGAAAATACATCCAAGATTGCACGTGCACAACACGTAAAATCAACAATTTCACATTAAATGAAAATCAATGTATTACAATACTCCCTCCTTAGAATAGTTCCGTTCTCGGAACTACAATCAAAGAGTGAGAGAAACAAGCACAACAACAAAAGAACATACAATTACAAATCAAACAAAAAGCTCAGGATAGTCCTTCAACATCCTCTCATCAGATTCCCAAGTAGCCTCTTCCACCAAATGGTTTCTTCAGACTACCTTGACCATTGGTATCGTCTTATTCCTCAAGACTTTCTCCCGACGATCAACAACCTCAACTGAGAGCTCAATGTAATTTAGATCTAATTGCAAACCTTCCAGCACTTTGGGAAAATGATGACTGGGATCTGGAATGTAACCTCTCAGTATAGACATATGACAGACATTGTGCACCTGAGACAACTCTTCCGGTAACTCTAGCCGGTAAGCAGTTTTTCCGATCCTTTTCAATATCTTATACGGACCTATGAACCTCGGGGCTAACTTCCCTCCTTTTCCAGATCGGATCACACCTTTACTGGGTGATACCTTCAGAAAGACAAAGTCACCTTCCTCAAACTCAAGGTCCCTTCTCCGGTTGTCTACGTAACTCTTCTGCCTACTCTAAGCATCCACCAATATCTTCCTGATCAGATCAATCTTTTTAGAGATTTGCTGCACAATCTCATGTCCAAACATCTGCTGCTCCCCCACTTCAAATCAACAAACAGGTCTTCTGCATTTCCTGCCATACAAAGCTACGTACGGCGCCATCCCAATACTAGTATGAAAACTATTGTTGTATGCAAATTCTACCAAAGCTAGATGTCTTTCCTAACTACCTCCAAAGTCTAGTACACAACACCGAAGCATATCCTCAAGAATATGGTTGACTCTCTCGGTCTGCCCATCGGTTTGAGGATGAAAAACAATGCTGAAATCCGTCTTAGTACCCAAAGCTGTCTAAAGACTCCTCCAGAAATGCGAAGTAAACCGCACATCTCGATCAGACACAATAGTTAATGGTACACCATGAAGCTTGACGATCTCCTCAACATACATCTCAGCTAATTTTTCCATCGAAGCAGTGAGTTTCATCGCCAAGAAGTGAGCAGACTTGGTTAGTCGATCGACTATGATCCAAATCGCATCATTGCCCTTAGAACTCTTGGGCAAGCCCGTGATGAAATCCATACTGATGTTATCACACTTCCATTCCGAAATAGGTAACGGTTGCAATAGACCTCCGGGTTTCTGATTTTCGGCTTTGACTTGTTGACAAATCTTACACTTCGCCACAAATTCAGCCACATCCCGCTTCAAACCTGACCACCAGAAATACTGTTTGATGTCATTGTACATCTTAGTACTCCCAGGATGTACTGACAAAAGAGTATCATATGCCTCCTGAAGAATTCTTCTTTCAAGTCCGACTGATCCGGAACACACAGCCTCTCTCCCAACCACAGCACTTCATCCCTGATTTGAAATCTGGGCAACCTGCCAGCACCAACTTGCTCCTTCATCTTCAGAATATCAGCATCTTCTTTCTGACTTGCAGTAACCCTTTCATTCAGCGTAGGCTGAAGCCTCAACTGAGCTAAGGATGCTCCTAATCCTTGCAAGACAAGTTCAATACCAGCCCGATCCAATTCTTCTACCAAATGCCTCTGAGTTGTAATCAAACTGGCCAAACTGCTCTTGCGGCTAAGTGCATCAGCAACAACATTAGCCTTCCCAGGATGATGCTTGATCTCAAGATGCATATCCTCAAGCACTTCCAACCATCTCCGCTGCCTCAGATTCAGATCTTTCTACTAATAGATATACTTCAAGCTTTTGTGGTTTGTGTACATGTTCAATTTCTTATAGTACACATAATGTCTCCATTGCTTTAAGGTGAAGATAATCGCAGCCAACTCCAGATCATGAGTCAGATAATTCTTCTCATGCGGTCTTAGTTGCCTAGATCCATAAGCAATCACTTTTCCTTCTTGCATTAAGACACAACCAAGCCCACGATGTGAAGCATCGCTGTAGACATCATACTCAATACCTATCCTAGGCAAAGCTAAAATGGGTGCAGTAGTCAGCTTCTCTTTCAACTCCTGAAAGCATGCATCGCACTGCTCAGTCCACTTGAAGTTTGCATTGTTCTTGGTCAAACCAGTGAGCGGCACGGCTAACTGAGCATAATCCTGAATGAATCTCCTATAGTATCCCGTCAATCCAAGGAAACTTCTGACTTCCTTCACTGTAGTAGGCTTTGCCCAATATCTCACTATCTCTATCTTTTGAGGATCAGTTGCCACTCCCTCCTTAGAAAGGATGTGACCTAGGAATGCCACTTCAGATTTTCAGAAATCACACTTGGTAACTTGGCATACAACTCCTGCTCTTCCAGCTTCTTCAACATTGCTGCTAGATGCTCCGTGTGCTCCTCCTTCGACTTCGAGTACACAAGAATATCGTCGATAAACACCATGACGAAAGAATCAATGAACGGACCTAGAACTCTGTTCATCATGTCCATGAAGATTGCAGGTGCATTCGTCACTCCGAATGGCATAACTGAGAATTCGTAATGCCCATGTCGAGTTCTAAATCCAGTCTTGTGCAAATCTTCAGCTTTCACTCGAACTTGATGATATCCTGATCGAAGACCTATTTTGGAGAAAACAGTGGCTCCGTGTAGACGATCGAACAAGTCATCAATTCGTGGAATAGGATACTTATTCTGAACAATGACCTTATTCAGCTTCTGATAATCGATGCACATCCTCATCGGTCCATCCTTCTTCTTTATCAAAAGCACTGGTGTTCCCCACGGTGACGCACTAGGTTGAATAAAGCCTTTCCCCAACAGTTTTTCAATCTGCCGTTTGATCTCATCCTGCTCTACCGGAGCCATCCTATACGGTGCTTTAGAAATGGGTGCACTTCCCGGTTGAATAGTGATGCTGAACTCTACATCGCGCTACGGAGGTAACCCATGAAAATCATCAGAGAACACAGTCGGATAGTCCCGAACCACAGGAATCCTTTGCACTTCTACAAGAATCCTTTGCAAATATTTTTGGTATAAATAACCAATTTTATATTTTTAGTAAATTCTCCTAATTATAATGGAGTATATTCTAAATTTTGGGATTTTTCTGAATAAAGAAACTATTTTTATAAATACCTCGAAAGAAAGGGGCTTTTATGTAGAAAAAGCCATTTGGATCTTAAATCAGTTATGAAAATTCATTTTTACTGATATTTTGGTTTCCCATGGTTAGCATTTAAATTTAAATATATCTAGATTTTATTTAAAGTCGATTTGGTGAAGATTTAAACAAAAAGGGTGTTTTTGCAAATATGAAATTTATGTAGAATCTTGTGCAAATATTTTTCTGGAAAGTAAAAGTCAAATATTTCGATTGGAAAATATAATATGTATTATTAGATATTATTTCTGATTTTTCTGGATTTTTATGAATATTTTATGATGTATTTGTAAATATTACAAAAGGGAGGGCTTTCGTGCAAAATCGCCACCCTGAGTTGTAAATCCGGATTTTTCTTATTTACTGGGCTATGCTGGATTGTTGGACAACTCAGTGATAAGAAAATTTGATTTGGTTTTGATTTAGTTAACTTATTTTAACTAAGAAAGGTTATATATGTAAAGTAATAAATTGAAAAAGGACTATTTTGCAAATGTATTTCTAAAACTCTAATTCCTTATTTCCGGCCTGTATAAAAGGGGGTGTGCAGCCATCATTCACTGCACAACACAATTTTTATATATTTTTATTTTCTTGGTGATTGAAGAGGAGATCTTGGACTCTTTGCAAAAGAGGGGATTCTTCATTGTGCTTCGGGATATTCGCTTGATCTCTCCAACTATGTGAGTGACATTATTTTGTTTTATTTTGTTTTGTGTATGTTGTAGATGAGTAGATATAATCGTTTGGTTGTTTTGTTTGTTCTCTTTGATTCGTGTATGTCATATGAGAATGATATGAATGTTTAGATTGATTTAGATGTTGAATATGTATATGTATGGATGGATGAAAAATTGGATCTTCGAGAAGAACCCTAGATATTTGTATGAGAATGATTTTAGATCTTGTTGAGAACCTAATATAAATTATCAGTAGGCTAAAAATATTAGATTTTCGTTGCGGACAGTCGACGGGTGACTATTAGCAGTCGACTGCTACTGCTTAGATTATATTTTCTTAAAATGTTGGATTATTGCTGATTTGATTGAGTTTAATAGATGTCACGCATTAATTACATTAAAAATGAGATTTTTGGACTATTGGCGAGTTGAATAAAAAACAACTTGACCATGTTGAGGATAAAATTGTTATGTTCATGAATCAACTATAGAGAATAATTGAGATTTAGTTGAGGAATTTTGTGAATGATTAATGGTTTAGAGGACCATGTTTTAAGGATTTGAGTTATGAAGATTTAAATTGGGGAATTGTGATTTTTGTAAAAGATGTTGTTTGAACTTGGATTTCTCAAATGATAAGTTTAAATCTAATTATTTTGGTATTAATAAGATTTAAAAAATAAAAGAAAGTTATTTCGATATATGACTGATTCCTAAAAACCCTAGTTTTGACATATGCACAACTAAAACTATGCAGTCTGTAGGCCGACAGTCGACTGGCGTGACCTTTCAGTCGACTGGTACGACCCGACTGCTATGATCATTAGTTTTCTTGAAAATCCGTTCTGGACAGTCGACTTAGACCCTTTTCAGTCGAGTGGCACACTTAGAATATTTTCTTAAAGATTTCTGGAGTTTCTCTCTGGTAAGTCGACTTATGACTTTTCAAGTCGACTTATATTCTCTGGTAAGTCGACTTATGACTTTTGTAAGTCAACTTATATTCTCTGGTAAGTCGACTTATGACTTTTATAAGTCAACTTATAACACTTAGCTTATTTTCTTAAAACCATGAAATTTTTTATCTGGACAATCGACTGATGTTTTCTATAGTCGACTGATACTGATGTATCCTTATATCTATGAATATTCTTTCAAATGATTTTTACTCTAAATGCTTTAATCTATAACTTATTATTCTAAAGGTTACTGTTTCTACAAAACATATATTTTCAAAATATTTTATAGTTGTATTTGGATTCTGGAATTATATAAAGATTTGGGTTTTGTTGGAGAGGTTTCTCTTTATGATCGTTTTGACGATGGATTTGTAGATTGTGGTTTTGTTGAGATCTCTAAGAGTTGAGTGGGAGTCCTGTAAACCGGCAGTTGAGATTTGTTGAGTTAGACCTGAGAGGTCTTGGTTTAGTTGTTGTTGAGTATTTAAGTCCGGTAGGATGCACTAGCTCTAGAGATGAGGATTTTGGTGGTTTAATAACAATCAACTTAAGGACGACAGGCACTAGTGGAGTTGTGATGGAACTTGAGAAACGTAAGTATAGGCTCATGGTTTTGTTAGTCCAACTAGAGGGTATTTATATGTTCGCGTGTCGAGGGTCTACAGGTCTATTCACAGAGCATGAAGGGTGTATTCGCGTGTTGAGGATCGGCAGGCCTATTCATGGAATGTACCGGGTGTATCTGCACGTTGAGGGTCTTGAAAGCCTATTCGTGGGGTACAGGGTATTTATATGTTCGTGTGTCGAGGGTCTACGGGCCTATTCACAGGAGCATGCAGGGTGCATTTGTGTGTTGAGGGTCGGCAGGCCTATTCACGGAATGTACCGGGTGTATCTGCACATTGAGGGTCTTGAAAGCCTATTCGTGGGGTACAGGGTATTTATATGTTCGCGTGTCGAGGGTCTATGGGCCTATTCACGGAACATGCAGGGTGCATTTGTGTGTTGAGGGTCGACAGGCCTATTCACGGAATGTACCGGGTGTATCTGCACGTTGAGGGTCTTGAAAGCCTATTCGTGGGGTACATGGTATTATATGTTCGCATGTTGAAGGTCTACAGGCCTATTCACGGAGCATGCAGGGTGCATTTGTGTGTTGAGGGTCGGCAGGCCTATTCACGGAATGTACCGGGTGTATCTGCACGTTGAGGGTCTTGAAGGCCTATTCGTGGGGTACACGGCAGGGAGATGATTCTCCGGTTGTTGTTTTTGAGCTATCTTACATGATGCTTGCGTGTCGAGGGCGGTGACGCCTATTCACGGAGTATTCTGAATCTTGTTTCCCATCACCATAGTAGGATTAGCTGCATAACGAGCGGTTATCCCTATAATGTGGAGATTGTTAAGGGCTTGCACCGGACCTATGTAGAGTGGGATGCATAGAATCCGACAAGTACGCATTAGAGAGTCAGCATATAGATTGTGTTTTCTTGACTTGGTTTTATGCTTGTGTTTTCCTGTTTTTCCTATACTTGACACTTAGTCTAGCTTCACTTGCCGTTTTCATTCCATGATGTTTTCATGCTACATCTTTGTTATTTCTCATTCCTTTATCCTTGTTGTTAATACATGCTGTTGATGACTTTGTGTTTTATGATTTAATTATGTTGTATATTTTTATGTCACTCACACCATTTATGGCTGACCCCTTTAGTTTTGGGGGTTAGGGATCATCTCTAGCCGCATGTGTTACAGGTTGTTGCTTAGAGTTTGGAGGCTAGGATGCTTGAGATAGTTTTGAGATAAACTGATGTAATAGAGCTTTGTGTAAAATTTTGTAAAAAGAAGTGTTGTAAAAAGAATGTTGTAATTCAAGGTGTTTTGTATTCCGCTGTGTTTGTAAATGATTGTTGTAATAAAAGTTTGGAATAAAATTATTCGTATTTTTGGGCTATGTGTACTATTACATTGAAGTTGATGCTGGGATTGTGCCACGTATTTTCTAAGATATCATATTAGAAATTCGGGGCGTTACATCGAATCCCAAGACATTCAGCTCGATCAGATCAATCCCAAAAATTTTGTTCCCAATCATGATCTCGCAGTCCACAAAGTACCGATCAGTAGTTAGAGTCTCCCCTGATGGATAGCTACTGCTAAAACCTTGTCTGGAAAGACTTTCGGTTCGACTCCCAAAACTTTAGTAAACTTAGGTGACACAAAAGTATGAGAGCACCCAGTATCGAACAAAACAATAACCTTCTTTCCATTAAAATAAAGTTCTCCTGTTACATAACACACACTCGTTACATAACAGTTCACTATTAAAGGGAGAAGAAGAAACAAAACACTCTTAAACAACCCCCCTCGTACCAGTGATGACATGATCCCCCTTATCGGCATTAGCTTCAGTTAAGGCAAATACTCGCCCTTGCTGGTACGGCTTCTTCCCACTTTGCTGCATTGGTCCATTGCAGACAACATCTCGCAACTTTGGGCAGTGACATCTGTAATGACCGGTCTCTCCATAGTTGAAACAAGTCACTACGGGAGGTCTCACAAAACTATTTCCGGGTCTTCCAGCTACGTTAACAGCCTTTGCCCCTGTCGGTTTGAACCTTTGAGGTGGTGGTTGTCCCCTAAAATTGCCAGAAGCTGCAGGCCTTTTCCCCACGTTCCAGTTGTTCCTCCTATTCTGAACAGCGTAGAACTGCTCCATGTCCTCTTCCGTAGCTGTAGCTCGTTTGACCAACTTGTCAAACCTCATGATACCGAGGGGTATCATCATGGATCTCAGACTTGGCCTCAACCCATGCTCGACTTTCGAGCTTTCTTCGCCTCGTCCATCACCAATTTAGGAGCATACCTCGAGAGCTAGTTAAACCTTGTCTCATACTCTCTAACAGACATGCCGCCCTGCTGCAGCGCCAGAAATTCCATGACTTTCTTCTCCTGGACGTCTGATGGAAAATAATGACTGCAGAATTCCTCCAAAAATTCCTCTCACCCAAGAACAACATCTCCCATCATCTGCTTCATCGAATGCCATTACACAGCTGCATCTTTCTCGAACTGCAGAGTCGCCAACTTCACCTTACTGCCTTCCGGAGTCTTGAAGACTTCGAAGATAGTCTCTACCTGTCGGATCCAGTTGTTAGTCGTGTCAAGGTCTGACTTCCCTTCGAATACTGGTGGTTTCATCCATTTGAATGATTCCACGAGTTTGATAGCTTCAGGTACCAGATTCACAGGCACCCTCCTTTGGTTCTGATTCATGGCAACGGCATTGAGTGTCTGATAGACCCTCGCTAATTTCGTTTTCAAGTCCAGACCTTTACCATTTCGAGCTCCTTTTCTAGCCATATTCTGATGCAAAAGATCCATTAAATTCGAAGTAGAAAAACAAGAATTTTAAGTTAACTTTTTCATTTCATTGAATTTCAAACTTTATACATTCGAATTTAGAATATTTCTGACATCAAATGAAAGCCGTAAGAAGATACAACAGCCTAGTTCCTACGGCTCCTCTTGGCTTCACGGAGCTCTTCCCGTAGTTCCTCCACTTCCTATTTCAGTACATCGTATATGTTTTTCCTCTTCTCGAGTTCCCAAACACGATGACTGAGAATTGCAATATCATCCTTGTGCTTCGCTAACTGAGTCTCCAGTAGCCCGATTCTCACCTGTTGAGTCTCTACCTGCCTCTGAAGAGACACAATGAGACTACTCAAAACTGGTTCTTCCTCGTCGGAGGAATCATCAAATGAATCCAGAGGTGGAGTGATCTCTCGGGACTCAGGCCATTCCTCTTCCAATTCTTCAGGATCTTCTTCGTCTAAAACAGCTTGCCCGGGGTAGTAATCCTCCTCAATGAAGTGTCAATCATCATCTCCAGCTGGGTCGAAGTGGTCGGCCATCTTAGAGAAAAGAAGGAGAAGAAACATAAATCATAGAGCAACACAAATGTAAGTGACTTATATTTAAATCTCTATACTCAATACACTCTCTAATGTCCACTTTAGGGTGTCGTTCCTTATAAATTTGTACTACTTGGAAGCGTGGCTCTGATACCACTCTGTAACACCCCGAATTCCAAATACAACTGAATTCGAAGTTCCACAGGATCTTTACACTTCTCTTCGTACAATTTTACAAGGAAATTTAAACTTTTCTTTACATCTGAGTTACATTTATATTTAAACTTAAAAAACGGAAGCAATTTATAATATTTACATAAATGGATGTACAACCCTTGAAACATTCTTTAAGCTGCTTGCATACTTTAACTTTTGTCAATTCCTTTATCCTGCTTAAAGACTGTGGGCACGTCAGTTCATTCAACTGACAAGATATTATACATGGCCATCTTCTCTATGCCGAAACAGTATAACGATTCTCAAAACTTAACAAACCACAAACTTGTTCACAAACAAAGCTAAGGGGACTATCCTATTGATGTCGTGTTGTGATTGTGTACCTAGTCCTTAATGAAATTTATTATTATTATTAGATGACACTAATGTGCACTTGTTTGGATTCTATGCATCCCATACTGCATAGGTCCGAAGGCAAGTCCTTAATCGTTCTTCAACTTGTAGGGTTCGATCCCTCGCCATTACTAAATCTACTAATTTAACTACGGTAAGTATCCTAGATGTCCTATGAGTTACGAGCCTATGTCCAGATAGCCTGGAGGGAAATCCCATGTCGTGACATGACGCATCATGCAGAGCGTATGGTCAATTCAGCCTCCGTCATGGACCATGGCAACACCCGTAGTCAATCAAACATCCACAAGTGTCGCCACGATCTCGATAATTCCAGAGTAGTGTCCACACCAAGACTTGACTCATCAAGTAGGCAACCTATGAATCACTCTTACATCGTAGACTCGAGGGCCTCATACTTGTGTTTTTCTCTTACTTTCTTCACATCTTCTCTATTGTTTGGTCCATAATTGTATGAATCATGAATAAAAATCAATTTCTAGGGTAAACTCTTTCCTCGATACCGGTCTTAACCATCAATCAACGTATTTGACCCAAACCTGGTCTTTTATCTCAAATATCATATCAACATTTCTTTTATTGCCGGTATGAGGCTTAGCTACATCCTAATTCTCAATTTCAATTCACAACTCTACCATTGAGTTTTTCATACTCAAAAGTTCTCTTTTTCAAGTAACATGATTTCCAATCTTTTTCATGAATCAAGTCTCATATATAAAGTTCAATCGCAATTCATGCGTCTCATAATGAATTTAATTTCATCTTATTCTCATACTATTGTATACATTTCATTTATTTACTTTAAGGATCACAAAGCCATATTTTCATACTTAACCAGATTTAATTTGACCATAATAGTCCACAGAAAATTACAACTACATTTCCTTTCATCTAAAATTTCTTCTTAAATACTTGTTATAATTTTCTCATGGAACAACACATTATTATAACTTTCTAAGAGTAGAATTCAATAGTTTTCAACACAATTTCACTTCTAATCTCACTTGATTTTAGTCAAAAATAATCCCCAATAATTTTCACAAGTTCTACATGAATTTAGAGTAATTAACATATTTTTTTCGGATTTTAAAAAATCAAGAATAAGTCAAAAAAAATCGAAATTCAAAAAAATATATTCAGGCCGAAACCCTGAATCGAACTCACAATCTAAGGGAAAACAGCCGCAAGCTCCAGCCACTGGGCCAGAGTGCTTACACGGTATAAAGGGGGTTTAATACTTTAAGTATCATTGGGTCGGGTCTGGGTTTATTTAAACAAACCGAAAGCAAAAGAGGGTAGAGCCTAGGACTCAAACCGGCAACCTCTTGGATCGCCCACGGCTACAGTGAACACCCAAACACTCAGCAACCAGATGGTCTAAGTGACCAAGTCAATCTAAAGTTGAAATAATAGTTTTTGTTCAAGTCTCTGTTCAAATTAAATTCTCAAAATTTCTCAAAACGTTTTAGTTCTTTTTCTCCTTTTTTTTTTGAGTCCAACTTTTCCAGAATTTATTCTATATTAAATTACAGTAACCTGGTATTTTTAGAATCAATAATTACTCATATAACACACATTTTTGATCTCTTTTCTAATGTCCATAGTTTCGACATTTAGAACCATTTCATTTTCATGAAAGTAGCATAACTAAGTTTCTACAAAAGTGCTTTAATTCTTCATCTTCCATTATTTAATTATCTACATCAATTTAGAATACAAAAATTCCATCTTTCCTACAATAGGGTTCATTCTAGTTTGTACATACAATTCATCATTTGTCTCATAAGCAAAATTTCTTCACATAGCATGATTCTTAAACATATGATATGGCAAACATGATAACTTTTCTAATACTTTCATTCACAATTAATCAATCTAGTAACCATTTTAACACACATCTACTAGATTATCAATTAATCTCTAATTAGGCAAACATGAATTTAATTTCAACTAGTTGCTCTTTAATAATTGCTCAATTCATTCCTAGTATGATTTCTAATTTAGAAGCTTGAGAAACACCCAACTTGTTGAAGATAAACACACAAAAGATCCTAGGGGAAAGCTCCTAGAATGAACAGAAGGCCTTCTTTTCTTAGTTTGGGTTTGCAAATTTGCCTTCTCCTCCTTGCTCCTTGGTATTGCCGCAAGCCCTTAGTCTCCAAAAGAAATGTCCGGCCTCCTTTGATTGAAACACACACAAAAGCACACTCGATCTTTGAAACTCACTTATCTCTCAATCTTTTGCTTACAAAATGTGTCTTTTTCTTGTAGTCTTTTGATGAAGAAAAGGTGCAAGAGTAACTATGGTAGGGGGGTGGTATTTATACTTATTTTAGGGTGAAAAGAAGGGCTAGGATTAATCTAGGAGTTGAAGATTAAGGATCAAGAAAAGTTGGGAAGTTAATTGTAGTAACTTCCATGAACTCAATAACTACTCCTCCTGCTCATCCACTCTCCCTCTCCCACTCATCCAATCCCGACCTACCCTAGAAATGCTGTGCATTGCACACCTTAGTGCATGCACAAACTTTCTAGTATCCCCATTATTAAGTTGTACACGTTTAATTAATCACTTGCCTACTAAATGTGTCTACATGACAAGTTCGGGCAATTTAAGAGATTAATTAGTTGTGGGCTTCAAAATAGTGGGCTCAAATCCAAGGGCCAATTAAAAATAATTAAATAATTAGGATGGGCTCAAAATAGAGAAATAAATCTTAGGCTTTACAAAATAGGCTTTTATAATAAAACAAAGAGAAACAATTATATTTATTTGTTCATGTTATAAAAGATAATTTGTATAAGAAAATACATCCAAGATTGCACATGCACAACACGTAAAATCAACAATTTCATATTAAATGAAAATCAGGGTATTACAGTCTATTCATTATAAGGCTCTAAGGAATTAGATTATATCCATATATGATTAACTTTGAATGATTTAATTGAATAAATATATAATTACACAATTTTGAGATTGTTGGGGACTTTGTTGAAAATATTCTTCCAGGAGAATAAAAGTCAGAAAATTTATTTGGAAAATGTAATCTTTATTAGTAGATAACAATTCTAATTTTCTGGATTTTTACGAATATTTTATGGCTTGTTTGCAAATACTATAAAGAGAATGACTTTTGTGTAAAATTGTCACTTGGGATTAAATATCCAAAATTTAAAATTTTGGGCTACACATGTTAGTCGGCAAAATCAGGAGAGTTAGGGGATTTAATTTCTATTTTAATTCATTTGATTTGATTAACTAATAACTTGAAATATCCATATATGTAAATAATTATTTTCTCAAGGAGCATTTCGTAAACTCTTGTAAAACCCTAAAAACAATCATATCCCGGCCTATATCTACAGCAGCAATAGCCGTCCTACTGTTGTGAACCAAAAAAATTTACTTATTCATTACTTTCTTGGAGTTGGATCTTGGATTTTCGAAAGAATGAGGAAAATACTTTTTCTTTATTACTACTATTGTTCTTCAAGTTGATCTTCTTTGTAGTAGGTGTTACTTCTCATCTCCTGATTTGTTATATGCTTGTATGATATGATCATGGTTGATCAAATATGATATATCTTGCATGATTATAAAACTTGATATAGATTTATTAAAGGTAAATCTTAAGGAAAAAGTAGTCAAATAACATCTTCATGAATAAGAACCCTAATTGAGATGTGATTACCATCTATAGATTAATTATTGATGTTAGAGATTGGTGATGCATGAAAGAATTTGTTTTAATACTTTTATAATCATGAAGTTTATGATAGTTGATGGGTATTTTATTATGATAATTTATAGACCATTGAAAACACGCAATTTCATTGCATTAGGGATTAAAAAGTTGGATTTTTATTGTTAATTCGTTGTTTATTGCAAATATAGCTTTTTTTTAATGATAAATCCTAATCAATCATGAATACAATTGCAAATATGGAAGGAAATATGCTCGAAAATACACCAAATATATAATGGCAGGGTTTGGGGGTCAGCAAACCCTGGGTTTGGGGTTGTACAGTCTCGGGTGAACTGTACAGTTGATGCAATGGGTTTGTTTGGGCTGTTTTGCACTGTTTTTGAGGGGTTTTTCGTGTGTGGCTTTGTGTGTTAGGGTGGGGGGGCCTTAGCATACGTATAGAAGTGTTTATACAAGTGTTTAAACTAATAATTATGAGAGATTTGATCGAGTTTGGATGAGATTTCAAAGTCGTTATGTGGTCTGGACTGTTGTCTGTTCCAGATCGGAACGAGAATTCGACATAGTTGCTGATGATATTACCTAGAACTTATTAAACAGAAATTGTAGCTCACTTTGTCTAGTTTTGAGAACATCTGTTGGATCCTCAATCCGACCCACAGATTGTAAAATATGCAATTTCTGCCACTGTACTGTCGTAGTTTCATATTTTTAAACTAACAGTTAGTTTTCAGAATTTGCTGGATATGAACCCCTTGAATTAATTCATTTGAGTTCAATTTTTTATGGTGAGTTCCTCGTTATTTGCTGAATTTAAATTGATTTTTCCATAATTTAATATCGATTATAGAGTGTACTGTTTTAAGGAACGAAATCATGCTTTCAAATTTTTGGATGAAAGATAGTTTTCAGAATTTCTTGAATATCAACCCTTTAAATTAATTTATTTGAGTCCAGATTTGTAGGGTTCCTTGATATGTGCTGGATTTGAGTTAATTTTTACAGAATTTACTATTGATTTTAGAGAGTACTGTTTTGAATGAAAAAATCGTATAATTTTCAGATTTTGTAAAAATCTATATTTTCGTGGATAAAATGTGCTTCCATACATATAAACGTGTTCTCATGGTAATATTAGTTGATTAAAATTAATGTGGTTAATGAAGAGTATTTTGTATAATTAAACCAAGTTTGGTTTTGATTTGAGGCTTGCAGTTATGATGTGGACCCTTGAAAGATTGTTGATGATATATTGAGTTATAAGACTCTACAGGTTGAGTGGGACCCTAGCATGCCGGCAAGTAAGATTTTGTGGAATTTTGTCCAGTGGGGCTTTTGTTGCTGATTTTGTAAAAGTTAAGTCCGGTAGGGTACACCAACTATAGAGAGATTGTGATTCTAATTAACAATAATAAACATAAGGGCTGACACTAGTTAGAGTTATGATGAAATAAGAGCAAACAAGGGTAGGGGGCCTCATATGATCTGCGGTGTTCGATAATCCCCGGAATTATCGATGTGTGAGTAAAATAGTCTCTAGAGTTACTTGCGGTGTGTGATTGATCTCCGGAATTATCGGGATCGAGGTGACGCTCATAGATATTCGTGTGTTGAGGCACCATAGATTGCGGTGTGGGGTATTCTCGAAGATTCCCTGGTGTGAGTAAAATAGTCTTCGAAATTATCTATAGATAGAGATTGACCTCCAGAATTATCGGGGCATGGGCTAGATGCTCACAGAACAATCGAAATCTTAAAGTAATCACCGAAGTAGGTTAGTTGCATAACGTGGGATTGAACCATATAAAATGGAGAACGAGAAGGGATTGCACCGAACCTATGTAGAATGGGATGTACAGAATCCAACAAGTACGTATTAGAAATCATCATAAGTATGTGTGCTTCTTGACTTGTTTTACACATGCTTGTTTTATGTTTTCATCTCATACTCTTGACACTTAGCCTAGCTTCACTTGTTACTTTACATTTCATTCATCGTTGTTTCATGTTCCATCTGTTATTACTGTATTAATATGTTTCACTTGTTGTTCTACTTATTATTGTTATGCATCATTCGTTACTGTTATGTTATATGCATCAAGTTTGTGATTATGAGATCTAGAACTATCACTATTATTATAGTTGATGTCAGTTGCATTTATCTGACGTACCCACTTTTCATTCAGAGTTTTGCAGGTTTTCATTTTTGGATAGAGTTGATGATGAGGACATCGGTTCCAGACGATTTGGGCGTTTCTATCAGCGCAGGCATCGTCTTCATCAGCTGTTTTATTCAGTTTAGGACTTTTATTTTATTTCCATTTTTATGTAATCTTTTTTTGTAATTTTAGATTCTGAGAATATTTTGCAGATGTATTTCAAGATGTAATTGAGCCTATTTAAAGGCCCTGAGATGAATGAGAAAGGCATGCCATTATTGATCAAAAAAAATCTGTGTTGAGTTTTGCTCTTCATTTTTTTCTCCTTTGTGTGATACAACTGAGAGACAAATTAGGGTTTGTGATAAATCCTAATCTAGTTTAGAATTAGTGATTAATTCTAAAGTTTATCCCCAACTAAAAAAATCCCCCATACAAATCATAAATTTCCCCTAATCCCCAACTACAAAAAAAAACCTTAATTACAGCCCATACACTCAGCCGCCACCCCTTCCCTTCTTCTCCTTCTTCCTTCTTCGTTTTCCCTAACCCACCCGAAGCTCCCCAAAACCGATCTCCACCAAAAGAACCCGAAACCCACAAACCCATCCCCCAGTTCCCGTCGCCACCCATCCCGCACCCACTCCCGATCGACATCCCTTAACCTCCAAATCCCTTCTCCCAAACCCGTCTCCCCTTCCCGCCGTCGCCTGTGCTCCTCTCCATCACCCCCTACCGTCGCCCTCCTCTCCCTCACACTCGTCGACCTCCCGTTCTCTTCCACCACCAATCACCTCAGCCTGAGCCGCCCACCTGCACGCCTCCATCAGACCCTCTCCTTCGTCGAAACCCTAAGACCCCACGCCGACTACAGCTCCGGGTCACACACTATTGCACCCATCATTCTCGCTGTCGCCATTGCTGGTTGGATACTGTAGTTGCTGATTTGAGGTAGTCTCCGTTGCTGTGTCCGCTTCGAGATCTACGCTGGTTGTCTACATATTCGGTATACTCTTTTCAACTCTTCCATATTTATGTTTTACTGACTTATCATCTAGTATATTATCTGATTTAACTGTCGACCACAAAATACTGAGATTGAGTGATCCACATGCTAGATTAGAGTACAAATCGATATTGGACTTATTACTTGCTAACATATAGGAATTTAGTTATTGATTGAGGTTGAATTATTAATTGGAATTGTTAGCATAATTCAGTTCTTGAAAATCCATCAAACCCGTTAGTTGTTTTAAATTTCTAACTTAGATCAGAACTTTCATGTTGGTAAAATTAACCCATTAAAATTCTTGAAATTCTCTATCTTAGGGTTGGTTTTACATCATTTTATGAAAATAATTTTAACTACAAGTTAAGAGCTGATATTAGAAGAAAATTTAAAACTTTTAATGTGGGTGACGAAGTGATGGTTCGGATTCGTCCGGAACGGTTCCCAGCGGGATCCGTTAAGAAATTGAACGCACGTGCTGCAGGTCCATTTAAAATTCTTCATAAAATCAATGACAATGCCTATGTTGTTGACCTCCCCGAAGGCTTTGGCATCAGTAAAACTTTCAATATTGAGGATTTAGTACCCTATGAAGGCCCAGAATTTAACCCTAGAAATCCTCTTATAGATGAGCCTACCCTGCAGCCTACTGGTGAGATTCCCCCATGACCTCCACTACCAGATACTACTTACCCATCGACAGAAGAGTTAGATAATATTTTAGATGATCAGATAATCTCTACTAGAGATGGTGGTATTCATAGATATTTGGTAAGTTGGAAAAACGAGCCGGAGTCGGAGAACACTTGGATAGATCGCGGAGAGCTCCAGCGCTTGGATCCAGACCTCTTGGAGCACTATGACAGGAGGACTGGTTTTGACTCGACTGGGTCGAGCCTTCTCCCACCCGGGGAGAATGATGAGGACATCGGTTCCAGACGATTTGGGCGTTTCTATCAGCGCAGGCATCGTCTTCATCAGCTGTTTTATTCAGTTTAGGACTTTTATTTTATTTCCATTTTTATGTAATCTTTTTTTGTAATTTTAGATTCTGAGAATATTTTGGAGATGTATTTCAAGATGTAATTGAGCCTATTTAAAGGCCCTGAGATGAATGAGAAAGGCATGCCATTATTGATCAAAAAAAATCTGTGTTGAGTTTTGCTCTTCATTTTTTTCTCCTTTGTGTGATACAACTGAGAGACAAATTAGGGTTTGTGAGAAATCCTAATCCAGTTTAGAATTAGTGATTAATTCTAAAGTTTATCCCCAACTAAAAAAATCCCCCATACAAATCATAAATTTCCCCTAATCCCCAACAACAAAAAAAACCCTAATTACAGCCCATACACTCAGCCGCCACCCCTTCCCTTCTTCTCCTTCTTCCTTCTTCATTTTCCCTAACCCACCCGAAGCTCCCCAAAACCGATCTCCACCAAAAGAACCCGAAACCCACAAACCCATCCCCCAGTTCCCGTCGCCACCCATCCCGCACCCACTCCCGATCGACATCCCTTAACCTCCAAATCCCTTCTCCCAAACCTGTCTCCCCTTCCCACCGTCGCCTGTGCTCCTCTCCATCACCCCCACCGTCGCCCTCCTCTCCCTCACGCTCGTCGACCTCCCGTTCTCTTCCACCACCAATCACCTCACCCTGAGCCGCCCACCTGCACGCCTCCATCAGACCCTCTCCTTCGTCGAAACCCTAAGACCCCACGCCGACTACAGCTCCGGGTCACACACTATTGCACCCATCATTCTCGCTGTCGCCATTGCTGGTTGGATACTGTAGTTGCTGATTTGAGGTAGTCTCCGTTGCTGTGTCCGCTTCGAGATCTACGCTGGTTGTCTACGTATTCGGTATACTCTTTTCAACTCTTCCATATTTATGTTTTACTGCCTTATCATCTAGTATATTATCTGAGTTAACTGTCGACCACAAAATACTGAGATTGAGTGATCCACATGCTAGATTAGAGTACAAATCGATATTGGACTTATTACTTGCTAACATATAGGAATTTAGTTATTGATTGAGGTTGAATTATTAATTGGAATTGTTAGCATAATTCAGTTCTTGAAAATCCATCAAACCCGTTAGTTGTTTTAAATTTCTAACTTAGATCAGAACTTTGATGTTGGTAAAATTAACCCATTAAAATTCTTGAAAATTCTCTATCTTAGGGTTGGTTTTACATCAGTTGAATCAAGAAAAGCTTGTGGTTTAATTAAAAGTTAAAATTTATTGTATTGAAATTTATTGAATCAAGAAAAGATTGTAATTAAAGTGTTTATTTTCTTTGTGTTGTAAAGAAATGATGTAATAAAAAATTCCTGTGTTCTGTACAAAGTTTATAATTGCAATTGAAGTTGATGCTGGGAATTGTGCCGATTATTTCTAATTTTATTTATTTAAAATTCGGGGCACTACAGAGTTGGTATCAGAGCAAACTTCAATTAGTAATACTAAACATGGTATAGGGAAACAAAATTAGGGAGGACATTAGAAGTGTGAGTACCTGGGTGGACATTAGAAGTGTGAGTACCTAGGTGGACATTAGATATGTGAGTTTGTTGTTTTAATCATAAATGCTTGTAGTGAAATTTAAATTATTTGTATGTCCAGATTCGACTAAAAATTTCTTTATCGTAAGTGGGTTGATTGTTTTCGCATAAATAGAAGATGAATAATTTATTTTCTCTTGCTGTTATAATTAACTTTTAACTATTTTTATTATTTTTAACGTTAAATTGGGATAATTTTCTTAGGTTTTGACTTATCTATTTTTGTACAAATCTAATTATAATTATAAAGTATGTTTTGCTAATCTAGCCTATTTGTTCTATATGTTTTGTGTTTTATAGAAACAAATTTTATTATTAAAGTTTGGAATGTGGTGACTCTAGCTTTTTCTTTTCTATTTGTGTTTGTAGTTATAGTTTTGAATGACGTAATGTTTGATTTCGGATACTAAAATAATTACATTATAATTAACAACATTTACTTATATTTTGTTTTCTTTCGATTATTGCTTCGAATATATTATGTTTTTGTACGTAGACTACCTTTCTCCCTCTCTTTTATCTTTTTCTTTTTTAAAATTCTGTATTTCATATTATTATGAACTTTTATGTTTACTCATTTATTTTGCTAATACTGTTACGCATTACATTAATTTCAATTACTATTTATTAAATTATCACTACGACTATTAATTTCTTTTATTATTATTCCTATTATACTCTAAATCTTTTATTTACATTTATTTTTTATATACTTTGATTTTACGATATTGTTAATATATTAACAATATCGTAAAATCAAAGTATATAAAAAATAAATGTAAATAAATAATTTAGAGTATAATAGGAATAATAATAAAAGAAATTAATAGTCGTAGTGATAATTTAATAAATAGTATATACATTTATTTTTTACATACTTTGATTTTACGATATTGTTAATATATATATATATATATATATATATATATATATATATATATACCTTTTTTCATTTCTCTATATTGTCTTATTAGTTTCAATATGTTTTAATATGATTTGAATATTTTTACTTATATAAATATAATATACTTCTACACACTATATTCTTTTTCTCCTATCTCATTTTTATGACTTATACTCAGCGCAATTGTTATCATGTACTATTTATTACTTTTGTTATATTTACTTTTCACCGTTTATAGCTACTTATTGTTACCTTATTTTATTATATATATATATATATCTATATAAACCTTTTTTCATATCTTTATATTGTCTTATTAATTTCGATAAACCTTTTTTCATTTCTTTATATTGTCTTACTAATTTCAATATGTTATAATATGATTTGAATATTTTTACTTATATAAATGTAATATACTTCTACACACTATATTCTTTTTCTCCTATCTCGTTTTTACGACTTATACTCAATGCAATTGTTATCATGTACTATTTACTACTTTTGTTATATTTACTTTTCGACATTTATAGCTACTTATTGTTACCTTATTTTATTATTTTTATACTTTTACTGCTATAATATACTATAGTCGCTTGTTACCTTAATATTATGATTTTTACCCTCCTTGTTATTTTTTTACTACACACACTTTCTACTGTTTACTGTATATTTTATGACATTTGACTATTTACGCTATATAGTTATCTCTCATTCGTAATTACATTTAAGCTTATGCATGTATTTCATTCTGTCTTTCTCCTTACTTTTATAAATCCTTTTTCACTACTACTAATTCCTACACTTTATGTTAGATATTTATAATCTGTACATATATTTGAATATTTCATCACGAGATTTTTCACTCCATTGCCTACTTTTGCTTCTATTTTTATATCACGAATTTTAAAACGTGACATTATACTTAAATTAAACATCCAATATCCTAGTACATATGAAAGATTACATCATTCCTTTCATCGTTTTGTTGCAACCGGATGTCGAGAAGGCAAATATGCAACTAGACGTCAATAGGAGAAAAACTAGCAATTGGATGTCGAAGGCAAAAACTGCAACTGAATATCCAGATAACAACCTACAACCTGATGTCGTAGAGTCAATCTGCAACTTGATGTCAAGGAGGCAAGCCTGCATCTAGAAATCAATGAGGCGAACAAACAACAAAAGAGATTTTCTACTCTTAGTTATATATATATATATATATATATATATATATATATATATATATATATTACTTATCACTATCCTATTCTTTTGTACTTGTTCATACCATTTTATAAGTTTTTAAAACTTAGCATATGCTGCTTCAACTTTGTTATTCATAAGCCAGTTACACTTATATATACACATTTAATTACCTTATTACTTATACTTGTTTTCATATTTGTCTTATAAGCATTATTTTATTTTATTTTTCACCATATATTATTGAGGTTTACTATTAACTATTTTTTGCTATCTTAGTATTATCATTTTGTATATATATATGTATACTTTATCTTTACATATGTTAGTATTTTGTATTTTCATACCATTTCATTTTCCTGACGTATCTTATAATTGTTTGCTACTTATATAATATGATTTTTATTATTTATAGTAATTTATTATTTTCATTTTTGTATAATTAATAATATATATTATTCCAATATTGAATTATTATTTCATTTACTATTATTATACTTGTTTCACTACTATAACTACTTAAATTTTCTATATTATAGTATTGTTGGTTTTATCATATATTCCAAATACTATTTGCATATATAAAATCCTAAGTTCATTTTCTTACTATACTTGACAATTTACAAATATTTTGATATACTAATCAGTATTCTGTATATTTAATTCTAAATCGCATATATGGTTATAATATTGCTTTTGCAAATGAATTTTTTGTGTATATACATCATTACTTGTACTATTACAATCTATATAATAAAACACAAATAAAGCTATCAAGTGGCTCTCCTTAAATTCTCCCAAAATCAAAGGTCCAGATCCAACCTCACTAAACATATTCCCCCCCCACCCCACAAAAAAAAGTTTTTCCCCAAAACTCAAATTCAAATCCCTCACCCAAAACAACTCATTTATTTATTTAATTATTTCTCTCTCTCTCTTCTGTTCAAAAAATTAAGAAAATAAAACTTTTTAAAAAACTAAAAATTTTAAAAATTTTAAAAAGCTTAAAAAATTTAAAAATTTAAAAACATTAAAAATAATTCAAAAAAATTAAAAAATAAAAAACTTATAAAAATTTTTTGAAAAATTTTTTGAAAAATTAAAAATATTATTTTAAAAATATTTTTTTAAATATCTAAAAAATTTTAAATTTTAAAAAAAATTAGAAATTTTTTAAAATTTTTGAAAGTTTAGAAACCTTTAAAAATTTTAAATTTGAGAAATTTTGAAAATTTTAAAAAGAATCAAAAATAAAAAAAAATCAAAATTTAAAAAATTGAAAAATTTAAAATTTTAAAAATTTGAAAAATTTGAAATTTTGAAAATTTGAAAATTTGAAAATCTCAAAGCAAATCCAAATCCAAATCCAATGTCGAACCCCAATCAAGAGGTCGTCGTCGATATCTGATCCGCTGCTGATTCCGTATCGGTGACTCCCCTCCCCCAAATCGAGCGCGAATATCAAGAGACTCTGTATCGGCGACTCCCTCCATAGAATCGAGAGCCTCTATATGCGATGTGATGACTCTAATTTCATCTCATTAATTCCATTCTAACTTTTGATTTTTTGTGTGCAGGGGATTACTAAGTTTTTTGCTGACTCGAATTTTGTGTGTGCATGAGATTTAAGTTAAGAGAGGTATGATTGTTTTAATTTTTGGTTTAAAAAATTTTAATTTGGTGATTTATTTGATGAGTTTTTTATTGGTTTTAATTTAAGGTGTATGCAAGTGAGAGATGGATTATTTGGTGGCCTCAATTTGGACTTCCAAACCATAGCAGGACAGGCAAGCTGACTAGCAACATAAAATAACTTTGCAAATATGCAACATTAGTTTATTTACTACAAGAGAAATACTATCGTGAAGTGTTCCCTTCCCTAGTTATTAGAAATCATGGATAACATAACATATGAGAACTTTTAGTGTATGTTTGGATATATAGGATTGGGATGACTGAAGTTTACCAGTGAAGGGTGCAAACTCCCCACTCAAGAAAGATAGCTGAAGTAAATTTGTTATTTATCCATTTTGATTTTTTTTATAAAGGTGCAATGGGGAGACAAAGTGGAGATAAAAGAAATGGTTAGTTTGGATTAGAGTTTTGAGAACTTCATGTATTTAATTTTCGTTGAAATAATAATAAGAGGTATTTCAATTGCAAACTGAGTCTCAGGCAAACAAATGTTTAGATTATTGGTATTGTAAATACCTTCACACATGCACTAGCGTTACCACTGTATTTAGATATGCTCATAGTGGTTATGAGATTAGAGTAAGGTCAATAAAACCTATATGAAATGCCCTTGCTTAACTATTACAAGCATCTAAAAGTGATGCTGAAGTTAAACAAAACTCTATGCAGTGTTTCTAACAAACTATATACATTCCAGGTAAGTTCAAGCTAATGATTAAGAAGGCGATGGTTGAGCTTAAAGGTAGATATACTGCTTTCTCATATAATATGTTTGCTACTTCAACTAATTTGCTGGACCTCCAAAACTATTTTATATAATCAAACCAGGTACACCGTTCCGAAGACGTGCCATAGGCACGTGTCAGTGGGCAAACCTAGTTATCTTATACTTTGAACAAAATTCGACACGCATGTTTTTTTTTTTTTTTTTTTTAATTTTCAGATTACTATTGTCATTATTATTGTTATTTTGGCATAGCCAAATTTGTTGGTATTCCGACGTGTTTTTGATTGACTATCTTCCCAGACCTATACATATATTTTTATTATCTTTAAGTTTGTATTCTTTGTGTTACTTTTATTATTATTTACTTTTGCCATTATTCATGTTCTTAACTTTTTCTTTTTGCTTTTTATTTTGTATGGTTGACCTTATTATCTTCAACTATAATGATTTTTTATTATGTTATTTGATCAGTAATCATTTTTTTTGTTGACCTGTTCATAGATGTATTTTGCATTTTCTGGTTTCATCCAAATGTTTCAACGACCTTTGGGGTGCTTAATATTTGTTTTACGGACAAAACTTATTGTTTTCTTTTAGTCCTATTTCTGTCTAAGTTTCGTGTTACGTATGTTTGACTAGTTTCGTTAATTCTTAAGTTCATAATGCATTGTGTTTATAGCGTATTCAAGTTTTAAGGAAGCTTTTGATTCCTTTGTGTGATTTAAAGTATTATTGACTAATCTATATAAGTTATGATGATTATGCTGTAGAAATTTGTATGCATTAATTGACTATCTAGTTGCTTTCGACAAGTTACTGCATACTTTAGACTTCTTAATACAATTTTATATATCTTCTTGGGATTAGTTATATGCTTTATGGATTTTTGTTTATACTTGTTGCTCTGTCGGTTTTCATATTTACTTTACTGTTCTTATTATAAGTAATTTTCTTTAGTTAGCAACCTAACGTAATTAGAAAATAAAGATAGAATGATTTTCTGAAACCATTGTGTAAGTTTTGTATTTTTTTGTTTTCACTTACTAAGGATAGTTCTGAGGACAGAACTATTTTAAGGGGGGAGTGATGTAATGCCCCGTAATTTTTAATACAATATTTTGAATTAATAAATAATTTTTAAATCAATTTATTTAATTATTTTGAATTTTCGTAAAATTGACATTTTCACACGTGTAAATATTTTGGAAGTGTGGATTTAGAATTATGAGCTAATGAAAAAATTCTATTATTTGTTATTGGGTGTATTTGAATTTTTTAGTTTTGTAAATTTTTTAAAGAAAGGGTTTTTTTTTGTAAAAAGTCATTTATGGGTGAAAATTGAACTTAAAAATTGTTTGGCTGCATTTAGAGTCGTCTATTCAGTATAAGGCTCTAAGGAATTAGATTATATCCATATTTGACTGATTTTGATTGATTTAATTGAATAATATATAATTACGCAATTTTGAGATTGTTGGGGACTTTGTTGAAAAAATTCTTCTTGGACAATGAAAGTTAGAAAATTTATTTGGAAAATCTAATATTTATAAGTGGATAATAATTCTATTTTTCTGTATTTTTACGAATATTTTATCCCTTGTTTGCTAATATTACAAAGAGAATGACTTTTGTGTAAAATTACCACTTGGTGGTAAAAATCTGAAATTTCAAATTCTAGGCTACACATGTTGGTCAACCAAAATAGGAGAGTTAGGGGATTTAATTTCTATTTTAATTGATTTGATTTAATTACCTAATAATTGGAAAGATTCATATATGTAAATAAATAATTTCTTGAGGAGCATTTTGTAAACTTTGTAAAACCCTAAAAAAAAATATCCCGGCCTATATCTATAATAGCAACAGCTGCCCTACTGTTGTGAACCCAAAAAATTTTATTTGTTCATTATTTTCTTGGATTTGGATCTTGGATTTTCGCAGGAAGGAGGAGACGACTTTTTCTTTATTACTACTATTATTCTTCAAGTTGATCTTCTTTGAGGTGGGTGGTACTTCTCATCTCTTGATTTGTTGTATGCTTGTATGATATGATGATGATTAATTAAATATGATATATCTTGCATGATTGTAAAACATGATGTAGATTTGTTAAAGGTAAATATTAATGAAAAAGTAGTCAAATACCATTTTCAAGAATAAGAACCCTAATTGAGATGTGATTACCATGTATAAATTAATTATACATGTTAGAGATTGGTAATGCATGAAAGAACTTGTTTTAATACTTGTATGGTCATAGAGTTTATGATAGTTGATGGGTATTTGCTATAATAATTTATAGACCATTGAAAACATGCAAATTCATTGCTTGGGGGATTAGAAAGTTGGATTTTTATTGTTAATTTGCTATTTAATGCAAATTTAGATTTTTTTAATGATAAACCCTAATCAATCATGCATACAATTGCGAATATGGAAGGAAATATGCTGGAAGGGTTTGGGGGTCAGTAAACCCTGGGTTTGGGGCTGTACAGTCTCGGGTGAACAGTAACCAGAGGGTTACTGTTCAACCCACAACTGTACAGTTCCTGCCCTGGGTTTGTTTGGGTTGTTTTGAACCGTTTCGAGGGGTTTTCGTGTGTGGCTTTGTGTGTTAGGGTGGGGGGACCTTAACATATAGTGTTTATACAAGTGTTTAAACTAATAATTATGAGAGATTTGATCAAGTTTGGATGAGATTTCGAAGTCGTTATATGGTCTGGACTGATGTCCGCTCTAGATTGGAACGAGAATTCGACAAAGTTGTTGATGATATTACCTAAAACTTATTAAATAGAAATTGTAGCTCACTGTGTCTAGTTTTAAGAACATCTGTTGGATCCTCAATCTGACCCATAGATTGTAAAATATGCAATTTCTACCACTTTACTGTCGTAGTTTCATATTTTTAAAATAACGGTTAGTTTTCAGAATTTGCTGGATATAAACCACTTCAATTAATTCATTTGAGTTCAATTTTTATGGTGAATTCCTCGTTATGTGCTGAATTTAGATTTTTCCAGAAATTAATATCGACTATAGAGTGTACTGTTTAAGGAACGAAATCATGTAACTTTCAATTTTTTGGATGAAAGATATTTTTCAGAATTTATTGAATATAAACCCTTTAAATTAATTTATTTGAGTCCAGATTTTTATGGTGGGTTCCTTGATATGTGCTGGATTGAAGTTAATTTTTCCGGAATTTAATATTGATTTTAGAGCGTACTGCTTTGAATGACAATCATATAATTTTCAGATTTTGTAAAAATCAATATTGTCATGGATAGAATGTGCTTCCATACAAATAAACGAGTTCTCATGGCAATAATGGTTGATTAAAAGGAATCTGGTTAATGAAGAGTAGTTTGTATAATTAAACCAAGTTGGGTTTTGATTTGAGGCTTGGGGTTATGATGTGGAACCTCGAAAGATTGTTGACGATATGTTGAGTTATAAGTATCTAGGGGTTGGGTGGGACCCTAGCATGCCGGCAAGTGAGATTTTGGGGAATTTTGGTTAGTGTGGCTTTTGTTGTTGGTTTTGTAAAAGTTAAGTCCAGTAGGGTACACCAACTCTAGGGAGATTGTGATTCTAATTAACAAAAATAAACATAAGGACAAGCACTAGTTGGAGTTGTGATGAAATAAGAGAAAACATGGGTAGGGGGCCTCATATGATCTGCGGTGTGAGATAATCCCTGGAATTAAATAGGTGTGAGTGAAATAGTCTCTGGAATTACCTGCGGTGTGGGATGGATCTCTGGAATTATCCGGATCGAGGCAGCGCTCATGGGATATTCGTGTGATGAGGTGCCATAGCTTGCGGTATGGGGTATTCTCGAAGATTCCCAGGTGTGAGTGAAATAGTCTTCAGAATTATCTATGGATAGAGATTGACCTCCGAAATTATCAGGGCATGGGCTACATACTCACAGAATAATATAAATATTAAAGTAATCACCGTAGTAGGTTACTTGCATGACGTGGGATTGAACCGTATAAAGTGGAGAACGATAAGGGCTTGCACCGGACCTATGTAGAATGGGATGCATAGAATCCGACAAGTACACATTAGAAATCATCATAAGCATTTGTGTTTCTTGACTTATTTTGCGCATGCTTGTTTTCTGTTTTCATTTCATACACTTGACACTTAGCCTAACTTCACTTTTTAGTTTACATTTCACTCATTGCTGTTTCATGTTCCATCTGTTATTACTGTGTTAATATGTTTCACTTGTTGTTCTACTTATTATTGTTATGCATCATTCATTACTGTTATATTATATGCATCAAGTTTGTGACTGTGAGATCTAGAATATCACTATTATTATAGTTTACATCAGTTGCATTTAACTGATGTGCCCACTTTTTGTTCAGAGTTTTCTAGGTTTTCCATTATGGATAGAGTTGAATCAAAAAAAGCTTGGGGTTTAATTAAAAGTTGAAATTTATTGTATTGTAAAGAGAATAATTAAAGTGTTTATTTCCGCTGCGTTGTAAAGAGATGATGTAATAAAAAGTTTTAATTTTCCCAACATTTTGTACTATGTTTATAATTGCAATTGAAGTTGATGTTGGGAATTGTGTCACTTATTTCTAATTTAATTTATTGGAAATTTGGGGTGCTACAAACTCGTTGGCCCCATAAAACGAGTTCAACGGTCTGCTCTCCGGACGAGCTCCATCAGCAACTCATTGACTCCTAACAACGAGTTCAACGACCTACTTTTCGCTCGAGCTCCATCAACAACTTGTTGGCTCCGAACAACGAGTTCAACACCTTGCTCTTCGCTCACGCTTTGTCAACAACTCATTGGCCCCAAACAACGAGTTCAATGCTCTGTTTTTTGCTTGAGCTCCATTAACAACTTGTTGGCTCCGAACAACGAGTTTAACGCCTTGCTTTTCGCTCAGGCTTTGTCAACAACTTGTTGGCCCCAAACAACGAGTTCAATGCTCTGCTTTTCGCACGAGCTTTCTCAACAACTCGTTGACTCCAAACAACGAGTTCAATGCCTTGCTTTTTGTGCGAGCTCCCTCAACAACTCGTTGACTCTAAACAACGAGTACATCGCCCCGCTCCTTGATCGAGTCCTTCCAACGATCCCTCATCTTCGTGCAATAGGCTTGGCATCCAACGCTTGCCTAAAATTGTCTCTACAAAACTTGCTTGGAGCAAAAAGTAGGTTCTATATCCAACACCGGCCTAAAATCGTCTCTACAGAATCTGCTTAGCGTAAACAACAAGTTCCAGCTCTATCTTCAAGTTTGTCTCCACAAAACTTGTTGGGCGCAAACAGTAATTCATCGTCTAAAACGGCAAACTCTACATCAACTCAATCAAGGAGTAACCTCTATAGACTTGCTGGGATCAAACAGCAAGTTCCAATTCAGCTCCACTACGAGTTGCCTCTCCAAACTCGCCGGGATCAAACGACAGTTTCTAAATCAACTTGATCAATGTGTAACCTCTATAAACTTGCTGGGATCGAAAATCAAGTTCCAACTCAGCTCCACTACGAGTTCCCTCTCCAAACTCGTCGAGATCAAACAGCAGTTTCTAAATCAACTCGATCAAGAAGTAACCACTATAAACTTGTTGGGATCAAACAGCAAGTTCAAAATCCGTTGCACTATGAGTTGCCTCTCCAAACTTGCCGGGATCAAACGGCAGATTCTAAATCAACTCGATTAATGAGTAACCTCTATAAACTTGTTGAGATCAAACAACAAGTTCTAACTCAGCTCCACTACGAGTTGCCTCTCCAAACTTGCCGGGATCAAGCGGCAGTTTCTAAATCAACTCGATCAAGGGTAACCTCTATAAACTTGCTGGGATCAAGCAACAAATCCAAACTCAGCTGCTCTATGAGTTGCCTCTACAAACTCGCCGGGATTAAGTAGCAGTTTCTAAATCAACTCCGCCGTAGAGTTCTCTCTAAACTTGTTGGGAACAAACAAAAAGTTCAACGCACAACTCTGTCACGGAGTTGCCTCTACAAAAACTTGCTTGGCACAAACGGCAAGTCTAAACGTCCAACTCCGTTATAGAGTTCTCTCCAAACTTGCTGGAATCAAATAATAGGCTCTACATCAACTCAGTCAAAGAGTTGTCTCTCCAAACTTGCCGGGTGCAAATAGCAAGCTCAAACATCCAACTCCGTCGTGGAGTTCTCTACAAACTTGCTGGGATCAAACATCAAGCTCTACATCAACCCAGTCAAAGAGTTGTATTTGCAAACTTGCTGGAATCAAACATCAAGCTCTACATCAAATCAGTCAAAGAGTTGTATCTCCAAACATTCCAGGCGTAAACGGCGAGTTTAACATCCAACTCCATCAAAGAGTTTTGTCTACAAACTTGCCGGGCACAAACGGCAAGCTTTATGCACAACTCCATCACTAAGTTGCCTCTACAAAACTTGTCCTGTGCAAACAGCATGTCTAAACGTTCAACTCCGTTCCAGAATCACCTCAACAAACTTGCTGGGATAAAACAGCAAGTCTGCAACAGCTTATATAGGTCAGCTATAGATCCCAAGATCAAAGCACTCTACTCTTAGACTGACAGAACGTCTATCCAATGATGAAATGCTTGATCGAAAAAACAAGCTACCAACACAATGCTTGATCGACAAAAGACTGGTTTATCAAAACGAGCGTTGAGATGTTTGATCGACAAGCACAATGTAGACATCGACAAAAACTCCTACTTCAAAGCCCAAAAAAAGATTCTATTTCACCCATAAATTGAGGGATATGAAGTAAAAACTTGGTACACATATTTAAATAATTACATTTATACACATGTATACAATTATATGCAAATCCAATTCCAAAAAATCCCCAACAAATTCTCATGGGTTCAATAGAAGAGGAACAGAAGAAATGGTTTCGAGTTGGGTTCAAGTTCACAAACCTAAACACCCAAAACATCCTAAAGCAATTAATGGGTTGTACATTCCAGATCAGAAAAACCAAACCCAAATATCCAAAACCATTCTCCTTCTTCTCCACCTTCATCTTCTTCTTCAAAAACCACCTACAGACCTTGTCGATCAACTCCGCTGCCCCAACTCCGAGCATCCACTTCGCCAAGTCCCCTGTCAAAAAGCATCTAATAAGTCGACATCTCGCTCATAGCTCAATTGAGAATCTCCATAGCTCGGTGACGGTTTGAACGATCCATAGCTCGACCGAAATGAGCGACTCCCATATCTCATAGCTCGGCGAAGCACAGATCTCCATAGCTCGACGCGATAGCTCGATGAGGAGAGTTCTTCATAGCTCTACCGAATTTGAGAAGCGTTGTAGCTCGACGAAGTCTGAAGCTCCATAGCTCGGTGAAAACAGAGCAGTTTGCCCAAAACAGAGTCGATAGCTCAAGCATGTAGCTCGACTCCCATAGCTCGACAGAGAAGATCCATAGCTCAACATAGCTCGTAGCTCGACGAGGGTAGTAGCTCAGCAAGCTCATAGGTCGACGACCGTCGCTCGCCATCCATAGCTCGACAACGCGATAGCTCAACGAGGGTGGAGCTCGACACGTTCATAACTCGAATGAACATAGCTTCATGGCTCGGCGAGCCTCAGAGCTCCATAGCTCGACTGTACGAAGGAGCACATAGCTCGCCAGAGGCACCATAGCTCGCCGAAGCTCATAGCTCCCCATCACGACGAGAAGCTTCATAACTCGACGACAACCCATCACCATAGCTCAGTAATAGCTCTATAGCTCCATAGCTCGGCAAAGCCCTCAAAGTTGGAAGAAAATCGTCATAGCTCGGGGAAATTGTAGGCCGAGCTAAGGGGTTCCCACTGCAAATTCCACCCTTGGATCGCTCCAAGATTCGAGCATAAGCGTGATGGACGACCGTGATTGTTCCATGTTGTCGCCTTTCATTCCTCAGCACTCCTCTCGCTCCATGACCGTCTTACTCCCTTAGCGCGCAAGCTCTCCCTGATCAACGAGCTAGATCGCATCAAAAATCGCACCAAGCTTCGATTATTTATAATTGGACTTATTAATTATAAAATTCAAAAAAGTGATTTTAAAATTGGGAAAAATTCCAGAAAGTTCCTGAAAAATTCGGGAAAATCGAAAAAAATATGAAAAAATCCAGGAATATATTCACTTCCTTCAGAAGCCACAAATCAGTTCCAAGAATCTCCAAGCACCCTGACAGCTAAGATTGCACTCTAGAGTCCAAAAGTAAGACGTACTACTTCCCGAAAGGCAAGAAAATTACCTTTCGGGAGTGGGGGGCTTATGATGATGGTGAAAATTGCAGCGAATCAGGGTTGTATGATTCCAACACAGATCTCAAAGCTTCTACATGCAGATTAATCATAACGGGCCTCCATAACATGTTTGGGCCTTCTTCAGGCCCCTCTACAAGATATGGACTTCTTTCAAGCCCATAAAAAGTGACAGACTAAACCCACTAGGAGAGACACCCAGGTCATGCAGGCTAGGAGTCAAATCTCTTATCCCCTAACAAGAGAACTTATCTCTTAAGTGGGAGAAACATAAAGGAGATAAGGAATTCATATCGATCCAACGGATCTAAATCAATCTCTTGATATGTTTCTCAGACCTATAAATACTCTCCCCCCTTCACAGTCAGAAGGTAATGAACAATTCGCCAGTTTCTCTATCAAACTCTCCTTTTCTTTCTGGTTCTGACTTGAGCGTTGGAGGGTCTGTCGTCAGGGCCACCCCACGGTGTTTCGGGCTTTTTGCAGGTCCATCGGCCGCGTCAGCAATCGTCGAATTCAGATCACGGTGGTCAGTCAACGATCCAGATTCAATCTTAGGAGCTCAACCACATTTCACAGCCAAGGTCAAATGTCAGATTTTTTGTAGTGTCCATTAAATAAGAACTCACTATCTGTTTGCTCCCACACCAAAATAAGCAGCAACACAATTTTAGAGATTAAAGGTTCATAAATCCCAAGTAATTCTGTCCCCTTCTATGGTGAAATTGTTTGGAAGTACATGCATTGAGAAACCACGAGCAGTATTATGGAGATAAATGCAATGCATGTTCGAACTTTCTTTTCAGAAGGTGTGGATTTGATGTGTATCGTATTGAGCTATATAGCCCAGAAAAAATTGAACAATATAAAATTATTTTATCTGACCTCTCCACTTTTTACTTACATGTAAATTTTCCTCTTTAGTGGTACAGCAGGTAAGCAACATGCACAGTTCCCAAATTTCCGATTTTGGTTCACTGGAGTAGTCTATAGGATTTCGCATAGAGGAAGCTGCAGATTATAACAGAAGTACGTCTTTTTATTATGTTTTACTTACACTTACTCGTAATTATGTGCTCGTTGCCGTAGTAGCACTTCAATTACTTTTTGTTGCCGCAGTAGCAGTAGTTGTACCAATATTGATCTATTTTAATTTATTCATTCAAAATATTTGGGGGCGCCATAATTATTATTTTTGGGTGAATACTGAGAGAATATAATTTTCATCTTTGGACTTGTAGAGTTGTAGGTGTATATTAGGTTTTCTATATTGCTTTATTTGGGCATACTAATCTAGTGCTAAAATGTGTTTGATAAGCATTGTTTGAAAACTCAGTATCAGGTTAGTATCAGCCTTCTATATGGTACCAGGTTAGTACCAAATTCCTTTAATTGACCCCCTCCACTCACGCTCGCTTTATGTTTTACCAAATCATAAGATGCAACTAGATTTGTTGCTCAATCTAGCATCTGCAAGTATTTTAGGTCCAAGTAGAGGCTTCAAGGTTGTTACGATGATGTGATGAAGCAAAAGTTTGTTAAGAGGAAAGAAAAGGACATGGCAGTAAAATCCTGAAGCAGAAAAGGTTTTAAGCCTGTCGGACAAATAATCCATGGTATTCAGGAAATAACATTCAACATATTCTTCAATGAAACCGATGCAAAGTCCAGTTGAAGAAAAATGATCTTGATGCTCGAAAGTAAGGGATAAGCATGCACAGAGTAGCTCTCCACTTTTGCTCCTCCGCATACTGATACTGAGGAAAGACATGGATGGTAACTAATACTGCAATAAAATGCCAAAGAAAGGTTTGAACTTTGAATCTGAGTGTGAACTACAGGTCCTGATGAGGAAGTTCTTTTGAATCTAACTACCAGGTTATTCAATTCAAGATAGAAGTACTTTTGATATGTACGGAAGGAATATAAATACCAATGAAACAGATATTCTCTTGTTGTCCTTATTCTCTCTCTTGCTGCAAGAAGCTATGTTCATGCTTGAAGCTAAAATTATATTACATTGGTTTGTGGTTTTTTGCTAATCAAGAGAGTATCATGGTTAAATCGTGAAAGAGCAGTGGCTTATGGAGCAGACATGAATAGTACATGAATAAAACAGATTTGGGGGAAAAATGATTCTTATTCTTATTATTCTTATTCTTTATAGTATACATCTATATATAGGGATTACATACTTGGAGGAAAAGAAAGGAGATTGAAAGAAGATTGAGGGGTGAGAGATTTGGGGAATCTGTTTCCTATAGATTAGGAAACAGAATATACCTATTAGTCCTTACGACATTTCAACACTCCTCAAGTTGGTGCATAGATATTGAATATGCCCAACTTGTCAACAAATTTCAAGAAGAGCCGACTCGAAACTGTCTTGGTCAGGATATCTGTGAGTTGATCTTCTGACTTCACTTTAGATATCTCAATGACTTTCTCATCCAATTTCTCCTTGATGAAGAATCTATCCACCTCTACATGTTTCGTCCTATCATGTTGAACTGGATTAGCGGTAATATTACATGCTGCTTGACTATCACAATACACTTTTATAGGTTCATTCGGACCACAGCCTAAATCCTGCAACAAGAGTTTCAGCCATAAAGCTTCCACTATACATAGAGCTACTCTGCGATACTCAACCTCTGCACTAGAGCGTGCAATAACGTTCTGCTTCTTGCTTCTCCATGTAACTATATTTCTTCCAACAAAGGTGAAGTATCCTGAAGTGGAGCGCCTATCAATTATATATCCTGCCCAATCAGCATCAGTATATGCCTCAAACTTCAAGTGACCATGTTTCGCAAATAGGATCCCTTTTCCTGGAGCAGACTTAATATATCTCAGAATTCTCATTACTGTATCCATGTGATGTTCCTAAGGTGCATGCATAAACTGACTTACCACACTTAAAGCATATGATAAATCTGGTCGTGTATGCGCAAGATAAATCAGTCGGCCAACCAATCTCTGATATCTTTCCTTATCACAAGGCACATGATCAGATTCGTTGCAAAATTTTAGTCCTTCTTCTAATGGTGTACCAATCGACTGACAAGCAGACATTCCAGTTTCCTTCAATAAATCGAGAGCATATTTTCTTTGAGACAGAAATATACTATTTCTCGAGCAAGAAACTTCAATATCAAGAAAATATCTCAAAGAGCCAAGATCCTTCATTTCGAACTCTTGTGACAAGTAATTCTTCAATGTCATTCTCTCCTCAGGATCATTTCCAGTTACTATCATGTCATCCACATATATAATGAGAGCAGTAATCTTACCTTCTTTCCTTTTCAGGAATACGGTATAATCTGAATTACTCTGACAATATCCGAATGTCCTCATTGCTTTTGCAAACCTCCCGAACCAAGCTCTTGGCGACTGCTTAAGTCCATACAATGCTTTCTTCAAATGACATACTTCATTGCTGTGTTGGACTAGTCTGTTCGATCCCGGTGGAAGATCCATATAAACCTCTTATGTCAATTCCCCATGTAAAAATGAATTCTTCACATCAAATTGCTCCAACGGCCAGTCAAGATTTACAGCAAGTGACAGTAGGACTCGAACATTATTGAATTTTGCCACAGGTGCGAATGTATCTTCATAATCAATTGCATATGTTTGAGTGTATCATTTGGCAACCAGCCTTGCTTTGTATCGCTCTATTGAATCATTGGACTTATACTTCACCGTATAAATCCATCTGCATCCTACTGGCTTCTTCCCTGCTGGCAGCTCGACTATCTCCCAAGTCTCATTCTTTTTCAAGGACTTCATCTCCTCATCCATAGCTCCTTTCCATCTTGGATCAGTAAGGGCTTCCTGCACACTTTTAGGAATAGATACAGTAGATAATTGATTTACAAATGACTTATTTGATTCCGACAAGCAGTGAGTGGATACATAATTACTCATGGGATATTTGACGTTACTAGTCGGATCAGGTTTATAAGTGAGTTTTGGAATAGCTCTATTAGTACGGTGTGGGAGTTCTTTTCTAGGGGCTTAGGACAACAATGATGATTGGTTTTGGAGTTCTGACGGTTCACTCTCACCGAGATTTGGTACTAGTTGCACTTCTTCAAGAGGGTCTTCTTCAAGAGGGGCTTCTTCCCTTGATTGCATTTCCTCGTGAGGGTCTTCCTCCCTTGCTAGGTCTTCATTCAAGTGTTCGCCATTATCTGTATCTAGTTGTTTGTTCTAATTGGTAATTACTTCATCATACCTAAGAGTCTGAACTTCACTAACCCCTTCATCATACCCAAGAGTCTGAACTTTACTTCGGTACTCCCCCTGAAGTTAGTCGTAGAAGAAGAAAAATATATTTCATCTTCAAGGAACACAATATTCATAGTCACAAACATCCTTTGAGTTGGTAGGTGATAGCACCGGTACCCTTTCTTATCTTGTGCATACTCCACGAAAACACAGCAGACAGCTTGAGGAGTTAACTTATTGCGTTCATGTTGATGAAGATGAACAAATATAACACACCCAAACCCACGAGGTGGCAAGTTGACGACTTTTGGTGCATTCACAGCTTCAGTTAATGCTTGAAATGGTGTGAGAAAGTTTAGGATACAATAGGAAACTCGGTTGATTAAGAATACAGCAGAAGCAAGGGCTTCCCCTGTAACGCCCCGAATCCCAAATACACTGAATTCGAGATATTTTAACAGGATCTTTTCACTTCCTTTAGTACAATTTTACAAGAAAATTTGAACTTTTCACTTTACATCAGAGTTTACATGAATACATTACAATTTACACTGCACAGCGGAAGTAAACTTTACAATAATGAAACAAATGTACAACAACATTGAATAATCTGTAAGCATTTGTACCTCTTTAATCTGTATCAAGCCATTTACCTGCATATAAGACTGTGGATATGTCAGTTTATTCAACCGACGATCATTATACACGGCCATCCTTTCTATGCCAGAAATAGTATAACGTATTTTCCATATTTAGCAAACACAAACTTGTCACATATCAAACTAAAGGGACTACCCTATTGATGTCGTGTTTTGATCGTGCACTTAGTCCTTAATGCATTTATTTATATTATATGACACTAATGCGCACTTGTTCGGATTCTATTCATCCCATACTACATAGGTCCGAGGGCAAGCCCTTAATCGTTCTTCATCTTTGTAGGGTTCAATCCCTCGTCATGACTTAATCTACTACTGTAACTACGGTAAGTATCCTAGATGTTTTCTAACCTACGAACTCATGTCTAGGCGCCTGGAGGGAATCCCATCGCTGACATGACTCATCATGCAGACATCCTGTGGTAATTCAGCTCCTACCATAGACATGACACCACCCGTAGTCTTCAAACATCCCACGAGCGTCACCACCGGGACGGTACTCTGGAGGAGTATCCTCGCCCAGACTCATCATGGGACATCCTGGGATACGCTCTCGCCGCTATCCAATGGCCCTCATACTCAATGTTTTTCTCTTACTTTCATCACGTCTTCACTATGTACTAATCCTTAGGTTTTATTAAAATCATGAACAAAATCAAAGCTCTAGAGTTAGCCTCACCACTAAACCGGACTTATTCATTTATTCACACATGACCAACCTTGGTTTTTCATTTCAATATTTCATTTCATTTCTTTCCAAATGCCGGGGGAGACTTAGCTACTCCTTTGTTTCAATTTCAAATTCACAATTTCCAATTTGAGCATTTCCACTCATAAATTCATTTGTTGATTTGTCATACTCAAAAGTATTTCTCTTTTCCAATCATGATTTCTGATTCGTTCAAATAGTCCATAACTATACATGAAAATTCTTATGCTTTATCAATTATCAATTTCACTTTGAATTTCACATCACTAAAGAATATTCACATTTCACATTTTTCACATTATTCTCAAATGAGAATAATTTGCATCACATCACACAGTATAATTTTCTTCTTGCCACATTAATCTTCTAATCCTTCATTTCAAATCATTTTTTTGCACGATACAATTTCACAACCAAAAAAATATAGAACCATAGTTCTATTTACACATTTTATTCTCAAATCATGTTTTATTTCATGCAAATAATCCCAAAATTATTTTTATAAAGTCCTACATATTTTTAGAAGAATAACCATATTTTTTCCACATTTTTTTGATCACCAAAACATCAAAAAAACATTTTTTCCCATTTTGCCGAGGGCAAGATTCGAACCCAAAACCCCGGAGAACACAGCCGACAGCACAACCACTAGGCCAAAGGTGCTAGATGGTATAAAGGGGCGCTGAGAGTAATAAATACTCTCGGCCGCAGCTTATGTTATTTTTTTTCCTTTAAAAAAGTATGGTTCCACAGAGATTCGAACCGTAGACCTCTGAGAAACAGGCCGCGCGCTCCGACCACTTGAGCTACAGGCTCGGGTTGTCAAGTATAGTTCGAAATCCTTTTTAAAACCATTCTCTCTGTTATTTAGAACATTTCGACGTTCAACAAAATTGCATTTCACATTGTTCTTACTAATATACTGTAAAAATTCGAATTAATCGTTTTCCATCATGAATTTTATTCCAGTATATGAAAATAAATTTCTTCAATAATTAAACATAATTTTCTCCATAATTGACATATTTCTACCATACAATTTGGTTAATGTGACATACTACTAATACATTTTTTTTGACATTATAATTTCATCAATCTCTATAATAATTCTCTACTCTTATTCATTTTCCAAACATAAAAATTACATCTTGATTTATTCGTTACAACGCCATACAAAGTTTCCAATTTAGCACATAAAAGTGACATAGTCGATATACTAATTTTTTTTTGCACATAATTTTTCATGCTACTAACAAAAGTTTCTTCACACAATTTATAACCACATTCTTATTGCACACAATCTTGAATTTTACTAATAGCAACACACATAATTTGCATATCAATAATTCAATCAATTAGAGATTATCCTTTCAATTAAATGTGCATTCTTATTAATCATTTTCATGCATTATTTTGCTAATTAAATCTAGCATGCATTCCTATTTTAGAAATAGGGAAAATTTACCCACCTCAAATGGAGCGACAAACACAATTAGCAACAAAAGTCCTTGCAACACGAGTGCACCTCCTCCTAGATGACGCGCACACAAGCTTCCAAGCACACCTCACCGAGAGCTCCTTCTTCCTTGATGTAGCCAGCCTCCCCTTGATGTTGCAAGCACAATCCCACACTCTCTCAATCTTTTAACTCACAAAATTACTACTAGATAGTATAATTGAACTATAGGTTTTGGAAGAGAATGATTTTGCACAAGAATAACTAGCCATGGGGGGGGGGGGGGGTATTTATACTAAAATCTTGATGGAATGGAGGGCTAGGATCAAGTAGTTGGTTGTAAGATGGAGGGCTAGGATGAAAGTAGGAGTTGCATTAACTACCCACAACCAAGTAACCACCACACCATGATCTCCACCGAAAATTTGATTTCCCTCCAAAAAGATTACAACCGGCCTACTAGGAATGTGCATATTGCACGTGTACTTGTAGTGCACGTGCATGCAACTAGGCCTAAAAATTGTACATTAAATTTTTGTATATAAATAAAAATAGTCTTTAAATTGTACTCTACATGACAAGTTGTATAAAAATAGTCCATGGGCCAAAATAATTATTATAAAAATAATAAATTAAATTAACTTTGGGCTTTTAAAAGAAAGGGCTTTTTGTCTAATGAAAGGAAGGCTTTTGTATAAAATAATTAAAAGCACATATTAAAATATCTTTACTCATCTTTGAAGAAAATATTTACCAAAAATATTGCACGTGCACACTACGTGCAAAATAAATAATTTTTCATAAATTGAAAAATCAGGGCATTACAATACTCCCTCCTTAGAATAGTTCCGTCCCCGGAACTACAGTCAAGAGTGAGAAACAAAATACAACATAACAACAAGAACAAAAAGATACAAAGATACAATCAAGCAAAAAGCTCAGGATAGTCCTTCAACATCCTCTCCTCAGATTCCCAAGTAGCCTCTTCAGCCAAATGGTTTCTCCAGACTACCTTGACCATCGGTATCGTCTTATTCCTCAAGACTTTCTCTCGACGATCAACAATCTCGACAGGAGACTCGATGTAATTCAGATCCAACTGCAAACCTTCCGGCACTTCAGGCAAATGATGACTCGGATCTGGAATATAACCTCTCAGCATAGACACATGGAAGACATTGTGCACCTGAGACAACTCTTCTGGTAATTCAAGCCAGTAAGCAGTTTTCCCGATCCTTTTCAATATCTTGTACGGGCCTATAAACCTCGGGGCTAACTTCCCGCCTTTGCCAAATCGAACCACACCTTTACTGGGTGATACTTTCAGAAAGACGAAGTCACCAACCTCAAACTCAAGGTCCCTTCTCCGGTTGTCTGCATAGCTTTTCTGCCTGCTCTGAGCTTCTACCAACCTTTTCCTGATCAGAACAATCTTCTCAGAAGTTTGCTGCACAAGCTAAGGACCAAACAACTGATGCTCCCCAACTTCAAACCAACAAACAGGCGTTCTGCACTTCCTGCCATACAAAGCTTCGTACGGTGCCATCCC
This sequence comes from Hemerocallis citrina, assembly GCA_017893485.1. Taxonomy (NCBI): domain Eukaryota; kingdom Viridiplantae; phylum Streptophyta; class Magnoliopsida; order Asparagales; family Asphodelaceae; genus Hemerocallis; species Hemerocallis citrina. The sequence continues at coordinate 78,524,599 of CM030359.1, forward strand.
GATGCTAGTCTGAAAACTGTTGTTGTAGGCAAACTCTACAAAAGGTAAATGCCTTTCCCAACTGCCTCCAAAGTCTAGTATACAACACCGAAGCATATCCTCAAGAATACGGTTGACTCTCTCGGTCTGCCCATCGGTTTGCGGATGAAAAGCAGCGCTGAAATCTGTCTTGGTACCCAAAGCTGTCTGAAGACTCCTCCAAAAATGCGAAGTAAACTGCGCATCTCGATCAGACACAATAGTTGACGGAACACCATGAAGCCGGACAATCTCGTCAACATACAACTAAGCTAACTTGTCCAACAAAGCAGTGAGTTTCATCGCCAAAAAGTGAGCGGACTTGGTTAGTCGATTGACTATAACCCAAATCGTATCATTGCCTTTAGGACTCTTAGGCAATCCTGTATTGAAATCCATACTGATGTTATCCCACTTCCATTTCGGAATAGGTAATGGCTGTAATAGACCTCCGGGTGTCTGATTTTCGGCTTTGACTTGCTGACAAACCTCACACTTCGCCACAAATTCAGCCACTTTCCGCTTCAAACCTGACCACCAGAAATGTTGTTTGATGTCTTTGTACATTTTAGAACTCCCAGGATGTACTGACAAAAGAGTAGCATGTGCCTCCTGAAGAATACTCTCTTTCAAATCCGCCTGATTTGGAACGCACAGTCTATCTCCGAACCACAGCACTCCATCCTTGATTTGAAATCCGGGCAACTTGCCAGCACCAACCTGCTCCTTCATCTCCAAAATATCAGCATCAACCTCCTGACCTGCAATGATCCTTCCATTCAAAGTAGGCTGAAGCCTCAACTGAGCCAAAGATGCTCCCAATCCTTGCAAGATAACCTCAATACCTGCTCGGTCCAAATTCTCAATCAGATGCTTCTGAGTTGTAATCAAACTGGCTAAGCTGCTCTTGCAACTCAGTGCATCAGCCACAACATTAGCCTTCCCGGGATGATATTTGATCTTAGGTCGCATGTCCTCAAGCACTTCCAACCATCTCCGCTGCCTCAGATTCAAATCCTTCTGCTGATATATGTACTTCAAACTCTTGTGGTCCGTGTACATGTACAACTTCTCACCGTACACGTAGTGCCTCCATTGCTTTAGGGCAAAGATAATCGCAGCCAACTCCAGATCATGAGTCGGATAATTCTTCTCATGCGGTCGTAGTTGCCTAGATCCATAAGCGATTACTCTTCCTTCTTGCATTAAGACACAACCAAGCCCACGATGTGAAGCATCGCTATAAACATCATACTCAACACCTGCTCTAGACAAAGCCAAAATAGGTGCAGTAGTCAGCTTCTCTTTCAACTCCCGAAAGCTCGCCTCATATTGCTCAGTCCACTTGAAGTTCACATTCTTCTTGGTCAGACCAGTAAGCGTTATGGCTATCTGAGCATAACCTTGAATGAATCTCCTGTAGTATCCAGTCATTCCAAGAAAACTTCTGACTTCCTTCACTGTAGTAGGCCTAGCCCAATCTTTCAATGCCTCTATCTTCTGAGGATCAGTTGCCACTCCCTCCTTAGAAAGGATATGACCTAGGAATGCCACTTCAGATTTCCAGAAATCGCACTTGGATAACTTGGCATAAAACTTCTGCTCTTCCAGCTTCTTCAAAACTGCTGCCAAATGCTCGGTGTGCTCCTCCTCTGACTTGGAGTACACGAGAATATCGTCGATAAACACCACGACGAAAGAATCAATGAACGGCCTCAGAACTTGTTCATCAAATCCATGAAGATTGCGGGTGCATTCGTCACTCCAAATGGCTTAACTAAGAATTCGTAATGCCCAAGTCGAGTTCTAAATACAGTTTTGTGCACATCTTCAGCTTTCACTCGAACCTGGTGATATCCTGATCGAAGATCTATTTTGGAGATACAGTTGCTCCTTGTAGACGACCGAACAAGTCATCAATTCGAGGAGTATGATACTTATTCTGAACAGTGACCTTATTCAGCTCTTGGTAATCGATACACATTCTCATTGATCCATCCTTCTTCTTTACCAAAAGCACTGGTGCTCCCCAAGGTGACGCACTAGGTTGAATAAAGCCTTTCTCCAACAGTTCCTCAATCTGCCGTTTCACATCATCCTGTTCCACTGGAGCCATCCTATACGGTGCCTTAGAAATGGGTGCACTTCCCGATTGAACAGTGATGCTGAACTCTACATCACAATGCGGGGGTAACCCAGGAAAATCATCCAGGAACACAGTCGGATAGTCCCGAACCACAGGAATCCCTTGCACTTCCACAGGAGTCTTTTCCTTGCGGATAGTTGCCACCAGCTTAAAACATTTCTGCTTCCCTTGGAAAGTGACTTCAGGTCCACCTGGAGCCTTCACTGTTACCGTCTTGGTCTTGCACTCGATGCTTGCACTGTACACCGACATCCAATCAATGCCAATGATAACATCGACTCCCAAGATAGTCAGCTCGATCAGATCAATGCCAAAGATTCGATCTGCAATCACAATCTTGCAATCAGCATAATACCGATCAGTGGTTAAAGTTTTCCCTGATGGAGTAGCTACTGCTAAGATCTTGCCTGGAAAAATCTTCGGTTCAACTCCCAACACTTTAGCAAATTTAGGAGACACAAAAGTATGTGAGGATCCATTATCGAACAACACAACAGCTTTCATTCCATATTCTGATGTAAAAGGTCCATCAAATTCGATGTATAAGACATGAACTTTCAAGTCAATATTTCCATTTCATTGAATTCCAAACTTTATACATTCGAATTGAAAAACATTTCTTGACATCAGAATGAAAATAGTAGAAGCTACAACAGTCTAACTCCTACGGTTCCTCTTCGCTTCTCGAAGTTCTCCCCGTAGTTCATCAACTTCGTCCTTCAGCACATCTATCAAATTCTTCCTCTTCTCGAGTTTCCATATACGATGACTGAGAACAGAATAGTCGTCCTTGCGCTTTGCCAGCTGAGCCTCCAATAATCCGACTCTCTCTCGCAGTGTTTCTACCTGCCTCTGAAGAGAAGTCACAAGACTATTTGGAACTGGTTCTTCTTCTTCATCAGAAGAAGAGTCATTAGATGAATCCGGAGGTGGGGTGATCTCTCGGGATTCAGGTCATTCTTCTCCGTCAGAATCTGCTTGCCCTGGGTAGTACTTGTCCTCAGAATCTGCCTGTCCAGGATGGTACTCGTCCTCGATGATATGCCAGTCGTCGTCTCCAGCTGGGTCGAAGTGATCAGCCATCTTAGAAATAGAGAGGAAGAAGCATAAGTCATAGAGCAACACAAATGTAAGTCACTTACATTTAAATCTCTAGACTCAAACAGACACTCTAATGTCCACTTCTAGGGTGTCGTTCCTTATAAATTTGTACAAGTGTGGAAGCGTGGCTCTGATACCACTCTGTAACGCCCCGAATCCCAAATACACAGAATTCGTGATGTTCTACAGGATCATTTAGCTTCCTTTAGTACAATTTTATAAGGAAATTTGAACTTTTCACTTTACATCATAGTTTACATGAATACATTACAATTTACACTGCACAGCGGAAGTAAACTTTACAACAATGAAACAAATGTACAACAACATTGAATAATCTTTAAGCATTTGTTCTTCTTTAATCTTTATCATGCCATTTACCTGCATATAAGACTGTGGGTACGCCAGTTTATTCAACTGACGATCATTATACACGGCCATCCTCTCTATGCCGGAAATAGTATAACTTATTTTCTATATTTAGCAAACACAAACTTGTCACATATTAAACTAAAGGGACTACCCGATTGATGTCGTGTTGTGATCGTGCAGTTAGTCCTTAATGCATTTATTTATATTATATGACACTAATGCGCACTTGTTCGGATTCTATGCATCCCATACTACATAGGTCCGAGGGCAAGCCCTTAATCGTTCTTCATCATTGTCGGGTTCAATCCCTCGTCATGACTTAATCTACTACTGTAACTACGGTAAGTATCCTAGATGTTTTCTGACCTACGAACTCATGTCTAGGCGCCCTGGAGGGAATCCCATCGCTGACATGACTCATCATGCAGACATCCTGTGGTAATTCAGCTCCTACCATAGATATGACACCACCCGTAGTCTTCAAACATCCCACGAGCGTCACCACCGGGACGGTACTCTAGAGGAGTATCCTCGCCCAGACTCATCATTGGACATCCTGGGATACGCTCTCCCCGCTATCCAATGGCCCTCATACTCAATGTTTTTCTCTTACTTTCATCACGTCTTCACTATGTACTAATCCTTAGGTTTTATTAAAATCATGAACAAAATCAAAGCTCTAGAGTTAGCCTCTCCACTGAACTGGACTTATTCATTCATTCCAAACATGACTAACCTTGGTCTTTCTTTTCAATTTTCATTTCATTTATGTCCAAATACCTGGGGAGACTTAGCTACTCTTTGTTTCAATTTCAAATTCACAATTTCCAATAATTGAGCATTTCCAGTTCCTGAGTTCATTTTCTTCATAATCCCCATGAATTTTCTTTTTCATGTCCATAGTTCCACAATTATAACTTTCATAAATTCAAATAAATGATTCACTCCATATTAATTCATGCAAAGACAAATAGAGTTTACTATCACAACCAATATTCAACATAAGATTCACAATTTTTATCATAAAACAATTCATAGAATTTCTGAGATGTCAAAAGGTACTCTGAACAGTCGACTTAGAACTCATCCTGTCGACTCGTTCAGCCAAAGAAGGTTCTTCAATAATCCCTCGGAAGAGTCAACTGCTGCACACAGCCAGTCGACTGTTCCGCAGCATTCGGAATCTGAATATCATTTATGGGGAAGTCGACTGTCGTTCATATCAGTCGGCTGTTCATATGATCGGTCGACTGTACTGGCAATTTTCAGTTCTCTAAACGTCTTTAGTTCTTTTTCATTCATTCATATTTTCCTCATTATGTATAGCACAGAGCATTTCAACATAACTTTTATCCTATCCATCCACTAATACATTCTTTTCCGACATTATAATTTCATTAATCTCTATACCAATTTTCTACTCTTATTTATTCCACGAACATAACAATTGTATCGTAATTTTATTCGTTACGACATCATAACAAAATTTCCAATTTAGCACATAAAGCGACATGGTCAATATACTGATCTTGCACATAACTTTTCATGCTACTAACAAAGGTTTCTTCACACAATTTATAGCCATATTCGTATTGCACACAATCTTGAATTTTACTAATAGCAACACACATAATTTGCATATGAAAAATTCAATCAATTAGAGATCATCTTTTCAATTAAATGTGCATTCTTATTAATCATTTTCATGCATTATTTTGCTAATTAAATCTAGCATGCATTCCTATGTTAGAAATAGGAAAAATTTACCCACCTCAAATGGAGAGACAAACACAATTAACAACTTCCTAAACAAAAGTCTTTGCACACGAACGGTCCTCCTCCTAGAAGCGCCCACTCGAGCCTCCAAAAGCACCAAAACCGAGCTCCACACAAGCCCACCGAGCACTCCAAAACCGGCCCTTCTTCTCCTTGGTGTAGCCGGCCTCCCTTTGATGTTGCAAGCACAATCCCACACTCTCTCAATCTTTTAACTCACAAAATCACTACTAGATAGTATAATTGAACTATAGGTTTGGAAGAATTAATAGGCACAAGAATAACTAGCCGGGGGGGGGGGATATTCATACTAAAATCTGGATGGAATGGAGGGCTAGGATCAAGTAGTTGGTTGTAAGATGGAGGGCTAGGATGAAAGTAGGAGTTGCATTAACTACCCACAACCAAGTAACCACCACACCATGATCTCCACCCAAAAATTTGATTTCTCTCCAAAAAGATTACAACCGGCCTACTAGGAATGTGCATATTGCACGTGTACGTGTAGTGCATGTGCATGTAACTAGGCCAAAAAATTGTACATTAAATTTTTGTATAAAAATAAAATAGTCTTTAAATTGTATTCTACATGACAAGTTGTATAAAAATAGTCCATGGGCTTTAGTTTATGGGCCAAAATAATTATTAGTTGTCACAATAATTCTAATAAATCAGTGGCATACATGTACATCGGCCAAAGAAGAAATAGGAACATTGTCAATTCTAATAAATCAGAGTGGTATCAGTGTACGCCATACAGAGCTTCGTACGGCGCCATCCCGATGCTAGCCTGAAAACTGTTGTTGTAAGCAAACTCTACCAAAGGTAAATGTCTTTCCCAACTGCCTCCAAAGTCTAGTATATAACACCGAAGCATATTCTCAAGAATACGGTTGACTCTCTCGGTTTGCCCATCGGTTTGCGGATGAAAAGCAGTGCTGAAATCTGTCTTGGTACCCAAAGCTATCTGAAGACTCCTTCAGAAATGCGAAGTAAATCGCGCATCTCGATCAGACACAATAGTTGACGGAACACCATGAAGCCGGACGATCTCGCCAACATACAACTCGGCTAACTTGTCCATCGAAGTAGTGAGTTTCATCGCCAAAAAGTGAGCGGACTTGGTTAGTCGATCGACTATAACCCAAATCGCATCATTGCCTTTAGAACTCTTAGGCAATCCCGTGATGAAATCCATACTGATGTTATCCCACTTCCATTCCGGAAATAGGTAACAGCTATAATAGACCTCCGGGTCTCTGATTTTCGGCTTTGACTTGCTGACAAACCTCACACTTCGCCACAAATTCAGCCACATCCCGCTTCAAACCTGACCACCAGAAATGCTGTTTGATGTCTTTGCACATCTTAGTACTCCCAGGATGTACCGACAAAAGAGTAGCATGCACCTCCTGAAGAATACTCTCTTTCAGGTCCGCCTGATTTGGAACGCACAGTCTATCTCTGAACCACAGCACTCCATCCCTGATTTGAAATCTGGGCAACTTGCCAGCACCAACCTGCTCCTTCATCTCCAAAATATCAGCATCAACCTCCTGACTTGCAATGATCCTTCCATTCAGTGTAGGCTGAAGCCTCAACTGAGCCAAAGATGCTCCCAATCCTTGCAAGACAACCTCAATACCTGCTCGGTCCAATTCCTCGATCAGATGCTTCTGAGTTGTAATCAAACTGCCTAAACTGCTCTTGCGACTAAGTGCATCAGCAACAACATTAGCCTTTCCAGGATGATACTTGATCTCAGGTCGCATATCCTCAAGCACTTCCAACCATCTCTGCTGCCTCAAATTCAGATCCCTCTGGTGATATATATACTTCAAGCTCTTGTGGTCCGCGTACATGTTCAACTTCTCACCGTACACGTAGTGCCTCCATTGCTTCAGGGCAAAGATAATCGCAGCCAACTCTAGATCATGAGTCGGGTAATTCTTCTCATGCGGTCGTAGTTGCCTAGACCCATATGCGATTACTCTTCCTTCTTGCATTAGGACACAACGAAGCCCACGATGTGAAGCATCGCTATAAACATCATACTCAACACCTGCTCTAGGCAAAGCCAAAATAGGTGTAGTAGTCAGCTTCTCTTTCAACTCCTGAAAGCTTGCCTCACATTGCTCAGTCCACTTGAAGTTCACATTCTTCTTGGTCAGACCAGTAAGCGGCACAGCTATCTGAGCATAACCTTGAATGAATCTCCTGTAGTATCCAGTAATTCCAAGAAAACTTCTGACTTCCTTTACTGTAGTGGGCCTTGCCCAATCTCTCACTGCCTCTATCTTCTGAGGGTCAGTTGCCACTCCCTCCTTAGAAAGGATGTGACCTAGGAATGCCACTTCAGATATCCAGAAATCACACTTGGATAACTTGGCATACAACTTCTGCTCTTCCAGCTTCTTCAAAACTGCTGCCAGATGCTCGGTGTGCTCCTCCTCTGACTTGGAGTACACGAGAATATCGTCGATAAATACCACGACGAAAGAATCAATGAACGGCCTCAGAACTCTGTTCATCAAATCCATGAAGATTGCGGGTGCATTCGTCACTCCAAATGGCATAACTAAGAATTCGTAATGCTCATGTCGAGTTCTAAATGCAGTTTTATGCACATCTTCAGCTTTCACTCGAACCTGGTGATATCCTGATCGAAGATCTATTTTGGAGAATACAGCTGCTCCTTGTAGACGATCGAACAAGTCATCAATTCGAGGAATATGATACTTATTCTGAATAGTGACCTTATTCAGCTCCCGGTAATCGATACACATTCTCATCGATCCATCCTTCTTCTTTACCAAAAGCACTGGTGCTCCCCAAGGTGACGCACTAGGTTGAATAAAGCCTTTCTCCAACAGTTCCTCAATCTGTCATTTCACCTCATCCTGCTCCACTGGAGCAATCCTATATGGTGCCTTAGAAATGGGTGCACTTCCCGGTCGAAGGGTGATGCTGAACTCTACATCACGATGCAGGGGGTAACCCAGGAAAATCTTCCAAGAACACAGTCGAATAGTCCCGAACCATAGGAATCCCTTGCACTTCCACAGGAGTCTCTTCCTTGCGGATAGCTACCACCAGCTTAGAACACTTCTGCTTCCCTTGGAAAGTGACTTCAGGTCCACCTGGAGCCTTCACTGTTACCGTCTTGGCCTTACACTCGATGCTTGCACTGTACACCGACATCCAATCAATGCCAAAACAACATCAGGCTATCTCTGTAGTGCACTCATAGGGGCGCTACAGAGATTCGCTGCTGCAAATACTTTCTTGAGAAGTTTGAAAGTCAAGTTTTCTTCATGAAAAATCATTATTTAATATTTGAGATTTATTTAGTATTTTTCCAGATTTTTCTGAAATTAATTGGAACTATTTGCAAATTTTGAGAAAAGAAGGACCTTTTTACAAATTTGTCATTTGTAGGGGATTAAAATGTAAAAGGTATTTTCTGGATGTTTTGAATAGTACCGGTTGAGATTTAAGATTATATTTTACTTTTAAATCCTAATTTAAATAAGTTTTATTGAATTTCCGAGAATAGAGCTATATATATGAAGTTGTATTTTGGAAGAGATTATTTTGCAAAAGTGGATAAAACCCTAAACTTCCGGATATTTAAAGGAAATTTGCAGCCGTCATTCGCTGCACAAGATAGATTTTTGTGATTTGTTTTGGAAGAGCAAGAGGAAGTTTTGGATCTCGCAAAGGAAGACTTTTTCATTGGATCTTTTCAATTCCAAGGTGAGTGACATTGTTTTGTTTTGTGAATGATATGAACTTTGTTTGTGAATTGATTTATGTGAACGATTGTTTGTCGTTTATTTGATATGTTATTTATTTGGTGTATTTTGCATGAGAACGATGCAAAGGTTGTTGTTTGTACTATGTATGTGAAATCTTAAAATGTTGAGTAGATCTTGGTTTATAAATTTGTATTGCTAGAAAGCATGTTAAGATTTGAATATGGTTATGATCGGATGGATGAACATCTGGATCTTGTGTTTACAAATCAGATCTTGGTTATGAGTTGTGAAGAAATTTAGTATGGAGAAACCCTAATGGAAGAATTAGGAATTTAGAACATGAGAATTGAGTTTTGAGATATTGGATGTTTTGAGTAATGTATCCATAATGAGGATTATTTTAGATTGGTCATTTTTGCCTGAATACGAATTATTTTCATAAACAATGAATCATTAGAAAAACTCCAGATTTGATTATTGTATACAGACCTAAATTATGTAAACTGTAGGCCAACAGTCGACTGGTAGCCTTTTCAGTCGACTGGTACGATCCAGCTACTGTGTCTTTAGTTTCTTTTGAAAATTCGTTCGGGACAGTCGACTTAACCATTTTACAGTCGATTGGTATACTTAAAATTATTTTGCAAAGTTAGTGTTGATTTCCTCTCTGGACAGTCGACCTATGACATCTTAAGTTGACTTATAATACTTAGAATATTTTCTCGAAAATTATTGGAATTTGTCTCGGGTAAGTCGACCGATGATCTTTTAAGTCGACTTATACTACTTAGTTTATTTTCTTAAAATCATGGATATGTTCCCTCTGGGCAGTCGACTTACTACAGTATAAGTCGACTGGTACTGTTGAGTTTTCATAAACTTGAATATTCTTCGGAATGATTAGTCTTCAAATATTTTAGTCTATAGTTTGTCCTCTGTTAAACATATGATTTTAAGATATTCAGTTGAGCTATTTATGGTGGAAAGTTGGTTTAGACATTTGAGTTTGAGTCTCTAGAGGATGCGTGTGACCCTAGTATGCCGGCGTTGAGTTATTTTGTTGAGGCCTGTTGAGGCATTTCAGTTGTTTAGTTTTTAGTTAAGTTTGGTAGGGTACACCAACTCTAGGAGATTCGTTGAGTAATTAAGTAACCCAAAAATAATAAGGACAGACACTAGTGGTGATATGATGAATGGGAACATGGGTCAAGTACCTCAGTATGGCTTTCGGTGTGGGATATAATCCCCGGAATTATCACGGTAGATTACTTGTGGTGTGGGATATATCTCCGGAATTATCACGGTAGATTACTTGTGGTGTGGGATATGTCTTCGGAATTATCACGGTAATTACTTGTGGTGTGGGATTGATCTCCGGAATTATCGGAGTCGAGGCGACGCACATGTGCTATTCGTGTGATGAGGTCATTGCTTTCGGTGTGTGATGATCTCTGGAATTATCCAGGTAAAATACCTGAGGTGTGGGATCTATCTCCGGAATTATCGGGGCATGGGCTAATACTTACAGTTTATCTTTATCTCGTAGTAGTCATCGTGATAGGATTAGTTGCATAGCAGGGGATTGAACTCTATGAAGTGAAGACGTTAAGGGCTTGCACCGAACCTATGTAGAGTGGGATGCATAGACTTCGACAAGTACGCATTAGAGAGTCTGCATATAGAATTTGTGTTTTCTTGACTTGGTTTTATGCATGTGGTTTCCTGTTTTCTACACTTGACACTTGGTTTAGTATCACTTGTTGTTTACATTTCTTGCTATACGGGCCTATAAACCTCGGGGCTAACTTCCCGCCTTTGCCAAATCGAACCACACCTTTACTGGGTGATACTTTCAGAAAGACGAAGTCACCAACCTCAAACTCAAGGTCCTTTCTCCGGTTGGCTGCATAGCTTTTCTGCCTGCTCTGAGCTTCTACCAATCTTTTCCTGATCAGATCAATCTTCTCAGAGGTTTGCTGTACAAGCTCAGGACCAAACAACTGACGCTCCCCAACTTCAAACCAAAAAACAGGTGTTCTGCACTTCCTGCCATACGAAGCTTCGTACGGCGCTATCCCGATGCTAGCCTGAAAACTGTTGTTGTAGGCAAACTCTACCAAAGGTAAATGCCTTTCCCAACTGCCTCCAAAATCTAGTATACAACACCGAAGCATATCCTCAAGAATACGGTTGACTTTCTCGGTCTGCCCATCGGTTTGCGGATGAAAAGCAGTGCTGAAATCTGTCTTGGTACCCAAAGCTGTCTGAAGACTCCTCCAGAAATGCGAAGTAAGCCGCGCATCTCGATCAGACACAATAGTTGACGGAACACCATGAAGCCGGACGATCTCGCCAACATACAACTCAGCCAACTTGTCCATCGAAGCCGTGAGTTTCATCGCCAACAAATGAGCGGACTTGGTTAGTCGATCGACTATAACCCAAATCGCATCATTGCCTTTAGAACTCTTAGGCAATCCCGTGATGAAATCCATACTGATGTTATCCCACTTCCATTCCGGAATACGTAACGGCTGTAATAGACCTCCGGGTCTCTGATTTTCAGCTTTGACTTGCTGACAAACCTTACACTTCGCCACAAATTCAGCCACATCCCGCTTCAAACCTGACTACCAGAAATGCTGTTTGATATCTTTGTACATCTTAGTACTTCCAGGATGTACCGACAAAAGAGTAGCATGTGCCTCCTGAAGAATACTCTCTTTCAGATCCGCCTGATTTGGAATGCACAGTCTATCTCCGAACCACAGCACTCCATCCTTGATTTGAAATCCGGGCAACCTGCTAGCACCAACCTGCTCCTTCATCTCCAAAATATCAGTATCAACCTCCTGACTTGCAATGATCCTTTCATTCAGTGTAGGCTGAAGCCTCAACTGAGCCAAAGATGCTCCCAATCCTTGCAAGACAACCTCAATACCTGCTCGGTCCAATTCCTCGATCAGATGCTTCTGAGTTTTAATCAAACTGGCAAAACTGCTCTTGCGACTAAGTGCATCAGCAACAACATTAGCTTTTCCAGGATGATACTTAATCTTAGGTCGCATGTCCTCAAGCACTTCCAACCATCTTTGCTGCCTCAAATTCAGATCCCTCTGCTGATATATATACTTCAAGCTGTTGTGGTCCGTGTACATGTTCAACTTCTCACCGTACACGTAGTGCCTCCATTGCTTCAGGGCAAAGATAATCGCAACCAACTCCAGATCATGAGTCTGGTAATTCTTCTCATGCGGTCGTAGTTGCCTAGACCCATAAGCGATTACTCTTCCTTCTTGCAACTAGACACAACCAAGCCCACGATGTGAAGCATCGCTGTAAACATCATACTCAACACCTGCTCTAGGCAAAGCCAAAATAGGTGCAGTAGTCAGTTTCTCTTTCAACTCCTGAAAGCTCGCCTCACATTGCTCAGTCCACTTGAAGTTCACATTCTTCTTGGTCAGTCCAGTAAACGGTACGGCTATCTAAGCATAACCTTGAATGAATCTCCTGTAGTATCCAGTCATTCCAAGAAAACTTCTGACTTCCTTTACTGTAGTAGGCCTAGCCCAATCTCTCACTGCCTCTATCTTCTGAGGGTCTGTTGCCACTCCCTCCTTAGAAAGGATGTGACCTAGGAATGCCACTTCAGGTTTTCAGAAATCACACTTGGATAACTTAGCATACAACTTCTGCTCTTCCAGCTTCTTTAACACTGCTGCCAGATGCTCGGTGTGCTCCTCCTCTGACTTGGAGTACACGAGAATATTGTCGATAAACACCACGACGAAAGAATCAATGAACGGTCTCAGAACTCTGTTCATCAAGTCCATGAAGATTGCGAGTGCATTCGTCACTCCAAATGGCATAACTAAGAATTCGTAATGCCCATGTCAAGTTCTAAATGCAGTTTTGTGCACATCTTCAGCTTTCACTCGAACTTGGTGATATCCTGATCGAAGATCTATTTTGGAGAAAACAGCTGCTTCTTGTAGACGATCGAACAAGTCATCAATTCGAGGAATATGATACTTATTCTGAATAGTGACCTTATTCAGCTCCTGGTAATCGATACACATTCTCATCGATCCATCCTTCTTCTTTACCAAAAGCACTGGTGCTCTCCAAGGTGACGCAGTAGGTTGAATAAAGCCTTTTTCCAGCAGTTCCTCAATCTGCCGTTTCACCTCATCCTATTCCACTGGAGCCATCCTATACGGTGCCTTAGAAATGGGTGCACTTCCCGGTTGAACAGTGATGCTGAACTCTGCATCACGATGCGGGGGTAACCCAGGAAAATCATCTAAGAACACAGTCGGATAGTCCCGAACCACAGGAATCCCTTGCACTTCCACAGGAGTCTCTTCCTTGCGGATAGCTGCCACCAGCCTAGAACACTTCTGCTTCCCTTGGAAAGTGACTTCAGGTCCACCTGGAGCCTTCACTGTTACCGTCTTAGTCTTACACTCGATGCTTGCACTGTACACCGACATCCAATCAATGCCAATGATTACATCGACTTCCAAGATAGTCAGCTCGATCAGATCAATGCCAAAGATTCGATCTCCAATCACAATCTTGCAATCAGCATAATACCGATTAGTGGTTAAAGTTTCCCCTGATGGAGTAGCTACTGCTAAGATCTTGCCTGGAAAAATCTTTGGTTCAACTCCCAACACTTTAGCAAATTTAGGAGACACAAAAGTATGAGAGGATCCTGTATCGAACAACACAATAGCTTTCATTCCATTAAGATAAAGTTCTCCTGTTACTTAATACACAATCATTACGTAACAGTTCACTAAACAGCAGGAAAAAGAAATGACAAAACCTCTAAACATCAGCCCTCGTACCAGTGATGACATGATCAACCTCATCAGCATCAGCTTCCGTCAAGGCAAATACTCGCCCTGGTTGGTACGATGTCTTCCCAGTCTACTGCGTTGGTGCATTGCTATTACCACTCCGTGGCTTGAGACATTGAGATTTGTAATGCCCCGTTTCACCACAGTTGTAGCAAGTTACCATAGGAGGTCTCACCACATTGTTCTCAGGTCCTCCAGCCACACTAATAGCGTTCGCCCATGTCGGTTTGAACCTTTGTGCAGATGGTTGCCCCTTGAAACTCCCAGAATTGGCGGGTCTCTTTCCAGACTGCCAGTTGTTCCTCCGGTTCTGAACAACATGAAACTGTTCCATAGATCCACAATTATAACTTTCATAAATTCAAATAAATGATTCACTCCATATTAATTCATGCAAAGACAAATAGAGTTTACTGTTACAACCAATATTCAACATAAGATTCACAATTTTTATCATAAAACAATTCATAGAATTTCTGAGATGTCAAAAGGAACTCTAAACAGTCGACTTAGAACTCATCCAGTCGACTCGTTCAGCCAAAGAAGGTTCTTCAATCCCCTGGCTCTGATACCACTCTGTAACGCCCCGAATCCCAAATACACTGAATTCGAGATGTTCTACAGGATCTTTTCACTTCCTTTAGTACAATTTTACAAGGAAATTTGAACTTTTCACTTTACATCAGAGTTTACATGAATACATTACAATTTACACTGCACAGCGGAAGTAAACTTTACAATAATGAAACAAATGTACAACAACATTGAATAATCTTTAAGCATTTGTTCCTCTTTAATCTGTATCAAGCCATTTACCTGCATATAAGATTGTGGGTAGGTCAGTTTATTCAACCGACGATCATTATATACGGCCATCCTCTCTATGCCAGAAATAGTATAACTTATTTTTCATATTTAGCAAACACAAACTTGTCACATATCAAACTAAAGGACTACCCTATTGATGTCGTGTTGTGATTGTGCACTTAGTCCTTAATGCATTTATTTATATTATATGACACTAATGTGCACTTGTTCGGATTCTATGCATCCCATACTACATAGGTCCGAGGGCAAGCCCTTAATCGTTCTTCAACTTTGTAGGGTTCAATCCCTCGTCATGACTTAATCTACTACTGTAACTACGGTAAGTATCCTAGATGTTTTCTGACCTACGAACTCATGTCTAGGCGCCCTGGAGGGAATCCCATCGCTGACATGACTCATCATGCAGACATCCTGTGGTAATTCAGCTCCTACCATAGACATGACACCACCCGTACTCTTCAAACATCCCACGAGCGTCGCCACCGGGACGGTACTCTGGAGCAGTATCCTCGCCCAGACTTATCATGGGACATCCTGGGATACGTTCTCGCCGCTATCCAATGGCCCTCATACTCAATGTTTTTCTCTTACTTTCATCACGTCTTCACTATGTACTAATCCTTAGGTTTTATTAAAATCATGAACAAAATCAAAGCTCTAGAGTTAGCCTCTCCAATAAACCGGACTTATTCATTTATTCACACATGACCAACCTTGGTTTTTCATTTCAATATTTCATTTCATTTCTTTCCAAATGCCGGGGGAGACTTAGCTACTCCTTTGTTTCAATTTCAAATTCACAATTTCCAATTTGAGCATTTCCACTCATAAATTCATTTGTTGATTTGTCATACTCAAAAGTTTTTCTCTTTTCCAATCATGATTTCTAATTCGTTCAAATAGTCCATAACTATACATGAAAATTCATATGCTTAATCAATTATCAATTTCACTTTGAATTTCACATCACTAAAGAATATTCACATTTCACATTTTTCACACTATTCTCAAATGAGAATAATTTGCATCACATCACACAATATAATTTTCTTCTTGCCACATTAATCTTCTAATCCTTCATTTCAAATTCTTTTTGCAAGATATAATTTTCACAAAGTATACATATAGAACCATAGTTCTATTTATGCATTTTATGCTCAAATCAGAGTTTATTTCATGCGAATAATTTCCAAATTATTTTTATAAAGTCCCTTATATTTTTAGGAGAATAGTCATATTTTTCTCATAATTTTTTGACAATTAAAAGCCCCAAAAAATTGTTTTTCAATCTTGCCGAGGGCAAGATTCGAACCCAGCACCCCAGAGAACACAGCCGACAGCACAAGCCACTAGGCCGAATGTGCTAAGCGGTATAATTACGGCTGAGAGCATTAAATGCTCTCGGCTTCAGTACTGATCAGATTTAAAAGTAAACACCCATAAAAGATGGTATTCTCAAGAATCGAACCAGTGACTTGAGAGAACCCAACCGCGCGCTCTGACCACTTGAGCTACGTGCTCAGGTTGTCTATAGTATAATTCGAATTTCATTTAACCCATACTCTCTGTTATTTAGAACATTTCGACGTTCATCAAATTGCATTTCACATTGTTCTTACTAATATACTGTAAATATCCGAATTAATCGTTTTCCATCATGAATTTTATTCCATTATATGAAAATAAATTTCTTTAATAATTAAACATAATTTTCTCCATAATTGACACATTTCTACCATACAATTTGGTTAATGTGACATACTACTAATACATTTTTTTGACATTATAATTTCATCAATCTCTATACTAATTCTCTACTCTTATTCATTTTCCAAACATAAAAATTACATCTTAATTTATTCGTTACAACGCCATACAAAGTTTCCAATTTAGCACATAAAAGTGACATAGTCGATATACTAATTTTTTTTGCACATAATTTTTCATGCTACTAACAAAGGTTTCTTCACACAATTTATAGCCATATTCGTATTGCACACAATCTTGAATTTTACTAATAGCAACACACATAATTTGCATATCAATAATTCAATCAATTAGAGATCATCTTTTCAATTAAATGTGCATTCTTATTAATCATTTTCATGCATTATTTTGCTAATTAAAACTAGCATGCATTCCTATGTTAGAAATAGGGAAAATTTACCCACCGCAAATGGAGAGACAAACACAATTAGCAACAAAAGTCCTTGCAACGCGAGTGCACCTCCTCCTAGAAGACGCGCACACAAGCTTCCAAGCACACCTCACCGAGAGCTCCTTCTTCCTTGATGTAGCCGGCCTCCCCTTGATGTTGCAAGCACAATCCCACACTCTCTCAATCTTTTAACTCACAAAATCACCACTAGATAGTATAATTGAACTATAGGTTTTGGAAGTGAATGATTTTGCACAAGAATAACTAGCCATGGGGGAGGGGGGGTATTTATACTAAAATCTTGATGGAATAGAGGGCTAGGATCAAGTAGTTGGTTGTAAGATGGAGGGCTAGGATGAAAGTAGGAGTTGCATTAACTACCCACAACCAAGTAACCACCACACCATGATCTCCACCCAAAATTTGATTTCCCTCCAAAAAGATTACAACCGGCCTACTAGGAATGTGCATATTGCACGTGTACGTGTAGTGCACGTGCATGCAACTAGGCCCAAAAATTGTGCATTTTATTTTTGTATAAAAATAAAATAGTCTTTAAATTGTATTCTACATGACAAGTTGTATAAAAATAGTCATGGGCTTTAGTTTATGGGCCAAAATAATTATTATAAAAATAATAAATTAAATTAACTTTGGGCTTTTAAAAGAAAGAGTTTTTTGTCTAATTAAAGGAAGGCTTTTGTATAAAATAATTAAAAGCACATATTAAAATATCTTTACTCATCTTGATGAAAATATTAACCAAAAATATTGCACATGCATACTACGTGCAAAATAAATAATTTTTCATAAATTGAAAAATCAGGGCATTACAACACTCCCTCCTTAGAATAGTTCCGTACCCGGAACTACAGTCAAGAGTGAGAGAAACAAAAAATACAACACTCACACAAGAACAAAAAGATACAAGATACAATCAAGCAAAAAGCTCAGGATAGTCCTTCAACATCCTCTCCTCAGACTCCTAAGTAGCCTCTTCAACCAAATGGTTTCTCCAGACTACCTTGACCATCGGTATCGTCTTATTCCTTATGACTTTCTCTCGACGATCAACAATCTCGACAAGAGACTCGATGTAATTCAGATCCAACTGCAAACCTTCCGGCACTTCAGGCGAATGATGACTCGGATCTGGAATATAACCTCTCAGCATAGACACATTAAAGACATTGTGCACCTGAGATAACTCTTCCTGTAATTCAAGCCGGTAAGCAGTTTTTCCGATCCTTTTCAATATCTTATACGGGCCTATAAACCTCGGGACTAATTTCCCACCTTTGCCAAATCGAACCACACCTTTACTGGGTGATACTTTCAGAAAGACGAAGTCACCAACCTCAAACTCAAGGTCCCTTCTCCGGTCGTCTGCATAGCTTTTCTGCCTGCTCTGAGCTTCTACCAACCTTTTCCTAATCAGAACAATCTTCTCAAAAGTTTGCTGCACAAGCTCAGGAGCAAACAACTGACGCTCCCCAACTTCAAACCAACAAACAGGTGTTCTGCACTTCCTGCCATACAAAGCTTCGTACGGCGCCATCCCGATGCTAGCCTGAAAACTGTTGTTGTAGGCAAACTCTACAAAAGGTAAATGCCTTTCCTAACTGCCTCTAAAGTCTAGCAACACCGAAGCATATCCTCAAGAATACGGCTGACTTTCTCGGTTTGCCCATCGGTTTGCAGATGAAAAGCAGTGCTGAAATCCGTCTTGGTACCCAAAGCTGTCTGAAGACTCCTCCAGAAATGCGAAGTCGGAAGAGGAGCATTCTATGCACTTTACAGCGGTATTACAGAAATTGCAGGAGCATAGCTTGTATGCCAAGTTGTCGAAGTGTGAGTTTTGGAAGTCTGAGGTAGCTTTCCTTGGTCATATTCTTTCTAAGGAGGGAGTAGCCACTGATCCTCAGAAAGTTGAAGCAGTGAAAGATTGGCCCAGGCCAACGTCTGTGAAGGAAGTCAGAAGTCTCTTGGGTTTAGCTAGTTACTACAGGAGATTCATCCAGGGTTATTCTCAGATTGCAGTTCCTTTGACAGGTTTGACCCGGAAGAATGTGGCATTTTTATGGACTGATAAGTGTGAGGAGAGTTTCCTTGAGTTAAAGGAAAGGTTGACTACTGCACCTATCTTAGCTTTGCCACAAGCTGGGAAGGATTATGATATCTTCAGTGATGCGTCTATCAGAGGTTTGGGTTGTGTCTTGATGCAAGAAGGCAAGGTAATTACTTATGGTTCGAGGCAATTGCGTCCGCATGAGAAGAATTATCCGACGCATAATTTGGAACTAGCAGCTATCATTTATGCCTTGAAGCAGTGGAGGCATTATGTTTATGGTGAGAAAGTCAACATGTACACTGACAACAAGAGCCTGAAGTACATTTATCAATAGAAGGATCTGAATCTTCGGCAGAGAAGGTGGCTGGAGGTATTGGAAGACATTCGTCCTGAGATCAAGTATCATCCGGGCAAGGCGAATGTGGTATCTAATGGACTTAGCAGGAAGAGTAGTTTATCAAGTTTGATCACTACTCGAAGTGAGTTGGCAGCAGAGATCGATCAGGCAGGTATCGAGGTGGTGCTGCAGGGTTTAGGAGCATCTTTGGCTCAGTTGAGGCTGCAACCTTCCTTAAGAGAGAGGATTATAGAAGGTCAGAAATCAGACTCAGAGATTCAGAAGATGTTGCAACAGGTTTCAGAGGGCAGACTATCAGAGTTTCGTGTCCAAAATGGAATTCTTTGGTTGGGTGAGAGGTTGTGTGTTCCAGATAATGCAGATTTGAGATATAGTATCTTGCAGGAAGCACACAGTACCTTGTTGTCAGTTCATCCTGAAGGCACGAAGATGTACAGGGACATCAAACAGCACTTTTGGTGGTCTGATATGAAGAGGGATGTGGTAGATTTCGTGGCAAGGTGTCTGACTTGTCAGCAGATCAAAGCAGAAAATCAGAGACCTAGAGGTTTGTTACAACCGTTGCCCATTCCGGAGTGGAAATGGGAGAATATCAGTATGGATTTCATCACGGGTTTGCCGAGGAGTTCGAAGGGCAATGACTCGATTTGGGTTATCGTGGACCGTTTGACTAAGTCGGCTCACTTTCTAGCCATGAAGATTACTTGGTCGATGGAGAAATTGGCTGAGTTGTACATTGGTGAAATTGTGAGACTTCATGGAGTTTCTGTGTCGATTGTATCCGACAGAGATGCAAGGTTCACTTCAAGATTTTGGAAGAGCCTACAAGCAGCTTTAGGCACCATAACTGATTTCAGTACCGCTTTTCATCCACAGACCGATGGTCAGACGGAGAGGGTGAATCGAGTGCTGGAAGACATGTTGAGGGCTTGTGTTATGGATTTCGGTGGTAGTTGGGAGAGATACTTGGCATTGGTTGAGTTTGCTTATGACAACAGTTACCATGCGAGCAATGGGATGGCACTGTATGAGGCTTTGTACGGGCAGAGGCGCAGGACACCTGTTTGTTGGTACGAGATTGGCGAGAGGCGGATGTATGGTCCTGAGATCGTACAGCAGACGTCAGAGCAGATTGAGATGATTCGTAAGAGGTTGGTGGCTACTCCCTAAGCTTTGATTGGAAATAGGAACACTGATGGATAAGAGAAGCACGGACCACCACGAGCAAGTGTCTATTTCTTCTTTTTGCAATTCCATTCTGTTGAGGTGTATATGAGCATGTAGTCTGGTGAACAATGTCGTGTTCCACCAAATATTGTTGCAGATTTGAACTCAGGTACTCTCTGCCATTGTTACTCCTTAGAACTTGAATCTGTGATTTATACTGAATCATAACATGCTTATGAAAATTTTGAAACACGCCACTAACTTCACTTTTCGACTTTATCAAATAAATTTAGATTATATGAGTATAGTCGATAATAAATGTCACAAACCATTTGGTACCTCCTAATGTAATGGTTTTGGATGGACCCCAAACATCAGAATGGATAATCATAAATAGAAGAGAGCTTCTACTCACACTTGGAGGAAAAGAGACACGGTGACTTTTTGCGAGTTCAGTCACGCCCGCTTCCTAAAAAGAATACAGAATACGGATACACAACAAAAGCCCAGCGAATGATTTTTATCATCCATAAGCTGTTCAGGAATCTTTACAACATCTCACAAATAATCAGAGTCGGAAGCAAAAGAGTCAACCACACATGCATAATTGAATCAATAAACCAACAAAATTTACTTGAAACAAAATGTATTAATTTCAAATAAATCAGATCTGAACAAGTCAAAAATCCTAGGTCATACTGCCCAAACACAAAATAAATTCAAGTAATAGATACATTTTTCAAAATGAGCAACAAAAAGTAAATGAAGATAGCAAAAGCTCCAGCTAACTAGAACTTTAGATCACATACTCCATCGGGCAGCTGATCACCAAAATCTATAATTTAACAAATTGCAGGAGAAGGAAAGAGAAAATAAGTACCCGTCAATGCAAGTTACGGGCCACTTATAATGTAGGATACGAGCACATGGGAAAACTAACAAATAACATGGAATAATGCATCAACAGTAATAACTAGCATGAATCAGTAAAACAAAGTTAATTAGCATGGTATACTAACAGTACAGATGTTTGTGTCAAATGCAGTGTCAGATGGCAACTAACAGTGTCCAGTAACAGTAAGCTCAGTATATCAGTGAATCAGAATAATAGTATAACAGTATGTGTCCAACAGTATCAGTCCAATAGCATTAGTCTAACAATATCAGTCTAACAATATTAGACTTATATTCTTACAGTCTTGTGTGTATTACTAGCTAGGTAGCACTTTATGTGTCCCATATTATAACACATGGTTGCTACAACAAATAGTTTCGCTTTTAGATTTCGTAGGAGATCATATAGGGCAGTGTACTTAGGTATCAGTAACAGTAGCAGTAGCAGTAACAGTCAGAACCTAGTGGTCCTCCTCCGATTACACCTTCTTATAGGAAAGTGTGCAGTCAGGTAATCAGTAATAGAAATCAGACAGTCAGAACCTATTGGTCCTCCTTCGAGTACACCTTCCTATAGAGAAGTATGCAGTCAGGTAATCAGTATAACAGTATAACAGATGCTCAGTATGGGAAACACGGGCCCCCTTCCAAGTACACATTTCTATAATTTTCCACTACTAGATCTTTCCCTTAAACCCCGGATTGGTTACTTTTATTATGGTCATCAAACAGGCATGGATGTGTACGAAATTGTGTCAAACTAACATGGTATAATCAGTATTAGGTTCAGGAAAATAAATGAACATGCATAGGTGATATATGGTCACATAAACGAGAAAAACAGTCTTTGTTCGTATTCAGGACAGCAAGACAGTACAGTGCTAAAACAGTGATTCCTGTTACTACAGAAATCCAAATATGAATTCGTCGAAGAATCTGGAAAGTAGACTTCCACACAAATCCAGTGATTATAAATAAGCCATATAGTATTTCACAAAATCATAACTCAAAACTGATTTGAATCCAGAAAATACGTTCAGTCAGAAATCAGTAAAACGACTTCTCAGTCAGAAAAACACATTAAAACTCCTCAAATAAATCCAAAAAAAATCTGGGGTATTCCCCTATATGTCTAGTATCAAAATATAAAGTTTCATATATTCCAGTAAAATTAGTTTCGTCATCAAAAATAAGAAAATATCAAGAAACGATAGTTTGGCAAATCTGGAATTTCCAACACAGCTGTACGAAAACTGAAATATCTCGCAAACCGTGAAATGAAATCCAAATCCGCCAAAAGGAGATGAAAATAGAAAAAATATATTAACTTTCATATTTCACGAATATTTTTCATACAGTAAAAGGAATCAGGGTGAAAATACGATTCTTTACAGAACAGCGAGTAAAATGGAGCAAGTATAACTTTCTTAAATAAGCATGAAACAGCATATAAAACTCATCAATAAAATCCACCAAAATTCTGGGTAATCCCTAAATAGATATAGAAGTACTGACCAAATTTTCAGATCATAATAATATGTGTAGCACAAGTATCAAAATAATTTAGTCATCAAAATCATCAAGAAACGAAATCTGGAATTGATCAACACCTTTGTAGTAAAACAGTTATAACCCACACATACGAAAACGAAATCGAGCAAGGTCAGAGGGGTTAGAATGAAGACAATTTTTTCTAAAACTCATGTTCTATACTGAAGTTAAGATTCTGACCATAATATGGTTTAAATTACTAATCAAGACAGAATAGCGGCAAAACACAGATTTTACTCAAAAACAAAAATCAACATAGATCCAACGAAACTTGTTCCAAATGCAACCAAATATGAAATCGAGTCTACCAAGTGTCCAAACATCATGAAAAGGGGTAATTAACCTATCTAAAAAAGTCTATCACATGGTTCTCTACAAATACCCAAATTCTCACAAAATTCCTCATACATGATCAAATCCAGAACGGGCAAAACCTAAGTTGTTTCATGTCAATATAGTGTCGTGAGGCAACTATGGTCAAATAGCACAATAGAGAAAAAACCCATCAAACATAACACACAAACGAGTTGTCTCTAGAACCCAACTACACTATAAGCGGTATTTTTGATTTGTATCGTACAAAGAAATTTGAGTACAAGTTACTTGCCTGAAAGAAGACGACAGAATGAAGCAAGCACAAGAATAACGAGAACTGATTTTCGGGCACGAACACAACGAATAGATCACGAACCAATCAGTCGGCTGAGATGGAAGATCAAGATCAAGATGATCGGATCAGATCAGATGATCAGATTTCCCTGATGGTGCAGATAATGATGAAGATCAAGATTGATCGATTGAACAGCTGCGATCAAAGAAAATTGATGATCATCATGATCGTGACGATCAAGAAGAGATCGGACGGCTAGGATCTAATCGGATGATCAAGAGGAGATTGACGATCCACATCCAATCAAGAATGCGATCAAGATC
The DNA here is from genome assembly GCA_017893485.1 of Hemerocallis citrina. NCBI lineage: Eukaryota > Viridiplantae > Streptophyta > Magnoliopsida > Asparagales > Asphodelaceae > Hemerocallis > Hemerocallis citrina. Next base: position 78,548,598 of record CM030359.1, read on the forward strand.
CAACGGACGACCCAGATCACCCCGATGGTGATGATCAAGATCAAATCAACGGACGGCTAGGAATCAATCAATCAAGATCAAGAGGATCAAGTCGATTGGATGGCTCACATCAAAGATCAAGATCGAACGGCCAAGGATGAACTTGATCAAAACCCATACAAACACCAACCCTCAATGGTTGTTCGCTGTTGCTGGTCGACGCCGGGACGGAGCAGCATAGGGAGGTCGGGAGAGCACCGGCGGTAGCGATCAGGGAGAGCAGCACGGTGCCGAGGGGGGTCTACCTGGCTGCAGGTGGCTGCAGCGGTGGAGGACAGGCCGGGGGTGCTGGCTGACGGAGAAAGAGAGGCAGGGTGTAGGGCCGATGCGGGGGCGCAGGTGACGTGGTTCGGCAGCGATAGGGGTGCAAGGCGGCGTTGTGGCGCGATGCAGGAGGGGAAGCATGAGGGGATGAGAGCGGGAGTAGATAGCGGAAGGTGAAGAGGCGCAGGGTGATGAAAAGCGGCTGATGGGTTACATGGGTTTAAATAGAGTAAGGTTTAGAGGATGAGGGGGGGCTGTTATAGGGTATACGGTTTTAAGATGGGTAACAGGTGGGTTTAAGGCTTAAGGGGGTGACGAGCTGGGCATTGGGTAGTTTGTAAATGGGTTGGGTATTAATGTTGAACGGGTCTGGGTATCTTAATAGGGTAATAAGTGGGTTTTGGGTTATTAAAACAGTGGGTTAAGTGAATTGGGTTTGGGTTTATTTAATTAGAATAGGATATAATGGGTTTAGGAAAATACAATAACCAATAAAATATACAATTAGGATTTTATAATAATAATAATAATAATAATAATAATAATAATAATAATAATAATAATAATAATAATAATAATAATAACAATAACAATAACAATAATACTATAGTAATAAAAATAATAATAGTAATCAAAGTGTTAATAATAATAATAAGATTTACAAATAAAATTATCGATCGGAATAGATTTTGATCGAAGATCCAGTAATACATTTTGACAAAAAAAAATTTAAAGCGAAAAACTAATTTACAAAAATTTTAAATACAGAAAAATATAGAGAAAATACGGAAAACGGAAAACAGGGGTTACAAATCCTACCCACCTTTCAACAAAATTTCGTCCTCGAAATTTGCTTAGGCGGTACATAGGATAAGGCAAAAACAAACTTGGGGAAGGGTAACAAAACAAAGAATTAAAAGGGGAAGGAACAAGGCAGTGACAACACCAGAAAAAGAAGAAGAAGATAACAATGAGGTCAAATGGAAGGCATGAAAGAGAATAAACAGTATCAAAATAAAGAAACAATACAAGATAACCAAGCAAGATAAAGAAGTAGGCAGAATTGAAATCAAGGTGAGAAAAGATAGGGAAGGATTGAATCAAATAGTTAATGGTGCATGATGGTAAAATGGAATGCAAGAAAGAAGCAAACGGTATCAAAAATGAAGAAAAAACACCACAAGACATGCATGATAACAAAGCAAAGACATGAAGAAATAGAAAGCGCTGGAATCGAAGAAGGGATGGACAAGGAAAAATGAACTTAGCAATGAGTCAACGGATGAGAACAAATGCAAGAGATAGGGGAAAGCGAACAATGCAAGGAAGGAGAAGCAACAATAGAATCTGGGACCTGTGGGTTATGGGCCCACCACGCTTCCGCTGCGCCACTCTGATGGTGACGTTCCAAATTGCAGACATGTCATTGTAGACCACGCGACACCAAGCGATGATCCGAGCAGGAAGAAAAGAATGAGACACCAGAATCAAAGAGAATAGGTAGGAGAATTTGGGTTGGGCTTGGGTTAGATATTAATAAATACTAAAATCAACACCTATTAATAAAAAAATAATAAAAAACAAAAATAATAAAAATAAAAATAACAATAATAATCATCATAATCATACTGGTAAAAATAATAATAATAAAAATATTAACAATACTGGTAAGGATAATAATGCGAGATAGAATATAATTTTGGGTTCATCATTTTTATAAAAATAATTCAATATTAACAACAATAATAAAATAGTGAAAACAATAATAATAATAGTGATGGTAATAACAGTAATAATAATAATACTAATAATAATAATACGGAAAACAATAATAATAACGGTAGAAATTCTTTGATGTGGGTTCGCCTCATTTATATCCATCTGTAGACTTGCCTTCTCGACATCAAGTTACAGGTTTGCCACCACGACATCAGGTTTCAGGTTGCCATCTGGATCTCGGGTGCACATTTTGCCTCCCCGATATCCAGTTGTAATTTGCCTCCATTGACGTATAGTTGCATGTTTGCCATCTCGACATCTAGTTGCAACAAAACGATGAACGAGATGATGCAATCTTCCATGCGTACTTAGATATTGATTGCTGATTTTAAGTACAAAGTTACGTTTTGAAATTTGTGATATTAAAATACACAATTATTCGAAATAACAAAATTTTCGTTTTAGAAAACAATTTTACAGAAGATCCAAAATATAACAAATAATAATCGAAATACACAAAATATTCGAAAAAAATTTATAAAGAAAATATATGCAGAAGATGAATGAATTTTATACTCAATAAAGAGTCAACAAAGGAGAACGACTACATGGGGCGAAAGAAAATAAGAAATCAAAGAATTGATTATGAAGGAAGAGGAACGATGGGGCACAAGCAGAATTTGAAGAGGATAGGACAAAATGAATCAATAAATGAGGATGAATGCAAGGCACAGAAAGCAATGAATGGTACACGAGCTGAAATAAGAGGGAATCAACGAGGCAAACAGAAAATAAGAGGTTGCTTGCACCGGGATCAAAGAGAACATGAGCAGGGAAAAAACAAACAAGGAAAACACCTAACATAGAGTCAAAAAACAAGAGAAAAAGAATTGATGATCAAGGGTGAGGAAAACAAAATGCAAAAAGATAATATGAAGAATAATGCAAGACGAATGAAAGAATCAAAGGAATATGGGTACGGAAAGAATGAAACTATACCCAACAAAGAATCAACAAATGAGAACGACTAAAAGAGACGGAAGAAACAAGGAATCAAGGAAATTGAATAAGAAGGGATCAAATGAATGGAATAAGACTATTATCCAGATCAAGTTGATTATTAATTCATTCATGTATGCATGGTTGGTGGAATGTTGAGCCGATCCTAGATCGAGCCAAGCTTGTCTAATATATCAGTAAAACTAATACATTAGCCAAACCTGGCTCTGATACCACTAAAAATCCTGTCACGTCCCGCTTCTCAAAAAGAATACAGAATACGAATATGCAACAAATGCCTAGCGAATGATTTTCATCATCCATAAGCTGTTCAGGAATCTTTACAACATCTCACAAAATAATCAGAGTCGGAAGCAAAAGAGTCAACCACACATGCATAATTGAATCAATAAACCAACAGAATTTACTTGAAACAAAATGTATTAATCTCAAATAAATCAGGTCTGAACAAGTAAAAAATCCTGGGTCATATTGTCCACACAAAATAAATTAAAGTAACAGATGCATTGTTCAAAATGAGCAACAAGAAATAAATGAAGTTAGCAAAAGCTCCAACCAACTAGAACTTTAGATAACATACTCCATCGGGCAGCTGATCACCAAAATTTGCAATTGAACAAATTGCAGGAGAAGGAAAGAGAAAACAAGTACCCGTTAATACAAGTTACGGACCACTTATAATGTAGTATACAAGCACATGGAAAAACTAACAAATAACATGGAATAATGCATCAACAGTAATAACTAGCATAAATTAGTAAAACAAAGTTAATTAGCATGATATACTAACAGTACAGATGTTTGTGTCAAATGTAGTGTCAGATGGCAACTAATAATGTCCAGCAATAGTAAGCTTAGTATATCAGTGAATCAGAATAACAGTATAACAGTATCAGTCCAACATATCAGTCAAACAGTATTAGTCAAACAGTATCAGTCTAACAGTATCAGTCTTATGTTCTTACAGTCTTGTGTGTATTACTAGCTAGGTAGCACTTCATGCGCCCCATATTATAACACATGGTTGCTACAACAAACAGTTTCACTTTTAGATTTCGTATGGGATTATATAGGGCAGTGTACTTAGGTATCAGTAACAGTAGCAGTAGTAGTAAAAGTCAGAACCTAGTGGTCCTCCTCCGATTACACCTTCCTATAGGTAACTGTGCAGTCAGGTAATCAGTAACAGAAATCAGACAGTCAGAATCTATTTGTCCTCCTCCGAGTACACCTTTCTATAGGAAAGTGTGCAGTCAGGTAATCAGTATAACAGTTTAACAGATGCTCAGCATGGAAAACACGTGCCCCCTTCCAAGTACACATTTCAATAATTTCCCACTACTAGATCTTTCCCTTAAACCCCGGCTTGGTTACTTTTAATATGGTCATCAAACAGGCATGGATGTGTACGAAATAGTGTCAAACTAATATGGTATAATCATTATTAGTTTCAGGGAAACAAATGAACATGCATAGGTGATATACGGTCACACAAACGAGCAAAACAGTGTATGTTCATATTCACGACAGCAAGACAGTACAGTGCTAAAACAGTGATTCCCATTACTACAGAAATCCAAATCTGAATTCGTCAAAAAATCTGGAAAATAGACTTCCACAAGAATCCAGTGATTATAAATAAGCCATATAGTATTTCACAAAATCATGACTCAAAACTGATTTGAATCCAGAAAATACGTTCAGTCAGAAATCAGTAAAATGACTTCTCAGTCAGAAAAACAGCATTAAAACTCGTCAAATAATTCCAGGAAAAATCTGGGGTATTCCCATATATGTCTAGTATCAAAATATAAAGTTTCATAATATTCCAGTAAAATTAGTTCAGTCATCGAAAATAAGAAAATATCAAGAAACGATAGTTTGGCAAATCTGGAATTTCCAACACAGCTGTACGAAAACTGAAATATCTCGCAAACTGTGAAACGAAATCCAAATCCGCCAAAAGGGAGATGAAAATAGACAAAATATATTAACTTTCATATTTCACGAATATTTTTCATACAATAAAAGGAATCAGGATGAAAATACGATTCTTTACAGAACAGCGAGCAAAATACAGTGAGTATAACTTTCATAAATAAGCATGAAACGGCATATAAAACTCATCAATAAAATCCACCAAAATTCTGGGTAATCCCTAAATAGATATAGAAGTACTGACCAAATTTTCATATCAAAATAATATGTGTAGCACAAGTATCAAAATAATTTAGTCGTCAAAATCATCAAGAAACGAAATCTGGAATTGATCTACACCTCTGTAGTAAAACAGTTATAACTCACACATAGGAAAACAAAATCGAGAAAGGTTAGATGGGTTAGAAAGAAGACGAATTTTTCTAAAACTTAAGTTTTATAATGAAATTAAGATTCTGACTTTAATATGGTCTAAATTACTGATCAAGGCAGAATAGCGGCAAAACACAGATTGTACTCAAAAACAAAAATCAACATAGATCCAACGAAACTTATTCCAAACGGAACCAAACATTAAATCGAGTCTACCATGTGTCCAAAAATCATGAAATAGGGTAATTAACATATCTAAAACAAGTCTGTCACATGGTTCTCCACAAATACCCAAATTCTCACAAAATCCCTCATACATGATCAAATCCAGAACGGGCAAAACCTAAGTTGTTTCATGTCAATATTGTCTCGTGAGGCAACTATGATCAAATAGCACAATAGAGACCAAACCCATCAAACATAACACACAAACGAGTTTTCTCTTGAACCCAACTACACTATAAGCGGTATTTTTGATTTGTATCATACAAAGGAATTTGAGTACAAGTTACTTTCCTGAAAGAAGACGACAAAACGAAGCAAGTACAAGAAAAACCAGAACAGATTCCCGAGCACGAACACAACGAACAGATCACGAACCAATCAGTTGGGTGAGATCGAAGATCAAGATCAAGATGATAGGATCAGATCAGACGATCAGATTTCCCTGATGGTGCAAATAATGATGAAGGTCAAGATCGATCGATAGAACGGCTGCGATCAAAGGAAATTGATGATCAACATGATCGTGATGTTCAAAAAGAGATCAGACGGCTAGGATCTAATCGGATGATCAAGAGGAGATTGACGGCCCACATCCAATCAAGCAATGTGATCAAGATCCAACGGATGACCCAGATCACCCTGATGGTGATGATCAAGATCAAATCAACGGACGGCTAGGAATCAATCAATCAAGATCAAGAGGATCAAGTCGATCGGACGGCTCACATCAAAGTTCAAGATCGAATGGCCAAGGATGAACTTGATCAAAACCTATACAAACACCAACCCTTAATGGTTGTTCGCTGTTGCTGGTCGATGCCGGGATGGAGCAGCATAGGGAGGTTGGCAGAGCACCGGCAGCAGCACTCAGGGAGAGCAGCGCAGCTGCCGAGGGGGGTCTGCCTGGCCGCAGGTGGCTACAGCGGTGGAGGACAGGCCGGGGGTGCTGGCTCGAGAGGTCAGTGACTAGGGGGGTGATGGCTGATGGAGAAAGAGAGGCAGGGTGTAGGGCAGATGCGGGGGCACAAGTGACGTGGTTCGGCAGCGACAGGGGTGCAAGGCGGTGCTGCGGCGCGACACAGGAGGAGGAGCACGAGGGGATGAAAGCGAGAGTAGGGCAGTGCCCAGGAGAGGGAAGGGAGAGATAGCGGAAGGGGAAGAGGCGCAGGGTGATGAAAAGCAGCTGATGGGTTACATGGGTTTAAAGAGTAAGGTTTAGAGGATGAAGGGAGGCTGTTATAGGGTATACAGTTTTAATATGGGCAACGGGTGGGTTTATGGCTAAAGGGGATGACGGGTTGGGCATTGGGTAGGTTGTAAATGGGTTGGGTATTAATGTTGAACGGGTCTGGGTAATGTAATAGGGTAATAAGTGGGTTTTGGGTTATTAAAACAGTGGGTTAAGTGAATTGGGTTTGGGTTTATTTAATTAGAATATGATATAATGGGTTTAGGAAATTAGAATAACCAATAAAATATACAATTAGGATTTTATACTAATAATAATAAAAATAATAATAACAATAACAATAATAATAATACTAGTAGTATTAAAAATAATAATAGAAATCAAAGTGTTAATAATAATAATAAGATTTACAAATAAAATTATCGATCGAAATAGATTTTGATAGAAGATCCAACAATACATTTTGACAAAACAAAATTTTAAGCGGAAAACTATTTTACAAAAATTTTAAATATAGAAAAATACACAAAAAATACGGAAAATGGAAAACAGGGGTTACATGTTCAAACACATCACACCGAAAGATAGAAATATCTAATTTCAAAAATAAACTTGGAAATAATTTATTCAAATAACCAAAAGATGCATGCCCTAGATGTCGATGTCATAGCCAAATGTCTGATTTCTTCTTCTCAGCTTCGGATTCTTCCACACTTAGAGCTTGAGTCAACTTGTTTGAACTTTCAGATTCTAAATCCAGGTAATAGAGCTTCCCGTGTCTAACCCCATAACCAATCGTCTTGCGAGTCTGAATATCCTTAAACACACAATGTGAAGGCCAAAAGACAACAATACAATGTAAGGCAGTAGTTATTTGAGCAACAGATAATAGGTTAAAATTCAAGGTTGGCATAACTAGGGTAGTATCTAAGATTAGGTTGTTTGAGAGAGGTATGGTACCCTCGCCAGTAACAGTGGCAGGATCACCATTGGCAGTGGAAACAGTTGATTTGGTGGAAGGTTGAAAATTTTGAACTTGTCTAGAATCAAAAGTTATATGGTCGGTAGCACCCGAATCAATTATCCATGTATTATTCATAACAGAGCCAGAAATATTAAAAACATTACCATCATTACCTACAGCAACACGATCAACAACTCCACCTGCGACAGTGGGTTGATTACAAGAGTTCTCCGGAATATCCCTGCTATGATCCCAGATCTCTGGATAGCCGATAATCTCATAATAACGAGCTTTCGTATAGCTGATCTTACCACAATGAGTACACTTCCTTGACTCATACGAATATTGTCCCATAGCAACACAACAAACAGCACAGCAAGCAGAACCAAGGATTCAAATACCAAACAACAGATGAGATCAAAAAATAGCAAACAACACTCAAAGAGACTGCAGCAACAGCAACCAGAGAACACTAAATAGCAACAGGAGAGAGAGACAGTAGCAACGACAACAATGGAGCTTCGGTTCCGATCGGGGTCGACGTCAATAGGGGCTGACGGTGGTGGTCGGTGTCGCAGAGGGCAGCGCGACAGATGCAGGGGGCAGCACTACGGGGCTGCAGAGCTAGCGACGAAATTGACTGGTGTTGACTGGGTGGCTTGAGCTCTGGCATCAAGAGAAACGGGAGAGAAGGAGGATAGGAGGATTTCGGGTTGCTTAGATGGCGGTACTAGGACAGGGTCACCGGAGGAGATGATGGGCGGCGACGAAGGGGCCGCCGGAGGAACTTGGGGAAGGCAGCGATACAGTATTAAGGCGGGAATGGCTGTAGACGGGGAGAGGAGATTAGAAGGCTAGGGCTCAAAATTGTGATGGGATCCGATGGGATCGGAGTCGATGATCGGTGACGGGATCAACAACAGGATCATATCAAGATGGAGGTGATCAGCCTCATCTTCTTTTTATTCACTTGGCCTAGATCTGATTAGGCTCTGATACTGTTGCTGCTGATTTTGGTGTGGGAGCAAACAGATGAATTTGTGGATTTTGGAGAAAACAATAAAGCAAACATGTTGACCTTTTGACCTTCACCAACTTGTTGACTTGGTCTCTTGCCGCTGCTGCGAACTTGTAAAAAGTGCGAAACACCGGGGTTGATTCCGGCGACGCACCCTCCGACGCTCTAGTCAGTAATCAGAAAGATTATGAAAGAGCTTTGATTGGCAAAAGATTGATTACCTGGTAATAGTGGGGGATGGGGGGGTATTTATAGCCGCCTTAGGAACCAGTTTCGAGATAAGATTAAATCTTACTTCCCAGTGGATGGATAGAAGTGATCAGGGCCGTTGATTAGTGACAATCATAAACCTTATATCTATCCAGCTGGACTGGGTTTCTTGCAGGTTGAAACTCGCACCCAGTTAAGGCAGAACCGTTTATGGGTTATTGGCTTTGAAGAAAAGCCCAGTTCCCATTTCAGACCCGTTTGTAGGTAAAATTTCTGTTTTACCCCTGAGCTTTAAGATTCGTGCCAATTCGAACGGTCCTGATTTAATACCATTTTTAGCCATATCACGAGCCCCCCACACCTGAAGATTGAGTTTAACAGCCTTTGAGCAATAGTTTATTGTTCAAATGGCGTACGGGATTTTATCAGAGTTCTCGGGGGAGTTGGATCTAGCTCAGGGTGTAACGGTGAATTTTGGAGCTTGTAAAATATCCAAAATTATTCTCAGATTTTTTCGGAATTTTTGTGATTTTTCTAGATTTTTCTGAATTTTTTCAAATTTTTTATTTAATTTATGAATTAAATAATTAATTATCAAAAAATTTAATTAATTATTCTAATTTAATAATTACTATTTTCAGAATTTAAAAATTATTTTCTGAATTAATAATTATTTTTAGAATTTTTAATTAATTTTTTCTAATTTTTAAATATTTTTTCGAATTTTTTAAATAATTAATTCGATTATTTAAATAAATAAATACCTCGTGATGTGGCGCGATTGTGTGCGTTGATCGCGATCAAGTGAGCGCACATCGGGAGGAGGTCATTTTTTCTCCCATATGAGCTCCGGTGCCAAGAACTCTCAGCAAAAGTTGCCGAACTCCATGTCGACGCCACGTGGCAAAGTCAACGGGTTTTGTTGACTTTTTTTTGTTTTTGTTTTTCGCCTCTGCTTCCTTTCTACTCTTTTTCATTTTTCTTTTACATCGACTCCTCCTTCCACGAGCTTAGACGTGAACTACCCCCTTCGACGTTTGCTACGCTCATCGAACGAGGGGGCTCGTGAAGGAAAGCTCGACAGTGGACTCGTCGAGCGGCTTCGACGAGGAGGGTCGAGGAGGGAGTTCAGCGAAGCTTGGAGTTTTGGCCTGGAGGTGGTGCAAGTGAAGCTCGAGCTCGGTGATGGGTTCGGCGAGACCATGGCGGAATTCGTCGGACGTGGATCTTGGGGGAACTCGACCAAGGAGGTCGGCAATGGAGACGAGATCGTCGGAGCTCGGCGAAGACTGAAGTTGGAGCTTTTTCCTCGTTTGAGCTCCGGTGCCACAAACGCTCGGCGATCACTGCCGACCTTCACACTCCATCGCCAATGGGGCTCGACGATAGTTAAGGCTGACGCCGGAGGCGGCTCGTCGAGGAGCTCGCGATGGGGAATTTTTCTCATGTTTGGGCTCCTGTGACAAGAACGCTCAGATTTTGATGGCGAGCTTCGCGACTTCGGGATGCTGTGGTGAAGAGCTCATCGGAGCTCGGCGGCAACGGTGAAGCTTCGCGAAGGAGGTTTGGGTTCGGAGCTTCGACGAAGATGGAGGAGCTCAATAGTGGCGGTTGTGAGTAGAGGGGTAGCTCGATGAAGGTGAGGCCATGGCGGAGAGTTTAGAGCTTCAACATTGAAGGAGGAGATGTTGGTTTTTTTCTATTTGGTTTTTGGCAGGAAATGGAGAAGAAGAGTGAAAGCTGAAGTGGGTTTGGGTCCTTTAACGGGTCCAAACTGACCCATTCAGCCCCTTGTTTATTTCCCCTTTTTCCTTTTCTATGTTTGTTTGTTGGGTCCTGCGCTGTTGATCGTGTTAGAGCACGTATTTCGAGGCGAAATTTCTCTCATTTAGGCTCCGGTGGCAAGTTTCTTCGGCGATGTTGCCAACCCCTTCCAAATATGTGTTAGGAAGGAAGCCGAAGTCCAGGGGGGTTCGGGGTCTCCTGCCGAGGTGCAGAGATACCTCGGCGTGGCAACATGTGTAAAGAAGGGGTTCGGCGAGTCTTTGCCGAAGTCCGGAGTGTGTTTTTTTCATGTTTGAGCGTCGGTGCCAGGAGAGCTCGACAAAGTGTGCCGAGGTCCCAAAGTGAGGATTTTTTCCATGTTTGGGCATCAGTGCCAAGAGCGCTCGGCAAGGCGTGCCGGAGTCCCAATGTGAGGATTTTTTCCATGTTTGGGCGTCGGTGCCAAGAGCGCTCGGCGAGGTGTGCCGAGGTCCCGAAGTGAGGATTTTTTCCATGTTTGAGCGTTGGTTCCAAGAGCACTCGGCAAGGTTTGCCGAGGTCCCAAAGTGAGGATTTTTTCCATGTTTGGGCGTCGGTACCAAGAGTGCTCGCCGAAGTGTGCCGAAATCTAGGGAGAGTTCTTCTCGATGTTCCCAGTGCTGCGGAAGTCGGATCGGGGCGTATGACCCCTTGTTCCGAAGCTATTTCGAAGATCTACAAGTTCTCTTTAGAGATGAATTGGAGAATCTGCCTTCCTCAAGGTCAAGATAGTCTCGCAACATCTTCGTCTTCGCGAAGTTGAGAAGAGCTTTGCATGGCTTTAGGGGAAGTCCGTCATTGGAGGACAAGTTTGAGGAGCACCACTCGGGGAGAGTTTTAGCTCCAAACTCGTTGAGAAGAGGTCTACTCTGGGAGTGAGCGAAGCGAAGAGCTTGGCTCTAGGAGAGAGCCATTTGGGATATAAGTTTGAGGAGCAACTCTAGGAGAGAGCCATTTGGGAGACAAGTTTGAGGAGCAACTCTAGGAGAGAGTTGTGAGCTCCGAACTCATAGAGAAGAGGTCCGCTTTGGAGGTGAGCAGAGCGAAGAGCTTGGTTCTAGGAGAGAGCCATTTGGGAGACAAGTTTGAGGAGCAACTCTAGGAAAGAGTTGTGAGCTCCGAACTTGTTGAGAAGAGGTCCGCTTTGGAGGTGAGCGGAGCGAAGAGCTTGGCTCTAGGAGAGGGCCATTCGGGAGACGAGTTTGAGGAGCAACTCTAGGAGAGAGTTGCGAGTTCCAAACTCATTGATAAGAGGTCCGCTTTGGAGGCGAGCGGAGCGAAGAGCTTGGCTCTAGGAGAGAGCCATTTGGGAGACAAGTTTGAGGAGTAACTCTAAGAGAGAGTTGTGAGCTCCGAACTAGTTGAGAAGAGGTCCGCTTTGGAGGCGTGTGGAGCGAAGAGCTTGGCTCTAGGAGAGAGCCATTTGGGACACAAGTTTAAGGAGTAACTCTAGGAGAGAGTTGTGAGCTCTGAAATCATTGAGAAGAGGTCCGCTATGGAGGCAAGCGGAGCGAAGAGCTTGGTTCTAGGAGAGAGTCATTCGGGAGACAAGTTTGAGGAGCAACACTAGGAGAGAGTTGTGAGCTCCGAACTTGTTGAGAAGAGGTCCGCTTCAGAGGTGAGCGGAGCGAAGAGCTTGGCTCTAGGAGAGAGCCATTTGGGAGACAAGTTTGAGGAGTAACTCTAGGAGAGAGTTGTGAGCTCCGAACTCGTTGAGAAGAGGTTCGCTTTGGAGGCGAGCGGAGCGAAGAACATGGCTCTAGGAGAGAGTCATTCGGGAGACAAGTTTGAGGAGCAACTCTATGAGAGAGTTGTGAGGTCCGAACTTGTTGAGAAGAGATCCGCTTCGGAGGTGAGCGAAGCGAAGAGCTCGGCTCCTGGAGAGCCATTTGGGAGACAAGTTTGAGGAGCAACTCTAGGAGATAGTTGTGAGCTCCGAACTTGTTGATTAAGTGAGAGAATCAACGATTGTGGGAGCAGTTCCGAATGGCGAACCACTTCTTACCTGCTTATGAGCGAGTGATTTGAAGCGAAATCGAGCCAAGTGTTGGACTCCGAACTCGTCGTTTAAGAGAGAGACTCAACAGTTGTGGGAGCAGTTCCGAATGGTGAAACACTTCTTACCTGCTTATGAGCGAGTAATTTGAAGCGGAATCGAGCCATGTGTTGGTCTCCGAACTCATCGTTTAAGAGAGTGATTCAACGGTTGTGGGAGTAGTTCCGAATGGTGAACCAGTTCTTACCTGCTTATGAGCGAGTAATTTGAAGCGGAATCGAACCAAGTGTTGGACTCCGAACTCGTCGTTTAAGAGAGATTCAACAGTTGTGGGAGCAGTTTCAAATGGTGAACCACTTCTTACCCGCTTATGAGAGAGTAATTTGAAGCGGAATCGAGCCAAGTGTTGGACTCTGAACTCATTTTTGAGCTTAGTAAGTTGCGGGAGCAGCCATGTAGGAGAAGCTGGATTCTGAACTCACCATTTAACGAGTTGTATATGTGACTCGGAGAGATAGAGATGAAGCAAGAGCAATAATTTTCAATAAAAAAATGTAAAGTTTTATTGGAATAAACTAAGTGGCCGCTTCAATGGGTTGAGCCATTATTACATGCTATTGGCCGAGTTACAAGCATCGGCCTTATTGAAAATCAAGATCCTACTTCTACGATAAGGTGAAGACCCCTTGGGAGGAGCTGGGTTCTCCTTCCATTGGACCTCCTTGGATGAGGTGGAAGACGGCCCCAGGTTCTGAGTCTTGAAGCTCAGCAGGCCTCTCTGTTCGTTTGTAGGCTCCTCAGGGGGGAGCTCGGCCCCATCTTTTTGGATGAACTTGGTCAGGTGTCCCCACTGTATGAGTTGTTCAATCTCCTCCTTGAGAGCGCGACAATCATCCGTGTCGTGACCGTGGTCCCTGTGAAAGCAGCAACACATATCCTTGTTCCTCTTCTTACCAGGGGTATTCATTCTAGGGAGAGCGCAGTGTAGCCCTTCCTTGTCCACCTCCATAAGAACTTTTGATATATTAGAAATGAGAGGGGTGAACTTCTCAAGACGAGGAGTTGGGCGTCGCTAGCCATTGCCGTCCTTCTGGTATTTTTGGGACCCCTCTTCGCTCATATTCTTTCGTTTGTTCTCGGAAGATGATTCTTCAAGAGTAGGGGGGTTGAGAGCCTCTTCCACTCGTATGTACTTCTCCACCCTAAGTAGGAGTTCTGAGAAGTCCCGAGGAGGCTTCTTGGCAAGGGACGCCTTAAGGCGAGCGTCGGTGATGTTGCGCTCGAATGCTGTAGAGGCTACTGATTGGTTGAGGGAGGGAATGGACCGGGCTTCGGTGGTGAAGCGTCGAACGTAATCCCTTAGGCATTCACCCTTTTCTTGGTTGAGGGTCACCAGAGATACACTTGTTTTCTCTGCTCGGTGGCTACTCACGAAATGAGTAAGGAAGAGCCCTTCGAACTGATCGAATGAGAAGATGAAGGCCGAGGCGAGTCGAGAGTACCATTCTCTTGCAGACCCCTTCAGTGTGGTAGGGAAGATCTTGCAGAGGAGGGCGTCTGAAGCCTGGTGGATCACCATGAGAGTTTTGAAACTCTCTATGTGATCCGCGGGGTCCGACTCCTCGGTATACGACTCGAAGTGAGGCGGCTTGAAGTTTTCTGGGACGGGGGCTTCCATGATGGTGCGGGAGAATGGAGGTCTACTCATGCGGAGGTTTATCGCCAGTTGCTTTCCTTCCTCGTCAATTCGGCCGAGGCGCCACTCCATCTCGTGGAGATGGCGGTAGACTGAGTCTTCTCTTTGATCATATCTTGCCGAGCCCTGGGACTCATCTTCGTACGATGGTGGACTGGGGTTGCGGCGATGGTAGCTTGGAAGTGGACGAGGACTGGGAGCGTGAAGGCGGTGGCTCCTAGCTGGCTCTTGGGTAGGTAGCCTTTGGTCGTTATTCGGGGCGATATTGAGGGCCCGTAAGATTGCCGCTTGGAAGTCTTGAAGTTCCGCCCTTGTGACTGGTGTCCCCCCAGCGTGGCGGTCCCTATGTGTGGCTCGGCTTACTGGGGACTCTCTTCGCCTCCTCGGGGGAGGGGATCTTCTGGTCCTCAGTCGGCGGGGGGTCCGGACTCTTGAGGCCCGTGGGTGCTCAGGTTGATGGACTCCCGCAAGGGCTGGCCATCCATTCAGGCGAGTTCGGAGGTCGACCCCCTTTTGGCGGTCGGCAATCACTTGACGAAGATCTCGCTCGGGAGGGCTTCGAGAAGCCATAGATTCAACTGAATGATTGGGACCCGCAACATGGTCATGAGGAGGATGTTGCTTCGGACGACTCTGACGGGAGCCCCCCTGGGCAACCCCCCGAGACCCTGGAGGGGCCTGTTGAGGAGGAGCACCTTGAGCTGGAGGAGGGAGAGGAGGAAGAGAAGTGGTTCTTCAGCTGGTGACCGCTGCTGTAACACCCCAAATTCCAAATACAAATTAATTCGAGATTCTACAGGATCTTTACACTTATTTCGTACAATTTTACAAGGAATTTAAAACTTTTCAATTTATATCAGAGTTACAAGAAATCTTTACACATTACATTTCACAACAGAAGCAAAATTATAACATTTATATAAATGAAATTACAACAACATTTGAATAATCTCTAAGCATCAATTCTCCTTTAATCTTTATCATGTCATTTATCCTGCATACAAAACTGTGGGTACGTCAGTTTATTCAAACGACGAATATTATACACGGCCATCCTCTCTATGCCGGAAACAGTATAATTGATTTTCCATATTTAACAAACACAAACTTGTTCACAAATCAAACTAAGGGGAATATCTTATTGATGTCGTGTTGTGATTGTGCACTTAGTCCATAATGCAGTTATTTATATTATATGACACTAATGCGCACTTGTTCGGATTCTATGCATCCCATACTACATAGGTCAGAGGGCAAGCCTCTTAATCGTTCTTCATCTTGTAGGGTTCAATCCCTCGTCATGACTTAATCTACTACTGTAACTACGGTAAGTATCCTAGATATTTTCTGACCTACGAACTCATGTCTAGGTGCCCTGGAGGGAATCCCAATGCACTGACACATGACTCATCATGCAAGCATCCTGTGGTAATTCAGCTCCTACCATAGACATGACACCACCCGCAGTCGTCAAACACCCCACGAGCGTCGCCACCGGGATGGTACTCTGGAGCAGTATCCACGCCCTACCATGACTCATCATGGAACATCCTGTGAATACTCCCACGCTGCTAATCCAATGACCCTCATACTCAATGTTTTTCTCTTACTTTCATCACTTCTTTACTATGTAACTAATCCTTAATGTAATAAAATCATGAACATAATCAATCTCTTAGAGTCAGCCCTCTCACCAATACCGGTCTTATTTCTTTCATTTCACAATGACCCAAACTTGGTCTTTTCAATTTCAATTATCATATCTCATCACTTTTCACTTGCCGGTGTGAGTTTTGGCTACACCCTAATTTTCAATTTCAATTCACAAATTCACATATACGAGTTGTCATACTCAAAATCATTTCTTTTTTTTTTCAATTACATGATTTCCAATCTTTTCATGAATCAATAATCATACATGGAGTTCAATTCTAAATCATGCATTCCATAACCAACATTTATTTCCACATTAAAATCATCTTACGAAACATTTATTAATCACCATTGTCACGCTACTCTTTTAATCAAAATAACCCACACAAAATTCACATTTATGTTTTCTTTCCATCAATTTTCCTTTTTCAATACTTATCTTAATTCTCTCGTGAAATCACACATTTTTATGAAATTATACGAGTGTGAAACCATAGTTTCGAATACACTTTTACTTCAAAATTACACTTTATTTCATTTCAATGACTCCCAATTAATTTTCATAAGTCATATATAATTTTAGAATAATAACGGTATTTTTTTCAGGATTTTTACACATCAAGAGAACCCCCAAAATCGATTTTACACAAAAATAAAAATTCTGGCCTACACCAGAATCGAACCCGCAACCTTTAAAAAGTTAGTCGAACGCACTAACCACTGGGCCATTTGCGCTCAACGATATGAAGAAGAGACAGAGAGTTTTATACTCCCTGTTCGAATCTGGGTTAATTTAAAAGAACGCACACAAAAAGAATGGTGGATGCAAGTATCGAACCAGTGACCTCAAGACAAATGCCCGCGCTACTATAGCGCCAGAGGGCTCACCGATCACTTGAGCTATAGGCTCAGGTTGTCATAACTATAACTTGAATTTTATTTAATTCGACTCTCTGTTTCATTAGAACATTTCGATGTTCAAAAGCTCTTATTGTTGTTTTGCTTGCACAAAAACCCTGTAAATCTCCAGAATGTATATTTTAATTTAAATTAACACTCTAGTACTTTTAAAATAATTTTTCAGTAATTTAATACACATTTCTCATGCAATAATTTAAATTTGTATACTACTCCTTTCATAATTCATTTTGACATTTCTCACACAACTTGGTATTAAAAAAATTTCACATTAATTCCCTGTTTTTCCCTCTTTCATAAACCCAAAAGCATACGATAATTTCATTCCTTCGTAATAATATCACGGTAGTCCATTTAGCACATAAAAGAATAATTTCATCTACTAGTATTTTGTACTTAATTTTGCATTATCAACAATCCCAATACTATATTTCCATAACTGCAAACAATTCAAAAACAAAATTAAGCTTCATGACAAGTTAACATACATTCTATCAAGCATTAATTTAATCAACTAGCAAGTCCATTTTTCCAATTTAGTGTACTCTTATTAGTTTCCTTCATGCATTATCATTTCCACCACTCCTAACATGGCATCTAAATTAGAAATATAGAAAACCACCCACCTTATTTGGAGATAAAAATCACACCACACCTCCTAAACGAAAGAGTCCTTCTCCTCCTAGATCGAGCTTGCCAAACGAGTACTCCTCCTCCTTGCTTGATGTGCAACCCGAGCCTCCAAGTGCAACCCGAGCCCTCCTAATGGTGATGTAGCCGGCCTCCTTGATGCAAGCACACACAAATCCCTTTCTCTCAATCTTTTATTCTCACTTCCTACTAATAGTCCACTACTAATAATTGTATTCTTTCACTATAGGTTTGGAGAATGAAGAGTGCAAGAATAACTAGGCTGGGGGGGGGGGGGGGTATTTATACTAAATTTTGGGAGAAATAGAGGGCTAGGATTGATCTAGGAGTTAAGAAACAAAGGATAGGATTCAAGGGGAAGTTGTCGTAACCAACCATGATCACAAAAAACCACCTCCCACAAACTCCACTCTCTTCTTTTCCCTCCTAATCCCATCCGGCCTCACATGGTGCACAAAACACGTGCACGTGAAATGCACGTGTCTCCAATAGTCCCCTATTTTAAAAGTTGTACATTTTATTATAAAAATAATCTATAAAAATTGTCTACATTACAAGTTGTATTAAAAAAAAGGAAATAGACTTATGGGCTTTTATTTAATGGGCCAAATTAGCCTACATTTAAAATAAATTAAGTTGGGCTCAAATTAAAAGAAACTTATGTTTGTTAAAAATGGGCTTTAATAAAAATAATGGAGAAAGCATATATATATATATATATATATATATATATATATATATATATAGAGAGAGAGAGAGAGAGAGAGAGAGAGAGAGTCTATTATGAGATGGTGAGATGGGGCTCCTTATCGTGAGCGGGAGTTCTCAGCCGTTGGATCGCGATTCAATGGCTGAGATCGTCTCCGCCCAAATGGTGAGATCTGTTATGAGATGGAGGGCACTTTGGGGATTTCACAATACACTCATTCTGTTCTTCCCCCCTTTTTCTCTTCCTCTACCTCCTTCGATTAAGCAGCCATTTTATCTTCAGGTTCTCTCCTCATCTTCTCACAAAATCGATCCATAAAGTTGATCCCGAAACCTTAACTTCGGCGCTCGCCCAATCGAATTCCCTAACGCCAATCCACCCCGCTACTCGTTGCTTAATCTCCCAAATCGACACTACTCGATTCTCCTCCCCAAAATCGAACCTCCTCGGCGCTCCTCAAATTTCATGACACATTGGTGAAGTTCCGTCGTCGGCCCCTAAATCGCAGCTCTGCCGTCGACTCCTCTTCGAAATCCCACCTTCCTCCATCCTACATGAAACGTCGACGCAACCCCTCTCCACCCCTCTCCGTTTCCTCCATTCCCCTCTCCATCTGCAATGCACGATATGGACGCGTTGGTAGGAAGCTGTGGGTGAGAGTGATACCTGATAAGAGTGGGACTGAGAGCCCATTTTTGCTTGCTACCATTTTTGCTTGGTTGAAGGTGTGACTGAGAGCTCAAATTTTGTTGTTTTTTAGGTGGGAAAATGACCATGTTAGATTCTCTGTGTTGAGGTAATGGTGTTATCGAAATTGGAAAGATCGTGATGAGAACTTTGTTTTGAATGTAGGTCTGTTATTCAGTACATGATTTAAGCGTCAGAATCCTATTTAGAACCTAAAAAGCTCCATATTGGTGTCTGAGATTGAAAATTGTTTGTGATGAACTCAGTAAGCTTCACATTGCTAATAGAAGATCAATTTGCAATGCGAATGGCTTGAAATGTATCAAGCATCTTACTGCAGCCCATTCGTATCTGATATGCATGAGCTAATAGGTTAGGAGTATGTTGGTTCTGTAAGAGCATCTGTAGTCGTTGAAGGGAAAAATATCGATATATGGATAAATAGAAATATGTATCGAAGTTTTTCTGCAGTTGTCAAAAGCTATTTTTTAGCTTTTTATAATAAAATAATAAGCGACGGCACTTCATGTGCCGTCGGAGAAAAAAAATTTTAAAAAAATTTAAAAATGGAGCGACGGCAATTGAAGTGCCGTCGGAGGAATAAAAATTCGTACTCGGGGTACAAATAAAAAATTACAAAAATTAAAAATAAAAAATTACAAAAACATTTCAGAAATTACGAAAAAATTACAAAAAATTACAAAAACATTTCAGAAATTGCAAAAAAAATTTAAAAATTGCAAAAAAAATTTGAAAATTACAAAAACCTCCGGACGGCACATGAAGTGCCGTCACATGAAGTGCCGTCCGAGGAATTTGGCCTGCGATTTCGGGTTTTTTAATTGGGAAATTTTTTTTCAAGGGACGGCACATGAAGTGCCGTCCGAGGGATTTGGCGGTTTTTAAATGGAAAAAAAAATCAAGGGAAGTGCCGTCCGACGAAAAAAAATATTATTTTTTTGTAGGACAGCAATTCGAGTGCCGTCGCTCAAATATGGATAAATCTCAAACTCATTCTCATTTATAGCAAACGACTGTAGCGAAATATGGATAAAATGGATATTTGGCAAATGAGTGCAGTGCGTTTTTTAGCCAAATATCCATTTTATCGATATTTAGCAAACGACTACAGATGCTCTAATGTTTTTTATTTCTTTCGTCAATCTGTAAAGGTACAAAAATGGTATGGTAGTAGATATAGCTCCTCTTTATTAGTGTTTGCAGCTGATAAATGGTACTTGCTGTAAGCAAATCCCACTTAACTTTCTTTTCCAACAAATGAACATTCTCCTCCGTTCCATATTTTGTAACTATCTTATTAACAGTTTTTCGCTCAATAGAACACAATAAGCATTACAACAGGGCAAATCACCAGTGAAAAGCAACAATTGAAAACAATTAAAAGCCCGCAAGCTGAAACTCCACTCGTTCAAATATCAAGCATACAAACAAAAATAAACTACAACATGAACTTCAATCGTGTTTCATCCATTGCAAAATTCCACAAAAATTAAATATAAAAAACAATAATACATAACCCGCTTGAGACAAAACTCATAATATGAAGAAAAGAGCATCTCAATGGATCCCATGGCAGCCGAGACCCGCAGTAGCTTCAACGAAGTTTCATGTCTTCCCTTTCAGACTCAAGAAGAGTGAGAACATCACCTTCTCTCACTGGGCCCTTCACATTCCTCATGATGAGTCGGTTCTGATCGTCCAAAAACTTGATTCGTACTTGGGTTACTTGACTTCTTAAGGATGTGCAGAGATAATCCAATTTCCAAATTTTAATCTCTTTATTTTCTGAAATGTGGTTACAACTTTCTTTTCAAAGCTTCAGAATATAAAGCATCGCACCAATGCTCCATATGTCGACATTTGATTCCTAAAGAAGAAAATTAGGAAGATATAAAGGTAGGATAACTGGAGACATATACAGGTAATTCAGATACCAAGGGCTGTTGAAACTTTGGTTTATGTAGAACTAAATTTGAGTTGATACTAACTTCAATTATCTCATTTCTTACCTTTATCAAAACAGATTCGACATGATCACAACAACGTCCACCAAAAAAACTGATCGTACTACCTGTAAAATCAAGATGGAGTTAGTATTGTTAGAATTAATTTTATTCATTTGAGGCATCAAGAAAGTAGTAAGATCAAGGAAAATATGAATTGAATTAGTCGTAGGCTCAAAACACACTTATATATAATGATTTTTCAAATCAAGCATTAAGCCTAGTCTAGGGCTGTATTAGTATGCCATGCCAACTAATTCTAACCATGTCCCCCCCCCCCCCCAAGAAAAAAAATAAAAAATAAAAATATTAACTGATATCAAGCAGTGAGGACCACAGAGACCACCAAAAAACTGTTTGAACCATCTTTACATCAACAACAGATACACACCACAAACCATATAGAGTGAAGAACAAGGAAAAGCATGCGTCCATTCATTGTAGCAGACTTACGAACAAAAAAACCAGCTAACTTAGCATACTTTTTATAAAAATCAAACCCTTCTTCTAAACTTTCGAACGATAGTCCAATTTTTAGATATGTGAGTCATCAGTTAATACTGACTGCATGCACAATGCACTTGCCAAATAATCTAATGCAAGTAAAGGGAAACCAAGGAGAGTAATTGGCCAGGAATGCGGTTCGTTTCTAAATTAAGAGGTAGAATGAATCCACTTACAGGCACACAGAGTACAAGTCCAAATGTATAGCCAGGATTATATAGAAAAAAGGTATAAAGAAACTTACTGCAAATTTAGGAGAACTGATAATAAGTATTTTTGATTGATGAAACAGTGTATAAGATTGTCTGGTCTACCTTAGTATTTTCCTCAGCTTGTTGTTGCAGTCTTTTCGACTCCTGTACTGTGGTATCCATAACGACTTCCTGTTCTTTTAAAGCCTTCTGAGCCGATTCTTCCTTCTGAAGCTTTTCCTGTTCAGCTGTTGCTATTTCAACCTTTGTGGTAGCAATTCGTGCTTCAAGAGTTAAGCGCATCTAGCACAAGGCAAACATTTTAAATCAAGACATCATCGGATCAAAGTAATACAACTAGTTTATGATGAAAACACACATATATTTCACATTATTTATTAAAGTAGGCAAAAATGAAATGAATGCATAACAATAAAATGAGGGATCATCCTCAGAACAAGATCCAGAGTCCAGATCTCAAAACAACAAGATCCAGAAGTCTAAAACCAATACCCAGGACGCCTAAAATTAGAATCTACATATAAAATCCTCCAACACATAATAGGCTATATTGTGGCTTTTTTCGACACGAGTACCCAACTCATGTCCAACATTGCACAGCTTACACATAGAAGCACCCATGCTTCAAATTGTATAACTCATGATACTTTTCATAGGGACACTTAACAAACGGATAGAAATCAATCTATACAAAATGATTTAAGATTTTTTGTTAATAAGCCCATAGTTACATGTGGGAGAGAGATTTTGCAACTCACATGAGCTAAAGTTTGACTGTAGTTTCCAGTGTAGCTCATGTTAGAAAATTAAGATTAAAAATGAGTCCAAGGTTCTGAGCCGGGTGTTGCATGGCAAGCTTTCTAAGCACTTGTGTGCCCATGCTAGGTTATAGAGCTTTTTTATGTTTCTTTTGAAGTTTATACTTGACTGAAGTATAGTGATACAAATCATTTTGATACAAAGGAATGGTGACATAGTCGGTGTCAAAGAATGGCAGGTACTTCTTTCACCATTCCCTTGTATTACTTTGACCAGCTACCTGAAGTCCCAAATCCAAACAATATATTGTCAAAGTAAAACAAAGGAGTAGTGATATAGTGGGTGTGAAGGAAAATATTTTAAAGAAACAACATTAATGGATGGTGTTAAGTTGCAAGCAATTTGAAGACTTGAAGTGGATAGGCTTCACTCTTACCTTAGAGCAAGTAAGCTTCACCGACTCCACTTTAGGAATTAAAATTGTAAACATTGTTTTTGTATGTGTGCGTATAGTTGACTAATTAAAGGGTTTCCAAATGTTAATGATAAAGTAATGTTTATCCTAAATACATTTTCTTCAATTAGTTGACTAGTTGTGTGAGTGCTGTAAACGTCAAGAAAGAACTAATTAGCATTGCATAAAGAAGGAAGAATTGAAGTAGAGGGCAACAACAAAGACCACTATAATTCTATAATCACAAAATCATCAACACCAAAATCATCTTCGCATATTATTCGATATTACATATCATTCAACATTACAAACTACATCTATAAATTCAAACCAACCAATACTCAAAAATAAAATAAAAACAGATACATCCTTTAGGTACAGTCAGCTTCAAATAAAGATCCCCTAACGAAATAAGATAACTAATAACATACTTGAAATATCATGAATTTCTCTCAGGCATTTCACCAAACACCTTCCATGTATAACATATTCTCAAAATCAACTCCAACAGAAAAAATTCAATTCATTTCAATTAAATTATAACCTAATTTTTAGTATATAAATTAATTGAAGAAAACTCCTATTTTTCGAGTAGAGATTTTTACATACATCAATCATTTTTGAGGTCGTCTGGTTGATGCGTCAGGGGAGTTGAGCGGCGTCGATTGCGTCAAGGGTGTCTGGTGGCGGTGATTTCGAGGGCATCCATCGGCGGGGAGGAGCATCATGGTGGATTTGAGCGTCGGGGTGCTTCATTCTCCTTCTACTACTTCTCTTCTACAGCTTCGTCGAGTGGGAGCAGGGAGGGAGCAAGGGTTTCGGAGGGGAGGTGAAAAAAGAGAATAGCGTCGGGGGCGTCGGAGAGGATTCCGAGCATCGGGGGTTGCGGCGTTGGGGAGGAGGTCAGGGGGAGGAAGTTGGGGAGGATTTTGAGCGAGAGTGATTTTGCACCAACCTTGAGTGTATTGTGAAATCCCAAAATGTAATAATCGAAGGAGGTAGGGGAAGAGAAGAAGGGGGGAAGAACAGAATGACTGAATGAGAGTATTGTGAAATCCCCAAAGTGCCCTCCATCTCATAACAGATCTCACCATTTGGGCGGAGACGATCTCAGCCATCGAATTGCGATCCAACGACTGAGAACACCCGCTCACGATAAGGAGCCCCATCTCACCATCTCATAATAGACTAACTATATATATATATATATATATATATATATATATATATATATATATATATATATATACTCATTTGTCTATATATATATATATACTCATTTGTCTATGTAATGAAAATAATTATAAAAGTTTCATACTGCAAAATTGCACGTGCACAATACGTACAAAAAAAATAATACAAAATAAAAATTTTCATAAACGAAAATCAGGGCATTACAGCTGCCTTTCCCTTCTGTTTTGGATGCATGGCTTGAAACTAGTCTCGCTGATGAAGTTAGGTCGGGTTGCTTCTTTGTTTCCCACAGACAGCGCCAATCTGTTGCTGCTGATTTTGGTGTGGGAGCAAACAGATGAATTTGTGGATTCTTGGAGAAAACAATAAAGCAAACCTGTTGACCTTCACCAACTTATTGACTTGGTCTCTTGCCGCTGCTGCGAACCTGCAAAAAGTGCGAAACAACGAGGTTGATCCCGGCGATGCACCCTCCGACGCTCTAGTCAGTAATCAGAAAGATTATGAAAGAGCTTTGATCGGTAAAAGATTGAGTACCTGGTAATAGTGGGGGATGGGGGGTATTTATAGCCGCCTTAGGAACTAGTTTCGGGATAAGATTAAATTCCTAATTCCAGTGGATGGATAGAAGTGATTAGGGTCATTGATTAGGGACAATCATAAACCCTATATCTATCCAGCTGGACTGGGTTTCTTGCAGGTTGAAACCCGCACCCAGTTAAGGCGGATCCGTTTATGGGTTATTGGCTTTGAAGAAAAGCCCAGTTCCCATTTCAGACCCGTTTGTAAGTAAAATTTCCGTTTTACCCTTGAGCTTTAAGATTCGTGCCCGATTCGAACGGTCCCGATTTAATCCCATTTTTAGCCATATCAGATACCATGAATAAAACAGATTTGAGGGAAAAATGATTTTTATTCTTATTATTCTTATTCTTTACAGTATACATCTATATATATGGATTAAATACTTAGAGGATAAGAAAGGAGATTGAGAGACGATTGAGGGGTGAGAAATTTGGGGAATCTGTTTCCAATAGATTAGGAAACAGAATATATATATTTGTCCTTACTATATTTCAACAGTACATGTGGACATTGTATTAATTCCAAAAAGTTATTGTAGATATGGGAAGATGTCCTACTTTTAAATTGCATTATTCTTATGTGATAGCAATTTTAACGTGTTTCCTTTTTTATATTGTTTGCAAGTTTCAAATACTTTGGGAAATCATACCACATAGTGACAGACGAGCGATAAAGCATCATTCCTTTTAGAGGTACAGTGCGTCATACTAATATCTAAACTTTGTATTTCTTCAACACTAGGTTTTATTTTGTTAATGGTGACAATTAGTTGACTTCATTATGTTATAATTCAGGTTATCGAATATATTCAATTCTTACAAGAGAATGTGCAGAAGAATGAGTCTTCATATCCAGGGTTTAGTGAAGAAAATGTCAAACTGATGCCATGGGTAACTTTTCATCCTTGTGTTAATGTTAATAGCTTTCATGTATGCATGATATGTGAATGTTACTGAGAATGAACTAAACCTATTTGCATTAGCTTGTACATTCTTACTGGGTTTGCTCATAGTGCAACCATGGTCTATTATCTGTGTCTGCACTTGTAATATTTTTTAAAAACTTTATTAGAATTATGTTTGCTGTAGTTCCTCTTCCTATTATTTTTCCTTGTCTCTCCTGTGTTCTCCACTTCCTAGGTAATTATTGGAAGACATTCCTATCCTCCTTGCAAAAGTATGCACTTTCAAAAGAATGCAATATAGAGCAATTGCAGATATGTATAAATAAACTTCAGGGATGGTGATTATGTTAGGAAGTAGATGTTATTTAGATTCGTAATTTCTAATAGTGCAGCATTTCAAAGTTGTCGACAATATATTATTTGATTTCAATCTCAGGAAATTTGTATACTTCAATCAAAATAGATCCATATTGGTTTATACTATTTGCAGGTTTGTTCATTATGACATAGTCATCCAGGCATCCATGTTAACTCTATGTTACTTATTTACTTGCTTGAGAACTCTCTCTCTCTAATTTGTTTTTTCTGACATGCAGTGTATTTATGAACCTTGCTTGATAAGTGTATCTGTACGTCTCCGTCCTTAAGGACTCCACCGTTTCTAGGAAGATTGTCGAAGGTGCTAAGATCCATGCTCAAATCGTAAATCCATCATTGCCGACTTCATTACAGTTGTGCTATCAAAATAGGATTGAATCATGATCTTTATGTGGGGACGAGCCTGGTGAACATGTATAGAAAATCTATTTATTTTGCTCCTTTTTTTTTTTTTGTATTTTTATGTATCCATAGAGTGCCTTTATCGTTGAATTTGTAAATTTATTTATTTTCCTATTTTATCACGTGGTTACACAATTAAGTTTTTTGTGATTTCGTGCTCTTAAGCACTTGTACATATATGTAATTATTGGAATCAAATTGAATTTGTAAATGACTTGGAATGAATTGTTTAATTATTATGTTCGGTGATTGGAATGAATTTTGTGCTTTAAACTACATTTCTATTGTTTATTATTCATGAATTTGTGGATGATTACTGAAATAAATTTCTCAAAATTATTTTGAATTGAATTATAGGTATTTTGATGTGATAAAATAATCAACCACTTTCCAACTCAACCAAAAACACGAGCGCAAAAAAAAAGAAAATAGATTAAAATAACAGCTATTGAAATCCCCCAATTTTTCTACCTAATCTCCTAATTTTCCCTCCAAATCATTTTACTGTTTCAATTCATTGTCTTAAGTTTATATAGAGATAATGATATTTTCATCTTTGAAAAGTGAAAACAACATCACTTTTTTTCAGAAAACACCCCAAAAATGGAGTATGCCATACTCCCCAACAGAGCAAACTTAAGCAGGGTTATGTTGCTGCTAATTTCTGTGTGGGAGAAAATAGATGATATGAGTTCTTTTAAAAAAAATAAAAAGCTGACCTTTTTGACTTTCAGCGATATTGAAAGCTTTCAACTAATGTTGACTTCTGAATCTGACTTGTTTGCACCGTTGGATCTGATCTTGATGATGACGATCATTTCGATTAACATGCAAAAAGTCTGAGAAATCGGGGTTGACCCCGATGACAGACCCGTCGACGCTTAAGTAAGAACTCAAAAAAAATATGAGAGAGATTTTGTGGAGAAAATACTCATTACCTTGTTCTAGTGGAGGTAGAGGGGTATTTATAGTCACCTTGGGGGTCAGTTTCAAGATAATGATTTATATCTACTTCCCAGTATTTTGGATTGAATTAGTTATCTCTTCTTCATGAAGAGATACACGTAGTTGAGGGGATTTTAGTTTTAAACTCTCCCCTAGATAAGAGATACGATTTTTGTACTATTTCTTATAGATAATCAAGAATTTAAATCATTTTTAAATGATCTGGACTGATTTGCATGGGGTTGTTATGACAACCTAATAAGACAGATCCATTTTTGGGTTATTAGGCTTGAAAGATGCACAATTTTCATTCATGGACTTGTTTATATGTGAAATTACCATTTTACCCCAGAGTGCTTTAAGTTTCGTGTCCGATTTAAACGGTCCCGATTTAGTTCTATTTTTACCAATATCACAAGCCCCCCACTCCCGAAGAATGATTTTCACAGCCTTTGACGAATAGTTTGCCCGTTTTAAATGGTTTACAGAACTTATCGGAGTTCTCGAGGAAGTTTAGATCTTGCTCGAGGTGTAACGGTGTTATTCAGATTTTTTTAAAATACCCAAAATTATTTTAAGAATTTTCGAGACTTTTAGTGACTTTTCCAAAATTTTCTGATTTTTTAACAATTTTTAATCATTTTTCGAATTTTTTATTAAATTTACCAATTTTAATAATTAATTTTTGACAATTTTAATTAATTACTCTAAATTAATAATTACTTTTTTAGAATTTTAAATACTTTCTGAATTAGTAATTATTTTTAGAATTTTTAATTAATTTTTTCAAAATTTTAAAATATTTTTCAAATTTTTTAAATAATTAATTCACTTTAACAATTAAATAAAAGAAATTACCTTGATTTAATCACGACCGTTGATCACGATCGAGCACATATCGGGAGGCAGCTGTTTTATCTTCCTTTTTGTTCGGTTCTGCTGCTACTCGGTGCGTGCCAAACGATCTGTTGGATCTTGTAGGCAAGGCAAGAAACACTAGAGGGGGGTGTATTGTTTTTTGTAAAAATTAATTGCGGAATTGAACTTTTTCTTCTGTCTAGTCGACTTGAAAAGAGAAACCAGTAGACTTGGGTGACAGTTAAGAAGAGTATTTTAAGACGAGTCTGATCAGTCGAATTATAGAAGAACCAGTCGACTTACCAGAGAAGATTTTAGAGAGTATGGAGTACAAGTCTGACCAGTCAACTTAAAAGAAGACACAGTCGACTGTCTAGACAAGTTTCACAGAGAACTTAAAAAACAAGTAAATGAAAGGCAAGTTCAGAGAAATACAACCACAGAGTACACACGATGTATCCTGGTTCGGTCCTCCCGACCTACATCCAGTCCCCAAGCAACCCACTTGAGATTGTCCACTATTCTTGAAAAAGTACAAGAATACCCTACGGCGTTAGACAACAACCTTGTCCAACCCGTAGTCCTCTCTCACAACTAGAGAGAGCAACCCACTCTTTCACCAAGAGTGAAAACCTGACTCTACAACCTAGAGTCCTACTCTCCAACCGAGAGGACCACTCTCATAACCGAGAGTGAAAGGAAAACAATAAAATATTTACAATCAACCTATAGCCTTGTTGTGAATATGATTTTGTACATGGCTATTCAGTCAACTTCTGAATTCAGTCCAAAACGAAATTGATGTTATGCTGGACTGAAAACAGAGAACCAAGACTTAGAAATTTTGTAGTGCAAGTTAGAATGCTTGTTCTTTTGAAAATAAGAGTCTTAAACTTTTCAAACAAAAATCTTGGAGCCTTTCAATGTTGATTCACAGACTCTATATATAGACTGGAATCCATTGAAACATTATGAAAACAATTTATAAAACCGATTAAAAATGGATATAAACTTTTGAATTCGAAAATTCAAGTTTGAAATCAGTAAACTGTCGAAACGACTTGAACAGTCGACTGGGTTTCCATGATGAGTCGACTGGTCAGAGTTTGAAAGAGTTCACATAGTTTCTTACTGAACAGTCGTCCGATGCCATAAGGCAGTCGACTGGTACTCAACAACTGATCTAAATCAAACTGGTTTGACCTTTTAATCTTTTGAAAAAAAACAACACTCAGTTATAAAGTAAGTGTGAGTTTGTGTGTGTGACAAGGCTATTACATCAATCTAAGATTCAAAGAAAGGAAAAGTTACAAATTGTTTACAAGACATATAAAATAACACATTTCAACATTGGTCTTGTCTTGTGTCTTGCGTCTTGAGATGGAGCTTTAGCCTTTGTCTTTGTCTTTGAATGCTTGATCACACTTGAGCTTTAGAACCTTGTAGAGCTTGACCAATTTTGCTTTGAGCTTGATCAATTTGCTTTGAGCTTGTTTGAACTGAACATTTTGCCTTTGTGTACATCCTATAATATATAAGAAGTAGCACAACAACTTTGCATTGTGTTGTAATCATCAAAATTAAGAATCAACATTCTCCCCCTTTTTGATGATGACAACACAATAGCTTACAATAATAGGAATATTACAAAAATATTACACATGCTCAATGTTCAGTGCTCCCCTTAACAAATGTTCAATATGCATATATTGAAAAAAAAAACACGCACAACAATAAACAACAATAAACAACAATAAACATGAACGAAATGAAACAAAAAAAACATGCACATAGCTATTTCTCTACCCCTTTGTCATCAACAAAAACAACAAAAAATAGGAGAGACAAGCATAGGAAGCATAAGAAAGCAAAAGCAAATTTATACATAGAAGGTGAAAAAATACATAGTTCAAACGGGCTACATAAAGACAAAATACAAAATAAAAAAATACATAAAAAAAGAAAAATTTCACTAATCAGTCTACGTCATCTTCATCTTGAGCACCTTGAGAGGGAAGAGGAAACTGAAAGGTGAACAACTTAGTGAGATGAGAAATACTTGCTTCAAGAGCATCTTGACGATCCATATAATTAACAGAAGTGTAAAGACTTCTTGGATCATCAAAATTAGCATGAGGACGAGATGAACTAGAAGCAGAAAACAGACAAGCTGAAGTGGCTAAGGGGATAAGAGGTACATTCCTAGAAGGAGACCTAGGTGGAGAATTTAGCAACTTCATACGTGCTAAACTAGCACGATCAAAAGACTCATAGTGGTTAACTACACTCGTCTCAGATTCAAGATCAACATCATAAGCATAGAAGACGCGAGTGAGTAAAGCACCAAATGGAAGAAACGAAGTATAATCCTTAGCAAGACGATTGAAGATAACTTGACCCCAACTTATTTTAATATTGTCGAATATTGTATAAACAGCTTGTTGCAACTCTTGAGAATACTGATCATAACTTCCTGTTTTGGGGATAATATTATATGATAGTATGCGTAAGAGAGAGAAAGATTGAAGGTAAAAGTGAAAGAAAGGGGTAAGAGTGTAGGGTTTTTACTCAAGATAGATGGTTGAAATTAAAATAAAAGTGTATCAACGGCTCGGATTGGTCAAAAGGTAAAGAGTCGCCTCAAAAGATGTGTCAAAATTTCGAATTTGATGAAATCTGATTCACGATAGTCGACTGATATGTAGGGCAGTCGACTTAGTCGAGAGCAAAATAAAGAAACAAAAAATAGCACAAATACAACTGGAAATCGACTGAATTACATGTCACAGTCGACTTTCAAGAGCATAAAACTCAAGAAAATATATATGACTAAAAGTAGTTGGTCAGTCGACTGAAATAAGGTCTTAAGTCGACTTACCAGATTTAAAATATCAAGAAACATCAGAAAAACTACAAATTCCTAGTTCTCTTCTTAAAGTGATAAATGTGTCTTCCTTAAGTGGTTTAGTAAAGATGTCAGCTATCTGTTTATCAGTAGAAATAAAGTCTAAAGAAATATCTCCCTTTAAAACATGATCACGTAGAAAATGATGTCTAATATCAATGTGTTTCGTACGTGAATGTTGAACCGAATTTTTAGATAAGTTAATGGCACTGGTATTATCACACATTATAGCAGGCTTTGAAAAAGAAATACCGTAGTCCAATAGGATTTGTTTCATCCACAAAATTTTGGCACATGCCAAACTTGCAGCGATATGTTCAGCTTCTGTAGTTGATAGGGATACAGAATTTTGCTTCTTACTGTACCAAGATACTAGGAAATGTCCAAAAACGTGACATGTTCCACTAGTGCTCTTGCGGTCAGTTTTACTTCCGGCAAAATCCACATCGCTATAAGAAAAAAGTTGAAAGTTATCGGTGCGTGGATAAAATAGACCATAATCAGACATGCCTTTAATATATCTTAAAATGCGTTTCACAGCTTTTATGTGAGACTCTTTAGGACTCGACTGATATCTAGCACACAAACATACACTAAACATAATGTCGGGTCTACTAGAAGTTATATATAAGAGTGAATCAATCATACCTCGATAGAGTTTTTGATCAACACTCTTACCTAATTCATCTTTGTCAAGGGTAGTGGTAGTAGCCATAGGTGTGGTCTTACTACTCGTGCTATCCATTCCAAACCATTTGAGTAATTCCTTAGCATATTTTCTTTATTTAATAAATATGCCATTAGGAGACTGTTTAATTTGCAGTCCAAGGAAATAGTGAGTTCACCCATGTGACTCATCTCGAACTCGTTTTTCATTGTGTTAGCAAACTCTTGACAGAGATTACTATTAGTATAACAAAAAATTATGTCATCTACATATATTTGTATGATCATAATATTTGTCTCTATTCTCCTAATAAACAGGGTAGTGCCTACTTTACCTATTTCAAAACCCGTTTCTTAAAGAAAAGTCTTCAATCGATCATACCAAGCACGTGGTGCTTGTTTAAGACCGTATAAAGCCTTTTTCAATTTAAAAACATGGTTTGAAAATTGTTCATGTTCGAAACCAAGTGGTTGCTTAACATAAACATCTTCCTTTATAAACCCATTAAGGAAAACACTTTTCACGTCCATTTGAAAGAGTGTAAAATTCATGAATCAAGCAAAAGATAATAAAATACGAATGGATTCTAGTCTAGCAACAGGAGCATATGTTTCATCAAAATTTATGCCTTCTTCTTGATTATATTCTTGAGCAACTAACCTAGCTTTGCTCCTAACGACTTGTCCTGATTCATCTAACTTATTCTTGAATATCCATTTGGTACCAATTATAGTATGATCAGGAGGTCGTGGAACTAAATCTCATACATCATTCCTTATAAATTGGTTTAACTCATCTTGCATGGCATTCATCCAAAACTCATTCTCATAAGCTTCTTGTATATTCTTCGGTTCAAAATCCGACAAGAAAGCTGTGTGAGAAATCATGTTAACATGAGATCTTGTCTGAATACCACAGGAAATGTCGCCAATTATTAAGTCATGAGGATGATCTCTAACTTCAACAAAATACTTTGGTAAAGTTGGAGACATCACAACAGGATCTTCGACTTGACTTGTCCATCAGTCGACTGATTTACACCAGTCGACTTGACTTCCTTGTTAGTCAACTTATCCGCAAGGGTAGTTTGCTCTAAAGATGTAATAACCTTATTTAAAAGTGATGAATCAGTTTCATCATCTTCAATTAAAGTTGATGAAGACAGAGATTCATCAAATGCAACATGCATGGATTCTTCAATAGTCAATGTTGACTTGTTGAAGATCCTATATGCCTTACTCCTATTTGAGTATCCTATAAAGATACCCACATTAGATCTAGGATCAAACTTATCTAAATTATCTTTAGTGTTCAGAATAAAACATTTACATCCAAATATCTTAAAGTAATAGACCTTAGGAATTTTATCAAAAAATAGCTCATAACATGTTTTCTTTAGCATATGCCTAATCAAAATCTATTTAAAACATAACAAGCTGTAGCAACGGCTTTAGCCCAAAAATAATTAGGTAAATTGCTTTCAACAAGCATGATACGTGCACATTCTTGCAAAGTCCTATTCTTCCTTTCAACCACTCCATTTTGTGGTGAAGCTCTAGGAAATGCAAACGAATGAGTTATATCATTCTTGTTGCAATATTCTGTAAACGTTTTATTATCAAATTTTCCACCATGATCACTTCTAATAGTGACTATGGTTAGAGACTTTTGATTTTGAATTCGTTTACAAAAATTAGCAAATTCTACAAAAGCACCATTCTTATGTTTAAAAACGAAAGTCCAAGTGAATCGTGAAAAATCGTCTGCTAAAACAAATACATACCTACTTTTATTTAAAGAAGCAACTCTAGTAGGGACAAATAAATCCATGTGGATTAATTCAAGCGGCCTACTAGTAGAAATTACTTCTTTTGTTTTAAAAGTAGATTTAATTTGTTTACCTAGTTGACATGCAACACATAACTTATCCTTTTTATAGGATAGTCTTGGCAGCCCTTTAACTAGGATGTACTTCAATAATTTAGCAAGAGTTTTCATGTTCACATGGCCAAAACGTTTAGGCCATAGCCAAGAATCATTATTAGAAGCTACGAAGCAGAAATCATTTGAAAAATCATAAGACTTTAAACACAATTCATAAATATTATTTTTCCTACATCCTTCAAAAATTATATTTTGCATGGTAGAGTCATAAATTAAACTTGCATCTTTTTCAAACATGGTTTTATAACCTTTATCACATAGTTGGCTAATACTTAACAAGTTATGCTTAAGTCCACTAACTAGAAAAATATCTTCTATTAACGGGTTAGTGTACTTACCGACCATGCCTATTCCAATGACCTTCCCTTTGTTGTCGTCACCGAATGTGACTGTTCCTCCATCAATATCTTGAATGGAAGATATGAGGTTGGCATGACCAGTCATGTGCTTTGAGCATCCACTGTCAAGTATCTAACGATCTCTCTTAGGTACCTATAAAATATTCAATGTGAATATGGTACACTTTTCATTGGGTCCAAAAGAGATTAGTTTGTAGGAAACCAAACCTAAAGAGAGTTTGATTTTCCACCAAAAGCAGAAATATAATTAACAGAATTACATACAGAAAGAATGTATGAATTAATGTAAGTAGTTCTATCTTTCAGACTCAGATTGAGTGGAACCCATATATTTTTGCTCTATCCAGTCGACTTTATGTTACCTTTCAGTCGACTGTGCCTTAAATTCAGTCGACTAGAGGTAGATTAGGTCGACTTATCTGAGGTTTTTGTTTCTTTGAATGAAACTCAGAACCTCTGGACAGGTGACTGATAATTGGGTTCAGTCGACTGGTCTGAACTATAGACTTACTTTTATCATTAGAACTTACAGTTTTAGGTTTTTCAAAAAACTCATACAGTTTATTTTTAAAACTAGATATAGGTACAGGTTTATTTACACTAGTGTTTTTCGAATTATGAGGTTTTTCAATAGACTTTTGAATGCCAAGTCCAAACCTTTTATTGGATTGCACTTGATTTTAGAGAATATCATTTAAATTCTCCTTTCCTTTATTAAATTTAGATACATCATTGGATATCTCCTCATAATTTTTCTTTAGAGATACAAGATCTATATCTAAACTAGAAAGACGAGAATTTAAAGATTTCACCTCTTTATCAAGGTTAAGATTCTCTTGGGAAAGTGTTTGATCTACTTTCTCCAAATTCTTAACTCTAATTTTTTCTTTCTTAAGTTCTTGAAAAATCTCGTTAAAAGCATCAAGTAAATCATTAGAATCATAATCATCACTTACTTGATTTTGAGACGCCATAAAGCAAACCTTAGCAACCTCATTTGTCTCTTCATTTTCTTCTTCCGATGAAAAGTCGCTGTCATCCCAAGTTGCTTGGTATGCCTTTTTGTTCTTTATGAACTTGTTCTTTGTGTATTTGTCCTTCTTGAAGTTGGATGTCTTTCCTTTAGACTTCACGTTCTCTAGTGGGCAATCCTTCTTCACGTGTCCTGTTTTGTAACACCTGAAACAAGTTGGAGGTTCATTACATTCTTTGATTTTGAATAAACTTACCTTTCCTTAGGAACTTTTTGAACTTTCTCGTGAACAGGGCTATCTCTTCCTCATCTTCTTTTTCATCCTCGGAGTCCGACATGGCTTTGAATGCTAGTGTCTTCTTCTTTGATTGTTGTGGTTCAAGATCCTTCTTGCGCTCTTCAAGTTGAACTTCATATGCCATGAGATTTCCCACAAGATTCTCAGGAGAAAGTTGTGTTAAATTGTTGGCCTTTTCTATGGCGGCGGTCTTTTTCTCCCATTCAGGGGTTAGTGCACGGAGGACCTTCCTTGCCATTTCAGTTTGAGTGTACATCTTTCCAAGCACCACAAGTGAATTTGTGATGTCCGTGAACCTTGTAATCATCTCAGACACATTCTCGATCTCCTTCATACGAAACATTTCGAACCCGTGAACAAGAACAAATATTTTATATTCTTTTACTTTATTTGTTCCTTCATGAGTTACCTTGAGTGTGTGCCAAATTTGATGTGCGGATGTTGCATTGGACACATGATTGAACTCCTCCTTTGTAAGAACACGTTCATCGCCTTTGCATTGTTCATTGTTTGGTTCTTCAAGTCGTCGTTCCATTGTGTATATGGAATGGTAGGAGCGGTGTACTCGGTCTCCATCATGTTCCATATCTTATAGTTGATGGACTCAAGGTAGATCTTCATTCTACCCTTCCAATAGTTGTAATTGGTTCCATCAAAGAGGGGTGGCCTTTGTGTAGATTGGCCTTCATGGTATTGATTTGCAATAGAAGTAGCTGCCATTACACTCAACCAGGCTCTGATACCAAGTGTTGGATCTTGTATGCAAGGCAAGAAATACTAGAGGAGGGGGGGGAGGGGAATAGTGTTTTATAAAAAAATAATTGCGGAATTGAACTTTTTCTTCTGTCCAGTCGACTTGAAAAGAGAAACCAGTCGACTGGGGCGATAGTTAAGAAGAGTATTTTAAGACGAGTCTGATCAGTCGACTTATAGAAGAACCTGTCAACTTACCATACAAGTTTTCAGAGAGTATGTAGTACAAGTCTGACCAGTCGACTTAAAAGGAGACACAGTCGACTGTCCATACAAGTTTCACAGAGAACTTAAAAAACAAGTAAATAAAATGCAAGTACAGAGAAATAAAATCACAGAGTACACACAATGTATCCTGGTTCGGTCCTCCCAACCTACATCCAGTCCCTAAGCAACCCACTTGAGAATTTTCACTATTCTTGAAAAGGTACAAGAATACCCTATGGCGTTAGACAACAACCTTGTCCAACCCGTAGTCATCTTTCACAACTAGAGTGAGCAACTTACTCTTCCACCAAGAGTGAAAACCTGACTCTACAACCTAAAGTCCTACTCTCCAACAAGAGGACCACTCTCACAACCGAGAGTGAAAGGAAAACAATAAAATGTTTACAATCAACCTATAGCCTTGTTGTGAATGTGATTTTGTACGTGGCTATTCGGTCAACTTCTGAATTCAGTCCAAAACAAAATTGATGTTATGTTGGACTGAAAACAGAGAACCAAGACTTAGAAATTTTGGAGTGCAAGTTAGAATGCTTGTTCTTTTGAAAATAAGAGTCTTAAACTTTTTAAACAAAAATCTTGGAAAATTTCAATGTTGATTCACAGACTCTATATATAGACTGGAATCCATTGAAATGTTATAAAAACAGTTTATAAAATCGATTAAAAATAGATATAAACTTTTGAATTCGAAAATTCAAGTTTTGAAATCAGTAAACTGTCGAAACGACTTGAACAGTCGACTGGGTTGCCATGATGAGTCGACTGGTCAGAGTTTGAAAGAGTTCAGACAGTTTCATACTGAACAGTCGACGGATGCCATACGGCAGTCGACTGGTACTCAACAGCCGATCTAAATCAAACTGTTTCGACCTTTTAATCTTTTGAAAAGAAAACAACACTCAGTTATAAAATAAGTGTGAGTGTGTGTGTGTGACAAGGTTATTACATCAATCTAAGACTCAAAAAAAGGAAAAAAATTACAAATTGTTTACAAGACATATAAAATAACACATTTCAACGTTAGTCTTGTCTTGTGTCCTGAGTCTTGAGATGGAGCTTTAGCCGTTGTCTTTGTCTTTGAATGCTTGATCACACTTGAGCTTTATAACCTTGTAGAGCTTGATCAATTTGCTTTGAGCTTGTTTGAACTGAACATTTTGCCTTTGTGTACATCTTGTAATATATAATAAGTAGCACAACAACTTTGCATTGTGTTGTAATCATCAAAATCAAGAATCAACACGATCGGCCCGTCGACATGTGGCGGTCAACAGTTGACCGTTGACTTTTTTTGGTCGCATCTCATCCGTCAGTCAAGGTTGGGCATGGATCAAGAGGAGAGCATTTTTCTCATTTTTTGATCGGTTTTGCGTTTGCTCGGCGTGCATTGGTTATCAATGAAGGCAATCATTGGTGAATGATTCTGGTGAACGATGGGGCGAGCACTGGTGGTGAACGATGGGGGTGAACAATGTTGGCGAACGATGGGGCGAGCGCTGCTGGCAAACGATGGGGTGAGCGCTGGCAAATGATGACTAGGTGATTCGTGGCATTTGATTGTTAACTATTGACTTGTCGATGCCATTTTGGCCTCTTTTCGTTCGGTTTCTTGTTAGCTCGGATTTGGCCTCCGAACATTGGAGTTACTTCAGTGAGCTACATTGTAACTAGCTTTCCTGGTGCTACAGAGATCCGATTAGAGCATGTAACACCTTGTTTCAAAGATAACTCAAAGATCTACAATGTCTCTTCAGAAGTCGATTGATGAATCATCCTTCTTCAGGGTCAAAACATGCCCCCAATGTCTTTGCCTCCATGGAGTTGAGAAGAGCTTTGTATGACTCTCGGAAAGATCTGTTCTTGGAAGGTGAGTTTGGGGAGCGTTTGTAGATGAGTTAGGCTCCGAACTTGCTATTGGTGAAGAAGAGGGTTGCACGGGGAGCGAGCGCGATGAAGAGTATCACGCTTTAGGAGAGAATCATTCATGAGGCGAGTTTGGGGAGCAACTCTAGGGGTGAGTTGAGCTCTGAACTCGTTCGGAAGAAGGCCGCTCGGGATACGAGTGAGATGTGGAGCATCGCCGGGCTGTAGGAGAGAGCCATTACGAGGCGAGTTTGTGGAGCAACTCTAGGGGTGAGTTGAGCTTCGAACTTATTCGGAAGAAGACCGCTCGGGAGGCGAGCAGGATGAAGAGCATCGCCGGGCTCTAGGAGAGAGCTACTCGGGAGGTGAGTTTGAGGTGCAACTCTAGGGGTGAGTTGAGATATGAACTCATTTGGAAGAATGTCGCTTGGGAGGTGAGTGGAATGAAGAGCATCGCTGGGCTCTAGGAGAGGGCCATTCGGGTTGTTTTGGGAGCACTCGAGTGGCTCTGCACACTTTATCCATCTGAGGGTCCTTCCTTGGGCACTAGCTCATAAAATGACCTTGCTCTCCACACAGAAAACAACTTCCTGGCTTGGAAGCTCCAAATTTGCCATCGGGTTTCTGAATCTTATGCTTCTGCCCTTGGTTCTCGAGCCCTGATGCTGGTGCAGATCTCTTTCCCTCATTCCACTTCCCAGTGTTCTCTTGCAGATTTGGTCCTCGGTTCATGTCAAGCTCTGTCGTTGCCGCACGGCGGACCAATTTTTCGAACCTCCGAATGCAAAAAGGTACCATCCTCGTTCTGAGTTCAGGTCTGAGCCCTTGCTCGAATCTCTTGGTCTTCTTGACCTTATCTTCTACCATTTCTCGAGCATACCGGGACAGTTGCGTGGACTTGGTCTCGTACTCACGAACTGTCAAGCTTCCTTGCTTCAGGTTGAAGAACTCCATAGCCTTGTCCTCCTGCACATCTAAAGTAGTGCATCCTAAACTCCTCCAAGAAGCCTTCCCAGGTAATGGGTCCTTCACCCATGCCCCTCTTCACCGACTACCACCAAACCCCGACATCTTTTTCCAGCAGAATGCTTGCCAACCTAACCTTGCTTTCATTTGGTGTCAGCATCACCTCAAACACGGTCTCTACTTGACGAATCCAATCGTCAGCCGCTGTCTGGTCTGCCTTTCCCTCGAAAATAGGTGGCCTCATTCTTCGGAACGATTCGACCATCTTAATGGGGCCAGTAGTTGCTGCTCCCCGATTACCTCCGGGTACTCCCTGTTGCTGCACATTTTTTCTACTCGCCTCGGCTAGGTCTCCAAGTGCCCGGTACATATAAGCAAATTCCGTCCCTACATCCAGCCTTGTGCCATTTCCTCCACTACCCTCGCCCTCACTCTGGTTGTTCCTACCACTCCTGGTTCCGTGAGAAATCTGGTAGAAGACAATAAACATGGGTATTAACCAAGATATAGAAAATTTATAAGACATTAGTTGAAAGAAACAACAATATGAATTATAATCGCCTACAACTAGCTAACACCCGACTCCAAAAAGGCATCCAAGTTTAATTTTCCTACTGTGTTGGACTGTAAATTGAAGTTGGCTCTGATACCACTTTGTAACGCCCCAATTTCCAGTAACTGGGAAACCATGACATAAGCCAGAATCTTTTCTCTTCAATTAGTCACAATACACAGAAAAACAGGAAAATTTAAAACTTTTTATTCAACACAAAATGTATTACAAGTCTGAATGTTATACAACTGTAATACATTACAACAGTGTTACAATAATACCTTTACAATCCCAAGTATTACAACTTTCAACAATTTACATCAGAGTACAATGAATGAAGAACAACACTTGGTAATTCCCACTTGGGTACTTTTCAATAATTAGATAATCAACAAAAATATTACAGTGGAACTTAAATGACATCGACTCCTCGCTTTCCTTGCCTTGAGTCCTCCTAAATCTTGCACCTGTACTTCTATGATCCAGTACTTATTGAAGTGGGGACGTCAGTATTCACTGACGCTTTAAGGCTGATAACTAGCAGCAAATCTCCCAAAACAAACATACAACCATGGCAAATGTGTCAGTGCAGTTTAAGTGTTCGTGAGTGCTATGACTAGAATCTAATACAATATCAACTAAGGCTAGGATGCTCCTATTCTAATGGAAGCAAGTCTCCGGAACAGTATGCAGCCCATACTACATACGCCTCATCTCAAGCCGTTTCTTCATATATAGGGATTTGAACCCGCGCCATGTATTCTACTTTGGTACCCTTCCTGTTCCTGACATAATACTACATGACTGGCGAAGTTGCAGGTACGGTCTAGTTTTGTTACTGCAGTCAATAGTGGTGTCCTTGTTTGCCACTATTGCCCAGTCGCACCGGACCCCACTCAAAAGCCAACACGAACTACAAGATACTTTTCAACCTTCTTCCATACCCCCAACTGGTCATGAGAAGTCATAGAACCTGACGGAATCGTGGGGTCTATTTTCCTAGGAAACCCTCTCGTTCTTATCATAGCACATTCAGGAATTAACAATCAAGATACGAAACCCGTGCTCCCAACTTGTCATGAAAAAGTACCGCCTGTATCCCTTTGACAGGGAAATACATCCCAATAACACCACCTAGTGTCAACCTATAGGAGAGGTTGGATTATAGGGTATCACCCCTAACACCAACTCTCACCTTTTGGCAATTCATAGATAAAAATGGTTAAATAACTGTTACTACCCTAACGATGTCACTAACCCTAACCAAACAAGCGAGGCATGCCACTTGCTTCCAACTAGATATGAAAAAGCACCGTATGTGTCCCTCTTCTAACCAAACAAGCGAGACACGGCACTATGCTTCTAACTCGGCATGAAAAAGCACTGTACGTGTCCCTCTTCTAACCCAAACAAGTGAGACACAGCACTCTGCTTCCAACTCGGTATGAAAAAGCATCGTACGTGTCCCTCTTCTAGAGAATGCAACAATTAACCTGTCTTAACCTAGACTTCACAAGATGTCATCGGATCCACCAATAGCCTACAATACCTACATACGAGCCAAATAAGCTACGTATGAGACCAACCGTTACATACGGCCCAAGTGAGCCATGTATGAGACAATTACATACAACGACCACACTAGAATCAACCTAGAAGCAACAACACGCGCTTGCTAGCAAAGTTTGTTCTTCTATAATTAGAAGCAACCGAAGAATCTACTAACATTCTAAATTAGGCGTTCTACCAATGAGAAACCCAAAAGCGACATAACAACCTTTATCAAGCTAACAATTATTAGTGACCTTCCCCAACCCTTATTTTCCATGAAGGCGGAGAATGTTCACATGATACGGTCCAATCTTAAGTAGAACCTCATACAACAAAAATCCACGGTTTCTTTTCCCAAATTGAACTAGAACTACATGCAACTAGATTCTTGGGTTCTCTCTCAAGTTTGAGCTAGAATCACCTAGAAGATAGGTGCATGGGTTCATGGGTTCTCCCTAATCCTTCACTACAATACTACCATGTACAATTCAAGCATGGTTTCTTTTATCTAGAAAACTACAATATACCATTCAAGCATGCATGGCTCTTGAATCTAGAACAACTAAGCAATCTTAACATGGGTTCCTCTTAGGGGATTAGCTAGAACGACCTCACAACTCAATATTGTAACTACAACATGATTGGTTCTCCACTAACGCTACAACCACAACATGATAGTTTCTTTGCTAAACACTACAACTACAACATGGATATCTATCATTACTTTATACAAGAATGGTTACTACTATTTTAAGCATGGACTTTACTCACACTTAAGCATGAATGTCTACTACTTTAAGCATGTATATCTACTACCCACTCTAAGCATGGATCTTCACTACTTAAGCATGGATGGTCACTACAACTCAAGCATGGATATAACTTAAGTAGAAAGCTACTATAAGTTTAAAGCATGAATAGCTACTAGATTTAAGCATGGATATCTCCTACTACTTTAGCATGGCTAATTGCTACAACTTACCCATGAGTGTTAACAATTTAGCATGCTATACAACAAAGCATGATTTTTTTTACTACTTTAACCTACAACAATTAGCATGGTATACAACCTTAAACATCATACTACAACCATCTCAAGCATGGTAGGAACATACAAAAATCTTAAGCATGGCATACTACTTAAGCATTCCTACAACAATCTTAGGCATGGTAGGTAATTTAAACATCAATCCTATACATTCCTAAGCATTGTATCTGACTTAGCATGAATCTATAACATTCTAAACATGGTATACTACTTAAGTATCAACCTAAGCATGGTATACATTTTAAGCACGAACCTACAACATTCTAACAAGGTATACTACTTAAGTATCAACCTAAGCATGGTATACATTTTAAGCATAGATAAACATGAGTTCTCTACTACAATCCCTACAACATGCATACAACATAAGCATGAACTCACTACATCTTAGCATAAATGATTACTAGGCTTAAGTATGGATATCTTCTACTAGCTTAAGCATGTATCTTTTCCTATAACTACTTAAGCATGGTATACAACGTCGGTATGAGTTTTTTTTCTACCTTATCTTACAACAAATTAAGCATAGTAGAAAGCATGAGTATCAATCCTACAATAATCTAACATGGTATATAATTTTTCTACAACAATCTAAGCATGGATTGAACTTTCCTATAACAATCTAAGCATGGTAGGTAATTAAATATTAATCCTACAACAATCTTAGCATGCGTATATATACTTAGCATGAATCTACAACATTCCTAAGCATGGTATTTAACTTCAATATTAATCTACAACAATCTAAGCATGGTATATCAATCAATCTAAGCATGGTATATATCACAAGCATCAACCTACTACAATCTAGCATGGTGTGTTGATCTACAACAATCTAAGCATGAAAACAACTTAAGTAGAACATCTACTACTACAATCTAGCATGAGGAGTTTCTTTACTATATCAAACCTACACAATCTAGCATGGATACAACATAAACATGGGTTCATACTATAATTCTTACAACAAGTTAAGCATGGATACAACATAAACATGGACTTCCTACAACATTGTAGACAACATAAACTTAGATTTCCTACAATATTTGAGCATGAATACAACATACACATGGACTTCCTATAACATGGTAGACATTATAAATATGGGCTTCCTACAACATCTAACATGAAACAACAATTTAACTTTATGAGCTACTATTTCTACATACTAAAAGTCTATCTTTTTATAACTAGGAGCTAGCACAAATTTGTTATTTAATAAATTAGAGAGCAAGAAGCAAATAAAAGACTCATTTTTAATAATCAAGAGTTCTACAACCCCAAAGGGTATGTAATAGTTCTATGTGCAAAACATATGCTTATGCCAAAGGTTCTTGGTTGAGTTCTACATCCCAAAATGGGTATGTATACAATGTTCATATGCATATGTGTATGAATCCAATGTCAAGTCCTACAACCCAAAATGGGTGTATATACAATCCTCCATATGCTTAGGTTCATTAGTCCAAAATAATAACAACAAGAACAACAATTATAACCATCAAAGAGTCAATCTTTATGTTCTCCATTAATTAGTTCTACCCTTTACCTTCATTCATGAGGTTCTTTTTTTTATCTATACAAATGTTAGCTCAAGTTGCTAACATAACAACATACCAAACACTACAAGAAAAACCCTTTTTCGCAACGCCAAATGTCGTTGCTAAAACTCGTTTGTCGTTGCGAAAAATATTTTTGGCAACGACATTTGTCGTTGCAAGGTCGTTGCGCGTCCGGGCGTCGCGAAAGATTTTGACTACGACTTGCTGTCGTTGCCAAACATAGATTTTTTCGCAACGACATTGCCGTTGCAATATATTTTGTTGTTGCCATACCTAATTCCACCCGTGCTATGGTATAAAATCAATCGCAACAACCTTTGTCGTTGCCAAAGATATTTTTTTCGCAATGAATTATTGTCGTTGCCTTACATTTTCTATTTTGGCAACGACTACTATCGTTGACAAAGCTCGACTGTTTTGCAATTATTTTTATAATTGCTTTGCATTACTTGTATTTTGGTAACAACTATAGTCGTTGCTAAAGCTACCAATTGTCGTTGCGAAAG
Source organism: Hemerocallis citrina (assembly GCA_017893485.1). Taxonomy (NCBI): domain Eukaryota; kingdom Viridiplantae; phylum Streptophyta; class Magnoliopsida; order Asparagales; family Asphodelaceae; genus Hemerocallis; species Hemerocallis citrina. The sequence continues at coordinate 78,593,064 of CM030359.1, forward strand.
TTTAATTCTTTTCGAGACAAATTATATATTGTTGTTGCATCAGCCCTATCCAAACTAGCATACACTTCAAAAACATTAAAAACCAACATCATTCCAAAAACTATAATATTAACCTTGTCCAACATATTATATTTATGTCACATATAAGAAGCAATGCCCAAAACATTACAACCATCAACTTCTCAAAAAGATATCTAAGTATCTCATAATCATTTCCATTGTGCATAATAAGCTTAACCATGTTTTCTAATATTCTCTTGACATCTAAACATTGCAACAAAATTGGATGCAAGATTGAAAGAACTGAATCAACTTAGAACAAAAGAACATTTTGGGATGAATATTCTCAGAAAATACAAGTAGCAAAAAATTGTGGTTGATGTTGGAGAGTTAATAACCTAAACTAACAGCTAACTCATATAAGATATAACTAAATCATACACTGTCAAAATATGATACAAAAATATATGCTCCCGGACCAATGGCTTCATTCCCTAATTCTCCAAATACAATTCCTTCTCGTGGTACCTACATATTTGAAATAATGATTAGTCCAGCAGTATACAATGAAACTATGAAAGATTGCCAAAACTATTGGAACCTGTATGCACAAAACAATACAGCATAATAGTGCCACTAAAATTAATAGTACCTTGATCATTCGAGGAATTTCATGCACCTCTATTTGTAAGTTGTGCCAACAATTCTTGTATTGCTTTGCATAACGAGACACAGCCATCCACCCAAGAAAACGAGGAAGTGCATAAGGACTGTATGAAAATTTTGAGATTTTATATACCCATGATGAATATGGAAATCCATTTGTTCTGTTGCTTATAAAATCTGTTCTACCACCATTGCTACCAGAAGATGCTAGACCAAAGTTTACAACTTATTTGAAGGTCTATTACCATTGCCATCGTCAGTTAACAAATCAGAGAAGCAGATAAGGATCCTTTCTAGTGAATTTCTATCTTCCTTTTCTTCTGTTAAAGAGCCCATTACCAACACACTAATACCACATAGTCAAACAATTTGCGATAGGGTTGGGTGTTAATATCGAAACTTTTATATCATATCTATTGAAACACAACATTTGCCAGCTAATTCTCATAAGATGACTTAGAATGCAATCAGAATGAATAATTTTCAGGCATGAAGGGGAAACAAGATGAAATTGGGAGAAATATGTGTCCCAAGAGCTCTTTCTTGGGAGAAATTGGGAGAAATATATGTGAAATATGGGAGAAATATAATTTTCAGGCATGAAGTTCCACTGACCACACTACAAGAGGCTTCTTCGATGAAGAAGGATCATCATTATCAGGCTCCCTTGTGAACTATCCACCACAATCACAAGTGTACATCTGTCACCTGTCACCAAATCCAACACCTCTCCATCATCACTAACTATGGGTGCAAGCTTTAAGGAAATTTCTCATGTACAAACCTTAAGAAGGTAAGGGACAACAGTGTAAAATAAAAAAGTAGCTGCCGCAAAGCCAGCGAATAGAGATATCTGAAGAAAGAAGAAAAAGATCAAGAAACAACCACATATGACTAATTTAGATATCTGTAACATACTAGTATTGGGATTAAAAAGAAAAGAAGTTAGATGAAGAAAAACGACGTAAGCTTATTGGCAATCTGGGATACTTCCAAGCTTACAGAAGTTACCATGTTTAAGTGCAGAAGTATGAGAACAGTGCATTTTACTGAGATGATCCTAACGTAACTTAATTCCAACAAGACAAGATGAAAGGTTTTGATTTGAATGAGATAACTTACCATTTTAGGAGACCATTTGACTGATGCAATATCCTTCCTTTAAAATATAGATCTAGGAGTGTTATGGAACTCAAATATAGTAGTAGTAGTTAGGAATAGAATAGCCTTGGATATGTAATATAATATCTTTATGAAAACAAACTGCTCCTTGGATATATCTGATCAGAGCCTATTCATAATTAAGAACATAATTAAAACTCTGGAGATTAACCGAAAAATAAGAATGTAAACTTCGCTAATACTCCACAGTAAATTAGATAATTGGAATTCTAGCAACGATACATGGATACATCTCACATACACTTACTAGTACACCAAAAACACCGAGCATGGTGATTAATTCAACTCTGTCTCTCTCCTTGACGCAATATTCCTGCATTTTAAGATAAATGTTGCATAAACCAGACTTTAAACTGTATTGCTACTATAATACGATAGCTTTGCAATGAGAAATTAGAAAGTGTGGTTCATCCATATATAGGAAAAGGGCTAACCTCTCCAACGTTACTGAACGCATAACAAAATGTTCCAACGATAACTAAAGAATCACCCAGAAGAGGATTCCCTCCACCTACAAGGCAAAGGCAAAGCTATTGTAGTAGCTAGTCATTTCAAGAACAATTAAGTGTTGCTTGCCTTCACAGAGTTTGTTTGAACTTAATTATCAAACTCTTGATTAGACAAGATTAGTAATATATTATTCAGGGGGTAATTGAAGCTAATCCTTGTCTGTTGAATCGAGAAAAAAAAACAATATATAGTCTGATAGGTGTTTCAACTCAAATGACAATTAGATGAAGATACTGCAAGTAGTTTTAAAGATATATATTTATAAATTCAAATTAAGCAGCTAGCCATACCTCCACCAGATACCCCTGCATCCGAAATAAGCACCAACCCGAGTCCTAGCACACATACAGCTGCACCAAAGAATTGCCACAGAGAATAACGCATCCGCAGAATGAACATAGTGAGGATGATGACCCATGGTATAGTCCAACAATCGAGTAGCGTCACACTTGTGATGGATGAGTACTGATATGCCTTCACAACTGCATCACAGGATGCACAACACCTTCCAATATTTAACAATGTCATCTGTCACCAAATCCAACACCTCTCCATCATCACTAACTATGGGTGCAACCTCCAACTTCTCATCTGCCAAAAAGGCCGCAACATGCTCAAAATTAGAACTTGATGAGCAATATTTCGGCATCGGCTGCATGTAAGTGGAAACAGCAGCGTCCTTATTGGATAATTTTTCCAATAAGATTTTGCGACAATTCCAATGGGTTTAGATTTAGGGCTGCCGGATTCATTTACGATCAAGAAGTTGGAGGTGGCGAAATCCGATTCAGTGACGGAATCGGAAGGGGATAAGAAGGACGGATCGTAGGCGAAGGGGAGGCGGTGAGATTTGGCGGAGCGGAGGATGGATGATTGGCGAGAAGGGGATCAGTTGGAGTGGACTATGGCGATGCCGCCGAGGGAGGCCATGGCGACCGCCATTGAGGTTTCGGAGACAGTGTCCATGGGGGAGGCGACGCAGGGGATGGAGAGGGGGAGGTGCTTCGAGATGCGAATCGAGAGATCGACGGCGTCGGCGGGGAAGTCGATGAAACCGGGGTGGAAGATGACGTCACCGTAGGTGTAGGAGTAGCCTTGGGAGAATAGGCGAGCGGCGGTGAAGCCGTCCTCGAGGGCGGAGGAGACGAGGTGGTTGTTCATGGCTGTGGGTTTCTAGGGTTTTAGGATGGAGTTGGCGAGGGAGAGGCGGCGAATGAGGAGAAGGAACCGATCTGGATTTTTATATCGAAAGTTTACATTATACAACCTTATCATCTATCTTAATTATTAATTTAATTTTTTATTTTTTTTTTATATTTTTGGCAACAATACTGTCGTTGCAATAGATATAAGAAAATATACACAACGACATTTATCGTTTCCAATTTACACACAATCTGGCGCAACGACATTTATCGTTTCCAATTTACACACAATCTGGCGGGGATGTGCAAAGGCCTGGGAAAATTTTATTTTATTTTTAGCAACGACTTTCGCATTGCCATAACTAATTTTCACAACGACTAAAAAGTCGTTGCCAAAACCTCGTTGCGAAAAAGGGTTTTTCTTGTAGTGAAAATAAAAAAACAACAACACAACAACACCCAAAAAGAATAAGAAAAACACAAAACAAAAGAAACAACACACACATAAACTTGGAGAAACCCCCACCTTAGTTTCTCTTGAAGGAAGGACTTGCCTAGCACTCCTTCTCCTTCCTCCTAAGCTCTTAGGAACTCTATGGAAAACCTACAAGTAAAAACTCTCCTATTAGTGCTTTGTTCTCTCTTTCTTTTCCTTTCTTTCTTTTTTTGTCTTTGTAAAATGAGACAAGAGTGAAGGGAGGAGATATTTATAGGATGGAGAGAAGGTGGAGAGTGCTAAATCACCAAGGTAATTTTGCAAAAACCCCCTTCCCTAAAAAAAGGGAAGGCCATACCTAGGTGAGGTGGAGGTATGGTGAAATATGGTGAGGTGGAGGAGAGAGATCTTCTAGAAGAGAACTCTCCTAAACTCTTATGCACACTTAATCCTAGGTTTAATCCCTTCATCAAAACTTAAACTATCTAATTAGGTTTGTCATGACAAAAGAGAACTATTTTATCCAAAAATACATACCACACAATTTGCACAATGTACTAATTTGGTACAATACACATGTGTATGTATATATATATATATATATATATATATATATATACCGAAAATCTTTGCATAATCCGTATAAAAATAATTAATTTCGAAAATAATAATAAAATAAATTTATACAATGTAATATCCGTCCGGGATATTACATGCCCCACCCCTGCTAATGTAGGGAACTTCATCTTCATGTGTTAGGCTGAGGCAACCGCCTGCAAGGTTGCTAACCCCGGGTGACCAAAGACGGCAATGACGGCAGACTTCATGTCGACAACCATGAAATCAAGTGCTTCCGTGCAGGTGGTTGGAGCTTTCCCCAAAGTTATGTCAAGGGTGACTATTCCCTCGATTAGAACTAGGGCTCCGAAGAATCCATGGAGAGTGTTCCTGGTAGGCTTGGGCGGTCTCACTTGAGCTTGAGGCTCTCAAATACACTCAGAAAGATGAGGTTTACCAAGCTACCGTTATCTACCAAGACATGGTGCACCTCATGATTGACCATACATATGCTGATTATTAGTGCATTGCAGTGAGGTGTTTGAACACCTTCAAGGTTTTTGTATGAAAATGTGATCGGCTCCCTCGAGTTCTTGGGAGGGGGAATATTATGCATCGATTGAACTTCTCAGAGAAACGATTTCCTGGAGGAGTTAGATGATCCCTCCATAGGTCGCCAATAGATTGCGTGGAATATCTCCATGCGCCTCAAGCCTTGGGACTCAGTTGGTTTCTCTGGTCGCTTATTGGCTCCTCTTGGAGGAGGTTCTGTGTTGTTCCTTTGGGCGAACTTGATGAGGTACCCAGGTCGGAGCAGGGCTTCTAACTTGCTTTGAGGGCTCCACAGTCATCAGTGAGATGCCCGTGATCTATGTGAAACTCGTACCACTTGTTCCTATCTCTTCTTCCACTTGGGGCATTCATCTTGGGAGGATAACGAAGGAGTCCCTCCTTGTCCACTTTCATGAGGATTTTAGAGATGTCGGCGTTAAGTAGAGTATACTTCTCAAATCGAGGCATTGGGTGTGGACGACGCTGGCCTATGACATCCCTCTGGGTCTTACTGGGTTCTTCTTCATTGGTGCTCTTCCGTTTGTTCCCGAATGAGGTCACCTTCTTTTCATGAGGTCGAATAGCATCCTCTACTTGGATGTACTTTTCGACTCTTTGAAGGAGGTCAGAGAAGTCTCGAGGAGGTCTTTCGACAAGAGAGGCTTTGAGATCGTCATGATTTACATTGTGCCTGAAGGCAGCCATTGCTCTGGCTGAGTTAAGTGAGGGGATAGACCGGGACTCAGCTATGAAGCATTGAACATAACTCCTGAAGGACTCCCGATCTCTTTGCTTCAAGTCAAGTAGGAGGCACTTGTCTTCTCTGTCTTGCTGCTAGTGATGAAGTGTGTGAGGAAGAGCTCCTCAAGTTGATCGAATGAGAAGATGGACCGTGAAGAGAGTCGAGAGAACCACTCTTGTGCAAATCCCTTCAAGGTTGCTGGGAAAGTCTTGCAAAGGAGGGAGTCAGATGCTTGGTGGATCATCATGAGGGGGGGTTTTAAAAGTCTCAATGTGGTCTATTGGATCGGTTTCCCCATTGTATGACTCGAAGGTTGATCTTGAAGTTAATAGGGACATGAGCCTCAATAATATTCTTGGAGAAGTAGGGTCTGATGGGACAATATCTTCTTTCATGTTTTTCTTCTTCCTACTTCAGCAGTGCTAGACGATCTTCAATTTTTTGGAGGCATCGAAGGATGGAGTTCTCTTGCTGATCGGATCTGGTAGACACATGAGAATCTTCGTGTTGCGGAGGAGTAGAGCGGTGAAGACTGGTTCGTTGGGTTTTAGGAGGAATTACGAACTCTCGGAGTTCTGCTTTAGTGATGGGTACTTCTTCCTCCTTCCCTCTTCTAGAGACTATTCTGCTAGTTGGAGTTGGATGCCTCTTCTCTCGGAGAGGAGTTCTTCAGTGGTCCCTTGGGGAGCAGTGGCTTCTTCTCCTTCTGGGAGAAGGGGTTCTTCCGCACCTCCTTGGAGAGGGAGCACTTCTGGAAAGTGGCCTCCGAGGAGAGGGACCCCTCGCGCCTACCTGATGTGATGAATGTGGCTTACTTGAATGACCCCTACGTTCGGACTCCTGCTGTGTGGAGTTTATAAGATGGCAGAGAGTTTTTTTAGGTTAAGTTTCCTCGGGAGGCACGGTGTAGGGTGTAGTGGTGTAGACCGACCCCCAGTTCTTTCCATAGTGTTGTGCAGGGGGTTGATTTCTTCGGGAGCCCCCCGGTGGAAGCTCTTTGGAGGGGGGTTGAGTAGGCTATTTTGGATGAAGAGGTTGATCCACTTGAAGGGTATGAAGGATGTCCTCATGAGGAGGTGGACGAAGAGGGTTGGCTCGTCGGCTTGAGGCCGCCACCTTCTCTTTTTCATTTGGAGGCATGACTGAAAACTGTTTTTACCCGCAAAGTTTGGTCGGATTGAATTTTAAAGTTCCCACAGACAGCGTCAATCTGTTGCTGCTAAAATCTGTGTGGGAGCAAACAAATGATATGAGTTCTTTTAAAAAAATAAAAGATGACCTTTTTGACTTTCACCGATATTTACTGCTTTCAACTGATGTTGACTTCTAAATCTGACCTGTTTGCATCGTTGGATCTGATTTTGATGGTGACGATCGCTCCGATTGACCAGCAAAAAGTCCTAAACACCAGGGTTAACCCCGGCAATAGACACTCCGACACTGAAGTCAGAACTCAAAAAGAGTATGAGAGCTTTTGTGAAAATACTCATTACCTTGTTCTAGTGGAGGTAGAGGGGTATTTATAGTCTCCTTGGGGGTTAGTTACAAGATAATGATTTATCTCTAGTTCCCGATATTTTTGGATTAAATCAGTTATCTGTTCTTCATCAAGAGAAAAGAGTAGTTGAGGGAATTTATGTTTTAAGCTCTCCCCTCGATAAGAGATATGGTTTTTGAACCGTCTTTTATAGATAATCAAGAGTTTAAATCATTATTAAATCATACACTAGTTAGAGATGTAATAAAACAAGAGCAAATGTGAGTATGTGGGCTCCAGGATGATCTACGGAGTGAGATATTTCCCAGTATTCCGGGATGAGGGATGAGTGAGGCCCCAGAATGTTTTGCGGAGAGGGATTGATCTCCAATATTCTGGGATGAGAGTGATGCTCATGTGATATTTGTGCAATGATGGTTCTAGGATAACCTGTAGAGTGAGGTATTCTCTAAAGGAGTTCCGGGACGAGAGGAGTGGGCCTCTAGGATGATCCCTGGATAGAGTCTGACCTCCAGTATTCCGATGGGAGAACCAATATGTCCCAAATGTCCAAATCTCGTAGTAGTCATGGTTGTAGGTTGCATAGCGCGGGATCGAACCCTGAAATGCGGTGAACGCTAAGGACTTGCCCTCAGACCTATGTTGTATGGGCAACATATAATCTGAACATGAATACTTTAGTAAGCATCGTAGGCATTTGTGTTTTCCTTGAAAAACTATTTTATGCACTTCTTTTTGTTTGCGTGACACATATTTGTTCTTTCAATTTAGGTATTTAATGTTGATTTTTGATTCTTTTACTGTCGATTTATTCTGTGCAAAATGGCTGTGAGATATTAGAGAGTCGCTACTTTAATCAGCGAAGTGTCAGTTATATGTAACTAATGCGCCCACTATTTGTTAGTTTATTTTGCTGGATTGGCAAGTGAGCGGATTAGGAGTTAAAACTTGGGTTATGAGGAGATTGAGTTTAAAGAAAGATTTGTTGTACTGACCCACTTTTTGAAAATATTTGGGGGTCTGACCTACTTTTGAAAATAATTAGCGATTTGACCCAATTTTGTACACGTCAGCATAAACCGTTATTGAAAATAACGGCATAGGTGATTACCATGCCGTTCTTCCAAAAAGCGGCACCATTTTACATTTTTTTTAGCATGCCGTTATATGGAGTAACGGCATCTGTATATTTCTCACACAAGTGTGAATCTTCTGACTTGTAAAAAAATTTCTAAGTGTTGAAATAGCTTATAAATAATGCCGTTATCTCCAATGACGGCATTCGAATTACTAATGCCATTATTGGAGATAACGGCATCAGTTATAATAAAATCAGTTACTGATGCCATTATTTTATTATAACTGATGTCATTATCTCCAATAACGGCATCTGTAATTCGAATGCCGTTATTGGGGATAACGACATTATTTATAAGCTGTTTGAACACTTAGAAATTTTTTACAAGTCAGAAAAGTCACACTTGTATGAGAAATATACAAATGCCATTATTCCAAATAAAGGCATGCCAAAAAAACTGTAAAATGATGCCGCTTTTTGGAAGAATAGCATGGTAATCACCTATGCCGTTATTTTCAATAACGGTTTATGCTGACGTATCCAAAACTAGGTCAGATCGCTAGTTGTTTTCAAAAGTGGGTCAGACCCCCAAATATTTTTAAAAAGTGGGTCAGTACGACAAAAAATTCGAGTTTAAATCATTGATTTAGGTTGTATTAAAAGTGTTGTAATTTTCTGTTGTGCATTGTATTGGGTATTTATGTAAAGAAAGTTTTAAATTTCCTTATATTTTGTGACGTGTTTGGTTTACATTGAAGTAAAGATTCTGGACTTATGTCTCGTATTTTCTATTATGAAATTTAGGGCATTGCATAGTGGTATAAGAGAACGCTTCAATAAGTAACACTAAACATGGTATGAGGAATAAACGTTGGTGGACATTAGAGTCATGATTGTGTAGTTATTTGAACTTGCATTTATGTTACTTTATACTCGTAATACCCTAAACTTTCATTTTAATAAAAATGTTGATTTTCACGTGTTGTGCACGTGCAAATTTCATGTGTATATTTATTCATTTATTTTTATATATAAAATTTCAGTTTTTATGAACAATTATTTCCTTCCATTATTTTTCTAAAAGCCTATTTTTAAAGCCTAAAATACTATTTTCTTAGTTTGAGCCCACTTTAATAATTCTTTATTGTATTATTTTGGCCCACAACTCTAAGCCCACTATTTGTGAAGCCCACAAATTTAATTAATCAATTAAATGGTCACACTTGTCATGTAGAGACAAAATATGAACAATTTGACTAATTAAAATTGTACAAACTTCAAATAGGGGTACTAGGGGGCACGTGCATGCACGTATGCAATGCACATCATTGTGGAGGCCAGGACTGGGCATGGAGTGACGGTGAGTGGGTGTGTGCGTGCATGGGTAGTTATGTGTGTGTGGGTGGTTGCTACAACTTCCACTCCTATCCTAGCCATCCATCCTATAACTATCCAATGAATCCTAGCCCTCCAATCTATCATAGAATTAGTATAAATACTCCCCTATCTACATGTATTCTACACTAAGCAACTATTGAAAGAAAGAAAACAATATATGAGAATTATAGTAATGTGAGTGTGAGTGTGTGTGATCCCCATTGGAGGCCGGCCACTCATTTCCCCACTTAGGAGCTCTCGATTTTGGCAAGGAAGCAAGGAGAATGAGATCGTTGCATCGCAATCTAGGAGGAGAAGACACTCTCTTGCATTCTAGGGGATTCTAGGAGATTTCCAATTGGCTTTTCTTCAAAGAGGTGAGTGTTTCTCATGACTTCTAAAGTAGAAATCATGTTAGGAATAAATTGAATTGTTATTACAAAGTAACTAGTTGAAATGAAATACATGTTTGCCTATTTGGAGTAGAATTGATAAAATAGTAAATGTGTGTTAATTCGGCTGCTAGACTTATTGAATATAAGTGAAAATGTATGTTCTCATTGTTCATAATATTAGAGTGCAAGCTAATTATGCTTTAATTGCAATTATGTGAAATTCACTAGTGAAAGATTCGAATCATGTTCATTGATTAAAATGTTAAAGTAGAATGGTATATTAAACATGAATTGATGAAATAATTTATTAAGAGATGATTGTTCATTGTCATAGTAGAATTCTCCATTCGTTATATGTGCCATATGAGTATGAGAATGAATGAAAAGAATGTATTTTTGCAAACAAATAATTGAATGCATCATGTGTAAATTAATTAATAAAATTGAAGTTTTATTCACTTATAAAGATGAGTTTGTGTTCTAAAAACATCATAGTTGTCAATGAATAAGAAAACATCATTGTAGTGATTTTTGTGTGGGAAACTACCTTTATTCATGAATAAGTATGTATTAGCTCTCGAATGTCGAAATAGTGTTCATAAAATACAAACTAAGGCTAAAATACATGTTTTAAAGAGTTAAAAATACCTTTAAAAATACTGGTTTTTGTTGAATTGAATGTAGTTTTATTCTGGACATTTTTGATTTCAGAAGAGGAGAAAAAGAGACAAGTTCGTTTTGAGAAATTTTGAATTATAATTTAGAACAGAGAATAAAATCAATACCTATTTTAATTACTTTCTAATCGATATGTCCACTTAGACCAATTGGTCGGCAGTACCTTCGGTCGCTACAGTACAGGGGAAGGTCTCAGGTTCGATACCTGAGGCTTTGTTTTTTTTGTTGTTAAAAACACAACTAGCCGAAACTCGATACTTAGGGATTTTTACCCTAGTCATATCAGTTGGCGGCTTTGGCACGTTGGTCTTGTGCGCTGTCTGTTTCACCGCTGGTTGTGGGTTCAAATCTGTGTGGGGGTTTGAGTTTAGAAAAAATGCTTTTTTTGGGGGGATTTTTTTGATTAAATTGAGTTTTTAAAAATAGAATAAAAATTGGAAAAAAAAATTATGGATTAATTACTGAAAAATTATTAGAACTTTATAAGAAATATTTATATAGCTTTTGATAAAGTGTGATTAGGAAATTGGGATTTTTGCAAGAAATTACTTCTTTTGAAATTAAATTGTCCTTTTAAATAAAAGAAAAAAATAATTGAAATTTTTGAGTTATGAAAGATGAAAAAAAAAATTAGTAAGGAGGAATTTTTGAAAGCGTGCTTGATGTGATTAATCGAACTTCTAATTTGTGCTAGTAGTAAGATTTGGAAATGTGAATAATGGATTTGTGGAATACATAAATTATTGGTGACTATTAATTGAAATTTATTCTTTTGCATAAGTTGCACGTGAAGTCGAATTATTGATTCTGATGGGTTATGAATACATGAATGCTATGCTTATGAAAAGTGAATTGTGATTAATCATGAAAAGATCTTATGAGTATGAAAAGCTCGATATTGTAATTATGAGTTGAAATTGAGAATTAAGATATAGCCAAGCCTTATACCGGCAATGAAAGAATTGTGAAATGACATTTGAAATGAAAAGACCAAGGTTGGGTCAGGTGAAATAAATGAATAAGACCGGTATTGTGGGAGTACTACATTCTAAGAGTTGATTTTTTTCATGATTCAATTAAACTAAGGATTAGTTACATGGTTAAGATGTGATGAAAGTAAGAGAAAAATATTGAGTACGAGGGCCGTTAGATTAGCGGCGTGAGAGTATTCACAGGATGTCCCATGATGAGTCATGATAGGGCATATATACTGCTCCAGAGTACCGTCCCGGTGGCGACGCTCGTGGGGTGTTTGACGACTGCGGGTGGTGTCATGTCTATGGTAGGAGCTGAATTACTACAGGATGCCTGCATAATGAGTCATGTGTCAGTGCATTGGGATTCCCTCCAGGGTGTCTAGACATGAGTTCGTAGGTCAGAAAACATCTAGGATACTTACTGTAGTTACAGTAGTAGATTAAGTCATGGCGAGGGATTGAACCCTATAAGATGAAGAACGATTAAGGGCTTGCTCTCGGACCTATGTAGTATGGGCTGCATAGACTCTGAACAAGTGTGTATTAGTGTCATATATTATAAATAATTGCATTAAGGACTAAGTACACATTCACAACACGACATCAATAGGATAGTCCCTTTAGTTTTGTTTGTGAACAAGTTTGTGGTTTGCTAAGTATTGAGAATCGTTATACTGTTTCTGGCATAGAGAGGATGGCCGTGTATAATATTTCGTCAGTTGAATGAACTGACACGCCCACAGTTTTATATGCAGGGTAAAAATGCTTGACAAATTGAAGTATACTTGCTGCGCAAGATTGATTTAATTGTTGTTTCATGTAATTTATTGTAAAATTGCTTCTGCTGTAATGATGTAAAGGTATAATGTAACTCTGATGTAAGAAATGTTTTTATTTCCTTATAAATTTGTACGAAAGAAGTGTAAAGATCCTGTGGAACTTCGAATTCAGTTGTATTTTGGGATTCGGTGTGTTACAGAGTGGTATTAGAGCACGCTTCTAAGTAGTACAAGTTTATAAGGAATGACACCCTAGAAATGGACATTAGAGTGTGTGTTGAGTCTAGAGATTTAAATGTAAGTCACTTACATTTGTGTTGCTCTATAATTTATGCTTCTTCTTCTCTATCTTTAAGATGGCAGACCACTTCGACCCAGCTAGAGATGACAATTGGCACATTATTGAGGAAGATTACTACCCCGGGCAAGCTGATTCAGACGAGGAAGATCCCGAAGAAGTGGAAGAGGAATGGCCTGAGTCCCAAGAGATCACTCCACCTCCGGATTCATCTGATGATTCTTCTGACGAAGATGAACCAGTTTTGGGTAATCTCATTGTGTCTCTTCAGAGGCAGGTAGAGACTCTACGGAAGAGAGTCAGACTACTAGAGGCTCAGTTGGCGAAGCGCAAGGATGATTTTGTAGTTCTCAGTCATCGTTTTTGGGAACTCGAGAAGAGGAAAAACATGACCGATGTACTGAAGGAGGAAGTGGAGGAACTACGGGGAGAGCTTCGTGAAGCCAAGAGGAACTATAGGAGTTAGCCCATTGTATCTTCTACTGCTTTCATTTGATATCAGAAATGTTTTAAATTCGAATGTATAAAGTTTGAAATTTAATGAAATGGAAATGTTGACTTAAAAGTTCATGTTTTATACTTCGAATTTAATGGATCTTTTGCATCAGAATATGGCTAGAAGAGGAGCTAGAAATGGTGCAGGTCTGGACTTGGAAACGAAGCTAGCGAGGGTCTATCAGATACTCAATGCCGTTGCCATGAATCAGAATCAGGGAAGGGTGCCTGCGAATCTAGTACCCAAAGCAATCAAACTCGTGGAATCATTTAAATGGATGAAACCACCAGTTTTTTAGGGAAAGTCAGACCCTGACACGGCTGACAATTGGATCTGACAAGTAGAGACTATCTTCGAAGTCGTGGAGACTCCGGATGGCAGCAAGGTGAAGTGGGCGACACTGCAATTCGAGAAAGATGCGGCTGTGTGGTGGCAGTTGACGAAGCGGACGATGGGAGACTTGGTTCTTGGCTGGAAGAAATTCTTGGAGGAATTCCGCCGTCATTATTTTCCCTCAGACGTCTAGGAGAAGAAGGCCATGAAGTTTCTGTCGCTGCAGCAGGGTGGCATGTCGGTTAGGGAGTATGAGACCAGATTCACTCAGCTCTCAAGATATGCTCCCGAACTGGTGATGGATGAGGCGAAGAAGGCTCAAAAGTTCGAGCATGGTTTGAGGCTAAGTTTGAGATCCAGGATGATACCCCTCGATATGAGGAGGTTTGACAAGCTGGTCAAATGAGCGGCAGCCACGGAGGCGGATATGGAGCAGTTCCACGTTGTTCAGAATCGGAGGAACAACTGGAATGCGGGGAAGAGGCCCGCGGTTGCTGGCAATGTTAGGGGACAGCCATCGGCTCAAAGGTTCAAGCCTACGAGTGCGAACGCTGTTCAAGTGGCAGAAAGACCCGGGAATACTTGGGTGAGACCTCCAGTGACTTGTTTTAACTGTGGAGAGACAAGCCACTACAAGTCTCATTGCCCCAAACTGCAGGATCTCGTCCGTAATGGACCAACTCAGCAGACCGGGAAGAAGCCGTACCAGCAGTGGCGAGTATTTGCCTTGACTGAAGCTGATGCTGATGAGGTGGATCACATCATCACTGGTACGAGGGAGGATGTTTAGGAGTGTTTTTTGTTATCTCCTTTTCCTGTTAATTAGTGAGCTGTTATATGACGAGAATATGTTATGTAACAGGAGAACTTATTTTGAATGGAAAGAAAGCTATTGTTTTGTTCGATACTGGGTCCTCTCATACTTTTGTATCAGCCAAATTTGTTAAAGTTATGGGAGTCGAACCAAAGATATTTCCAGACAAGGTTTTAGTAGTAGCTACTCCGTCAGGGGAGACTCTAACCACTGATCGGTACTATGATGACTGCGAGATTGTGATTGGAGATAGAATTTTCGAGATCGATCTGATCGAGCTGAATGTTTTGGGAGTCGATGTTATCATTGGCATTGATTGGATGTCGGTGTACAGTGCGAACATCGAGTGCAAGACCAAGACAGTAACAGTGAAGGCTCCAGGTGGACTTGAAGTCACCTTCCAAAGGAAGAGAAGATGTTCAGATTTGGTTGCTGCTATCAGCCAGAAGTGAGGGATTCCTGTAGAGGTGCAGTGGATTCCTGTGGTTCGGGATTATCCGACTGTGTTATTGGAAGATTTACCTGGGTTACCCCCGCATCGTGATATGGATTTCAGCATCACTACTCAGCCAAGGAGTGCACCTATTTCTAAGGCACCGTATAGGATGGCACCTGTGGAGCAGGATAAGATCAAACGGCAGATTGAGGAACTATTGGAGAAAGGCTTTATTCAACCGAGTGTGTCACCTTGGGGAGGCCGGTGCATTTGGTAAAGAAGAAGGATGGTTCGATGAGGATGTGCATCGATTACCAAGAGCTGAATATGGTCACTGTTCAGAATAAGTGTCCTATTCCATGAATTGATGACTTGTTCGATCGTCTACAAGGAGCAACTGTTTTCTCCAAGATAGATCTTCGATCAGGATATCATCAAGTTCGAGTGAAAACTGAAGATGTGCATAAGACTGCATTTAGAACTCGACACGGGCATTACGAATTCTTAGTTATGCCGTTTGGGGTGACGAATGCGCCTGCAATCTTCATGGACATGATAAACAGAGTTCTGAGGCCGTTCATTGATTCTTTCGCTGTGGTGTTTATCGACGATATTCTCGTATACTCCAAGTCGAAGGAGGATCACGCGGAGCATCTGGCAGCAATTTTGAGGAAGCTGCAGGAGCAGGAGTTGTATGCCAAGTTGTCCAAGTGTGATTTCTAGAAATCTAATGTGGCATTCCTAGGTCACATCCTTTCTAAGGAGGGAGTGGCAACTGATCCTCAGAAGATAGAAGCAGTAAAATATTGGGTAAGGCCTGCTACAGTGAAGGAAATCAGGAGTTTCCTTGGATTAACTGGATATTAAAGGAGATTCATCCAGGGCTACTCTCAGATAGCCATGCCGCTCACTGGTCTGACAAAGAAGAATGTAAACTTCAAGTGGACCGAACAGTGCGAGGCTAGCTTTCAGGAATTGAAAGAGAGGCTGACTACTGCTCCCATTTTGGCTTTGCCTAGAGTAGGTGTTGAGTACAATGTCTACAGCAATGCTTCACATCGTGGGCTTGGTTGTGTCTTAATGTAAGAAGGTAAAGTAATCGCTTATAGGTCTAGGCAACTAAGACTGCATGAGAAAAAGTATCCGACCCATGATCTAAAGTTGGCTACGATTTATCTTTGCCTTGAAGGAATGGAGACACTATGTGTATGGTGAGAAGCTGAACATGTACACAGACCATAAAAGCTTGAAATACATCTATCAGCTGAAGGATCTGAACCTGAGGCAAAGGAGATGGCTGGAGGTGCTTGCGGACATTCGTCCAGAGATTAAGTATCATCCTGAGAAGGCTAATGTTGTTGCTGATGCACTTAGCCGTAAGAGCAGTCTGGCGAGTTTGATTACAACTTAGAGGCAGCTGGTAAAGGAGTTGGATCGGGTTGGAATTGAAGTTGTTCTGTAACGCTTGGGATCATCTTTAGCTCAACTGAGGCTTCAACCAATGCTGAATGAAAGGATTATTCCAAGTCAGAAGGAAGATGCAGAGATTCAAAAGATGAAGGAGTAGGTTGGTGCTGGCAAGTTGCCCGGATTTCAAATCAGGGATGAAGTGCTTGGTTTAGCGAGAGGTTGTGTATTCCGGATCAGTCGGACTTGAAAGAAAGTATTCTTCAGGAGGCACATGCTACTCTTTTGTCAATACATCCCGGGAGTACCAAGATGTATAAAGACATTAAACAACATTTCTGGTGGTCAGGTTTGAAGCGGGATGTGGCTGAATTTGTGTCGAGGTATGAGATTTGTCAACAAGTCAAAGCTGAGAATCAGAAATCCGGAGGTCTATTGCAACCGTTAGCTATTCCAAAATGGAAGTGGGATAACATCAGTATGGATTTCATCACGGGTTTGCCTAAGAGTCCTAAAGGCAATGATGCGATTTGGGTCATAGTCGATCGACTAACCAAGTCCGCTCACTTCTTGGCGATGAAACTCACTGCTTTGATGGACAAGTTGGCTGAGACGTATGTTGGCGAGATCGTCAGGCTTCATGGTGTTCCGCTAACCATTGTGTCTGATCGAGATGCACGGTTTACTTCACATTTCGGGAGGAGTCTTCAGACAGCTTTGGGTACCAAAACAAATTTCAGCACTGCTTTTCATCTCCAGACCGATGGGCAGATCGAGTGAGTCAACCGTATTCTTGAGGACATGCTTAGGTACTGTGTACTAGACTTTGGAGGCAGTTGGGAAAGGCATTTACCATTGGTGGAGTTTGCCTACAACAACAGTTTTTAGACTAGCATTGGGACGGCGCCATACGAAGCTCTGTATGGCAGGAAGTGTAGGACGCCTGTCTGTTGGTTCGAAGTTGGGGAGCATCAGATGTTTGGGCCTGAGATTGTGCAGCAGACCTCTGAAAAGATTGATCTGATCAGGAAGAGGTTGGTGGATGCTCAGAGTAGGCAGAAGAGCTATGCAGACAACCGGAGGAGGGACCTTGAGTTTGAGGTTGGTGACTTTGTCTTTCTGAAGGTATCGCCCAGCAAAGGCGAGATCCGATTCGGCAAGGGTGGAAAGTTAGCCCCAAGGTTTATAGGCCCGTATAAGATATTGAAAAGGATCGGAAAAACTGCTTACCGACTTGAGTTACCGGAAGAGTTGTCTCAGGTGCACAATGTCTTTCATGTATCTATGCTGAAAGGTTACATTCCAGATCCAAGTCATCATTTGCCCGAAGTTCCAGAGGCTTTGCAGTTGGATCTGAGTTACATTGAGCTTCCAGTTGTTGATCGTCGGGAGAAAGTCTTGAGGAATAAGACGATACCGATGGTCAAGGTAGTCTAGAGAAACCAGTTGGTTGAAGAAGCTACTTGGGAATCTGAGGAGAGGATGATGAAGGATTATCCAGACCTCTTTGTTTGATTGTATTTTCTTCTTGTGTTTTGTTTTCTCACTCTTTAATTGTAGTTCCGGGGACGGAACTATTCTAAGGAGGGAGTGTTGTAATACCCTAAACTTTCATGTTAATAAAAATGTTGACTTTCACGTATTGTGCACGTGCAAATTTCATGTTTATATTTATTCATTTATTTCTACATAAAAAATTTCATTTTTTATGAACAATTATTTTCTTCCTTTATTTTTCTAAAAGCCTATTTTAAAAGCCTAAAACACTATTTTCTTAGCTTGGACCCAATTTAATAATTCTTTATTGTATTATTTTGGCCCACAACTCTAAGCCCACTATTTGTGAAGCCCACAAATTTAATTAATCAATTAAATGGTCACACTTGTCATGTAGAGACAAAATGTGAACAATTTGACTAATTAAAATTGTACAAACTTCAAATAGGGGTACTAGGGGGCACGTGCATGCACGTAGTGTGCAATGCACACCATTGTGGAGGCCGGGATTGGGCATGGAGTGATGGTGAGTGGGTGTGTGTGTGCATGGGTAGTTATGTGTGTGTGGGTGGTTGCTACAACTTCTCCTCCTATCCTAGCTATCCATCCTATAAGTATCCAATGAATCCTAGCCCTCCAATCTATCCTAGAATTAGTATAAATACCCCCCTATCGACATGTATTCTACACTAAGCAACTATTGAAAGAAAGAAAACATTATAGAAGAATTATAGTAGTGTGAGTGTGAGTGTGTGTGTTCCCCATTGGAGGCCGGGCACTCATTTCTCCACCTAGGAACTCTCGGTTTTGGCAAGGAAGCAAGGAGAAGGAGATCGTTGCATCGCAATCTAGGAGGAGAAGGCACTCTCTCGCATTCTAGGGGATTCTAGGAGATTTCTATTTGGCTTTTCTTCAAAGAGGTCGGTGTTTCTCATAACTTCTAAAGTAGAAATCATGTTAGGAATAAATTGAATTGTTATTCCAAAGTAACTAGTTGAAATGAAGTACATGTTTGCCTATTTGGAGTAGAATTGATAAACTAGTAAATGTGTGTTAATTCGGTTACTAGACTTATTGAATATAAGTGAAAATGTATGTTCTCATTGTTCATAATATTAGAGTACAAGCTAATTATGCTTTAATTTCAATTATGTGAAATTCACTAGTGAAAGATTAGAACCATGTTCATTGATTAAAGTGTTAAAGTAGAATGGTATATTAAAGATGAATTGATGAAATAATTTATTAAGATATGATTGTTCATTGTCATAGTAGAATTCTCCATTGTTATATGTGCCATATGAGTATGAGAATGAATGAAAAGAATGTATTTTTGCAAACAAATAATTGCATGCATCATGTGTAAATTAATTAATAAAATAGAAGTTTTATTCACTTATAAAGATTAGTTTGTGTTCTAAAAACATCATAGTTGTCAATGAATAAGAAAACATCATTGTAGTGATTTTTGTGTGGGAAACTACCTTTATTCATGAATAAGTTTGTATTAGCTCACAAATGTCGAAATAGTGTTCATAAAATACAAACTAAGGCTAAAATACATGTTTTAAAGAGTTAAAAATACCTTTAAAAATGCTGGTTATTGTTGAATTGAATGTAGTTTTATTCTGGACATTTTTGTTTTCAAAAGAGGAGAAAAAGAGACAAATTCGTTTTGAGAAATTTTGAATTATAGTTTTGAACAGAGAATAAAATCATAACCTATTTTAATTACTTTCTAATGGATATGTCCACTTAGACCAATTGGTCGGCAGTACCTTCGGTCGCTACAGTACAGGGGGAGGTCTCGGGTTCGATACCTGAGGCATTGTTTTTATTTTATTTTATTTTTTTGTTAAAAACCCAACTAGCCGAAACTCGATACTTAGGGATTTTAACCCTAGTCATATCGCTTGGCGGCTTTGGCGCGTTGGTCTTGTGCGCTGTCTGTTTCGCTGCTGGTTGTGGGTTCGAATCTGTGTGGGGGTTTGAGTTTAGAAAAAAACTATTTTTTTGGGGTGATTTTTTTGATTAAATTGAGTTTTTGAAAATAGAATACAAATTGAAAAAAAAATTATGGATTAATTACTGAAAAATTATTAGAACTTTATAAGAAATATTTATATAACTTTTGATAAAGTGTGATTAAGATATTGGGGTTTTTGCAAGAAATGACTTCTTTTGAAATTAAATTGTCCTTTTAAATAAAAGAAAAAATAAATGAAAATTTTGAGTTATAAAAGATGAAAAAAAAATAGTAAGGAGGAGTTTTTGAAAGTGTGCTTGATGTGATTAATTGAATTTCTAATTTGTGCTAGTAGTAAGGTTTGGAAATGTGAATAATGGATTTGTGGAATATATAAATTATTGGTGACTATTAATTGAAATTTATTCTTACACATAAGTTGCACGTGAAGTCGAATTATTGATTGTGATGAGTTATGAATACATGAATGCTATGCTTATGAAACATGAATTGTGATTAATCATGAAAAGATCTTATGAGTATGAAAAGCTCGATATTGTAATTATGAGTTGAAATTGAGAATTAGGATATAGCCAAGCCTTATACTGGCAATGAAAGAATTGTGAAATGACATTTGAAATGAAAAGACCAAGATTGGGTCATGTGAGTTAAATGAATAAGACCGGTATAGTGCGAGTGCTACATTCTAAGAGTTGATTTTATTCATGATTCAATTAAACTAAGGATTAGATACATAGTGAAGATGTGATGAAAGTAAGAGAAAAGTCATGGTGAGGGATTGAACCCTACAAGATGAAGAACGATTAAGGGCTTGCCCTCGGACCTATGTAGTATGGGCTACATAGACTCTGAATAAGTGTGCATTAGTATCATATATTATAAATAATTGCATTAAGGACTAAGTGCACATTCACAATATGACATCAATAGGATAGTCCCTTTTGTTTTGTTTTTGAACAAGTTTGTGGTTTGCTAAGTATTGAGAATCGTTATACTGTTTCCGGCATAGAGAGAATAGCCGTGTATAATATTTTTTCAGTTGAATGAACTGACGCGCCCACAGTTTTATATGCGGGGTAAAGATGCTTGACAAATTGAAGTATACATGCTACGCAAGATTGATTTAAATGTTGCTTCATGTAATTTATTGTAAAATTGCTTCCGCTGTAATGATGTAAAGGTATAATGTAACTCTGATGTAAAAAATGTTTTTATTTCGTTGTAAAATTGTACGAAAGAAGTGTAAAGATCCTGTGGAACTTCGAATTCAGTTGTATTTTGGGATTCGGGGTGTTACAATACTTGTACTGATGTTCTTTTTTTCTTTTTTGTAGGATGGGGGATAATCACGATCCTATAGAAAATGTGGAAGAAGATAATATGTTCAAGGACCCCTTAGAGGATCCCGAGGAAAATTCGGAGGAGGATCCGGAAGACGAATCTGAAGAAGAGTCAGAAGAGGAAGAGTAACGGCAGGAATCACGGGAGATCACTCCCCTTCCTAGGGAATCTTCGGACGTGTCTTCAGATGAACCTAACCTAACCAAGAAGGATCACGTTATTGAATCGCTTCGATGTTAGATGCATGTTTATCAGTTGTGAGTCACCAATCTGGAGTTACACCATGTGGAGAACCAACGATGTATCACATCTATGAAAGAAAGAATAAAGGATCTCGAAGAGGCTCAATGTGTAGCAAATCGACATTTCACCAAGTTGTCCGAATATACTAAGTGGGGGAAATAATGATTTCAGACGATGCTGCGACAAGTTGCACATAGAACTAGAGGAACTGCGAGAATAACTCAGAGAGGCCAAGAGGTGCCGTCACATCTGATTATTATTATGCTTGATCTATTTTCTAGAGTTGATAAAAAATAAAGTTGTTTAGCTATTTTTCAGAGATGTATGAACTACGAATCAATCGATTTATTTATTACTATTTTTGGTATATGGATTTCTGGCAAGTGAATGAAATTGTATATTCTAAGCAACTGATGTGGATTCTTATGTTTTTGTTTCTTTTAACAAAAATGGTGTATTTTGTAGACTCAGAGCAATTGCAGGTCCACGAACTAGAAATGGAAACATTGGTGATGGAATTGAAAGTTCCAAGGGGGGCATACTCGACTTGGAAAGTGAGATTGCTAGAGTCTATCAGACTCTGAACGCCATCATGACATTTGGAGTGGGTCGGAACCATGGAGCGGGGCTTGCAAATCCAAATGTAGATCCTGTTAAGCAGATGGAGTCTTTCAAGAGGATGAAGCCACCAGTATTTAAATGGAAAGCCGACCCTAATGCAGCTGATGAATGGATAAGGTAGATGGAAACTGTCTTTAGAGTTTTGGAGACCCCTGCGGCCAGAAAGGTGAAGTTAGCCACGATACAATTAGAGAAGGACATCGGTGTATGCTGGCAGTCAGTGAGAAGAACTTTCGGTGAGGAGCCTGTAACTTGGGATGCATTCCTAGAGGAGTTCAGGGACCACTACTTTGCCATGGATTTACAGGAGAGGAATGCCATGGAGTTCATGAGTCTACAGTAGGGCAAATTGTCGGTGAGAGAGTATGAAACTAAATTCACTCAGTTGTCAAGGTATGCTCCCGAGCTCGTTGTGGATGAGGCAAGAATAGTAAGGAAGTTCGAGCAAAGCTTAAGGCCGAACCTGAGGTCCTGGATGATACCATTAGGAATCAAAAGGTTTGACAAGCTCATCAGAAGAGAAGCAATGACAGAGGCTAACATGGTGTAGTTCCAGTTGAAGAAGGAAACCTGGATCAAGAATAAGAGGCCAGAAGTGGAAAATCAAAGTAGAGGTAAGTTCCCAGAGAAGAAGAGCAGATTCGGTGAGCCTAGCAAAGGAGTAGTATCAGCTCAAGGGGTGACTTGTTACAACTGTGGAGAGACGGGCCATTTCAAGTCCTCATGTCCTAAATAGCAAGGACTCAGACTTGCTTCCAATGCGACAAAGAGGGGCACATCAGGTTGAACTTTCTGCAGCTGAAGCAGGATGGTGTAGGTGGGCACAAATTGCAAAGGCAAGGGCAGGTATTTGCATTAATAGAGGAAGATGCTGACAACTCTAAAGATGTAATTACGAGTATGCAAGTGTTTTAGATTATGGCTGAAGTGTATTGAATAAAACTTTGTATGAGAATAATATGGAGTATTGAATATTATGATTCTTCATGTGACGGGTGTGTTTTGATTAATGGAATAAGAAACACTATTATGTTTGATACTGGGTCATCGCATACTTTTGTGTCGCCCAAATTTGCGAAAGTTTTCGATGTTGAACCTAAGATTTTTCCAGGCAGAGTTATGTCGATAACAACGCTGTCAGGTGAGACATTGACTACTGATCTATATTACGCAAGTTGTGATATCGAGATCGGAGGAGGGATTTTTGGGATTGACCTCATCAAGAAGGAAGTCTTCGGCGTCGATGTAATTGTTGGCATAGATTGGATGGTGATCTATGATGCTACTATTGAGTGCAAGAGTAAGGAGGTGGTGGTGAAGGCACTGGGAGGACCTGCAATGACATTTCAAGGGAAGAAGGGGAGCACGAAAGTGCTAGCGGCATTATCAGAGATGAAGATTCCAGAGAAAGTCGGGGTGATTCCAGTAGTTCAAGATTTTCCAGCAGTGTTCTTGGATGATCTACCGGGATTACCACCGCATCGGGATGTTGAGTTCTGTATCAACATTCAGTTGGGTAGTGCACTGATTTCAAAAGCTCCTTACAGAATGGCTCCTGTAGAGCAGGTCGAAGTGAAAAAGCAGATCGAAGAGTTGTTGTAGAAAGGATTTATCATACCGACTGCTTCGCCATGGGGTGCACCTGTGTTGCTAGTAAAGAAGAAGGATGGGTCAATGAGGATGTGCATTGACTATCGAGAGCTGAACAAAATAACCATTCATAACAAGTATCTGATTCCACGGGTTGATGATCTATTTGACCGACTTCAGGGTGCAGCTGTGTTTTCGAAGGTTGATCTATGATCCGGCTATCGCCAAGTTCGAGTTACGGAGAAGGATGTACAAAAGACAGCTTTTTGGACACGGTATGGGCACTATGAGTTTTTGATTATGCCATTTGGAGTGACGAATGCGCCGGTAGTATTTATGAACATGATGAACAGGGTTCTACTGTGGTTCATAGACTCATTCATCATGGTATTCATCGACAATATCATGGTATACTCAAAGTCATAGGTAGAGCATGCCGAACACTTAGCAGAGGTGTTAAAGAAGTTGTGGGAGCAGAATCTGTATGTCAAGTTGTCAAAGTGTGAGTTTTGGAAGTCGGAGGTGGCATTTCTGGGTTATATCCTTTCTAAGGATGGGGTGGCTACTGATCCTCAGAAGATTGAGGTAGTGAAGAGTTGACCTAGACCGACGACTGTGAATGAGATTCGAAGTTTCTTAGGCTTGACGGGGTAATATCGGCGTTTCATTCAAGATTATGCACAGATAGCAGTTCCATTATTAGGGTTAACTAAGAAGAATGTGGATTTCAAATGGACGGATAAATATGAAGCTAGTTTCCAGGAATTGAAGGAGAAGTTAACGATAGCACCAATACCGGTATTATCGCAAGCGGTCAAGGATTATGATATCTACAGCGATGCGACTCACAGAGGTTTAGGATGCATTCTAATGAAAGAAGGGATGGTCATTGCTGATGGATCAAGGCAGTTGCGTCCTCGTGAGAAGAACTATCAGACACATGATTTGGAGCTTGCAGCGTTCATTTTTGCCTTAAAGCAATAGGGGCACTATGTAGATGGTGAGAAGTTCAACATGTATATGGATCACAAGAGCTTGAAGTATACATATCAGCAAAAAGATCTGAATCTACGGTAGAGGCGGTGGTTGGAAGTGTTGGAGGAAATTCGTCCTCAGCTCAAGTATTACCCAGGAATAGCGAATGTGGTGGCTGATGCACTCAGTTGGAAGATTAGTTTGTGTCGTCTAATTATGACGAAAAAGGAGTTGCCTGAGGTGTTGGATAGGGCAGGTATCGAAATTGTGTTGCAAGGTTTGGGGGCATCATTGGCACAGTTGAGACTTCAGCCTACATTTAGGGAACATATCATTGAGGGCCAGAAGTCAGACGCTGAGATTCAAAGGATGAAAAAATAGATATCAGTTGGCAAATTGTCAGAATTTCATATTCAAGATGATGTTTTGTGTATGAGAGAGAGGTTGTGTAGCGCCCCGGATCTCCCTTACCGGACATCCGTGACACTCACCAGAATGTTTACCTTCAAATGCATCTTAATACAGTAATAACATGGAAATTTAAAAAAACTTTTTATTGCCAAATAAGTCATTACATCATTGATTACAACCGATAACTTGTTCTTGGACAAGGAGTACAAATTACATCTGCTAATTACAACTTATTACAAATATTTACAGACTCCACTTGTAAAGCTATCAGCTGGCTCCTGAAAAGGTAACCGACTGATTACTGCTGAACATCGCTGAGTGGCCCATCGGCTCCTAGGGGACTTGCTCCCCGGCTTCAGGCTTCCGCTGCGCGACTCTGATATCTCTGCACCTGTTGTAAGGTAGAACCGATACCAAAAAGGTGGGGACGTCAGTACTTCGACTGACATAAAGCTGATAATAACAGCGATCCTCCAAAATTCAATCACAACCAATAATTTATGCAAAATAGAAAGGTGATGTGCCAAAACAAGGATTTAATGGATTCGGGTTCTAATGCAGTGTTATGCCATGACCTTATGACTAGATGTAGCAAACTCACATGCCTGACTCTAATACAAGCAAGACTTTGGAACACGAATGCATCCTATACTACATACGCCCCCAAATCTAGCCGTCTTTCTCCACAATTTAGGGATTCGAACCCTCGCCATGCACCCTACTCTTGTACTCAACCAGTTCCCAATAGATTGTCCGTCACCCAAGGAGGTTGCAGTTGGTCGGTCTAGTTCCGCCACTGCAGTGCCTAAGTGGTAGCCGCCACCTGGTACCC
Source organism: Hemerocallis citrina (assembly GCA_017893485.1). Classification (NCBI taxonomy): domain Eukaryota; kingdom Viridiplantae; phylum Streptophyta; class Magnoliopsida; order Asparagales; family Asphodelaceae; genus Hemerocallis; species Hemerocallis citrina. The sequence continues at coordinate 78,618,918 of CM030359.1, forward strand.
ACATACAGACCTCCTCAGAAAGCTGCGTTGAAGCCGGCCACCCGACCGATTGATTCCCCATGTCCACCTATGGACTGACACATGCGTGTTCACCCCTGATCGGGTTATGAACTTATATATATACCACAACACAAAACCCCCGCGCATAGGGGCGTGAGCACCTCGGGAGGTCAAATCCTCCTAGCCTCCCGTACCTTACTCCGGCAAAGCTTTGGGAATTAACAGATCGAGATACGAGCCGAGGACTCATCCATGAGTACCGAAAACGTATTCCTACGACTGGAAGGTACAACACCAACTATGGTTTACTAGGACTAATGCAATTTTCCAATCTCTTAATATGTCATTCTAACCCCAGACTTACTCTAATCATTCTGGGTAACAAAAAAATTGCTTCCACACTTGCCTATCAACCTCTGGCCCTGGCGATACCGGTTCGGTTCGCCACTTCCCCGGCTAGGAATTGTCCAGCCTGCCAGCCTACATTCACCGCTACCCCAATTGTGAATGTATGTTCACCCTTGTGAACTTATAATAATGGCACGGCTCGGATGTCCTACGCTTTGGCGGAAGTTTATAATGTACGGTTGACAGGTGCAGGGTATCCCTTACCCTAGTGACTAACTCGAGTCACACATCCCACTCTAGGAGTTAATAACCATAATAACAGATATCAACCATCCCTAGACAAGAGTAAACAACTCTGATAGTTCACATGGGAAATGCCCTCACAATACTTAGTCAAAACCAAGACTAAGCGACCTACGAGTTTCTTCCCGAAACGTAGAATGCTCATAACTCTCTCGATACAACTCCGATTGGAGTGTACGAGCCCAATCCGGAAAGGTAAGATCCTAGGCTACAACTTCCTAGTTGATCATGAACTTAAATTCAATCATCTAGCTCCCCAAAGTAACCTCTCAAGCCTCAGCCTGCGTGCTTCCTGTGCACGGGCTGCACATTACCGGTAGCACAAAATGCTACTCATTCATCAGAACGTCACAAACCCAAGTTCTATAGAAAGGTGTGGGTGTCCTCAAAAACTCTCTAGTTGGTCATGAGTCCAAATTATATCCATAGATGATCCTAACACACACATCTCTCACAATTGCACCAAGTCACACAATGGGTCTTTCTAAATCAGAGCACTCAGATCCACACTAAGTCTCTGTCCAGTATTACAAAAATCACAGTAAATCAACCCTTTACTAGAATTGCATCAAATTGGTCTTGTTGAAAAAAAACTAGGTGTCTAATACAACTCTCTAACGAATCATGTTCTCAAAATGTGCTCTTAATGAGCCTCAATTGTCCAATCTCTTCAGGGTATCCAAACTGGCTGAAACCAGCACAATACATACTCATAAAATCATATTAAACTCCATACTTGTCCAAATGACATAAAATTTATGGTGATGAAACTAGAGATCATAATAAACAATATGAAAAAGATCTCATGTCAAAACTCCAAGTATACAGTGAGTTCTCTCTATTTCAATGTAGCACAGAAGGTCATCATGTTCTCCAGTTCAGCTTCAGCTACTGATTAGAGATCAATTTTTATCAAGCCTATAAAATCGTCCAAACATTTTCATGATTTTTTTATAGAATCTAGATGCATGCAGAAATATAGGGTAACAATTTCAGATCAAGAACATGCTCCCATAAATTAGGAAAATTCCAACAACATCAGTCATTCTGTTAACCAATTGCTGATTCTGCCTTACGACACAGTTCTACCATTCGATTTTATTAAAATATCAAATGACCTCAGAAAAATTCGAAATAAATCATTAACTATGTCCATATGTATGTGAACAATTCCTGAAAATTTCATAGTCTAATTCTTTGTAGTTTGCTCTCGGAAAAATCTACAATATAGCATTCTGAACCAGTTTTCTTGTTTCAGTTCTGATTTCAACTTCCAAGCTCATAGATGATCATCCTAGTTCATCCTATCATACATGCATGCGAGGAAATCAATTAAAAGACAGAAAAGAAGGTTTATAGAAACTCCCCACCCTTTATTGCTGTAGAGGAATTGATCTCCATGAGCTTCCTTCCTGAAAATCCTTCCTTGAGACCTTCTTCTTCACGCTCTCTTCCGTCTCTCCTATTTCCTCTTGAAGGAGTTCTGAAATTTCCAGAGCAAGGAGGTGGAATGGAGTGGAGAAATGAAGAAGAAGGTAAGGGGATATGGGCTGGTTTTGGGGCTGGGGGTAGTATAGGTTAGTAGGGTGGTTTGGTCAAAACCATGGCTTGAGCCACTTATTTTGTGGTTGTTGTGTTGGTTGGCCATCTTAAGTTAAATGGGTTCCTACGAGTGTGAGACGAGAGGTTTATCGAGCGTACGCAATATATATCCACTGTAGTATCATACAGTGTTATATTTGCATAGGCGTCGTACCGAAAACTAGTGTTTATACTAGTATCGGTCCTCCTCGTTCTCGTGCATCTTTTAGAATGCAATCCTCCCATGAACCGTCTCGTAACCTTAACCACCCACCATGATAGCAAAAATCAAACAAAGCCCTGTAATCATGTGCACGCATACAGACAATATTCATACATACATATGTACACAAGCATCATACAATCCGAGGTGTTATATCACTCTCTCTTTAAGGTCGTTCTGTCCCCAGAACGTTCTTAGTGGGAGAAAAGAACAACAAATAAAATAGAAAACACTTCAAATAAATTCGGATATAAAGCCTTCATGCGGCTCTCCTGCTCCCACGTGGCTTCTTCCACGAACTGGTTCTTCCAGAGAACTTTGACCATCGGGATGATCTTGTTTCTCAGTACCTTGTCCTGATGATCAAGTATCCTGACTGGTTGCTCTCTACAAGAATGATCTATCTGCAAATCTTTCAGAACCTCTGGCAACCGATGGCTTGAATACGGCACATACTTCCGTAGCATAGAGACGTGGAATACGTCATGCACTTGAGATAGCTCGGCCAGTAGCTCCAACTTGTAAGCCATCCTGCCAATCCTCTTCAGAATCTTTTATGGTCCAATATATCTCGGAGCTAACTTCCCGCCTTTTTCGAATCTGATAATTCCCTTGGTCGGCGATACCTTGAGAAATACAGAGTCACCTTCCTCAAATTCCAACTCTTTTCGGCGGTTGTCCGCATACCTCTTCTGCCTGCTTTGCGCTTCTTGTAGCCTTTTCTGAATAAGCTCGATCTGCTCCGATGTTTGCTGCACGATTTCTGGTCCATACATCTGCCGCTCTCCTACCTCGAACCAACAAACCGGTGTCCTGCATCTTCGTCCATACAAAGCTTCATACGGGGCCATGCCAATGCTTGCTTGATAGATGTTATTATATGCAAACTCTACCAAGGCTAAGTATTTCTCCCAATTTCCTCCGAAGTCCAAAATGCATGCCCGCAACATGTCTTCAAGAATCCTGTTGACTCTCTCTGTCTGTCCATCCGTCTGTGGGTTAAAAGCTGTGCTCAAGTCTGTTCTAGTTCCCAATGCTAACTGTAAACTTTGCCAGAATTGAGATGTAAATCTTGCATCTCGGTCGGATACTATCGACACTGTCACTTCATGTAGTTTCACTACATTCTCGATGTAGACCTCGGCCAACTCTCAACTGTCCAGGTCGTCTTTACTGGAAGAAAATGTGCTAACTTGGTCAATCGATCCACAATCACCCATATTGAGTCATTTCCTTTAGGGCTCCTAGGTAATCCAGAGATAAAATCCATACTAATGTTCTCCTATTTCCATTCTGGAATGGGTAAAGGCTGTAACAATCCTCCTGGTTTCTGATTCTCGGCCTTAACTTGTTGGCATGTCAAACATTTGGCAACGAACTCTGCTATATCTCGCTTCACCCCTGACCACCAATAGTGCTGCTTTATATCATGATACATCTTGGTGTTTCCGGGGTGAATCACAAGCAATGTGGAGTGAGCTTCCTTCATGATGTCTTACCTCAACTCCTCGTCCTTTGGTATACATAGTCGGTTACCAAACCATAGTGAACCTTCTCTTATACTGAATTTCGCCAATTTTCCTTCATGCACTTGCTTCTTCATGTCTTCCATCTCTGGATCTTTGGTCTGAGCCTTTTTTACTTGCTTATTCAAGCTTGGTCGTAACACCAACTGTGCCAAAACTGCACTAAGTGTTGTGTAACCACTTCAAGGCCCACCTGCCTGATCTCTTCATCTAGCTCCCTCCGGGTCGCTATCAATTTAGCCACACTCCTCTTCCTGCTGAGCGCATCTGCTACCATGTTGGCTTTCCCTGGATGATATATAATCTCAGGCCTGATATCTTCGAGAACTTCCAACCATCTCCTCTGCCTTAAGTTGTGATCCTTCCGTTGGTAGATATACTTCAAGCTCTTATGGTCAGTGTAAATTTTCACCATTGCTCTGCGATATAATGTCTCCATGATTTCAAAGCAAAAATAATTGATACAAGTTCAAAATCATGGGTTGGATAATTCTTCTCGTGTGGTTGTAGCTGTCTCGAACCGTAAGTTATAACCTTGCCCTCCTGCATCAGCACACATCCGAACCCCAAATACGATGCATCACTATAAATGACGTAGTCCTTGTCTTCCTGAGGTAAAACCAGTACAGGGTCGGAGATCAAATGGTTCTTTAGTTCCTAAAAAATTTCTTCACACTTCTCCGTCCAGTCGAAACTTTGGTTCTTTTTTATGAAGGCTGTAAGGGGTACAGCTATCCTTGCATAATTCTGGATAAACTTTCGGTAATATCTAGTCATACCCAGAAAACTCCTTACTTTCTTCACCATCTTTGGTTGTGGCCACTCCTTGATCGCTTCTATCTTCTGAGGATCCATTGCCACTCCCTCCTTAGAAAGGATATGGCCTAGGAATGCAACTTCTGATTTCCAAAACTCACACTTAGATAATTTGGCATACAACTGATGCTCTTGTAGCTTGCTCAAGACTGCTGTCAGATGTCCAGCATGATCCTCTTCTGTACTTGAATTTACCAAAATATCGTCGATGAAGACCATGACAAATGAGTCAATAAACGGACGTATAATCCTGTTCATCAAGTCCATGAAGATTGCTAGAGCATTAGTCACTCCAAACAGCATTACCAAGAATTCATAGTGTCCATGTGGAGTTCGAAAAGCTGTCTTAGGTACATCACCTTCCTTGACTCGCACTTGATGATATCCGGACCGTAGATCAATTTCGGAAAATACTGCTGCTCCCTGAAGCTGATCGAACAAATCGTCGATCCTGGGAAGTGGGTACTTGTTTAGAATAGTGACTTTATTCAATTTCCGATAATCGATACACATCCTGGATGACCCGTCCTTCTTCTTAACAAGCAATACTAGTGCTCCCCAAGGCGATGCACTTGGTCTGATAAATCCTTTCTGCAAGTACTCTTCAATCTATTTCTTAACCTCATTCTGCTCTACTGGTGCCATTCAATAAGGTGCTTTGGATACTAGAGCGCTACCTGGCTGAACTGTGATGCTAAACTCGACATCACGGTGTGGGGGAATTCCAGGTAAATCCTCTAAGAATACAAGTGGAAAATTCCTCACCACTGGTACCTTGTTCACCTCTTCTAGTACCCATACTTCACTAGCAGTTGCGAAAGTCATTGCCTTCGATCTCTGCTCCCCGTGGAATACAAGTTCCACTCCTTCAGCTGAGATAACTACCTCCTTCTCCTTGCAGTCAATGCTTGCCTTGTTCCTCGACATCCAATCAATACTAATAATGACATCTGTTCCAACAAAAACCAACTCCAACAAATCGATAATTAGGGTTTCTCTGCTAATCTGGAACTTACATCCCCTATAACATAGATCTGTAGTAAGGGTTGCCCCTGATGGCGTAGCTACGATCAAAGCTAAGTTTGGGATTGCCTTTTGTGTGCATCTTAGTTTTCTTGAAAAAGATTTTGACACAAAAGAATGAGTCGATCCACTATCAAACAAGACTGTAGCCAAAATTCCATTTATATATAAATGTCCCGTTACAATAGCACATCATCCATCAACGTCTAAAAACCCAAAATACAACTTAAAACTTATACACAATTTGCTTACATACCAGTAATTACCCTTCCATCTTCTTCAACATCCTTCTCGGTCAAGGCGAACACTCTTCCTTGACGCATGGGCTTTTTCTCTTTGTCGGTTGCTCCCGACCCTGTCATGTGGCTATTCCTTGCCAATTGGGGACATTCTGACTTGATATGCCCTTCTAGTCCACACTGGAAACATTTCACTGTATTCTTCCTGGGGCATCAATCCACAAAGTGTCCCTGCTCTCCACAGTGATAGCAACTTCCGGACTTGAATTCTCCTGTAGTGGTATTGATTTTTCGGAACTTCTGGCCCTTGCCTTGCTTCTTGAACTTTGATGCTGGGGTATTCCTCTTCCCTTTATTCCTGAACTCCGTCCTTCCCTGATTCTGATTCATATCCGCCTCTGTCGCTGCGGCTCTTCTTACCAGTTTGTCGAATCGGGGAATGCCCAAGGGAACCATTTTCGACCTCAAACCTCTGGGCCTTCTTCACTTCCTCCTGGACCATCTCCGGTGCATACCTCGATAACTGAAAAAACTTCGTCTCATATTCTCTAACAGTCATATTTCCTTGCTTCAAGCCATGGAACTCCATTGCCTTCTCCTCTTGCACATCCAAGGGGAAGTAGTGCTATCGGAATTCCTCAAGGAAATCTTCCCAAGTGATCTGTCCTTCTCCAAGACCACGCTTCACGGACTGCCACCAAACTCCGGCATCCTTCTCTAGAAAGATTGTGGCGAGACGTACCTTGCTGTCTTCGGGAGTCATCATCACCTCAAACACTGTCTCCACCTGACATATCCAGTCGTCAGCAGATGTGGGATCGGCATGTCCTTCGAAGACTGGCGGTTTCATCCTCCTAAATGATTCCACCATCTTCACTGGATCAGTGTTCACCGCAATTCCTAATGCCTCTTTGTGGCGGCGCTTGGTTCCTTCTAACCTCCACAAATGCTCAAATCATCTGATATACCCGAGTAAATTCTTTCCTTACATCAAGGCCAGTGCTGTTGGCTCCACTGCCTTCGACTTCAGTCTGGTCACTCCGGTTGCTTCTAGTCCTTCCTGCCATCTGAAAGCTAATACATACATAATCAACCAACAATCGTAATGCAAAACCCCATAACACACTAGCATTGGTCAAAACATACTAGTTCCATTCATTTCAAAAAGTTTTTACAATGATTTGTCAACATATAATCACATCATCATCATCACATGGGTTCATACTACACCCATCAAAACAATAGCATGTTAGCCTAGCTATTCAGAAAGGTTGTCATCTATACACATCAAAAGAGATCATATAACACTAGAGGAGTTCACTACTCTCCTGCTCCTGGCGAGTTGCCAACCACGGAGCTATCCCGGGTAGTCATACGGTCTAACAGATCCTGCATGTCGCAGACCTGCGTCCACAGTGCTAGATACCTGCTCTGCAGCTGACCCAGCCTCTCCTCGTATCGGTGCTTCAGCAGTACTACCCTCGTCTTCCATTTCCTTTTGGCCCTTTCTAGCTTGGTCACTCTCCTTTCAGCAGTTATCAATGCCCGTGCGAGGTTCTCAAAGCGATCCCCTAGCTGTCCGTGGCTCCATTTGTAGGCAGCCAACTCCTGGGACATCATGGTGATAACTTGTACTATGGCCATGGGCCGTGGGGGTGGGATGGAAGTAGGGGTGCAGGACCATGTCCATCGGACCATCCATTCGAGTGTCCATTGTCCAAGCTCGACATCTGCAAGAGAAAATATGGGAATTAGTACAGATACAGAAATATTATAAGGCATAAATTATAAAAGCAACATTATGAATTATAACCATCTGCTATCTGAATAAACCTAACTCTCGCAATGCATCTAAGTCTAATTTTTCTGCTATGTCGGACTAATATTTGAAGTCTTCTCTGATACCAACTTCTATAGCACCCCAAATCCCCATACCGGGAACCTGAGACCCTACTCCAAAAGTCGAACTTCAAATAGCCACAATCACAAAAAGTACAGGATAATTTAAAACTTTTACTCCATATAAATGTTATACTTACAAGTGTTACAATGTCCAAATAAGAATTACAAGTTTTACAAAAATATAACAGCACTTGTATCTGTCCCTTGGATCCTTGGACCAACTCGAGCTCTGTAGTACCTGTAGATCGGCTCCGGATACCTATAAGGTGGAGAACGTCAGTACTTCGACTGACGTAAAGCAGATAATAACAGCGATCCTCTAAAATTCAATCACAACCAATAATTTATGCAAAATAGAAAGGTGATGTGCCAAAACAAGGGTTTAATGGATTCGAGTTCTAGTGCAGTGTTATGCCATGACCCTATGACTAGATGCAGCAAACTCACATGCCTGACTCTAATGCAAGCAAGACTTTGGAGCACGAATGCATCCCATACTATATACGCCCCCAAATCTAGCCGTCTTTCTCCACAATTTAGAGATTCGAACCCTTTCCATGCACCCTACTCTTGTACTCAACCAGTTCCCAATAGATTGTCCGTCGCCCATGAAGGTTGCAGCTGGTCGGCCTAGTTCTGCCACTGCAGAGCCTAAGTGGTAGCCGCCACCTGGTACCCGCATACGGACCTCTTCAGAAAGCTGCATTGAATCTGGCCACCCGATCGATTGATTCCCCATGTCCACCTATGGACTGACGCATGCGTGTTCACCCCTGATCGGGTTATGAACTTGTATATATACCACAACACAAAACCCACGTGCAGAGGGACGTGAGCACCTCGGGAGGTCAAATCCTCCTAGCCTCCCATATCTTACTCTAGCAAAGCTTTGGGAATTAACAGATCGAGATACGAGCAGAGGACTCATCCATGAGTGCCGAAACGTATCCCTACGACTGGAAGGTACAACACCGACTATAGTTTACTAGGACTAATGCAATTTTTCAACCCCTTAATATGTCATTCTAACCCCAGCCTTACTCTAATCATTCTGGGTAAACATAAAATTGCTTCCACAGTTGCCTATCAACCTCTGGCCCTGGCGATACCGGTCCGGTTCGCCACTTTCCGGGCTAGGAATTGTCCAGCCTCCAGGCCTACATTCGATGCTGCCCCGACTGTGAATGTATGTTCACCCTTGTAAACTTATAATAATGGCACGGCTCGGATGTCCTATGTTTTGGCGGAAGTTTATAATGTAGGGTTGAGAGGTGCAGGGTATCCCTTACCCTAGTGACTAACTCGAGTCACACATCCCACTCTAGGAGTTAATAAACTTAATAACAGATATCAACCATCCCTAGACAAGAGTAAACAACTCTGATAGTTCACACGGGAAATGCCCTCACAATACTTAGTCAAAACCAAGACTAAGCGACCTACGAGTTTCTTCCCGAAACTTAGAATGCTCATAACTCTCTCGATACAACTCCGATTGGAGTGTACGAGCCCAATTTGGAAAGGTAAGATCCTAGGCTACAACTTCCTAGTTGATCATGAACTTAAATTCAATCATCTAGCTCCCCAAAGTAACCTCTCAAGCCTCAGCTTGCGTGCTTCCTGTGCACGGGCTGCACCTTACCGGTAGCACAAAATGCTACTCATTCATCAGAACGTCACAAACCCAAGTTCTATAGAAAGGTGTGGGTGTCCTAAAAAACTCTTTAGTTGGTCATGAGTCCAAATTATATCCATAGATGATCCTAACACACACATCTCTCACAATTGCACCAAGTCACACAATGGGTCTTTCTAAATCAGAGCACTCAGATCCATTCTAGGTCTCTGTCCAGTATTACAAAAATCACAGTAAATCAACCCTTTACTAGAATTGCATCAAATTGGTCTTGTTGAAAAAAACTAGGTGTCTAATACAACTCTCTAATGAATCAGGTTCTCAAAATGTGCTCTTAATGAGCCTCAATTGTCCAATCTCTTCAGGGTATCCAAACTGGCTGAAACCAGCACAATACATACTCATAAAATCATATTAAATTCCATACTTGTCCAAATGACATAAAATTTATGGTGATGAAACTAGAGGTCGAGGCTCCAAACGACATTAAATCTCATGTCAAAACTCCAAGTATATAGTGAGTTCTCTCTATTTCATTTTAGCACAGAAAGTCATCATGTTCTCCAGTTCAGCTTTAGCTACTGATTAGAGATCAATTTTTATCAAGCCTATAAACTCGTCCAAACATTTTCCTGATTTTTTTATATAATCTAGATGCATGCAAGAATATAGGGTAACAATTTCAGATCAAGAACATGCTCCCATAAATTAGGAAAATTCCAACAACATCAGTCATTCTGTTAACCAATTGTTGATTCTGCCTTATGACACAGTTCTACCATTCTATTTTATTAAAATATCAAATGACCTCAGAAAAATCTGAAATAAATCATTAACTATGTCCACATGTATGTGAACAATCCCTGAAAATTTCATAGTCTAATTATTTGTAGTTTGCTCGCGGAAAAATCTACAATATAGCATTCTGAACCAGTTTTCTTGTTTCAGTTCTGATTTCAACTTCCAAGCTCATAGATGATCATCCTAGTTCATCCTATCATACATGCATGCAAGGAAATCAATTAAAAGACAGAAAAGAAGGTTTATAGAAACTCCCCACCCTTTATTGCTGTAGAGGAATTGATCTCCTTGAGCTTCCTTCCTAAAAATCCTTCCTTGAGACCTTCGTCTTCACTCTCTCTTCCTTCTCTCCTATTTCCTCCTTAAGGAGTTCTGAAATTTCCAGAGCAAGGAGGTGGAATGGAGTGGAGAAATGAGGGAGAAGAGAAGTGGATATGGGCCGGTTTTGGGGCTAAGGGGGTAGTATAGGTTAGTAGGGTGGTTTGGTCAAAACCATGGCTTGAGCCCCTTGTTTTGTGGTTGTTGTGTTGGCTGCCCATCTTAAGTTAAATGTTTCCTACGAGTGCGAGATGAGAGTTTTATCGAGCGTACACAATATATATCCACTGTAGTATCATACAGTGTTATATTTGCATAGGCGTCGTACCGAAAATTATTGTTTATACTAGTATCGGTCCTCCTCGTTCTCGTGCATCTTTTAGAATGCAGTCCTCCCATGAACCGTCCCGTAACCTTAACCACCCACCATGATAGCAAAAATCAAACAAAACCCTGCAATCATGTGCATGCATACCTACAATATACATACATACATATATATACAAGCATCATACAATCCGGGGTGTTGCAGGTTGTGTGTGTCGAAAATAGAAGATTTGATGGTGATCATTATGCAGGAAGCACATACTACCTTGTTATTGGTACACCCTGGAAGTACAAAGATGTACAAGAACATCAAGAAATATTTTTGTGTCCAGTCATGAAGAGGGATGTAGCGGATTTTGTGGCAAAGTGCTTGATGTGTCAGCAGATCAAGGCGGAGAATGAAAAGCCTGGTGGGTTATTGCAACCATTGCCTATTACAGAGTGGAAATGAGAAAATATCAGTATGGACTTTATCACGGATTTACCGAGTCTGAAGGGTAATGACCTAGTTTGGGTGATTGTGAATCGATTGACTATAAACTGACACATTTCTTGTTTATGAAGATTACATGGTCAATGGAGAAATTGGCAGAGGTATACATAGAGGAGATCGTGACACTTCGTGGGGTTCATTTAACTATTGTCTCTGATAGGGATGCAAGGTTCACATCGAGGTTTTGGAAGAGTCTGCAAACTGCTTTAGGAACCAAAACGATCTTCAGTACGGCTTTTCACCCTCTAACAGATAGTCAAACCAAAAGGATTAATCAAGTATTGTAAGATATGTTGAGGTCATGTGTTATGGACTTTGGCAGAAGTTGTTTGAAATATTTGGCACTAGTTGAATTTGCTTACAACAACAGCTATCGGGCCAATATTGGTATGGCGCCATATGAAGCATTGTACGGGAGGAAGTGCAGAATACCCGTATGTTGGTATGAGGTTGGAGAGAGGCAGATGTATGGACCGAAGATTATGACATGGACTTCAGAGAAGATCGTATTCATTTGAAAAATATTGGTCGATGCACAGATCTGACAGAAAAGTTATGAAGATGTTCGACGAAGAGACTTGGAATTTGAGGTTGGAGATACTGTTTTCCTGAAAGTATCGCCAAGAAGGGAGTTATTAGATTCAGAAGAGGTGGCAAATTGGCACTGAGGTACATTGGACCCTACAAGATTCTGAAACGGATTGGTCAGACATCATAAAAGTTGGAATTGCCAGAAGAGTTGGCTCAGGTTCACAACGTGTTCCACGTATCGATGCTAAGAGAGTACATACCAGATCGGAACCATCAGTTGCACGAGATACCAGAAGGATTGCAGCTAAGTTTGAGTTATAAGAAATTGCCTATGGAAATCCTGGATCGTCTGGAGAAAGTGTTACAGAATAAAGTCATACCGATGGTCAAGGTACTGTGGTAGAATCAGCTGTTTGAGAAAGATACGTGTGAATCTGAAGATAGCATGAAGAATGAGTTTCCAGAAGTGTTTGTGTAGGTTCCCTATTTTGCTGTCTGTTTTTCCCATACTAGCAGTTGTTCTGAGGACAGAACACTTCTAAGGAGGGAGTAATGTAACACCCCAAAAAATAAAATGTGTTACTTTAAAGTAATTAATTGATATATTTTTTTCGACTATTTTGACTATCTTGTGAAACTATTGTTTTTGCACGTGCAGAATGCGTGCAACTAATGTGAAATTCAAATTCTAAAATTTTTGAGTCAAAAGTTAATTCTTCTCATTAGATTACATAATTTGTTATTTTTAAATTTATTTTGAATGAGTAGAACTATTTTTGAAATTGTTAAAAGAAATAATTTTGGGGCCAGCTCAAAATTAAAATTTAAAATTTCTAAATTTCTAATTTGGGGCCGGCCAAGTGTGAGGGATTAGAAGATAATATCATGAGCAAATTTGAATTGGTTTATATATGGAAAATACCTACTTGATTTGCTAAAAAATTTAACTTGGGATCTTTGAGGACTTTATTGTAAAATTTCCTCAAGAAACCCTAATCCTAAATCCCGGCTATATATTAGAAAGGAAAACAGTAGGTTTCGGCCACTTTTTGTTCTGGCTTGTGGGTGAATTTTGGCGTCTTGGAGAGAGTTTTGCATAAGGAGGAGAAGTTCTTTGTAGGAAATTTGTTTGTTTCAAAAAATGAAGGGGTCTTTATGGAAGCAAATTGACTCATTAAACGAGGAATGAGATATGGCAGAGTTATTGTGGATGAATAAATGTTTTATATTTGATATCAGAGGATTCTAACTGAGGTGTTCAATTATGTTACGATATTGTGGAAAAGTGGTGTTTCCAGAAAAGAGTAAAAGAAAAATGTTTTGATAATTGAACCATGTGGTGGTTCTTATCGGAACTTAGGGTTATTATGGGAACCCTAGAAAGATGGGGTTAATGTATTTGTGTTGTGAGCACTAAAGGCTAAGCAGGAACCTAGAAATCGGCAGTGAATAATTTGATTATGGGAATTAGCCTGGGGGCTAATGTTCCTAGTTTTGTGGAGTTAAGTCTGGTAGGGTGGAATTAGCTCTAGGTGGCTCGGTTACTCCTATTTAAACATAACGACAGACACTAGTTGGAGATGTGATGAAACAAAAGAAAACGTGAGTATGTGGGCCCCAGGATGATCCACAGAGTGAGATATTCCCTAGAATTCTGGGATGAGGGATGAGTGAGGCCCCAGGATGTTCTCCGGAGTGGGATTGATATCAACTATTCCGGGATGATAGAGACACTCATGGGATATTTGTGCAAAGAGGGTTCCAGGATGACCTACTGAGTGAGGTATTCTCTAAAAGATTTTCCAGACGAGAGGAGAGGGCCTCCAGGATGATCTGTGGATAGAGTCTGACCTCCAGTATTCCGGAGCGAGAACCAACACTTGCAAAATGTCTAAATCTCGTAGTAGTCATGGTCGTAGGTTGCATAGTGCGGGATCGAACCCTGAAATGTGGGCTAGCCCTCGGACCTATGTTGTCTGGGCAACATAAAATCCGAACAAGCATGCATTAGTAAGCATCGTAGGCATTTGTGTCTTCCTTGAAAAACTGTTTTATGCACTTCTGTTTGTTTGCATGACACATATGTGTTCTTTCAGTTTCAGTATTTAATGTTGATTTGTAATTCTTTTACTATCGATTTATTCTGTGAGAAAAGCGAATGGTTGTGAGATATTGGAGTCGCTTCTTTAATCAGCGCAGCGTCAGTTATATGTAATTGAAGGGCCCACTATTTGTCAATTTATATTGTAGGATTGGCAAGTTAGTGGCTTAAAGGAGTTAAAACTTGGGTTATGAGGAGAGTGAGTTTAGATCATTGATTCAGGTTGTATTAAGAGTCTAGTAATTTTCTGTTGTGCAATGTATTGGGTATTGATGTAAAGAAACTTTAAATTTTCTTGTATTTTGTGCTGTGTTGGGTTTACATTGAAGTAAAGATTCTGGATTTGTGTGTCGTATTTCCTATTATGAAATTCGGGCCGCAAAATTTTCAAACTCCACAACATTGAGCACCTTCACCATCGACACAACAAAGCTCAAGGTGAAAAGCTATAGCTCGACGAGATAGATCCATAGCTCGACCGTAGCTTGAAGCTCCATAGCTCGACCGTAGCTCGGAGCTCCATAGCTCTACCACGGAGAGCCTGAGCTCAACCAATAGCTTCACAGCTCAAAGAGGGTCATAGCTCGACCATGGAAAACCATAGTCCGACCAAAGCAAAGAGTGATCATAGCTCAACGATGGAGCAACACCATAGCTCGACGATAAGGTGGTATAACTCGACGAGATAGCTCCATAGCTCGACCGTAGCTCAAAGCACCATAGCTCGACCAAGATCAGAGCTCGACCGCAAACCAAGCTCACTCGAAACTCATAGTTCGACAGTGACTAAACCCATAGCTTGACGAGGACATGGTAGCTCGATAGAGATTGAAGGCAAAGCTTCGAGAACCAAGCCTTGAAGTTTCGAACGAAGCACAAACCGATGAAGCTTCTTCTTCCAAAACCCATGATCGACGGGGTTGTAGCTCGACGGCGAAACAACCCAAATCTCGACACCTGTGGTAGCTCGACGAAAGAAAAAGGCCATAGCTCAACCAAGATCAAAAGCCCATAGCTCGACAAAACCGTCGGTCGAGCTAGGGGGTCTCCACAGCCACTGCTAGCCTTTAGAATCACTCAAAAATTCGCGCTCGAGCCTGATCAACGAACCGGATGAAAATTATTCGCATCTCCCTTCTTCTTCTTCAGATTTCAACCGCCAGGTCATGGTGAAACGTGCACAAGCATGTGATCAACATACCACGATTTTGCCACATCCCTCAACGACTCCACAGCCGCACACCTTACTCAGCAGGCGAGCAATTACATATGATCAATGGTTTAGATCGCTTTAGAAAGCGCACCGATGAGGTAATTCATTAAAAATCCCTAGAAATTCATTTAAAATTCAAAATTTTAATTAGGAAATCCAAAAATAATTATTTAATTCTGAAAATTAAATGAAATT
The DNA here is from genome assembly GCA_017893485.1 of Hemerocallis citrina. NCBI lineage: Eukaryota > Viridiplantae > Streptophyta > Magnoliopsida > Asparagales > Asphodelaceae > Hemerocallis > Hemerocallis citrina. The sequence goes on from CM030359.1 coordinate 78,634,494, forward strand.
TCTAAAAATTAATTTGAATTTGGGTTTATTAATTAAAAAGTTCGTAAAAGAGATTTTAAATTGGGGAAATTTTATTTTTAAAATCCAGAAATTTTGGAAAAGTTCAAAATTTCGAAAAGTTCCTGAAAAATCTAGGAAAATATTCGCCGCCTTCAGAAGTATCTGATCAGTTCTAGGTATCTCCAATACACCCTGAAAGCTAAGATTTTACTCCAGTGTTCTAAAATAAGGCGAACTACTTTCCGAAAGCCAAGAAAATTTTCTCTTGGGAGTGGGGGGTTTATGATAATGGTAAAAATTTTAGCAAATCAGAGCTGTACGATTCCAACACAGATCTCAAATCTTCTATTTTTCATAACAGATCTCTGTTCGGGCCTTCTTCAAGCTCACCTACAAGACATGGGCCACCTTCATGCCGATTAAAATTGACATATTAGGCCCACTAGGAGAGACATTCTACCTATTAGAGCATCCACGGTCATTTGCTTTTTTCCCATTTTATTCATTTTGGGGTACCGTAGCCGACACAGTCGTCGGCTATTTTGCCATTTTTTAGCAAAATGGCTACAGTAGAAAGGTATAAATAGCATTCGAAATAGCAAAATGCATATTATACCTAACGAAACATCATGTGTCTTCTCGATTATTTAAATATATTTTTAAATAATCGGACGGAACATGATGTTTCGTCCAAAGTAAAAAAAATTAAAAAACAAATAAAAAACTCAGTTATATGCATATAATGGCTGGACGAATTCGTCCAGGCCGTTGGGTCACATTTCCTAAAAAAAAAAATTTGCAAATTACCATCATCGGTTACTGGGTGAAATTATTTAAATTTTGTTTTTGCAATTTTGTAAATGTTTTTGCAAATATTTTGCCAAAAAACCTCCTTAAAACCGGGACCATATTTCGTCCGGCCATTTTGCATTTTTTTCCTTTTGGGACGAACCATCATGTTGTTTCGTCCCGTATATTTTATTAATATTTTCTCAGTTTCTACCTATATAAATTATTTTTTAATCACAAACGAAACATCATGTTTCGTATTTTTCTTTTTTAACGGATTTATGCATTTTTTTGCCTTTTTCACGACTGCAGCGTTTCGTCAAAATGGATCGATAAAATATGCATTTTTCCATTTTTTTACCTCAAACGACTGTGGATGCTCTTGGGGCTGTAAGTCAAATATCTTATTCCCAAATAAGAGAGCTTATCTCTTGAGAGGGATATTCAAATAGGAGATAAGTAATTTATATTGATCTAACAGATTCATCTCAATCTCCTAAACTGTTTCTCAGGCTTATAAATACCCTCCCCCCTCCTCAGTCAGAAGGTAGTCAACAATTGGCAATTTCTCTCTCAAACTCTCTTTCTCACTTTCTGGTTCTGACTTAAGCTTTGTAGGGTCTGTCGCTGGAGCCACCCCCGGTGTCAGTCTTTTTGGAGATCCATAGGCCGCATCAGCAATCGTTGGATTCAGATCACGGTGTTCAATTAAAGATCCAGATCCACTCTCAAGAGCTCTAACCATTTTTTAAGGCAAGGATCAAAGGTCTGATCTTTAGTAGTTTCCATCAATTATAAACCCACTATCTGATTGCTGCCGCACCAAAATAATCAGCTACATTCCTTATTCTGGAAAGTGCAAACAAGGCGGTAGCTAATAGCCTATTCCTCTTCTCTGGATTCACAATGACCTTCACCACTTGATCAATGGAGTATGCACTACAAGACAAGTGGTCTACTCTGGTATATCGATTCCGGCATTTATAGTAAAATGTCGACATAGAGGGTCAGATTAATTTTTTTAATATGCTCTACCCCGACGTTTTTGAAAATCGCCGGGGTAGCTTAGCTCTACCCTAACGTTTTCCCGTACAAACGTAGGGTAGAAGGGCTTTTAAATTTCCTAAATCTCCTCCCCCCAATTCAGTATTTCCCTCCCCCTCAACCAAACCCTAACCCAAATTTTGATCTCCCCATCGCCGTCGCCCTGCTCCTCCCGTTGTTGTCTGCCCCACCATTGTTGGCACCCATCGTCATTCCCCGTCTCCATACGTTCTCTCCCCATTCTCACAAATGAAACCCAAAATTCATGTAATATCCCGGACGGATATTACCGTATATAAATTATTATTTTATTATTATTTTGTTTTAATTCCAAAATTAGAATATTTTGGTGATTTTCAATAGGGTTGCTCCTAGACATTATCTGTATCCAGATATCGGTCAGTATATATCCGTATTGTATCAAATTGATACCGTGATCTTCCGAACTAATAATAAAATTTATTTTATTATTATTTCCAAGATTTAATTATTTTTATGCGGATTATGCGAAGATTTTCCGGTATACGGACATATATGCGCACATACGAGTAATATGTCGATTAGTGCATTATACGAATTATGTATTGTGTATTTTGGTCAACACTTATTTTGCTATAACCTAGTAGGGATGGTTAAGGGTTTGATTAGGAGGATTAACCTAGGTTAAGTATACATGAGAAGGTTAAGAAAAACCCTTCTAGAAACTCCCCTCCCTCACATAACACCTCCCCACACCATACCCTACACCTCACCCCTAATCCCTACATGGTATGGCCGGCCACCCCCCTTGGGGTTATTTTGTGCCAATGTGGTGCACTTACCACCTCCCATTCCCTCCTATAAATACCCCCTCCTTCTCCTCCTTCTCTCATTTTAGAAAACAAAAGAAAGAAAGAAAGAAAGAAAGAAAGGAAAGAAAAAAAAAGAAAGAGAGAAAGTCTCATACTAACAAGAGAGTTCTTCTTGTAGGTTTAGTGGAGATTTCTAAAAGCTAGGGGAAGGAGAAGTTTTACTAGCTAGTTCTTCCATCAAAGAAAGAAACAAGGTGGGGGTTTCTTCATGCTTTTTGTTTGTTTGTTTGTTTGCTTGTTTGTTTGTTTGTTTGTTTTGTTGCTTGACTTCTTCTTCTCATCCTCTTGTTTTGTTTTCTTGGGGTTTTGATGGGTGTGTTGTTGTGTGTTGAATGTTGTGATCAATAAAAGAAAGAAAGAAGGTAGTAGTAGTACTACAAAAGAGCATATAAAGATCACATCTTTGGTATTGTAGTTGTTGTTTTGTATGTTATTGGACTAAAAATTCACATATGGCATATGAACATTGAACATACAATCATTGTTGGTTGTAGGACTTAGTATACATAAGCATATGAGCATTTTACAACCATTGTGGGTTGTAGGACTTTGATTAAACATTGGACTAATAATAATAAGTGTATGTTTATTGTAATAAAAAGGTCCTTTTGTTAACCACTAGTTGTAGAAAATTAAAAAGATCTTTCTTTTTTTTACTAAACACTAGTTGTAGATTAAAAAGATCTTCTCTTTTTAATAATCACTAGTTGTAGATAAAAAGGATCTTCTCTTTTTATTAATCACTAGTTGTAGATTAAAAAGATCTTTTCTTTTATTGATCACTAGTTGTAGCTATTAAAAAGATCTTTCTTTTAATCACTAGTTGTAGAAATATTAAAAAGATCTTTCCTTTTTAATCACTAGTTGTAGAAATAAATGAAAAAGATATTTTCTTTCATACTCACTAGTTGTAAAGTAAAGTAAAATAAAAATGATCTTTCTTTTATCACTAGTAATAATAAAGACTAGTAAGTAACTATGTAGTAGCATGCTAATTTAATAAAGTAGTAATAGTATGTTGATTAATAAGGTAGTAGTAGTAGTAGTAAGTTGTATGTTGTGATTTTGATGAGAATAAAGTAGTAGTATGTAGTAAGTAATTATAGATGTTTTATGTCCACTAAGTAGTAGTAGTAGTAAGTTGTATGTTGGGTTCTTGATAAGAATGAAGTAGTAGTAGTAGTAGATAATTGTGTGTTATGCTTTGATTAAAATAGGAGTAGTAGTAGTAGTAAAATGTTGTAGGATCACTTCTAAAAATATTTAGAAGCAATATTCATGCTTCAAATGTTGTAGGATCACTTCTAAAAATATTTAGAAGCAATATTCATGCTTCAAATGTTGTAGGATTAATTCTAAAAATCCTACCATGCTTAGACTACTTTGTTTATGCTTAAGAAGTTGTAGGATTAATTCTAAAAATCCTACCATGCTTAGACTACCTTGTTTATGGTTAAGAAGTTGTAGGATTAATTCTAAAAATCCTACCATGCTTAGACTACTTTGTTTATGCTTAAGGAGTTGTAGGATTAATTCTAAAAATCCTACCATGCTTAGACTACTTTATTTATGCTTAGGATGTTGTAGGATTAATTCTAAAAATCCTACAATGCTTAGACTACTTTGTTTAGGCTTAAGAAGTTGTAGGATTAATTCTAAAATTCCTACCATGTTTAGATTAGTCTAATTCATGTTAGAATGTTGTAGGACTTTTTCTAAAAATATCCTACCATGCTTTCATGCTTAGTTAGTTGTAGGATTGTTTCTAAAAATATCCTATCATGCTTTTATACTTGAGATGTTGTAGGATTGTCACTAAAAATATCCTACCACGCTTTATGTTTAGAATGATTGTCGGACACAATCTAAGAGTTTCTTACCATGCTTAGATTATTCTATTTATGCTTAGGATGTTGTAGGATAAATTCTAAAATTCCTACCATGCTTAGATTATTCTATTTATTTATGCTTAGAATGTTGTAGGATGCCATCTAAGAGTTTCCTACCATGCTTGGATTAATTTCATTATGCTTAGGATGTTGTAGGATCCATAATAAAATTACTTACCGTGTTAGTTTAATTGTAGGTATGTAATATACCATGCTAGTTAATTGTAGGTAAGTGATATACCATACTAGTTTAATTGTAGGTATGTGATATACCATGTTAGTTTAATTATAGATATGCCATGCTAGTTTAACTACAAGTAAGTTGTATGCCATGCTAACTTAATTGTAAGTTGTATGTCATGCTAGTTTAGATTGTGAGTAAGTTGTATACTATGCTAGGTTATATGAACACTCATGTTTACATGGTACCCATGCTTAGATAAGTGTTGTTCATGCTATGTTAGTGGATGAGCATGATTCATGCTAAGTAAGTAGGTATCGTGCTAATTATTGATCATGTTAAGTTAATGACATCCATACTATGATATTGATGCTTAGAGTAAAGGAACTACCCATGGTTAGTCGTAGTGACTTTATGTTGTGTTCTATACCATGCTAAAGTTCAAATACTTGCTTAGAATGTTGTAGGAGTAGTGTTAGAACTGCCTACTATATCTTGGAATGTTGCTTGTTCATACTAGTTGGGTTGTGGTGATTAGTCATGATAAGTAGTAAGCTTTCATGATCAATTTGTAACCTACGCTTGACTATAGTGGAATTCATGTCTAGGTCATAAGTGATTTTCATGCTTGAGCTCGATGTAAGCATAAGCATTAATCACATTCATACATAGGAGTATCATGGTGGTTGAGTTATATGATTAGATTGTCGTAGGAAGATGCTTGCAATTGTGTGCGTACTTAAGGCGCTATAGGTTGAAGTAATAGGGATTAGGAAGACCACTAATGATAGCTAGTCCGATAAAGGCTGTTATGTCGCCTTCGGATTCTTCCATAGTAGAACACCGATCATAGACTATTGGTAGATCCCTCTGTTGCTTCTAATAATAGATGACCAAGTTTGTTAGTAAGCACGTTTGGTTGCTTCTAGGATTGATTACTTGTATGGTTGTTTGCATATGGTTGTGCTCGTACGTGGCTCGACTGGCCCGTATGTAGCTGTGGGTCTCATACGTAGCTTAGTTGGCTCGTATGTAGGTTGTTGTCTCGTACGCGGTCCGACCGGCCCGTGCGTAGCTGTTGGTCTCATACGCGGCTTATTTGGCTGGTATGTACGTGGTTATCTCCTACGAGGCCCGCCTGGCTCGTAGGTAGTTATTGTTTCATACGTAGCTTATTGGCTCGTATGGGGTTGTTACTCGTGTATAGCTTGTTAGCTAGTACACAGTTCGTTGTGCTCGTCTAGGGTGATATTACCACCCTAAGGGCTATCGACCATCAAGACATATGATTTCTTACCCTAAAGAACTGTGGAGGAGTCACTCTTTGTGTACCGTCGAATCTTAACCAGGGTAGGTTAATCGAGGACCGGAGTATAGACAAAATCCAAGTCTAGGGTAGCGGCATGCGTGTATATTCGCACGGCCAAAGTCTTGGATCGATGAGCCACGAACCGGATCCTGAGGGATTCTGGTAAGTCTAGGTTGAGCAGCCTAGTAGAGTTGTCTTGCGAACCTAATTTAAGGCCTAGCATGTTATGTTTATAATGTTATCGTCCCTAGGATCGTCGAGTCAGGGACATCATTAGGATAGTGACTTATGAAGGTCATTTTGCTCAGACCCTTGCCGAAGAGAGAGGAGTTGGTTGTAGGGGGTACCTTACGACCAACTTGCCCCTTGAGGGAGGCCTTAGGTGGTGACATTGGGTTGTACCTTCCCGTCAAAGGGATACGTACGGTGGCGTCTCACAAGTTGGGAGCACGGGTTGCGTATCTTGCTCTGTTAATTCCTGAAATACCGTGGCTGGGGTGCCACAGGATGCATGGTGCAGTCCTGTGCTTGCTAGACCCCAGAGGGTGCCACAGGGTAGGCTTCACGCTGCCCTGCGCTTGCGAAACCCTATAGTTTGATTTTGGAACGATGCCCGATATATTGGGATCGAGTGAGGTCCGGCATGCCGGGTAGTAGTGGAAAACGGAGACACCATAAGCAGACTGCATAGGGGGGACTTGACCCCTTCTGCAACCTCACAGAGTCATGGAGTATTGTCAGGAACAGGTCGTGTACAATTAGAATGCGTAACGCGGGTTCAAATCCCTATATATGGAGAAACGGCTTGAGATGGGGTCGCATGTAGTATGGGATGCATGTTGATTCCGGAGACTTGCTGACTTTAGAGTAGGAAGCGTCCTAGTTCTACCTTCCTGTCAAAGGGATACGTACGGTGCTATCTTACAAGTTGAGGACACGGGTTGCGTATCTCGCGCTATTAATTCCTGAAGTACCGTGGCTGGGGTGCCACAGGATGCATTGTGCAGTCCTGCGCTTGCGAAACCCCAGAGGGTGCCACAGGGTAGTCTTCGCACTACCCTGCGCTTGCGAAATCCTATGGTTTGATTTTGGAACGATGCCCGATATACTGGGATCGAGTGAGGTCTGGCTTGCCGGGTAGTAGTGGAAAATGGAGACACCATAAGCAGACTGCATAGGGAGACTTGACCCCTTCTGCAACCTCACAGAGTCATGGAGTATTGTCAGGAACAGGTTGTGTATAATTAAAATTCATAATGCGAGAAACGGTTTGAGATGGGTCACATGCAGTATGGGATGCATGTTGATTTCGGAGACTTGCCGTCATTAGAATAGGAGTATCCTAGTTCTATTTAAATATCGCGTTAGAGTCTAGTCATAGCACTCACGAACACTTAAACTACACCAACACCATTGCTATATTTTGTATATTGTTTGGGAGATTCGCTGCTATATGATCAGCCTTTAAGCGTCAGTGAATACTGACGTCCCCACTTCCATATGTACTGGATCGCCGAAGTACAAAGGCGAGATTCAGGAGGACTCAAGGCAAGGAAAGCAAGGAGTCAGTGTTATGTTTAGTTCCGCTACAGTATATGTATTGATTATCTATTAGTTGAGAAGTACTCAAGTGAGAGTTATCAAGTGTTGTTCTTCATTCCTTGTACTCTGATGTAAATTGATGAAGGTTGTAATACTTGGGTTTGTAAAGGCATTATTGTAACTCTATTGTAATGTATTGCAATTGTATAATGTTCAGACTTGTAATATATTGGGTATTGAATAAAAAGTTTTAAATTCTCCTGTTTTTCTGTGTATTGTGACTAATTGAAGAAAAGATCTTGGCTCATGTCACGGTTTCCTAGTATATGGAAATCGGGGCGCTACAATTCAACCCAAAACCAAAATTTTGACCCCCCCCCCCCCCTCGCCGTCTCCTTATTGTAAGTAACCCTATCCTTAATTTTAATTCTTTCTATTGTGTTATGCAGTTATATAAGCACATCAATGGTTATTGGGTAGGTAAAAGTAGAAAAAGGCAAAGTGGGAGGAAGATTCTCATATAAAAGAATTAGAGTGAGTTAGTCAAGTTAAGCCTTATCAGTGGTCAGTTCTTTTTTATACTTAGGAAAAAACATCATTACTTTTCTTTACCTGTTATGCTTATATATATATATATATATATATAGTGAGTAATGTTCCGTTGTGCACTAGGCTTCCGTGTGCACTCGGCTTTCCCGCCTTCGTATCGACGATCCGAACCGTTCACATTGATCTACACATCTAAATTAGTCTAAATATATAAAATCAAATCAATTGAAATTATCCATTGATGTGTTACAAAATTGTATGGTTGAAAATCGTTGTTTTGTATAGTCACACGATGGATGGGCACAACGGAACATTTCTCTCTCTCTCTCTCTCTCTCCAAATATATATATATATATATATATATATATATATATATATATATATATATATATATATAAGAAGTCTTTAGTTGCGCACCCCTCTCTTGCGCGCTCTCATGCGCACCGTACCTTAGCTGTCTGATCTTCATCATGATCATGATGAAGATCTGATGGCTCTCCTTCTCCCGCTCTCTCCCTTATTGAAGATGGGGGTAAACTAGGAAAATCACCCCCATCTGATGGCTATCCTTCTCCCGTTCTCTCCTTCCCTGCTGTCTCTCTCTTTCTCTCCTTCCCCAAATCGATAAAGTGAAAAAAACCCTAGCTACTTCTCCGACCTGATCTCTTCTCTAAATCGAAGAGCCAAAAATATTTTTCCCAAATCGAAGATCCGTTGCTCCTCACCCTAAACTCTCCTTTCTGCTGCTCTTGGAGTTTCCCCCAAATTGAAAGCCTAGCTCCCCAAATCGCATCCCTTTTCCCGAAAGAGAAATGAAGAAACCCTCTTCTTTTACACAAATCGAAACCCGTTGCTCCTCCCCCTAAACCCTCCTTTCTACTGCTCTTAGATATCCCCCCAAATCGAAACCCTAGCTCCACAAATCGCAGCCCTCTTCCCGAAAGCTAAATCGAAGAAACCCTCTCTTCCCTAAATCGAAGAAACCTAATTCAACCCCCTCGCTTACCGTACGCCACTGCTCGCTTGCTTCCATTTTCGTCCGAAAATCTACCTCCTGACGGCCTACCATATCCCGACGGTCTCAGTTATATTTTTTTCTTCATCTTCCTCTTTGATTAGAACAAGATGTGTTTGCGAGGTGAGAGTGTTTTTCATTTAATAAATTGTTGGGGAAAATTTTTCAATTGAGATTTCTACTTCGGGAAAAAAACAATCTTTTGTGAGCTAAGAGTGTTTTTCACTTGTAGTTCAAGATTGCAGTGATAAAAGCAATCCGTTCAATGGATTTAAACCATGTTGTATCCTCTGAAAATTTAAATATGTCTTTATGATTCATTTCGTGAAATTTGATTATATATTGCTAATTTTTAATAGGTAAGGAGAGTGGGGAAGGTTGCTCACAACTCGGTGACAATTTTTTGTTAGTACAAGAAGGTGATTTTACACCCATAGTTGACGAGTATCTAAACCAAAGCTAGGTATGACATTTGATACCCTTGTAGAAGCAGAACATTTTTATGATAGTTATGCAAAATGTGGTGGGTTTCAAATGCATAAGGGAGGTCAAAAACTCAAGGATGGTGAGGTAGTGGACAAGATGTTTCTTTGTAATAAAGCAGGGGTGTCGAAATTTAAGAATAATGAAGTTAGGATGGGAACTACATCTAGAACTGCTGGCAATGCTTTGGTTCGTGTGAAATTAAACAAATTAGAAAATTTATGGTCATTTTATTCATTTCATGAAGTACACAAACATTCTTTCACCTCGCCCGGTAGACGACATTTGTTGTCGCGAAATCGTGTTGTGTCTAGTTCAGATAAACTATTCATGGAACAACTTTCGGGTGCTAATATTCCTACATGCAAACAAATGATTTTTTTTTTGAAAATATTAGTGGGGCATATGATAATGTTGGATTTACTAAAACTGATGCTAGAAATCATGAAAGAAACTTGAGGGAGTCGGTGAAAGGTCATGATGGTCAAATGTTGATTGACATTTTTCAATGGCAAAAGGAAAAAAAATCCTTCATTTTTTTATGCATTCGAGCAAGATGAGTGTGGCAGATTGTCTCATTGTATTTGGGTGGATGGAATTGCTCGGATGAATTATGAAGAGTTTGGTTATGTAATTTCCTTTGATGCAACACATAGTACAAATCTCTACGGAATGCTATTTGTTCCATTTGTTGGAATAAATCATCATTGGCAGTCAGTTTTTCTGGGTTGTGGTTTGATTCCAAATGAAACAGCTTCCTCTTTTGTTTGGTTATTTGAAAAATGGTTAGGACTCATGAAACATGCTCCACTTGGCATTGTAACGGATCAAGACCGCGGGATAGGTGCTGCAATAAAACAAGTTTTAGAGGTATTGATGAAGGCAATGGCACGAATTTTGGCAAGAATATTAGAGGCAATGATGAAGGCAACGGAAATTTTTTTTCATCCCGCTATTGTGAGTTGAGTAACTTAGCAAAACAGTTTGTTGAGATTGGATTAGCTTTCGATGAAAGTTACGCGTTCATGCATGAAAACATGCTAAAGTGTATTGAAGGCTTTGTTCCTACGCAACCTCAAAGTAGGGCTGCAAACGAATCGAGCTATTCGAAGCTATTCGGCTCGAGCTCGATCAAAGCTCGGTCAAAGCTCGGCTCGAATCGAGCTCGAGCAGAGCTCGAGCTCAAAATTGAGCTCGTTTCGTAAACGAGCCGAGCTCGAGCTTTATTTTTATATTTTTTAAGGCTAAGATCGCAAGCTGTTCGTCTCGAATATGGTCAAAGCTCGGTCAAAGCTCGGCTCGAACCGAGCTCGAGCTCAAAATTGAGCTCATTTCGTAAATGAGCCGAGCTCGAGCCTGAAGGTATTCGGCTCGGCTCGGCTCGATTGCAGCCCTACCTCAAGGTAGTGGAGTAGCCAAAGGTAGTGGAACACGACCTTAAAGGAAGGACTTGCTATTGTCTCAAGTTTCCTTTGAAGAGCCAAGCCAATACAAAACTAAGGGAAGACCAAGTGGAAAGTGGTTGAAGCCAATGCGAGAGAAAACTAGAAGTAAACCAAGAAAGTGCAATTATTGCGGTTTACGGGGGCAAGCCCTCGATGCAAGAACTTACCCAAAGAAGCTTGATAGGTATGTCTAAGTATCTCAACTTTCATATTAGTTGTTTAAATTTGGATATTGTTCGTGACAATGTTTTTCTTTATTTTTCTTTTGTTTAGTGTGTTCAATGCAAAAGAAGTGGATTCCTCTAGTGAAGAAAATTCCGATGACACTGCGGATATAATGAACTAAGGAAAGTGTTTGATTCAGTGTTATGTTATAAATTTAGTTCCATTGTATATTTTTTTTCTGCTGTTGTGTTTGTAGGCAGTGATGAAAAGTCAAAATGTTCAAATTCAATTATGTGTTTCCGCCACCTACCAAGTCAAGTTTAATTATGTGCATCACTTCTTACGGGTGAGTATGTTGGCTGATTGTATGTTCAGTCTGTTTCAGTTTGGTTCCATGGTTGAGCTTTTTTTGTTGTTGTTTAATTAAGTAGGAGTATTCATGGTAGTGACTGAAGAACAGTAAAACTTTTATGCATGTTTATAATAGGTAGAACTCACTGAATACTTGGAATATGGATGTGATCTTTTTTGCATGTTATACATGGTGATATCTAGTTTCTGGAAATGCAAATTTGATGACCATTGGCTATGCATGTGGTTTATTATGAATATTTAAGTGAGCATTGTGCATAACTCAGTCAGTATTGACACCCTATTAAGATGGTACCTTTATAGCTCTATATGAACAGAATTTGAGGAAGTGTACAACTAGGAAGTTGTAGTAGACACCATGAGCTTTTCAAAAGCCCTATGTCAAAAAAAAATTGTAAGTAGAATAATAGATATGATTTTTTCAAGTTGGGACAGAACCCATATTTTGAGCAATAGGCTTTGTTTGTGTAGTGCAATATGTGTGGTTCTATATACCTGAGAGAGATGACTGTTTTACAGTATTCAAATGAAACAATTTGGATTGATGATCAACTAGGAAGTTGTAGAGGACATTCACATCTTTTCATAGAACCGGGATTTGTATCATTCCAATGAGCGAGTAGATTTTTATGCTACCGGTAAGGTGCATCCATTTTATAGAAAGTACACATGCTGAGGTTTGTGAGGATGTTTTGAGCACTGAGATGATTGAATCTGATGTGATGATCAACTAGAGAGCTGTATCCTAGGTTCTTAGCTTTCCAGAATGGGCTAGAACACCCAAATCTGAGATGTATTGTGGAATTTATGACCTTTGTATGTTTCAGACAGAAATACCATAGTTTGGTTTAGTCATGGTTTTTGACTAAGTGTTGGGAGAACCTTTCCCCTCTTGCAAATAAGAGTTGATAACTTGTTATTTTGGATAATTGGTGTTATTTTACTGGTCTTGTTGGTGTTTGACTCATGTTGAGAAGGTTGTGACTTGGGTTAGTCACAAGGGTAGGGTGATGCCGTACGTCTATCGACCCTAATATTTGAACTTCCGCCGTCCGAATTGGTGCCTTTGGGTTGTATTCATGCCGGTTAAAGATGAATGCGGGCCATGGTGAGGGACAAATTCCAAACTAGGGGAAGTTGCGAGCAGGACATTGTGTCACCGGGACCGCGAGTCGATAGGCAGGATTGTGGGAGGAACCCTTTATGTTACCTGAATGATTAGAGTGAGTCTTGGATTAGAGTGATGTATTAGGTGTATGAACATTGCATTAGTACTAGCAGACCATAGTCAGGTGTTATACTTTTCTTGTCGTAGGGATATGGATTTGGTTCTCAGGTTTTGAGTTCACGGCTCCCGTATCTCGATCTGTTAATTCCCAAAGAGCCGGGGTAAGGAATGGGGAGAGTAACTCTTGTCGGATATGGGGATTTTACCCTCGAGGCCGTCGTGTTCCTATGCACGTGGGTATTGTTTTTATATTATCTTGATGTCATGGTACATGGTTTTGTCTTGGAAGGTTTTTCAATGCTTTTTGAGTGAGGTCCGTGCGCGGGTACTAAGTGGCAAACGCGACTACCACTTTAGGGACTGTAGTAAGGGACTAGACCGAGTGAATGTAACCTCCTCAGACACAGAAATCTATTGGGAACAGGATGAGTACAAGAGTAGGATGCATGGCGAGGGTTCGAATCCCTAAAGTGGAGAAAGATGGCTAGATTTGGGGACATATGTAGTATGGGATGCATGCATTTCCAAAGTCTTGATCGCGTTAGAATAAGACATGTGATTGATGCATCTAGTTGTAGAATCATGGCATACAACAACACTATAACCCGAATCCATTAACCCTTAGTTTTCACATCACTTTTCTCTTTTGCATAAATTATGGTTGTGGTTGCTAGTTTGAAGATCGCTGTTATTATCAGCCTTGCATCAGTCGAAGTACTGACGTTCCCCACCTTGTAGGTATCCGAAGCCGATTCACAGGTACAGTAGAGATCGAGTCCGTCCAAGCATCCAAGCGATATATTCAAGTGTTATTATATTATTTGTAAATCTTGTAATTTTTATTTGGATATTTTAACACTTGTAAAGGTAACAATTATATGGAATAAAAGTTTTCAATTTTCCTATAATTTTCTGTGATTGTGACTATTTGAATTTTGACTCCTGCAGTAGTGTCTCAGATTTCCTGTTTAGGGATTTGGGGCGTTACATACGATAACTACTATGAGGTTTAAACACTTTGCAAGTATTGACTCTCGCCCTTGGAATACTGGAGACCAATCCCTCTCCGTGGATCATTCTGTGGCCCTTACTTCTATCGTCCCAGAATACTGGGGATTGTGTCACTCCGCAGGTTATTCTGGAGCCCTCATTGCAGCATCCCATGAGCGTTACCCTTATCCCAGAATACTGGAGATCGTTCCCACTCTGTGGATCATTCTATGGCCCTTACGTCCATCGTCCCGGAAAACTGGGGACCGTCTCTCTCCAAGGATCAATCTGGAGTCCATAACTCATGTTTGCACTCATTTCTTCATATCTCCAACTAGTTCCTTGTCCTCAAGTTTAAGTTATGATTATTAAAAGCTAGAGTTTAGCTTACCCACTAGTCTTAAAAAAACACTGAGACAGTCAAACCAACTGGTTACTTCTCCCAATTTCATAGATTTCAACTGCCGGTAATCTGGGCCTCACTCACCCTAGAATAACAACCGTCTAAACTGAGACCACAAAGGTTACATCTAACCTCATCAAGATAAATCATTTCTTTATTCACAATATCTCTCTAATATACATTTCTTTATTCACAATCTCTTTCTCATATTCATTTCTTTATAATCTTAAAACATGAAGTAACTCACTCCAACTTCCATTATCAATTTAATCTTTTATATCCTTGTGTGCAATTCGAATATTCTTAATCAAATGTTAATAACTATAAAATCTCATCAAGAAGAATCAAATTGCATTCGAAATTTTTATCTTTCTTTAATCATACAAGAGTCACATTTTTAATTAGAATCATTAAGTTCTTCAACCCATTGTTAAAGTGAATTCCACTTTCAGTTCAGACAAAATATATCAAAATATTGTGGAAATATTTTTATAAAGTCTAGACAATATTTTAGAAGAATAATAAAAAATTTCTCCAATTTTTCATGTTCTTTAAAACTCAAATAGATCAAAAAATATATAAAAAATAATCATAAAAGGGGGCTGGAGGGTTCGAACCCACGACCACAGCACCCACAGTCAGCGCCCTAAGCTACGCCTGAAGACCAATAAGCCCATTAGCGGCTAGTGAAAGAAAGGAACTCGAAAGCCTTTTGTACGGGCTTCAGTGTTTTGGGAAAATCAAAATTTCAATAAAAACAAAGCCTATTTAAGACTCGAACCCGAGACCATCAGCACTGTTCACAGTGCTCTAAAGCCTCACGGAAAATCAGTATTCCCAAACCCATTCTCTGTTATGATTGTAAGTTAAAATTTCTTTATTCTACTGATCTGTTTGTAACTCTTTCTTTACCAATTTCTATTTCCCAATTAATTTGGACCATTCAAAAATCTAATTCTTTTCCAGAACATTTTCTTTGAAAAATACAGTATAGTGCATATATTTAGATATACAAAATTCTTATTTTCAACAATATAATAAAACTTTCCTCCCAACTTGCATTAAGAAGCTCATATTATCAATTTTCAAATAAAATGTTGTCTCTCATCAAAACTTCTTTATAAAATTCCTTATACTCATAAGACATATACTAGTGAAACTATTTCCACATTTGTTTACCATAATAGCATCTTAAAACCCCTTTTCATACATGTTGTATTATTTTGACTATTATAAGAACATTCTAACATGCATCAATTTTCATTACAATAATTTCCTAAATGATACTTTCTCTTTCTCTATCTAATTTAACAAAAGTTCTAGTTATTTATTTGAATCACAATATCATTTCAACACATCATGACACGATTAAAATAAGATTATGCAATCTACATTCATCATACCAATCAAAATTTCAAAACTAAACCATATATCAACTAGCATGCATCATACTACTAACATTAGAAAGGATTTAAGAACCACCCACTTCAAAGAAGTTCATAATGTAGAAGAAAACAATTCCTAGAAAGCTCCTAGCTCCAACACGATCGCCTAGCCCTTCCCCTCCTAGCAAGAACAACTCCAAGCTCCTCCAAGAATTGCAAGAAAAAACTCTCTAACTCTCTTTCTTTTCTTCTCTCTTTTGGTTCTTATTTTGGTGCAAATGACAAACACTAAAGAGAGGGGGGGAGGGGGGGGGGTATTTATAGGGGAAATAAATGGCTAGGATTTAATCTTACAACTCCAAATAATTGTCCACTCTCCCCACTCTCCCACTCTCGCACTCTCCCAAGCAAGGCCGACCTCCTCTCTAAGTGCATACACGTGCACGTATAGTGCACAAGTGCACACTCCTTTTTTTATTTATTTATTTTTGTTTGTGTATCAACTAGTTGTTACATTCCATGTGTAAGAAAATGTACCACTAATTATAGATCTTAATGGGTTTCTTTTGTAGGTTTGGTATAATTAATTAATTTATTGTAGTGGGCTTTGAGTCTTCTATTTGTCCTATGGGTTCTAAATAAGAAGTAGACAACTAAATAAAATAAAAGAGAACTTATGCATACTATAAAATATTTTGAATGAATGATGAGATGTGCAGAAAAAAATGTATTTTTATTTAAAATTTTATACGGGATGTCATAAGAAAATCCCGCACAACAAGAGGCGCAGCCTCACAGCCTGAATGCAACTCCATTGCATAACTAGCATCGACAACATCTTCCTGACCACGCCCAAGGGATAACTCTCCAGCATGGAACTCAAACTCCACACTGCCTGGCATCCTGAAAACAACCTTCTTCGCTCGACAATCAATGATCGCGTGCATCTTACCCAGCCAATCCATGCCAAGAATCACATCAAACCCTAAACTGCTAAGCACAATCAGATCTGCTCTGAAATTAGAACTTCCAATAACCACGGGACTCTGCTTGCACTCCCGGGAACAAATGACAACACCACCACCTGTAGTGATATGCCACGACCCTGGCAACTCACTGCACACCAACTGATGCTGATCTACAAAGCAGGAGGAGACGAAGGAATGGGTTGCCCCGGAATAAAAAAGAACACGAGCAGGAACAGAATGAACAAAAATAACACCTAAGATAGAGCCAAAACAAGAGAAAAGATGACCAGATAAAAGATAACCAATGAATATGAAAAATGATGCAGGAAGGCAATATGAAGAAAGATGCAAGAGAAATAAATGAAACAAGGAACAAATAACAGAACAAGAAAAGAAAACACAAAAGAATACCAAAATTAAAGGAATATGGGTACAAAAAGAAATTAATTCATACCCAATAAGGAATCAGCAATGAGGACAATTGCAAGAGATGGAAGAAGCGAGGAATCAAGGAACTGGATAAGAAGGGATCAAAATGAATGGAATGAGACAAGTATCCAGATCAAGTTGATTATCAATGTTTTTGCAATGCATGGCCTGTCGGGAGTCAAGCTAATCCGATCGAGTCAAGCCTGCCTAATGTATTAGTCAAACTAACACATTAGCCAAACATGAAGTTCTGATACCACTAAAAACCTTGTCACGACCTGCTTCCCAAAAGAATACGGAATACGGTACGCGACTAAGGCCAGCAGATAGTTTTCACCATCCATAAGCTGTACGGATCTGCTTGACTCATCATAACAGTAAATATAACAGTACTCCAACTAGGTGTGCAAAAACAATCATAACTCAACATTATGTATTGCATCAATAATAAATGTTCCAACAAATACTAGATCCGAAAAAAATCAATAATCCTAAGACAATAAGCCCAAATATAAGTCTCAATACAGTTCATGAAATAAAATAGTTTATCAAAATATTTTAAGCAAATTATTCCAATTGCGCAGCTCAAAACTTTTGCTCACCAACTCCAGTAGGCAATTGATCAGCAAAACCTACTCATATGGCAATTACAAGAAAATAGGGAAAATAGGAAAATATATCGCTCGTTAGATGCAAGTCCGGGCCGCAAGCAATACAAGTAGGAAAATGGAGGGAAAACTAAACTAAACAAGTAATACTAACATGGAGAAAACATTAAATATAACAGTCTACAAATGACGGTAAGTAGTGTAGTGATAGCAGGAGAAGTATAATAGTAACAGTGAAGATCAACAGTAACAGTGGGTCAATGGTAGCAGTAATCAGCAGTAACAGTAAAAATCAACAGTAACAGTGTGTCAACGGTAGCAGTAATCAATAGTAACTGTAAAGTCCACAATAACCGTAACAGGATATGACAGTGTAAACAGTTATTCTTATGTCTAATGTTCATTAGTAACTAGGTAGCACTTCATGCATCCCAGATTTTACCACATGGTTGCTACATCAAACAGTTTTGTTTTAAGATTTTGTAGTGGAATTTCTATAGAGCAATATATTCAGACAAATAGTGATAGTAACAGTAATAATAAACAGTAACGGTGTCATTGACCATGCCCACATGCATCCAGAGATAAACAGTAGGTACCACAGTAGACAGTGGGAAAACGAGTCCCTTCTAAATATGTATTTCTATATTGTCCACTACTCGATCTTTTCCCTTAAAATTCCCGGCTTGATTTCTTTTATTATTACTGAACATGTGTGAACGAATACAAACAGGCTAAAGAAATGTAAAGAATAGGAAATAAGTCTAAAATGAAATAATGATTGCAACAGTTGATAAAAACAACTCATAATAGTCAAAACGATGATATTTTCAGTTCTAGACAGTAAGACACTACTGTACCAAATCTGAGATTTCCGTTGCTAAAGAATAGAAAATCCAGATCCGTCAGAAAATCTAGAAATTAGACTCTCTTCCGATTCCAGCACATATATATAAGTCACATATCAGCTACAGAAATATGTTCGAAAATAGCATTTAAGACAGAAGTTATGTTCAGCGAGAAAATGCAAAATCTTGTTTATAAGCATGAAAAGAGTTTTAAATAGTCATAATTAAATCTGAGAAAAATATGGAAGATTCCCTAATATATATAGTCTCAAAATATAAAATAACATGAATTTATATTAAAGATAATATAGTCAACAAAATTGGGAAAACAAAATAATGCAACAAAATCTCAATTCTGAAATTTCAGAAACATCAGTACCACAACAGAGATAATTCATAAAATATAATTCGAAATTCAGATCCATCAAAAATATGATAAAATAGACAAATAAGGCTACAGTTCTTATTCACAAAGTTTTCATCAAAAACGAATAGAATCAGGTTGAAAACATAATTCTTTACTGAAAAGCATGCAGTTTTGAAATATATCGACTAGTTTCATAAGTATGAAATGAGATACAAAATTCATTAATTAATTCCACAAAAATTAGGGATTGCTCCTAGCCATATCTAAACATACTCAGTAAAATATAGAGTTCAAATTCTACTTTTAATATCAGTTTTAAAATAAAATTTCATACAGAATACATATAGTTCAGAATATGGAAAATACGATATGTCTGCTAAAAACAGCAATAACTCATGCATCAAAACTCGGAATTCAGATCCATCAAAAATGTTTTGGAAACTAGAAATCAAAGGCTATAAATCATGTTCACAAACTTATTTATTTTACTGATGTTAATAGGGTCGAAATTACTGTACAAAATAGGACAGCAGTAAAACAAAAATTCTTTTCGGCATTTTTTCAAACAACTTAACTACAAACGGTCCAACCTAGATGTCATACAAATATGGTATATGTGGGTTACTCAAATCAGCATGGCATGTGAATAAATGGTCTATAATGAGATAATAGAACCAACAAACATCCATGCAACAGTCATCTACAACATACGGTGTGTCACAAACAATATATAGTCAAAGTGTCGTCTCATCTAATTATTTTCATGCAACGGGTATCAATTTTTGTAACTACTCATGATCAAGAGATAATGTCATTGGTTAACCTAAAAAATATGGATCATTATGAGAGTACAAATATTTTCATACTAGATTACTTACGGTATTAACTTGTATGACAAAAAGAACACATACAAGCTATTGGCCTGATTATGAAGACAACGAAAATGAAAAATAGAATAACAGGAACAGATCCCGAACAATGAACACAATGACGAAAGACGAGAGACGAGAATCCAATCCAACAGAAAACATGTGCACACACAAAGAGACAATTGCACTCAATAGCAAGACCAGCAGCAACATCTAAGGGAAGACAACGACTACGATGATCTGGGGACGGCAACGATGGCACACGAGACGAAAGGCGACTGGGGTCGCAGCGATGCTCAAACACAGGGAGGACGACAGGAAGGGGCTCGGCCTGGGTGTGCATCGCGAAGTCGATGACAGCGAAGGGGAAGAGGAGAATATCGGGAGGGGTGATCGGGAGATGGTCATCAGGGGTGTCGCCGGTGTCAGAGAAGAACAACGACTGCAAGAGGCAAGGTTGGGAGGGGGATAGGTCAGGAGTAGGAGACAAAGAGGGTGACGGCTAGAGAGAGAGAAATATTGTATTATGGTTTGATAATTAGGGTTAGGGTACAATTAGGGTGTTTATATAGGGACAATATGGGTTTGGGTGAGCTGGGTGGTATCCAATAGGGTAAAAAGAATCCAATAAGAGACAATTAGGCCATGAAATAGGTTTAAACAATAGGCAAGATCAAGAACAAATTGTAGGCCAAATGAATGAGAATAAAAAGCTGAATCAATGCAAAATAAATCACAAGAGAGAGGGAAGAACAATGCACCATACATTGAAAAGAAATTAAGTACAACCAAAAATAAAAATAAATAAATCAAGAATTTTATTAAATAAGATTAAAAATACAAATATGAGCAATAGGGGTTATAGTATGATTTAGTTACCTTTGTTCCTTAGCTTGCGCTTTCCTCCCTTGCATCATTACGTTTTAACCGTTTTCTTCTTGTTTCAGGTGATATGTCACTTTGGACATCTGGTTGACTTCTATGCAGCCTAGGAGAAGAACCTGAGGGCCCGTATCTCTCGCACCGAGAAGGACAAGAAAAAAGGCGTCAAGAAGTCAAAGGAGGAGTTGGAGGAGTTGAGGAATAAGGAAAGGGAGGCGCGCCTTGAGTTGGAGGTGTTGGCGGCGAGTAAGGAGGAGATGCTCCCTGAGCTAGAGGCATCAAAGGAGAGAGTGAAGACATTGGAGAAGAGGAATGCCGACCTTCTACTAGAGTTAGAGAAGAATCGCACTAATGCTGCCTCAGAGCTGAAGGTCGAGGTGGCCAAGGTTCATGCTGAGTGTAAGGCCAAACTGCAGGGGGTGATGCTCAAGTCTTTTGCCACAACAATTTCACACGGTTTTGATGGGAAAGACTACCATGAGACTCTTCGACCTGGTGAGCCCCTTGATACGGGCAGGAAGGATGATGGCGGGATCGGCACCCTGCGGGCAGTGCAAGGAGCAGCTTGGAAAGAAGAATAAGAGGAAGGAAGCAGCTGCGGGTCCTTGGCCGTGGTGGTGCCGAAGCAGGTGGATACTTGATTCACCTTGTTATGCCCTTTTTCTTTCAGGCTTTCTTTATTTGCCTTTGTTTCAAACTTGTAACTACTTTCTGTGATGCCTAATTGCGGACTGGCCACCGCATTTCTATTTCTTCGTTTTAGTGGTTAAAAAACTATATTCCAGATTTGTTACCATTTGTCGTATTGTGTTGATGTGCTTTGAAGTGACGCTTGACCGTGACACCTAGTATTTTGTCTTTTTGCGTGACTATGCTTTTGGAATTGTTGACAGATGATCGTGGGAACGGGTGAGAAACCACGTAGTGACGAGGTTGAGTGCCTTCAAAAGCGACTGTGCATTACGAAATTGGCTGTTGACCGTTTGCGTGTTCAGACGAAGGACCAATGGTTGGAGTATGTTCGGCTTAAGTCGGAGCTTATCGAGAGGGATTACAAGTTAGAACTCCTACGTCCTGATCGTCTTGCCAACTTGCCCCTGCCTCCAAAAGTGACTAAAGACAGTATTGGAGAGTGTGCTCTTCTCAGGGAAGTAGCTGTCGAGAAAGACTTGGAGTTGTGTTGTCTTCAAGCGAGACATGGTGGGTTACGAACGGCAAGCATCTCGCACGTCATCGGTGCGAAAAAGGGAATAATGTTTAAAGTGAAGAAAGGCATCATGACTAATGCAAAAGGGAGTGCAACAGTTGGAGGATTTTGGTCAATCATTGGGGGAGCGGCCTCAATAGCGCAGGTGCTCCCTCAGCATCCTGGTGAAGACCAGAGTGGCATGTCTCCTTCATTGAGTTTAGCTTCGGTTGGTGGAGAATCACGCGCTTTGTATGCCGGCTAGCAATCTCAATCCATGATATCAACAATTTCTGTCAAAGATGCTGGCGGTCAAGAAAAAGCGATGGCCGTAAGGCGACCCACAAAGAGGCTCGTATCTCTTAGGAACAACATCCTTCATCCACGGGGTCGAAGGCATGGCTTGTGGATCGAATTATATGATTCGTAATTTTGTACTTGTAAATATCTGTAGCACTACTGGATCTAAATATATAGGTCTGTGATAGTTCTCTGATTCTTGATGAAATCTCTTTGGGTGCTTTATCCTTCTGGTGCACCTTGTTGTCGATATTGATGAGCCAATGATTGAATTTTTTGTCGCTAAATAATAGGGTTTCAAGTCTGTTGTGTATAGCTAACGAACTGTCGACGGTGCGTAATGGAGTTGAACATAGATCTTGCCGTTTGATCTGGCATGTTTGGGGAGTCAGCTCTGAGTTCGGTGTTAGCGATTAAACCTTTTGCATAAAGTTATGGGATTGTTGGCAGGATTCACCTTGAGCGAAAAGCTGTGAGCGAGACGTTGAAGCCATTGTTCTGAGTCAACGATTCACTGATGGAGCTTAGGTGGTGATCAGAACGTTAAACTCATTGTTTGGGGCCAACGAGTTATTTATTGGAGTTGAACGGAGAGCAGAGCGTTGAACTCGCTGTTTGGAGGCATCGAGCTATTTGGTGGAGCTTGAGCAAAGACCAAGGCGTTGAACTTGTTGTTCATGGCCAAAGAGTTGTTGATGGAGCTCGAGCGGTGAGCAGAGCGTTGAACTCATTGTTTGGAGCCAACAAGTTGTTGATAGAGCTCGAGCGTAGAGCAAAGTGTTGAACTCGTTGTTTGGGGCAACCGAGTTGTTTGACCGGCTTGTAGATACTTGTAGTGATGCTGGATCTAAATGCATAGAATTGCGATAGTCCTGCGATTTGAAGAATTCTTTTCATATGCTTGATCCTTCCTGTCAAGATCATTGTGCCATCAACTGGGTTCTTTTGTAGCTAAATAATAAGGCCTCAGGTCTGTTGCGTATAGCTAACGAATCGTCGACGGTGTGTGATGAAATTTAGAACTACTCCGCCTTGAACTCAGCTAGTTATAGGAGCAACTCTGAGGGAGAGTCGTTTTCCAAACTTGTTGTTTGGGTCCTCCAATAAATTGTGAGAGTCACATCAAGTAGTGGGTTGAACTCTAAGTGTTGCTTTTACAAGTGATACTGGAGTAACTGCGATCCACAATTTTGGACCTCCTAATCTGTCTTGAAGAAATTTTAACTAGTTTCAGGAATAGGTCGAATGGCGAGTTGAACTCTAACATGCTTAATTGCAGGTTACTAAAGTAACTCCGAGCCATGGGTATGGATTCTGAACTTGTTAGTTTAAGTATTAACAAGTTGCAGGAGCAGATCGAATTGCGAAGCGCATTCTGAACTTGCTTCTTTGCAAATTGCTAGAGTATCTTTGAGCCATAGGTATGGACTCTGAACCGGTGGTGGAGGCACTAGCGGAATTGCAGGAGCAGATCGAATGGTGAAGCGAACTCCGAACTTGCTTTATTGCAAATTGCAAGAGTAACTTCGAACCATGGGTATGGACTTTGAATCTGCTCTAATGGCTGGTGCTTATTACATGCATGACTGTTAGTGAAAGAGGTCTTTATTGAAAGAAAAAATAAATTGCTGCTCTAGTGGCTGGCCTTTATTACAAGTTTTAAAAATTCTACTATTAGAAGAGGGCGGTTCAGATGCTCTTGTTGTACTCCATGAGATGTTGCTCATTCCGAGTCTCTGCTATCATATCCTTGCCTCCCGGGTCTTCAAGTTGGTGAGATGAAAGGCGAACAACTTGGTAGACCTTGCCTGGAGTCGTTTGTTTTGAAGTGAGCCTCCCCTGGATATGTAGGGAGAAGCGGAGGCCTTCTGGTGCAGTGATGAGCACTGGTAGGACTGTTTCTTCTTGTAGGCTTAGCAGAGTGGCTGCGGGTGATGGATTTAGATTTATTGTTGTGTTTTGATGAGGACGCACTAGGAACTGGGAAGAGAAAACTTGACAAATTTGAAAATTCTCGATTTGACTACCAGTGCAGTAGCTTCGACCCCGTCTACAGGTTCGTGTTACTGTTATTATTTTCTGGTAGTAGCTCTACGGCATGGAGGGGGAGAACCGAGCCCTCCATGGTAGCTGTGTAGCATGCCCGCGCTGCCTATTGGCTTCCCATAGGGATGGCATTCTGGCCGGTCGGGCCGGTTCGTGCCCCAACCCGGCGGGCTGGCCTGGGTAATGGACGGGTTTGGGTTGGGTTGGGTGAATATCCAGGCCAGGGCGGGCTGGGTTCAAACGTCAAATTCTCGACCCGCATGACCCGCGAACCCATACGGGTTCAACCCGACCCGACCCGGGCCGGGCTGAGTCACGGGTTGGCCTAACAGTTTTTTTGTCCGCACTCATTTTTATAAAATTTTAATTTTTTGATAAATTGTAGAGTATATCTATATGCATATATAGATATATATACATATATATATATTCCGTATATGTATACATATATATACGTATACTTGGCACACAAAAAACCAGATTAAAAAAATCCAAAATAAAAATCCAAATAGGTCGAATCCACACATCTGTGGGTCACGGGTCGGGTTCAAGCTAGTTTAAACGTGTTTGCGGGTTGACGGGCAGGGTTGAGCGGGTTTATATTGAGATTTTTCGGACACGGTTGGGATAGTGGGTCCGACCCGAACCCAAACCAGGCCAAGATGGGTCTGGTCGAGTTGGGCAAGTAACCCGACCCGGATGCCATCCCTAGCTTCCCGCAACCTGGCCTATGCCTACTAGAGTTGGGAATTTCATTTTCATGTGAAACGCCGAGGCGAACGCATGGAAAGCTGTCAGGCCTGGGCGGTTGAATATGGAATTGTACCTGTATTTAATGTCGACTACCAGGAAGTCTAAAGCTTCCGTCCGAGTTTCTGGGGCTTTCCCTGCCGTCACGTCGAGTGTGAAAATTCCCTCAACTTGGATAGTTGCACCTAAAAAGCCGTGAAGCGTATAGCTGACTGGCTTAAGTCGATCTCGTGAGAGCTTTAGAGCGGCCATGAAGATGATGTTCACGGAGCTGCCGTTGTCTACGAGGATACTTCACACCTCATGATTTTTCATGCCTAGATTGATAACCAGTGCATCGCAATGAGGCATTTTGATGCCCTCAAGATCTTTATCGGAGAATGACACAGAGAGGCCCGAACCCTTTGGGGGTGGAGTGTTATGTACTGAATTAACTTCCCTTATGAAGGCTATGCCGGAGGAGTTACAATCTCCCCCCATAGGTCCTCCATGAAAGGTGTGTAGGATGGCCATGTGCTCGGAGTCTCGTGATTCAGAATGTCTTTCTAGACGCTTATTAGCCCCTTGTGGTGGCAGGGTTTCAGTGTTATTGTTTCGTTGGACAAATTGAGAGAGATAGCCTCACCGAATTAGGTCTTCAAATTCTTCTTTGAGGGCCCGAAAATTATCGGTTGTGTGTCCATGGCCTCTGTGAAATGCGCACCACACGCTCTTGTCTCTTCTCTTGCTGGTCGTTGTCATTTTGGGAGTAGGACGAACTATCCCATCTTTTTCAACTGCCATAAGGATGGCAGACACACTCATGTTCAAGGGAGTAAAATTGTCGAAGCGGGGTGTAGGAGGAGGACGGCATTGGCTTGCACCGTTTTTTAGGAACTTCTTGGGTGTTTCCTCTCTTGCGTTCTTCCGTTTGTTCCTGGAAGGTGACTCTTTCTTAACTTGTGGATTGAGAGCTTCTTCGACCCTGATGTATTTTTTGCTCCTGTCACAGCCCGTTTCTTAAAAACACGGAATACGAGTGCGTGACAAAGCCCAGTGAATGATTTTCATCATTCATGAGCTGTAGGATCAACTCAGCATCATAACAAGAATATAACAGAATGTACACAACCACGCATGCATGAATAATTTATTAATCAACAGAAAACAATTGAAACAAAATTATAATATCCCAAATAGTTTTAAAATCTGGAACAAAAGATAAAACTCGGGACTATAAGCCCATTACAAGATTCAAGTAGCAAAGAAATAAATAACTCAAAAAAAAAAAATTTTAAGCAAGTACTTTCTCCAAGCGAAGCCTAGAAAGTCTGCTCACCAATTCTAGCAGACAATTCGTCTCCAAAGTTTGTATATACAATTATAAAAAGGGAAAAAATAGTGAAAATAAGATAAACACCCTTAGTGCAAGTTAGGGCCACAAATAGTACAAGCAAGGGTATGAAAACTTGTACAAGAAATATGGAACAAGATTTGGAATCAAGAATGTATGACATAATATAATAGGGATGCAACAAGTAGTGGGATTCAGGAACTAGCTAGCAAGAAGGACAACTCCAGTGACAAGATTGGGTGACAAATACTAGTAGTAGAACAAGTGGCTAGTGAACATGTAATGGTATCAAGCATCAAGTAACAAGCATCACGTACAAGTGTCGAGTAACAAGTAACAAGTCTCAAGTGTCAAGTGTTATGTTCAAGTATCAGGTCTCAGTATCATGTAATCAAGTATCAAGTAAGCATGTATCATGTAATCAAGTGTCAAGTAAGCATGTATCATGTTCAAGTATGATGTATCAGGTCTTGTAGTTATTACTATCTAGGTAGCACTTCATGTGTCATCCTTTTATCACATGGTTGCTACAGTCAATGCAATTTCGTTTAGGCCTAGTGGTGGATTTTATAGGGTGGTGTACTTAGGCATCAAGTATCATGCAAGCATGGTTCATGAATCGGAAAATAAAATAACAAGTTCGCGAAACAAGTTCGTGAATCCACTAACAAGTTCAAGAACCACACAGTGGGTTCATGAATCCAACAAGTTCATGAGCCAAGTAATGGCTTCATGAATACACCAAGGTGCAACAAGTTCATGAACCGAGTACTAGGAAACACGGGCCCCCTTCCGAGTACACTTACCTATATTGTCCACTACTATGGTCTTTCCTTTAAACTGCAGCTTATTATTTATTATTATCATCAAGCAAGCATGAAAGTGTGCCAAAAAATTCAAGTAAACATAATCAAGAACATGAAACAAGTCTAGTCTAGGTAGGATACATGTTTGAGGGTCAAAACATATCAAAGTATCAAGAACAACGAGAATTCCAAATCTGGACAGCATGACGTTGCTGCACCAAAACTGCAATTTCCGGTTCTACAAGATAGCAAATGTAGATCCGTCAGAAGGTCTGGAAACTAGACTCCTGCCCGGTTCCAATGCATATAATTAAGACACATAAAAGTTGTAGCAATTTATATCAAAATAGCAAACTATACAGTATTTGGGTTCAGCCAGAATTTGTAAAACTGAGTTTATACATATGAAATAGGGTTGAAATATTATTAATTAATTCTGAGAAAATTAGAGAATATTTTCTAGGGTGTCCAGTGTCAGCATGCAAAATTTCAAGTCAATTACTTACTGGTAGGATAGTAAAAATAATTGTAAACCAAAGTGGTGCAGCAGTTTTTATGAATCTGCAATTTCCGACAAAGCAGTAGTAAAATTGCGATATCTCCTAGACCGTAACTCAAAATTCAAAAATTCTGAATGTTATTGGCAATTAGATACTTAGGGCTACATTTCATATTCTGGACTCGAGTTACGATTTTGGTTTTATCGGGGTCGAAACAACAAGACAAGACAGGACAGAAACCAAATAAGACACTTTTTGCATGAATTGTATCAAATTATACTAGTTGTGAACAAGTGTATCAACAAAGGGTTGTGACTCTTAGATCATGTGATAGATAAGGCAAAATATGAGATCATCAACGATAAATAAAGAGGAGTCACACTTACAATCTACTTGCAGTATTTTCAAGGATAAGCTTGTACTAGAAAACAAAATGTAAAAGAAGATACTTGCCTTGGGATGTAGATGATGAATCCGACAGAAGAATAAAGGGAACGGATCCTGACACGGATCTTAATGGCGATCAAGATCAGACCAACGGACGGCTCAGATCGGATCTGATCAGATCGAAGGGCAGAGATTAAATCAATCAATCCGATCCTCACTCTCACACAGCAAGCACCAAAGCTAATCCCAATCCACAAAACAGCAAACAGCAAGAGAAATCCCAATCACGATCGAATCGGATGGCCGAGATTCAAATAATCAATCTCCTTCCTTTCTTCCTCAGATCAACACAGCGACAATAGCGGGAGCTTTGACCGGCGACTTTGATTGGTGGCTGGCAGAGCTTCGTCCGCAAGGCAAGGCAGTAGCATGAATAGGGAGGTGGTGCACTGGCGGCGACGAGGGTGGAGTTGCGAGGTCGAGCAGAGGGTTCGACTTCGAAATGAGCCGGGATTGCGGTCGGCAATGGTGGCGATGTGAGACAGCAGGGGTGCGATGGCAAGGGCTTGCGGTGATAGGGAGACTGAGGCGGTGGAGGGTCGGCAGAGGAGATACAATGTTGGCGCCTGGGGTGTGCAGGAGGGCGAGGAGCAGTATAGGGCGGCTGCTCTGTTTTCGGTGGGAAAACAGAGGAAGGCGGCGATGGCTGTCGAAGAGCTGCTTGGGGACGCAGAGGATGATGGTGGAGATGATGAGGAGATGGAAGCTTCGGTGCCTGAGTGGGTTGATGGGTTCGGGGAGGCGATAGGTTCAGGCGATGGGGTGATGGTTTCGGAGGATGACAAGGCGATGGGTTTGAATGAGGAGGAAGACAATAAGTCGAGGTGCTCAACTCGAGCGGCAATGGCGACACGCTTAGTCGATGGAGCAGGTGGTAGGTAAGGGGGTTCGACAATGTTGAGGTTGACGAGTTCACGAGTTTCAGAAATGTCAAGGATGAAGAAGATGATGGGTTGCGACGGTGACGAAGATGATGGTGAGGGGAAAAGATGAGGCGGTGATGGAGATGAGGGCGAGGCTCGAAGAGCGGCGACGAGGGTGAACGCAGGCGGCAAGGTCAAGAGGCGGAGGAGGTGGGGAAGACGATGATGAACAGGGGGGTAAGAGGTTGGCGGCTGAAGGCTTGCACAGGAATAGGGGGTAGGGTTAGGGTTCTAGGGTTAGGGTTCTAGGGTTAGGGTAGGTTTAGTAGGGTATTTATATAATAGGGTTGGGGGTAATGGGTTAATGGATCCAATAGGGTTTAGGGATATATTGGTAATGGGTATTAAAATATATTGGGTATTAAAGTCCGATAGGATCAAGATAACAAAATAAAATAGGATTTATAACAAAATATAATTTGCATTAAAATATAGAATTCATTTGAAATAAGTACAAATATGAGTAATACATAGAGATAGGTTTTTTTTTAAATTAACAAACATGGATAATAAAAAGAAAACTAATAATAACAATAATAACAACAATCATACTAATAATAATAATAATAAGATTTGTGTTATAATACAAAATCATTGGAAAATAGCCACAAATAAAACCATCGATTAGAATAAGGTTTAACAGAGGTTCCAATAATATATTTTAACAAAAGAATTTTGAAAACGGAAAAGAAATAATTTACAAAAATTTTAAATACAGAAAATACGGATTTGGGAAAACAGGAGTTACAGCTCCTTTCTAGAATCACAGTGAAATCTCGAGGTGGCGTCTTGGCGAGGGAGGCCTTCAGTTTTTAATGAATGACGTTGTGGCGGAAAGCTGCAGCCGCCACTGAATAGTCCAAGATGAAAATTGACCTTGCTTCTGCCATAAAGCGTTTGGCAAAGTCTTTCAGCATTTTTCCAACTCTTTGTTTCATTTCTAACAGGGAGGCACTTATTTTTTCAGCCTTGCGGCTAGTAACGAAGTGCACAGTGAAAATCTCCTCGAGCTAATCGAAAGAGAATATTGATTCTGGAGTCAAGCATGAATAACATTCCCTTGCTGATCCTTTCAGTGTGGCAGGGAATGTTTGACACATGAGTGCATCGGTGGCGTTATAGACCAACATAAGTGTTTTGAAGCTCTCGATTTGGTCGGTCGGGTCTGATTCTCCATTGTAGGATTCGAATTGAGGGGCTTTGAAGTCCCTAGGGATGGGAGCATCGAGGATGGCTTTGCTGAAACGATGTTGACTTAGACTCTAGGCCCTGCTGTAGTGGTTTCTCTCATTCTTCATTTGCTCTAGACAGCCTTCTACTTCTTGGATACGGTGAAGGACTTGGTCGTCCTTCCCCTGGGACCCATTTGAGTCGGCGGATCCTTCGTTGGGGGGCTGGCCCAGATCTTGACTTCCTTGGATAGCTTGGAGGATGTCGAGCTTGAACTTATCCAATTCGGACCAAGTGACTGGGGCATTTGTCCCTTTGTTCCGCACAAGAAGCTTTCGACTCTCATAAGTCAGGCTCCTTATCGTGGTGCGCCCCCTGTGATAGGAGGATTGCCTTGATCTCTGTCTAGGAAAATAGGTTCTCTGGTTTGCTTGATGACCCAAGCAGGAGTCCTCAGTTCGGGTGTGCCTCTAATCCAATTGCATTCGCAGATCTGTTCCTTGTTTCCTGGCACTGATTATCTGGCAGAGATCTCTAGACCCCGGGGGGGCTCGTGATGCCATTGAATCAGTTGAAGCATTATGGACAGAGACGTGGTTGTACAGAGGATGTTGTTCATGATGGTTTTGTCAGGAGCCCCCTGGTGCCTCTTCGTTGGAAGGAGCTCGACTAGGCTGTCAGGGTCACTGTTGAGGAGGAATCGGATCATCCACAGGAGGAGCTGGTTGACGAAGAGAGCTGGTGCGACGGCTTGAAGCTGCCCCTTTGCCTCTTATTCTTGGTGGAATGGTGGCAATTCTGACTTGTGTACGATCCCACAAATGGCGCCAATCTGTTGTTGCCTATTTTGGTGTGGGAGAAAACAGATAGTGAGTTCTTATTTAATGAAAACTACTAAAAATCTGACATTTGATCTTTGTTGTGAAATGTGGTTAGAGCTCCTAAGATTGAATCTGGATCGTTGACTGATCACCGTGGTCTGAATCCGATGGTTGCTGACACGGTCAATGGACTTGCAAAAAGCCTGAAACACCGGGGGTTGGCCCCAGCGACAGACCCTCCGACGCTCAAGTCAGAACCAAAAAGAGAAAGAGAGTTTGAGAGAGAAACTAGCGATTTGTTCATTACCTTTGACTGTTGAGGGGGGAGGGTATATGCCTAAGAAACATATCAAGAGATCGATCTAAATCCATTGGATCGATATGAATTCCTTATCTCCTTTATGTTTCTCCTCCTTAAGAGATAAGTTATCTTGTTAGGGGATAAGAGATTTGACTCCTAGCCTTCATAGGCTGGGTGTCTCTCCTAGTGGGCCTAGTCTCTCACTTTATATGGTCTTAAAAGAAGTTCATGTCTTGTGGAGGAGCCTAGAGAAGGCCCAGACCTGTTAAGGAGGCCCTTTATGATTAATCTGCCTGTAGAAGCTTTGAGATCTGTGCTAGAATCGTACGACCCTGATTTGCTGCGATTTTCACCATCATCAGCATGCAAATTCTATGGGGATAATTCTTAAATTCGATTTCGTGTGCATTCATTGCAAGTATTTGTTATTTAGTTCTTGTCATCAATTTCATTTGCATAGTGAAATTTTCAAGTGTGTTTGAGAAGAAAAAGTAAAGTTTACAAAAAAACTTTAGGTTAGTGAACAATAGGACGATATCGCAAACTTGTTATTGAGTATATTGTACTGATCATTCTTCCTCAGTCTGAATATGATGTGTATGTGTTGGCCTTTCTCTCAAACATGTTTCATTGCCTATTTCAGTACCCATGTTTTCAAGGAAGAGGTGGATGGAGAAAGTGCTCAAAATTGGGAACTGTCGACGAGAACAGCTGGAGAGAGAGATCATGCACTAAGAGCACAGGGTGATAACTCAATTTCTTTATGTTGGTGTTTGTATGTATACA
Organism: Hemerocallis citrina; assembly: GCA_017893485.1. Classification (NCBI taxonomy): domain Eukaryota; kingdom Viridiplantae; phylum Streptophyta; class Magnoliopsida; order Asparagales; family Asphodelaceae; genus Hemerocallis; species Hemerocallis citrina. Next base: position 78,666,474 of record CM030359.1, read on the forward strand.
TGGATATATATGTATTTGGATGTGATTATATGTGGAAGAATATTGGATATTACTTTTTATTTATATTACCGTTATATATTTGAATATTCTTTTGAATTTAGTATTTGTTACTATATGTTTCTACGCTTTTTATTATAATTATGAACATGTATGGGTATGTTTTTATAACTTTAAAAAAAACCTATTCTAACGTTTTTTTTGCAAAAAATGCTGGGTAGGTAGAATTTTAATTTTTAAAATAATATTAAATAATTCAAAATTCAAAAATTAAAATTAAAAAGTGGTCTATCCTGGCGTTGCAAAAAACGCCAGGACAGATCTTGGCTACACCGGCATTACAAGAAAAACGTCGGGGTAGACCCCGAGGCTACTGCAACGCGTGCTACCCCGACATTTTTACCGGCGTTTTCAGAAACGCAGGTATATCTACTCCAGTGTTAAAAAATGTCGAAATAGGTCAAAAAAGTGTCAGAGTAGCCTGTTTGTGTTGTAGTGATGGAGCAAAAATGAAGCCCAAGCCGAGCTACATATGGATCAATATCCCCATGCTTCCATATCATATGTGGAATCCAACTTCGCTGGAACATATTCTGAAGCCTTATGCAATGTTCATTACTATAAGCAAGGAGATGAAGGAAGTAGAGAAGCGAGATCACGTATATTTTGATTGATGTAGAAGATGTTGCCTCAGTCCATAAGATCCTTACTGTTAGTTACACTCTTCCTTGGTCTCTTTAAAAATAGGTTTATGATGACCCCGTACTCCTGCGTAGGCAACCCATTCTTGTAGAGGATGTCCAAAATGGGAAGGTGTAGTTGTTCACTACCAATAGTCAAATGCTAGTGCAGGGCAAAACTTCTTTTGGCTCAAGAAGGAAGGAAGTGTGCATGAAACAAAGGAAAACAAGGATGGGGTATCTGGATCAATCAAATCCAATTCAAATGAAGGAGTAGAGACCAGCAAACTCAAAGCACGAGCATCAAAGGTAGCAACCCCTACCCAATCTGCAGCATCCCTTAACCCATCGCTGGTACCCTCCGACAACGATGGGAAGAAGTGAGAAATCAAGGAAGGGACATGGGCAGTATGGTAGAAGTTAGAAAGGAGAATATTGTAGAGAGATTCATGGATATTCCATATTTGTCTAGCAGTTTCTGAGACCACACATGCAAATTTTGGCAATAAGACAAATGTGGAAAGCAGTGTGATCGAGGCAGATTTGGTGTGGGGTCAAATGGGAGGAAAAAGATATTCAAATTCCAAACTCTATGTGGGCCAAGCTGTCAGTCTCCTCCAGCCCAAGTCTTGATTTTTCTAGTGTTTGTGAGAAGCCTAACTCCTCAGACTCTATTGAGTTCTCATCAATCCCTTTTTGGATTCGAGGAGATAGTTGCTGCTTGAAAGAGGATGACGAAGAGATCTACTGTCAAGCCTCATTTTGTCAGGCATCTCGCTAATATCAAGAAAGAACTATCTTCATCCAAGGGCAAAGGTAATAATCATTCATCTTTTAACTTTATGAAGAATTCATTTTCTAAATCGGATGATGAACATTTGACTGAGATTGCTAAATCCATGAGGGTTGAACCTAAAAATTAGATTGTTATTGCAAAGATTAGAAATTTTGAGAGAACAACTATTGGCCCAAGCTCTGAGCAAATAGAACCTCTATCATGAGGTTTTAAAAGTTGTAGATCTTTGTTTATGTTTTTTGTTTTTTTGCATATTGCAGTGTAGGCGTTTTTCTTTTTTTATGAAGATTGGATTGTGGAATGTGAGAGGACTAGGATGTCCTAATAAATGCTCCATGTTGAAAGATAGTATTAAGATGAATAATTTTTCAGTATTAAGATGAATAATTTTTTAGTATTTTATCTGCATGAATCTACGCTTACTAACTCAAATAATTGAATGCTCAGTTCTATTGGTGTCTCTCTCATCACAAAATGGGTTAGCCTAGATGCTCTTCACACCTGTGGTGGAATTCTTCATGGATGGAATGATAATAAGTTTGATCTCATTTGTTTTGCAATTGACGTCTTTCCCATCTTTCCCATATCTGTTTCCCTCAAAGACAGGCTATCTCACAGTGAATGGTCTATAACCTCAGTCTATGCTCCACATGAATGAGATTTAATATCATCGTATATAATGATGAGAGAGAAGGCGGTGGGGGGGGGGGGGGGGGGGGGGTTTAGAGACTCCCTAAGAGAGATGATCCATCCATGGCTAGATTAGACAGATTTTTTGTAACCCCCGTTTCTGCCTATACATATTCCTGAGTATTTTCTTTATTTCAACTATTTACAAATTAATTTTGTTTTAAATTTGTTTTGGATCTTCTATTAAAGTATTTTTTAATAAAAATAAAAAATTTATTTATTTCAAATGATTGTATATTTTAACACAAATCTTATTCCAATTTATAAGTTTATTTTCTATTCCTAATTGATTGATTATTTACATTTTAGCCGAAAACCAAATCTATTATTATTCGTGGATTATTTTAATTTGTGTAAAGCCGGACTCCTAATTCATCATATTTTTATTTAATCATCTATTTATTTTGATTGAGCCCAACCCATTCTTATGAATTTTATTACTTTATTTTCTTTTTAAAAGAAATCCAGATCCAAATCTCTGTTTGAGTAAAACTCATATGTAATTTGATCCTTTATTGTCATTATTTTTATTTTTCCCTAAACACAATCTCAGCCCAAACCAGTTCGATCTTATTATTATTATTAGTATTATCATTTTTATAAAAGCCCAAAACTCAAGCCCATAATCCAAGCCTAAACTCCAACTGCATAACTCCCCCACAAAATCCTAACAATCCCGTAACTCCATAACCCCACTAATTACTCCCCCACTAATCCAAATCCTAACTACCTCCCCCTAATCTCTCCATTAACCTAACCTAATCTAAACCCCACATTAATCTCAACCACCTTTCATTCTTCTTCTCATTGGGGGGGCCGGCCCCCCCCCCCCCCCCCGACAACTTCTTTTTCTTCTTCTTCTTCTTTGTCTTCAACCAACAACCCATACACCTAAACCTCGCCATCGAGCTTCCATCTTCAGCTTCTCGCTAGCGCCATAGCAAGCACCGCCATCGAGCTCCACCTTGTGCAGCCCCCAGCAACCCCGCTGCGTCCTCAAGCCCGAGCACCCACCCCACCACCTCCTGCACTCGTGGCACCTCTCCTGTCCTCTTCATCATCCACCGCAGTGCCATCCTCCGCGTGCGTCGCCAACCAGTGCACCCCGACCTTCCTTCTCCTTATTCATCATCGCCAACACCATCAAGCCCCCGCATTCACCACCGATCACCGCTGCAACTCCACTGTCCCCGAGCACCTCCGTCCTTGCCACTCTCCAACTCGACCACCGCTTCTACCTCCACTTGAACCCATTGCTCGATGCCTTCCTCCAATGTCGCCACAACCACTGAGCGCCACCTCCTCATCATCTCCCCATTGCAAACCCATCCTTCGCCGAGCCTTAACCCCATTGTCGCTGACTGCCTCTGCCACTGCACCTTGAACGACCATCACCCACAACATCACCACCTTGCCGGCACTCGAGTACCACCCTCCTGCCATTGCCGCACCGCAACACCCTCACCCCTTGCCCCCATTGCTCTCCATCAACCTCCACTACCGTCCCCCAACTGCAGCCCCGAGCTCACCATCTTCCTCGTCGGGGACCACCAACACTGCGACGCTCCTCCACCGCTGCTGTCTCCTATTGCAACCAGCACAGCCAACCACCACCAACTACACCTCTCTCTCCTCCTCCATCGTAGTGACCACAACACCCCCCTCACGCCACCTCCTTCTCCTCTAAGCACCAACAGCCAGCAACCTAAACAATCCCCTTATTATTTATTATTGTAGCTGCTACCATTATACGCTGTCGTCATTGCACTTGGTCGTCGTTGCTCCTCCTCTTTCCTTCTACATTTGGAACCGTTGCATAAAAAGGTGAGCGTTCTCTTGTACACCCGTTTTATTCTAGTACAAGCTTTTGCCTTGAATTCTCCAAGTAGTCTTTGGTTGATTCATCGTGTTATGATCTCGTTTTCCTTCCTTTCATGTGTTGGTTGACCGTGATCCATCCATTAGTATATATTATTCTACTTGATTCTTGTTAATCTCACACTCGTAAAATAATCTTGAATATCCCTCGTTATTACATGCATTATGTTGATTCTTGATTTTGATGATCACAACACAGTGCAACATGCGTCTATGTTATACAGCTAACATTGCAGTGCACATACAAAAGACTATTCTAGCTGAACAAATGAACAAGCTCAAAAGGATACAGATGAAGACTTCACTCAGACAAGATCCAAGACTTCACTCAAGACAAGACTCAAGACTCAAGACCTTAGCTCAATTGTATCAATTATAATGTCTTGTAAAAACAATTGTATCTTACTTTCTATTGAGTCTTAGTTTGATGTAAAGCCTTGTCACACACACACACTCAAAATTTTATAATGTGTGTCTCTTAAAAACCCCCAAAAAGAGTCAAAACAGTTTGAAGAAATTTAACTTTTGAGTACCAGTCGACTTAAGCTTCTGCCAGTCGACTGACAGTACAAAACTGTTTAAATTTATTCAAACTCTGATCAGTCGACTCATATGGCAACCCAGTCTACTGTTCGAGAGCTTTTGACCGTTTTCTGTTTTTCAAAATCGAATTTTTTTCAAACTCAGAAGCTTAGATCCGTTGGTTGACAGTTGAGTAACTGTCTCCCAACGTTCAGGAGATCAAACTCTTTAAGTAGAGTTCAGATCTCACTGAAAAGATCATCAGAATTCTCTCTTTGAAAATCCGAGCATTCCTTGTGAAAATTTCTAAGTGATTTTTTGAGAAACAAAGCTTTCAAGATCATACTCTCTGGTTCTCTACACTCAGTTCAGTATAGCAACGAATTCGCTCTGGACTGAGTATAGAAGTCGACCTTGTTTATTAGCCACGTGCATCAACACATACACCAATAAGGCTATAGGTTGACTGTAAAGTATTTCTTGTTCTCTTGCTCTCGGTTGGAGAGTGTTTTTGACTCTAGGTTTTAGAGTCGGTTTTGTTTCACTCTTGGTAGTAGAGTGGGTCGGCTTTCTCTGGTTGAGAGAAAGGACTACGGGTTAGACAAGGTTGTTGTCGTAACGCCGTAGGGTATTCTTGTAATTTGTTTCAAGAATAGTGGAAATCTCAAGTGGGTTGCTTGGGGACTGGATGTAGGTCGGGAGGACCGAATCAGGATATATCTTGTGTACTCTGTGATTGATTATCTTGTGTTTGCATTCACTCTAGTATTTTTAAGTTCTGCAAAAAGTTTCTGGACAGTCGACTCCTTGCACTATCAGTCGACTGGTCAGTGCCATTTGTAGTTATAGTTTCATTGTGCCTTCAGTCGTCTGTCTCATTCATCAGTCGACTGCACAGAGTTATTGTTTTTAATTGTTTTGGGCATATCAGTCGACTGGTTCATAACCAAGTCGACTGCACCGAGAAAAAAATTTCGCAGTTTTTTATTAAACACTATTCACCCCCCCCCCTCTAGTGTTTGTTGTCTCGCCTACAGGATCCAACACATTACACAGATACATGATAAAGAGACACAGGTATATGAATACATGTTAAGATTTGACGCTATATGATCGTGTCGTGATATAGTAATGTAATATCAATTTTATGTTTAATGTCGTAGATATAACTTTTTCTTGCTATGAAAACAGTAGAATGCATCCTAACTGCTGCATGTGGATGCTTATTAAATTCTAATCATAAGACTATATATTTTTAGGATTACAATCGCTATATATTACAAATGTTGTAATTCTACCATGCTGTCTAACTGAGATTGTCATGAGACTTTGAACTAGTTAATGATAATATAATTTAGAACTTTATGAATAAGAATTGTAGCCCCCTGAATCTAGTTTCTGGAACTTCGGACGGAACTGGAATCCGAGATGTATAGTTCAAGATATCCTAATTTTGGTACTGATAGATTTTTAATTTCAGATTACTGTTTAGAAGCATATCTTCTCGATTAACTAATTAAATATCATGTTATCATTAGATTTATGACCTGATATATACTAGTATGTCACTCTATATATATAAGAATTTGACACTGACATCTTGCCTCAAATAGACCAGTAGAGAATCGACTGGTAAACCTAGTTACCCTGATTGTAATATGTCGTGTGAATATGCATTGGAACCGGCATGAAGCCTATTTTCTGGAACCCCTGACGGTACTTGGTTATCTTTCCAGTAGCAATGGCAAAGTAAGTTTTTGTACAACAACGTATTACTGTCCAGAATTGTAACTTCATATCCTTGATTGTAAATATATTTATTTCTTGCATTTAATTAATTGAACTTGTATATCATGCATAGCATAGACCTTGATATCTCCTTGACCTTGTCCTGATACCATTCTCGTTGTTGCATGTTCATGTTTAATTATTGTAAAAGAATAATAAGCCAGGGTAATAAGGAAAAGAATCTAGTAGTGGACAATATATGGAGTGTACTCGGAAAGGGGACCGTGTTTCCAATAATTGTGACACTTTATATGTTTACATAATATGATATGATTTCTAGTTACATGATATGATATGATATGATATGATATGATTTCTGGTTACATGATATGATATGATATGATTCCTGTTATTGACACTGCAGGATCCGAGTACATGACCCTATAAAATTCACCATTAGAGTCTAAACGTTAACTTGTTTATTTGCACCCGAACCTGTGGTATGAGATGCAGAATTGCGTGCAATAGATAGGATTGATAAAAATTGATAGACCTAAGATTAACACTGAGCACGTACATGATTTCTATTACAAGTTACATGATTCCTGTTTATAAGTTACATGATTCATATTTACAAGATTACATGTTACCTGTTTACAAGTCTACATGATTCCTGTTTACAGGTCTTCATGTTTCCTGTTTACATGATTCATTTCCGGCATTCTGGATTCCTTGTTTTCCAATTGGTTATATTTTGAGACTTGTTCCAGTTGTCACTTGCATCACACTTGATCATGTTGTATTACAGTTGCATCGCTAGTTCTTGTTTCCCTTCTTGTCTAGTTCTTGTTTCTTTCTTGTTATGTATATTGTTTCTCATTATCATATTGGTTCCGTATTTGAATTCTTAGTTCTTATTGTTTTTCCTGTTATGCCTTGTTTCCTGTTCCTATTTTGCTTGTTACTACTTGCGGCCCGTAGCTTGCTCTAACAGGTACTATCCATCTTTCTTTTGAGTTAATATTAAACATGTACAACGATGGGATACTGAAGAAACTTGGCGAACTATTCACTGTGTGTACATTCCCGAGTATATTATAAGTTATTATATCTCAGATATTGATTATTGTATTATATTCTTTTTCATGTGATTATTATTGGATTGTTGAGCTTACTGGTATTGTGCAGTTTATGGATGATATGAGTTGGAATACTTATATCATTTGTTGGGCCTCAGTTGCGAGCCTGTATTTTCGTATTTTGGGAAGCGGGGTGTGACATTTTTTATCTTACAAGATGGGCACTTGTCTTCCCTAATTCTGCACCATCCACTTTTCCTAGAGTGGATTCTGATCATTGTCATATTATTTTCAACATAATGGTTCTTAAACCTCATGTCAACTACTTCAAATTTGATAAGGCATGGTTTTATAATCCCTCATTCATGTAACTCCCCGAATTCCAAACACATGTAATTTGTAGCAAATATAGGATCTTTTACTTAAAATCGTACAAATTTACAAGGAATTTAAAACTTTAATGTACAACAAGTTCTTTACAACAGCACAACGGAATTAAAATGAATACAATGCAATCTACAATAATGAAAATCCTTCAATCTTGTAATCAACTCATCATAGTGACTTCAAGCTCATGCCAAGTCCAAAACTGCATCTAAGAAACTGTGGGGACGTCAGTTGCATACAACTGACACAATGCTATAATACAACGATTCATCCACTTTAGCAAACACAAACTTGAATGCAAACAGGAAAAGTGACTATCCTAGTCGTGTCAATGTATGATATGAACTTAATGTCTAATGTAGACATTCACACTACGTTGACACTAATGCATACTTGTTCGGATTCTATGCATCCCATACTACATAGGTCCGAGGGCAAACTTTTATCGTACTCTTCATTATAGTTTTCAATCCCTCGCCATGCAAATTCTACCATGGTAACAAAAGTAAGGTTTAGACCTTCTATGGATTTTAGTCCCGGATTCCACCATCAAACCAAACAGAATCCTCGTCGTGTGAACATCCCATAAGTGCCCCTCTAGCCCCGGTATATACATTTACATTGGTGATCTGTCTCCCATCCGCCCGACTATTCATGATCCTAGAATCTCCCGCTAGAACAATCGCAGTCGCAGATTTAATTGATGCTCATCTCACCCCGCAAGCAACCACAATCCCGAAGTCCACCGTTAAACTCTGTCTATAGTCCTGAAGTCCACCGTCAGACTATATAGAGGTGCCTCACTTACGTTTCCCCAAGTTTCATCACATCTTCTTCTAGTGCCTACTCTTAAATTTAAACATGAATAATAATATCACCTAGAGCTAGCTTACCCTTCTACCGGTCTTAAACAATATTCCGAGAACGATACCTAGCCTATATTGGCCACTTCTTAAATCTCAATAATCACTTTCATCACTTTGCCGGAACCTGGTTCTCATTTAGCCTCTAGTATTCATAATTCATTCTCACAACATCATGGGTTATCCATACCCTCTTTATTCACATTTTGAAATTTCATTCATTCACATATCCAATTATTCTCTTATTCACACAACTCAGTTATTTTCATAACTAGTTTCATTGTCTTATTCGACTATTTTAAATCAACATTTAATAACACTTGATGAGTTAAAACCCTTATAAACATCACATATTTAACATTCCAACTTTATCCTTTAATTATCTCTTAATTTCTCATAAGCTACATCTTACAAATATTCCAAAATTTAAATCCAATTTTATACGTTGCAAAAGTTTTAGGACAACTAGATAATAGGCATCAACCCAATGGTATTGTAAAAATCATATAAATTCAGAAGTACTCTAAAAATAGATTTAATAGTTCCATAGGAATCATAAATTATTCTACTAAAATTTTGTAGTTAAGATCATCTACATTCATCCTCAATTACTTCGTCTAAATTTATTTGCAAAACAGTAGGTTCAAAATCTGAAAACTGCAACTCATGCTACTTGTAAAAATCATAGAAAATTCTATACTTCATAAAATTTTGTGTTCTTTAGACCAAAATAAAGTTATACAAGTCTACTATAACTTCTTATTTATAAGTTACCCAAAATATGGTGTCTATAACCCTGAGTTCTTCGAATCCTACAGTAGGGTCGAAATGTTAAAGTACTGCCACTTGTTCAGTCATGTAAAATTCATTATAAATTCAATTATTCATGCTAAGTTGATTTCTTCGACTTTAAAGAAAGGTTAACGAGTCTACTTCAACTTCTTAGTTTTGACCTTTCTCAAAATACTGCATCTGAGATGCCGAAATAATCAAAAACCGAAATGTATACAAATTTCCAGCAATTAGCCAACTGTCAACAAGTCATAAGTTTGGATTTTATTAAAATAGTAAACGACATCCAAATATTATGAAATTTTAAAGAGATGTTATTGACATATACGAGATGATCCTATAAAAATTTTAGCTTTAGATTCCATCTAGTTTAATAGTTATGATTTTTTAAAGTGCGACTAGAACTCAAAACTGAATGTCACGCCTCGCTTCCCAAAACGGAAATACGGAATACGGATACGTGACTAAGTCCAGTGAATGATTTTCATCATCCATAAGCTGTCAGGATCTTTACAATATTTCATAGGAATAATCAGAGTAGGAAGCAAGAGAAGTCAACCACGCATGCATAAATAAATCAATATACCAACAGAATTTACTTGAAACCAAGCTTTATAAATCTCAAATAAACCAGATTTGAACAAGTCAATAATTCTGGGTCACATTGCCCAATACAAAATAATCCAATTAATAAATACATTATTCAAAATAAGCAACAGGAAATAATAATAGCAAAAACTCCAGCATCTAAAATCTCAAATCACCTACTCCATCGGGCAGCTGATCTCCATAATATGCAATTTAATAAATTGTAGGAAGAGGAAAAAGAAAATAAAATGCCCGTTAATGCAAGTTACTGGCCGCTTGTAGTGCAAGCACAAGTACAGGAAAAGATAAATAAATATAGAGTAATAGCGGAAGCAAACATTGCATGGAATAGATATGACAAAGCAAAACTAAATATCTAACATGAATCAGAAAATAAAATCAAGTAACATGGTATGCTAACAGGTACAGGTGATATGTAACAGATTTCAAGTGTCAGATGGTATGTAGACAGATATACAGATAACAGATGTCAGATATCAGGTATAGGTAAACAGGTAACAGATGTCATGTTATTACAGGTCTTGTATTTATTACTATCTAGGTAGCACTTCATGCGTCCCAGATTTTACCTCATGGTTGCTACTTACTTAAAAATTATATTTAGATTTCGTAGTGGACTGTATAGGGCCGTGTACTCAGGTATCAGACAGACAGATAGCAAATACAGACAGACAGATAGAACCTATGGGTTCTCTTCTGAGTACACCTTCCTATAGGGAAGTATGCAGTCAGGTAATCAGATAACAGAATCGTGTATCTTCTAGTCATGAACACGTACAGATGACAGATAATCATGTGGAAAGCACAGGCCCCTTCCAAGTATACATTTCTATATTATCCACGATTAGATCTTTCCCTTAACCCCGGTTGGTTATTTTGTTATTATTATCAGACAGGCATATATGTGTCACAAAACAGAGCAAGAATAATATGGCATAAACAGGTAACAAGTTCAGATTGAAAGTTAAACATGTGCAGATGAAACACAATACATAGAAGAGTAGGATAACGAAAATTCTAGTTCAGGATAACATGACAGTACTGCACTTAATCTGGAATTCCCGTTGCTACAAGTGTGCAAACCTGGTCCGTCAAAGAATCTGGAAAAAAGACTCTCGCCAATCCAGAAAATATATATAAGTCATATGGTATTTCACAAAAACAGGGCTGAAAACATAATTGTATCCAAAAAATGTGTTCAGCCAGAAATCAGAAGTTTGTATTCATAAACAGAAGAATAGCATAAAAACGTACTGATTAAATCCAAGAAAAGTCTGGGGTATTCCCTACTATGTCTAGTATGAGCAAATATATTTTCATAACTTTCCAACATAGATAATTTAATCAAATAAAATCATAAAACCGCAAGATACAGCAAGTTTGTAAATCTGAAATCATAAACACAACAGTACTAAATCAGCAATAGATTACAAAATATAAATCGAAAACCAGATCCGTCAAAAGGGATGATAAAATAGATATAGTAGGCTACAATTCATATTCACAAAGTTTTTATAAATAGCAAATAGAATTAGGCTGAAATTAAGGTTCTTTATTGAACGGCATGAAAATTCTGTAAGTATAGTGGTTGTTTGCAAGCATAGAATATTGTATAAAAGTGGTCAATTAAATCCACAAAATTAGAGGTTAATCCCAATCAATTCTAGTTATACTCAGAAAAATATTGGATCAAAATATTATCGTTAACATCAGTAGAAAAATAATTAATCATATAGAATTCATATAAAATAGAATCTGGAGTTTTAAACACATCTGTAGTAAAATAGCCATAACTTGCAACTCATAAATCGAAACTGAGATATGTCAGAAAATCTGGAAAATAGACAGAATTCTCTATAATTCATATTCACAAATAATGTTCATTTATTGACCTTAATACGGTCTATAATACTGAACAAAAACGGGGTAACAACAAAGACAGAATTATTCTTCATGCATAAAATCAACTAGATCATATGAAACACATCCAAATCATAACAAAACATGAAATAGGGTACACTAGATGTCCAAGCAACATGGTATAGGGTATTTAACAGATCTACACAGGATATACTACCAGTAACATGTTAAGCATGCAAGACTCTCACATCATATTAGGGTTCACAACCAACATACAGATATGCAATAGGGATAGATTCTAAGTTAAAATTCATGTCATGTGTGTACCTAGAGACGACTACGGACGGATCAACACATAGAGACAAGATATAACAGGGGTTTTGCAGAAGAATTGTCTCTAGAACACAAATATACTACAGGCGGTATTTAGTACTTGTATTACACAAAAAAAAACAATACAAGTTACTTGCCTTATAGTTGATGACGAAAACGGTGCAAAGAGCAAGGATAATGGGAATGGATTCCCGGTCAACGAACTCAATGAACAACGAGCGAAACACACGAACCACGAACAAAGTCTCGAGATCACACGTACACCCACACAAAACCAACACCCGCACAAAAGGAAGGCAGCGGAGGGGACCGGCGGTGCTAGATGCTGCCCGGAGTTGCATCAGCTATTGGCTTCGGGAGGGAACAACACAGGGAGTCCATGCTACTGCTGCTGCTAGTCGACGTCGGGATGAAGACTGGGCGACTGAAACGCACTGTGGGTCGGAGCGACGTAAGGGAACGCCGGAGGGGAGACAGGGGCACTGCAAGCTGTCATGGGTGGCTCACTGGCATCGCAGCAGGCGAGGAGAAGGGATGGAGGGGGGTGTGTTGGGGTTGCTGGAGGCGCACAGGGGGAAACGCTGAGGTGGGGGAGGAAGAGGAGGCCAGGACTTATGGGTTCGGGAGTCGGGGTAGGCACACAGGAGAGAGAGAGAAAAAAAGAGAGAGGGGGAGGGAGGGGTAGGGGTTGAGCTGCTAGGTTTAGATGAAGGTGAATAGGGGATGGAACAAGTATATATATATATATATATATATATATATATATATATATATATATATATATATATATATATATATATATATATATACAAGGAATTAGGGTTTATGTGTATACGGGTAGGGGTGTTATAAAGTTATAAGGTAAATAGTAAATGGGTATTAAGACCCCTTAAGCAAATTAGCATAGGATTTAAAAGGGGTTTTGAATGGATTTTGGGTATCAAATAATAGGATGAACCAACGATAGAGAGATGGGAACAAAACGAGTAAATAAAATAGGACATGAACAATTAAAATAATGGGGATCAAAAAAATAATGGCCCGATCAAATAGGGATGAAAATAATAGGAGACAATATGTCACGCCCCGCTTCCCAAAAGAGAATACGGAATACGGATACGTGACTAAGCCCAGCGAATGATTTTCATCATCCATAAGCTGTCCGGAATCTTTACAACATTTCACTAGGGCTGAGCTTGCCCCTACCACCAAACCAAATAACACCCCGCCAAGGCGATACCTTTAGGAAAACATGGTCACCAACGTCAAACTCCAAAGCTCTTTGATGGACATCGGCCCATCGCCTCTTCCTATCCTGAGCTGCCTGCAAATGCTCCCTGATCTGAACCACCGCATCAACTTTCCTGGTGATCAACTCCGGACCCAACAAGTTTCTCTCACCAATGTCATCCCAACACACTGGTGATCTGCACTTCCACCCATAAAGTGCCTCGAACGGTGCAGATTTAAGACTGACCTGAAAGTTGTTATTGTACGAGAACTCTACGATATGAAAATGGTCCTCCTATGATCCATCGAATTGTAGCATACAGGACCTCAACATGGACATCATGTTGCACCAAAATGGTGAATGAAATGATGTAATCTTCTCTATGTACTTGGATATTGGATATTTAATTTTAAGTATGATGTTATGTTTTGAAACTGGTGATATAAAAATAGGAGTAAAAGTGCGGGATAGTAGAAGAAGGAAATGAAGTAGAAAATTACAACGATAAAATATTAAAATAGGAGTATAGGTTTTAAATATCAAATATATAAAATTACTAGCAATGAAAGGAATTTATAACATTAAGACAAAAATAAAATATATGCATGAGCTTAAATACAAATGCGAATGAGAACAATAATTATGTAGTGTAGTAGATTAGGATAATAAACATAAATAATTATATATAAAAGTACATATAGTAATGTAGTAATTGGATAAGTGTAAAATGATATGTATAGTAAGTATATTGAAAAACATGATATATATATATATATATATATATATATATATATATATATATATATATATATGTGGAAAGCTTCGGTTGTGCATTACCTCTAGTGCACATAGATGATCCGAACAGTTCACATTGATCTACACATCCAAATTAGTTTAAATATGTAAAACCAAATCATTTAAAATTCATTTACCCATCCATTGAAGTGTTACAAAATTGTATGGCTGAAAATCATTGTTTTTTATAGTCACATGATGGATGGACAAATGAATTTCAAATGATTTGATTTTACATATTTAGACTAATTTAGATGTTTAGATCAATGTTAATGGTTCGGATCGTCGATATGAACGCCCGAAGGCCTAGTGTGTGCACTAGAGGAGTGCACAACCGAAGCTTTCCCTATATATATATAGAAACCAGTGGAAAGTATATGTAGTTCCAAGAATATAAAAAAATAAAAATTGAAATTAAGTAAAAATATAAGTATTGAGTGTATATAGTATGTTAGAGAAGTATAAAGAAACAAAATGAATAAGTGGCTATTAATAGTAGAAAGTAAATATAACAAGACAACTAGCAAATAATATGTAATAACAATAGTATCGAGTATAAGTTATATCACAAAAATAGTTGGAAAAGAAGATTTATAATGTATATAAGTATGTCACATTTATATAAGTAAAAATATTACAATCATGTTAAAATATACTGAAATAAATAAGAAAACATCAAATAATGGAAAATATATTATCGTGAAATCAAAGTATTTGTAAAGTGAATGTAAACATAAAAAATTCAAAATTCAAAATCTAATAGAAATAATAACAAAGGAAAATGATAGCCTTACTAATAATTTAGTAAGAAGTAATTCAAAACTTAATAGAATACGTAAAAGTAATAGCAAAAATAAATAGGTAACGTAAAAGCGCATAAAAGTAAGGAGAATAAAACATCAAGCAAGAAAACGAGTAAGTCAAACTTAAAAGATTAAGGCTAAAGGTTGTAGATAAAATAATAAATATCGAAGTGGATTAATAGTATAAGAAATATTTATTTGAAAAATATTAAATGTTAAAGATAAAAAGTACTATGAGGAAAAAGAGAAAAGCTTAGTCTATGTATAAGGTATCATAAATGTAGGTTCAAACCAACCATAACACTCGCAATACAAGAAAACAATGCTCGCATACAATATCACATCAACGTATACAAGGAGAGTTTCGTGAATTCAAGTTCAATAACTATAACATTCATGATTCCAAAACTGACACTCACACTCTAATGTCCACCTTAATTGTATTTTCCTTATAATTTTGTATACTTATTGAGTCGGCTCTGATACCACCCTGTCATGCCCCAAATTCCAAACACAAGTAATTCATAGCAAATACAGGATCTTTTACTTCAAATTCGTACAAATTTACAATGAATTTAAAACTTTTATTTACAACAATACAGTGGAATTAAAATGGATACAATGCAATCTACAACAATGAAAATCCTTCAATCTTGTAATCAACTCATCATAGTGACTTCAAGTTCAAGCCATGTCCAAACCTACATCTGAAAAACTGTGGGCACGTCAGTTTCATACAACTGACGTAATGCTATAATACAGTGATTCTTCTACTTTAGCAAACACAAACATAAATGCAAACAGGAAAATTGACTATCCTAGTTGTGTCAGTGTATGTTATGAACTTAAAGCCTAATGCAGACATTCACACTACGATGACATTAATGCATACTTGTCTGGATTCTAAGCATCCCATACTACATAGGTCCTAGGATAAGCCCTTATCGTACTCCTCATTATAGGGTCAATCCCTCGCCATTCAAATTCTACCACGGTAACAAAAGTAAGGTTTAGACCTTCCATGAGTACGAACTCCAGTCCTGGATTCCACCGTCAAACCATACATAATCCTCGTCGTGCGAATATCCCACAAGTGCCCCTCTAGCCCCGGTATATACATATACATTGGTGATCTGCCTCCCATCCACCCGACTATTCATGATCTTGGATTCCACCGTCAGATCAATCGTAGTTCTGAATTTAATTGAGGCTCGTCTCACTTCGCAAGCAACCACAGTTCCGAAGTCCACCGTCAAACTCGGTCTATAGTCATGGAGTCCACCATCAGACTATATAGAGGTGCCCCACTTATGTTTTCCCAAGTTTCATCACATCTTCTTCTAGTGCCTACCCTTAAATTTAAACATGAATAATAATATTACCTAAAGCTACCTTACCCTCCTACCGGTCTTAAACAATATTCCGAGAACGATAGCCCATATTGGCCACTTCTCAAATCTCAATAATCACTTTCACCACTTTGCCGGTACCTGGGTCTCACTTAGCCGCTAGTATTCACAATTCATGCTTACAGCATCATGGGTTATCCAAACCCTCTTTATTCTCATTTTGTAATTTCATTCATTCACATATCCAATTATTCTCTTATTCACACAACTCAGTTATTTACATAACTAGTTTCATAGTCTTATTCAACAATTTCAAATCAATATTTAATAACACTTGATGAGTTAAAACCCTTATAAACATCATATGTTTAACATTCCAACTTTATCATTTAATTATCTCATAATTCCTCATAAGGTACATCTTACTAACATTCCAATTTTATACGTTGTAAAAGTTTTAGGACAACTAGATAAGAGACATCAACCCAATAGTATTGTAAAAATCATATAAATTCAATACTACTCAAAAAATAGATTTATTAGTTTCATACGAATCATAAATTAGTCTACTACAACTTTGTAGTTAAAATCATCTACATTCATCCTCAACTACTTCGTCTAAATACATTTGCAAAACAGTTGGTTCAAAATCCGAAAACTACAGTTCATGCTACTTGTAAAAATCATAGAAAATTCTATACTTCATTAATTTTTGTATTCTCTAGACCAAAATAAATGTATAAAGTCTTCTATAACTTCTTAGTTATAAATTTCCCCAAAATAAGGTTTCTGTAACCCTAAATTCTTCGAAATCTACAATAGGGTCGAAATGTTAAAGTACTGCCACTTGTTCAGTCTTGTAAAATTTATTATCAATTCAATACTATATGAAAAATTGATTTCTTAGACTCTAAAGAAAGATTAATGAGTCTACTTCAACTTCTTAGTTATGACCTTTCTCAAAATACTGCATCTAAGGTGCCTAAATAATCAAAAAACGAAATGTATACAAATTTCCAGCAACTAGCCTAATGCCAACCAGTCCTAAGTAGGGCTGCAATCGAGCCGAGCCGAGCCGAATACCTTCAGGCTCGAGCTCGGCTCGTTTACGAAATGATCTCAGTTTTGAGCTCGAGCTCGGTTCGAGCCGAGCTTTGACCGAGCTTTGACCGTATTCGAGCCGAATAGCTCGCGAGCTTCGCCTAAAAAAACCCCAACTCGAGCTCGGCTCGTTTACAAAATGAGCTCAGTTTTAAGCTCGAGCTCGATTCGAGCCGAGCTTTGTCCGAGCTCGAGCCGAATAGCTCGCGAATAGCTCAATTCGTTTGCAGCCCTAAGTCCTAAGTCTTGATTTTATTAAAATAGTAAACGACATCCAAATAATATGAAATTTTAATTACATGTTATTGACATATACGAAATGCTCCTATAAAAATTTTAGCTCTAGATTCCATCTAGTTTAAAAGTTATGATATTTTGAAGTGCGATTAGAACTAAAAACAAAACCTTATGAAAATGTCCTTAAATCAAACATATCATAATTTCACACATTCAATCAAAATAATCTAAACATGAATGTTCAATCAATATAAGTAATCATGCATCTAGCAATTCACACATATTAAGTATTCTACTAATAAAACTATATTAGAAAGTTGAAGAAACACCGACCTTAAAAGAGAATTCCTAATAACTATGAACTCCTAAAGAACCCCCCCCCCCCCCCCCCCCCCCCCCAAGCCCCTCGAAATCCATGCCCAAGAGAACCAAATAGAGGGAAATAGGAAGCAATGCACAGTGAATACATTTTCATTTTTTTTTTGTTTTTTTTCTTGTTGTTTAGAATTGGGGGGGGGGGGGGGGGGGGGGGGGGGGGTGTTAAAAAGGGATTAATTAATGGGATTTAACTAACAACCCACTAACATAAATAACTACCCACTAACCTACTTCTTAACCCACTCACCCTCTCATTCACATCTCTCGGACAGCAATCCAAAAGAGTGAGAAAACACGTGCATGTACATGCTACATGTGTGCACACAAAATTGTTTTTATTTTAAATTAAATGCATATGTTATAATATATAATATGTATTTAATAGAACTAATTTAATTTAATTATAATTAAATTTTTCATGAAAAAATAAAAATAAACACACACACAGACACACACACTTCATAAATTTTATTTTGAAATAAATACAACCAACACGTGCACTGCAAACACGTGCGTCGCACGTAAAAATAAATATCCAAATACAAAATAGATTTTATCAACGAAAAAATGTTTATAAATAATTGAAACACAACATACGAAAAATATATATTTCATTAATTTTATATATACCACAATGTAATCAATACGTACATAGAAAATACATGCATCACACGTATAAAATTAATATTTGAGTCAAAATAGGAGAAAAATGAATTTCAATTTATAAAAAAGAATTCAAACAATTTATAAAAATAAATATTGAAATATATGTAGAAATATTAAACATAATGGTGGAATATACGTAATCGTTACATGTATTGAAAACAAGTGCAATGCATGTAAAAACACAAATTTGAAAATAAATGTTTGAGTTTGCTCAAAATGAGAAAAAAATGAATTTTGAGATGACCGAAAATATATAATTAACAGAAATACAGAAGTATGTAGGCCATTCATATTAAAATACACTACGGATATTACTTGTAATGGTACAAATTACATGTGCGTAACACGCATGGGTAGAATTGTTATAACTCAATTTGTGTGGTGTTACAATTCAAATCCTATGTTTACACTTCATGGAGCCAATTTAGAGCCATTGGTTCAGGGGGGGATTGTTTGGCAACAAAGCACTATTTGAGAAGACCGAAAACATGGAAAACAGAGATTTGTGGCAGCATAAAGCTAAAAAATGCAACCCTGCAAGATTAAATCCCCTCCATGGATGTTATAAGAGACACTAGGTCTCTATCTCCCATTGAACTAGGGCAATACAATGCCATGTTAAAGAAATGACACAATTCAAGTTGAGATTATGTACTGGAGATAGAGAGCTAGATTCACATGGATCAAAGAAGGCGATGCAAGATATAATATTCTTTCATTGTATTGCAAATGGAAGTAGGAGAAATTACATACATTCTATTATGCTTGAAGGCTCTACAGTTTCTAATTCAGCCCTTATCAGAACATGTTTTGAAGATCTTTTCTTTAATATCGGTGGCCAATAGAGGGCCACACATTTCTCTACTGATTAGCAATCTCTTTACTCCTCCACAAAAAATCACTCTCATCTTGATGCTCCTTTTACATTAGAAGAGGTCAAGAATGCAGTGTTTGAAATGAGTGCTAACAAAGCTCCAGGCCCTGATGGGTACTTATCACACCCCGCTTCCCAAAAGAATACGGAATACGAGTATGTAACAAGCCCAGTGAATGATTTTCACCATTCGTAAGCTGTAAGGATCAACTCAACAGTAAACAGAAAGATACAACCACTCATGCATGAATCAAATCTCATAATCACAAGAAATAATTGAAATCAAATACAAATTCTCAAATAAAAACAAGATATGGAAAACAATAAAAATCCGGGACAAACATGCCCAATTACAAAGTATCAAGTAGAAACAAAACAACTAATAAACCTAATGCCGAAATAAACTAAAACATAAAAGATCCCATTCAAAAGCTTAGAACACTTGATCGCTTACTCCTGCAAGTAACTTGTAACCCCTATTTTCCCTTTTTGGATTTTATTGTATTTTATTTTCTTTTCTTGATTATTGTATCTGAATTCTTTTTTTAATAAATTTTGCGTTTCTTTGGTTCTTTTATTCTCTTTTGATCGTTCCATACTCTTTTTACTAGAATTCTTCTATTTTTGGCTCATTGCAAAATTTTGTTCTTCGTGTTTTGAGTTTGAATTGTTCCGCTATATGTTCATCCCATTGACTTCCATGTGTTTTTTCTCTTTTTGGAGCCTAAACCTGTACCCTAAACTCATTAACCCGCAACCCAGAACCCCAACTTCTCAATTCCCCATATAAATACCCCATTAAACCCTAATTATTATAATCCATATTTCTCTCTCTCCCCCCTACCACCACTATTTCCTCTCTTGTCACCCCTGACTCTCATCTCTCTCCTCTGTTTCATACGAACCCATCCCCGTCCGCCTCTCGTCGCCTTCTCTGACCACCACTTTGACCGCCCCCTCTCCTTGTCAACCCCTTATCATCCCCACCATCACCACCATCCCCTCATCCCATCGTCTTCGCCATCCACCAAACCCGCCATTGCCGCTCCACCGCTCGTACCCATCCAGTCACCGCTATCTGCCTCGTCGACCACCTTGGTCCTGTCCGTTGTCCCCACAACCACCGAAGACCCCTCGCCCTCATCGCCGTCCAGAGTCCCTACCCTCGCCGTCTCCATCTCATCTGTTTTTGCTGTAAAACAGAGTTTCGCTCGAGCTCTCACCGCTGCGTCGCTTCCCGACCGCCAACACCCCGCCGTCAGCTGCCCTCTCCGTGGGCTGTCGCTGTTGCCAGTCGCCGTTCCCTCCTGCCATCTCTCTCTTTCTCCGTTGCTGTTGAGTAGAAGAGTAGAGTTGGGTTTTCTTTGGTGTGTGCTGTTGCGGAAGAGAGAGGATCGATCCGGTGTTTTGTGTTTGATCCAGTTTAAGGTGTTTGCCATTTTGCTGTTTTGCAAGTATCTCGCACGTGTTTCCGTAATTCTGTGTTCGTGGTTCATCGCCCGGGATTCTTATCCTGTTATTCTATATATTCGAAGTTAACAACTAAAAGGCAAGTCTCTTCTTGAACTAGTTTATTGTTTTGTTCAAGATTCCTTCATCTCTACAAGTAGATCCAATTTTTTTTATCATATTGCTATTTAAAATTTCATTAAGTTTAATGAGGCTTTACACAAGCTAACCCAATTTATTCTTAACATCGTTCCTACAGCTTCGATCTAAAACCTAGTCCCTTTTGTACATTGCATATGCACATTTACATGAAAAATAACTAGATCGACGTTATAGAATTGTTTGATGAATTGAATATGTTAGATTGACTTGATTTGATGAATTGATTAACATGCCTATGAAATTGCATCTTAAAACTAAAATTATGCATGTTAAACATCTAGCATCACTTTGATTATTTATTATCATGAACTATATGGTTGTATGATTAAGTTGTTGCCTATTCATATCGAACTATTTTCTGGACTGCTGTTTGTTTTGTTTTGTATCAGATTGTCGACCCTGTTACTTTTGTAATTTGAAATAACTTTCTGAATATGATTTATAGCCCCATGAATCTATTTTCCAGAACTTTTAACGGATCTGATTTCCGAGTTATAATCTGTGAGATATCTTATTTTTAGTACAACTCTGTCAGAATTTCCAGATTCACATATTCATGTGTATCTTTCTGTTCTATAATTAAATTGAACATGTTAACAGTAAAAAAAATATGGAATAAATTTGGCTGAGTCTGGACATGTGTAGGAACCACCCTGAATTATTGTAGATTTAATTGATGAGTTTTCTGACCTGTTTCATATGCGTTTATACAATCTATATCTGCTGCCTGAACATAAAATCTGAAAAGAATAGGAATTTCGACCTAGTTTCTGTAACTTTTATATGTCGTATATATATTTGTTGGAACCAGAAGAGAGTCTAGTTTCTAGAATTTCTGATGGATCCAGATTTTCCTTTCTGTAGTAGCGGTAATCTATATTTTTGTACAGCAACATCATGTTGTCCAGATTGTGTAATTTGTGTGTGATTAATATGTTTGTTTCTTGTTTGGTCTATGAGTAGAATTAGTCACACCTAACATAATACAACATTGACACCTTCTTGCATGCTCACATAGGATGAAAATAAACTATTAACAAGCCGGGGTATTATGGGATGAGTTGGTAGTGAACGATCGGAAAATGTACTCGGTAAAGGCCTTCTTGCTTGCCTGATTTACATGGAAGGTGGAGTATTGATTGTCATTGTGTGATCACACTATCATGATATCTTGTCATCTTGTTACCGAGTACACGATCCGTGAATTCACCATCAGTCTAAAACATTCACTGTGTGCTTGCACCGAAAGTGTGGTATGGAACATATGGGACGCAGTAGTACGTGCACTAGATAGATTAATAAAATTGTTAACAAACTGCATTTGATATTCCATGCTTGATCCTGTACATCGTCATCAAGATAGAATTTAAATTGACAACATTCATTATATGCATGACTAAATATAGACCTTTGATATTATTACCAATCTTTGATTTTGTTATTGACTTTGATCCCGTCCCTTTTCTTTGTATACATACTTCCTATTATTCTCTATTTCCCTCTACTTGCTGTCCACGACTTGCTCTAAGGACATTATTTTTTTTTCTTTTTAGATCAAGAATTTTCAGGTACTGGAGGATCTATACCAACAGGAATTGGTGAGCAACGATTCTAGAAGATGGAACTAAAGATTGAGTTGCTTAGTTTATTTTGTTGCTAGATTTATTTTTTTTTGAACATTGTCTTGATATTATACTTTGTTTTGGGCTTATGTTCCCTTCATTTATTTTTTTTATTCCCAGATATTGGATATTGTGTTGGATATTATTTGAATTATTTCATTATTATTGAATTTTATCTTTGATTCATGTGATTATATCTTTCTTGCGTGATTGTGTTTATTGTTCATATTGTTGAGTTAGTCTGGTACAGCTTATGGATGGTGTTTACATCATTCGCTGGGCTTACAATACGTACTGGTATTCCGTATTTTGGGAAGCAGGACGTGACATAAGTGGTCTCCAAAACCTGTATATTTATCATTTTGAAAAAAATAAAGAAGAAGGAAAATAATATGCCCGTTAGTGCAAGCTACGGGCCGCAAGTAGTAAAAGCAAAAGGTGGTACATTACAAAGGTAACTAAGAGTACAGAGCGGGAAACAAGAATTAAGAGTACAGAATATAGCATGACAGGAATGTAACAGATAAATAGAGTCAAATTAACTAATAAGCAAGTAAACAGGATCAGATAACAGAATCAGGTAACAGATAACAGGTAAACTTGTAACAAATATTAGATAAACATGTAAACTTGTAACAGATATCGGATAAACATGTGAAACAGGTGACAGAAATATGTAGGTGAAACATATTATTCTTAAGTCTTTTATTAAATCCTATCTAATGCATCACTCATGAGTCCCATTCCACATGATTACTGCATACAAACAAGTTACGTTTAGATTTAGTGGTGGATTCTATAGGGCTATGTACTCAGGCATCATATAAACAGATAAAACTGAAACAGATAAATAGACACATGAATCATGTAATTATGTATTCATGCAAACAGATGGGACCCACAGGCCCCCCCTTCCGAGTACACCTTCCTATAGGGAAGAATGCAGTCAGGAATCATATAAAAAGATAAACAGATAAACAGATAAACAGATAACAGATGGGAAACACGAGCCCCCTTCTGAGTACACTTACCTATGTTGTCCACTACCAAATCTTTCCCTTAAATCCTGGCTTGATTACTTATTCTTTTTACGTACCAAAACAGACATGAATGTGCAAAATCAGGAACAGGTAAACATGACAGGATAGAAACCAGGTTCAGACTAGGCGGAAAACATGTTCGGGTGCCATAAACAAAATTACAAATATTGAAACAACAAGAACTCCAATTCTGGACAACAAGACGTTGCTGCACCAAAACTGGAATTCCCGCTGCTACAGGATGGCAAATCTGGATCCGTCAGAAGTTTTAGAAACTAGACTCTTTGCTAGTTCCAGCGCATATACACACGATATATATAAATCAAAGAAACTGGGTTCAAATTCTTATTCTTTACAGCTTTTATGTTTAGGCAGAAACTTAGGGTACAATTCTTAAATTCATAAATCAATAAAAGTTTATTTAAGAATTCTATAAAAATTTATAATCAAAATCTTAATCATGTTAGGCAATAGACTAGGATATCATGGCATAATTTACACTATTACTCTGAATTTTAAGTTAATAACCAAGTCCATACACCATAAATCAGAAATCTGGAAATCTAAAGCAAGCAGCATTAAAATAGGATATCACGCACATCACAGATCGAAAATGAGATCCGTCAGATGTTCTGGAAATTAGAAACAGGGCCTACATTTCATGTTCACAAACTTAGTCATTATTCTGACATTAACAGGGTTTAATTTGTCGTGCCAAATTAGGACAATTGTATTTGACATTTCTTTTGCATGAATAATAACATTGATAGTAACTACAATGGATCCAAGTTACAGGTATTCAAATCAGCACGCCATGTCTATTCTCAAACTCATTAAGAGAGAAGCATTATTAACATGTTTAACATACAAACAAATTATCTACAACTCGTAGTGATTCATGGACATGCATTCACATAGATAAATATCTAGATCTAATTCATGTTCGTGTAATGGATGTAATAACGAAGTGTTTATGATCCTTTACGATTACGTAATTTACAGAAATAAATCAACCGGGTAGGGTCAAGATCATCAATGGTTAAAACATGAAGAATAAGTCACAACGATGAATCTACTTGCGGTATTTCAAAAAATGATTGTACGGGAAAATAAAAGAGATTCTTACAAGATTCTTGCCTTAATGATGATGAACGACGATAATATTATAATAACAAGACTAGGATCTCAGGAAACGAAGCACGTGCAAGTTACGTGCATGGAGACACGTGCACAAAGAGGCAGCAGCACAGCAAGGTCAACAAATCAGCACACAGTGGCAACAACAACCAGCGACTTCGACGGTGACTGGTTTGCGGAGGTCGACGGTAGCTTGCGGCAACGAGGTGTTGATGGTGGAGTCAGGGTGAGCGAGAGGTGCTCAGGGTGGTGGCTGCAATGGGGTGACGAAGCTCTGTTTCGGAAGAAAACAGAGAAGGAAGGAGGGAAGGTGATAGGTGCTTTGAAGGGGTAGACGGAGGCAGGGACATGGCGGTCGGGGGTGCGATTGGACGAGGATGCGGAGGTAAAATAGAGAAAGAAGGAGACGACGAGAGGGAAAGGTCAGGGTTCGACGAGGAGGATGACGACTGACGGCGAGATGAGGATGATGCAGAGGTAGGGGATGACTGTGGGATCGATGAGGTGGTGGTCGAAGTGTGGGTGTGAGGGTGAAGACAATGCGACGAGAAGAATGGGTAGTGGCGGTTGGGTTTTCAGAAATCACAGAGGAAGAAGAAGTCGAGGTTAATGACGGCTGCTGAGAGGTCAGGAGAGATTAGGGTTAATTAGGTTTAGGGTTAAACATTGGGTATTTATAGGGGTTTAAGATATGGAGTTTGGGTTGCGGGTTACGGGTTGGAATCTAATAGGGGAAAGCTATAGGGTTAACGGGTTTAGATATTAGGTAATTAGTATATATAGGGTTTAATAATGGGTTTTAGATTAAAAATAAATAAATCAATAAATCAATAATAATATAGTAGTACAAATAAATTAATTAGTATGCATTAAATTAACACTCAAATACTACTAAATACAATAGAATGTATGGGTTCACAAAATAAATGCGACTAGGATTTGAATTGAGCTAAAATATAATAAGGAGCAAAATAGTATTACATATTAATTAATTAAATCAAATAGTATACATAAAATCCGTACTTCAATAATAATAAAATATGGATCACAATCTATAGGCTTTCAAAAATTAATAAACAATAAATTTAATGATAATAATAATAATAATAACCATAATAATAATAATAATAATAATAATAATAATAATAATAATAATAATAATAATAATAATAATAATAATAATAATAATAATAATAATAATAATAGAAATAATAATAATAATAATAATAATAATAATAATAATAATAATAATAATAATAATAATAAATACAACAACAACAACAACAACAACAACAACAACAATAGGATTTGTATTAACCAACTTTATTTAAATACTCCAATAATAATAATGTATTTGATTCGAGTTGAATAACTTACATAATGGAAATAGACTTGTATTAAAATATATAGTCGTTTGAAGAAAGCGAAAAATATAATTAATGAGTAAAAATTGACTTTATTAGGGGATCCAACAATAAATTTTAACAAAAGAATTTAAAAAGCAGAAAATGATTTATAAATCATCGAAATACTGAAAATACACAGAAAATACGTATTCTTGGGAATGGAGGTTACAATGCTCTATGAGTTTATATCACCAATTCTGGGACTACTCCATGTTGATATTTACAATTTCTTTCAAAGCATCTATAATGACCAGGGAGATATTAGAAGAATAAACTATGCAGATATAATACAGATTCCAAAATGAGAGGGAGCAAACTCAATTTCTAAAATTTAGACCAATTAGCCTTCTCAATTGTTCTGTCATGGTTTTAACTAAGGTGCTGACAAATAGATTGAATCCTTCACTTAATGTTCTTGTCTCCTCATCTCAGTATGCCTTTATCAAAGAGAAGTCCACTATAGACTGCTTTCTTATAACTCATGAAATGATATTGTTACGCCCCATTTCCTGTTATACCGAAACACATGCACGTAATTGAGGCCTAACGAATTATATAAGTATGCCAACTCATATCATCCATAAGCTGAACAATACTAGTAAACTCAACAATACAATAATAATCACATACACAAAAATATAATCCAATAACCAAATCTGAGAAACAAGAACTTACCAAATAGCCCGAGAATAAGCAATACAGTAATAGTTCGATGAGTTCTTTAAGTAACCCATCGTCTGTACCTATATAACATAACTCAAAAGAAAGATGGATGGAGCACCCGTTAGAGCAAGTTACGGGCCGCAAGTAGTACAAGCAAAATATGAACAAGAGACAAGATATGATGGGAAAGAAAAGAACTGGGAATTCAAATACGAAATGAACATGATAACGAAAAACTACATGTATAACAAGAAAGAAATAAGGACTAATAAGCAGGGAAAAAAACCAGCGACGCAAACGTAATACAACACGATCAAGTGTAATGCATGTAACAACTGGAATAAGGCTTAAAATATAACTAATCGGGAATGAGGAATAATGTAACAGCAAATATGACATATAAACGAAAATCATACAAACTTGTAACGGGGGGCATGTGAACTAGTAACAGGTAATAGGTAACGGGTAACAAGTAACAGGTAACAGGTTACAGGTAACAGGTAACATGTAACAAGTAACAGTTTACAGGTAACATGTAATAGGTAACAGGTAACATGTAAACTTGCAAACTTATAAACTTGTAACAGATATAACATAAACATGTGAAACAGGTGACAGGAAAATGCAGGTGAAACATATTATTCTTAAGTCTTTTATTTAATCCTATCTAATGCATCACTCATGCGTCATATACCACATGGCTGCTGCATACAAACAAGTTACATTTAGATTTGTGGTGGATTCCATAGGTCATGTACTCGGGTCTCACAAGACTATAAAACTTGGTTGGTAAACTTGATCAGTAAAATTGGTCGGTAAACTTGGTCGGTAAACTTGATCGGTTACTTGGTCGGTAAAC
This sequence comes from Hemerocallis citrina, assembly GCA_017893485.1. NCBI lineage: Eukaryota > Viridiplantae > Streptophyta > Magnoliopsida > Asparagales > Asphodelaceae > Hemerocallis > Hemerocallis citrina. The sequence goes on from CM030359.1 coordinate 78,694,460, forward strand.
ATGTAACACGGGAAACACATGTCCCCTCCGAGTACAGTCTACTATATTGTCCACTACTAAGTCTTTTCCTTAAACCCCGACTTGATACTTATTCTTTTTTACCAAGAAATACATGAATGTGCAAAGTCAGGGACATGTAAACATGACAGTGACATAAACCAGGTTCAAACTAGACGAAAAACATGTTCGGGTGCCATAAACAAAATTACAAATATTGAACAACAAGGACTCCAATTCTGGACAGCAGGACGTTGCTGCACCAAAACCAAAACTGGAATTCCCGCTGCTACAAGAAGGCAAATCTAGATTCGTCAGAAGTTCTAGAATTAAACTCTCTGCCGATTCCAGTGCATATTGATGTGTCTAAGTTTTATAAAATATTCGTACTCATTTACCCATTAAAATTTCTTGTTTTCGTTTATATTGTTTATAATTCATCTTATTTATATAAGTTTTCAATTAATTAATTATTTTTGAAGAAATGAGATTTTTGATGCAAAAAGTGAAGATTATTGGAAAAAATCAACAAACAAAGCAAAACTATGGATTTATTAATTTTTATTGTTTTGCTGAAATCTTAATTGGCTAAGTGAGCTAAAAGTACGATAAATAATTTTAAAAAGGGTTTAAATGAGCTGATATGATTTTTAGTTGGTTTAATAAATTTTAAACTAATAAATTTTATTTTATTTTTAAAACCCTAATTTCTGGTATTATTTTCTATGTATGCAGCACGTGTTTGCAAGAAAAGGAAAAAAGAAGAAGGAGAAAGAAATAAAGATCAGATTAAAGAAGGAAGGAAATAAATGAAAAGGAGGGAATTTTTCTGCAAAGAGCAAACCCTAATTCTTTCTTCCGTTTTCTTATAAATACATACCAAGTTGGACATGAATTCCTAAGAGGTGACGGCTACATCTTAAACAAATATAAAAAAAAATAGAGAAAAGGTAAGAGAGAGACAGCTCTCTCTCTTCTTACGTGCGGCTCAGAGTAAAAACAAGAAGTGAGGGGGACAGCACGTGGGCAGAAAGCTGGTGTCTTGGCACGCGGTTCGAGGTGGCATAGGGCACTAACAGCAACAGCCGACAGTGGCAGACGGGCTTCTTCTTCTTCTCTTGCGTGCGGCTTTTGAGACGTGACGCGACGCGACGCGACGACGAGACAGCGGTGTACCCTTAGGCGACAGGATGTGACAGGCCTGGGTGCTGACTAGGCGTGCTTTTGACATCCGATGTGCTGACGTGGCGACGCGGTTTGACCAGGACAGTGTATGGGCACAGTTTTTGAGACAGAAGAGAGAGAACGGCTTGGACTCGGTTCTAGGAGTTCGGTTTGCATTATTTTTATATTTTTTTTGTATCTCTTCTTCTCTAAATTTTTTATGATGCAATCCCAAACAATTTTTGTTAGTTGCAAATTGAATATGAACTAAATTTATTTTTCTAGGGCTAAGATGTAGCCTAGTTAATGAGAACATAATTTTAATTCCTTATTATTGTTCTATTTTTCCATGGTTGTATGTTGATTTTTATTATTTATGCGTACAATTGGTGGATAGACATTTGTATAATCTTTTAAATCATGAAGAGACCGAACTGGTGATTTGTGGTTAATAAAAATTAAACATCGTTATAGGAGAACGTGACCATTAAGAAATCCATAAATTTTCAATTAATAATTTGATGAACTAAGGCAAATAATTAGTTGAGAATAATTCTGATACTGCGTGGATAGAGTAGTGAATATTTTTAGGATTTTGGTCTACAACTTGGAAAAATAATATTTTTATTCATAAGGAGTTATAAATTGTGTTTGTGATAAACTAGGTGAAGTCAAAAGCCCTAGAACTAATTTTGCCATTAACAAGTTACAAGAATTTCACAGCCCGCTCCCTCTTCACTAATTTAGTTAGCTTTAATTAATTTAATTTAATTTAGTTGTTTTATCATTTATTGATTTCGATTATCCAAATAGTGATTCATCTAGTAAATTCGGTACTCAATAAAATAATTAGTCCCTGTGGGTTCGACACTCTATTCACTTAACTATATTACTTATTGCGATTTTGTACACTTGCAAATATTCACATCAAGTTTTTGGCTCCGCTGCCGGGGACTAGTTATTCTTTTATTGATATTGAAAATTGCTAGATTATTACTAGTTTGGATTTTTTGTATTCATTTTTTGTTTGATTATTATTTTACATCTTTATTTTCTTTTGACCTACTTTTACTTTTATTTATTTTCCTTATTTTTTTTTAGTTTTTCTATTTTTTTCTTTTTCAATGCTTATATTTCAGGACATACACGTACATTATCATGGGGAACGATGATTACAGGCCTCTGAGAGACTATGCTATGCCCTCAATTTATGAGGCAAGCATAAAGAGACCGGTTATTGAAGCTAACGATTTTGAGATTAAACCGGCAATGATTCTAATGATTCATCAAATTGTTCAATTTTGGGGACTACCGCACGAGGATCCTTATGCTCATATTGCAAACTTTCTAGAAATTTGTGACACTTTCAAGCACAATGGAGTATCAGATGATGCATTCAGATTAAGACTCTTTCCTTTTTCACTACGAGATAAGGCGAAGGCTTGGCTACATTATCTACCACCCGGTAGTATCACTACTTGGGAGGGACTTGCACAAAAAATTTTGGCTAAGTATTTTCCGCCAGCAAAGACAGCAAAACTAAGAAATGATATTTCCACATTTACTCAATTTGAGACCGAGTCTTTGTATGATGCCTGGGAGAGGTACAAAGAGTTATTAAGAAAGTATCTTAATCATGAATTGCCGAAATGGCTGCAAATTCAAATATTCTATAATGGTTTGGGAGTCACACATCGATCTATGGTTGACGCAGCAGCTGGTGGTGCACTTATGAGCAAAAATTACAAAGCAGCCTATGATCTTTTAGAGGAGATGGCATCAAATAATTACCAGTGGTCTTTAGAAAGAACAATACCAAGAAAAGTGGCTAGAGTTTTGAACTTGATCATTTTTCTACTTTAAATGCAAAAAATGATACTTTGTCTAAACAAGTAGGAAATATGAATTTTAATGCAATTCAATCTAATATAATTTGTGATCTTTGTACGGGAAATCATTCAAGTGCAGATTGCCAAGTGGGGAACCCTTTTGCTCCATCGAGTGCAGATACTTATTCTTTTTTACCAAAAAAGACATGAATGTGCAAAGTCAAGGACATGTAAACATGACAGGGACAGAAACCAGGTTCAGACTGGACGAAAAACATGTTCGGGTGCCATAAACAAAATTACAAATATTGAACAACAAGAACTCCAATTCTGGACAGCAGGACGTTACTGCACAAAAACTGGAATTCCCACTGCTACAGCAAGGCAAATCTAGATCCGTCAGAAGTTCTAGAACTAAACTCTCTGCCGATTCCAACACATATACAAACGATATAAAAAAGCACAAAAACTAGGTGTAAAATTATAATCATTACTGATTTCATGTTCGAGCAGCATGGTTGTGGTCAAATTCTTGTATATAAAAATTAACTGTAAATTCATTGAAAAATCATATAAAAATCATAAATTGATTCCTAATCATGTCTAGTAACTTACTGGAAAATATCAGGTCTTTATTATACTTTTAGCATGATATTTAAATTAGTCAATGAGAAAATGTACTTCAAAATAGCAATCTAGGATTGAAAATATCACAGCACTAAAAACAAAATATCTAGCACTCTACACATTGAATTTCAGATCCGTCAAAAGTTCTGCAAACTAGACTCAGGGGGCTAAAACTCTTATTTATAAAGTTCTAACTGATTCAAAACGTAACTGGGTCAAAATCTGATAACAAGTCAGAACTGACATCAAGGCAGAAATATACAATTTGACATCTATGATCTTTTACGAATATGGAATTAACAGAAACAAATCAAATGGATAAGGCATGAGAAATGGATCACAATGATAAATCTACTTGCTGTATTTCAAAGAATGCTTGTACGGGGAAACAAAAAGATTCATACAAGGATACTTGCCTGATAAACGATGATTCCGACAATATTGAGAATAACAGGACGAGCGTCCCGACAACAACACGCGTGCAAACTACGTGCACCAAAACACATGCAACAACCCCCGACTATCAAGAACGAAAGCAACAATAGAGTAACTGCAGCACGTGCAATACATGTGCACACACATGTGCACGAAAAGAACAACAATAAGAGCAGCAACAACATACAACGAGAACGGTGACTGCAATAGTTAGGGAAACAACAACGGGGCACACAGCAACAACAGCAAGAGTTGCACACAACAAACATCATAAGAACAGCGAGTAGCAATGGAAGCAAGGGTGCAAGGTGGGGCAAGTTGGTTGCGGGGTTGTAAGGTTGGCAAGAGGTAGTCGAGGTAGAGGCGGGGATCGAAGCTGCAACAATGGCGGGGTGGAGGTGCATGGTGGTCGAGGAGTTGAGTGGAGAATGGAGGCTTCAGAGCAATGGCGATGGGGTGGAGCTTCGTGGTGAGTGAGCTGCAGGGAGATGATACCGAGGGAAGGCAATGACGGCTCAGGGAGGTGGCTGCGATCTGCAGTGGAGGGACGCCGATGAGGAAGAGGAGTGCAGATTGCGAGAAGCAGTGGTGGACAACGGGATGGGTTTCGGAGGTAGATAGGGGAGAAGAAGGGTTGCTCTGTTATCGGAAGGAAACATAGGAAGAGGGGAGCAAGCGGTCGACGGGGTGGAGAGGAGACGGCGATGCCATCGAGGAAGAGGGAAGGGTGCAATGGTGGTCGGCGGTGTGGCTGCAAGAGGTGGTGGGCGATGGCGATGATGGTGCAGCAATGGGTTCCGATGGGTGCGGTTGATGATGGAGGAATGCAGGGAAGGTGGATGGCGACAGAGGTAGGAGGGGTGATGGCTATGAGTTTAGAGAGTAATTAGGGTTTGATTAAGATTTGGGTTAGTGGGTTTAATAATGTATTATATAGGTTAATTGGGTTAAGTGGGTTGATGGGTTAACAGGTAGGATCCAATAAGAGTGGGTTATAGGGTTTGGGTTTAAATTCCAATAGGAGAAAAAGAATAACCAAATAAAAATAGGATTTATAAAATAGATTAAATGCACAAACTCGAATAGGATGAACAACCAAATTTGCAGCTGAAGAATTATATTAAATAGATCTGTAGACAAAAATTGAATTGAAAGCAAAATAATAAATTTTTAATAAATAAACGATCAAAGGTAATAATAATAATGATAATAATATAAATATCAAAATAGGATTTGAGTTTAACAAATTTATTAAAATCCAAATAGTAATAACATATTAGTTTGGGCTGAAATATAAATAGTCGATCAATTAGGAATAGAAAACAAGTTTCAAATATGCCATTACTCGAAAAAAAAATTCAACTAGAAAAGATTTTAATAGAAAATCCAAATCGAATTTAAAACAAAATGAATTTATAAATAATCAAAATAAAGAAAATATTCAGGAATATGTATTTATGGGAACGGGGTTACAATCCTACCCACCTTACAAATAGAATTTCGTCCTCGAAATTCAATTCAGGCGGAATGTATGATAAAGCAATAGCAAACTTGTGGGGTAACAAGACAGGGAATTAGAGAGAAATTGAAATTGTGATAACCCCGGAATGGGAAAGAACATGGATAAGAATTGGGGTCAAATAATGAATTGATACATGATGACGAATGGTATGCATGGCAGGAAGTAAACGGTATCAGAAGGAAAGAAACAGCATAAGACTTGAGAGATAACGAAGCAAGAAGATGAAAAAGTAGGTAGAACTAGAATCGAAGAGAGAATTGATAGGGAAGAAACGAACCAAATAATGTGTCCATGGACGAGGATGAATGCAAGGAATGGAAGGAAGCAACCAATGCAAGGAAGAAGAAACAACATGAGAATCCCGGGCCTGTGGATTATGGGTCCACCACGCTTTCGCTGCGCCACTTTGATCAGGAAGACTCCATCAATAGCGCCATTAGTTCTAGTAATTTATCTTATGCCTCATTGAATCCCGGCGTGCCTAAACGGTGTATCTTTAGCAGGAAATTCGAACTCCTGGCGATTTGAGATTTTGAACACTTCCTGGAATCCTGGGACTTTGCATGCACATCTTGGAGTAAGCGACGACACTTCCTCTCGAGATGATGATCCAAGCTACTGACATGTCATTATAGATCACGTGTAGCCAATCGACGAACCGAGCAAGAATAACAGAATGGTAGCACCGGAATTTGAGGAAAACATGGTAGGGAAGAAATAAATAGTATGATACTCAATATGAGTCAATAATGAAGATGGATGCAAGGCACAGAAAGAAATGAACGACACAAGAACTGAAATATGAAAGAATCAACAAGACGAGCATAAATAAAAAGAATTGATGGCACCGGAATCAAAAGGATATGGGTACGGAAAGAAAGAATTTATACCCAATAAAGAATCAACAATGTGGGTGACTGTAAAAAAATGTGGAAATGAGGAATCAAGGAATTGAATATGAAGAGATCATAATGAATTGAATAAGACTAGTATCCAGATTCAAGTTGGTTATTACATGTTAATGTGATCAATGCGGAATGCATATTGTTGAGTTAACCTTGCTAAACTCCAATATGGTTAGAGTCTAACTTGGCTCTGATACCACTAAAAATCTGTCGCGCCTCGCTTTCCGTTATACAGAAACACAGACACGAAACTGAGGCTCAGCGAACGATATAAGTATGTCAACTCATATCATCCATAAGCTGTACAATACTAGTAAACTCAACAATACAATAATAATCACATAAATAAGAATATAATCCAATAATCAAATCTGGGATACAAGAACTTACTAAATAGCCCGAGAATATGCAATGCAATAACAGTCGGATGAGTTCTTTAAGTAACCCATCGTCTGTACCTGTATAACATAACTCAAAAGAAAGATAGATGGAGCACCCGTTGGAGCAAGTTGCGGAAAAGTTCAAGCAAAATATGAACAAGAGACAAGATATGCAATAAAACAAAAAAAACTAGGAATTCAAATACGAAACGATCATGATAACGAGAAACAACATGTATTACAAAAAAGAAACAAGGACTAACAAGCAGGGAAACAAAACTGGCAACGCAAATGTAATACAACATGATCAAGTGTAATGCAGGTAGTAACTGGAACAAGACTCAATATATAACTAATCGGGAATGAGGAAAAATGTAACAGGAAATATAAAATATAAACGAAAGTCATCCAAACTTGTAATGGGAGTCATGTGAACTAGTAATAGGTAACAAGTAACGGGTAACAGGTAACAGGTAACATGTAACATGTAACAGGTAACATGTAAACTTGCAAACTTATAAACTTGTAACAGATATCAGATAAACATGTGAAACAAGTGACAGGAAAATGTAGGTGAAACATATTATTCTTAAGTATTTTATTTAATCCTATCTAATGCATCATTCATGCGTCCCATACCACACGGTTGCCGCATACAAATAAGTTACATTTAGAATTAGTGGTAGATTTCATAGCTCATGTACTAGGGTCTCACAAGACTATAAAACTTGGTCGGTAAAATTGATCGATAAACTTAGTCAGTAAACTTGGTCGGTAAACTTGATTGGTAAACTTGATCGGTACTTGGTCGATAAATATGTAACATGGGAAATATGGCCCCCCCTCCGAGTAGAGTCTCCTATATTGTCCACTACTAAGTCTTTTCTTCAAACCCCGAATTGATACTTATTCTTTTTTACTAAAACAGACATGAATGTGCAAAATCAGGGACATGTAAACATGACAGGGACAGAAACCAGGTTCAGACTGGGAGGAAAACATGTTCGGGTGCCATAAGAAAAATTATAAATATTGAACAACAAGAACTCCAATTCTGGACAGCAAGATGTTGATGTACCAAAACTAGAATTCCCACTGCTACAGGAAGACAAAACTGGATCCGTCAGATGTTCTAGAAACTAGAACATCTGGGACATGTACCAAAATTAGGGCGTTGCTTGTACCAAAAACAGGGACATATAATTTTGTTTAAGGCAAAGCAGGACGTTGCTGTACCAAAATCAGGGACATGTAAACATGACAGGGATAGAAACCAGGTTCAGACTGGGCAGAAAACATGTTCGGGTGCCATAAACAAAATTATAAATATTGAACAACAAGAACTCCAATTATGGACAACAGGATGTTGCTGTACCATAACTGGACGCTACTACAGGAAGGCAAAATTAGATCCATCAGATGTTCTAGAAACTAGACACTCTGCTGGTTCCAGGGCATATACACACGATATATAAAAAGCAAAGAAACTAGGTTTAAAATTATAATCTTTACTGATTTCATGTTCAGGCAGCATGGTTGTGGTCAAATTCTTGCATATAAAAATTAACTGTAAATTCATTGAAAAATCTTATAAAAATCATAAATCGATTCCTATTCATGTCTAGTAACATACTGGAAAATATCATATCTTTATACTTTTAGCATGATATTTAAATTAGTCAATCAAGAAAATATACTTCAAAATAGCAATTTGGAATTGAAAACATCACACCACTCAAAATAGCATATCTAGCACTCTACACATCGGATTTCAGATATGTCGAAAGTTATAGAAACTAGACTCAGGGGGCTAAAACTCCTATTTATAAAGTTCTAACATATTTCAAAATGTAACTGGGTCAAAACCTGATTACAAGTCAGAACAGACAACAGGGAAGAAATATACAATTTGATATCTATGATCTTTTATGGATACGGAATCAACAGAAATAAATCAAACAGATAAGGCATGAGAAATGGATCACAACGATAAACCTACTTGTGGTATTTCAAAGAGTATTTGTACGGGGAAACAAAAAGATCCATACAAGGATACTTGATAAACGATGATTTCGACAATATTAAGAATAACGGGACGAGCATCTCGATGGCAACACGCATGCAAACTACATGCACCGAAACACGTGCAACAACCCCATCTATAAAGAACGATAGCAACAATAGAGTAACTGCAGCACGTGCAATACACGTTCACACACACATGCACGAAAAGAACAACAACCAGAGCAGCAACAACATACAGCGAGAACGGTGACTGCAATAGACAGCGGCAACAACAACAGGGCACATAGCAACAACAATAAGAGGAGTACACAGCAAACATCGCAAGAACAGCGAGCAGTAATGGCAGCAAGGGTGCGAGGGGGGCAAGCTGGTCGCGGGGCTGCGAAGGTGGTAGGAGGTTGTCGAGGTAGAGGTAGGGATCGGAGCTACAACAATGGCGCGGTGGAGGTGCATGGTGGTCGAGGAGTGGAGCAGGGAATGGAGGCTTCAGAGCAATGGCGATAAGGTGTAGCTTCATGGTGAGTGAGCTGTAGGGAGATGATGCCAAGGGAAGGCAGTGACGGCTCAAGGAAGTGGTTGCGATCTGCAGTGGAGGGGCACCGACGAGGAAAAAGGGTGCAGATGGCGAGGAGCAGTGGTGGACAGCGGATGGGTTTCAGAGGTCGACAGGGGAGAAGAGGGGTTTCTCTGGTTTCAGAAGGAAACAGAAGAAGAGGGGAGCAGGCAGTCGACGGGGTGGAAAGACTATGGCGATGCCGTCAAGGAAGAGGGAAGGGGGCAATGGTGGTCGGAGTTGTGACTGCAAGAGGTGGTGGGCGATGGAGATGATGGTGCAGCAATGGGTTCCGATGGGTGCGGTCGATGATGGAGAAATGCAGGAGAGGTGGATGGTGACAGAGGAAGGTGGGGCGACGGCTGTGAGTTTAGAGGCTAATTAGGGTTTTATTAAAATTAGGGTTAGGGGGTGTAACAGGGTTTTATATAAGGTAATTAGGTTAAGTGGGTTGATGGGTTAACATGTAGGATCCAATAAGAGTGGGTTATAGGTTTTGGGTTTAAAATCCTATAGGGAAAAAGAATAACCAAATAAAAAAAAGGATTTATAAAATAGATTAAATGCATAAACTCAAATAGGATGAACAACCAAATTTGCAGCAGAAGAATTATATTAAGTAGATTGGGAGACGAAAATTGAGTTGAAAGAAAAATAATAATTTTTTAATAGACAAACAATCAAAGGTAATAATAATAATGATAATAATAAAAATATCAAAATAGGATTTGAGTTTAAAAAAGTTCATTAAAATCCAAATAGTAATAACATATTAGATTTGGGGTAAAATATAAATAGGCGATCAATTAGGAATAGAAAACAAGTTTCAATTATGCCATTATTTGAAATAAATAAAATTTTCGATTAGAAAAGATTTTAATAGAATATCCAAATCAAATTTAAAACAAAATGAATTTATAAATAATCAAAATATAGAAAATATTCAGGAATATGTATTTGTGGGAACGGGGGTTACAGATATGCTCTAAGAAGAAGTGTGATGTGGTGATGTTGAAGATTGATTTCAAAAAGGCTTTTGGTATTTTTAATTGGGATTTTCATGAAGAATTACTGTAAGGAAGGGGTTTGGCCCAAGATGGTATGCGTGGATGGGATTTTCTAGAAGAATTAGCCATAACAAGGGGGTTCAACCCTAGATGGTGTGCATGGATGCATGATATCCTTCATACTACCAAGTCTTCAATACTTGTAAATGGAGTCTTCTCTCAAATATCGGATTGCAAAACTGAGAAAACACCTGCAGATATCTTGAAATGCCACTTTCTAAGAAGGAACTTAGCAGGAGAGAATGGAAACTAGTCATTATGAAGGTAGAGAAAAGACTACCCTTGGAGAGGCCAAATGCTTTATAAAGGAGGGAGACTGATCCTCATCAATTATGTTCTCACTGCACTGCCAATCTAAGTTGCTTCTTTTTTTAATTGGCCATCATGGGTGATTAAGAAAATAGACCAATTTAGAAGCAGGTTCCTTTGGACCGAGGAGAACTCAAATTGTAGAGGCAAGGCAAATCTTGGCAAAGGTTTTACAAGGCAGAAAAAAGGTTTGAGGGGGGGGGGGGGGGGGGGGGGGGGGGGGGGCATTAGACCTCAAATCCTTCAACAACTCCCTCGTTATGAAATGGTGGAGGAAATTGTACTCTAATCAATCCTTTGAAGCTTTAGTTGTTCACTACTTTTAACAGAACCAATCTGCCAACCCTTACACTTTCCCAGCTTCTAAATCTGATTTTGGGAGAGGCATCTTCCCCACAATCCACCAATTTTATGATAATGTATACTGTTCTCTTTGTGATGGAAATAATATACTCTTTTGGCAACACCACTAATTAAATTGTTCAAATGTGCTCCACTTTATCCATTCTTTCTGTCATTGCATGGAATGTTCAAGCTCTTCTTGTATCACCCCCATAAAATTAAAGATATTATTTTGAATTATTAATTATTATCAATTTAATTAATCGGCTATTTTTATTATTTTTCCTTAACTACTGTCTTTGCACGTGCAAAACACGTGTAGTATAATGGGATTACAATTTTAAATTATTGTTGCTAATATCTATATTCCTCATTATTTTCTATTGTTATTTATTTTTATGGATGAAGAGTTGTCTATTTTTGTGCTAACAAATAAAGTTATTTTATTAGTATTATCATTTTTATTATTATTGTTATTTTTAATTATTTTCTTTGCCAACTAGTAGTATGTGCAGTGCACGTGCATTATTATAACACTAGTATTACCAAGTTACTATCAATCTTTTGCTTGTATTATTCAAATTTTTAACTTATTATTTATTTTTGTAATTATGGATAAAGAATGAACTATTTATGGATTTATATTAGTTCTAATTTACCTTACTACTAATAAGGTGTATGTATATCGTTTGGGCCAAACCAAGCCCAAATCTTTGGGGCTTTGGTCGACCATGTGCTGGTCATTAGAGGGGGATGATTAGGTTAATTAAAGATTTAATAATTTAAGTATGGTAAGTTATAATGTAAATATTTGATTTGGGGATTTAAATGAAAATTTACCGAAGCCCTAATTATGTGTAGCCGGCCTATGTATAATATGGGGGGGGTGCTATTTTTCTAGGAACAATTTTGGAAGAGAAAAGCTTTCATGATTTTTTTTTCTTCTCAAAGATTTCTAATTTAAAATGGGTGTACTTCTATTCTCTTGTATTGTTATATCTTCATATTTTGTTAATCAAATAGAAAGCATGCTAGGACTTTAATATGGACATATAAAATTTTAAGTAGCACGTTATTCATGGATGAATCTATTGTAATTGATGTATGTATGGATGAACGAATGGAATGTTTACATATTATATTTGCATGAATAAGAACTCTAATTGAGATGTGATTATTATGTGTAGACTATTTCTTAATGTTAGAGATTGGTGATGGATAAAAGAACATGTTTTCATTTACAAAAATACTTGTATGATCATGAATTTATAATAGATAATGGGTATTTGTTATGATAATGTATAGGCCATTGTATGCACATAAATTCATTGCTTGATTAATGAAAAGTTGAAATTTTTTTATAAGAGTTGCTCGCTGTTTTATCAGTATTAATTTCGTACTTAAGTCTACGGTTTTTGATTTATTAGTTACCTACATATATATGTATATGTTAATGAATTAGAGTTGGATTTATGATGTTATCGAAGCTATGGATTGAAATTTTTATTTCGTTTTGTTGGGTTTGGAGAGAAAGAGAGCTCGGCCTGGGTTGTGTGTTCGGGGTGAATGAGGAAAAGTGGGCCAGAGTTGATGATGATGGTTAATGTGATATGTGGTTGTTTAATTAGGGTAGGATATAGTGTGAATATAAATTGATATGTTTTCCCTTTTGGTTTGGGATGTGGGGAAGTTTCGGGTTGGCATGTGCAGGTTGAGGCCAACTGACATGGAGTAGGAGGAGGGTTCTGAATCTTCTGATTATGAATGGTTTAATAAATGTTAATAAATAGCGTTGAATTTGGAGTAGGATGAGGGTTCGGATTATGAATAGTTTAACAAACGTTAGTAACTAGAGTTGAATTGGGATTAGTAGTATACATCAATTGTGTGAATTTCATATTTTTACAATTGTAAGTTTCAGATTTTAATATTTTCAGATTTGTATATATTTCAGATTTTGAGAGTTTATTTTACAGATGTTGATAGTTTGTATTTCATATTTTTTAGAGTTCATATTTTCAGATTTGAGAAGTTTATATTCCAGATTTTGAGGGTTTATGTTTCAGATTTTGATAGTTTGTATTTCGGATTTTTGATAGTTTATTTTCAGGTTTTAATCGTTTATGTTTCAAATTATGATGGTTATGTTTCATATTTTAATTATTATAAGTTTCAGATTTTGATGGTTTATGTTGTAGATGCTGAATATTATAAGTTTCAGATTTTTGTTAGTTTAAATTTCAGATTGTTATGATGAAGTTTTAGATTTTAGTAGTTAAATATTTTAGATTTGGTAAGATATAATTACAGATTTTAAAAGCATATAATTTCTGATTTGGAAAGTTATGATCTCTGATTTTGAATGGATATAATTTCAGATTTGGAAACATATATTTTCATATTTTAAAGAGTATAAAGATTAGATTTTAAGTTGATTAAATTTCTGATTTAAAAGTATGAAGTCTCAAATAGGGAAAGATATCTTATTAGTTGAAATGTGAAGGTTTTGATCAATTTAAACTAAATAATTTTCTTGGATCGTTTTCTATAAATATGGAAGATAGAATTAAAAATCAATTGTGAAATAATATTTACTCACTTCAGAGAGAGAATTGTTATTGTGATCTTGTTTATTTTTAAATACAATAATCGATGAATGGAAATTAAATTGAGTGGAGATTTAATGGTTTAATTAAATTGGAGCTAGTTGTGGACTAGTTCTTTAATTTTTATTAATATTTTAAGAGGAGATTGGATTATTGAATGGTTGAGAAAATGATTCAAAAAGATAAATTGGGGATGAATTATGAATGAACCGTTTTGTGTATATTCTAAGAATTAGGGTTAATGTGGAAACCCTAGAGAAAGAATGTGGTAATGTTTTGATGGGGAGAGTTCTCGAGGCTAAGCATGACCCTAGATACCGGCATGTTGTGATTATTTAAATGTGGGAGTTAGCCAGGTTGGGCTAGAATTCCTAGGGATGTTTGAGTTAAGTCCAGTGAGGTGAGCTAGCTCTAGGAGGTGTGGTTATTTATGTTCGAACCTAAGGACAGACAGTAGATGGAGTTGTGATTGGAAACAGCGACGAATATAGCCGGTTAAGAGCTGCGGTTATCCAGAATGTTCGGGATGAACAGGATACGCCAGGTAAATCCACGGGTGGTGGGCTAGGGGTAGGCCTACTTCGTAGTTATGGGGTGGTCGACTTGCCTAGACTAACGAATATGGCCGATTAAGAGCTGCGGTTCTCCAGAATGTCCTGGACCTAGGATACGACCGGTAAATCCACAGATGTTGGGCTAGGGGTAGGCCGGTAAAGTCCACGATCCTGGGGGTGCGATTGCACGTGATTACGCGTTGAAGTACAGTCACCGAGTTAGGATTGCATAACGATGGATTTAACCCTATAATGATGTAAACGTTAAGGGCTTGCCCTTGGACTTATGTTCTATAGGTGGCATAGATACTGAACAAGTATGCATTAGTGAGCATTGTGTGCATTTGTTTTTGTACATTTGTTTTATGCATTTTAATTTCTGTTTCATGGTATAAACTCATACACTTAGGTTAGATTCATTTTGTTATTTTTATTTATTTTTATTTATTGTTTTTATTTTGCATCAAGTTTGTGGTTGTGGGCATTGGAAGTTCACTACTTTTATTAGCATTGCGTCAGTTATATTTAACTGACGCGCCCACAGTTTAATAGTTTTTGCAGGACTCTTGTTAATTAGTGGCATGGATCCAAGTTTTGACATTAGTTCTAGTGAAGGCTGAAGTTTGAATACTGTATCAAGATGTAATTAATGTGTTATATTTCTCTTGTGCATTGTAAGGAGAGTTGATGTCATTGTAAAGAGAGTTGTTGTAATGAAGTTTTAAAATTTTCCTTGTATTTTTGTATTGTGTTTATATTACATTGAAATAAAGATTCTGAATGAGTCACAAATTTCTTGTGTTTGAAATTCAGGGTGCTACACTTCTCATCTCACAAGGGCACTGGATAGAGGGCTCTTGGTATTGGAGATTACGACTATGAAGAACAATTAGTCAGCCTATGGCGAGGGAAAAGGATGCTCTTCTTCAGGCTATTCATGACCTCTCTCCTAATCCAAACTCCTCTGATAAGCCTATTTGGAAGCATGACATGTCTGGAGTGTATTCAGTGCACTTTGCCTATAACTTCTTCAATGATGGTGGTATTAGAACTCCTTTTATGAAAACAACATGGCAGAATCAAGCACCCCTAAAAGTGAATTTTTTTATTTGGATGTTGAGCTGTGGCAAGCTCAACTTCAAGGAGGTTCTCAAAAAAAAGGGTGAATTGGTACCCAAACATTCACATCATCTGCATTTCAGTTGGAGACAAACTTTCATATTTTCTTTTTCTGTCCCTTAGAAACAACGGTCTGGGAACTTTTCCTTACATAATTCCATATCCCATCACTCCCGCACTCCA
Source organism: Hemerocallis citrina (assembly GCA_017893485.1). NCBI lineage: Eukaryota > Viridiplantae > Streptophyta > Magnoliopsida > Asparagales > Asphodelaceae > Hemerocallis > Hemerocallis citrina. The sequence goes on from CM030359.1 coordinate 78,710,077, forward strand.
TTGAGGAGACTTTCACCTCATGGTGTTTCTCGCCAAATAGCCAAACACATGCACATCTGGTTACTTATCAGTGATAGGAAGCACGGATACTTCCAAATGGTCGACGTACCCGTGTCGGGTGCGTATCGGGTGCCGATACTCCTTGGGTACTCCCGGGTGCATACCCAAGGAGCACCCAATTTTTTAAATGCATTTTCACAACTTTTAGACACAATTATCTAATATTATAATGGGAGAAGGCCTTAGTGTCATTTGTAAATATTTGTCATTCTACCAACCCGTGCAACGCACGTGTTGGTAGATTTTTTTTTCTTTTCATTCCCCCCTCCCCATTTTCCCCACGTGCAATGCACGTGTATAATACTAGTATTTAGATAAATGCATGGGTAGAGTAATTTCAAAAGTTTGTTATTTACAATTATGCTCAAATACAAAACAAGACTACCCAAAGATTTGATAGTTAGATTATCATTTCTTTTTTCTAAAATGCTCATAATTATAATGTATTCTTATTGTTCTATGAAATGGATAAATGTTTGCATTTTTAACAAGAAAAATATTTTTGTATCTATAAATATAATATAAATTATTTTATATTTAACGTACCCACAATGCACCCGTATCCTACTCTTTTGTAAATTCACGTATCCCCGTGCCCGTGTCGTGTCGTACCCGCACCCCGTACCCGTATCTATGCTTCACAGCTTATCACTATTGCAGTTTGTTGGAGCTTGTGGTTAGAGAGAAATGTTAGGGTTTTCAATGCTTCTTTGAGCTCTATTGATTATATTATTTCTAAATCTAAGCATTAATTTGCTTCCTGGTTAAATGCAGCAAGTACTGGGAAGAATAAGATGCGAATGATCAGCTCCCTGGCTAGCTAAAATGCACTTGATCTTCTGAAAATGAGAGGGACAGCAAACAACCCAATCTCTCTTACACTACAACCGGCGAAGGCTTCACCTGCGGTTTCGTATGGCTTCACCGGCGTTTATAAACGCCGGTGAACACCCTATCGGCGCGTTGAGAATCGCCACACCAACCACCGGTGGTGCGCGTGCCGGGCTTTCATGGGCAGCCTTCCCCGGCGCTTCCACAACCGCCGGTAGATGTTATTTAATGGCCAGCGCTTTAAAAAGCGCCGGTGCATTTAGTTTTTTTTTAAAAAAAACTGCATTTTTACCTACCCCGGCGGTTCGGAAACGCCGGGGTATATATATATAAATAATATAATTTTTTTAAAAAAATTTGAAATAATTTAATTTTTAGACGGGTCCACCGGCGTGTTGTAAAACGCCGGGGTTTTTTTAAATTTAAAAAAAAAATCAATTCAAAATCTGTATATATATGCAGATGTTGCTAATAAACCCAAATTCATATCAAAATCAGTATATATTTTATACTGATTTGTTATTTTAATAAACCCAAATTTATATTCAAAATTTTACACGCACACCCATGGAAATGAACAATAAAAAATTTAGTGGACAAAATTCATTATATTTTATACTGATCAACATACACAACTTAGGAAGTGTAAAGTTCTGTAAAATTCATAATCGTCGACAACAATAACACAAGTATCAAGTTATACATATACCATGTTTACATCAATAAAGTTCTAACAAGTTTGATCATACAAACTGATTGCACCACAAAAAAAGACCAAAAATGACTTGCAATTAGTAAAATTTTTTTATTGGTACGCCTCCTTAAGTCGTTGCTTCCATCATGCTCGCTTTGGTTCTCTGGATTTGCCCGACTTGAATTAGTTGGAACTCTATTCTGAAACTGTGTAAGTCACATTGTAAAAAAAAATCAGAAGCAGAAATTAGCTGACAATAATAACCACTTCCTCTATAGTACTCCAATAACTTCTAAATCTAATAATACTCATGATTATTATACGGCCAGTAGTATAAGCACACTGGAACAACTCCATAGGGTCTACAACCAGAGCTATGTATTGCCCAGCATCTCAGCACAGAATCAAGAACTGCTCATTCCTTCCATTAACCCAGAAGAAAAGTCATGGGAGGACTTGAATCATCTCATGCCAGAAGCTCTTAAGGACTACAGTACTGCTGCTTCCAAAATAAAATAATTGTTGACATTTTATGCATGTACTGTATTATATATAGTTGCATTGTGTTTTAGTTGTAAATATTGTGAAGTCATCAGTACTAACAGGGTAGACAGATAATTGCCAAATTTTCCTAAGATTTTAGTTGTAACTCCAAAAGATACTTGGAGATATCCCAACTCCAAAAGAGCTCGATACTTGGGCATCTACTAACGCTGAAAACAAGTCAGAGCATCTGTAGTCGTTGAATGGTAAAATATGGATATATGGATAAATAGATATAGATATCCTAGTTTTGCTGCAGTCGTTTAAAGCTATATTTTAGCTTTCTATTAAAATTAAAATAAGCGACGGCACATGATGTGCCGTCTGACGATAAAAAAATACTAAAAAAATAAAAAATTAGGTGGGACGGCACATGAAGTGCCGTCCGAACGCTAAAATAATTTTTTTTTTATAGGAGAGACGGCACATGATGTGCCGTCTGACCAGGAAATATATATATATATATATATATATATATATATATATATATATGTTGGCTTTTTTAGTTTTTTAAATAACAATATTTATTAGAAAAAATAAGTACAGAAATCTACTGTAGCGTCCTCAAAAATCAGTACAGAAATCTAAGTATTAGAAAAAATAAGTACATCATTGTGTGGTTGGTGGTTTAAATATTTATTAGTTTTTTAAATATTCCATACACTGCTCCTCAATATTTATTAGTTTTTTAAATAACAATTTTTTTATAAAAAAAAATCCATGGGACGGCACATCATGTGCCGTCCGGAGGGGGGGGAATTTTCGGGATTTTTTTAATTCGTTTTGGGATTTAAAATTGAATAAAATAAATAATTTACGAATGGGACGGCACATTATGTGTCGTCCGACGCAAAAAAAAATAATTTTTTTTTGTGGGACGGAACATCATGTGCCGTCACCCAAATATGCATAAAGCTTATGCAGATTCGCAAATATAGCAATCTACTGTAGCGATTTATCGATAATATGGATAAATAGCAAACGACTGCAGCGGTTTTTTAACTCAAAAATGCATATTATGGATAAATAGCAAACGACTACAGATGCTCTCAGAACATTTACAGACAATTATTAACAGTTGTCCAGACAATTGTTTTACGCTGTGAAGGGTTTTTGAAATCACTTCCTTCAGTTTTATCAAGTCTGGACAACTTATTCTTAGATTGTTTACCCATCAGTTCAATGCAAAGTTGATGTTTTTCCCTGAGATTTTTCAGTAATGTTTTATAAAGTTCATATCAAGTCTGGACAACTTTCACAAGTAGAGGAATACAACTTATAGATAACATGTCAGTCGACCTATACTTGAAATAATATCCTAACTTTGTTGGATACAAGACTTGCTATTGTACACTAAGATAAACAGATTACTAGAGATAAACGTAAATCAGATCTATGATTTTCAATCTGCCAAAATTCCATCCAACACTTTGATAAAACAATTTCATGTAAGACCAAAATTTTCTTCTAAGCATCTTGAGAATTATTAGCATATCTTAAAACATGAACACCAAATTAGGTGGGGTTCAAAACTCAAATTAATCCCATTTGACTTCTTCCACTAGTAATATAAACAGTGCAATCTGAAGAGTCAGGTAGAGACCTCTAAACAATTTCAAGTCTATGTAAGACAAACAACTAATCAAGTTAATTTATGGAAGCAAAAAAAAAACAAACGAAAATACACAAACAGTAAGTATCTAGCTGTAAGTAACTGAGCTGATTGAACAGGGCAGTCTGGGAACTAAGAGCAAGAGCATGTTTAACTTATGAACAAGGTCCAAATTTTGGGAGAACATCCTCCCTTAGGTGCTGATAGGTACCATTATAATAAACACTTTTAACTTCATTTAACACTTATCATCAAACCCTAATAAAAAAAAATTTCTTTTTCTTTTTGCGACAGAAAATCTTGGCATTTGGACCTATTGAGACATTTCTCTTTGGAATGGGGCAGAGAGTAGGATCACTATATATATATATATGTATGTATATATATATATATATATATGTATATATATATATATATGTATGTATCAAGTGTGAAGCACTAGACATACACATTCTCCTTCATCATTACTCTTTCTGCTCTCCTTATTGGCACATATAACCCCTCTCCCTCTCTCATCAGTATGGGTAGATGTATGGTTAATATTAGCACATTGTTTGCTTAAGAGCTTGGGTTCAAAATTCAACTAATTCATAAGATCATGTGAACTAGTAGTAGACATTGTGATATATTCTGCTGAATGTATATTCTAAGTTACAATTTCTAACCTGTGTCGGAATGGCTGGTTTGGGATTTTGTTGCCTCACCAAAGCTGCAACTACCTCTTGAAGTTGTGACACATCTGACCTTAGAGTGTAACACCCCGCAAAATTTAAATGACAATTTTGCCCTCAGGTGTTACGCACGTGCATTTTGTACTGTTATTATTATATCCATAATGCATTTTGATATGTATTTTGAATTCCAATTATTTATGCAATCCCTTATTCTTAAAAATCCCATTTGAGACAACTCAAATGCAAAATTTCAATCTTTGAGTTTTTACGTGCTTTTTACCTATTATCGATGCACGTGTCGATTTTGGGTATTCCACCGTTACGTGCAAAGTTTTCAATGGATTTCAATTACTTATTTTTATAAACATGTTTAAATTCATTTTTATAGATAGAATTCAATTTTTGTCTATTTTTAGTTAAAATAAATTTTCTACGTGCAATACACGTGTTTTCCATACGTTTGAGTATATTATCAAATATGTATATTAAATATACTTTCTATTGCATTCCAATTGATTATAAATATTTTTCGGTTCATAAAATTAATTTTTGTATTTTTGAGATTTTACGGGCGACGCACGTGTTTTGGTGCACGTGTTGTAAGCGCGTTCTTCCTTCAAAGTAAATTTCATGAAAATTGTTTATGTCTATTTTTATTGTGCATGAAAAGTATAATTTTTAAAGTTAATTTTATATTTATTACATATATAGATAATTATTTTAAAAGGATTAAATAAATAAATTGTTTTGTACACAAAGCACGTGCACGTGCACACGTGCGATGTGCACACAATTTGGGGACCGGGCTGCTCATGAGGAGAGGAAAAATCTGAACATTTGATTTTGAAATGGGAGGGAAAACAAGTTACAAGTTTAAATATGGGGTTAGTGGAGTTCATGTGGGGTGGTTGCTATAACTACCCATTAGCTCTCTTATAAAAATACACCCTTAGTCTCTCTTTCTCTCATCCTTTTTCTCTCTTCTCTCCTGCCATTCTGAAAAGAAGCAACCCCAAAAACCAGCAAGCCTTGTCCATTTCTCCACCTAATCACCATTCCACTTGCCTATATACATATACTAATGTATATATATGTACATACATAGTATGTGTATATGAAAGAAGATGGGAGTTTGTCCTTGTTGTTGCCGAATTGGAGTGGGGAGGGAGATGCTCTTGATGATGGAGGCTTGCTGATGTGGAGCTTGGAGACTAGCTTTGGCGCGCAGATTTCGAGGAGTTTGCAATTGGGGCTTTCTTTAGGAGCTCCTAATTTTAGGAGTTCATTTGGGTAACAAATCTTCAATTTAGGTGGGTGTTTCTTAAATGCTTTCTAATTTAGGAGTAGAAAATGCATGATAGATGATATATGTTTTATTTGAAATTGAATTGGTATGATGAGATTACATACTAGTTGTTGTAGAGTTTAATGGCTAAATTCTAATTAATGCGATTGATGTGAATTGTTAAATGTGTTATGATGATTGTTCGAATATTTGCATGTAAGAAGATGTGCCATTTGGCAAGTTTTTGATTGCATGATGCATGTTTGAAATAGTATTTAAAATGATGCAAATGTGTATAAAAGAATTGTTTATTGTCAATATGGCGAAGAAGTGCAATTCTAAAATATCTATTTTGGGTGAGTATAGAGATTTTATAAAGCGATTTTGATAAAAGGTACAGTTTATTTGGAAAGTTGATTGGAAAACATGTCTTTGATACAATTGAAAGGATTTCATTTGGAAAGTGAGAAACTTGTTATTGGGTAACTTATTCGATGTTGTCTTTAAAAGGAATATATTCTGGAAATGATCTATAATTTTATATGGAAGTACAAATCAATTACAAGGTCGAAAATTATATGTAGGCTGCAATTTGTGTGATTGACAGTCGACTGTTCACTTCCACAGTCGACTGGTAAGTGTTAAAAAATTGGTTTTCGTCAGCAGGACAGTCGACTGACTATTTTTCATAGTCGACTGATGCTATCATAAATTTGATGTTTGAGTTTTCAAGGTATTCGCGGGACAGTCGACTGATTCCTGGTCGACAGTCGACTGAACCGACTGTGTTATTACTGAAGTTTCAAGTCTCGTAGAATGGTCGACTGTCTGCTTTCACAGTCGACTGGATCGAGCTGACTGTTGTTTTTGATGTTCAAAGTACTCACGGAACAGTCGACTGATACTGCCACCAGTCGACTGAATCGAACTATTTTCTGGTTCTTGAGTTTGGATTTGATTCTTGACAAATGAAAGTTAAATAAGTTGAATATGAGATTTTATGGTTATTAATATGTGATTGAGTTTTATTGTGAAATGCACACCAGGTTATGAAAGATGAAATTGATAAAGAAATCAGATTTAATTGTTCTCATGTTATGAGATTATAAAAGAAATATTTTGAGAAAGAGTTTGTGAACAAAAGAAATGGAATGATTATTGGAGATTGATTATGAAATATTGTTGATCTCTAGAAAGAGATAGTTGTTGGAATCTAGAGGCTAGGCGAGACCCTAGTGACCGGCAGTTTTATTTATGATTTGAGAGCTAACCATTGAGGGTTGAGCGTCTCTTGAGAAGTGGCCAGGTAGGCTGACTGTCTCTGTTGTTGATTTAAGTCCGGTAGGGTAAGCTAGCTCTAGGTTGTGATGATTTTCTTTTAAAACAAACTTTGTAAAGATTGTAATAAAAGTAAGAGAAAAACATAAGTATGGGAGCCTCGAGTCTACGATGCGGATGTGATCCACAGAATGCATGCTTGATGAGTCAAGACATGGCGTGGGCAATACTCCAGAATGATCGGGATCTTGGCGACGCTTGTGAGATGTTTGATGACTGCAAGAGGATCGTGTGCCATGAAGGAGGCTGAATTACTGCAGAATGCATGCTTGATGAGTCAAGACATGGCGCGGGATTCCCCTCCAGGCTTTCTGTACACGTGCTTGTAATCATGAACATCTATGATACCTACTGAAATTACAGGTAGATACATAGTGGTGATGTGATGAAAGTGAGAGAAAAACATGAGTATGAGAACTAGGGTTTACGGTGCGGGTGTGTGAGCCACAGAATGCATGCTTGATGAGTCAAGACATGGCGTGGGTACAACTCAGTAATGATCGGACTCTAGCCACGGTTGTGGGGTGTTTGGTGACTGCAAGAGGATCGTGTTCAGGGAGGAGGCTGAATTACCGCAGAATGCATGCTTGATGAGTCAAGACATGGCGCGGAATTCCCCCCCAGGGTCCAGTGCACGTGCTTGTACTCATAGATCATCTATGATACTCACCGTAATTACAGTAGTAGATTAAGTCATGGCGAGGGATTGAACCCTACAAAAATGAAGAACGATTAAGAGGCTTGCCCTCGGACCTATGTAGTATGGGATGCATAGAATCCGAACAAGTGTGCATTAGTGTCAGGTAATATAACAACTGCATTAAGGACTAAGTGCACCGCACAACACGACATCAATAGGATAGTCCCTTTGTAGCTTGTTTGTGATCAAGTTTGTGTTTGCTAAAGTATTTAAGAATCATTATACTGTTTCCGGCATAGAGAGGATGGCCGTGTATAATATTTCGTCAGTTGTAAGCAACTGACGCGCCCACAGTTTTATATGCAGGATTTGGAGTTACATGAAGATATAAAGATGATTGATGATGCTGTTGATTACTTAAATGTTAAAGTTGTAACAATTGTACATTCATTATTGTTGTATTTATTAATTCCGCTGCTTATTGATGTAAAAGACTCTGATGTAATTATTGTTGAAATAAAAGTTTTAAATTTCTTGTAAAATTGTACGAAAGAAGTGAAAAGATCCTGTAGAACTCTCGAATTCAGTTGTATTTGAAATTCGGGGTGTTACATAGAGAGCGTATCTCCTCGTCTCTCGGATCCTCAGCACTAGACGCACGAGCTTTGAAGACTTCAGTAGGCGTTGGGCCTAAACCCATTCCACGCACACGGCCAGGGCGCTCTGGGCCTCTTGTTTCGATCAAAGCATGACGCTGAAGTGATAATGCGTCAAAGTCAGATGTGGTAGAGTCAGGGGCTATTGTGGAAGACAGTTCAGCATACTTGACTCTGGAAGTGCTCTGTTAAATTACAAATTGGCAAAAAATTATATAAGTTATTTACTATTATAAGAGACTTAACAAATCAAAGAACGCATACATCATGAAGAAAAATTACCGATATCATCGCAGCTGTTGTGGAAATAAATTGGCCATCTGATTTTTTGTGGGTAGCGTCAAAAAAATCTAGATCGCCGAACTTGTCTGCACCGTGTTCCTCCACCTTTATATTAATAAATCACAGCTATAAGAAACTTTATAATCTTTGTTGGAACATTATTGAAAAAAAAACACTTAACACATACCAATCTCTCACGAACTATAACGAAACTACTAGTTCCAGCAGTGTGCAATACATCCTGTTTTCCTCGACTTGCCGAATCAATTTCAGACATTTTCTGCACATTTCAGATAATTTCAACTCAATCAAAATTAGTTTAAATAATCAAATGCAATAATAGTTTAAATAATCAAATGCAATAAGGTTAAAGAGAAAGCAGAGAAGCACTTTAAAGAGACTGGCAGAATAGTTTGAATACAAAAAAAGGCACAGAGAGAGAAATATAAATAGTTTGAATACCTTTCCCTCTAGAGAACTCCAAAAATGAACAAGGTAGTGCCAATCGGAAGGATTAACATTGGGGGGGACAACCCTTGCATTCTCGGCTACGGACTTATTTTCATCGAAAAATGCCGCTTTCAATTCACATTTCCAGTCTCTCCACTTCTTTCCCATAGACTTATTCAACCATTTATTATCAAGATTGTCGGGGGTATTGAAATTTTTGCTGTATAATATGATTGATTAGCAAATATATAGGTAGGAACAAGTAATATAGCAAAACATATAGATGTTAATCTTAACAAGTAACACAAGTAACATAAGTTCCTCTTTCATGTATAGACTAACACCAGCCATCATAAATCATTATTGTCCTGGGTTTTGCACTTACATACTAATATCTTTTTTTATTGCAAGCAATACTTCATCGTCTCGTTCTGATTCAGGTGACTGACTGAACTTTTCTCTTTGTTTTTTGAGATAGTTAGTTTGTAGTATCTGTCTACTGTTTGAAAATTTCTTCAAATTCATGTGCAGTGAATAATAAACAGTGGAAAGGGTGTCAACTAATATTAGTAACTAGAACTATTTGGCAGCCTGGAGAACTTTTCTCTTTGGTTATGAGTGAATGAGTGAAAGCTCTGCATTCACCTATAGGTTCTACCAGGCTATTACAGAATCTAGAAAGAGAGAATTATAAGCTAGGGAGTTTAATGCCAAAGAGAGAACTAAAACCATATTCACAAACTATATCAAATCACAAGCCTATTACTGGTGGTTTTGGTGGTGTCATTGCTTTCTATTTACTACTTCAGTATTTCAAACTATTGCTCAGACTATGTAACTTCTTGGTTTTAAGTCATGGGTGGGTCATTATCCTTAGGTGCCTTTATAAAGAAGCTGCCACTCAATTGATACTTTCCTGGAGGTCAGCAACAAAACAATTGCAGAGTTTGCATGAGTTGATTCGTTCAAATTTTATACATTTGCTACACAGGACTAATCGATACTCTGAAACAATTCCTGATGCACCAATTGATGCTTAGAGATTTGGAAGCAGGCATCTCTCTTGGATGGCTTTGGTCGAGCAATTGTGATTCTGGATGGTACCCAAGAAGGAGGTAATCACCCAATTGTTGATAATATACAGCCCAGGTACCCATGATTAATTGAATGAATGGTCTTATTACTAGGAAATCTTCTCCTTCTTCTTTTGCTTTGTGGGAGTCTAAAGGATGATTCTTTCTTTTTATATAAAAGTACTAGATTTGTCCGTGGGCACGTGCCTACGGCACATCTTCGGAACGATACAATACACGAAAAACCATGTAAACAGTAAAACAATAATTATGTAGCTCAAGTTTGAATAGTATGACAATAATTAGTTATAAATAAAAGTCTATGTTGAAAAATAATTATTAATGGGGGTATAAAATCTAACTTCTTAGAACTTTAAGTGTGGAAAATAATGAAATTTAATTGTTGAAGAGATATTTGCTATTAAAAATTCTGAAATTTTACAAAACCGAAATCTTAAAATCAAAATTTCTAAGTAAATAAAGAAAGAATGGGAGAGAGAGATATAGAGAGAGAGAGAGAAAGAGAGAAATATGAAAAAGTAAAGAGAGAAGAGAGAGATAGTAATAAAGTAATGAGTTTTTTGGGGGGGAAAATTTAGTTTTGGGGTTTAAAATTTTGGAGGGAAAATGTGTTTTATGAGGTTTGATATGGGCCTTTGATTTTGGGGGGATTGATTGTGAGCCACTTGATAGCTTTCTTTGTGATTTATTATATAGATATATGATATTGACTGCGAAGTATGATCTTGACACAAGATGTAACTAAGCATTACAGCCTATGGCCTATTTCAATTTTTTATTCATCAGTGGTAGCAAAGTGAAACAAAGAACAAGAAACTTAAACAAAAAGGTGCAGCTTAGGAAAGCTCTAATTCTGATTATGACCCTTTTGGTTGAACATAATAAGGTGCATCTTAGGAAAGCTCTAATTCTGATTATGACCCTACAATCACATAATAAAACTGATGTAGATGCTACCCAACAAAACAAAGAACAAGAAACTTAAACAAAAAGGTGCAGCTTAGGAAAGCTCTAATTCTGATTATGACCCTTTTGGTTGAACACTAAAACTGATTAGTAAAAAAACAAAGTGAAGATGTATATAATTTATTTTTTTGGGCAGAGTCAGCAGCAACATGAACTAGGCATCGCTGCGCTGGCACCTTTCATAAGCAAGACTACGACAATGAGGAAATCGTCTTGATATCAAAGTAAAGCATAATACCTTGATTGTATTGATGGCAATTGTCTTAGACGTCGCCGGAATTTTTGACCATCTGTCGTAAGACATTGGTAGTATTTGACCATTTCTTGCAATTACCCCTATGAAATTAGCAAATGTAGATGCTTCCTTGCCCACAGGTTGGTTTGCAGGGTTGACGGTCACCACAATTTTTTTAGCTGAGACGAAAAGTTTCTTTAGCTGTTGCATCATAGGTTGGAACACCCTCCCATAATTTTTGAAGTTCATCTATTAATGGTTGAAGGTACACGTCTATATCATTTCCTGGACTTTTTGGTCCAGGAATTATCATTGACAACATAAACGATGAAGGTTTCATACATTTCCAAGGGGGCAAATTATACGGAATTAACACAACGGGCCATATGCTATATGTATTGCTCATTGGCTTGAATGGGTTAAAACCATCACTGGCTAATCCAAGTCTCACACTTCGAGGATCTTCAGCAAAATCAGGATATCTTTCATCAAATTTTTTCCAAGATTGAGAATCAGCCGGGTGTCTGAGAATCCCGTCATCCTTGCGACATTCTACATGCCATCTCATATCCGAAGAAGTTTTAGATGACATAAACATTCTTTGCACCCTAGGAATAAGAGGAAAATATCGCAAAATTTTTGCAGGCCTCTTTTTCCTACTTGTTTTAACTGAGTCATCAGCTTCTTGGCCTTCATTTGGTTTTCCTTTCCATTTTGACATTCCGCATATTTCACGATTCTGTAGTCTTACCTTATCCCCCCTGAATAGCATACAATCAAATGGACAAGCTAAAATCTTCTCATAACCTAAATCAAAAGACTTCAGAAATTTTTTGATAGAATGGGATGATTCTGGAATACAAATTTCGGGAAATGCTTCATTCAACAACAGAAGTAGCATGTTGAAGGACTTAGCAGACCACCCGTTTAAAGTTTTAATCTGAAATAATCTAACAATGAATGCTAATTTCGTAAATTTCGAGCAATCAAGGTACAAAGGTGTACTAGCATCTTCCATTAACTTAGTAAAGGCTTCATATTCTTTATTTACTTCAGAATCTTGTCTTTCCTCTTCCAATCCTCCACTAATGTCTACAGTTACTGTTAGCTCGTTATGGACTTGTGTTGTTGAACTATTGGAGTGTGTTGGATTGTTACGAATTCCAAATGCATCCCGCAATAAATCTTGCATCTCATCGGCCACATTTAAGTCGTCATTTGATATGGGCTCGTCTTCATCTTCTAACACACCCGGTTCAACCGGAATTGCCTGGGCATGCTCTCCATGGCAAAACCATTGTGTGTACCCTTGGAGAAAAGCATTGATCACCAAATGTGTTTCAACTTCGACGCATGTCTTCAGATGACAGTTAGTACACCGCCGGCATGGACAAAGAATCAAATTTGGATCACGAGAATTTTTCTTGGCAAAAATAATGAAATCTTTAACGCCGTCCCGATACTCCTTTGATAATCGTGATTTGCTCATCCAGCTTTTATCCATTTTAACAATATCACTAAATCTGAAATTAAAATTTCATATATTTAAATATTAATAACATCTATCTTACTATGTTGATTGGTCATGAATAGTGTGAAATAATTATTATTACACCTATTAATGGTGGAGTGTCATTTGCAATGTTAATATGAATTGTTCAATTATGTTATTGTATAAGAAGAATTAATTCATATGAATTAAATGAGTAAAGAGTTGACAGAAAGGAAAAAAAAAGATTAACTAATTTTCATGAACAATTGACACTAATTTAGCTATATCTTAGTGAGCATGACTAAATTTTAAAAAATCACACTAAGTTTTGGACCAGTTTAAAATAATTACACTAATATTTTTTTTTTCTTTTTCGGAAAGATACAAAATTTTAAAAAACTCCACTGGGTTAGTTAGGGTTAGGGTTAGGGTTAGGGTTAGGGATATATATTTCAAAACTATATATCACCACATATACACAATTCTACAGAGGAGATGAAAAATCAGAACTTTGTAATTTTACTTTTAACCAACAAAAAAAAATTCTAATAACACATGATTATTTGTGGTTATTCAAAGGTTCTTCTAGGAGGACCCGGTTTCTTTCCTGATACAACTACATAACTGCGGTTTCATGTTAGATTTGATCCTGCCACCTCATTAACAAAGAGGTGCACTCTCTGTATCTGTGTGTTTCTTAAATTTTGCCTAGTTTCTGCTTTCGGCATCACTTTGTTTGCTGCTAAAAGCTAGACATACAGTAATAAAGCATTATATATATTTGCTGACTGAGTTAGAATTTATTTTGAAATCAAGTTAAACAAAGTTAAGATGAAGTAATGTGAAAGTGAACATATGTTTTTGAAGGATGGAAAATTATTACATTAACTATTCATTTAGTCTAACCTAATATGATGGTCGTTCATTCAAAAACTTCTCTAAATGCTGCAAATTTTCTAAAAGGCTCTTCATTTTATTTTGAGAGTTTATGTTTCCAGTAGAAAATCCAACATTCCTACTGAAAAGCCTGATACTACCAATAGCTAAAAACATTCTTTCAAAAAATAAAAAAAAACATTTTAAGCATTCGATATTTAATACAAATGTGGATAATTTCGATTGGGTTATATAAATGAGATTTTAGAACTGTGAATACAACGAAAAATTAAGAGATTAAATATGAAATTCGAGAAATTGTGAAATGAAATTACCTTGTCTCGTTATTGTGAAAAGTAATACATGAATTGAAATAAAAAAAATCATGATGACTTATGAAATTATTGATTTTCTTACATATGATAGAATTGAAATAAAAAAAATCATGACTTATGATAGATAGTGGGGTTAGCATTGTTTGATTGAATACATTCTTTCAAGAATGTGGATGATTTTACTGGTTTCCTGAGAAGCATAAATTGTCTACATAAATTTTGGTTACATTTTTAATTTGTAGTGATAAGTTATGAAGCACAAGCCCCTGCTTTCAATGATGTATACGGCACGAAAGTTTTATCACCAAAGGTAAGTATTATACTTAGATTTCTTAGACAGTGGGGAGTACATAATTGTATTGTCAACATGTGTGTAGATTATGGGATTGTTAGCATCCACTATATTGGGATCTTACTTATGACCTCGAAAAGTCACTTGATTTCTATCAGAACCTTTCGTCACTTTCTGATGATTTACATAAACTTTGTGTTTTTTTTCCTTCTTGTTTTTAACAAATTGATTAAATTATGTACTACTCCAGGTCTTAAAATAAATGAAGCAAGGCCAAACGGTAAGCTACCATATGTTTATAGTGAAACTGAAGTTGTACAATACTTACCTTTGAAAACTTAAACGCAGACAATATCCAGATAGATTGAATAACTTAAGGAATACACTAAATTAAACTCAATTTCTTTTCATAGTTTGACAGGTCCAATAATACCCGTTAATTTTGGTCACAAAATATGGATATTCTATATGCAGATAATATCAACATTTGCTTATGAAATACACAAATTCACTCCATTTACATCAACATCCCTAATATCAAACAGTTTTCTTAGCAGGCTTTAGGCTTTAGATCTGAATTAGGTGAATAACAACTGATGAGTCTTTAGGCTTTAGGCTTTAGATCTGAATTAGGTGCATCCTTCTAATTTTTAAAATAAAATTAGAAGGATGGACATTAGCCAAAGTCAAAAGTCAGAAATTAGGTGCATCCTTCTAATGCTAATTGTTCATTTATTTGCATCCTTCAAATACAACAAACCCTAATTAGTCCACATTATCAAATCCCAACCCATTCTCAAATCGCAAAATACCCCTAAATCACAGATTATTCAGCACAAAATCCCAAACAATTTCATTACAAAATAAAAATTTTATTAAAAGTAGAAAATAATCATACCGGAGATAAGAGAGGGTTTGAGAGCTAGAGAGAGGGGGAGACCGATGGCGTACGGCGGAGAAGCACGGTAGAGGAGCACAGCAGAGGAGACGATCGATAAGGTTTGAGAGAGGAGCGATAGGGTTTGATAGAGGAGCGATAGGGGATTTGGGTAGCGGCGCTGAGCGATAGGAGATTTGGAGAGGGTGACGCGCGAGGCGATTTGGAGAGGAGATTTGGAGACGAGGGAGGATTTGGAGAGGAGACGCGCGAGGCGATTTGGAGAGGAGATTTGGAGACGAGGGAGGATTTGGAGAGGAGACGACGGGTTTGGAGAGGAGACGAGGGATTTGGAGATTTGGAGGAGGCGAAGGGATTTGGAGATTCGGAGGAGTCGCGCGCGAGGGTTTTGGAGAGAAGCAAAAATTTCGCGTGTCTAGGGTTTTGGACGAAATGGAGAAGGAGGGGATTTTATTAAAGGAAATTATTAAAGAATAAAACTGTGGTTATTGGGACATTAAAACGTAATTAGCTAACTTCCCCGGCGCATCTTATACAACGCCGGGGAATATACGCTAACTCCGGCGTTTCGTATAAAGCGCCGGTGAATAAAAGTCTTTTTTTTTAATTAATTCGTTCCCAGCGTTTAATTAAAGCACCGGGATAAAAACGTCACTGTATCTTAATTAATTTGTAGTGTTAGTAGTAACTTAGATTGGCTCTTCGGGCTTTAGAGGCGGAACATATCAAGAATCAAGAATAATCTGTAACCATAGATACTCCAATTTTACCTGGAATTGTAATTCATGTTTTGAAACTGCATCTCTTTTTTATCGGTGTCAGTAAACTTTATACTGCTCTAAGTGCTCTTGAACTATGCTACTACTACTTTCTAACTCTACTAGGTCAATTTTGTAAACGTCATATCACTTGATTTAAGAGCAGTAAGTATGATGACTCCTACTTGGTGTAGGTAAAACTGTATAACCATAGTCTTCTGCCTTCTCTTCACACTAGCGAGGTGACACAACTCTCCTCTCTCACAATCTTTACTCTGATGCCTCTGATCTAGCTCACTCTTACTGCTGTATATATTGGCTCGTTCTTTATTAATATGTTTTGAGGTAGACGCTATGTGTACCTTTTTCTTGGGGAAAAAAAACATAGTAGATGAGCCATTTATCCCTTTATGAATTCGAAACTAGATGGCCACAACAACAATTGTTCATTTACTCCTCAAAAAAAACAAAAACAAAAACTAAAACAAAGTAGTGGATGCGTGATTCAAAAGTAGAAAATACGTACAATGCACATGCTGAGAAGGGATGAAGCTATATGTTGCCGCTAAATCTGGTGTGAGGGCAAACAGATAGTATTTGTGGATTTTTAGGAAAACTGAATAGCAAACCTGTTACCTGTTCCGCCGGGGGTTTGACACTGTCTCCCGCCGTACACCTGCAAAAAGTGCGAGACACCGGGGTTGTTCCCGGCGACGCACCCTCCGACGCTCAAGTCAGTAATCAGAAATGATTATGAGAGAGCGCAAAAACTGGGAAAAGATTGATTACCTCTTAATGGAGATTGATGGGGGGTATTTATAGGCGCCGCTGGGATCAGATTAGGAATGTGGTCCCTGTGGTTAAATAAGGAATGTAATCCCTAATCCCCAGTGAAAGGATAAATATAAATCAGGGCTGTAGATTAGGATTTAATCAGAAACCCTAATTCTATCCTTTCTGGACCGGTTTTGCTGCGGGTTGAAACCCGCACCCAGTTGAGGTGGAAATGTTCGCGGGTTAGTGGGTCTTCGAGAAGGAGAACCAGTACCCGCTTCAGACCCGTTGGTAGGTGAAATTACCGTTTTATCCCTGGGCTTCAAGATTCGTGCCTGATTTGGACGGTTTCGATTTAACCCCATTTTTGGCCATATCACGAGCCCCCCACTCCCGAAGACTGAGTTTGATCAGCCTTTGAGGAGTAGTTTTACTGCTTTAATGGCTAGTGGAGTTGTATCGGAGTCCAAATGGAGGGTTTTGAATCTCGAAGGAGGTAGTGAGGTGATTTTTCAAGCTGTTCGTTCTCTTAAGCTGTTCTTGAGCTTCTCTGGATATCTGGTGGTTTTTATCTATTTTTTTGGATTATTTATTTAATTTTGCAATGTGTTAACCAGTCGTTCGGGGGTCTTAACAACACATTCTAGGCAATAATTGTTCGTTCAGGGGTTCAAATATATTCCCCCGAATTTATAATTATTTTTTAGAATTTCTAGTTAATTTTTCCGAATTTTTAGTAATTTTTTCGCAATTTTTAAACAAATAAAACGATTAAAATAAATAAAAACTAATTTTTAATACCGATTTATGGCGTGGCGCGATCTGAGCCCTTCATCAGCGTCGAGCGCGATTTTCTGGGCGATCGGACGATTCGAGTTCCTCAGCAGATAGTTTCTTCGTATACGAGGGTCGGTTCCTCGTCCCCTCGGCTCGGCTGCTCGGCACCTAGCTCGGAATCAGCCAAACTATGTGGCGTGATCCTGAGCGTCCATCTCAGCGTGGATCCCCAAAAAGCGCTATCTTGTCGTTTAGCAAATCGTGGCAAGATCTGGGCCGTCCATCACGACGAGCGCGTTTTTTTGACAAGATCCAACGGCTGAGAAGAGTCGGCGGATTTTTTCTCCATATATGAGGGTCGGTTCCTAGTCCCCTCGGCTCGGTAGCTCGGCACCTAGCTCGGAATCAGCCAAACTACGTGGCGTGATCCTGAGCGTCCATCTCAGCGCGGATCCCCAAAAAGCGCTATCTTGTCGTTTAGCGAACGTGGAAAGATCTGGGCCGTCCATCACGACGAGCGCGTTTTTTGACAAGATCCAACGGCTGAGGAGGGTCGGCGGATTTTTTCTCCATATATGAGGGTCGGTTCCTCGTCCCCTCGGTTCGGAGGCTCGGTGCTGTTAGCCGAGGTATGGAGTTAGACGTTTTGAAGCGTTCCGGCTTTGAAGCGCCGTCACCCTCCTACTCAGTAGCTCGGTGGCTTTGCCAAGCTGTTCGGTAGCTCGGCTAGGCGAACCGGTGGCCAGCAGCTCGGAAGGTACACGTGGCCAGATCTGGAACGTCCATCATTGCGTGAATCACGAGGACGGGGTTTAGATCACGAGAAAACGTGATTTTGTCGTTTTGTGAGCGTGGCACAATCTGAACCGTCCATCGAGTCTCGACACGAATTTTGGAGTGATCCGACGGTGATTCAGCCTCGGTAGAATTTTTCTCCATATATAAGGGTCAGTTCCTCGTCCCCTCGGTTCGGATGCTCGGTGCTGTTAGCCGAGGTATGGAGTTGGACGTTTTGAAGAGTCCTGGCTCTGAAGCGTCGCCAACCTTTGACTCAGTAGCTCAGCTGCTTAGCCAAGCTGTTCAGTACTCGGCTAGGCAGACCGGTGGTAGGAAGCTCGGAAGGTACACGTGGTCAGATTTGGAGCGTCCATCATTGCGTGAATCACGAGGACTGGGTTCAGATCACGAGAAAATATTATTTTGTCGTCTTGTGGGCATATTGCAATCTGAACCGTCCATCGAGTTTTGACGCGAATTTTGGAGAGATCCGACGGTGATTCAGCCTCGGAAGGATTTTTCTCCATATACGAGGGTCGGTTCCTCGTCCCCTCGGTTCGGAAGCTCGGTGCTATTAGTCGAGGTATGGAGTTAGACGTTTTTAAGGGACTCAGTAGCTCAGTTGCTCAGCCAAGCTGTTCGGTAGCTTGGCTAAGCACACCGGTGGCCGAGTCGTGGACTTAAGCGATTTGAGGAGTCTTTGTTTTGAAACGTCGCAACTCTCCGCTTTGGCACTTAGGCTTCTTAGTGGGCTTTTAAATTCCCAAGGAAGCCCAAACGTCGCACTGGGGTTATAAGTTCTTACTCCCCCACCCCCCAAGCTCATTTCTCACTTTTTACTTCAAGCTTTCACTTTTACTCTCTGCTAGCGACGATTTTTGCTCCAAGGTGGTTGCGTTAGCTGTTGCGTAGGCCACATCAATTTTCGGCGAACTTATTCCGACCGTGAACGTCACTTCAAGGGCATGTCACATCAAGGTCAGTTTACTTGCCTTAGCCTTTTTCTAGAGATGTCAAGGGTAGACTCGGGAAGTGAGGCCTCGTCCTCGGGCGACAGTGGTGCCAAGGAGAGGAGGCAGATGGAGATTCGAAGGAAGGGAAAGCAGGTGGCCAAGCCATCCGTGGCCGAGGCGAGGAAGAAAAAGAAGAAGAGGGTAGTGGCCCAATCTCCTGTAGTCGAGGAGATTGTGGAGACTCCGAGGCAAGCCCCTGAGTCGGGCCGGTACCCTTGTGTACTGTCCGGGCATGCTGGGGTCAGGCAATACGAGGGCGACCTCATGAAGAAGGCGATCATAGGTCAGTCGGAGGTATACGAGGAGAACAACCCGGTTCTAACCACCGAAGAGGACGAGATTGCGACGGTGTTATCCGAGAAGGAACTGCTCCGGATCAGAAAAGGGTTCGCCATCCCTCCGGAGTACAAGTTGATTCTCCCCGGCCCTGGGATGCGAGCGAACTCCAAACTGTCGTCGTCGGATATGTGCATGTTTGACTACGATTCGCTGAACACGGGGTTGCACTTTCCTCTGCACCCCTTCGTTCTTCAGGTCCTCGGGTGGTACTGCCTCGCGCCTACTCAGTTCATGCCGAACACCTGGCGCCATGTGAACGCCTTCTTGCTGCAGTGACGTAATGCCGAGGTCGAGCCAGACCTGACGATCTTCCGGAGTATGTATTGGGTTCACAGAATGCACAAGACCGAGCATCACTACTACCTGGCACCGAGGAAGGGCGTTCGGATCATAGAGAACCCGGACTCGATCAAGGGTTGGAAGGAGAAGTTCTTCTTGTTGAGGGAGCCCTCGATGCTGAAGGTTCTGACTCAGTGGAAAGTAGAGGTGCCAAAGTTTTCGAGGGCCGACCCGGTATTGACTGCGTCTGAAGAGGAAGTGGTGGGGAAGATCATGGCTCTCCCAATGTTGAGCTAGAGAGAGATGACCGAGGAAGTGCTACACGGGTCGGGCCTCAGTCCGATCGACCCGAGTACGCTCCTGACATCTCGCAATACATTTTTTTCTTCTAAGTTTTTAGCTCGTTTTACTAACTTGTCGTTTGTTTGTTGCTTGAAACAGAAACGCCGAAGATGGACTTTTTGGCGATAATGAACGATCGAGGCAAAGTTGCCAATGGAAGGAAGAGGAAGAGGCCGAGCACGACCGCTTCGTCTGGTCGGCCTTCCAGGGTTGCTTCGGTAGTTACTCCGCCTCCCCCCGTCACTGAGGTCCCCTCGCCAACGGTGGTTGTTGTCGCCGAGCCCTCGGCTCCTGCTGCATCTACCACGACCGGTGAGGCCTTCGATGTCTCGGCGGCGTTGTCGCTTCAGGCTCCGCCGCTGACCGCTCAGGCCGAGGTGATCTTGACCGAGTAGCATAAGCAGCTGTTCGTTCCAGACTGGCGAGTCAAGAAACATGATGGCTTCCTCGGGAATTCTCAGATGTCAATGCAGGCCGTCAAACACTTGGCGACCCCGAAGGATCGAGCCGCGCTGAAGGCGGGGACGGTTGGCGATGACACTTATGAGGTCGCTCGGTCGCTTGTATTGGTAAGTTGCGCGTACCTTTTCTGCAGAATTTCTTCAAGTCTACTGTTCGGCACTTACTTTGTTCTTACTATCTTTTTGTTTCGGCAGGACACTTGTCACTTCAACCATCTCCTTGAAGCATTCGCCGAACAGGAGAAGGAGTTGAAGGCCGCCAGTGATAAGGACAGGGCGGACAAGGTGAAGGCGGTTCGGCAGCTCGAAGTAGAGCAGAGGCGAGCCAAGGGCTTGGAGGTCCGAGTCGCCGACCTTGAGGCAGACCTGGAGCGGACCAAGGGGCGGCTCGCCGAAGAGGTCGCCAAGGTCACTAAGGCTGTCGAGGAGCTGGCGGCATCGGCTAAGGCTCTGGCAGAGACGAAGGCGGAGAAGGACGCCTTGGCGACGAAGATCAGGACCGAGGTCGAGGCCGAGGCGAAGGCGCATATGGCCTCGAACATGGAGAAGTCCTACCAGAGGGCGCTCGACCACGTTCAGGACCGCGTCCCCGGCTTTCAGCGGGTCGGCTACAGGCTGTGGCTCGGATCCACATCAGATGGTGAGGAGGAGGGAGGCGAAGCGGAGGAAGGTGATGAGGGAGAGGGCGACGACGAGGAGGAGGTGGTCGCCGATGTTGTGGTGACAGACCCCCAGGCCGGGGCGAGAAATGAGGGGCCGTCTGGCGAAGCACCTGTGGTCGAGCCGACGACACAGGTGGACCCCTGATCTTCTCGTCTTTTTGTAATTTTGTTTTATCTCTTTTTTTTTCCTTTTCAAAAATTTTGTTGTAATGACATACCTTGTAAATTTGTCAAGTCGTTTTTTCGCTGTAACTTTTTGCCTTGTAAGTTTATCACGTTGTTTCAATAAAATCGAAGTTGCTTTGCTCATTGTTGTGCCGTAGTTGCCTTACTCGAACCATAAGGACCCATAGTTATCTTCTTCAAGTGTTTTAGCTGTGGAACTTTAGTTTTTTGCTCGGAGTATACCGAGGTGACTTTGCACTTCCGCGGTGCGATAGCTCGGATTTTAGACGCAGTCCACGTGGCTCAATCTAGACGGTCGATCATGATCGTGGCACGCATCACAAGGTGGGGGCACGAATTCCCAAAAAATACTATCTTATCGTTTTGTGGATACGTGGCACGATCTGATCTGTTCATCACGTTCTAGTACGTATTTTGAGATGATCTGACGGCAAAATTGGTTCGGCAGAATTTTTCTCCATATGTGGGGGTCGGTTCCTCGTTCGCTCGGCTCGGGGTATTGAGTGAGCGCAGTCGAGCCGAACGCTGGACGCCGAACCACCGTTAGAGTTGCTCGACAATTGTGGGAGCAGTTCCGAATGGCGACCTACTTCTCACTTGCTTACGAGCGAACTTGCGAAGTAGAATCGAGCCAAGTGTTGGACTCCGAACCATCGGTAGAGTTGTTCAACGGTTGTGGGAGCAGTTCCGAATGGCGACCTGCTTCTAGCTCGCTTACGAGCGAACTTGCGAAGTAGAATCGAGCCAAGTGTTGGACTCCGAACCATCTGTAGAGTTGTTCAACGGTTGTGGGAGCAGTTCCGAATGGCGACCTACTTCTAGCTCGCTTACGAGCGAACTTGCAAAGTAGAATCGAGCCAAGTGTTGGACTCCGAACCATCAGGTAGAGTTGTTCAACGGTTGTGGGAGCAGTTCTGAATGGCGACCTACTTCTAGCTCGCTTACGAGCGAACTTGCAAAGTAGAATCGAGCCAAGTGTTGGACTCCGAACCATCAGTAGAGTTGTTCAACGGTTGTTGGGGCAGTTCCGAATGGCGACCTACTTATAGCTCGCTTACGAGCGAACTTGCGAAGTAGAATCGAGCCAGGTGTTGTACTCCGAACCATCGGTAGAGTTGTTCAACGGTTGTGGGAGCAGTTCCGAATGGCGACCTACTTCTAGCTCGCTTACGAGCGAACTTGCAAAGTAGAATCGAGCCAAGTGTTGGACTCCGAACCATCGGTAGAGTGAAGAGCAAAGGTAGGGAGTTGTAAACAATTTTTACAAGGAAAATATGAAAAAGCTTTCTTTATTGATGACTAATGGTCGGCTGCTTCTAAAGTTGCGAGCCGTTATTACAAGAGAGAAGCAAAAGCAAAACATTACAAGTGATAGGAGTGGAACGATTCGACATCCCAAAATACTTAGAGAGGCGTTGGTGCTCTCTCTTGGTATTTTAAGAGATGGTCGGCATTCCAAGTCCTGGGGATCTCCCTGCCTTCGAGATCTTCTAGTCTGTATGTGCCGGGCCGAACCACTTTTGCGATCTTATAGGGTCCCACCCAATTTGGAGCCAGTTTGCTCTTCTGTCCGAGGAAAGAGATGGCTAGCTTTCTGAGGACCAAGTCCCCTTCTTTGAGGTCGGTAGGACGGACTCTTTTGTTGTACGCCAAGTCGATCCTTCTTCGGTAGTTTTGTTGACGAATGGCTACTCTTTCTCGGATCTCATCAATTAGGTCCAGATTTGCTCGGAGCTCTCTGGCATTCTGTTCTTCTTCATAAGCCATTAGACGAGGAGAGGGTAAACCAACTTCTAGGGGGATCGTAGCTTCGGACCCATAGGTGAAGTTGAATGGGGACTCGCCTGTGGGGGTCCATTTTGTGGTGCGGTAGTTCCATAGCACGTTGGGGAGCTGATCGACCCATAAGCCTTTGGAACATTTATCCAACCTCTTCTTAATGCCGGAGAGGATCTGTCTGTTAGCATTCTCGACTTGGCCATTCGACTGGGGATGGGAAACGGAGGAGAATCGGTGTTGGATGGCAAGATCTTCGCATAGAGCTCGGAAGGCAGCCCCGGTAAACTGGGTTCCGTTGTCTGTTATGAGGACCCGCGGAACACCGAATCGGCAGATTACGCTCTTCCAAAAGAACTGAACTACCTTGTTCTCGGTGACCGTGGCCAAGGGCTCGGCCTTTATCCATTTTGAGAAGTAGTCGATTGCCACGACTAAGAATTTGAACTGACCGGGAGCCGGTGGAAATGGCCCTAGTAAATCCATCCCCCACATTGCGAAAGGGATTGGACTTGATAGGAAGTGAGTGGAGCTTGTGGGAGGCATCGGATGTCGGAATACTTCTGACAAGAGCTGCATTGCCGACCGTGTCGTTCGGCGTCTCGTAGGAGAGTGGGCCAGAAATATCCCTAATTCAACACTTTGCGGGCTAAGGATCTGGATCCCGAATGTGCCCCGCCGATGCCCTCGTGAAGTTCTCGCAGGGCGTAGTCGGCCTGCTCGGGAAAGAGGCATCTCAGGTAAGGCCTGCCGTCTACCTGTGTGAAGGAGCGTTTATAGAGTATGCCTCCGATTAGTGTGTATCGCTCGGCTCGGATTCTGACTCTCCGAGCCTCCTTAGGATCTTCGGGGAGGAGTCCGTCCCTTAAGAATTAGACAATGGGTTTCATCCAGTTATCTTCAAGCAGGACTAGCAGCAACTCCAGAAAGTCGGATGTTTCATCCTCTATACTTGGCTTCAGAAGGACCTCTATCAAGACGGTCTGCTCGAGACCTTGAAGGGAGGAATAGGCTAGTTTGGAGAGGGCGTCGACCTGAGCATTTTCTTCCCGGGGTATTCGTTGGATGAGGGCTTCTTCAAATAGTGCCATGAGGCTCCTGACCTTGGCTAAGTATTTAACCATCCTGTCATCACGTGCTTCATACTCGCCGAGAACCTGATTTACGACCAGCTGAGAGTCGCTAAAGATTCGGAGGCGTTGCGCCCCTGCATTGCAGGCCATCCTAAGTCCGGCTATGAGTGCCTCGTATTCTGCTTCGTTGTTAGAGGCCTTGAAGTTGATACGGAGGGAGTATTGGAGGATGAAGTCATCTGGGCCTGCCAGAATGACCCCGGCTCCGCTTCCCTCGTTACAAGAGGACCCATCCACATAAACTGACCAAACAGGTGGTCCCTTCCTTGCTTGGCTGAACTCGGGGATGGTACTTTCAACTATAAATTCTGCTAAGGCCTGAGCCTTGATCGCGGTCAGAGGCTGATATGTTATATCGTGCTGGCTCAGCTCGATAGACCACTTCATAAGGCGACCTGAGGTCTCTGGCTTGTGGAGCACTTGCTTCAGCTGTTGGTCGGTAAGAACGACCACCGAGTGGGACTAAAAATACGGGCGAAGCTTTCTCGCGGCTATCACCAGGGCATAAGCCATCTTTTCTATCTTCGGGCAGCGGAGCTCGGCATCCCGAAGTACTTTGCTCACATAGTAGATGGGCTTTTGAGTCTGGTCTTCTTCCCTTACTAAAATGGCGCTGAGAGTCTGCTCGGAGGCTACTAGGTAGAGGTAGAGGGGTTCACCAGGAACGGGTTTGCTGAGAAGTGGAGGGTTGACGAGGTAAGCCTTGAGCTGGTTGAACGACTCCTGCTGTTGCTGCCCCCATTCGAAACGCTTAGCCCCCCTGAGGGCCTTGAAGAAGGGGAGGCATTTCTCTCCGGACTTCGAGAGAAAATGCCCTATGGCGGCTAGGCGGCCGGTTAGGCTCTGAACTTCCTTAACATTCTTGGGAGGGGCCATGTCTAGTATGGCCTTGATTTACTCAGGGTTGGCTTCAATCCCTCGTTGGCTGACCATGAAGCCGAGGAACTTTCCTGACGAGACACCGAACGCACACTTATTCGGATTGAGTCTCATGTTGTGCTTTCTCAGAACATCGAATGCCTCCTGTAGGTCAGTCACATGATCGGCTCCTCGGATGCTTTTTACAAGCATGTCGTCAACATACACCTCCATATTCCGGCCAATTTGAGCTTGGAAAACCTTGTTGACGATGCATTGATATGTCGCGCTTGCATTCTTCAAACTGAAGGGCATAACCCTATAGCAGTAGAGGCCCTGATCGGTTACGAATGAGGTCTTCGGAATATCCGAAGGGAACATCCGAATCTGGTTGTAGCCTGAGAAGGCGTCCATGAAGCTAGGAGCTCATGTCCCGATGTGGCATCAATTAGAGTGTCAATACTCGGAAGAGGGAAGGGATTCTTGGGGCAAGCCTTGTTGAGATCGGTAAAATCGATACAAATCCTCCAAGTCCCATTGGACTTCTTCACCATTACAACATTCGACAACCGCTCGGGATAGTTCACCTCTTGTATGAACCGGGCCTTCAAGAGCTTGTCCACCTCCTCTTTTATAGCTAGCTGGCACTCGGGGGCGAACTTGCGCCTCTTCTGTTGAACCGGTTTGGACCCCGAAACAACGCTGAGGTGGTGAACTAAGAGCTCTTCGGAAATTCCGGGCATGTCTGCAGCCGACCAAGCAAAGAGGTCTCGGTTCCTTCGGATGCACTGTACTATGTCCGAGCATAGGGCGGATGGGAGGGTCTTGCTAACAAAGAACTTTCGAGTTGGATCCTGCTCAGAGAAGAGCACTTCCTCCAATTCATCCACCGGCTCGGACGTCGGTCGGGCAGCATCTTGGGGGATTTCCAGAGTTTCTAGGGATAGGACTGGACTGAGGGTAGAGGTTATGTAGCACTTGCGGGCCATTTCCTGATTGCCTTTTACTTCTCCTACTCCTGCCCGAGTGGGAAACATCATTTTGAGGTGATAGGCGGAAGGGACGGCTTCAAGGGCGGCTAGACCGGGCCGACCTAGAATGACGTTGTAAGCTGCAGGAACATCTATGACCATAAAGTCCATCGACTCCGTTCGGGTGGTAAGAGTTTTGCCAGCGGTTACATCGAGGGTGATCACCCCTTCAATAGTCACTGGCACTCCCGTGAACCCATGGAGCGTGTAGCCGGCGGGCTTGAGTCTGTCTTGGGAGAGCTTTAGGCCTTTAAAAGTGCGAGGAAGAGGATGTTAACGGAGCTGCCATTGTCCACTAGGATCCTCTCCACTTTGAAGTTCGCCATGTGGAGATTGATAACGAGTGCATCACAATGGGGGGTGCGGACACCTTCAAGATCTTCGTCTGAGAATGTGACGGGCACTCCGAGCCCTTTAGGGGGAGGAGTGGCGCGAACCGAATTGACTTCCCTAATGAACGCTTTTCGAAAGGAGTTTGAGGAGCCCCCCATTGGGCCCCCATGAATGAGGTGGAGGACACGCTCCTCTTCGAAGTCAGGCGTTTCATTGCGTTCAGGTCTCTTGTTAGCCCCCCGAGGCAGGGGAGGAAGTTCGGCTCGGTCCTTTCTTACGAACCTGGTCAGCTGCCCCCTCTGGATGAGGGCTTCTATCTCATTCTTCAAGGCCCGACAATCTTTGGTGTCGTGGCCATGGTCCCGGTGATAACGGCACCATTTCTCTTTATCCCTTTTCTTGGCGGGGGTGTTCATCCTCGGAGCAGGAGGTATGATCCCCTCCTTCTCAACTTCTATTAGAATGGTAGAGACATTGGTGGTGAGAGGAGTAAATTTCTCGAATCTGGGGGGAGGTTGGCGCTGGCCGGCATTATCCTTCTGGAGCTTCTTGGCTCCCTCCTCTTCTGTTCCCTTTCTCTTAGACCCGGAGGAAGACCCATCCAAGTTGGGGCGGTGCTCGGCATCTTCGACCCGAATATACTTTCACTTCGGAGGAGGAGGTCAGAGAAGTTCTGTGGGGGCTTCTTGGCAAGGGAGGAGCGGAGGCTGGAGTTGAGGACATTGGATGGAAATGCTACTGCAGCGACCGACTGGTCGAGGGATGTTATGGACCTGGCTTCAGCTGTGAACCTTTTTACATAGTCTCTCAACTTCTCACCCTTCTTCTGGTGGAGGTAGAGTAGCGAAATGCTGGTCTTCTCAGTTCGGCAGCTACTCACGAAGTGGATGACGAAGAGGGTCTCAAATTTCTCGATGGAGAATATCGAGGAGGGGGCAAGGCGAGAGTACCATTCTCAAGCTAGACCCTTGAGAGTTGCGGGGAATGTTTTGCAGAGCAGGGCATCGGGAGCTTGATGGATGAGCATTAGGGTTTTGAAGCTTTCGATGTGATCAACGGGTCAGTCTCCCCAGAATAGGTCTCAAATTGAGGAGGCTTGAAGCCGATTGGTACGGGTGCATCCATTATGGTTCGGGAAAAAGGAGGTCGACTAGGACGAAGGGTTTTTTCTCTAAGCTCTTCTTCTCGGTCTAACTGACCCAAGCGCCTCTCCATTTCGTGGAGACGGCGGTAGACGGCGTCATCCCTTCGACGGTAATCAGGCGAGCCTCTAGAGTCGTCTTCGTACGAGGGAGAGTGGGGGCTACGACGACGGTAGCTCCTGGAGCGGCGAGAACTTGGCATGTGTCGGGAGTTGCTAGGAGCTGGAGGAGGAGTTGGGGACCGTCGGCGAGGACTTCGGATCGGCGGAGGAGAGGGAATCTTTGGAGCATTGGTGTTAGGACGGAGATTGAGAGCATGTAGGACGGTCGCTTGAAACTGCTGGAACTCGACAGGAGTGATGGGTGCCTCATTGTTCCTAGGATGGTGCCGACCGGCAGGGGAATGGGGTCTCCTCTTGTGATGCTCGAGGGACTCTCTCCGGCCCCTTCGGATAGGGAACCTTCTGTTGTCTCGGCGATGAGGAGATCGCTCATCCAGACGGTGTTGGCGGGAGGCTCCCTCTCGGGCCTGCTTTTCATCCAGACGGTGGCGAAGATCCTCATCCTTCTGCCGATTGAGGACGGTGTTGCGGAGGTCGGAAGCTCGGGGATTATGGGAGGCCATAGAGTCCGAAGAGGCATTGTGGATGGAGACGTGGTCCGGATGGAGAGGCTGTTTCTGCGGGTTGAGAACCTTAGGAGGTGGTTGATTCTGCGGAGGAGGTAGGTCCTGTTGAAGAGGGTCCACGGCTTGAGGGGGAAGTTGCCCCTGCTGTTGAGTGGGCTGAGGGGGAACTTCCTGTTGCTGATCGAGGTTGGGTCCTTGGTTGGACCCTCTGGATCTGACTTTCCTAGGAGGCATGACTGGAGAAGATCTGACCAACGGGAAGAGGGGAGGTTGCTATTCGTTAGTTTCCCACAGACGGCACCAATCTGTTGCCGCTAAATCTGGTGTGGGGGCAAACAAATAGTATTTGTGGATTATTAAAAAAACTGAATAGCAAACCTGTTACCTGTTCCGCTGGGGGTTTGACACTGTCTCCCGCCGTACACCTGCAAAAAGTGCAAGATACCGGAGTTGTTCCCGGCGACGCACCCTCCGACGCTCAAGTCAGTAATCAGGAATGATTATGAGAGAGCGCAAAAACTGGGAAAAGATTGATTACCTCTTAATGGAGATGGATGGGGGGTATTTATAGGCTCCGCTGGGATCAGATTAGGTATGTAATTCCTGTGGTTAGATAAGGAATGTAATCCCTAATCCCCAGTGAAAGGATAGATATGAATCAGGGCCGTTGATTAGGATTTAATCAGAAACCCTAATTCTATCTTTTCTGGACCGGATTTGCTGCGGGTTGAAACCCGCACCCAGTTGAGGTGGATCCGTTCGCGGGTTAGTGGGTCTTCGAGGAGGAGAACCAGTACCCACTTCAGACCCGTTGGTAGGTGAAATTACCGTTTTATCCCTGGACTTCAAGATTCGTGCCCGATTTGGACGGTTTCGATTTAACCCCATTTTTGGCCATATCACTATAAAAAATTTACTATGATGCTAACCAACGAAATTAACAATTTATTCAAAAAAGGATGATAAAAAAAATAAATAAGAAAAAGTTATTATAAGAAAAAGTGTGCAATTTAGAGACATATATAGCCTTTTATAATTTATTCAAGTTCTCACAGATGTTAATCATCTCTACTATTATAATGGGAGAAGGGCTCAGTGTCATCTGTCATTGTTGTCATTTTGTCAACACGTGCAGCGCACGTGTTGACAAAATAACTCACTTTGGTAAATATTTTCGAAATTGGACCAGTTTGTTAAATATTTTTGAAAGTGATCAGTTTGGAAATTATTTTCTTTTTATCCTTTTCATTATCCTTCAATTTTTCCCATGTGAACGTGTATGATACTAGAAATTGAGAAAGTGATTATAGTTGATATTTCATCAACATATATACTACTATAATTCTTATTATTAACTAGATATGAAAGGAATCCTACCAATAAAGTAAGCATAAAAAGGACCGGTCAGTCAAGGGAACAATCAAAGGAGGGCTTAACTAAATATTTTGAGAGGTGAGGCTGGAATAAAAGTATCCATGTTGATGTTGTAATGGCAGTTAGTCAAATTTCAGGGTAGCATGAGCCACCCCAGGGACGAAACTAGGGGTGGCAATCGGGTCCGGTCAACCCGCGACCAGCTACGTTCAACCCAGCACGCGCTAGACTGGATTCGGATTCGGGTCGAACCCAAAAACCTAACCGGGTCGATCTGGTTTGAAAAAAATATGGTTTCGATCCGCTTCACCCGGTCCGTCGACCCGTTGACTCAGTCAAACCGGCTCGCGACCCGCCCTCGAACTCGCGGTTTTCGATTCGTTGGACCCGAACGGTCGAACGGTCGACCCGCATGGGTCGTACCTTCGACCTGACCGTTGGCTGCAGCTACTGACTATTTTTATGATTTTTTTGTGTGGCTTTTTTGGGAGTTTTTTGCCGATAAAAACTCGCTAAATTCAATGGAATTTTTTTTTCGCACATTACTCTCTCTACAACTACTACTCAATTCAATCAATTTCATTCTTAAAAAAGGAAGCAACAAAGAATATATAATTTCGATCGTATCGAATTAATGGTAATTCAACAATGCTCTCGACTACAAACTCCCTCAACGAAGAAGCTTTTTCTCTATTTTCTAGGACTACCGGACTATGACTGTGTCTGCTACACTTCTCAATCGACTACATCTACTTCTACTATTGTTTTCTCTTTCATTTATACGATTATTCCCGAATTACGGTATCAAAATTCACAACATTCTCTACTCTTTATTTTTGTTGTAGTTCTAATTTTTTTTTTACGAATTATTTGTTGATTTTTCGCATATCTCTTTCTCAACCATCCTATTGCTTTTTATAATTTTTTTAACATATATTTCATAGATTGTTTTTTTATTTTTTCACATACACTATTAGAACAATATAAATTGTTATTTTTTCACATGCGCAATTTTCAGATACATTATTTCCATGTCTAGATCACGAGGTAGCAGCCATAGCCAAAATGGACAAGATTCTACCGGTTCTTCACGTCGGCCTCTAATAGTCCCACAAATAGAGCCCAAATTTACCGAATGTAGGAACTCACGATATCCCTACACACGACATAGAAAAAGAAATGCATGATGTTGACACAAAAACACAACAAACTGAACCTACTAGTAGTGGAAAACTAGGGGGAAACTAGTGATTGACACAAACATTATGACTATATCCCCTGATGTGAATTATTTGCAAGTGTACAAAATCGCAACAAGTAGTATAGTTAATCCGAGGGTATGCACCATGGCTCGCGACCCCGAATGATGAAGTATTTGTCTCGCCAGTGCTTTATGGAGTCGGGGCAGCTGACGAGCCGAGCATCGTGCCTCGGAGCCAAATAATACCTAAACTCTGACTTGTGCTGCTGATGAAGTCGGTACAGCATCCGAAGCACCCTCAAGTCCGGCTCGATCTCGGCTGCCTGACAGTGGAGTGCAAATCCATTGATGACCCTCCACCCGTTCGGCATTAGCTGGATGGGACTGACCCCGAACTACCACAACACTTGGACGGCGAAGCGGTGGAGTGGCACACGCGCTCCGGCAATGAAGGCGTTGACCGGCCAGAAATACATGTTCACCGGCATCGCCGAGTTGGACCTTACCCCGGGACCTGCCAGCATCAGTTCGAACTCATCCAGGATCTGAAAGCACTCCCGGATCGCCACCAAGTCCGCCTCGTTGAGGATCGAGATGGTGTCGTCCACTTCCGAAGTCTCCTTCGCGGCATTCTCCTCGAAACTCCGCCCCCTCCTGTATACGATACGTTCGGCATGCTCCTCCGGAAGATCCCGAACCCTATGGAGCCTTGTCAGGATGCCCGACAGTCTCCCGAACTCCCCCATCCTTTTCGGATTCTCCATTATAGTCTCCATAACCACTGTAACACTTGGACGGCGATGGGGTGGAGTGGCAGACGCGCTCCGGCGATGAAGGCGTCGACCGGCCAGAAACACATGTTCACCGGCATCGACGAGTTGGCCCTCACCCCGGGACCCGACAGCTCAGTTCGAACTCACCGGGGATCTGAAAGCACTCTCGGATCGCCACCAGGTCTGCCTCGTTGAGGATCGGGATGGTGTCGTCCACTTCCGAAGTCTCCCTCACGGCGTTCTCCTCGAAACTCCGCCCCCTCCCGTATACGATACGTTCGGCATGCTCCTCCGGAAGCTCCCAAACCCTATGGAGCCCCGTCAGGACGCTCGGTAGTTTCCCGAAATCCCCCATCCATTTAGGATTCTCCACTATAGTCTCCATAACCACCGAATCAGGGACCTCGGCTCTCTTGCCCCTATCGACGTGAGGAACCATGCTCAGAGACGGTTTGTCGCCAGCAGAGGGGGAGGGCTTCGAAGTAGGAGAGAGGGAAGACATTTTGACAAAAAGTAAACTAAGTATAAGTTACCTTGAAGTGATAGCTGCGGTCGGAAAGATTACCGGAAAATGGTAGAAGTCGTCGGAAGCTCTCGCTAGTAAGAATTACTGCCTGAGTAAAAATTTTGAGGAGTGAAGAAATGAGGAGGGGGGTGGAGTCTTATAGAAGCTGGCACACAAAATGAGGATATTGGGCTCCAAAACCCCAACAGTCAGGCCCATTTACCACGAAATGACAAATAGTTGTACCGCCTCATTAATGACTAACGGTCAAAATAGTCAGAAGTTCAACAGTCAAACGGCCAACTGTCATCTCCAGGATGTCGACAGGTCACTTTGAGCTTCGGCACGCTTTGCCGAGCGTTCTTGGCACCGACGCTCAAACGTGAGAAAAAACTCTCACTTGGACTTTGATATGCTTTGTCGAGCGCTCTAGCCATAAACGTTCAAACGTGAGAAAAAACTCTCGCTTTGGACTTCAGCATGCTTTGCCGAGCGTTCTTGGCACCCACGCTCAAACGTGAGAAAAAACTCTCACTTGGGCTTCGGCACACTTTGCCGAGCGCTCTTAGGCACCGACGCTCAAACGTGAGAAAAAACTCTCGTTTTGGACTTCGGCACACTTCGCCGAGCGTTCTTGGCACCGACACTCAAACGTGAGAAAAAACTCTCACTTGGACTTCGGTACGCTTTGCCGAGCGTTCTTGGCACTAACGCTCAAACATGGAAAAATGGCTCGTTCAGACTTCGTCAAACCTCGCCGAACCACTTTTGACGCGTGTCGCCACCCCGAGGCACCTCTGGACCTTGGCAAGGGACCCTGAACCTCCCTCGACTTCGGCTTTCTTCCTGACATGCGTAGCTCCTTGAGGTGATTGGCGGGGGTCGGCAACACTGCCGAAGCTACTTGCCACCGACCCCCGAATACGGGGAAAGTCCACCTTTGTGCAACCACAGTCATTAGATCTCCCCAAAATTCGCGCCCAAAGCTGATGGAGAGCTCAGATCGTGCCATGTCATAAATAGAATTAAAAAAATCTATTTTTATTTATTTAGTTCAAATTGTTTATTTAAAAATTGTGGGAAAATGGTTTAAAATTCAGGAAAATTAATTAAAAATTCTAAAAAATAATTATAAATTTGGGGAAATATTTTTGAGACCCTGGGTATATAATTATTGCTTAGAATAATTAATTAATGCCCTCGAAAAATAATTCACCGCTCCGCAAACTTGAATAAATGATCCGAAAAATAATTAAAAATTCGAGAAAAAACCTCAAAAAACCAGAAGAGCTCAAAAACAATCTTGAGTGCTGAAAAACATCATAATGCCTCGTTTAAGATCCGAAACCCCTTATTTGGACTCCGATACAACCCCGTAAGCCATTAAATCAGTAAAACTACTCCTCAAAGGCTGATCAAATCCAGTCATCGGGAGTGGGGGGCTTGTGATATGGGTAAAAATAGAGTTAAATCGGAACTGTTCAAATCGGGCACGAATCTTAAAGCTCAGGGGTAAAATGGTAATTTCACCTATAAACGGGTCTGAAATTGGACTTGATCTTTTCTTCAAAGCCCAATAACCCATAAACGGATCTGTCTTACTGGGTACGGGTCCCAACCCGTAAGAAATCCAGTCCGTTTGGATAGGAGAAGATTCAGATTTATGATTATCCTTAAACAGCAGTCTTAACCACTTCTATCCATTTACATCGGAAAGTAGAGATTTAACCATATCCTGAAACTGGTTCCTAAGGCGGCTATAAATACCCCCACCCCCCATTGTTACCAGGTAATCAATCTTTTGCCAATTAAAGCTCTTTCTTAATCATTCAGATTACTGACAAGAGCGTCGGAGGGTGCCGCCGGGACCAACCCCGGTGTCTCGCACTTTTTACAGGTCAATGACGAAAGGATTTCGGTCAAACTCCGGTGAAGTCGCTCAGGTTTGACTATTCAACTTTCCTCGAATCCACAAATCTATCTGTTTGCCCCTACACCGATTTCCGCAGCAATAGATACTAATGGAGAAATTAAAGAAGATGAAAAAAGAAAAAAGAATGGTTTTAAATGAAGAAGATGGTTGATGATAGTTTGTGAATTAGTTAAATTCTTATTGAGTTTATACCCAATAGGAAGAATATTCAAAGTGTATTATTCTTCACAGTTAATGGAAAAACTAATGTTATTAGTAATCTGCACGTACATTGCACATTTTTTTTCTTAAGCTCCTACTTTTCACAAATTACCCTCAGTGGCATGAACTTTTATTTATAAATTACACTTTAGTAAATAATTGTGGTGCATATAAATTTCAACTTTGAGGGATAATGGTATGTGACAACAACTGGGTAAATGGATGGTTAATATAACTCACGTAAAATTATATGGTTGAGATTATATTAATTAAGTTAGTTTGTGTAAATTACCCAACTTCTATCTTGATTTATAGTAGCTGAAATGTGAGTTTTTGAAACCACTGAAAGGATTTGAAGAGGGAATATGGAAATATAAAGAATTGGGGTGGGTATATGAAAAAAACGAAGAAAATAAAAAATTAATTAGATGGATAGATGGTTAAATTAGATGGAATATTTTACTAGGCAAACTCAAAACTAATCTTAATTAGCTTTTATTTTCTTAACAACTCCTAAATTTATTTTCAGCCATTGGATGGACTATTACCATCTTAAATTTAAAAATGGCATACTATTAAATAAGTAGACTTTTGGGTCTTTTCCTTAATTTGTGGAGTGTTCATCAATTTTATTCCGTAGATTGGCGGAGTGTTCATCAATTTTATTCGGTAGAGACTTCAGCAGCCAGGTGGAGGACAGAACTACATGGCTACCGAGCACTGAAAATGGATGAAAAGGGACAAGAGTGAAAGCGATGTTCGGCGACTGTGGATAGCGACGAGCCAGTAGCAAAAAGCGGGAGGCGCCCATGACCATGGCAGCGGCCGGTCAATGGTGGTTGTAGCATGCAATGAACGGCCTAGGGTTTCAACTCGTACTCCGATTAAATATTTGCCGTGGTTGTTGAGGGAAGAAATGATGAGCGGAGGATGGAGGATGGAGAAGATGAAAACATAGTATAAACATGAGGGGAAATAAAATGATGTATTATTTAATATATATGATATCTGTTAGATATTATAGTCCCATATTGGTGGTAGAGTTGCTTTGATATCTGTTCACCTCCTATATATAGGTGGTATTGTACTTGGTTAAACTCAATTAAATATTCAGTATTGTCTTCATTTCTCTCTGATTTATCTTAACATGGTATCAGAGCCAAATATCCAAATTTTTCCATCCTAAACTTTTTTTTTCTCCACAACAATCCTCAAAATTCCCCAAAAAAAAAAAATAATAAAAAAAAAAACCCGAAAAACCAACTATTGGATCTGATCCATTGCCGGCAACCCCATCAGATCCATTGCCGGCGACCCAGAAAAACCCGAAGCCATCTTCCAGATCCATTGCCGGCTGGATCTAACGCCGCCGTCCAAATCAGCCGCCCTCTTCAACTTCCGCCGGCAACCCCATCAGATCCGAACTTCTCAACAAGTTCCGATCCAAACTTGTATCACAATCATCCTCTTCAAAGTCATCTTCTCCACAGATCCACATCATCTTCAAAATACCTTCATCGCCATCTTCAAGTCCAGTCCAGATCCACATCTGCAAGTCCACATCATCTTCTTCAACGTCATCAGATCCGACGTCAACCGCCGGCATCAAATCTCAACTCCGATCAGTTGAGATTCTTCATCTTCCTCAGATCTTAGCCTTTCTTTTAGTATTTTTTTTTTGTTTTTGTATTTTTCATGATTTCTTTTTAGTATTGGTTTGTTATAAATTTCTTAAAGTGCACCTGTGTTGAGGGCCTTTAATTTATTTGAAGAAAAAAAAAGAAAAAAAAAAGAAAAAAAGAAAAAAAGTCAAAAAAAAAGTCAAAAAAAAAAGAAAAAGAAAAGAAAAAGAAAAGAAAAAAAAATTATTATTATTATTATTATATATATATACAGGTACTCCTACCGGATGGCATCTCAGTCTCTCCCACATATTTCCGCCTCCACTGACTTCCCCGATGCAACTACCTCTCGTTCCTCCTCCAGATTACAAATACAGCAGCGCCACTTTCAGTCTGCCTCCGGCCTTCTACCTTCTCCTTATATCATTCCTCACCCTACCCCACCAATACTTCCGCCACCGGTAGCACCGACCTACTACCTACCTCGATCCAGACACCAGCAGCTCTCCCTCCACATTGTGCTCTCAGTCATAGCAGTCACAGCAGTGCTTTTTCCCTCACATCCTCGGCCATGCCTGTCACTCCGGCCTTGTCGCCTTCTGCTTGGGCTAATAGTCAGCAACGCCTCACTCAGCTGGAACTACAGCTCATTGGTCAGTCTATCAATGCTGGCTCCTCTGCTCCTGCCCTTTCTGCCACTCCCGGTATGAATTCGTTCTGGATTTTAGATTCTGGTTCATCACATCATCTCACTAGTAATCAGACACTATTCACCACCTGCACAACACTTTCCTCTCACTCTCCATCCCTACACACAGCTGATGGCTCACCACTTCTTATTACACATTCAGGGACAATTAACTCTCCTACTCTCACATTACCATATGTTCTCTATGCTCCTCATTTATCAATAAACCTTATTTCTATTAGTGCGTTGTGCGATAGTGGCCTTGTCGTCACTTTTGACTCTTTAGGTTGTTCTATTACTGATTCCTCCACCGGTGAGGAGTTTGGACGTGCTAGTCGTCATGGTCGTCTATATTATCTAGATTTTCTTCGTGCACATCACTCTCCTTCTAGTTTTGCCGGTATTGTTTCCTCTGATGCTGATCTGTGGACAGACGTTTTGATCATATTAGCGCATCACGACTTCAGACTATAGCTCGTAGTGGTGCCCTTGGTTCTCTCACTTTTAAACATTTATGTGATTTTCAGGGTTGTTACTTGGCCAAACACATTGCCCTACCCTTTAGTCACAAAAGAACTTCTGAAACCACTCACCCTTTTCAACTTGTTCATTCTGACATATGGGGACCCTCTCCCATACCATCGTGGAAAGGCTATCTCTATTATGTTACCTTCATCGATGACTTCACTAGACATACATGGGTTTTTCTTATGCAGTCAGCGATCTGAGATACCTGATATTTACCGGGTCTTTACAACCATGATTCACACTCGGTTCGGTCTACACATTAAGACCTTTCGATCAGACGGTGCACGTGAGTACACTTCTACCACTATGAGAACAATCCTTCAGTCTCACGGCACCCTGTTTCAGCAATCATGCCCTCACACACATGAGCAGAATGGTGTAGTTGAACGCAAGCATCGTCACATCCTTGAGACGGCTCGCGCTCTTTTACTCTCCTCTTCTGCTCCTCGTTCATTCTGGGCTGAAGCTATCATGACCTCTGTTAGTGTCATCAACATTACTCCCTCGTCTGCCCTAGCTGGTACGACGCCTTACAAGGCTCTTTATCATTCACCTCCCGACTACAGTATGCTCCGTACCTTTGGATGCACCTGCTACGTCCTTCTCCCTCCTACTGAGCGCACGAAGCTCTCCGCTCGTGCTGCTAAGTGCGTTCACTTAGGTCTAAGTCCTGAACACAAAGGTTATCGTTGTTTTGATCCATCCGCGGGTCGTGTCCGCATTTCTCGACATATCTCCTTTGTGGAAGACTCCCCTTACTACCTGACCCCCCCTGAGGATACTAGATTTCTCGATTCCCCAGTTGTTGCTAGCCCCCCGACTTTACCTTCCCGCATTCCTTTTGATCCCACTCCTCTGGCTCCATTCACATCTCCTGCAGTCCTTACACCTGTTGTTTCCCCTACCGAACCTCCACCTGCATCCCCACAGCAGCCAGCACCCATCCCACCTACTTCCCCACTGACACATGCACCCACTCCACCGTCCTTAACCCTACACCCTGTCAGCCCACCACCTCTTCGTCAGTCTACCCGTTTCACTTCTGGTATTCCTCCGGCACGTTATACACCTAACGCCACTGGTCCTTCTGACCAGTTTGGTTTTGCCATCCTAGCTTCCTACTCACCACAGTTTCATGCATATCTCACTGCTATACACTCTACACGTGAGCCCAGAACCTATCAAGACGCAATTCAATATCCTGAATGGAGGAAAGCCATTGCAGAGGAATTCAGTGCATTTGATCAGACTGGCACTTGGGATGTTGTTCCTCTACCAGAGGGCGTTTAGCCTATTAGCTGCAAATGGATCTTCAAGGTCAAATATCAACCTGATGGATCTATTGAGAGGCACAAGGCCCGTCTAGTAGCCCGAGGGTTTACTCAGGAGCATGACATTGACTATGATGAGACATTTGCTCCCGTTGCATAGATGACTACTGTTCGCACCCTTCTTGCTGTTGCAGCCATCCGCCACTGGCCATTATACCAGATGGACGTGAAGAATGCTTTTCTTCATGGTACCTTATCTGAAGTAGTTTATATGCATCCTCCTCCTGGCCTTACTACTCCTCCTCGTCATGTTTGTAGACTTCGCCGTGCTATATATGGTCTGAAACAGACTTCTCGAGCCTGGTTTGAGTGCTTCCGGCTTGTCATCACCAAGGCTGGTTTCCGTCAGAGTTCACAGGACCACTCTATGTTTATACGGTCATCACCGCAGGGGAGGGTACTTCTACTACTATATGTTGATGATATGATCATTACTGGGGATGACTCCGCCGGCATTGCATCCACCCAGAAATACCTTCACCAGCAGTTTCATATGAAAGACCTTGGTAAGCTACGTTACTTTCTGGGTTTAGAGATTGCTCATGGATCTCAGGGGATACTCATTTCTCAGCAAAAATACACATCAGATATTATTTTCGCTGCATGCCTCTCTGACAGTCGATCAGCTGATACACCCTTAGAGCTTCATGTGAAGCTTCGTCCCACAGATGGTGAGCTCCTTCCTGATCCCACTAGATACAGGCAGATTGTTGGACAACTTGTCTATTTATGCATGACCAGACCCGATATTGCTCATGCAGTTAGTATTGTCAGTCAGTTTGTTTCCGCTCCTACATCAGTTCACTACGGTGCTCTTCTTCGCATCCACAGATATCTTCGGGGCACTATCACTCGCTCATTATTCATGCCGTCTACATCCAAACTAGA
Source organism: Hemerocallis citrina (assembly GCA_017893485.1). Taxonomy (NCBI): domain Eukaryota; kingdom Viridiplantae; phylum Streptophyta; class Magnoliopsida; order Asparagales; family Asphodelaceae; genus Hemerocallis; species Hemerocallis citrina. The sequence continues at coordinate 78,749,643 of CM030359.1, forward strand.
GCTCAGTGCATATTCTGATTCAGATTGGGCAGAGGATCCGACTACCAGAAGGTCTACCACAGGCTTCTGTCTAGTTCTTGGCGATTCGCTGATCTCATGGCGGAGCAAGAAACAGGCAATTGTTGCATGTTCTTCCACCGAGGCTGAGTACAGAGCAATGTCAGCTACTACTAGAGAGATTGTTCATGTTCGTTGGCTGTTATCAGATATGGGTGTTACACTTACAGTAGCTACTCCACTTTATTGTGATAACCGGAGTGCATTGCATATTGCAAGCAACCCGGTCTTCCATGAGCGAACGAAGCATATTGAGATTGATTATCATTATGTTCGTGAGCGTTTTGAGGCAGGGACCATCTCTCTCCATTCTGTTACCTCTTCCCAGCAGACTGCAGACTTCTTCACCAAATCCCATACAGTTCAGAGATTCCGACACTTAGTAGACAAACTCACATTGTTTGACCCATCGTGAGTTTGAGAGGGGGTGTTAGATATTATAGTCTCATATTGGTGGTAGAGTTGTTTTGATATCTGTTCACCTCCTATATATAGGTGGTATTGTACTTGGTTAAACTCAATTCAATATTCAGTATTGTCTTCATTTCTCTCTGATTTATCTTAACAATATCAAATGGAGTAAATCTGTCACGCTGTTTATAAGAAGATCCTACGACTCTTCATCCATAGCATATCATATATATTCCTGTTATAAATTTTATTTTTCCGTCAGTAAGAAGTGGATGCGGAATGTGTGTTACCTTTAGAGAGAGAGAACTATGAAACTATCCTTCATAATAAATATTGTAAAAACTAACTCCGAATTTAATGGGATAATCTAGATATAATTATTATAATTTTGGGTTTTCATCATTGAAGAACTCAGCAATAGAATAGAATTTCCCATTTTGGATCATTTGGTCAATAAACAATTTATTAAATATGTATTTGGACCATATAATGGGCCGAAAACATGGTCTTTAGTCATAATAGAGGCATCTATATCTATACAATATATTATGCTAAGACCACTTAATTTAAAGATTTTTTTCCTTTCTCCATTTTAAAAAAGAAAAATGAGAGAAAAAGTAGGAGGCCACTCAAGCCACTACTTATTTCTCTCTTCACTATTAAAAATCTCTCTAATTTCTATTAAAAAATATCTCCAAATTTTAAAATTCAAAAAACATATCTAAAACCACATTAACGTAGTTATTGATTTATTTTATTTAAAAACCAATTTAAAACACATTTATGCAGTTATTGACTTATTTTATAAAGCTACATGCCTCTAAAATATCTATATAAAAAGTCACTTTTCCAAAAGCTCGAGTGGTGACTTTGCATAGCCTATAGTATCGAAAAAGTTGACAACACTTAGCTTTGGTGATGTCAAATTCAGCTACTATTGTATAGGTGAGGAACTGTGACAAGTAAGGTCTTTGTGCTGAGCTGTGCAAGTGAACTCCAACATCGTTGGACTTGTGGAAGCACTGGCTATTTGGAAAGACATGTTATCAGTATTACACTATCTATAAGTAAGCTATACGGTGACCAATGATTCTACTAATGTAGATAAGTGGGACAAAAAAACCCTACCTATCTCAGGGAATTTTTAAATCATGGAAAACAATTGCGAGATCCTCAACCATAGTTTTATAATTCATGAGTACAGAGTTTTAACTTATCGACTCATTTTCTTTCTAACTACTTAATGGCCCAATTGATAATTGTTCAAGTTTTAAATATTCTTTGTGTCTAGATACTTAGATTTAATTGTTATGTTTTAAAATTATCTTCTAGACAATGATTTAAGATAATACAGAATATTTAATTTTCTAAATTAACTATTCTGTTTGCGATGTTTTTTTGTTGTTGTTGCAATTAATCAAGAAAATTTTCTTTTAAGTTTTCTAAGTTCGACAAATAATTTCAAAATATCATCAAGTCTTAAAAATGAACTTGAACTTGGATTAATTTCTTTATGAAGTATCACTGGTCTTTAAATAAAATTCTTGATTATTTTGATCTTTAGTACGAACGTCGGATCAAGAAAGAAGCTGGTGAATTTCTTAAAATAATATTATCTGGAATAAAACTCACAAAAACTATGAAATTCATTGACAGCAATAACCTTCCCATCATAAATTTCTTAAAACAATTTATATTGGATATTTTGTATTATACGAAACATAATGGTTTGTTAGACCTAAATAGATTTCTTATACGTTATTTAAATAGAATGAGTCATCAATTGCACAAGTTGTTCTTTATTTATTATCTATTTATATGAAAAGTAATTATTCTCCAATTTTACAAGAAATATTATTAGTTTTTCATAAATCTATAAACATGTGATTTGGTTCACAAGAATATGTTAGCAACTTATTTATACTGATCCCTAAATGTTGTCTTAAGCGAAATGTCCTATATACAAGATTTATATAATTTTGCACTCTCTTTAAAACTAAGATAGCATAAAATGAAAATAGATTTTAATGTTTTTATTTAAGCTATTAATTATGCATAACTTTTTTGGGGAAAATTTTATAAATTTTCACAATTATTTTGAAGTATGCACAGGACTATACTAGTACATTTGAAAACATAGGTGCATGATTTTTTTTTTTATCAAATCCAAAAATCATGAACATCTCCACGAAGAGATGGCAATGGATTCGATTCAGGTCGGGTCCTATATATTATACTTACGGATCCATTAAGATTTCTATCACATTCACTAAATTTTAAATGTACATAAAATCCACTACATATTTGAAGGAGTTTTTGAGCATCCTTAATAATTAGTTTTTTTTGCTAAATATCCTAAATAGTTTGTTCTTAACATCTGATATGGGTCAGGAATAACGTGGCCCGTCCTGGACCACAGGATCACCTCAGGATACGCGCTCTTCCTGATCCTCCGGATCCGCCACGTCAGCATCGGAAAACCGTCCGGACCTCTGCCACGTCAGCCCGAAAATCGCCCCGGCGTCTGCCACGTCAGCCCTATACCACCCGGTTTTCCACCGCTTCAGCCACTTGGACAACCGGGTCCAGACCCGGCCCCAAACGGGCCCAGACCCGGTTGGCATCCCCTATAAATACCAGACCCTCCCCCCCTGGATTCAGGTAATCAAAACTTTTCCACTCAAACCCTAGTTACTGTTCTCCCTTAGTGACTGACTAGATCGTCGGAGGGTCTGCCACCGGGACCAACCCCGGTGTTCCGAGACCGTCTGCAGGTACACGAGACCATCGGATCCGAGCCCCAAAGATCCAAGCCGAGCATCAGCCTCCACCTCAATACCGCCTACCCCAGTACCGTTCGTCCAGTCGAGGGTCGTCTGCATAGGAGTCTCCTCCTTCAATACAAAACGAGTACGAACTTACGTCTGGTGCATCCACACGCCTCCCCAAAAATAAACCGCATCAGGATGGCGCCGTCTGTGGGAAACTATCTATTGTAGACGCCAACCCGAGCCTCGCTTCCAACGGTACCCTCGTAGATGCCGACCCGAGCTCCGCCCCCGTCGGCACCCCCGTCGACCCAAGCTCACATGGCGCCCAAGACCGCAAAAGCTGTTACCTCCGCACGCCAACAGGACGTGCCTCCACAAGGCATCGCGGCCGATGCTCAGGGACCAAACAACAAAGGGGTCAGTCACGGGCCCCAGCCAAACGCCTCTCATCCGGTCCAGAGCGACCTGCGGGGGGTAATCTTGAACCGACAGGCCAGCCGTGGCAGGGGAGGAGCCGCTTCCAACTCGGCTCCGAACCATCCCAGACCCTCGTCCCAAGGGCGGGAACCTGCGCTCAGCCAGGGTCGGTCGGCGACAGTCCGCCTAACCAAACCGGGCCGAAGGAGCCCCGGTTACCCACCAAGAGTTCCAGGACTTCCGAAGGGAAATCTTGGGTGCCATCCGAAGGGTCCTCGTCAATGAGAACGCTTGCCGTTCCCACACACGATCAGAGGCCGAGGCTAGCGTGTCTCGCCCCTCAACAATCTCCCCAGAGTATGATGGCAATATTTTGAAGCGCCTCCAAGAAATGGAGGAGCACCTCGACCACTTTGGTAACGGCGACCCAAGAGCAGCTCAGGGGTACAGGCCGGTTCATCCTCCTTTCTCCGCCCTCATCCTGCAGGCGGAGATACCTCGCAATTTCCGTCCGCCTCAGTTCGAGACATATGACGGCGAGGGCGATCCTGCTGATCACATGGAAGGTTTCAAAACCCTCATGATGATTCACAGCGCATCGGATCCCCTCCTGTGCTGAGCCTTCCCCGCAACACTCCGGGGTCCGGCTCGGGAATGGTTCTCCAAGCTCACCCCCGGCTCTATCTATTCTTTCGACCAGCTAGAGGGCAGCTTCCTCACCCACTTCGTAACCAGCCAAAAGGCCGAAAGAACGAGTGCGTCCCTACTTAGACTTCGGCAAAAGGAAGGGGAGCCACTCCGAGTGTTTGTCCGAAGGTTCACCGCCGAGGCGAGGTCAGTCTCATCCCTCGACCCCGGCGTTGCCTCGGCAGCCTTCTGCAACAACGTCTGACATGGATAGCTGAAGGCCTGCCTGGCAAAGAAGCCGCCGATAGACTTCTCCGACCTCCTCAACCGGGTCGAAAAATATATTCGAGCCGAAGAGGCCCTCAATCCAGAGGACCAGAAGGAAGTTCCCGGGAAGGGGAAGCGCAAGGCTGACGAGGTTGAGCCAGCAAAAAAAGCTCAAAGAGACCGGGGCTCCGCAAAGAAGGTTCTGCCGATCCCCCGCTTCGAGAGGTACACTCCGCTGACGCAGAACGTGTCGACAATCCTCTTAGCAATTGAAGACAGTGACCTCGTCCAGTACCCCCCTCGACCGTCCAACAACACCAGTTAGAAGAGGATCAGCGGTTCTATTGCCGTTTTCACCGGGACAACGGGCACGACACAGATCACTGCCGCGCCCTGAAGGACGAAATTGAGGCCCTCATCCAACGACGGTACCTCCGAGAATTCCAACAGAAAGGCATCCGGGAACAGAGGGACAACAGAAACAGGAGGGATTCCCTTCCTCCTCGAGGGCATCGACAGCGTCCCGAGCAGGATCCGGAGCCCGAGGAGCCTGGGGGTCAGGTAATCCTGCATTGCGTCCATGGAGGGCCCATGGGAGGGGAATCCAACACTTCCCGCAAGGCCTTCATCGGGGATGTCAACACCGTCCAGGGCCCTCTCTCCCCCCAAGTCCAGCAACTCCCTGTCTCCTTCTCAGGAGAGGATCTGGAAGGGGTCTGGCTCCCTTATCGCGACGCACTTGTCATCAACCTCAGCATGGCAAACTTCGAGGTCCGGAGAATCCTCGTGGACAATGGGAGCTCGGTCAACATTCTGTCCTGGAAGCATTCGAGAACCTAAAGCTCTCCCATGAGAAACTAAAGCCAGCCGGGCATACCCTGCACGGATTCTCTGGCATCCCCGTGACTATAGAGGGGATCGTCACCCTAGACGTCACGGCAGGCACGACCCCGAACAAAAAGACCGAGTCCATGGATTTTATGGTTGTGAATGTAAAGGCAGCCTACAACGACATCCTCGGCCGTCCGGGGCTCTGCTCCCTCCAGGCGGTTCGCTTGGCCTACCATCAGAAAATGAAATTCCCTACCAACACTGGCGTTGGAGTTGTCCGAGGGAATCAGGAAGCAGCACGTTCGTGCTACATGACGGCAATCGGAAGCGGGGTGTTTCCCCTCGATGCCGTCGAGCTGGAGCCCGAAAGAACCCAGCCAGAGCCAGAGCCGGTGGACGAGCTGCAGGATGTCTCATTCGAGACAGGGGATGCGTCGAAGCACTTCCGAGTAAGCTGCTCCCTTCGCCCACGACCTCAAGTCCGCCCTAATCGCCTGCATTCGGCGCAATGTCGACCTCTTTGCCTCGAAGCCTTCAGACATGCCCAGTATCTCCGAAGATCTCATCATGCACAAACTCATCGTGATTCCTGGGTTGAAACCAGTCGTCCAAAAGCGGTGCAAGTTCGCTCCTGAACGACAATAGGTAGTAAACGCAGAAGTGGACAAGCTCTTGTCCGCGTATTTTGTACAAGAGGTCAGCTACCTCGAGTGGCTGGCGAACGTCGTCATGGTGAAGAAGGCGAGCAGGAGTTGGAGGATCTGCATAGATTTTACCGACCTCAACAAGGCATGCCCCAAGGATCCGTTCCCTCTCCCCAGCATTGATGCCCAGATCGATGCTACCTCGGGTCACGAGCTCCTTTCCTTCATGGATGCCTTCTCAGGCTATAACCAAATTCGGATGTTTCCTCCGGACATCGCCAAGACGTCCTTCGTCACAGACCAGGGACTGTATTGATACCGAGTCATGCCCTTCGGGCTGAAGAACGCCGGCACCACCTACCAGAGGCTCGTAAACCGAGTCTTTAAAGATCAAATCGGGCGTAACATGGAGGTATACGTTGACGACATGCTCGTCAAAAGTCAGCAAGGACAACACCACGTCGCCGACTTGGAAGAAGCCTTTGGGGTCCTTCGAACCCACAACATGAGGCTCAACCCGGCGAAGTGCGCCTTCGGCGTCTCCTCGGAGAAGTTCTTAGGGTTCATCGTCTGCCAGCGTGGCATCGAGGCAAACCCCGAAAAAATCTAGGCCATAATAGACATGGCCCCTCCCAGGAATGTCAAAGAAGTCCAGAGGCTAACGGGTAGACTAGCGGCCATCGGCCGTTTCCTCTCCAAGTCTGGAGAGAAGTCCCTTCCGTTCTTCAAGGCGCTACGCGGCACTGGAAGGTTCGAGTGGGGTGCTCAACAGCAAGAGACCTTCACACAGATGAAAGAGTACCTCGGCAACCCTCCTCTCCTCAGCAAGCCCGAACCAGGGGAGCCACTCTGGCTCTACCTTTCCGCTTCGGAGAACGTGCTCAGCGTCGTCCTCGTACGAGAAGAGGAAGGGGTTCAAAAGCCCCTTTACTATGTGAGTAAGGTCCTGCTCGACGCTGAGACCCGGTATTCCAGGATGGAGAAGGTGGCGTACGCCTTGGTCATAGCCGCGCGAATGCTCCGCCCTTACTTTTAGGCGCATTCGATCCAGGTACTCATGGATCAACCCTTGAAGGCCGTGCTCTACAAACCCGAGAGTTCTGGACGACTAGTCAAATGGTCGATCGAACTCAGTCAGTATGACATCGGCTATCAACCAAGAACGTCCATCAAAGGGCAGGCCCTCGCCGAATTCATCACAGAATGCACCAACTCCGAGCAACCCGCGAGCAAAGAAGCCGACCAGACGTGGGAGGTTTACATCGACGGCTCTTGCAAAATGGGGAGTGGTGCGGGCATCATTCTTCGAGGTCCGGATGGTTTCCTCCTCCAGTATTGTCTCCGCCTCAACTTCCTGGCCTCTAACAACGAGGCTGAATACGAGGCAATGATCACCGGGCTCAACCTGGCTCATCAAGCCGGTGCCAGACAGATCAGGGCCTTTAGCGACTCTCAACTGGTGGTCAACCAGATCACCGGGGACTACGAGGCCCGTGACGATCGGATAATCAGGTACCGGGCCATGGTCCAACGCCTATTAGCGTCCTTCGACGAATCGGCTGTCGTAAGGATCCCCCGGGAGCTGAACGCCCAGGCCGACGCCCTGTTAAAATTGGCTTCCTCATCCTTTAAAGGCCTCGACCGCACAGTCCTGATTGAAGTCCTGTTGAAGCCAAGTATAGACTCCTCGGAGGTTCTGTGCATCGAAAACGGAGCTCCTCCTGACGACTGGACCACTCTTATCAAAAAATTTCTAGTCAAGGGAGAGCTCCCCGAAGACCGAGCTAAAGCAAGGCAGATCAGGGTCCGATCTGAAAGATTCGCGGTCATCAATGCCACCCTCTTCAAAAGATCCGATACAACAACCGATGGCAGACCCTACCTCCGCTGCCTAAGCCCAGACGAAGCCAAGTACGCCCTCAAGGAGCTGCACGAGGAGACCGGTGGATGTCACATGGGAAGCCATTCACTAGCACGGAAGGCGCTAAATCACGGGTACTACTGGCCCATTATGCTGCAAGACGCCCTCGCCCTAGTGAAGAAGTGTGGCCCCTGCCAACGGTTCACCCCCGTGAAGAGGGCTCCTCAGGCGAACCTCCATTCCATGGCCAGTCTGACCCCCTTTGCAATGTGGGGGATGGATTTGGTACGCCCATTTCCAAAAGCAACGGGCCAGCGAAAGTTTCTCATTGTGGCGATCGACTATTTCACTAAGTGGATCGAGGCCGAGCCATTAGCAACGATCACCGAGCGACAGACTCAGCAGTTTTTCTGGAAACACATCGTCTGTCGGTTCGGGATTCTGCAGGTACTCATCATAGACAATGGGACTCAATTCGCGGGTAAGAATTTTTGCAATTTCTGCGAAGATCTCGGGATCCAGCAGCGCTTCTCCTCAGTGTGCCATCCCCAGTCTAACGGTCAGGCCAAGAACGCGAACCGCCAAATCCTCGACGGCCTCAGGAAACAACTCGATAACTCTTCCAAGGGGTTATGGGTCGACGAGCTACCCAGCGTTCTCTGGGCCCACCGAACAACAAAGAGAATCCCCACGGGAGAATCCCCTTTCAATCTGACATACGGCGCAGAGGCCGTCATTCCCTTGGAGATCGGGATCCCTTCACCCCGAATCACGAGGCCGCCAACTCCCAACAGCTGCGAGCCGACCTGGACCTCATAGACGAGGTCAGGGAAAAGTCCGCCATTAGAAGAAGCATCTACCAGCAAAGAATTGAGAAGTTCTACAACAAGAAGGTGCGCCCAACTGACATCAAACTCGGAGATCTTGTCCTCCGAAAGCTGGCGGTATCCAACCCCGGCCAGAAGAGAAAGTTGGCACCAAATTGGGAGGGCCCCTACAAAGTATCCGAAGTCGTACGCCCAGGCACGTACCGCCTGACCAGTGCTGAAGGCAAGCCCATCAAGAGGCCCTGGAACGCAGAACACCTAATCAAGTTCTTAGGAGGAGAGTAGCCTCCATGTAAATTATCATGATTGTAATCGGCACGTCGTGCCTGGTCTTTTATAAAGTTCAAATATATTGTAAATAGGCCAGCTTTCTTAAAATAAGCCTATGGCTTCTTATTTTGTTACAAGTAAAGAACATATCTCGGGCTCGGTGCTCGGATAATAGCGCGAGCCTGAAAAGCTTTCCCTTACAAGCTTGGGGCTCGGTGCTCGGATAACAGCGCGAGCTAGAAAAGCTTCCCTTACAAGCTTGGGGCTCGGCGCTCGGATAACAGCGCGAGCCTGAAATGCTTCCGTTACAAGCTTGGGGCTCGGTGCTCGGATAACAGCGCGGGCCCGAAAAGCTTCCCTTACAAGCTTGGGGCTCGGCGCTCGGATAACAGTGCGAGACCGAAAAGCTTCCCTTACAAGCTTGGGGCTCGGTGCTCGGATAATAGCGCGAGCCCGAAAAGCTTCCCTTACAAGCTTGGGGCTCGGTGCTCGGGTAACAGCACGAGCCAGAAAAGCGTCTCTCCCTGAGAACAACTGCGGGAGCTCGGCGTCGGCCCCGAGCAAGGCGGGTGCCTTCTTCAAGGTACCGCGACCTTGACGCTCGGCAGTGACCCTCTGCTACGTCTGTAACTGTCTTTCTCACCGGTATAGGGGCTCGACATCCGTCCCTCGCTCGGTTTAGGCTTCTTCAAACTCATCAACCTATGTACGAGGCGACATCCGCCAGCCACGCCCGCACCGTCTCTCCCTAAGAACAACTGCGGGAGCTCGGTGTGGCCCCGAGCAAGGCGGGTGCCTTCTTCAAGGCACCGTGACCTTGACGCTCGGCGGTGACCCTCTGCTACGCCTGCAACTGTCTTTCTTACCGGTATGGAGGCTCGACATCCATCCCTTGCTCGGTTTAGGCTTCTTCAAGCTCATCAACCTATGTATGAGGCGACATCCGCCAGCCACGCCCGCACCGTCTCTCCCTGAGAACAACTGCGGGAGCTCGGCGTCGGCCCCGAGCAAGGCGAGTGCCTTCTTCAACGCACCGCGACCTTGACGATCGGCGGCGACCCTCTGCTATGCCTGCAACTGTCTTTCTCACCGGTATGGGGGCTCGGCATCCGTCCCTCGCTCGGTTTGGGCTTCTTCAAGCTCATCAACCTATGTACGAGGCGACATCTGCCAGCCACGCCTGCACCGTCTCTCCCTGAGAACAACTGCGGGAGCTCGGTGTGGCCCCGAGCAAGGTGGGTGCCTTTTTCAATGCACCGCGACCTTGACGCTTGGCGGCGACCCTCTGCTATGTCTGCAACTATCTTTCTCACCGGTATGGGGGCTCGGCATCTGTCCCTCGCTCGGTTTGGGCTTCTTCAAGCTCATCAACCTATGTACGAGGCGACATCCGCCAGCCACGCTCGCACCGTCTCTCCCTGAGAATAACTGCGGGAGCTCGGCATCGGTCCCGAGCAAGGTGAGTGCCTTCTTCAACGCATCGCGACCTTGACGCTCGGCAGCGACCCACTGCTATGCCTGCAACTATCTTTCTCACCGGTATGGGGGCTCGGCATCTGTCCCTCGCTCGGTTTGGGCTTCTTCAAGCTCATCAACCTATGTACGAGGCGACATCTGCCAGCCACGCCCGCACCGTCTCTCCCTGAGAACAACTGCGGGAGCTCGGCGTCGGCCCCGAGCAAGGCGGGTGCCTTCTTCAACGCACCGCGACCTTGACGCTCGGCGGCGACCCTCTTCTACGCCTGCAACTGTCTTTTTCACTTGTATGGGGGCTTGGCATCCGTCCCTCGCTCGGTTTGGGCTTCTTCAAGCTCATCAACCTATGTACGAGGCGACATCCTCCAGCCACGCCCGGACCGTGTCTCCCTGAGAACAACTGCGGGAGCTCGGCGTTGGCCCCGAGCAAGGCGGGTGCCTTCTTCAACGCACCACGACCTTGACGCTCGGCGGCGACCCTCTGCTACGCCTGCAACTATCTCTCACCCACATGGGGGCTCGGTTACGACCTACTACTAGGTGTTAACAAAAAGTTTTATCAAGGTTTACAGCGTCCGCCTTCGACAGATGCCCCGAGCTTCGAGTCGATTTGTTGACCACACTCTCACCCGCGGACAACTCAGGGTTTACGACTTTCACCAGCCCAAACCCTGAATTTTTCGAGGGTGGCAGGGGGCCATCAACCCTCTGCTCTCTCCGTTCTGAGCCATACGCTCCGAGTCTTCGAGCCGTCAAGCTGGCCCTTCTCTCGCCCACGAACAACCCGGGGTTTACGGCTCTTACAAGCTCGAAACCCCGAACTGTTCGAGGATGGCAGGAGAGCCACCGCGCTTCGGCTCTATCCAAACCCCCAAACCAATCGGTCAGACCACTGCTCACCAACAAACAACCCGGGGTCTCATGGCTCTAACGGCCAAACCCCGAATTGTCCGAGGGTGATCGGTGTTCCTCCGATCCGGAGTATACGGAAATATTGTGTTCTCTGGGCGCCCGCCTTCCACAGGCACCCAAATCAAGCGACTCACTGCCTGACAACCAACAAGGGGAGTGGGGATTATATAGCCCCCTGAGGCCCACATTTATTGCATCTGGGAATATGAAACGACGGAAGGCGAAACGTCGCCATAAATACTCATGGGAATGCGAAACGTCGCCATTAGTGACGCAGTCGCGTCAGTGGCGACCCTTCGTAGCAGACACACCGGCCACCCTCGGCAACCGAGACAATCAAGGTTCGAGAAAATGAATGCTATTATTATTACTCGTTGCTTACAACTCAATGAACGTCGGTACAAATACAAAGAACAACTCACAAACTCACTCGCACTCGGCCTAAAATTCAAACTTGGTGCCTCCTTCGGGGCTCTTCCCACGCTCGGTTGGATCGGCCCGGGAAGATACTCCCACCACCGAGCTTCCTGCATCACCGGGCTGGGCCTCATCCACCAGAAATGTCGGAGACCACCCCGGGGTCGAGTTGCTGGCCTCTTCCATCAGACCCGTACCTAACACCAGCTTCAGCATGCGAATCTCCAGCTCTTTCTCAACCACGGCCTCGCGAAGGAAAGACTCCGAAGCCGACCGCCCTCTCGAGGCATCCGATAGGGACCAGTCCGTCTCGATTATCCACTAGTCCCGATCGGCTATGGCCTTCTTCAGGCGCACCACCTCCAGACCGAGCTCTCTAGATCTGTTCAGAAAATAATTCTTTGCGGCCGCTCGGTCCCGAGCCTATTTTTGTTGGCCAGCCAAGACTGCCTCCCGAGCCTCCTTCCCCGCTCAAGTCAGAGGTACATCGGCAAAAACGGGGTCGGCGATCCGGGTCCCGTGCATCTACCAAAAGATGAAAGCAAATATCACAAAAAACACAAGTCTGGAAGGATTGGCCCAAAAAAGTAATTTTCATTTCTTTCAAAAGTTTGATACAAAAGCCGCGGTGGCCAGTCCGCTTAAGGCAGTTACATCAAAAATGAAAAAAGAAACAAAAGCTAGTCTATTCTTGAGGGGGGGTGGCACCTCTTCATCGCCCTGGACTCCCCCCTCTTGTCACCACCAGGGGTCAGCGGCAGGTCCGCCTGCCATCCACAGCAGAGGTGGTCCACGCTCTGCTCGGGGTAGATCTGCTTAAAATGGGACTTGTCCTGTTCGTACGTCTCGTCCTGCACCAGTATCAGAGTCTCCCCTAAGGCCGACTTCATCTCCTCCAGGGCCTTCTTCCCCTTCTCCGCCTCAGCCGCGATCTTCGCCTCAAGATCCTCTCGGTCTCGCTTGTGAATTTGGCAGAGCGACTCTATCTGGGCCTCGTGGACGGCCACCATGGTCTGGGCATCTTTCAGCTCATCTGTGGCCTTGTTCAGTTAGCGGAGGTACTTCTCCGCATTCTGCCTCTCGATGTATATCTCCTTCTCCAAGCACTTGTGGAAGTGCTGACCATGGAGCATCGCCCGTCCGAAGAGAGAAAGATCAGAAAAACTCCAAGTTAATGAGAAAAGTGGAGCCAAGCCAACTTACCGAGAGGTGTGCCTGAGACCACCGCATGTAGGCCTGGTCCGCCGTCTGCGCTGCCAGGGCCATCAAATCGTGCTCGGTGGCGGCCTTCGAGACGAACTCGACCGACACAGGCCCATCGAGCAGAGAATCCCCCCGCACGATCGACCAATCAGGGACAAAGGGCAGCATACCCTGCTTGCCCACCATCTCCGCGCCGGTCGGCCGTACAGGGGGGAGCCATTTTTCTGGGGCATCCACTGTCTTACCTGAACCACCCCTAGCGTCCCGAGCCGCCCTCGACGAATGGGAGTGGTGGGAGTGGTGCCTCTTGACCCACTTCGCAGGGGAAGGCTCCTCAGTCACCGGGGCGGGCCCCTTAGAGGACTCTCCGGCCTGCGTAGCCAGCTTCTGCTTCTCGGCCGCTATCCTCTCCTGCTCGGCCTTCTTATTCTTCTCTGTCCTTGCCTTCTCGGCGACAGCAAGCAATATCTTCTTAGCGTCAGCCAATTGAGTTGTCATCCCTGCAAAAACAGAAAGGAGAAGAGCTAACGTTAACACGAAGGCAGGAAAATGAACAAATTCGGAAAGAAACATACTAGGGCCAGCAGGACTCAGTCCGGCCCGGGCGAGGTGAATCTCGGTCACTCGAGGCCATGCGATACTGTGCCCCCCGACTATCTTCTCCTCCTTCTTCCACTCCTTGGCGGTCAAGTCACTCCACTTCGGAGGCTTGTGGTTCGGCTTGACGAAGTTCCACCTGGTCGGAATTCCACAAGACCCCTCAGTCCGAACCACAAAATACTTTTTTTCCACCCCTTTATGGAGTCCGGATGACCGTGCATGACCTTCTTATGCAGCCTCGGTGAAAAGTAAAAAATCCCCTCCTGATCTCCGAGCGAGCCGATCCTAAGAACGGCTCGGAAATACTTCAGCCTCGGCGTCACTCCCTTCTCTTGGCACTTCAGTATAAAGCAGACTAGATACTTCCAAGAGTTCGGACCATACTGCATAGGGCATAGCCCCGCCCAGTTCAGAACCCTCTTGACAAAAGGATGCAGAGGCAGCCTCAGCCCTGAGAGGAAGGCATCCTCGGGGAACATACAGTAATTTGGTGCCAGGGCCGTGGTGGGCCGAATACCTGGGCTCGGAATGAAGATCTCGAACTCCCGCAGAATATAGTAGGCGGCCCTAAGAATGTTCAGATATTGCGCCTTCAAAATGCTTGGGATGCTATTAGCGCGAATCTTCACCCGAGTGTCTTCGCTCGGCACTGGAGGGATCGGTGCGATATCCTTAATATCGTCGGGATACATCCGAATTGACCCTGGATTCTTGAAGGAGACCCGGGGAAACTTGAGACCCAGTCTCGGTGCGTACTTATCTGGTGAGCAAGGGCTGTGTGGGATGGTCAAGACTTTCTTCTTCCGACGAGGGCGAGCCTTCCACTCGGGAGACGGCATTGACAAGGGGGGAAAGGGTGGAAGATCTTTTTCGACCTCGATCGGCCTTCCCGTCGTGCCCTGGCCAGCGTCTTCTTGGGCAGCCTCCCGTTCGTCGACCTCATCCTCCTCATCGTAAACATCCTGGACCTCGGGATACTGCCCCTCCTCGTCTTCCTCTTCACCCTCGGCGCCCTGCTCCTCCTCGTCTTCCTCATTGCCCTCCTCCTGATCCTGCTCCTCCTCGTCCTCGCCGTCCCCCTCATCCTCTTCCTCCTCTCCACCCTCGTCCATGGGCTCCTTTCCCGGCCTTCTGGACCTCAGCGGGGACACCACGAAGACTACGTTGTCCCCATCGTCCGACCCAGGGTCGGTCAGAACCTCCTCCTTCACCTTATACTTGCTCAAAGACGAGGATGTCTCCTGCTCGGATTCCTCCGCGGAACGGCCTGACGAGCTAGCCTCGGATCCAGACTGAGTTCGCGATATTACTAAAAAGAAAGTACTAACCTGGAGCATAGGAATGTACGGTCACCGTAAAGTATCGCCGATGGCAAGTAAGAATCCCGCTCTTGTTAAAATTGCAAAGTGAGTAAAAAGTGAAGAAGAAATGAGGGAGGGGGAGGGGGTTTTAAAGGGGAGAGCAACTCCTCGATTTCCGCAAAAAAGATCTGGCCGTTGGATCTTAACTACCAAGATCCAGCGGCCACAAAGATCTGGAAAAGCTATGATCTTTGCGCCCATGACGTCAGCAATAGGCGTAAAACTACCCCACTACCCCTCCACTTTCTCTCTCCAAACAGGCTTTTTCGACAAGTCAGAAGGGTCGACGCTTGGATAGCATCGCGAGCCAATAATTCCTCTTCTATTTCACAGAAGGGTCGATGCTCGGATAGTACCACGAGCCAATAATTCCTCTTCTATTTTCACAGAAGGGTCGACGCTCGGATAGTATCACGAGCCAATAATTCCTCTTCTATTTCACATAAGGGTCGATGCTCGGATTGTACCCCGAGCCAATAATTCCTCTTCTATTTTCACAGAAGGGTCGACGCTCGGAGAGTACCCCGAGCCAATAATTCCTCTTCTATTTTCACAGAAGGGTCGACGCTCGGATAGTATCGCGAGCCAATAATTCCTCTTCTATTTTCACAGAAGGGTCGACGCTCGGATAGTACCGCGAGCCAATAATTCCTTTTCTATTTTCACAGAAGGGTCGACGCTCGGACAGTATCGCGAGCCAATAATTCCTCTTCTATTTCACAGAAGGGTCGACGCTCGGATAGTACCGCGAGCCAATAATTCCTCTTCTATTTTCACAGAAGGGTCGACGCTCGGATAGTATCGCGAGACAATAATTTCTCTTCTATTTCACAGAAGGGTCGACGCTCGGATAGTACCCCGAGCCAATAATTCCTCTTCTATTTTCACAGAAGGGTCGACGCTCGGATAGTACCCCGAGCCAATAATTCCTCTTCTATTTCATAGAAGGGTCGACGCTCGGATAGTATCGCGAGACAATAATTCCTCTTCTATTTCACAGAAGGGTCGACGCTCGAATAGTACCACGAGCCAATAATTCCTCTACTATTTTCACAGAAGGGTCGACGCTTGGATAGTACCGCGAGCCAATAATTCCTCTTCTATTTTCACAGAAGGGTCGGCGCTCGGACAGTATCGCGAGCCAATAATTCCTCTTCTATTTTCACAGAAGGGTCGACGCTCGGATAGTATCACGAGACAATAATTCCTCTTCTATTTCACAGAAGGATCAACGCTCGGATGTACCGCGAGCCAATAATTCATCTTCTATTTTCACAGAAGGGTCGACGCTCGGATAGTATCGCGAGACAATAATTCCTCTTCTATTTCACAAAAGGGTTGACGCTCGGATAGAACCGCGAGCCCCAACTGCCCTCCTTTGATTCAGAAGGGCTCGGAGCTCGGATAGCACCGTGAGCTCCATCTACCCTCCTTTGTTCAGAGGGGCTTGGAGCTCGGATAACGCCGCGGGCCCCAACTGCCCTCCTTTGTTCAGACGGGCTCGGAGCTCGGATAGCGCCGCGAGCCCCAAACTACCCTCCTTTCTTCAGAAGGGCTCGGAGCTCGGATAGCACCGCGAACCCCATCTACCCTCCTTTGATTCAGAAGGGATCGGAGCCCGGATGACACCGTGAGCCCCATGAGCCCTCCTCTTGTCACGAGGAACTCGTCTGCCGACCCCTAGTGCTCGACAAACCGAGCCCCAAAAGAAGACCTCGCCTCCTCCTCGCTCTTCCAACTAGCGAGGAGTTCGTCCACCGACCCTTGGTACTCAACATAAAGGGCCCCAACGGGAGACCTCGGCGTCCCCTCGCTCTTCAAACTAGCAAGGGGATCGCTTACCGACCCTTGGAGCTCGTCCACCGATCCCCAGGGCTCATCTGTCGACCCCAAGCCTCGACAACCGTCGCTCTGGCTCTCCCCTCTCCCAGACTTGGCCTCCCGCGCAAAATCCAATGAGAGGTCCCTTCCTCCTACCCCCTGGCCTCTTCAGGAAATAGCAGATCCTACCTTTTACCCCAACATCCACCCTGCTCTTCCCATAGAGGCGAAGAATCACTCCTACATGGCTAGTTCACCCAGCCTTACAAGAGTGTGGGGCTTGTGATATGGGTCAGGAATAACGTGGCCCGTCCTGGGCCACAGGATCCCCTCAGGATACGCGCTCTTCCTGATCCCCCGGATCCGCCACATTAGCGTCGGAAAACCGCCCGGACCTCTGTCACGTTAGCCCGGAAACTACCCCGGCGTCTGCCACGTCAGCCCTATACCACCCGGTTTTCCACCGCTTCAGCCACTTGGGCAACCGGGTCCAGACCCAGCCCCAAATGCGCCCAGACCCGGTTGGCATCCCCTATAAATACCAGACCCTCCCCCCTGGATTTAGGTAATCAAAACTTTTCCACTCAAACCCTAGTTACTGTTACTCTCCCTTAGTGATTGACTAGATCGTCGGAGGGTCTGCCACCGAGACCAACCCCGGTGTTCCGAGACCGTCTACAGGTACACGAGACCATCGGATCCGAGCCCCAAAGATCCGAGCTGAGCATCAGCCTCCACCTCAATACCGCCTACCCCAGTTCCGTTCGTCTAGTCGAAGGTCGTCTGCATAGGAGTCTCCTCCTTCAATACAAATCGAGTACGAACTCACGCCTGGTGCATCCACACGCCTCCCCAAAAACAAACCGCATCAGCATCTAACCTGAATTTTCAAATATGTTTGGAGTAGCTACATTACTCCATTTTAAACAATCATACACTTATATATGGAAGAAGAAAAGTCCATAACTACATATTTAATCCAAACAGTATATTTTAAGAGAGATTATTTTTTTATCTGTTTTAAAAAAAGTTCAAAAACAAAATGTGTTTTCGTCTAATTAAACTCTTTTTTTTTATATACTCCAAAGCGTTTAGCAAAAATAAAAAAGTCCAAAATGAACTTGAATTGAAATTATTTATCGTTAAGGTTGTGGCTCTAATAATATATATAGTTAAATTAGATTAGACTCTAAACCTCAGTAGGAATCTCTCCTTTTGAGTCAAATAGGAAATGAACATTTTTTCATATATGCTTATGGACTATTGAGCCAAAAGTTAATGGGGTTTTAGTAAAAGCAGGTAGTATCATAGGTCGTGATGAAGATTCTTTGGCTGAAACTTAAAAGGTAATTAGTCATAACAAGTGATATAAGTGCCTAAGTTGAAAATTCTTGAGCTGATGTGGAATATTATTGGAGTCATTTTGTATCCGAACTTATCGTTCTAGATAATGGTAAAAATCACAACAAATCAGGGCCCTACGACTCGAGCATAGATCCTAAAGCTTCTACAGACAGATTAGTCATCACAGACCTTTTTAACAGGTCTGCGCCTTTGTCAGGCTCATCTACAAGACGTGGGCTGCTCTCAAGCCCATTAAAAGCGACTAGGCCCACTAGGAGAGACCCAACCAACGAAGGTTGTAAGTCAAATCTCTTATACCGGACAAGAAAGTTTTATCTCTTATTGGGGAGAATCAATAAGAGATAAATGATTTGTATGAATCTAACAGATCCATATCAATCTCCTAAACTGTTTCTCAGGCCTATAAATACCCTTCCTCCCTCCGAAGTGAGAAGATAATTTGCAATTTCTCTCTCAAACTCTCTTTCTCTCTCTGGTTCTGACTTGAGCATCGGAGGGTCTATCGCAGGGGCCACTCCGAGCATTTCAGGCTTTTTTCAGGTCCATTGGCCACATCAGCAACTGTGGTATTTAGATCACGGTGTTCAATCAACGATCTAGATTCACTCTCGGGAGCTCTAACTACTTTTTACGGCGACGATCAAAGGTTAGATTTTTGGAAGTTTCCTTAAAATATAAACTCACAATCGATTTGCACCCACACCAAAATAAGAAGCAACATATTGGTGCGTTTGTGGAAAACTACACAGATCAGATTTACAGCCATGCCACCAAGACTAAGAGGCAGACCAGCGGCCTCAAGCGATCACACCAATTCTCTTCGTTAACCAACCCCTCCCGTGGAGGACCCAATTCATCTTCAACAGCCTAATCAAGCTCCTATCAACGTAGAGGTTTCGGGGGGATCCTGACAAAGTTGTCAGGAACATCACCCTTTACACGACCATATCTCAGTCCATAATTCTTCCATTGATTTAATTTCCTTGCGAGGTCCCCGAGGGTCAAGGGACCTCCGCCAAACCATAGTGCAAGGAAACAAGGAACCGACTTACAAATCCATTTGGATAAGAGGTGCACCCGAACCGAGGCCTCCCCTCAAAATATCAAGTAAATCGGAGAAGCAACTCTCCCTGAAGGCCGAGATCAAGATACCCCTCCTCTCATAGGGGGCACACTACATTAAGAAGCCCAACTCATGAGAGTCGAAAGCATCTTGAGAGAAACAAAGAGCAAGAGGCATATATAGTGGTTCAAATCCCTATATATGGAGAAACGACTTGAGATGGGGTCGCATGTAGTATGGGCTGCATGTTGCTTCGGAGACTCGCTGACATTAGAATATGAAGCATCCTAGTTCTAGTTAAATATCGCATTAGAGTCTAGTCATAGCACTCACGAACACTTAAACTACACCAACACCATTGCCATGTTTTGTATGTTGTTTGGGAGATTCGCTGCTTTGATATCAGCCTTTAAGCGTCAGTGAATACTGACATCCCCACTTCCATAGGTACTGGATCGCCGAAGTACAAAGGCGAGATTCAGGAGGACTCAAGGCAAGGAAAGCAAGGAGTCAATGTCATGTTTAGTTCCGCTGTAATATGTGTATTAGTTGAGAAGTACTCTGATGTAAGATGTTGAAGGTTGTAATACTTGGAAATGTAAAGGTAATATTGTAACTCTATTGTAATGTATTGCAGTTGTATAATGTTCAGACTTGTAATACATTGAGTGTTGAATAAAAAGTTTTTAAATTCTCCTATTTTTCTGTGTATTGTGACTAATTGAAGAAAAGACCCTGGCTCGTGTCACGGTTTCCCAGTATATGGAAATCGGGGCGCTACAGAGTGTTATCAGAGCTAACTTCAATTTACGGTCCAACACAGCAGGAAAATTAAACTTGGATGCCCTTTAGGATTCAGGTCCTAGTTAGTTGTAGACAATTGTAATTCATATTGTTGTTCCTTTCAACTTATGTTTTATAATTTTCCTATATCTGGAGCGTCAACTTGAGCAAATCATAATAGAAAAATCCTGGAAGTCGGAAGTGATGATTCATAGGTCATGTCCTATTCTAAGGAGGGAGTAGCTACCGAATTGCAAAGGTCGGGTTCTTTGGAAAATCAGTTCGTGGATGAGCCACTTGGGGGCCAGAAAGCAGCATAAGCTTTCTTTTCCCGAGTTATTAGGGTATGGGTGTTTGCCTGTTTTCCTAACTTAACATAGTTCTGACGACATAACTATTCTAAGGAGGGAGTATTGTAATATCCCAGATGGATATTACCATGTATAAATTATTATTTTATTATTATTTTGTTTTAATTCCAAAATTGAATTATTTTGGTGATTTTCACCCGGTTTATTCATAGACGTTATCTGTACCCCGATACCGGTCAGTATACATCCGTAGTGTATCAAATTGATACCGCGATCTTCCGAACTAATAATAGAATTTATTTTATTATTATTTCCGAGATCAAATTATTTTTATACGGATTATGCAAAGATTTTCGGTATACGCATATATATACACACATGTATATAGTATGTTGATTAGTACATTATACAAATTGTGTGTTGTGAATTTTTGGACAAAATACTTCTTTTGCATGACAAATGGCTAAGTTGGATTAACCTAGATTAAGTGTTCATGAGAGAATTAGGAGAACTCTTCTAGAAGCTCACACCCATACCTCCACCTCACCATAGCACCATACCTCCACCTCATCCCTACCACCCTAGGAGCATGGCCGGCCCCCATTTGGTGGGAGGTCCTTTTTGCAAATGTGTGTGTGTACATTTGCACTTTCCACCCTTTCTCCCACCTATAAATACCCCCTTCCTCCACCTTTGTCTCATTTTAGAAAGATCAAAAAGTAAGAAAGAAAGAAAGGAAAAGAAAGAGAGAACACCATACTAATTTGAGAGTTTTAGGTATTCCATAGAGATTTCTAAAAGCTAGAGGAAGGAGAAGTTTTAGCTAGCAAGTTCTTCCAACAAAGAGAACTAGGTGGGGGTTTCTCTTTTGTTTGTTTGTTTGTTTGTATTGTTGTTTTGATGTTCTTCTTCTTCTCATCCTCCTTGTTTTGTTTCTTTGTTTGGGTGCTTCCTTGAGATATTATTGTGTGTTGTTTGTGGTGTAAGTTATAAATTTGGATGGTAAAAGAAATGTGATAAGTAGTAGTAAAGAACAAAAGATGGAATTTTGTAGTAGTAGTTGTTGGTTTATGTTTACTAATTGGACTAAAATACACATATGAATATGAACTTGTACATACAACCATTTGGGGTTGTAGGACTTGATGGACTCACACATAAAGCATATGAACTTGTATACAACCATTTGGTTGTAGGACACACATATTGAACCTTGGACTAAAAAGAAAGCATATGTTGATTGAACCAAAATGGAGGGTTCTTACTTATTTTATTATTGTTATTTTCTTTTATAATCTTAAGTAAAAAGAACCTAAATTAGATGTTAGTTCTAATTATGAAAAAGAAACTAATCTAATCACTAGTTGTAAAAGGATTAAAAAGATCTCTTTTATGCCCACTAGTAAAAATAAGAAACCTATGCTAATAAAGGTTTTTAGTAAGTAATTTAGTTGTAAATATTTATGTTATAGTAGAGGCTCATGGTAGTAGTAGTAGTGATATGTATGTTAAAATAAAGTAGCAGTAGCATGTTAAAATAAAGTAGTAGTAGTATGTTTAAATAAAGTAGTAGTAGTATATCTAAATAAAATAGTAGTAGTATGGTTAAATAAGGTAGTAGTGGTAAAATGAAGTAGTTATAGATGTTATGGTAGACACTTATGATTAAAAGAAGTAGTTGTAGATGTTTTATGTTCATATTAAAATGAAGTAGTAGTAGTAGTAGTAGATAATTAAAAGAAGTAGTTGTAGATGTTTTATGTTCATATTAAAATAAAGTAGTAGTAGTAGTAGATAGTTGTAGATGCTTTATGTTATGTTCATTGTTAAAATAAAGTAGTAGTAGTAGTAGAATGTTGTAGGATTTATTCTAAAATTATCTATCATGTTTAGGAATGATATTCATGCTTAGAATGTTGTAGGATTCATTCTAAAATTCCTATCATGTTTAGGAATGATATTCATGCTTAGAATGTTGTAGGATTCATTCTAAAATTATCTATCATGTTTAGGAATGATATTCATGCTTAGAATGTTGTAGGATTCATTTTAAAATTATCTATCATGTTTAGGAATGATATTCATGCTTAGAATATTGTGGGATTTATTCTAAAATTACCTATCATGTTTAGGAATGACATACATGCTTAGAATGTTGTAGGATAAATGCTAAAATTACTTATCATGTTTAAAAGTATATATCTATATACTTAGGAATGTTGCATGTTCATACTAGTAGTTATCCATGCTTAGTAAGATATTCATGCTTAGTAGTTATTCATGCTTAATAATATTCATGCTTAGATGATTGTAAGAAAGTAGTATACTATGCTAGTTTAATTTATCTATGCTTAGATAGTTGTGGGAAAGTGGTATATCATGCTAGATTAACTTATCCATACTCACATGCTTATAGGTAAGTTGTATACCATGCTAGATTAATGATAGGGAAGTTGTATACTATGTTAGTTTAATTGTAGGTAAAGTTGTATACCATGCTAGATTAATGGTAGGAAAGTTGTATACCATGCTAGTTTAATGGTAGGAAAGTTGTATACCATGCTAGATTAATGGTAGGAAAGTTGTATACCATGCTAGATTAATGGTAGGGAAGTTGTATACCATGTTAGTTTAATTGTAGGTAAAGTTGTATACCATGCTAGATTAATGGTAGGAAAGTTGTATACCATGCTAGATTAAATAAATATTCATGTTTACATGATACCCATGCTTAGATAAGTATTTGTTCATGCTATGTTAGTAGATGATCATGCTTAATCATTATTCATGCTAAGTAAATAGGTGTCATGCTAATTATTGTTTATGTTAAGTTAATGGTATCCATACTAATGATATTCATGCTTAGATTAAAGTAACTATCCATGGTTAATTGTAGTGATTTTTATGTTATGTCCTATCCATGCTAGAATTGTTGTAGGTTGATACTCATGCTATGTTGTATATCCACGGTTAGTTGTAGTGATTTTTATGTTATGTCCTATCCATGCTTGTAGAAACTCATGCTATATGGTAGGTTGATACTTAACTAGTATACATGACTAGAATGTTACTAAAACGTACACCATGCTATATGTTAATGTTAAAGTAGCATACCATGTCTAGGAATGAGGTATACCACGATAAAGTTTAAATACATGCTTAGAATGTGGTAGGATTAATGTTAGAATACCTACCATGCCTTGGAATGTTGTATGTTCATATTAGTTATATATCCATGCTTGGGTTGTGGTGATTGATCATGATAAGTAGTAAGCATTCACGCTCAAGTTATAACCTATGCTTGACCATAGTGGACTTCATGTCTAGATCATAGTGATTTTCATGCTTAAGCTTGATATAAGCACATGCTTAATCATATTCATACTTAGGAGTATTGGGGTGAGTGGTTACGTTATGTACCATAATTAGATTGTCGTAGGAAGACGCTTGTAATTGTATGCAATGCTTAAGGCGCTATAGGTTGAAGTAATAAGGATTGGGAAAACCACTAGTAATAGTTAGTTGATAAAGGCTGTTATGTCGCCTTCGGTTCTTCCTTAGTAGAATACCGATCATAGACTATTAGTAGATTCTTCTGTTGCTTCTAATAATAGAAGATCAAGTTTGCTAGTAAGCACGTTTGGTTGCTTTTAAGATTGATTACCTGTATGGTTGTTTGCATATGGTTGTGCTCATACGTGGCTCGACTGGCCCGTATGTAGCTGTGGGTCTCATACATAGTTTATTTGGCTCGTATGTAGGTTGTTGTCTCGTACGCGGCTCGACCAGCCCGTGCGTAGCTGTTGGTCTCATACGCGGCTTATTTGGCTGGTATGTACGTTGTTATCTCCTATGAGGCCCGCCTGGCTCGTAGGTAGCTATTGTTTCATACGAAGCTTGTTAGCTCGTATGTGGTTGTTACTCGTGTATAGCTTGTTAGCTAGTACACTGTTCGTTGTGCTCGTCTAGGGTGATATTACCACCCTAAGGGCTATCGACCATCAAGACATATGTTTTCTTACCCTAAGGAACTGTGGAGGAGTCACTCCTTGTGTACCGTCGAATCTTACCCAGGGTAGGTTGATCGAGGACCGGAGTATAGACGGAATCTAAGTTTAGGGTAGCGGTATGCATGTATATTCGCACGGCCGAGGTCTTGGATCGATGGGCCAGGCACCGGATCCCGAGGGGTTCTGGTGAGTCTAGGTTGAGCAGCCTAGTAGAGTTGTCTTGCGAAGCCTAATTTAAAGGCCTAGCATGTTGTGTTTATAATATTGTCATCCCTAGGATTGTTCGAGTCAGGGACATCATTAGGATAGTGATTTATAAGATCATTTTACTTAAACCCTTTTGTCGGGAGAGAGGAGTCGGTTGTAGGGGGCACCTTACGACTCACTCGTCTCTGGAGGCAGACTAGGTGGTGTTATTGGGTTGCGCCTTCCTGTCAAAGGGATACGTACGGTGCCGTCTCACAAGTTGGGAGCACGGGTTGCGTATCTCGCGCTGTTAATTCCTGAAGTGCAGTGGCTGGGGGTGCCACAGGATGCACTGTGCAGTCCTACGCTAGCGAGACCCCAGAGGGTGCCACAGGGCAGGCTTCGCGCTGCCCTGCGCTTGCGAGACCCTATGATTTTGGTTTTTGGAACGACGCCCGATACATAGGGTTCGTCTGTTTTTGAGTGAGGTCCGGTTAGCCGGGTAGCAGTGGCGAACATAGACACCACTGGCGGAATGTATTAGTGGGACTTGACCACGTCTGCAACGTCAAATTAGTCACGTGTAGGTGTCAGGAATAGGTTGTGTACAATTAGAATTCATAACGCGGGTTCAAATCCCTATATATGGAGAAACAGCTTGAGATGGGGTCGCATGTAGTATGGGCTGCATGTTGCTTCGGAGACTCGCTGACATTAGAATAGGAAGCATCCTAGTTCTAGTTAAATATCGCATTAGAGTCTAGTCATAGCACTCACGAACACTTAAACTACACCAACACCATTGCCATGTTTTGTATGTTGTTTGGGAGATTCGCTGCTTTGATATCAACCTTTAAGCGTCAGTGAATACTGACGTCCCCACTTCCATAGGTACTGGATCGCCGAAGTACAAAGGCGAGATTCAGGAGGACTCAAGGCAAAGAAAGCAAGGAGTCAATGTCATATTTAGTTCCGCTGTAATATGTGTATTAGTTGAGAAGTACTCTGATGTAAGATGTTGAAGGTTGTAATACTTGGAAATGTAAAGGTAATATTGTAACTCTATTTTAATGTATTGCAGTTGTATAATGTTCAGACTTGTAATACATTGAGTGTTGAATAAAAAGTTTTTAAATTCTCCTATTTTTCTGTGTATTGTGACTAATTGAAGAAAAGACCCTGGCTCGTGTCACGGTTTCCCAGTATATGGAAATCTGGGCGCTACACAAATATATTAGAGTCGAGGAAACTATTTATTCTAAAGGCAAGAACGAATCACCTTCCGGGAACAAATGAAAGAATGAAAATGGGTAGGACCCCTAAAGTTTTAGAAAGACGTCTTAGCTCAACGCCGTCCTCCTCCAGCACAACGCTTCGACAAGTTCATTCATCTCAACGCAAGTGTATCAGCCATTCTCATGGAAGTTGAGACGGACAGAATAATCCACCCTCCCCCCAAGATGTCCATAGCTAGCAAGAGAAGTGAAAGGAATAAGTTGTGTACATTCCACAGAGACTATGGACACATCACTAACAACTGCCGAGTCCTCAAAGAAGAACTTGATAGCCTAATTCAATGGGGCTATCCCTCTCAATTTGTCCAGCAAAACAACAATGCTGAAATCCCTCGGGCAGGGGAGCTAATAAGTGTCGAGAGAGGCCTTACGAATCGCAAGACTCAAAACACATGGCTACTCTCCACTCCATTCGTGGAGGTCCGATGGGGGAGATTCCAACTCCTCCCGAAAAGTAATTGTTAGGGAGGTCAACTCAGTACATAACATTTTGCCTGCTAAGAGCACCAGGATCCCAATATCTTTCACCGACAATGACTTAGAAGGTGTCCGAACACCTCATTGCGATACATTGGTAATAAACATTTGCATGGTGAATCATGAGGTATGTCACATCCTAGTAGACAACGATAGCTCAGTAAACATCATTTTCATGAACACTTTCAACGAGCTGAAACTCTCCTGACACCGACTCAAGCCTGCCGGCTATACACTCCATGGATTCTCTAGTGTACCTTTATTCAAATACAAGGAATCATCAATCGATGTGATATCAGGAAAAGCCCATGCTGTTCGAATGGAAGCACTGCACTTTATGGTAGTAGACGTTAAAGCTACTTTGCTCAATCAATGGAAAGAACTAGTCCTCCCAAAACACATTGGCTAACCTGATGATCTCTCCTTCTCTCTACAAAACAAAGGGATGATCACTCAAAAATAGGCAAGTCCAAGCAAGGTCTACCAGGTTATTTGCCTAGCGGCTCATCACCATGAAGACTTGGGGGGCAAGAAGATATCAGCAGGGACTTGAAAAGTGGAACAGCCCATGAACATCAACAAGGGCGCTTAACGCCCGCCTACTCTATGTATTTTCATTATTTTTCTAAATAAAGAACGCTTTCGCTACCAGTCACTGATGTAATAAAGGCCAGTAACTAGAACAACTGCTTAGTTTTATTTTTTCAACAAAATTTAGTATTAATTTTTGTAGAATTACTGTACAACACTACGGATGCATACAATGAGTTAAATGTCAAGCGTACTCCAAAAATCGGCTCCAAAACCTCATTAGAAGCTCCTTATAAGATGAGTTTGGAGTCCATACTCATGGCTCAGAGTTACTTTAGCAATTTGCAACAAAGCAAGTTTAGAGTTTAACTCGCCATTCGATCTACTCCAGCAAATCGTTAACACCTCGATGACAGGTTCATAGTTCATACCCATGGCTCAGAGTTACTCTAGCAATTTGCAACAAAACAAGTTCAGAGTTTAACTCACCATTTGATCTTCTCCTGCAACCTGTGAAATCCCTAAACTAACAAGTTCAAAATCCATACCCCATGGCTTGGAATTGCTTTAGCAACCTGCAATTAAGCACGTTCAGAGCTCTACTCGATATTCGATCTGTTCCTAAACCTTGTTAAAATTTCCTTAAAGATAGATTAAATGTCCAAAATCATGGACTGTAGTTACTCCAGCAAACTTAAAAAAGCAAAATTCGGAGTTCAACTTGCTACTCAAAGTGACTCTCACAATTTGTTGGAGGACCCTTATAGTAAGTTTGGAGAATAGCACTTCCTCATAGATGCTCCTACAACTAGCTAAACACAAAACGGCAAGTCTGAAATTTAACTGTCCCCAAGAGTAGCTTCTACGACTATCCAATCTCCAAGGTGACGAATTACAGGACAAGACACCAGCATGTAGAAGACTTCTTATTTCACAAACAACATGTCTCGTTACAACTGCAGAATTACAATAAGTCTATGTTTCATGCCTAGAAATTACTATAAAAAGTCTTGCAAACACTATCCCACAAGTTCTCATACAAGTCGTCCTTCCAGCTACATGGTAGAGGGATGTCCCGCTATTAAGAGATATAAACCCTTTTATTGGTCTCCTTCCAGCAAACTTCTCCCCAGGGCCGTGTAATGCCCCGGATCCCCGTTACCGGACATCCGTGACGCAACCAGAATCTTTGCCTTCAAGTGCATCTCAACACAGTAATAACACGGAAATTTAAAAACTTTTTTATTGCCAGATAAAGTCATTACATCATCAATTACAACCAATATCTTGTTCTTGAACAAGAATATAAATTATATTAACTCATTACATCTTATTACAAAATATTTACCAACTCCTCTTGTAAAGTTATCAGTTGTCTCCTAGAATGGTAATCGACTGATCACCGTCGAAGCTCCGCTGAGTGGTCAATCTGTTTCCCTGGAACATGCCCCTCGGCTTGAGTCTTCCGCTACGCGACTCTAATATTTTTGCACCTTCTCGAAAGGTAGGACCAATACCTAAAAGGTGGGGAACGTCAGTACTTTGACTAATGTAATGCTGATAAGAAACAACGATCTCCAAACTGGCAACCACAAACCATCTTGAATGGGAAAATAAACGTGCATCCTAATTCCCTAGTGTTCGTGTATGCCATGACCTGAAGTCTAATGCATAATACAAGGCACAGAAATAAATGCACTTAATCGAATGTCAGCAAGAATCTGGATACGCATGTATCCCATACTAAATACGCTCCAAATCAAGCCGCCTTCTCCAATTTCAGGGTTTCAAACCCTTGCTATGCAAATGCATTCTATTATTGTACTCCACCTGTTCCTGATAGATACCACGTGGCTGGTTAATCCTATAGTTATTACTTCTAACACAGTGGTGTCCCTGTTTGCCACTCCTAACCAATCCAGTCTGGATCACACCAAATGCCATGAAGATCTTACAGATATGCATCCTGTATATCCATGGTGCCGAAATCCATGAGATTGCCACCCCTTATCGTCTGTTCGTGTCCACCAATATAAGAACATGACGGCCTCATGGGTCTAAGCCTCCTAGCCGACAGAGTTTCTCTCCATTCTTACTACAGTACTTCAGGAATTAACAGAGCAAAATGTGGCTTCCGTGTGCTCAGCTAGTGAGCGAACACAGCCCGTATCCCTACGACAGGAAGAGAACAACCCTGGTTATCACCGCCTAGTACTGGCTTTCAGAACAAATCAAATTATAGAGAATCACCCATAATACCAACTTGGTCCTTAAGAGGAAGTCAGAAACTTAATTAAATAACAACTACTAAAATATTCTTGTCATCCAAAATTATGTACGTAGTTCTATCGAACAATTGATCCCTGACTGGTCTGTGAAAATAATAATCTGGCGAGTCGATACTTATCGGCTGCCAAACTCCTGTTGGTCCGTGACCACTTCCCTGACCCTCAGCGAGTGGTACAATGGTGCCCAAGAAATGCCTTTTACTGGAAATTCTTTCAATCATAACCAAAACTATTGACAGAACAAGGAGATAAACACGATAAAACATACTCCTAATGCGATAAAGTCGATTTCTTGAGTATTGCAACGCTACTAGCTCACAAGTCCATAACTTATAATCTATGTACTGGGTTTGCATGAATATCACCTATTATCCCCAAAAGCAAGTCCATTAACTCTTATCTACAAGAGGGAAAATAGTACTTCAACACTTAGTCAAAAAATCATGACTAGCCAACTATGTTACTTATGCCTGAAACATAGAACGGTCATATCTTCCACAATACAACTCGGATTTGGGTTTTCCAGCTTAATTTGGAAAGTTAAAGACCATGGCTACAACTCTCTAGTTGATCATCACCTTAGATTCAGTCATCTGAATCCTCAAAATAGCCTCAAAAGCCTCAGCCTGTGTACTTCCTGTACACTGGCTGCACCTCACCGATAGCATAAAACTCTACCTGCTTATCAAAATGATACCAATCCAGGTTTTGTAGAAAGGTGTGAATGTCCTCTACAACTTCCTAGTTGGTCACCAATCCAAATTATATCATTTGATCACCCTAAAACAGACATTACTCTTAGGTATATAGAACCACATACTAAGCCATACTCAAACAGAGCCTTCAGCTCAAAACCTGGTTTTTGTCCAATCTTGCAAAAATCATATTTAATAATCTCTCACAGGAATTTCTTCAAATAAGGCTTGTTAGAAATTTCTAGATGTCTACTACAAATTCCTAGTAAAGCACTCCCACAAATTCTGCTCTTACAGAGCCTTAAAAGTACCATCTTATCAAAGTGTCCATTCTGACTGAGTTATGCACAGTACATGCTAAAATATTCATCATAAATTACATACTTATCAAATTGTCACCAAATTTTCATTAAGGAAACTAAACATCATTATGAGTAACATGCAAAAAGTTTCATATCCAAATTCCAAGTGATCAATGAGTTCTATCTGTTTTAAACATACATAAAAATCCTGCTGTTTTTTAGTTACAGTCTTGACTACTGTTGATTGATTAATTTTTAACATGCATCAAGATTCATCCAAATAATTTCATGACTTTTTTGTAGTGTCTAGATGCATGCAAGAAATCATGGTAAAAATGCCAGACATAGATCACAAGCCAATTAATTATAAGAATTCCCACAAGCTCAGTCATCACAATAGACAGACACATTCTCTGTCTCATGGCTCAGTCCTCAAAATCAATTTTACTAAAATATCAAAAATCATCAGAAAATCCCAAAATAACTCATGCATCTTCTAGACATATATGAGATCATCCTGTATAAATTTCATCATCAAATTCCAAGTAGTTTGTTCTCTGAAAATTCGGAACTAAGGCATGCAGATCATGGTTTTCTGTTTTAGTTTCGGATTTCTAACAATAAACTCTTAAACAACCATTCTTAACTACTACTACTCATGCATGCAAGTAATTAGACAAAAGTGAACAAGAACAAGGTCATAGAACTCCCCACCCTTAGTTGGCTTGAGAAGATGTGGTGTGTCTTGAGCTTGCTCCTCCAAAATTCCTACTCCAAAGCTTGAGAACTTCTTCTTTTTTCTCCTTCCACTCTTTCCTTTCCTTTCTTTTTTCTTTTCTGAAATTCCAGAGCTCAAGAGATGAGAAGAGAGGTTTTTAATCAAGAGGGGAGTGAGGAAAGATGGGGGAAGGAGGGTCGGCCAATAGGGTAGGGGTAGGGTGAGGTGGCAAGGTGGTTTTGCTCCAAACCATGGTCTCTAGCTTATTGTTTTTGAGACAAGGCTTGGGCTGAAATTCTTTGGTCTTGATCAAGATCTAAATGAGTGATGAGAGGTTAGGTTTGAGTGCATGCAAAGTATATCCATTCTAGTACCATACAATTATATATTTGCATACATACCGCACTCAAAACTAGTGTATGTACTATTATCGGTCCTTCTCATTCTCGTGCACCATCAAGAATGCAACCACCCACACGAACCGCCCCACAAATGTAAATGCACTCCATCATCATACATATATAATCAAACAAACACTGCAATATATATATATATATATATATATATATATATATATATATATATATATATATATACACATACAAACAATATATATATATACAAAAGCATCATGTTATCCGGGGTATTACAGGCCACCACAACTCTTGACGATGAAATTCAAGACAAATCTTCCTTAGGCAGGCAAGCTCAATATTTTTCCTACCACCTTCACATGAGCAAACTCCAACTCCGTCTCGCATAATGTGTTGCACAAAAGGACAAGTCCCAACTCCTTGAAGCACATCATAGTCGAAGAAGAGCAAGCTCGGCATCCTGAGGACCTCGTTTAGTGTACACAACTGCTTGTCAACAAAGAGAAGAACAGAATTACTTCAACTCTTAACAAACACAAAGGACTTCATTTCAATATTAAGAAGATTCAGAAAACCCGCAACTCATTCGCTCCTCAAAATGAGTTCAGCGCTTCAAGTGCCACTCAAGATCCTCCATCAACAATTCGTAGACAACAAACAACAAGTTCGAAGCCTTGCTCAATGCATGAGCTCAATCAGAAATGCGTTGACTCCAAACAACGTGTTTGACGCCTTGCTCACTGCTCAAGCTCCATCAACAATTCGTTGACTCCAAACAACAAGTTCAAAACTCTGCTCTCCATTCGAGCATCATCAACAACGAGTTCGATGCTCTGGCTTCAGCAAAGAGGTCCATTAACAACTCGTTGACTCCGAATAATGAGTTCAACGCTCTGCTCTCCGCTCGAGCTCTATCAACATCTCATTGACACAAAACAATGAGTTCGATGCTCTACTCTCCATTCGAGCTCCTTCAATAACTCGTTGACTCCAAACATTGAGTTCGTCGCCTTGTTCACTGGTCGATATCCATTAGTAACTCATTGACTCAAAACAATGAGTCCAATGCTCTGCGCTCCATTGAAGCTTTGTCAACAACTCGTTGACTTCATACAACGAGTTCAACGTCCTGCCATGAGCTCCATTAACAACTCGTTGACTTCTAACAACGAGTTCAATGCCTTTCTCGTGGCTGGACCTCTATTAACAACTTGTTCTCATCATAAAATGAGTTCAGTGCCCCGCTCTCTACTAGTGCTCTATCAACAACTCATTGACTCCAAACAACGAGTTCGACGGCCTGCTGTCTTCCCCGAGCTTCATCAACAACTAGTTGACTTATAAACAATAAGTTCGACACCCTGGTCTCTGCCACAAGCTCCATCAACTCGTTGACTCCAAACAATGAGTTCAATGCCTTGCTCACCGCTGGATCTCCGTTAACAACTCGTTAGCACTATACAACGAGTTTAACACCTCGCTCCGGAGAAGTCTTCGAGAAGCTTTAGGAATCAAGACTGACTTCAGCACTGCCTTTCATCTTCAAACTTATGGGCAGATTGAGAAGGTCAATCATGCGTTGGAGGACATGTTGATGGGCTGTGTGATGGATTTCGGCGGCAGCTGGGAGAGGCACTGTCATGCCCCGCTTCCCAAAAGGAATACGGAATACGGATACGCGACTCAACCCAGTGAATGATTTGCATCATCCATAAGTTGTTCAGGAATCTTTACAACATCTCACAATATAATCAGAATTGGAAGCAAAAAAGTCAACCACACATGCATAATTGAATTAATAAACCAACATAATTTACTTGAAACAAAACACATTAAGCTCAAATAAATCAGAATCTGAACAAGACAAAATCCTGGGTCACATCGCCCAAAATACAAGGTAGTCATCCAAGTACTCAAAATACATTATTCAAAGCAACAATAATAGCAATACTAATAAGCAAGAAATCCAGCACTAATATCTCATTTTGTCAATGCCGTCGGGCAGCTGACCAACCTGATCTGCAATTAATAATTGCAGGAGAAGGAAAGAGAAAACAAGTACCCGTCAATACAAGTTACGAGCCACTTATAATGTAGGATACAAGTACATGGAATGATCAAATCTAAATTAACAGCGGAAATAAACATAGCATGGTATAATGCACCAACAGTAATAACTAGCATGGATCAGTAAAACAAAGTCAACTAGAATGGAATACTAATAGTACAAATGAATGTGTCAAGTATAATGTCATATGCCAACTAACAGTGCCCGGTAATAGTAAGCTCAGTATATCAGTGTAACAGTATAACAGTATCAGTCCAACAATATCAATCTAACAGTATTAGTCTAACAGTATCCGTCTTATGTTCTTACAGTTTTGTGTGTATTACTAGCTAGGTAGCACTTCATGCACCCCAAAATATAACACATGGTTGCCACAACAAACAGTTTTGATTTTAGATTTCATAGTGGACCATAATGGGGCAGTGTACTCAGGTATCAGTAACAGTAGCAGTAGCAGTAAAAAAAAGGTAACAGTAGCAGTAAAAGTAACAATAACAGTAGCAGTAACAGTATGGAATACTAGTTCCCTTCCAAGTACACGTTTCCATATTTTCCACTACTAGATCTTCCCTTAAGAAACCCCGTCTTGATCACTTTTATTATGGTTATCAACAGACATGATAGTACATAAAATAGTGTCAAACTAACATGGTACAATCAGTATTAGGTTTAGGAAAACAAAAAAATATGCATAGATGTTATACGGTCATTTAAACGAGCAAAACAGTGTATGTTCGTATTCAGGACAGTATGACAGTACAGCACTAAAATAGTGATTCCTTTTACTAAGGAAATCCAAATCTGAATCCGTTGAAGAATCTAGAAAATATACTTCCACACGAATCCAGCTATTATATATAAGCTGTATAGTATTTCAAAAAATCATAACTTAAAACTGATTTGAATCCAGAAAACACGTTCAGCCAGAAATCAATAAATCGTATTCAATGATAGGAAAACAGAATTAAAACTTCTCAAATAAATCCAGGAAAAGTCTGGGGCAATCCCCTATATGTCTAGTATCTTAATATAAAGTTTCAAAATATTCCAGTAAAATTAGTTCAGTCAACAAAAATCAGAAAACATCAAGAAATGATAGTTTTGGCAAATCTGGAATTCCCAACACTGCTGTACGAAAACATCAATATCTTGCAAACCTTGAAACGAAATCCAAATCCGCCAAAGGGAGAAGAAAATAGACAAAAGAAGCTAGTTTCATATTTCACAAATATTTTTCATACAGTAAAAGGAAATAGGGTGAAAATACAAATTATTACAGAAAAGCGAGCAAAATACAGCAAGTATAGCTTTCCTAAACAAGTATGAAACGACATATAAAACTCATCAATAAAATCCACAAAAATTCTTGGTAATCCCTAGATAGGTATAGAAATACTGTGCAAAGTTTTAGATCAAAATAATATGATTAGGACTAGTATCAAAATAGTTTAATCATCAAAATTATCAAGAAACGAAATTTAGAAATAGAATACACCTCTGTAGTAAAATAGCCATAACCCTCATACAAAAACAAAATCGATCAAGGTTAGAAAGTTTGGAAAGAAGACAGATTTCTCTACAATTTATGTCGAATAAAAAAATTAAGAATTATGACCTTAATAGGGTCTAAAATACAAATAAAAATTGATCATCAATAAATACAGATTTTCTCTTGAAAATAAAACCAACATAAACCACACGAAACTTGTTCCAATCACAACCTAACATGGTATAGAGTCTACTAAGTGTCCAAACATCATGAAATAGATTATATAATATATTCACAACCATCATATCACATGGATCTCATCAAACACATAATTCTACCTAATTATCTCACATATATGAATAGATCAAGAACGGTCAAACCTAGTTATTTTCATGTCGATTTTTGTGTCGTGAGGCAATTATGGTCAAATAGCACTATACAGACAAAACCCATCAAAAATAATACACACACGAGTTTTCTCTAGAACCCAACTACACTATAAGCGGTATTTTTGACTTGTATCATAAAAAAAAATTTGAGTACAAGTTACTTGCCTTAACCGAAAAATGAAGAACACCAAGAATAACGGGAACGGACTCCAAAAACGAACAAACCCAAGCACAAGAACCACGAACCAAACGATGATCCACTCATGTAAACTCACGCACGTGCAACCCATAAAGCGAGAAAGAAAACAAGAGAGCGTCAGAATGTCGGGAGTGGTGGCGGCTGGCTTGCTGGCTATCACTGCTCCTGCGTCGCTGCTGCACGTCGGACGGCGGTGGACAGTGAGAGAGAGAGATGAGATGGTGGAGTGCTCGGGTGTTGGGTGATCGGCTAGGGCATCGGAAAAGGAGGGTCGGTGGTTGGGCTATTCGGGATGGAGGGCGTCGGGGTGATGCAGGTCGGGCTGGGGTATGTCGGCGCGCACAGGAAAGAGAGAAAGGGATGCTGGGATGAGGGAGTTAGGGTGTAGCGCCCCGATTTCCAATACTGGAAAACCGTGACACGAGCCAAGACCTTTTCTTCAATTAGTCACAATACACAGAAAAACATGAGAATTTAAAACTTTTTATTCAATACACAATGTGTTACAAGTCTGAATATTGTACAACTGTAATACCTTACAATAGAGTTACAATATTACTTTTACATTTCCAAGTATTACAACCTTCAACATCTTACATCAGAGTACAAGGAAGGAAGAACAACACTCGGTAACTCTCACTTGAGTACTTCTCAACTAATAGATAATAAATACATATACTGCAGCGGAACTAAACATAACACTGACTCCTTGCTTTCCTTGCCTTGAGTCCTTCTGAATCTCGCCTTTGTACTTCGGCGATCCAGTACCTATGGAAGTGGGGACGTCAGTATTCACTGACGCTTAAAGGCTGATCATATAGCAGCGAATCTCCCAAACAATATACAAAATATAGCAATGGTGTTGGTGTAGTTTAAGTGTTCGTGAGTGCTATGACTAGACTCTAATGCGATATTTAAATAGAACTAGGATGCTCCTATTCTAATGTCAGCAAGTCTCTGAAAGCAACATGCATCCCATACTACATGCGCCCCATCTCAAGCCGTTTTCTCCATATATAGGGATTTAAACCCGCATTATGAATTCTAATTGTACACAACCTGTTCCTGACAGATACAACGTGACTGATGAGGTTGCAGACGTGGTCAAGTCCCACTAATGCAGTTTGCCAGTGGTGTCCATGTTGCCACTGCTATCCGGCTACCGGACCTCACTCAAAAACCTGACGAACCGTCGGGGATACTGCTAACAGGGGAGCCCCCTGCCGCCCCCTGGTTGGACCGTAGTCCATGGCCTGTTCGCCCTCTTGGTATAGGACCTGACGGAGTTCCGGGGGTCCATCCCCCCTAGCTCTGCTCGCCTTGTCATGGCACTTTAGGAATTAACAATCAGGATACGCAACCCATGTCCCCAACTTGTGAGAAGGCATCGTGCGTATCCCTTTTGACAGGAAGGTGCAACCCAATAACACCACCTGGTCTGCCTCAAGGGACGAGTTAATCGTAAGGTGCCCCTTACAACCAACTCCTCTCTTCCGGCAAAGGTTTTAAGTAACGATCTTTATAAGTCACTACCCTAATAATGTCCCTAGCCCTGAGCACTCCTAGGGAGGACAATATTATAACCACAACATGCTAGACCTTAATTTAGACTTTGCAAGACAACTCTACTAGGCTGCTTAACCTAGACTTACCGGAACCCCTCGGGATCCGGTTCGTGACTCATCGATCCAAGACTTCGGCAGTGCGAATATACATGCATGCCGTTACCTTAAACTTGGATTTCGTCTATACTCCGGTCCTCGATCAACCTACTATGGTTAAGATTCGACGGTACACAAGGAGTGACTCCTCCACAGTTTCTTAGGGTAAGAAAACATATGTCTTGATGGTCGATAGCCCTTAGGGTGGTAATCTCACCCTAGACGAACACAACGAACTGCGTACTAGCTAACAAGCTATACACGAGTACAACCACGTACGAGCCAATAAGCTACATATGAAATACTAACTACCTACGAGCCAGGCGGGCCTCGTAGGAGATAACCACGTACATACCAGCCAAATAAGCCGCGTATGAGACCAACAGCTACGCACGGGCCGGTCGAGCTGCGTACGAGACAACAACCTATGTACGAGCCAAATAAGCTACATATGAGACCCACAGCTACATACGGGCCAGTCGAGCCACGTACGAGCACAACCATATGCAAACAACCATACAGGTAATCAATCTTAAAAGCAACCAAACGTGCTTACTAACAAACTTGATCTTCTATTAGTAGAAGCAACAAAAGAATCTACTAATAGTCTATGGTCGGTATTCTACCAATGAAGGACCGAAGGCGACATAACAGCCTTTATCAGACTAACTATTTCTAGTGGTCTTCCCGACCCTTATTACTTCATCCTATAGCACTTTAAGCATGGCATACAATTTGCAAGCATCTATCCATGACAATCTAATTATGGTACATAACATAACCACTCACCATAATACTCCTACAATGTTCTAACATGGTAGGTCAATTAAACATCAATCCTACAACATTATAAACATGTATAATGATTTCTACTACAATCTAAGTATAGATAAATGAATC
This sequence comes from Hemerocallis citrina, assembly GCA_017893485.1. Lineage (NCBI taxonomy): Eukaryota > Viridiplantae > Streptophyta > Magnoliopsida > Asparagales > Asphodelaceae > Hemerocallis > Hemerocallis citrina. The sequence continues at coordinate 78,787,520 of CM030359.1, forward strand.
TAGCATGGTATACAACTTTCCTACAAGCATGTAAGTATGGCTGAATTTATCTAGCATTATATACCACTTTCCTACAATTATCTAGACATAGATAAATTAATCTAGCATTATATACCACTTTCCTAAAATCATCTAGGCATAGATAGATTAAACTACCATGGTATACTACTTTCCTACAATCATCTAAGCATAAATAGATTAAACTAGCATGGTATATGCTTTCCTACAATCATCTAAGCATATATAAGTTATTCTAGCATGGTATATGCTTTCCTACAATCATCTAAGCATAGATAAGTTATTCTAGCATGGTATATGCTTTCCTATAATCATCTAAGCATGAATCTTATTAAGCATGAATAACTACTAAGCATGAGTATCTTATTAAGCATGGATAACTACTAGTATGAACATACAACATTCCTAAACATGGTAGGTGAATTTTTAGAATGAATCCTACAACATTCTAAGCATAAATAATACTTCTAAACATGGTAGATAATTTTAGAATGAATCCTACAACATCCTAAGCATAAACAAAGTAGTCTAAACATGGTAGGATTTTTAGAATTAATCCTACAACATTCTAAGCATGTATAAGCTAATCTAAACATGGTAGGATTTTTAGAATGGATCCTACATCATTCCAAGCATAAACAAAGTAATCTAAACATGGTAGGATTTTTAGAATGGATCCTACAACATTCTAAGCACAATTCCATTAATCTAAACATGGTAGGATGTTTAGAATGAATCCTACAACATTCTAAGCATAAATAATACTTCTAAACATGGTAGATAATTTTAGAATGAATCCTACAACATCCTAAGCATAAACAAAGTAGTCTAAACATGGTAGGATTTTTAGAATTAATCCTACAACATTCTAAGCATGTATAAGCTAATCTAAACATGGTAGGATTTTTAGAATGGATCCTACAACATCCTAAGCATAAATAAAGTAGTCTAAACATGGTAGGATTTTTAGAATGGATCCTACAACATTCTAAGCATAAACAAAGTAATCTAAACATGGTAGGATTTTTAGAATGAATCCTACAACATCCTAAGCATAAATAGAGTAGTCTAAACATGGTAGGATTTTTAGAATTAATCCTACAACATTCTAAGCATGTATAAGCTAATCTAAACATGGTAGGATTTTTAGAATGGATCCTACAACATTCTAAGCCTAAACAAAGTAATCTAAACATGGTAGGATTTTTAGAATAAATCCTACAACTATCTAAGCATAAAAATATGATAGGATATTTTTAGAAAACATCCTACAACTATCTAACATAAAAACATGGTAGGATATTTTTAGAAGACATCCTACAACTATCTACTACTACTACTACTCTATTTTTATCAAGAACAAACATACAACTTACTACATAAAACATCTATAATTACTTACTGCTACTCCTTTATTTTACAACATACCACTACTACTTTATTTAATCCACATACTACTACTACTTCATTTAATCAACATACTACTACTTTTTATTTTAGCATGCTACTACTTAGTTGCCTATTAGTCTTTATTATCACTAGTGAGAAAAGAAAGGATCATTTTTTATCTATTCTACAACTAGTGATTAATAAAGAAAAGATCTTTTTATTAAGAAAGAAAATTACAATAAAACATATGCTTATTATTATTGTCCAAGTTCAATCAAGTCCTACAACCAAAATGGTTGTATAAGAATGTTCATATGCTTATGTATACTAAGTCCTACAAGTCCTACAACCCTCAATCGGTTGTATGTTCAAGCTCATATGCATTATGTCATTTTTTAGTCCAACAACATACATAAACAACAACTTACAATGTTAAAGATGTGATCTTTATATGTTTTAGTAGGTACTACTACTATTTCTCTTTCTTTTTATTCATCATAACATTCACAACACACCCATCACAAAACTCACCCAAAAACAAAAGAAAACAAAACAAGAAGGTAGGAGAAGAAGTCAAACAACAAAACAAACAAACAACAAGCAAACAAACAACCAAATAAAAATATGGAGAACCCCCACCTTGTTTCTTTGATGGAAGAACTAGATTACTCTCCTTCTTTCTCCTAGAACTCCTACCAAACCTACAAATAAAAACTCTCAAGTTAGTTCACTCATTCTTTTCCTTTCTTTCTTTCTTTCTTTTGATCTTTCTAAAATGAAACTAAGGAGAAGGAAGGGGGTATTTATAGGTGGAGAGAAGGGTGGAAAATGCAAATATTCATGCACACATTTTCACAAAAGCCCTCCCACAAAAAGTGGGCTGGCCATACTCCTAGGAGAGATAGGGGTGAGGTGGAGGGAGGTGTTATGTGGTGGAGGTGTGATGTGGGAGAGATATTTTCTAGTAGGGGTTTTTACTTAATCTTCTTATGCATACAAAAACCCTAGATTAAGCCTCCTAATCAAACCCTAACCCTCTAATTAGGTTTTGGCATAGCAAAATAAGTGTTGTCCAAAATACACAACACACAATTCGTATAATGCACTAATCGACATACTACTCGTACGTGCGCATATATGTCCGTATACCGAAAATCTTCGCATAATCCGCATAAAAATAATTAAATCTCGGAAATAATAATAAAATAAATTTTATTATTAGTTCGGAAGATCACGGTATCAATTTGATACAATACGGATGTATACTGACTGATATCTGGGTACAGATGATGTCTATGAATAAACCGGGTGAAAATCGCCAAAATATTCTAATTTTGGAATTAAAACAAAATAATAATAAAATAATAATAAAATAATAATTTATATACGGTAATATCCCGGACGGATATTACCGTCCGGGATATTACATAGGGTTAGGGTTTATGAGAGAGTTGTATATATATATAAGATTTTAGATTAGGGTTTGGGTATGTGGGTATTTGGGTTGTTGGGTTGAGGGTAGTTTAGGAATAGAAATAGGATTGGTTTAATTAGGATTTGATTAGGATAAATTTGTATAGGACTCAAAATAGGATTGTGGTTAATTTGGCTTTGGAAATCAGTTAGGGATCAAAGCAATAGGATTAGAGATAGGGTAACCAACCAAAACACTATGAACACCCAAGAGTAAAAATAAAGAGAATAAGAATCCAATGAAGAGAAAAGAACAACAATTGATGAAGAATGAAGCAAAAGACGAACAAATCAACACAAAGAGCTCAAAATGAAACAAAAAGGAATATATATTGAAACAACTCCATTATACAGTCCAAGAAAAATACAAGAGAGTACAAACACTTAAGAAGAAGAAAAAATACATCAAAAATATGAAAAAACAAAAAACAGGGGTTACAAGCACTTATATCTGGTAGAGTTTGCCTAGAATAATAGTTTTCAGGCTAGCATCGGTATCTCAACATATGAGGCTTTGTTTGGGAGAAAGTGTAGAACGCCAGTGTGTTGGTATGAAGTGGGGGAAGGGAAAATGTACGGGCCAGAAATAGTACAACAGACCTCGGAAAATATATAACTGATCAGGAAGAGACTTGTTGACGTACAGAGTAGACAAAAGAGCTATGCTGACAATCGGAGAAGGGATATGAAGTTTGAAGAGGGTGACTATGTTTTCTTGAAAGTATCTCCGACTAAGGGTGTGATTCGATTTAGGAAAGGAGAAAAGTTAGCCCCAAGGTACATGGAACCACATAAAATATTGGAAAGGATTGGGAAGATGGCTTATCGGTTGGAATTACCAGAAGAGCTAGCCCAAGTGTACGATGTCTTTTACGTGTCTATGCTGCTAGGCTACATTCCTGATCCGAGTCATCATCTATCAGAAGTGCTAGAAGGTCTACAGATAAATCTAAGCTGCAGGGAGCATCCGGTGGAGATTTTGGATCGGTGGGAAAAAGTTTTAAGGAAAAACCATACCCATGGCCAAGGTTATGTAGAGGAACTAATTGGTCAAGGAATCCACCTGGGAATCAGAGGAGAGGATGATGAGGGACCATCCCGATTTTTTTTCCTAAACCCTATAATTTTACTTATTTTGCTTTTCTCACTCTTTAAATGTTGTTCCGAGGATGGGACTATTCTAAGGAGGGAGTGCTGTAACATCCCATGGGAATAAAATAAAATTTCATTATTTTGCACGTGCATTGCACGTAAAATCTTGGGCACTTTGGTTTCTAAATTTTCTAGTGTCATGCACGTTTTTCTTCTCATTTTTTTTCATACTTGTATGATTTATTTTAATTAAACCCATTAGGCCTAAACCCATTTTGTAGCCCACTAAAAAAATTAATTACAAATTGAGGCCCATGATTATTCTTGCACTTAAATGAACATTTGAAATCTAGTACACTTGTCATGAGTAACATATACCTAACTTAATAATAAACTGATAAAAAAAATAATTTGTATGAGAGATAGTGTGCACATTTGATGCACGTGCACGTGCTTGTGCACATGGAGGGGATTGGCCGGCCTATAATGGGAGTGAGGAGAGAGTGAGATGAGTTGTGTTAGAGTGGGGAGTTATTTTGGGTAGTGGGAGTCATATCAATCACTCATTATTCCTATAAATAGCCCCATTCTTTACCATAAACAACACTAAGATCAAAATCAAAAAAAAAAAAAAGAAAAGAAAGAAAGAAAGAAGGTTTCGGTTTTGCTAGAGGAAGAGAAGGCCAAACTCTGGGGGGAGCTAAGAGTTCTAATTACTAATTGCATCAAGAAAGAGGTGGGTGCTTATTTTACTTTCTAATTGTTTGTAGAATGCATGCTTAGATAAAAATGTGCTTAAAATAGGAAATTGGTATGAGTACTTTAGTTTCTTAAACCTTTATTTGATGCATGTTGTATTGTCACCTAGAGTTTTCAGTAGTAGATGAATATGAGAAATTAATTCTTGTTAGTTAGAAACTTCAATGTAGAATTTTCATGTAGTTAACTATAAATCTTGTTAGAGTAATGTTGTAGTGGTCTCATGCATATTGTAGCATGTCATGATTAGATTATGTATATAAATTGTATGTGTATATAAAGTTGTTAACTTATGCCTAAAAATTGTGTAAATATTGGGGCGGATTATAATTCAATAGGGAGATGAGAATTTTCCATAAACTCAGAAAAATTGCTAAAAGAAAAACATATTCATGTTAGTTGTTATAAAAAGTAGTCTTGTTGATTAATAAAAGCATGTGTATAGAAGTTCTTAAAATTACTATTTAAATTATTTGTGTATAACTCACTCTCACATAGATAAAATCAGTGAGAAATCATTTCTGGAAATCCAGGAGTGTATTTTATGAACAAATATTTTGAGAGAAAACGATAAAAATCAAAATAGATGAATGAGTGAAAAGATAAGGGGAAACAAAGAGTCGAGTTAAAAGGTTTCGAACTCCTATATTATCAAATAGCAGCATGGACTTAATGGTTAGTGCACTGTGCTTGGGGGGCTTCTTGGTCGCGGGTTCGAAGCCTGAGAGGCTCTGCCCTTTGTGAGATTTTTTTTGGAAATTAATAAATTAGCGTATTCTAGGTTATAAAAGAAACTTGGGGCGGTTTGTATCACCAAAGTGAGTTGGCTCACTGGTTGGGCTTGTGGTTGGCTAGCTGCTGACCTCGGGTTCGATCCTGGCCTTGCACAGAAATGTGCTTTAAATTTTGTTTATAGAGATTTTCAAGTTTTAAAATGGGAAAATTTTATAGAATTGTTTTAGAATGTTATTCGAACCCTTGGAAATAATTTCACACTATTCTAAGATATATTTTGGGAATTAAATGTCATATTCATATTAAATAGTGTATTAGATGAGTTTTTGAATTCAAATTCAAAGGGAATTGTACATGATTAAAAATATTTAAGAGTTCGTTGTAGAATATAAATTTAGAACACTCATTTATGATAATTTCATGGATATTAATTCATTGAATTAAAGAAATGGTCGAGGTTGTTGATAATAAAATCAAACCATAAGTATGAGGTAGAAATCAGGAAATTCTAGTGATTAATCTTAAAGAGATTTTTTATTAAGAAATAGTGATTTAATCTTTAATAAACTTTTATATTAAGAAATATACTTAAAGTATAGACAAGCATGAAAATGGTTATATTAATTAAAAGAGCATTGAATATTACTAAAGTGAGTAGTTTGGTTTGTTAACCAAGAAATTTTCCACATGAATGCGATTGACAAATTGTTATTGAATATTGTTGTAGGAAGTGAATACTTCATAGTTTACAAACATAAAAAGAATCGATAAAGAAGAAATGATAAATAATGAATGAGATGTTTATGTTGAGGTTAGATATAACCTAATTGATCTCTATAGTGAGATGATTGTTGGAATCTAGAGGCTGAGCGAGACCCGTAGTAACCGGAAATTTTTGAATAAAGAAATTTGAGAAGTAGCCAGTGTGGGCAATGTTCTCGTGTGTTGATTTAAGTCCGGTAGGGTTAGCTAGTTTTATGTTGTGATGACTATATGTCACGCCCCGCTTCCCAAAAATACGGAATGCAAGCACGTGACATGGACCAGTGAATGACTTGCGTCATTCATAGGTTGTCATTGATTCAACTCAACAATATAAAACAGGAAGTAAAACAACCATGCATGCAATAAAAGATGTAATCACATAAATAACAATACTTGAAATTTTAAGAATAAAATAACCAACATAATATAAATCCAACATCTGGAATCAACAATAACAATATTCGGGTCAAAAGTCCACAAGTACAATAATGTTCAATTATTAAAATTCAAAAAAAAAGAGAAACAATAATTATTCAACGGCGCAGTAACACAAGTCTTTCACCATTGTTGTTCTTCTAGTCCATCAGGCAAATCTCCCTGATTACCTGTAAGCTGTTCATCTAAAAGAGAGAAAAAATATGTCCTTAGACCAAGTCGTGGACAGCAAGTAGAGAAGCAGATGAACGATGACAATAACAGTATAACGATGAATTCAATGAAAAATGAAATCAATAGTATCGAACAGGGACAAAGCGATAATAGTACAATGTGCAATAACGATTTATACGATAACAATAAATAATAACAATAATGATAACACTGTTCAGTAACGATGGCAAAATGTAATGACAATGCGATGAAGTCTTAAGTCTATTATTCATTTTAATTCTAACGAATGCACATACTACTGCATCCCACAATACAAGTTCAGTGCATACAATCAAATTCGTTTAGACCAAGGTAGTAGATTCTATAGGTCATGTACTCGGTACGATATAACATTTCAATAATAACACAATCATGTAATGGATTCTAGAGGTGGTCCCCGTCAACCCCTGACGTGGCACTTAGTTCCACGTGGCACTTAGTTCTATATAACTTGAATTCAAGTAATGAATTCTCGAGGTGACCCCCGTAAATTCTAGAGGTGGCCCTAGTCAATTCCTGACGTGGCACTTATTTCTACCTAGCACATAGTTCCATATGACTTGAAATCATGGGAAATACGAACCCCATACTTCCGAGTACAGTCACTATATTATCAACTACCCTCGCCAACCCTTAACCCCGGCTTGATTAACATTCTTTTATTTAATCATGCAATACTAATAGAGAACAATAGAGGAGAAACATCAATGGGGAATGATAATGTGATTAATAAGGGGCATTAGAATGATGACAAAACAATTTTAAGATCATGCAATGTACTTTATATAATTAAATGCACCAATACAACATTATAGATTCAATTGTATATTATTGCACATAGAAACCCAATTCTGGACAGCAGTAGGTTGTTGTACCAAAATCAGAATTCCTGTTGTTACAGGATAGCAAATGTGGATCCATCAGAAGGTCTTGAAATTAGACTCATGCCCGGTTCCAACACATATAAATAGGATACAAAAAAGTTGTGGCATCAGGTGTCAAAACAACAAACTACACAAGATTTGTGTTCAGCCAGAACCTGTAAATTTGTGTTTATACATATGAAACAGGTATGAAACTTCATTAATTAATTCCAGAAAAATTAGGGAATGTTCTCTAGTGTGTCTAGTATCAGCATGCCAAATTTCAAGTCATTATCTTACAGGTAGCATGGTTGAATTAATTGTAAATTAGAGTATTGCAGCAGTTTTTAGAATATGAAATTGTACGACAACGCAGCAGTAAAACTGCGATAGCTAACAAACCATAACTCGGAATTCAATTCCTTCAAAAAGGGTAGTAAACTATACATCTGGGGCGACATTTCAAATTCAGCAAGTTATTGATTTTGATGACATTATCTAGATCAAAATAGCATGGTAAAGTTTAGGTTGGCAGTAAATTTCAGGGTCTCAATATATCTTTTTCATGCATAAAAGATTAGAATGTTATGAACGATGAGTTAGGGGTCGACATCATAAATCACAGCAAGTTATATCTATGTGAGCATGGTGTTAAGATGTATAATGTCCATAATCTTACTAATCACAATCAACTAACGCACTAACATCAATCATATAAGCCATCAATACTAGTATGCAATCTACAATTACTGTGAGATGACATGACATGAAATACAATAATAATCTATATTTCTACATTAAATAATTAACTATATGAATGCATGTATGATCTCAATAAGTCAGAGGCAAAAAGACGGCACGAAGTCAAGACTATTACTTAGATTCGCTCGTGTAAATCTGTAGCATCCCAACGATAGATGATAATAATAATATATGATAATAAAAATGGATCTACTTGCGGGATTCAATAAACAATTTCGAATACGATTCAATATAATTCGAAAGTGAGATGACTTGCCTTTACATGATGATTAGATCCGATATATTGAGAATAATGGGATTAGGATCCCGGATGACAAACACAATCACGGAGCACTAACACGTGCGAGCCACGTGCAAGACACTAAAAGAGCAAGACACCAATAGACCGGATCCCTACTCCTTCCAAAATACCAAACACCAAATGCCAAATCCCACACACAGAACGGCACACAACAAAAGCACCCACTGTGCTTCGTCCCCACAGTGGATCCCCACACAAACAGCAAACACCACTCGGATCTGCTACACCCAGAACACCAAACAGCGAAAATGCCCACTACCTCTTCTCCTTCCACACTTCGACAGAGAGAGAGAGCACAGGAGTGAGGAGCGACTGCGAACACGGTGGCGACTGGCGATTGCAGGGACGACCACTGCAAGGGCAGCGACGACGACGAGGATAGGGTTCTCCGGCGATTGCGACAGTGAACAGGGAGACGAAGACGAAGGCAGTGCACAAAGAGCAGTCTGCGGCAATGGGTAATGGGTTCGGTGGAGTCGAGCGGTGGGGATGGTGATGACGAAGACGATGGCAATGGGTGTAGTGGAGTTGGGTTTGAGAGCGGTTGAAGAGGAGGACGGGGATGAGAGGATGAAGGTGGTCGGAGGATGGGAGAGCGACGGGCTAAGGGGCTCGGCGATGGGTAACGAAGCGTTGGGGGAAGGAGATGAACTGTAATGGGGAGGGTTGTGTAGGGTTCAACAGTGAGAGGGGGGTTGCACAGGATCAAGGGTAGAGGTTGGGGGCTAGGGTTGGCTGTTTAAATAAGAGAGATATACGGGGAGGATTGTAGGCTGATTGTTAGGGATTCAATTTTAGGGGGTTACAGGATGTGGTGATGATTAAGAGGGATTTTTGGGGATTTGGCTGTTAGTGGAGATATTGAGGGTTTGGGTTAGTGGGTTTAGGTACAAGATCCAGTAGGAGGTGGGTTATAGGGTTTGGGCACAATATGGGTCAAAGAGAAAAAAAATTCTCAACCCAACAAGATAAAAGACACTTCCATGGAATTAAACTTGAATTAGGAAAAGGAAAAGTAAGATTCAAATAATCAAATTGAGATCAAGGACAAAGACGAATAATATTAGAATTGATATTATTCGATATAATAATGAAACAAAATCAAATGTTATAGAATTACAAAAGTGATTTTAATAGGGATAAATAATAAAAGGGAAAAAAAATGAAAACGGGAGTTACAATCCTACCCACCTTATAATAAAATTTCATCCTCGAAATTTATTCAAGTGGCGATAGGATTACCCCGAAGAAAAAGAAAAGAATCACACACAAAAAGGTGGGGAAACTTCTTCTGGATCTCATCCTCAAGCTCCCAAATCGACTCACCCGGCGAGTGAGGATTCCAAGCAACCCGAACCAACATGATGACCTTGTTCTTAAAAATGTTCTCCCGTCGGTCCAAGATCGAAATTGGACGGATCTCACAGGAAAAATCTGGCTGAATAGACAACTCCGAGTAGTTGATGACATAACTATCATCCCTGACATACTTCCTGAGTTGGGAGACATGAAAGACATCATGCACTTCAGATAGAGCAGGTGGCAACGCGAGTCTATAGGCCACCATGCCTACTCGCTCCACGACATCAAACGACCCAATGAATCTAGGGCTTAGTTTGCCCCCGCCTCCAAACCGGATAACTCCCTTCCATGGTGATACTTTAAGGAACACATGATCACCCACTTCGAACTCTAATGGTCTTCTGTGAACATCTGCCCATTTCCTCTATCTGTCCTAAGTTGTCTGTAGGTGCTTCCTGATCTGAGCCACTGCATCAACAGTCCTCGTGATCAGCTCAGGTCCAAGAGCTTCCTATCACCAATGTCATCCCAGCACACTGGCGATCTACACTTCTGACCATACAAGGCTTCATACAGAGCAGCCTTAAGACTTGCTTGGTAGCTATTGTTGTATGAAAACTCTACCAAGTGCAGATGATCTTCCCAAGATCCTCTAAACTGTAGAATACAGAATCTCAGCATATCTTCCATTGTCTGAATGGTCCTCTCCGATTGCCCATCTGTCTACAGATGGAACGCAGTACTGTAGTTCAGCTTGCTCCCAAGACTGCCTTGACGATTCTCCCAGAACTGCGATCGGAATCTAGTGTCTCTGTCTGATACAATGCTGACAGGGTCCACATGCAACTTGACAAGCTCCTGCAGGTATTTCTCCGCAAGTCTCTCTGTAGACTGGCCCACTGTAAAGGGAATAAAATGGGCACTTTTCGTCAAGCGGTCCACAGTTACCCAGATGGCATTGTGACCCTTGGGACTTCTTGGCAAGGTAGTCACAAAGTCCATGGTAATGTTCTCCCATTTCCACTCTGGAATAGGAAGAGGTTGAAGAAGTCCAGCGGTCCTCTGATGTTCTGCCTTCACCTGCTGGTAGATCAAACACTGTGAAACATATCTCGCCACGACTCTCTTCATACCATGCCACCAAAAGTGCAATTTCAGATCCCGATACATCTTTGTATCACCGGGATGAATGGAATATGGCGAGCGATGAGCTTCCTCGAGTAGTTTCTGCCTGACTTCCCCCTTAGAAACACATAGGCAAGTCCCAAAGAGGAGGGCTCCATCCTCATGAATAACCATGTCAGTCCTCGAACCTGCCTCAACTTTAGGTCGAAACTGCTGCAAATGCTCATTACCTGACTATGCTTCCTTGATCTGTTCTACCAATGACGGCTGCAACCGAAGCATCAGACAGCTCTGTTCGGTACCAGGCAAAATCACTTCCAACTCCAATCTTCTCTTCTCTTCGAAAAGCTCCTTCTGCTGAGTAAGATTCATAGCAACCGGTCTTTTGCTCAGAGCAACATGTACTATGTTAATCATGCCAGGATGGTACTACAAATTAATATCGTAGTCTACCATCAGTTCCAACCATCATCTCTGCCTTATATTCAGCTTCTTCTGAGTAAATACGTACTTGAGACTTTTGTGGTGAGTGAAAATCTCCACTCGGTCTCCAAGTAGGTAGTGCCTCCAAAGTTTCAGGCCAAAAATCACAGCAGCAAGCTCCAAGTCGTGTGTAGGATCATTCTTCTCATGCGACCTCAATTACCTAGAAACATATGCAACAACTCTGCCTCGTTGCATCAGAACAACACCCAACCCTCTACCTGAGGCATCACAGTGAATCACAAAACCTCCTGATACATCCAGTATTGTCAACAAGGTGCTGTTGTCAACCGATTTTTCAGCTCAGCGAAGGATTCATTACAAGACTCATCCTATATGAATTTCTGCTCCCTCCCAGTCAACTCTGTCAACGGCCCGACAATATTTAAAAAATCCTGAACAAACTTTCTATATTAACCTGCTAGCCCAAGGAAACTATGAACTTCAAACATAGACTTCGGCGTTGGCCAATCCTTAACTGCAGAGATTTTTGACAGATCGACAGAGACTCCATCACCAGAAATAATATGCCCCAAGAAGGCAACCCGGTCCAACCAAAACTCACACTTGCTAAGCTTCCTATACAATTGATGTTCTCTCAACGTCTGCAAGACGACCCGCAAGTGCTCAGCATGCTCATCACGACTCCACGAATAGTCGAGGATATCGTCGATGAACACTACAATAAACTTGTCCGGGAATGGAGAGAAGACCCGATTCATCAAGCTCATGAAAAGGGCTGGAGCATTCGTAACCCCGAAAGGCATCACTAAGAACTCATAGCGACCATATTGAGTGCGGAAAGCAGTCTTCTGTACATCTTCAACTTTTACCTTGACCTGGTGGTGCCCAGAACGAAGATCCATCTTCGAGAACACAGAAGCACCTCCCAATTGGTTGAATAAGTCATCAATTCTCAGCAATGGATACCGGTTCTTCATTGTGAAATTGTTCAGCTCACGGTATTCGATGCACAACCTGCGACTACCATCCTTCTTGTTGACGAACAGTACAGGAGCTCCCCAAGGCAAGACACTCAGCCTAATAAAACCCTTATTCAGCATCTTCTGAATCTGTTCCTTCAACTCTGCCAATTCAACTGGCGCCATATGGTACGGTCTCTTAGAAATAGAAACTGTACCTGGCTGAACATCAATCCCGAACACAACTTCTCGGTCTAGCGACAGCCCTGGCAAATCATCCGAAAACACATCAAGACACTCTCGCACAATCAAAGGCGCGATGCCACCATCAGCATCCCCTTCCTACATTACTCTAGTTTCAAGACTTGCTGACTTCTCAACACGGCCAAGCTGTGTTTCACCAGCGTGGAATTCTAATTCCTGATGGTTTGGTATTTGGAGTACCATCTTCCTCTTACGACAGTCAATCATAGCATGAGTAATGCCGAGCCAGTCCATACCCAAGATCACATCAAAACCCGAATTGTTGATGACAATTAGGTCAGCTACAAAATCACCTCCTCCAATAACGAAAGGGCCCTGCTCACAGATCTGAGAGCACACAATGGTACCTCCACCTGTAGTGATGTTCCAAGCTGCTGACATTTCACTACAGACCAAACTGTGCAAGCCGACGAAGCGGGAGGAAACAAAAGAATGAGTCGCCCCTGAATCAAAGAGTACATGGACAGGAAAGGAGTGAACAAGAATAATGCCTAGCAAGAATTCAAAGATGAGAACACAATATGCAGAAGGCAAAAATGCAAGAACAGACATGGATGAAAGAATAACATGATAGAGCAACAGAATAAAATAACAAGATAGCAAGAAAATAAAAATAAAAAAAACTAAAGATATACCTCCAATGAAGCCCAAAGCTGTCTCAGCGTCCCCAGCATTCAAGTTGTAGGCCTGACCACGACCTCCAGAAGGACCTCCCTGAGGAGCGGCTCTCCTCTGACCGAAAACCTAGGAGTGGTGGTCCGCCCTGACCACGACCAAGCGCTCCTGCAGAGCGGAACCTCCGACCGGTGCAAGGGCCCTGGACCTCAGGCAATCACGAACCATGTGGTCGCTACTACCACACAGAAGGCACTGGCGGTTGACTATCTTGTAGTTCTTGTGCAACTGCCCAGCCTTGTGACAGTGCGAACAGACCGGGTTCGTCCACTGAGCGGCAAGTGGATACGGTAGTGCCCTGGCAGGAAAGGTCAGAACTGGCCTCCTGATAGGCCCTCTAGACAGCCTAGCAGCGACAGGATGCAAAGCGAACTGCTGAATGGTGCGCTTCTGCCTACTAGTCTGTTCCTGGCTTCTGGCAGCCTCCAGGATGTCAGCATAGGATCGGAGTTGCAAGGCAGCTAGGCGATCCTGGATCTCAATGTCCAAGCCCAATAAGAAACGGTGGCCCTTATCTTCATCATTCGCCACCATGGAAGTGGCAAAGAGACCAAATAGGGTGAATTCCGCAGCATACTCTTCTACGGTCCGATTCCCCTGGTTCAAGACAGTGTTTTAGCTAAACATTGATATATATCTGAAATAACAACGAAAAATTGCATAATAATACTATCTGATAGACCTGAGTAAGCACGAAAAATTGCCGCTCTATTTCATTTCTTATGACATCGGGAAAGAAATTCGTGAGAAAGCTCTCTCTGAAGATGGTCCATACAATGAGATGCCCTAGCCTTTCCATTTCAGCTCGCCACCAGATTTGGTGGATGCTCACGACATCCACACGATCAATATCTGCTTTCCGTGCTGCGATTGACAGTTGTTCAGTCCTGATGAGCCATTGATCAGCTTCTAGCGGACCTTCGGTGCCTGAGAATTTGTATGGGTGTAGTCTCATGAAGTTCGCCACATTGCTAGGTCTCAGTGGCAGTTGTAACACCCCGAATTTGAAAACAGATTGAATTCGAAGTTCCATAGGATCTTTACACTTATCTTCGTACAATTTTAGAAGGAAATAAAAACTTTTGTTACATCAGAGTTACATTAACATTACATATTTACAGCGGAAGCAATTTACAACAAATTACATGAATAGGGATATACAACACTTGAATCATTCTTTAAGCAGCATGCAAACTTTAGTCTTGTTAATCACTTTATCCTGCATAGAAACTGTGGACATGTCAGTTGCTTACAACCGACGAAATATTATACATGGCTATCCTCTCTATGCCAAACAGTATAACGATTTTCAAAATACTTAAACAAACCAGAAACTTGATCACAAACAAAATAACAAAGGGACTATCCTATTGATGTCGTGTGCGGTGCGCTTAGTCCTTAATGTAGATATGTATGTTACATGACACTAATGCGCACCTGTTCAGATTCTATGCATCCTATACTACATAGATCTGAAGGTAAGCCCTTAACCGTTCTTCATCTTGTAGGGTTCAATCCCTCGTCATGACTTAAACTACTATAGTAACTACGAAAAGTATCCTAGATGTTCTATGAGTTACGAGCTCATGTCCAGACAGCCTGGAAGGGAATCCCACGTCATGACACGACGCATCGTGTAGAAACAGTGGACAATTTAGCCTCTGTCATGGGACATGACCACCCGTAGTCACCAAACACCCCACAAGCGTCGCCTGCGGTATGGACTCCTAGAGACATATCCACATCATGACATGACGCATCGTGTAGACAGCCTGTGAATATTTTCACGTCGTAGCTCCAAGGTCCTCATATTTGTATTTTTCTCTTACGTTCGTCACATCTTCACTATGTGTCTAGTTCTTAGTTATTTGAATCATGAATAAAATCAATTCTCTAGAATTAGCCCTTCTACTATACCAGTCGTGATCATTTATATAATACGACCCAAATCTTGGTCTTTTTATTTCAAATCTCATTTCAACAATCTCTTTTCAATGCCGGTATGAGGCTTGGCTACACTCTAGTTCTCAATTTCACTTCACAATCTCAAAATCGAGTTTTCATACTCATATAGTCTTTTTCATAGTTCAAATAATTTTTCCATTTCTTTTCTATAAGTCAATTTCTTACATAAGTCAAATTTTGATTTATAACATTCTCATTCAAGAAAATTATTCTCAATAATTTCATTTAATTCTCGCACTATTATTTCTTTTTCTCCAAAAATCAAAATCATATTTTTCATTTAACTTTCAATGTATACATTACCCAAAATAATAAATAAAATCCATAAATGAACACAGTTCAAGTTCTTTTTATACAAAATTCTGTTTTATAAATTTAGTATAACTCCTCATGGATTAGATCACTTTTTATACTTATACAAATATCAATTTTATAAAGTTCTACTCAATTTTACTTCTCAACTCTTTAATTTAAGTCAAAGCAGTGTGCAAATATTTTTTCATAAAGTCCCTGTATTTTTATAATAATTATGATAATTTTCCCAAATTTTAAAAGTAAAAAAAAAAATCAATTTAAACCAAAAAAACGAAAAAAAACTATTTTAATTGCCGAACTCAGGATTCGAACCAGCGAACCACACCCAAGCCCACGCTATAGTGCAGCGCACTGTGGCGCACGCGCTAACCAGAAAGGACAGGGCGCAACCATGTCAAAGGAGATGGTTTAAATCCGTAAAAACTCGCCTTTCAGTTATGGGATTTTTTTTCAAAAAATAAAAACAAGGCTACTGCCCAGTTTCGAACCTGAGACCCAAGGCCAAACCCACGCTACAATATAGCGCACCCGAACGCACCCATTTGCCAATAAGTCCAAGTGACAAACCTGATATGGTTTGGGTTTTTAGGGGTTTTGATCCAAATTTCGACTCATTTCGAATTTTTATAAAAACAACTAATTTCAATCACTTTTCTTCTCCAATTTCATTCTAAAATTCCAGAACATCATTTTTAAGCATTTCTAATAGAACAGTAAATTAAAACATAATTTTTGACATAAAAGTTGTAATTTTTCTCTCTAAATACAATTTGGCTTACAATTTTGAAAATGCACATACAAAAATGTAGTTTCGTTATAATTTTGCATCCAAAACTCCCCATAGCTTCTTTTATTATTTTTATATTTATTAACCAAACATTTCAGTGATAATTACCTCTTTTTCATGCCATTAACCAATGAATTAGTAGAAATCACATTTTTGCATGGTGATCATTTCAACTAACTAAACATACAATCATGTCTTTTTAGTTTAGCACAATCAAACAATTAAATCATTGTAGCATGGTTAATTCTAAACTAACAATCATAATTTGCAATTAACTAACATTCTTTTAACATACAATCAATCCATTGCAATTTGTCTCATTTTCATAACACATGGCTAAAATAGCTAAAGTTTCTTTTCAATTTTATCAACCATACCGTAGCATGATATCTAATTTAGAAGTTTAAAAAAATCACCCACCTTTAAGGGAGAGAAAAACTAAATAAAACTACTAGGGATTTTCTACAATGAACAAGTGGAGCCTTCTCCTACTAGATCGAGCCACCAAATTGACTTCTCCTCCTAGTAAGCAAGTAACCTGAGCCTCCACCTTTGCTCCTTGAAAAATCTGGCCACCTCTAGGTTGAAGAACACACTAGCCCTCACTCTCACAAACTACTCAGTCTTTTGTCTCACTAATTTGCCTTTCTTTCTTTCTATTCTTTTCTTTTCAAAAAATTTTAAGTGTGTGAATGAAGAGTGTTGGTGGGGGGGGGGGGGGGTATTTATACAAATTTTGAGGGTGAATGGAGGGCTAGGATGAGATCAAATGGTTAGGGATCAAGGGTCTAGATGAACTAGGGAGTTATAGAAACTATCCATGATGAAGCAACCAACTCTGCACCTCTCCCATCTCCCCCACTCTCCTATGCATGATCCGGCCTAGGGTAAAAGGGTGTGCATTGCACACTCTAGTGCATGCACGTGCCCCCCTTTTTTTACAAGTTTGTTCATTCATGTGAATAAACTAATTATTCACTACACTTGTCTACACTACAAGTTAGATTAAAAAGAAGAGAAATTAAGTTAGATGGGCTCGCTAATGGGCCAATTAACCATGGACTCTACTAATTAAATTAATTTATTAATTAAGACGGGCTAAAAGGAGACAATTAGGCCTAGATTTCAACTAAGGTTTTAAAAATAGGTTTTTTTGGAAAATGAAGAGAACAATTACTTGTTCATGCTATAAAGAAATATTTTTATAAAAGAAAAATATACATATGAAATTATACGTGCCAAACACGTAAAATCACAAACTCTACATAAATAGAAATTTAGGGTGTTACAAAACTCACTCCTTAGAATAGTTCCGTCCCCGGAACTACACTTAAAGAGTGAGAAAAACAGGAATACAGCAAAGAAAAAAAGAAAAGAAAAGAAGATACAAATCACACAAAGTGCTCAGGATGATCTTTCATCATGCTTTCCTCAGATTCCCAAGTAGGCTCTTCAACCAACTGGTTTCTCCAGACTACTTTGACCAACTGTAGCGCCCCGTTTTCCATACACTGGGAAACCGAGACACGAGCCAGGACCTTTTCATTCAATTAGTCACAATACACAGAAACAGGAAAATTTAAAACTTTTTATTAACATAATATTACAGGCCGAGTGTTTCCACTAATACAATAAGTTACATCAAAGTGTACATGAATAAAAGATAATCATTGCTTTTTCTCTTGTAGATCATGCCTCGGCTAGAGTCCTTCTGGTTCGCGATCTTGTGTCCACAACCTATTGAAGTGGGGACGTCAGTGTTCACTGACGCTTAAAGGCTGATCATATAGCAGCGAATCTCCAAAACAACATATACAAATAGGGTGAAGTATGTCGGGGTAGTTTAAGTGTTCGTGAGTGCAGTGATTAGAATCTAATAAATGTCAATCAAACTGGAATACCAATGCACTGTCAACTAAACTAGAATACTAAGGCACTGTCAACTAAACTAGAATACTAATGCACTGTCCACGAAGCTAGGATACTAATGCCATGTCAACTAAACTAGGATGCTCATATTCTAATGTCAACAAGTCTCCGAAGCAACATGCAGCCCATACTACATGTGACCCCATCCCAAGCCGTTTCTTCATATATATGGATTTGAACCCGCGTTATGAACTTCTAATTGTACACAACCTGTTCCTGACACCTACACGTGACTGATGAGGTTGCAGACGTGGTCATGTCCCACTGATGCAGTACGCTAGTGGTGTCTATGTTCGCCACTGCTACCCGGCTAACTGGACCTCACTCAAAACTAGACGAACCCAATGTATCGGGCGTCTTTCCAAAATTCAAATCATAGGGTCTCGCAAGCACAGGGTAGCGCGAAGCCTACCCTGTGGCACCCCTGGCGTCTCGCAAGCGCAGGACTGTTCAATGCATCCTGTGGCACCCCAAGCCACATTAACAACGTGAGATACGCAACCCGTGCTCCCAACTTGTGAGACGGCACTGTACGTATCCCTTTGACACGAAGGCGCAACCCAATAACACCACCTAAGATCGGCCCCAAAGAAAGGTTTGGTCGTACGGTGCACCCTACTACCAACTCCCCTTCTTTCTGGCAAAAAGGTTAAGTAATGATTTTATAAGTCACTACCCTAATGATGTTTCTACTCCTATACAATCTTACATAATTTCCAACTTAGATTATCATGGTCCAACTCGTGGTCCCTCGATCCAAGACTTGAGTAACGAAATCACTCTCACTCATCCCTACCCCTAACTCGGATTCTACCAACACTCTCGGCCCACGGTCAACCTACATTGGTTAAGATCCGTCGATGCCCGAGGTGAGATCTATCCATTTACTCTAAGGGGATAGGATGTGGTCTTGATGGTCGATGACCCTTAGGGTAATTGAAGACCCTAAACTAGCTTTTTATCAAGCTACAACTATTAGAACTTCTTAACCCTTATTGCTATGAATGAAGGGTCCTCATATGCTATGGTTCCATTTTAAATTAGAACCTACTCGACTAGAGTCCATGGGTTCTCTTCCTAACCCACATAAAACATCGGTACATTTCCTCATGCAACTAGGATGCTATACTATACCATCCAAGCATGTATGGTTCCTTACTAACATCAACTACAACAAGGTAGTTACAACTACAATTTCAACATGGCTCTTTCTTATTACTTAGCCTATGGCAATTCGATCATGGTATGCAATTGCAAGCATCAACCTACAACAATTAATATTGGTATATATGACATAACCATCAACTTACAACATTCTTAATTATGAATGCGATTTAGCATGCACTTGTAACAAGTCTTAAGCATGGATATATAACTAGTATGAACATACAACATCCCAAGGCATGGTAGGTATTCTAACATTAATCCCACAATATTCTAAGCATGTATATAAACTTTAGCATGGTATACATCATTCCTAAATATGGTAGGTATTTTTAATATAAATCCTACAACATTCTAAGCATGTTTATACACTTAGCATGGTATACATCATTGCTAAATATGGTAGGTATTTTTAACATAAATCCTACAACATTCTAAGCATGTTTATAAACTTAGCATGGTATACATCATTCCTAAACATGGTAGGTATTTTTAACATAAATCCTACAACATTCTAAGCATGTTTATAAACTTAGCATGGTATACATCATTCCTAAACATGGTAGGTATTTTTAACATAAATCCTACAACATTCTAAGCATGTTTATAAACCTTAGCATGGTATACATCATTCCTAAACATGGTAGGTATTTTAACATTAACATAAAGCATGGTGTACATTTTAGTAACATTCTAGACATGTATACTAGTTAAGTATCAACCAACAACATGGTATGAGTTTCTACACAATTCTAGCATGGGTAGAACATAACATAAAAATTTACTACAACTAACCATGGATAGTTACCTTAACTTAAGAATGAGTAACTACTATGTTTTAAGCATGAATAACCTTCCTAAACATGATAGGTAATTTGAGAATAAATCCTACAACATTCTAAGCATGAATATCATTCCTAAACATGATAGGTAATTTTAGAATAAATCCTACAACATTCTAAGCATGAATATCATCCCTAAACATGGTAGGAAATTTTAGAATGAATCCTACAACATTCTAAGCATGAATATCATTCATAAACATGATAGGAAATTTTAGAATGAATCCTATAACATTCTAAGCATGAATATCATTCCTAAACATGATAGGAAATTTTAGAATGAATCCTACAACATTCTAAGCATGAATATCATTCCTAAACATGATAGGTAATTTTAGAATAAATCCTACAACATTCTAAGCATGAATATCATTCCTAAACATGATAGAAAATTTTAGAATGAATCCTACAACATTCTAAGCATGAATAAATTAATCTAATCCAATCTTAGCATGGTATTTACTTTAACATAAGCACAACTTCCATTTAATATCCATAATCATCTACTAAAATTTCACATAACATAAATATCTACACCTACTTTATTTTAATCCCTACTACTATTACTTTATTTGAACATACATATCACTACTACTACTACCATGAGCCTCTACTATAACATAAATATCTACAACTAAATTACTTACTAAAAAATCTTTATTAGCATATGTTTCTTATTATTACTAGTGGACATAAAAGAGATCTTTTTAATCCTTTTTCTTTTGTAACCAAAATTAGCATTTCAAGTAGAGAGTAAAATAGCAAAAGAATAAGAGTTTATTTGTTGATTTTACTACTTCAATGCATATAAAAATTCTACTATGCTTATGTCAAGTTCTTGTTGAGTTGTACATCCCAATGGGTATGTACACACATATGCATATGTTTATGTCAATTTGTTCGTTCAATAACACAATCAACTCCACCATTCCTCCTTCTTATGCCATTGTTCCATATGCTTAATGAAATAGTCCAAGTAGTTAGTTATTTTATTAGTCAAACAATAACTACTAACAACATTCTTTCCTTACGTGTTCCATGAAAGTTCTTATCATTCTTTTCCCTTTTTAGGTGATTATGCTACAACATACAAGATAAGAATCCACTCAACCATACTACTACAAAAACAACCACACCAAAAAGAAAAGTAAACAAGGAGGATAAGAAGAAGAAGAACATCAAAACAACAATACAAACAAACCAACAAACAAAGAGAAACTCCCACCTTGTTTCACTTGTAGGAATGACTAGCTATGCTACTTCTCCTTCCTCCTAGCTTTTAGAACTCTTACTAAACCTACAAGGAAAACTCTCAAGTTAGCATGGTGTTCTCTCTTTCTTTTCCTTTCTTTCTTTTGTTCTTTCTAAAATGAGACAAAGGTGGAGGAAGGGGGTATTTATAGGTGGGAAAAAGGGTGGAAAGTGCAAATGTGTATGCACACAATTGCACAAAAGCCCCTCCCCAAATTTGGGCCGGTTTCTACTAGGGAAGGAAAGGATGAGGTGGAGGTATGGTGAGGGTATGGTGCTTAGGTGAGGTGGAGGGTGATGTGGAAGAGAGAGTGTTCTAGAAGAATTCCTTAATCCTTTGTGTCTTTTAACCTTAGGTTTAACTATCTAACAATTCCTAATTATCAACTAGGTTGTCATGGCTAAAGATAATTCTATATGAAAAATAAAAATAATCAACTAGTTGAATGCTAATAAAATAATATTATTAATAGTCGATCGGGATATTACAATACTCCCTCCTTAGAATAGTTCTGTCCTCAGAACTGTACTAAGTGGGGCGAGGAGAAAATGTCGATACTCAAAATAACTCGAGAAAAAAGAGCTTCATCTAGCTTTTCGTCTCCCAAGTGGCTTCTTCCATGAACTTGTTCCTCCAAAGAATCTTGACCATCGGAATAGTCTTGTTTCTTAGTACTTTATCCCGACGATCGATGATTTTCACCGGTCGCTCCTTATATGTAAGGTCTACTTGTCGGTCTTCAGGGACATCTGGCAGCTGATGACTTGGATCTGGTACATATTTCTTCAGCATTGAAATGTGGAACACATCATGTACCTGGGACAATTCGGCTGGTAGCTCTAGCTTGTATGCCGTCTTTCCGATCCTTTTCAAGATCGGATAGGGTCCAATATACCTTGGTGCTAGTTTGCCGCCTTTTCCGAACCGGATCACTCCCCTTGTAGGTGAGACCTTCAGGAACACCGAATCACCTTCCTCGAATTCTTGGTCTCGCCGGCGGTTGTCAGCATAGCTCTTCTGTCTGGTTTGCGCTGCTTGCATCCTTTTTTTGATTAGTTCAATCTTTTCGGACGTTTGTTGCACTATTTCAGGTCCGAACATTTGTCTTTCACCTACTTCAAACCAGCACACAAGGGTCCTGCATCTCCTTCCATACAACACTTCATATGGAGCCATCCCAATACTTGCTTGATAGCTGTTGTTATATGCAAACTCTACCAATGCTAAATATTGTTCCCAGCTCCCTCCGAAGTCCATTATGCACGCCCTCAGCATGTCCTCAAGAATTCTGTTAACACTTTCTGTCTGCCCATCCGTTTGCGGGTGGAAAGTTGTGCTAAAATCTGGTCTCGTTCCCAAGGCCTCTTGCAGACTCTGCCAAAATCGGGACGTAAACCTGGCATCCTGGTCGGAAACGATCGACACTGGCACCCCATGTAAGTTTACAATGCCTTCTATGCAGACCTCTACTAGCTTTTCTACCGACCAAGTCGTCTTTACTTGGAGAAAATGTGCGGACTTTGTCAAGAGGTCCACTATTACCCAAATCGCGTCATTCCCTTTTGAACTTCTGGGCAGTCCCGTGATGAAATCCATGCTGATGTTCTCCCATTTCCACTCCGGAATGGGTAGTGGCTGTAGTAGACCTCCTGGTCTCTGGTTCTCCGCTTTGACTTTCTGACATGTAAGGCATTTGGCCACAAACTCTGCCACATATCGCTTCATTCCAGCCCACCAAAAATGTTGTTTTATATCCTTATACATCTTTGTGCTTCCTGGGTGAACTGTGAGTAAGGTGGAATGTGCTTCCTTCAGGATATATTCCCTCAATTCTTCGACTTTTGGCACACACAACCTACTCCCAAACCAAAGCGACCCTTCCCTTATACTGAACTCTGAGGCTTTTCCTTCGTTGACTAGTCGCTTTTGTGCTTCAATCTCTGCATCACTCAATTGAGCCTTCTTGACTTGGTCGTTCAGACTCGGATGTAATTCCAGATTTGCCAAAATGGTGCTTAAATCTTGAACCACTAGTTCAATACCGACTTGTCTGATCTCGTCTTTTAGCTCTCGTCTTATCACGGTGAGCATGGCTACAATTCGTTTTCTGCTGAGCGCAACGGCCACGACATTGGCTTTTCCTGGGTGATATAAAATTTCTAGTCTTATGTCCTCCAGAACCTCCAACCATCGCCTTTGCCTGAGATTCAGATCCTTTTGTTGGTAGATATACTTCAGGCTCTTATGGTCAGTAAACATTTCCACCTTCGAACCATAGACGTAGTGCCACCACAATTTCAAAGCAAAGATTATCGCAGCCAATTCCAAGTCATGTGTCAGGTAATTCTTCTCGTGTGGTCGAAGTTGCCTTGATCCGTATGCTATGACTCTTCCTTCTTGCATCAGAACACATCCGAACCCCAAAAGTGAAGCATCACTGGAGATTACGTATCCCTTGTCTGGTTGAGGCAGAACCAAAATTGGTGCAGTAATCAGTCTGTTCTTCAGCTCTTGGAAACTATCTTCACACTTCTCAGTCCAATCAAAACTCACGTTTTTCTTGGTCAGGGAAGTAAGTGGTACGGCAATTCTGGCATAGTTCTGGATGAACTTCCTGTAGTACCCTGTCATGCCTAAGAAGCTTCTGACCTCCTTCACAGTTCTTGGCTGAGGCCAATCTTTTACTGCCTCTATCTTCTGCAGATCTGTAGCCACTCCCTCCTTAGAAAGGACATGGCCCAAAAAGGCCACTTCTGACTTCCAGAATTCGCATTTCGTCAGTTTGGCGTACAGCTGATGCTCTCGTAGCTTGATCAATACTGCAGTTAGATGCTCGACATGTTCTTTATCTATTTTTGAATATACCAAGATATCGTCTAGGAAGACTACCACGAATGAATCGATGAATGGCCGCAAGATTCGGTTCATCATGTCCATGAAGATTGCTGGAGCGTTTGTCACCCCGAATGGCATTACTAAAAACTCGTAATGACCGTGCCGAGTCCGGAACGCAGTCTTGGGTATATCTTCTTCTCTGACCCGAACTTGATGGTAGCCCGAACGCAGGTCAATCTTTGAGAATACAGCCGCTCCCTGAAGCTGATCAAACAAGTCATCGATCCTGGGAATGGGGTACTGATTCCGAATAGTAACCTTGTTCAATTCTCGATAATCGATGCACATTCTTGAGGTTCCATCCTTCTTCTTGACTAGCAGCACGGGTGCTCCCTAGGGTGAAGCACTTGGCCTGAATCCTCTTTGCAGCAGTTCTTCAATTTGCTCCTTTACTTCCTTCTGCTCTATTGGTGCCATCCGATACGGTGTTTTTGACACTGGTGCACTACCTAGCTAGATAGTAATGCTGAACTCAACATCCCTACGTGGTAGGAGTCCAGGTAATTCTTCCAAAAATACACGGGAAAATTTTCGTACGATTGGTATCGCCTTGACTTCACTTGGCACTGGTACCTTAGTCGCAGCTGCGAGAATTTCCGCATTCTGTTTCTTCCTTCCTTGGAACACAAGCTTCGGTCCTCCGGATGGGGTAATGGTTATCCTCTTCTCCTTGCAATCGATGCTAGCATTGTGCCTGGACATCCAGTCCATCCCGATAATCACGTCTGTCCCTACAAAGCCCAACTCTAGCAAGTCTATACTCAGGGTCTCCTTGTCGATCCGGAGATTGCAACCCTTGTAGCATGAATTTGCAGGGAGAGTTGCTCCAGACGGGGTACCTACTAGCAAAACTGATTCCGGAGTTGCCTCCTGGGTGCATTTCAACTTCTTAGAGAATGCTCCACACACAAAGGAATGAGATGACCCACTATCAAATAAAACAGTTGCCTGGATTTCATTTATATTAATCCAACCTGTTTACAAAATTGGTTACATCAATACTATCTTATGCCAAAATATTCAAAATACTACAAAAGCTTAGCCATACTCCTTCACCTACCGGTGATAACTCCCTCGTCTTCATTGGCGTCATCCTCTGTGAGTGCAAATACTTTCCCTCGGCGGTTTATCCCCTTTCTGTTGGCCTTGGGAGCCGGCCCACCGTTGCCCCTGTGAAGTTGGGGACAGTCTGGCCGAACATGGCCAACCTTTCCGCAATTGTAACAAGAGCGGGCATCATTCTGAGGGTTCCCATTCTTGGGGCATTGGTTCCTGAAATGCCCTGGCTCGCCACATGTAAAACAACTCCCTGGCTTGATGTTGCTGGTGTTGCTAACCCTCTTCTGAAATTTTTGGTTCCCACCCTGGCTTCTGAATCCTGACGCTGGTGCATGCCTCTTTCCCTTATTCCACCTTCCAGTGTTTCCTTGCAGTTCAGGCCCTTTATTCATGTCTAACTCAGTCGTAGCTGCTCGACGGACTAGCTTCTCGAACCTCCAGATGCAAAGCGGTATCATCTTGGTCCTAAGTGCGGGCCTAAGCCCCTGCTCAAACCTCTTGGTCTTTTTGACTTCATCTTCTACCATTTCCGGAGCATAGCGGGAAAGCTGTGTGAACTTGGTCTCGTATTCTCGAACCGTCATGCTTCCCTGCTTTAGGTTGTGGAACTCCATGGCTTTATCCTCTTGCACGTCTAGTGGAAAATAGTGTTGCCTGAATTCTGCTAGGAAATCCTCCCAGGTAATGGGCCCTTCGCCCATGCCTCTCTTTACTGATTGCCACCAGACTCCGGCATCTTTTTCTAGCAGAACGCCGACTAACCTGACCTTGCTGTCCTCTGGTGTCAACATCACCTCAAACATTGTCTCGACTTGACGAATCCAGTCGTCAGCCGCTGTCGGGTCTGCCTTGCCTTCAAAAATGGACGGCCTCATCCTTCGGAATGACTCGACCATTTTAATGGGGTCGGTAGCTGCTGCTCCCTGGTTACCTCCGGATGCTCCTGGTTGCTGCACATTGTTTCGGCTCGCTTCTGCGAGGTCACCCAAGGCCTGGTACATACGAGCGAATTCCGTCTCCAAATCAAGACCTGCGCCATTGCCTCCACTGCCTTCGCCTTCCAGATTGTCGGTCCTACCACTCCTAGTCCTGCGAGACATCTGGTAGAAGAGAGTAGCAGAATACACAGGGCATCATATTTGTTGCAAAAATAGTAATAATAATGACATCCACCCAATTCAACATGCACATAGGATTTGCAGAAAACATAAAGCTAACTTCATTTTATCATAACCCCAGGTCTTACATAGCATTATCTTCCTTACATTTATATCATACAGTAGGAAGAAAAATATCCAAAATAACAAAATAGCCTAGGGCACCTAACTGCCTAGTCAGTACTACTAGAGGTCTCGTCCCCTTCACCAGGTGGTGGTGCCAACAGTGCAAGTAGGTGTGAGACCTGTGCCTGCAGCTCCGTGCATTTGCGCTCCAGGCGCGCAAATTGCACACGGTGGGAGTGCTTTAGGATCACTATCTTGCGGTCCGCCCTTGCCCTTGCCCTCCTTAACTCCACTATTTCTTTCTCATTGTTGAGGGCTACGAACTCACATGAGTCCATCCTGTTCTCCAGGCAGACATGGCACCATCCCCATGTCTCAAGATCCTGAAAGACCTGGTCGAAAGCTTGCTGTACTGGGTTATGCGGGGGAGGTGGTGGGGGTGGTGGTGCTGGGATCTGCCCATTGGCAGGGGCACCCCCTGCTGCGGCAGCTGCGGTGGCTCCATTGGCCAATCCGACTCCAACCGATGACCCGTCCTCATCTGTAATGGGCTCCAGGTCCGAGTTCACCTCGACTGCAACTCCGTGTGCTCCTCCCATACCCGGGGGAACTGCTCCGTCCGACATCCTGTACGGAGTGGACACGGAAATTAGCATAGATATAGAACATCATAATACATAAGTTGAAGGAACAACAGTATGAATTATAATTATCTACAACTAACTAAAAGAAAGCCTAACCCCTACAAGGCACCTAAGTATATTTTCCTTCTATGTTGGACTATAAATTGAAGTCGGCTCTGATACCACACTGTAGCGCCCCGTTTTCCATACACTGGGAAACCGAGACACGAGCCAGGACCTTTTCATTCAATTAGTCACAATACACAGAAACAGAAAAATTTTAAACTTTTTATTAACATAATATTACAGGCCGAGTGTTTCCACTAATACAATAAGTTACATCAAAGTGTACATGAATAAAAGATAATCATTGCTTTTTCTCTTGTAGATCATGCCTCGGCTAGAGTCCTTCTGGTTCGCGATCTTGTGTCCACAACCTATTGAAGTGGGGACGTCAGTGTTCACTGACGCTTAAAGGCTGATCATATAGCAGCGAATCTCCAAAACAACATATACAAATAGGGTGAAGTATGTCGGTGTAGTTTAAGTGTTCGTGAGTGCAGTGATTAGAATCTAATAAATGTCAATCAAACTGGAATACTAATGCACTGTCAACTAAACTAGAATACTAATGCACTGTCAACTAAACTAGAATACTAATGCACTGTCAACTAAGCTAGGATACTAATGCCATGTCAACTAAACTAGGATGCTCATATTCTAATGTCAGCAAGTCTCCGAAGCAACATGCAGCCCATACTACATGTGACCCCATCTCAAGCCGTTTCTTCATATATATGGATTTGAACCCGCGTTATGAACTTCTAATTGTACACAACCTGTTCCTGACACCAACATGTGACTGATGAGGTTGCAGACGTGGTCATGTCCCACTGATGCAGTACGCTAGTGGTGTCTATGTTCGCCACTGCTACCCGGCTAACCGGACCTCACTCAAAACTAGACGAACCCAATGTATCGGGCGTCTTTCCAAAATTCAAATCATAGGGTCTCGCAAGCACAGGGTAGCGCGAAGCCTACCCTGTGGCACCCCTGGCGTCTAGCAAGCGCAGGACTGTTCAATGCATCCTGTGGCACCCCAAGCCACATTAACAACGTGAGATACGCAACCCGTGCTCCCAACTTGTGAGACGGCACTGTACGTATCCCTTTGACAGGAAGGCGCAACCCAATAACACCACCTAAGATCGGCCCCAAAGAAAGGTTTGGTCGTACGGTGCACCCTACTACCAACTCCCCTTCTTTCTGGCAAAAAGGTTAAGTAATGATTTTATAAGTCACTACCCTAATGATGTTTCTACTCCTATACAATCTTACATAATTTCCAACTTAGATTATCATGGTCCAACTCGTGGTCCCTCGATCCAAGACTTGAGTAACGAAATCACTCTCACTCATCCCTACCCCTAACTCGGATTCTACCAACACTCTCGGCCCACGGTCAACCTACATTGGTTAAGATCCGTCGATGCCCGAGGTGAGATCTATCCATTTACTCTAAGGGGATAGGATGTGGTCTTGATGGTCGATGACCCTTAGGGGTAATTGAAGACCCTAAACTAGCTTTTTATCAAGCTACAACTATTAGAACTTCTTAACCCTTATTGCTATGAATGAAGGGTCCTCATATGCTATGGTTCCATTTTAAATTAGAACCTACTCGACTAGAGTCCATGGGTTCTCTTCCTAACCCACATAAAACATCGGTACATTTCCTCATGCAACTAGGATGCTATACTATACCATCCAAGCATGTATGGTTCCTTACTAACATCAACTACAACAAGGTAGTTACAACTACAATTTCAACATGGCTCTTTCTTATTACTTAGCCTATGGCAATTCGATCATGGTATGCAATTGCAAGCATCAACCTACAACAATTAATATTGGTATATATGACATAACCATCAACTTACAACATTCTTAATTATGAATGCGATTTAGCATGCACTTGTAACAAGTCTTAAGCATGGATATATAACTAGTATGAACATACAACATCCCAAGGCATGGTAGGTATTCTAACATTAATCCCACAACATTCTATGCATGTAAATAAACTTTAGCATGGTATACATCATTCCTAAACATGGTAGGTATTTTTAATATAAATTCTACAACATTCTAAGCATGTTTATACACTTAGCATGGTATACATCATTGCTAAACATGGTAGGTATTTTTAACATAAATCCTACAACATTATAAGCATGTTTATAAACTTAGCATGGTATACATCATTCATAAACATGGTAGGAATTTTTAACATAAATCCTGCAACATTCTAAGCATGAATATCATTCCTAAACATGATAGGTAATTTTAGAATAAATCCTACAACATTCTAAGCATGAATATCATCCCTAAACATGGTAGGAAATTTTAGAATGAATCCTACAACATTCTAAGCATGAATATCATTCCTAAACATGATAGGAAATTTTAGAATGAATCCTATAACATTCTAAGCATGAATATCATTCCTAAACATGATAGGAAATTTTAGAATGAATCCTACAACATTCTAAGCATGAATATCAGTCCTAAACATGATAGGTAATTTTAGAATAAATCCTACAACATTCTAAGCATGAATATCATTCCTAAACATGATAGAAAATTTTAGAATGAATCCTACAACATTCTAAGCATGAATAAATTAATCTAATCCAATCTTAGCATGGTATTTACTTTAACATAAGCACAACATCCATTTAATATCCATAATCATCTACTAAAATTTCACATAACATAAATATCTACAACTACTTTATTTTAATCCCTACTACTATTACTTTATTTGAACATACATATCACTACTACTACTACCATGAGCCTCTACTATAACATAAATATCTACAACTAAATTACTTACTAAAAAATCTTTATTAGCATATGTTTCTTATTATTATTAGTGGACATAAAAGAGATCTTTTTAATCCTTTGTCTTTTGTAACCAAAATTAGCATTTCAAGTAGAGAGTAAAAGAGCAAAAGAATAAGAGTTTATTTGTTGAGTTTACTACTTCAATGCATATAAAAATTCTACTATGCTTATGTCAAGTTCTTGTTGAGTTCCACATCCCAATGGGTATGTACACACATATGCATATGTTTATGTCAATTTGTTCGTTCAATAACACAATCAACTCCACCATTCCTCCTTCTTATGCCATTGTTCCATATGCTTAATGAAATAGTCCAAGTAGTTAGTTCTTTTATTAGTCAAACAATAACTACTAACAACATTCTTTCCTTATGTGTTCGATGAAAGTTCTTATCATTATTTTACCTTTTTAGGTGATTATGCTACAACATACAAGATAAGAATCCACTCAACCATACTACTACAAAAACAACCACACCAAATAGAAAAGTAAACAAGGAGGATAAGAAGAAGAAGAACATCAAAACAACAATACAAACAAACAAACAAACAAATAGAAACCCCCACCTTGTTTCACTTGTAGGAATGACTAGCTATGCTACTTCTCCTTCCTCCTAGCTTTTAGAACTCTTACTAAACCTACAAGGAAAATTCTCAAGTTAGCATGGTGTTCTCTCTTTCTTTTCCTTTCTTTCTTTTGTTCTTTCTAAAATGAGACAAAGGTGGAGGAAGGGAGTATTTATAGGTGAGAAAAAGGGTGGAAAGTGCAAATGTGTATGCACACAATTGCACAAAAGCCCCTCCCCAAATTTGGGCCGGTTTCTACTAGGGAAGGAAAGGATGGGGTGGAGGTATGGTGAGGGTATGGTGCTTAGGTGAGGTGGAGGGTGATGTGGAAGAGAGAGTGTTCTAGAAGAATTCCTTAATCCTTTGTGTCTTTTAACCTTAGGTTTAACTATCTAACAATTCCTAATTATCAACTAGGATGTCATGACAAAAGATAATTCTATATGAAAAATAAAAATAATCAACTAGTTGAATGCTAGTAAAATAATATTATTAATAGTCAATCGGGATATTACACCATCGGTATCGTCTTGTTCCTCAAGACTTTGTCCCGACAATCAACAATCTCAACCGGAAGCTCAATGTAACTCAGATCCAGCTGCAAACCCTCCGGTACTTTGGGCAAATGGTAACTAGGATCTGGAATGTACCCTTTCAGCATAGACACGTAAAAGACATTGTGCACCTGAGACAACTCTTCCGGCAACTCCCACCGGTAAGCAGTTTTCCTAATCCGCTTCAATATCTTGTACGGGCCTATGAACCTCGGAGCTAACTTCCCACCTCTGCCTGAAGCGAATCACACCCTTGCTAGGTGAAACCTTCAGAAAGACAAAGTCACCAACCTCAAACTCAAGATCCCTCCTCCGGTTGTCTGCATAGCTCTTCTGCCTACTCTGAGCATCCACCAACCTCTTCCTAATCAGATCGATCTTTTCAGAGGTCTGCTGCACAATCTCAGGCCCAAACATCTGCCGCTCCCTAACTTCGAACCAACAGACAGGTGTTCTGCACTTCCTGCCAAACAGATCTCGTACGGTGCCATCCTAATACTAGTCTGAAAACTGTTGTTGTAGGCAAACTCTACCAGAGCTAAATGCCTTTCCCAACTGCCTTCAAAGTTTAGTACACAATATCGAAGCATATCCTCAAGAATACGGTTGACTCTCTCGGTCTGCCCATCGGTCTGAGGATGAAAAGCAGTGCTGAAATCCGTCTTGGTACCAAAAGTTGTCTGAAGACTCCTCCAGAAATGCGAAGTAAACAGTGTATCTCGATCAGATATAATGGTTAATGGAACACCATGAAGCCTGACGTTCTCTCCAACATATAGCTCGGCTAATTTGTCCATCGACGAAGTGAGTTTCATCGCCAAGAAGTGAGCGGACTTGGTTAGTCGATCGACTATGACCCAAATCGCATCATTGCCCTTGGAACGCTTGGGCAAACCCTTGATGAAATCCATACTGATGTTATCCCACTTCCATTTCGGAATAGGTAACGGTTGTAATAGACCTTCGGGTTTTTGATTCTCGGCTTTGACCTGCTGACAGATCTCACACCTCGCCACAAACTCAGCTACATCCCGTTTCAAACCTGACCACCATAAATACTGCTTAATGTCCCTATACATCTTGGTACTCCCAAGATGTATATACAAAAGAGTAGCATGTGCCTCCTGGAGAATGCTCTCCCACAATTCTGCTTGATCTGGAACACACAACCTCTTTCTAAACCACACACTTCATCCCTGATCTGAAACTCAGACAACTTGCCAGCACCAACCTGCTTCTTCATCTTCTGAATCTCTACATCTTCCTTCTGACTTGTGATAATCCTTTCATTCAACGCTGGTTGAAGCCTCACTGAGCTAAAGATGATCTCAAACCTTGCAGAACAACTTCAATACCAGCCCGATCCAACTCCTCTGCAAGACGCTCCTGGGTTGTAATCAAACTAGCCAGACTGCTCTTACGGCTAAGTGCATCAGCAACAACATCAGCCTTCCCAGGATGGTACTTGATCTCAGGAAGAATGTCCTCAAGTACTTCCAGCCATCTCCTTTGCCTCAGATTCAGATCTTTCTGCTGATAGATGTACTTCAAGCTTTTATGGTCTATGTACATGTTCAGTTTCTCACCATACTAGTAGTGTCTCCACTGCTTCAAGGAAAAGATAATCACATCCAACTCTAGATCATGAGTTGGATAATTCTTCTCATGCGATCTTAGTTACCTAGACCCATTAGCGATCATTTTCCCCTCTTGCATTAAGACACAACCAAGCCCACTATGTGAAGCATCGCTGTAGACATCATACTCAACACCTGCTCTAGGCAAAGCTAAAATGGGAGCAGTAGTCAGCCTCTCTTTTAACTCCTGAAAGCTTGCCTCGTATTGTTCAGTCCACTTGAAGTTCACATTCTTCTTGGTCAGACCAGTGAGTGGCACGGCTATCTGAGCATAGCACTGAATGAACTTCATATAGTATCCAGTTAACCCAAGGAAACTCCTGATTTTCTTCACTGTAGTAGACCTTGCCCATCCTTCACCGCCTCTATCTTCTGCGGATCAGTTGCCACTCCCTCCTTAGAAAGGATGTAACCCAAGAATGCCACTTCAGATTTCCAGAAATTGCACTTGGACAACTTGGCATACAACTCATGCTCCTGAAGCTTCTTCAAAACTGCTGCCAGATGCTTCATGTGCTCCTCTTCCGACTTGGAGTACACAAGGAATCGTCGATAAACACCACGATGAAAGAATAATTAAACGGCTTCAGAACTCTGTTCATCATATCCATGAAGATTGTGGGTGCATTCGTCACTCCAAATGACATAACTAAGAATTTGTAATGCCCGTGTCGAGTTCTGAACGCAGTCTTATGCACATCTTCAGTCTTCACTCGAACCTGATGATATCTTGATCGAAGATCTATAATAGCTGCTCCTTGTAGACGATCGAACAGGTCATCAATTTGGGGAATAAGATACTTGTTCTGAACAGTGACCTTATTCAGCTCTCGGTAATCGATGCACATCCTCATCGAACCATCATTCTTCTTTACCAACAGCACCGGTGCTCCCCAAGGTGGCACACTCTGTTGAATAAAGCCTTTCTCCAATAGTTCCTCAATCTGCCGTTTGATCTCGTCCTGCTTCACAGGCGCCATCCTATACGGTGCCTTAGGAAATGGGTGCACTCCCTGGCTGAATAGTGATGCTGAACTTCACATCACGATGCGGGGGTAACCCAGGAAAATCTTCCAAAAACACAGTCGGATAATCCCGAACCACAGTAATTTGCTGCACCTCTACAGGAATCACCTTCTTGCTGATAGTTGCCACCAGTCCAGAACATCTCTTCTTCCCTTGAAAAGTGACTTCAGAACCACCTGGAGCCTTCACTGTTACTTCCTTGGTCTTGCACTCTGTACACCGACATCTAATCAATGCCAATGATAACATCGACTTCCAAGACATTCAGCTCGATCAGATTAATCCCAAAAATTCTGCTCCCATTCTTGATCTCGCAGCCTGCATAGTACCAATCGCAGTCTGCATAGTACCAATCAGTGGTTAGAGTCTCCCTTGATGGAGTAGCTACTGCTTAGACCTTGCCTGGAAAGACTTTCGGTTCAACTCTCAAAATATTAGCAAACTTAGGTGATACAAAAGTGTGAGAGGACCCAGTATCAAACAAAACAACAGATTTCTTTCCATTCGAAATAAGTTCTCCTGTTACATAACACACAGTCGTTACATAACAGTTCACTATAAAAAGTGTGAAAAAGAGAAACAATAGGAAACACTCATAAACATCCTCCCGCATACCAGTGTTGACGTGATCCACCTCATCAGCGTAAGCTTCAGTCAAGGCAAATACTCGCCCCTGTTGGTACGTCTTCTTCCTAACTTGCTGCATTGGTTCACTACGGGTGACATTCTGCGGCTTGGGACATTGAGACTTGTAATGTCCCGTCTCACCACAGTTGAAGCAAGTCACCACAGGAGGTCTCACCCAATTATTTCTGGGTCTCCCAACTTTGTTGACAGCATTCGCTCTCGTCGATTTGAACCTTTGAGCTGACGGTTGTCCCCTGAAATTGCCAGAAACTGTGGGCCTCTTCCCAATGTTCCAGTTGTTCCTCTGATTCTGAACAGCATGGAACTGCTCCATATCCGCCTCAGTGGCTGTAACTCATTTGACCAACTTGTTAAACCTTCTGATACAGAGGGGTATCATCCTGGATCTCAGACTTGGCCTCAAACTATGCTCGAAATTTCGAGCCTTCTTTGCCTCGTCCATCACTAGTTTCAGCGCATACCTCGAGAGCTGAGTGAACCTTGTCTCATACTCCCTTAACCGATATGCCGCCCTACTGCAGCGCCAGAAATTCCTTGGCCTTCTTCTCTTGGACGTCTGATAGAAAATAATGACTGTGTAACTCTTCCAAGAATTCCTTCCAGCCAAGAACAATATCTCCCATCATCCGCTTCATCGACTACCACCACACAGCCACATCCTTCTCGAACTGCAGCGCAGCCAACTTTACCTTGCTGCCCTTCGGAGTCTCCAAGACTTTGAAGATAGTCTCTACCTGTTGGATCCAATTGTCAGCCGAGTTAGGGTCTGACTTCCCCTCAAATATGGGTGGTTTCATTCGATTGAATGATTCCACGAGTTTGATTGCTTCGGGTACTGGATTCACAGACACTCTCCCTTGGTTCTGATTCATGGCAATGGCATTGAGTGTCTAATAGACCCTCGCTAGCTCCGTTTCCAAGTCCAGACCTTCTCTGCTTCTGGCTCTTCTTCCAGCCATATTCTGATGCAGCTCTTCTTCCAGTCATATTCTGATGCAAAAGATCCATTAAATTCGAAGTAGAAAACATTAATTTAAATTAACTCTTCATTTCATTGAATTCCAAACTTTATACATTTGAATTTAAAACATTTCTTACATCAAATAAAAGCAGTAAGAAGATACAACAGTCTAGTTCCTACAGTTCCTCTTAGCTTCTCGAAGTTGTTCCCGTAGTTTCGCTACTTCTTCCTTCAGTACATCGTACATGTTTTTCCTCTTCTTGAGTTCCCAAACATGATGATTGAGAGTTGCAATGCTCTCCTTGCACTTCGCAGAATGTGCTTGCAGCAGCTCCGCTCTTTCCCTTTGAGTCTCTACCTGCCTCTGAAGAGACACAATAAGACTACTCGGAACTGGTTCTTCCTCGTTGGAGGAATCATAAGATGAATCCGGAGGTGGAGTGATCTCTCGGGACTCAGGCCATTTCTCTTCAAATTCTTCAGGATCTTCTTCGTCTGAATCAGCTTGCTTGCGGTAGTAATCCTCCTCAACTATGGGCCAGTCATCACTGCCAGATGGGTCGAAGTGGTCTGCCATATTAGAGAAAGGAGAAGAAGAAGCATAAATCATAGAGCAATTCAAATGTAAGTGACTTACATTTAAATCTCTAGACTCAACACACGCTCTAATGTCCACTCTTAGGGTGTCGTTCCTTATAAATTTTTACTACTTGGAAGCATGGCTAAGATACCACTCTGTAACACCCCGAATTTGAAAACAGACTGAATTCGAAGTTCCACAGGATCTTTACACTTCTCTTCATACAATTTTATAAGGAAATAAAAACTTTTGTTACATCAGAGTTACATTTACATTACATATTTACAACGGAAGCAATTTACAATAAATTACATGAATAGGAATGTACAACACTTGAATCATTCTTTAAGCAGCATGCAAACTTTAGTCTTGTTAATCACTTTATCCTGCATAGAAACTGTGGGCATGTCAGTTTCTTACAACCGACGAAATATTGTACATGGCTATCCTCTCTATGCCGAATAATATAACGATTTTCAAAATACTTAAACAAACCAGAAACTTGATCACAAACAAAATAACAAAGGGACTATCCTATTAATGTCGTGTTGTGCGGTGCGCTTAGTCCTTAATGTAGATATGTATGTTACATGACACTAATGCGCACCTGTTCAGATTCTATGCATCATATACTACGTAGATCTGAAGGTAAGCCCTTAACCGTTCTTCATCTTGTAGGGTTCAATCCCTCGTCATGACTTAAACTACTATAGTAACTACGATAAGTATCCTAGATGTTCTATGAGTTACGAGCTCATGTCCAGATAGCCTGGAAGGAAATTCCACATCATGACACGACGCATCGTGTAGAAACAGTGGACAATTTAGCCTCTGCCATGGGACATGACCACCCGCAGTCACCAAACACCCCACAAGCGTCGCCTGCGGTATGGACTCCTAGAGACATATTCACATCATGACATGACGCATCGTGTAGACAGCCTGTGAATATTTTCACGCCGTAGCTCCAAGGTCCTCATATTTGTATTTTTCTCTTACTTTCGTCATATCTTCACTATGTGTCTAGTTCTTAGTTATTTGAATCATGAATAAAATCAATTCTCTAGAATTAGCCCTTCCACTATACCAGTCTTGATCATTTATATAATACGACCCAAATCTTGGTCTTTTTATTTCAAATCTCATTTCAACAATCTCTTTTCAATGTCGGTATGAGGCTTGGCTACACTCTAGTTCTCAATTTCACTTCACAATCTCAAAATTGAGTTTTCATACTCATATAGTCTTTTTCATAGTTCAAATAATTTTTCCATTTCTTTTCTATAAGTCAATTTCTTACATAAGTCAAATTTCGATTTATAACATTCTCATTCAAGAAAATTAGTCTCAATAATTTCATTTAATTCTTGCACTATTATTTCTTTTTCTCCAAAAATCAAAATCATATTTTTCATTTAACTTTCAATGCATACATTACCCAAAATAATAAATAAAATCCATAAATGAACACAGTTCAAGTTCTTTTTATACAAAATTCTCTTTTATAAATTTAGTATAACTCCTCATGGATTAGATCACTTTTTATACTTATACAAATATCAATTTTATAAAGTTCTACTCAATTTTACTTCTCAACTCTTTAATTTAAGTCAAAACAGTGTGCAAATATTTTTTCATAAAGTCCCTGTATTTTTATAATAATTATCATAATTTTTCCCGAATTTTAAAAGTAGAAAAAAAATCAATTTAAACCAAAAAAACGAAAAAAATGTTTTAATTGCCGAACTCAGGATTCGAACTAGCGACCCACACCCAAGCCCACGCTACAGTGCAGAGCACTGTGGTGCATGCGCTAACCAGAAGGGACAGGGCGCAACCACGTCAAAGGAGAGGGTTTAAATCCCTAAAAACTCGCCTTTCAGTTATGGGATTTTTTTTCAAAAAATAAAAACAAGGATACTGCCCAGTTTCGAACCTGAGACCCAAGGCCAGACCCACGCTACAATAGAGTGCACCCATTAGCCAATAAGTCCAAGTGACAAACCTGATATGGTTTGGGTTTTTAGGGGTTTTGATCCAAATTTCGGCTCATTTCGAATTTTTATAAAAACAACTAATTTCAAACTCTTTTCTTCTCCAATTTCATTCTAAAATTCCAGAACATAATTTTTAAGCATTTGTAATAGATCGGTAAATTAAAACTTAATTTTTGACATAAAAGTTGTAATTTTTCTCTCTAAATACAATATGGCTTACAATTTCGAAAATGCACATACAAAATGTAGTTTTGTTATAATTTTGAATCCAAAACTTCCCATAGCTTCTTTTATTATTTTGATATTTATTAACCAAATATTTCAGTAATAATTACCTCTTTTTCATGCCATTAACCAATGAATTAGTAGAAATCACATTTTTGCATGGTGATCATTTCAACTAACTAAACATACAATCATGTCTTCTTAGTTTAGCACAATCAAACAATTAAAGCATGGTAGCATGGTTAATTCTAAACTAAAAATCATAATTTGCAATTAACTAACATTCTTTTAACATACAATCAATCCATTGCAATTTGTCTCATTTTCATAGCACGTGGCTAAAATAGCTAAAGTTTCTTTTCAATTTTATCAACCATACCCTAGCATGATATCTAATTTAGAAGTTTAAAAAAATCACCCAACTTTAATGGAGAGAAAAACCAAATAAAACTCCTAGAGATCTCCTACAATGAACAAGTGGAGCCTTCTCCTCCTAGATCGGGCCACCAAATTGACTTCTCGTCATAGTAAGCAAGTAACCCGAGCCTCCACCTTTGCTCCTTGAAAATTCTGGCCACCTCTAGGTTGAAGAACAGACTGGCACTCACTCTCACAAACTACTTAATCTTGTCTCACTAATTTGCCTTTCTTTGTTTCTATCTTTCTATTCTTTTCTTTTCAAAAAATTTTAAGTGTGTCAATGAAGAGTGTATGGGGGGGGGGGTATTTATACAAATTTTGAGGGTGAATGGAGGGCTAGGATGAGATCAAATGGTAAGGTATCAAGGGTCTAGATGAACTAGGGAGTTATAGAAACTACCCATGATGAAGCACCCAACACTCCACCTCTCCCATCTCCCCCACTCTCCTATGCATGATCCGACCTAGGGTAAAAGGGTGTGCATTGCACACTCTAGTGCATGCACGTGCCATCTAGTATGCCTTTTTTTACAAGTTTGTTCATGTGAATAAATCAATTGTTCACTAAACTAGTCTACACTACAAGTTAGATTAAAAAAAAGGAAAATTAAGTTAGATGAGCTCACTAATGGGCCAATTAACCATGGGCTCTACTAATTAAATTTATTTATTAATTAAGATGGGCTAAAAAGAAACAATTAGGCCTAGAATTCAACTAAGCTTTTAAAAATAGTGTTTTTGGACAATAAAGAGAACAATTACTTGTTCATGCTATAAAGAAATATTTTTATAAAAGAAAAATATACATATGAAAGTATACGTGCAAAACACGTAAAATCACACTCTATATAAATAAAAATTTATGGTGTTACAGCAGCACCCCGGGCGTAGGTACAACGAGCTCTCTATTGGCAGCTTCCAGAGCTACCCTCATCAGTTCTCCATGTTCTCGCTGCATCTGCATCATTTGTTGCATCAGCAGCTCATTCTGTTCATGCTGCATTTGCATTACTTGAGTAATAGTTGGCTCTTCCGGCTGATCATCCCTACCTTGGGAGGACGAAGAACCCTTTCTAGACATGGTCTGCAATAAAAACAAACGGTTAGCATTCAGATTATAAGTTGGTTATCAATTCCTCATGTGATTCGCGTGTTGTGCATATTTTTGAGTTAAACCAGTTAAACTCAAACTAATCAGGGTCCAATCTACAACTAGTTAGAGCCAAACCTGGCTCTGATACCATTAAAAACCTTGTCACACCCCGCTTCCCAAAAATACAGAATGCAAGCACGTGATATGACCCAGCGAATGACTTGCGTCATTCATAGGCTGTCATCGATTCAACTTAACAATATAAAACAAGAAGTAAAACAACCATGCATGCAATAAAAGAAGTAATCACATAAATAAAAATACTTGAAATTTTAAGCATAAAATAACCGACATAATATAAATCCAACATCTGGAATCAACAATAACAATGTTCGGGTCAAAAGCCCACCAATGAACAATGTTCAATTATTAAAGTTAAAAAAAAGAGAAACAATAATTATTCAACGGCGCAGCAACACAAGTCTTTCAGCATTGTTGTTCTCCTAGTCCATCAGGCAAATCTCCCTGATTACCTGTAAGCTGTTCATCTAAAAGAGAGAAAAAATATGTCCTTAGAGCAAGTCGTGGACAGAAAGTAGAGAAGCAGAGGAACAATGACAATAACGGTATAACGATGAATTTAATGAACAATAAAATCAATAGTATTGAACAGTGACAAAGCGATAATAGTACAATGTGCAATAAGGATGATTTATACGATAACAATAAACAATAACAATAATGGTAAGCAATAACGATAACACTGTTCAATAACGATGGAAAAATGCAATGACAATGCGATGAAGTCTTAAGTCTATTATTCATTTTAATTCAAACTAATGTACGTACTACTGCATCTCATACTACAGGTTCGGTGCATACAATAAATTTTGTTTAGACTAAGGCGGTAGATTCCATAGATCATGTACTCGGTACGATATAACATTTCAATAATAACACAATCATGTAATGGATTCTAGAGGTGGCCCTCGTAAATTCTAGAGGTGGCCCCCGTCAACCCCTGTCGTGGCACTTAGTTCCATATAACTTGAATTCATGTAATGGATTCTAGAGGTGACCCCCGTAAATTCTAGAGGTGGCCCCCATCAATCCCTGACGTGGCACTTAATTCTACATGGCACTTAGTTCCATATGACTTGAAATCATGGAAAACACGGGACCCACACTTCCGTTTACATTTACTATATCATCAACTACCCTAGCCAAGCCTTAACCCCGGCTTAATTAACATTCTTTTATTTAATCATGCAATACTAAAAGAGAACAATAGGGCAGAAAGATCAATGGGGAACGATAATGTGATTAATAAGGGCATTAGAATGATGCAAAACAATCCTAAGAACATGCAATGTACTCTATACAATTAAATGCACCAATACAACATTACAGATTCAATTGTATATTATTAAACATAGAAACCCAATTTTGGAAAGCAGTAGATTGGTGTACCAAAATCAGAATTAACGTTGTTACAGGATAGCAAATGTGGATCTGACAGAAGGTCTAGAAACTAGACTCCTGCTCGGTTTCAACGCATATAAATAAAATACATAAAAGTTGTGGCATCAGGTGTCAAAACAGCAAACTACACATGATTTGTGTTCAGCCAGAACTTATAAAATTGTGTTTATACATATGAAACAGGTCTGAAACTTCATTAATTAATTCCAGAAAAACTAGGAAATGTTCTCTAGTGTGTCTAGTATCAGCATGCAAAATTTTAAGTCATTTCCTTACAGGTAGCATGGTTAAATTAATTGTAAATCAGAGTGTTGCAGCAGTTTTTAGAATCTGGAATTGTACGACACCGCAGCAGTAAAACTAGAATAATTCACAAACCATAACTTGGAACTCAATTCCGTCAAAAGGGTAGTAAACTAGACATCTGGGGCTATATTTCATGTTCAACAAGTTGTTGATTTTGGCAACATTATCTAGGTCAAAACAGCATAGTAAAGTTCTGGTTGGCAGTAAATTTCAGGGTCTCAATATATTTTTTTCACGCATAAAAGATTAGAATGTTATGAACAATAAGTTAGGGGTCAACAACATAAATCACAGGCAAGTTACATCTATGTGAACTTGGTATTAAGATGTATAATGTCCATAATCTTACTAATCACAATCACCTAACACACTAACATCAATCATATAAGCAATCAATATTAGTATGCAATCTACAATTATTGTGAGATGTCATGACATGAAATACAATAATAATCCATATTCCTATATTCAATAATTAACTATATGAATGCATGTAAGATCTCAACAAGTCGGAGGTAAAAAGATGGCACGAAGTCAAGACTACTACTTGGATTCGCTCGTGTAAATCTGTAGCATCCAAACGATAGATAACAATAACAATATATGATAATAAATAGGGATCTACTTACGGGATTCAATAAAAAATTTCGAATACGATTCAATATAATTCGAAAGTGAGATGACTTGCCTTTAGATGACGATTAGATCCGATATATTGAGAATAATAGGATTAGGATCCCGGGCGACAAACACGATCATGGAGCACTAACACATGCGAGCCACGTGCAAGACACTATAAGAGAAAGACACCAATAGATCAGATCCCCTACTCCTTCCAAAACAGCAAACACCGAATGCCAAGTCCCACACACAGAACGACGCACAACAAAAGCACCCACTGTGCTTCGTCCCTACAGCGGATCCCCACACAAACAGCAAACACCACTCGAATCTGCTACACCCAGAATACCAAACAGCAAAAATGCCTACTGCCTCTTCTCCTTCCTCACTTCTACAGAGAGAGAGAAAGACCGCGGGAGTGAGGAGCGACTGTGAACCCGGCGACGGCTGGCAACAGAAGCGGCGACGACAGTAAGGGCAGTAACGACAACGAGGATGGGGTTCTCCGGCAGTTGCGAGGGTGAGCGGAGAGATGAAGACGAAGGCAATGGACAAGGAACGGTTCTACGGTAATGGTAATGGGTTCGGTGGAGTCGAGCGGTGGGGATGGCGATGACGAAGACGATGGCAATGGGTGCAGTGGAGTTGGGTTCGAGCGGTGTTGAAGACGGGGACGGAGATGAGAGGCTGAAGGTGGTCGGAGGACAGGAGAGCGATGGGCTAAGGGGCTTGGCGATGGGTGACGAAGCGATGGGCTAAGGGGCTTGGCAATGGGTGACGAAGCGTTGGGGGAAGGAGATGAACAGTAATGAGGAGGGTTGTGTTGGATCATGTAGGCAAGGCAAGAAACACTAGAGGGGGGAGGGGGGGTGAATAGTGTTGTATAAAAAAAATTGCAAAATTGAAAATTATCTTCTGTCCGGTCGACTTGGAAAGGGAAACCAGTGGTCTGGGGCGACAGTTAAGAAGAGTATTTTAGATTAGTCTGATAAGTCGACTTAAATAAGAGAGATAGTCGACTTGCCAGAAGTATTTTTAAAATGTTTGTTATAACAGTCTGATCAGTCGACATAGAATGGAGATCCAGTCGACTTACCAGAAAGATTTTGAGTAAACAAAAATGCAAGTAATGAAAAAGTTCAAAGAGATACAAACATAGAGATACCAATCACAGAGTACACACGATGTATCCTGGTTCGGTCCTTCTGACCTACATCTAGTCCCCAAGCAACCCACTTGTGATTTTTCACTATTCTTGAAAATGTACAAGAATACTCTACTGCATTAGACAACAACCTTGTCCAATCCGTAGTCCTCTCTCACCACTAGAGAGAGCAACTCACTCTTCCACCAAGAGTGAAAACCTGACTCTACACCGTAGAGCCCTACTCTCCAACCGAAAGGACCACTCTCACAACCGAGAGTGAAAAGAACAACAACAAAATGTTTACAATCAACCTATAGCCTTGTTGTGAATGTGATTTTATATGTGGCTATTAGGTCAACTTCTGAAATTAGTCTAAAATGAAATCACTGTTATGCTAGACAGATTTCAGAGAACCAAGACTTAGAAAGTGAATGCTTTTAGAATGCTTTTTCTTGTCAAAACCAAAAGCTTGAGAACTTGAGAAACAAAATGCTTGGAAAAAGTTGTTAACCTTTGTCAAATGATCTCTGTACTCTTTTTATAGAGTTAGAACCATTTGACCGTTGGAAGATTGAGTCCCAACTGCCATACAACGGCAGTAAAGATTTGATTTTGAAAAACAAGTTTAAAAACAGAAAACTGTTGAAATGGCTTGAACAGTCGACTGGGTTGCCATAATGAGTCGACTGGTCAAAGTTTGAATGAGTTCAGGCAGTTTCATACTAGACAGTCGACTGGTGCCAAATAGCGGTCGACTGGTACTTAACAGCTGAGCTTATTCAAGCTTGTTTCAATCTTTTTAAGTTTGTAAAACACTCAATTATTTAAAGATATGTGTGAGTGTGTGTGACAAGGCTATTACAGCATTCTAAGACTCAAAAAAATTAAAGAGTTACAACTGATACAAGACACTTAATACAACACATTTAAGCATAGGTATTGTCTTGAGTCTTGAATCTTGAGATGGATCTTTAGCCTTTATTTTTATCTTTGAAGCTAGCAACCTTGTAGCTTTCTTGATCAGTTAGCTTTGAGAGCTTTGTTTGTAGCTTTGCTTGATCAACTTGCTTTGAGAGCTTGTTTGAACTTTTGCC
Organism: Hemerocallis citrina; assembly: GCA_017893485.1. Classification (NCBI taxonomy): domain Eukaryota; kingdom Viridiplantae; phylum Streptophyta; class Magnoliopsida; order Asparagales; family Asphodelaceae; genus Hemerocallis; species Hemerocallis citrina. The sequence goes on from CM030359.1 coordinate 78,832,419, forward strand.
TTTGTGTACATCCTGTAATATCTAAGAAGTAACACAATAACTTTGCATTGTGTTGTAATCATTAAAATCAAGAATCAACAGGTTTTGCAGGGATCAACAGTGAATGGGGGGTTGCACAGGATCAAAGGTAGAGGTTGGGGGCTAAGGTTGCACAGGATCAAAGAAGAGAAAGAAATGGGGAGGATTGTAGGCTGATTGTTAGGGATTCAATTTTTTTTTTTTGGGGGGGGGGGGGGGGTTACAGGATGTGGTGATGATTAGGAGGGATTTTTGGGAATTTGGCTGTTAGTGGAGATATGGGGGTTTGGGTTAGTGAGTTTGGGTACAAGATCCAATAGGAGGTGGGTTATAGGGTTTGGGTACAATATTGGTCAAATAGAAAAACAATTCTCGACCCAACAAGATAAGAGACAATTCCATGAAATTAAACTTGAATTAGGAAAAGAAAAAGTAAAATTCAAATAATCAAACTGAGATCAAGGACAAACACGAATAATATTAGAATTGATATTATTCGATATAATAATGAAACAAAATGAAATATTATAGAATTACGAAAGAGATTACAATGGGGATAAATAATAAAAGGGAAAAAAATGAAAACGGGAGTTACATTATAATAAATCCTAAGGACAGACACTAGAAGAAGATGTGATGAAACCTGCGAAAATGTAAGTGGGGCATTTCTATATAGTCGGGCAGTGTACTCTGGGACTATAGATTTAGTCGAGCGGTGTACTTCGGGACTGTAATTGCCCTGCATCCAGTTGGGCGGTGTACTCCGAGACTGTGATGCGAACCGAGACGAACCTCAATTAAATCCGAGAATATGAATGATCAGGTGGTGTACTCGGGATCATGAATAGTCTGGCGGATGGGAGGCAGATCTCTGATATTTCGGGGCTAGAGTGGCACTTATGGGATGTCTGCATGAGGTGGATACTGTATTGTCAAGCGGTGTACTCCGGGGCTGGAATCCATACTTGTGGGATGTCTGAACCATATTTTCTTACCGAATAGGATTTCATGGCGAGGGACTGAACCCTATAATGTGGAGTATGCAAGGACTTGCCCTCGGACCTATGTAGTATGTGATGCATAGATACCAAACTAGTATGCATTAGTGTCATCATAGTGTAATGTCTGCATTAGGCATTAATTCATATCATACACTGACATCCTTAGGATAGTCACTTTTTACATTTTGTTGTGCATTCAAGTTTGTGTTTTCTAAAGTATGAGAATCGCTATATCATAGCATTGCATTAGTTGCATGCAACTGACGTGCCCACGGTTTTCAAGTGAAGGACATGGTTAGCGAAAGATGCAAAGATGAGTTGATACTAATAATTACTTCCAGATTAAACCTGTTGAATGTTAAAGTTGTATATTTAATTATGTTGTGTAATTGTAACAGATAATGTGTAACGAAAATTTTTAAATTCCTTGTAGATTTGTACGAATTGAATTAAAAGATCCTGTATTTGCTACGAATTTTCTGTGTTTGGGATTCGGAGCCTTACAGAGTGTTATCAGAGCCGACTTTTATAAGTAGTACAAAATTACAAGGACGACATATTAGGGTGGACACTAGAAGTGTGAGTTCAGTTTATAGAGATTTAAATATAAGTTGATTTACATTTGTGTTGCTCTATACACTGATGTCTCCTCCTCCTTTTCCCTACAAGATGTCTTATAACCAAGACCCAGTGGGCGAAGTAGAATGGTTCTTTGAAGACAGAGAACGGAAGAGGAAGAACCCGAAGAAGGAGAAGAACCCGAAGAAAAGGAAGACCCAGAAGAGGAAGAGGGAGAACAGCCCGAATCTCAAAAGATCACTCTACCTCCACCTGATTCCCAAGATGAATCATCAGATGAAGAGCCGGCTCGAGACAAGATGGACCATGTCATTGCTTCCCTCCATAAGCAGCTAATTATCCATAAGTGGAGAGTAACCCACATGGAGGCACATCATGTAGAGGATAAGCAGAACATCGCAGCTCTGAGCCAGCGAGTATGAGAACTGGAGAAGGGTCGACACAGGAATACTCAGCATTTCACCTAGCTAGATAACAAAACTCATTAGGCAAAGTAGAAATGCCTTCAAAGATGCGAGGAGATGTAGAAGGAAATAGATGAACTACGGGGAGAGCTTAGAGAAGCGAAGAGAAATTGTAGAAGCTAGACTGCATTAGGTTAGGAGTTTTCTGGTGTTTTATGTATGGATGTATGGACAAATTTTATTTCTGAATTATAAAATTTATTTTTAGAAATGAATAAATTGTGTTGGAAGAAAAATCTATGTTGTTGCTGTTTTTGGTGATTATCGAAATTTTATGACCCAGAAATGACCGGACGAAGAACTCGAAATGGTGAGGGATCTAGCGGTGAAGGCAACCGACTAGATCTGGAGACAAAACTGGCTCGTGTGTACCAAACAATCAACACTTTGCCGCAAATGTGAACCAAAACACCAGGGCAGGGCACGCAGTGCAAGTTCCGGAGGCTATCAAATTGGTGGAATCCTTCAAGATGATGAAACCACCCGTTTTTTTGGGCAAGGCGGATCCTGATGTAGCAGATGATTGGATCTGGCAGATTGAAACTATGTTCGAGGTCTTCGAGACTCCTGAGGCTAGCAAGGTGAAGCTGGCCACCATTTAGTTAGAAAAGGATGCCTGGGTATGGTGGTAGTCTATGAAACGAACCCTGGGAGATGAACTTATTACCTGGGAAGACTTTCTGGAAGAGTTCCACAGCCACTACTTCCCTATGGATTTGCAGGAGAAGAAGGCAATGGAATTCCTAAGCCAGCAACATGGGAGCTTATTATTGTAATACCCCGATTTTTCTATATATATATAAAGATTATTTAATTCTACATATGATATGCATGTGTAATATTGTTTCTTAAGCCCAAATGTTTTTCTAAAGATAATTAGTTTGGCCCAATTAATTTTAGCCCATGGATTTAAAACCCCTTCTATTGTATTTTTATAACCAGCATGTGTGACATCTTTTCTTCTTTTGGCCGGGTATTTGATATACTATTGTAGGGTGTAGTTGGTGCATGCACGTGCATTCGCATACACGTGCATTGGACACAACCCTTGGCCGGATTGTGGAGTGAGGGGTGTAGATCATGGGTAGTTATTTTGAGTTGTGGGTAGTTTTCTCAACTCCCGATCTGATCTCAGCTTTTGATCTCCAACTCCCCAACAAATCTCAGCCCTCTATTTCACCTATATTCTAGTATAAATACCCCCTCCTATTCCCTATCTCTTTTACACTAAAATTTCCTAAGATCTCAAGAGAGTATCTGTGAGTTGTGTGGGAGCTTTTCTGTGGAGTCGAGCAGCATTCTGAGGAGCTCGGTGTGGAACAAAGGAGCAAGAAGGCGTTCACCGTCGTGAGGAGCTTTTTGCGGGATTTCGTTATTTCTTCATTTAAGGTGGGTGTTTCTCAGGACTTCTAATGTAGGAATGATATTGCAATTGTTATGATTGATACTATGTTATAAAAAGTGAATGGAATGCGGTAGAAATTGCTTGAACATGCTAGTAATATTGAGACGAGACTGTCGGTACAGTCGACTGCCATGTGAGCCAGCCGACTGGTACGAGACACTACTTTTCATAATGTACTGATAAAATGTGTGCAATAGACATGATGGTGTGATTATTAAATGTATATTTTCCCTATGACACATATGATGGAGGGAAGGTAAATAAATGAAAAGAACTAATAGTGATAAATATCTGAAGTTGTCGGCACAGTCGACTGACTTGGTGTTAAGTCGACTGGTGCTTCATTTCTGAATATGACTGTTTGAAAGTCCCCTGAATAAAGATATTCTATTTACGTAGACCCATTATGATGATTCGAGATTTGTACCTTCATTATTGTAAGAAAGTATGGGCAATGCGAATGCATGTTTAGAGTAGTTTTCTCTAAAGGAGCATGTTAATAACTGGGAAAATTATGCTGTGAATGCTACTGAATAAGAAGAAACTCTGTTTATGAAACATGAATTGATGTATACTGTTAATTGATATCATGATGCAAGTACACGTAAGAACTGTAAATAAATTCCCTAATTGAAATGGATCTGTCCAGTCGACCGAATGCGTGTAGCAAGTCGACTGATCTGGACTTGGAAATTATGCTGTTTGAAATCTCCAGGACAGACGACTGATTAATGAACAGTCGACTGTCATGTGGATAATATTGTGAAAATGGAAGGTTGCGGGACAGGCGACTGGTTGAGTGCAACAGTCGACTATCCCGAGCTTTTATGAGGAACCTGTATGTGACTGTATAAGTCGACTGGTATTCTTCCAAGTCGACTGTACAGAGTGGACTTTTGATAATTTGATTCATGTTATTTACTGTTGGTAATGATGAACTTTATGCTTTTAATCGATGGATTCTGTTTATGGCTGTATGAATTATGTGAAAGGAATCATAGATGAGAATTGAGAATTAAATGAATAATTATGAAAGGCTAAATCATGATGAGAAAGTCTGTGAGACTCTAAAAATGAAATCATGAGCTGATGGCGCTCAATTGGATATTGTGAATTTGAAATTGAACGAAGGAGTAGCTAAGTCTCCCCGGCAGTGAAATGAAATGATATTGAGAAATAGACCAGGTTGGTCAAGTGAAATGAAATGATAAGTCCGGTTGATGGAGAGGCTAACTCTAGAGCTTGATTTTTATTCATGATTCTGATGTAACTTTAATACATAGAGTGGAGGTAATGAAGGTGAGAGAAAAACATGAGTATGAGAGCTAGGGTACGGTGCGGGTGTGTGAGCCGCAGAATGCATGCTTGATGCGTCAAGACATGGCGCGTGCACAACTCAGTAATGATCGGACTCTAGTCACGCTTGTGGGATGTTTTGGTGACTGCAAGAGGAGTGTGTTCAGGGAGGAGACTGAATTGTCGCAGAATGCATGCTTGACGAGTCAAGGCATGGCGCGAAATTCTACTCCAGGGGCCAGGATACATGCTTGTACTCATAGAATCATCTAAGATACTCATTGAATTTACAGAAGTAGAGTAAGTCATGGCGGGGGATTGAACCCTACAAAAATGAAGAACGATTAAGAGGCTTGCCCTCGAACCTATGTAGTATGGGATGCATAGAATTCGAACAAGTGTGCATTAGTGTCATGTGAAAATTAAATAAATTGCATTAAGGATTAAGTGCACAATCACGACACGACATCTCTAAAAGTTCCCCTTTGATTTTTACATGCTTATTATGAACAAGATTGTTGATTTGTTAAGAAATGAGATTCATTATACTGTTTCTGGCATAGAGAGGATGGCCATGTATAATTATCGTCGGTTGAATAAACTGACGTACCCACAGTTTTGTATGCAGAATAAATTACATGTAAAGAGGAATGGATGCATAAAGATCTCATTATGTTGTTGTTCATTTATGTAAATGTTGTATATTTTGCTTCCGCTGTGTAAATATAAATGTAAGATGATGTAACTCTGATGTAAAAAGAAAAGTTTGAATTTCCGTGTAAAATTGTACTCGAGAAAAGCGAAAAGATCCTGAAGAACATCTCGAACTCAGTAATTTTGGGATTCGGGGCGTTACAGAGTGGTATCAGAGCCACGCTTTTCTACGCTTTCACACTTGTACAAATTTATAAGGAACGACACCCTAGATGTGGACATTAGAGTGTGTGTTTGAGTCTAGAGATTTAAATGTGAGTGACTTACATTTGTGTTGCTCTATGATTTATGCTTTCTCCTCTCTATTCTAAGATGGCTGATCACTTCGACCCTGCTGGAGGCGACGACTGGTATATTATTGAGGAAGAGTACCATCCTGGACAGGCTGATTCTGAGGACGAGTATCACCCTGGGCAAGCTGATTCAGATGATGAGGAGTACCCTGAATCTCGAGAGATCACCCCACCGCCGAACTCACCTGACGATTCTTCTTCTTCCGATGAAGAAAAGGGACCAGCTCTGAGTAGCGCTGTGGCTTCTCTGCAGAGGCAAGTGGATACCTTGAAGTATAGAGTTGGAGTTTTGGAGGCTCATATGGAGAAGCGGAATGCTGACTATTCTGTTCTTAGCCATCGGATTTGGGAACTTGAGAAGAAAAAGAACCTGACCGATGTGCTGAAAGATGAGGTAAATGAACTGCGGGATGAACTTTGAGCAGCAAAGAGGACCCGTAGAGATTAGATTGTCCTAGTTTCTATTCTCTTCTATTATGATGTTAAGAAATGTTTTAATTCGAATGTATAAACTTTGAAATTCAATGAAATGAAAGTTGGTTTAATTTCTTGTCTTATACTTCGAATATAATGGATCTTTTGCATCAGAATATGGCGAGAAGGGGAGCCAGGAATGGTGAAGGTTTGGACCTGGAGGCTGAGTTTGCAAGGGTTTACCAGACGCTGAATGCAGTGGCTGCAAACCAAGGAAGGGGGCCGGTGAATCCAGTACCCGAGGCAATTAAGCTAGTGGAATCGTTCAAGAGAATGAAACCACCAGTGTTCGAGGGAAAGTCCGACCCGGATGCGGCCAACAACTGGATTCGGCAAGTGGAGACAATCTTTGAGGTGTTGGAGACACCGGAGGGCAGCAAGATCAAGTTGGCGACTTTGCAGTTGGAGAAGGATGCGGCTGTTTAGTGGCAGTCGATGAAGAGGACTATGGGCAGCTTGTTGCTTGGCTGGGAGGAATTTCTGGAAGAATTCCGCAGCCATTATTTCCCCTCCGACGTCCAGGAGAAAAAGGCCATGGAGTTTCTGTCACTTCAGCAAGGCAGCATGTCAGTGAGGGAGTATGAGACTAAGTTTACTCAGCTCTCCAGATACGCTCCAGAACTGGTGATGGATGAGGCGAAGAAGGCTCGCAAGTTCGAGCATGGTCTGAGGCCGAGCTTGAGGTCTCGTATGATACCTCTTGGTATCAAGAGATTCGATAAGCTGGTGAAGAGGGCGGCAGCAACGGAGGCGGATATGGAGCAGTTCCATGTTGCTCAGCACCAGAAGAGCAACTGGCAGTCCGGGAAGAGGCCCGCACCATCGGGGAGTTTCAAGGGGCAACCATCTGCACAGAAGTTCAAACCGACAGGGCGAACGCTGTCAGTGTAGCTGGAAGACCTGGAAACGATGTAGGGAGACCTTCTGCAGTCACCTGTTATAACTGTAGTGAAGTGGGACATTACCAATCTCGATGTCTCAAACCACGGGCTGGCAATCACAATGTGCCAATACAGCAGACTGGGAAGAGGCCGTACCAGTCAGGGCGAGTATTTGCTTTGACAGAAACTGATGCTGAGGAGGCGGATCAAGTCATCTCTGGTACGAGAGCTGATGTTTAGTGTGGTTTTTGTCATTTCTTCTTCCCGTTCATAGTGTGAAACTGTTATGTAATGATGTATGTTATGTAACAGGAGAACTCTATATTAATGGAAAGGAAGCTGTGGTGTTGTTTGATACTGGATCCTCTCATACTTTTGTGTCTCCAAGGTTTGCTAAAGTGTTGGGAGTTGAACCAAAGATTTTTCCAGGCAAGATCTTAGCAGTAGCTACTCCATCAGGGGAAACTTTGACCACTGATCGGTACTATGCTGATTGCGAGATAGTGATTGGGGATCGAATCTTTGGCATTGATCTGATCGAGCTGACTATCTTGGGAGTCGATGTTATCATTGGCATTGATTGGATGTTGGTGTACAGTGCAAGCATCGAGTGTAAGACCAAGACGGTGACAGTGAAGGCTCCAGGTGGACCTGAAGTCACTTTCCAAGGGAAGTTGAAGTGTTCTAAGTTGGTGGCAACTATCCGCAAGGAAGAGACTCCGGTGGAATTGCAAGGGATTCCTGTGGTTTGGGACTATCCGACAGTGTTCTTGGAAGATTTTCCTGGGTTACCTCCGCACCGTGATGTAGAGTTCAGTATCACTGTTCAACCGGGAAGTGCACCCATTTCTAAGGCACCGTATAGGATGGCTCCAGTGGAACAGGATGAGGTGAAACGGCAGATTGAGGAACTATTGGGAAAAGGCTTTATTCAACCTAGTGCGTCACCTTGGGGAGCACTAGTGCTTTTGGTAAAGAAGAAGGATGGATCGATGAGGATGTGTATCGATTACCGGGAGCTGAATAAGGTCACTGTTCAGAATAAGTATCCGATTCCTCGAATTGATGACTTGTTCGATCGTCTACAAGGAGCAGCTGTATTCTCCAAAATAGATCTTCGATCAGGATATCACCAAGTGCAAGTGAAAGCTGAAGATGTGCACAAAACTGCATTTAGAACTCGGCATGGGCATTACGAATTCTTAGTTATGCCATTCGGAGTGACGAATGCACCCGCAATCTTCATGGACTTGATGAACAGAGTTCTGAGGCCGTTTATTGATTCTTTCGTCGTGGTGTTTATCGACGATATTCTTGTGTACTCCAAGTCTGAGGCGGAGCACACCGAGCATCTGGCAGCAGTTTTGCAGAAGTTGGAAGAGCAGAGGTTGTATGCCAAGTTATCCAAGTGTGATTTCTGGAAATCTGAAGTGGCATTCCTAGGTCACATCCTTTCTAAGGAGGGAGTGGCAACTGACCCTCAGAAGATAGAGGCAGTGAGAGATTGGGCTAGGCCTACTACAGTGAAGGAAGTCATAAGTTTTCTTGGGATGACTGGATACTACAGGAGATTCATTCAAGGTTATGCTCAGATAGCTATGCCGCTTACTGAGTTGACCAAGAAGAATGTGAGCTTCAAGTGGACTGAGCAATGTGAGGCGAGTTTTCAGGAGTTGAAAGATAGACTGACGACTGCACCTATTTTGGCTTTGCCTAGAGCAGGAGTTGAGTACGATGTCTATAGCGATGCTTCACATCGGGGGCTTGGTTGTGTCTTAATGCAAGAGGGTAAGGTAATCGCTTATGGGTCTAGGCAACTACGACCGCATGAGAAGAATTATCCAACTCATGATCTAGAGCTGGCCGCGATTATCTTTGCTTTGAAGCAATGGAGGCACTACGTGTATGGTGAGAAATTGAACATGTACACGGATCATAAAAGCTTGAAGTACATATACCAGCAGAGGGATCTCAATCTGAGGCAGCGGAGATGGTTGGAAGTGCTCGAGGATATGCGACCTGAGATCAAGTATCATCCTGGAAAGGCTAATGTTGTTGCTGATGCACTTAGTCGCAAGAGCAGTTTGGCCAGTTTGATTACGACTCAGAGGCATCTGATTGAGGAGTTGGATCGAGCAGGTATTGAAGTTGTCTTGCAAGGATTGGGAGCATCTTTATCTCAGTTGAAGCTTCAGCCTACTTTGAATGCAAGGATCATTGCAAGTCAGGAAGTTGATGTTGATATCTTGGAGATGAAGGAGCAGGTTGGTGCTGGCAGGTTGCCCGGATTTCAGACCAGGGATGGAGTGCTGTGGTTCGGAGATAAGCTGTGTGTTCCAGATCAGGCGGACCTGAAAGAGAGTATTCTTCAGGAGGCGCATGCTACTCTTTTGTCAGTACATCCTAGGAGTACTAAGATGTACAAAGACATCAAACAGCATTTCTGGTGGTCAGGTTTGAAGCGGGATGTGGCCGAATTTGTCGCGAGGTGTGAGGTTTGTCAGCAAGTCAAAGCCGAAAATCAGAGACCCGGAGGTCTATTACAGCCGTTACCTATTCCGGAATGGAAGTGGGATAACATCAGTATGGATTTCATTACGGGATTGCCTAAGAGTTCTAAAGGCAATGATGCTATTTGGGTTATAGTCGAGCGACTTACCAAGTCCGCTCACTTTTTGGCAATGAAACTCACGGCTTCGATGGACAAGTTGGCTGAGTTGTATGTTGGTGAGATTGTCCGACTTCATGGCGTTCCTTCTACTATTGTGTCTGATCGAGATGCACGGTTTACTTCGCATTTCTGGAGGAGTCTTCAGGCAGCTTTGGGTACCAAGACAGATTTCAGCACTGCTTTTCATCCACAGACCATTGGGCAGACCGAGAGAGTCAACCATATTCTTGAGGATATGCTTCAGTGTTGTATACTAGACTTTGGAGGCAGTTGGAAAAGGCATTTACCTTTGGTGGAATTTGCCTATAACAACAGTTTTCAGGCTAGCATCGGGATGGCGCCGTATGAAGCTTTGTATGGCAGGAAGTGCAGGACTCCTGTGTGTTGGTATGAGGTTGGGGAGCGTCAGTTGTTTGGTCCTGAGCTTGTACAGCTGACTTCTGAGAAGATTGATCTGATCAGGAAGAGGTTGGTGGAAGCTCAGAGCAGGCAGAAAAGCTATGCAGGCAACCGGAGAAGGGACCTTGAGTTTGAGGTTGGTGACTTCGTCTTTTTGAAGGTATCACCCAGTAAAGGCGTGGTTCGATTTGGCAAAGGCGGGAAGTTAGCCCCGAGATTTATAGGCCCATATAAGATATTGAAAAGGATCGGGAAAACTGCTTACCGGCTTGAATTACCGGAAGAGTTGTCTCAGGTGCACAATGTCTTTCATGTGTCTATGTTGAGAGGTTATATTCCAGACCCGAGTCATCATTTGCCTGAAGTGCCGGAAGGTTTGCAGTTAGACCTGAATTACATCGAGACCCCTGTTGAGATCGTTGACCGAAGGGAGAAGGTCTTGAGGAATAAGACGATACCGATGGTCAAGGTAGTCTGGAGAAACCACTTGGTTGAAGAGGCTACTTGGTAATCTGAGGAGAAGATGTTGAAGGACTATCCTGAGCTTTTTGCTTGATTGTCTTGTTGACTGTATTTTGTATTTTTGTATCTTTATATCTTTGTATCTCTTGTTGTTGTGTTTTCTGTTTCTCGCTCTTGGTTGTAGTTCCGGGGACGGAACTATTCTAAGGAGGGAGTGATGTAATACCCCGATTTTTCTATATATATATAAAGATTATTTAATTCTACATATGATATGCATGTGTAATATTGTTTCTTAAGCCCAAATGTTTTTCTAAAGATAATTAGTTTGGCCCAATTAATTTTAGCCCATGGATATAAAACCCCTTCTATTGTATTTTTATAACCAGCATGTGTGACATCTTTTCTTCTTTTGGCTGGGTATTTGATATACTATTGTAGGGTGTAGTTGGTGCATGCACGTGCATTCGCATACACGTGCATTGGACACAACCCTTGGCCGGATTGTGGAGTGAGGGGTGTAGATCATGGGTAGTTATTTTGAGTTGTGGGTAGTTTTCTCAACTCCCGATCTGATCTCAGCTTTTGATCTCCAACTCCCCAACAAATCTCAGCCCTCTATTTCACCCATATTCTAGTATAAATACCCCCTCCTATTCCCTATCTCTTTTACACTAAAATTTCCTAAGATCTCAAGAGAGTATCTGTGAGTTGTGTGGGAGCTTTTCTGTGGAGTCGAGCAGCATTCTGAGGAGCTCGGTGTGGAACAAAGGAGCAAGAAGGCGTTCACCGTCGTGAGGAGCTTTTTGCGGGATTTCGTTATTTCTTCATTTAAGGTGGGTGTTTCTCAGGACTTCTAATGTAGGAATGATATTGCAATTGTTATGACTGATACTATGTTATAAAAAGTGAATGGAATGCGGTAGAAATTGCTTGAACATGCTAGTAATATTGAGACGAGACTGTCGGTACAGTCGACTGCCATGTGAGCCAGCCGACTGGTACCAGACACTACTTTTCATAATGTACTGATAAAATGTGTGCAATAGACATGATGGTGTGATTATTAAATGTATATTTTCCCTATGACACATATGATGGAGGGAAGGTAAATAAATGAAAAGAACTAATAGTGATAAATATCTGAAGTTGTCGGCGCAGTCGACTGACTTGGTGTTAAGTCGACTGGTGCTTCATTTCTGAATATGACTGTTTGAAAGTCCCCTGAATAAAGATATTCTATTTACGTAGACCCATTATGATGATTCGAGATTTGTACCTTCATTATTGTAAGAAAGTATGGGCAATGCGAATGCATGTTTAGAGTAGTTTTCTCTAAAGGAGCATGTTAATAACTGGGAAAATTATGCTGTGAATGCTACTGAACATGAAGAAACTCTGTTTATGAAACATGAATTGATGTATACTGTTAATTGATATCATGATGCAAGTACACGTAAGAACTGTAAATAAATTCCCTAATTGAAATGGATCTGTCCAGTCGACCGAATGCGTGTAGCAAGTCGACTGATCTGGACTTGGAAATTATGCTGTTTGAAATCTCCAGGACAGACGACTGATTAATGAACAGTCGACTGTCATGTGGATAATATTGTGAAAAATGGAAGGTTGCGGGACAGGCGACTGGTTGAGTGCAACAGTCGACTATCCCGAGCTTTTATGAGGAACCTGTATGTGACTGTATAAGTCGACTGGTATTCTTCCAAGTCGACTGTACAGAGTGGACTTTTGATAATTTGATTCATGTTATTTACTGTTGGTAATGATGAACTTTATGCTTTTAATCGATGGATTCTGTTTATGGCTGTATGAATTATGTGAAAGGAATCATAGATGAGAATTGAGAATTAAATGAATAATTATGAAAGGCTAAATCATGATGAGAAAGTCTGTGAGACTCTAAAAATGAAATCATGAGCTGATGGCGCTCAATTGGATATTGTGAATTTGAAATTGAACGAAGGAGTAGCTAAGTCTCCCCGGCAGTGAAATGAAATGATATTGAGAAATAGACCAGGTTGGTCAAGTGAAATGAAATGATAAGTCCGGTTGATGGAGAGGCTAACTCTAGAGCTTGATTTTTATTCATGATTCTGATGTAACTTTAATACATAGAGTGGAGGTAATGAAGGTGAGAGAAAAACATGAGTATGAGAGCTAGGGTACGGTGCGGGTGTGTGAGCCGCAGAATGCATGCTTGATGCGTCAAGACATGGCGCGTGCACAACTCAGTAATGATCGGACTCTAGTCACGCTTGTGGGATGTTTTGGTGACTGCAAGAGGAGTGTGTTCAGGGAGGAGACTGAATTGTCGCAGAATGCATGCTTGACGAGTCAAGGCATGGCGCGAAATTCTACTCCAGGGGCCAGGATACATGCTTGTACTCATAGAATCATCTAAGATACTCATTGAATTTACAGAAGTAGAGTAAGTCATGGCGGGGGATTGAACCCTACAAAAATGAAGAACGATTAAGAGGCTTGCCCTCGAACCTATATAGTATGGGATGCATAGAATTCGAACAAGTGTGCATTAGTGTCATGTGAAAATTAAATAAATTGCATTAAGGATTAAGTGCACAATCACGACACGACATCTCTAAAAGTTCCCCTTTGATTTTTACATGCTTATTATGAACAAGATTGTTGATTTGTTAAGAAATGAGATTCATTATACTGTTTCTGGCATAGAGAGGATGGCCATGTATAATTATCGTCGGTTGAATAAACTGACGTACCCACAGTTTTGTCTGCAGAATAAATTACATGTAAAGAGGAATGGATGCATAAAGATCTCATTATGTTGTTGTTCATTTATGTAAATGTTGTATATTTTGCTTCCGCTGTGTAAATATAAATGTAAGATGATGTAACTCTGATGTAAAAAGAAAAGTTTGAATTTCCTTGTAAAATTGTACTCGAGAAAAGCGAAAAGATCCTGAAGAACATCTCGAACTCAGTAATTTTGGGATTCGGGGCGTTACAATTATTTAGGGAGTATGAGATGAAGTTCACTCAGCTCTCAAGGTATGCACCGGAGTTAGTAATCTACGAGGCCAAGAAGGCGAGGAAGTTTGAGCAGAGGCTGAGGCCAAGTCTGAGGTCTTGTATGATACCCCTCGGTTTCAGGAAATTTGATAAGCTCGTACAGAGGGCTGCAGTCACAGAAGCAGACATGGAACAATATCAGTTGGCGCAGAACAAGAAGAACAACTAGAGTGTTGGTAAAAGGCCTGCAACATCATACAACTTCTGTAACACCCCGAATTTCATTTACCTGTAATTCGTAGTACAACAGGATCCTTTACATCAATTCGTACAATTTTACTAAGAAATTTTAACTTTTTTTTTACAACAATGTTTAATATAGAGTTACACAACGGAAGTTAAAATAAAATACAATATGAAATACAACTCTAATAACAGAAGTTTTAATCATGAATATAATCTTTATCATCAACCTTCTTTAAGTCCTTATCAATTTAATCAACCCCTGTACTGAAAAACTGTGGGCATGTCAGTTGCTTACAATCGACGCAATGTTGTAAACAGTGATCCTCTCTGTGCAGTATTATAACGAAATCTTTTACTTTAACAATCACAAACTTGAATGCATATAAAAGTGTAAAGAGTGACTATCCTAAACATGTCAGTGTATGATATGAATGCAGATGTTTACGCTAGTGTAACCCCTGTTTTTCATTTTGTGTATTTTGGTGTGAATTTTTCGTTTTAGTGTATTTTCTCTTTTGTATTTTTTCTGAACCGTATATTGGAGTTGTTTTCAATATATATATTCGTTTTATTTCATTTTGAGCTCCTTGTGTGTGTTTCATCGTCTCTTTTGTTTCGTTCTTCATTATATTGTTCTTTCTTCATTTTGGTCTCGTTCTATTTATTTTTATTTTTCTTGGGTGGTTGTGGTGATGATTGGTTGTCCTATTTTTTCTCAATCATATTATTTTGATCTCTAATAAGATTTCCAAAGCCAAATAAAATTCCCAATCCTACTTGTATTCCTATTTTAATTGACTTAGAATTCAAAACCCATTGGTAAACCTACTACTTCTCCTAATTACCCACAACCTAAATACCCATTTGTAATATCCCGGACGGATATTACCATATATAAATTATTATTTTATTATTATTTTATTATTATTTTGTTTTAATTCCAAAATTAGAATATTTTGGTGATTTTCACCCGGTTTGTCCATAGACATTATCTGCATCCAGATATCGGTCAGTATATATCCGTATTGTATCAAATTAATACCGTGATCTTCCGAACTAATAATAAAATTTATTTTATTATTATTTCCAATATTTAATTATTTTTATACCGATTATGCGAAGATTTTCCGGTATACGGACATATATGCGCACGTACGAGTAGTATGTCGATTAGTGCATTATACGAATTGTGTGTTGTGGTGTTTATCATGTTATAAAAACCTAATTAGAGGGTTAGGGTTTGATTAGGAGGCTTAATCCAGGGTTTTTGTATGCATAAGAAGATTAAGTAAAAACTCTTACTAGAAAATATCTCTCCCACATCACACCTCCACCACATAACACCTCCCTCCACCTCACCCCTTCTCCCCTAGGGGTATGGCCGGCCCCAATATTAAGGGAGGGCCTTTTTGCACTTGTGTGCATGCATATTTGCATTCTCCACCCCTCTCTCCACCTATAAATACCCCCTTCCTTCACCTTAGCCTCATTTTAGAAAGATCAAAAAGAAAGAAAGAAAGGAAAGGAAAAGAAAGAGAGAACCTCATGTTAACTTTGAGAGTTTTGTTTTGTAGGGTGTTAGAAGCTTTCTAAAAGCTCAGGGGAAGGAGAAGTTAAGCTAGCAAGTTCTTCCAACAAAGAAAACAAGGTGGGGGTTCTCCATATTTGTTTGTATGTTTGATTGTTTGTTTGTATTATTGTTTTGATGATTCTTCTTCTTCTTATCCTCCTTGTTTATTTTCTTTTTGGTATGGATGGTTTGAAATAGTATGGTTGTAGGAGTTCTTATTTTGAATGTTGTTAGTAAAGGAACTAACTACTTGGACAAAAATGACACATGCATATGAACTTTTACATACAACCCCTTAAGGTTGTAGGACTTGAATGTGGGCTATACATAAAGCATATGAACACTTTAATACAACCATGTTTGGTTGTAGGACTTGTATTAAACTTGGACTAAAAAGATAAGCATATGGTTGGACCAAATAAAAAGATCTTTTCTTTTGTAATCACTAGTTGTAAAAAGATCTTTTCTTTTATAATCACTAGTTGTAAAAAGATCTTTTTTTTTTATAATCACTAGTTGTAGAATAAATAAAAAAGATCTTTTCTTTTATAAACACTAGTGATAATAAATCAATACTAATAAAGACTAGTAGACAATTAAGTAGAAGCATGCTTAAATAAAGTAGTAGTAGTATGTTGGTTAAATAAAGTAGTAGTGATATAAAGAAGTAGTAGTAAGTAGTTGTAGATGTTTTATGTCCATAAAGTAGTAGTAGTAGTAGATAGTTGTATGTTGTGTTCTTGATTAAAATCAAGTAGTGGTAGTAGTAGTAGATAGTTGGGTGTTATGTTCTTGACTAAAATAAAGTAGTAGTAGTGGTAGATAGTTATGTGTTATGTTCTTGACTAAAATGGAGTAGTAGTAGTAGATAGTTGTAGATGTTTATTTTATGTTAATAAAGTAAATACCATGCTAAGATTGGATTAGATTAATTTATTCATGCTTGAAATGTTGTAGGATCCATTCTAAAATTATCTACCATGTTTTGAGGTATTATTTATGCTTAGAATGTTGTAGGATTCATTCTAAAATTATCTACCATGTTTAGATGTATTATTTATGATTAGAATGTTGTAGGATTCATTCTAAAAATCCTATCAGATTTAGATTAGTATATTTATGCTTAGAATGTTGTAGGATTCATTCTAAAAATCCTATCATATTTGGATTAGTATATTTATGCTTAGAATGTTGTAGGATTCATTCTAAAAATCCTATCATGTTTAGATTAGTATAAATATGCTTAGGATGTTGTAGGAGTCATTCTAAAAATTCTATCATGTTTAGATTAGTATATTTATGCTTAGAATGTTGTAGGATTCATTCTAAAAATCCTATCATGTTTAGATTAGTATATTTATGCTTAGAATGTTGTAGGATTCATTCTAAAAATCCTATCATGTTTAGATTAGTATAAATATGCTTGGGATGTTGTAGGATTCATTCTAAAAATCCTATCATGTTTAGATTAGTATAAATATGCTTAGAATGTTGTAGGATCCATTCTAAAATTACCTATCATGTTTTCATGCTTAGAATGTTGTTGTATGTTCATACTAGTAGTTATCCATGCTTAATAAGATACTCATGCTTAGTAGTTATTCATGCTTAATAAGATTCATGCTTAGATGATTATAGGAAAGCATATACCATGCTAGTTTAATCTATCTATGCTTAGATGATTGTAGGAAAGTAGTATACCATGGTAGTTTAATCTATCTATGCTTAGATGATTTTAGGAAAGTGGTATATAATGCTAGATTAATTTATCTATGTTTAGATAACTCTAGGATAGTGGTATATAATGCTAGATAAATTCAGCTATGCTTACATGCTTGTAGGAAAGTTGTATACCATGCTAGATTCATTTATCTATACTTAGATTGTAGTAGGAATCATTATACATGTTTATAATGTTGTAGGATTGATGTTTAATTGACCTACCATGTTAGAACATTGTAGGAGTATTATGGTGAGTGGTTATGTTATGTACCATAATTAGATTGTCATGGATAGATGCTTGCAAATTGTATGCCATGCTTAAAGTGCTATAGGATGAAGTAATAAGGGTCGGGAAGACCACTAGGAATAGTTAGTCTGATAAAGGCTGTTATGTCGCCTTCGGTCCTTCATTGGTAGAATATCGACCATAGACTATTAGTAGATTCTTCTGTTGCTTCTAATAATAGAAGATCAAGTTTGTTAGTAAGCACGTTTGGTTGCTTTTAAGATTGATTACCTGTATGGTTGTTTGCATATGGTTGTGCTCGTACGTGGTTCGACTGGCCCGTATATCGCTGTGGGTCTCATACGTAGCTTATTTGGCTCGTATATAGGTTGTTGTCTCGTACGGGGCTCGACCGGCCCGTGCGTAGCTGTTGATCTCATACGCGGCTTATTTGGCCGGTATGTACGTGGTTATCTCCTACGAGGCTCGCCTGGCTCGTAGGTAGTTAGTATTTCATACGTAGCTTATTGGCTCGTATGTGGTTGTTACTCATGTATAGCTTGTTAGCTAGTACACAGTTGTTGTGCTCATCTAGGGTGATATTACCACCCTAAGCGCTATCGACCATCAAGACATATGTTTTCTTACCCTAAGAAACTGTGGAGGAGTCACGCCTTGTGTACCGTCGAATCTTAACCATGGTAGGTTGATCGAGGACCGGAGTATAGACGAAATCCAAGTTTAGGGTAACGGCATGCATGTATATTCGCACTGCCGAAGTCTTGGATCGATGAGCCACGAACCGGATCCCGAGGGGGTTCGGTAAGTCTAGGTTAAGCAGCCTAGTAGAGTTGTCTTGCAAGGTCTAAATTAAGGCCTAGTATGTTGTGGTTATAATATTGCCCTCCCTAGGATGCGTTCAGGGCTAGGGACATTATTAGGGTAGTGACTTATAAAGATCATTACTTAAAACCTTTGCCGGAAGAGAGGAGTCGGTTGTAGGGGGCACCTTATGACTAACTCGTCCATTGAGGCAGACCAGGTGGTATTATTGGGTTGTACCTTCCCGTCAAAGGGATACGTACGGTGCCGTCTCACAAGTTGAGGACACGGGTTGCGTATCTCGCGCTGTTAATTCCTGAAGTACCGTGGCTGGGGTGCCACAGGATGCATTGTGCAGTCCTGTGTTTGCCAGACCCCAGAGGGTGCCACAGGGTAGGCTTCGCGCTACCCTGCGCTTGCGAAACCCTATAGTTTGATTTTGTAATGACACCCGATACATTGGGTTCGTCTATTTTGAGAGAGGTCCGGTTAGCCGGGTCGCGGTGGCGAACATAGAAACCACTGGCGAAATGCAACAGTGGCACTTGACCACATCTGCAACCTCATAAGTCACGTGTAGCTGTCAGGAACAGGTTGTGTACAATTAGAATTCATAACGCGGGTACAAATCCCTATGTATGGAGAAACGGCTTGTGAAGGGTCGCATGTAGTATGGGCTGCATGTTGACTTCAGAGACTTGCTGACATTAGAATAGGAAGCATCCTAGTTCTATTTAAGTATCGCATTAGAGTCTAGTCATAGCACTCACAAACACTTAAACCACACCAAGACCATTGCTATATTTTGTATATTATTTGGGAGATTCGCTGCTATATGATCAGCCTTTAAGCGTCAGTGAATACTGACATCTCCACTTCCATAAGTACTGGATCGCCGAAGTACAAAGGCAAGATTCAGGAGGACTCAAGGCAAGGAAAGCAAGGAGTCAGTGTTATGCTTATTTCCGCTGCAGTATATGTATTGATTATCTATTAGTTGAGAAGTACTCAAGTGAGAGTTACCAAGTGTTGTTCTTCATTCCTTGTACTCTGATGTAAGATGTTGAAGGTTGCAATACTTGGAAATGTAAAGGTAATATTGTAACTTTATTGTAAGGCATTGCAGTTGTATAATGTTCAGACTTGTAATGTATTGAGTGTTGAATAAAAAGTTTTAAATTCTCCTGTTTTTCTGTGTATTCTGACTAATTGAAGAAAAGGTCTTGGCTCGTGTCATGGTTTTCCAGTGTCGGAAATCGGGGCGCTACAGAGTGGTATCAGAGCTAACTTCAATTTACAGTCCAACACAGCAGGAAAATTAAACTTGGATGCCTTTTAGGAGTCGGGTCTTAGTTAGTTATAGGCAATTGTAATTCATATTGTTGTTCCTTTCAATTTACGTTTTATGATATCTGGACTAATTCCAGTATGTATATTTTAGGATGGTATTCGAAGATATCCTAACCAAGGATGTATTGATGGAGGAGAGTGAGCCAATTTCAAGGGATGATCCGATGATCTCGAGCGAGGTGCCGAAGGATATTTCACTGCAAGTTAACCTCAAGAAGAACTCGCCTTCACCATCGCGAGGGCCAAGTATGGATCAACGCAGGGCGACGGCGGCCAGCATATACCAAGAAATGAGGAAGCTAATGAAGTACAGGCCAGGATAGATCGTCAAGCTAAGCAACTGGGTGATGCTTGCGTAGCTACATTAGCAGGCATGGCAGAGGAGCGGGAATATTTCAACGCCAAATTGGCACAATTACGGCATGAGTGGGAGAAAATTCTAGAGACCGCCAAGGTTATAGTATGCCATTTTTGTGAGGAAGATGGGCACGAGCAATCAGTCTGTCCACGAAGACAAGGAAAAAGACCTACACCTGCATCTGGATTTGAGAACCAAGGTCAGAAACAGAAGACTCAGAAAACAAGGGGCAGAATTAGAGGCGCCTAACCCGGGAAGTTGTTTCTTATGTGGCAAGCAAGGTCATTTCAGGAAACAATGTCCGATGAAGAACTCTCAGGTGGAAACCCGTACATGTTACAACTGTAGGGAGATTGGTCATATTAGGCCAAACTGTCTCCAGCTTCATAAAAATGATGACAGATCATCTCCGAAGATGAACGCTAAGGAAAAGGATCCTGTTCACCAAGGGTGAGAATTCGCACGTACTAAGAGCAAGTTGAAGGATCCAGTAACAATATGTGCATTTGGAACTGCAACTAAGTCTAAAGGTTGCATCTTTTGAAATTTATTTTGGACGGAAGAAGTTATATATGATGTAACACTTTTTGTAACCCGTCGGATTTATATATATATGAAATCCAGCCAACTGTTTGTTCAAACTTGGTTCATCATAATCTTCTGTCTAAATTATTTTTCCAATAGTTGAGGTGTGTGCGGGAGGCAACTCAAGAATCAGTTCGGTTAATTACACCACATGAAGCGTCAAAATTACAGGAGAGAATCCTAGAAGTTGGAAGTGATGTCCATAGGTCACGTCCTATTCTAAGGAGGGAGTAGAACCAGTTCGTGGACGAACCACTTCGGAGTCGGAAAGCAGCATAAGCTTTCTTTCCCCGAGTTATTAGGGTATGTATGTTTGCCTGTTTTCCTAACTTAACGTAGTTCTGAGGACAGAACTATTCTAAGGAGGGAGTATTGTAATATCCCGGACGGATATTACCGTATATAAATTATTATTTTATTATTATTTTGTTTTAATTCCAAAATTAGAATATTTTGGTGATTTTCACCCGGTTTGTCCATAGACATTATCTGCATCCAGATATCGGTCAGTATATATCCGTATTGTATCAAATTAATACAGTGATCTTCCGAACTAATAATAAAATTTATTTTATTATTATTTCCAAGATTTAATTATTTTTATACCGATTATGCGAAGATTTTCCGGTATACGGACATATATGCGCACGTACGAGTAGTATGTCGATTAGTGCATTATACGAATTGTGTGTTGTGGTGTTTATCTTGTTATAAAAACCTAATTAGAGGGTTAGGGTTTGATTAGGAGGCTTAATCCAGGGTTTTTGTATGCATAAGAAGATTAAGTAAAAACTCTTACTAGAAAATATCTCTCCCACATCACACCTTCACCACATAACACCTCCCTCCACCTCACCCCTTCTCCCCTAGGGGTATGGCCGGCCCCAATATTAAGGGAGGGCCTTTTTGCACTTGTGTGCATGCATATTTGCATTCTCCACCCCTCTCTCCACCTATAAATACCCCCTTCCTTCACCTTAGCCTCATTTTAGAAAGATCAAAAAGAAAGAAAGAAAGGAAAGGAAAAGAAAGAGAGAACCTCATGTTAACTTTGAGAGTTTTGTTTTGTAGGGTGTTAGAAGCTTTCTAAAAGCTCAGGGGAAGGAGAAGTTAAGCTAGCAAGTTCTTCCAACAAAGAAAACAAGGTGGGGGTTCTCCATATTTGTTTGTATGTTTGATTGTTTGTTTGTATTATTGTTTTGATGATTCTTCTTCTTCTTATCCTCCTTGTTTATTTTCTTTTTGGTATGGATGGTTTGAAATAGTATGGTTGTAGGAGTTCTTATTTTGAATGTTGTTAGTAAAGGAACTAACTACTTGGACAAAAAAGACATATGCATATGAACTTTTACATACAACCCCGTAAGGTTGTAGGACTTGAATGTGGGCTATACATAAAGCATATGAACACTTTAATACAACCATGTTTGGTTGTAGGACTTGTATTAAACTTGGACTAAAAAGATAAGCATATGGTTGGACCAAATAAAAAGATCTTTTCTTTTGTAATCACTAGTTGTAAAAAGATCTTTTTTTTTTTATAATCACTAGTTGTAGAATAAATAAAAAAGATCTTTTCTTTTATAAACACTAGTGATAATAAATCAATACTAATAAAGACTAGTAGACAATTAAGTAGAAGCATGCTTAAATAAAGTAGTAGTAGTATGTTGGTTAAATAAAGTAGTAGTGATATAAAGAAGTAGTAGTAAGTAGTTGTAGATGTTTTATGTCCATAAAGTAGTAGTAGTAGTAGATAGTTGTATGTTGTGTTCTTGATTAAAATCAAGTAGTGGTAGTAGTAGTAGATAGTTGGGTGTTATGTTCTTGACTAAAATAAAGTAGTAGTAGTGGTAGATAGTTATGTGTTATGTTCTTGACTAAAATGGAGTAGTAGTAGTAGATAGTTGTAGATGTTTATTTTATGTTAATAAAGTAAATACCATGCTAAGATTGGATTAGATTAATTTATTCATGCTTGAAATGTTGTAGGATCCATTCTAAAATTATCTACCATGTTTTGAGGTATTATTTATGCTTAGAATGTTGTAGGATTCATTCTAAAATTATCTACCATGTTTAGATGTATTATTTATGATTAGAATGTTGTAGGATTCATTCTAAAAATCCTATCAGGTTTAGATTAGTATATTTATGCTTAGAATGTTGTAGGATTCATTCTAAAAATCCTATCATGTTTGGATTAGTATATTTATGCTTAGAATGTTGTAGGATTCATTCTAAAAATCCTATCATGTTTAGATTAGTATAAATATGCTTAGGATGTTGTAGGAGTCATTCTAAAAATTCTATCATGTTTAGATTAGTATATTTATGCTTAGAATGTTGTAGGATTCATTCTAAAAATCCCATCATGTTTAGATTAGTATATTTATGCTTAGAATGTTGTAGGATTCATTCTAAAAATTCTATCATGTTTAGATTAGTATAAATATGCTTAGGATGTTGTAGGATTCATTCTAAAAATTCTATCATGTTTAGATTAGTATATTTATGCTTAGAATGTTGTAGGATTCATTCTAAAAATCCTATCATGTTTAGATTAGTATAAATATGCTTAGGATGTTGTAGGATTCATTCTAAAAATCCTATCATGTTTAGATTAGTATAAATATGCTTAGAATGTTGTAGGATTCATTCTAAAAATCCTATCATGTTTAGATTAGTATAAATATGCTTAGGATGTTGTAGGATTCATTCTAAAAATCCTATCATGTTTAGATTAGTATATTTATGCTTAGAATGTTGTAGGATTCATTCTAAAAATCCTATCATGTTTAGATTAGTATATTTATGCTTACAATGTTGTAGGATTCATTCTAAAAATCGTATCATGTTTAGATTAGTATAAATATGCTTAGGATATTGTAGGATTCATTCTAAAAATCCTATCATGTTTAGATTAGTATATTTATGCTTAGAATGTTGTAGGATTCATTCTAAAAATCCTATCATGTTTAGATTAGTATAAATATGCTTAGGATGTTGTAGGATTCATTCTAAAAATCCTATCATGTTTAGATTAGTATATTTATGCTTAGAATGTTGTAGGATTCATTCTAAAAATCCTATCATGTTTAGATTAGTATAAATATGTTTAGGATGTTGTAGGATTCATTCTAAAAATCCTATCATGTTTAGATTAGTATAAATATGCTTAGAATGTTGTAGGATCCATTCTAAAATTACCTATCATGTTTTCATGCTTAGAATGTTGTTGTATGTTCATACTAGTAGTTATCCATGCTTAATAAGATACTCATGCTTAGTAGTTATTCATGCTTAATAAGATTCATGCTTAGATGATTATAGGAAAGCATATACCATGCTAGTTTAATCTATCTATGCTTAGATGATTGTAGGAAAGTAGTATACCATGGTAGTTTAATATATCTATGCTTAGATGATTTTAGGAAAGTGGTATATAATGCTAGATTAATTTATCTATGTTTAGATAATTGTAGAAAAGTGGTATATAATGCTAGATAAATTAAGCTATGCTTACATGCTTGTAGGAAAGTTGTATACCATGCTAGATTCATTTATCTATACTTAGATTGTAGTAGGAATCATTATACATGTTTATAATGTTGTAGGATTGATGTTTAATTGACCTACCATGTTAGAACATTGTAGGAGTATTATGGTGAGTGGTTATGTTATGTACCATAATTAGATTGTCATGGATAGATGCTTGCAAATTGTATGCCATGCTTAAAGTGCTATAGGATGAAGTAATAAGGGTCGGGAAGACCACTAGAAATAGTTAGTCTGATAAAGGCTGTTATGTCGCCTTCGGTCCTTCATTGGTAGAATACCGACCATAGACTATTAGTAGATTCTTTTGTTGCTTCTACTAATAGAAGATCAAGTTTGTTAGTAAGCACGTTTGGTTGCTTTTAAGATTGATTACCTGTATGGTTGTTTGCATATGGTTGTGCTCGTACGTGGCTCGACTGGCCCGTATATAGCTGTGGATCTCATACGTAGCTTATTTGGCTCGTATATAGGTTGTTGTCTCGTACGCGGCTCGACCGGCCCGTGCGTAGCTGTTGGTCTCATAAGCGGCTTATTTGGCCGGTATGTACGTGGTTATCTCCTACGAGGCCCGCCTGGCTCGTAGGTAGTTAGTATTTCATACGTAGCTTATTGGCTCGTATGTGGTTGTTACTCATGTATAGCTTGTTAGCAAGTACACAGTTGTTGTGCTCGTCTAGGGTGATATTACCATCCTAAGGGCTATCGACCATCAAGACATATGTTTTCTTACCCTAAGAAACTGTGGAGGAGTCACTCCTTGTGTACCGTCGAATCTTAACCATGGTAGGTTGATCGAGGACCGGAGTATAGACGGAATCCAAGTTTAAGGTAACGGCATGCATGCATTTTCGCACTGCCGAAGTCTTGGATCGATGAGCCACGAACCGGATCCCGAGGGGTTCCGGTAAGTCTAGATTAAGCAGCCTAGTAGAGTTGTCTTGCAAGGTCTAAATTAAGGCCTAGCATGTTGTGGTTATAATATTGCCCTCCCTAGGATGCATTCAGGGCTAGGGACATTATTAGGGTAGTGACTTATAAAGATCATTACTTAAAACCTTTGCCGGAAGAGAGGAGCCGGTTGTAGGGGGCACCTTATGACTAACTCGTCCCTTGAGGCTGACCAGGTGGTGTTATTGGGTTGTACCTTCCCATCAAAGGGATACGTACGGTGTCGTCTCACAAGTTGAGGACATGGGTTGCGTATCTCGCGCTGTTAATTCCTGAAGTACCGTGGCTGGGGTGCCACAGGATGCATTGTGCAGTCCTGTGTTTGCCAGACCCCAGAGGGTGCCACAGGGTAGGCTTCGCGCTACCCTGCGCTTGCGAAACCCTATAGTTTGATTTTGTAATGACACCCGATACATTGGGTTCGTCTATTTTGAGAGAGGTCCGGTTAGCCGGGTCGCGGTGGCGAACATAGAAACCACTGGAGAAATGCAACAGTGGCACTTGACCACATCTGCAACCTCATAAGTCACGTGTAGCTGTCAGGAACAGGTTGTGTACAATTAGAATTCATAACGCGGGTACAAATCCCTATATATGGAGAAACGGCTTGAGAAGGGTCGCATGTAGTATGGGCTGCATGTTGACTTCGGAGATTTGCTGACATTAGAATATGAAGCATCCTAGTTCTATTTAAGTATCACATTAGAGTCTAGTCATAGCACTCACAAACACTTAAACCACACCAACACCATTGCTATATTTTGTATATTGTTTGGGAGATTTGCTGCTATATGATCAGCCTTTAAGTGTCAGTGAATACTGACGTCCCCACTTCCATAGGTACTGGATCGCCGAAGTACAAAGGCGAGATTCAGGAGGACTCAAGGTAAGGAAAGCAAGGAGTCAGTGTTATGCTTAGTTCCGCTGCAGTATATGTATTGATTATCTATTAGTTGAGAAGTACTCAAGTGAGAGTTACCAAGTGTTGTTCTTCATTCCTTGTACTCTGATGTAAGATGTTGAAGGTTGTAATACTTGGGAATGTAAAGGTAATATTGTAACTTTATTGTAAGGCATTGTAGTTGTATAATGTTCAGACTTGTAATGTATTGAGTGTTGAATAAAAAGTTTTAAATTCTCCTGTTTTTCTGTGTATTGTGACTAATTGAAGAAAATGTCTTGGCTCGTGTCACGGTTTCCCAGTGTCAGAAATCGGGGCGCTACACCATTAACCCAACTTGTATTTCTAAACCCTAAACCCCATATATATATACTCTCTCCAATCCCTCTCATCCAAACCCTAACCTTAACTTCAAGCATCCCGGCCTCCCCCTTCCTCCTTGCTTGAGCCGCACCCACACACAACCCAGGCCGACCAGCCACTACCTCCGGCCTGTGCACACCCGAGCAGCCCAGGCCAGCCGACAGCCCCCTACTCCCCCTCTCGACCGCATACCACCCCGGCAACACCCCAAACTCGATCCCTCATCCCCCTCCCCCTACCCCCCCTCTCGCACCACCACTTAATCTCTCATCTCGCTTTCTTGGTGTTCTCTCGTAACCACAAGCCACCATCGCCATCATCTTTTGCTTTTGGGAGTTCTGTTTGTGTGGAGACTTTTGCTCTAGTTTGCCTGGATTCATTGATTCGCGGATTTTCGTTCGTGGGTTTTGCTCGTTACTCTTAGTTTTCATTGTTCTTCATCTCCGATTAAGGCAAGTAACTTGTACTCCAAGTTATTTGTTTGATACAAGTCAAAAATACCACCTATAGTGTAGTTGGGTCTAGAGATAACTCTTGTTTGTGATATGCTTGATGGGTTTTGTCTCTATTGTAAAAATTTGACCATAGATGACTCACGATACAATATGGACATGAATTAACTTAGGATTTACCCGTTCTTGATTTTGATCATGTATGTGAGACTTTTGGTGAGAATTCGTGATTTGGTTGAGATCCATGTGAAATACTTGGTGTTGACATATTAGTTACCCTAATTTATGATGTTTAGATACTTGGTAGACTCGACTTCATGTTTGGTTGTGTTTTGAACATGTTTTATATGATATATGTTGAGTTGTTGTTAAAGGAAAAAATCTGTATTTTGTCACTGATCTGTTTTGTTTGCTGCTTTGCACTGTTTTAAAGTCAGTATCTTGATTTCGGTATAAAACATGAGTTTTAGATAATTTCGTCTATTTTCAAACCCCTGTAACCTTGCTTGATTTCGTTTTTGTATAACTGAGTTATGACTGTTTTACTACAGAGGTGTCGACCTTTTCCAGATTCTGTTTTTCGGTAATTTTGATGACAAATCATTTAAAAGAACTATTCTACATATATTATTTTGATCCAAAACTTTGGTCAGTGTTTCTCTATTAAGTTAGGGATTACCCAGAATTTTGGTGAATTTTATTGATGAGTTTTATGTGTTGTTTCATGCTCGTTTATGAAATCTATACTTGCTGTATTTTGCTCGCTGTTCAGTAAAGAACCTTATTTTCTCTATGATTTCTTTTACTATATGAAAAATGTTTGTGAAATATGAAATCTAGTATATTTTATCTATTTTCATATCCCTTCGGTGGAATTAGATTTTGTTTCACTGGTTGCGAGATATCATAGTTTTCGTACAGCAATGTTGGCAATTCCAAATTTGCCAAACTATGGTTTATCGATATTTTCTTATTTTTGATGACTAATCTAATTTCACTGGAAAATACTGAAACTTTATATTTAGATATTGGATATATAGGGGAATACCCCAGATTTTTCGTGGATTTCTTTATTGAGTTTCATGTTGCTTTCCTACTCTTGAATATGTTTTCCTGATTTCTGGCTGAACTTATTTTCTATATTCAAATCAGTTTTGAGCTATGGTTTTGTGAATTAATATATGACTTATTTATACTCGCTGGATTCGGTTGGGAGTCTACTTTCTAGATGTTTCGACGGATTCAGATTTGCATGTTTGTAATACTGGAAATCACTATTTTACTACAGTATGGTCTTGCTGTCCTGAACTTGAGATTTGCCTATTTTATTCTTTTATGAGATATCTTGCACACGTACATGTTTATCTTGCAACTTGCACTTATCACATGATCATGCCATGTTATTCTTGATAGGTTTTGCACACCTACATGCTTGTTTGACTTAATAATAAAATAACCAAGCCGGGATTAAGGAAAAGATCCAGTAGTGGATAGTGCAGAAACGTGTACTCGGAAGAACCTAATGGTTTTGGAGCTTGTTTACATGTGGAACTTGACATGATATACATGACACGTACACACATGACACTGGAGCTTGTTTGGGTTTTGGAGCTTGTTTATATGGTACATGATTACATGATACTTGGAGCTTGTCCCTAAGTACACTGCCCTGTATGGTCCCCTATGAAATCTAAAGCGAAACTGTTTATTGTAGCAACCATGTGTTATATTTTTGGGACACATGAAGTGCTACCTAGATAGTAATAACTACAAAACTTCATACATGATACTTGAACATGATACATGCCCACTTGACACTTGACTACATGATACATGAGATTTGATACTTGATACATGCTGCATGATTACTTGATTCTTGGTACTGGTTACTTGATGCATGACACTTGTTTACTTGACACTCGACACATACTATTATATTTGCTCATCTTTCTATGCTATGATTTATATCCTGTATTCATGATTATACCATGCTAGGTTGTTACTTAGATTTATCTATTCCATGTACTTGTATCCTACATTATAAGTGGCCCGTAACTTGCAATTGATGGGTACTTGTTTTTCTTCTTCCTTCTCCTGCAAATTTACTAATTGCATATCAGGATGGTCGGCTGCCAGATGGTATTGGCGAGATACTGTACTAGTGCTGGATTTCATGCTTTATGATTTTATTATTATTATTACTGCTTGAACTTGAATAAGATGTACTTGATTACTTAGATATTTATCTTGTATTTGGGAGATGTGACCCAGAATATTTGACTTGTTCAGAATTTGATTATTTGAGATTATTATATTTGGTTTCAAGTAATTTCTGTTGGTATCTTGTTTCAATTATGCATGTCTAGTTGTATCTTTTGCTTCTGACTCTGATTATCTTGTGAAATATTGTAAAGATTCCTGAACAGCTTATGGACGATGAAAATCATTCGCTGGGCTTTTATCTCGTATCCGTATTCTGTATTCTTTTTGGGAAGCGGGGCGTGATAGCTTGGATGACACTAATGCATACTTATTCGGATTCTATGCATCCCATACTACGTATGTCCGAGGGCAAGAACCTACGTACTCCACATTAAAGGGTTTTATCCCTAGCCATGATAACTACCCAGTAATAAAACAAAGTTTAGACATTTCATGAGTACGGATTCCAGTCCCGAAGATCCACCGCCCGACTATATAGAATCCTCGTCGTGCGAATATCCCGCAAGTGTCCTTCTAGCCCCGGTATACGCATACACACTGGAGTGCGGCCTACTATCTGCCCGACTAATTTTGATCCCAAAATCCACCGTCCGATCAATCATAATCCTGGATTTAATTAAGGATCGCCTCCATCGCAAGCAACCAATGCCCCGGAATCCACCGCCCGACTGGGTCTATAGTCCCGGAATCCACCACCTAACTATATAGAGGCCCTCCACTCACGTTTACCCAAGTTTACTATATCTTCACTTAGTGCCTAAATCTTAAGTGACCATGAATAAGTTATACTGCCTAGAGCTAGTTTACCCTTCTACCGGTCTTAGACCATACACCGAGAACAATGGCCCATACTGGCCCTTTCTCAAAAATTAATTATTCATTTTCATTACTTTTGCTGGTACCTGGGTATCACTAAGCCTCTAGGATCAACATCTTTCCATGTTGAACAACTTAGGGTACATATACCCTTATAACTCATGTTCTTAATTTCCATGTATTCATATTTTATTCAAATTCTTTCATTCATTCTTATTTATTCATCAATAAGTACAATCTCAACCTATTTATTTTCAAAATACACTTTTATATTCATCAAAACTTTCTCAATACAAGTTAATTAAGATTAAAACATAATCTCTTAAAAATTCATCATTGAAACTTCATCTCATCATTTTCCTTTTAATTTATTTTGAACCTATTCTTAACATCATTAACCATATATATAATTTTCTTGAGTTCACATCTCATCTAAGCATGAATATGATCTTTATTTTCCCAAAATATAACTTAAAACAGCGAGAATATATTTTCAATCACTTCATTTAAGTATCATTTGGAAAACAGTAACTTCAAAGTAAGAAAACTGCATTTCATGCCATTTGGAAAAATCATAGAAAAATATATGCTTCTCGAAACTTTGCGTTCTTTATATCAAAATAAAGGTATACAAGTCTACTACAATTTCTTAGTTATAAATTTCTCCAAAATATTGTATCTATAACATTGAATTCTTCGAAATATACAGTAGGGTCGAAATACTGAAATACTGCCACTTGTACAGTCTTGTAAAATTCATATAAAATTCAATTCTTTGTGAAAATTTGATTTCTTAGACTTTCAAGAAAGGTTAAAAAGTGTACTACAACTTAGTTCTGACTTTTCTCAAGTTGTTTCATTTACAATATTGAATTGATCAAAAACCGAAATATGTACAGAATTTCCAGCAACCACTCAACTACTAACTAGTTATGGGTTTAGATTTTATAAAAATAGTAAACGACCTCCAAATCTTATGAAATTTTAAAGGGATGTTCCTAACACATAAAGTATCCCAAAAAAGTTTTAATTCTAGATTCCAACTATTTTATTAAATATGATTTTCTGATGTGGAAACAAAATTCAAAACAGTAACTTTTCTTTGCATGAATTAGCAATTTTGAGTACAAACGTATATCCATTTCATATAATGTATTACCATGCTCCCAAACAACAACATCTCAACTTATCTACATAACAAACCTTTAATTAGCATGCATTTCATTTAAATATCATCATCACAAATTAACCACTACTCATATGTATAAACAATTTTAAATATCAATTTTCCTACACATGCATGATACTAAATTTTAGAAAGTTCAAGAAGACACCCACCTTATTTGAAAAAAGAAAATGAACTCCTAGCTCCAAGAATGGGACTTCCTTCTTTTCCTAGCAAGCCTTCCTTCCTCCAAGCAAGAACTCAAATAACTCTCTTTTTCTTCTTTTCTTTTCTTTCTTTTCCTCTCTTTCTTTTCTTATGTTTTTTATCTTTTGTTTCTTTTAATTTTTTGTGCAAGATTTCATGAAGAAAGGGGGTGGTATTTATAGGGTTTGATAAGACTCTTCTACTACCCAAATTAAGTGTTCAAATTCATAATCTACATAACCCCCTTCAATAATAGCCCACTTACCATTACTACCACAAACTCCCAACTCTTCTTCTTCCTTCATGAATCGGCCAACACTTGGATTTTCCACATGTGCACACTTCTCATTTAGTTAGTTGTTATTTATTTGATTGTACATGTTGTTACATGAAAAATATAGAATAAAAAGTGTTTATTAAAAATATAGATTAACTAATGTGCTTTTCTTTTAAATAATTTTTTTAATGGGCTTTAAGATGATCTTTAGGCCTATGAGTTTTAATTAAAAAAAATAAATAATACATTTGTGATTAGAAAATGAGAAGAAAACTTCTCATGACTTAATAAAATTTTAGGAATAAAATGTGCATAAAATTTTACGTGTAAAATACGTGCAAAAGAATATAATAAATATTGTAATACAAAATAAATTCGGGAGAATGAAAAATATTCATAAACAATAAAAATACAACATACGTAAAATATTCATATTGATAGTGTTACAGATATTTTACGTAAAGGAAAAATATACGTAATCGACACGTGTATCGAAAATACGTACAATACACGCAAAATACAAGGATTAAAATAAATGTTTGAGTTGGCTAAAGATAGGATTGAAATGAGTATTGAGAAAATGCAAAACATATAAATAATCAGAATATAAGATACATATGACATTTATTTAAAAATATGTTTACGAATATTATTCGTAACAGTACGAAATATACGTGCGTAACACACGATGACAAAATTGTCATTACTCAATTTTGCGGGGTGTTACAACTTCAAGGGGCAGCCCCCAATGCAGAAGTTCAAACCTACTGGGGCGAATGCTATTGCAGTAGCTGGGAAGCCAAGCGCTTGCTTCAAGTACGGGGAGTCGGGGTATCACATAGAAGAATGTCCTAAACAGAAGAGGATCAAGTCTTGTTACAACTGTGGCATGGAAGGATAGATTCGGCCGTTTTGCCCGTAACTGAATCCAGGGAATGCAAGCAGGGACCCTTCAGGGAAGAATGGGAAACCGTACCAGCAGGGGCGAGTGTTCGCTTTGACAGAAAAGGACGCAGAGGATGCCGACAATTTCATCACTGGTATGGGAGCATCTGAATAGAGTTTATGCTGTTATTTCAAGTCCTGTATTAGAAGAATGTTATGTACTGGAAGATAAAATTAATTAGGTAACAGGAAAACTTCTAGTAAATAGAATAAAAGCTATTGTTTTGTTTGATACTGGATTATCTCACACTTTTGTGTCTCCTAAATTTGCAAAAGAATTGGGGGTTGAGCTAAAAATTTTCCTCGGCACGGTTCTGGCAGTAGCTACCCCTTCAGGAGAAACATTGACTACTGATCGGTACTATGTTGGTTATGACCTCGAAATTGAAGGAAGAGTTTTTGGAATCGATCTCATAGAGTTGGCAGTCTTGGAAGTCGATATAATCATTGGCATAGACTGGATATCAATCTACAATGCTAGTATCTAATGAGGAGCAATGAAGTTATGGTGAAGGCACCAGGAGGGCCAGCAGTAACATTTCAGGGGAAGAGAAAGTGTAAGGAGTTGGTGGTAACGTTGGCCAAGAAGAAGATCCCTGAGGAATTCAAGAAGATTCTTGTAGTCCGAAACTTTCCGACTGTATTCCTGGAGGAACTACCTGGACTACCACCTCATTGAGATGTAGAATTCAGCATTTCCATTCAGCTAGGGAGTGCACCGATATCCAAGGTGCCTTACAGAATATCACCAGTAGAACAGGATGAGGTAAAGAAGCATATTGAAGAGCTTTTGCACAAGGGTTTTATCAGACCGAGTGCGTCGCGTTGGGGAGCGCCAGTTTTATTATTGAAGAAGAAGGATGGATCGATGAGGATGTGCATCAATTACAGGAAACTGAATAAGGTGATCATCTATAATAAGTATCCTATTCCGTGAATCGATGATTTGTTTGACCGACTACAAGGAACAGCAGTTTTCTCCAAGATAGATCTTCGGTAGGGTTATCACCAAGTTCGTGTTAAGGAAGAGGATGTGCATAAGACTGCATTCCGAACTCTACATGGGCATTACGAATTCTTAGTTATGCTATTTGGAGTGATGAATGCACCAGCTATTTTCATGGACATGATGAACAGGGTCCTGCGACCATTCATCGACTCTTTTGTCGTGTTTTTTATCGATGATATTCAGGTATATTCCAAGTCAGAAGAAGGGCATGCTGGGAATTTAGCAGAGGTATTGAAGAAGCTACAGGAACAGAAGTTGTATGCCAAGTTATCCAAGTGTGACTTATGGAAGTCGCATTCCTGGGTCATATCCTTTCTGAGGAGGGAGTGGTCACTGATCCGCAGAAGATAGAGGCAGTGATGGATTGGCCAAGACCCACATCAGTGAAGGGAATTAGAAGTTTCTTGAGCTTGACATGTTATTACCGGAGGTTTATTCAGGGATATGCTCAGATAGTCGTGCCACTCATAGGACTTACGAGAAAGAATGTAAGTTTTAAGTGCATGGAGCAGTGCAAAGCAACTTTCCAAGAGTTGAAGGAGAGGTTGACTATCGCTCCAATACTGGCTTTGCCGCAAGCACGGAATGATTATGATATCTACAGTGATGCTTCACATCAAGATTTGGGCTATGTAATGATGCAAGAGGGAAAGATAACAGCTTATAGATCTAGACAATTAAGACCGCACGAGAAAAATTACACTGATTAGGCATTAATTCATATCATACACTGACATGTTTAAGATATTCACTTTTCACACTTGTTGTACATTCAAGTTTGCGTTTGCTAAAGTAAGAGAATCCTTGTATCATAGCATTGTGTCAGTTGTATGCAACTGACGTGCTCACAGTTTTCTAGTGCAAGACTTGGTTAGCAAAAGATGCAAGGATGAATTGATACTGATAATTAATTCCAGATTAAAGTGGTTGAATATTAAAGTTGTATATTTACTTCCGCTGTGTAATTGTAACAGACAACGTGTAATGAAATTTTTTAAAATTCTTTGTAAATTTGTATGAATAGAAGTAAAAGATCTTGTATTTGCTATGAATTGCCTGTGTGGGATTCGGGGCATTACATCGTGTCTCTTGTTTTGCTATATGTTTGTAGAATATGATGATTGATTAAGAAAGATGCATGCTAGAAGTTGTATGGTTATACATAATTAATAAAATCCTAGTATTGAATGAATCTCAATGAATGTGTGGTTACCTAATAACCTTCATGAATAAAAAAACCTAATTAAGGAGTGACCCTTCATGCATGGATTGCTTAAGAATATTAGTGATTTAGAAGTGCTCTAGAAACTTGCTTTCATTGCATTATACTTGTATAATCACATATGTGATGATGGATGAGTGTATAACGAATGAATGTGGTATTGATATTTTTCATGGAACTAGAACTCCAATGATGTTGTAATTATCATGTTAAAAAGAAAATAAAAATGTTTATTGATGTTGGACACATAAAGGAACTCATCATGATTTATAAACTTTTTGTATGATGATGGATTGAGTATTAAATATTGGGTTTTAATAATATAACCTAGAGATTATCATGAACCTACAAATACAAATTTTTAGTTGATAAAATTTTTAATTTGGGATCTATAAAAATGATTGATGATCATAGATTTAAATTGTAGAAAATGGGAATTTGTAGAGATAATTAGAACTTGTTGTATACTCTTAGATTCATGCTTGATTGATTTTAAAGTTGAGATTTTTCCATGGTTATTTGTTGTTTTTTTTTAATTATTAAAAACTCAAGTTTAATATTAGGGTTTGAATAATTGTTGTATGGTTGAATTGGAGTTCATGGGGTGAACAGTAACCAAGTTACTGTGTTAGGGTTTTGGGGTTATAAGGTTTCGGGTTTGTAGAGGACCTAGGGTCTATACAGTGCTTAT
The DNA here is from genome assembly GCA_017893485.1 of Hemerocallis citrina. Lineage (NCBI taxonomy): Eukaryota > Viridiplantae > Streptophyta > Magnoliopsida > Asparagales > Asphodelaceae > Hemerocallis > Hemerocallis citrina. The sequence continues at coordinate 78,867,744 of CM030359.1, forward strand.
GATACATAAATATTTCAACGCCTTACACTACAACACTAACTGCCTTTCTCGGTGTTTTATTTTACATTCCCCGGTGTTTAAAAATGCTGCCATATCTTACACCGACGTTTACTAAAATGCCAGTCTAAATGTCGCCGAATCGTGCATCGCAGTAGATTTGGGGCATACCCCGACATTTTTAACAAATGCCGGTGTAGGTTAAAACAACACCGTCATTTGAAAAACGCCGTCGTAGTTGTGTTATCAAATTAGGTTATTTTCCTCTATTATTTACACCGGTGTTTATAAAACACCGCCCTATCGTCACTTTTCAATTGCGTGATTAGATACACCGGCATTTTGTAGATGTCTGGGTGTGTTATTCATATTTTCCTTTTTCGTGGTTCAATACACCGGCGTTTTTAAAAATGCCAGTGTAGGTTTTAATTTTTTTTTTCACAGCACAACTTACATTTCGATTCTAAAAAATACAATACAAATCAATTCACAATATCATTTCAATAACCCGTACAAATATTCACAAATAAATCCCAAAATTTCAGGCATATTAATACAAATCACAACCAAACATAATAATTAATTAGGCATAATAAAGTGACATACATTTCATTAATTGTCCAAAAGCATTCAATATAATTCAGAAATTTTTATAACAAACCATCGGTACTACATACCATACCATATCATCGGTACTACATGCCATATCAAAAATTACATAATTCAAATACAATAGTACTTGCAGACACAACAAACCGTATCAATACCCGAAGAAGACTTGGTCGACCGCTACTGCATACCCCTCGAGTTGCTTCCATTCCCATCGGTTGAATTTCCTTCATTTGCATGACTAACAATTGATGGCTGTGCAAAAAAAAAAATAAAAATAAAAATAAAAGAATAATGCTAAATAATAAGGGAAAGAAACATGGTTTAATTCAGTATAAAAACGAACATGAACCTGCATTTATATTTAAACTAAAGTTAAATTAATAAAAAAGCATCCCTGTTATTTTACTCTTCTGGCTGGTAACATCCAAAATTACTAATTCACAGTCCACCGAATTCTGAAATCTGATCTAATGTTATGTTACTTGTAGTCATTATTTGATTATGTATGGAAATATCAACAGTTCGGTCATAAATTCATCTTGCAACTAGGTTAAGTAGCTTTTGAACTGTGCCTAACTAGAAGTTAACATCCTACTAAAGCTATTTACTTCGAAATGTGACAGATATCTCAATTCTAAGATAGTTTTGTGAACCCAAAATGTAGAAAATGGAAACACTAATTATCAGCATAATAGAAAGAAAATGAGAGATATTTTCCTAATGGAGAAATCAATTCATGCTTTCCCACGAACAATGACGCATCATGCAGCTGGATTGTTTTTTATTCAAATTCTTCCTCGTATGTCTTCAAATACCATTTCGGACTATCAAAATGTTAAAAAAAAATTCTCAGCTGAGTGTGCCATCAACCCAAGCAGTTCATTTATTTCAACCTATTCTCCCATTCTTTTTTCCCATGATATATTTAGTTGGGGATTGAGTGCAAATAACTATAGCACAATCAAGACTAATAAGGACTTCATTTTGGGTGTGTGTTTGCATAGACATTAAAGTATGAGAGTAGCAATGTCAAGGCAGATTGTCCTTTGACATGATCATTGTCCAATCAAGTTAAAAGCCTTTTTTTAATATTTTGAATCTAATGATATCTGAAAGTAAAAAATAAACTATCGTTTCTGCAGTTAACGACGAGAAAACTTTCAGAGGTAAACATGCGAGGTAAACATGCAGATTATAATTTTAAGGGCCTGAAATGTTTCATGAATTTATTTTAAAATTAAATATTACTAGCCCTTAACACATGAGAAGATTTTATGTTGATAACAAAATATAGGAAATATTCTATAAACTCGTATTTAAGAGTAGAGTATCATACATAATCAGGGCCGGCCCTGAGTTCTGGGGGGCCCTAGGCAAACTTCCGAAATGGGCCCCCCCTACCCCATATAAAAAAATATATATATATTTACGCGCGAAATGCGTGCCTATATTTACAAGGAAATTTTGAAATCGGTGGCCCCAAAAATGGCGATTTCGGCGGGAGCCCAAGGCGGCCGCCTTGCCCGCCTACATGTCAGGGCCGGCCCTGTACATAATAATAGTAATACACAGAATAGAAAGTCAGCTTACTGTGTACAATCATAGACCAAAAACACAGGAATTAGTACTAATCACATGATGATCAATGCTTGATTTGTGGGCATCCTTTCCTCCTTCCCATTGACCTTGAATTCTTCAGCTATTTATCGCCACCATTTTTAAAACATTACTCAACGATTCACTTGCCTCATTTGTTTAGTCCAAACTAATAACTCCCCCTCTTTTAAAATTATATATTTAGGGTTGACGAAATCTCAAGCCCATTATAAAAGCCCCCCCAACACCCTTCCCTCATCTCCATCACTACCTCATATATTCACATAACAAACACTTCCTTCATCTCCTACAACCTCTCCTAGTTTACTACTACCAAAATGTTGATACCCGTCATTGATTTCTCTAAGTTAAACGGCAAGGAGAGAGTAGAAACTCTTGCCCAGATTGCAAATGGATGTGAAGAGTGGGGTTTCTTTCAGGTTGGTTATATAACACAAAGACTTACGATATGTTTTGCAACGCCCCGAAATTCAAAATACACTGAATTCGAGATTCCACAGGATCTTTATACTTCATTTAGTACAATTTTATAAGAAATTTAAAACTTTTCACTTTATATCAGAGTTTACATGAAACTTTACACTTTACATTGCACAGCGGAAGTAAATTTACAACACTTAAATAAAGTACAACAACATTGAACAATCTTTAAGCATCTGTTCCTCTTTAATCTTTATCATGTCATTTACCCTGCATACAAAACCATAGGTACGTCAGTTTATTCAACCGACGAACATTATACATGGCCATCCTCTCTATGCCGGAAATAGTATAACTCATTTTCCATATTCAAACACAAACTTGTCACATATCAAACTAAAGGGAATACCCTATTGATGTCATGTTGTGATTGTGCACTTAGTCCTTAATGAAATTATTTATATTATATGATATTAATGCACACTTGTTCGGATTCTATGCATCCCATACTACATAGGTCCGAGGGCAAGCCTCTTAATCGTTCTTCATCTTTGTAGGGTTCAATCCCTCGTCATGTCTTAATCTACTACTGTAACTACGGTGAGTATCCTAGATGATCTATGAGTACAAGCTCGTGTACAGAAAACCTGGAGGGGAATTCCACGCCATGTCTTGACTCATCAAGCATGCATTCTGTAACAATTCAGCATCCTTCATGGCACACGATCCTCTTGCAGTCACCAAACACCCCACAAGCGTGGCTAAAGTCCGATCATTACTGAGTAGTGCCCACGCCATGTCTTGACTCATCAAGCATGCATTCTGTGGCTCACACCCGCACCGTAAACTCTAGTTCTCATACTCGTGTTTTTCTCACTTTCATCACATCTTCACTAGGTACTAATCCTCAGTTTTTTTTTATTAGAATCATGAACAAAATCAAAGCTCTAGAGTTAGCCTCTCCACTAAATCGGACTTATTCATTCATTCAAACAAGACCAACCTTGGTCCTTCATTTCAAATTTCATTTCATTTCTTTCCAAATGCCGGGGGAGACTTAGCTACTCTTTTGTTTCAATTCCAATTCACAATTTCCAAAATTGAGCGTTTACAGCTCATAAGTTCATCTTTATAATCATAGCAGATTTTCTTAGCATGATTTCTAATTTATTCATGAGTCCATAGCCATACATGGAATTCAATTATTCCTTATATATTTCATCAAATATCAATTCCACATTAAAATCACATTACTAAATGAATATTCCCATTTCATAATTTTCACACTATTCTTCAATGAGAATAATTCACATCACATCACTGCATATAATTTCTATCTTTATTACACTTCTTTTCCAGCATTTTATTTCAAGTCCTTTTGCAACTTTCATAACATACACGTGTAGAACCATAGTTCTAAATTATACATTTATTCTCAAAACATACTCTACTTCATGTAAATAATTCCCAAATTATTTTTCATAAATCCCCCATATTTTTAGGATAATAACCATATTTTTTTCAAAATTTTTTAATAATTAAAAATCCCAAAAAAATTATTTTTTTTCCCACAACACAAACACAGCCTAGACCAAGGATCGAACCATCGATCATAGGGAAACCAACCGAAGGCACAGGCCACTAGGCCGAACGCACTATGCGTTAAAAAGAGAGCTGAGAGCATTAAATGCTCTCGGCAGCGGTTCATATTTATTTTTAAAATGTAACAAAGTATGCGGTGCTCACATGATTCGAACCCTTAACCTCTGAGAAGCTGCCGACACTGTAGCAAACAAGAGCATCCCGACCACTCGAGCTACAGGCTCGGGTTTTCATAGATACAACTCGAAGTCTACTTAAGTCGATTCTCTCTGTTTATTAAAACATTTCGATGTTCAACAAGTTCTCATTTCATTTTACTCTTTCTAAACTTGCTGTAAAAATTCCAGATTAATTATTCTCATCATAAATTATACCCCAGTATATAAAAAATAATTTTTCAATAATTAAACATATATCCACCATACAATTTGGTTAAATTGTAAGCTACCACTACTACATTTTCTTTTTCGACATTTCTTATCAAGTTTAACACCACTAATCTCTTTATTAGCAATCTTCATTATCAGTTCTCTGTTTTAATCATTTCACAAACCCCCAAATTATATTTTTAAGTCATTCATACAACATTATCACAATAATCTATTTAAGCACATAAAGTGACATTTCAATCTACTAACTCTTGCATATAATTTTTAATGTTGATAATGGAGTTTTCTTCAAACAATCCATGGCTATAATCAATTCGCACACAACTTAAATTTTAATAATAGAAACACACACAATTGCATATCCACATTTCAATCAATCAATAGGTCATTTTTCCAATTAAATGTGTGCTCTTATTAATCTTTTTCATGCATCATTCTTTAAATTCAAATCTAGCATGCTTCCTAATTAGAAATATAGAAAATTTACCCATCTTAATTGGAGAGACTACACTTAGCAACACCTCCTAAACCAATGTCCTTGCAAACAAACGATCCTCCACCTTGATGCGCGCACCCGAGCCTTCCACAATGCCAACCCGAGAGCTCCTATTTGATGCCGGCCTCCTTTGATGCAAGCACAAACTCCTCACACACACTCTGAATCTTTTAACTCACTTGTTATACTACTAAATAATGTATTTTAAACTATAGGTTTTGAGAAAAAATTAGCACAAGAATACTAGGCAAGGGGGGGGGGGGGGGGGGGAGGGGGTATTTATACTAAAAGTTTAGGAAAATGGATGGCTAGGATTGAAGTAGGAGTTAGGATTAAAAGGCTAGGATTCAAGGAGGAGTTACAATAACCAACCATGATCAAGTAACCACCACCCATGACTCCACTCAAAAATTTCACTTTCCCTCCTAAAAGATCACAACCGGCCCCATCTTGTGCATGTGGATTGTACGTGCAATGCACGTGCATGCAACTTGGTACCAACTAAAAGTTGTACATTATATTTTACAAAATAAAAAAATCTTTAAAAGTTATTCTACATTATAAGTTGCATTAAAAATAAAAATAACACATGGGCTTTAGTTTATGGGCCAAAAAAATATATAACAAATAAATTAGATTTGGGCTTTTTTAAAGAAAGGCTTTTTGTCTATATGAAAAAGGGCTTTATATAGAAATAATTAAAGAGCACTTATTTAAACATCTACACTCATCATAATGAAAATAATTATAAGATTTAATTCTACCAAAAATATTGCACGTGCACACTACGTGCAAAATAAATAATTTTCATTAAATGAAAATCGGGGCATTACAACACTCCCTCCTTAGAATAGTTCCGTCCCCAGAACTACAGTCAAGAGCGAGAAAACAAACACTCACAACAAGCATAAGAAAATTACAGAAATACAAATCAAGCAAAAAGCTCAGGATAATCCTTCAACATCCTCTCCTCAGACTCCCAAGTAGCCTCTTCAACCAAATGGTTTCTCCAGACTACCTTGACCATCGGTATCGTCTTATTCCTCAAGACTTTCTCTCGACGATCAACAATCTCGACAGGAGACTCGATGTAATTCAGATCCAACTTCAAACCTTCCGGCACTTCAGGCAAATGATGACTCGGATCTGGAATATAACCTCTCAGCATAGACACATGAAAGACATTGTGCACCTGAGATAACTCTTCCGGTAACTCAAGCCGGTAAGCAGTTTTCCCGATCCTTTTCAATATTTTGTACGGGCCTATAAACCTCGGTGCTAATTTCCTGCCTTTGCCAAATCGAACCACACCTTTACTGGGCAATACTTTCAGAAAGACGAAGTCACCGACCTCAAATTCAAGGTCCTTTCTCCGGTTGTCTTCATAGCTTTTCTGCCTGCTCTGAGCCTCTACCAACCTTTTCCTGATCAGATCAATCTTCTTAGAGGTTTGCTGCACAAGCTCAGGACCAAACAACTGACGCTCCCCAACTTCAAACCAACAAACAGGTGTCCTGCACTTCCTGCCATACAAAGCTTCGTACGGTGCCATTCCAATACTAGTATGAAAACTGTTGTTGTAGACAAACTCTACCAAAGGTAAATGCCTTTATCAACTGCCTCCAAAGTCCAGTACACAACACCGAAGCATATCCTTAAGAATACGGTTAACTCTCTCTGTCTGCCCATCGGTTTGCGGATGAAAAGTAGTGCTGAAATCCGTCTTGGTACCCAAAGTTGTCTGAAGAATCCGCCAGAAATGCGAAGTAAACCGCGTATCTCGATCAGACACAATAGTTGACGGAACACCATGGAGTCGGACGATCTCGCCAACATACAACTCAGCTAACTTGTCCATCGAAGCAGTGAGTTTTATCGCCAAAAAGTGAGCGGACTTGGTTAGTCGATCGACTATAACCCAAATCACATCATTGCCTTTAGGACTTTTAGGCAATCCCGTAATGAAATCTATACTGATGTTATCCCACTTCCATTCCGGAATAGGTAACGGCTATAATAGACCTCCGGGTCACCGATTTTTGGCTTTGACTTGTTGACAAACCTCACACTTCGCCACAAATTCAGCCACATCCCGCTTCAAACCTGACCACCAGAAATGCGGTTTGATGTCTCTGTACATCTAAGTACTCCCAGGATGTACCGACAAAAGAGTAGAAGGCGCCTCCTGAAGAATACTCTCTTTCAGGTATGCCTGATTCGGAACACATAGCCTCTCTCCAAACCACAGCACTCCATCCTTGATTTGAAATCCGGGCAACCTGCCAGCACTAACCTGCTCCTTCATCTCCAAGATATCAGCATCAACCTCCTGACTTGCAATGATCCTTGCATTCAAAGTAGGCTGAAGCCTCAACTAAGCTAAAGATGCTCCCAATTCTTGCAAGACAACTTCAATACCGGCTCGGTCCAATTCTTCAATCAGATGCTTCTGAGTTGTAATCAAACTGGATAAACTGCTCTTGCGTCTAAGTGCATCAGCAACAACATTAGCTTTCCCAGGATGATACTTGATCTCAGGTTACATGTCCTCAAGCACTTCCAACCATCTTCGCTGCCTCAAATTCAGATCCTTCTGCTGATATATGTACTTCAAACTCTTGTGGTCCGTGTACATGTTCAATTTCTCACAGTACACGTAGTGCCTCCATTGCTTCAGGGCAAAGATAATCGCAGCCAACTCCAGATCATGAGTCGGGTAATTCTTCTCATGCGGTCGTAGTTGCCTAGACCCATAAGCGATTACTCTTCCCTCTTGCATTAAGACACAACCAAGCCCACGATGTGAAGCATCGCTGTAAACATCATACTCAACACCTGCTCTAGGCAAAGCCAAAATAGGTGCAGTAGTCAGCTTCTCTTTCAACTCCTGAAAACTCGCCTCACATTGCTCAGTCCACTTGAAGTTCACATTCTTCTTGGTCAGACCAATATGCGGCACGGCTATCTGAGCATAACCTTGAATGAATCTCCTGTAGTATCCAGTCATTCCAAGAAAACTTCTGACTTCTTTTACTGTAGTAGGCCTAACCCAATCTCTCACTGCCTCTATCTTCTGAGGGTCAGTTACCACTCCCTCCTTAGAAAGGATATGACCTAGGAATGCCACTTTAGATTTTCAGATATCACACTTGGATAGCTTGGCATACAACTCCTGCTTTTCCAGCTTCTCCAAAACTGCTGCCAGATGCTCGGTGTGCTCCTCTTCTGACTTGGAGTACACGAGGATATCGTCGATAAACACCACGATGAAAGAATCAATGAACGGCCTCAGAACTCTGTTCATCAAATCCATGAAGATTGCAGGTGCATTCGTCACTCCAAATGGCATAACTAAGAATTCGTAATGCCCATGTCGAGTTCTAAATGCAGTTTTGTGCACATCTTCAGCTTTCACTCGAACATGGTGATATCCTGATCGAAGATCTATTTTGGAGAAGACAGCTGCTCCTTATAGACGATCGAACAAGTCATCAATTCGAGGAATAGGATACTTATTCTGAACAGTGACCTTATTCAGCTCTCGGTAATCGATACACATTCTCATCGATCCATCCTTCTTCTTTACCAAAAGCACTGGTGCTCCCCAAGGTGACGCACTAGGTTGAATAAAGTATTTTTCCAACAGTTCTTCAATCTGCCGTTTCACCTCATCCTGTTCCACTGGAGCCATCCTATACGGTGCCTTAGAAATGGGTGCACTTCCCAGTTGAATAGTGATACTGAACTCTACATCACGATGCGGGGGTAACCCAGGAAAATCATCTAAGAACACAGTCGGATAGTCCCGAACCACAGGAATTCCTTGCACTTCCACAGGAGCCTCTTCCTTGAGGATAGCTACCACCAGCCTAGAACATTTCTTCTTCCCTTGGAAAGTAACTTCAGGTCCACCTGGAGCCTTCACTGTTACCGTCTTGGTCTTACACTCGATGCTTGCACTGTACACCGACATCTAATCAATGTCAATGATAACATCGACTCCCAAGATAGTCAGCTCAATCAGATCAATTCGAAGATTCTGTCCCCAATCACAATCTCACAATCTGCATAATACCGATCAGTGGTTAAAGTTTCCCTTAATGGAGTAGCTAATGCTAAGATCTTGCCTGAAAAAATCTTCGGTTCAACTCCCAATACTTTAGCAAATTTAGGAGATACATAAGTATGAGAGGATCCAGTATCGAACAACACAACAGCTTTCATTCCATTTAAATAAAGTTCTCCTGTTACATAATACACACTCATTACGTAACAGTTCACTAAATAGCAGGAAAAAGAAATAACATAAACCACTAAGCATCCGCCCTCGTACCAGTGATGACATGATCCACCTCATCGGCATCAGCTTCCGTCAAGGCAAATATCGCCCTGGTTGGTACGATCTCCTGGGATTCAGGCCATTCTTCTCCGTCAGAATCAGCTTGCCATGGGTAGTACTCTTCCTCGGAATCTGCTTGTCCAGGATGGTACTCTTCCTCGATGATATGCCAGTCGTCGTCTCCAGCAGTGTCGAAGTGGTCAGCCATCTTAGAAATAGAGAGGAAGAAGCATATCATAGAGCAACACAAATGTAAGTCACTTACATTTAAATCTCTAGACTCAAACACACACTATAATGTTCACTTTTAGGGTGTCCTTCCTTATAAATTTGTACAAGGGTGAAGCGTGGCTCTGATACCACTCTGTAACGCCCCGAATTTCAAAATACACTGAATTCGAGATTCCACAGGATCTTTACACTTTATTTAGTACAATTTTATAAGGAATTTAAAACTTTTCACTTTACATCAGAGTTTACATGAAACTTTACACTTTACTTTGCACAGCAGAAGTAAATTTACAACATTTAAGTAAAGTACAACAACATTGAATAATCTTTAAGCATCTATTCCTCTTTAATCTTTATCATGTCAATTACCCTGCATATAAAATTGTGGGTACGTCAGTTTATTCAACCGACGAACCTTATACACGGCCATCCTCTCTATGCCGAAAATAGTATAACTCATTTTCCATATTTAACAGACACAAACTTATCACATATCAAACTAAAGGGAATACCCTATTGATGTCGTGTTGTGATTGTGCACTTAGTCCTTAATGCAGTTATTTATATTATATGACACTAATGCACACTTGTTCGGATTCTATGCATCCCATACTACAAAGGTCCGAGGGCAAGCCTCTTAATCGTTCTTCATCTTTGTAGGGTTCAATCCCTCGTCATGTCTTAATCTACTACTGTAACTACGGTGAGTATCCTAGATGATCTATGAGTACAAGCTCGTGTACAGAAAACCTGGAGGGGAATCCCACGCCATGTCGTGACTCATCAAGCATGCATTCTGTGGCAATTCAGCCTCCTTCATGGCACACGATCCTCTTGCAGTCACCAAAAACCCCACAAGCGTGGCTAAAGTCCGATCATTACTGAGTAGTGCCCACGCCATGTCTTGACTCATCAAGCATGCATTCTGTGGCTCACACCCGCACCGTAAACTCTAGTTCTCATACTCGTGTTTTTCTCACTTTCATCACATCTTCACTAGGTACTAATCCTCAGTTTTTTTTTATTAGAATCATGAACAAAATCAAAGCTCTAGAGTTAGCCTCTCCACTAAATCGGACTTATTCATTCATTCAAACAAGACCAACCTTGGTCCTTCATTTCAAATTTCATTTCATTTCTTTCCAAATGCCGGGGGAGACTTAGCTACTCTTTTGTTTCAATTCCAATTCACAATTTCCAAAATTGAGCGTTTACAGCTCATAAGTTCATCTTTATAATCATAGCAGATTTTCTTAGCATGATTTCTAATTTATTCATGAGTCCATAGCCATACATGGAATTCAATTATTCCTTATATATTTCATCAAATATCAATTCCACATTAAAATCACATCACTAAATGAATATTCCCATTTCATAATTTTCACACTATTCTCCAATGAGAATAATTCACATCACATCACTACATATAATTTCTATCTTTATTACACTTCTTTTATAGCATTTTATTTCAAGTCCTTTTGCAACTTTCATAACATACACGGTAGAACCATAGTTCTAAATTATACATTTATTCTCAAAACATACTCCACTTCATGTAAATAATTTCCAAATTATTTTTCATAAATCCCCCATATTTTTAGGATAATAACCATATTTTTTTCATAATTTTTTAATAATTAAAAAATCCCAAAAAAATTATTTTTTTTCCCACAACACAAACACAGCCGAGAGTAATTAAAAAATCCCAAAAAAATTATTTTTTTTCCCACAACACAAACACAGCCGAGACCAAGGATCGAACCAGCGATCACAGGGAAACCAACCGAAGGCACAAGCCACTAGGCCGAACGCACTATGCGTTAAAAAGAGAGCTGAGAGCATTAAATGCTCTCGGCAGCGGTTCATATTTATTTTTAAAATGTAACAAAGTATGCGGTGCTCACAGGATTCGAACCCTTAACCTCTGAGAAGCTGCCGACACTGTAGCAAACAAGAGTATCCCGACCACTCGAGCTACAGGCTCGGGTTTTCATAGATACAACTCGAAGTCTACTTAAGTCGATTTTCTATGTTTATTAAAACATTTCGATATTCAACAAGTTCTCATTTCATTTTACTCTTTCTAAACTTGCTGTAAAAATTCCAGATTAATTATTATCATCATAAATTATACCCCAGTATATAAAAAATAATTTTTCAATAGTTAAACATATATCCACCATACAATTTGGTTAAATTGTAAGCTACCAATACTACATTTTCTTTTTCGACATTTCTTATCAAGTTTAACACCACTAATCTCTTTATTAGCAATCTTCATTATCAATTTTCTGTTTTTAATCATTTCACAAACCCCCAAATTATATTTTTAAGTCATTCATACAACATTATCACAATAATCTATTTATGCACATAAAGTGATATTTTCAATCTACTAACTCTTGCATATAATTTTTAATGTTGATAATGAAGTTTTCTTCAAACAATCCATGGCTATAATCAATTCGCACACAACTTAAATTTTAATAATAGAACCACACACAATTGCATATCCACATTTCAATCAATCAATAGGTCATTTTTCCAATTAAATGTGTACTCTTATTAATCTTTTTCATGCATCATTCTTTCAATTCAAATCTAGCATGCTTCCTAATTAGAAATATAGAAAATTTACTCACCTTAATTGGAGAGACTACACTTAGCAACACCTCCTAAACCAATGTCCTTGCAAACGAACGATCCTCCTCCTTGATGCGTGCACCTGAGCCTTCCACAATGCCAACCCGAGAGCTCCTATTTGATGCCGGCCTCCTTTGATGCAAGCACAAACTCCTCACACACATTCTCAATCTTTTAACCGACTTGTTATACTACTAAATAATGTATTTTAAACTATAGGTTTGGAGGAAAAATTAGCACAAGAATACTAGGCAGGGGGGGGGGGGGGTTATTTATACTAAAAGTTTAGGAAAATGGAAGGCTAGGATTGAAGTAGGAGTTAGGATTAAAAGACTAGGATTCAAGGAGGAGTTACAATAACCAACCATGATCAAGTAACCACCACCCATGACTCCACTCAAAAATTTCACTTTCCCTCCTAAAAGATCACAACCGGCCCCATCTTGTGCATGTGGATTGTACGTGCAATGCACGTGCATGCAACTTGGTACCATTTAAAAGTTGTACATTATATTTTACAAAATAAAAAAATCTTTAAAAGGTATTCTACATTATAAGTTGCATTAAAAATAAAAATAACACATAGGCTTTAGTTTATGGGCCAAAAAAAAATATAACAAATAAATTAGATTTGGGTTTTTTAAAAGAAAGGCTTTTTGTCTATTTGAAAAAGGGCTTTATATAGAAATAATTAAAGAGCACTTATTTAAACATCTATACTCATCATAATGAAAATAATTATAAGATTTAATTCTACCAAAAATATTGCACGTACACACTACGTGCAAAATAAATAATTTTCATTAAATGAAAATCGGGGCATTACATGTTTAAACCTGTAATTATTAGAATCACTTGTACTGATATTTTCAAATTTTCATTTTGTTTGCAGCTTGTCAACCCTGGGATTCCTTGTAACACCCTAAATTTCTATTTATGTAGAGTTTGTGATTTTACGTGTTTTGCACGTATAATGTCATATGTATATTTTCTTTTATAAAAATATTTCTTTATAGCATGAACAAGAAATTGTTCTCTTTATTTTCCAAAAAGACTATTTTTAAAAGCTTAATTAAATCCTAGGCCTATTTGTCTTTTTTAACCCATCTTAATTAATTAATTAATTTAATTAGTGGAGCCCATGGTTAATTGGCCCATTAGTGAGCCCATTTAACTTAATTTCTCTTTATATTAATCCAATTTGTAGTGTAGACAAGTTTAGTGAACAATTAATTAATTCACATGAACAAACTTGTAAAAAAATAAGGGGTACAAGTTGGCAAGTGCATGCACTGGAGTGTGCATTGTGCACTTTTGTACCTAGGCCGGATAATGCATGGGAGAATGGGAGAGATGGAAGAGGTGGAGAGTTGGTTGCTTCATCATGGGAAGTTTCTATAACTCCCTAGTTCATCGAGACCCTTGATCCCTAACCATTTGGACTCATCCTTGCCCTCCATTCACCCTCAAAATTTGTATAAATACCCCCCTACACTCTTCATTCTCGCACTTGAAAATTTTGAAAAGAAAAGAATAGAAAGAAAGAAAGAAAGAAAGAAAGGTAATTTAGTGAGACAAAAGTTTGAGTAGATTGTGAGTTCAAAAGATTGAGTGCTACTATGTGTTCTTCCACCCTAGAAGTGGTCGGATTTTTCAAGGAACAAGGGGGAGGCTCGGGTTGCATTGCAAGTAAGGAGGAGAAGTCATTTGGCAGCTCGATCTAGGAGGAGAAGGCTTCACTTGTTCATTCTAGGAGATTCCTAGGAGTTTTATTTGATTTCCTCTCCATTAGAGGTGGGTGATTCTCATCCTTCTAACTTAGAAATCATGCTAGGGTTTGAATTGATAGAATTTCTAAAGAGAAATTAAGTAATTTAGCCTCATGTTTGCCTATATAGAGATGAAAAATTTTAGATAAGAGAATGTTTGACCAATTGATTGTTAGTTGCTAAAATTGTGATTTAATGTGCTAGAATCTATCATGTTTTTGAAATATGCTTTATTGAGAAATTTGGGCTTATGAGACGAATGATTGATTAAATGCATCATGAAAATTTGATTGTCTAATTTTAAGCAACACCAATGTAGAAAGATGAAAACTTGTGTTCTAAAAATAATCTTTGGTGGAAACCTTGATTAGGAATTATGTGAAAATTGTGATTCTTGTTTTCAATGTCGAAAATACATCCATGATTTACTCTAAATAGCAACATGGTGCAATCGACAGTCGACTATCAGGTAATAAATTTCAAATTTTAGTTACAGAACAGTCGACCTACTGTATTTTAACAGTCGACTGCTCTGATTATTTGTTTTCGAGTTTTAAATTTTCACAGAACAGTCGACCTACTCTATTTTAACAGTCGACTGCACTGATTATGTGTTTTCAAGCTTTAGAACCTCGCAGAACAGCCGACTGGCCATGTTTAACAGTCGACTTTCCTGAAGTCCAAATAAATTTCATGAGATAATTTTCTATAACCTTTGGCCCAGTATAAATGAGAATTTGAGACTACTTTTGCAGGAAAGAACTTATTATAAGTTGTTAGTTTAAATTGTCTTTGGATAAAGAAAAAAATAAATACATTTCTTAAAAGAATTTTTGAAATGAGACTTGGTATGGAAAAAATTGAAAGTGCGGGTTTTAGTATTGATAAAGTGAGAATAATTTTTTTTTAATGTGACAAGTTCGAAAATGAATTCATTTGTCTTATGCATGAAATTGTGCATAAAAGTGAAATAAAATGTCGTGATGAATTATGAAAGATCTTATGAATATGAATACTCAAATGCTATGAACATGAAATGGAATTAAAAGCTAGAGGGTAGCTAAGCCTTATACCGGCATTGAATTAATACTTTTGAGAAGAGATATTGAAAAGAAAAGACCAAGTTTGGGTCGTATTGTTGAATTGATGATTAAGACTGGTATAGAGGAAATGTTGACTCTAGAGTATTGATTTTATTCATGATTCAATAACTAAGGATTAGATACATAGTGAAGATGTGATGAAAGTAAGAGAAAAATACGAGCATGAGGGCCTCGGAGCTACGGTGTGAGAGTATTCATAGGCTGTCTATACGATGCGTTGTGTCATGACGTGGATACGTCTCCAGGAGTCCGTACCGCAGGCGAGGCTTGTGGGGTGTTTAGTGACTACGGGTGGTGTCATGTCCCATGACGGAGGCTGAATTGTCCACATACTGTCTATATAATGTGTTGTGTCATGACGTGGTATTCTCCCCCAGGCTGTCTGGACATGAGCTCGTAACTCATAGAACATCTAGGATACTTACTGTAGTTACCGTAGTAGTTTAAGTCATGGCGAGGGATTGAACCCTACAAGATGAAAAATGATTAAGGGCTTGCCCTCGGACCTATGTAGTATGGGATGCATAGAATCCGAACAAGTGCGCATTAGTGTCATGTAATATAAATAACTGCATTAAAGACTAAGTGCACAGCACAACAGACATCAATAGGATAGTCCCTTTGTAGTTTTGTTTGTGATCAAGTTTGTGGTTTGTTTATGTATTTGAGAATCGTTATACTGTTCGGCATAGAGAGGATAGCCATGTATAATATTTTCTCGGTTGTAAGCAACTGACGTGCCCACAGTTTCTATACAGGATAAAGTGATTAACAAGACTAAAGTTTGCATGCTGCTTAAAGAATGATTCAAGTGTTGTACATTTCTATTCATGTAATTTGTTGTAAATTGCTTCCGCTGTAACTATGTAATGTAAATGTAACTCTGATGTAATAAAGTTTTTAATTCCTTGTAAAATTGTACGAAGAGAAGTGTAAAGATCCTGTGGAACTTCAAATTTAGTCTGTTTTGGAATTCGGGATGTTATATTCCTGCAGACCTACTCGAGCGCGTGAAGAAGGTCTGTGCAGAGTGTTATAAGACCGAAAGGGAGCCACTGTTCAAGGACTCAAAGCCTGTTCAACTTCTGAATGAATTGGAGGATACTGGAAAGCTAGATGAAGAGAAGTTGGATGATTTGGACTGGGAAGATGTGTTTATTTTGCAGGACGACAACCAGTGGCCATCTAACCCACCCGCATTTAAGTAAGTTTCTCAAAAAAATTCTAATAAAAGAATAAATTTAGAACATACTATCAATTAGTGACTGATAAATATCTTTGTTGGGACTTGTAGGGAAACCATGAAGGAGTACATGAAAGAACTCAAGAATCTGGCAGAGAAGGTCATGGAGGTCATGGACGAGAACTTGGGATACGAAAAAGGCTTCATAAAACAGGCATTCACTGGCGATGATCAACCCTTCTTTGGCACCAAGGTAATGCCGTAAACTTAAGACTGGATTATGGCCTTTATGTTTTGAAGTAAATAGTTAAAGAAAATTTATATACATAGAATTCTTCCTCTAAAAATATGACAAATACAAATTGAAAATTAAATACACAATAATTCCAAATGAGATCATCTTATAATCAAATACAGTTTTTAAGCGTTCTCAACTAGTTTAACACATTCTCAATTCCTTTCATACAATTGATATCTGATTGTTACATTCAGTTCTTAATGAATTTATATATGACTTTATTGTTGTCCTTTTTGGGTCACTGGATTATTCTGGCTATATTTTTGGGTGGTTGGATGCATGAATATAATTCGAGGTGGAACAACACTAGAGGATTCATTTAAATGTTGCATATCAGTAAAGTGGCAAGCAGAACTTCAACACAGATCCCAAATGATGCTACTCTATTTGTGAAATATTCTGCAGTTTCAACTGTAGTTATTACTAGGAGAGGTATAGTTGACAATAGCATAAGCAGGACTTGGTTAATTTCATAGTGTGCCATTAAATCTATCAGGTAAAAAATTAGATGTCCAAGTGTTCTAGTTATCAATTGTAATGACCAATCAAATGTGACTTATTGCATGGAAAAAAATTGGTAACTTATTGCATTATCAGTGGCTTTAACTAAAGAAAACTATATTGAACTTCTCTACCAACTATAAAACTTACCGGTGGTGGGACTGGAGACTGCTGTCTTATTAGTTGTGTCATTTGCTCTTGTAGGAGTGCCACTTGTGCCTTCAACTGGGTCATCTCCTCATTATCAGTCCCACTAGAAGTAGATGTACGCCGCCCGAAGAATCGAGTGGGGGTTGGTCCTAGCCCCATACCATGTACATGTCCTTGCCGCTCTTTTCCCCTCACTTCAATCATGGCAAGACGCTGCCGTGCTAATAGGTTGGTGGAAGCCGCCACAGATTCGGATGAAGAAGTGGAAGAGATTTCTTCATACTTCTTTCTAGCGTTAGTCTGTAAAAGGACAGAAATGAACACAATATAGATAACATTTATTCAATTTAGACATGCTTTTGTGGCAATATCAAAGATTCATTGAATATGATATAAAAATTACCACAATTTGCTCTGGCGCAGGGGTTGCAAATGTCCCATCTTTGGACCTATGTGTGGCGTCGAAAAAATCTATATCACCAAAGGTCGTAGGACCCATTTCTTCTTCCTAAACATTAGTAAGTTGACTTCATTATAAACATAAAACTCTAACCCAAAACTGATCAATTCGAATGTGCTTACCATTTCTTCCCGAACGAGAGCAAAGCTGTGTGTACCAGCAATGTGCAACACAAGCTGCTGTGAACGACTGGCAGCACCGACCTCCGCCCTTTTCTGTAAATTCCACATTGATTACAACGATATAACATAAAGTAGGTATACAACCACGATGACATTAAATGTTGACTAGTAATGTAAATACCTGTCCAACCGCCGAACTCCAGTAGTTAACGAGGAACTGCCAATCTGAAGGCTCGACATCGGGTGGCACAGCCCTTGCATTATCCGCCTCGGGTTTGTTTTTGTCGTAATACTTCCCCTTCAAATCACTCTTGTGATCTTTCCACTTCTTTGACAATGACTTTTCCACCCAAGAATCGAGTGATTCTGGAAAAGAGAAGTATTGCTGCAAAATTTGACAACTTTAGCAAATTGATAACTTAATTGTGTAAACCAAATATTGTTCATTTATTTTTTCTAAAGGTGAATACCTTGATAGTTGAAATAGCACTCGCCTTTTTCGTGGTGGGCACCTTCGACCAACTTTCATATGACAAAGGTATTATGCGAGAGTTCCTTGCAATCACACGAATAAAGGACTCGAATTTCCCTGCATTAGCTTCCACAGGCTGTCCGACAGTGTTTTCGTCCACAATAATCCTCTCATCATTCTTCAATTTCCATACCCCTGCCAACTTTGTCGTCCTTTATGTTCTTTAGTAGTGGGCGTGCTTCCCTCTCCCTCCTCCATTTGATTGCCACTATTTTCTAATGGCTGCTCTTCCCCTTCACCTTCGTTGCCTTCCAATGGGTTCATCCTTTTTTATCGTCTTGGCATCTTGAACCTATCACAGAATCAAAATTCAATAGAAAAGAAAGCTTAACAGATAATATGAAAAATCAACTTGTATGTACGTATCATCTAGTTAGCGTTATGTCGCATCTTTTTATCAAAATTCATGTCCAACTATCTAATTGATTTGTCATGTATCTCTTTAACTACCATTTCTGACAAATTCATGTCGAACTATCATTAGAGAATACACATGCAAAACACGTGAGAAATGTTTGTCAAGATACTTTCTATAGAGCAATATGATACCATCACGTAACTTCTCTCACCAGCTATTTATATGAGAGTTTTGTATCCTAATAGAAAATTCTTTGGTTTATATATCAGAGGATATTGTTTGATGTTATACACACTCGGAGGAACATTAAAAACTTTGCAATATAATAAATCATCGTGTAGTAAAAGGAATGTGATTGTATTCACATCTGCAGTCATCCAATAAATTACCAACGTTATACGTGTACAAAGAAGATTAAGAAACATGGTCATCTTGTATTTACTATTAAGAGTCTCTATCATTATCAGCAGAGAGATGACTCGGTGAGGGTCTGAAGTCTTTCACATTTTTCAAATGTGTAAAGCATTTCAAAACTTGAATTATGTTCATTTGACTTCCTCCGAAGTATCAATTATACCTCAGAAATATACTCAATATTATATATTCTCTTAATAATCTGTTTTGCATTAAAAATCATAGTAAATGATCATAACTGCATGTTCATTCAATTTTAGATTCGTGTGCACTGCACATGCCAAATAATCTAGTTAAAGATTATGTTCCTAGTTAGACGAACAATAAACTTCAATACACTCGCATGAAAAAGCTTTAGAACTGAGAATGGTAAATGCATGAAAAAGCTCTAGTTAAAGATTTGTTCCTACTATGGCCAAATTTCGAGAAACTTATGATATGGTAAATGCTTTTTTACATGCATTATATACTTAACAGAGTAGCAACTTTCAATATACATAATACATATAGTTAGAGTAATTGAGTTGTTGCTTTTTTCCTAAGATCAGCAACCGACAGCAACGCCAAACTTGGGGGAACAATACAATAAAAACCCAAATACATACTGAGGAAAAAAGATGAAAGAATCATTATATGAAAAAAGACAAACCCAAATCAAACAAACTATAACACAATGCTACACAAAACTAAGAATCATAAACAGGAAACCAAAGAAGATCCAATCATCCACATAACGAATGAGAAAAAAGTAGATGCATACAGATGAATTTACACGTACATATGCAGCATGCATAGAAGTACTATGTGAAGAACACTTTAATATATGAACAGACTGCATAACTGACTCAAAACTCAAAATAAAATGAATGGCGCATAACCCTAACTTATAGAAAGCAGCAATTACAAGCTAAAAACAATACACCGTCCAAATATAGCAGTTAAAAGACTGTAACAAATCATGAAAGGAATATGCCAAAACTTTAAACAAAGAGACTAAATTGACCTACCGGAGAACATAATTCATAGAAAACATCTGCAGGTAACAAAGCAAGAAACATGAACACAACAAAAATCAGCGGAAGTAGGACACAAAGCATAAACAAATGAAAGAGAAATAAAAAGTCTGAGATAAATATCGTCAACTAAAACCATAGCAGACGAAAGGAATAAGCATGATTAGAAAAGAACCCGCAACAGTAGAGTGCAACGCCGCAACACGACGGTGAAATTGCAAGAAACCCCAACCCAAACTTGAATGTTCTTGGAAAGCATAGACATAATCCTACCTTAAGCTAAAGCAAACAAACACAACCAATACACGAACACAGAGTATAAAAAACCACATAAATGAAAGAACCACAAAATAATAACACAACCAACACACAAACACAGAGTATACACAAACCATATAAATGGAAGAACCACAAAATAATAAGCATCCAGCAAACACATTTTCCGGAAATAATCCCAGGAATAACAAACCAATAATCATCAACCACAGCCAAACAGTGCAAGTGAAGATAAATGACAATAATAACCACCACAACAATTAAATTACTCTAACAAACCAACCAAATGACACTACAAAAAGAAGGTATACAAATTAATAATAATAATAATAATAATAATAATAATAATAATAATAACTAAACATATAAGAGGTATACAATTTATTTCATAGATAGGTAGGTACGTAGAGAATGAAATTTAATTTATTTAGTTGGTAATTTGGTAATCACTTGATGCATAGATAAAACATGTTTGTTTGAGTTATACATATGTAAGGTAAGTGCAAAGCACGTGTTGCCCCATAGAAAAATTAACAAGATGTGTATATAATTTAACATGAAAATTACAAGACTTCTTAATATTAAATATAAAAAAACAAAGACAAATCACTATAAATAAATTGATGTGTATATAATATTTGTATATAAATAGCTATTTCATTATGAAAAAGTACATCATGCATTATAACAGAGTATAAGATGCCATCAAAATTGATATTTATTTATTTGAACTCTTGTTCATAACTAGATTACAACATCTTCCAATACATCACCCTCTTCTCCATCCGTGCGGAGCCAAGTAGGGCAAATAATGCCATCGGTTGTATTTACATCAAACATAGGAAAATTGTCCGTAATGTAACTGTCCATCACATCATCTTGTTCATCTTCTAAAGTATCGTCTAGTTGGAATACATCTCTTGGTTGCATAGTAAGAGCCACATATGATTTTGGCTGTGTTGGATCATCATTGTAGAACACTTGTAGCACCTGGGATGGGAACACAAATGGTTTGTGGCTAATGTGTGTACCGGTGTGGATCAAATTTGCGAAGTTGACAATTGTGAAGCCTAACTTATCCTTGTTATTAGCAAAATTCTTATCAAACGCAGCTCAATCTCCATAAAATAAGACAACCCGAAAATGACCAAAATAATTCAACTCAATGATATCTATGAGCACCCCATAGTAGTCGATATCTCCATCTACAGTCCTCGTGTCGGTCTTGGATGCATAACTTCTAGTTTTAGAAGTCACTACCATTCACTATTTTGAGACTTTAGATTACGTTCACGGTCCTTAGTACGAAATCTGAAACCATTATATAAATATCCTGCGTCTCTTTTGACCATCTTATGGGGACCTTTTGCAAGTGTTTTTATTTCAGATGACAGACCCTCAGAATCCAAAGAATGTACCTATAAATTTTGAACAAATCGTCTCAGCACCATGAATAATATAAATATAATCAAGAATGAGCTGCATTTCTGAATTCACCTACATGAGATTCAAACTACTTATGGAATTTTTCATTCATCATCTTGTTTTGTTCACGTTGTTGCAGTCTTCTTGGTCTAGCCCTTCTTTCGATGTCCATGACAAACTCGCTGGAATATAGGGAAATAAAAAAGGAATAGCAAATGTAAGTTAATATCGTACTCTTTTTTTCATTATATTCGATTTCAATTCAAAAATGACTTACTCTTGAAATGGCTCCACTGATGCATGGTGGTCAAGAACATATCGATGTGCTTGTTCCCATGTTAAGTTATCTAATTCAAATGCATAAACTTTACCAATAGTAGTGCCAGCAGTCTTGAAAAGATATTTAGCCCAATCAAGGTTCGAAATGTCTGGATTTCTCCTTGGTCTAGTGAAAGATGTCTCTACACCCTGAAGATACCTGAAACAAAAATTTGAAAACTCCTCTGAGAGATATCCTTCAGCTATTGAGCCTTCAGGATATGCTCTATTTTTAACATAACCTTGAGTCGGTATACATACCTAAACTTGCAAAATTAATGAATTAGAACGGTGTATGGGAATAAAAGAAACAAACTATAATAGGCTTTAGTTTAAGATGAGGTATGAATAATTACTTCTCGGTGGGATACATCCACCGATAATGTACAGGACCCCCGATTCTGGCTTCCCTAGCAAGGTGGATTATCAAGTGAACCATTATAGTGAAGAACGATGGAGGAAATATCATCTCCATTTTACTAAGTGTCAATGTCACACGCTGCTCTAATTGGTCAATATCTTCAACACGGAAAACTCTTAAGCAAATTCCTTTATATATGCTACAAAGATCTTCCAAGACAGTAGTTATTTGCTCACACATTGAAGACCTTAGTGTTACAGGAAGGAGATCCTGCATCAAGATGTGGTAGTCATGTGACTTTAGACCCTGAAGTCTCTTCTCCTTAAAGTTGACACACCTTGCTATGTTAGAAGAATAGCCATCAGGAACTTTAAGTTCTAGTAATACTTTGCAAAATAATTTCAACTCCAATTTTGACATTGAATAGATTGCAGGAGGCAGGCGTACTCTCTCGTTCGGTAATTCCTCTGGGTGCAACTCAAGTCGGATGCCCATTGACTTCAAATCAAGGCGGCTCTTAAGATTGTCCTTTGTCTTTCGATCATCTTCCATAACTGTTTCTATACAATTTTCACCAATATTTTTTCATATATGCATCACATCTAAATTATGATGCAATAAGTTGAATTCCCAATACGACAACTTGAAGAAAATACTCCTCTTCTTCCATGCGCCTAAATCCGTCATGCTGTGATACTCATGTGCGCCACATATATCGGTGTCCTCATGTTGCTCCTCCCTTTCCCATTCTTGCCCTTTCTACTGACTTATGGTTCTTTTCCATAATTAAACTGATGACCATCTAGCCGCCTCAACACATCTGACCCAGATGAAGCTACAGGAGCATGTCCCTACTCATTTGTACCATCAAATTTCGCTGTCTCTTCCCGAAATCTATGTGTGTCATGCAACCATCCCCTATGACCCATATAACAGAACTTTCTGCCATTGTACAACCACCTTTTGGTCAGCACAACAAGGACTTGAATAGCGTCATTTAGTACTATATCCAGATAAATTTGCATATGCGGAAAAAATATTGATTGTCCAAGTCAATGCGACCCGAAAACAAAATGTTTTTTTAGCCATTGCATCATAGGTGGGAACACCCTCCCACAATTTTTGAAGTTCATCTATTAATGGCTGTAGATACACATCTATATCATTTTCGGGGCCTTTCGGTCCAGGAACTATTATGGACAAAATAAATGAGGTATGTTTCATGCATTTCCAAGGGGGAAAATTGTATAGAATTAACACAACAGGCCATATGTTGTATGTACTACTCAATTACCTAAAAGAGTTGAAACCAACACTAGTTAATCCAAGTCTCACACTGCGAGGATCTTCCGCAAAATCGAGATATCTTTCATCAAACTTTTTTCAAGATTGAGAATCAGCAGGATGTCTAAGAATTTCATCAGTATTATGACCTTCAGCATTCTATCTCATATCAAAAGAAGTTCTCGAAGACATAAATAGTCTTTGTAGCCTAGGAATTAGAGGAAAGTAATGCAATAGTTTGGCAGGCTTCTTTCTCATACTTCCCTTAACAGGAATTGTAACGCCCCGAATTCCAAAATACACTGAATTCGAGATTCCACAGGATCTTTACACTTCATTTAGTACAATTTTACAAGGAATTTAAAACTTTTTACTTTACATCAGAGTTTACATGAAACTTTACACTTTACATTGCACAGCGGAAGTAAATTTACAACACTTAAATAAAGTACAACAACATTGAATAATCTTTAAGCATCTGTTCCTCTTTAATCTTTATCATGTCATTTACCCTGCATACAAAACTATGGGTACGTCAGTTTATTCAACCGACGAACATTATACACGGCCATCCTCTCTATGCCGGAAATAGTATAACTAATTTTTCATATTTAACAAACACAAACTTGTCACATATCAAACTAAAGGGAATACCCTATTGATGTCGTGTCGTGATTGTGCACTTAGTCCTTAATGCAATTATTTATGTTACATGACACTAATGCACACTTGTTCGGATTCTATGCATCCCATACTACATAGGTCCGAGGGCAAGCCTCTTAATCGTGCTTTATCTTTGTAGGGTTTAATCCCTCGTCATGTCTTAATCTACTACTGTAACTACAGTGAGTATCCTAGATGATCTATGAGTACAAGCTCGTGTACAGAAAACCTGGAGGGGAATCCCACGCCATGTCTTGACTCATCATGTCACGCCCCGCGTCCCAAAAATATAGAATACGAGCACGTGACGAAGTCCAGCGAATGATTTTTACATCATCCATAAGCTGTAGGATCGACTCAGCATCATAACAAGAATATAACCTGATTTATATGTAACCAAGCATGCATGAATAATTATTTAAGCAACAGAAACAATTTAAATAAATGATAATATTTAAATAGTTCTCATATCTGGATCAAGTGTAAACTCGAAACAAGTCTTAAACAACAGAAGAAATAAATACCTTAAGGAAAGCAACTATTTAAACAAGTTCTTGCTCCAAGCAAAACCTGAAATGTCTGCTCGCAAATTCCAGCAGGTAGCTTGTCTCCAAAGTCTGTTTAATAAATATAAACAGAGAAACAAAGGGGGAACAAGAGAAAATGCCCTTAGTGCAAGCTAGGGCCACAAATAGTGAAAACAAGTACAAGTAAGGGGAACAAGAATTGGAATTCAAAATGTAACAGAGTTATAAGAAGTAGTGGACAAATTCAAGGACTAGCTAGCAAGAGGGAACATCTTAATAACTAGGTTGGATAACAACTATTAGTGGTGAAACACATGTCAGGAGTACCTATAGGGGTATTTAATATCAAGCGCCAAATTTCAAGTCTAGTGTCATGTGTTATTTAAATGTCAGGTCTCAAATGTCAAGTTGTCAAGTCTAGTATCAAGTGGTCAAGTTCAAGTGTCAAGCTCAAGTCTAGTTCAAGTGTCAAGTTGTCAAGTTCAAGTCTAGTTCAAGTTATCAAGTTCAAGTCTAGTAGTGATTACTATCTAGGTAGCACGACATGCATCCATATTTTTACTACATGGTTGCTACAGTCAAACAGTTTCGTTTAGACCTAGTAATGGATTTTATAGGGCGGCATACTCAGGTATCAAGTATCAAGCAAGCCATGGTTCATGAATCGGAAATTAAATAACAAGTTCACGAAGCAAGTTCGCGAATCCACAAGCAAGTTCAAGAACCGCACAATGGGTTCAAGAATCAAACAAGTTCATGAGCCGAGTAACCGACTCCATGAATCGAACAAGATACAACAAGTTCATGAACCAAGTATTGGGAAACACGGGCCCCCTTCCGAGTACACTTATCTATATTGTCCACTCTATAGTCTTTCCCAAACCCCGGCTTGTTACACTTATTAACTCTTATCAAGCAAGCATACATATGTAAAATGTTGTAATTTAATTCTAGGAAAAATTGGGGATGTCCTATATGGTGTCCAGCAGCTACATATAAATTTGGGGTCAAACGCTCGCTGTTTACACAGCTAAATTAATTTGCGAAGTAAATATATACAGCAGTTTTGCAAAACTGCGTCTACTGACACAGCTGCAGTATAACTGCCATAACTCCTAGACCTTAACTCCAAATTCGAACATTTTGGAGTCTATCGATATCTACACATCCGGATCTACAATTTCTATTCAGGGCTCAGGGCCCAGATTCAAATGATAAAAGGGTCGAAACCGCAAAAGAATATTCAGACAGCAACACAGAAATAATTTACTAATGTAGATTTCATGGGAAAAAGTCATTTGGCGTCTAAGTTGTTAAGTAGCATAAATACATAATCATGGAGATCAAAACAGCAACTAATAAATGTTTTTCAAGTCATAATAGTTGCAAGTTCGTCAAGACAATAAATATATATGTGTCTACAAATTTTAGGGCTCCTTAATTTATATGTCTATGTTTTCATGTGTCCAAGGGTAAAAGAGTCCAATAATTATAAATTAATTACAAGAAAATTTTGTGACTCTTAGATTTGTCAATTTGGAGGTTCAAGATTGATCTACAATGATATTTCAAAGAGGAGTCACAATCTAACTATTTGTAGTATTTCAAGGGTGCTTGTACTAGAACAATAAAAATGTACAAGGATACTTGCCTTATTTTGACGAGGACTAGATCCGCTTGTAGAAGCAATTTGGGTAGAAAAATCCCGGGAGAAGTCCTCAAAAAGCGCGTGCTAGAAAATAACCGAAGATCGAGTTTTCCCTGCACACAGGATCAGCCAGAACAGCAAACGGCGAGCGGATCTGGTGCGGCACGAACACGGGACAGCAACAGCAGCGAATCAGAGGGCTCGAACGCAGCGGATCTGCGCCAGAACACGGGACAGCAAATCTGGATCCACTGTGGGCGAACACGAAACAGCGATCACAGGTACGAATCTTGGCACGATCCAATGGCTGAGCTTCAATCCCGCCTTTTCCTCCTTCTTCTTCGTTCGTTCTCTTCTTCGTCACAGTCACGGAAGGCGACGACAGCGGTGGGTGCTCCTCCGTTCGTGGGTTCGAGAGCAGGGGAGTGCGGAGGATGGTGGCAAGCTCTGTTCTCGAGTTCGAACAGAGGAGGTCCAATGGCAGGGGCTCGGGGTCTGGTCGCCGAGGAATTTCGACACAGGAGAGGCGGCGACGGAGGTCGAGGTGAGGTCGGAGTATGGTTAATGGCGAAAGTTGGGTATGTTCGAAGGTGGGTTCGGAGTTTGGTTCGATGGATGGGGAGATGGTTGGTTCGATGGCGATGGAGTTGCTGTGGTGCCGAGGGGTTGACGAAAGTGACGATGAGGGAGCGGCCGAAGGCGAGGCGAATTGGGTATGGGCGATGCGAAAACGGAGGAGAAGGAACGGGACGAAGATGGAGAAGAGCGGCGGGGTAGTTTTTAGGTTAAAACAGTAGGGGGTAGGGTTAGGGGTTTATATAATAGGGTTTGCGGGTTTGCGGGTTCGTGGGTTTTGGGTATCCGTTTCAAAAAGAGCCCAACAGAAGAAATGGTCAAAATGCACAAAAATGGGGATTAGAGTGTTAAATGGGAAGAATCGGTCCATTTCTCATGAAGAACGATACAAATGGCACACAATTGAATTTGATAAAATGACCAAAAATTGAGTCGAAACAAAAATAACGATTTTATTTGAACAGAACAAAATACAGAATCTCAAATAGGTAAAAGAGTACAATTGAGAAAAATACAGTATAAAAATATAAATACGGGGAAATAGGAGTTACAAATCCAACCCACCTTACACAAAAATTTCGTCCTCGAAATTTGCTTAGACGGTACATTGGACAGGGTAAAAGCAATTTAGGAGAGGGTAACAAATAGGGATCCCAAAAGAAAAGTCAATTTGGTGGTAACAAAAATAAGAAGGGAGTGGATAACAACGATGTCGAAAGGAATGCATAAAAGAGAATAGACGGTATCAAAAGGAAGGAACAACACGAGATAGTAAAGCAAGATAAGAAGTCGGCAGAACTGAAATCAGAGAGGGAAAGGACCGGGTAGAATCAACCATTCAGTGAATCAACAGATGGGGATGAAAACAAGGAACAGAGAGGGAAGCAACAATACTAAGGACTAGTCGCAACAGGGGGATCCCGGGACCTGTGGGTTATGGGCCCACCACGCTTCCGCTGCGATACACTGATGGTGACGTTCCAAGCTACAGACATGTCGTTGTAGACCACGTGACACCAGGCGACGAACTGAGCAGAAAGATAAGACTGAGACACTAGGATCGAGGGGAGTATGGGCTCCAAATAGAGATAAACAATAATTCAAAATGGATATAAGGCTTGAGCTCCAATTTTCATAATTAAAGATAGAATACATATCAAAACTAACGGCTTTTGATAGAAATAATAACACAACAAATATCAATAATAATAATATCAATAGTAATGGAATAATAATAACAATAAATAAAAATAGATATACCAATGATAATAATAAAATTAGTAATAATAGTAACAAAATAATAATAATTATTATAATAATAACGGAAATCAAAATCTTCATAATCATACAGGTAATAATAACATGATAAAAATATCAACAATATTAGTAATAACGATAACACATACATGACATAATAGAATTCAACACACACATGAAAATAATGCAATAATAATATTAATGATAGCATTAAAAATAATATCAATAATGGTAATAAATAATATGATAATAGCAATAATAACAATAATATCAATAGAGTAACAGTAATAATAATAAAAATAATAACAGTAATAAAGGTGATAAAAACGATAATAATAACATCAATTGAAATGACAGTAATATTAATAACACCAATAATAACGGAAATATTTTTTTTTGCCATCAGTTTCATTATATAAGTAACGAGTCTTGAAAAACCAATTAGTAATAGGTAGAAAATCTTGCCTCCTTAACATCAAGTTGCATATTTGCCTTTCACGACATCAGGTTTCAAATTGACATCCAAATATTCGGCTGCACATTTTGCCTCGCCGACATCCGGTTGCAATTTGCCTCCATTGACATCGAGTTGCATATTTGCCATCTCGACATTAGGTTGCACCGAAGTAGTGAACGTATATAAAATTGAGCATGCTCAGGCTCAAAACAAATTACTACTAATAATAATAGTAACGATAAAAGTAATAGTATCAATAACAATAATAATAATAAAATATCGATACTAATAACAATGATAATAACAATGATCATAAGAGTAATAATAACAGTAATCGCAAAAAGAATGATAATAATAATAATGATGCTAGCAATAATATTAAAATATCAACAACACTAGTAAAAATAATAATGCAAGACAAGATATAGTTTGGATCCAACATTTTTGTGGAAGTAATTTAATATTAACAATAGTAATAAAATAATGAAAACAACCATAAAATTATCAATAGTAGTAGCAATAATAATAATACTAGTAATGATAATGTAAATAACAGTAATAATAATAGTCGTAGTAATAATAGCATTGTACAACAAAATAAGAATTTGTCTTATCAAAATACTCCAGTGGAAATATATAGTCGATCAAGAATGAAAAGTGAAGTTAAAATACACCATTGTTCGAAATAACAAAATCTTTGTCGAGAAACATTTTTTATAGAAGATCGAAAATAAATATAACAATTGGTAATCGAAATATAGAAAGTATTCGGAAAAATAATTATAAAGAGAAAAATAAGTAGGAGAAAATGAAGCTACATCCTATAAGGAGTTAAAGAGAATGATGACTAGAAGGGACAAAGGAAAATTAAGGAATTGAATATGAAGGAAGGAGGACGAGGGCAAAATCGGAATTGAAGAGAATACAGCAAGGGAAGAAATAACCAACATGATACTCAATATGAATCAACAAATAAAAATGAATGCAAGGCAGGGAAAGCAACGAACGACACACGAGTTGAAATAAGAAGGAATTGTCGAGGCAAGCAGAAGATAAGAGATCGCTTGCACTGGAATCAAAAGAACATGGGCACAGAAGAATAAATTGTACCCAATAAGGACTCAATAAATCACGATGACTATAAGAGAAGGAAGCAATGAATCAAAGAATTGAATATGAAGGGATCAAATGAATGGGATAAGACTTGTGTCCAGACCGAGTTGACTATTAAATTATTCATGTGGTTGCATGGCTTGTTTAATGTGGAGTTAATCCTGACTGAGTCAAGCCTGTCTAATGTATTAGTCAATCTAACACATTAGCCAAACCTGAGCTCTGATACCACTAAAAACCTTGTCACGCCCCGCTTCCCAAAAATATAGAATACGAGCACGTGACGAAGTCCAGCGAATGATTTTTACATCATCCATAAGCTGTAGGATCGACTCAGCATCATAACAAGAATATAACCTGATTTATATGTAACCAAGCATGCATGAATAATTATTTAAGCAACAGAAACAATTTAAATAAATGATAATATTCAAATAGTTCTCATACCTGGATCAAGTGTAAACTCGGAAACAAGTCTTAAACAGCAGAAGAAATAAATACCTTAAGGAAAGCAACTATTTAAACAAGTCCTTGCTCCAAACAAAACCTGAAATGTCTGCTCGCAAATTCCAGCAGGTAGCTCGTCTCCAAAATCTGTTTAATAAATATAAACAGAGAAACAAAGGGGGAACAAGAGAAAATGCCCTTAGTGCAAGCTAGGGCCACAAATAGTGAAAACAAGTACAAGTAAGGGGAACAAGAATTGGAATTCAAAATGTAACAGAGTTATAAGAAGTAGTAGACAAATTCAAGGACTAGCTAGCAAGAGGGAACATCTTAATAACTAGGTTGGATAACAACTATTAGTGGTGAAACACATGTCAGGAGTACCTATAGGGGTATTTAATATCAAGCGCCAAATCTCAAGTCTAGTGTCATGTGTTATTTAAATGTCAGGTCCCAAATGTCAAGTTGTCAAGTCTAGTATCAAGTGGTCAAGTTCAAGTGTCAAGCTCAAGTCTAGTTCAAGTGTCAAGTTGTCAAGTTCAAGTCTAGTTCAAGTTATCAAGTTCAAGTCTAGTAGTGATTACTATCTAGGTAGCACGACATGCATCCATATTTTTACTACATGGTTGCTACAGTCAAACAGTTTCGTTTAGACCTAGTAATGGATTTTATAGGGCGGCATACTCAGGTATCAAGTATCAAGCAAGCCATGGTTCATGAATCGGAAATTAAATAACAAGTTCACGAAGTAAGTTCGCGAATCCACAAGCAAGTTCAAGAACCGCACAATGGGTTCAAGAATCAAACAAGTTCATGAGCCGAGTAACCGACTCCATGAATCGAACAAGATACAACAAGTTCATGAACCAAGTATTGGGAAACACGGGCCCCCTTCCGAGTACACTTATCTATATTGTCCACTCGATAGTCTTTCCCAAACCCCGGCTTGTTACACTTATTAACTCTTATCAAGCAAGCATACATATGTAAAATGTTGTAATTTAATTCTAGGAAAAATTGGGGATGTCCTATATGGTGTCCAGCAGCTACATATAAAATTTGGGGTCAAACGCTCGCTGTTTACACAGCTAAATTAATTTGCGAAGTAAATATATACAGCAGTTTTGCAAAACTGCGTCTACTGACACAGCTGCAGTATAACTGCCATAACTTCTAGACCGTAACTCCAAATTCGAACATTTTGCAGTCTATCGATATCTACACAACCGGATCTACAATTACTATTCAGTGCTCGGGCCCAGATTCAAATGATAAAAGGGTCGAAACCGCAAAAGAATATTCAGACAGCAACACAGAAATAATTTACTAATGTAGATTTCATGGGAAAAAGTCATTTGGCGTCTAATTTGTTAAGTAGCATAAATACATAATCATGGAGATCAAAACAGCAACTAATAAATGTTTTTCAAGTCATAATAGTTGCAAGTTCGTCAAGACAATAAATATATATGTGTCTACAAATTTTAGGGCTCCTTAATTTATATGTCTATGTTTTCATGTGTCCAAGGGTAAAAGAGTCCAATAATTATAAATTAATTACAAGGAAATTTTGTGACTCTTAGATTTGTCAATTTGGAGATTCAAGATTGATCTACAATGATATTTCAAAGAGGAGTCACAATCTAACTATTTGTAGTATTTCAAGGGTGCTTGTACTAGAACAATAAAAATGTACAAGGATACTTGCCTTAATTTGACGATGACTAGATCCGCTTGTAGAAGCAATTTGGGTAGAAAAATCCCGGAAGAAGTCCTCAAAAAGCGCGTGCTAAAAAATAACCGAAGATCGAGTTTTCCCTGCACACAGGATCAGCCAGAATAGCAAACGGCGAGCGGATCTGGTGCGGCACGAACACGGGACAGCAACAGCAGCGAATCAGAGGGCTCGAACGCAGCGGATCTGCGCCAGAACACGGGACAGCAAATCTGGATCCACTGTGGGCGAACACGAAACAGCAATCACAGGTACGAATCTTGGCGCGATCCAACGGCTGAGCTTCGATCCCGCCTTTTCCTCCTTCTTCTTCGTTCGTTCTCTTCTTCGTCGAACAGGGCGCGAGAGAGAGGGGACGCGACGCCGGCGATGGCTTCGATGTGGCGACGCGGCGGCGTGACTGCGACAGTCACGGAAGGCGACGACGGCGGTGGGTGCTCCTCCGTTCGTGGGTTCGAGAGCAGGGGAGTGCGGAGGATGGTGGCAAGCTCTGTTCTCGAGTTCGAACAGAGGAGGTCCAATGGCAGGGGCTCGTGGTCTGGTCGCCGAGGAATTTCGACACAGGTTAGGCGTCGACGGAGGTCGAGGTGAGGTCGGAGTATGGTTAATGGCGAAAGTTGGGTTTGTTCGAAGGTGGGTTCGGAGTTTGGTTCGATGGATGGGGAGATGGTTGGTTCGATGGCGATGGAGTTGCTGTGGTGCCGAGGGGTTGACGAAAGTGACGATGAGGGAGCGGCCGAAGGCGAGGCGAATTGGGTATGGGCGATGCGAAAACGGAGGAGAAGGAACGGGACGAAGATGGAGAAGAGCGGCGGGGTAGTTTTTAGGTTAAAACAGTAGGGGGTAGGGTTAGGGGTTTATATAATAGGGTTTGCGGGTTTGCGGGTTCGTGGGTTTTGGGTATCCGTTTCAAAAAGAGCCCAACAGAGGAAATGGTCAAAATGCACAAAAATGGGGATTAGTGTGTTAAATGGGAAGAATCGGTCCATTTCTCATGAAGAACGATACAAATGGCACACAATTGAATTTGATAAAATGACCAAAATTGAGTCGAAACAAAAATAACGATTTTATTTGAACAGAACAAAATACGGAATCTCAAATAGGTAAAAGAGTACAATTGAGAAAAATACAGTATAAAAATATAAATACGGGGAAACAGGAGTTACACATCAAGCATGCATTCTGTGGCAATTCAGCCTCCTTCATGGCACACGATCCTCTTGCAGTCAGCAAACACCCCACAAGCGCGGCTAAAGTCCGATCATTACTGAGTAGTGCCCACGCTATGTCTTGACTCATCAGCATGCATTATGTGGCTCACACCCGCACCGTAAACTCTAGTTCTCATACTCGTGTTTTTCTCTCACTTTCATCACGTCTTCACTATGTACTAATGCTTAGTTTTTATTAGAATCATGAACAAAATCAAAGCTCTAGAGTTAGCCTCTCCACTAAACCGGACTTATTCATTCATTCAAACATGACCAACCTTGGTCTTCCATTTCAAATTTCATTTCATTTCTTTCTAATTGCCGGGGGAGACTTAGCTACTCATTTGTTTCAATTCCAATTCACAATTTCCAAAATTGAGCGTTTCCAGCTCTTAAGTTCATCTTCATAATCACAACAGATTTTTTTTTTTTCTTTTCAATAGCTTGATTTCTAAATTTATTCATGAGTCCATAATCATACATGGAATTATATATTTCATCAAATATCAATTTCACATTTAAACCACATCACTAATGAATATTCACATTTCCAAATTTTCACACTATTCTCCAATGAGAATAATTCACATCACATCACTACATATAATTTCTATCTTTATTACACTTCTTTTCTAACATTTTATTTCAAGCCCTTTTGCAAAGTGTAATTTTTCATAACATACAAGTTTAAATCCATAGTTCTAAATTATACATTTATTCTCAAAACATACCCCATTTCATCCCAAATTAATTTTCATAAATCCCACATATTTTTAGGGTATTAGTCATATTTTTTCCATAATTTTTTAATCATTAAAAATCCCAAAAAAATTATTTTTTCCACAACATAATCACAAGCCGAGACCAAGGATCGAACCAGCGACCACAGGGAACCCGACCGAAGGCATAGACCACTAGGCCGAAGGTTCTAGGCGGTATAAAGAAGGCTGAGAGCATTAAATGCTCTCGGCTACAGTTGTTTTTATTTTTAAAAATATGAAACAAAAGTATGGTGACAAGGGGATTCGAACCAGCAACCTGAGACCCGAAACCTACTGTAGCGAATAGAAGCATCCCAACCACTTGAGCTATGCGCTCAGGTTGTCAATAGTTCAACCCGAAGTCTATTTAAATTAATACTCTCTGTTTAGTAAACATTTCGATGTTCAACAAGCTCTCATTTCATTTTGCTTTTATAAAATTTGCTGTAAATTTCCAGATTGGCTATTCTCAACATAAATTATACTCCAGTATAATAAAAATATTTTTTTCAATAATTAAACATATATCTACCATACAATTTGGTTAAATTGTAAGTTACCACTACGACATTTTCTTTTTCAACATTTCTCATCAAATTTAACAACACTAATCTTTTTATTAGCAATCAATCCTCTGTTTTTAATCATTTCCCAAACATACAATCTATATCTTAATTCATCCATCACAACATTATCACAAAAAGTCCATGTAAGCGCATAAAGCAATATTGCCAATCTACTAACTCTTGCATATAATTTCTAATGTTAATAATGAAGTTTTCTTTACACAATCCATAGCCATAATCATTTCGCACACAACTTGTATTTTAATAATAGAACCACATACAATTGCATATCAATATTTCAATCAATTACTAGGTCATTTTTCCAAATAAATGTGTACTCTTATTAGTCTTTTTCATGCATCATTCTTTCCATTCAAATCTAGCATGCATTCCTAATTAGAAATATAGAAAATTTACCCACCTTAATTGAAGAGACTACATTTAGCAACACCTCCTAAACTAATGTCCTTGCAAAGAACGATCCTCCTCCTTGATGCGCGCACACAAGCCTCCACAATTGCCAACCCGAGAGCTCCTAGTGCCGGCCTCCTCTTGTTGCAAGCACAAATCCCACACACAACTCAATCTTTTACTCACTTAATGAACTACTAGATAATGTATTTTAGACAATAGGTTTGGAGGAAATAATAAGCACAAGAATAACTAGGCTAGGGGGGGGGGGGGTATTTATACTAAAAATCTAGAAAAATGGAAGGCTAGGATTAACTTAGGAGTTAGAAGCAAATGGCTAAGATTTAAGGAGGAGTTACACTAACCACCCATGATCAAGTTACCACCCCACCATGACTCCACTCAAAATTTTTATTTTCCCTCCTAAGCTCCAAAACCGGCCTAGCACAAAGGTACAATTTGTACGTGTACGTGCAACGCACGTGCATGCATCTTGGTCTCCATTAAAAAAATTGTACATTATATTTTACATAAAAATAATCTTTAAAATGTATTCTACATTACAAGTTGTATTAAGAAATAAAATAGCTCATGGGCTTTAGTTTATGGGCCAAAATAATAATTATAAAAAGATAACCAATAATTTAGATTTGGGCTTTTAAAAAGAAAGGCTTTTTGTCTATTTGAAAAAGGGCTTTATATAAAAATAATTAAAGGGCACATATATAAATATCTATACCCATCATAATGAAAATAATTATAAGATTTAATTCTACCAAAAATATTGCACGTGCACACTACGTGCAAAGTAAATAATTTTCATTAAATGAAAATCGGGGCATTACAAAATCGGGGCATTAAATGAAAATAATTATAAGATTTAAATGAAAATCAGGGCATGAAAATCGGGGCATTCCTTAGAATAGTTCCGTCCCCGGAACTACAGTCAATAGTGGGAAACAAAATACAACACTCATAACAAGCACGAGAGGAAAAAAAAAATACAAAGATACAAAATACAAAATACAAATCAAGCAAAAAGCTCAGGATAATCCTTCAACATCCTCTCCTCAGACTCCCAAGTAGCCTCTTCAACCAAATGGTTTCTCCAGACTACCTTGACCATCGGTATCGTCTTATTCCTCAGGACTTTCTCTCGACGATCAACAATCTCGACAGGATACTCGATGTAATTAAGATCCAACTGCAAACCTTCCGGCACTTCAGGCAAATGATGACTCGGATCTGGAATATACCCTCTCAGCATAGACACATGAAAGACATTATGCACCTGAGATAACTCTTCCGGTAATTCAAGCTGCTAAGCAGTCTTCCCGATCCTTTTCAATATCTTGTACGGGCTTATAAACCTCGGGACTAACTTTCCGCCTTTGCCAAATCGAACCACACCCTTACTGGGTGATACTTTCAGAAAGACGAAGTCACCAACCTCAAACTCAAGGTCCCTTCTCCGGTTGTCTGTGTAGCTTTTCTGCTTGCTCTGAGCTTCTACCAACCTTTTCCCGATCAGATCAATCTTCTCAGAGGTTTGCTGCAGAAGCTCAGGCCCAAACAATTGACGCTCCCCAACTTCAAACCAACAAACAGGTGTTCTGCACTTCCTGCCATACAGAGCTTCGTACGGTGCCATCCCAATGCTAGTCTGAAAACTGTTGTTGTAGGCAAACTCTACCAAAGGCAAATGCCTTTCCCAACTGCCTCCAAAGTCTAGTACACAATGCCAAAGCATATCCTCAAGAATACGGTTGACTCTCTCGGTCTGCCCATCAGTTTGCGGATGAAAAACAGTGCTGAAATCCGTCTTGGTACCCAAAGCTGTCGGAAGACTCCTCCAGAAATGCGAAGTAAACCGAGCATCTCGATCAGACACGATATTTGACGGAACACCATGAAGCCGGACGATCTCGCCAACATACAACTCCGCTAACTTGTCCATCGAAGCAGTGAGTTTCATCTCCAAAAAGTGAGCAAACTTGGTTAGTCGATCGACTATAACCCAAATCACATCATTGCCTTTAGGACTCTTAGGCAATCTCGTAATGAAATCCATACTGATGTTATCCCACTTCCATTCCGGAATAGGTAACGGCTGTAATAGACCTCAGGGTCTCTGATTTTCGGCTTTGACTTGCTGACAAACCTCACACTTTGCCACAAATTCAGCCACATACCGCTTCAAACTTGACCACCAGAAATGCGGTTTGATGTCTCTGTACATCTTAGTACTTCTAGGATGTACCGACAAAAGAGTAGCATGCGCCTCCTGAAGAATACTCTTTTTCAGGTCTGCCTGATTCGGAACATACAGCCTCTCTCCAAACCACAACACTCCATCCTTGATTTAAAATCCGGGCAACCTGCCAACACTAACCTGCTCCTTCATCTCCAAGATATCAGCATCAACCTCCTGACTTGCAATGATCCTTGCATTCAAAGTAGGCTGAAGCCTCAACTGAGCTAAAGATGCTCCCAATCCTGGCAAGACAACCTCAATACCTGCTCGATCCAATTCCTCAATCAGATGCTTCTGAGTTGTAATCAAACTGGATAAACTGCTCTTGCGACTAAGTGCATTAGCAACAACATTAGCTTTCCCAGGATGATACTTGATCTCAGGTCGCATGTCCTCAAGCACTTCCAACCATCTTCGCTGCCTCAAATTCAGATCCTTCTGCTGATATATGTACTTCAAACTCTTGTGGTCCGTATACATGTTTAATTTCTCACCGTACACGTAGTGCCTCCATTGCTTCAGGGCAAAGATAATCGCAGCCAACTCCAGATCATGAGTCGGGTAATTCTTCTCATGCGGTCGTAGTTGCCTAGACCCATAAGCGATTACTCTTCCTTCTTGCATTAAGACACAACCAAGCCCACGATGTGAAGCATCGCTGTAAACATCATACTCAACACCTGCTCTAGGCAAAGCCAAAATAGGTGCAGTAGTCAGCTTCTCTTTCAACTCCTAAAAGCTTGCCTCACATTGCTCAGTCCACTTGAAGTTCATATTCTTCTTGGTCAGATCAGTAAGCGGCACGACTATCTGAGCATAACCTTGAATGAATCTCCTGTAGTATCCAGTCATTCCAAGAAAACTTCTGACTTCCTTCACTTTAGTAGGCCTAGCCCAATCTCTCACTGCCTCTATCTTCTGAGGGTCAGTTGCCACTCCCTCCTTAGAAAGGATGTGACCTAGGAATGCCACTTCAGATTTCCAGAAATCACACTTGGATAGCTTGGCATACAACTTCTGCTCTTCCAGCTTCTTCAAAACTGCTGCTAGATGCTCGGTGTGCTCCTCTTCTGACTTGGAGTACACGAGGATATCATCGATAAACACCACGACGAAAGAATTAATGAACGGCCTCAGAACTCTGTTCATCAAATCCATGAAGATTGCGGGTGCATTCGTCACTACAAATGGCATAACTAAGAATTCGTAATGCCCATGTCGAGTTCTAAATGCAGTTTTGTGGACATCTTCGGCTTTCACTCGAACTTGGTGATATCCTGATCGAAGATCTATTTTGGAGAAAACAGCTGCTCCTTGTAGACAATCGAACAAGTCATCAATTCGGGGAATAAGATACTTATTCTGAACAGTGACTTTATTCAGCTCTCGGTAATCGATGCACATTGTCATCGATCCATCCTTCTTCTTTATCAAAAGCACTGGTGCTCCCCAAGGTGACGCACTAGGTCGAATAAAGCCTTTCTCCAACAGTTCCTCAATCTGCCGTTTCACCTCATCCTGTTCCACTGGAGCCATCCTATACGGTGCCTTAGAAATGGGTGCACTTCCCGGTTGAACAGTGACGCTGAACTCTACATCAGGATGTGGGGGTTACCCAGGAAAATCATCCAAGAACACAGTCGGATAGTCCCGAACCACAGGAATTCCTTGCACTTCCACAGGAGTCTCTTCCTTGCGGATAGCTGCCACCAGCCTAGAACACTTCTTCTTCTCTTGGAAAGTGACTTCAGGTCCTCCTGGAGCCTTCACTGTTACCGTCTTGGTCTTGCACTCGATGCTTGCACTGTACACCGACATCCAATCAATGCCAATGATAACATCGACTTCCAAGATAGTCAGCTCGATCAGATCAATTCCGAAGATTCTGTTCCTAATCACAATCTCGCAATCCGCATAGTACCGATCAGTGGTTAAAGTTTTCCCTGATGGAGTAGCTACTGCTAAGATCTTGCTTGGAAAAATCTTCGATTCAACTCCCAACACTTTAGCAAATTTAGGAGACACAAAAGTATGAGAGGATCCAGTATCGAACAACACAACAACTTTCATTCCATATTCTGATGTAAAAGGTCCACCGAATTCGAAGTATGAAACATGATCTTTCAAATCAATATTTCCATTTCATTAAATTTCAAACTTTATACGTTCGAATTGAAAAAACATTTCTTAACATCAGAATGAAAATAGTAGAAGCTACAACAGTCTAACTCTTACGGTTCCTCTTCGCTTCTCGAAGTTCTTCCCGTAGTTCATCAACTTCTTCCTTCAGCACAACGGTCAGATTCTTCCTCTTCTCGAGTTCCCATACCCGATAACTGAGAACTGCAAAGTCGTCCTTACACTTTGCCAATTGAGCCTCCAATAATCCGACTCTCTCCCGCAGTGTTTCTACCTACCTCTGAAGAGATATCATAAGACCATTTGGAACCAGTTCTTCTTCTTCGTCAGAAGAGTCATCAGATAAATCCGGAGGTGGGGTGATCTCTCGGGATTCAGGCCATTCTTCTCCGTCAGAATCTGCTTGCCCTGGGTAGTACTCTTCCTCGGAATCTGCTTGTCCAGGATGGTACTCTTCCTCGATGATATGCCAGTCATCGTCTCCAGCAGGGTCAAAGTGATCAGCCATCTTAGAAATAGAGGGGAAGAAGCATAAGTCATAGAGCAACACAAATGTAAGTCACTTACATTTAAATCTCTAGACTCAAATACACACTCTAATGTCCACTTCTAGGGTGTCGTTCCTGATAAATTTGTACAAGTGTGAAGCGTGGCTCTGACACCACTCTGTAACGCCCCGAATTCCAAAATACACTGAATTTGAGATTCCACAGGATCTTTACACTCCATTTAGTACAATTTTACAAGGAATTTAAAACTTTTCACTTTACATCAGAGTTTACATGAAACTTTACACTTTACATTGCACAGCGGAAGTAAATTTACAACACTTAAATAAAGTACAACAACATTGAATAATCTTTAAGCATATGTTCCTCTTTAATCTTTATCATGTCATTTACCCTGCAATCAAAACTGTGGGTACGTCAGTTTATTCAACCGACGAACATTATATACGGCCATCCTCTCTATGCCGGAAATAGTATAACTCATTTTCCATATTCAATAAACACAAACTTGTCACATATCAAACTAAAGGGAATACCCTATTGATGTCGTGTCGTGATTGTGCACTTAGTCCTTAATGCAATTATTTATGTTACATGACACTAATGCACACTTGTTCGGATTCTATGCATCCCATACTACATAGGTCCGAGGGCAAGCCTCTTAATCGTTCTTCATCTTTGTAGGGTTTAATCCCTCATCATGCATTAATCTACTACTGTAACTACGGTGAGTATCCTAGATGATCTATGAGTACAAGCTCGTGTACAGAAAACCTGGAGGGGAATCCCATGCCATGTCTTGACTCATCAAGCATGCATTCTGTGGCAATTCAGCCTCCTTCATGGCACACGATCCTCTTGTAGTCACCAAACACCCCACAAGCGTGGCTAAAGTCCGATCATTACTGAGTAGTGTCCACGCCATGTCTTGACTCATCAAGCATGCATTCTGTGGCTCACACCCGCACCGTAAACTCTAGTTCTCATACTCGTGTTTTTTTCTCACTTTCATCACGTCTCCACTATGTACTAATCCTTAGTTTTTATTAGAATCATGAACAAAATCCAAGCTCTAGAGTTGGCCTCTCCACTAAACCGGACTTATTCATTCATTCAAACATGACCAACCTTGGTCTTCCATTTCAAATTTCATTTCATTTCTTTCCAATTGCCGGGGGAGACTTAGCTACTCTTTTGTTTCAATTCCAATTCACAATTTTCAAAATTGAGCGTTTCCAGCTCTTAAGTTCATCTTCATAATCACAACAGATTTTCTTTTTTTTTCAATAGCATGATTTCTAAATTTATTCATGAGTCCATAATCATACATGGAATTATATATTTCATCAAATATCAATTTCACATTTAAATCACATCAATAATGAATATTCACATTTCCAAATTTTCACACTATTCTCCAATGAGAATAATTCACATCACATCACTACATATAATTTCTATCTTTATTACACTTCTTTTCTAACATTTTATTTCAAGTCCTTTTGCAAAGTGCAATTTTTCATAACATACAAGTGTAAATCCATAGTTCTAAATTATACATTTATTCTCAAAACATACCCCATTTCATCCCAAATTAATTTTCATAAATCCCACATATTTTTAGGATAATAGTCATATTTTTTCCATAATTTTTTAATCATTAAAAATCCCAAAAAATTATTTTTCCCACAACATAATCACAAGCCGAGACCAAGGATCGAACCAGCGACTACAGGGAACCCAACCGAAGGCACAGACCACTAGGCTGAAGGTGCTAGGTGGTATAAAGAAGGCAGAGAGCATTAAATGCTCTCGGCTACAGTTGTTTTTATTTTTAAAAATATGAAACAAAAGTACAAGGGGATTCGAACCAGCAACCTGAGACCCGAAATCTACTGTAGCGAATAGAAGTATCCCAACCACTTGAGCTATGCGCTCAGGTTGTCAATAGTTCAACCCGAAGTCTATTTAAATTAATACTCTTTGTTTAGTAAACATTTCGATGTTCAACAAGCTCTCATTTCATTTTGCTTTTATAAAGTTTGTTGTAAATTTCCAGATTGGCTATTCTCAACATAAATTATACTCCAGTATAATAAAAATAATTTTTTCAATAATTAAACATATATGTACCATACAATTTGGTTAAATTGTATGTTACCACTACGACATTTTCTTTTTCAACATTTCTCATCAAATTTAACAACACTAATCTTTTTATTAGCAATCAATCCTCTGTTTTTAATCATTTCCCAAACATACAATCTATATCTTAATTCATCCATCACAACATTATCACAAAAAGTCCATTTAAGCGCATAAAGCAATATTGCCAATCTACTAACTCTTGCATATAATTTTTAAAGTTAATAATAAAGTTTTCTTTACACAA
Organism: Hemerocallis citrina; assembly: GCA_017893485.1. Classification (NCBI taxonomy): domain Eukaryota; kingdom Viridiplantae; phylum Streptophyta; class Magnoliopsida; order Asparagales; family Asphodelaceae; genus Hemerocallis; species Hemerocallis citrina. The sequence goes on from CM030359.1 coordinate 78,910,329, forward strand.
TCCATAGCCATAATCATTTCGCACACAACTTGTATTTTAATAATAGAACCACATACAATTGCATATCAATATTTCAATCAATTACTAGGTCATTTTTCCAATTAAATGTGTACTCTTATTAGTCTTTTTCATGCATCATTCTTTCCATTCAAATCTAGCATGCATTTCTAATTAGAAATGTAGAAAATTTACCCACCTTAATTGGAGAGACTACACTTAGCAACACCTCCTAAACTAATGTCATTGCAAAGAATGATCCTCCTCCTTGATGCGCGCACACAAGCCTCCACAATTGCCAACCCGAGAGCTCCTAGTGTCGGCCTCCTCTTGTTGCAAGCACAAATCTCACACACAACTCAATCTTTTACTCACTTAATAAACTATTAGATAATGTATTTAGACTATAGGTTTTGAGGAAATAATAAGCACAAGAATAACTAGGCTAGGGGGGGGGGGTATTTATACTAAAAATCTAGGAAAATGGAAGGCTAGGATTTAACTTAGGAGTTAGAAGCAAATGGCTAAGATTTAAGGAGGAGTTACACTAACCACCCATGATCAAGTAACCACCACCACCATGACTCCACTCAAAATTTTGATTTTCCCTCCTAAGCTCCAAAACCGGCCTAGCACAAAGGTGCAATTTGCACGTGTACGTGCAACGCACGTGCATGCATCTTGGTCTCCATTAAAAAAATTGTACATTATATTTTACATAAAAATTATCTTTAAAATGCGCGAGTGAGTTTGTGAGTTGTTCTTTGTATTTGTACCGACGTTCATTGAGTTGTAAGCAATGAGTAACAATAATAGCATTCGTTTTCTCGAACCTTGACTGTCTCGGTTGCCGAGAGTGGCCGGTGTGTCTGCTACGAAGGGTCGCCACTAACGCGACTGCATCACTAACGGCGACGTTTCGCATTCCCATGAGTATTTATCCCAAGACGCTACAGTATTGGGCAGTATTTTTTAACACAACCTTTTTCTTTGCAGCTCCAAGGAAAAGCCTTCCTTAGTTTTTCTTAAATTATTTTTATTTTGCCCCAAATCTACATTACAATTTGTGTTAAAAAATAAAATAGCTCATGGGCTTTAGTTTATGGGCCAAAATAATAATTATAAAAAGATAACCAATAATTTAGATTTGGGCTTTTAAAAAGGAAGGCTTTTTGTTTATTTGAAAAAGGGCTTTATATAAAAATAATTAAAGAGCACATATATAAATATCTATACCCATCATAATGAAAATAATTATAAGATTTAATTCTACCAAAAATATTGCACGTGCACACTACGTGCAAAATAAATAATTTTCATTAAATGAAAATCGGGGCATTACAGGAATAGTTGTTTGACCATCTTCATTTGGTGTTTCTACCCATTTTGAAGAACCGCAGACTTCGCAATTCTCGAGACTCTCATTCTTCTCCTGAAAACCATACAATTATTTGGACATGCTGCTATCTTCTCATAGCCTAGATCAAAAGACTTTAGGAATTTTTTAATTGTATGGGAGGAGTTTAGAATACAAATTTCTAGAAATGCTTCATTCAACAGTTCAAGTTGCATATTGAAGGACTTAGCCAACCAACCATTTAAACATTTGATCTGAAATAGTCTGACAATGAATGAGAACATAGAGAATTTGGTTTAATCATGATACAAAGGAGTACTAGCATATTCGATCAACTTAGTGAAGGATTCGTACTGTTTATTCATTTCAGGACCGGGGCCGGGCATTTCCTCATCCACCCCCCCACCAATGTATGAAGTTTCGGACTCATTGTGAACTTAGGTTGTTGGATTGTTGGTGTGGAATGAAACATTATGCATCCCCAAGGCATCCTGCACCAAAGCATGCATCTCATCGGGAACACTTAAGTCATCGTTCACTAAGGGCCTATCTTCATTTTCTAATACAACCAGACAAACAGGAGCTGACGTATGACCCTATCCATGACAAAACCACCATGTGTATCCTTGAAGAAAACTATTGACAACCAAATGTGTCTTTATTATATCACATGTCCTCAAATTATAATTTGTACACCGGAGGCATGAACAAAGAATTAAGTTGGGATCACGAGAATTTCGTTTGGCGAAGATAATAAAATCTTTAACACCATCTTGGTACTTCTTGGATAATCGTGGTTTACTAATCCAACTTCTATCCATTATAACAATAACACCCAATCTGAAATTTAAGTTTAATACATTAAATAGTATACGATTGAGAAGACATTTTTCTAATTAATTTCATATTTTTAAAAACATTTCCTAGTTGATTTTCGTGTATCTTACACATGTCAACCATTTTAGATAAATTTCATTTGTATTAGAAGCCTATCAACAAAATTAACTCCATAACAAATAAATTTCAACAAAAAAAACTCTATTCATAGAACCCTAAAATCCGGTTTTAATTAATATATGTAACTCCAATTAAACATAACACATCAAGATCATTCAACACTTTCAAACATTAAACTTTTTTGACATATCACCTAAAAAATGTTACTATATTCATGGAACTCTTAAATCTCTAATTAAGGTCCTAAAACAAATTTGTGGCAATTGATCAAACACCTTGTGTTTGAGTCTAATATAGATTCAAATATAGTCTCCGTTAATTTGTTTTTCCATTTAAGGAGATGATGATGGTGAAGGGTATTTGCCGTTGAGAGGATTAGGGCAAATATCGAGGGTGCCGTGCGGTCAATATGATAACAAGAAGAACAAGAAGCCGCTTTATTTATTTGGTTCATGACTAATTATTAGTAAAAAAACATACTTAGCACGATAATAACCTTCATATTTAGCACATGATAAACAATTAAAACCAATGAGAATAATAAAGTTTTATACCACTCAACTACCAAGTTGTCGACGGTGGGGAAACGGAAGAGGACTGAGGGGGGCGACGGCAGGGGCTACGAAAACGGAGACGGCGCTAGCGGGGGTTACGGAGAATGAGACGGCGATGTCTGGAGCTACGGAGACGGTGACGGCGTGAATAGAAAGAACCGGGAGTTTTTTTGGGGGGGGGGAGAAAGAGTGACGATCGATGACGGAGATGCGGGGACGGCGACTGGAGTGGCTACGACGGGGGAGGAGACATCGACAATGGCAATGAAGGGAAGGAGAGGAAGGTGGCGCTATCGGCGGTAGATTTTAGCACGAAAAAAAAATTGCCGCCGAAATTTAGAGAGAGAGAGTGACAGCGAATCGTTAGGGTTCGACTGGGTTGGGGATTTTATCCCTTTCCCTACGGCGGCATTTTTAATAAAAACGACATCGTATGGTACGGTATTATTGTATTTTATATTAGGCAATCAATACCCCGGCGTTTATGTAAAAAATGCCGCTGTAGATTATCCTATGGAGGCATTTATTATAAAACGCCGGCGTATATCGGTAGGATTTTTAGCACAATTCCAGGTCCGACTCTACCCCAGCGCGACATAGGAAACGCCAGGTTATATATGCCGCGGTAGCTTATAAATGTTGTAGTGTTATTAGTCAGAAAAGACAGTTGGGGAGTTGGCTAGCCCATGGCGATTTGGGCGTTGGGTGTGCTGGGTTCAAGCCCGGGTGAAGCTAGTTTTGTATTCTTTGAGTTTTTTTTTCATCCTATTTAAAGCCTTGTTTTGTTTCTTTTGAGTTTGTTTTAGTTTTAAAGCTTTTATTTTATACTTTTGAGTTTTATTTTAGTTTTAAAGCTTTTAAAATAAAAAGAAAAAAATGTGTTGGGTGGAAAATTAATTTAATAAATTATAAGGTTATAGATTATTGATTCTAAGACTTCAATTTTTGAGAATTTGGTTTCAAATTTCTGGTTCAAATTTCATAAATTTCGGTTTTGTTTATACATCTTAGAATGTGTACATCGACGATTTTGGTTAGTTGTTATTTTAGATTTTTGTTAATTTAATTATTCATATTTCAGATTTTTCATCTTGTGTCTCAAATTTGTATGATAGATCGGGTATGTGAATATTTCAAATATGGTAGGATGTTGTTCAAACTTTAAGGGTTATAATTTCAGTTTTCGAATTTCATAATTTCATATTTTAACAAGTATAATTTCAGATTTTGGGGAACATATAATTTCATATTCTGAGTATAATTAAATTTCAGATATGGGTTGATTAAATATAGTCATTTTAGAATAGTTTAAACTGGTTGTAAACGAATTCAAGGAATTAAAAGAAAAATTGTGTTCAATTTTGGGTTATGTAACTGTAGAGGTTGAGTGGGACCCTAGTGTGCTGGCAAATTTGAGATTTTGAGAAGCTTGCCAGTGGGGCCTTGGTTCCTGGTTTTGTAGAGTTAAGTCTGGTTGGGTACATCAACTCTTGGGGGGACTGTAATTTGAATAATAATAATAAACATAGGGACAGGCACTAGTTGGATTTGTGATGAAATAAAAGGAAACATGGATAGGGGGCCACATATAATCTGCGGTGTGAGATAATTTCTGGAATTATCGAGGTGTGAGTGAAATAGTCTCCGGAATTACCTGTTGTGTGGGATTGATCTCCGGAATTATCGGGATCGAGGCGACACTCATGGGATATTCCTGTGATGAAGTACCATTTGGCTTGCAGTGTGGGTTTCAATTTCCGGAATTATTGGGGTGTGAGGGAGTGTACCCAAATCACTTGTGGTGGAAAGTTGATTCTCAAGAATTATCGAGCATGGCACTAAAGGGCAGTGCTAAGGCTTAAGAAAAAGTGACGGGTGGCTCGCGAGATAGAGCTAGAAGGCGATTGAATCAAAGTCATCGATATGCTCATTCTCGACGAGGAGAATGCCTATCAGAAGGCTCTCGCGCATGTCACCACTTCCATCCCGACATCGATCTCACGGATTCTCGTTCGACATGGAGATCGAAGGCCTCCCCCTACGCCCAAGGAAATCCCTTCGGAAGGTGAGGGGGACCAAAAGGCCGATGCTGAGGGCTCGGTCCCTCCAACCACCAACGTTGCCACCGATGCTGCTGTCGAGGTGCACTCCCCTGAGGAGTACATTGTTTTTTAGTTCTTTCCTTCATTTTATTCACCTATTGTGGACTGGCCACCCCCTTGTACTATTTCTTTATTTTCAATGAGAAATATTTTGAAATTTTAGTATGACCTTTTTTTAGCTCTTATTTTGCATGACTTTGTCCGACCCTTAAGACTTGAACTATTTTTTTATCTAGATCATGAGATTCGAGCATCGGGAGGCCGAAATTTAACTACTTTCGCAGCAAGTTGCAACGAGTGGAAAGTACCATCGTTTGGCTTCCAAAATAGGCTAGAGATAGGGCAGGGGCATTCTCTTATCACATCTGGAGATCGCAAAGTGTCGTGTATGAACTTTCACGCCTGAAGGAGGTGATTCCTGACCCGAGTTTGGCTTTAGTCGAGGCCAAGGGAGACGCTCCTAATGGGTCAAAAGAGGAGAGATCTGTGAAAGCTAAATAGTCTTCAGAATCCATTCTGAGGCAAATGCAAGTGGAGAATGACTTCGAGATAAACTGTTTGAAAGTGAAGTTTGGAGAATCAGATTTTTCGAGTCCCTTCAGGAGTTTGTTCTCGAGGTGGGCTCCTTACCTGGGGACTTGTTCCAAATTAATGGCCCCTGGTGATGCCCAAAGTGGGGTTGCCGGACCATCCAGTGCGGCTAGTGTTCACGAGGGCCCTGACCCGTCGAGGGTAGAAACTCGTTCCGTTGGTGTGGATATTGTGAGCTTTAATCCAACTGTCATTGAGAGAAACTTCTAGGGTCGTCCCCTTGAGCATTGTACCTATATTAGTTATGTATGTTGGGTTTGTAATTTTAATATGTAACTCTTATTTTGTTGCAATAAAAATCTTTTTGTCCAATTTGTCAATTTGCACAAACTGTGAGAACTTTCTTTTCTTGGGGCTCAAATGATAGTCCCAGGGACGAGGCCGAGGATAATCCGAACCTCTTTGTTAGTTATGCTCTGTGTCATTTTTGTGAGCGCCTCAAATGATAGTCCGATGAGGCAAAAGAGAGTCCGAACCTCTTACAAGTTGGCGATACATGCCATTTTTGCGAACGCCTTGGATCATAATCAGAGGGACGAGGGAGAGAAGGGTTCAAATCTCTTTGAAATTTGCATTTCGTGCCCACTTTGGAGGGTGTCTCAGGTGACGATCCGAGGGACGAGGCCAAGGAGAATTTGAATTGTTTAGAAAGTTGACGCTTTGTGCAACTTTCTTGCATGTGGGTCACGTGCGGTCTCTTGGGTTGCCTGCATGTGGAGGGTTGTGATTTGGCCACATGTGGGTTGTGGTTAATGAGGAGTTTTCTCCCTTTATATATATCTCTTATCTCACATTCATTCCCCCACTTTGCTATATTTCTAAAAAACTTAGAACTTCTCACTCCAGCGCGTTCTCCCATTTTCTGGAAATTTCTTCAACGAGATCACAACAGCTTTTATGGTGGGTAAACAGAACTCTTTTAATTATGACTAGGGTCCTGTCAGGTGTGTCCGCCTCCGTCTCTGGTCGGGATGCTGTCTTAGGTCTCCCTTAGATAGCACCTTAGTGTTTGGTAAGTTCAGACATCACTAAAGAAAGGGAGCCCCTGGCACTAGTAGTGAGTTGGAAGCATCGAATGGGGCCTGTCATTGGGCCATCCTTGTTCATAGGGAGCCCGATGATCTAAAGGATTAAGCCAAATTTGGTATCAAGCCTTTGATACCAGGACCGTGGATGGAAGTTGACGACTTGGCCATCTCCTTAGCGGGAACCGACCTTCCCCAACTTCGAAGCATGTATTCAATCCCTCTGAGATACAAGCTTATGCTTCCGAGTTTGGGCTTCCGACCGATAGACTATATTATGGGTTGGTATTGCATGTTCCCCGTGGATGCATTCATCTCAGGGCTTGGACTTCCGATGCATCCTGTTATTAAGATGGTGCTTAATTGGGTTGGCATCAGAGCGATGCAGCTCGATCTGAATTCTTTGAGGCATATGGTCAGCTTCATTCTGCTGTGTGAGATGGCGGGAATCCCTCTGAAGCTTGAGCACTTCAGCTTCTGCCTAGGTTTGTGCAAGGTTCACAAAAGCGGTAGTTGGTGTTTCCTTTCACCGAGGACTGATCGAAAGGTTATTATTGGTCATCCGCATTCCATTAAGGGATGCAATTCCAAGTTCTTGGTCATTCAAAGCCTGAAGTCGTGGTGTACAAGGTATCCTAGCATCTGCCCCCAAGGGAGGGTGATTACCCTTTTGAGGAAGCAGAGGAACATGACGTTTTTTTTCTAAGGGCAATATCGAATGGTCGTCAGTGTCAGAGAGGTGGTTGCTGCAGTGCGGACTAAGCCCGGCCGACCCTAGTATGTCCATTTCTCTTTGTCGTTTATTGTTATTCCCGTTTGACTTTTAGTCTATTTTCCCAGGAATGTCGACTGCCGAGATTCTCTTAGAGCGTCGGGCGACCTTAAAGGCAAAAAAACACTCCTCCGATCCTTCGGCATCCGAGGGGCATCCGACAAAGAGGGTGAAGTCATCGGAAAACTGCCGAGAGGACAAAGACGGTGACGAAGACTCCAACTTCCTCACTGAAAACTATCGCCGCCTTTGCGAAGTTGCCCTCGGTTGTGAAGGCATGGGTACCCACATGGTCCATCAAAGAAACAAACTCAGAAGGTCACCGAACACCTTTCCACTCCCAGCTACAAGGTGACTCAGAAGAAGGAGTTAAGGAAATTTACGTCAGGTGGGCGCAGACCACCATTCTGGAAAATGCATTTTAGGTTGCCGGAACTCCATAGTATCAGGAAGTTGGTTGTTTGCTGAAGATCGTTTGTATTTCCTGTAGGCGACCCTCAATGGAGCTGAGCTGAAGAGGAGGTGCAATGCACTTCTGAGGCGGGTACAACTGGCCAAAGCAAGCCCAAAGGAGATCATGGGAGGAACAATGATCTTCGGCAGAGGTTAAGGGAGCTGAAAGCGGAGATCGCGATGGAGAAGCTTGCTCAGGAGGAGCTATCGAAGGAGAAGGCAGAGCTGGCGAAAGAGAAGCTGACCTAAGAGGCGAGTGATAAGGAACTGGTGGCCGGTTGGGAGGTTGCCATCAACCGCGTCATCCTCGCCCAGGACAAGGGTTACAACCTCGCCCTCGAGCATGTCCGGCAGAAGTACGAGGGTCTCGACTTTGAAGGCTTCTCCGACGAGATGCAACTAGACGACTAGCCTCAGAGTCCCAGGGATGAGCCTATGGAAGAGCGTATTTTGTTTCCCGGGCCTAAGGGCCCTATGGCTCATGCCGAGGCCGCCTTCGCAGATGTCGTGAACGGAAATATGCCTCCCTCTCCTAGGCGGTAGCATACTTAGGAATTTTTAATTCTTAGTTTTCTTTGTGTTTTTGCCTAATCCCAGACTGGCCACCACCTCATTTATTTAGATATTGGAATAAATGGGGTAAATTTGAGCCGAATGTCTTATGTATAACACCTTTTTTAGCGCATAGTAGTTTTTGTGCTCGTGGGTTTTGAGCAAAATCTTCGACCCTCTGATTTACTTCTACATGTGATTTTTTTAGAGCCTCGATAAGCAATCGGAAAGGCAAATTTTTATGCGGAATTGTACCTCTTTAGGAGTTTGTGTTAGGAGGAATTCGACCATCCCCTCAAGTGGCATTTTGTGACACTTTTGTGAGTGCCTCGAATGACAATTTGAGGTTCAAGGATGAGGAGAATCCGAATCTCTTCACAAGTGGCATTTTGTGCCACTTTTGTGAGTGCCTCGAATGAAAATCTGGGGGCCAATGTAACCCCTGTTTTCATTAATACGTATTTTCAAAGTATTTTTCCCTATTTAAATACTCAGTATCTCTTAACTATTTTTCTCTAATAGATTTCGTTAATTAAACTATTTTATGAACTCAATTGTATATTATAAGCCCAAGTTTACATTATTAATTTTATTAAATGTAGCCCAATTGTTTAGCCCAATATCTAAATTATTTTATTTAACATTTTTAGCCCATTATTAAAGCTCAAACTCAAGCCCACCTCCTATTGGACTCTAACCCTAAACCCAAACCCACAAACCCATACACTCACAAGTATACAAATTTCTTCACTTTTCTCCACTCTTCCCACATTCCCCGTAACCACATCCCCACTTTCTCTAACTACCCACAACTTTAAATATTATTTTATTAAAAACCTACCATTACTCTCTCTCTCCCTCCCGTTATTCCATCTCTCCCTCTCCTGTTTAACAAAATGAAACCAACCAAAACAAACAACCCGAAACCAATTCCCCATCTTCTTCCTTCTCCATCGCAACTCCCCTTCCTCCCCCTCACCAAAACCGTCGAACCCAATACCTCTACACCCCGTCACCTTCGCCTCCACCGTCGTCTCCTCCATCCTCATCTCCACGACCACCACCCATCTCGCCATCCCCAACTCCTTCGACTCGCCACACCCAACTCCCGACCCAATCCTTCTCCGCCATTACCACCTTCAACCTCGCAAACTAGTCGCCATTACCCAACCCCAATTAACCTCGCCGCCTCCAACACCATCCCCTCGACCACCACTACATCTCCGCTGCGTCGCCACACGCCGTCGAACCCCAACACCCACTCCCCTAACTCCTCCCCAGTTCTTTGAACCGAACAGAGAGCACCACCGTCGTCGCCTCCCGTCAAACTCGCGCCTCCGCCAGTGCCACAGTCGCCGCATCGCTCCTCGACGTAGCGTCACCGTCGAAGCACCGTACGTTGCCGTCCCCATCTCTCTCTCTCCCTGTTTTCGAAGAAGCGGACGAAGAAGAAGAAAGGGGAAAAGAGCAGGATTAAATCACGACCATAGGATCGCGCCAAGATTCGCGCCCGTGATCGCTGTCCCGTGTTCGTCCACAGCGAATCCCAGATCTGCTGTTTGCTGTTCGTCCAGATCTGCTGCGTTGAGATGATCTGATTCGACCGTTTGGTTGTCCCGTGTTTTGGCGCAGACGATCCCGATTCGCTGTCCGCTGTTCTGGGCTGATCCGGTGTGGGGGAAAACTCGATCTTCGGTAGTTTTTCGCACGCACTTTTTGAGGACTTCTTCCGGAATTTTTCAACCCAATTTTTTACAATAAGTGGATCTAATCATCGTCAAATTAAGGCAAGTATCCTTGTACATTTTATTGTTCTTGTACAAGCACCCTTGAAATACTACAAATAGTTAGATTGTGACTCCTCCTTGAATATCATTGTAGATCAATATCGAACCTCCAAATTAACAATTCTAAGAGTCACAAAATTTCCTTGCATTTAATTTATAATTATTGGACTCTTTTACCCTTGAACACATGAACATATAGACATATGAATTAAGGAGCCCTAAATTTGTAGATACATGTCACATACAATTTTTGACGAACTTGCAACCCTATAACTTGAAAACCATTTATTATTTGCTGTTTGACCTCCATTATCATGTATTGATGCCACATAATGACTTAGACGCCAAAGGACATTTTCCCATGTAACCTACGCTAGTAAATTATTTCTACGAGTTGCTGTCCTGAATTTCCTTTCGCTGTTTCAACCCCCTTATCATTTGAATCTGGGCTCGAGCCCTGAATAGAAATTGTAGATCTGGATGTGTAGTTATCGATAGCTTCCGAAAATTTTGAATTCAGAGTTACGGTCTAGGAGTTATGGCAGTTTTACTGCAGCTGTGTCGGTAGACGCAGATTTGCAAAACTGCTGCACACCTTTACCTTGTGAAATAATTTTAGCTATGTAGAAAGCAAGCATGTGACTTGAAATTTCATATGTAGTTGCTGGACACCCTATAGGAAATTCCCAATTTTTCTTAGAATTAATTAACATTATTTCAATACTATTTCATATGTATGAGTACATATACACAAATTCTGCCTGAACATTTTAGCTGGATAATTTATTCATGTCGGCCCTCGATTATGCCATATAATTATCCTAAGCTATTTCATGTACGTGACCCTGATTTCTTGACCCGTTTCACACACATGCATGCTTACTTGATAAAATAATAAATGTAACAAGTCGGGGTTTAAGGGAAAGACCATAGTGGTGGAGAATATAGGTAAGTGTACTCAGAAGGGAGCCCGTGTTTCCCAGTGCTCGGTTCATGAACCCGTTGCACGTGATGTATTCATGGAGTCAGTTACTTGGCTCTTGAACCTGTTGCACGTGATGTATTCATGGAGTCAGTTACTTGGCTCATGAACCTGTTGTATTCATGGACCCACTGTGCGGTCCTTGAACCTGTTAGTATTCACGAACTCGTTTCGTGAACCTGTTATTAAATTCCGTATTCATGAACCGTGCCTGCCTGATACCTGATACTTGTACCTGAAACCTGAGTACACCGCCCTATAGACTCCATTACTAGGTCTAAACGAAATTATTTTGACTGTAGTAACCATGTAGTAAAAGGATGGATGCATGAAGTGCTACCTAGATAGTAATAACTACAAGACTTGAACATAAAACTTGAACATGACACCTGTTACTTGATACTTGATGATACGATACATGAAACATGATACATGAAACTTGAAGCCTGAAACTTGAACTTGACAACTTGTTACCTGATACTCGACAACTTGTTACTTGAGACTTGACACTTGAAATAAAATTTTGACACCAGACTTGGCACTTGTTATATGATATTAGACTTGAGACTTGTCACTTGATGTTAGATACCCCTACAGGTTCACTTGTCATGTGTTTTACCATTAGCAGTTGTTATCCAACCTGTTACTAAAATGTCCCTCTTGCTAGCTAGTTCTTGGTTGTTCCCACTACTTGTTATAACTCTGTTACATTCTTGATTCCAGTTCATGTTCTCCATACTTGTACTTGTTTTCACTATTTGTGGCCCTAGCTTGCACTAAGGGCATTTTCTCTTGTTTTCCCCTGGTTTCTCTTTTTATATTTATTAAGCAGACCTTGGGAGACGAGCTATCTACTGGGATTGGCGAGCAGACATTTTAGACTTCGCTTGGAGCAAGGACTTGTTTAAATAATTGCCTTCCTTAAGGTATTTATTTCTTCTACTTTATAAGACTGGTTTCCGAGTTTACGCTTGATCCAGACTTGAAAACTATGTGGACATTATTATTTGTTTTTCAAACTGTTTTCTGTTGCTTTATAAATTATTCATGCATGCTTGGTTATATATAAATCTTGTTATATTCTTGTTGTGATGCTGAGTCGATCCTACAGCTAATGAATGATGTTAAAATCATTCGCTGGGCTTCGTCATGCACTCGTTTTCCGTATTTTAGGTAGCGGGGCGTGATAAGGTTTTTAGTGGTATCAGAGCCAAGTTTGACTAATGTGTTAGTTTGACTAATACATTAGACATGCTTGACTCAGTCAGGATTAACTCAACATTAAACAGGCCATGCAACCACATGAATAATTTGATAATCAACTCGGTCTGGACACAAGTCTTATTCCATCCATTTTGATCCCTTCATATTCACTTCTTTGATTCATTGCTTCCTTCCTTCTCTCACAGTCATCCTGATTTGTTGATTCCTTATTGAGTACAAATTTATTCTTTCCGTACTCATATTCTTTTGTTTCGGTGCAAGCAATTTCATATTTCTGCTTGCCTCGTTGATTCCTTCTTATTTCAACTCATGTGACGTTCACTGCTTTTCTTGCCTTGTATACATTTTCATTTGTTGATTCATACTGAGTATCATGTTAGTTATTTCCTCTCTGCTATATTCTCTTCAATTCCGATTTTGCCTCGTCCTTCTTCCTTCGTATTTAATGCCTTAATTTTCTTTTGTCCCTTCTAGTCATCTTTCCCTTTAACTCCTTATTGGGTGTAGCTTCATTTTTCTCCTACTTATTTTTCTCTTTATAATTATTTTTTTTCCGAATACTTTCTATGTTTATATTTATTTTCGATCTTCAATAAAAATGTTTCTCAACAAAGATTTTGTTATTTCGAACAATGGTATATTTCAACTTCACTTTTCATTTTTGATAGACTATATGTTTTTTTCTGAATTATTTTAGTAAGACAAATTCTTATTTTGTTGTACAATGCTGTTATTACAACTATTATTATTATCGCTATTTTTTTCATTATCCTTACTAGTATTATTATTATTGTTACTACTATTGATATTCTTATTGTTATTAGAATCGATATTTTATTATTATTATTATTGATACTATTACTTTTATCGTTACTATTATTATCATTATTAATTTGTTTTGAGCCTGAGTATGCTCAATTTTATTTACAATTCACCATTTCGGTGCAACCTAATGTCGAGATGGCAAATTGCAACTCGATGTCAATGGAGGCAAATTGCAACTGGATATCGGCGAGGCAAAATGTGCAGCCGAATATTTGGATGACAATTTGAAACCTGATGTCGTGAAGGCAAATATGCAACTTGATGTTAAGGAGGCAAGATTTTCTACCTATTACTAATTGATATTTCAAGACTCGTTACTTATACAATGAAACTGATGGTAAAAGAATATTTTCGTTATTATTGGTATTATTAATATTACTGTCATCTCAATTGATGTTATTATTATCGTTTTCATCACCTTTATTGCTGTTATTATTCTTATTATTATTACTGTTGCTTTATTGATATTATTGTTATTATTGCTATTGTCATATTATTTATTATCATTATTGATATTATTTTTAATGCAATCATTATTATTATTATTGTATTATTTTCATGAATGTGTTGAATTCTATTATGTCATGTATGTGTTATCGTTATTATTAGTATTGTTGATATTTTTATTATGTTATTATAACCTGTATGATTATGATGATTTTGATTTTTGTTATTATTTTGTTACTATTATTACTAAGTTTATTATTATCATTGTTATATTTATTTTTGTTATTATTATTTTGTTACTATTGATATTATTATTATTGATATTTATTGTGTTATTATTTTTGTTAAAAGCCATTAGTTTTGATATGTATTCTATCTTTTAATTATGAAGATTGAAGCTCAAGCCTTTTATCCATTTTGTATTATTGTCTATCTCTATTTGGAGCCCATACTCCCCTCGATCCTAGTGCCTCTGTCTTATCTTCCTGCTCGGTTCGTCGCCTGGTGTCATGTGGTATACAACGACATGTCTGCAGCTTGGAACGTCTCCATCAGAGTATCGCAGCGGAAGCATGGTGGGCCCATAACCCACAGGTCCCGGGATCCCCTAGTTGCGACTAGTCCTTTGTATTGTTGCTTCCCTCTCTGTTCCTTGTAATCATCCCCATCCGTTGATTCACTGAATGGTTGATTCTTTCCGGTCCTTTCCCTCTCTGATTTCAGTTCTGCCGACTTCTTATCTTGCTTTATTATCTCGTGTTGTTCTTTCATTTGATACCGTCTATTCTCTTTCATGCATTCCATTTGACATCGTTGCTTTCCACTCCCTTCTTATTTTGGTGTTACCACCAAGTTGACTTTTCTTTGGACCCCTTGTTTGTTACCCTCCCCTAAGTTGCTTTTACTCTGTCCTATGTACTGCGCAAGCAAATTTCGAGGACGAAATTTTTGTGTAAGGTGGGTAGGATTTGTAAACCCTATTTTCATTAATACGTATTTTCAAAGTATTTTTCCCTATTTAAATACTCAGTATCTCTTAACTATTTTTCTCTAATTGATTTCGTTAATTAAACTATTTTATAAACACAATTGTCTATTATAAGCCCAAGTTTACATTATTAATTTTATTAAATGTGAGCCCAATTGTTTAGCCCAATATCTAAATTATTTTATTTAACATTTTTAGCCCATTATTAAAGCTCAAACTCAAGCCCACCTCCTATTGGACTCTAACCCTAAACCCAAACCCACAAACCCATACACTCACAAGTATACAAATTTCTTCACTTTTCTCCACTCTTCCCACATTCCCCGTAACCACATCCCCACTTTCTCTAACTACCCACAACTTTAAATATTATTTTATTAAAACCCTACCATTACTCTCTCTCTCCCTCCCGTTATTCCATCTCTCCCTCTCCTGTTTAACAAAACGAAACCAACCAAAACAAACAACCCGAAACCAATTCCCCATCTTCTTCCTTCTCCATCGCAACTCCCCTTCCTCCCGCTCACCCAAACCGTCGAACCCAATACCTCTACACCCCGTCACCTTCGCCTCCACCGTCATCTACTCCATCCTCGTCTCCACGACCACCACCCATCTCGCCATCCCCAACTCCTTCGACTCGCCACACCCAACTCCCGACCCAATCCTTTTCCGCCATTACCACTTCAACCATCGTCCCTTCAACCTCTTAAACCAGTCGCCATTACCCAACCCCCATCACCTCGCCGCCTCCAACACCATCCCCTCGACCACCACTACATCTCCGCTGCGTCGCCACACGCTGCCGAACCCCAACACCCACTCCCCTAACTCCTCCCCTGTTCTTTGAACCGAACAGAGAGCACCACCGTCGTCGCCTCCCGTCACACTCTCGCCTCTGCCAGTGCCACAGTCGCCGCGTCGCTCCTCGACGTAGCGTCACCGTCGAAGCACCGCCGTACGTCGCCGTCCCCATCTCTCTCTCTCTCCCTGTTTTCGAAGAAGCGGACGAAGAAGAAGAAGAAAGGGGAAAAGGGCGGGATTAAATCACGACTGTAGGATCGCGCCAAGATTCGCGCCTGTGATCGTTGTCTCGTGTTCGTCCACAGCGAATCCCAGATCCGCTGTTTGCTGTTCGTCCAGATCCGCTGCGTTGAGACGATATGATTCGACCGTTTGGCTGTCCCGTATTTTGGCGCAGACGATCCCAATTCGCTGTCCGCTGTTCTGGGCTGATCCGGTGTGGGGGAAAACTCGATCTTCGGTAGTTTTTCGCACGCGCTTTTTGAGGACTTCTTTCGGGATTTTTCAACCCAATTTTCTACAATAAGTGGATCTAATCATCGTCAAATTAAGGCAAGTATCCTTGTACATTTTATTGTTCTAGTACAAGCACCCTTGAAATAATACAAATAGTTAGATTGTGACTCCTCCTTAAATATCATTGTAGATCAATATCGAAACTCCAAATTGACAATTCTAAGAGTCACAAAATTTCCTTGCATTTAATTTATAATTATTGGACTCTTTTACCCTTGAACACATGAACACATAGACATATGAATTAAGGAGCCCCAAATTTGTAGATACATGTCACATACAATTTTTGACGAACTTGCAACCCTATAACTTGAAAACCATTTATAATTTGCTGTTTGACCTCCATTATCATGTATTTATGCCACATAATGACTTAGATGCCAAAGGATATTTTCCCATGTAACCTACGCTAGTAAATTATTTCTACGAGTTGCTGTCCTGAATTTCCTTTCGCTGTTTCGACCCCCTTATCATTTGAATCTGGGCCCGAGCCCTGAATAGAAATTGTAGATATGGATGTGTAGTTATCGATAGCTTACGAAAGTTTTGAATTCAGATTTACAGTCTAGGAGTTATGGCAGTTTTACTGCAGCTGTGTCGGTAGACGCAGATTTGCAAAACTGCTGCACACCTTTACCTTGTGAAATAATTTTAGCTATGTAAACAGCAAGCATGTGACTTGAAATTTCATATGTAGTTGCTGGACACCCTATAGGACATCCCCAATTTTTCTTAGAATTAATTAACATTATTTCAATACTATTTCATATGTATGAGTACATATACACAAATTCTGCCTGAACATTTTAGCTGGATAATTTATTCATGTCGGCCCTCGATTATGCCAAATAATTATCCTAAGCTATTTCATGTATGTGACCCTGATTTCTTGACCCGTTTCACACACATGTATGCTTACTTGATAAAATAATAAATGTAACAAGTCGGGGTTTAAGGGAAACACCATAGTGGTGGACAATATAGGTAAGTGTACTCAAAAGGGGGCCCGTGTTTCCCAGTACTCGGTTCATGAACCTGTTGTACATGATGTATTCATGGAGTCAGTTACTTGGCTCATGAACCTGTTGCACGTGATGTATTCATGGAGTCAGTTACTTGGCTCATGAACCTGTTGTATTCATGGATCCACTGTGCGGTCCTTGAACCTGTTAGTATTCACGAACTCGTTTCGTAAACCTGTTATTAAATTCCGTATTCATGAACCTTGCCTGCCTAATACCTGATACTTGATACCTGAAACCTGAGTACACCGCCCTATAGACTCCATTACTAGGTCTAAACGAAATTGTTTTGACTGTAGCAACCATGTAGTAAAAGGATGGATGAATGAAGTGCTACCTAGATAGTAATAACTACAAGACTTGAACATAAAACTTGAACATGACACCTGTTACTTGATACTTGATGATACGATACATGAAACATGATACATGAAACTTGAAGCCTGAAACTTGAACTTGACAACTTGTTACCTGATACTCGACAACTTGTTACTTGAGACTTGACACTTGAAATAAAATTTTGACACCAGACCTGGCACTTGTTATATGATACTAGACTTGAGACTTGTCACTTGATGTTAGATACCCCTACAGGTTCACTTGTCATGTGTTTTACCATTAGCAGTTGTTATCCAACCTGTTACTAAAATGTCCCTCTTGCTAGCTAGTTTTTGGTTGTTCCCACTACTTGTTATAACTCTGTTACATTCTTGATTCCAGTTCATGTTCTCCATACTTGTACTTGTTTTCACTATTTGTGGCCCTAGCTTGCACTAAGGGCATTTTCTCTTGTTTTCCTCTGGTTTCTCTTTTTATATTTATTAAGCAGACCTTAGGAGACGAGCTATCTACTGGGATTGGCGAGCAGACATTTTAGACTTCGCTTTGAGCAAGGACTTGTTTAAATAATTGCCTTCCTTCAGGTATTTATTTCTTCTGCTGTATAAAACTGGTTTCCGAGTTTACGCTTGATCCAGACTTGAAAACTATGTGGACATTATTATTTGTTTTCAAACTGTTTTCTGTTGCTTTATAAATTATTCATGCATGCTTGGTTATATATAAATCTTGTTATATTCTTGTTGTGATGCTGAGTCGATCCTACAGCTTATGAATGATGTTAAAATCATTCGCTGGGCTTCGTCATGCACTCCTTTTCCGTATTTTGGGAAGCGGGGCGTGACAGCCAAGGTTGAGGAGAATATGAATCTCTTTCAAGTGGCGTTTAGTGCAACTTTCGTGAGCGCCTCGAATGACAATCAGAGAGACGGCTTGCTAAGAGGCTCTGAACCCCTTCAAAAGTTTTTTTGAGAGATTGAAGATAATATTTTTGAAAATCGTCTTAGATTTCATAAAGCTTCATTGATTATTGGTGAAAAAATAAATTTGAGTGGCTGCCTTTAGGCGGGCGCTTATTACATAGACTAGCCTTGATGACTTTATTACAACTTTCCTGGACCTTTTCAGGGGGACGTTAGAAACCCTTCTTAAACATCATTAGAAGCTCCGCCTTCCAAATCCTCGTAATCTCCCTGCCCCCCAAGTTTTCAAGTCGGTAAGTCCTGGGGTGGACCACTTTGGATACCTTGTAAGGGCCCTCTTAGTTCGGAGCAAGCTTCCCATTCCTATTGGGTTTGGTGATTTCGAGTTTCCTCATGACTGAGTCTCTCTCCTTAATGTTTGTAGGTCAGACCTCCTTATTTTCGAACCGCTCTATCAACTGCTGGCAGATGCTCCTTCTGACGGTCGACTTTTCCCGAACCTCGTCAAGAAGATCCAGGATACTGCAGTCCCCCCGAGTTCAGGACCTCTTTGAAGTTCATCACCCATGGTTATGGTTTACCGATCTCTAGGAAGATTACTGCCTCAAATCCAAATGTAAGGTTGAACGGCAATTCTCCGGCCAGTATCCTCTTTGATTGTTTTGTAGGTCCATAGCACACTTGGAAGTTCCTCCACCCACAATCCTTTGGGAGACTCGTCTAGTCTCTTCTTGAGTCCGTCTAGAATCTGACGGTTGGCATTATTAGTTTGACCATTAGATAGAGGGTGTGAGATAGAGGAGAATCTCTACTAGATTCCAAAGTCCATGCAAAACTGGCAGAATCCCTTGCCAGCAAACTGAGACCCGTTATCTGTAACAAGGATTCGAGTGATCCCGATTTGGCATATAATGTTCTTCTAGAAGAAGAGATAAACTTGGTGTTCTTTGATGGTGGCTAATAGTTCGGCCTGTTAGGTTTCGAAGGCAATCTCAGATTGCACAGCAGAAAGAAAATATCGAAACCTAGCCATGGATCCATGTGAAAAGCATAAATCATGCTTAGGAATTATACCTTAAAAATGGATATGGAGTCTCCAAAATATGCTAATCACAGCACTGCAAAGGTTATGGTGCCTCAATTGTATCCACACGAACGGATCAAATCAAGTTGTCCTTCACGCCGCAGTGCTAGCTGTGGGAAGGGTATGTTCCTCACGATCTCTCTCTCTCTTACAATTTATGTGACAGCTAAGAATTTCTCCTGTGTCTTCCACAGAATTATATTGTATATATAGGTGCAGAAAATCAATCCTAAGAGAGTGGTGAGGCGGTTGGGCTCACAATCTGACCTGGGTCAAATTCGTGTGTGGCCCTTCTAAGTTTAGTTTGCCCATTTAATCTAATTAATTACCCAACCAAGTCAAGAGTCCAGGTCTTACTAGGATACCCAATTAAATTCATTTCATGAACTTAAATCCCAATTTCGATCCATTCTAAGTTTGTGACCCTGTAGGTTCCCATTACGTTGATAATAATACTAAAATTCTATTTTAGTGTTACAAATAGTGAGCGGTATCTAGCAATACATCACTTCTACTCAAGTATCGAAATGTCAGTGATTTAACATAACATATTCGTGACCAATGCTACCATGTAGTCTACTACTTTTATCCAGATATCTTAATTGATCACAAGGCATAGAGCGTGTCACCTTGTATAGTTCAATCTTTGGTTTCTTGATGTCCGAGTAGACTTACTAAAACAAATGGGCTCAATATCTCATATTGACTCATTTGAGCATGACCATGCATTTTGCAATTTCACCCAATCAAGGGGCCCATAGATATCGCTCATGTTATGTAGGAAGGACAAATCCTATTTAAGTCACTCACATCCCTCCACATGATTTGTAGTATACCCAATAGTCGACTTTATAATCATTTTATTACAGGCAACGTTTGACGGCATTAAAACATATAACTTCTCATGAAGGGAACCGTAGTGACTTCAAGTCAAAGGACTACATACACCATGGTCACTGTGAGAACCGCTTATGACACTCACGTAATTATCCATGCAGCGTTCACTAGGTGGGTTAGTTCAGTACATTATTACTCAAATATGTACCCATGTGAAGACTTAATATCTCATATCCATGACCTATGAGAATGGTCATTAGTCTACGCATACACTAGTCTTTATGTATTATCGTTGTTCTAATTCACAATAATACTTGATTAGGGACATTTAAAAATGCTGTTCTGATTTTAGTCAATATGATCTCACAATCAAGTCATGTACTTGATATCCCATGACAGTGAACTTACTATTCTAAGGACTTTATTATGTTCATTTAAATCACAATAAATAAAATGCCTTAACAGGAAATCAATGTCATGATGCAATGTAAACTAGTAATGTCAATACACAACTGCCTCTAGGGCATACACCAACAATCTCCTACTTGCACTAGAGCCAATCAGACATACATCTAATGCCTATAGACTTGTGTGACCCTTATGCTTTCGCTATGCAGGAGGCTTTGTCAGTGGGTTAGCGATGTTATCATCTATTGGAACTCTGCATATCTTCACATCTCTTATCGATGATCTCTTGAAAGAGATGAATGTGCCTAAGTATATGTTTGGATCGCTGGTGAGATATAGGCTGCTTAGCTTGTGCAATGACCCCATCGTTATCACAATAGAGGTCCATCGGGTCCATAATGCTAGGAACTATGTCAAATTTAGTGATAAACTTTATGATCCAAATGGCCTCCTTTGCTGCATTGGAGACAACAATATACTCAGCCTCTGTGGTGGAATCGGCTACTATCTCTTGCTTCAAACTCTTTCAGCTCACAGCTCCACCATTTAGGCAAAACACAAAACCCAATTGCGATTTGGAGTGTCCTTATCGGACTGGAAGCTAGCATCTGTGTAATCCTTTACAACAAGCTCTTCCTTGGCTCCATATACCAAGAACGAATCTTTAGTCCTTCTTAAGTACTTAAGGATATTGTTGATAGCAGTCCTGTGACTCTCTCCGGGATCTGACTGGTACCCTCGTCATGCTCAAAGCATATGAGACATCTGGATCAGTACATAACATGACATGCATGATAAATCGAATTGCACATTCATATGGAATCTTAGCCATGTAGTCTCTCTCATCTTGAGTGAAAGGACATTGAGCCTTAGACAGGCTTACACCATTCGACATAGGGAGAAATCTTTTCTTGGACTCTTGCATATTGAATCGTTTCAATACTTTGTCTATGTATGCACTCTGACTCAGGCCAAGCAGTCTCCTTGATCTATGATGTGAATTACTTGCAAGTATACAAAATCGCAACAAGTAGTATAGATAAGTGAAAAGAGTGTCGAACCCACAAGGACTAATTTTTCTATCGAGTACCAAAATTACTAGATTAGCTACTATTTGAAAAATCGAAATTCAATAAATAAAGCAACTAAATTAAATTAATCTAAAGAACTAACTAAATTAATTAAAATAAGCGGAATCTAAAATTTTGTTGTTTATTAAGTGCAAAATTAATTTTAGGGCTTTTGATTTCACCGAGTTAATCCTACACAATTTATAATTCCATGTGAATAAAAAGATTATTTTTCAAAGTTGTAATCCAAAATCCCAAAATTATTCAATATTTTCAGTCAATCAATATCAAAAATATTCTCAACTAATTATTTGTCATAGTTCATGCACAAATTACTAATCGAAAATTCATTAAGATCTATGGATTTCGTAACGGTCACATTAACATCGATTCGCTCTTATAACGGTGTTTAATTTTATAAATTCAAAATCACAAATTACCAGTTCGGTCTCTCCATGATTTAAAAGATCATACAAAAGTCGGTCAACCAATTATAAGCATTAAGATCAAAAAATCAAATACACAACCATGGAAAAATAAAAAAATAATATGGAATTAAAAATTGTGTTCTCAAAACTAGATTACATCGAAACCCTAGAAAAATAAAATTTAGTTCCTAATAAAATTGTAACTAACAAACTTGTTCAAGGATTACATCATCAAAATTAGAGGATGAAAAGAGAGACAGAAAGAACTATATTTTGTTAAAAAATCCAAATCGAGAGCGTGCCGCCAAGTCAAAAACCCAGTTCAGTCTTCCTCCTTCTCTCTCCTGTCTTGGAAACCGAGCGTCACCAGTCAGTAGCCCCACATCAGCGCTGACGTGGCGCTTCGGGAATCAGCCGCAGCACCCTGGCCTTCTTTCCTCTCTCCTCGTTTCGCGTGCTGCCAAAAACTAGAGACCCAAAGTAGAAGCCCTTCCTTCAATTCTCTGTCTTGATTTTCGTGCCTTCACAAAATTAAACCAAGCCTTCCAGCCTTTACGTGCTATCTTCTTCTTGAGATTTATTATTATTATTATTATTATTATTATTATTATTATTATTATTATTATTAGAGAAGTCAGCTGTCGCTCTCCCTCTCTCGTTGAGTGCGCCCTCTCTCTTCTTCTTGCTATTGTATTTATAGGCATACGGATGTGAGAATTATGGTTTATTTTTGTAGAAAACCCCATCTTCTTCATTTATTTATTTTCTTATGTGATTTGCTCTTAATTTCTTGCTTCTTTTTCTTCTCTTTCTTTTTCTTGAAACACATGCTGCACACACACAAAATAAATCAGAAATTAGGATTTAAAAATAAAAATTAACTTAATTAGTTTAAATTAATTAAACTAACTAATAATCATATTAGCTCAATTAAACACTTTTAAAATTGTTTATTGCACTTTCAGCTCTATTAATAATTTAAAATTTATATCTTTCTTTTCACACGGCAAAATTGTAAAATTTAAAATTCAACAAAACTATAAAAATTAATAAATCGTTCTGTTTGTTTTGTTTATTGATTTTTACCAAAAATATTCACCTTTTGCATCAAAAATCTTATTCCTTCAAAAATAATTAATTAATTGAAATCTATGGAAATAAAATAAATTATAAACAAGATAGATGAATACAAGCAATTTTTATGGTAAAATGAGTACAAATATTTATATAAAAATTAGACACATCAAATACCCTCAAACTTAAGATTTTTCTTGTCCTCGAGAAAAAAGTAAAATAATGAATAAAGGAATAATAATCAAAAATAGCTCAACTCATCACACTAAGAGATCTCATCATGCAAGCATCAAAATTTCAATTTAATACATAAACAATAGCAAATAAAGTAAAACTAAACATACCCACTTTCTCCAATGCAATTATTCATTCACAATTCTCAACCCAATCATATTTTTCATGCAATTAATGTAATTATAGTATGTAACAACTCCATCTGTGATTATCCCTACTCACTACTGCATACCGAGTAGCAAACTAAAGTGGTAAAAAAATTTATTTTTTATTTATTTATTTATTTGTTTATTTTTTGGTCTCTTCTCTAAGTTGTCACTTGCTTTTGATGCGTTTGCAAATATTTGTGATGAATTCACCCGGTTACTTAACAAGTCACAGACTTATTGTGCTTTGCATACTCATATTTCAAGTTGCCGTTTGACGTAAAAGTAAACATTGGTGATGAATACCCCTAGTTACTAAGCAACTCAAAATATTGGAGTAGATAGAACTTTATTCATTCAATTTTTTGATCATTATCACTCCATTTACTTAAACTCTGTTTAGGACTAGATCAAAGGGGATAATCACAAGAAAAAGCATCATATTTTTGATAATCACAAGAAAAAGCATCATATTTTTTTTATGTATAATCACATGACTGTCATAATTGTGTAAGAAATTTTGAAATTCAATAATCCTAAAGTAAATACGTATGCTTAATCTTGCTTTATAAGCAATTGTCTATCCCAAAAATTAATATTTCAATGCTTTAGCACAATAAAGAACTCAAAAAGTGTAATGGTAAGCCTAATTGAAATCTATTTTGTTTTTTTTTTCTTTTCAAAAATATATAAAATAAAAAATAAATTTATAACCCTTCCCCCAAACTTGAATATCAAAATGTCCGCAATGGGAAAGGAAAAAGAAAACCAAAAAGAATGCAAAAAGTTCAGAATTTCTCCCCCGATTCGTCTTAAAATTCTGCACGAGCGACGTTCAGTGTTTCAGCGATATCTGGAGCTGTAGATGTCCAAATGGGATGATTCTTTTTGTTCTGGAAAGCTAAGACAATTTCCTGCAATCTCTTATTGAAACACTTTTCTAGATTCTGACTCCATACTGCTAAAAAATAGCCATCATTGTAGGTGTAGAAAACAGCTCCGCGAGGCCACTTCCAAAATTATGCAATCCTACAAAACAAAATCAAAAATTAAAATTAAAAAAAAAACTAAATAAAAAATGAAATCTAAATGCAGCAAAAGAAAACATGGGTTACCTCCCAAGAAGCACTAAGTTTTAAGTCTTCAGCCAGACGTTGTAGCTAAGATGGTTATGTAACGCCTAGATACAACAACATACGAGCCTCTTTTCCAATACTTCTCTTTAGGTGGAGATTAGGTTTTTCCGTGCATCCGTCAAACTTGATGGTAGCGGCTCGAATTTCAGTCATTTCTTTCTTGAAGATGGAGTCATTGATATCCCCACATCCTTGAATTTCAGTTGAGAAAATAGATGAATAGATGGTGTAGCATCCAAATACATAACATATTCAAAATTATTTTCTTTTTTAGATTCAAGACTTGCTGAATTTTTTGGACATACTTCGATTGGTAACTTTTCAACTTCAGCCTTATGTTTCTCACCCACAATTAAATCAGTTTCACTTACTTGAAAAGATGACTGTTCTCTGGTAGGAAACTTCATGGATTTAAAGATATCAAAAGTTACTTGCTCTGCTGTGTTTGTTCCTCTACAATTGGTTCGTACTCTTCTTCATTTTCAACCACATTTTGTTCGCAATTTTCTTCTTGTGGTTGCTCAATTGTCCTCCTGCTTCTTAGTGTTATTGCTTTGACATGCTCCGTGGGGTTGGTCGCGGTGTTGCGGGGTAAGTTTCCTACTATTCTCTTTGTAAGAATTTTTGAAAGCTGATCAATTTGCGCCTCAAGATTGTGAAGTGAAGCCATATTATTTTGTACCGCCAAATCTGTCTTCTGCATGTATTGTTCTGTCTTTTGCATGTATTGCATGAACATATCTTCAAGTGTCGGCTTCTTTTCTTGTTGTTGAAAATTTTGTTGTGGTCTAGCTCCTGCTTGATTATTATTCCAAGAAAAGTTGGGGTGATTTCTCCTTCCTGGATTGTATGTGTTTGCATAAGGATTATTTTACATTTGAAAATTTGATACAAAATTTGCTTGTTCGGCATTTGATGGAGCAAAAAGGGTTCCCCACTTGGCAATTGCACTTGAGTGATTTCCTGCACAAAGATCACAAATCATATTAGTTTGGATAGAATTAACATTCATATTACATAATTGTTTAGATAAAATATCAATTTGTGTAGTTAAAGTAGTGATAGGATCAAGTTCAAAAACTCCAGCCACTTTTCTTGGCATTGTTCTCTCTGAAGACCACTAGTAACTATTAGATGTCATCTCCTCTAAAAGTTCATAGGCTGCTTCGTGAGTTTTTCTCATTAGTGCACCTCCAACTGCTGCGTCAACCATAGGTCGATTTGTAACTCCCAAACCATTATAGAATATTTGAATTTGCAGCCATTTCGGTACTTCATGATGAGAACACTTTCTCAATAACTCTTTATACCTCTCCCATGCATCATACAAAGACTCAGACTCAAATTGAATGAATGTAGTAATATCATTTCTTAGTTTCGCTGTCTTTGTCAGCGAAAAATACTTAGCAAGAAATTTTTGTGCAAGTCCCTCCAAAGTAGTAATACTACCGGGAGGTAGAAAATTTAGCCAAGCCAAGCCTTATCTCTAAGTGAAAAAGGAAAAAGTCTCAATCGAATTGTATCATCTGATACTCCGTTGTGCTTGAAAGTGTCACAAATTTTTAGAAAGTTTGCAATGTGAACATAAGGATCCTTGTGCGATAGTCCCCAAAATTGAACAGTCTGTTGAATCATTTGAACAATCTCCGGTTTAATCTCAAAATTGTTAGCTTCAATAACCGATCTCTTTATGCTTGATGGTGCTCCATTAATTGAGGGCATAGCATAGTCTCTCAAAGCCATATTTTCCTCATTGTTTGCCATGATAATGTACTTATATGTCCTGAAATATAAGTATTAAAAAAATAGAAAAACTAAAAAACGTAATAAATAAAATAAATAAAAATAAAAGTAAGTTAAAAAAAAATAAAGAGGTAAAATAATAATAAAACAAAAAAAAATTTAAAAAAAAATCCAAACTAGTAATAATCTAGCAATTTTTAATATCAATAAAAGAATAACTAATCCCCGACAACGGCGCCAAAAACTTGATGTGAATTATTTGCAAGTGTACAAAATCGCAACAAGTAGTATAGATAAGTGAAAAGAGTGTCGAACCCATAAGGACTAATAATTTTATCGAGTACCGAAATTACTAGATTAGCTATTATTTGGAAAATCGAAATTCAATAAATAAAGTAACTAAATTAAATTAATCTAAAGAACTAACTAAATTAATTAAAAGGAGGGGAATCTGAAATTTTGTTGTTTATTAATTGCAAAATTAATTCTAGGACTTTTGATTTCACCTAGTTAACCCCACACAATTTATAATTCCATGTGAATAAAAAGATTATTTTCCAAGTTGTAGACCAAAATCCCAAAATTATTCAATATTCTCCCTAAAAAAAAATCAAAAATATTCTCAACTAATTATTTGTCATAGTTCATGCACAAATTACTAATCGAAAATTCATTAAGATATATGGATTTCTTTACGGCCACATTAACAGCGGTTCGCTCTTGTAACGGTGTTTAATTTTATAAATTCAAAATCATAAATTATCAGTTCGGTCTCTCCATGATCATAAGTATTAAGATAAAAAATCAAACACACAACCATGAAGAAATAGAAAAATAATATGGAATTAAAAATTGTGTTCTCAAAACTAGGCTACATCGAACCCTAGAAAAATAAAATTTAGTAAATAATAAAATTGTAACTAACAAACTCGTTCATGGATTGCATAATAAAAATTAGAGGAGGAAAAGAGAGACCGAAAGAACAATGTTTTGTTAGAAAAATCCAAACCTAGACGTCTCGATTTGCGTGCCGCCAAGTCAAAAACCCAGTTCAGTCTTCCTCCTCTCTCCTGTCTGGGAAACCGAGCGTCACCAGTCAGTAGCCCCACATCAGCGCTGATGTGGGGCCTCGGGAATCAGCCACAGCACACCCTGGCCTTCTTTCCTCTCTCCTCGTTCCGCGTGCTGCCAAAAACCAGAGACCCAAAGTAGAAGCCCTTCCTTCAATTCTCTGTCTTGGTTTTTGAGCCTTCACCAAATTAAACCAAGCCTTCCAGCCTTCGCGTGCCATCTTCTTCTTGAGATTTATTATTATTATTATTATTATTATTATTATTATTATTATTAGAGAAGTCAATCATCGCTCTCCCTTTCTCGTTAAGCGCGCCTCTGTCTTCCTCTTGCTATTGTATTTATGGGCATATGGATGTGATAGTTATGCTTTATTTTTGCAGAAAACCCCATCTTCTTCATTTATTTATTTTCTTAAGTGATTTTCTCTTTATTTCTTGCTTCTTTTTCTTCTTTTTCTTTTCTTGAAACACGTGTTGTACACCCACAAAATAAATCAGAAATTAGGATTTAAAAATAAAAACAAAATTAATTACTTTAAATTAATTTAGCTAACTAATAATCATATTAGCTCAATTAAACCATTTTAAAATTGTTTATTGCACTTTCAACTCTATTGATAATTTAAAATTTATATCCTGCTTTTCACACGGCAAAATTGTAAAATTTAAAATTCAACAAAACAATAAAATTAGTAAATCATTCTGTTTGTTTTGTTTGTTGATTTTTACCAAAAATATTCACCTTTTGCATCAAAAATCTTATTCCTTCAAAAATAATTAATTAATTGAAATCTATGGAAATAAGATAAATTATAAACACGATAGATGAATACAAGCGACTTTTATGGTAAAATGAGTACAAATATTTATATAAAAATTAGACACATCAATCTATCTCTATAGATCTTGATACCTAATACATTGGTAGCTTCACCCAAGTCCTTCATGGAAAAGTATTTTTCTAGCCAAGTCTTTACAGACTGTAAGGTAGGGATATCATTCCCGATGAGTAGTATGTCATCTACATACAATACCAGAAATACAACTATGCTCCCAGTAACCTTCTTGTAGACACAAAGTTCATCTTCATTATTGATGAAGCCAAACTCTTTGATTGCATCAACAAAGCGAAGATTCCAGCTTCTAAAACCTTGCTTTAATCCATAAATGGATGATTGCAGCTTACACACCTTTCCAGCATCCTTTGTAGTGACAATTCTTAGGTTGTTTCATGTACACATCTTCGAGAAGATTTCCATTTAGGAAAGTAGTTTTGGCATCCAGCTGCCATATTTCATAATCGTTATATGCTGCAATAGCAAGCAAGATCCGAATGGATTTAAGTATGGCAATTGAAAAAAAAGTCTCATCATAGTCTACACCATGAACTTGCTCGACACCTTTAGCCACCAACCGCCCCTTAAAGGTATGCACGTTACCATCCATGTCAGTTTTCTTTTTGAAAACTCATTTGCACCTAATACGTTTTACCCCTTCAGGTGGGTCTAACAAGGTCCATATTTGGCTGGCTTACATAATTCCATCTCAGATCTCATGGCCTCAAGCCATTTCTCGTAGTCTGGGCCTTTTAAAGCTTCCTCATAGGCCGTAGGCTCATCTTGATCCATGAGCAATACATCACCATGTTAAGTCATGAGAAACCCATATATATCGAGTTGAGGAGGTATCCTACCAGACTTATGTAGGCCTTGTGCTACTTTAGCAGGTTATTATTCCACAACGATTTGTAGAGCCTGCTCTCTTTCCACCATTGGTTCGTTGCTTCTTTGCAAAGTTTGAATTTCTTCAAGTTCTATCGTTCTCCTACTAGTTCTTTTGGAGACGAATTCTCTCTCTTGGAACACAGCAATCCTTGCAATAAACACTTTGCCTTTGGTGGGATTATAGAAATAGTATCCCTTGGTTTTCTTGGGATATTCTACAAATAAGCACTTAGCAGATTTGGGACAAAGTTTATCAGAGACTTGGTGCCTTACATAGGCTTCACAACCTCAAATTTTCATAAAAGACACACTAGGATGCTGCCCAGTCCATATCTCATATGGTGTCTCTTGAACCGTTTTAGATGGAACACGATTAAGTGTGAAAGCAGTTGTTAATAGATCATGTCCCCAGAATGAGCTTGGAATATCTACATGACTCATCATGGATCAAACCAAGTCTAACAAGGTCCGGTTCATCCTCTCAGAGACACAATTCCAGTGCGGTGTTCCAGGGGGAATGAGTTAAAAAATTATCCCACACTCTTTTAGATAGTCATCAAAATTTTGGCATAAGTACTCACCACCTCGATCTGATCGAAAAGCTTTAATAATGTAACTATCGTTTCTGCTATTTTCTTTTTTTCACCTTTTGTAATATTTTATTTGTAATTGAATAAAATACTCTATTTTTATTTCTTGGTTATTTTAATTAAATTTGTTCATGAAATTATTCGTTCTTCTTGATTGAGCTATTTTTGTTGATCCTATTTTCTTCTATTTAATTGTGGGTTTTTTTTTATTTGAACCCTATTATTTTAGATCCATCTCTTATTGAACCCTAAAACCCAATTTCGAATGTTCTTGACCCAAAACCACTACTATTGGATCCTAAACCACTAACCCAATATCCTAATTGCACCTTATAAATACAATTCTATTGCAAACCCTAAAAATTGCATAATACAAACCCTAAGAACAGTCTATTCTCTCTCCTAGTTTCTCTCCTCCTGTTTCTCTCTCCTCGATCAATTTTAGCCCAACTCAGAAACACCCTTTACTGTGCTTCTTCTCCGACCATCTCCCCGACCTTCGGTGACCCCACCACTGCTACCACCCTTCCCGACCGTTGACGCCCACTAGAACCCTACCTTTCCTCCCCTGTTCTCCTCACTGCTCTCTGTTTTTTGCTTAAAAACAGCAACTGAAACCCCAGCACAGCCGCGCCACCCCTATCCCCGTCGCGCCGCTGCCTGCGACGCCTCGCCGCCATCGTTCCTCGCCGATCGACGTCAGACCCAAGCTGTGGTCTTTGCTTGCTGCTGCCATTGCTGTCTCTTTCATTGATGTGGTTGCTTTGGACCTTTGTAGCATGTATTATACACGTGTTAATTTATGTTAGTTTGTGGGTTCGTTGCTTCGGGATCCTTATCCCGTTATTCTTGGTGTTCAATTTTGTCGTCCAAAAGGCAAGTCACTTTCCTCTTGAATTGTACATTGTATCAAATTCAATTTTTATTGAAATCCTTGCAATTGGATTATATTCGTTATCATATCGTTGTATTGATTATCTTTTCGTTGGGTCTATTGAGGGTTTACACGAGCTAACCCCAATATTCTTGATATCGTGCCTCTATCGACTCTAAAAATTGAATCTTTCATGCATAAATATAGAATTGAGAATAGGTTTGTTCACATAATCATAACACAATTAATTATTGTAGAGATAATTGCTATATTGTATGTTCGATTGATCGTTTGATGTTTGATTGATGTTAAAATAGCGTATGTGTGTTTCTAATTTTATTTATCATGTGTAGACACCCATCGTGCTAATTTTGAAGTTTATTGACTATAGAATTGATACCCATCATATTTAATTAATTTATTCCATGGAAAATTACCCCAAAAACCTGTATGTTGCTTGCTAGCTGTATCTTGTCTGCTACTTTCGACCCAGTAAATTATCTTAAAATAAATAACTTTCTGAATAAGAATTGTATCCTTATCTTTCTAGTGTCCAGAACATCTTGAATTTCTTAATTCCGAGTTGTGTAGAAAAAGTTATGCCCGTTTTACTACAGCTATGTTTTTATTTCCAGATTTTCAGATTCTTGTATACTTGATGTTTAAACTGTTAAAAGGTTGATCATATGTTAAAACTTTACTCTAAAAATTTTCAGATTGTCACTTAACATGTTTAGGAGTCTAATAAATAATTTTACTAAATTTATTATCTAGCTTTTGCTGATTCTAAAATTATAATAACTTAATGTCGAAATTCTGCCTGAACATGAAATCTGTAAAGAACGATGTATTTGACCTATCTACTATTGTCAGACTTTGAACTTTAAATATGCGTTGGAACTGTGTGGAAGTCTAGTTTCTAGAATTTCAAAAGAAATTAGTTTTGGAGTTCTGAAATAGCGGAAAATTACGTTTTAGTACAGACTATTCTTGCTGTCCGGAATTTTACTTTTCAGTTTTCATGAATTAACTGTTCCTATATTATAGTCTTGCATGATTTAGAGTGTGTATATTGCATTGCATGATCCTAGTATCCTATTTTCGTTCTTTTCATTGTCCTATTCAAGTTATCATCTCATTGCTTCTCTATTGTTACAATCGTTCATCGAATTGTCCCTCAATTGCATATTCTATTGTTGCATCGATAAAATAATTAACAAGCCGGGATTTAAAGGGTGATTTAAGTAGTGAACAAAGTAGAGACTGTACTTGGAGGAGGGGCCCATATTTTCCTAAATAATGTTCCAGCTAGTGTTTTATCGTGTGATTGTGGATTACGGTCGTAACTCAATCTATCATGTATCGTATCGTTGCCGAAGACCGTAACATGCACCAAAAGGTGAATTGTATTTACCATTGCCAAGTACATGATCTACAAGGTACACCACTTAAGTCTAAATGAAATTGTATGTGTGCTTCGAACCAGTGGTATGGAACATATGGGACACAGTAGTATGTGCATTAGTTATGATTAAAATAATAAATAGACATAAGGATTGACACATCATCGATATTGCATATTGTACATCATTGTTCCTACTGATATCGAATATTGTCTAAGTGTTATTGATACCATTGAACATTGTTATCGAATATTGAATCTTTGTTTATACCAATTGCATCGATTATCATGATATTGATTATTGATTATTGTCCCATGTTATTGATTCCTATTGAACCATTGAATTCATCGTTATACCGTTATTCCATTACTTGTTGTCAATGACTTGTTCTAAAGACAATTTTTATCCTCTTTCTAAATGAAGTGTTCACAGGTGATCATGGAGAAGTTACCTGCTGGAATTGGAGAACAAACTTTCAGAAGATTTAATGCTTCCTAATTGCTTATCGTTTTATTGAACTTAATGTATTGACACTTATTGTTATTTGAGATTGGATTTATTATTGTATTGGACTTATGACCCAGATTTTATTATTTGTTTCCAGACATTGGTTTATTGTATTTGGATATTTCATATTGCTTTATTCTAAGTATTATTGTTCATAAGATTATTATTATTGCCTGCGCAATTATTCTGTATTGATTATATTGTTGAGTTGATCGGATAAACTTTTTATGGGTGACGTTAATTATTCGCTGGGCCAATGC
This sequence comes from Hemerocallis citrina, assembly GCA_017893485.1. Lineage (NCBI taxonomy): Eukaryota > Viridiplantae > Streptophyta > Magnoliopsida > Asparagales > Asphodelaceae > Hemerocallis > Hemerocallis citrina. The sequence continues at coordinate 78,943,137 of CM030359.1, forward strand.
ATGTGCTCGTATTCCGTATTTTTGGGAAGCGGGACGTGATAAAGTTTTTAGTGGTATCAGAGCCCAGGTTTGGATAATATATCAGTCAAACGTGACTAACGAAAAGAAGTTTGGATTTGATTGATATATAAATCATATTGGATTTTATCGGTTTAACTCAACTGTATGCACAATACAGAGATCACATGAACAATTGATAACCAACTTATGATCTAGATACTAACCGTTTAATTTTTATTGCAGACCATGGTTAGAAAAGGTGCCTCATCTTCCCGAGCTGGGAATGATGAGTCTGATGAGCCCACTATTGCACGGATGATGAAAATGCAGCGTGAGCACAATGAATTGATGATGCAGATGTAGCGGGAACATAATGAACATATGAGAATGGCTTACGAAGCTGCTAACAGGGAACCCGTTGTACCTATACCTGGATTGCTGCCGCCGAGACCTGAAAATGTGGCAGATTTCATGAGGCTCCATCCAGACAAGTTCTTGGGCACTGAAGGTCCACTTGAAGCCGAGTAATGGCTTATCAAGACTGAACAGTTGTTGACCGCAGCACATACAGCGGATGTGGATCGTGTGGTTGTGGTGAGCATTCAACTTCTTGATCTTGCCCACATCTGGTGGCAAACTGAGGTTGAACGATTGGGCCGGCCAATCTACTGGGTCACCTTCATGAAGAGCTTCCTCACGAAGTTCTTCCCTAATGTCACCAAGAATGAAATGGAAAGACAGTTTGTCTCATTAACTCAGGTTTGTCAAATAGTGTTTATTCATGATTTTCGTTGTTATTTCATAAAGTATTGATGTTAAACTAAACACTGTCTTGAATCAGGGGAGTCGGACCGTGGACGAATATGCTGCGGAATTCACCCGACTAAGTCGTTTTACTACTGCTATGGTGGCAAATGACGAAGATAGAGGTCGTTGTTTCCTGTTGCGCTTGGACATTAAAATTCAGGACTGTATTGTTGCCTTGTGACTTCGCTCTTATGCTGATATCCTAGATGCTGCAAGAATTCAGGAACAGAACAGTAAAAGGAAGCATTCTATTCAGCGTTCTGTTGCTGCTAAACCTTCTGGTGGGCCTGTTAGGAGGCCAGCTTCGCCCCTTCCCGTCAGGGCATTGCCTTATCCACCTGTCGCTCCAAGATTGAGTTAGATTTGTGATTACTGTTATAAGGTGGATCATATGCACAAGGACTGCAGGATAGCCAACCGCCAGTGCCTTGCATGTGAAGGTGTGGACCACATGGTCTGTGATTGCCCTAAGGCCAGACCTCTTGCACTAGTTGGAGGTTCCGCTCCGCATGAAGCGCTTGTTCGTGGTCAAGGTGGACCGTCACTCCCACTTCAGAGGCAGGTCTTTGACCTGAGGAGAGCCGCTCCTAAGGGTAATCTTCCTGTAGGTCATGGTCAAGCCTACAACTTGACTACACAGGATGCTGAAACTGCTTTGGGCGTTGTTGCAAGTATATCTTTAGTTGTTTTTCATTTTTGTATTTATTTTTGACTTCCTTGCTATTTTATTCCTCTATCCTGCTGCTTATTCATGTTAGCCTTCCATTCATGTCTGGTTCTTGCATTTTGATTCTGCCTTTTGTGTTCTCACTTTGACTTCTTACTAGGCATTATTCTTGTTCATTCCTTCCCTGCTCATGTTCTCTTTGACTCTGGTGCTACTCATTCATTTGTTTCTTCCCGATTTGTTGATCTGCATCACTTGGCTAGCAGCGTTATGCCGGTAGCTTGGAACATTTCTACAGGTGGAGGTGTTGTCTTGTGTTCTCAGATTTGTTAGCAGAGTCCCTTGGTTATTGGTGGTGTGGATTTTGTTGCTGATCTAATTGTCATCAGCAATTCTGGTTTCGACGTTATCTTGGTAATACCAAAAAAAATAAGGAAGTGGATAACAACGAGGTCAAATGGAATGCATAAAAGAAAATAAACAGTATAAAAGGGAAATAATCAACACAGGATAACAAAGCAAGGTAAGGAGTAAGCAGAACTGGAATCAAAGAGAGAATGGACAGGGAAGAATTGAATCAAATAATGAATGAGTGCATGATGGCAAAATGGAATGCAAGAAAGAAGTAACTGGTAACAAAATAAAGATGAACACAAGACTTTCAAGATTACAAAGCAAAGAGATGAAGAAATAGGTAGAGCTGGAATCGAAGAAAGGAAGGACAAGGGAGAGATGAACCAAGCAATGAGTCAACGGATGAAGATGAATGCAAGGGATGTGGAAGCAACAATGTTGGGAAGGAGAAACAACAAGAGAATCCTGGGACTTGTGGGTTATGGGCCCACAATGCTTCCACTGCACCACTTTGTTCGGGGAAGACTCTGCCAATAGCACCCAGCGATGCCAATCAACGAATCGATTAAAAAATAAAAAGAATGGATGGTACCAAAACCAGAAGGATATGGGTACGAAAAATTGAATTCATACCCAAAAAGAAATCAATCAAAGAGGACGACTGAAAAAGACGGAAGAATCAAGGAATCAAGGGATTGAAGAAATAAGAAGCGATCAAAATGAATGGAATAAGACTAGTATCCAGATCAATGTTGATTATAATTCATTTATGCATACATGGTTGGTGAAAAGTTGAGCCGATCCCAGTTCGAGCCAAGCTTGTCTAATATATTAGGCAACTATTACATTAGCCGAACCTGGTGCTCTGATACCACTAAAAACCTTGTCACGCCCCGCTTTCCAAAATAAAATACGGAATACGGATACGTGACTAAGCCCAGCGAATGATTTTCATCATCCATAAGCTATCAAGAATCGTTACAACATTTCACAAGAATAATCAGAATCGGAAGCAAGAAAAGTCAACCAAGCATGCATATATGATTCAAAACCGACAAGAATACTTGAAACCAAAAATATTATAATCTCAAATAATCTGGATCTGAATAAGTCAATATCCTGGGTCACATTGCCCAAATACAAAATAAATCCAAGTACAAGATACATTATTCAAGATAAACAACAAAAAATAATAATAGCAAAATTCCAGCATCTAGTATCTCATTTTGCCTATTTCATCTGGCAGCTGATCTCCAAAATTTGCAATTTAATAAATTGCAGGAAGAGAAAAAATTGAAAACAAACTCCCGTCAATGCAAGTTACGGGCCGCTTGTAGTGCAGGATACAAGTACATGGAAAAGGTTAAACTAATAACATGAAATTGGCCTGATAACAAAATATAACAACTAGCATGGCAAGATGAACAAGTGTAAGTGACATGTATCAAGTGAGAAATAAAACAAGTATCATGTAAACGAGTAACAAGTATCAAGTATCAAGTATCAAGTATCATGTACAAGTAACAAGTATTAAGTGTCAAGTGAACAAGTATCAAGTACAGGTAACATGTAACAGATGTCAAGTATCATGTACAAGTATCATTTAATAGGTATCATGTATGTCAAGTCTTGTATTATTACTATCTAGGTAGCACTTTATGTGCCCCAGCTTTTTATCACATTGTTGTTACATTCAAACAGTTTCGTTTAGGCCTAGTGGTGGGTTTCTATAGGGCCATGTACTCAGGCGTCAAGTCAAGTAACCAGTATCAAGCACGAGTCACGTAATCGTGAACACATGGCAGCAAGTAGTATCAAGCATGAATCATGTAGACATGAAACATGGCAACAAGTAGTAACAAGCATGAATCATGTAGTCATGCAACATGACAACAAGTAGTATCAAGCATGAATCATGTAGTCATGAAACATGAAAATAAGTAATATCAAGTATGAATCATGTAGTCATGAAATATGGCAACAAGTAATATCATGTAATGCCCCGATTTTCATTTATGAAAATTACTTGTTTATTTTGCACGTAGTGTGCACGTGCAATTTTTGTAATATGAAATCTTATAATTATTTTCTTTATGGATGATGAGTATATGCATATGTATGTATATATGTTCTTTAAATTATTTTCAAATAAACACAAGCCCAAAAATCTAATTTATTTATTTTGTAAAAACTAATATTTTGGCCCATCAATTTAAGCCCATGAATTAATTCTTTTAATAAAAACTTGTGAGGTAACATCTTTTAAAAGATTATTTTTATAATGTATAATGTACAAGTTTTTATATGGAGACTAGAATAGCACTTGCATGCAACATGGTGTGCATTGCACACTATTCTCTTTGGCCGGTTTTGGACAAGTGGAGTTAGTGTATGGGTGGTTACTTAGTTGTGGGTAGTTACTACAACTCCTACTCTCATCCTAGCCCTCCATCTCATAACCATCTACTAAATCCTAGCCCTCCATCTCACCCAAAATTGTGTATAAATAGCCCCTCACTTACTTGTTTTGTACACAAAATTTCATTGTGAGAAGAGAGTTATATTTTTTAAGAGAGTTGAGAGTGAGTGCTTTTGGAGGCCGGCCATCACTTCAAGGGAGCTTCGGTGTGGAGCAAGGAGCAAGGAGTCGTGCATCGCATTAAGAAGCTTTACGGGATTCGTTTATTTCGTCAACAAGGTGGGTGTTTCTCAGGACTTCTAATATAGAGATCATGCTAGGGCTAATATTGATTGTTATCATATTTGTGAAAGGTGGGTGTTTCTCAGGACTTCTAATATAGAGATCATGCTAGGGCTAATATTGATTGTTATCATATTTGTGAAAGGTGGGTGTTTCTCAGGACTTCTAATATAGAGATCATGCTAGGGCTAATATTGATTGTTATCATATTTGTGAAAGGTAGGGTGTTTCTCATGACTTCTAAAATAGAACTCATGTTTATAAACTGAAGTGATAAGATGATTGCTAAATTAATACTGTACGAAATATTGAAAATACGAATGAATGAAAAAGAACTAATGATAATTAGAGAACTGGAAATGACCGGTACAGTCGACCGATCATGTGAGCAGTCGACTGGTACACTAAAATAAAATATGTACAGTTCAGAATTCCATGGAACAATGTATTTAATATGAATTGTTAACTTGATTTTCTAGCATGCTAAATTAGAATAATATTCATCTTCGTAGATAAATGATGAGTAAAGGAAAAATGTATGTTTAGTATCTCATTGGAGAAAAGAAAATATTAGTATGTGAAATTTACATTTAATCATAAACTATGTTATGATGATGGTGAATGGATAAGAATCACATGTTTATGTTGGCATTTGAACGTACTATAATTGAATAAAATGTTGTGTGCTAAATGAAGAACAGAAGGGAGAGATGACCCCTTAAATTGAATATTTACCCTGTTCAGTCGATCGAATGTATGTAACAGTCGACCGTACTGAACTTGAAAAGTTGTATAATTGAATCTGTAGAACAGCCTACTGGTTTGAATGACAGTCGACTGCCCCGTAAATGATATTTAGATTTTGAACGCTGCAGAACAGCCGACTGGCCATGTGCAGCAGTCGACTCTTCCGAGCGGTTATTGAAGAACTTTCTTCGATTAAACAAGTCGACTGGATAAGCTCTAAGTCGACTGTCCAGATCACTTTTTATATCTCAGAAATTCTATGAATTGTTTTATGGTAAAGATTATGAATCTTATGTTGAATGATTATTGGTTGGGACAATTTAAGTAAACTCTATTTGTCTTTGCATGAATTTATACCTAAAATGAAGCGAATCATTTATTTTATGAAAGTTGTACGAATGTGAAAGTTATGGACATGGAAAAGGAAAATCTATTGAGATTGTGAAAATGAACTCATGAGATGGTAACGCTCAATTTTGGTAATTGTGAATTGAAATTGAAACAAAAGAGTAGCTAAGTCTCCCACCGGCAATTGGAAATAAATGAAATGAAATTTGAAAAGAAAGACCAAAGTTGGTCATGTTGAATGAATGATTAAGTCCGGTATAGTGGAGAGGCTAACTCTAGAGCTTTGATTTTGTTCATGATTCTAATAAAATAAGGACTAGATACATAGTGAAGATGTGATGAAAGTAAGAGAAAAACATTGAGTATGAGGGCCATTGGATTGGCGGCGAGAGCGTATCCCAGGATGTCCCATGATGAGTCATGATAGGGCATGGATACTGCTCCAGAGTACCGTCCCGGTGGCGACGCTCGTGGGATGGTGGACGACTACGGGTGGTGTCATGTCTATGGTAGGAGCTGAATTACCACAGGATACCTGCATGATGAGTCATGTGTCAGTGCGTTGGGATTCCCTCCAGAGCGCCTAGATATGAGTTCGTATGTCGGAAAATATCTAGGATACTTACCGTAGTTACAGTAGTAGATTAAGTCATGACAAGGGATTGAACCCTACAAGATGAAGTACGATTAAGGGCTTGCCCTCGGACCTATGTAGTATGGGATGCATAGAATCCGAACAAGTGCGCATTAGTGTCATATAATATAAATAATTGCATTAAGGACTAAGTGCACAATCACAACATGACATCAATAGGGTATTTCCTTTAATTTGATATGTGAACAAGTTTGTGATTTGTTAAGAAATGAGAATCGTTATACTGTTTCTGGCATAGAGAGGATGGCCATGTATAATTTTCGTCAGGTTGAATAAACTGACGTGCCCACATTTTTGTACTCAGGATTAATGGCTTGATAAAATTGAAAGGAGAACTGATGCTTACAAATTATTCATTGTTGATGTACATTTATTTGAATGATGTAAATTGCTTCCACTATCATTACATGTAAATTATTGTGTTATATGCTTCAGCTGTAAAATGTGAAGTATAAAATCTCATGTAACTCTGATGTAAAATGGAAAGTTCTCAATTCCTTGTAAAATTGTACCGAATGAGACGAAAAGATCCTGTGAAAATCTCGAATTCAGTTGTATTTGGAATTCGGGGTGTTACAAATCAAGCATGAATCATATAATCACGAAACATGGCAACAAGTAATGGGAAACACGGACCCCCTTCTGAGTACACATACCTATATTGTCCACTACTAAGGTCTTTCCCTTAACCCCAGCTTGTTACCTTTTATTATTATTAAATAGGCATGTACGTGTCAAAAAACGAAGTAAGAATATCATGGCATAAACAATTAACAGGTTCAGGTTGTAAGATAAATATGTACAGGCGAAAGATAACTCATAACATGGTAATACAATGAAAACTTTAGTTCAGGATAGCAAGACAGTACTGCACTAAAACTGAGATTTCCGTTGCTACAAACATGTAAATCTGAATCTGTCAAAGAATCTAGAAAATAGACTCCCGATCGAATCCAGAAAACATATATAAGTCATATAGTATTTCACAAAAACATACCTCAAAACTGAATTGAAACCAGAAAACACGTTCAGCCAGAAATCAGAAGATCGTATTCAAAGTCAGTAAAACAACATGAAAACTCACAACTTAAATCCACAGAAAATCTAGGGTATTCCCCTATATGTATAGTAATAGAAAACCAAGTTTTATAATTTTTCCAATAAAAATAAAGTAGTCAAGTAAAATCAGAAAATATCAAGATGCAGTAGTTTTGTAAATTTGAAATCACAAACACTGCAGTACGAAAATAGCAATATCTCACAAACCATAAGTCAAAATCCAAATCCGCAAAAAGGGTAATAAAATAGATATAGTATGCTAACTTTCATATTCATAAATATTTTTCAAATAGCAAATAGAATTAGGTCGAAAATCTGGTTCTTTACTGAACAGTAGTAAAATTCTACATGTAAAATCTTTATTTGAAAGCATGAAAAGGTTTGTAAAACTCCTCAAATAAATCCACCAAAATTCTGGGTAAACTCCAATCAAGTCTAGCAATACTGTGCAAAATATTGGATCAAAATAATACTTTTAACATCATGATAAAAATAGATTACTCTTCAGAATCCATAGAAAACAAAATTCAGAATCTTTCTACACCTCTGTAGTAAAATAGACATAACTCGCAAAACAAAAATCGAAACTGAGATCCGTCAAAATGGTTGGAAAATAGACAGAATTCTCTACAAATCATGTTCACAAAATATTTTCAAATACTGACCTTAATAGGGTCTAAAATACTGATCAAAATTGGAAAGCCAGCAAAACTGAAAATATCGCATATGCAGAAAATCCACTAGTTCACATAGAACTCATCCAAACACAACCAAACATGATATAGAGTATACTAGATGTCCAAGCAACATGTTATAGAGAATTCCACAAGTCCAGAACAAGTCTACCACGAATAACACGAACGAACACATAATATCATATGAACAACACGCATATGTGCAACAAGATATGGTCAATCCTAGTTTATATCATGTCATGTATGTCGTGAGGAAACTATTGTCAAAATAACACAATAGAGACAATATTAAAAAGGGGATTCACACACAAATTGTCTCTAGAACCCAACTACACTACAGGCGGTATTTAGTACTTGTATTACACAAAGAAAAGAATACAAGTTACTTGCCTAAGAGACGACGACGAGAACGGAGCAAGAATAAGAATAACAGGAATGGATCTTGCGGCATGAACACAAACACAACGAATGAACGAGACCCAACGAACACAAAATGAGCATAACAAACAACTATGAACGATGAACGACAAATCCCACGAACCCAATAATGAGCTCGGGAACACATGACAACCGCACACAACCAACGATCAACGATGAACAACCAACACCCGTTCACAGAGGAAGACAAGGAACAGCATCGGCAGAGAGCAAGACGGGTGAGACGGCTGATACTGCCGCTATTGTCGCTGCGGTCAAGAGGGAAAGAGACAGCGCACTTGTTGTTTGCTGCAGTCACCGAGGAAGCACAGGTAGGGGGGGTTGACGCAGGGTCGCGGCACTAAGGAAAAATAGGGAGAGAGAGAGAGAGATGGTCGGGAGAGGCTGAGCGCCAGCAGGTGGTGCTGCACTGGAGTAGGCTGCTGTGGCGAGGTCGTGGCAGGGGCAAGGCGAGGAGGCTGAACAGAGGAAGGGAGGTGGTCGGCTGCTCTGGCTGTTGCTATCGTGGAGGTGCGACAGGAGGGCATTGCCGAAAGTGGCACAGGGGGTAGGCACGGTGGAGCACAGGGACGGGCTGAAGGAGGTGAACGGGCAACTAGGTATAGGAGATGGAAGATGAACAGGTTGATAGGGGATGAGTTGGTTGCAGGATGGTAAATGTATATATGGGTAAAATAATAGGAAGTTAGGGTTAGGAAAAGATATAGATAACGGCTGAGAGAGGAGTAGGGGTAACGACAGATGAATACGGTTTCGGGTGTGTTAACAGGTTTGGGGAATTAAATATAGGGTTTAGGATAATAATGGGATTGGGTAGGTGAAACAGTAGGTAGTTGGATATATAAACAGGGTATGAGTTTGGGGAATTAAAATGGGTTGTGGATATTTGGGTTAAAGGGTTTTGGGTAAAATCCAACAAGGGAAAAAATAGGGTTTATAAATACTAATAATAATAATAAAAATAAAAATAATAACAATAAAAATAAAAATAATAACAGTATTAAAAATAACAGTATAATAATAATACTGAGAACAATAATAATAATAAGAAAAAAAATGATAAAAATAATAATAGTACTAATAATAACAGTAGTAGCAATAATAATGGAGATAAAAGTAACAATATCAAAAATAAGATTTGTGTAAAATTCATAGAAAATAGTTACAATAAAATTATTTAATAAAAATTAGATTTTAATAGAAGAGTCAAGAATACATCTTGACAAAAGAATTTTTGAAAGCGGAAAACTAATTTACAAAAATTTGAAATACCGAAAATACACAGAAAATACATTTTTGGTGAAATAGGGGTTAAAGTTGTGTTCAGTATTGATGTTCAGCTGGAACAGCTCCAATCTCTAAGAGTCCCTACAGAATGTCTCATGTTAAGTTGGCTTAGTTGAAGGAGAAGATTCAGGAGTTGCTAGATAGAGGTTTTATCTGGCCAAGTATTTCGCCTTCGAGAGCGCCTGTACTATTCGTCAATAAGAATGATGGTAACCATAGGTTGTGCATTGACTACCGCAAGCTCAATAATGTCACAGTAAAGAACAGGTATCCGTTGCCACGAATTGATGACCTATTCGATCAATTGGGAGGTGCTTCTGTATTTTCGAAGCTGGATCTTCGCTCTGGTTACCATAAGGTTATGGGCACTATGAATTCTTGGTGATGCCTTTCAGAGTTACTAATGCTCCAGCTGTGTTATGAGTTTGATGAATCAGTTTTCTCTTCCTTCCTGGACAAGTTCTTTGTGGTGGTCATTGATGATATCCTTGTCTATTGTCGAAATCGGGATGAGCATGCTGAGTACTTGAAGTTTGTGTTGCAAACGTTGAGGGATCACCAGTTGTATGGGAAGCTTAGCAAGCGTGAATTTTGGTTGGATCGTGTGGCGTTCTTGGGTCATATTATTTTTGGTGATGGAGTTTCTGTCGATCCTTCCAAGATCTCTGCAGTTAAGGATTGGCCGATGCCGAAGTCTATATCGGAAGTTTGGAGTATTCTTGGTCTAGCGGGTTACTACAGGAAGTTTGTTCGGGATTTCTCGAAGATTGTATGACCATTGACCAAGTTGACTGGGAAGGATCAGAAGTTTGTGTGGGATGAGTCCTGTGAAGGAACCTTCGTTGAACTGAAGAATTGGTTGACATCAGCACATGTGTTGACTATACCGGATGAATCACGAGGTTTCGTAATTACTGTGATGCTTCAGGTAGAGGTTTGGGTGTTGTTTTGATGCAGCGAGGCAAGGTTGTCGCGTATGCATCTAGATAATTGAGGCCACATGAGAAGAGTTATCTTAGCATGATTTGGAGCTTGCTGCCGTGATTTTTGCCATGAAGCTTTGTAGGCATTATTTACTAGGAGACCGAGTGGAGATCTTTACTGACCACAAAAGTTTCAAGTATGTGTTCACTCAAAAGGAACTGAATATGAGGCAAAGGCGATGGTTGGAATTGATGGTGGATTATGATATCAATCTACAATATCACCCTGGCAAGGTTAATTCGGTACCTGATGCTTTAAGCAGAAGACCTGTTGTATGGTTTTGATTGATCAGAAAGAGCTTGTGGAAGCTTTGAGGAGATTGGAATTGGATGTGGTATTGCCTGGTTCTGAGCAGAGTTTTATGGTGCTTCAGTTGCAGTCGTCTTTGGTGGATCAGATTAAGGAGGCACAGTCTGGTGATGTGTAGTTGCAGCAATTTCGAGCTTAGGTTGAAGCCGGTTCTAGAAATGATATGGTGATTCATAAGGATGGATCTCTCTACTTTGGAACCCGTCTATGTGTTCCGAAGGGAGAAGTCAGGCAGAAGTTACTTGGAGAAGCTCATTGCTCGTTATACTCTATTCATCCTGGTGGTCCGAAGATGTATCGGGATTTGAAGTTACATTTCTGGTGCCATGGTATGAAGAGGGCGGTTGCAAAATTTGTTTCTCGGTGTCTGATCTGTCAGCAAGTGAAAGCATAACATCAGAGGACTGCTGGAATTCTTCAACCGCTTCCTATTCCGGAGTGGAAGTGGGAGAATATCACTATGGGTTTTGTGACTGCTTTGCTAGAAGTCCCAAGGGTCACAATGCCATCTAGGTGATTGTGGATCGCTTGACAAAGAGTGCTCATTTAATTCCTTTCGGAGTTAGTCAGTCTACAGAGGCCTGACAGAGAGGTATATGCAGGAAATTGTGAGATTGCATGATGTTCCTGTCAGTATTATATCAGACAGAGATACTAGATTCATATCTCAATTTTAGGAGAGTCTTCAGACCAGTCATGGCAGTAAGCTAAAGTTCAGTACTGCATTCCATCCGCAGACAGATAGACAATCTTAGAGGACTATTCAGACCTTAGAGAATATGTTGAGGTCCTGTGTGCTTCAGTTTGAAAGATCTTGGGAAGATCATCTACACTTGGTGGAGTTTTCATACAACAATAGCTACCAAGCTAGTCTTCAGGCAGCTCCGTATGAAGTCTTGTTTGGTTGGAAGTGTAGATCACCAATGTGTTGGGATGACATTGGTGAGAGGAAGCTTTTGGAGCCAGAATTGATCACGAGGATGTTGATGTAGTGGCCCAAATCAGGAAGCATTTGCACAGGAGACAGGAATTGGGCAAACATGCACAGGAGACCGTTAGAGTTTGAAGTGGGTGATCATGTCTTCCTCAAGGTGTCTCCATGGAAAGGTGTTATTCAGTTTGGTGGTGGGGGCAAGTTGAGCCCTAGATTTATTGGCCCGTTCGATGTGGTAGAGCGTGTAGGCAAAGTGGCCTCTCCTCCCTTGTTCTCCCTGTTGTTCTCTGTTTCCCGCCCAAACCAACAGCAGTCGAAACCCCAGCACAGCCGCGCCGCCCCTGTCCCCATCACGTCGTCGCCTACGACGCCTCGCCGCCGTCTTTCCTCACCGATCGACGTCAGACCCGAGCCGTGGTCATTGCTTACTACTGCCATTGCTGTCTCTTTGATTGTTGTAGTTGCTTTGGATCTTTGTAGCACATATTATACACGTGCTAATTTGTGTTAGTTTGTGGGTTCGTTGCTTCGGAATCCTTATCCCGTTATTCTTGGTGTTCAATTTCTTCGTCTAAAAGGCAAGTAATTTTCTTCTTGAATTGTACATCGTATCAAATTCAAGTTTTATTGAAATCCTTACAAGTAGATCATATTCTTTATCATATCTTGTATTGATTATCTTTTTGTTGGGTCTATTGAGGGTTTACACAAGCTAACCCCAATATTCATGACATCGTGCCTCTATTGACTCTAAAAATTGAATCTTTCATGCATTCATATAGAATTGAGAATAGGGTTTTTCACATAATCATAACACAATTTATTATTGTAGAGATAATTGCTAGGTTGTATGTTTGATTGATCGTTTGATGTTTGATTGATGTTAAAATAGCATATGTGCGTGTTTCTAATTTAATTTATCATTTCTTGACACCCACCATGCTAATTATGATGTTTATTGACTATAGAATTGATACCATCATGTTTAATTAATTTATATTATGGAAAAATACCCCCCAAAACCTGTATGTTGCTTTCTGGCTGTATCTTATCTGCTATTTTAGACCTACTAAATTATCTTAAAATAAATAATTTTCTGAATAATAATTGTAGCCTTGTCTTTCTGGTTTGCAGAACATCTTGAATTTCTGAATTCCGAGTTGTGTAGCAAAAGTTTTGCCCGTTTTACTAATGTTGTGTTTTTATTTCCAGATTTTCATATTCTTGTTTACTTGATGTTTAAACTCTTAAAAGGCTGATCATATTTTAAAATTTAACTCAGAAAATTTCCAGATTGTCACTTAACCTGTTTAGGAGTTGATGAACCAAATATTATTCACTTTTAGGAGCAATAATCTTAAGGCAATTAGACATTTAAATGCTCTATATGTGGTATTTACGCTTCTTTTCTCTTTTTCCATAGGAAACAGCTTAAAACAGCCAAACGAAGCAGATTCCAGACTAAGACAGACTTTGAGGATGAACTCAGAATATTACAGAGCATCAGTCGACTGACTCTTCAACCAGGCGACTGGACAGAGAGTTTGATAAGGCTCGACACAGTCGACTGTGTCCCAAGCCAGTCGACTGGTATGCGGCAAGTCAGAAGATAAGAACAGATGCATCCTCATCCAAATCCGAATCAAAATTAAGTTATCCAAACCCAGGTGTTTTCTGCGAATAACAACTTCTCAAACAATCAAAGCAAGAAGCACGTGGTGAGCAGATAAGGAAGGAAAGAAGAAAAAGAGAAAGAAATAAACGGCTGATGAAGATAAGGAAAGAAATAACAAAAGAAGAGGACTTCTCTGCAAAAAGTACAAACCCTAATTCTCTTCTCTTGTTCTATAAATACCAATCAAGAAAGAGGCGGAAAAACTCTCTCTCTATCTCGAGGAAGGCCGGATCCATCATCAAGAACCGATCGTCGACAGCAAGCATCAAAAGAGGAGAACTAGACGACTGCTGATTGGGCTAAAGTGCAACATCATACAAATCAGCGTTCTTCTGTTCTTTCTCTTAGTTTTTATTTCTATTGTAGTCATGAACTCTATTATATTAATCAATAAAAGTTTTATTATGTGGAACTAACTTTCATAGTTGGGTAGATTGAAACCGTAGTTGTGTAATGTTATATTCTTCTCTATTACTTATTGGTTGAACCTGATTGAATTGAGATGGATTTATGATAATCAAACTTGTTCAGAATTCTTAGGAGCAGTCGACTGTGGTGACAGCCAGTCGACTGACATACGGAATCTGAGTTTATCAAGATTGGGTATTATAAATCTGAATCTGTTAGATGAGCATATTGAGACGACCCGTATCTCGTGTTCATAACTCATAACAAGGGAATCTTTAGGGGTTCCTGGTTTAATCAACTTAAGGGATCTAGATCTGATACCAATTTCTAGGACCTTGAGTGTTTGTTCGTTTCCACTGATCTTATGCCTTCTTTAAGTGCAACTTAGTAGATACCATGCTAAATACTTAATGAAAGAAACGAATTAGAGTAGATACCATGCCTAATTCTTGGCCTATGGAAACATTACTTTAAGGAGTAGATACCATGCCCTTGAAGAGAACAAACATGAGTAATGGATGTAGTATATGACTTAGCATTACTGACTATTGGTGGAAATCAATACCCAACTACTTTGATAGAGATTTGTGACTCAACTTGTGATGCTACTTATTTAGATTTTTATCTTTTCATTTCTTTTAGATCTTTAAAACAACTCTTTATGATTTTTATTCTTTTTATTGATTAGTAAGTTAGAATCTACAATCTCTGTGGGATCGACCCTTGCTCGTCACTACACTTCTCCAAACGATTCGTGCACTTGCGAGGTTTATAATTTGTGTCTAGTTTATCTATATATTTGGGTATCTAGATTGCACAACAGGAGTCTATTCAACCTGGCTCTGATACCACTCTATAACGCCCCGAATTCCAAATACACTGAATTCGAGATGTTCTACCGGATCTTTTCACTTTCTTTGAGTACAATTTTACAAGGAAATTCAAACTTTTCTTTTTACATCAGAGTTTACATCTTAATACATTTACATTTGCACAACGGAAGCAAAATATATAACAATTACATAAATGTACAACAACATGATAAGATCTTATGCATCCATTCCTCTTTACATGTAATTTATCCTGCATACAAAACTGTGGGTACGTCAGTTTATTCAACCGACGATAATTATACATGGCCATCCTCTCTATGCCAGAAACAGTATAACGAATCTCATTTCTTAACAAAACACAAACTTGTTCAGTTTAAGCATGTAAATCAAGGGGAACTCTTAAAGATGTCGTGTCGTGATTGTACACTTAATCCTTAATGCAATTATTTAATTTACATGACACTAATGCGCACTTGTTCGAATTCTATGCATCCCATACTACATAGGTCCGAGGGCAAGCCTCTTAATCGCTCTTCATTTTCATAGGGTTCAATCCCTCGCCATGACTTACTCTACTACTGTAATTACGGTAAGTATCTTAGATATTTTCCAACCTACGGACTCATGTCTAGGCACTCTGGAGTAGTATCCTCACCCAGACTCATCATGGGAATTCCTGGGATACGCTCTCACCATAAACATGACATCACCCGTAGTCTTCAAACATCCCACGAGCGTCGCCACTGGGACGGTACTCTGGAGTAGTATCCTCACCCAGACTCATCATGGGAATTCCTGGGATACACTCTCGCCATTACCCAATAGCCCTCATACTCAATGTTTGTCTCTTACTTTCATCACATCTCCACTATGTACTAATCCTTATTTTAATAGAATCATGAATAAGATCAAAGCTCTAGAGTTAGCCTCTCCCTAAACCGGTCTTATCCATTCATTTCAATACATGACCGACCCTGGTCTTCTTTTCAATTTCAATTTTATTGCCAGGGGAGACTTAGCTACTCTTTCGTTTCAATTTCAAATTCACAATTTCCAGTTGAGCAAATCTAACTCATGAATTCATTTTCAGTGCTTCAGCATATCATGTTCTTTAATTTTCATATTCATGTAATTCTTTATTCAAGCATGACTCATTTCATGTAAGTTTCTCAATTCAGAAATACGATTCATTTTATTCATGCAGCAGCAGAATAGATTCTAACAACATCAGTCACAATTCTTTAACAGTAATCAAAATAAGACTTGTCATATCAAATTCCACTCTGTACAGTCGACTTGGAAAAGGACCAGTCGACTGGTACTGTCAAATCAGATTCTTCATAAAAATACTCGGGAGAGTCGACTGCTGCACTCAGCCAGTCGGCTGTCCCGCAACTTTACATGTTCACAGTACTATCCTCGTAACAGTCGACTGTTATCTCATCAGTCGTCTGCCCTGGGGTTTTTAACAGTTCATTTCTACATTCAGCTCAGTCGACTTGCTACACGCATTCGGTCGACTGGACAGATCCATACTTCAAATTAAGAGATTATCTACAGCTCTTACATGCACTTGCCTCATGATATCAATTTACCATATACATAAACTCATGTTTCATAAACAGTATCTCTTTTTTTTTGTTCAGTAATATCACAACCACGAAACTTCAAGTTACGAATGTTATCTCTTCCTTGAGGGAATATTTTTAAACATGCATTCACACTTATTCATAACTTCCTTGCGAAGATGAAGATATACTTCTCAATTCATTACACTAGGTCAACATGATGGAATATCTCATTACATGGAACTTCCAAATAACCATAATTAAAGTACGGTACCAGTCGGCTGAACACAGTGTCAGTCGACTGCTCCGACAGTTCTTAATTTGTTAATCATCGCTAGTTCTTTTCATCCATTTACCTTCCCTCCATCATATGTGTCATAGGGAAAAATACCACTTAGTAACCACACCATTAGGTCTTTTTGCACACATGTTTATCACCACATCACAAAACAATTGTCTCGTACCAGTCGACTTATCTACATGACAGTCGACTGTACCGACGCAATTCATCTTTGTTTTCCGTAACATTCCTACACTTTTAGTCCTCCATAATTATCAACAATAAACATGCTTAAGCATTTCTATTACGTACTATCTTACTCTTCATGAGTACAGTAACAAACATTATAAGACAGCATGTTTTCTACATTAGAAGTCCTAAGAAACACCCACCTTATTTGACGAAGTAATCGAATCCAGCAAAGTTCTCAATGCAGTGCAGCACTTCTTGCTCCTTGCTCCTTGTTCCACACCGAGTCCTTCAGAGTGCTCTTTCGGTCTCCCACAGAAAACTCCCACACACAATTCTCACAAAAACCTCTCTTATAAAATTTATCTAGTGTAAAAGAATAGAGAATAAGAGGGGGTATTTATACTAGAATATAGGTGGAATGAAGGGTTAAGATGCACTAGGGAGTTGGAGGATCAAGGGCTAAGATTGATAAGGGGGTTATGGCAACTACCCACACCTTAAATAACCACCCACAACTCTCCCCCACTACTCTAACCCATCCGGCCAAGCTTGTGTGCTTGTGCACGTGTACATAGAATGCACGTGCACACACAAAGCACCCTACAAAGATTTGTACATTAAATAATAAATAAAAGGATGTAACACATTACAAGTTGTAGAAAGGGGTTAAATTCATGGGCTTAAAATCAGTTGGGCCAAAAATAAATATTTTGTAGAAGTAAATATGTAAATTAATATTTGGGCTTTAGGATAAAGTAATTTATAAAACAATGCTCTTATTCATCATGAAAGTAAATAATGGCCAACAATGTTACACATGCACCCCATATAATAGAAAAATAACTAATCTTCATATATTAGGAAAATCGGGGTATTACATCACTCCCTCTTTAGAATAGTTCCGTCCCCGGAACTACAGCCAAGAGCGAGAAAACAGAAAACACAACAACAAAACAAAAGATACAAGGATACAATCAAGCAAAAAGCTCAGGATAGTCCTTCAACATCCTCTCCTCAGATTCCCAAGTAGCCTCTTCAACCAAGTGGTTTCTCCAGACTACTTTGACCATCAGTATCGTCTTATTCCATAAGACTTTCTCTCGACGATCAACAATCTCAACAGGAGACTCGATGTAATTCAGGTCTAACTGCAAACCTTCCGGCACTTCAGGCAAATGATGACTCGGGTCTGGAATATAACCTCTCAGCATAGACACATGAAAGACATTGTGCACCTGAGACAACTCTTCCGGTAATTCAAGCCGGTAAGCAGTTTTCCCGATCCTTTTCAATATCTTGTACGGGCCTATAAACCTCGGGGCTAACTTCCCGCCTTTGCCAAAACGAACCACACCTTTACTGGGCGATACCTTCAGAAAGACAAAGTCACCAACCTCAAACTCAAGGTCCCTTCTCCGGTTGTCTGCATAGCTTTTCTGCCTGCTCTGAGATTCCACCAACCTTTTCCTGATCAGATCAATCTTCTCAGAGGTTTGTTGTACAAGCTCAGGACCAAACAACTGACGCTCCCCAACTTCATACCAACAAATAGGAGTCCTGCACTTCCTGCCATACAAAGCTTCATACGGCGCCATCCCAATGCTAGCCTGAAAACTGTTGTTGTAGGCAAACTCTACCAAAGGTAAATGCCTTTCCCAACTGCCTCCAAAGTCTAGTATACAACACCGAAGCATATCCTCAAGAATACGGTTGACTCTCTCGGTCTGTCCATCGGTCTGCGGATGAAAAGCAGTGCTGAAATCTGTCTTGGTACCCAAGGTTGTCTGAAGACTCCTCCAGAAATGCGAAGTAAACCGCGCATCTCGATCAGACACAATAGTTGAGGGAACACCATGAAGGAAAGGCATTTGGAGGCAGTTGTATGGCAGACCGAGAGATTTGATCGAGATGCGCGGGTGTTATAGGGTGCTTTGTAATGTGTTACATCCTTTTATTTATTATTTAATGTACAAATTTTTATAGGGTGCTTTGTGTGTGCACGTGCATTCTATGTACACGTGCACAAGCACACAAGCTTGGCCGGATGGGTTAGAGTAGTGGGGGAGAGTTGTGGGTGGTTATTTAAGGTGTGGGTAGTTTCCATAACCCCCTTATCAATCTTAGCCCTTGATCCTCCAACTCCCTAGTGCATCTTAACCCTCCATTCCACCTATAATCTAGTATAAATACCCCCTCTTATTCTCTATTCTTTTACACTATATAAATTTTATAAGAGAGGTTTTTGTGAGAATTGTGTGTGGGAGTTTTCTGCGGAAGACCGTAAGAGCACTCTGAAGGATTCGGTGTGGAACAAGGAGCAAGGAGCAAGAAGTGCTGCACTGCATTGAGAACTTTGCTGGATTCGATTACTTCGTCAAATAAGGTGGGTGTTTCTCAGAACTTCTAATGTAGAAAACATGCTGTTTTATAATGTTTGTTACTGTACTCTTGAGGAGTAAGATAGTACGTAATAGAAATGCTTGAGCATGTTTATTGTTGATAATTATGGAGGACTAAAAGTGTAGGAATGTTACGGAAAACAAAGATGAATTGCGTCGGTACAGTCGACTGTCATGTAGATAAGTCGACTGCTACGAGACAATTATTTTGTGATGTGGTGATAAACATGTGTGCAAAAAGACCTAATGGTGTGGTTACTAAGTGGTATTTTTCCCTATGACACATGTGATGGAGGGAAGTAAATGGATGAAAAGAACTAGCGATGATTAACAAATTAAGAACTGTCGGAGCAGTCGACTGACACTGTGTTCAGCCGACTGGTACCGTACTTTAATTATGGTTGTTTGGAAGTTCCATATAATGAGATATTCCATCATGTTGACCTAGTGTAATGAATTGAGAAGTATATCTTCATCTTCGCAAGGAAGTTTTGAATAAGTGTGAATGCATGTTTAAAAATATTCCCTCAAGGAAGAGATAACATTCGTAACTTGAAGTTTCGTGGTTGTGATATTACTGAACAAAAAAAAAAAGATACTGTTTATGAAACATGAGTTTATGTATATGGTAAATTGATATCATGAGGCAAGTGCATGTAAGAGCTGTAGATAATCTCTTAATTTGAAGTATGGATCTGTCCAGTCGACCGAATGCGTGTAGCAAGTCGACTGAGCTGAACGTAGAAATGAACTGTTAAAAACCCCAGGACAGATGACTGATGAGATAACAGTCGACTGTTACGAGGATAGTACTGTGAACATGTAAAGTTGCGGGACAGCCGACTGGCTGAGTGCAGCAGTCGACTCTCCCGAGTATTTTTATGGAGAATCTGATTTGACTGTACCAGTCGACTGGTCCTTTTCCAAGTCGACTGTACAGAGTGGAATTTGATATGACAAGTCTTATTTTGATTACTGTTAAAGAATTGTGACTGATGTTGTTAGAATCTATTCTGCTGCTGCATGAATAAAATGAATCGTATTTCTGAATTGAGAAACTTACATGAAATGAGTCATGCTTGAATAAAGAATTACATGAATATGAAAATTAAAGAACATGATATGCTGAGGCACTGAAAATGAATTCATGAGTTAGATTTGCTCAACTGGAAATTGTGAATTGGAAATTGAAACGAAAGAGTAGCTAAGTCTCCCCCGGCAATAAAATTGAAATTGAAAAGAAGACCAGGGTCGGTCATGTATTGAAATGAATGGATAAGACCGGTTTAGCGAGAGGCTAACTCTAGAGCTTTGATCTTATTCATGATTCTATTAAAATAAGGATTAGTACATAGTGGAGATGTGATGAAAGTAAGAGACAAACATTGAGTATGAGGGCTATTGGGTAATGGCAAGAGTGTATCCCAGGAATTCCCATGATGAGTCTGGGTGAGGATACTACTCCAGAGTACCGTCCCAGTGGCGACGCTCGTGGGATGTTTGAAGACTACGGGTGGTGTCATGTTTATGGTGAGAGCGTATCCCAGGAATTCCCATGATGAGTCTGGGTGAGGATACTACTCCAGAGTGCCTAGACATGAGTCCGTAGGTTGGAAAATATCTAAGATACTTACCGTAATTACAGTAGTAGAGTAAGTCATGGCGAGGGATTGAACCCTATGAAAATGAAGAGCGATTCGACTTGGAAAAGGACCAGTCGACTGGTACAGTCAAATCAGATTCTTCATAAAAATACTCGGGAGAGTCGACTGCTGCACTCAGCCAGTCGGCTGTCCCGCAACTTTACATGTTCACAGTACTATCCTCGTAACAGTCGACTGTTATCTCATCAATCGTCTGTCCTGGGGTTTTTAACAGTTCATTTCTACGTTCAGCTCAGTCGACTTGCTACACGCAATCGGTCGACTGGACAGATCCATAATTCAAATTAAGAGATTATCTACAGCTCTTACATGCACTTGCCTCATGATATCAATTTACCATATACATAAACTCATGTTTCATAAACAGTATCTCTTTTTTTTTTGTTCAGTAATATCATAACCACGAAACTTCAAGTTACGAATGTTATCTCTTCCTTGAGGGAATATTTTTGAAATGCATTCACACTTATTCATAACTTCCTTGCGAAGATGAAGATATACTTCTCAATTCATTACACTAGGTCAACATGATGGAATATCTCATTACATGGAACTTCCAAATAACCATAATTAAAGTACGGTACCAGTCGGCTGAACACAGTGTCAGTCGACTGCTCCGACAGTTCTTAATTTGTTAATCATCGCTAGTTCTTTTGATCCATTTACCTTCCCTCCATCATATGTGTCATAGGGAAAAATACCACTTAGTAACCACACCATTAGGTCTTTTTGCAGACATGTTTATCACCACATCACAAAAAAATTGTCTCGTACCAGTCGACTTATCTACATGACAGTCGACTTTACCGATGCAATTCATCTTTGTTTTCCGTAACATTCCTACACTTTTAGTCCTCCATAATTATCAACAATAAACATGCTCAAGCATTTCTATTACGTACTATCTTACTCCTCAAGAGTACAGTAACAAACATTATAATACAGCATGTTTTCTACATTAGAAGTCCTGAGAAACACCCACCTTATTTGACGAAGTAATCGAATCCAGCAAAGTTCTCAATGCAGTGCAGCACTTCTTGCTCCTTGCTCCTTGTTCCACACCGAGTCCTTCAGAGTGCTCTTTCGGTCTCCCATAGAAAACTCCCACACACAATTCTCACAAAAACCTCTCTTATAAAATTTATCTAGTGTAAAAGAATAGAGAATAAGAGGGGGTATTTATACTAGAATATAGGTGGAATGAAGGGTTAAGATGCACTAGGGAGTTGGAGGATCAAGGGCTAAGATTGATAAGGGGGTTATGGCAACTACCCACACCTTAAATAACCACCCACAACTCTCCCCCACTACTCTAACCCATCCGGCCAAGCTTGTGTGCTTGTGCACGTGTACATAGAATGCACGTGCACACACAAAGCACCCTACAAAGATTTGTACATTAAATAATAAATAAAAGGATGTAACACATTACAAGTTGTAGAAAGGGGTTAAATTCATGGGCTTAAAATCAGTTGGGCCAAAAATAAATATTTTGTAGAAGTAAATATGTAAATTAATATTTGGGCTTTAGGATAAAGTAATTTATAAAACAATGCTCTAATTCATCATGAAAGTAAATAATGGCCAACAATGTTACACATGCACACCATATAATAGAAAAATAACTAATCTTCATATATTAGGAAAATCGGGGTATTACATCACTCCCTCTTTAGAATAGTTCCGTCCCCGGAACTACAGCCAAGAGCGAGAAAACAGAAAACACAACAACAAAACAAAAGATACAAGGATACAATCAAGCAAAAAGCTCAGGATAGTCCTTCAACATCCTCTCCTCAGATTCCCAAGTAGCCTCTTCAACCAAGTGGTTTCTCCAGACTACTTTGACCATCGGTTTAGTCTTATTCCTCAAGACTTTCTCTCGACGATCAACAATCTCAACAGGAGACTCGATGTAATTCAGGTCTAACTGCAAACCTTCCGGCACTTCAGGCAAATGATGACTCGGGTCTGGAATATAACCTCTCAGCATAGACACATGAAAGACATTGTGCACCTGAGACAACTCTTCCGGTAATTCAAGCCGGTAAGCAGTTTTCCCGATCCTTTTCAATATCTTGTACGGGCCTGTAAACCTCGGGGCTAACTTCCCGCCTTTGCCAAAACGAACCACACCTTTACTGGGCGATACCTTCAGAAAGACAAAGTCACCAACCTCAAACTCAAGGTCCCTTCTCCGGTTGTCTGCATAGCTTTTCTGCCTGCTCTGAGCTTCCACCAACCTTTTCCTGATCAAATCAATCTTCTCAGAGGTTTGTTGTACAAGCTCAGGACCAAACAACTGACGCTTCCCAACTTCATACCAACAAACAGGAGTCCTGCACTTCCTGCCATACAAAGCTTCATACGGCGCCATCCAATGCTAGCCTGAAAACTGTTGTTGTAGGCAAACTCTACCAAAGGTAAATGCCTTTCCCAACTGCCTCCAAAGTCTAGTATACAACACCGAAGCATATCCTCAAGCATACGGTTGACTCTCTCAGTCTGTCCATCGGTCTGCGGATGAAAAGCAGTGCTGAAATCTGTCTTGGTACCCAAGGTTGTCTAAAGACTCCTCCAGAAATGCGAAGTAAACCGCGCATCTCGATCAGACACAATAGTTGAAGGAACACCATGAAGAAAAGGCATTTGGAGGCAGTTGTATGGCAGACCGAGAGATTTGATCAGGATGCGCGGGTGTTATAGGGTGCTTTGTAATGTGTTACATCCTTTTATTTATTATTTAATGTACAAATTTTTATAGGGTGCTTTGTGTGTGCACGTGCATTCTATGTACACGTGCACAAGCACACAAGCTTGGCCGGATGGGTTAGAGTAGTGGGGGAGAGTTGTGGGTGGTTATTTAAGGTGTGGGTAGTTTCCATAACCCCCTTATCAATCTTAGCCCTTGATCCTCCAACTCCCTAGTGCATCTTAACCCTCCATTCCACCTATAATCTAGTATAAATACCCCCTCTTATTCTCTATTCTTTTACACTATATAAATTTTATAAGAGAGGTTTTTGTGAGAATTGTGTGTGGGAGTTTTCTGCGGAAGACCGTAAGAGCACTCTGAAGGATTCGGTGTGGAACAAGGAGCAAGGAGCAAGAAGTGCTGCACTGCATTGAGAACTTTGCTGGATTCGATTACTTCGTCAAATAAGGTGGGTGTTTCTCAGAACTTCTAATGTAGAAAACATGCTGTATTATAATGTTTGTTACTGTACTCTTGAGGAGTAAGATAGTACGTAATAGAAATGCTTGAGCATGTTTATTGTTGATAATTATGGAGGACTAAAAGTGTAGGAATGTTACGGAAAACAAAGATGAATTGCGTCGGTACAGTCGACTGTCATGTAGATAAGTCGACTGCTACGAGACAATTATTTTGTGATGTGGTGATAAACATGTGTGCAAAAAGACCTAATGGTGTGGTTACTAAGTGGTATTTTTCCCTATGACACATGTGATGGAGGGAAGTAAATGGATGAAAAGAACTAGCGATGATTAACAAATTAAGAACTGTCGGAGCAGTCGACTGACACTGTGTTCAGCCGACTGGTACCGTACTTTAATTATGGTTGTTTGGAAGTTCCATGTAATGAGATATTCCATCATGTTGACCTAGTGTAATGAATTGAGAAGTATATCTTCATCTTCGCAAGGAAGTTTTGAATAAGTGTGAATGCATGTTTAAAAATATTCCCTCAAGGAAGAGATAACATTCGTAACTTGAAGTTTCGTGGTTGTGATATTACTGAACAAAAAAAAAAAAGATACTGTTTATGAAACATGAGTTTATGTATATGGTAAATTGATATCATGAGGCAAGTGCATGTAAGAGCTGTAGATAATCTCTTAATTTGAAGTATGGATCTGTCCAGTCGACCGAATGCGTGTAGCAAGTCGACTGAGCTGAACGTAGAAATGAACTGTTAAAAACCCCAGGACAGACGACTGATGAGATAACAGTCGACTGTTACGAGGATAGTACTGTGAACATGTAAAGTTGCGGGACAGCCGACTGGCTGAGTGCAGCAGTCGACTCTCCCGAGTATTTTTATGAAGAATCTGATTTGACTGTACCAGTCGACTGGTCCTTTTCCAAGTCGACTGTACAGAGTGGAATTTGATATGACAAGTCTTATTTTGATTACTGTTAAAGAATTGTGACTGATGTTGTTAGAATCTATTCTGCTGCTGCATGAATAAAATGAATCGTATTTCTGAATTGAGAAACTTACATGAAATGAGTCATGCTTGAATAAAGAATTACATGAATATGAAAATTAAAGAACATGATATGCTGAGGCACTGAAAATGAATTCATGAGTTAGATTTGCTCAACTGGAAATTGTGAATTGGAAATTGAAACGAAAGAGTAGCTAAGTCTCCCCCGGCAATAAAATTGAAATTGAAAAGAAGACCAGGGTCGGTCATGTATTGAAATGAATGGATAAGATCGGTTTAGGGAGAGGCTAACTCTAGAGCTTTGATCTTATTCATGATTCTATTAAAATAAGGATTAGTACATAGTGGAGATGTGATGAAAGTAAGAGACAAACATTGAGTATGAGGGCTATTGGGTAATGGCGAGAGTGTATCCCAGGAATTCCCATGATGAGTCTGGGTGAGGATACTACTCCAGAGTACCGTCCCAGTGGCGACGCTCGTGGGATGTTTGAAGACTACGGGTGGTGTCATGTTTATGGTGAGAGCGTATCCCAGGAATTTCCATGATGAGTCTGGGTGAGGATACTACTCCAGAGTGCCTAGACATGAGTCCGTAGGTTGGAAAATATCTAAGATACTTACCGTAATTACAGTAGTAGAGTAAGTCATGGCGAGGGATTGAACCCTATGAAAATGAAGAGCGATTCGACTTGGAAAAGGACCAGTCGACTGGTACAGTCAAATCAGATTCTTCATAAAAATACTCGGGAGAGTCGACTGCTGCACTCAGCCAGTCGGCTGTCCCGCAACTTTACATGTTCACAGTACTATCCTCGTAACAGTCGACTGTTATCTCATCAGTCGTCTGTCCTGAGGTTTTTAACAGTTCATTTCTACGTTCAGCTCAGTCGACTTGCTACACGCATTCGGTCGACTGGACAGATCCATACTTCAAATTAAGAGATTATCTACAGCTCTTACATGCACTTGCCTCATGATATCAATTTACCATATACATAAACTCATGTTTCATAAACAGTATCTCTTTTTTTTTGTTCAGTAATATCACAACCACGAAACTTCAAGTTACGAATGTTATCTCTTCCTTGTGGGAATATTTTTAAACATGCATTCACACTTATTCATAACTTCCTTGCGAAGATGAAGATATACTTCTCAGTTCATTACACTAGGTCAACATGATGGAATATCTCATTACATGGAACTTCCAAATAACCATAATTAAAGTACGGTACCAGTCAGCTGAACACAGTGTCAGTCGACTGCTCCGACAGTTCTTAATTTGTTAATCATCGCTAGTTCTTTTCATCCATTTACCTTCCCTCCATCATATGTGTCATAGGGAAAAATACCACTTAGTAACCCAACCATTAGGTCTTTTTGCACACATGTTTATCACCACATCACAAAATAATTGTCTCGTACCAGTCGACTTATCTACATGACAGTCGACTGTACCGACGCAATTCATCTTTGTTTTCCGTAACATTCCTACACTTTTAGTCCTCCATAATTATCAACAATAAATATGCTCAAGCATTTCTATTACGTACTATCTTACTCCTCAAGAGTACAGTAACAAACATTATAATACAGCATGTTTTCTACATTAGAAGTCCTGAGAAACACCCACCTTATTTGACGAAGTAATCGAATCCAGCAAAGTTCTCAATGCAGTGCAGCACTTCTTGCTCCTTGCTCCTTGGTTTGCGACCTTCTACCATTTTTTACATTGAGGAATTTTGAGTATTAAATCTATTATGAAGTACCCATTAACTATGTTTTCTTTATTGCATTGTTTTCTGAAATTATTTCACAATTAATGACTAAGTTCATTTTATCATTTTACCTAATGGTTTACTTAATAATATTTTTGTACGTAAACTCTTTTCAAAATACACTAGCCTCTATTGTCGTATTCATTTTCTTATGCTACTTTCCTAGTTTCCTTGTTCAGTTCTTATAAAATTTTGATACTCATAAATTTCTTAAATAGAGTTTCGTCTCATTTTTTTCCACATTGCTTACTTTTATGCTATATGTATCTTCTTGATGTTTGTAAATTCCTATATATTATACTGATATTTTCTTTGGTGCGTACAAAATACAACCTTTACCATAGTGAGTTCCGGGGACAGAACTGTTCTAAGGGGGGGAGAGTGTAACACCCCGCAAAATTTAAATGACAATTTTGCCGTCGGGTGTTACGCACGTGCATTTTGTACTATTACTGATCTTATCCATAATGCATTTTGATATGTATTTTGAATTCCAATTATTTATACAATCTCGTATTCTTAAAATCCCATTTGGGACAACTCAAATGCAAAATTTCTATCTTTAAGTTTTTACGTGCTTTTTACGTATTATCGATGCACGTGTCGATTTTGGGTATTCCACCGTTATGTGCAAAGTTTTCAATTGATTTCAATCATTTATTTTTATAAACATATTTGAATTTGTTTTGTAAACGAAAATTCATTTTTTGACTATCTTTATTAAAATAATAAATTTTCTACGTGCAATACACGTGTTTTCTGTACGTTTGAGTATATTATCAAATATGTATATTAAATATACTTTTTGTTGCATTCCAATTGATTATAAATATTTTTCGGTTCATAAAGTCAATTTTTGTATTTTTGAGATTTTACGGGCAACGCACGTGTTTTGGTGCACGTGTTGTAAGCGCGTTCTTCCTTCAAAATAAATTTTTATAAAATGTTTCTTTCCATTTTATTGTGCATGAAAAGTATAATTTTTAAAGTTAATTTTATATATTATTTATTACATATATAAATAATTATTTTAAAAGGATTAAATAAATAAATTGTTTTTGTACACAAAGCACGTGCACGTGTACACGTGCGATGTGCACACAATTTTTGGGGGACCGGGCTGATTAGAGAGGAGGGAAAATTTGGAGTTTGATTTTGAAAGAAGGAGGGAAAGCAAGTTACAAAATTTATAATGGGTTAGTGGTGTTCATGTGGAGGTAGTTATACTAACTACCCATTAGCTTTCTTATAAAATGCACTCTTAGCCTCTCTTTCTCTCATCTCTTTTCTTTTTCTCTCCTGCCCATGCCGAAAGAAACCCACCAAAAACTAGCAAAGCTCTGTCCATTCTCCACCTAAATCACCATTCCACTTGCCTATATGCATATACTAATGTATATATATGTACATACACAGTATGTGTATATGAAAGAAGTTGGGAGTTGTTCTTGATGTCGCCGAAATGGAGTGAGGATGGAGATGCTCTTGATGATGGATGCTTGCCGATGTGGAGCTTGGAGGCTTGCTTTGGTGCGCGGATTTCGAGGAGTTGCAATTGGAGGCTTTCTTTAGGAGCTCCTAATTCTAGGAGTTCATTTGGGTAACAAATCCTCAATTTAGGTGGGTGTTTCTTAAATGCTTTCTAATTTAGGAGTAGAAATGCATGATAGATGATATATAATTTATTTGGTTGAAATTGAATTGATTACGTGCAAATTAATGTAGAAATGAATCGTTAAATCTTGATTGATTATGGTAAATGCAAATTGCTATGCTTGTTATGATTGCTAGTTGAATTACTAGAATTGAAGTGTGATTATAATCTCAAAATGTTATTTATAAAAATATAGAGATTTTTTGTAAAGTGATTTTGATAAAAGAAAGCAGTCTATGTTGGAAAATCGATTGAATATGCGTTTTGATGCATTTTGAGGACTTCATTTGAAAAATGAGAAACTTGAGAATTTGATAGTACATATGATAATGTTTTAAAAGGAATATATCCTGGAAACAACTTATATTTTGTTTATGGAAGGACCAATTGATTAAAAGGTCGAAAAGTGTATGCAAAGATGCAAATTGTGGAATTGACAGTCGACTGATTACTTCCACAGTCGACTGGTAAGTGTTAAAAATCGGTTTTCGTCAGCGGGACAGCCGACTGACTACCTTCACAGTCGACTGATGCTGTCATAAATTTGATGATTGAGTTTTCAAAGTACTCACGGTACAGTCGACTGATACTGCCACCAGTCGACTGAACCGAACTATTTTCTGGTTCTTGAGTTTGGATTTGATTCTTGACAAATAAAAGTTAAATAAGTTTGAATATGAGATTTTATGATTATTAAGATTTGATTGAGTTTGATTGTGAAATGCACACAAGGTTATGAAAGATGAAATTTACAAAGAAATTAAATTGAAATTGGGAACACTGCGGAACAGCCGACTGCCGTGTGCAGCAGTCGACTCTCCCGAGTGGTTATGAATAACTTGAATTGACTGAACAAGTCGACTGGAAGAGATCCAAGTCGACTGTCCAGAGTGTTTAGATATGTCAGAGAACATTATTCTGTCTATGTTGAAGATTGTGAACTTTATGATTGTTGTTGATGAACTCTTTTATTGCTGTATGAATTTATATGAAATGAATCATAGTTTGAATTGAGAAATTTACATGAAATGAGTCATACCTTGAATGAAGAATTACATGAATATGAAAGCTAAGATCATGGTATGCTGAGGCAATGAAAAATGAACTCATGAGCTGGAATGCTCAGATTATGTTAGAATTTGAGAATTCGAATTGAAATGGAAGAGTAGCTAAGTCTCCCCCGACATTTGGAAAGAAATGAAATGAGAATTTGAAATGAAAGACCAAGGTTGGTCATGTTGAATAAATGAATAAGTCTGGTTGAGTGGAGAGGCTAACTCTAGAGCTTCAATTTTGTTCATGATTCTAATAAAAACAAATTTTGTAAGGCTGTAATGGAAGTGAGAGAAAAACACGAGTTGAGGGCCATTGGATGGGGGTTGTTGAAGGTATGCACAGGTTGTCTTCACGATGCGTCGTGACATGACGTGGATACTACTCCAGAGTACCATCCTGGTAGCGATGCTTGTGGGATGTTTGGTGACTGCAAGAGGATCGTGTGCCATGAAGTGAGGCTGAATTACCACAGGATGTCTGCATGATGAGTCATGTCAGCGATGGGATTCCCCTCCAGGTTTTCTGTACACGTGCTTGTAATCATGGAACATCTATGATACTTACCAAAATTACAGATAGATACATAGTGAAGATGTGATGAAAGTAAGAGAAAAACATTGAGTATGGGAGCTGTTGGGTAGCGGCGAGAGCGTATCTTAGGAATTCCCATGATGAGTCTGGGTGAGGATACTGTTCCAGAGTACCGTCCCAGTGGTGACGCTCGTGGGATGTTTGAAGACTACGGGTGGTGTCATGTCTATGGTGAGAGCGTATCCCAGGAATTTCCATGATGAGTCTGGGTGAGGATACTACTCCAGAGTGCCTAAATATGAGTTCGTAGGTTGAAAAATATCTAAGATACTTACCGTAGTTACAGTAGTAGATTAGGCCATGACGAGGGATTGAACCCTATAAAGATGAAGAATGATTAAGAGGCATGTCCTCGGACCTATGTAGTATGGGATGCATAGAATCCGAATAAGTGTGCATTAGTGTCATGTAATATTATAACTGCATTAAGGACTAAGTGCACCGCACAACACGACATCTATAGGATAGTCCCTTGTAGTTCTGTTTGCGACTACAAGGATCTTTTCACTTCTTTCGTACAATTTTACAAAGAATTTAAAACTTTTATTTCAATAATAATTACATCAGAGTCTTTTACATCAATAAGCAGAGGAATTAATAAGATGCAACAATAATGAATGTACAATTGTTACAACTTTAGCATTTAAATAATCAACAGCATCATCAATCATCTTTATGTCTTCATGTAACTCCAAATCCTGCATATAAAACTGTGGGCGCGTCAGTTGCTTACAACTGACGAAATATTATACACGGTCATCCTCTCTATGCCGGAAACAGTATAACGATTCTTAAATACTTTAGAAAACACAAACTTGATCACAAACAGAACTACAAGGGACTATCCTATAGATGTCGTGTTGTGCGGTGCACTTAGTCCTTAATGCAGTTATTATATTACATGACACTAATGCACACTTGTTCGGATTCTATGCATCCCATACTACATAGGTCCGAGGGCAAGCCTCTTAATCGTTCTTCATCTTTATAGGGTTCAATCCCTCGTCATGGCCTAATCTACTACTGTAACTACGGTAAGTATCTTAGATATTTTCTAACCTACGAACTCATATCTAGGCACTCTGGAGTAGTATCCTCACCCAGACTCATCATGGGAATTCCTGGGATACGCTCTCACCATAGACATGACACCAACCGTAGTCTTCAAACATCCCACAAGCGTCACCACTGGGACGGTACTCTGGAACAGTATCCTCACCCAGACTCATCATTGGAATTCCTGGGATACGCTCTCGCCGCTACCCAACAGCTCCCATACTCAATGTTTTTCTCTTACTTTCATCGCATCTTCACTATGTATCTATCTGTAATTTTGGTAAGTATCATAGATGTTCCATGATTACAAGCACGTGTACAGAAAACCTGGAAGGGAATCCCATCGCTGACATGACTCATCATGCAGACATCCTGTGGTAATTCAGCCTCACTTCATGGCACACGATCCTCTTGCAGTCACCAAACATCCCACAAGCATCGCTACCAGGATGGTACTCTGGAGTAGTATCCACGTCATGTCACGACGCATCGTGAAGGCAACCTGTGCATACCCTCAACAACCCCCATCCAATGGCCCTCAACTCATGTTTTTCTCTCACTTCCATCACAGCCTTACAAAATTTGTTTTTACAAAATTTGTTTTTCTCTCTCTGGAGTAATTTTACTGAATTTATTATCGATTTTTCGCTGATTCTAAAATTATAATAACTTAATGTCAAATTCCCGTCTGAACATGAAATTTGTAAAGAACGATGTGTTTGACCTAGCTACTGTTGTCAGATTTTGAATATTAAATATGCATTGGAACCGTGTTGGAGTTCAGTTTTTAGAACTTCTGATGGATTCAGTTTTCGAGTTCTGAAATAGCAGGAAATTATGTTTTCGTACAGACTATTCTTGCTGTCCAGAATTTTACTTTTTAGTTTTCATGAATTAATTATTTCGATACTGTAGTCTTTTATGATTTAGAGTGTGTATATTGCATTGCATGATCCTAGTATCCTATTTTCATCCTTTTCATTGTCCTATTAAAGATATCATCTCATTGTTTCTCTATTGTTACAATCGTTCATTGAAATGTCCCTTAATTGCATATTGTATTGTTGCGTCGATAAAATAATCAACAAGCCAGAGTTTAAAGGGTGATTTAAGTAGTGAACAATGTAGAGACTATACTTGGAGGAGGGGCCCGTGTTTCCCTAAATAATGTTCCGGCTAGTGTTTTATCGTATGATTGTGGATTACGGTTATAACCCAATCTATCGTGTACCATATCATGCCGAAGACCGTATTGTGCACCGAAAGGTTAGTGTTTACCATTGCCAAGTACATGATTTACAGGGTACACCACTTAAGTCTAAATGAAATTGTATGTGTGCATCGAACCTGTGGTATGGAACATATGAGACACAGTAGTACGGGCATTAGATAGGATTAAAATGATTAATAGATATAAGGATTGACACATCATCGACATTGTATATTGTACATCATTGTTCCTATTGATATCGAATATTGTCTAAGTGTCATTGATACCATTGAGCATTGTTATCGAAAACTGAATCATTGTTTATACTAATTGCATCGATTACCGTTATATTGATTATTGATTATTGTCCCATGTTATTGATTCCTATGGATCCACTGAATTCATCGTTATACCGTTATTCTATTATTCTTTGTTTTCTCTACTTGTTATCCATGACTTGCTCTAAGAATAATTTTTCACTTCTTTCTAGATGAAGTGTTCACAGGTGATCATGGAGAATTACCTGCTGGAATTGGAGAACAAACTTTCTGAAGATTTAATGCTTCCTAATTGCTTATCGTTTTATTGAACTTAATGTATTGAGACTTATTGTTATTTGAGATTGGATTTATTATAGTATTGGGCTTATGATCCGGATTTTATTATTTGTTTCCAGACGTTGGTTTATTGTATTTGGATATTTCATATTGCTTCATTCTAAGTATTATTGTTCATGAGATTATTATTATTGCCTGAGCAATTGTTCTGTAATGATTATATTGTTGAGTTGATCGGATAAACATCTTATGCGTGACGTTAGTCATTCGCTGGGTCAATGTCATGTGATCGTATTCCGTATTTTTAAGAAGCGGGGCGTGAAAAATACTTTTACCAAGTTGGTTTTGTACCTCGTTCTTGAATTCTTTGAACTTCTCAAATGGCTCTGATTTGTGTTTCATCAGATACACAAATCTATATCTACTGAAATCATCAGTAAATGTGATGAAGTACTGAAAACCTCATCTGGCCAATGTATTGATAGGTCTGCAGACATCACTATGTATGAGATCTAAAAGATCACTAACCCTTTCACCTTTTCTAGTGAATGGAGCCGTAGTCATCTTGCCCAACAAACAAGGTTCACATACCCATATGATTCAAAGTCAAATGAGCCCAAGAATCCATCTTTATGGAGTTTGGATATGCGGTTCTCATTTATGTGGCCCAAACGACAATGCCAGAGGTGAGTTGGGTTCGTATAATTTGATTTGAACCTCTTAGTATTTATAATATAGACGGGCATTTCGAGGTCGAGAATATAAATTCCATTACACAGTCGTGCACTACTGTAACACCCCCAATCTTTTTTTTATATATAATTTCTTATTTCAATGATCTCTAACTTAATATATTACTTATCTATACCATTTCTTAGAAAAATACTCATAGATTTTTATTAAAAATCTCGGCAGAGTTTCCGCTGAAATATTAGCCATTTTACAGAGATTCCTTACGGAATTCTGCAAACAATTACAAATATCAATGTACCTGTAATATATATCAATCCTCCCCAGGCCAAGTCATTCAACATCACACAGGCAATATGTAGCGCCCTGAATTTCCAATATAATATCTCAGAAATACGTGGCACAATTCCCAGCATCAACCTCAATTGTAATAGTAAACATAGCCAATACACAGAGAAAATTTCAACATTTATTACATTAATTCTTTACAAAGCGCAGCGAAAAAACTAACACATTGAATTACAAATTCTTTATTTTACAACACAATCTTTTACAATTTACATAAGCCACAACATTAATTCTATCTCATGCATCCAAATCCCAAAGCTATAGGTACCTAACTGTAAAACATGAGGCTAGAGATAACCCTAACCCCCAAAA
The DNA here is from genome assembly GCA_017893485.1 of Hemerocallis citrina. Lineage (NCBI taxonomy): Eukaryota > Viridiplantae > Streptophyta > Magnoliopsida > Asparagales > Asphodelaceae > Hemerocallis > Hemerocallis citrina. Next base: position 78,977,587 of record CM030359.1, read on the forward strand.
CTACAGAGGTCAGCCATAACGGTGTGAGTGACATAAAAATAAATGCAACATAAATAAAACAAAGACATGGAATCATAAACAACATGTATCAACAGCAAGAATAAATGAAATAAGAAATGACAATAAATAAAACATGGAAACATCAACTGAAACTAGACTAAGTGTCAAGTGTAGGAAAACAAGAAACAACATGCATAAAATCAAGTCAAGAAAACACCAATGCTATATGCTGACTCTCTAATGCATACTTGTCGGATTCTATGCATCCCACTCTACATAGGTCTGGTGTAAGCCCTTATCGTTCTCCACTTGATAGGGTTTAATCCCCCGATATGCAACTAATCCTACTACGATTACTACTGTAAGATTTAGACATTCTGCTATTATCGATTCTCGCCTTTGGAATACTGGAGGTCAATCCCACTCCACAGATCATTTTGTGGCCCTTACGTCCATCGTCCGGAAAACTGGAGATTGCCTCACTCTGCAGGTCATCCTGGAACCCTCATTGCACAAACATCACATGAGCATCGCTCTTGTTCTCGGAATACTGGAGATTAATCCCACTCCGCGGATCACTCTGTGGCCCATACGCCCATTGTCCTGGAATAATGTGGAAATCTCACTCCTTGGATCATCCTGGAGTTCATAACTAACGTTTGCACTCATTTTATCATATCACCATCTAGTGCATGTCCTTATCTTGTTAAATTAATTGTTTATTAGATTGCGAATCTCTTAGAGTTGGTGTACCCTACTGGGCTTAACTCAACTGAACAACATCCAAAATTTCAACTGCCGGTAGTTAAGGCCCCACTCAAACTCTAAAGGCTCATAACCCAACCATCGATACCAAAACTTTCAACGAAACTCACAAATCCATCATCAAAACGATTATATGAAGGAAACTTCTTAAATCAACAAAAATCCAAAACTATATAATGTACTCATAAAATTCCAGAATTCAAATAAAATATTAAATCCGTTGAAATAACAGAAAAACATATTTTGAAGTCGTAGAATATCAAAAAACATTAATTCTTTTGAAAACACATATAAGTCACTTAATAAGATCATAAGAATATAATTAAAATTATTTTATAATTTAAATATAACTTTATGTAAAATAATGTAATTTGTAGTAAAAACATTATATAAAACAGTAGAGTAATAATCCATAATATCGAGAAAAATAATCATTTAAAAGAAACGAAGAAACTCTGCAAAACAGCCCAAACAGCAATTGACGGTCGACCGCTCAAGAAGGGCAGTCAACTGTCAATTGGCAATCTCCAAGATAGCAGCGTGATGGTCGACCGTGACCTGCTATACAGCCGATTAAGCTCTTTGTGCATGTTTTGATCTAACACTCGATTAAATCTTTATAAAATCAAAATCTAACTTCTTGAGATTATTAAACATATCTTATATAACATATAGGAGTTATTAAAACACATCTAAACATCTCAAGATCTCAAAAGAGTGATTTTTCACAAAATCTCTTCAAAATCAGCAAAATAGTATATATATATATATGCATAGGGTAATTAAGCATCAGTTTAAACATCAAATTACATCAGTTAGGGTTGGTATAATGTTTGGATTCAATATCAGCACTAAAACAATCAGGTCTCAGTTGCAAACTTCATCAAAAATCTATTTTGGCCAAAAAAAGCAGAACATATAGGATTTGTTCATATATGTATATATGTCTATATATATAAGTGTTTAGGCATCAAGAATTATCATATAGGAGTAGTGTAAGGTTTAATTTCATCTCGATATCCAAAAAAATCAAGTTTAATTCGAACCCTTCACAAAAACCACCCAAACCAATTTCGGCCTGCACACAAACAGACCCGAAACACACCCCCTTTTTAATACTTCAAAAACTTGATCTTTTTGATCCAATAAACCTTCTACAACTTGTGATACACACCCAACTGATTAAACTAGCTTACTTATGAACATATGCACTCACAACATGCAAATAATCATGTTTTATCCATCGAAATATCAAGAACAAAACAACATATGCATACACACAGTAAAGTTCATCTTTAATCAATTTTTGTTTACTTTCATGCAATAACATCATACAACTCAATATATATGTTCAAATAAGCAACAATAGGATTGAAAACATCCTACTCATGATTTATATTAGGTTATTAACGAATCTCAAGTCATCAAATTAGGGTTTTAATTATCAATAGTATAGTTTCATGAAAAGATTCACTTCTTAATTTATCTACTCTTCAAAATTTATTATATCTTCATAAAATCATCTAACATGCTTTCTAATAGATAAATCATCACATACAACACGCTTAGAACAATAGGAAAACAAACATATATCACTCACCTTATTGAAGAATCAACCGAAGATAATAAAGGAATAAGAAAAATTCCTCCTTTCGCAAGAAAATCAGGATCCTTGCTTTAAAACTCCAAGAAAATAATAAAAAGAAATCCCTTTGTGTTGTGCAGCAAAGAGACGGCTGCACCCCACCCTTTATAGGCCGGAATTTCCAAGTTACTAGGGTTTTGAATAGATTTGCAAAATTCCTCTTTTAGATATATCTTTACATATATAGATCCTTATACTTGGGAATTAAATAAAAACATCTTAATTCAGATTTAAAAACAAAAAAAACTACCCTACTATCAGTCGGTACTGTTTTGAAAGCCCAAAAAAACGAAATTTCACTTTTGCCCCCTCTAAGTGGTAATTTTGCAAAACAAGCCTTCTTTATCAAAACTTGCTAAATAAACCAAATTTATTAAAATAAAAAGTAAAATCTTTATCTCTGAGTTGACTAGGCATCAAGACTAGCACAAAAATCCTAAAAAGTGGAGTTTCACTCCAAGTGGTAATTTTGCACAAAAGTCCCTTTTTGTAATATTTGCAAATAGGTCCAATAATTATTAGAAAAATTCAGAAAATTCACAAATAATATCTAATAAAAAATAATGAGTTTCTCCAAAATAATTTTTGATTTTGAACTTCCCAAAAAAATATTTGCACGTGTTTTGCACGTGAAAAAATATTTTTCAAAAAAATATTTATTAAATCACCAAAAAATCATTTTAATTCATTTATTAATCTTAAAAGCATTATTTAAAAATTTGGGGTATTACATCACTCCCTCCTTACAATAGTTCTGTCCTCAGAACTAATACTAATAGGGTCCAAACAAAATAAGCAAAAGGATTTGAAATTTCATAAATGGGAAATAGTTTAAGAAATATAATTACACAAGAGAATGCAATCTAACAAAAGAAATACACTTAACTCAAAGAGTACAATCATACAAAAGAATACAATCATACAAAAAGCTCAGAAAAATCCTTCTGCATGCGATCCTCCGGCTCCCAAGTAACCTCCTCGAACTGCTGGTTCCTCCACAACACCTTGACCATAGGTATCACCTTGCTCCTAAAAACTTTCTCCCTACGATCAACAATACCTACAGGATGCTCCTTGTAACTCAAGTTTGCCTGTAGACCTTCAGGCACTTCTACCAACTGATGACTCTGATCCGGCACATACTTCCTCAACAACGACACATGGAACACATCATGCACCTGTGTCAACTCCTCCGGAAGCTCCAATCTACAAGCCGTCTTACCAATCTGCCCCAAAATCCTGTTTGGCCCAATATACCTTAGCGCCAACTTGCCTCCCTTCCAAACCTGATCACTCCTTTAGTCGGAGATACCTTGAGAAAGACTGCATCCCCAACCTTAAACTCCAGGTCCCTTCTTCGAGTGTCTGCATAATTCTTCTGCCGACTCTGAGCCTCGACCAACCTCTTGCGAATCAACTCAATCTTCTCCGATCTTTGCTGCACAATCTCGGGCCCAAGCATCTGCCTCTTGCCAACCTCATACCAACAAACAGGCATCCTGCACTTCCTCCCGTACAGAGCTTCGTACGGAGCCATCCCGATACTTGCATGGTAACTTTTGTTATAAGCAAACTCAACCAATACCAGGTATCTCTCCCAGCTACCACTGAAATCCATAATACAAGCCCTCAGCATATCTTCCAATACCCGATTCACCCTTTCAGCCTGACCATCAGTCTGTGGATGAAAAGCAGTACTGAAATCGGTCCTGGAACCCAAAGCTGCTTGCAGACTCTTCCAAAACCTCGAAGTGAACCTCGCATCCCTGTCGGACACAATTGACACAGGAACTCCATGTAGCCTCACAATCTCATCAATATACAGCTCTGCCAATTTTTCCAACGAGATCTTCATAGATAGAAAGTGAGCTGACTTGGTCAAATGGTCAATAATAACCCAAATCGAGTCATTGCCCTTCGCACTCCTTGGCAAACCTGTAATGAAATCCATGCCTATATTCTCCCACTTCCATTCTGGAATGGGCAAAGGCTGCAACAAACCTTCAGGTCTCTGATTTTCTGCTTTGATCTGCTGACAGGTTAGACACCTCGCCACAAAATCTGTCACATCCCTCTTCATACCAGACCACCAAAAGTGATGTATGATGTCCTTGTACATCTTTATCCCTCTAGGATGTACTGACAACAAGGTACTGTGTGCCTCCTACAAAATACTCTCCCTCAGATCTGCATTCTCCGGAACACACAACCTCTCACCCATCCATAGAACTCCACCTTGGATACGGAATTCTGACAACTTGCCATCGGAAACCTGCTGCAACATCTTCTGAATGTCTGCATCTTATTTCTAACCTTCCACAATCTGCTCTCTCAAAGAAGGCTGCAGCCTTAATTGAGCTAGAGACGCTCCCAAACCCTGTTGTACCACCTCGATACCTGCCTGATCAATCTCTACTACCAACTCACTCTGAGTAGTGATCAATCTCGACAAACTGCTCTTCCAACTAAGTCCATCGGCCACCACATTTGCCTTGCCCGGATGATACTTGATCTCAGGATGAATGTCTTCCAATACTTCCAACCACCTTCTCTGCCGAAGATTTAGATCCTTCTGTTGATAAATGTACTTCAGGCTCTTGTGGTTGGTATACATGTTGACCTTCTCACCATACACATAATGTCTTCACTGCCTCAATGCAAAGATGATAGCTGCTAACTCCAAATCATGCATCGGATAGTTCTTCTCATGCGGATGCAACTGCCTCGAACCATAGGCAATAACTTTGCCTTCCTGCATCAAGACACACCCCAAGCCTCTGAGAGATGCATCACTGAAGATATCATAATCCTTCCCAACTTGTGACAAAGCTAAGATAGGCACAGTTGTCAACCTCCCCTTTAGCTCAAAGAAACTCACCTCACACTTATCAGTCCATGTGAAAGCCACATTCTTCCGAGTTAACCCTGTCAAAGGAACTGCAATCTGTGCATAGCCTTGGATGAATCTCCAGTAGTACCCAGCCAAACACAAGAACTCCTTACTTCCCTCACTAATGTTGTCCTAGGCCAATCCTTCACTGCTTAAACCTTCTGAGTATCAGTGGCCACTCCCTCCTTAGAAAGGATATGACCAAGAAAAGCTACCTCCAACTTTCAAAACTCACACTTCGACAGCTTGACATACAAGTTATGCTCCTGTAATTTCTTCAATACCTCTGTCAAGTGCATAGAATGCTCTTCCTCCGACTTCGAATATGTAATATCCCGGTCGGATATTATACATGTATTATAATTATTTTTAAAATTAAAATAGCTTTATGGAAATTACTTGGTTTTACTAATGAAAACTTATCTGTATATATATACTAGTAAGTATATATATGTATTGTATCGGTTTTTTGCACTTGTAAAAAATCCTGTAAAATGCATTTTTGAGAAAATGTCTGAAATATTCGGGCCTGATATTAAAAATTATTATTTTTTATTATTAATTTATAATTATTTTCATAATTGAAATATTTTTTGTGGATATTACTCGGTTTTGTTAATAAACATTATCTATATATATATACCAGTCTATATACATCTGTATTCTATCAAATTGGTACTGAAATCTTTCGAGCCGGTAATAAAATTATTTTTATTATTGTTTCTAAATTAAAATATTTTTGGTAGAGATTATTCATTTTAACTAATAAAAATTATCTGTATATATAGATGTATGTACATATATGTACTGTATCGATTTCGTACGTTTGTACGAAATCATGTAGTATGTGATTTTGGGAAAATACCTCTTATTATTGATTAATCATGATCAAATGGAGGGTTAAAGATGAGTAGGGTGTTGATTGCAAATTAAATTTGCAATCTGATCTCAAATTTGTTTGAGCCACAAATGAAACGAATAAGCGATCTCTTCTCAACCACAAGCTCTCTCTCACTCTCCAATAACCCCCCCCCCCCCCTCCCTCCCCCCCAACCCCATAGGCTGGCCACAATTACCAAGGGCAAGAAACCCTCTTTCATTTTGTCTCTCCATCTCATTCTCATCTCATTCTCCTTCTTCTTTACTTGTTTTTATTTAGAAAAAAATTGAGAAGAAAAGAAAGGAAAAGAGAGAAAAATCAAAAGAAAAGAGTGGGTTCTCTTTTCATGAAGAGTAAGAACAAGGAGGAGAAGAGCAAAGCAAGTCCTTCCTACACTAGTTTGGGTGGGGGTTCTTAACTCTTGTTATTGTTTTGTTATTATTGTTATATGTTAAATAAAGAACTTGGAATAATTTAACATGCATATGAATGTCTATAGACTAGAATAAAATGGCATATGAAGATTGAAGTGGTAGACCTCAATTAGAGCACTAAAGAATCAACTCTAAACTAGTATGTAGTTAGAATTAATTACTTGTGTTAAAGTTGGAATTTTGACTCCAAATTAATTCGAGAACTTCTTGTATGTGTTACTACCATGCTGTAATTTTTATAGATTTTTTGGGGTTAATTTGATAGTTCAAACAAACATTTCTCCCAAAAAAGCAAGCTTTTAAGCAAAATGTTGTTTTGGTTAATTTTTGCATGTGTTCAAGGGGTTGGATTTTGAGTTCCTTACGGAATCTGAAAAAGTGTTCAACTAAAGAGTTGTACTAGATGTTTTTACCTTTCCAAAATGGCTAATTTTGTTAGATTCTGATAAGTATAGCAAAAGTTATAAGCTTTACATGTTTCAGCTTTTGCTGTGCTTATTGTTGTTCTTGAGTTCTGCTCAAAGAGCTGGATTTTGAGCTCTATAAGGAATCTGGAAAAGTTGTCAAATAGAAAGTTGTAATAAATGTTCTCCCCTTTCGAGAAAGCCCAATTTTTCTAGATTCCGTTAAGTATAGGAAAAGTTATAAGCTTTACAAGTTTTAGCTTTTGTTGTGCTTTTTGTTGTTCTCGAGTTGTGTTCAAAGAGCTGGATTTTGAGCTCTATTACGAATCTGGAAAAGTGGTCAACTAGAAAGTTGTAATAGATATTCTCTCCTTTCCAGAAAGCCCAATTTTGTTAGATTCCGATAAGTATAGCAAAAGTTATATGCCTTACAAATTTCAGCTTTTGCTGTGTTTTTTGTTGTTCTTGAGTTGTGTTCAAAGAGCTGAATTTTGAGCTCTATAAGGAATCTAGAAAATTGGTCAACTAGAAAGTTGTAGTGTATATTCTCCCCTTTCCAAAAAGCCCAATTTTGTTAGATTCCGATAAGTATTGCAAAAGTTATGAGCTTTACAAATCTCAACAGTGGTCTTTTTGGCTGAAGTTCGCTGTATGGATGGTTCGAAGCTTTTGCACCTCTTATTGATTGAATCTAAAAAAGTGGTCAACTAGAATTTTGTAGTCGATGTTCTACCCTTTCCATAAATCACTATTTTGCTATTTCCGATAATTATTGCAAAAGTTATGAGCTTTACAAATCCCAGCAGCCAGCTTTTTGGCTGAAGCTCGCTGTCTGGATGGTTCGAAGATTTTGTACTACTTTTTGATTGAATCTGAAACAACGGTCAACTAGAAAGTTGTAGTAGATGTTCTCCCCTTTCCAAGAAGCCCAATTTTACTAGATTTCGATAAGTATAGCAAAAGTTATGAGCTTTGGAAGTTTCAGCTTTTGGGCTGTCATTGTTGCTTTTTGTATTGTGTTTAAAGAGTTTTATTTTGAGTTCCTTACAGAATCCGAAAAAGTGTTCAACTAGAAAGTTGTAGTAGATGTTCCCCCCTTTCCAAAATGGCCAATTTTGTTAGATTCCAATAAGTATAGCAAAAGTTACGATCTTTACAAGTTTCAGGTTTTGCTTTAACTTTTGTTGTGCTTTTTGTTGTTTTCGAATTGTGTTCAAAGGGCTGGATTTTGAATTCCTTACAGAATCTAAAAAAGTATTCAACTAGAGAGTTTTAGTATATGTTCCCACCTTTCCAAAATGTCTTATTTTGTTAAATTCCGACAGTATAGAAAAAGTTATGAGCTTTGGAAGTTTCAGCTTTTGGACTGTCTTTGTTGTTCTTTGTATTGTGTTTAAAGAGTTGGATTTTGAGTTCTATAAGGAATCTGAAAAAGTGGTCAACTAGAGAGGTTTAGTAGAGTTGCTCAACTTTCCAAAATGTTTTATTTGGTTAGATTCCGATAAGCGGAGTAGAAGTTCTGACTTTTACAAGATTGACAGCAGCTAGCCTTTTGGCTGAAGTCGCTGCCGAGATTGTTCGAAGTTTTTGTACCTCTTACTTACTAAATCTGAAAAAGTGTTCAACTGAATGTTGTAGTAGATGTTCTCACCATCCCAAAATGTCCTACTTGGTTACATTGCGATAAGCAGAGTAGGAGTTATGACCGTTACAAGTCGCAGCAGCTGGCCATTTCGACTGAAACTTCGCTGTTTAGATTGTTCGAGGTTTTTGTACCTCTTATTGACTTAATCTGAGAAAGTTTTCAACTAGAAAGTTGTAGTAGATGTTCTCACCTTTGTAAAAAGTCTAATTTTGTTGAATTCTGATAATAGTAGCATGTTTAATTGCTTCTAGGGTATTAGAAGACTTTTATGTTGCTTTTGTGTATAAAAGATCAATTTTTGCTAGTAGCATGTTATTTTGCTTCTAGGATGTTAGAAGACTTTTATGGTTCCTTCTATATAATTCATTTGTCGCATACATAGCAAGTTGGCTCGTATATAATTCGTTTGACTCATACGTAGCTAGTCGGTGATTTGTCTAATTTTTGTATAAATATTTGTACCCATTTACCCATAAAAATTGCTTGTATTCGTCTATATTGTTTATAATTCATCTTATTTCCATAAAATTCAGTTAATTAATTATTTCTAAAGAAATTAGATTTTTGATGCAAAATGTGAAGATTTTTGGTAAAATTCAACAAACAAAACAAACAGAATGTTTTATTAAATTTTATTGTTTTGTTGATTTTTAAATTTTACAATTTTGCCGTGTGACATGAAAGATATAAATTTTATTAGCTAATTGAGCTGAAAATGCAATAAACAATTTTAAAATGGTTTAAATGAGCTAATATAATTTTTAGTTAGTTTAATTAATTTTAAACTAATTAATTTCATTTTTATTTTTAATCCTAACTGTTGATTTTATTGTATGTATGCAGCACGTGTTTTCAAGAAAAGGAAAGAGAAGAAAAAGAAGAAAGAAAAGAGCAAATTAAAGAAGGAAGAAAATAAAGAACGAATAGGGGATTTCCTGCAAAAAGTAAACCCTAATTCTCCTACCTATATGCCTATAAATACAAGACCAAGAGAGAAAAAGCAACACGCACACCAAGAGACGGCTACAATAAAATAAAAAAAATAAAAAAGTAAAAGCCGAACAGAGAGAGACTTAAGTTCTCTCTGTTTGCGTGTTGTTCAAAGCGAAACGAGAAGGAGAGAGAACGGGTGACGTGACAGCAGCCCACCTGACAGCGACAGCAACTGGACGTGACTGCTACTGACGTGGCAGGTGCACGGGGATCAAGACAGCGCTGCTCTCTGTTTCAGTTGGTGCAGGCATGACGTGGCTTCAGCGCTGTGATCGAGACAAAACAGAAAACGAGAGAGCGGACTTGTTTGGGCACGCTTTTCGAGGCTGTTCGGTTTGCAATTTCTTTTAAAAAGCAGTCCATTTTTGTATCTCTCTTCTTTCTCTAATTTTTTATTTTGCAATCCATGAACAAATTTGTTAGTTGTAAAACCATTATGAACTAAATTTATTTTTCTAGGGCTTTGATGTAGCCTAGTTTTGAGAACACAATTTTAATTCCATATTATTTTTCTATTTTTCCATGGTTGTGTGTTTGATTTTTTATTCTTAATGCGTACAATTGGTGGAAAGACATTTGTATGATTTGTTGGATCATGGAGAGACCGAGAGGTAATTTGTGATTTAGAATTATCAAAATTAAACACCATTGATTGAGCGAAATTAGAGATGATTTACCGCGATTTATGTGACCTTTAAGAAATCCACACAACTTAATGAGTCTTCGATTAATTAAATTTGCATAGAGATATGATAAACTATTAGTTGGAGATATTTTTGATGTTGTTCGAGAGAAAGCATTGAATAATTTGGGGATTTCGGTCTACAACTTGGAAAAATAATCTTTTTATTCACATGGAGTTATAAATTGTGTTTGATAAACTAGGTGAAATCAAAAGTCATAAAATTTATTTTGCAATTAATAAATAACAAATTTTTAGATTTCTCCCCCTTTAATTAATTTAGTTAGCTCATTAGATTAATTTAATCTAGTTGTCAATTTTATTAATTTCGATCTTCCAAAGAGTAATTTATCTAGTAAATTTCGGTACTCAATAAAATAATTAGTCCTTGTGGGATCGACACTCTTTTCACTAAAACTATACTACTTGTTGTGACTTTGTACACTTGCAAATATTCACATCAAGTTTTTGGCGCCGTTGCCGGGGACTAGTTATTCTTATATTGATATTGAAAATTGCTAGATTATTACTAGTTTGGAATTTTCTTTTATTTCTTTTGTTTTATTATTTTACCTCTTTATTTTCTTTTGACTTACTTTTATTTTATTTTATTTTATTTTATTTTTTTAGTTTTTCTATTTTTAACACTTACATTTCAGGACATACAAGTAAATTACCATGGCGAACTACGAGAACAAGGCTTTGAGAGACTATGCTATGCCCTCAATTAATGGAGTAACATCAAGCATAATGAGGCCAGTTATTGAAGCTAATGATTTTGAGATTAAACCGGCAATTATTCAATTGATTCATCAGACTATTCAATTTTGGAGACTACCACACGAGGATCCTTATATTTACATTGCAAACTTTCTTGAAATTTGTGACACTTTCAAGCACAACGGAGTATCAGATGATGCAATCAGATTGAAACTCTTTCCTTTTTCACTACGAGATAAGGCGAAGGCTTGGCTACATTATCTACCACCTGGTAGTATTACTACTTGGAAGGGACTTGCACAAAAATTTTGGCTAAGTATTTTCTGCCAACAAAGATAGCAAAACTAAGGAATGATATTGCCACATTCATTCAATTTGAGACCGAGTCTTTGTATGATGCATGGGAGAGGTGCAAAGAGTTATTGAGAAAGTGTCCTCATTATGAACTACCGAAATGGCTGCAAATTCAAATATTCTATAATGGTTTGGGAGTTACACATCGATCTATGATTGACACAGCAGCTGGAGGTGCACTTATGAGCAAAACTCATGAAGCAACGTATGAACTTTTAGAGGAGATGGCTTCAAATAATTACCAGTGGTCTTCAGAGAGAAAAATGCCAAGAAAAGTGGCTGGAGTTTTTGAACTTGATCCTTTTTCTACTTTAAATGCAAAAATTGATATTTTATCAAAACAATTAGGTAATACAAATTTTAATGCAATTCAATCTAATATGATTTGTGATCTTTGTGCAGGAAATCACTCAAGTACGGATTGTCAAGTGGGGAACCCTTTTGCTCCATCAAATGCCGAACATGAAAATTTTGTATCAAACTTTCAAATGCAAAACAGTCATTATGCAAATACATACAATCCAGGATGGAGAAACCACCCCAATTGTCCATGGAACAACGATCAAGAAGGAGCAATTAGACCACCTCAAAATTTTCCACAACAAGAAAAGAAGCCGACACTTGAAGATATGTTTATGCACTACATGCAAAAGACAGAACAATACATACAAAAGACAGATTTGGCAATCCAAAATATTGCAAATTCAACTTTTGCTTCCATTCACAATCTTGAGGTACAAATTGGTCAAATTTAAAATATTCTTAACGAAAGAACTACAGGAACATTACCAAGCAACACAGCTGTCAATCAGAAGGAGCATGTCAAAGCAATAACACTAAGAAGCGGGAGGACAATTGAGCAGCCAAAAGAAGCAATTGCCGAACAAAATGTGGTTGAAAAGGAAGAACAGTACGAACCAATTGTGGAGAAACAAAAGCAGCATGAGCAAGTAACTTTTGATGTTTTTAATTCCATAAAGTTTCCTCCTGAAGAACAGTCATGTATTCAAGTAAGTAAAATTGATTTAATTGTGGGCGAGAAACATAAGGCTAAATTTGAAAAGTCACCAATCAAAGTATGTCCAATAAATTCAGCAAGTGTTGAATCTGAAAAAGAAAAAATTTCAGAATGTGTTATGTATTTAGATGTTGCACCATCTATTCATTCAATATTTCAGATTAAATTCAAAGAGGTGGGGGAATCAAAGACGGCATCATTACGAAGGAAACAACTCAAACTAGAGCTTGAACCTAATCCACACCAGAAGAGAAGTATTAGAAAAGATGTTTTGATGTTGTTGGATCTTGGCGTCACATAATCATCTCACTATCAAGTCTGGCTGAAGACTTAAAACTTAGCGCTTCTTGGGGGGCAACCCATATTTTCTTTTACTGAATTTAGATTTGATTTTTCTTTTAGTTTACTTTAATTTTAATTTTTGATTTTATTTTGTAGGATTGCATAAATTTTGAAGTTAATGGGCTAAGCAGTTTTATACACCTACATTGATGGCTGTTTTTGAGCAGTATGGAGTCAAAATCTGGAAAAGTGGTTAAAAGAGCGATTGTAGGAAATTGTCTTCGCTTTCCAGCGAAAAAAAAATCTTCCCATTTGGATAACTACAGCTCCACATATCGCTGAAACACTGAACGCCGCGCGTGCAGAATTTTTAAGACGAATCAGGAGAGAAATTCTGAACTTTTTACATTCTTTTGTTTTTCTTTTTCCTTTTCCATTGAGGACAATGTGATATTCAAGTTTGGGGGAAGGGTTACAAATTTTTATTTTTTTAATTTTTTTTTTTAAAGGAAAACAAAACAAAAGAGATTTCAATTAGGCTTACCATTACACTTTTGAATTCTTTATTGTGCTAAGCATTGAAATTATTTTTTTTAGGATAAACAATATCCTATAAAGAAAGATTAAGCATACTTATTTACTTTAGGATTATTGAATTTCAATAATTTCTTACACAATTATGACAGTCATGTGATTATACATAAAATAAAAATGTGATGATTTTTCTTGTAATTATCCCCTTTGATCTAGTCGTAAACAGAGTTTAAGTAAATAGAGTGTTAATGATCAAATAATTGAATGAATAAATTCTATCTACTCCAATGTTTTGAGTTGCTTAGTAACTAGGAGTATTCATGACCAATGTTTACTTTTATGTCAAACGGCAACTTGAAATATGAGTATGCAAAGAACTTTGAGTTTGTGACTTGTTGAGTAACCGGGTGAATTCATCATAAATGTTTTGCATTCGCGTAAAAAGGCAAGTGACAACTTAGAGGAGACAAAAAAAATTAAAAAATTAAAATAAAAAAATCTTCTTTGCTACTCGGTTTGTAGTAGTGAGAAGGGCTAATCACAGATGAAGTTGTTACATACTATAATTATATTGATTGTATGACAAATATGATTTGGTGTGAAATTATGAATAAATAATTGCACTGGAGAAAGTGAGTATGTCACGCCCCGCATCCCAAAAAGAATACGAAATACGGATACGAGACAAAAGTCCAGCAAATGATTTTCATCATCCATAAGCTGTTCAGGAATCTTTACAATATTTCACAAGATAATCAGAGTCGGAAGCAAAAGATACAACCAGGCATGCATAATTGAAGCAAGATACCGACAGAAATTACTTGAAACCAAATATAATAATCTCAAATAATCAAATTCTAAACAAGTCAAATATTCTGGGTCACATCGCCTAAATACAAGACAAATATCCATGTAATCAAGTACATCTTATTCAAGTTCAAGCAACAATAATAATAAAAATCATAAAGCAGAAAATCTAACACTAATACATCATCTCGCCAATACCATCTGGCAGCCGACCATCCTGATCTCCAATTAGTAAATTTGCAGGAGAAGGAAGAAGAAAAAGAAGTACCCGTCAATTGCAAGTTACGGGCCATTTATAATGTAGGATACAAGTACATGGAATAGGTAAATCTAAGTAATAACCTAGCATGGTATAATCATGAATACAGGATATAAATCATAACATGGCAAGATGAGCAAATATGATAGCATGTGTCTAGTGTCAAGTAAACAAGTATCATGCATCAAGTAACAAGTACCAAGAATCAAGTAATCATGCAGCATGTATCAAGTATCAAATCTCATGTATCATGTAGTCAAGTGTCAAGTGAACATGTATCATGTTCAAGTATCATGTATCAAATCTTGTAGTTATTACTATCTAGGTAGCACTTCATGCAGCCCAAAAACATAACACATGGTTGCTATAACAAACAGTTTCGCTTTAGATTTCATAGGGGACCATACAGGGCAGTGTACTTAAGGACAAGCTCCAAGTATTATGTAATCATGTATCATGTAAACAAGCTCCAGTGTCATGTGTGTATGTATCATGTATATCGTGTCAAGCTTCACATGTAAACAAGCTCCAATAACCACTAGGTTCTTCCGAGTACACGTTTCTGCACTATCTACTACTAGAACTTTCACTTAACCCCGGCTTGGTTATTTTATTATTAAGTCAAACAAGTATGTAGGTGTGCAAAACATATCAAGAATAAAATGGCATGATCATGTGATAAGTGAAAATTGCAAGATAAACATGTACGTGTGCAAGAGATCTCATAAAAGAATAAAATAGGCAAATCTCAAGTTCAGGACAGCAAGACCATACTGTAGTAAAACAGCGATTCCCAGTATTACAAACATGCAAATCTAAATCCGTCAAAACTTATAGAAATTAGACTCCCAACCAAATCCAGCGAGTATAAATAAGTCATATATTAATTCACAAAAACATAGCTCAAAATTGATTTGAATACAGAAAATAAGTTCAGCCAGAAATCAGGAAAACGTATTCAAGAGTAGGAAAACAACATGAAAACTCAATAAATAAATCCACGAAAAATCTGAGGTATTCCCCTATATGTAAAGTATATAAATATAAAGTTTTAGAATTTTCCAGTGAAACTAGATTAGTCATCAAAAATAAGAAAACATCGATAAACCATAGTTTGGCAAATCTGGAATTCCCAACACTGCTATACGAAAACTATGATATCTCCAACTAGTGAAACGAAATCCAATTCCGCCAAAGGGATATGAAAATAGATAAAATATACTAGTTTTCATATTTCACAAATATTTTCCATACAGTAAAAGGAATCGTAGTGAAAATAAGGTTCTTTATATAACAGCGAGCAAAATACAGCAACTATAGATTTCATAAACGAGCATGAAACAACACATAAAACTCATCAATAAAATTCACCAAAATTCTGGGTAATCCCTAACTTGATAAAGAAATACTGACCAAAGTTTTGGATCAAAATAATATATGTAGCATAGTTCTTTAAAATTATTTGTCATCAAAATTACCGAAAAACAGAATCTGGAAAAGGTCGATACCTCTGTAGTAAAACAGTCATAACTCAGTCATACGAAAACGAAATCAAGCAAGGTCAGAGGGGTTTGAAAATAGACGAAATTCTCTAAAACTCATGTTTTATACCGAAATCCAGATACTGACTTTAAAACAGTCCAAAACAGCAAACAAAACAGATCAGCGACAAAATACAGATTTTTCCCTTTAACAACAACTCAACATATATCTTGCAAAACTTGTTCAAAACACAACCAAACATGAAATCGAGTCTACCAAGTGTCTAAACATCATAAATTAGGGTAGCTAACATGTTCACACCAAGTATTTTACATGGGTCTCAACCAAATCACGAATTCTCACCAAAAGTCTCACATACATGATCGAAATCAAGAACAGGTAAATCCTAAGTTAATTCATATCCATATTGTGTCGTGAGTTATCTATGGCCAAATTTTCACAATAGAGATAAAACCCATCAAACATATTATAAACAAGAGTCGTCTCTAGATCCAACTACACTATAGATGGTATTTTTGACTTGTATCAAACAAATAAATTGGAGTACAAGTTACTTACCTTAATCGGAGATGAAGAACAACGAAAACCAAGAGTAACGAGCATAACCCATGAACGAAAATTTGCGAATCAACGAATCCAAGCAAACTAGAGCAAAAGTCTCCACACGAACAAAACTCCAAAAGCGAAAGATGACGGCGATGGTGGCTTGCGGCCACGAGAGAACACCAAGAAAGCGAGACGAGAGATTAAGTGGTGGTGCGAGAGGGTTGGATGGCCAAGGGGATGAGGGATCGGGTTTGGGGTGTTGCCAGGGTGGTATGCGGCCGAGAGGGGGAGTAGGGGGCTGTCGGCTAGCCTGGGCTGCTAGGGTGTGCACAGGCCGGAGGTAGTGGGGGGTCGGCCTGGGTTGTGTGCGGGTGCGGCTCAAGAAAGGAGGAAGGGGAAGGCCGGGATGCTTGAAGTTAGGGTTAGGGTTTGGATGAGAGGGATTGGAGAGAGTATATATATATGGGGATTAGGGTTTAGAAACACAAGTTGGGTTAATGGTTATTTGGTTTGTGGTTAATTAGGAGTAGTAGTAGGTTTACCAATGGGTTTTGTGTTTTGGGTCAATTAAAATAGGAGTACAAATAGGATTGGGAATTTTATTTGGCTTTGGAAATCTTATTAGGGATCAAAATAATAGGATTGGGAAAAAATAGGACAACCAATCACCACCACAACCACCCAAGAAAAATAAAAATAAAGAGAACGAGACCAAAATGAAGAAAGAACAAAATGATGAAGAACGAAACAAAAGAGACAACCAAACACACACAAGGAGCTCAAAATGAAATAAAACGAATATATATATTGAAAACAACTCCAATATATAGTTCAGAAAAAATACAAGAGAGAAAAATACACCAAAACGAAAAATATACTCTAAAATACACAAAATGAAAAACAGGGGTTATAGAGTATGCTTGATTTTACTTTATTTGCTATTGTTTATATTTTTAATTGAAATTTTGATGCTTGCATGATGAGATCTCTTAGTGTGATGAGTTGAGCTATTATTGATGATTTTTTTTTCTTTTATTCGTGGTTTTACTTTTTGCTCGAGGACAAGCAAAATCTTAAGTTTGGGGGTATTTAATGTGTCTAACTTTTATATAAATATTTGTACTCATTTACCCATAAAAATTGCTTGTATTCGTCTATATTGTTCATAATTCATCTTATTTCTATAAAATTCAGTTAATTAATTATTTCTGAAGAAATAAGATTTTTGACGCAAAAAGTGAAGATTTTTGGTAAAATTCAACAAACAAAACAAACATAATGATTTATTAAATTTTATTGTTTTATTGATTTTAAAATTTTACAATTTTATCGTGTGAAATGAAAGATATAAATTATATTTGCTAATTGAGCTGAAAATGCAATAAACAATTTTAAAAGGGTTTGAATGAGCTAATATGATTTTTAGTTAGTTTAATTAATTTTAAACTAATTAATTTTATTTTTATTTTTAAATCCTAATTGTTGATTTTATTGTGAGTATGAAGCACGTGTTTTCAAGAAAAGAAAAGAGAAGAAAAAGAAGAAAGAAAAGAGAAAATTAAAGAAGGAAGAAAATAAAGAAAGAATAGGGGTTTTTCTGTAAAAAGTAAACCCTAATTCTCCTACTTGTATGCCTATAAATACAAGACCAAGAGAGAGAGAAAAGGCAACACACACACCGAGAGACGGCTACAATTAATAAATAAAAGAAAAAAAAACGTAAAAGCAGAACAGAGAGAGACTTGAGTTCTCTCTATTTGCGTGTTGTTCAAAGCGAAACGAGAAAGAGAGAGAACAAGCGACGTGACAGTAGCCTACCTGAAAGCGATAGCAACTGGACTTGACTGTTGCTGACGTGGCAGGTGCACGGGGATCAAAACAGAGCTGCTCTCTATTTCGGCTGGTGCAGGCGTGATGTGGCTTCGGCGTTGTAATCAAGATAGAACGGAAAACGAGAGAGAGAGGACTTGTTTGGGCACGCTTTTCGGGGCTGTTCGGTTTGCAATTTCTTTTAAAAAGCAATCCCTTTTTGTATCTCCCTTCTTTCTCTAAATTTTTATTATGCAATCCATGAACAAATTTGTTAGTTGCAAAACCATTATGAACTAAATTTATTTTTCTAGAGCTATGATGTAGCATAGTTTTGAGAACACAATTTTAATTCCATATTATTTTTTTATTTTTCCATGGTTGTGTGTTTGATTTTTATTCTTAATGCGTACAATTGGTGGACAGACATTTGTATGATTTATTGGATCATGGAGAGACCGAGAGGTAATTTGTGATTTAGAACTATAAAAATTAAACACCATTGATTGAGCAAAATTAGAGATGATTTACCACGATTGATATGACCTTTAAGAAATCCACAGAACTTAATGAGTCTTCGATTAATTAAATTTGCATAGAGATATGATAAACTATTAGTTGGAGATATTTTTGGTGTTATTCAAGAGAAAGCATTGAATAATTTGGGGATTTGGGTTTACAACTTGGAAAAATAATCTTTTTATTTATATGGAGTTATAAATTGTGTTTGATAAACTAGGTGAAATCAAAAGTCATAAAATTTATTTTGCAATTATTAAATAACAAATTTTCAGATTTCTCCCCCTTTAATTAATTTAGTTAGCTCATTAGATTAATTTAATCTGGTTGTCATTTTTATTAATTTCGATCTTCCAAATAGTAATTTATCTAGTAAATTTCGGTACTCAATAAAATAATTAGTCCTTGTGGGATCGACACTCTTTTCACTAAAACTATATTACTTATTGCGATTTTGTACACTTACAAATGTTCACATCAGTCGGCTCGTATGTAAGCTGTTTTGCTCGTATGTAGCTTATTAACAAGTACGCAGTTATTGTGCTCGTCTAGGGTGATATTATTGTCCTAGGAGCCATCGACCATCAAGACGTGTATTTATTTTACTCCTCGTGGACTATGGACGAGTCACCCCTCGTGCACTGTCAGATCTTAACTGGTGTAGGTTGATCGCGGGCCAGAAGTGTAGACGAAATCCAAGTTCAAGACAGTAGCATGCGAATACGTTCGTATTGCCAGGGTCTTGGATCGATAGGCTATGAACAGGACCCTTAGGAATTCTGGTAAGTCTAGGTTACCTTTTTTTTTTGAGGTAAAAGGTGGGATAAATCCACCCTGTTTCATTAATAAGAAGTTAATAAATGTAACGCCCCGAATTCCAAAAATACACTGAATTCGAGATTCCACAGGATCTTTACACTTCTTTCGTACAATTTTACAAGGAATTTAAAACTTTTTACTTTACATCAGAGTTACATAAAAACTTTACACTTTACATTTTATAGCGGAAGAAAATTTACAACATTTAAATAAATGTACATCAACATTTGAATAATCTCTAAGCATTTGTGCTTCTTTAATCTTTATCATGTCATTTACCCTGCATGCAAAACTGTGGGTACGTCAGTTTATTCAACCGACGAACATTATACACGGCCATCCTCTCTATGCCGGAAATAGTATGACTGATTTTCCATATTTAACAAATACAAACTTGTCACATGTCAAACTAAAGGGAATACCCTATTGATGTCGTGTTGTGATTGTGCACTTAGTCCTTAATGCAATTATTTATATTATATGACACTAATGCACACTTGTTCGGATTCTATGCATCCCATACTACATAGGTCCGAGGGCAAGCCTCTTAATCGTTCTTCATCTTGTAGGGTTCAATCCCTCGTCAGGACTTACTCTACTACTGTAACTACGGTAAGTATCCTAGATGATCTATGAGTACAAGCTCATGTACAGAAAACCTGGAGGGGAATTCCATGCCATGTCTTGACGCATCAAGTATGCATTCTGTGGCAATTCGGCCTCCTTCATGGCACACGATCCTCTTGCAGTCACCAAACATCCCACAAGCGTTGCCAAGATCCCCGATAATTCCGGAGTAGTGCCCACGCCATGTCCTGACGCATCAAGCATGCATTCTGTGGATCACTCTCACATCGTAGACTCGAGGCCCTCAAACTTGTGTTTTTCTCACTTTCATCACCTCTTCACTATGTACTAAATCTTAATTTAATGAAATCATGAACAAAATCAATCTCTTAGAGTTAGCCCTCTCACTACTACCGGTCTTATTTCTTTCATTTCACAATGACCCAAACTAGTCTTTTCAATTTCAATATTCATGTTTCATCACTTTCACTTGCCGGTGTGAGTTTTGGCTACACCCTAATTTTCAATTTCAATTCATAAATTCACATATTTGAGTTTTCACACTCAATAACATTTCTCTTTTCCAATCACATTATTTCTAAATTATTCACGAGTCAATAACCATACATGGAGTTCAATTATTCATCATGTATTTCATCCAATATTTATTTCCACATTAAAAATCATATCACCAAGTATATGGTCAAAATGAATATTCACAACTCATTATTGTCACACTATTCTTTAACGAGAATAATTCACACCACTTCACCTTATATATTTTCTTTCTTTGTTATGTTTCTTTTCTATCACTTATTTCAATTCTCTTGCAAAACACATTTTTTACAAAAATATACAAGTGTAGAACCATAGTTCTAACTACACTTTTATTCCCAAAATATACTCTATTTCATTTCAATAACTCCCAATTTATTTTTCATAAGTCACACATATTTTTAGAATAATAATAGTATTTTTTTCATAATTTTTAGACATCAAAATCCACCAAAAAAATCATTTTTTTCACAAAGTTTAATTTTGGCCGAGACCAGGATTCGAACCAGCGACTCGTGAGAACCCAACCGCACACACTAGCCACTTGGCCACTAGTGCTCATCGGTATAAAGAAAGATTAGAGTATTATATACTCTCGGACTGAACTTGATTAATTTTTTAAACGCACACAAAAATATGGTGTCATCAAGTTTCGAACCATCGATCTGTGAGAACCCAACCGCACACACTGTATCATTTAAAGGCCTCCCGACCACTTGAGCTATAGGCTCAATACAACTTATATTTTAGTTAAATCAATTCTCTGTTTAATCGAACATTTCGATGTTTCAAAAGCTCTCATTTGAGTTTTGCTTTTACTAAATTTACTGTAAATCTCCAGAATAATTATTCAAATAATATTTGATACTCCAGTAATTTAAAATAATTTTTCCAGTAATTAAACGCATATTTTTCATACAATTAGTTTAATTTGTATACTACTACTACCACATCTCATTTCGACATTTCTTATCCAACTTAACATCAATATTCCCTATATCAATTCTCTGTTTATATTCCTTTCAAAAACCCACAAATTATATTTTAAGTTATTCGTTACAATATTATCACAAAAAGGTTCATTCAAGCACATAAAACAACATTTTCATCTACTAACATTTGCATTTAGTTTTTGATTCTAACAACGAATTTTACTTCAAGCAATCCATAGCTATAAATAATTCACACACAACTTAAGTTTGATGATGGAATCACATACAATCTATTTAGCAACATTCCAATCAACTAATAAGCCATTTTTCCAATTAAATGTACTCTTATTAATCTTTTTCATGCATTATCATTTCAATTCAATTTTAGCATGCTATCTAATTAGAAACATGGAAAATAACCCACCTTATTTGGAGAGAATAAAATTGCAACACCTCCTAAACACAAGAGTCCTTGCCAAAAGAGCGTTCCTCCTCCTCCTTGATGCGCACAACCGACCCTCAAAGATGCCAAACCCGAGAGCTACCTAGTGATGCCGGCCTTCTTTGAATGCACACACACAACTCACACACAACTCTCAATCTTTTTATCTCACTTACTATACTACTAAAAATTTGTATTTTCTACTATAGGTTTTGGAGAAATGAAGAGTACAAAAATAACTAGGCTGGGGGGGGGGGGGGGGGGGGGGGTATTTATACTAAAATTGGGAGCAAATGAAGGGTTAGGATCAATCTAGGAGTTGAAAATAAAAGGCTAGGATTCAAGGGGGAGTTGTAGTAACCAACCATGATCAAGCAACTACCACCCATAACTCCACTCTTTTTTTTTCCTTTTACCCTCCAATCCAAAACCGGCCACTTTGTGAGCTTTTGCACGTGTACGTGCAATGCACGTGCATTCATTAGTTCTCCATTTAAAAAAAAAGTTGTACATTATATTTTCCATAAAAATAATCTTATAAAAATATCCTACATTACAAGTTGTAATTAAAAGAGAAATAACTCATGGGCTTTAATTAATGGGCCAAATAATAGTTTTATAAAAATAAATTAGATTTGGGCTAAAAAGAAAGACTTATGTTTATTTGAAGAAAATGGGCCTTTATAAAAATAATTAAAGAACATATATATATATATATATATATATATATATACATCATCCATAATGAAAATAATTATAAGATTTCACACTACAAAAATTGCACGTGCACACTACGTGCAAAAAATTAATAATTTTCATAAATGAAAATCAGGGTATTACAACACTCCCTCCTTAGAATAGTTCCGTCCCCGGAACTACAGCCAAGAGCAAGAACAAAACACTCACAACAAGCACAAGAAAATACAAAATACAAATCAAGCAAAAAGCTCAGGGTAATCCTTCAACATCCTCTCCTCAGACTCCCAAGTAGCCTCTTCAACCAAATGGTTCCTCCAGACTACCTTGACCATCGGTATCGTCTTATTCCTCAAGACTTTCTCTCGACGATCAACAATCTCGACCGGAGACTCGATGTAATTGAGATCCAAATGCAAACCTTCCGGCACTTCAGGCAAATGATGACTCGGATCTGAAATATAGCCTCTCAGCATAGACACATGAAAGACATTGTGAACCTGAGATAACTCTTCCGGTAATTCAAGCCGATAAGCAGTTTTTCCGATCCTTTTCAATATCTTGAACGGGCCTATAAACCTCGGGGCTAATTTCCTGCCTTTGCCAAATCGAATCATACCTTTACTGGGCGATACTTTCAAAAAGACGAAGTCACCTACCTCAAACTCAAGGTCCCTTCTCCGATTATCTGCATAGCTTTTCTGCCTGCCCTGAGCCTCTACCAACCTTTTCCTGGTCAGATCAATCTTTTCAGAGGTTTGCTGCACAAGCTCAGGCCCAAACAATTGACGCTCCCCAACTTCAAACCAACAAACAGGTGTTCTACACTTCCTGCCATATAAAGCTTTGTACGGCGCCATCCCAATGCTAGTCTGAAAACTGTTGTTGTAGGCAAACTCTACCAAAGATAAATGTCTTTCCCAACTGCCTCCAAAGTCTAGTATACAACACCGGAGCATATCCTCAAGAATACGGTTGACTCTCTCGGTCTGCCCATCGGTTTGCAGATGAAAAGCAGTGCTGAAATCCGTCTTGGTGCCCAAAGCTGTCTGAAGACTCCCCCAGAAATGCGAAGTAAACCGCGCATCTCGATCAGACACAATAGTTGACGGAACACCATGAAGCCTGATGATCTCGCCAACATACAACTCAGCTAACTTGTCCATCAAAGCACTGAGTTTCATCGCCAAGAAGTGAGCGGACTTGGTTAGTCGATCGACTACAACCCAAATCACATCATTGCCTTTAGGACTCTTGGGAAATCCCGTAATGAAATCCATACTGATGTTATCCCACTTCCATTCTGGAATAGGTAACGGCTGTAATAGACCTCCGGGTCTCTGATTCTCGGCTTTGACTTGTTGACAAACCTCACACTCCGCCACAAATTCAGCCACATCCAGCTTCATACCTAACCACCAGAAATGCTGTTTGATGTCTTTGTACATCTTAGTACTTCCAGGATGTACCGACAAAAGAGTAGCATGTGCCTCCTGAAGCATACTCTCTTTCAGGTCTGCCTGATTTGGAACACATAGTCTATCTCCGAACCACAGCACTCCATGCCTGATTTGAAATCCGGGCAACCTGCCAGCACTAACCTGTTCCTTCATCTCCAAGATATCTACATCAACCTCCTGACTTGCAATGATCCTTCCATTCAGTGTAGGCTGAAGCCTCAACTGAGCTAAAGATGCTCCCAATCCTTGCAAGACAACTTCAATACATACTCGATCCAATTCTTCCATCAGATGCTTCTGAGTTGTAATCAAACTGGATAAACTGCTCTTGCGACTAAGTGCATCAGCAACAACATTAGCTTTCCCAAGATGATACTTGATCTCAGGTCGCATGTCCTCAAGCACTTCCAACCATCTCCGCTGCCTTAAATTCAGATCCTTCTGCTGGTATATGTACTTCAAACTCTTGTGGTCCGTGTACATGTTCAATTTCTCACCGTACACGTAGTGTCTCCATTTCTTCAGGGCAAAGATAATCGCAGCCAACTCCAGATCATGAGTCGGGTAATTCTTCTCATGCGGTCGTAGTTGCCTAGACCCATAAGCGATTACTCTTCCTTCTTGCATTAAGACACAACCAAACCCACGATGTGAAGCATCGCTGTAAACATCATACTAAACACCTACTCTAGGCAAAGCCAAAATAGGTGCAGTAGTCAGTTTCTCTTTCAACTCCTGAAAGATCGCCTCACATTGCTCAGTCCACTTGAAGTTCACATTCTTCTTGGTCAAATTAGTATGTGGCACAGCTAAATGAGCATAACCTTGAATGAATCTCCTGTAGTATCCAGTTAATCCAAGAAAACTTCTGACTTTCTTTACTATAGTAGGCCTACCCCAATCTCTCACTGCCTCTATCTTCTGAGGATCAGTTGTCACTCCCTCCTTAGAAAAGATGTGACCTAGGAATGCCACTTCAGATTTCCAAAAATCGCACTTGGATAGCTTGGCATACAACTCCTGCTCTTCCAGCTTCTTCAAAACTGCTGCCAGATGCTTGGTGTGCTCCTCTTCTGACTTGGAGTACACGAGGATATCGTCGATAAACACCATGACGAAAGAATCAATGAACGGCCTCAGAACTCTGTTCATCAAATCCATGATGATTGCGGGTGCATTCGTCATTCCAAATGGCATAACTAAGAATTCGTAATGCCCATGTCGAGTTTTAAATGCAGTTTTGTGCACATCTTCAGCTTTCACTCGAACTTGGTGATATCCTGATCGAAGATCTATTTTGGAGAAAATAGCTGCTCCTTGTAGACGATCGAACAAGTCATCAATTCGGGGAATAGGATACTTATTCTGAACAGTGACCTTATTCAGCTCTCGGTAATCGATGCACATTCTCATCGATTCATCCTTCTTCTTTACCAAAAGCACTGGTGCTCCCCAAGGTGACGCACTAGGTTGAATAAAGCCTTTCTCCAACAGTTCCTCAATCTGCCATTTCACCTCATCCTGTTCCACTGGAGCCATCCTATACGGTGCCTTAGAAATGGGTGCACTTCCCGGTTGAAGGGTGATGCTAAACTCTACATCACGATGTGGGGGTAACCCAAAAAAATCATCCAAGAACACAGTCGGATAGTCCCGAACCACAGGAATCCTTTGCACTTTCACAGGAATCTCTTCCTTGCAGATAGCTACCACCAGCTTAGAACACTTCTTCTTCCCTTGGAAATTGACTTCAGGTCCACCTGGAGCCTTCACTGTTACTGTCTTGGTCTTGCACTCGATGCTTGCACTGTACACCGACATCCAATCAACGCCAATGATAACATCGACTCCCAAGATAGTCAGCTCGATCAGATCAATTCCGAAGATTCTGTCCCCAATCACAATCTCACAATCCGTATAGTACCGATCAGTGGTTAAAGTTTCTCCTGATGCAGTAGCTACTGCTAAGATCTTGCCTGGAAATATTTTCGGTTCAACTCCCAACACTTTAGCAAATTTAGGAGACACAAAAGTATGAGAGGATCCAGTATCGAACAAAACAACAGCTTTCATTCCATTCAAATAAAGTTCTCCTGTTACATAATACACACCCATTACGTAACAGTTCACTAAATAAACAGGAAAAGAAACAACATGAACCTCTAAACATCTGCCCTTGTACCAGTGATGACATGATCCACCTCATCGGCATCAGCTTCCGTCAAGGCAAATACTCGCCCTTGTTGGTACGGTCTCTTCCCAGTCTACTGCATTAGTGCATTGCGATTACCATTCCGTGGTTTGAGGCATTGAGATTGGTAATGTCCCGTCTCACCACAGTTGAAGCAATTTACCACAGAAGGTCTCACCACATTGTTTCCAGATCCTCCAACCACATTAATAGCGTTCGCCCCTGTCGGTTTGAACCTTTGTGCAAATGGTTGTCCCTTGAAATTCCCAGAATTTGCGGGCCTCTTCCCAGACTGCTAGTTGTTCCTCCGATTCTGAACAACATGAAACTGCTCCATGTCTGCTTTCGTGGCTGCCGCGCGCTTGACCAACTTGTTGAATCTTCTGATACCAAGAGGTATCATCCAGGACCTCAAGCTCGGCCTCAATCCATGCTCAAACTTACGAGCCTTCTTCGCCTCATCCATCACTAATTCAAGAGCATACCTAGAGAGCTGAGTAAATTTGGTCTCGTACTCTCTAACAAACATGCCACCTTGTTGCAGTGATAGAAACTCCATAGCCTTCTTCTCCTGCAAATCTGAAGAAAAGTAATGACTGCAGAATTCTTCCAAAAATTCCTCCCAGCCAAGCCTCCTATTGTCCTCTTCATCGACTGCCACCACACAGCCGCATCCTTCCCAAGTTCCAGAGTCACCAACTTCACCTTGCTGCCTTCAAAGGTCTCCAAGACTTGGAATATAGTCTCTACCTGCTTGATCCAGTTCTCAGCCGCATCGGGGTCTGACTTCCCTTCCAACACCGGTGGTTTCATTCGCTTGAACGATTCCACGAGTTTGATTGCTTCAGGCACCGGATTCACAGGTACCCTTCCTTAGTTTTGATTCATGGCCACGGTATTAAGTGTCTGATAGACCCTCGCAAGTTCCGTTTCTAAGTCCAGACCTTCACCATTTCTAGCTCATCTTCTAGCCATATTCTGATGTAAAAGATCCATTAAATTCAAAGTATAAGACATGAATTTTAAATCAACTTTGCATTTCATTGAATTTCAAACTTTATACATTCAAATTGAAAACATTTCTTGACATCAGAATGAAAACAGTAGAAGCTACAACAGTCTAACTCCTACGGTTCCTCTTCGCT
This sequence comes from Hemerocallis citrina, assembly GCA_017893485.1. Taxonomy (NCBI): domain Eukaryota; kingdom Viridiplantae; phylum Streptophyta; class Magnoliopsida; order Asparagales; family Asphodelaceae; genus Hemerocallis; species Hemerocallis citrina. Next base: position 79,005,083 of record CM030359.1, read on the forward strand.
TCACGAAGTTCTCCCCGTAGTTCATTAACTTCTTCCTTCAGCACATCGGTCATATTTTTCCTCTTCTCGAGTTCCCATACACGATGACTGAGAACCACGAAATCATCCTTGCGCTTTGCAAACTGAGTATCCAATAATCCGACTCTCTCCCGCAGTGTTTCTACCTGCCTCTGAAGAGATATCACAAGACTATTTGGAACTGGTTCTTCTTCTTCGTCAGAAGAGTCATCAGATGAGTCCGAAGGTGGGGTGATCTCTCGGGACTCAGGCCATTCTTCTCCGTCGGAGTCTGCTTGCCCTGAGTAGTACTCTTCCTCGGAATCTGCTTGTCCAGGATAATAATCTTCCTCGATGATATGCCAATTGTCATCTCCAACAGGGTCGAAGTGATCAGCCATCTTAGAAATAGGGAGGAAGAAGCATAAGTCATAGAGCAACACAAATGTAAGTAACTTACATTTAAATCTCTAGACTCAAACACACACTCTAATGTCCACTTCTAGGGTGTCGTTCCTTATAAATTGTACTAGTGTGAAACGTGGCTCTGATACCACTCTGTAACGACCCAAATTCCAAAAATACACTGAATTCGAGATTCCACAGGATCTTTACACTTCTTTCATACAATTTTACAAAGAATTTAAAACTTTTCATTTTACATCAGAGTTACATGAAAACTTTACACTTTATATTTTACAGCGGAAGCAAATTTACAACATTTAAATAAATGTACATCAATATTTGAATAATCTCTAAGCATCTGTGTTTCTTTAATCTTTATCATGTCATTTACCCTGCATGCAAAACTGTGGGTACGTCAGTTTATTCAACCGACGAACATTATACACGGCCATCTCTCTATGCCGGAAATAGTATGACTGATTTTTCATATTTAACAAATACAAACTTGTCACATGTCAAACTAAAGGGAATACCCTATTGATGTCGTGTTGTGATTGTGCACTTAGTCCTTAATGCAATTATTTATATTATATGACACTAATGCACACTTGTTCGGATTCTATGCATCCCATACTACATAGGTCCGAGGGCAAGCCTCTTAATCGTTCTTCATCTTGTAGGGTTCAATCCCTCGTCAGGACTTACTCTACTACTGTAACTACGGTAAGTATCCTAGATGATCTATGAGTACAAGCTCATGTACAGAAAACCTGGAGGGGAATTTCATGCCATGTCTTGACGCATCAAGTATGCATTCTGTGGCAATTCGGCCTCCTTCATGGCACACGATCCTCTTGCAGTCACCAAACATCCCACAAGCGTTGCCAAGATCCCCGATAATTCCGGAGTAGTGCCCACGCCATGTCCTGACGCATCAAGCATGCATTCTGTGGATCACTCTCACATCGTAGACTCGAGGCCCTCAAACTTGTGTTTTTCTCACTTTCATCACCTCTTCACTATGTACTAAATCTTAATTTAATGAAATCATGAACAAAATCAATCTCTTAGAGTTAGCCCTCTCACTACTACCGGTCTTATTTCTTTCATTTCACAATGACCCAAACTAGTCTTTTCAATTTCAATATTCATGTTTCATCACTTTCACTTGCCGGTGTGAGTTTTGGCTACACCCTAATTTTCAATTTCAATTCATAAATTCACATATTTGAGTTTTCACACTCAATAACATTTCTCTTTTCCAATCACATTATTTCTAAATTATTCACGAGTCAATAACCATACATGGAGTTCAATTATTCATCATGTATTTCATCCAATATTTATTTCCACATTAAAAATCATATCACCAAGTATATGGTCAAAATGAATATTCACAACTCATTATTGTCACACTATTCTTTAACGAGAATAATTCACACCACTTCACCTTATATATTTTCTTTCTTTGTTATGTTTCTTTTCTATCACTTATTTCAATTCTCTTGCAAAACACATTTTTTACAAAAATATACAAGTGTAGAACCATAGTTCTAACTACACTTTTATTCCCAAAATATACTCTATTTCATTTCAATAACTCCCAATTTATTTTTCATAAGTCACACATATTTTTAGAATAATAATAGTATTTTTTTCATAATTTTTAGACATCAAAATCCACCAAAAAAATCATTTTTTTCACAAAGTTTAATTTTGGCCGAGACCAGGATTCGAACCAGCGACTCGTGAGAACCCAACCGCACACACTAGCCACTTGGCCACTAGTGCTCATCGGTATAAAGAAAGATTAGAGTATTATATACTCTCGGACTGAACTTGATTAATTTTTTAAACGCACACAAAAATATGGTGTCATCAAGTTTCGAACCATCGATCTGTGAGAACCCAACCGCACACACTGTATCATTTAAAGGCCTCCCGACCACTTGAGCTATAGGCTCAATACAACTTATATTTTAGTTAAATCAATTCTCTGTTTAATCGAACATTTCGATGTTTCAAAAGCTCTCATTTGAGTTTTGCTTTTACTAAATTTACTGTAAATCTCCAGAATAATTATTCAAATAATATTTGATACTCCAGTAATTTAAAATAATTTTTCCAGTAATTAAACGCATATTTTTCATACAATTAGTTTAATTTGTATACTACTACTACCACATCTCATTTCGACATTTCTTATCCAACTTAACATCAATATTCCCTATATCAATTCTCTGTTTATATTCCTTTCAAAAACCCACAAATTATATTTTAAGTTATTCGTTACAATATTATCACAAAAAGGTTCATTCAAGCACATAAAACAACATTTTCATCTACTAACATTTGCATTTAGTTTTTGATTCTAACAACGAATTTTACTTCAAGCAATCCATAGCTATAAATAATTCACACACAACTTAAGTTTGATGATGGAATCACATACAATCTATTTAGCAACATTCCAATCAACTAATAAGCCATTTTTCCAATTAAATGTACTCTTATTAATCTTTTTCATGCATTATCATTTCAATTCAATTTTAGCATGCTATCTAATTAGAAACATGGAAAATAACCCACCTTATTTGGAGAGAATAAAATTGCAACACCTCCTAAACACAAGAGTCCTTGCCAAAAGAGCGTTCCTCCTCCTCCTTGATGCGCACAACCGACCCTCAAAGATGCCAAACCCGAGAGCTACCTAGTGATGCCGGCCTTCTTTGAATGCACACACACAACTCACACACAACTCTCAATCTTTTTATCTCACTTACTATACTACTAAAAATTTGTATTTTCTACTATAGGTTTTGGAGAAATGAAGAGTACAAAAATAACTAGGCTGGGGGGGGGGGGGGGGGGGGGGGGGTGGGTATTTATACTAAAATTGGGAGCAAATGAAGGGTTAGGATCAATCTAGGAGTTAAAAATAAAAGGCTAGGATTCAAGGGGGAGTTGTAGCAACCAACCATGATCAAGCAACTACCACCCATAACTCCACTCTTTTTTTTCCTTTTTCCCTCCAATCCAAAACCGGCCACTTTGTGTGCTTTTGTACGTGTACGTGCAATGCACGTGCATTCATTAGTTCTCCATTTAAAAAAAAAGTTGTACATTATATTTTCTATAAAAATAATCTTATAAAAATATCCTACATTACAAGTTGTAATTAAAAGAGAAATAACTCATGGGCTTTAATTAATGGGCCAAATAATAGTTTTATAAAAATAAATTAGATTTGGGCTAAAAAGAAAGGCTCATGTTTATTTGAAGAAAATGGGCCTTTATAAAAATAATTAATGAACACATATACATATATATATATATACACATACATCATCCATAATGAAAATAATTATAAGATTTCACATTACAAAAATTGCACGTGCACACTATGTGCAAAAAATTAATAATTTTCATAAATGAAAATCAGGGTATTACAATAAAACAGGCCCAGTAAACTAGAGGAAAACTAGTAGAGTTACCTTGCGAAGTCAAGCTTAAGACCTAGCATGTTGTGTTACTACTGTTGTCATCCCTCGAATTGTTTAGGGTTAGTGACATCTTTAGGGTAGTAACTTATGGCTATTACTATTTAACCTTGATTTATTATCATTTTCTCCAAAGGAAAAGAGTTGGTATTATGGGTGATACCTTATGATCCGACCTATTTTATAGGCCAACACTAGGTGGTGTTATTGGTTGTACCCTTCCTGTCAAAGGGATACGGTCTGTTCTTTCTCACGAGTTAGGAGCATGTGATCCGTATCTCATCTGTTAATTTCTGAAGTGCCATGATAAGGGCGGGATGTATCCTGTCAGAGCTAGGGGATGGACCCCTAGAACTCCGTCATGCTCTATATCAAGGAAGGCAAACAAGTCATAGACTACGGTCTATCAGCTAGGGGGCCACAGGGGATGCTTCAACCTAACCTGTGCTGCGGATACCCTGCATTCGTTAGATTTTTAAGTGAGGTCCGGTACGCCGACCAATATTGGCAAATGGAGACACCACTATGTGATTGCCAATGGCGGGATTAAACCGTTTCAGGGCAACCTCATCAGTCACGCTTTATCTTCATAAACAGGTTGAGTACAAGAGTAGAATTCATGGCACGGGTTCAAATCTCTATATATGAAGAAACTGCATGATATGGGGCATATGTAGTACGCGATGCATACTGTTCTGGAGACTTGCTTGCATTAGAATAAGTGCATCATTGCATTGGTTAATCTTGCATTAGAATCTAAGTCATAGCATACACAGACACATCAATTATATATACACGTTTCACTTTTCATCAATATGTTTATTTAAAGTTGAGAACCGCTGTTAGTCATCAGCCTTAAAGCATCAATATATGTACTGACGTCCCCATTTCAATAGGTACTGGATTGCAAAACTACAGGTATAGGATTCAGGAGGACTCATGGCAAGAGAAGCAAAGGGTTGGTTTTATTTCAATTGTAATATACGTGGTTACCATTGTTTCTGTTGTAAACTTATTTATGTTGAGAAGCATCCAAGTGAAAGTACCAAGTGTTATATATTATTCATTGTACTATGATGTAATTTTTATTAAAAGTTTGTAACACATGGGCTTGTATGGCATTATTGTAACACTGTTGTAATGTATTACAGTTTTATAACGTTCAGAATTGTAATACATTTGTGTTGAATAAAAGTTTTAAATTTTCCTATTCTTCTGTGTATTGTGGCTAATTGAAGGAAACTATTTTGGTTTATGTCACGTTTTTCCAGTGTATGGAAATCCGAGAGTTATAGAGTGGTATCAGAGCCGACTTCAATTTACAGCCCTACACAGTAGGAAAATTAAACTTGGATGCCTTATAGGAGTCGGGTTGTAGTTAGTTGTAGACAGTTATAATTCATATTGTTGTTTCTTTCAACTTATGTTTTATAATTTTTCTATATCTGGACTAATTCTAGTATATATGTGTTTTAAGGAAGGTATTCGAGGATATCCTAACCGAGGATGTGTTGATAGAAGAGAGTAAGCCGATTTCGACGGATGATCCAATGATCTTGAGCAAGGAGCCGAAGGAGATTTTACTACAAGCTAATCTCAAGACAAACTCGCCTTCACCATCACAGGAGCTAAGTGTGGATCAACGCATAGTGGTGGCGGTCGGCATACATTCGGGAATTAAGAAGCTGAAAGTACGGGATCGGGAAAGGTCGTCGAGCTAAGCAACTGGGTGATGCTTGCAAAGCTATATTAGCAAGCCTAGCGGAGGAGCGGGAACACTTTAATTCCAGATTGGTACGACTACAACAAGAATGGGAGCAAGTCCAGGAGACCACCAAGTTTGTATTATGCTATTTCTGTAAGGAGGTTGGACACAAGAAATCAGTCTGTCCACAACTACAAGGGAAAGGATCTGCACCAGCATTAGGGTTCAAGAACCGAGGTCAGAAGCAGAAGATTCAGAAAACGAAGGGCAAACTTGGAGGTGCCAAGACAGGAAACTGTTTCCTATGTGGTGAGCAAGGTCATTTCATGATCCAGTGCCCGAGGAAGGACCCTCAGGTTAAGATCCATACATGTTACAATTGTGGGGAGATTGGTCATATCCGACCAGATTGTCCCCAGTTTCAGAAGAGTAGCAACAGATTAGCCCCAAATATGAACCACAAAGGAAATGAGCCTGTTCACCAAGAGTAAGAGTTCACACTTACTAAAGGCAAGTTGAAGAAGGCAGGAGAGCCATTACCAGTATGTGCATATAGAGTTGCAACAAAGTTTAAAGTTGTATTTTGAAATTTATTTTGGACTAAGAAGTAATATATGATGTAACACTTTTTGTAACTAAATGGATTTATATAAGATATATATGAAATCAAGGCAACCGTTTTGTTCAATTTTGGTTCATCATATTCTTTGTCTTAATTATTTTTCAAGAAGTTGAGATGTGTGCGGGAAGCGACTCTAGATTTGGTTTTGTTGATTACATCATCTGGAGCAATCCTCATTGCAGATTTATGCTATAAGGGCTATAAACTCCAAATTGGAGGAAAGACCTTAGGTATAAAATTTGTTAAAGTTGGACCTAGCAGGAACAGAAGAAGGGCACGCTGAGCATTTGACTGCAGTTCGGAGCAGCTACTGGAGCATCAACTTTGTGCAAATTGACAAAGTGAATGCTGGAAGTCTGAAGTGGTGTTCGTAGGCCATGTCTTATTCTAAGGAGGGAGTGGCTACCGAACCGCAAAAGATCGAGGTAATGAAGAATTAACCTCAGCCTAAGACCATGAAGGAGATAAGAAGCTAAATAATGACATCAGGCAAGCCAGTATTGAAGTAATTACTCAAGATTGGAGCTCAGTTTTGGCACAATGAAAGCTGCAACCGAGTCTAAGTAAGTCAGAAGGCTTACGCAGGAGATGCAGGGATTGAAGCACCGAAGCGGCAAGTTGATCTCAGAACATCAGTATGTACTTCATCCCATGATTACCCAGAAGTTCAAAAATGAATGACTCAAATTAGGTTATTGGGGACCAGTTAACGAAGTCTGCACATTTTTCTCCCGATAAAGATAACTTAGTTGCTAGAGAAATTAGCAGAAGTCCACATTGAAGGCGTAAGGAAGCAGCATGGAGTTCCAGTATCAGCGATTCTGACGAAGATTCAAGAGTTACATCTCAATTTCGGTAGAGTCTGCAGACAGCTTTTGGAACAAGGTCGGGTTCTTTGGAGAACGAGTTCGTCGAGGATCCACTTGGGAGCCGGAAAGCTGTATAAGCTTTCTTTCCCCGAGTTATTTAGTGTATGGATATTTTCTGTTCTCCTGACTAAACGTAGTTCTGAGGACATAACTATTCTAAGGAGGGAGTATTGTAATATCCCGGTCGGATATTATATTTGTATTATAATTATTTTTAAAATTAAAATATTTTTATGGAAATTACTTGGTTTTACTAATAAAAACTTATCTGTATATATATACTAGTAAGTATATATATGTATTGTATCGGTTTTGCGCACTTGTACAAAATCCTGTAAAATGCGTTTTTGAGAAAATGTCTGAAATATCCGGGCCTGGTATTAAAAATTATTTTTTTATTATTAATTTATTACTATTTTCATAATTGAAATATTTTTGGTGGATATTACTCGGTTTTGTTAATAAACATTATCTATATATATATATATAGTCCCTTTCGGTTGCACACTACTTTTGGTGAGCACTCCGTGAGCACTCATGAACTAGAGACCCTAAGAAAATTCCGAACCGCTCATATCGTTCTATATGCCTTAGATAGCCTAACAATTAAAAATCACGTAATTTGAAGTTCATTTGCTCATCCATCAAGCTGTTAGAATTTTCAGCCATATATACAATTTTGTGATGATGTAAATCATGGGCAAATGAACTTCAAATTACTTGATTTTTTATTGTTAGGCTATCTAAGGCATATAGAACGATATGAGCGGTTCGGATTCTTCATAGGGTCTCTAGTTCGTGAGTGCTCACGGAGTGCTCACCAAAGTAGTGTGCAACCGAAGATTTCTCTCTCTCTCTCTCTCTCTCTCTCTCTCTCTCTCTCTCTCCTTGTATATATATATATATATATATATATATATATATATATATATATATATATATATATATATATATATATATATACCAGTCTGTATACATCTGTATTATATCAAATTGATACTGAAATTTTTTGAGCCGGTAATAAAATTATCTTTATTATTATTTCTGAATTAAAATATTTTTTGTAGAGATTATTCGTTTTAACTAATAAAAATTATCTGTATATATAGATGTATGTATGTATATGTACTGTTTCGATTTCGTACGTTTGTACGAAATCATGTAGTATGTGATTTTGGGAAAATACCTTTTATTATTGATCAATCATGATCAAATGGAGGGTTAGAGATAAGTAGGGTGTTGATTGCAAATTAAATTCGCAATTTGATCTCAAATTTGTTTGAGCCACAAATGAGACGAACAAGTGGTCTCTTCTCAACAACAAGCTCTCTCTCACTCACCTATAACACCCCCCCCCCCCCCAAAACCCATAGGCCGGCCACAATTACTAAGGGCAAAATACCCTATTTTATTTTGTCTCTCCATCTATTTCTCATCTCTTTCTCCTTCTTCTCTACTTGTTTTTATTTAGAAAAAAATTTGAGAAGAAAAGAAAAGAAAAGAGAGATCAAAATCAAAAGAAAAGAGTGGGTTCTCTTTTCATGAAGAGCAAGAACAAGGAGCAAGAATAAGGAGGAGGAGAGCAAAGCAAGTCCTTCCTACACTAGTTCGGGTGGGGGTTCTTAACTCTAGTTATTGTTTTGTTTGTTTTATTATTGTTATATGTTAAATGAAGAACTTGGAATAATTTCACATACATATGAATGTCTATGGACTAGAATAAAATTTCATATGAAGATTGAAGTGGTAGCACTCAATTAGAACACTAAAGAATCAACCCTAAACTATTATGTAGTTATAATTAATTACTTGTGTTAAAGTTGGAATTTTGACTCCAAATTAATTTGAGAACTTCTTGTATGTGTTACTACCATGCTATAACTTTTATAGATTTTTTGGGTTTAATTTTATAGGTCAAACAAACGTTTCCCCCAAACCAACAAGCTTTTAAGCAAAATGCTGTTTTGGTTAATTTTCGCATGTGTTCAAGAGGTTGGATTTTGAGTTCCTTACGATATCTGAAAAAGTGTTGAACTAGAGGGTTGTACTAGATGTTTTTCCCTTTCCAAAATGGCCAATTTTGCTAGATTCCAATAGGTATAGCAAAAGTTATAAGCTTTACAAGTTTCAGCTTTTGCTGTACTTTTTGTTGTTCTTGAGTTGTGTTCAAAGAGCTGGATATTGAGCTCTATAAGGAATCTGGAAAAGTGGTCAACTAGACAGTTGTAATAGATGTTCTCCCATTTTCAGAAAGCCCAATTTTGATAGATTCCGATAAGTATAGCAAAAGTTATAACCTTTACAAGTTTCAGCTTTTGCAGTGCTTTTTGTTGTTCTTGAGTTGTGTTCAAAGAGCTGGATTTTGGGCTCTATAAGAAATCTGAAAAAGTAGTCAACTAGAAAGTTTTAATAGATGTTTTCCCCTTTCCAGAAAGCTCAATTTTGCTAAATTCTGATAAGTATAGCAAAAGTTATAAGCTTTACAAGTTTCAGTTTTTACTCTGCTTTTTGTTGTTCTTGAGTTGTGTTCAAAGAGCTGGATTTTGAGCTCTATAAGGAATCTGGAAAAGTGGTCAACTAGAAAGTTGTAGTAGATGTTCTCCCCTTTCCAGAAAGCATAATTTTTTTAGATTTCGATAAGTATTGCAAAAGTTATGAGTTTTACAAATCCCAGCAGCCAGTTTTTTTGCTGAAGCTCGTTGTCTGGATGGTTCAAAGCTTTTGCACCTCTTATTGATTGAATCTAAAAAGGTGGTCAACTAGAAAGTTGTAGTAGATATTCTCCTCTTTTCAGAAAGCCCAATATTGCTAGATTCCGATAAGTATTGCAAAAGTTATGAGGTTTACAAATCTCAGCAGCCAGCTTTTTGGCTGAAGCTCGCTGTCTGGATGGTTCGAAGTTTTTGCACCTCTTATTTATTGAATCTGAAAAAGTGATCAACTAAAAAGTTGTAGTAGATGTTCACCCCTTTCCATAAATTCCAATTTTTCTAAATTTTGATAAGTATAGCAAAAGTTATGAGCTTTGGAAGTTTCAGCTTTTGAGCTGTCTTTGTTGCTTTTTGTATTGTGTTTAAGGAGTTGGATTTTGTGTTCCTTACGGAATCTGAAAAAGTATTAAACTAGAAAGTTGTAGTATATGTTCTCCCCTTTCCAAATGGCCAATTTTGTTAGATTCTGATAAGTATAGCAAAAGTTATGACCTTTACAAGTTTCATCTTTTGCTGTAACTTTTGCTGTGCTTTTTATTGTTTTTGAATTGTGTTCAAATGGCTGGATTTTGAGTTCCTTACGGAATCTGAAAGGTATTCAACTAAAGAGTTGTAGTATGTGTTCCTACATTTCCAAAATTTCCTATTTTGTTAAATTCCGACAAGTATAGAAAAAGTTATCAGCATTGGAAGTTTCAGCATTTGGGTTATCTTTGTTGTAAGAGTTGGATTTTGAGTTCCATAAGGAATCTGAAAAAGTGGTAAACTATAGAGTTTTAGTAGAGTTTCCCACCTTTCCAAAATTTTCTATTTGGTTAGATTCCGATAAGCGGAGTAGGAGTTATGACTTTTATAAGATTGACAGCAGCTAGCCTTTTGGCTGAAGTCGCTGCATAGATTGTTCGAAGTTTTTGTACCTCTTACTTACTAAATCTGAAAAAGTGTTCAACTAGAAAGTTGTATTAGATGTTCTCTCCTTTCCAAAATGTCCTATTTGGTTAGATTCCAATAAGCAGAGTAGGAGTTATGACCGTTACAAGTCACACCAGCTGGCCATTTCGGCTGAAGCTTCGCTGTTCGAGGTTTTTGTACCTCTTATTTACTTAATCTGAGAAAGTTTTCAACTAGAGAGTTGTAGTAGATGTTCTCACCATTCTGAAAAGTCTAATTTTGTTGAATTCTGATAAGAGCAGCATGTTTAATTGCTTCTAAGGTATTAGAAGACTTATATGTGGCTTTTGTGTATAAAAGATCATGTTTAGCTAGTAGCATGTTATTTTGCTTCTGGGTTGTTAGAAAACTTTTATGGTTTCTTCTATATGATTCATTTGTCATTTTCATAGCCAGTTGGCTCGTATGTAATTTGTTTGGCTCATACGTAGCTAGTCGGCTCGTATGTAGGACGTTTTGCTCGTATGTAGCTTATTAGCTAGTATGCAGTTATTGTGCTCGTCTAGGGTGATATCATTGCCCTAGGAGCCATCGACCATCAAGAGGTGTATTTATTTTACTCCTTGTGGACTGTGGACGAGTCACCCCTTGTGCTCCCTCAGATCTTAACCGGTGTAGATTGATCGTAGGCCGGGAGTGTAAACGGAATCTAAGTTCAAGGCAGTAGCATGCGAATATGTTCGTATTGCCAGGTTCTTGGATCGATAGGCTATGAACAGGACCCTTAGGGATTCTGGTAAGTCCAGGTTGAGCACCTGGTAGAGTTATCTTGTGAAGTCTAACTTAAGACCTAGCATGTTGTGTTAGTATTGTTTTCATCCCTCGGATTGTTTAGGGTTAGTGACATCGTTAGGGTAGTAACTTATGACTATTACTATTTAACCCTTATTTATTATCATTTTCGCCGAAGGGAAAGAGTTGGTATTAAGGGTGATACCTTATGATCTGACTTATTTTATAGGCCAACACTAGGCGGTGTTATGGTTGTACCCTTCCTGTCAAAGGGATACTTTCTGTGCCTTCTCACGAGTTGGGAGCACAGGATCCTTATCTCGTCTGTTAATTTCTGAAGTGCCATGATAAGGGCGAGAAGTATCCTGTCGGAGCTAGGGGATGGACCCCCGGAACTCCGTCATGCTCTATATCAAGAAAGGCGAACAAGCCATAGACTACGGTCTATCTACTAGGGGGCCACAGGGGATGCTTCGAGCCAACTTGTGCTGCGGATACCTTGCGTTCGTCAGATTTTTGAATGAGGTCCGGTATGCTGGGCAATAGTGGCAAACGGAGACATCACTATATGACTGCAAATGGCGGGATTAGACCGTTCCAGGGCAACCTCATCAATCACGCTGTATCTTCAGAAATAGGTTGAGTACACGAGTAGAGTTCATGGCGCGGGTTCAAATCCCTATAAATGAAGAAACGGCTTGATATGGGGCGTATGTAGTATGAGATGCATATTGTTCTGGAGACTTGCCTGCATTAGAATAAGTGCATCATTGCACTGGTTAATCTTGCATTAGAGTCTAAGTCATAGCATACACAGACACATCAATTATATATACACGTTTCTCTTTTCATCAATCTGTTTGTTTAAAGTTGAGAATCGCTACTAGTCATCAGCCTTAAAGCGTCAATATATGTACTGTCATCCCCACTTCAATAGGTACTGAACTGAAAAATTATAGGTACAGGATTTAGGAGGACTCAACGCAAGAGAAGCAAAGGGTTGGTTTTATTTCAATTGTAATATATGTTGTTACCATTGTTTCTGTTGTAAATATATTTATGTTGAGAAGCATCCAAGTGAAAGTACCAAGTGTTATATATTATTCGTTGTACTCTTATGTAATTTTTATTGACAGTTTGTAACACATGGGCTTGTATGACATTATTGAAACATTGTTGTAATGTGTTGCAGTTTTATAACATTCGGACTTGTAATATAATTGTGTTGAATAAAAAGTTTTAAATTTTCCTGTTTTTCTGTGCATTGTGGCTAATTGAAGGAAAAGATTCTGGCTTATGTCACTGTTTTCCAGTGTATGAAAATCAGGGTGTTACAGAATACACCAAAATATCATTAATGAAAACCACCACGAAGGAATCAATAAATGGTCGCAATATCCGATTCATCATATACATGAATACTGCTGGCGCATTCGTTACTCTGAATGGCATTACCAAAAACTCATAGAGTCCATGACGAGTCCTGAAAGCTGTTTTACTCACATCTTCCTCCTTGACTCGAACTTGATGATACCCTGATCTCAAATCAATCTTCGAAAACACAGCTGCTCCCCGAAGCCTATCGAACAGATCATCAAACCGTGGAAGTGGATACTTGCTCCGAATAGTCCCCCAATTCAACACCCGATAGTCAATGCACATCCTCATTGACACATCCTTTTTCTTAACCAACAACACTGGCACACCCCACGGTGAAGAACTCGGCCTGATGAAACCTTTACTAAGAAATTCCTCAATCTACTTCTTAACTTCATCCTGCTCTACAGGTGTCATCCTGTACGGAGCCTTAGAAATCGGAGCACTCCCCGACTGAACATTAATGCAAAACTCCACATCTCGCTTCGGCGGCAATCCTGGTAAATCTTCCAAGAACACTGTAGGAAAATCCCTGGCAACTGGAATGCCTCTAACTTCATCTTGAATCATCAACTTAGATACCACTGCAGTAACCTTCGGATCCTTCATCTTCCCCTGAAAAGTCACTGCGGGACCACCTGGTGCCTTCACCAACACCTCTCTCTTCTTGCATTCAATTGTGGCATCATATATTGCCATCCAATCAATGCCCACAATCACATCCACACCCAGAACTTGCAGCTTAATGAGAGCAATGCCAAATAATCTCCAACCAATCTCGATATCACAGCCCTCGTACTATCAGCAATCAATTCTTCTCCTGACGGTGTTGCCACCGACAAGACTCTGCCTGGAAACAACTTAGGTTCCACACCTAAGACTTTTACAAAATTGGGTAACACAAATGTATGCGAAGAACCACTATCAAATAAAACTTTTGCTTTTATTCCATTAACCAAAACAAATCCTGTTACATGAAGAATGATACTCAAATCTCCAATTTATTCTCAAACAAAGTTGTACTTAATACATTGAATAAATAAAAATTTAAAATTCTTGCATACCCTGGATCACATCCTCCGAGTTACCCGCATCCTCCTCAGTCAATGCGAACACTCGCCCTTGCCTCTGAAATTTGCCTCCGCCTGAACCTTCCTTCTTCAACTGTGGACAGAAAAGCTTGGTATGCCCCACCTGCCCACACTGAAAAGAAGTCTGCTTCGCCAGTTTAGGACATGCTGACTTGAAGTGACCTACCTCCTTACAGTAGTAACAAGCCACCTCCTGAGTTGCAGGTACCCTCTGCTCTGCCCTACTGAACTTGCCCTATTTCACTGGGAACTTCTTCTCACTTTGACAAGCTGCTGGCCTCTTGCTCCTTCTCCAGGTCTCTTTCTTCTTCTGAACTGATCCATGTCCTGTTCTGTCATAGTTGCTCTCCTGACCAGCTTAACAAACCTCCTTATGCCCAAAGGAATCATCCTCGACCTCAAATTCGGCCTCAAGCCCTGCTCGAATTTCTTGGCATTCTTGGCTTCATCAACAATCAGCTTCGGTGCATACCTTGATAGTTGAGCAAACTTAGTCTCATATTCGCGCACTGTCATATTGCCTTGCTGCAGATTCAAGAATTTCGTTGCCTACTTCTCCTGAATATCCAAAGGAAAGAAATGATCCCTGAATTCATCCATAAAAGCTTCCCAAGTCACTTGCTGATCTCCAAAGGTCCTCTTCACTGGTTGCCACCAGACGCCAGTATCCTTCTTTAACTGCATAGTAGCCAATTTCACTTTATTCACTGCTAGGGTTTCCAAGACTTCGAACACCATCTCCATCTGTCTAATCTAATCATCAGCCTCATTTGGATCAGACTGCCCTTCAAAAATAGGCAGCTTCATCCGCTTGAAGGACTCAACCTATTTGATCGGATCAGCATTAACAAACACTGGTTTAGCCCCCTAATTCTGATTCGGATTCTGATTATGTGCCATATTAGCTGTCATGAATGCATTCAAGGTCTGATACACCCTGGCAATCTCGGTCTCAAGATCATATCCATCCCCATGGGAACTTCCAGCCCCATCACCATTACCACCATTCCTGGTCCTGGGTCCTGCCATTACTGAATATCGCAAAATGAGGGTAAAGTTAGAGCATCACAACACAATTCATATTCACATCAATACCTCATGGCAAAACCTCAACCGTACCCCAAACCAAAACATCATGTTCTAACTCTATGTGATACTCATGCTCTAATGTCCACACCTAGATACTCACTCACTAATGTCCACACCTAGGTTTATTTTTATACCATGTTTATTATTACTATTGAAGCATGCTCTGATACCAACCTCTGTAGCGCCCCGAATTTCCAATATAATATCTTAGAAATACGTGGCACAATTCCCAGCATCGACCTCAATTGTAATAGTAAACATAGCCAAAATACAGAGAAAATTATTCAACTTTTATTACATTAATTCTTTACAAATCACAGCGGTAAAAAAACACCTTGAATTACAAATTCTTTATTTTACAACACATTCTTTTACAATTTACATAAGCCATAACATCAATTCTATCTCATGCATCCAAATCATAAAGGTATAGGTACCTGCAAAACATGAGGCTAGAGATAACCCTAACCCCTAAAACTACAGGGGTCAACCATAACAGTGTGAGTGACATAAAAATAAATGCAACATAAATAAAACAGAGACATAGAATCATAAACAGCATGTATCAACAGCAAGAATAAATGAACTAAGAAATGACAATAAATAAAACATGAAAACATCAAGTGAAACTAGACTAAGTGTCAAGTGTAGAAAAATAGGAAACAACATGCATAAACCCAAGTCAAGAAAACACCAATGCTATATGCTGACTCTCTAATGCATACTTGTCGGATTCTATGCATCCCACTCTACATAGGTCCGGTGCAAGCCCTTATCGTTCTCCACTTGATAGGGTTTAATCCCCCGATATGCAACTAATTCTACTATGATGACTACTGTGAGATTTAGACATTCTGCAAGTATCGGTTCTCGCCCTTAGAATACTGGAGGTCAATTCCACTCTGCAGATCATTCTGTGGCCCTTTCGTCCATCGTCCCGGAAAACTAGAGATTGTCTCACTCCGTAGGTCATCCTGGAACCCTCATTGCACAAACATTACATGAGCGTCGCTCTCGTTCTCGAAATACTGGAGATTAATCCCACTCCGCCGATCACTCTGTGGCCCATACGTCCATCGTCCCGGAATACTGGGGAAATCTCACTCCTTGGATCATCCTGGAGTCCATAACTCTCGTTAGCACTCATTTCATCATATCACCATCTAGTATCTATCCTTATCTTATTAAGTTAATTAATTGTTTATTAGATTGTGAATCTCTTAGATTTGGTGTAACCTACCGAGCTTAACTCAACTGAACAACAACCAAAATTTCAACCGCAGGTAGTTAAGGCCCCACTCAAACTCTAAAGACTCATAACCCAACCATCAATACCTAAACTTTCAACAAAACTCACAAATGCATCATCGAAACGATTATATGAAGGAAACTTCTTAAATCAACAAAAATCCAAAACTATATAATGCACTCATAAAATTCCAAAATTCAAATAAAATATTAAATCCGTTAAATAATAGAAAATCATATTTTAAAGTCGTAGAATATCACAAAACATCAATTCTTTGAAAATACATATAACTCACTTAATAAGATCATAAGAATACAATTAAAATTCTATTATAATTAAAATATAAGTCTCTGTAAAATACTGTAATCTGTAGTAAAAAATCATTTAAAACAGTAGAGTAATAATCCATAATATCGAGAAAAATAATCATTTAAAAGAAATGAAGAAACTCAACAAAAGAGCCCAAACAGCAATTGACGGTCGATCGCTCAAGAAGGGCAGTCGACTTTCAATTGAAAATCTCCAAGATAGCAGTGTGACGGTCGACCGTGACCTGCTATACAGCCGATTAAGCACTCTGTGCATGTTTTGATCTGACACTTGATTAAATCTTTATAAAATCAAAATCTAACTTCCTAAGATTATTAAACAAATCTTATAAAACATATAGGAGTTATTAAAACACATCAAAACATCTCAAGATCTCAAAAGAGTGATTTTTCACAAAATCTCTTCAAAATCAGCAAAGTAGTATATATATATATATATATATATATATATATATATATATATATATATATATGGGAAAAAGGGGTATGAGCAACTTGCTCATTTAGTAAATGAGCAATTGATGAGGTGGCATGCATGTGATTGAAAAATTCTAAAAGTGGTTAGTTGTCCAATGTATCATATGCATGACACATCATCAATTGCTCGTTTACTAAATAAGCAAGTTGCTCACACACACACACACACACACACACACACACACACACACACACACACACACACATATATATATATATATATATATATATATAGGGTAATTAAGCATCAGTTTAAACATCAAATTACATTAATTAGGGTTGGTATAACATTTGGATTCAATATCAGCACTAAAACAATCAGGTCTCAGTTGCAAACTTCATCAAAAATCTATTTTGGCCAATAAAACAGAACATTTAGGATTTGTGCATATATGTATATATGTCTATATATATAAGTGTTTAGGCATCAAGAATTAGCATATAGTAGTAGTGTAAGGTTTAATTTCATCTCAGTATCCAAATAAATCAAGTTTAATTCGAAAACTTCACAAAAACCACCCAAACCAATTTCGTCCTACACACAAACGACCCGAAACACACCCCCTTTTTAATACTTCAAAAACTTGATCTTTTTGATCCAATAAACCTTCTACAACTTGTGATATGCACCCCAACTGATTACACTTGCTTACTCATGAACATATGCACTCACAACATCCAAATAATCAAGTTTTATCCATCGAAATATCAAGAACGTGCACAGTAAAGTTCATCTTTAATCAATTTTTGTTTACTTTCATGCAATAACATCATACAACTCAATATATATATTCAAATCATCAACAATATGATTGAAACATCCTACTCATGAATTATATTAGGTTCTTAACAAATCTCAAGTCATCAAATTAGGGTTTTAATCATCAATAGTATAGTTTCATGAAAAGATTCACTTTTTAATTTATCTACTCATCAAAATTCATTATATCTTCATGAAATCATCTAATATGCTTTCTAATAGATAAATCATCACATACAACATGCTTAGAATAATAGGAAAACAAATATATATCACTCACCTTATTGAAGAATCAACCGAAGATAATAAAGAAATAAGAAAAATCCCTCATTTTGCAAGAAAATCAGGATCCTCGCTTTAAAACTCCAGGAAATAATAAAAAGAAATCACTTTGTGTTATGCAGCAAAGAGACGGTTGCACCCCACCCTTTATAGGCCAGAATTTCCAAGTAATTAGGGTTTTGAACAAATTTGCAAAATACATCTTTTAAATATATCTTTACATATATAGATCCTTATACTTGGGAATTAAATAAAACCATCTTAATTCATATTTAAAAACAAAAACAACTACCCTTCTATTAGCCAGTACTGTTTTGAAAACCCAGAAAAAACGAAATTGTACTTTTACTCCTCTAAGTGGCAATTTTGCAAAAAGAACCTTCTTTATCAAAACTTGCAAAATAAACCAAATTTATTATATAAAAAGAAAGACATCTCGTTATGTCTAAGTTGACTAGGCATCAAGCCCAGCCCAAAAATTTGAAACTCTGGAGTTTTCACTCCAAGTGGTAATTTTGCACAAAAGTCCGTCTTTTTGTAATATTTGCAAATATGTCCAATAATTATCAGAAAAATCCAGAAAATTCACAAATAATATCTAATAATAAATAATGAGTTTCACCAAAATAATTTTTGACCATGAACTTTTCAAGAAAATATTGGAACGTGTTTTGCACATGTAAAAAGATAAATTTTCAGAAAAATATTTATTAAATCACCAAAAAATCATTTTAATTCATTTATTAATCTTAAAAGCATTATTTAAAAATCTGGGGTATTACAAAATAATATATATGGCTCTGGGCGCATAATTCTTCATAACAAACAAGATACAATTAAAAAACCAAAAAACTCTTTTGAAAATATATTTGATTTTTAGAAAAACTTAAGAAAAATCTTTCAAAAACCAACCACAGAACCCAATAGTCCAGAACAAGGTGGGTATGGGCTTTCATACTTCATCACAGCACTATATATATTATTATACCTTACAGTTTTACACACAATCTTCCATAATACAAAATAATACATCATTCTATTCCCATTTCTACATATAATACATACATACATATATTCCATTCTATTACGAGTAAAATAAAATTAACAAAATCACAACATCGATCTCACCTCGCTGCTATCAAACCTGCAAGAGAGAGGGACTCCCCTAACCCCCAGAAAACAATAGGGGTTTAGCCATGTCTGGTATGAGTATAATTTACTAGTTAGGAAAATAAATTAAACGATATAAGAAAAATTGAAAGAACTTACAAATATCCTGATAGATAGGTTAACCAGAAATGTGAATATAACAACAGCAAAAAAGTGACTATGCACTAAAGTAGTTTTTTGAATTTTCAACCCAACAACATATCCATATCAATTCACTCTATATTCGCATTAATTCTCGTCTTTAACATCACTGTCATTCAATCTTATAACATTTCATTCATTCAATCTCATACTATAATTATATTCATTCTCATTGTATAACGCCACACTCATTCAATCTTATAACATATTGATATTTATTCTCATCACATAACTTTACATTCATTCAATCATATAATATCACATATAATTTCCTCACATCTTACCACATGTGCTTATTTTATTGCATATCATCACATTTATTCATTTTCAACGCATCTTATTCACATGGATTCAATCTCAGAATATCCATTTATTCATATCTTATAACACATATCATAACATCTCGTAATACATTAACTTTCATTCTCATTACCTACATTACAATTTATCTTCTTTTCATCCTAATTTCATCATACAGATTATTTTAATGCTCACTCTCATTTTATCACATACTTTGCTTTAGAATTCATTCTCACCTCAACATGCTATTTAAGTTACTTCTCCTTCTTATTGATAATTTATCTTACTTTCATTTTCATTTACATCTCATATTACGATTTACTTTAGTTTTCATTTCCATTTCGCAATGCAACTATCCTATCAATTACCCACCAATTCACCCTGGGAATTGTGCCAAGGCAGGTAGTTCCCACCATTTCCATGGAAATAGCGGGCAAGTAGTTCCGCAACACAATTCCAAGGTGCATCAACTCATATCATACCATATTTTTGGTTTTATAACCATTCTCATGTTCATCACGTAATACACCTTACTTCTTGTTTCACACTCTTATTACATATTACTTTACTTTTCATTCGTATAATACATACACATTTTCTTCAATTTATTCACCTTAACTTACATACATTATTTCTTCACTTTTCATATTTAATCACATAACACAAATGTTTTTCTTTTCATAGATATTCTCACATCACAATTTCTTTATTTTTTTTATATATAATCACATAATGCAAATTCCTTAATTTTTGTACTTATTTAAATACATACTTCATTTTCCTTTCATTTCCATTTACATACTCATGACTCATATTCTTTAATATTCATCTTCATTCATATGCATCTTCTTTTACTCTTCTTATTCATTTCAACTCATATACTTGCTTTACTTTCTCATTTCCACTTCACATTCAATACTTCCTTTTCTTTCTCATTCACATATCACATTATACGATTTCTTTACTTTCTCATTTTTCCTTTCATTTTACATTTATTCATTTTATTAATTTGTCGACTAGTGAGCCACAGTATCCCAATATACTGAAAGCCGACAACCCAGTAAACACGCGGTCCTCTACTCCCCCAGGGTCCTACACGTCCGAGGCTACATCTTCCGTCTAGCCTATGCCAACGAGGGAAACACACACACCAAGTAGAAGTTGGGTAATTCCTCCCAGCAGAAACCATTGAAGGCAACACGCACCCAAGGCCGATAGCCTGGGTAATAATCACGCACCCCAGACAAGCTGGGTAATAACCGGACCTCAAGCCGATAGCTTGGGCGATAAAAACACGCACCCCAAACATAGTTTAGGTAATAACCACGCACCCCAAGCCGGTCCTTGGGTATTAGGTGGTCTAGCCCAAACCCCCATGATTTCTGTAGGTACTAGTTAACAATATTTATTTGTTATTATCGTTTTTCATTTCATCTTTTCATCTTATTTATCACCACATAGCATCTCATCTTTTACTTCAATAGATTGTCACATCTTTGACATTTACCAAGAGAATTATTATCTCATTTTATTAGCACATATTATCTCATTTTTTATCTGAACATATTAACACATATTCAGTGTCCACCATATTATTTATCTTCTCATTGAATCACATATACACATACACCATGTTATTTAACTTATAAAATCATCACATCATATTATTACATATCTTGAATGCACCATATTATTTATTTTGTCACAAGATCGCACATTATATGTATACCATTCTATTAATTATCTCATTATATCACATATTAGCATGCACCCGGTTATTTAATTTATCAAACTATTACATCATATTATTTTATATCATGAATGCACCAAAGTATTTATTTTGTCACATTATAATATTTTATAAGTATAGCATGTTATGTAGTTTATCACATCATGTTATCCCCCATTAGTTTCAACTAGAACATCTCTTTATCTTACATATACTAACTCATTCATTTCATCGTTTATCACATCACATCTCATTATTACCCATATATATCACAAACATGCATCATATTGATCAATACATCATAACACCATATATGTGTTAGTTTTGTTTATCTTTCGCATATTATATGTATATCAACCCTAATTACCTCATATTAGCAAATATATATCCAATGTATCACCCATAACACCAAACATTCAGAATCATGCAAATTCACCATATAAAACAATTTCAACATATGGAAAATTCGTATTTTCAGTTAAATCTTCATTTAGCCACAACTCACACAAAAAAAATACATCAAATCCGAATAAAATTGTCACAACATAGTATATACCTAGTATAATCATACTCACCTGACGAACCTGTAAGAAAATACTCCTCGCTCACTCGGTCACCACTCAAACTTCACTTTTTAATACCTATTAAGAAATTTATTGAACCCGTGAGTCATTAACTCAAAACTACACATTATCTATCCCCCGAATTCACATCAAACATACTCATACATCACATATATCATACATAAGCATTTCAAATCAACTATTTTCTTTTCTTATTGCCAAATCCCAATTTTTACCTCTCAATCGGAGGAGTTCTACGCAATATTTAATATTTTAAGGGTAAATTACCCCAAATTAACTTCTATATCCCAAAATTAACTCATATGAGCATCTCGGGATAAAGTATAATTTTTATACATATTTTCCCATAATTATTCTATTTTTAAACCAATAACTCTAATTTTTATAATTTCTCGATACCGGAAAAATTCCTGATAATTATCAAACAATTGTTAAAATTCATCATAAATGTTTCTAAATTATCCCATAATATTCTACATCATCCAAAATAATTATTAGCCTTCCATAGATGAAATTCTCCATACGCTTCCTAAACTCAAACCCTGGATTTAATAAAATTTTCATATTATTACCAAAGAAATTGAAATCTTTCACCTCTAGCATGTTCTACAAGCTCTAAGCATCCTTGTACTATGATTTTTATGCAAAGATAAGTAAAGCATACAATCCAATAATTATAGGTACAAATTAATATACCTCCACGAAGTTGTCTCTAAAAACCACTACTGCCACACTGAAGAGCACCTTAAAATCTCCTAGAATCCCCAAAGAATTTGAAGCTTGAAGTGGCAAATGGGTGGGAATCAAAAACCCTAAGCTAGGGAGAAATGGGTTTCGGCTAGGAAAAAAGGAGGATGGGGAAAGAGAAAAATGAGTGGCAAACTAGTAATTAGGTGGCTTTTTAAATAATAAGTATATAGGATGATAGGCTTAGGCCCAATATCAATTAAAATGCTCATTTTAACGGTTATTTTCAACCCCGAACTTCAAAATTTTTAACTTCATGCTAGGACCATACAGCTACTTCAAATTAGAAAATATTCGACCCTCTATTATGCACAAGCACTCAAGAAAAATTTTGGGTTAAATCGGAATAATCTCCTCCGAGAAAATTCATCTTAAACTCGTATATTTCAAAATTTTCCCGTATAACCCCGAATTCCAATTTAATCATTCTACAATAAAATAAAATCAATTAATATAAGAGAATATACTCAAAATCATAATTAATAATAATATAGATCAAATATTTAACAGTTTATAAAATTACAGGTGTTACATTCTACACACCTCAAAAGAAACTCGTCCTCGAGCTACAGGAGTTAAGAAAACTCTTCAAACAATTCCAGATACTTTCTTCTCGCCATCTCCCCAGATTCTCAAATATGCTGATTAAAATTAACACTTCATTGAACTTTCTGCAACTGAGCAACTTGACATCTTGTTCGCCGTACTGATCGATCTACAATAACCACTGGCTAAATATGATATGTCACATCCGGCTGGACTTCAGTCTGTGGCGGCTTCACAACTTGAGATAAATCTCTCACACTTTCTCAACATAGAATCATGAAATACATCAAGAATGCCTGACATCTCAGGGGTAAGCTTCAAACAATATACCATGATTCCAGTTCAATCTATAACTCTGAACGACCCAACAAACCTCGGATCTAACTTTCCCCGGTTCCCAGAACGGTGTACTCCACGCATAAAGGAAAACTTTAAGAATACCCATTCTCCAACTTCCAACTTCAAGAGGCTTTCGCCTGCTGTCTGCATAACTCTTTTGTCGACTACACACCTCAAAAGAGGCTTGTCCACTCTCACCTGATAACTATTATCCTTCTTCCTTCCACGCTACCAAAATATCATTCTAAGATATCGATACATCTTCATGCCACTGGGATAACCAGTATACTTAGTATAATGAGAAATCTCCATCACCTGCTACCATAAACCATCTATATCAAGAACACAAAGTCTACGATGATAACGAGGACCTCCCTTCTCAGGGATAATCAAAACAGGAGTTGTAGTCAATCTTTCCGTTAACTCTTTAAATACCTATTTCACACACCATACAAACAACAAATTCTTCTTGGTAAGCTAATTCATCGGTGCAGCAATACTAGAAAATCGAGAAATGAACCTCCGATAATCACCAGCCAAACCCAAGAAACTCCAAATCTCTGCCACATTTGTGGGCCGTTCCCAGTCTTTCACCGCTGAAACTTTCTCCGGATCCACATATATGCCTTCAGCAGACACACCATGCCTTAAAAATCGCACTTCTCGCTCCCAAAAATGACAATTTGAAGACTTAACATACCACTTCTGGTCCCAAAGTGTCTATAACACAATTCTAAAGTGCTATCTATGCTCCTCCATGCTGTGAAAATACACCAAATTATCATCAATAACCACAATCATGAACCTGTCGATATAAAGACAGGCGGTCTAATTCATCAAGTCCATGAAAAATACAGGGACATTTGTCAACCCCTAAGGCATCACCGAATATTCATACAGTTCATACCAAGTGCAAAAAACAGTCTTTGGATTACTTCCCTCTTCGATGCTCATCTAAAGGTACCCAGTCTGCAAATCTAGCTGTAAAATTGTTTTCGCTCCCCACAACTAATCCAATAAATTATCTATTCACGGCAATGGTTACTTAATAGTCACCTTATTCATTACACATTCTCAATGAACCATCTTTTTTTTGTTACAAAACTGCCGGCGCGCCCTACAGCGAATTACTTGAACCAATAAACCTTGCCAAAAACATCACCTCTAATCATCTTTCATCTCTTCTCATTCCTGAAGTGCTATACTATAAGATGATTTAGAAATTTGAGTGATACCTAATATCAAATCGATCTTCAACTCCAGTGCTCGCCAAGGTAGGGGACCACGAATCTCTTCGAATATATCAGAAAATCTACGTACAAACCACATCAAAAATTTCAATCTTCACCTTGGGTATCTCCACCGAACCCAACAGACACAATTACATCGTCCAAAACATTTCATTCAATTAGAAATTGGGTTTTATCAGGCTTTCTCACCCAAATCCTCCTTCCATTACACTCCAACTATGTATAAGGCCTTCTCAACCAATCCATCTCCCAGTATAAAATGATAACCACTACCACACATCACCCCACAGTCTATAGGACACACACAGAATCCCAAAGGAAATTGCACCATTCGGCACACATCAAACAATAAAATAGAACTAACCAATGATGTACTAATTCTCACCAGGGCTTCTAAAGAGGACATAAGTGTAATGTCCCGAATTCCAAAATACGGTAATTTGTAGCATAACAGGATCTTTACTTCATTTAGTATAATTTTACAAGGAATTTAAAAACTTTTATTTGTACAACACTGTTCATTTTACAACTACGCAGCGAAAAAATAAAGATTACAAAGCATGTACAATTTAATCATCAACATTTAAAACAGTCTTTAGCTTTAAATTCAGCTTTAAGCCTTTGCCAATCCAAGCCCTGTATTGAATATTGTGGGTATGTCAGTTACATATAACTGACGTAATACTATACATGACCATCCTCGCTATGCCATAATATAGTGACTTACTTACTTTAACAGCCACAAACTTGAATGTAAAACAAAGTGTACAATAGTGACTATCCTAAACATGTCGGTGTAAGAAATGACTTAATGCCTAATGCAGATGTTTACGCTAAGATGACACTAATGCATACTTGTTCGGATTCTAGGCATCCCATACTACATAGGTCCGAGGGAAAGCACCTACGTACTCCATATTAAAGGGTTTAATCCCTCGCCATGACAACTACTCAGTAACAGAAACAAGTTTTAGACATCGCACGAGTACGGACCCCAGCCTTGGAATCCACCATCAAGCTATACGGAAGTCCTCGTCATGCGAACATCCTGTAAGTGCCGCTTAAGCCCTGATATGCATATATAATGCTGAACTATCTCCCATCTACCCGACTATTCATGCTCCTGGAATCCACCGTCAAACCAATCATAGTCCCAGATATAATTGAGGATTGTCTCACTCCGCAAGCAACCACAGTCCAAGAATCCACCGTCTGACTGGGTCTATAGTCCAGGAATCCACCGTCAGACTATACAGAGACACCCCACTTCTGTTTGCCCAAATTCTATTACATCTCCACTTAGTGCCTAATCCTTATGCTTATTACACCACCTAGAGTTAGCTTCCCCTCCTACCGAACTTAAACAAAATATAGCCCATATAGCCATTTCTCAAATCAATTAATCCTTTCAACATTTGTCGGTACCCCGGGTCTCACTAAACCTCCAGATCACATTCTTTCATGTTCCATAATCATGGGTAGTCATACTCTTATAATTCATATTTCCAATTCACATCTTATTCGATTCTTGTATTTATCAAACATGAATAACAATCTCACACTATTCTTTTCCACAAAGTTCTTTTCTTTCAGATTCATCTAAACTTTCCTAATCCAAAGTTTATTAAGAATTAAACACCAATTCTTTGAGACTCGTCATTAGAAACTCATTATCTAAATCTCATTACCTTCCTTTTATCACAATTCAACTTTTATTATCTTAATTTTATACATTCTTCTTAAATATCAACCTTAGTAATCCCAAGAATGTAACTCTTAAATCTCCAAAATATATTTAAAAATAGTGAGAAATACTTTCAGTTGTCTCCATAATATTTTAAAATATTTATAGTATTTTTTCTGAATTTTTCAAAACCCTAGAAAAACCATTAAAAAGCAAAAAAAAAAAAAATGCACTCTGTGCATATGATGTTTCAAACCCGCAACAATCCCAAGGCACCAAGAGGCGCCACGTGGCAGCCCCAGGCGCAACCGCGCCCCAATAGCCACTCAAGACAAGTGCTATAACTATCTATATAGGGGTTTTATTTTTGAGTCTGAGTTGCTCTTTCTTCTTCAATTTTAATTTCTCAATTAATTTATGATTTTATTTGTTTCCCCCAAAACAAAAGTTTATAAATTAACATTACAAATCTACAGAAACATTTATTTACTAATTTTAAAAGTATTTAAGAGGATTTATCCCCAGTTTGTGTACATAATCATTTTTGGAAGCCTAGAAACATATAACTTGATTTGTTTTGCAAACTAACTCTTTTCTTCAAAATACTACTATTTTATATCAATAAAACTCCAAAATTATTATCCTACTAACTTTATTCATATTAATGATGAATTTACTTCAATTCTCCCAAATTAATTCTTTCTTCGTCTTATATGAATTATAATACAAAACGCACCTAGTTAATTTTTCTACTAACTTAATGCAACCTTTCTTTTGTTCCACTACAACTATTCCTTTCCCCAAAATTGTTTCTAATTTTTCTTTTCTTTTAGTTTACATTTTATACACACATTTTAGCCAAACTCTTAAAAAATCGCAACATTTCATGCAATAAACAAGTTGTTCATTTATGTCTAACAACTATACATATGCCTTTAATTAAAAATTCTCCATTCTACTCTACTAATTAATTCATTTACTCCACATCAATATACAATGCAATCTATGGTTTTCTACAACTAGCAATCTTGTCACCACAACATGCATCAAATTTCACTAATAAGAACCATTAAACTAACAAGAATCAACCATAACACGATTTCTATACTATTTAGAAAATAAGAAAAGACATCCACCTTATAGAAGAATATTAAAAACAATTTCCTTCACAAAAGCTCCCCAAAAAACCACAAAAGCCAAGCACAAATTCTCATCAAAAGTCAACAGTAAGCCCAAAAAAATCCAAAAGCCTCACTCCAAAACCTGGCGCTCTACTCTCTCTCTCTTCTCACTGTTGATTTTGTTTGATTTGGATATGTGAAGAATTGTTAGGCTTAAGGTTGTATTTATGAATAATTAGGTAGTTAATAGCCCACTACCCCTACTCTCTCTCCCCATTATCCCAACTCCAAATGACCAAGTCAATCTCATCCAACGTTCCACGCCACTTTCCCTGTGTGCACAATGCACGTGTGCACGTGCACGTGCTTGTGCACACCGCCTCTTCTATTATTATTTTTTTAAAAATTTTAATTTCACAAACGGGCTCATTAAAATGCGTTTCTTTTGAAACAATAAAAAAATATTTTCTTAGGCCCATGAGCTTCAAAATTAAAAAATAAAATTAATAATGATAATGCAAAGTGTATTAATTTAAAAAGGGTAAATTGCATATAAAATCACGACCTTTTTATGAGTTGCAAATAAAACCCCACCTTTTCAATATTGCAAATTAAATCATCACCTTTTCTAAACATTGCAAATTAAATCATTACGGGCTGTTCAGCCATACATGCTTGTCTGAGATATGTCTGGCTGAACGAGCATGGATGCAAGGGATCCCATACATATCCCAAAACCTACATCGGCTAATGATTTAATTTGCAATGTTTAGAAAATGTTATGATTTAATTTGCAATATTGAAAAGGTGGGGTTTTATTTGCAACTCATAAAAAGGTCGTGATTTTATACGCAATTTACCCATTTAAAAATGAGAAGAACATGAATAAAAAAATATCTCACGTGTGTTACACGTGCAAGATGTGAAAATTTATATATATCTCCAATAATGTAAAAAACACGTACATGGAAAACACGTGCACCGCACGTATAAAAATATTTTATTCACAATAGGAGAAAAATAAATTTCCGTTTATAAAAAAAATTCGAACAGGTCATGAAATAAATAATTGTAACACATAGAAAATAGGATACGTAATTGACACGTGCAATGCATATAAAAACACAAAGATTGAAAATTAATATTTGAGTTTTCTCAAATAGGATAAAAATGAATTTCGAGAAGAAAAAATGCACAAATAGTCGAAATACAAAATACGTATGGTATTTATATTGAATATGTTACGGATATTATCCATAACGGTACAAAATATACGTGTGTAACACACGATGTGCAAAATTGTCATATCTCAATTTTGCAGGGTGTTACAATAAGAATGCCCCAATGCGAAACAAATGCATGGGCTATGAAAGGTAAGGCTGACCCAAAGTCAAACAAAAATCTAATAGGAATCGCACCATTTAATAATACTAGGTTTGCCCGTTGACACGTGCCTACGGCACGTCTTCGAAACGGTGCACTTTATTTGATCGTATAAAATAGTTTCGGAGGTCGAGCAAATTAATTGAAGTAACAAACATATTATATGAAAAACTTTTGGGGTCCAGCAAAAAACATATTATATGATTTTTTTTTAA
This sequence comes from Hemerocallis citrina, assembly GCA_017893485.1. Lineage (NCBI taxonomy): Eukaryota > Viridiplantae > Streptophyta > Magnoliopsida > Asparagales > Asphodelaceae > Hemerocallis > Hemerocallis citrina. Next base: position 79,034,438 of record CM030359.1, read on the forward strand.
AGCTTTTAAATTTTTAATTTTTTTAGTTTTTAAATTTTTTAATTTTTAAAATTTTTTTTAAAAAAATTATGTTCTTAATTTTTTGAATAGAAGAGGGAGGGAGAGAGAGGGAGAAAAAAAAATTAAATAAATATAGGAGTTGTTTTGGGTGGGGGATTTGAATTTGAGTTTTGGAGGGAACTTTTGGGGGGAAAATATGTTTTGTGAAATTAGATCTGGGCCTCTGATTTTTTAGGGGATTGAAGGAGAACCACTTGATAGCTTTCTTTGTGTTTTATTATTTTTAAATTTTTTTTTAAAAAATTATGTTCTTAATTTTTTGAATAGAAGAGGGAGGGAGAGAGAGGGAGAAAAAAAAATTAAATAAATATAGGAGTTGTTTTGGGTGGGGGATTTGAATTTGAGTTTTGGAGGGAACTTTTGGGGGAAAAATATGTTTTGTGAAATTAGATCTGGGCCTCTGATTTTTTAGGGGATTGAAGGAGAACCACTTGATAGCTTTCTTTGTGTTTTATTATATAGATAATCCATACTTAGCAAAACACTCTTAAAGTATAAAACAAACTTCACACAAACTTCACATTCTCTACTTAGCGATAATGAACCCATACACACATGGCAAGATCACTAGAATTAGCATGAAATTCCTAGTTAACCTAGGCTCTGATACCAAACTGTAAAACCCCAATTTTATATTATATAAAAATCTCTTGTTCCAATGATCTCTAACTTAATCTATTACATATCTATACCATTTCTTACTTAGAAAAATATTCATAGATTTTTATTAAAAATTTCGTGCAGAGTTTCCCCTGAATATTAGCCATTTTAAAGAGATTCCTTATAGGAATTTTGCAAACAATTACAAATATCAATGTACGTGTAATATATATCAATCCTTCCCAGGCCAAGTCATTCAACATCATACAGGCAATAATACATACGGCTTTGGGGCATAATTCTTCATAACAAACAAGATACAAATTAAAAACCAAAAATTCTTTTAAAAACATACAAGATTTTTAGAAAAACTTAAGAAAAATCTTTCAAAAACCAACCACATAACCCAATACTCCACAACGAGGTGGGTATAGGCTTTCATACTTCATCACAACACTATATATATTCTTATACCTTACAGTTATACACACAATCTTCCATAATATAAAATAATACATCATTCTACTCCCATTTCTACATATAATACATACATACATACATATATTCCATTCCATTACAAGCAAAATAAAACTAACAAAATCACAACATCAATCTCACCTCACTGCTATAAACCTGCAGGAGAGTTAGGGTCGTCCACCCTCGCGGAGAGACTCCCCTAACCCCGAGAAAACAACAGGGGGTTAGCCATGTCTGGTGTGAGTATAATTTACTAGTTAGGCAAAAAAATTAAACTCTATAAGGAAAATTGAAAGAACTTACAAATATACTGATAGATAATTAACCTGAAATGTGAATTTAACAACAGCATAAAGTGACTATGCACTAAAGTACTCTTTTAAATTTTTAACCCATCAATATATCCATATCCACTCACTCTATATTCGTATTAATTCTCGTCTCTAACATCATAGTCATTCAATCTTATAACATTTCATTCATTCAATCACATACTATTTTATATTCATTCTCGTTGTATAACGTCACACTCATTCAATCATATAACATATTGATATTTATTCTCGTCACATTTATTCTCATCTCATAACTTTACATTCATTCAATCATATAATATCACATACATTTTCCTCACATCTTACCACATGTGCTTATTTTATTGCATATCGTCACATTCATTCATTTTCACTGCATCTTATTCACATGGATTCAATCTCATAATATCCATTTATTCATATCTTATAACACATATCATAACATCTCATAATATATTAACTTTTATTCTCATTACCTATATTACAATTTATCTTCTTTTCATCGTAATTTCATCATACAGATTATTTTAATACTCACTCTCATTTTATCACATACTTTGCTTTAGAATTCATTCTCACCTCATCATGCTATTTAAGTTACTTCTCATTCTTATTGATAATATATCTTACTTTCATTTTCATTTACATCTCATATTACGATTTATTTTAATTTTCATTTCCATCTCGCAATACCGCTATCATATCAATAACCCACCAATTCACCCTTGGTATTGTGCAAAGGCAGGTAGTTCCCACAATTTCCATGGATATAGCGGGCAAGTAGTTCCTCGACACAATTCCAAGGTGCATCAACTCATATCATACCATTTTTTTTGTTTTATAACCATTCTCATTTTCATCACGTAATACACCTTACTTCTTGTTTCACACTCTTATTACATATTACTTTACTTTTCATTCGTATAATATATACACATTTTCTTCAATTTATTCACCTTAATTCACATACATAATTCCTTCACTTTTCATATATTAATCACATAACACAAATGTTATTCTTTTCATATGTATTCTCACATCACAATTTCTTTATTTTTTTTTATATATAATCACATAATGCAAATTCCTCACTTTTTATACTTATTTAACTACATACTTTATTTTCCATTCATTTCCATTTACATACTCATGACTCATATTCATTAATACTCATCTTCATTTATATACATCTTCTTTTACTCTTCTTATTCATTTCAACTCATATACTAGCTTTACCTTATCATTTTCACCTCACATTGGATACTTTCTTTTCTTTCTCATTCTCATATCACATTATATGCTTCTTTACTTTCTCTTTTTTCCTTTCATTTCACATTTTTTTATTTTATTAATTTGTCGACTAGTGAGCCACAATATCCCAACATAAAGAAAGCTGACAGCTCAGTATACACGCGGACCTTTGTCCCCCCCCCCCCTTCGGGGGGGTTCTTACCCGTCGGAGGCTATGTCTTCCTCCCAATCAATGCTAGCGAGGGAAACACGCACCCTAAGTAGAACTTGGGTACTTCCTCACAGCCGAAACTAGCGAGGGAAACACGCACTCAAGTAGAACTTAGGTACTTCCTCCCAGCCGAAGCCAGGAAGGGTAACACGCACCCCAAAGGCCGATAGCCTGGGTAATAATCACGCACCCCAGACAAGCTGGGTAATAACCGGGCCTCGTGCTGATAGCTTGGGCGATAAAAATGCACCCCCAACATAGTTTGGGTAATAACCACGTACCCCAAGCCGGTCCTTGGGTATTAAGAGTCTAGCCCATAACCCCAGGAATTCTGTAGGTATTGGTCAACAAAATTTTTTTGTTATTATCATTTTTCATTTTATCTTTTCATCTCATTTTATCACCACATTGCATCTCATCTTTTACTTCAATAGATTGTCACATCTTTGACATTTACCAAGAGAATTATTATCTTATTTTATTTGCACATTTTATCTCATCTTTTATCTTAACATATTAACACATATTCAATATCCACCATTTTATTTATTTTCTCATTGTATCACATATATGCATACACCATGTTATTTAACTTATAAAATCATCACATCATATTATTACATATCATGAATGCACCATATTATTTATTTTGTCACAACATCACATTATGTGTATACCATGCTATTAATTATCTCATTATATCACATATTAGAATACACCCAGTTATTTAATTTATCAAATTATTACCTCATATTATTTCATATCATGAATACACCAAAGTATTTATTTTATCACATTATAATATTTTATAAGTATAGCATGTTATGTAGTTTATCACATCATGTTATCCCCCATTAATTTCACCTTTCACATCTCTTTATCATACATATACTAACTCATTCATTTCATCATTTATCACATCATATCTCATTATCACCCATATATATAGCAAACATACACCATATTGATCAGTACATCATAACACCACATATATGTGTCACTTTTGTTTATCTTTCGCATATTATACGTATATCAACCCCAGTTACCTCGTATTAGCATATATATATATATATCCAATGTATCACGTATAACACCAAACATTCAGAATCACGCAAATTCACTATATAACACAATTTCAACATATGGAAATTCCGTATTTTTGGTTAAATCTTCATCTATCTATAACTCACACACAAAAAAAAACATCAAATCCAAATAAAATTTTGTCACTACATAGTGTATACCTAGTATAATCTTACTCACCTGACGAACCGGCAAGAAAATACTCCTCGCTCGCCCGGTCGCCACTCAAACTTCACTTTTTAATACCGATTAAGAAATTTATCGACTCGTGAGTCATTAACTCAAAAATACACATTATCTATCTCCCGAATTCACATCAAACATACTCATACATCACATATATCTTACCTAACCATTTCAAATCAACTATTTTCTATTTTTATTGCCAAATCCCAATTTTTACCTCTCAATCGGAAGAGTTCTACGCAATATTTAATATTTTAATGGTAAATTACCCCAAATTAACTTCTATATCCCCAAATTAACTCATATGAGCGTCTCGGGAATAAAGTCTAATTTTTCTACCTATTTTCCCATAATTATCCTATTTTCAAACCAATAACACTAATTTCTATAATTTCCCGATACCAGAAAAATTCCTAATAATTATCTAACAATTGTTAAAATTCATCATAAATGTTTCCTAATTATCCCATAATATTCTACATCATCCAAAATAATTATTAGCCTTCCATAGATGAAATTCTCCATACCCTTCCTAAACTCAAACCCTGGATTTAATAAAATTTTCATATTATTACCAAAGAAATTGAAATCTTTCACCTCTAGCATGTTCTACAAGCTCTAAGCATCCTTGTACTATGATTTTTATGCAAAGATAAGTAAAGCATACAATCCAATAATTATAGGTACAAATTAATATACCTCCACGAAGCCCTCTCTAAAAACCAATACTGCTACGCTGAAGAGAACCTTAAAATCCCATAGATTCCCCAAAGAATTTGAAGCTTGAAGTGGCAAATGGATTGGAATCAAAAACCCTAAGCTAGGGCAAAATGGGTTTTGGCTAGGAAAAAGGAGGATGGGGAAAAAGAAAAATGAGTGGCAAACTAGTAACTAGGTGGCTTTTTAAATAACAAGTATATAGGGTGATGGGCTTAGGTACCCAATATCAATTAAAATGCTCATTTTAAGGGTTATTTTCAACCCGAACTCCAAAAATTCTAACTTCATGCTAGGACCATGCAAATACTTCAAATTAGCAAATATTCCACCCTCTATTATGCACAAGCAATCAAGAAAAATTTCGGGTTAATCGTATTCATCTCCTCTGAGAAAACTCATCTCAAACTCCTATATTTCAAATTTTTCCTGTTTAACCCTGAATTCCAATTTAATCATTCTAAAATAATATAAAATCAATTAATATAAGAGAATATACTCAAAATCATAATTAACAATAATATAAATCAAATATTTAATAGTTTATAAAATTACAGGTGTTACAACTACCATAAAAGATATCATTCAAATAAATTAAACAACTTTTATCCTTTATTATAAATGAAAAATAATTTTTGTCCAAACAAGAAATAGAAATAATATTCCTATTAATAGAAGGCACAAAATAATAGTTCTCTAACTGAATGATAAGCCCAGTGGGTAATGATAAATGATAAGTCCCTACAACTAAAGCCACAACTTTTGCCCTTAACCAATGGTCTACTCTTTTTGAGATCCTGCACATTTACTCAAATGTGAGATCCACATCCAGTATCTAATACCCAAGATGCAGAAGTAGATAAATGGACTTCTATACCAAAAATACATGTAGTGGAAGTCTCACTTCCCTTCTTCTTCTTACGCTCCTCCAGGTATTATGACAGTTCCTCTTCCAATGTCTGGTCTCACCACAGTGGAAGCATGTGCCCTCCTTGGCCACCCCACCTTTAGGTTTCATGGAGGAGTGCTGGGCTAGAAATTGCCCTTGCCCTTTCCCTTATCCTTTGGTTTTTAATCTGCTTTTTGCCCTTGCCCTTACCTTTGCCCTGTCGAACCATCATAATGGTCATTCCCTTACGGATATTCTTCTCATCAGTTCTCAACATGCTTAGCAGCTTTGACATAGGTTTTTCAATTTCATTCATTTTGTAGTTCATGACGAATTGACTATAACTGTCACGCCCCGCTTCCCAAAAAGAATACGGAATACGGATACGTAACAAAAGCCCAGCGAATGATTTTCATCATCCATAAGCTGTTCAAGAAATCTTAATAATATTCTCAAGAAACATCAGAGTCGGAAGCGAATTAATCAACCACATGCACATAATGAGTCAAAATACCAATAAGAATACTTGAAATCAAATACATAAATCTCAAATAGTCATGATCTGAATAAAACACATGTCTTGGGTCACATCGTCCAAATACAAGAATAAATCCAAGTCTCAAAATACAATTATTATTCAAACAAGATACAAGAATTATATAGTAGAAAGCAGCACTAATACTTCATGTCTCCGATACCATTTGGAACCTGTTCTCCAAAATCTGCAATTCAACGAATGCAGGAAAGAGAAAAAAGAGAAAACACAAGTACCCGTCAATGTCAAGTTATGGGTCACTTATAATGTAGGATACAAGCACATGGGAAAACTAACTAACACATGGTATGAGTGTGATGTAAACATAAACAACTAGCATGGTAAAGTGATCAAGTGTACATGGCATAAATTGAGTGTCAAGTAATTAAGTATCATATAAACAGGCATCAAGTGTCAAGTGTCATATATTCATGTATCAAGTATCAAGATATCAAATCTCATATAATCAAGTCTCATGTATCATGTAGTCAAGTATCAACAAGCATGTATCATGTTCAAGTATCATGTATCAAGTCTTGTAGTGAATTACTATCTAGGTAGCACTTCATGCAGCCCACCTTATATGGTTGCTAATACAAACAGTTTCGCTTTAGATTTCATAGTGGATCATAGAGGGCAGTATACTCGGGGATAAGTCAAGTAATCGAGCTCCAAGCTCCAAGTATCATGTATCATGTAATCACGTGTCAAGTTATGTAAGTGGCAAGTATCGTGTCTTGCGTGCAAGTATCAAGTAATCACGTGTCAAGTATCATGTCTCAAGTAATCACGTAGGATCAGTGGATCCCCTTCCGAGTACACATTTCTGAATTATCCACTATTAGATCTGTCCCTTAAACCCCGGATTTGTTATTTATTATTAATGTCAAACAAGCATGTATATGTGCAAAATATATCAAGAATAACATGGCATGATCATGTAACAAGTCCAAGTTGCAAACTAAACATGTACGAGTGCAAGATATCTCATAAAAGACTAAAATAGACAAATCTCCAGTTCAGGACAGCATGACCATACTGTAGTAAAACAGTAATTTCCAGTGTTACAAACAAGCAAACCTAGATCCACCGAAGGATGTGAAAAATAGACTTCCACACAAATCCAGCGAATCTAAATAAGTTATATGTTAATTCACAAAAACATAGCTCAAACCTGATTTGAATACAGAAAATAGGTTCAGCAAGAAATCAAGAAAACGAATTCAAGAACAGGAAAACAGCATGAAAACACATTAAATAATTCCACGAAAAATCTGGGGTATTCCCCTATGTCCTGTAGTTAAATACAAAGTTTTATAATTTTCCGGTAAAAATAGATCATTCATCAAAAATATGGAAGCATGAGGAAAACATAGATTGGCAAACCTGGAAATCCCAACACTGCTGTACAAAAACTAAGATATCTCGCAACCAGTGAAACGAAATCCAATTCCGCCAAAGGGATATAAAAATAGATAGAATATACTAACTTTCACATTTCACAAACATTTTTCATATAGTAAAAGAAATCATAGTGAAAATAATGTTCTTTACAGAACAGCGAGCAAAATACAGCACGTATAGATTTTATAAACGAGCATGGAACATCATATAAAGCTTATCAATAAAATTCACCAAAATTCTGGGTAATCCCTAACTAGATAAAGAAACACTGACCAAAGTTTTGGATCAAAATAATATATGTAGAATAGTTCTTTAAAATGAATTGTCATCAAAATTACCGAAAAACAGAATCTGGAAAAAATCGACACCTCTGTACTAAAACAGTCATAACTCAGTCATACGAAATCAAACTCAAGCAAGGTCAGAGGGGTTTGAAAATAGACAAAATTATCTAAAACTCAAGTCTTATACTGAAATTAAGATACTGACTTTAAAATAGTCCAAAACAGTAAGTAAAACAGAACAACGACAAAATACAGATTATTCCCTTAAAAACAAAATCAACATAGATTCAAGACAATTGATCCAAACACATCCAAACATGAAATTGAGTCTACCAAGTGTCTAAACATCATGATTTAGGGTATCTAACATGTCTACGCCAAGAATTTCACATGGGTCTCAACCCAAACACGAATTCACACAAAAGTCTCACATAGACGATCAAAAATCAAGAACGGGCGAATCCTAGGTTAATTCATATCCATATTGTGTCGTGAGTCATCTATGGTCAAGTTTTCACAATAGAGACAAAACACATCAAGGAAATCACAAACATGAGTCGTCTCTAGAGCCAACTACACTATAGGTGAACTTTTGGACTTGTATCAAACAAATGAATTGGAGTACAGGTTACTTGCCTTAATCGGAGATGAAGAACGATGTGATCAAGAATAGAAGCAAAACCCACGAACAAAAATCCGCTAATCCACGAATCCAAGCAACTCAAGCAAGAATCTCCACACGAACAAAACTTCCAAAAGCGAGAGACGATCAAAGTGGCTTGCGGCCACAAGAGAACACCATGAAGAGAGTAGAGGGATTATATGGTGCAAGAGGGTTGTTATGGTGGTGTGAGGAGATGGTCGGGATGGCCAAGGGAAGAGGGGCTCAGGTGTAGGGCTGTCGGGATGGGGGGATGCCAGTGTGGAGTAGACCGAAAAGGGGAATGGGTCGGCTTGGATGGGTGTCGGCCTGAGGTAGGCCGGGCTGTGTTGTACGATTGTGCAGGCCGGAAGCAAGGAGAGGGAGAGAGATGGAGGGGACCGGGATTGAGATACAGAGGAATTAGGGTTAAGGATTAGGGTTTAGATGAGAGGGAATATATATAGGGTTTAGTTGTGGGTTAATGGGTATTAGGAGTAGTAGTAGGTTTATAAATGGGTTTTGGATTTTGGGTCAAATACTAATAAAAAAAAAGGAATGCAAATAGGATTGGGAATTTATAGGACAACCAAACACCACCACTACAAATGCCCACAAACAAAAATAATAAAAAAAGATAAAATACAAAGACGAGACCAAAATGAAGGAACGATCAAATAATAGGAGAATGAGACAAAAGAGTCACTCAATCAAGACAAATAGCACGAAAAGAAATAAAACGGATATATATATTGAAAACAACTCCAATATATGGTTCAAAAAAATACAAGAGAGAAAAATACACCAAAACGACAAATACAGTCCAAAATACACAAAAATGAAAAATAGGGCTTACAATCCTACCCACCTAATAAGATTAATTTCGTCCTCGAAATTCAAAAAGAAGATACATAGGGTAACCCCAAAACAACCAAAAGACCAAAAACAAAACTACTCAAACAAATGAAGAAACTTCTGCTGAATCTCCTCCTCCAGCTCCCAAGTCAACTCACCAGGCGAGCGAGGATTCCAAGCAACACGAACCAACTTGATAACCTTATTCTTAAGCACTTTCTCCCGCTGATCCACAATAGCAACTGGCAGAATCTCACAAGTCAAATCCAGCCGAATGGTCAACTCAGAATAGTCGATCACGTGGCTCTCATCTTGGATATATCTCCTGAGTTGTGAGACATGAAAAACATCGTGCACTCCTGATAAAGCTGGTGGTAATACAAGACGATAGGCCACCTTGCCTACTTGCTCCAAAATCTCAAACGGTCCAATAAATCTAGGGCTAAGCTTGCCCCCACCACCGAACCGAATGACACCGCGCCACGGCGATACCTTAAGGAAAACATGGTCACCAATACCAAACTCCAAAGCTCTCCGATGGACATCGGCCCATCGCTTCTTCCTGTTATGAGCTGCCTGCAAGTGCTTCTTGATCTGAACCACTGCATCAACTGTCTTAGTGATCAACTCTGGACCCAACAACTTTCTCTCACCAATGTCATCCCAATACACTGGTAATCTACACTTCTGACCATAGAGTGCCTCGAACGGAGCAGCTTTAATACTGGCTTAAAAGCTGTTATTGTACGAGAACTCTACGAGATGCAAATGATCCTCCCAAGACCCACCAAACTGAAGCATACATGACCTCAACATGTCCTCAAGAATCTGAATAGTCCGCTCTCACTGTCCATCAGTCTGGGGATGAAAAGCTATACTGTACTTTAATTTGCTCCCCAAACTGTTCTGAAGACTCTCCTAAAATGAAGATCTGAATATCGTATCCCTGTCAGATACAATACTGACTTGAACCCCATGAAGTCTAACAATCTCTTGCATATACCTCTCAGCTAGGCTCTCAGTAGACTGACCGACACGAAAAGGATTGAAGTGAGCACTCTTCATCAAACGGTCGACAATCACCCAAATGGCATTATGACCCTTAGGACTCCTCGGAAAAGCAGTCAAAAAATCCATAGTGATATGTTCCCACTTCCACTCTGGAATAGGAAGCGGTTGAAGAAGTCCAGCGGTTCTCTGATGCTCTGCCTTAACCTGCTGACAGATCAAACACTGAGCAACAAACTGAGACACAGCCCTTTTCATACCCTGCCACCATAAATGAAGCTTTAAATCTCGATACATCTTAGTACCACCCGGATGGATAGAATACGAAGACTGATGGGCTTCCTCAAGCAAGCTCTGACGAACATCACCTTCCGGGACACATAATCTGGACCCAAAACGAAGCGATCCATCCGAATGAATAACCATGTCCATCCAGGAACCAGACTCAACCTCAGCTCGAAATCTCTACAACTGTGTATCACTAGCCTGCACCTCTTTAATCTGATCAACAAGAGACGACTGCAGCTGAAGCACCAAACAACTCTGATCAGAACTCGGCAACAAAACCTCCAACTCCAACCTACTCATCAGCTCAATCAGATCCCTCTGCAGAGTCAAGAACATAACTGGCGGTCTCCTGCTCAAAACATCTGGCACCAAGTTTACTTTACCAGGATGGTATTGCAAACTGATATCATAATCGGCCATAAGCTCCAACCAATGCCTTTCCCTCATATTTAACTCCTTATGGGTGAAGATGTACTTGAGATTTTTGTGTTCTGTAAAGATCTCCACTTGGTCCCCAAGTAAATAGTGTCTCCACAGCTTCAAAGCAAAAATCACTAACGCTAACTCCAAGTTATGAGTCGGATAGTTCTTCTCATGCGGCCTCAACTGCCTCGATGCATACACAACGACTCGGCCCTTCTGCATCAAAACTGCTCTAAGACCCTTACCAGAAGCATCACAGTGAATTACAAATCCGCCTGAACCATTGGGAATAGTCAACACAGGCGCTGACGTCAATCTGTTCTTCAACTCAACAAAAGCTTCATCTCACTCATCAGACCAACAGAACTTCTGATCATTCTCAGTCAACGATCCTGCTATCTTCGAAAAACCTTGAACGAACTTCCGATAATAACCAGTCAAACCAAGAAAACTCCTGACTTCTGAAACTGACTTGGGAATAGGCCAATCCTTCACAGCCTCAACCTTGGTAGGATCCACCGAAATACCATCGCCGGAGATAATGTGCCCCAAGAAAGATATCCTGTCGAGCCAAAACTCGCACTTGCGAAGTTTTCCATAGAGCTGATTCTCCCTTAAAGTCTGCAGAACCACTCTAAGATGCTCAGTATGATCTTCCCGATTCAGAGAATACACCAAAATATCATCAATGAGGACCACCACAAATCAATCCAAGAACTAAGAGAAAACCCGTTTAATAAGACTCATGAATACAGCCGGTGCATTCGTAACTCCGAACGGTATCACAAGATACTCATAGTGCCCGTATCTAGTCCTGAAAGCAGTCTTCTGTATATCTGCAGCCTTCACCTTGACTTGGTGATACCCAGAACGAAGATCCAATTTCGAGAAAACAGCAACCCCACTCAGCTGATCAAATAAATCATCTATCCTGGGCAAAGGATACCGATTCTTCACAGTAACTCTGTTCAGTTCTCGATAATCCATGCACAGTCGATGACCACCATCCTTCTTGCCAACAAAAAGGACCGGAGCACCCTAAGGTGAAACACTAGGTCTGATGAAACCCAAATCAAGCAACTGCTGAATCTGCACCTTTAGCTCTGCTAGCTTAACCGGTGCCATCCTGTAGGGACTATTCGATATTGGCATTGTTCCAGGCGTAACATCAATACCGAATTCCACTTCCCTATCGGGGGTAAGCCAGGCAACTCATCTGGAAAAACATCCAAGAAATCCCGAACTACTAGAGGCGCAGCCTCACTGCCTGAATGCAACTCCATCGCACAAACCTCCTGATCAACTGTAGCTCGGCCAAGGAAAGACTCCCCGGCATGGAACTCAAACTCTGTGCGATCTGGAATTCAGAACACAACTTTCTTGGCATGGTAATCAATAATGGCATGGGTTTCACCCAACCAATCCATACCCAGAATAACGTCGAATCCTAAATTCCCAATTACAATCAAATTGGCTTTGAACTCTGTGCTAACAATAATCACGGGACATTGCCTGCACTCCCGGGAAAAAATGAAAACTCCACCACCTATCACAATGTTCCAAGCCTCTGACATGTTGCTACACTCCAACTGATGGTGAGCGACAAATCGAGAGGAGACAAAAGAATGGGTTGCCCCAGAATCAAATAGAATATGAGCAGGGAAAGAGCACGCAAGGACAACACCTAAGACAGAAAAGCAAAAGAGACAAAGAAAAGAATTGTTTGAACAGGGGTGAGGAAAAACAAAATGCAGAAGAATGAACAGAAGGAAATAAAGCAAAGGAAATGAAGAAAACAAAGAGAAACAACAAGAATAAAACAATAAAACAATAAAACAAAAGATACCTGCAACCACACCCTCAGTTGACTCAGCATCTGCAGCAGTCAGGTTGAAAGCCTGACCTCTCCTCGGAACAACACTACTCTGACCGACAATTTGATGCTGCAGAGGAAGCGGTGGTCTAACTGAATCACGAGCTGTGGCAACTGGCTGAACAGGACCCCTGGCTGGAGGAGCCAACCGCGGGCAGTCCCGCACTGAGTGGTCAACAGCACTACATCCAAAACAGCGACGATTGGCATGTCGGCAATCCTTGCGCTCATGCCCTGGAATACAGCAAAAGTCACAGAAACCAACTCTCGGAGGACCCGCAGAAGAGTAAGGAGCTTCCCTAACTGGAGGAGCTGGAACAGGTCTCCGAACAGGTCCACCAGAAGACCTAACAACTGAGTGCAGATCAATCCGCTGAGAAGAAGTCGATCCACCATGAGCCTGCTCCTGGGCCCTAGCTGCCTCAAGAGCCTCAGCATAGGTATGCAAGCGCAGAGAGACAAGCTGCACCTTGATGTCTCGCTCAAGCCCCAAAATGAACCTACGAGCCCTATCCTCTTCGTTCACCACAAGAATGGCTGCGAAGCGGCTAAGTCTTGTAAACTCAGCTGCGTACTCATCCACAGACTTGGAGCTCTATTTCAAGAAAGTCTTATGTTACAACATTGCATGAACAATATGTAACAAAATTTTATTACTAGAAATAACGACCAACCTGTTTCAGGGCTAAGAATTGTTGCTCCATCTCAACTCTTGTGCTGCTATGAAAGAACATCTCCAAGAAGCTCCTAGTGAAAATGGCCCAAGTGATTGGTCTTTCGAGCCTTTCAAACTCAGACCTCCACCAGATATGAGCCAAGTCCACCAACTGGATGGTAACCAAATCTACACGATCTGCATCAGCAACTCTAGCTGCCAAAAGCAGGTTCTCTGTCCGAATCAACTACTGTTCTGCCTCCAAAGGCGTCTCAGTGCCTGAAAACCTGTCGGGATGCAGCCTCATAAAGTCTGTGACCATTCCCGGACGGGGTGGAAGAACATCCTACCTAGGCGCAACAAGTGGAGTAACTCGAGCGACTTCCAAAGCAGCCATCACCAAATCACTATGGTTCTACTGCTGATTAATCAAGCGCTCAAGCACTGCAGTGACCGCCTCAATCGGGTCACCCTGCGACTGAGAAATAGAACTTCTGCGAGCCATAGCCTGTACAAAACCAAAAACAGTTAGCATTCAGATCAATGTTGACAATATTTGATTCATTTATGCATGCATGGTTGGTGAAACGTTGCACAGATTTTAGTTTGAGCCAAGCTTGTCTAATATATTAGTTGCCTAATATATTAGCCAAACCTGGTGCTCTGATACCACTAAAAACCCTGTCACGCCCCGCTTACCAAAAAAATACAAAATACGGATACGTAACAAAAGCCCAGCGAATGATTTTCATCATCCATAAGCTGTTCAAGAAATCTTAACAACATTCTCAAGAAACATCAGAGTCGGAAGCAAATTAATCAACAACATGCACATAATGAGTCAAAATACCAACAAGAATACTTGAAATCAAATACATAAATATCAAATAGTCATGATCTGAATAAAACACATGTCTTAGGTCACATCGCCCAAATACAAGAATAAATCCAAGTCTTAAAATATAATTATTATTCAAGCAAGATACAAGAAATAATATAATAGAAAGCAGCACTAATACTTCATGTCTCCGATACCATCTGCAACATGTTCTCCAAAATCTGTAATTCAACGAATGCAGGAAAGAGAAAAAGAGAAAACACAAGTACCAGTCAATTACAAGTTACGGGTCACTTATAAAGTAGGATACAAATACATGGGGAAACTAACTAATACATGGTATAAGTGTGATGTCAACATAAACAACTAGCATGGTAAAAGTGATCAAGTGTACATGGCGTAAATTAACTGTCAAGTAATCAAGTATCATGTAAACAAGCATCAAGTGTCAAGTGTCATATATTCATGTATTAAGTATCAAGATATCAAATCTCATGTAATCAAGTCTCATGTATCATGTAGTCAAGTATCAACAAGCATGTATCATGTTCAAGTATCATGTTCAAGTATCATGTATCAAGTCTTGTAGTAAATTACTATCTAGGTAGCACTTCATACAGCCCACCTTACATGGTTGCTACCACAAAAATTTTTGCTTTAGATTTCATAGTGGACCATAGAATGCAGTATACTCGGGGATAAGTCAAGTAATCGAGCTCCAAGCTCCAAGTATCATGTATCATGTAATCACGTGTCAAGTTGTGCAAGTGGCAAGTATTGTATCTTGTGTGCAAGTATCAAGTAATCACGTGTCAAGTATCATGTCTCAAGTAATCACGTAGGATCAGTGGATCCCCTTCCGAGTACACATTTCTGAATTATCCACTATTAGATCTGTCCCTTAAACCCCGGCTTGGTTATTTATTATTAATGTCAAACAAGCATGTATATGTGCAAAATATATCAAGAATAACATGGCATGATCATGTAACAAGTCCAAGTTGCAAACTAAACATGTACGAGTGCAAGATATCTCATAAAAGACTAAAATAGACAAATCTCCAGTTTAGGACAGCAAGACCATAGTATAGTAAAACAGTGATTCCCAGTGTTACAAACAAGCAAACCTGGATCCGTCGAAGGATCTAAAAAATAGACTTTCACATGAATTCAGCGAATATAAATAAGTCATATATTAATTCACAAAACATAGCTCAAAACTGATTTGAATACAGAAAATAGGTTCAGCCAGAAATCAAGAAAACGAATTTAAGAACAGGAAAACAGCATGAAAACACATTAAATAATTCCACGAAAAATCTGGGGTACTCCCCTGTATGTCTAGTAGTTAAATATAAAGTTTCATAATTTTCCAGTAAAAATAGATCAGTCATCAAAAATAAGGAAGCATCAGGAAAACATAGTTTGGCAAACTTGGAAATCCCAACACTGCTGTACGAAAACTAAGATATCTCGCAACCAGTGAAACGAAATCCAATTCTGCCAAAGGAATATGAAAATAAATAGAATATACTAACTTTCATATTTCACAAATATTTTCCATACAGTGAAAGGAATCATAGTGAAAATAAGGTTCTTTACAGAACAGCGAGCAAAATACAGCTCGTATAGATTTTATAAACGAGCATGGAACATCACATAAAGCTTATCAACAAAATTCACCAAAATTCTGGGTAAACCCTAACTAGATAAAGAAACAATGACAAAAGTTTTGGATCAAAATAATATGTGTAGCATAGTTCTTTAAAATGAATTGTCATCAAAATTACCAAAAATAGAATCTGGAAAAGATCGACACCTCTGTACTAAAACAGTCATAACTCAATCATACGAAATCAAAATCAAGCAAGGTCAGAGGGATTTGAAAATAGACAAAATTATCTAAAACTCAAGTCTTATACTGAAATTAAGATACTGATTTTAAAACAGTCCAAAACAGCAAGCAAAACAGAACAGCGACAAAATACAGATTATTCCCTTAAAAACAAAATTAACATAGATTCAAGAAAATTGATCTAAACACATCCAAACATGAAATCGAGTCTACCAAGTGTCTAAACATCATGATTTAAGGTATCTAACATGTCCACGCCAAGATTTTCACATGGGTCTCAACCCAAACACGAATTCACACAAAAGTCTCACATACACGATCAAAATTCAAGAACGGGCGAATCCTAGGTTAATTCATGTCCATATTGTGTCGTGAGTCATCTATGGTCAAGTTTTTACAATAAAGACAAAACCCATCAAGAAAATCACAAACAAGAGTTGTCTCTAGACCCAACTACACTATAGGTGAACTTTTGGACTTGTATCAAACAAATGAATTGGAGTACAAGTTACTTGCCTTAATCGAAGATGAAGAACGATGCAATCAATAATAGGAGCAAAACCCACGAACAAAAATTCGCTAGTCCACAAATCCAAGCAACTGAAGCAAGAATCTCCATACGAACGAAACTTCCAAAAACAAGAGATGATCAAAGTGGCTTGCGGCCACAAGAGAACACCACGAAGAGAGTAGAGGGATTATATGGCGCAAGAAGGTTGTTATGGTGGTGCGAGGAGATGGTCGGGATGGCCAAGGGAAGAGGGGCTCGGGTGTAGGGCTGTCGGGATGGGGGGGATGTCGGTGTGGAGTAGGCCGGGAAGGGGAAGTGGGTCGGCTTGGATGGGTGTCGACCTGAGGTAGGCCGGGTTGTGGTGTGCGGGTGTGGGCCAGAAGCAAGGAGAGGGAGAGAGATGGAGGGGGCCGGGATTGAGAGAGAGAGGAATTAGGGTTAGCGTTTTGGGTTTAGATGAGAAGGAATATATATAGGGTTTAGTTGTGGATTAATGGGTTAATGGGTATTAGGAGTAGTAGTTGGTTTACAAATGGGTTTGGATTTTGGGTCAATGTCACACCCCGCTTCCCAAAAAGATGGAATACGAGCACGTAACAAAAGCCCAGCGAATGATTATTATCATCCTTAAGCTGTTTCAAGAAATCTTTACAACATGTCACAGTAAAATCAGAGTCGGAAGCCAGAAAAGTCAACCACATGCACATATGAACCAAATACCAACAAGAATACTTGAAATAAAATGCATTAATCTCAAATAGTCATGATCTAAATAACACAAATAATCCTGGGTCACATCGCCCAAATACAAGAAATAATACAGTCTCAAAATACAATTTTGTCCCAAATAAGCAACAAGAATAGTAGTAATAAAATTCAACCTCTAGCCCATCATCTTACCAATACCTTCAGGAACCTATCCTCCAAAATCTGCAATACAACGAATGCAGGAAAGAGAAAAGAGAAAACACAAGTACCCGTCAATGGCAAGTCCGGGTCACAAATAGAATAGGATACAAGCACATGGAAACTAACTAACAACTAGCACATGGTATAGGTATAAAGTCAACCTAATCAAACTAGCATGGTATAAGTGTCAAGAGTCATGTAAACAGGTATCCTATAAACATGCATCAAGTGTCAAGTGTCATGTAATCGTGTATCATGTTTCATGTCTCATGTATCATGTAGTCAAGTATCTAGCAAGCAGGTATCATGTCATGTATCATGTTCATGTATTAAGTTCAAGTTTTGTGTGATTACTATCTAGGTAGCACGACATGCATCCCATACTACATGGTTGCTACAACACAACAATTTCGCTTAGTAAGATTTTCATAGTGGACCATAGAGGGCAGTATACTCGGGTACGGAAAAACAGGTAACAGGTTCATGAATCAAAACAGGTACACCAATCATCCGATTCATGCATCAACGGGTTCATGAATCAACAGGTACACGATCAACAGGTACGTGCATCAACAAGTAACAGGTACACGACCAAAAGGTACGTGCATCAACAAGTAACAGGTACACGACCAAAAAGTACGTGCATCAACAGGTACATGAACCCAAAGGTATCATGCATCAACATGGGAATCACGGGCCCCCTTCCGAGCACACGTTTCTGAATTATCCACTATTCGATCTTTTCCATAAACCCCGGCTTGATTACTTTTATTATTAATATCCAACATACATGTATATGTGTAAACTAGTGTCAATTAAGCACGGTGGGATCAGGTACAAGTTTAGGTTATCAAATCAGCATGCATGGGTAATATAGATTCACATATACGAGCAAAATATACAAGGTTCATAATCAGGTCAGCAAGACTAGTCAGCACTAAAATAGGGATTTCAAGAGCTACAGGCATGCAAATCTTGATCCGTCGAAGGATCTGGAATCTAGACATCCACACGCTTCTAACGAATATAATTAAGGTATATACTAGTTCATAACATCTTAGCTTAAAACACATTTCAAAACAGTTTTCATGTACAGCCAGAAAATAGGGGAATAATTTAAACTACATGAAAACAGCAGGTAAAGTCATCAATTAAATCCACGAAAATTCTGGGATAATCCCCTATATATGTAGACTCAAAATAATAGTTTTCATAATTTTCCAGCAAGTATAGATATGTTATCAAAAATGAAAAGTAACACAAAACACGGTTTTGATGGATCTGGAATTCCTCAACACTGCTGTACAAAATTGAACACAACTTGCAAACAGCGCATCGAAATCCACTTCCGCCAAAACGGGGTGAAAGTAGGAAAATTTACCCAACTTTCTTATTTCACATAATATTTCCATACAGTAAATAGAAATAAGGTGAACACGGCATTCAACATACAACCACACGCAGTTTACAGCAAAAGTGATCTCTAGAAAAGAATATAAGAAATCGCCCAAAACTCGTCTTTAAAATACTACATAAATCTGGGAAACTACCTAACATCATGTTGAAACACTGGACAAAGTCTTGTGGCATGAAATTATGTATAACTTGGATCTTGAAAATAAATTGTCCACAAAAACTACCCCGAACTGAATCTGGAAACTACCGATATACAGTCACTAAAATAATCATAGTTAATTCATACGATCTCCAAACGGGACGAAACCAGTGGGGTTAGATAATATGGTCAGTCCTCTAAAATTTACACTGAAATAGCCATGTTGAGATTCGGACTCTAACCTAGGCAAAAACAGCAATCAATCCAGTACAACCCAAATTCCCAGATTTCTCAACCAAACTTCAAAACGTCATAACTTCCTCAAAAATCATCCAAACTCTTCCAAATTCGAAACGCAGCCTACCCATTATCTAAATATCATATCTAAGGGTTTCTATCTTGTCAAAATCTAATATTTCTCATATGGGTGTTCAAATATACATCGGGTATACAATATGTCGCATACGCGATCAAAATCGCGTTTGGGTGAATCCTAAAGCATAAACCTATCAAACTCCATGTCCTAAGTCATCTATGGCCTGTTTTGAACAATAGAGACGAAACCCATAAATAAAAACATGATCTTTGGCCGTCTCTAGTCTCAAACTATCCTATGTGTGAACTTTTGACTTGTATCAACCTAAGAAATTTAAGTACAAGTTACTTGCCTTGTTGATGATGAACACGGCGCTACGAAGCCTAGAAATGAAAACCCACGTGCAAAAGTCCTTCCACGCACGATTCCAAGCGAACCCACGAACCGAATCTTGCCTACGATCGTCTTCTTGAAGCACGAACTCAAACGGACGCTACCCACAACTCCAAATCAGCAAGGGATGAAGAGGGGGGGCTGTTCTTGAAGGTGGGTGCTGTTTGGGTAGGGTTCGGCCACACAAAGAAGAGAGGAAATCGGAGTTTTGTAGTATGGAAGAGTGGAGAAGGGTTGAAGTGGGAGATGTGCAAAGGAGGAGGGCCGGTTTTGGGGTTTGGATGATCAGGCCGGGAGTGCAAGGAAGGGGGAAGTAGGTTTGGAGTCTTGAAGTGGAGGCCGGATTCAAAGAGTAGGGAAAAAGAGATTAGGGTTAGGGATTAATAGATGTTAGGGGTTATTTATTGGGGGTCAAATATGGGTTAATGGGTAGTGGATATCAATAGGATTAAATAGGTATACAATTGGGTGATAGGTATTGGGTAGATTTCAAATGGAGATACAAAATGCAATAAATCCTATGGCTCCTAAAAATCTCCTTAAGGGCCAAAAATCTCAAATTGGTCAAAACACTTCTAAAAATTCACCATAACCCAAAAATAAATAACAAATATGAATGAGACCAAGAAAATGCGAAAAAGAATTCAAAATGGCGTAAAACAGACGATCGGCGCACAAACAGCACACGGAGGTCAAAAATGCAAGAAAAATAATATAAAATGAAAATAATCCAATAAGAAAATTGATACAATAACTAATAAATATAATTTATGAAATAATCTAATTTTAACAATAGAAACAAAATAAAATAATTATGCAAATAACCGCACTAGCAAAAATAATACGGATAGTAACAATATTAATAATAATAAAATGATAAAGATAATAAGGGTAGTAATAAAAATAATAAGAATTGTATTAAATATAAAAATCATAGAAAATTAGTTCAGCTAAAATTACGGATCAATAATAGATTTTAAATGGAAAATCCAATAATACATTTTTACAAAAGAATTCGAAAACCGGAAAAAAATAATTCGCAAAAATTTTTAAAATATAGAAAATACACAAAAATACATTTATAGGAAAACAGGCGTTACAGTCAAATAATAAAATTAAAAAAAAAAGAATGCAAATAGGATTGGGAATTTATAGGACAACCAAACACCACCACTACAAACGTCCACAAACAAAAATCGTTTAGTGTCTTGTAATATTGATGTTTGTAAGGGTTGTTTCTAATAAAGTTGGAATCGTTTTAACTGTCGTCATATCATAGTTGCTCAATGTTTGCTCTGATTGTGGAGTCGTGGAACCGAGGTCTGAGACTTGGTCTTTTTGATTGGTGTTGGCCGCCGAACTTAAGCGCGTAATACGGTCAGTGGCGCGAACGTTCGGCGAACGATGCCGAGCTGAAACGTGCCGAACTCACGCCCGTAAATGATCGGTGGCACGAGTGTGCGGCTAATCGTGGCGAGCTAAAAACGTGCCGAACTCACGCCCGTAAAACGATCGGTGGCACGAGTGTGTTCGGCGAACTGTAGCGAGCGGAAAACGCGCCGAACTCACGCCCGTAAAACGATCGGCGGCACGAGTGTGCTCGGCGAACTACAGCGAGCTGAAAACGTGCCGAACTCACGCCCGTAAAACGATCGCTGGCACGAGTGTGTTCGGCGAACTGCAGCGAGCCGAAAACGTGCCGAACTCATGCCCGTAAAACGATCGGTGGCACGAGTGTGTTCGGCGAACTACAGCGAGCTGAAAACGTGCCGAACTCACGCCCGTAAGACGATCGGTGGCACGAGTGTGTTCGGCGAACTGCAGCGAGCCGAAAACGTGCCGAACTCATGCCCGTAAAACGATCGGTGGCACGAGCGTTCGGCGAAAGGAACCGAGCCGAGATTGTACCGAACTCTCGCTCGTAGAACGTTCTCGGCAACAGAGTGTTGGAGTCAGAACCTTTGTAAGATTGAGGGCGCGGGAGCAATCCCGAATGGCGAACTACCCCTAGCTCGCCTAGGGGTGAACTTGCGGAGTAGAGTCGAACCAAGTGTTGGACTCCGTACCATTCAATGGCTGTGGGAGCAATTTGCGAATGGCGAGCTACCTCTGGTTCGTTCGGAAGCGAACTTGCGAAGTAGAATCGAGCCAAGTGTTGGACTCCGGAACCATCGTTAGTTTAGGGGCGTGGGAGCAATTCCGAATGGCGAACTACCCCTAGCTCGCCTAGGAGCGAACTTGCGGAGCAGAATCGAGCCAAGTGTTGGACTCCGGAACCATCGTAAGTTTAAAAGCGTGGGAGCAATTCCGAATGGCGAACTACCCCTAGCTCGCCTATCGGCGAACTTGCGGAGCAGAATCGAGCCAAGTGTTGGACTCCGTACCATTCAACGGCTGTGGGAGCAATTCCGAATGGCGA
Source organism: Hemerocallis citrina (assembly GCA_017893485.1). Classification (NCBI taxonomy): domain Eukaryota; kingdom Viridiplantae; phylum Streptophyta; class Magnoliopsida; order Asparagales; family Asphodelaceae; genus Hemerocallis; species Hemerocallis citrina. The sequence continues at coordinate 79,056,987 of CM030359.1, forward strand.
GCTACCTCTGGTTCGCTCGGAAGCGAACTTGCGAAGTAGAATCGAGCCAAGTGTTGGAATCCGGAACCATCGTAAGTTTAGAAGCGTGGGAGCAATTCCGAATGGCGAACTACCCCTGGCTCGCCTATCGGCGAACTTGCGGAGCAGAATCGAACCAAGTGTTGGACTCCGTACCATTCAACGGCTGTGGGAGCAATTCCGAATGGCGAGCTACCTCTGGTTCGCTCGGAAGCGAACTTGAGAAGCAGAATCGAGCCAAGTGTTGGACTCGGGAACCATCGTAAGTTTAGAAGCGTGGGAGCAATTCCGAATGGCGAACTACCCCTGGCTCGCCTATCGGCGAACTTGCGGAGCAGAATCGAACCAAGTGTTGGACTCCGTACCATTCAACGGCTGTGGGAGCAATTCCGAATGGCGAGCTACCTCTGGTTCGCTCGGAAGCGAACTTGCGAAGCAGAATCGAGCCAAGTGTTGGACTCCGGAACCATCGTAAGATTAAAGAATTAAAAACAGAGACGTGGTAGCGAATGCGAAAGCATTTTATTTATTAATATCTAATGGTCGGCTGCTTCTAAAGTTGCTAGCCGTTATTACAATTAAAAAAGAACAAAGGAAAGATTACTTGTCGCAGGAGAGGAGTGGCCCGACATCTCGAGTTACTTAGATAGGCGGGGTTGCCTTCTCTTGGTATTTCAAAAGATGGTCGGCGTTCCAAGTCCTGGGAATTTCTCTACCCTCCAGATCTTCTAGCTTGTATGCACCGGGGCGGATCACTTTGGAGACTTTGTACGGTCCCTCCCAATTTGGGGCCAGTTTGCTCTTCTGTCCGGGGAATGAAATGGCCAGTTTTCGGAGGACCAGATCCCCTTCTTTCAGGTCGGTTGGGCGGACCCGTTTGTTGTAGGCGAGTTCGATTCTCCTCCGATAACTTTGCTGCCGTATGGCTGCCCTTTCCCGGATTTCGTCTATCAAGTCCAAGCTCGTTCTGAGCTCCCTGGCATTCTGTTCTTCTTCAAAGGCTACCAGGCGAGGAGAGGGTATCCCAACCTCTAGTGGGATGAGGGCCTCGGACCCATAGGTGAGGTTGAACGGACTCTCGCCTGTCGGGGTCCGCTTCGTGGTTCGGTAATTCCACAACACATTGGGCAGCTGATCGACCCACAATTCCTTGGAGCACTTGTCGAGTCTCTTCTTGATGCCGGAGAGGATCTGTCGGTTGGCATTCTCGGCTTGGCCATTTGACTGGGGATGAGAGACGGAGGAGAAGCGGTGCTGTATGGTTAGGTCTTCACATAAGGCTCGGAAGGCAGCTCCAGCGAACTGCGTACCGTTATCTGTGACTACGACTCGGGGAACACCGAACCGGCAGATTACATTTTTCCAGAAGAATTGGACGACTCTATGTTCGGTAATTGTAGCCAGGGGCTCGGCCTCTACCCATTTCGAGAAATAGTCGACTGCCACGACTAGGAACTTCAATTGTCCGGGGGCCGGTGGAAATGGCCCAAGTAAATCCATCCCCCACATTGCAAAGGAGATCGGACTTGATAGGGAGGAGAGTGGTGCTTGTGGAAGGCGTCGGATGTCGGAATACTTCTGGCAGGAGGTGCATTGCCGAACGTGTCGTTCGGCATCCCGTAGGAGAGTGGGCCAGTAATACCCGTAGTTTAGAACTTTGCGTGCCAAGGCTCTGGAGCCGGAGTGGGCTCCGCCGATGCCCTCATGGAGCTCTTGCAGGGCGTATTCGGCTTGTCCGGGGGAGAGGCATCTTAGGTAGGGTCGACCATCCACCTGGGTGAAGGAGCGCTTATACAGAATGCCTTCGACCAGTATGTAACGCTCAGCTCGGGTCCTTATCTTTCGGGCTTCCTTCGGATCCCTTGGGAGGAGTCCGTCTCTTAAAAACTCGACGAGGGGCTTCATCCAATTATCTTCGAGGGGGAGTGGCAGTGTTTCGACGGAGTTGAAAGCCTCGTCCTCTATGCTTGGCTTGAGGAGGACTTCTATCAGAACAGTTTGTTCGAGGCCTTGTAGGGATGAGGAAGCTAATTTGGACAGGGCGTCGGCCTGGGCATTTTCTTCTCTGGGGATTCTTCGGATGAGGGCCTCCTCGAAGAGTGCCATGAGGCTCTTTACTTTAGCCAAGTACTTTACCATCCTGTCATCGCGGGCTTCATATTCGCCGAGGACCTGGTTGACGACCAACTGAGAGTCGCTGAAGATCTGCAGGCGTCGCGCCCCTGCGTTTTGGGCCATCCCGAGGCCGGCTATGAGTGCTTCGTATTCGGCTTCGTTATTCGAGGCTTTAAAGTTTATCCGGAGGGAATATTGAAGGACAAAGTCGTCTGGGCCCGCAAGGATGACTCCAGCCCCGCTCCCCTCGTTGCAAGAGGATCCATCGACATATACCGACCAGATAGGCGGGCCCTTCGCTGTCTGCTCGGGGTCGGGGATAGTTGTTTCCACTATGAATTCGGCCAGTGCCTGCGCCTTGATGGCGGTTCGAGGCTGATAAGTAATATCATGTTGGCTCAGCTCGATCGACCACTTCATGAGGCGGCCGGAAGTCTCCGGCTTGTGAAGGATCTGTTTCAACGGCTGGTCGGTAAGAACGACCACCGAATGAGACTGGAAGTATGGCCGAAGCTTTCTTGCAGCCATTATCAGGGCGTAGGCTATTTTCTCAATTTTCGGGTACCGGAGCTCGGCGTCCCGGAGCACTTTGCTGACGTAGTAAATGGGCTTCTGAGTTCTTTCCTCTTCCCTGACTAAGACCGCACTTAGTGTCTGTTCCGAGGCTGCCAAGTAGAGGTAGAGGGGTTCGCCCGGTATGGGTTTGCTGAGAAGGGGCGGATTGACGAGGTAAGCCTTAAGCTGGTCGAAGGAATCTTGTTGTGGCTGCCCCCACTCGAACCCCTTAGTCCCCCTCAGGGCTTTGAAGAACGGGAGGCATTTCTCCCCAGACTTCGACAAAAAGCGCCCAATGGCGGCTAATCGACCAGTCAGTTTCTGAACCTCTTTGACGTTTCTAGGCGGGGCCATGTCCAGTATGGCCCTGATCTTCTCCGGATTCGCCTCTATTCCTCGTTGGCTAACCATAAAGCCGAGGAACTTGCCTGACGAGACGCCGAACGCACACTTGTTCGGGTTGAGTCTCATATTGTGCTTTCTCAAAACATCGAACGCTTCTTGGAGGTCGGTCTCATGATCAACGCCTCGGATGCTTTTCACAAGCATGTCATCCACGTAGACTTCCATGTTCCGGCCAATCTGGGCCTGGAATACCTTGTTGACAAGACGTTGATATGTTGCCCCTACGTTCTTTAGGCCGAACGGCATGACTCGGTAACAATAGAGTCCTTGGTCTGTTATAAAAGACGTCTTCGGAATATCCGGGGGGAACATCCTTATCTGATTGTAACCCGAGAAAGCGTCCATGAAGCTGAGGAGCTCATGTCCCGAGGTTGCGTCAATCAGAGTGTCAATGCTCGGCAGAGGGAAGGGATCTTTAGGGCAGGCCTTGTTGAGGTCGGTGAAATCAATACAGATTCTCCATGTTCCGTTGGATTTCTTCACCATGACTACGTTTGACAACCACTCCGGATAATTCACCTCCTGTATGAATCGGGCTTTCAGCAATTTGTCTACCTCCTCTTTGATAGCGAGCTGGCGCTCGGGGGCGAACTTGCGCCTCTTCTGCTGGACCGGTTTGGACCCCGGATCAACGCTGAGGCGGTGGACCAAGAGTTCTTCGGAGATACCGGGCATGTCTAACGCTGACCACGCGAAGAGGTCTTGGTTGGCTCGGATGCATTTTACAATATTTGAGTATAGGGCGGACGGAAGGGCCTTGCTGACATAGAACTTACGGGTCGGCTCCTGCTCCGAGAAGAGTACCTCCTCCAACTCGTCTACCGGTTCGGAAGTTGGCCGAGCAGCATCTTGAGGGATCTCGAGCGTTTCTAGGGAGAGGACAGGTCCGAGGGTGGAGGTCATATAACACTTGCGGGCCTGCTCCTGATTGCCTCTTACTTCTCCCACCCCGGCCCGAGTAGGGAATTTCATTTTGAGATGATAGGCGGAAGGGACGGCTTCAAGGGCGGCTAGGCCGGGCCGACCCAAAATAACGTTGTAAGCTGCTGGGACATCTACGACCATGAAATCCATCGACTCCGTGCGGGTAGTAGGGGTTTTACCGGCCGTGACATCGAGGGTGATTACCCCTTCAATCGTCACCGTCACCCCCGTGAACCCATGGAGCGTGTAGCCGGCGGGCTTGAGTCTGTCCCGGGAGAGCTTCAGGCCCTTAAAAGCATCGAGGAAGAGGATATTAACGGAGCTACCGTTATCTACTAAGATCCTTTCGACTTTGAAATTGGCCATGTGAAGACTGATGACGAGTGCGTCACAATGAGGGGTGCGGACACCCTCGAGATCTTCGTCAGAGAAGGTGACGGGCACTCCGAGGCCTTTGGGGGGAGGGGTGGCTTGAACCGAATTGACTTCTCTTATAAAGGCTTTCCGAGAGGAGTTCGAGGAGCCCCCCATTGGACCCCCATGGATGAGGTGAAGGACCCGCTCCTCCTCGAATTCGGGCGTCTCTTCTCGTTCCGGACGTTTGTTAGCCCCCCGAGGCTGGGGAGGAAGTTCGGCTCCGTCCCTTCTCACAAATTTCGCCAGCTGCCCTCTCTGAATAAGGGCTTCGATCTCATTTCTCAGAGCACGACAGTCGTTGGTGTCATGCCCATGGTCTCGATGATAGCGGCACCATTTCTCCTTATCTCTTCTTTTGGCAGGGGTGTTCATCTTTGGAGCTGGAGGCAAGACCCCTTCTTTTTCGACTTCCATGAAGATGGCAGAGATGTTTGTGGTGAGGGGAGTGAATTTTTCGAACCTAGGGGGAGGTCGGCGTTGGCCAGTGTTATCCTTCTGGAACTTCTTTGCCCCTACTTCTTCCGTTCCCTTCCTCTTAGACCCGGATGCAGCTCCTTCCCAGTTGGGCTGTTCCTCGGCCTCTTCAGCTCGGATGTACTTTTCAGTTCGGAGGAGGAGGTCAGAAAAGTCGTGTGGGGGTTTCTTGGCGAGGGAGGAGCGGAGATTGGAATTGAGGATATTGGATTGGAACGCCGCGGTGGCGACGGATTGGTCGAGGGATGCGATGGTTCTGGCTTCAGCTGTGAACCTCTTTACGTAGTCCCTCAATTTCTCCCCCTTCTGTTGACGGAGGTGCAATAGTGAGATGCTGGTCTTCTCGGCCCTTCGGCTGCTGACGAAATGGGTGATGAACAGTGTCTCGAACTGTTCGAAGGAGAATATTGACGCCGGGGCAAGGCGAGAGTACCATTCTCGAGCTGGGCCTTTGAGAGTTGCAGGGAATGTTTTGCAGAGGAGGGCATCGGAAGCTTGATGGAGGAGCATCAAAGTCTTGAAGCTTTCGATGTGGTCAACTGGATCGGTCTCCCCAGTGTAGTTCTCGAACTGTGGAGGTTTGAAACCGAACGGAACAGGAGCCTCTACTATGGTCCGGGAGAACGGGGGTCGGCTAGGACGTAGGGTCCTCCCCCTAAGCTCCTCTTCTCTGTTTATCTGTCCCAAGAGTTTTTCTACCTCGTTTAGACGGCGGTTCATGGTGTCATCTCTCCGACGGCGATCTGCTGGGCCACGGGACTCGTCTTCGTATGAGGGGGAGCGAGGGCTGCGGCGATAGTAACTTCGAGAACGGCGAGGACTTGGGGTGCGTCTGGAATTGGTAGGAGCGGGTCGAGGAGAAGGAGACCGTTGGCGAGGGCTCCGAACCGGAGGAGGGGATGGGACCCTCGGCTCATTGGGGTTCTGACGGAGGTTGAGGGCCTGTTGTACCATTGCTTGGAATTGCTGGAACTCGGCACGGGTGATGGGCGCCTCATTGTTCCGAGGTTGCTGTCGACCTGCTGGAGAGTGCCTCCTTCGGTAGTGGTCGGGGGAGTCCTTCCTCCCTCTTCGGACGGGGGACCTCCTGTGCTCTCGGTGTCGGGGGGATCGCTCTTGCTGGCGGGAGGCTTCCCCCCGAGCCCGTTTTTCATCCAGATGGCGACGAAGGTCATCATCTTCCGGGCGTTTGGGAGGGGCATTGTGGCGACCAGAGGCTCGGGGATGATGGGAGGCCATGGAGGCACTGGAGGCGTTGTGGATGGAGATGTTCTCTTGGTGAAGAGGCTGTTTCTGGGGGTTAGGCCCCTTTGGATCAGGAGGTGGAGGGTTCCGTTGGAGCGGCTCTTCCATGGTAGGAGGGAGTTGCCCTTGTTGCTGAGCGGGATCAGGATGGACTTCTTGCTGGTCTGGGTTGGGTGCTCGGTTGGAGCCCCTAGATCTAACTTTGCGAGGCGGCATGGCAGGAGAGAACCTGTTCACCGGGAAGAGGAGAGGTCCCTATTCGTTAGTTTCCCACAGACGGCGCCAATCAGTTGCCGCTAAATTTGGTGTGGGGGCAAACAGATAGAACTTGTGGATTCTTGGGGAAACTGAATAGGAAAACCTGCGTACCTGTTCCGTCGGGCCTCGTTCGTCGTTCCTGCCGTGCACCTGCGAAAAGTGCGAGACACCGGGGTTGTTCCCGGCGACGCACCCTCCGACGCTCAAGTCAGTAATCTAGCAGACTATGAAAGAGCGTAAAAAACTGGTGAAAGATTGATTACCTTGCAATGGAGATGGATGGGGGGTATTTATAGGCGTCTTAGGGACTGGATTAGGAATGTAATCCCCGTGATTAGATAAGTAATATTCCTTGTAATCAGATAAGGAAAGTAATCTGATAAGGTATATTCCCTCTAATCAGTTAAGAAATTTAATCCCTGGCTCCCAGTGGTAGGAGGGATGTGAATCAAGGCCGTTGGTTAAGGTTAATCAGGGACCTTGATTTCATCCTGACGGAATGGGTGCGCAACGGGTAAAAACCCGCGCCCACTTTGAGGTGGATCCATTCGTGGGTTATTGGGTTTTTGAGGTGAAGACCCGACACCCGGTTTGGACCCTTTGGTTGGTGAACTTACCGTTTTATCCCTGTGCTTCAAGATTCGCGTTCCGTTTGGACGATTCCGATTTAACCCCATTTTTAGCCATATCAAGCATCTTTTTCGGTGTGAGGGGCATTTACAATAGGTGGCTCAGGAATATGTTGCTCTAAAACATACAACTTTTTCTCATACCTAAGGACTGTCTACAGATTCCTGTACCAATTAAAAAAAATTTCCCAAACAGTTTGTCCTTCTCAATGACAGATCGCAATGATAGGTTATTTGATGTGTTTGATGCCATGATAATCTATCAACAGAAATATGCAAAGTAAATATCATTTCATTGAAATATTTAACAGAAATATGCATAGTAAGAAATAATTAACCATCAACAGAATAATGTCAATTATGTATCATGATATTGAAATATTTAATAAGGTCTTTTATTAAATATACCTCATACTATTTTTATTCAAATCAACGATCCTCATCATTGACTCGAAAAATCTCATCGTAAGGTTTTCTAGTAGGCCAAGATCCATATTCAACATAGTTTTGAGTCAGCTTTGGCTGATCACCTAAAATTCTGTTATTTAGGTAAGAACGCTTCTCAATTACATCATAAGCAACTCTTGGATAGTTGGGTGAATAACACTTATTCTAATTTATCGCATAGACTAAAGCCCAACTATATGCCTCTAAACCTTCAATCCTATTGAAATAACCTAGTTAAGTCAGACTCAATGGTTGCCAGTTGAATATTTCTTTTATCCCATCACGTCTCACCAGGATGGATAAAGGCACCACTACAACATATAGGGCTTTCTACAGCGGACTTATTATAGCATTTAAATGTTAATGCTATTGAAAGTGATCAATAATAGCATTTTTGAAGAAAATGCTGTCTTTGATTAATTTTGAAATTTACCCTTAGTTATGACAGCGTTTTCAAAACGCTATATTATTTACAACATTTTAGAAACGCTATTATATCTATAATTAAACAAAATAGATATGGGCAAAAAAAAAAAATCTAAGTAAAAAATCTAAATCTATCAAACTACTCTCCCGTTTCGAAAACGTCCCCTTCACGAAATTTATCCCTAATATTCATCCGCTACTCCCGAATCCCCTGATTTCTATTCCTTCGCGCCTCCATAATTCCCGACCCGCTGAAATCTAACCCTAATTTCAATTCACCGCGCCTCCCAAATCCTCAGATTTTTAATCCTTAGCGCCCTATCCTCCTCCCCGTTGCCCTCCCGAATCGCCCTATCCTCCTCCCCGTTGCCCTACCCGCCTCGCCCAACGCCCTATCCTCCTCCCCGCCCTCCGAAGCCAGACACGCCGTCGCCGAACACCATCTTCTCCTCCCCGCCCCCGAAGTCCCACCACGTCGTCACAGTACCGGGTCACCCCCTTCTCCTCCCCGCTATCTCCCACGTTAGTCGATTCCAGGTAATTTTGTTTATACTTTATACTTGCTGTGAGTTTAGATTTACTGTGGTTTTGGGTTCTGATCTCAGAGTTTGAGTTGTGATTTGATGAAGTTGGTGAGATTTTAGAGTTTGGAATTTAGATCTGCGATCGGGTAGCTTCTTATTAAGTTGATAATTGTTTCTTCAAGCTTTTCTCTTTTGTTTAACATCATTCGTGCAAGTAAGATGCTTCCTGATTCTTGATGGTGATGAGATGATCCTGATTTGATAGATATTTCTTGTAATGCGCATATCTCACATAAATTAAATTAAATTAGTGGGCGTCATTAGACATCAAGGAGCATATAATGGCTTAATTACTTATTATTATTATTATTGTTATTATTATTATTATTATTATTATTATTATTATTATTATTACGTTATGTATTTGTTCTTCATATATTTATGGTATATAGGTCTTTTTACTGTTGATGTTCAATGTGTGTTTGTATATCTCTGTGACATTGGAGAATGTATATCGTTTGACCATTGATTTAGTTATTTTTGTACAAATCTATCTGAAATTTTTGTTATACCAAAAGAGCTATTGACATTGTCCTGATCAGGGGTTTCGGCTAGTGTAAAAACACGACATTGAAAATCCACTACATTAATGTCCTCTTACTTCCTTCTGATTAATCTGTTAAGTAATGTAGAGACTTAAGGTGAGGCTCAAGGACCATGACTATAATTGTAAAGGTCAACTGTTTATAAACATACAAAACTTACTGCAGAAAGAAAATCCAATTTTCCATATATATATTTACTCAAGTGATGTTTCTTAAATACAATTGGATAAACAATAAATGGAGAACATTACATGGAAACGGACAAATAATTGAATTATTGCATGCTTCCTGCTATCAGAAAGTCATTACATAAAATATAAAATAATTGTGAAGCAAAGTGACATTAAAACATTCAAACTTTGTACTCAGTTCTACCCTCAGGGTGATTAGGTAAATGGTCACTTTCTCAAACAACCAAAATCATTAAAATTCAGAGGTAAATATACCCAATTAGAACAGCCATGAAAATGAAAATAACCACCAAATTACACAACCATAGGTAAAAGACATAATACATCAGAACTGCAATTTTGCTTATATATTGGCAAAGAAAAGAAGTAGGATACTTCTATTGGCTCAGGTGAAGTGCCACAACCACCAAGTCAGGTCAACCGTAAATCAGCATGTACTTGACAGCCTCACCACCAACCATATATATAGTGTTTTAACAAAGAGTCCCCCATTACTGTATGCAATCTATACATAATACAATGTATATATATGTATGGTCATGGCCGCTGTCAGAACATGTCAAGGCATATTTGTGATTGAAATTGGGTACTAAACCAACATAGCCGTGGACGAAAATAAGTAATAAATCACAAAACATAAAAGTACCTGAAGAATTGAACAATTAAAGTTTAGTTGCATTACCTTCATACGACATATTTTCATTTTAGTATATAACTAATGTTAGATGTCCGAAGGTTCTCAAGGGGAGTAATTTAGAAAGTGTATGTCAAGAAATTTTTAAATGGATCAAGACATTAAGTAGCTTGTTGATGTACTTGATAGTAGACGCATTCTGTATTTCTATTGGCTGTTTTTATACTAACTGTTATTCATCAATATTTCTCCATTCATACAAACAAGTTCTCATCTGCACATTTTAGGGATATTCATGATTTTGTGTTTGCTTTACTCTATACTGATTTTAATTTTCTTTTTTGACCCATGTGATAGAAGAAACGAATGGAGATTTAATTCATTTCTTCAATTGTCCTTGTTTGAATATTTGTGAGCCCCATTGGTTTCTCTCGCAACCACATTTGGGATTTTTTGCTCAAACCCCCTATTTGAAAATGTTGTGAACCATAGAAATTTCAGAAATTCTATTAATTAATAATAAGCAAATGAAATGCTTATTATGTTGTACAGAACATATTATTGAGTTGTATCATTACTGGGTCTAATTGATGCCAATATAATCAGCCCTTTACTAATAAACCATAGTTATCACATTGACAAAGTTATCACTTATCACTATTTCTATATGATATGAACACATTGACAAAGTTATCACTTATCACTGTAGATATTGCGTATGGTTTCACAACATTCATAATAGTAACACATGCAATCTGATTGTTCCACATCGAACAGAGCATGTGCATGTGCATAGGATTGTTCTGTCTCCCTTATCATAATAATCAAGAGAGTTTTTTCCTTTAGCAACATAAGAATTTGCTATCATCCAAGGCGTTGTTTATGAAACAATGAATTTTGTCTAATGTTTCCATAAACATATTGGGAGGAGAGAAGTGTTCGTAGTGCTAGAAGATAAAAGTGGTCAAAGATTTTGGTGGATGAACAAGCTCCAATACATTGTTGAAGATGTATTGAAGAAGAATTGAATCTAGACACCTCTAACTTTACGAACTGGCTAACATGATAATATTTTACTAAATATATAGTAGTCACCTAGTTCAAAAAGTGCTAAAAATATGTACTAGAATTCTGCAAATAGTTTGCTAATCATAGCTATCTATATGGGTTCTTTAAAAAAAAATCTTTGTAATGTTCCATTTTATTTGTTTCCAAAAGTTGTTGAGCCGAACCAGAACAATCTGTAGTCGTGCGCTGGAAATCTATGCTTTCTTGATCTTGTTCTCTGTGTGCTTGTTCATTTAGATGTAACTGCTAAAAGAAGATTAATAGACCACTTCAGCAAAAAATATAGTTTGATGAGTGTTGCAAATTTGAAGTCTGTACAACATAATTTTCATTTGGTTAAAAGAAAGAAAGTTATTATAAGAAATGGTAAGCCTTATTAAATTTCTGTTTTCTATAATTATTTGGAAGGTTTTTATCTTCTAAGAAGGAAATTGGTTTATTTTTGGGTCAGTTCTTCACTCTACTAATATTTTTTTGCCATATAAATTAATAATAAGCAAATGAAATGCTTATTATTGAGTTGTATCATTACTGGGTCTAATTGATGCCAATATAATCAGCCCTTTACTGCTGAGTTCTGTATCAATAAGTTAGCAGGATGGGCCATCTCATATGTTACATTCTGTGGCAATCCTGATCAAATTAAGTATGTTCAAAAGTTTGACCATATTGCATGACAATGTTCAAAAGTGAATGGCCATGACATATTTAAAAAACTTATTTTTAAAATCATATCAATTAAAGTTTGATCCACGTTGTTGATGTGTGTATTGATTGTGTTATCTTGTTAATTTCTCATCGGTTGTCATCTCTTCAAGGTCAGAGGAGCTGGTGTGTCATCACAATGAATAAAGATTGGGTTCATCTTAACAAGTAATGAAATCTTACCCAAATTAATATTTTAATATATAATAGATATTAAGATATTACATGCTTTTATGACCACTATTTTATAATTTATAGAAATACAACAGCATATAAAGTGGCAGTTCATCAGTTTGTGGAAATTGCGAAGTCAACTGCTGAGGACCCAAACTGGATTATATGTCCATGCAGAGATTGCCAAAATTTCTGTCGTGGAAATGAGGATATGCTTTTACTTCATTTGCTCAAGCGTGGAATGGATATGACTTACACAAATTGGATTTGGCATGGGGAAGGATTGAATGCGAAGAGTTCTACTAAGGAATCTGTATTGCCAGATAGAATAATTGAAGATGCATATGTTGATAATGAGGGTATTCATGAATCTAATGGTAAAGAGGGAGAGGATGACTTAACAAATATGTTGAAGGATGCTAATATTCCTTTATATCCTGGTTGCACTAAATACAGTAGGCTATCAGCAACAATTATTCTATATAAGCATAAATCCATGTATGGTGTTTCTAACAAATGCTTTAATCATCTTTTGGAGATATTGCATGATATGTTACCTGATGAAAATACAATTCCAGAATCCGCACGAGCTGCACAGCAATTAATTAAGTCATTTAAACTTGATTGTGAAATCATACATGCATGCGTCAATGATTGTTGCCTATTTAGAGGTGAGTTCAAAGATGATGATGAATGTAGGAAGTGCCATGAGTCACGGTGGAAGAAGGATCGTCGAACTGAGAAGATTCTTAATGGAGTGCCAATTAAGATTTTGAGGTATTTTCCAATAATTCCAAGGTTTAGAAGAATGTTCCAAACATCAGAACTTGCTGAAAATTTACGGTGGCATCACAATCATAAAAGTGAAGATGATAAAATTAGGCACCCTGTTGACTCTTTGGCTTGGAAAACAATTGATAATAAATGGCCATCTTTTGCTGCCGAGCCGCGCAACCTTAGACTTGGTCTGGCTGCAGATGGGTTTAATCCCTTCCGTGGTCTTAGCTCCTCACATAGTTGTTGGCCTGTGATGCTGGTAATATATAATCTTCCACCAGGGTTATGCATGAGAAAGGAACATATTATGTTATCATTGTTGATTTCAGGACCACATCAACCAGGAAATGACATAGATATTTATTTACAACCACTGATAGATGACTTGCAGGTTTTATTTGATGTGGGTGTACAAACATATGATGCTTTCACCAAAACATTTTTCAACTTGAAAGCAATTTTAATGTGGACAATAAATGACTTTCCAGCTTATGGTAACCTGGCTGGATGTACTACAAAGGGAAAACTAGCATGCCCCATATGTGGTACTAATACTTGTTCTAAATGGTTGAAACACAGTAAAAAAAATGTTTACCTGAACCATAGGCGGTTTCTTGGACCAAAACATACATTACGGTTCAAAAGAAGTTGGTTTGATGGGAAACAAGAGCTTGAGGAGCCACCTAGATTAATGGTCGGATCAAGAATTTTGAATGAGATTAAAAATATTGAAAATGATTTTGGAAAGGGGTCAAAGAAAAATAAGAGAAAGTTGCAATCTGTACAGATTTGGAAGAAGAAGTCAATATTTTTTGACTTGCCTTACTGGGAGGTAATATATATAACCAACTTTATTTATCTTATTATCTAGTTTTTCATATTTTTTTGGCAATTAGTTAACATTACGTTTCTTATATATCTCAATTGTTTTCTTTTTGTTCAATTTCAGCATTTAGTACTGCATCATAATTTGGATGTAATGCACATTGAAAAGAATGTGTGTGATAGCATTATTAGTACTTTGCTGAATGTGAAGGGAAAGACAAAGGATGGGATAAATTCACGTATGGATTTGGAAGACATGGGAATTAGACATGGCTTGCATCCAAAACGGAAAAATGGAAAGAGAACTTATCTGCCACCTGCGCCACACACTCTTTCGAAAAAGGAACAACAACTGTTTTGTAAACGGTTATTTGACCTTAAGGTACCTGATGGTTATAGTTCAAATATTGGGAACTATATATCAGTGGACGACTGTAAAATTATTGGCCTCAAGTCTCATGATCATCATGTGTTAATGCAACAATTGTTGCCTGTTGCATTAAGAGGTCTTCTCCCAAAAGGGCCTAGAAATGCAATATTTCGATTATGTGCGTTTTTCAATGCATTATGTCAAAAGGTCATTGACCCGGAGGAAATGTTAAAACTGGAGGCAGATGTTGTTGAGACTTTGTGCATGTTTGAAAGATTTTTTGTTCCTGCTTTTTTCGATATTATGATTCATTTGACAATTCATTTGGGGCGAGAAGCCCGATTATGTGGCCCAGTTCAACAAAGATGGATGTATCCCTTTGAAAGGTAACAAATTGTTTTTTTTTGTAATTCTATTTGTACAATGTAGTTTTTATCATAAAATATTAATTTTATTTTCTATAGACAAATGAAAACATTCAAAGGATATGTTAGAAATTTGGCACGACCTGAAGGTTGTATAGAACAATGCTATTTATTAGATGAGTGCATGCAGTTTTTCAGTAAATGCATGAGTCAAGTGGCTGATATGGATAATCGTCCAAATAGAAATCAAGATTTCGAGAATGATGCGATACTTGAAGGTCGGCCAATTTCCAAAGGAACATCGATCACTTTGGATTATCAAAGGCTACAAAGTGCTCATCGATGTGTACTGTTTAATATGGCCGAGGTTGAGCCATATTTAGAGTAAGTGTAGTACGAAAAGTAATTTTCAATGATAATGTTTTTACATAAGAGCATGTAACCATTGTTAATTATTTTAGGATACACTTGAAGGAGTTGAAGCGTTTGGACAAACATCTGGTCAAAAATGATACTTTACTTCAAGATAGACATTCAGAAGAATTCTCAGACTGGTTAAAAGAAAAGGTCTAATTATATATATAATCCTTGAATTTTTGGCTTATTATATATTACTGCCTATAATTCTAATAGTGTATCATTGATTATGAACAGATTCACGGGCAGACTCATGGTATGCCCACTCATAACATATCCAGAACGTTAAGAGGACTTGCACAAGGTCCATCTGTGCATGCTCTCTCTTATTCTGGGTTTGTTGTGAATGACTATCGCTTTCACATAAAAGATGCATTCAAGTCAACTCAAAATAGTGGGGTTTCATATGAGGCAACAACTGTTAGCAGATCGAGCTCGAAGGATAAGCACCAAAAGATCAAACCAGTTGTTTATTATGGAGTGATCAAAGATATTATTTTACTGGACTATTTTACTTTTCAGATTCCTGTTTTATTTGGTCATTGGGCTAATCCGAAAACTGGTGTCAAAATTGATGAAGGTTTTACTATGGTTAACCTGCACCAAGGACAACAACAATTTAAAAATGACCCATTTATTCTAGCATCACAAGCAAAACAAGTGTTTTATTCTAAGGAAAGTGATTCATCTAATTGGTATGTTGTTCTAAAGGCGCCACCAAGAGGTATTAATGAGTTGGATTTGGATAATGAGAGTGTTTATTCAAGACCATTAGATGTATCCTTACTTGATAAGAATACTGATGATGAGGATAATGAGTATGTAAGAAAGAACTGTGAGGGTATCTATGTGTAATTTTTCATATTGTTTTGTTGCACAACTATTTATATTTTTTATCATAACTTCATAGTGAAACTTATTATAACTGATTCTGCCACAATTTCTATGATCACTCGTTTACTTCAATATTTTTATATTTTTGTTAGTGATAATTTGCATGTTGAAATTTCTAATTATGATGATGAATCTTTCTAACATGTTCATTTTTCCCTGTTTTTGGCTGTCTATTTAAGTGAGGTGTCTTTCTTTCAAACATGGCTCGAGAAGAGGTAAAAACTATTATCAACCATTTATCCACGTATACAATAACATATTTATTATGTATTATTCACAATCATGTTCTTGTTTGGATCATTTGTAGTGCTCAAAACAAGGAGGTAAAAGGAAAATGAGGGATGAGGAAAAGAAAATGAGAAAGGAGAAGGGAAAGAAAAAGAGAAGGGAAAATGATAAGGAAAGGGAAAAAGAAAAGGGAAGAATAAAACTGAAAGAGAAGGCATCAAATGATGTGATCCGTATATCAGAACATGTAGACTCTAATGTCATTGGCGATGCGACTCTAAATGAATTGAGAGAAGAAACATCGAAACAAGCACAACAGTCAGAAGGCACGATCAGGACTCGCGGACACACAACTTGTAGTAATTTATCCGCTGTCAGCGGACAAAAGTTGGAAGTGACGTTAAATGATCTCGGTCAACCTGTTGGGGAAAACTCAAAAAAACTATCTTCTTTTGTAGGCGTTTTAGCACGTCAGATGGTGCCACTGAAATATGATGACTGGAGAAAGATATCTGATGAGACTAAAGAATTTTATTGGCAGGCAATAAAGGTAATATATTATATATATATATATATATATATATATATATATATATATATATATATAGATATATATATATATAGATTTGTTATATATATATATATATATCACAGATTCACGTTGATTGCTGCATTGATGTTCCTATTGCTCTTCATTTAAATAATCTTTTGATACTCCCTCCCCTGCTCCCTCCCCTCCTCCACATTTGGGTAGTCCTGTGCTAGAGAATTTCCATAGAAAGTATTTTTATAAGTCATATTTAAGCTTTCAACCTTGAGGAAGAGCTCCATTTTGTTCAATTCAGCAACTAAACTAGTAGCAACCTGCATTGTTCAATTCCTGGTACAAGTTTAGTTTAATTCGAAAAAGAGGATAAAAGAACCTATGATACAAACCATCTGAAATCAATAAAAACATATACTCACTTGATTCAAATATACACTACACACAATAAAAAAACACAAATTAAACCTACAGTTTCTAACATAAATTAACATACAGAATGTGTAGTCTTACACAATTCTATTAACAATATTCTTTTTGAATTACAGCATAATGTCCATCTCAGAATGAAGCAACCAAGTAATGCACTATGCATTGAAAGGTATTAAGATCATACAAGGAGTAAATATCAATTGATTACCTTCTCCCTTTCAAGACTTATTAGACGTGTTTGTGCTCATTCAACTTAATCCTTAAAAAGATTGACCTCAGCTTCCTTTGCAGCTCTCTCCTCTAAAATTATGAATAACGTATTATCAGATTGTTTTCGGAGAAGAGGACTTGTTTAGCAGTATTGGAAAAGCTAGAAAATCATCAAAGACTTACAACTGTTATACTATTGCCCAAGAAATGAATCTACTGAACTATAATCAACTTCAACAAATCAACCTGATTTTGCATGAAGTTCAAACATCTGGCTTTGTGCAAACTATAATCCTTGGCTTGTCGTAATTGATTCTGCAACAAATACTCCCTGCTCATTGAAGTGGGATCATACTAGCCTTCTTTGAAATGTTAATCCCAGTATCACTTCCAGTTAAGCTAACATGACAGGAGAGGTTTATAGGTCATTATCTTTATAACAAGCCTCAATAGTTTGATAATTTCTAAATTGATCATCATTATTTCAAGTGATACATACCTTATGCCGCTAGCACCAGGATACATATCGATTTCAGAACCTTTTCCTGTAATGCAACTAATAAGACCTTTTGAAAAACCTGTCAGGTGAAAGCAATGAACCATATGTAGTGCCGATACAGCTCCCTGCATAAAAAATGAACCTTTTGTTATTAATGCTTGACTGAGATAGTATTTTATTATTTGTTTACTTAACTTTGTTTAACAACACCTGAGTTGGTGGCTTGAGCACAAGGGCATTACCTGCTATTAGATCTCGACCTATTTTTTAGATAGCTAAGTTAACAGGATAGTTGAAGGGAGGGTTTGCTAAAATGACTCCAAGAGGAATCTGTAAGCAAATGCATTCCAATAATTGTTGACCTTAAATATGACTTATAAATAAATAAATTAATTGCTTCGAAAGTATTTTTATTGCATACAATTCTTTGTGCTTATTTAGTAAACTAACAGAGTAATCCACAATGCTTTATTAGTAAACTAACAGCAATGCTTCAAAAGGTTAACTTCATTTAATTATTTTTGCTTATTTTTATGATAATAATTTATATATACACATATTAATTCAGCAAAAGTTCACATTCAATGGACGTGATAGAGAAGCAAAAATTTACACCCTACAAGCGATGGGAAGATCTGCCAGGGCACGCAAAGCAAAATTGGGGGCAACCTTAAACAAGAAACCGATTTACAAAAGTCAAAGAGAGTGGGATGAATTTGTAAAATCAAGAAACAACCCAAAATTCAAGGTAAGAAACTATGTATACTATTCTGTTTAACTTGCTATATCTTATCTTTTATATAAAATTAATTATATTAGAGTACAATTTGTCTTGTAGGCAAAAAGTGAAAAGTTCAAGGAAATGAGAAGTAAACAAACTATCCCTTACCATGGTAGTCGAAAAGGATTTGCTCGGATACAATCTGAAATAGTAGTGAGTTAGTTATAAATTTTTTTCATTATATTTATTAAATGTGTTGTTTATAATTTTGATGTTTGTGTTGATTGTATCTGTTTGCTATATAGAAAGAAGAGGGTTCCATTTGTCAAGATAAAGTTCGGCTTCATTGTTGGTATCGAGCATATACAAAAAAGAACGGTGAAGCAGGAAAGCCAGATGATGTTGATCTTATAGTATGGTTCTAAAATTGTTTTATCACATAGTTTACTATTAGTTAAATACAGATTCTTATTGTTCAATCATATGTTCATATTAATTTTGAGTTTTTTTATTTTCAGAAAAAGGTGAAAGAAGAACTAGCTTCTTCGCCACCCGAGACATCCCACGTAGGCCCGGGTTATGAAGGTGACGCATATTCAAGGGTATTTAACAAGGCCTGAACGACAAGGCCGTTTATCCTCGATGGGAGCTGGAGCAAACCAATCTAAATTAAGTGCCTCGATTGCAACCTCTGCCGAAGTAGTTGAGCTCAGAGGAAAGGTGGATTCACTTGCTGAAACAGTGAAGGAGTTGACAGCTCTACTTAAAAAGCAAACAAAGTGTAAAAACTCTTCTTACTCAAAACATAAGAAACATAAGAAAAATAAGAAGGTAAGAATATTGATTTTCATTTGAATGTTGATTAGATTAAACATAATAGATTTATAATTCAGTTTGTTATTTTACAGAGTATGGTTCAACAAGAAGAGGATAGTGAGGATGATCTGGAGGAGGAAGATAGTGATGACGATATGGAGGAAGAAGATAGTGATGCTCAAGATGAAGAGGATAGTGAAGATGATGAAGAAGATCATAGCGATAGTGATGATAATGTGGATTTTGATGGTGAAAACGATAATGACGATGATAGTGACGAGGAGGATGAGGATGAGGATAAGCGCTCAAAATTGTGTAACAATGATCCATTATCAACTACTAATGCAACTGATACTCCACAGGTAACCCAGTACAGCTTTAGTACTTTTAATATATATATATATATATATATATATATATATATATATATATAACACTTGAAATAACTTTTTTTTTATATGTTTTCATGTTAGTCACTCAATGGCAGCAGTAATCGTAGAAGTAGAAAGTGTGAATTGTTAAACTGGGAGGCACCGAGTGAAGTGGTTGCTATTGGGCGATGGGTGACAAATGACCCTGAGGTGGTAGTGCACTGTGTACCCCTTGGGCAAAATGCTTCCAAAGTTTGGGTGGATGAAGTAAGACAACCTTCAGCACCGTTGTTTAGGCGAGGTGGTGGTGTAGATACTCTAGATGAGGTTTTGGGACTTGCAATTGCATGGCCGACCGATCACATCAAGATGTTGGATGCTAACTAGGTACATTACTTCTAAAAAGATTAATTGGATTTGAATATTTATGGATTTATTTATTGCAAAGAACAGAACTCATCAAGAGCATCCATCTTCACTGCTTCCATTACGATTCTGTAAATTGAATTAAATTGTTCATTTCAAATAAAAAGGATAAAGTCACTCAATTTGGTGCATTCTGTGCACTTCACTCAAAATGCATCAATATCTGGATAAAGTCACTTCAATTTGGTGCATTAGAGATTTGACCACTCTTATTTGTGACGAGAAATGATCAGGAAGATCTAATCTGCATCAATATCTGAAACATATGTATCATCACTTTTAGGTTTTGTCATTAAGATTTGTGTCGTACTATATTGCATATAGTGAAACCTTTTTGTTCATTTCCTTCTTGTTAGTAATTCTATCTTTATTATTATCATGAACAATTGGAGCTGGTGGTGACTGGGAACCAGTTGTTGTTGGACCTTCAGGAGACTAGAACCTATATCTCCCATCATCTCAGCCAAGATCTCTTCTCAGCACCCTTGCCGAGACTAGAACCTATATCTCCCAATAATTTACAGCCCGATAATTTGTTATTTCGGCTTCTTTCATTCTTTAGGTTAGAGCTTGCAATATACACCAGGTTCTTTTCCTTTGAATGAACGCAAAATTCAAGTAGTCATATTGCATTTATCTCTTATACTTCTGTTAAATTCTACGAACATCTTTTGTGCTTGATTCATGTTTTTATTGGCAGTACACAATATTTTATATGATAGGTGACATCTTGAACAACTAATGCCTTCACCATTGAGCTACGGTTTTTCTCAAATAAGTAATTACATGTAAAGCTAACTAAAGATTTATTTAAATTAAGTTCCAGCGTGCCAGTCACTATGCTGATGTTCTATATCTAACAACGAAAGATACAGATTAGATATCCCGAGGTCAATTCCCTACAGGATCACAGCTTAGACAAGAGTACATGACACTTTAAGTTGTAATTAAACAAGAGTACAAGACTCATTAAAAATTGTAATAATTGGATATTTCAGTTAGAAGAAGAGGAGGAATCAAACTATAAGAGTAAGATATGTAATCTGAACCTGAATGAGATTCCATACACATCGCCATGCAGCTCGAGAAAACACTGGTGCCATTCCCTCAACCCATCTAGTAATAGGAAAAAAAGACATGGTTAAGTACATAATGTATTGCATCATGCTAATTGAAGAAGACTGACAATAGCTATTTAAAATGTCCTAAGATGAATGCCATCATATCAGTTCATGGTACGATAAATTTGTTTATGAAACAAACAAGAAATACAATCTGTCATTTATGATATTTATTTAATGCTTCAACGAATTAAAATCATTTGAACAAATAGGAAACACATACCCAGTGCATGGAGGTCCTCTGCTTTCATCGGAGCAGTTTAAACTTCCACGATAATCATATACTCGCCTAATTAAAAAATTATATAAGGATGAAAACCTCTAAGAATTTCCAGATAGAGCAAAATACTTTATGGTCAGCATATTTACCTGTGAACCTTTGTCTTTCTATCTCGAACAGTAATACGGTGATGGATTTCAGTTGATAGTTCAGGATCTAAAGCGGGCTGCGAAATCTCCAATCCTTCAGAAAACTTTAGCTGCATATATCTAGACACCCACCAATTGAGAAATTATAAAATACAATTCAAAATGACAAGATTATTTGCAGTCATTGGCATGAAGCACGGAAACAGATATTAGATGGTGTAGGCCGCAATACATTACTTTTCAAGGAAATAGCATAGAAGTTATGGGTGCATGCAATAGATTATAATCATTTAGTTAAATGAGAAAATTTTGTGTTCTCAATGCTAGAAATATGAAAATTTTGGGAATGTGTTCTGTATTCTAGAAAAATCGTAAACACCATTTTGAAAGTACACAAGTGCCAAGTACACTGATGCATAATAATACATCTAAACATATTCCAAAAAAAATTATGACATATAGTGAAACCTTTTTGTTCATTTCCTTCTTGTTAGTAATTCTATCTTTATTATTATCATGAACAGTTGGAGCTGGTGGTGACTGGGAACCAGTTGTTGTTGGACCTTCAGGAGTTCCTGAAGTTGTTGCCGCAGATGCTGCTGGTTGGGAGTTCCTGAAGTTGTTGCTACAGAAGATACTACCGGTTAGGATGCTGCTGCAGAAGCACCTGCTCCCACCGGCTGGAGTTGATCAAACCCCGCAATGGAATTAACCGATGCTGAGTCATTTTCCAGTTCTCACTAGTGTGCTGAGTCATTTTCTTATTTGCTTCTAAACCTATTATATGTAATCTGACTGGCCAGGGGCAGTGGTTATTATAGGTCATTTACTATTAGAATACTGCAACGAGCGTTTTTTTGGATGAAAGCAATGTAGAAACTAGATTTCATTTTGATGACATGTTTATTTCCGAGTATATTCGTATTGTGATGATGAGCAAGCGGATGGGCTAAGTAATATTTGAATTGTGATGATGTTCTTTGTAAATTGCGCATTTACACAGTTCTCATTATTAGGTTGATGCAAGTTCGGAAATACTTAGATATGGATTGCCAATTGGTAATAGAACCACAACCTTGCTACTGGGAAGACTTTTTGGTGTCCATGCTGTTGAGTTTGCACATTTGTGTTGATTGCTTCATTTGTTTTATAGCAGAAGTTTGTGACTTGTGAGTATAAGTGGATTTTTTAGGGAGAATGATCTGCTTTCATTTCTGATTTAAAATGCTATAGATTATATAGCATTTTACGAAACGCTATAGAAACTATAGCGTTTCCAAAACGCTATAGAATCAACAGCGTTAGCGTTTCGGCAAAACGCTGTAGATTCTATAGCGTTTCAGAAACGCTATAGAATCGACAGCGTTTTGCCGAAACGCTGTAGATTCTATAGCGTTTCCGAAACGCTATAGAAACGACAGCGTTTTGCCGAAACGCTGTAGATTCTATAGCGTTTCCGAAACGCTATAGAATCGACAGCGTTTTGCCGAAACGCTATAAATTCTATAGCGTTTCCGAAACGCTATAGAATCTATAGCGTTTCGGCAAAACGCTGTAGATCTATTATAGCGGGCCTTTCGATAGCGTTTGTAAAACGCTATCGTAGGTCTACTATAGCATTTTATGAATGCTATCAAATGTCATATTTGTTGTAGTGCACCCTACTTTGGTAAGCCTACACTTAATCGATCATAGCCTAGATAAGTGCCACGCATTGGAAAGCATATTATAATGACTTAATATTTACTTTGAGGGATTTTGTTATTTTATTAATTTATCTCACCAGCTATTATCTATTAGCATGCAACCAAAAAAATGCATCTCATAAAAATAATAAAATATAAGTGACATGGTTGTGGCCTCTAACACATTTATACTCCCAAGCCAATGAGAGTATCAATAATCAAACATAGGGATTGCAGCATCTTGTCTAAGCAGCTTCCGAGTCAAGTCCTTGTATGCTTGCCAATTCCTTGCATCCACAGTGGGATTACATTTACATATAAAGAAAGAATATACAATTGGAGTGTAGAGAGAAATGATTACATTCAGAATGTAAAAAGAAAGGCACGACACGTAGGTTGTATTTAAATTACAATTAGAATGTAGAGAGTGGCACGACACGTAGGACGTATTAAAATACCAAAATATAAACCATACATCAAAAACATAAACCATGCATCACAGAACTAAAACATACATCATAGAACTAAGGCTACAATCATGCACCATGCATCATATAACATAATAAACAAAGAATCTGTTGTTATGATTTTATTTAGTTTATTTAAAAAGGATGGGTTTTTGGGGAATCAATATTGTTACCCTACGCAGAATTAAAACGGGGGTCAAAGGGAGGCCACCCCTTGCGAGGTGCGGGGGAACGCCCCGGACCAAAAAATGCCTCATCATCCCTTGCCACCGCCAGAGCATGAACTTTTCATTTTTTTAAGAAACACTAACGCCACTGCAAACGACGCAGGTACATGAACTCTTCATGCATTAAGAAACCCTAACGCCAGCACAAATAACATTTTGCTGCTCCAGGGTTTTTACTAGTTCCAAACCAAGGGCTACCCTGGTGTGGCATCTGTGCTAACAACCAACACATAAACGAATCCTTATACTGCAACTATTGCAAAATTTATATCACATATGAATCTTTCTTCCAAAAGTGCAAACATATCAAGAACAATCACATATTATACATAACCAAATTATGGTTTCACAAGTGGCTCTGATACCACTGTAAGATTTCGAGGTCAATCAAAGATTACACAGCAAAAAAAAAGTCGTGTTTAGGAGTTATACCTTAAAGATGGATCTAGAGTCTCCAAAATATGTCAATCACAGTACTGCAAAGGTTGCGGTACCGCTACTATTTTTACATGAACGGATCAAATCAAGCTCTCCCTCACGCCGTGGTGCTAGCTGCAGGAAGGAGATGTTCCTCATGTTCTCTCTCACACACAATTTCTATGATGGCTAAGATTTTCTCGTGTGTCTTTTTCACAGAAATATATCCTATATATAGGTTTAGAAAATCAACCCTAAGAGGGTGGTGAGGCGGTTGCGCTCACAATCTGACCTGATTCAGATTCGTGTATGGCCCTTCTAACTTTAGTTGGCCCTTCTAACTTTAGTTGGCCCATTTAATCTAATTAATTACCCAACCATGTCAGGAGTCCAAATCTTACTAGGATATCCAATTAAATTCATCTCAGGAATTTAAATCTCAATTTCGATCCATACTATGTGTGTGACTATGTAGGTTTCCATTACATTGACAGTAATACTAAAATCCTATTCTAGTGTTACAAATAGTAAGCGGTACCAAGCAATACATCACTGCTACTCAAGTAATGGAAATGCCAGTGATTTGACATAACTTATCCGTGACCACTGTTACCATGTAGTCGAGTCCTTTTGTCCAGATATCTTAATTAACCACAAGGCATAGAGCGTGTCACCCTTGTATAGATCAATCTTTGGTTTTTTAATGTTCGAGTAGACATATTAAAACAAATGAGCTCAATATCTCATATTGACTCAATTGAGAACAACCATACATTTTGCAGTCTCACTCAATCAAGGGGCCTGTAGATATCCACATGTTATGTAGGAGGGACAAATCATATCTAAGTCACTCACATCCCTCCGCATGGTTTGTAGTATATCCAATAGTCGACTTTATAATCACCTTATTACAGGAAACGTTTGATGGCATTAAAATATATAATTTTTAATGAAGGGAACCATAGTGATTTCAAGTCAAAGGACTACATGCACCATGATCATTGTGAGAACCGCTTATGACACATAACGATCCATGCAACGTTCTCATGGTGGGTTATACATTATAACTCTAATATGTACCCATGTGAAGACTTGATATCTCATATCCTTGACCTGTAAGAATGGTCATCAATTTACGGACACATTAGTCTCTGTGTATTATTATTGTCCTAATTCACAATAATACTTGACTAGAGATATTTAAGAATAGTGTTCTGATTTCAATCAATAGGATTTCACAATCAAGTCATGCACTTGATATCCCATGACACTGAACTTACTATTCTAAGGACTTTATTATATTCATTTAATTCACAATAAATAAAATGTCTCAATAGAAATAAATGTCACGATGCATTGTAAACTAGTAATGTTAATTCCACACTGGCCTCTAAGGCATACACCAACACGGCCTCGTTCCAATTTGTAAAGTATTTGATGGCCACAATGAGGAATCTTCATCGTCCGGATGCCCTGGAAAAGGGGCAAACTAGATCTATCCCCCACAAGGCAAAAGGAGTCAGACTCGACATTGATTTGAACTCGGCCTGAGGAGTGTGCTTGATCGAGGAGAACCTTTGGCACAAGGCGCACTGACGAACGAGCTCTTGGGCTTCTTGTAATAGTGTTGGCCATTAGTATCTATGGTCGAGGATCTTACTGATGAGGGACCTAGCCCCCATGTGGCAGCTGCCTGCTCCCCTATGCATTTCCTTTAGGGCGTAATGAGCTTCTTCCGAAAATAGGAACCTATATTGGGTCTTCTTTCAATCATAATGTATGACCATTTGAACAATACCCCTTCCACGAGGGTGTACCTTTCTGCTCTCACCCAGACCTCCTTGGCTCGGCAGGTTCATCCAGAAGGACCCCTTTCTGAAGAAAGTCAACTATGGGGTCCATCTAATTCCCCGACTGTGTTTGAGGGCCGATGCATAGTGCTTTTACATTCTCCCTATCAATTCTCAGACTGACTAGGAGTTCCACAAGCATGGTGTAATCGAGTCCCTTGAAGGAGGATGACGCCAGTTTGACAAGGGTGTCTACTTAACTGTTCTCTTTGCGAGGAATAAGAGTGACCAAGGCTTCTTAGAAGTCTGCTATGAGCTCCTTAACGTGTGCCAGGTACTTGATCATACATGCATCTCGACCTTCATACTCTCCAGAAATCTGTTTTACCACCAATTGTGAATCATTGCAAATGCTTACCATTCCACCCCAGCTTTGCAAGCTAAGAGTAGCCTGGTGTTCAAAGCCTCGTACTTCGCCTCAATTTTTTAGGCTCAAAAGTTCAGGCGGAGAGAGTATTGGAGGAAGAATTCGTCTAAACCTTGCAATATCACTCTTGCCTCGCTTCCTTCTTCACCAGAGGACCCGTCATCATAAAGGCTATAGACGGATGAGTCCTCTTATACTTTGGATGGATCCGAAATGGTGTTTTCTGTAATGAATTTGGCCAACGCCTTGCCCATGATCACAATTCTCGGCTTGTACCCAATGTCATGTTGACTCAGCTCATTGACCACTTGGCCTGCCGTTCGGGGTTCTCCGTCTTGTGAAGGATCTTTTTTAGGGGTTGGTCGGTGAGGACTTAGATGGAGTGAGCCTGGAAATAAAGGTGGAGCTTTCTGGCCGCTATAATTACTGTGTATGCCATTTTTCAATCTTCGTGTATAGGAGCTTGGCATCATGGAGGACTTTGCTTACGTAGTAAATGGGTTTTTGAACCCTGTCTTCCTCCAGCACAAGGACGGCGTTGAGATCTAGCTCGGACGCTGCCATGCAGATGTAGAGGGACTCGTCTGGATCATGTTTGCTGAGTAGTGGGAGGTTGACTAGGTACTCCTTCGGTTTTGTGAAGGCTTGTCGCTAAGGTTCCTCCCATTTGAAGTTCTTAGGCCCCCGGAGTGCTTTAAACAAGAGGAGGCACTTCTCCCCGTACTTGGAGAGAAACCGCCCAATCACCACTAGGCGCCCCGTGAGCCTCTAGACCTCTTTCATGTTTGTTGGGGGCACTATGTCGAGGATTGCCTAAATCTTCTTGGGATTAGCTTCTATCCCCCTTTGGTTAACCATGAAGCCTGGCAATTTGCCCAAAGACACGCTGAAGGTTCACTTTGATAGATTCAGCCTCATGTTGTTCCTTCTTAGGACTCCGATGGCTTCTTCAAGATCTTTGATGTGGTCCTCTTTCCCAGGGCTCTTGACGAGCATGTCGTCAACATAGACCTCGATATTACAGCCTATTTGGTCCTTGAAGAGTTTTGTTTACTAGCCTCTGGTAAGTAGTCCTCGCATTCTTTAAGCCGAATGACATACCTTGTAGTAGTAGAGCCCATTGTCGGTGACGAACGAGGTGTTCAGAATTTCCAGGGAGAACATCCAGATCTGGTTATACCTGGAAAAGGCATCCATAAATCTGAGAAGTTCATGTCCCGACTTTGCATCTATGAGCGCGACAATGGTCACAAGCAGAAAATGATTATTCGAGCATGCGTTGTTGAGGTCTGTGAAGTCTATGTAGATCCTCCACTTGCCGCTTGCTTTTTTCACCATTACAACATTTGTCAGCCACTCCAAGTAGTGACTTCCTAGGTGAAACTGGCGGTGAGGAGTTTATCGACCTCCTCCTTCATAGCTTACTGCTTGTTAGTGGCAAACTGCTGACATTTCTGCTGCACAGGTCTCGCGCCTGAATTGACGTTTAGTTTGTGCATTATCAATTCCTCTTAAATGCCCGACATGTCTGAGGCCGTCCAAGAAAATATATCCCATTTCCAACTGGTGGAATTGATTATCTTTTCCTTAAGCTCGGGAGGCAGAGCCTTGCTTATTTGAAATTTCTTGGTCTCATCTTCCCCGGAGAAGGGGACCTCTTCAAGTTCATCAACTGTTTCGGACCCAATCTAGTTTCTATAGGAGGGGAGCTCCACTACATCCAGGGGGAGGATGGAGCCCCCCAGTGTGGTGATATAGAAAGCCCGAGCCGCCTCCTGACTACCATTGATGACTCCAACCCGACTGTGGCGATATAGTGTGGCGGGGAATGTTCTGCCGTGGGGTGCATCAGAGACGCTGTGAATCATCATGAGATAGCTTACTGCCTGTCAGTGGCAAACTTTCAGCATTTCTGCTTCACCGGTCTCACACCTGAATTGACGTTTAGTTTGTGCATTATCAATTCCTCCTAAATGCCGGGCATGTCTGAGGTCGTCCAGGCAAACATATCCCGTTTTCGTCTGGTGCAATTGATGATCTTTTCCTTAAGCTTAGGAGCCAGAGCCTTGCTTATTTGAAATTTCTTGGTCTCATCTTCCCTGGAGAAGGGGACCTCTTCAAGTTCATCAACTGTCTCGGAGTCAAACAAGCTTTTATAGGAGGGGATCTCAACTACATCGGGGGGGGGGGACTAATAAATCTGTTAATGTCCACATTTTGGAGCAATAATCTGAATGCAATTAGATAATTAAACTTTCTATCTTTGGTAATTTATTTTTCTTTTCCCTTTTCCATAGGAAATAGCCTAAAAGCAACTAAATGAAGCGGATTCAAGATTTACTCAAGACTAATCCATCACCGTAAGGATGATACACTGGAATGAAGAACCTTAATTTTGCACTTGTTAGAAGCTCCTGAGTATAGTTGACTGATTCCATAACGACAGTCGACTGAACAGAGTGGGTTGAGTTTCCGAAGCTTCGCAGAATAGTCGACTGACTCATAGTCAACAGTCGACTGCTCTGACTAGTTTGAGTTTCCAAAAGTTTGCGGAACAGTCGACTGATTCTTAGCCAATAGTCAACTGAACTGGCATTCAACGGGAATTAGAGATAAGCACAATTGAGATACACCCTCATCCAAATCCACAAAACAAATCAGATTGAGCTATCAAAAACCAGGAAATAAATATTGTATAACTGAAAATAACAACTTCCCAAAAATCAAGATATCTGGTCTGGTAGTTTATGAAGAGGATTTGACTCAATCCATATCCGGCAGTTGAGGAGATTGAAATCTGGAGCTTGAGATCTACAGAGGGGAAAAAAGAAGCTATAAAAAGAAGATCGATCGAAGGATCAGGGGGGATCATCGAAGAAGAGAGGAGATCGAGAGAACGTAAGGGCAAAGGAGGGATCAAGTACTGCAACTCGGCATTGAGGGAGAAGAGAACAAGTCGACTTCAGAAGGGATCAAGTCGACTTCAGGCTAATTGGTTTCAAGCTGATCATCATACAAATCAGTGTTTCTTCTTCTCTCTTTAATCTTTGTTCTTTGCTAAATTCATTAGAGTCATGTATTCAAAACTGTTAGTCAATAAAAGTTGGATTATGTGCAGCTAAATTCATTTTGGGCAGATTGAAACCTTAGTCATGTAATAAATCATCTTTTGCATTACTCTGATCACTTATTGATTAAACTTGGTAGTTCGTGATCAAATTTATAATATGCAGCCTTTGATGCTTGACATTCTTACTATTCAAGTGTTGTTAACTGAACGTAGTTGTTGATGAACAGTCGACTGACTCTTTATGATAGTCGACTGAACTGACGTTTTGGTTAACACAACCAAAGTTGAGTTATCAAGTTTGCTTATTAAAAATTGAATTTGTTACATGAGCAGATTTAGATGATCGAATCTAGTGCTCATGAGAAGTAACACAAGAACTCATTTGGGTTCTGGGGTTTAATCAACTTGGAGTATTTAGATTTGATACCAACTTCTAGAGCTTTGAGTGTTTGTTGATTTCCACAGTTTCTATGCTTTCTTCAAGTGCAACTTAGTAGATATCATGCTAAAACACTTAAGGAGATAAATGAATTAGAGTAGATACTTAGCCCAGGGAAATCTTTAATTTAAGAAGTAGATACCATGCTCTTAAATGAACAAACATGAGTGATCAGAGTAGTGTAGGAGTTGATCGAATATTCTTGGCTATAGGTGGAAATCGAGCCCAACTAATTTAATAGATATTTTTTGTGACTCAAATCTCATTTCCTTTCAGGCATACATTTAGAAATGAAACTTAATAAAGGCTTTCTGATTATTGATTAGTAAGTTAATTACTACAATCTCTGTGGGATCGGCCCTTGCTTTTCACTACGCTTCTGTAAACGATTTGTACACTTGCGAGGTTTTATATTTGTGTTGAGATTATCTATTCATTTAGATAACTGAGCAGCACACAAGTTTTTAGCGCCGTTGCCGGGGATTGTTTTGTATTTTAACTTGCAAATCAATTTCTTTTTATTAACTGAAAACTATGAATATTTTCTTTTAGGTACAGTCCAATTAAGGGGCTACAAGTTTTTGGCACACGGGAGACGATCACTTCATCCCAAGCTACTACCTATTGACCAAGAGATAGAGCACACTCTGCACAAACTAAGTCAGTCCAGTCGATTGTCTTTAGGGTGTAAGTCGACTGTACCGCAAAACATTCCAAAAGCAACAATGGGTGAGGAAGTACCAAATCGAGTAACAATGCAGGACAAATTCACTCCGAAGAATATTGAGCAACCTTCTTGCATAGCTTATCAACCGAATGTCACAGGGAATATGCACCTATCACCTCAGTTACTCAGCATGGTTCCCCACTTTAGTGGTAAACTAGACGAGGATCCTCATCTCCACTTGCAAGATTTATTTGATCTTTGCAGAACGCAAAGCATCCAAGGGCTTACTCCTGAACAAATTAGGTTAATTTTGTTTCCATTTTCATTAAAACTTAATGCTAAATTGTGGTATAATTCTTTGGAACCAGGATCAATTCAATCATGGGAGCAATTGGCAACAAAGTTCTTGAAGGAATTTTTCCCAGCTCAGAAAACCAAACAACTAAAAAGGGAAATTCAACTCTTCCAACAAAAAGAAGGCGATTTGTTCTTCGAGGCATGGAAGGACTTTAAGAACAAACTTCTCAAGTGTCCTACGCACAACATGCCTAAGGATGATCAGGTACAAGCATTCTATGAGGGTTTAAATGACACTAACAAAGCAATTGTAGATTCAGCTTGCAATGGAATCTTAATGAGGACGAGTGGTGAGGAGGCCATCGAGCTATTCGAAGAACTCAGCGAGAACTCACAACAATTCTCAACAAGGGGAAGGGGTTTTTCGAAAAAACAGGGAGTTTACGAAATTTCTACTAGTAATAACATGCAATTAGAAATGGTAACCATGAACAAAAAAATTAATATGCTTGTTAATGCAATTTCGACGCTAGGTGGCGTAAAAAACCAAGCAAAAGAAATTTGTGCAATTTGTTCTCACTCTGATCATACAACTGATGCATGTCCCATGTCTTCTTTCACAGATCAGGAGCACGCAAAATATGTAGGACAGGAAGTGTATCCACTCAAGAACAACCCCTTCTCGAACACGCACAACCCGGGGTGGAGAAACCATCCAAATTTCTCATGGAACAATAATCAAAACAATCAAGGCACTCAAATCGCACAAGGGCATGCGCGGAACTTCCAGATTGGGAATGGATTTGATCGGCCAGTTCAAGAACAGAAGAAGTTAGATTTCGAATCCACCGTTCTTCAATTACTCCAACAGCAACATCAAACAAGCAACCAACAAGGGCAGGCCATTCAAAAATTGGAGACCCAAATTGGTCAAATCGCTAAGGAGTTAAGCGAAAGAAAGGCAGGAGAACTCCCATCGCAAACCATACCAAATCCTAGAGGACAAGAACAGCTCAAATCGGTGACAACCCTAAGAAGTGGTAAGATAATCGACAGCAAAATTGGAACAAACACGGACGAATCGGACACACAACCAGCAAAATCTTTGGGTTCCAACAAGGTAAGTGACAAAGAAAGGGTAGTATTGCCACCATTCCCTCAAAGGTTAGTCATGCAAAAGAAAGAACAACATTTACTTGATATCTTTGAAACTTTCGGGAAGGTAGAAATCAATATTCCCCTACTTGATGCTATTAAACAAATTCCTTCTTATGACAAAATTTTGAAAGAATGTTGTACTCACAAGAGAACGTTTCAGGTTCGGGAGAATGTGGCTCTAACAGAGGAAGTGAGTGCGGTATTGTTGAGGAAATTACCTCCTAAGTTGAAGGATCCAAGTAGTTTTACCATTCCATGCAGGGTTGGTGAGCATTTCTTTGAAAAGGCACTGTTAGACTTAGGGGCAAGCATCAATCTTCTTCCATACTCTATTTACAAAGAACTAGGATTGGGGGAACTTAGACCAACATCAATCACCTTGCAATTGGCTGATCACAGCATCAAGAGATCTAGAGGTATTTTGGAAGATGTCTTGGTTCAGGTAAATGATTTCATTTTGCCAGCAGATTTTGTTGTCTTAGATATGGAAGACTCTTCAATGCCATCTTCTTTACCGATCATCTTAGGTAGACCCTTTATGAGTACTGCTGATATAAAAATTTGTGTTAAAAAGGGCACTATAAGTATGAAAATAAATGGTGAAAAGATTGAGTTTAAAATGTTTGATGCACTAAAATTACCACACGATGATCATGAATGTTATAATATTGATGTGGTTCAGAAGATTGTTGACCAAACATTTTAGGTACATAGCGTCGATCCACTATAGGCCGCAATTACACACTCTCTAACACTATCTCGAGTTGAACAGGCATTTGATAATACTGATTGGAGGATTACAGAGACAGTACACTACCTTGAAAATCAAAAATCATGTTCAGGTAAGTTTGCACCTGTGTTTGAAAATCTTGTGTCTGATAACACTTTTGTTTATTCTGTTACCAGGACACTAGACGTGGAGCTAAAGCTGCTATCTGAACACTTGAAGTATGCATACTTGGGTAAAAACCAGACATTACCTATGATAGTTGCTGCAAACTTGAGTATGCAGGAAGAAGAGAAGCTGTTGAGAGTATTGCGAGAACACAAGGGTGCATTAGGGTGGACCATTGTAGATCTCAAGAGAATAAGTCCATCCAAGTGCATGCATAAAATACTTCTTGAAGACAATGCAAAACCTAGCAGGGAAGCACAAAGAAGGCTTAATCCACACATGAAGGAAGTGGTGAGAACTGAGGTCCTTGAGCTACTAGATGTTGGCATCATCTACCCTATTTCAGATAGAAAATGGGTGAGTCCTATACATGTAGTGCCTAAGAAAAGTGGAGTCACAGTGGTGAAGAATGATGAGAATGAGCTTATCCCTACAAGGATGACCACAGGTTGGAGGGTATGCATTGACTACAGGAAGCTGAATAACGAAACCAGGAAAGATCACTTCCCTCTTCCTTTTATTGATCAAATGTTAGAAAGATTAGCAGGATATAGTCATTATTGTTTTTTAGATGGTTATAATGGCTATAATCAAATTGCTATTTCTCCAGAAGATCAAGAAAAAACCACTTTTACATACCCTTTTGGTACTTTTGCATACAGGAGGGTGCCTTTTGGATTGTGCAACGTACCAGCTACATTTCAAAGATGCATGATGAGTATATTTTCAGACATGGTGGAGAGGTTCATCGAGGTATTTATGGATGATTTCAGTGTTTTTTGGATCTTGTTTTGATTAATGCCTTAACCATTTGCATCTTGTGCTAAAGAGATGTGAAGAATGCAATTTAGTGCTGAATTGGGAAAAGTACCATTTTATGGTACAACAAGGCATTGTCTTAGGTCATGTGGTGTCCAAAAAAGGCATCGAGGTTGACAAGGCAAAAACTGACATCATATCGAAGCTACCCCCTCCTACTACCGTTAAGGGTGTAAGGAGTTTTCTTAGACATGCAGGGTTCTGTAGAAGATTTATAAAAGATTTTTTCAAAATCTCCAGACCCCTTTGTGGATTGTTAGCTAAAGATGTTGAGTTTGCATGGACAGAAGAGTGCACGAATGCTTTCGTTACATTGAAAAATCTTCTCTTTTCCGCACCCATCATCATGGCACCAGATTGGACCCGCCCTTTCGAGCTTATTTGTGATGCAAGTGATTATGCTTTGGGAGCTGTTTTAGGTCAGAGAATAAATAAGGTACCCCATGCTATTTACTATGCTTCTCGAACTTTAAATGATGCACAGCTTAATTATTCTACAACTAAAAAAGAAATGTTAGCTGTCATTTTTGCTGTAGAGAAGTTTAGATCATATTTGATTGGATCTAAAGTAATTGTTTTCACTGACCATGCTGCTTTGAGATATTTGTTTGCAAAAAAGGATGCTAAGCCTAGGTTGATCAGTTGGGTGCTTTTGCTTCAAGAGTTTGATCTTGAAATTAGAGACAAGAAGGGGAGTGACAATGTTGTTGCAGATCACTTGTCCAGGTTACTGCATGGTGAAGAGAGAAATGTGCCCCCACTGAATGAGAACTTTCCAGATGAACACTTATTTGAAATAAATATACAACTTCTATGGTATGCAGATATTGTCAATTATCTCACTGCTCATGTTTTTCCTCCAGGTATGACGAGTCAAGAAGGGAAGCGGATGGTGGCCATGTGTAAACACTATTATTAGGATGATCCTTACTTGTTCAAATTTTGCCCTGATCAAATTGTAAGAAGATGTGTGTCAGAAGAAGAGCAAATGAGTATTCTGCAACATTGCCACCAATATGCATGTGGAGGACACTTTGGGACAAAAAGGACAGCACTTAAGGTATTACAATCTGGTTTTTATTGGCCTAATGTATTCAAAGATGCTTTTTCTTTTTGCAAGACTTGTGATAGATGCCAAAGGGTAGGCAACATCTCTTCCAGAAATCAAATGCCACTGAAAAACATTCAAGTAATTGAGCTTTTTGATGTATGGGGAATCGACTTCATGGGTCTTTTTCCTAACTCACTTGGTTATTTATATATTCTTGTGGGTGTGGATTATGTGTCTAAATGGGTCGAGGCTGTCCCCTCAAAAACTAATGATCACAAAGTTGTTGTCAAGTTTTTACAGGATAACATCTTCACCAGGTTCTGTACACCAAGGGCAATAATTAGTGATGGAAGTAGCCACTTCAATAATTTTCCATTTGCTTCTTTGATGAAGAAGTATGGGATTACACATAAAGTGGGTACTCCATACCATCCTCAAACCAGTGGGCAAGTGGAGATTAGCAACAGAGAAATCAAAAGCATTTTGGAAAAGACCGTAAATACAAGCAGAAGGGATTGGTCGCTACGCTTGAATGATGCATTGTGGGCATATAGAACTGCATACAAGACGCCCATTGGCATGTCACCATATCGTCTGGTCTTTGGAAAAGCATGTCATCTTCTGGTGGAATTGGAACACAAAGCTTATTGGGCTATTAAAAAGTTCAATTTTGATATGAAACAAGCAGGTGACAAAAGAAGATTGCAGCTAAATGAGCTTGAAGAATTGAGGCATGATGCATATGAGAATGCAAAGTTGTACAAAGAACGGACCAAGATATACCATGATAAACAGCTAGTAAGGAAGGAGTTTCATGAGGGACAGAAGGTATTGATATACAACTCGAAATTACGACTTTTTCCAGGCAAGCTTATGTCAAGATGGTATGGTCCGTACATTGTTACAAAGGTTTTCCCACATGGAGCTTTGGAGGTTCATAGCAAAGAGAAAAATCAAACATTCAAGGTGAACGGGCATAGGGCGAAGCCTTACATTGAGATGAGTTTTGAGCCGCGAGAGGAAGATATAACTCTTCAAGCTATTCAATACATTGTATAAACTCGTCAAGTCTAGCTGAAGACAAGAAATGCAGCACTTATTGGGAGGCAATCCAATTGTCAGGGAAGCTCTTACACTTTTTTATTTCTCTTTGTTTATTTCTCTTTATTCATTTCTTTACTCATTTTCTTTCCTTTAAACTAGATGGTGTCACATGCCTATTTTAAGTTTTTGTTTCAAACATTGAGGATAATGTTCCATCTAAGTTTGGGGGTATTTATTCATATTTACAGTCTTTTGATTATGTGCAAAAAAAAAAAAAAAAAAAAAAAAAAAAAAAAAAAAAAAAAAAACCATTCTAACAACAATGATGAGAACATGAGCTCAGTTACTATAGGTAGAGAAGGGAGAACAAGTATTAATTGTGGTCTTTATCTTTAAAAATGTTAATAACTTATCATATGGATCTTGCTTGAAATTTTTATTCATTTGGCCATGTCAATTCGACAAATTTTGAAAGAGAATAGCGAGTTCAACTATGAGTAAACTTAAATACACAAATTGTGAGTTTTGAGCCTAACATATATTTTTTTGAGAGAGTCATACACTTGAAGATCTCAGTTGACTACATGAATCTACATTTTTGAGATGAACTAGAACTTGTTTTTGTTACTTTTCGAAACTTATTTTGGATTTTGCATGAAAACTTGGAAGTGATTAAGGCACCTAAGAATCTATCACCAAAGACAAATAGCTTACCCAACATCAATTATTCACTAGTTGCCCCTTTGAAGCCTATAAAAGCTTTCTTTTTGTAAGACACATCATCCTTAACCATACCTAGATAAATAGGTTACCTTACCTATATCTATTGAGTCAGTTAAGCAAAAATTGTAAAAGAGATGTGGTATGTCAAGGTGAGGGGTTGAACTATATATAAAAATAGAAAGAAAAGTTGGAGGATTTGTCATAAGAAATATGAAAAGTTGTTCATCAAATGAAAATTGCTGAGTTGTGGGTGGTTGAGAGGTGTTGGTAGAAATAAAGTATAGACCTGTGATATATGGCCTCATGATTGCATAGAAAAAAAAAATGGAAGAAATATAATCTCTTAGAACAATACAAGTTGCTCTACTAATTCCTTTGAAATTTTGTATTCCTTTTTTCCTTCAATTGTTTAACCCCCACCCATGGCCCCACTACAACCTATACAAGACCTTTTGATCCAAGTATTGTGCAAATCAATGGAGTGAAGATGTAGTAGCAAGATCAAGCATATGGTTTCATTTCATCCAAGTAATGAATATTTGTCATGAGATCTAATTTGAACTACCCATGTTAATGTGAGCTATTATTTTTATTGGGAGTGTATGCCATGGTGAGATTTTGGAGTTGAAATATAGTTGAACTTGCTAACTTTAATCATGATTATGTTGCATAGGCATTGGTCACCCTACTTATTGATGTTCAAGTTGAGTTTTCTTGTGAATAAGTGATTAATATTTGAACTAATTTTTTAGGCCTATCTTAATGCTTGTTCTAATCTTTGATACTAAAAGTAGCAAGTTCTCCAAGGTAAATGTTGGAAGGGTCAAGGTGTTCTTGCGATGCTTGTAGAGTCAGTTTTTATTTTTACTTGAGGACAAGCAAAAACTAAGTTTGGGGGTATTTGATAAATCTGTTAATGTCCACATTTTGGAGCAATAATCTGAATGCAATTAGACAATTAAACTCTTTATCTTTGGTAATTTATTCTTCTTGTCCCTTTTCCATAGGAAACAGCCTAAAAGCAACTAAATGAAGCGGATTCAAGATTTACTCAAGACTAATCCATCACCGTGAGGATGATACACTGGAATGAAGAACCTTAATTTTGCACTTGTTAGAAGCTCCTGAGTATAGTCGACTGATTCCTTAACGACAGTCGACTGAACAGAGTGGGTTGAGTTTCCGAAGCTTCGCAGAACAGTCGACTGATTCATAGTCAACAATCGACTGCTCTGACTGGTTTGAGTTTCCAAAAGTTCGCAGAACAGTTGACTGATTCTTAGCCAATAGTCGACTGAACTGGCATTCAACAGGAATTAGAGATAAGCACAGTTGAGATACACCCTCATCCAAATCCGCAAAAAAAATCAGATTGAGCTATCAAAAACCAGGAAACAAATATTGTATAACTGAAAATAACAACTTCCCAAAAATTAAGAGATCTGGTCTGGTAGTTAATGAAGAGGATTTGACTCAATCCATATCTGGCAGTTGAGGAGATTGAAATCTAGAGCTTGAGATCTGCAGAGGGGAAAAAAGAAGCTACAAAAAGAGGATCGATTGAAGGATCAAGGGGGATCATCGAAGAAGAGAGGAGATCGAGAGAACGTAAGGGCAAAGGAGGGATCAAGTACTGCAACTCGGCATTGAGGGAGAAGAGAACAAGTCGACTTCAGAAGGGATTAAGTCGACTTCAGGCTAATTGGTTTCAAGCTGATCATCATACAAATCAGTGTTTCTTCTTCTCTCTTTATTCTTTGTTCTTTGCTAAATTCATTAGAGTCATGTATTCAAAACTGTTAGTCAATAAAAGTTGGATTATGTGCAACTAAATTCATTTTGGGCAGATTGAAACCGTAGTCATGTAATAAATCTTCTTTTGCATTACTCCGATCACTTATTGATTAAACTTGGTCGTTCATGATCAAATTTATAATATGCAGCATTTGATGCTTGACATTCTTACTATTCAAGTGTTGTTAACTCAACGTAGTTGTTGATGAACAGTCGACTGACTCTTTACAACAGTCGACTGAACTGACGTTCTGGTTAACACAACCAAAGTTGAGTTATCAAGTTTGCTTATTAAAAAATTCAATTTGTTACATGAGCAGATTTAGATGATCGAATCTAGTGCTCATGAGAAGTAACACAAGAACTCATTTGGGTTCTGGGGTTTAATCAACTTGGAGGATCTAGATTTGATACCAACTTCTAGAGCTTTGAGTGTTTGGTAATTTCTACAGTTTCTATGCTTTCTTCAAGTGCAACTTAGTAGATATCATGCTAAAACACTTAAAGAGAGAAAGGAATTAGAGTAGATACCATGCCTAATTTATTAGCCCAGGAAAATCTTTAATTTAAGAAGTAGATACCATGCTCTTAAATGAACAAACATGAGTGATCAGAGTAGTGTAGGAGTTGATCGAATATTCTTGGCTATAGGTGGAAATCGAGCCTAACTAATTCAATAGATATTTTTTGTGACTCAAATCTCATTTCCTTTCAGGCATACATTTAGAAATGAAACTTAATAAAGGCTTTTTGATTATTGATTAGTAAGTTAATTACTACAATCTCTATGGGATCGACCCTTGCTTTTCACTACGCTTCTGTAAACGATTCGTACACTTGCGAGGTTTTATAATTTGTGTTGAGATTATCTATTCATTTAGATAACTGAGCAGTCCACAGGGACGTAGCCCCCCACTATGGTGATATAGAAAGACCAAGCTGCCTTCTGACTACCTTTGATGACTCCAACCCCACTATGGAGATACAGTGTGGCGGGGAATGTTCTGCAGAGGAGTGCATCTAAGATGTTGTGAATCATCATGAGAGTTTTGAAACTCTCGATGTGATCAGCTAGGTCGAACTTGCCATTGTAGGACTCGTATGCCAAAGGCTTGAAGCCTCTAGGAACTAGGCGTCGAGAATGAAATAGGCTAAGGGGGGTCGGACCCGGTGGTACCTCCTGTCAAGTTGCCTCCTGTCCTCCACTATATGGGCAAGTAGGTCCTCCATCTTCTGAAGGCGCTTTAGGGCCGCGTTTTAATGCCCTTTTGATTGGTTGGACCCGTAGGACTTCTCATTGTCTACATGACCAGTGTGTGGGTTATCTGAACGGTGGTCCTTCTCATGTCCCCCACGGAGAGCTTGCAAGACCTAGTTCCTGAAGTCCTGAAACTTGACTCTAGTTACGGGGTCTCCATCATCCCAGTCGACCTTTGGGGCGTGCCGATTCACGGCAGAGAGGCTCCGTTCGCCCTTCTGCCCGCGGAGGGAGTGGCTCCTCTAGGAGTCCGAATGTGCGCCCTTGTTTAGGGAGCAGTTGAAATCAATGCGGTGAAGGAGGTCCTCCTTCCACTGCTAGTAATTAAGGACTTGTTAGAGGTCCTGATCTGAGAAAGGCTCTGCCCTCCAGCTAATGGAGTGGGAGGTGTCGTCGATAGGTCCGTGGATGTTGGGATGAGAGGGATCGGATCGGTGTCCTAAGCAACTTTGCTGGAACCCTGGGTGGCAGCCCTGCTGAAGGAAGGGTGCACTAGTGGAGGAGGAGGGGGCAATTCTATCTGGTAGCTTGTGGTTGCTGCCCTCTTCGCTTTCGGTGCCATGGGTGGAGGGTCTTCTGACTATGGAATCTGATTAGAACATCGGATCTGTTCTTTCCCAAAGACGGTGC
Organism: Hemerocallis citrina; assembly: GCA_017893485.1. Taxonomy (NCBI): domain Eukaryota; kingdom Viridiplantae; phylum Streptophyta; class Magnoliopsida; order Asparagales; family Asphodelaceae; genus Hemerocallis; species Hemerocallis citrina. The sequence continues at coordinate 79,097,044 of CM030359.1, forward strand.
CAATTTAATGTAATTTTTTCCGGCTTGGGAGCAACAGATAATGAGTTCTTATGTTGAAGTGGAAAGGTTAGATCCCACTCGTCGATCAGATATTGATGTAAGGCTATTATTTGTGGACGTATATGGAATGGATGGCCGAGATGTCGCCTGAGAACTGCAAAAATAGTTTGAAACACCGGGATGGATCCTGGGGACAGACCTTCCGACGGTCAAGTTAGTAACGAAAACTGAAAAACTGGGTTTACTGGGCTAAATGTTGATGACTTGTAACTATGGACATGGATCTATTTATAGGCATGTGGAGGAGCAGCTAGGAAAAGATTTCTTGTATGATTTGAATCAATCCCCTTGATTAAGGATATGATCAGTTAATTATCTCCTTGATTTTAGGGGATTTGATTGTCAACCATAAATGGCTAGTCAATTTCTCCTAATCGGGCTGTAGTTTGTCTTTATTCATGAGCTGAGGCACGGTGGGCCCGTGGACAGCCAATATTCTTGTCGTGGGCCTGTAGTCATCGTAAAAGGACTGCTTCACCTTTTAGGATCTCCGAGATTCGTGTGAGGATCGCACGGTCCTAATTAGTCGTGATTTTTACCCACATTAGAGGCATTTTTCATTATTACATGTTTTTAAATTTATATGTTAAGAGGGACGTTTTTTTTCTTTCAATACATGCCCACCTCAGCCCGAAACTAGGGAGAACAGACTGGCGGGCCTATCCAGGCTCGCCCCTTCCCCCTTGGAATCGAACCAGCATGGACCGGTTCTGACACGAACCGGAATAAGAACCGGCTCGGTATAGTGACTGGCCCGGCGGGCCGTGAACTAAACTGGCCCGGCGAGCCCATTTGCCATCCCTAATTTAACTTGACATAAGGAATCTAAGAAAAACTCCAAAATAATATCATATTTTTGGATGTATAATTATACAATTTACTGCAAAAAAAGGGCTATTTCCATAGAGGTCGCCTACAATTTTAAAATTTTCAAATAAGCTATTTACAAATCTCTATTTTCATAAATACCACCAACGAATTAAGTTCCACCCCAAAACAACACCTACTTAAGTTTTTTAAAGTTTAATTTTAATTCAAGTTGACTTAATAATTTGATTTAATTTAAACACCACAAATAAAATTAGATTGCATCATTTGTAATCATTTTTTGAAATGAGACCCACATTTATGGGTAAAAAGATATCAGGTAACCCGATAACTCGATCTGAATCCGATGCAAAATTTAGGGCATGGATTCTTCATTATAGATCTGTTTTTTTATTGGATTTAGATATGGATCTTTGTGGATCTGTGCCTGATAAATAATCCGAATTATACATATTTATATCTGTTAATTTAAACATCTCTAATATTATAATGGGAGAAGGCCTTGGTGTCATTTGTCAATCTACCAACCCGTGCATTATACGTGCATAACTAATATGAAGGAGGTCTCAGGTTCGAGTCCTCACTACGTCAGATTTTTCACTTTTTTTTAATATATTAAATGTGCATCACACGTATACATTACTATCTATCTATCTATCTATCTATCTATAATATAATATATAATAACAATTATAATGGAAGAGTTGGAGTTGTAAATCTACCTATTTACGTGCAACACACGTGCAACTCCAACTCTCCCATTATAGTCTTCACATTTACTTTAAAAAATATGTAATCATACTTATTAAGATATGCATTGCACGTGTAAATCAAAATTTCACTTAAATTTTTTTTAAAAAAATTAATACTTGCATCGCACGTGTATATTACTAGTATATCTTAAATCCATATAGATTTTAATGCTTATATATTGTATTTTATTTTTTTCCAGGTCTTGTTGGAGTAGAAAATGTTAATATACTATAAAGTTCATAATACACACATACTAATAAATTCGTTTTCTTGGATTACAAAGATGAAAATTTATGCTTAGTTATTGAAATAAGATTCATTTTGGTTTCAAATTATTTGTTTATCGAGTTGCTTGAGTATTTTAAATATGTAATACGAAACATTTTACCAATTAATTTATACATACATGACCCTTTTTGTCCATAACTTAATTTATGAAAAAAAAATGGATTTTTGATAATCCCAAAATCCATTCGAATTCGAAAAAGATAATAGGATCCACTCAAATCTGACCCAAATAAGTTTGGATCCCCAAGTGGATCTTGTAGGATCCGATTTGAATCTAACTCGTTGCCACCAGGGATGCTTCCAAATCAGATACAGATCAGATATTGGCTATTCCAACACCCTTATCCACATTCCAAAAATAGATTTCGGATATGGATATGACTCGAAAAATAATTATGTCTATATCCGCAAATTTTGGATACAGATGCAAATCAGATAAGGTGTATCGAATATAGATACAAATTCGGATATTAAATTAATAATATACAAAATAAATTTAGACAAAAAGAAAATTGAATAGAATATCGCAAAATATGAACATAACGTATTAATCAAGAAAAAAGGGGTAACTTAGGTATTAAAGAAAAATGATAGATGATTGTAATTTAACATAGAATATTCGTGTAATTTTTTTTTGATGGTTATATTTTAATTTTGAGGAAAATGTAAAGAGTTTAAAGATTATATTAAAACTAGTTTGTACTTATAATTATAAATAAATAAGTTTTTTTTTAAAGTCAGAACTTAAATAAAAAATAGTTAAGGTCAACTCATGGGGTTTAGTAGTAATTTTTTTCATTACATAATTATAAATTCTTTAAGGCCAGAGCTAAAAAGTATTAAGGTCAAAACAAGGGTCTAGTTTAATTTTCCATGAACTGATATGAAAAAAAAGGTGCATAAGCAAGGATTCGAACAACCTTTCACGATAAGAGCATACCAAGACAACCATCTAGTCACAACTAAAAATGTCTTACTCTGGAACTAACATTATATATACTAATTCAAATATTCGTATTCGATCCGAAAATTTTGGACAGATCTGAATTCGTATTCGAATTTGAAAAATAATTGATTTTGTTATCTACATCCGGATCCCAGACCGACCGGGTATGTATTTTTAATATCCGTATTCGCATTAATTTCAAATTTGAATTTGGATTTGGATTTGGATTTAGATCGAATCGGATAAATACGAAAGCATCTCTAGTACTTGTCACCCTTACCACATAGTTAGGAGTGTTTATAAAAACAAAAAATTGCAAGAAATAATTTGAAATTAACAAAATTGTAAGTGGACTCCATAAAAAAAACACAAAAAATTAAAAGAAAATCGAAAGATTAAAGGGTTTGTTTGGAAACATTTAAGTTGGGGAATGGAAATGAATGGAATGAAAATGAATGGAGAGGAATGGAGGGATGAATTAACTTTATAAGTTGTGTGTGTTTGGCAACTGGTGGAATGGAATTGACTTTTTTTTGTTTCATTTCCTTAATCTTGTTTGGCAAACACTGGAATACTATAGATTACAGCATTTTAAAAAACCTATGTTCTTAGGGAACCTATGTTTTTAAACTACATAGTTCATTGTTTCCCGTAGCTGAAGAAGCTTCTCACTAGTAAATAATTTACACTGGAGCCTTCGCAAAGAATAACATGCATACCAAAAAGAATTTCAGCTGCCATAATGAACTTTGTATACAAATTGTTAGAACCTTGGTAGAAAAAGGAATCCGAAGGAAGATAAATTGCGGTGATCAGAAAAGAATTTTGTATCCAGGGGGCAGAACCTTTGCTGAATATATAGAGCAATGAGAAATCCTAAGATCTCAAGGGATTGATCCATTGTAACTGCATACCGTTTCCGAGAGCCACTGACCCTATTTTGTCAAATGATGCGAAACTTTTCATTCAAATACTATTGCCAAGATTAGAATCGAATTTGTTTACATTCCTCATAGCATTAACCTTTATGGAAAAACTGAAATCTTAAGCATGTTCGATCTGAAAAGAAGAAGGATTGCTAAAACTGGAACATGATATGTAGGTTTTGATGTAGAAATGGGTTGATGTACCGATCCCTCCACATAACGTATGAGTGTTACAGAATTTTAACTGAAATCCACTCAGATCTACCAAGACGAAGAAACCCAAATAAATCATGTCTAACTCGGTTGGAACTCAAAACCAGCCCTTCCTGTAAATCTGATGCGAAAGTCTCAATCATCACAAGAATTGACTAGTAATTCAAGTTTAGGATACAGTTTTACGAATTTTGTTAAAGAACTTGTTCATCATGAAGAACTCTACAACCATAACTAGCAAACACTCGACATATTAACTTTGTGGTTTCAAAAGTAGTGAAGTGCATCATGGTTGAAGTTAGATGTGCAAATTCAACAGAAAGTTCAATTTTATTATTCAATTGTTATCCATAAAATAGTGAAACCATGTAACTGCTTGATTATCATAATCTCAAAAAGAAAAGAAAATAATTAGAACGAACTGTTTACAAAAATGTTGGTTTTGGGGCTAAGAAATGATTAAAACTCTCTCCCTCTCTCTCTCTTCTTTCTTCATCATCACCAAAATCTCCAAGGATCCTTGTATGGCGGAACATAGTTATCCGTAGGTGGAAGTAAGCAGAATGAAGCCACTGTTTTCTCTCAGGTTGGCCCCATCTGCACAACAGAAATGCACATACATGTTAGCTATCTGATTCTAAAGATTCATGTACAGGTCGCACATTACAAGATCCCCTAAATCTTTCAGAACAAAAATTTGAAAAGTTATGATCAATTTGGACAAGAGATGGCAAAAATGAATGGTGAAGGGGCTTACATATTCCCATTTCTTGCTGAGAGTTGAAGCATTCAAAGAGTACAGATATCCTGAAGAAAAATTCAAAATAAAAAAGGTAGCATCTAGAATTCATACCAATGCACTCCAAAACCTTATTTAAAAAGTCTGAACCAAATGCCTTTGAGCCCACATTAAGGTGGGTGTAACATCAATGAACTTTTAAAAGACATGTATTTACGAAGGGTTCAAGGTCATTACAAAGTGCATGTGAATCTCAGAATGACTATCAAATGCAGTGTACTGAGTATATGTCAGTAAGACATAAAAATACATGCATATCAGATTCATCGGTCAACGTGTTGGATAACCATAGATGGGTTGTGTGAACCCGATGTAAACATGCATGAGTAACACATGTAATTTTCTCCTTCTCAGACACAGTTTGAGATTAATGAACATTATTAAATGCCATAATGATCATAAATCTGATACTGGTGAATTTTAGTAGATGCCTTATCCTTAAACAATGGTGACGATGTCTTAATTGCATGAATTTGGTAGAAGATAATGTGCAAAGATTGCAGTGAACCTTGGTAACTGTAACAATAATTAGATAAGCTGTATGCAGAAGATAACAAGTTAAATACCATCTCTCTCTGCAGTTGAAGCCACATTGTGCCGGTAGAGGTTTGATTCCTGCATCTGATACAATTCAACGTGGAAATGCAAAAGAAGAAGAAAAAAGGAACAAATTTAGCAAGTTACAAGAAACAAAACTTGCGTGCTTTATGTTACAAAGTTATGTTTCTTTCTCTGTTAAGACTTTTCTATGTGAGATTCACATCGGTTCAAATATGCCATCTTAATTAGCTCACATGATCACATAGTAACTAAAATATCTTAACCACATACATGAACAAGCACAAACTAAAGGCAAATAATAAAAATTAGTTTAACGAATAGATCACAGAAGTCACACTAAGGTTACACTATTAATGATAATGACCTCTGTGTTCCTCAAGTAAGAACCAGGTAAGGATCTTACCAAGTGGATGCTCAAAATTTAGACCAGAAGCCTGACCATTTGCACCATAAACAGAAAAAAGGATTAAAAGAATCTTTCCAAGTAGTTGCTTTCTCTTCATAAATCTTAATCATTCATGATACATCATAAGAATATCTGCATGCAATGTAACAAAAAGTAGATCAGTTGAACCCAGTCTTATAATAGATAAAGACATACCAAATTTTAGTGCAAGCAATAGAGAAGTGACTATACTTGATACAATCTATATGCTACAGAGGAATAGACGAGAACTTATATACATATGCAAATGCATGGTTTCTACCCAATAAAAATGGATCTATTCAGTTTCTAAGAAACAATAAAGGCAAAAGATACAGTGTGTCATGAATACTTACAATTTTTTGAATAAAATAGCACTGATTGTTTATAGTAAGTCTTGATAGCCCTGAATTTCTAAACTCACTTCCCAAAAATCCAGATGGTTTGCTATCTTTAACCCCTGATACAACAGGGGCAGAAATTGAAGAGGATAAAGAACTCAGTGGATCAAATGGAGAGGTGGAATAATTCCACGAAATGAGCATTTCATACTTCCAGAATATGATTGCACATTTCAGACTTGCACAAGATTTGCAGGAAATAAACATGTTCTCATTAAAAAAGCAAAAAAACTTCTTTGATTCTGCAGTATGAATTAGTATGAATTAGCTTTCAATAAGTTAGCATTATGAACATCAACTAGAAAAGGATGAAAAGAAACTCGACCACAGTACCATCGCCAAAATTATGAACATCAACAAGTTCAAATATATCTAGATCTATCTCGACAAATAATAATAAAAGTTCATTCCTAACGATTCCAATTTCAAAGACCAAGGCAAACATCAAATCTCACTACCATCACCAAGCTTATTCAAAATCCAGTCTTTGCGCTTGTGTTCAGGTATCCTAAGGAAGCACCTCTTCAAGTTGTCAACGCGTTCACCTGAGAACAGCTCTAATGCCCTCACCTTTTTGTCTTCATCCATACTGTCTATAGAAAAAATGGCATTAGAAATTTGATCCCAAGATGAGAAGAAATTTAAAGGCACTATGTCTAATGCGTGTGTCGTGACCCAAGATGAGAAGAAACATAGCCACTTGTTCTTCCAAACTTACCTACCTACTAGAAACCAAACCTTTCCCCTTAAGTAGTTCACAAAGTCTATGAAAAGAAACTCTATTCATTCAAAGTATCTCATGACAATTCCGATCACTCTCTACGTACAATCTCATTAGAATTTGGTCCCTCTCAATTTTTCTATTTCTACTTGGTTCTTTGTCAAGATATGTTAAGGATGTTGCGGCCGACATCACGAAATATGCAACCATCATGAGAATGAATGCTGCTATGTCATAGTCGTCCATATTCCCAACTAAAAACAAATTAGATTTGTATCAACACCTCCGGAAAAAAATGGTAAAGTATCCTAGCAAATAGAGTAAATTATCTCAGCAAATAAAATCTCTCAGTAGAATATACATAAAGAAGGATAGATGGTAAAGATTGGTTTACAACAGAATATGAATACTGATTTACTAGTAGTTTAGAATGCCTCAAACTGGGATTGTAGATGATAGAGAAACATTAAAATAGAAGAACAGAAACAGTTAATCAATCATTAGAGTTCCAACGGGATACACATTATCAAATTCCTCAGTAACACAATGTGATCAGCACCGGCATCAAGTTGTCGATGGTAAAAAAGATTCGAGAGTAAATTCTTGTTATACACTGAAAAACATAATAGACTGTAATTATGTAACCAGAACTGGGTAGTTTTTTCTATCTGAGAAATTAAAGTTAAATTCGAAAGCTTATTCGATAACAAAAATGACACAGAAAATGGATTGAATAGACATGAAACCAACAAAAATGGATTGAATAGACATGTTTGTGTATTTACGGAATAGGAGAGGTTGAGGGTGCCGGAGTGGGGACGGGGGAGGGAGAAGAGGGCAGAGGAGTGGAGGGTTTGGTAGGGGAAAGAGAGGAATAAGCCATAAAAATCGAAGCATACCTGCAATTTTGGGTTCCCAGGCGGCTGAAGTCGCTAACATCTGTTTGGTGCTTACCCTTTATAAATCGGTTGAAGAAAGGTTCACGCGCGCTATCAAAGGATGAAATCGGTTGATTCTCCATTCCTTTACGCAGCTTTTCGAGGGGGTTGGAGTCGGAATAGAAATCGGTTGAGATCTTTTTCTAGGGAATGAAATTTAGCTGTTTTCTTTATTTTCTTTTTCAAAACAAACAGGCTGTGAAATAGGATAAGATGGACTTATCCGCAGTATTTCATTCTTTTCCCACATTTTTTGGGTTCCCAAACGAACCCTAAGGGTGCGTTTGGGAACCCAAAAAACTAGGGAAAGGAATGGAATACTGCGGATGAACCCATCTTATCCTATTCCACAGCCTGTTTGTTTTGAAAAAGAAAACAAAGGAAACAACTAAATTTCATTCCCTAGAGAAAGATTTCAGCCAATTTCTATTCCAGCTCCACCCCCTCGGAAAGCTGTAAAGGAATGGAAAGAAGATTTGAAGCTCCATCCCCAATTTCTATTCCATTCCACCAGTTGCCAAACACACACAACTTATAAAATTAATTAATTTCTTTCCCTTTCTTTCTATTCCTCTCCATTCATTTTCATTCATTCCTTTCCATTCCCCAACTTCAATGTTTCCAAACAGACCCTAAGAGAGGAAGAAAAGAAAACCCATCTCTCCTTACCGCAAGGTATTACTAATACCTCTCCTCTCACTCTCTCTCCCTCGCTCTCATTCTCAAAATGGAAAGCAAGAAAATCATCGAAACTCCATTTTCTCCAAATTCTTTTGAGTTAACCCTGAAAGAGGAAGAAGCTTTCGACGATCCTTCTTCTTTCCAGTGCTGCGTTTGCCTGTAAGATTTATTCCATATTTTTTTAATTTTAGTTCATTGTAATATGAGATGGGTTTAGAATTATTTCTTTAGGTATCTATTTTGCTTAGATTCATCAAAATGAACCGTAATGGACAATACCTATTTCTTTTTTCATGTTCTTGTTGCTGATTATTGTTGTTTCGGGATTGCAAGGATGGAGATCTACATACTGTATATTATTTTTAGTGATTTGTTTTATTCATTGTTAGATTACTTAAAATTTTGGGAACCTTTTTGGGGGCTAGGTTTTTTTGGGATGTTTAAGCTAGGAATATGAACTCGATTCTCTGGAAGATACATGAATTATTCACTTAATTGGGAGTGTATGCAATAGCGTCAAAATAAAATACATTGGTTATTATTTAATCTTAAAATATGAGGAGAATTTTTTTTTTCTTCTTTCTTTAAAAAAAAGGAAAAAATCAGCTGAATAGGCAATGGGGAATATGGTTGAAAATACTTTGAACTCTGGAACAAGAGCAATGGGGAATATCTGGTTGATTACATCTGGGTTGGATGCTGCAAGTGCATTCTCATATGCTAAACCCTTCAATTAGACCATTTCCAACCATGCTAGCCATCTCTTATTTTTAGTCAAAATAGCAAATTTATGGAGAAAAATATGCTCCAACGGGACTCGCCAAAATAGATATCTCAGATTTAATCGCCAGATCTGGTGAAGTTGTATCGCTCGTCAAACTTTCCTTTCGCTCTCCTATGAACCCCCCCCCCCCCCCCCCCCCCCCCCCCCGCGAATAATAATAATAAAAAATCAAAACTCACACAAAAGAATCGAAACCCAAGTGAGATAGGAAGAAATAGTGGTTGCGGTGCACGATTGCGAACTTCGCGAGCTTGTGAACTGCTCGCGATCGCGAGCTCATGAAGTCGCGATCTGCTGTCGCGACAAGTTCTTTTTCTTTGGGCATGGACTGGGCTTTTTTGGAAGGTTTGGGCTTTGTTGGGGGGCTTTGGCTTTTTTGTTTTTGTTTTGGGCTCTCTATTTTAATTTTATTTTATTTTGGGTTTTAAAATATCTATGGCTAGGAAAAATAGATAGCATGGTTGGAGGTGTGATTTTTTTTTTCGCTAGCCAAATTATCCAATTGTTCTCAATTTTGCCTATTCTAGCGAGCCAAAATGGCTAGCGTCCATGTAGTTGAGATAAAACGTAGTAAAATTTATGTCAGGGTGTTCTACAATGATACCTATTAAATTGTAGGGTACATTCTGATTAATTAGCCGAATGAATAATATTGATTAATGAAATCGGGTGGAAAACTTTCAGCGGTGGCAGACACAGGATTGTTAGTCATTGTGGGCGTAATATGATAGTATATGTTGCTAGCAGAAGTTTCGTGCATAATAAAGAGTTTTACATTACAAAAATTGCCACAAAATTTACTCCTTTTCTAAAACCTTCTCAATAGTTGACAAATACCAAACAATAGTTAATAAAGAAATAAAAGTACAGTTTTGTTCTCTCTTAAGGAAACCTGATTTGAGGATTTGGAATCAAATTTAGAAGAAAATAAGGAGAAATAGTTTTGATTTGGAGTTGGGTTTAGATTGGAAGGTAAGAGGTTGTATTTGGGTTGTTTCCTATTAGATTCATAAGACATTATATACTTATTTAGAAATGTGCATAGAATTTCCTTTGAGGAACTTAGAAATCTAGTCAGTATTCCATGTCTTTTAGAGGATACAAACTTGAAAATTTATGTTGTATTCTGAACAAGTACAAATTGATCCAATTCGATTATTAGCGTCCATGCCAAGAAAGAGAGAGGGGCAGCTAAGCACGAGAAGAGAGAGAGAGAAGACAAAGCAAATATAGAGAATGAAATTAGTGAACACCTCAATGAATAAAACTCAGTGTTCATGTTTTCCTTTATTCGCTTACAAACATCAAGCTCTAGTTGTTTTTAATTTGATGAAGAGGGGAGAGAGTCAAAGATGATAAAGGTGGCTGACGGGTTTTGGGGGTGGAAAAAGTGAGCACCAGGATGAGTAAGAGAGACAAACAGATAGGATTAGAATTTAGAGCAGGGACTTGGGAATTATGATTTCTTTTGATAGCTTCGCAATTATTTAAATGTAGTTTGGTTGAAAGTGTCAAAGCATCAATAACACAGAGCTCTAGTCATTAGATAGTTGAGCCCTCTTGTTTTGATTAAATGTAGTTTGGTTGAAAGTGAATACTTTTATCTATTTTTGCTCTTATATTGATTCTTCCCATTTTCTCTTTTTTGACGTTTAGGGATCTACTCTACAAGCCAGTTGTTCTAGGTAAGGATGCATTAGTGAAATGGAATAAATTCTAAATGGCACTACTATTATTTGCTTATTTTCTGTTTTCTGTTTTCAGCATGTGGCCATGGTTCTTGCTTTTGGTGTGTCCATAAAGCCATGCATGGTTTGCGAGCATCCCACTGCCCTATGTGTAGGCAACCATATATACATTTTCCTAGTATATGTCAACTACTCCATCGCCTAATTTTGAAACTAGAACCTGTTGCCTACAAAAGAAGGGAAAGTGAAGTGCTGGGTGAGTTTCAGATTGTATATGGTACATGACACTGATTTCTCTTTCTCAGTTCTTTGTGTATAGGTTGTGTTTATTCCATCTTGTTAGTTATGTTTTCTAGGACGAGAACTTTTTGTTTGGCGTGATATATGAAGCATTGTATTGTTCTCCATAGATTCATTATATCTGTGGAGGTCAGTTATCCTTAGCTGAATTCTTGTGTTAATATTAACTATTTGAATTGATTGATGCTTGTGAATTATAATTAAAACCTACTATTACTTTGCTGTATTTCATTCAGTTATTCCAACTGGCAAGATTTTATTTCTCTGGCTAAAACTTTTTTATTCTATATTATTACTACAAGACAATTACTCAAATTTGTAACGAAACAACATATTTTGTTTTTGTGTCTTAACTGTGTTTCAATTACAACCCCTCTTGAATTTAAATGGGATAAAATCATCAAATATTCTTTATGCAAGATTTTTTTCCTTCTTTTATCTTTCAATTCATGTTTGTCAGGATGTTTTTTTCCATTTTGTCTCAAAGTGCTACAATTGCATAGTTCTTAAGAGTCCTTTTGTTAATTGATTATGTAGCTTGTTCTTTAAAATGAATGATTTGCATATGAGGCCTCATTACCATATTTCTTTAACTGTGTTATTCACTACCAACTAGAAAGTATCTTTAGAGAAAGACACAATTAAGAAGATGATTCAAATCTTTTGGGAGTTCAATTTATTCGAATGCATTTGTGGTGAAACAATCATGCACTGTTTCCAATCAAGAGTATTCATCAAGGAAAATAACTGTTTAATTAGACTATGAATTGTATTTTTAGGGGTTGGTGGCGGTGGGAGTGTGGGGAGTATGACACTTAGTTTGAATGACATGATTAAAGGAAATAGTAAATGTTTAATACGGTTATGAGTGTTACTTTTCTGGGATTGGTGGGGTGGGGTGTGGGGGTGCCGGAGGAGGACAGTTACTTTGAATGACAGGACTGGAGATTTTTATATATTTACTTTTGCTTTTGACCTTAGCTCAATGCATATACTAATTCAGTCTTTAGCACCTTTTAAATCAAAAAGACTTTGTTGAGATTAATTGTCTTCATGTCTTGTACTTTCGAGGGTTTCTTCTTTGCATGTTATGTGGAAGAAAAAAATATTACTTATATATTTCTCTCCTTCAAGAAAATGTTTGCGCCTACCTATGATTTAATGTAAATCTTAAGGTGGTTAGAGCTGGAAGAGAGAGGAGAGCAAGAAAGAAAAAATGGAAAAATTGGTCAACCCACAAATAAAATTTAACAAAATGAGAATGCTGACGGTGCCGGGGGGGATAACCTGTTTCGTGTTATCATGTTCATATTCCGTACTTTAAAGAATTGTCGTGTTTGTGTCGTGTGTGTCCATGCTTCTATGATGGCAGGCCTTTTAAATGGGAGCTCACAAATGCTGTTAGATTATTTTTCTCATTAAAGTTCTAAGTTTATCTTCACCATCTTCAAAGACTTCTATCTCACTCTCAGTTTTGGATACCTGTCAGCCAAAAATGAAGTTAGATTATTGATATGTGTCTAATAAATGTATCTAGTGGGTGACATCTTTCGCAGTTTAACTCGTCTAATTGTTTTGTTTAATTTTGGATATTAATCATTTCATTTAGTTTCAGCAGACTTATAACCGGGTAGTAATTTTCACTTCAAAAGGGGTATAGGCCCAATTTGTTGTGATCTATTATATATATATATGTAGCTGGAATAACTAAAGCCAAAAATTTGTTGGACTGTCATCCAAATTATGTCATTCTGAAGTGTAAATTCTTCCCCATATATATGCATATATTTCATGATAAAGACATTGCAACTTTTATGAAGATTCTATACTCATCAGTACAAGCAGCGACAAACAAATGATTAGGAATCAAACTACATTCTAAGAGCATCCACAGTGGTTTTTTATAATTGGCAAATTGCCATTTTATAAGAAACGAACGCTGCAATGGTTTTTCATTTTGCCAATTTATAGCAAATTCGCTATACTTGTTTCTCAAATTTGAGAAACGAAATACCCATTCTCAAATTATAAAGGACGGTAAATCATATACCGTCGCTCCGATTTTAAGATATTTTAATCCCGTCAGATGGGAAAACATATACCGTCCCTCCGATTTTTTTTTAAATTTTTTTTTAAAAACCCCTCAGACGGGATATGTAATCCCGTCTGAATCGGACGGGAGAACATATCCCGTCCCAGGAGTTTACCAATTTTTTTTTTTAATTTTTTTTTAAATGAACGGTGAAGATTCATCCGATCGAAAAAAAAAAAAATTCTCGGACGGGATATGTTATCCCGTCCTTGAATTCTGGGATTAGTTAGGTGGTGGTAGGTTTAAGTTTATTAATTAGATTTAGTTAGTTAATTAATTAGGTTTAGGTATTAAGAGATTATTTATTTTATTTAATTAATATATTTTAATAGTTAATCAGCAATTAAATTTTTTATTTTTTTTTAAATCGAGAGAGACGGTATATGTTATACCGTCCCACGCAATTTTTTTAAAAAAACACAGAATATAGCAAACAACCACTGCAGTCTTCGTCGCTATTTGCTATTACTGTAGCAGCCATTTTTGGCAAAATGAGAAACACCATTGTGGATGCTCTAAGAGCATCCACGGTCATTTGCTATATTTGCCATTTTCTCATATTTTGAGAATTGAGCGCATGTAGTCGTTTGCTATTTTGCCATATTTTGGCAAAATCGCTACAGTCGCTTCTCAAATATGAGAAACGAAATGACGATTCTCATATTATAGGGGACGGAACATGTTGTTCCGTCCCTGTTTTTTTATTTTTTTAATGGGATCGGATGAAACATGTTGTTTCGTTTTTTTTTAATGATCAGACGGAACAAAAAAAATAAAAAATAAAAATAAAAATCGGAAAATCATCAAAGGGGACATGTCCCGTTTGATGCCAAAATAGGCTTGGACGGGACAACATGTCTCGTCCAACTATTTTGGGGAATTAGGTTTAGGTTAATTATTAGGTTAGTTAATTAAGTAGGTAGTTAGTATATATTTTAATAGTTAATTTATTTAATTAATCTATTTTAATACTTAATCATTAGTTAATTAAGCGTTAAAAAAAACGTACGATGTTTCGTCCGACCTCTTTTTTTAATATTTCTCTCATATTATAGCAAATCACGACTGCAGTAAATTGCGTCGTTTGCTATATGCTATTTTGCCATATTCTCAAATATGAGAACACGACTGTGGATGCTCTAAGCAGTAGCAGAAACTTAGGAGTGGGCTGCCTTGGTTGTAGTCTCTGCATACACGTGATATGCTGACGTTTGTGTGGTTCTCTAACTCAATAGCAGGATCAGATCAGGGTATTGTTAGTCGGGTTTTAGTTTTTCGGACCCACTAGCCCATTTCTTATCATCTGTGGCTGATGATTGATTCCCTGTCACAGGATCCAAAGTTCAGATGTAGGAACTGATCCGGCAAATTTTTACCTGACATTCTGGATTAGTGATGGTGAGGATCTCTGGTGGTGCAGGTGTTGCATGAAGGAATGCATCCTGGTTCAGGGAACTCAACCTGCTCATAGAGTTTGATAATGGCTAAGAATAGTGTAAAACTCAAAGCTATCAAATCTTTACTGTAATGAAATACCTTCGAATATGCAAATCATTGGCAAATAGCTACGTCTGTGTTAGGGTAATCAATTGTACAATTAACTTTATCAAGCTAGTTGCATTCTCAATTCTCATGACCAGTCTTTCCAAAAATGAGTAAAATTTTCCGAACTTAATATAAGAAATCTTGATGTGTTGTGGGGCAGATTAAGGAATATGATGAGGACTTAACGATTCAATGGTTTTTCAATAACCAATTTGATTTTAACCTTTACAAATGTTCGCCACTTTCCAGAGTTATCAATGGAAGATTTTTGGATTTCACCAATAGAGCTGGTTGATATGATATGCTAACTCTCACTCAAGGATTTTTTTTCCTTTGTTGATGAAAATGAGAATCCTATTCTGTATTTGCAGAATGAAAAGTCTGTAGTCATGCCTGCCTGCAAATGAACCTACCAATCAATGTGACTGATTACAATCTGTGCTAGGGCACAAAAGTTTAGAATGGGCAACCTATACCAATAAGCCCCTTCATTCTCATTAGTAAGAAGTCGCTTGAAAGGTTGCTTTACTTTTTTGAGAATATAAGACATGTTAGCTTATCTATAGTAAGGGGCCTTTTCTTGCTCGCCATTGTTCCCTTATTCGCAATCGTTTGGAACCATAATGCATCTAAAGATGCACATAAGATTCCTGACTAATCATTCAAAAAATCTTTTGTGACCAAATCCTTAAATTTCATTAGAAGGCTAATCCCCTATGACAGCCGAAATTTAGAGTGCAGGTAGAATGATTGGCCACAATCTGAGCAGGACCATTCATCTTACTTACCTATTAGCTCCCCGAAAAGAGGCTGCAGTGATCTTGAATAGGGGCAGAGATGCTTCTCTGACCGTCAATGGAAATCTGGGTCTTCCTATCAGCACAAGGTGGTAGATGATTGTCCATTTTAACGAAGGGTATCTGGTCTATACTGATTGCCATCTTAGAGACAGATTAGGTTGGCTATAAACACATGGACTGCTTTCATTTTCTTCTATCTTGTACTTTACCAAATTGAAAAAGAAAGAGAGAAAAATTGAAACAGATCGAAGTGGTTCCAGCAGTACTTAGTAATGGAAGTACTTGAAGTAATATGTAAAATAGACCCTCTTCAAAAGATATTCCAGAATAAATAGATAAAGGGAGCGAACAAGGAATAGTAGAGGAGGCAAGGAATGGAGGAAGAGGGGATTGAATAGGGAATGAAAATTAGACTGAAATCAGGAAAGAAGTCTCCATGGAGAGAAACCTTTGATTTAGTTATGTTTAAAATTATCATATTTGGCCATATCAATCAGAATTGAGGGCCATTAATTGTGAGTCATAGTTACTATGTACATATTGAGAACACTGGAAAAGAAGGCCCCAATGTGTGCAACATTTTTTTAGGAGTCAGCTAATCAGAAAGTGAGTGGTTGTTGATAACTAGCTGTTTTAATGCTATAGGCCTTCAGCATCAACTATTTGTCATTCATGCTTATATATGTCTTAAAGAGTGCAGGGATCTGAATTAAGTGGCTAAAATTGTAATGGAAAATTGCTCCTTCATGTTACTCAATGCTTATTAGACAAATTTCCAGGATGTCTCGTATGCTTATATAAGGCACTGTAGGTGTTGAAATGTCACACAAAGTGTGGGTTCTCTGCTTAATTATTATCATGTCCATGTGGTTGATTGTAGGAGAGTTTCCAAAGATTCAATTGCACAAATTACATGTGAACCTACATCAACACTAAATTGGTTCCAAATTTGTGATAGTAAATTCTAAATAATGAAGGGGGTTACCATAATTGATAAGAAGCATAGACAAACACGCGACACAGGGAAGATTTTGAAAAACCACACTGAAATATGAAGTGTCATGAGTGTGGCAAGTGTCCTACACGACACAGTTACCAATAGAAATGCCCGTGCTTCGTAGGACATAATCCCCTCTGACCACCTCAATAAGCAAATCTACCCACATGGAATGTAACCTGTGTATACCTGTTATTTCTAACTGGTTTTTCCTTTTCCTTGTTTGCAATTACTAGTATGTTTTTTATTTTTATAAGAAGTTACTTGGCATGATTGGAGGCATAATATAATGTCATATTGCTGATCTTAAACCACATATGTTAGTTATTTTCAAGATGATATTCAAGTCGGTTGTCATCAATTGCTATCACATTCAGTATGTATGTTTTAGAGCACAAGGTCCATGGAAGATTTGAAAAAAAATTATAAGTAGCTTGCAGCTTGACAACGACCCTCTCTTTGTTGGTGTCAAATTTTAGTCAAAGATGCAATAGACAAGAGAGGGCTCTCCATATAATCCTAAAAGATTAATTAGCATCTTCAAATTTGTTCTAAACTTGGGGGTAGTATAGAAAAAGGGTTTTATGATCAAGTGGTTTTGGACATATTATTATGTGGTCCTTGAATAAGTTAATTTGCTTGTCCCCCATATGAACCATGTGAGGCATCATCCTTTTCTTTCTTCTTTTTTCCCTTTTTTCCTTCTTTCCTTGTTGTGATTGTCTAAATGTATTGATCTTTCACTTTCTTGCATGTTATCTCTTAGAGGAAGAAACACGTGTTAATATATTTTCACCACAGTTTGGAGATTCTCTAATCCCTGGTAAGTTTCTTTGTAGAGAGTTGAGTTTTTTTCATTCTTTATTCTACTTACTAACCAATATACTTGTCATCTACTGTGACTAAAGATAACTCAGGCATTCCAGAAGAGATTGCTAGATCTCTTGATCTTAAAGCTAGCACTGTTCCTTTAAAAGAACCTAGTTTTCCAACACAAAAGCAAATTTGTGTTGATGACTTATCTTGTGAACTATGCAAGGAGTTACTGTTTAAGCCAGCTACACTTAACTGCGGACATGGTTGGTATTTCTTTTTTGTATTATTAGTTACATTAATAAACGGTTTGAGTTCTATCATTCTGTTTATACTTAACGCGGTTATTTTTGTGCAGTATTCTGTAAATCTTGCCTCATTGAACAAGGGAATGAACCACTCAAATGCCCAGTTTGTCAAAGCTTACATCTGGGTGGATTTCCGAAGATTTTCTTTGATTTGGATCATTTCCTGGAAGAACAATTTCCGAAAGAGTATGAGACTAGGAGAGTGGCAGTACAGCTTAAGCAAGCAGAGTGTCGCCATGTAGAATCATCATCATCCAGTAAGCTTACAGTACTAAAGTAATTTCTGCTTCATTATCTTCATATTTCTACTCCATCTGGGTCCAAGTTGAAATTCAATTTAGCATACAGATGTCAGAGTTCTGATAATTTCTTCTTTTCTCTATCCAATTTTCTGCAAAAGTGGTATTCTGTTTCTAAACCCCCCTCTCTGCCCCTTTTGGATATTTGCAAGAACAATATAGAGTAGGTTTAGCCAGGAAATGGTAATATATTAGGGATCACATGGAATATAAGGTTTTAGACTATAATCATTGATATTCTATTGATGAATTTATTCTGCAAAACTTATCATGTATTATTAACCATCAGTATCACTACAATTAGAGTTGAGGGATTGTGTCTACCACTGACATGCCAATCTCAGCCACACTACTTAAAATCATATTCATCATCCACTTAAAACAAATCATTTGATAGTCAAACTTCCATTACGTAATAATTAAATTTGAACTACAAATTTAAAAACTCTAAATTATATCATCAACCATCTACTTGATTCTCAACTACACAATAGGGCTGCTTGCATAACAACCATCCACTTAAATAAATAGACTATTAAATTGAAATTCATGTGCTGGTCTCGCATGCAATGCAGGTGCTAAATACCTAGTATTTTAACCTGAAAGTTCACTTGTTAAAGTAATTTTCTAGTACTGCTACTTACTGTACTTTGCTGGTATATACGTGATTATTTTGTCTTTAAACTTTATTGTGATTATAGTTGTACTGTTGTACTTCACTTACATTGATGAATATAAGCGTAAACCACTGTAAGAGGATAGCCAAATTTTCATTTGACACAAATTACCATAGAAGTAGTCATTAAGTTATTCGAATTGCCATTACGTTAGGAATGATGTTCCAACTATTTGCACGCTTTATTTTGTCTCAACGAAGATATTATTGCTCTTATAATGCATCTTCGCTTCATGGTAAACATGTCCAAAGTGTTGTCGCTTCATGGTAAATAACACCAATTTGATATTGCAGTTGCTAGCCCCCATAACATATCAAATATTGATACTGATATTGGAGCTGAGCGTGTACTGTGAAAAAATGGTGTCTAGGAATTTGGTTGACTTACCAAAGAGATAACCTAATATACCAAAGAGATGATTGTATTCCATGAACCCCTAATATACCATTTTCTCTTCTTCTGGGATATCACATGTAGTGTATCAATTTCGTGCCATGCCAGCACTCAGTACTTGTATCTGTAGTACTTGTTTCTGTGCTTCATTGAGCACTGGACCCGAGATTTACTGAAACCTATATGCTATTTCAGGTACTTCAGAAGAGAAAAAGAAAACAGATCCACCTTATTCAAAAGAAGGTTTCTTTTCCGATGAAGACTTACATAATGTTCATGTCGGAGTGGGATGTGATTCATGTGGGGTAAGTTCTTCAACATCAACAGTAGGCATGTCATACATTTAAGATATTTTATGATAAAAAATATTTTAAAAGAATGTTGACCGAGTACAGCATAGAATTATTAAATACAACAACTACTCTACATATGCAGATCTATCCCATAATTGGGAAGAGATACAAATGCGAAGACTGCGAGGAGGCAATAGGGTTTGATCTTTGTGAAGCCTGCTACAACAGCAGTTCTAAACGTCCCGGAAGATTCAATCAGCGCCACACACCCAACCACAAGTTTAGACTTGACGACTCCCAAATACTAGCGAAGATTTTGCTCAGATCCTTACAACCTCATGCTGATCAAGGTTCCGACCAGGCAATCGATATTCCTGAAGATCCTCAACAAGATCATGATGATTCTCCAGAAGACGAAGATCATGGTATTGATGATGATAATAATAATAATAATAATGTACCGGTATAGTTTGTTCCAGGGGAAATCTTTACTATTATAATATGAGAAAGTTGGTCAGTATGTAGACCTGTGGTTGTATGTCTTAAATTAGTGTTTCCAAACATGTTCAAAAACGTGCTAAAAGATTTATTAGTCTATATAAAGGAAGGATGAGATATTAGCTGAGTTATTGTTACCTTAAAGATAATAAATTGGTAAAAGTGAGGCTTACCTTTCTTAATAGTAACTTGAATTAATTGAGTTTTCTTAGTTTTTTGAAGGCAATTAATTGAGGTATATGTTTGGTTGTTTGTTTGTAAAATTCCCTTTCACCGTTCCTGTAATATACTCTGTTTGTTTGCCAGTGAAGCTGAGATCTTTCAGGACTCGAAGAAAACCGTAGTAATTTTTAACTCAGTAGACATTCAATTCTCCTTTTTATTCGGTTTTATTCTTTTATTTTATTGACTTTTCATTCATTACCTACATTAGTTCAGATTTGTAGTAAATATTTTAATGAAATTTTTTATCCAGAATTTGTGACTTTCTGATTAAGAATTTAAACTGGAACTCCAAATGTGTGATTGTGTAAATCATCTGTTCATCAGTTCAATTGCACCTGTAAAAATATTCAAAATATTTTTTGTCACATGAAAAAATAATGACCATACATTATGTCACACCTTTCAGGTGCAAGTCGAAGTACAAGGGTTGATGAAACACAAGATTCACATGGACCAAATCTGTCACATCTTCCTCCACAATATTTAATGAGATTGTTGCTCAAAAATACACCAATGTTAGGAGCAGCATGTGAGAGTATACTAGTGCAAAATTTAAATTGGAAAATCCAAGTTTAAATTAGTTTCAGTTCAATCTTTCACAAGTGATTAGCTCAGTTCAATCCTCTACTGAGTTTTCAATTATTTTTGTCATGTGAAAATTTGGAGACTCATAATTGGTGTCCACTTGAATACAGAGGCGAAGTAAGAACAATTTTGTGAGGGGCCAATGAAAAATTTTATGGATATATATAAATATACTAGGTTTGCTCGTTGACACGTGCCTACGACACGTCCTCGGAAACGGTGCACCTGGTTTGATTATATAAAATAGTTTTGAAGGTCCAGCAAATTAATTGAAGTAGTAAACATATTATATGAGAAAACAGTATATCTAACTTTAAACTCAACCA
Organism: Hemerocallis citrina; assembly: GCA_017893485.1. Classification (NCBI taxonomy): domain Eukaryota; kingdom Viridiplantae; phylum Streptophyta; class Magnoliopsida; order Asparagales; family Asphodelaceae; genus Hemerocallis; species Hemerocallis citrina. The sequence goes on from CM030359.1 coordinate 79,118,206, forward strand.
TCACCTTCTTGATCATTAGCTAGAACTTACCTGGAATACATATAGTTTGTTAGAAATACTGCATAAAATTTTTGTAACTTCAGCCTCACTTTTAGATGCTTGTAATAGTTATCCAAGGACATTATCATATAGTTTTTATAGGGCTTACTCTAATCTCATAACCACTATGAGCATGTCTAAATACAATGGTAACGCAAGTGTATGTGTGAAGGTATCTACAATACCAATAATCTAAACATTTGTTTGTTGAGATTCAGTTTGCAATTGAAATATCTCTTATTATTATTTCAACCAAAATAAAATACATGAAGTTCTCAAAACTCTAATCCAAGCTAATCATTTCTTTTATCTCCACTTTGTCTCCCCATTGCACCTTTATAAAAAAAAAATTAAAATGGAGAAATAACAAATTTACTTTAGTTGTCTTTCTTGAGTGGAGAGTTTGCACCATTCATTGGTAAACTCCAGTCATCCCAATCCTATATATCCAGACATACACTAAAAGTTCTTATATGTTATGTTATCCATGGTTTCTAATAACCAGTGAAGGGAACACTTCACGATAGTATTTTCTCTTTTAGTAAAGAAATTAATGTTGTATATTTGTCAAGTTATTTTAGCTTGCTGGTCAGCTTACCAGTCCTGCTATGGTTTGGAAGTCCAAATTGAGGCCACCAAATAATCCATCTCTCACTTGCGTACACCTTAAATCAAAACCAACAAAAAACTCATCAAATAAATCACCAAATTAAAATTTTTTAAACCCAAAAATAAAATAATCATACCTCTCTGAACTTAAATCCCATGCACACACAAAATTCGAGTTAGCAAAAAACGGAGTAATCTCGTGCACACAAAAAATTAAAAATTAGAATGAGAATTTGGTTAATGAAATAAAATTAGAGTCGTCGCATCGCATATAGAGACTCTCGATTCGGTGGAGGGGAGTCGCCGATACGGAGTCACTTGATATTCGCGCTCGATTTGGTGGAGGGGAGTCACCGATACGGATTCAGCAGCGGGTCAGATATCGGCGACGACCTCTTGATTGGGATTCGACATTGGATTTGAATTTGGATTTGTTTTGAGATTTTCAAAATTTCAAAATTTTTAAAATTTTCAAAATTTCAAAAATTTAAAAATTTCAAAATTTTTAAAATTTTCAAAATTTCAAAAATTTAAAAATTTTTAAAATTTTAATTTTTTTTAATTTTCAAAACTTTTCAAATTTCAAAATTTTCAAAAATTTTCAAAAATTATTTTTTAAATGATTTTTAAAATTTTTAAATAATTTTTTATAAGTTTTTGATTTTTTTGAATTATTTTTAGTTTTAAAGTTTTAATTTTTTTTTAGTTTTTTAGGCTTTTTTAATTTTTTTAATTTTTAATTTTTTTATTTTTTGAATAGAAGATATATATATATATATATATATATATATATATATATATATATATAATATTATAATGGGAGAAGGCCTTAGTGTCATTTGTAAATATTTTGTCATTCTACCAACCCGTGCAATGCACGTGCATAACTATTATAAAGGAGGTCCTAGGTTCAAATCAAGACTACGTCTAAATTTTTATTTTAAAAAACTATATTTATTACAACGTGCATCGCACGTGTAAACTACTAGTATATATATATATATATATATATATATATATATACGGAGAGAGAGAGAGAGAGAGAGAGAGAGAGAGAGAGAGAGAAAGAGAAATAATTAAATAAATAAAGGAGTTGTTTTGGCTAGGGAGATTTGAATTTGAGTTTTGGGGGGGTAACTTTGGGGGGGGGGGGGGGGGGATGTGTTTTGTGAGGTTAGATCCGGGCCTTTGATTTTGGGGGGGATTGAAGGAGAGCCACTTGATAGCTTTCTTTGTGTTTTATTATATAAACTAGATTTGCCCGTGGGAACGTGCCTACGGTACATTTTTAGAATGATACATCATATGAAAAGCCTTGTAAACAGTAAATCAACAATTATATAGCTCAAGTTTGAATAGTATGACAATAATTGGTTGTAAATAAAAGTCCATGTTTTCATAAGTGTGTGTGTGTGTGTGTGTATATATATATATATATATATATTTATATATATATATATATATATATATATATATATATATATAGAGAGAGAGAGAGAGAGAGAGATAATTAAATAAATAAAGAAGTTGTTTTGGAGAATTTGAATTTGAGTTTTTGGGGAAAACTTTTGGGGCGAAAAATGTGTTTTGTGAGGTTAGATCTGGGCCTTTGATTTTGGGGGAATTGAAGGAGAGCCACTTGATAGCTTTCTTTGTGTTTTATTATATAGATAGAGGTTTTTTCATAATTTTTTTTCCAGTATTTTAGGGGGATTTCCAAAATTTTGAGGGGTCCGGTCCCCCACATAGGCATATATGGTTCATTCGGGGAATATATGGTTCATTATATGAGTGTTAAATATAGGGATGCTCGCGGATAATGATATATCCGATCCGAACCGTATCCGAATCTAAAATTTTTGCAGATACGGATATGAAAAATTCCTATCCAGACGAATACGAATACAGATTCAGATATTCAAACCCCAAAAAAATTCCGATACAGATACGGATACGGATATCTCCAAAAAAAATTGGATACAGATACAAATATCCTCAAATTTAATCTTTATTTATTTATTTACTTATTTATTTATATATAATATAAAAAAAAATATATAATATAAGCTCTATAAGAGCATCTGTAGTCGTTGAAGTGAAAAATATGCATATATGGATAAATAGAAAAAGAAATCGAAGTTTTGCTGCAGTCGTTGAAAGCTATTTTTTAGGTTTATTGGAGCGACGGCACATGAAGTGCCGTCGGAGGAATAAAAAATAAAAAAAATTAAAGCGGAAGGGAGGGACGGCACTCGAAGTGCCGTCCGACAAATATGAAAAAAAATCGTCCTCGGAATGCAAATAAAAAATTACAAAAAATATAAAAAATTACAAAAACATTTCAGAAATTATGAAAAAATTACAAAAATATTTTAGAATTTACAAAAACATTTCAGAAATTGCAAAAACAAATAAAAAATTGCAAAAAACCTAATTGGAAAATTTTGTAAATAAAAAATTACAAAAACATTTCAGAAATTACGAAAAAATTACACAAAATTATAAAAACATTTCAGAAATTGCAAAAAAAAAATTTAAAATTGCAAAAACATTTCCAAAAATTGAAAAAAAAATTGAAAATTACAAAAACCTCCGGACGGCACATGAAGTGCCGTCCGAGGAATTTGGGCCCGCGCTTTGGGTTTTTTAATTGGGAAAAAAAATATTCAAGGGACGGCACTTCATGTGCCGTCCGAGGGATTGGGGGGTTTTTTAATTGAAAAAAAAACAAAAAAAAAAACAAGGGACGGCACTTCAAGTGCCGTCCGACGAAAAAAAAAATTATTTTTTTTGTGGGACGGCACTTCGAGTGCCGTCGCTCGAATATGGATAATTCTCAAACCCATTCTCATTTATAGCACACGACTGTAGCGAAATATGGATAAAATGGATATTTGACAAACGAGTGCAGCGCGTTTTTTAGCCAAATATATATTTTATCGATATTTAGCAAACGACTACAGATGCTCTAACAACTATCAGTCATTTACTCTATCAGCCTCTTCTAAAATTAATCCCCAATCTCCCGAGCCAAGCTCGACCTCTGACAACTTCTCCGACAAACCAAATCTCTCACTTCGACTTCGAACTCCGAAGTCGGAATCCCCAATCTCCCAACTCCGAAGCCCTGTCATGAAGGCCATTTTTCGACCCAACACCCAACAATTTCGACTCCTACGAAGAGGTGCACAGTCTATTCTCAGGAGGTTTGCCTATTCCCACTGTCCCTCTCATCGACACCATCAAGCAGAACATCCCTTTCCAGATGATCAGCTCGATAGTCAGCACTCAACAGGGCCGAAGCTTTCTCCAGTTCCCCACTCCCCAACGGATCTAAGGTAATTAATTCTAAGTCACAATACCCAAATTTATGTGCTAAACATTAATGAAACAAGGCACATTTTCTTCTGAAAAAAAAGTACGGGAACATTTTTTTTTTTTTTTAAATTTATTTATATTATTCAAACCTTCGGTGGACAAGTATGCTTGGAGGTCGGATGAAGAATTTGCGCGAGAAATGCTTGCTGGTGTCAACCCTCACAACATCCGCAGGTTATCGATAAAATTAATTATTAATTATTAATTATTCTTTTATTATTTTTGTTTTCTCGATCGTCCCTTTTCTGGAGTGATATGTATTGAATTGAAAGTTCATGTTTGTAGGAATTTCCTCCAACTAAGACACTTGATCCTAGCAAATATGGCAACCAAATCAGCACAATTATTAATTGTTGTTCTGGACTTAATTGATGTTCATGGGTGCTTTTTTGTGAGATTTCATAGCTTGTAACTTGTGCGCTTTTGAAGCATTATCATTTGAGTTCGAATTTGTAGATAAGATTTATGAACTAGAGTTCTTAATCCATGTTTACAGAATACTTTCAAATTGATTTTCTGTGCCTGGCTGATCTGTAAACAGCCCACATCTACTTGTTTGAGCATCCAGAAGCAAATGGAAGATACATTTGTTCCTCATATGACACAACCATCTATGAGCTTGCAAAGATACAGAGAGAGATGTTCCGTGAATTTGATATCCCTACACGGTAAGTATCATACTTCATTAATAACATAGTAATACAGGATTTAATGCAATTTACATTTGGACATACAAAGAAAAATTTAGCCTAGTTTCGTAGGTCCCAGCCTGCCATAACTTTATCTTTAGTTTCTTTTCTCTGCACTAGAAAATATTTGTCACAGAAGAACTTTTTTTTATTATTTCTAGAGAAGTAGAAGCTAAAGTGATTTAACTTTAAGGAACGTCTAACCTCAGTATATACAGATGTGCTAATGTTATCATATTCCACTCTATCAAGTTTTGTCTGTTAGACAGGTCAATCTAATTTCTCTTTCAAATGAAGAAAATTCGACAAAGTATAATCTTCGAGAAGCTCCAGCCATGTTTCTCTTCTTTTATTTCTAACTAGTCTCAATTTAAAAATCTGAAGGTGAAAAAAGTGTAGAACTTATGCTTTCTATTAATTTAAGTACTAGTTAAGAAAATAAATATATGTTTGATATCCGAATTCGTATTCGTTATCCAGGAGACCGTATCCGATTCGCATCTGTATTTGAAATTTGCAGATACAGATATGATTTTTTTTTTCCGAGTCATATCCGTATCTGTATCCGAATCCGTCTTGGAAATGCAGATACAAATGTTGGTATAGGCAATATCCGATCCGTATCCAATCCGAAGGCATCCATAGTCAAATAGTTGTAAGTCAACTTGTAAAATTTTCCTCTGATCACTTGTGCAAGTTGCAAGTAAAGAATAATTTATTTTTTAATTTTTATTGCAACTTAAGAAAATGATGCAAATTGAGTTGCGACTACTTGTAAAAAATCAAACATCCACTTAAAAAAAGAACAAAAAAACATACTCCTTCCATTCCAAAATATAAATTATTCTAGGTTTCTAAACGAGTATTTAGGAACAACCAAGGGTAGTGTAAAAATAATAAATATTCTTCGTGCTATCACACTCACTAAAGGAGAATTAGTCTGATTAACTGTTCATTCAAGATTTTTACTAAGAATCTCCCTCGAAGAAGCACACTATGCTCTGAAGGAGGCCCATGATGAGATGTGTGGCGCGCACTTGGGAGCAAGATCCATCGCCCGTAAAATTTTAAATTACGGTTACTTCTGGTCCACACTCCTTAGCGACTACGAGTAGTACGTCCGCCAATGCGGCTCCTGCCAGATTAACTCCTTAGTGCTAACACAGTCACTAAAGGCCAATTAGTTTGATTAACTGTTCATTCAAGATTTTTACTAAGAAGCACACTATGCTCTGAAGGAGGCCCACGACGGGATGTGTGGCGCGCACTTGGGAGCAAGATCCCTCGCCCGTAAAATTTTAAATTACGGTTACTTTTGGCCCACACTCCTTAGCGACTCCGAGCATTACGTCCGTCAATGCGGCTCCTGCCAGATTAACTCTTTAGTGCTAGCACAGTCACTAAAGGCCAATTAGTCTGATTAACTGTTCATTCAAGAATTTTAATAAGATCTTTGGCTAACAGACTAAATCCTTTTCTTGATTCTCTTGTCTCATTTTCCCAAAGTGCTTTTCTTCACGACAAATCTACTTTGGACTGCTTCCTTGTAGCCCATGAAACTATCAACATGTGCAGTAACATACATTCAGACACTCTCATGCTGAAAATTGATTTAAGGAAAGCTTTTGATACAATAAACTGGGATACCATTTGTAACGTCCCGAGCCCGGCTCAGGTTCTCATGCGGCTACACTTGCGCGCAATACGCGAATAAATAAAATCCTAACAATTGCCCACCACAGACGTGCCTCACAAAATGTGTCCGGACCATTAGGTGCCTTATGATCCTTGGCAATTCTGTATATACACTCTTTCTTCATTTCTCATCAACGATGTGGGACTTTTTTTCCCAAACCAAAGTCATGCCACGTTATCACCCATGCATGCAGCCAACTCTCATTTATCATTTTTAATGCATATGATTTCATAAGCCCTATCGTTTTCCTATAGACTCCATGATTAATCTCATTAATCCAATAGCCCTATAGAATTTCCTATAGGCCAACTACCACTTTGACTTATATATATATATATATATATATATATATATATATATATATATATATATATATATATATATATATATATTGTAGAAGCTAGAGGATTTGGGCTAGGGTGGTGCAGGTGGATTCACATGATACATAGGATTGCAAAGTCCTCTGTGTTGGTTAATTGAGTAAGTGGTAAGATTGTTAACTCCAAAAGAGGCCTGAAACAAGGTGATCATCTGTTCCCAATGTTGTTCATTCTTGTTATCGATGTCTTGGCTCAGATGCTATTCAGCGGAAGAAGAAATGGATCATTCTCCCCCCTCCACTTCAGAGAATCTCTTTCCTATTTATCTGGCCTTCAATTTGCTTATGATACTCTGCTTTTCTGCAAGGGAGATGAACAAAAAATGATCAATTTGAAACTACTCCTTTACATCTTTACAAATGTCTCAGGGCTAGACATCAATTTCACCAAATCATCCATTGTTTACTTTGGAAGGTCAAGAGCAAAGTTACAAGCTATCTCCATTATTATGGGATGCAAGCAGGAATCACTACCTATCAGTTACCTAGGGCTGCCTTTGGCTATAGGGAAACTAAGGAAGGCAAGGTGACAACTTCTCCTCCTCAAATTTGAAAGATGACTCTCAACATGGAAATGCATAATGATATCAAGAGGTGGTAGGTTTGTTATCACCAACTCTGTTATCAGTGCATTGCTTGTCTACTATGCCCCTTTCTATAATCTACTTGCCTGGGTGATTAAGAGGATTGATCAGATTAGAAGCATGTTTTTCTGGGTAGGCTCTGATACTAATGCTAGAGGCAGTGCTTGCATGAATTGGAAAAGGATTTTCCAGCCTAAACAACAAGGTGGACTGGGGGTTCTTGACATCAAACCCTTCAATGAAGCTTTGCTTATGAAGTGGTGGTGGAAGATTGTTACAACAAATTCTCTAGTAAGCTACTATTATCAATATACTACAATGAATCTACTAATAGCTTTATGTGTCCAATCCAGGCTTCGCAATTCTGGAAGGGAATTCACTACTTCAAATTCCAATTCATGCAACAACTCAATTGGTAGTGTGGTGATGGGAGATTTATCAAATTATGGTCTTCTAATTGGATAAAGTGCAATAACATCTCAATACTATTCCCTTCTTTGTTCTTGATAACATGGAATAATGAAGCTCCTCTCTTATCTCAAGGGGTTGGGCAGATGGTACATGAATTTGGAGGCCCCAACTACACAGTAGCTCCAACACAACTATTGTAACCCCTGTTTTTCCAAATCCGTATTTTATGTGTATTTTTCTATATGTAAATTTTTTTTGTAAATTAATTTTTCTGCTTTCAAATTCTTTGTTAAAATGTGTTATTTGATCTTCTGTTAAAACCTATTATCAATCAATAGTTTATTTATAACTAGTTCCCAATGATATTTTTTTTTATAATACAAATATTTTTATTATGCTTTGGATTATTATGTTTATGTTTATGATTTTATTATTATTATTATTATTATTATTATTATTATGATTATTGTTATTTTTGTTATTCGTGTTATTTTGTCTTTTACTCTTGATTGTTGATTTAAAAATCTATTTCTATTGTTATTTGTATTGTAGTATTTCAAATAATTTCTATCTGGTAGATCAATATATATTTTGATATATAATCCTACTTTTATTTATTACTTTATCTATTCGATTTGATCTTTTATTTAAATCTTATTTTAAAATCCCAATCCTATTCCCAATCCTATTGTTGATCTCTAATAGATTTACCAAAGCTAAATTAAACCCAATCCTATTTTAAATCCTATGTCGTTAATCCATATCAATACCCATTAAACAAATCCTACTATTACTCCTAATTACCCACAACCCAATCACCATAATCCCCTTATATATATATCTCTCATCCATCCGATCTCCTACACCACCATATACCACTTTAGTCTCTCTCCCTTGGTGTTCTCTTGTGGCCGCAAGCCACTATTGTCATCATCCCTCTTGGATCATCTTTCTTTTGGTGGAGTTTGTTCGTGTGAAGATTTTCGCTCAAGTTTGCTTGGATTCATTAGTTCGTGGATTTTCGTTCGTGGGTTTTGCTCGTTGTCGCGAATCCATTTCTGTTATTCTTGATTTTCGTCGTTCTTCATTTTCGGTAAAGACAAGTAACTTGTACTCCAATTTCTTTATTTGATACAAGTCAAAAATACCACCTATAGTGTAGTTGGGTCTAGAGACGACTCTTATTTGTGTTATCTTTGATGGGTTTTGTCTCTATTGTGAAAACTTGACCATAGTTATCTCATGACACAATCTTAACATGAATTAACTTAGGTTTTGTCCGTTCTTGATTTGATCATGTATGTGGAATTTTTGTGAGAATTTAGATATTTGTTGGGATCCATGTGATAGCTTTGCTTTAGATATATTAATAACCCTAATTCATGATGCTTAGACACTTGGTAGACTCGATTTCATGTTTGGTTGTGCTTTGAACAAGTTTTGTATGATATATGTTGAGTTGTTGTTAAAGGGAAAAATCTGTATTTTGTCACTGATCTGTTTTGTTTGCTGTTTTGGACTGTCTTCAAGTCAGTATCTTAATTTCGGTATAAAATATCAGTTTTAGAGAAATTTGTCTGCTTTCCAACCCCTCTGACCTTGCTCGATTTCATTTTCATATGAGTGACTTATGACGGTTTTACTACAGAGGTGTATTATATTTCCAGATTTCGTTTCTCGACGATTTTGTTGATTAAACTATTTTGATACTTGAGCTACACTTATTATTTTGATCTGAAACTTTGGTCAGTTTTTCTATACTTATCTAGGAATTATCCAGAATTTTGGTGGATTTTATTGATGAGTTTTACATGTCGTTTCATGCTTGTTTATGAAAACTATACTTGCTGTATTTTGTTTGTTGTTCTGTAAAGAATTTTATTCATCCTGATTCCTTTTACTGTATGAAAAATATTTGTGAAATATGAAAGTTAATATATTTTGTCTATTTTCATCTCCCTTTGGCAGATTTGGATTTCGTTTCATGGCTTGCGAGATATTTCAGTTTTCGTACAGCAGTGTTAGGAATTCCAGATTTTCCAAAGTATAGTTTCTTGATGTTTTCTTATTTTTGATGATTAAACTCATTTTACTGAAATATTATGAAACTTTATATTCTGTTTTTAGACATATAAGGAAATACCCCAGATTTTTCCTGAATTTATTTGAGAGGTTTTGATGCAGTCTTCCTGACTGAGAATTCGTTTCACTAGTTTCTGTCTGAACATGTTTTTCTGTATTCAAACCTGTTTTGAGTTATGATGTTTTGAATTGCTATATGACTTATTTATACTTGCTGGATTCGTGTGGAAATCTATTTTCCAGATCCTTCGACGGATCCAGATTTGGAGATCTGTAGTAGCGGGAATAACTGTTTTAGTACAACACTGTCTTGCTGTCCTGAATTAAAAAACTAGTTGTTTTACCCTGTTATGTGTTATCTTGTACCTGTACTTGTTTATCTTACATCCTGAACTTGATACATGTTTATACCCTGTTATCCTTGCTTTGTTTTGCGACACATACATGCATGCCTGATTATAATAATAAATAACCAAATCGGGGTTAATGGAAAAGATCTAGTAGTGGATAATTCAGAAACATGTACTCGGAATGGGATCCGTGTTTCTCATATTTGAAATTTGGTATATGATTTGGATTATTTGGAATTTGATATTTGATTTGGATTATTTGGAATTTGGTATATGATTTGGTTAATTTGGAATTTGATATATAATTTGGATTACTTGTCCCTTAGTACACTGCCCTTTATGGTCCACTATAAAATCTAAAACGAAATTGCATTGACTGTAGCAACCATGTAGTAAAAGGATGGATGCATGAAGTGCTACCTAGTTAGTAATTAATACAAGACTTATAAGAACATGACATCTGTATCTGAAATCTGAATCTGAATCTGTTATTTGTATCTGGCTATCTGTTATCTGATCATCTGATTACTTGTTATCTGTCTGATATTATCACTTGACACTATCTGTATATCTGTCTGCATGCTATTTGACTTTTGACACTTGACACATATTAGTATACCATGCTAGTTGATTCTGCAATACCATGTTAGGTCTGTTTTTGCTATTATTTAGATTTGTTTAATTTTCCCATGTACTTGTATCCTACATTATAAGTGGTCCGTAACTTGCAATTGACGGGTACTTGTTTTCTTTTTCCTTCTCTTGCAATTGTTAATTGCAGATTTTGGTGATCAGCTGCTCGATGGAGTTTGTGATCTAAAGTTCTAGTTGGCTGGAGCTTTTGCTATCTTCATTTATTTTCTGTTAGTCATTTTGAAAATTGTATTTGTTACTTGTATTCTCTGTGTTTGGGCAGTATGACCCAGGATTTTGACTTATTCAGATCATGACTATTTGAGATATATATATTTGGTTTCAAGTATTATTGTTGATCATTGGTTCATATGTGCATGTGGTTGTTTCTTTGCTTCCGACTCTGATTATTTTGTGAGATATTGTAAAGATTCCTGAACAGCTTATGGATGATGAAAATCATTCTCTGGGTCAATGTTACGTGCTCGTATTCCGTATTTTTGGAAAGCGGGGCTTGACAACTATCAATGCATAAAAGAACCAACTGTTGCAACTCATAGCCCATATTCATCCATTAGAAACTGCTGGTATCCCAACTTGGAGGTACTCATCAACAAGCTATTTTTCATTCAAGTGAGCCTATAATTTCATCAGCATCTTAGGGATCCTATCTCCATTCTACAAAGCTACCTGGAACAACATTGCCCCCCTTAAGTGCAAGGTCTTTATCTGGTTGTTGAGCTGGGAGAAGCTCAACTCCAAGACTAGACTCCATGCTAGAGAATGGTATGGTAATCTAACATACACAGCTTGTGCATGTCAGATTGAGACCACCTTCCACATATTCTTTGAATGCTCAGTAGCACTTAGAATTTGGCACCATTTCACCTCAAGTTCGGCATCACGCACCTTCCTGACTCCATTTATGATTGCTTCACAACTTGATGTTTTGCTCAACATAGACACAACTACTTACGCACTTAACACTTGGTTACTATTGTTATTTGCTGAACTTTATGGATCTTTAGAAATGATAGTTTTTTCAAATGTTTTGCACTCAAAGGATAATCTTATTGCTAATATTATATTCTAGATCTCTCATTGGCTAGATGAATGTGAGAGCTCCAAGCAAAAGGAGAAGATCATGCATGGGCTATAGAATGTCCAAGCAGGTGCAATGCTTATAGGAGGCAGGCCACCAACAACATCTTGGCAGGAAAGTGAAGCCTCAAGCATCGCTGGATGAGTCAGAGAAGAGGAAGAACTCAGACTGCATATCAACTTATACATTTTTTGGTTGACAATGTTTTGATCAAAACTGCCCTCTGTTGTTCTTGTTTATCCTACCCTCTATGTTCGGGGTGGAGATTATGTACTTTTGTTTTGTTTGTAAGATTTTGTAGTTGGTTCAGTACTCTGAGTTTGTTTTATTAATCATTATTAATGAAACGGGATGGCCAGACTCCACCTTTTCTTCAAAAAAAAAACCGTAGCTGTATGTAACTATAATTAGATACTGCTTTTTTTTTTTTTTTTTTTTTTTTTTTGGGGTGGGGAGACTTGTTGGAGTTAGCTTGGACAAGAACTCATAACCTTGAGACAAGCTAGGATGCACGACAGACGTCTACTACCCTCTTTTCGTCTTAAGATTATGTAGCTTCAAATCCGACTCTTAATCCAACTTCAAACCCAATTCGATCCCCCATCTCTTAAAGGGGCATTTGGTACGCGGTAATATACAAGGAAATATAAGATTACCCTCTGGATTATCTGATTTGGTAAGATATGAGTATAGTTTTGGAAGCATTCTTAAATTCTCATGTGAATCAAAATTCTTTGTTGGAAAAGATATACACTCCTCTTTAAAAGGGCTAGATTTGTGAATTCCTCCAAATAATAAAAAAATTACTAAGATTATCACGTTATCAAAACACCCCCCAGATTTTTGATAATCTTTCTACCTTATTATATTGATGCTCTATGTTTCTTCCAACAAATTTGTTACTTTGCCTTATTATGGTGGGATTTGTGCATAGTTATGTATAAAGAGGAACACCCAATTAGAGAGGGAACATAATTAAATAAGTATGATATATGTTTCAGTATAATGTATCAATTTTAACAATAGTACCCATTATTCATAAAAAAAAATAGAAGGGAAAACCCTATGTCTACTAAGTCATAAATAATATATTTCTTTGATAATTATACATGTATGCCTAAGATCATGTGTTTGTACTACAAGCATTTAAAAAAAAAATTTTGTTATATTTTTTTTATCTACCTGATTTAAATATATTAGAATCATAATGTAACTTTTTGAGTCATATATTTGTTACTGTACTCAGACTTTATAAGATATATATTAGTATTGGTTTTGCACGTGTCACACATTTGCATCGGTTACTAAATTAGATAATAGTTATATTGGTTTTTTTTTATAAATAAAGCCTAAAAGGTATTTTCAGTAATTTCTACTATTGTGAATGATTAATAGGAATGAATTGGTCTATACCAAACACAGTAACAAAATATGTCATGGAATGTAATGTCTTATACAAATGCCGTATTGCAACATTCCTGAGAACGATGATTCTTATCCTCACATTTCCGGGAATCTACCATTTCCAAGGAATTCTTCAATCCGTGTACCAAACGCCTCCTAAAAGTTTGTAATAACTATTATAATTTACACGTGCTATGCTTGCCTTCCTAGATATTTTTTTTAAAAGTAAAAACTTCGACGTAGTCTCGAACCTAAGACCTCATTGATATTAGTTATGTAAAGATGATGCACATATTTGTTTGTCTATAAATGACCGCTCCAACTCTCCCATTGTAATATTAGAGATATATACCAACGTGAGGGAGAGTGTTCTCCGACCTTTTGCCAATCAAACAAAAAAAAAGCTCTTAAATGAACTAGATATTATAAAATGTCAAATTTGTCATCCTCTTAAATGAGCTGGTATTTTTCAAGGTGAAACATTAAATGACAAGACAAGGGTAACTTTGAAAATCTCATAAAAAAATAATAATTAATGAACATTTAAGAATCTTAAGATATTTTTATCCAAAACCTAAAGTGACTTCTATTGAAATTCTATCGAAAACCTAAAGTGACATATATTTTTGAAGGGAAAAAAAATATTAGAATGACTTGTATTTTGGAAGAGAGATTGGAAGAGAGATGGTATTTGTTTGTATCTGTAAAGTGACAGTTCAAATTCTCATAGATACAGAGAGCATTAAAAACTCATACATAGAATATTTTTTAGTATATTTTCAAGTATCATATTGTCATTTGGTACTTGTAAAATATATTTTAAAAAATATAGATAAACTAGATTTTCCCGTGGCCACGTGCGTATGACACATCTTTCAAACGATATATCATATGAAAAGCCTTATAAACCGTAAATCAACAATTATGTAGCTGAAGTTTGAATAGTATAACAATAATTAGTTGTAAAGAAAGTCCATGTTTCCATTAGTATATGGTGAAAAATAATTATAAATTGGAGTATAAAAGTCCATGTTTCTATATATATATATATATATATATATATATATATATATATATATATATATATTGGAAGTCTTCCGTTGTGCACCACCTATGGTGTATACGGCGTGTGCACTCGACCTTCCCGCCTTCGTATCGACGATCCGAACCGTTCACATTGATCTAAACATCTAAATTAGTCAAAATTTGTAAAATCAAATCATTTGAAATTTATTTGCCCATCCATTGAAGTGTTACAATATTGTATGGCTGAAAATCATTGTTTTTTATAGTCACATGATGGATGGGCAAATGAATTTCAAATGATTTGATTTTACATATTTAGACTAATTTAGATGTGTAGATCAATGTGAACGGTTCGGATCGTCGATACGAAAGCAGAAAGGCCGAGTGCACACGAGTGCACACGGAGGGGTGCTGCACAATGGAAGATTTTTCTATGTCTCTGTGTATATATATATATATATATATATATAGAGAGAGAGAGAGAGAGAGAGAGAGAGAGATAAATAAATGAGTTGTTTTTTTTTGGAGGGGGGGGGGGGGACAATTTGAATTTGAATTTGAATTTTGGGTGGAAATTTTGGGGGGAAAATATATTTTATAAGGTTAGATTTGAATCTTTGATTTAATCTACTTGATAGTTTCCTTTGTGTTTTATTATATGGATAGTGTGTTTGAAGCCTAAGAATTTTGCATGGAAGAAGGTTTGAAACCTAGTGTGTTTGAAGCCTAGGTTTGCCCGTTGACACGTGCCTACGGCACGTCTTTGGAACGGTGCACCTTATTTGATCTTATAAAATAGTTTTGGAGGTCGAGCAAATTAATTGAAGTAGCAAACATTTTATATGAGAAACATTTGGGGTCCAGTAAAAAACATATTATATGATTTTTTTTGATTTTTTTGAACTATTTTAAAGCTTTTAAATTTTTAATTTTTCTAGTTTTAAAATTTTTTATTTTTTAAAAATTTTAAATTTTTTATTTTCTTAATTTTTTGAAAAGATGAGGAAGGGAGAGAGAGAGAGAGAGAGAGAGAGAGAGAATTTTTTTTAAAAATAAATATAGGAGTTGTTTTGGGTGATGAATTTGAATTTGAGTTTTGGAGGAAACTTTTGGGGGAAAAATATGTTTTGTGAGGTTAGATCTGGGCCTTTGATTTTTTAGAAAATTGAAGGAGAACCACTTGATAGCTTTCTTTGTGTTTTATTATATAGATAGTGTGTTTGAAGCCTAAGAATTTTGCATGGAAGAATATGCAAAACATATTATATGAAGGACGGTGGTATTGAGATCAATTTCAGAATCCAACATCTAGTACCAACTTGGAAACCAATGATGACTAGTTAGCTTCAAAATTAATAGGGTACAGAGAGAAGAGAAGAGAACAGAAGCACCAACATGTAAGAAACAACTCAATCCAATCAAAGCTCATTACAAAAGGACACCTTCAACATGAGTGGCAACTTTTTGGTGCCATTGATGGCCTTCAGTCTTCGTTGATACGGACTTTCCATTCTCAACTCTTCTTTAGTTCCTAGATTTATTTATTTATTTATTTATTTATTTATTTTTTTTTTTTTTTTAAAGTTAAAGGTAGAATAACGCCACCCTGTTTTATTAATAAGAAATTAATGAAACAACCCCGGTGTACCGGATGAAATACAAAAATACAGTGCAGGAAATAAAATATAATCCCCTAACAAACTCGGGGGGTGGGTCTAATCATCCATACAACATACAACCAAAAGTACAGTAGATCGAAACAAAGTACAAGGTAGATGAGCTTGCGGCTAGTGGAAAACTGATGTAGCCTGTTCCATATGAGTATGGAGGGCGCCTATCCCTCAGTCAAGTGTCGGCCCAAACTCTATTTCCTCATCATCAAATTCCTCCACCTGGAAGACTCTGCCAATCCTTCCTCTCGCTCCTGTGGCAGCAGCTGTGGCCTAAAAAAAAAAAGATGTATGATATGAGTAAGGTTACCAGAAATACTATTACATGAAGCACGAAAATAGAAATTATTTCTGTCTAACCATAACACCCAAGTAGTTGCCGCAATGGCTATGTACCACGCATCCTTCATTTCGTGTCGTATCGAGGTAAATTTGGGGCCAATCCACAAATTCTCATATTCGCTGGGGTAGTCACCTGTTCCTAAGGCTCGTAATACCTCTACCATAGTTGCCTTACTCCTTGGGCAGTGAATAAAAAGGTGATTCAAATTCTCTGCATGCATGTTGCAGAATCCGCAGTTGGTCGCTATCTGGGGTTGTCTTTTAGCAATGTTCTCTTTGGTGAGGATTGTATTATTGAGCACTAGCCAGAGGAAGACCCTGACTTTAAGGGGGTTTTGGCCTTCCATAACACCTGTGCCTAACTGGGTCTGCATTCTCGATAGTGAATTCGATGGTACAGAGATCTAACTGTGAAATCTCCCTTGGTCTCGAGTCCCCAGTATATCTAATCTGGGCCTTGAGCACACATCGCACCGGCCTGTTTAATGTGTGTTTGCAATTCAAGCAGTTGCCGATGTAATACTGGTGTAAGAGTTCCTCGGAACGACGGCCTCCAATTGCCCCTCTTCCAAGTCTCGGCTACAGATATATTCGGGCTAGTCGTTTTCTCATATAGCTCCGGAAAAGTCTCCTCAAGGGTATGAGCACCACACCATTTGTCCTACCAGAATCTGGTGGACCGTCCATTGCCGATAGTTGATGTAACTGCTGAGTTGAAAGTTCTACTTGCTTTGGCAATTCCTTTTCAGAATCGAGAAACTCTAGACCCTACTCGGAAGCCTAAACTTCTCGTACCTTTTATCCGAAGGTATGGTTGAATGAAATCCTACCATCCCTCCCTGCTGTGGTGAAAGACCTTCTACCACCATTTTCCCAAAAGGGCAAGGTTCATATCTCTTAGGTCAATGATGCCTAGCCCTCCATGTTTCTTCTTCATGCATGAATACTCCATTTGATCAGGTGGTATCCTCCCCTGTTCGAGTCTGCCCCTTTCCAAAGGAATTGTTTTCGGATACGGTCAATCCTTTGGATTACCCATTTAGGAAGCTCAAAAAACATGTAGTAAAGGGGCAGATTAGACAACACAGAGTTGATGAGAATCACTCTGCCACCGAGAGAAAGCGATTTTCCTTTCCAACCAGACAATCTGTCCTCCACCCTGTCTATGATAGGTAGCCAGTCCGTCTTAGTAAGTTTCCCTGGTCTGAGTGGGAGCCCTAAATATTTGATTGGGAACTCGTCAGTCATACAGTTTAGTATGGTCGCATGGTCCTGTGCCTCTACGTCAGAAAGTGCAATTGGAGTCAAAGCACTCTTGTGGAAATTAATCCTGAGACCTGACCAGACTTCAAAGCAGTAGAGGGCCCTTTTAAAGCAGATTGTCTCTGACCTATTCTCGTTACCAAAGAGTAGGGTGTCATCAGCATACTGAAGAATCGTGCACCCTTGATTAGAGTTACTGTTAGCCACCGGAGTTATCCAACATCTTCTCCGGCAGCTATCTAGCATGCCCCTTAGCACATCTGCTACGATAGTGAATAGCAGAGGTGACAGCGGATCTCCCTGCCATAGTCCCTTTTTGCACGAAAACGGTAGACCCGGCCGTCCATTAATCGAGATTGCCGTCTTACTAATGTATAAACACTGTTTGATCTAGGCAATCCATTTTACCCCGAAGCCTCTCCCTCTGAGAGCTTCCAGCAAACACTCCCAGTCGACGAAGTCGTATGCTTTCTCAAAGTCCAGTTTGAGGAGGAAATTCTTAGACTGGCCCATGTGGTAGTGGTGGATAACTTGTTCTGCGGTAGCTATACAGTCCAGGATACATATGCCCTTGATGAAACCAGTCTGTGCTTTGCTAATTAAACTATCCATTATGCTTTCCGGGCGGATGGCCAAAACCTTTGTGATGATCTTAACTGAGCAGTTTATAAGGCTAATCAGCCTAAAATCTCCCACCCTCGTCAATTCCACCCGCTTAGGTATCAGAATTACTTCTACAAGGTTGAACATGCCCAATCTGAGATTGTTGTGGAAGAACTAATCCATCAATGCTATAATGTCCCCTTTTATTTCTTCCCAGAATACTTTAAAGAACAACATTGGGAATCCATCTGGTCCCGACGACTTGTTTGCTCCCATTTGATTGATGGCTTTTCCACTTCCATTTCCGAGAAAGGTGCCTCCAGGTTAGCTAGTGTTTGCGTTGGTTCGTGTTGGCAGGTCTGCCAGAAGTCTTCCCTGAGCGGGACCCTGAAGTCATTCTACTTCCCAAAGAGGCTCTTGTAGTAATCTTGAAAGGTTTTGGAGATCATATTCTCGTCTTGTGATGTTCCCGTATCCGTCTGTAGTGACAGGACTAGATTGGATCTACGTCTTGCGCTAGCCACTCGGTGGAAGTAGGTCGTATTCGCGTCTCCCTCTTTGAGCCACGAAATTCTCGACCTCTGTTGCCATTTGATCTCCTCTAGTTTATAAAGATTGGCAATATTTTTTCGGAGCTTTAGAAGTCTGTTTCTTTCATCTTGTGACAGGACCCTCGTTTCTTCCAATCTCTCTAGCTCATCAATTCCATCCAAAAATGAATCTTTTGCACGCCATATGGTCGAAAATCTTGACTGGTTCCATTTACGCAGCCGCTTTCTCAATTTGCAGACTTTTTCACACCATCGGGATGCTGCATCCACACTAGTGGTTGGAAGCGCCCAGTTTTCCATAACCATGTGGTGAAATCCTTAAATTTCTAGCCAGGCCTTCTCAAATCTGAACTTCCTTGGTCTTTGAGGACTCTGTACCCCGGCATCAAGCTGGACCGGTGTATGATCTGACGTAGGTTTAGAAATAGATTTAGCGCTTGCTAACGGGAATTTAGCCTCCCAATCCATAGATACTAGTACCCTGTCCAATTTGGCCATAATCGGGGTTGCTTGCATGTTTGACCATGTAAATAGTCTGTCATTGATTGGGATGTCGATCAGCTCTAGTTCCATGATCACCCTATTGAACTCTTCTCTGTGTTTGTAGCTGGAACCTCTTTCCTTGTGTTCAAAAGCAAATCTGGTGATATTGAAGTCCCTCCCGAAAATCCAAGCTCCCGACCACCGTTGTCGAATATCAATGAGCTCTTGCCAAAAAGCTTCTCGATCTGTAGCCACGTTCGGCCCATAGATGACAGTGACCGTCTGCACCCAGTTATCAGATCATCGCTTTAGTCGTATAGTCAGGGAAAACATTCCACTGTACTCCTCCGAGCAGGAAAAGATATCCGGGTTGAACCCAATAGCAATTCCCCTCGAGGCTCCCGCGGATGGGCATAGCACCCATTCCTTGATTCTGTTGCCCCCTACTCCTTTGAGTTTAAACCCGTTCATGAGTTTGGTATCCTGTAACCCCACTACTTCCGCCTTGGAGCTCTTAATCACGTCCCTAACCATATCTCTCTTCCCTCTATCCCCCAACTCCCTAACATTCCAAAATAGTGTGTTCATTGTGGAACGGTGTCTAGGTTGATCGTGGGTGTAGGACGGGAGTCTTCCTCCAAGACCTCCGTCAACCCAGGGCATGATCGCAAGTCTTTGTGAGAGCTCGTCGTAGCCCATTCAGTTTCCCAACCCCTAATTTAGTTGAGCAGTAGAGCATTACGCTCTCTGTCACAAACTTCTAAGCCACATGTTTGAGCTAGAATAAAAACATCTGAATCTGACATGAAATTTAAGATAGATGCTAAATTTTTTTCGTACCTCCATCATCGAAATTTGCAGCTTTGGCCACCGCGGCTACCTCCAGATAGTCATCCAGGGACTCCACATGAGCCCTCTTAGGTGACCGTTATACCCTGAACCCAGCTGTCCTGTATGATGTGCCAGTGCTATAACCTGGCACTGATTCTGGAATGGTGGATAAAACCAACTTTGGTGAGAGCTCTCTCTGTGTGTCAGCAATAAACTCTAGATTCTCTGACTCCTCATCCGTAAATGAGAACTCTTCCTCCAAATTCAAGCGTCCTTCAAAGTCCTCATCACTATCTATATGCTGACTTTCCAATTGCACAGTAGGGAATCTCATCACGGACTCCTCATTGAGCACGCAGATTGATGACGATTTACCCAGAGTTGTGCGGTTTCCCATAGCGGACCCCTTAATGGGCCCACTACACTTCGATAGTTGTAACTCAATGTGTTTGGACCCCTCTTTGGGCCCACTAACACCTTTATAAAAGTTATAAATACCCCCCCCCCTTGCTCCCAACTACCGCCGTTGGCACTCTTAAGCTCTTGTGCTGCTCCGCGATGGAGCAGACCTCCTAATTCAGAGCTCTGGGTGCCCTCATCCCTATGCTCACCGCCAGAGCATGTTAACTTGGGCTCTCCTTCGCGAGTGAGCAAACTCTCCTTCTCGATAAAAGCAATTTCTGCTGTCATTTTTAGGACGCGTGGGGTGAGAGACTCTTCGTATCTGTCGCCCTCAGCCACGTGTCCCCAATTGAGAGGGGGGCGTTACTTCCGAGGGTAGCCTTTCCACCTCAAAGCTCCCCCTTTCCATCATTTTGCCTTCACATACTCTCTTTGAGCTCTCTTCTTTGCTGCCGCTACCCACTCCCTTTCCACTCTGAGCTCTCCCCTTTTTTAGATCAACCGCTCCAACCCCATTATCTCTCCCCTTTTGGGTAGGGACTCTGTCGATAGCTCTTCCACTGTTCGTCTTCTTCCCCAAAGAAGAAGTTTCCTTTCTCGGCTCACGACCCAAGGCTACCGAATCTCGCCTCTTTTGGGGATGGCTCTGCTGATTTGGCTTGTCTCGCACAGCACTTTTACCCTTTTCCCCTTTAGCGCAGTCTGGTTGCCCTTTCTGCTCCTCTCTGGCCGTTTCCCCACCAACTCCCAAATACTGACTTCCATTTTGAGCTTTGCTTTGGTGCTCTTTTCTTTGAGTTCTTTTTTGAACCGCGATACCTTCCAAATCTGGTATTGTGGGCAGATTTTCCGTTGGATCTGTTGAGATGGCAATCTCTGAGGGTTTTGGATCATTGGATCTGAAAGACACGTCTCTTTGTCGACCATCTTTGTACGGCGAGCCTTTCTCGGGTACTGATCCTTTCGCCGTAGCCCCCTGGCGTAGCACCTGCCCCTTCACCGCTTTGATGAGCTCTCGGTGAGCCTTTTCTACTTCGTGGGCCCCGTCTATCGTCAAGTCCCAGCGTGGCGAGACCACCTAGCTGTACGATCGGCTTTCTCTGAGGGCTGATGCAGGGGTGGGGAAATGATGGCCGTCTGCTCCATCTGTGGTTCTATTCACTTGTCGAGTACGAATCGGATGAGATATGAATCTTCGAAGGAGAAGACTTTGGCGAAGCATGGCATTCTTGATATGTCAGCGCTCCTTATGAGAATTCGTGCTGAAACAATCTCAGAGCGTCGCACCGTCTTCTCATCAATCTCTTCGACGGTCCCAAATTCCGTGATAATCTCTTGGAGTGTCTCTCTCTTCCAGAAGTGTAGGAGGACATTGTGGATCCATATCCAATATCTGTCTCCCTGGAGGAGCTCGGCTCCGAACGAAGGCGTCCAAGTGCAGAATTCGAGTTTGAAATGCCCAAAGTCGATAGTCCTCATACCAACCACTTCAGTTACCTTCTTTGGTGAAGGGAATGAAGGAAACCAGGAATTGCAAGTGTCACATTTTCTTAACGACCCAATCTCTATGGGCTCTCATTGGCCATTTTTCAGTAGGGGCTTGCATAAGATCCACCTCCAAAGGTCTCCCTGATCTGACTCTGGCAATTGCACACCATTGCCGCAGCCAACGTTCTTTGTTCTTGATTAAATCAAGACTGTTTGCCAGTCAAATCACTGTGGGGTTATCGGGAGACCTTCCTCGGCTCACTGGACACTCATTGTAGCTATGGGTCTCCACCACATTGGTGCACATGTAAGATAGATGCCCCCACTTCATACATTTGAGGTAGCAGACTTCTTTGGTGCATTCGCTCCTGTAGTGACCCAAGTCACCACAATTGAAGCACGGTACGGGCTTTTGCTTGCCCTTCCTCTGTTTCTTCTTGTGTTGGAGTTGCTCAATTTGGGGGTTAGGGGAGATACTCTGTCTTTTGTTTTTCTTACTGTGCACCTGAACCCATTGCTCCTCCTTATCTCCCTCTCTAGGGTTCCCTTCCGCTATAATCCCGTCTTGTGCAGTCCCCTCGTGGGCATGCTCGACACAGGATTTAAGCTTAGGGACCTCCTGTGGAGGTGGGCTGGCGTGGTGAGAGGTGTTGTGGTGTGGGGGGTTGGACTGGTGAGTTTGTTGATGTTCATGATGGGCATGAAGGGCCTTGTGATTGCTCTGTTGTTGTGGAGGGTCTGCACCCCTGGTGTGTTCATCTGTGTAGTTGCGTTGGTAAAGAAGTTTGGACTGGGTAGGAGGATGGTGTGGTTGGTAGTAAGGTTTGAGTTGTGTCGAAGGATGGTACTGCCGGTGTGATTCATTGCCATAACCCCTCTGGGGGTGACCCAAATTGTGGTGGTAGCACTGGCCTGAGGGAGGGGTTTTCTTACGCCCAATAGGGCCTGTAGGAGGACCCCATCGTTGGGCCCGTCCCCCATGGGTCTCCTTTGCTCAGTGCTGGTGCCTATAGCCCCTGCTCGACTCCTCTCCATGGCGATGAGGATAATAGCTCCTCCCCTCATGGCTTTGATGCGCACCTTGGTGTGCACGCACCGGGGAGAGAGCTCGTCTGAGCCCCCGATCTCCTCTCTCTTCAGGCAAGGGGATCCGGTGTGAAGAGGGTAGTGGTGGTACTGGCAGTGGCGCCAGAGCAGATTTGGAAGAGGAGGGGTTGTGCTCTGTGTTGGTTGCTGAGATTGAAGGTGGGGGGGGGGGGGGTTGTTGAGGCTGTAGGAGGGAAGCGGTAGTTTCAGAGGGAGCTGGGGCTAGTGTCGATAGGTGGCGGTCCTTCTCATTAGGCCCACACCCACTATGCTCGAGAACCGATAGCATGGCGAAGGGTTTTGGGTATTGTGCTTTCGTTATATTGAGTAACAGAATGGAGAGGGTTGCCGGTATTGATGTTCAGAAGAGGAGAGGGAGGAGATAGGGTGAGCTGGAGTCGGAGTTTAGCAGAGGGGGAGGGGGGGGGGGGGGGGGGGTTAGGTAGGAGCAACATCCAATTTCTCTTGTTTGGTAGTGACCCCCTTTGCCCAGTTCCTAGAAAATTTTGTAAAAGAGAAGAAAAAAATTGTAAAGAAAAGAAAGGGAAGAAGAAAGATTGGAAAAAGTTTGTCTATGTGGATTCCTTCACTGTTGGGATTGGAAATTGTAAATGCTTCTTAGGTCCCATGTTAACATATAAACTTACTAGGTAGGAGACAATTAACATGAATAGATGAGGAGCATGTGAACATATTTGAGATTTAGCTACTGCTGATCATATCACCATTAAAAAAAAAGATGTGGAATAGGATCACCATGTTTTATTAATAAGAGATTAATAAAACATACATAGAGAATTGGGTAAAGGTACAAGAAACTAGAAAACAAGAAATAAAACATAACCTCCAACAAAGCCCTGGAGAGTGACACGCAAGCTAAAATCAACATAGCAATAAAGGTCTACCATATACAAACAAAAGAACATTCAGGTCCTCCAACAGAATCCTTAAGGGTGGTTATTCGATATATGACACTCTGCTCAGTCGAGGATAGACCCGTTCACGACCTCCTCCTCGTCATACTTGCAAACCTGGAAGGCTCTGACAATCCACTCCCTTGGACCTCTCGCTACTGCTGAAGCCCAAAAGAAAATAAGATGTATAATATGAGTTAGGTTTCCAGAAATACTATTACAGGATTTGCAAATATACAAGTTATTTCTCTCTAGTCATAAAACCATTATTGACAATTGAGCAACTGCTTCATAAAAATTTTAAGACCATGTGCATGTTTACTCTGTGGGGGTGTTCACCAGGTGGGTTGAAGCCTGGACCCGCCCAAACCTAACTCGAAAATATAGGCTTTGAAATGTTAGAAAACTCATCTGAACTAAAAGCGAGAGGGTTTTAATTTTACTCAAGCTTGCCCAAAATCCGGCCAACCGGAACCCAAAAAACCCAAACCTACCCATATATGTATATAGGACTTTATGTGTATCTAAACATAGTAGCATGATATTATGTATTCTTACACACACACACACACACACACACACACACACACACTAGGTTTGTCCGTGGACACGTGCCTACGACACGTCTTCGTGAACGATGCAGCATATGAAAACTCCTGTAAACAGTAAAATATATGCACTTCTTCGTAATGGTTGATTTTAATAGATGTTTAATTGCTAGCAGACCATGATGTACTTTGAAGTAGGATTATGGTATGACGTACATAATTCATTGTTTATTGGTTTATATTGCAGAATCATTTGTTAGCAGCTCGAGATTCAAAAAGAGTATAGTGAATCTACAATAGCAGTGGATCAGAAATTTCTTGCTATGTGTGACTTCAACATAAGAGATTTTATATTTGATTTGGAGTCTGGCATAAATAGCAATTTATTTGCTAATGCAATTAATACCTCAAATTGCAAAAAAAAAGAAGAAAATTTGTTGTGATGTATATGTGAAATGAATATCATAATCTTTTGTCATTTGCTAGAATACTCTTCCATTTATTTTTCGTAAATAATAGCTGTGTTTTGGGCTTGCCTTGTTGATAATGTGATCTTGATTTACTTTCTCGTTCTGTTGCATGATTGCGTTTGAGACCTTTTGTTAAATGTGATCAAACACAATTCCATCTCCATGTTAATATATCCATATACTGGAGAGCCTACTGTAAATTTTATCTGAAACAGGCTTGTTGGCCCTAATTCCTGATATATTTCAGTGTATGAGATATTTTGCATTTGTATCATCAGTCATTTGAATTAGCATTGTTTACATTTGTTCACAGGAAGGTGGATGGATTGTCTAGTAAAAACTATCAATAGTATTACCAGTACTCAATCTGCAAGTGATGATTGTACATGTGCACTCACTTGCAATTTAAATTTATCATTTCGTGTCCTGCTTTATTCCTACAAGTTCAGTCATAGCATCAATCTCTACATAGAAGGATTTGAAAATAAAGGTACAACATACAAAATCCCAGTAACCAATCTGACATTTCACTTACTGTAAAATATGTACATGCCGATAGAACAACATCTATAATAAAAAAAAAGATTATAGTGATAGATATAAAAAAATAACTACATGCCAATAGAACTAATATATGAGATTCTGAATTGATAACAATCTGTTACTTGTTAAAACAAGAAACCCTAGATCTAGAGGAAGTTTGGAGGGGGTGGCGGCCGGGTTCTCGCCGCCCCCTCCCCGTCCGCCGTTTGTCGCCCCTACCTTACCGCCCTTCAACCACCTCCACCTCCACCTCCACCTCCACCTCCACCTCCATTCGAAGCCACCGCGCCCAACGTCGCCGTATTCGATTCTCCCTACCCCGATCCCCCCAGGTCTGTTTGCAGCGATGTGAAAAAGCCGGATGTGCTTGGCTATGCCGTAGTGCGAGACGGCAGGGTTTTTATTTGTTTGGGGGTTGGTGGAGCTGTCTGAGTTGGGTGTGTCTAGGTGTGAAGTTTGCGGTGTATTATGGTTGTGGGGCTAGGGCCCGAACACGGGGTCCCCCCATGAGATGTGCTCACTCGCTTCTCCTGTGCCCTGCGCCTTCTACCGATACCGTCGTCCGTCTCACTTGTCTCAACTTTCAGGGTACTTATCTCAAATGTCACGGGGCGACTATGTCGCGCCAGAGCATCCTCCCGCATCTGTTGTCATGAACGCTTTGGATCTGGGGTGTTTAAATAGAGGATGGGGAAATGAATGTGGCCAGATTTTTGAGAGAGGGGGAGGGAGAAAGTGAGAGGGCTGCATTGGGGGAGAATGGAGGTGGAGTGTAGGAGTGGAGAAGAACTCATCATGAGTCAAATTCAAGTTCAAAACCCTAACCCTAGTTCTCATTTTTCCGTCCTTTTTTTCCTCCCAATCTTGGCCGACCATGGGCTTTGTCTTTCTCTCTCTCTCTCTTTTTTTTTGTTGTGTTGTTTTGTTTGTCACATTGGACCTCTCAAGCCCATCACAAAAACACACATATGCATATACATATGCATATGCATAATTTGAGGTTATTAGTAAAAAATAATTCTTTTAATCAATAAAAATAATTTTATAAATAGTAGAATCTAGTTTGTTTATAAAACATATTCATCAAAAAATTAGGGTCGTTACAGTACAATCCTAAAATTATATATCTAAAATCACATCATACCAAAACTGAAATATTTATATACTCAAATCTGGAATTTGTCATCTTGAAACTTAATAAATTCAAGAAATTTGTAACTAATCAATTAAAACCGAATTTAATCTAATTCGGTTATAGGGGTTAATCAATCTAAAATTTTCAAGAATAATCGGTCAAATACGAACGTTTCTCATTCTAAAACTCAGAAATCATTCAAATCTGAAATCAACAATAATAATATTAAAAAATCTAAAATCATACAAATTCTAAACTTGTTAAAAATATTAAATTAACAAAATAATATTCTAAATTCACGTGAATTTGAAACTTGCAGAAATCTGAAATTAATCACAAATAAATAAATAAATAAATAAATAAATAAATGAAATCTGAAACTTATAAAATCTGATATTAATAATATTAAAATAAAAATCTGAAATCAACAACGATAGAAAAATAAATAAAAAGAACTTGAAACAAATCCAACTTAAATCTTAAGGGTAAAACCATTCAATATAATAAAACCATTATAAAATTTTGATTGTTATACTATATAGTTGTACATGTATTGTAATGCCC
Source organism: Hemerocallis citrina (assembly GCA_017893485.1). Taxonomy (NCBI): domain Eukaryota; kingdom Viridiplantae; phylum Streptophyta; class Magnoliopsida; order Asparagales; family Asphodelaceae; genus Hemerocallis; species Hemerocallis citrina. The sequence continues at coordinate 79,145,481 of CM030359.1, forward strand.
CGGATCCCCGTTACCGGACATCCGTGACACAACCAGAATCTTTGCCTTCAAATGCATCTCAACACAGTTGTGATAGGGTAAAAATGGCCTGAGGCCCAACCAGGGCCCAATACAATTCTCACTCGAAAAGGTAAAAATAGCTATCTAGCTCGGCCCCGAACCACTTCAGGGTCGGCGCCGAACCTCCTGTTTGCCCTCACAGTACTGGCCTCCTCGTGCCGACGAACCTTGGTAGTCCTCGGAGTCCGACCCGTGACAGTACCACAGGCCGTCCCCCCTCTCCGGCGAAGCAGAAGGATGACCTGGCGCAGCCTAGGCCTTCCGATTCCCCCCCGAAGCACAGGAGACCCGCGATCAGCCACGTCAACTCCAAATACCGCCAAGGGTTTCGCCACGTCAGCCCTATACCACTCCTGGTATTGCCACGTCCGCCCTAAACCCCCTGGGCCTTCTGCCACGTCAGGCCCACGGGCTTTCGGATCCAGACCCGGCCCCCAAGTGGAACCAAACCCGGTTGGGATTCTCTATAAATACTAGACCCACACCCACCTTTTGAGGTAATCAATCTTTTGCCACTTAAATATACCTAGTTATTGCTACTCTCTCACAGAGACTGACTAGAGCGTCGGAGGGTCCGCCACCGGGATAAACCCCAGTGTTTCAGGACCGTCTGCAGGTACACAAGACCTCGGATCCGACCCTTCCGATCCGAGCCCAGCCTTCAACATCTTTCCGAGCTCATCGTAGGCCCCAGAAGGTCAACCGAAGGTCGGCAGACAAGCGGCATTCTCCTTCAATACAAATTGAGTCCGAACTCACACCTGGTGCATCCACACGTTTCCCAGAAATAAACAGCATCAGGTTGGCGCCGTCTGTGGGAACAGCTGCTCCAGAAGCCGATCCGACCCAGACCCTCAAAGGCCATCGACAGCCGAACCCTCATGGCCTCCAAAGGCAAGGGGGCTGCTTCCTCCGTCAACCAACGAGACTCGCCCCCACCCACAGATAAAGCCAGGCCACGCACGTCGAAACACAAGGCTCTCCCTCGGGAGTCCCAAAGGAGCGTCGGCCGGCCAGCCCAGCCCGACCTCCGGGGAGTAATCCTCAACCGCAAGATTACCCACAGCAGGGGAAGGGCCGCTTCCAACCCGGCCCCGAACCATCCGAGGCAGACCCACAGGGATGACGGCCCACGGGGTCGGCAAGGTGATAGGAACCGGGGATTATCAACCCCGAACCCTAACCCAAACCGCACCCAGGGTCAGGATCCCGAATCCGAGGTATCCATGGATACGCCATTCACCCTACACTACATCCACGGGGGGCCGGTGGGGGGAGAATCCGATACTTCCCAAAAAACCTTCACCCAGGAGACGAACGCTATTCAGTACAGCCCCTCTCCCGAGCTACAATCGCGGCCAGTCTCCTTCTCAGGAGAGGACCCCGAAGGAGTTCACCTACCCCACTGCGATGCCCTCGTCGTTAGCCTCCACATGGCCAATTGTGAGGTTCGCCGAATCCTTGTTGACAACGGTAACTCGGTAAATATTCTCTTCCTCAGAACCTTCGAAAGTCTCAGATTATCCAGAGGGAAACTCAAACTAGCAGGATGCACGTTGCTCAAATTTTCGGGCGTCCCGGTCGTAGTGGAGGGAATTATTACCCTCGACGTCACCGCTGGATCGGCCCCTGTCAAGAGGACCGAGTCCTTGGATTTCATGGTCATCCACGTCAAGGCGACCTACAACGCCATCCTCGGCCGGCCCGGGCTAAACTCCCTCCAGGCGATACCTTCGGCCCACCATCTGAAACTCAAATTCCCCCCCCAAGGGGTCAGCATCGTCTGAGGCAGCATCGAAGCAGCACGGTCATGTTGCGTTGCCACCAGGGGAGGGGGCGTACTCCCCCTCAACGCCGTTGAACTCGAACCCGAGAGAGACGGCCCCGCTCCCGAGCCCGTTGACGAACTGGAGGAGGTCCTATTCGACACCGAGGATGAGTCAAAATGGTTCCGGGTGAGCCGCTCACTCGCCGAAGACCTGAAGACGGGCATCATCGCTTGCGTCCGCCGCAACGTTGATCTCTTCGCTTGGAAGCCCTCCGATATGCCCAGGATCTCCGAAGACTTGATCATGCACCGACTGAGCGTCCTCCCTGACTCTAAACCGATCGTCCAAAAGAGGCGCAAAGTCGCCCCGGAGAGGCAACAAATTGTAAAAACAGAAGTGGACAAGCTCTTGTCCGCTCGATTCATCCAGGAAGTCAGCTACCCCGAGTGGTTGGCCAATGTCGTCATGGTGAAGAAAGCGACAGGGGGTTGGCGAATCTGCATTGACTTCGCGGACCTTAACAAAGCGTGTCCGAAAGATCCTTTCCCCCTCCCGCGCATCGACGCTTTAATAGACGCGACCTCAGGGCACGAGCTGCTGTCCTTCATGGACGCGTTCTCGGGGTACAATCAGATCCGAATGTTTCCACCAGACATCTCCAAGACCTCGTTCGTCACCGACCAAGGTCTTTATTGTTACCGCGTTATGCCTTTCGGGCTGAAAAACGCCGGAGCCACGTACCAGCGACTCGTCAACAGAGTCTTCAAGGACCTGATCGGCCGCAACGTAGAAGTTTACGTCGACGACATGCTTGTCAAGAGCCGGGCTGGGCCGGACCACGTCGCCGACCTCGAGGAAGCCTTCGGTGTCCTCCGACGCCACAACATGAGGCTCAACCCGGCTAAATGCGCCTTTGGCGTCTCCACGGGGAAGTTCTTAGGATTCATCGTCAGCCAGCGCGGCATTGAGGCAAACCCCGAAAAAATACAGGCCATCATTAACATGTCCCCGCCCCGGAATGTCAAAGAGGTTCAGAGGCTCACAGGTCGGTTGGCGGCAATCGGCCGTTTTCTCTCCAAGTCAGGGGAGAAATCTCTCCCCTTCTTCAAAGCCTTGCACGGGAAAGGGGGCTTCGAGTGGGGTACCCATCAACAAGAAGCCTTCGAACAGCTGAAACAATACCTCGCCAACCCGCCTCTCCTCAGCAAGCCCGAGCCGGGCGAGCCGCTTTGGCTCTACCTGTCCGCCTCGGACTGCGCCCTCAGCGCCGTCCTCGTCCGAGAGGAGGAAGGAGTTCAAAAACCACTGTACTATGTGAGCAAAGTACTGCACCCGGCCGAGACGAGATACGCGAAGATAGAGAAGGTGGCCTATGCCCTGGTTATGGCAGCCCGAAAACTTCGACCTTACTTCCAGGCCCACTCCGTCCAAGTACTGACCGACCAACCACTGAAGACTGTCCTCCACAAGCCCGAAAACTCCGGCCGATTAGTCAAATGGTCGATCGAGCTGAGCCAGTTCGACATCAGCTATCATCCAAGGGCGGCCATTAAAGGACAGGCCCTCGCCGAGTTCATAACCGAGTGCACCGTCTCCGAGCAGCCTGACATAGAAGGGTCAGATCCGACCTAGGAGGTCTTTGTCGATGGCTCGTCATGCGAAACGGGGAGTGGGGCTGGCGTCATCCTTCGTGGCCCCGACCAATTCCTACTTCAATACTCCCTGCGCCTCAACTTTCCAGCCTCCAACAACGAGGCAGAATACGAGGCCATGATCGCCAGATTGACCCTCGCCCACCGAGCCGGTGCCAAGCGAATCCGGGCATTTAGCGACTCTCAGCTCGTGGTCCATCAAATCACCGGAGAGTACGAAGCCCGTGACGACCGAATGATGAGGTATTTGGCGGCAGTCAGACGACTCTTGGCGTTCTTCGACGGCGCTACGGTTGTCAGAGTCCCCAGGGAACAGAACGCCCAAGCCGACGTGCTATCCAAACTTGCCTCTTCTTCCTTCGAGGGTCTCGATCGAACGGTGCTCGTCGAGGTCCTCTTGAAGCCAAGCATCAGTGGCCCGGAGCCGGAAGCGATGTGTGTGCAAGAGGGGACCAGCCCAGACGACTGGACCACTCCCATCCGAAAATTCTTAAGCAGGGCTGAGCTTCCTGAAGACAAAGCCGAGGCCAGACGAATCAGAATCCGAGCTGAAAGGTTCGTCATGATCGATAACATCCTCTTCAAACGCTCGTACACCTTGGCCGACGGCAAACCATACCTCCGCTGCCTCGCCAGGGACGAGGCCAGCTACGCCCTCAAAGACCTGCACGCGGGGATCGGCGGATGCCACATGGGGAGTAGGACACTTGCCCGGAAGGCCCTGAATCAAGGGTACCATTGGCCCACCATGCTCCAAGACTCACAAGACTTAGTCAAGAGGTGCGGCCCCTGCCAAAGATTCTCCCCTATCAAAAGGCTTCCTCAAGCCAACCTCCGATCCCTGGCGAGCCCTACGCCCTTCGCCATGTGGGGTATGGACCTTGTGGGGCCCTTCCCCCCAGCGGTAGGGCAAAAGAAATTCCTGATTGTTGCCATCGACTACTTCACCAAGTGGATCGAAGCCGAACCACTATCCAGCATCACCGAGCGCCAAGTGCAACAGTTCTTTTGGAAGAACATCATTTGTCGATTCGGGATCCCTCGAATCCTCGTCACGGACAACGGAACCCAGTTCCAAGGGCAGAACTTCCAAACTTTCTGTGAGGACATCGGCATCCAGCAGCGTTTCTCCGCCATTTGCCACCCTCAGTCTAACGGCCAAGCGGAGAACGCGAACAGGCAAATCCTCGACGGCCTCAAAAAGTGCCTTGACAATTCCCCCAAAGGGCTATGGGTTGAGGAGCTGCCCAGCGTACTATGGGCACACCGAACCACACAGAGGATCCCCACGGGGGAGGCGCCATTCAATCTGACCTATGGGACTGAGGCAGTCATCCCCGTCGAGGTCGGATTGCCTTCTCCCCGGATCATAGCCTTCGATGAAGACGACAATGCGTCCGCCCTGAGGGCTAACCTGGACCTCGTCGCCGAAGTGCGAGAGAAGTCCGCGGTCCGAAGGAGCATTTATCAGCAACGGATCGAGAGATTTTACAACAAGAAAGTCCGCCCCACCAGCATCCAGGCAGGGGACCTGGTTTTGCGAAAGCTATCTGTCTCTGATCCAACCAAGAAGAGGAAACTGGCTCCCAACTGGGAAGGCCCATACCGCGTAGTCGAGGCTGTACGCCCTGGTACATACCGACTGACGGATATGAACGACCGACCCATCAGCCGACCCTGGAACGCTGAGCACCTCATGAAATTCCTGGGAGAGCAAGCTTAGGTTCTAGCATGGCTTAAGTAAATTAAATCTTTTGTAAACATTCATGTGTAAAGGGCCGCTTCAGCGACCCCCTCCCTGTCTGGTATAAAAGAAGTCTCTTTTTGTCAAAAGTTAAAAACCTCGGCAACTCCGACCCGGTACCGGGCAATGGGGGCGGCACCTGGGTTCTCACTCGGGTCTCGTCCCCAAACGCCTCGGTAGGTTCGACCCAACTCCGGACCGGAGGTCTCCCTGTCGCCCCGCATCGATCCCTCACGAATCGGCGGAGCCCAACCTCGCCTACACCGCCCTTCACCACCCCGCTAGCCAGAGCAAAGAAGGAAAAGATAGCTTTATTCATACTCTTTTATTTTGTGCTGAGAAAACAAGCAAATACCGTTACAGGACCACTCCACTCATCTCAAACTAAAGGGAATCGCCGACTTAGGGCCCCTCGGATCCGGCGAAGGGCGGAATCACTCCGACCAAACGACTTGGAACTCTATCTTCGTCATGACGGTCCTTCGGTTCTGCCACAGTCGACACCCCGGCCACGGAGCTCTGGGCATCCACGGATCGCATGCGTTCCATCAGTTGCAATGCCGAGGGAGCCCCCTCTGCTCGCCGACCCCTCGAGGAAGACGTCGAAACACCAAACATAGTCCTATAGCGGTGTATCTCCATCTCCTTCTCCACTATCATGTCGCGAAGTAACTTCTCAGAGGAAGGCCTCTACACCGAGGAACTTGACATGGTATATCCAAGACCAATGCCCCCGAGCTCCCGATCCACCATCGCCCTCCTCAGCCGGCTCGCCTCCTCACTTAGGGCTTCAGACTTGTTCCTGTAATAATGGAATGCCGCATCAGTGTCGCGAGCCCTCTTTCGATACCGAACCAAAGTGGCCTCTAAGGCCTCAACCTTGCCCCGAAGCCACGCCACGCCGGAACGAAGGGGGTCCACCTCAGGAAGGGGAGCCGTAACCTACAAGAGAACCAGCCCACTCAAGACATATAAACAAAGAGGTTCGGAAATTCTTCGAAGTTGGAACACTTGGCCAGCCAAAAAACCCTCTTTTTATAAATTCAGTTTCCCCATACAAAAAATGCGGTGGCCAGTCCGCGGAAGGCAAATACAATCGAGAGAAGGAAAAAGAAGGACAAAAATTATACAGCTTGTTTTCCCACCTCAATGTCAGCCGGATCCGCAGGGGGGTCGGCAACCGGATTATCATCGGACCCTTGTCCGCCAGGGGTCTTCGGTGTCCCCTCAATCTCCATATCATACTCGAAGTTGGACAGGTCAATAGTCGGATAAAAGTGCCTCACATGGCTGAGGGCCTTTGCATAACTGCTATCCTGGGCTTTGATCACCAGGATCTGACACGACTCAGTCACCTCTTTCTTCTCCTTCTCCGACATCTCCTCCTGAGCCACCCTCACCTTCGCCCATTCCTCCTTCTCCTTGTCAAAAGCCGCCTTCGTCTCCGCCTCCTTCTTACGAGAGCCTTCGAGCTCTCCCTTCAATTCCGTCACCTCCTGCTCGGCCTTGTCAGCCCGGTCTCGCTCTCGCTGCAACGCCGCCTCATAGAGGCCCCTCACATGGGCCCCCTGTACGGTCGCCTGCCATAGCCAGACACTACTAAGAAATCTTTCTTAACGACATAACCTGAAAGCTAGGGGGTTCGATTGACTTACCAGCACAGTGGCCTGCGCAAGACGCACGTACGCCTCGTCCAGGGTCTGGGACTTCATATCCGAATGGTCCCGAGGGGTCGCCAGCTTATCTGCAACCTCCACGGCCTGGCACCCCCGGACCAGGCAATAACCCTCGCGGATCGACCAATCCGGCGCCCACCTTCGCCGAAGTCTCTCCTCTAGTCCGGGATCCACCAGGGGACCCTTCCCCTTATCAAGGTCGGCGGCCGTACCCTGATCCGGACCCCCCTGGACCACCGCGTCCCCACCCGTCTCCGACCGAGTCCTTTTCATCCTCGGCTGAATGGGGGCCTCGGAGACCACCTGGGACAACTCGGTCGTCTTCGCCACGACATCCTTCTTCTCGGCCTTCTTCTTCTTCATGGCGAGCCTCAGCGCCTTAATCGATTCTTCATCCATTTCTGTAAAAAGATCCATTAAGAACAAATGAGCAAGAAAGTACAAGAAGAGTGAGAGGAAAGAAACAACAGACTACCCTACTCAAACAAGAAAGTACAAGAAGATCCCAGGGTGCCCCCAAATGCTCCGCGAAAACAACAGACTACCCTACTCAAACAGCCCCAAGGCACAACGGTTCGCCCACAAACGGCCCGACCTATAATCCCCTCGCCAGCTCGAGGTCCGGTCTGGCACCAGGGCACCCATCTTCGGAGGATCCACCGGCTGGCCATCACCCTTACCAGCCCATAATTCCCCCTCATCTCGAGGTTCGGCCTGGCACCAGGGTACTCTTCTCAGGAAGAAACAACGGCTCGCCTTCACCCTCACCGACCCGTAATCCCTCGCCAGCTCGAGGTCCGGTCTGGCACCTGGGTACTCTTCTTCGGAAGATCCACCGGCTGGCCATCACCCTTACCAGCCCATAATTCCCCCTCATCTCGAGGTTCGGTCTGGCACCAGGGTACTCTTCTCAGGAAGAAACAACGGCTCGCCTTCACCCTCACCGACCTGTAATCCCTCGCCAGCTCGAGGTCCGGTCTGGCACCTGGGTACTCTTCTTCGGAAGATCCACCGGCTGGCCATCACCCTTACCGGCCCATAATTCCCCCTCATCTCGAGGTTCGGTCTGGCACCAGGGTACTCTTCTCAGGAAGAAACAACGGCTCGCCTTCACCCTCACCGACCCGTAATCCCTCGCCAGCTCGAGGTCCGGTCTGGCACCTGGGTACTCTTCTTCGGAAGATCCACCGGCTGGCCATCACCCTTACCAGCCCATAATTCCCCCTCATCTCGAGGTTCGGTCTAGCACCAGGGTACTCTTCTCAGGAAGAAACAACGGCTCGCCTTCACCCTTACCGGCCCATAATCCCTCGCCAGCTCGAGGTTCGGTCTGGCACCTGGGTACTCTTCTCAGGAAGAAACAACGGCTCGCCATCACCCTTGTCGACGCATGAACCCTCGTCCTCTCGAGGTTCTGGCAGGCACCAGGGTACTCTTCTCCGAAAGATACAAACGGTTCGCCATCGCCTTCACCTACCCATAAACCCTCGACAAGCTCGAGGTCCGGTCAAAGCCTCAGGACAACCCCACCAAGAAGGCCCTGTGAGTCGTCCTCCCATTTTTTCCACAACCATGAACACTCCCCCAAGGCTTGCTCCCGCACCCCCGCAGGAGTGGGGGGCTTGTGTGATAGGGTAAAAATGGCCTGAGGCCCAACCAGGGCCCAATACAATTCTCACTCGAAAAGGTAAAAATAGCTATCTAGCTCGGCCCCGAACCACTTCAGGGTCGGCGCCAAACCTCCTGTTTGCCCTCACAGTACTGGCCTCCTCGTGCCGACGAACCTTGGTAGTCCTCGGAGTCCGACCCGTGACAGTACCACAGGCTGTCCCCCCTCTCCGGCGAAGCAGAAGGATGACCTGGCGCAGCCTAGGCCTTCCGATTCCCCCCCGAAGCACAGGAGACCCGCAATCAGCCACGTCAACTCCAAATACCACCAAGGGTTTCGCCACGTCAGCCCTATACCACTCCTGGTATTGCCACGTCCGCCCTAAACCCCCTGGGCCTTCTGCCACGTCAGGCCCACGGGCTTTCGGATCCAGACCCGGCCCCCAAGTGGAACCAAACCCGGTTGGGATTCTCTATAAATACTAGACACACACCCACCTTTTGAGGTAATCAATCTTTTGCCACTTAAATATACCTAGTTATTGCTACTCTCTCACAGAGACTGACTAGAGCGTCGGAGGGTCCGCCACCGGGATAAATCCCGGTGTTTCAGGACCGTCTGCAGGTACACAAGACCTCGGATCCGACCCTTCCGATCCGAGCCCAGCCTTCAACATCTTTCCGAGCTCATCGTAGGCCCCAGAAGGTCAACCGAAGGTCGGCAGACGAGCGGCATTCTCCTTCAATACAAATTGAGTCCGAACTCACACCTGGTGCATCCACACGTCTCCCAGAAATAAACAGCATCAATAGTAATAACACGAAAATTTAAAAACTTTTTATTGCCAAATAAAATCATTACATCATCAATTACAATCATCATCTATTCTTGAACAAGAAATACAAATTACATTAAAGTATTACAAATGCTACTCAGACATTCGCCTGCCCTTCAGATCGGTAGTCAACTGATCTTCCACCAGAACTCCACCGAGTGGTCAATCTCCTTTCCTGAGATGTGTCTTGTAGCTCGAATCTTCTGTTGCGCTACTCTAATCTCTCTACACCTGCTCTATGGCGGAAGGCATTGTTGATTATCCACTTGGATGCTCTGCTGGTCCTGAGTCTTCTTGTATTCACGACCCGGCTCCCAGCAACTAATTGAGTGGGCACGTCAGTACATATACTGACGCAATGCTATTAAGAAAACAACGATCTCCAACTAGCAATCACAACCAGTCTTTAATGAAAACAGAAACGTGCATCTTACGGATGGTGTGGGATGTATCTTCGGGATTAACGGGGGTGGTCGGGGCGACGCTCATGGGATATTTGTATGATAAGGTATCATTGGTGGACGGTGTGGGTTTCAATTTCCAGAATTATCAGGGTGTGAGGGTGTGTACCCAAAATCACGGACGATGGGAAGTTGATTCTCAGGGATTATCGGGGCATGGCACTAGATACCACACACTTTAAATCTTAAAGTAATCACCATAGTAGGTTAGTTGCATAACATGGGATTGAACCATATAAAGTAGAGAAAGAAAAGGGCTTGCACCGGATCTATGTAGAATGGGATCCATAGAACCCGACAAGTACGCATTAGTAATCATCATATGCATTTGTGTTTCTTAACTTGTTTTATGTCTACTTGTTTTCTATTTTCATCTCATATACTTGACATTTAGTCTAGCTTCACTTGTTATTTTATGTTTCATGCATCGTTTTTTCATGTTCCATCTGCTATTACTATGTTAATATGTTTCACTCGTTGTTCTACTTATTATTGTTATGCATCATTTATTACTACTATATTAATATGCATCAAGTTTGTGATTGCGAGATCTAGAAGTATCACTATTATTATAGTTGACATCAGTTGCCTTCAACTAATGTGCCTACTCTTTAGTTTATCTCGTATGATTTTGCAAGTGAGTTGCCCAAGTAAAGTGGAAGCCTTGATTTAAGATGATTAAAGTTGAAGTGTTGGGTTATTTTGTAATAAATGTATTAAATTTTTCCGCAGTGCAAATGTAAGAAAAAACAATTGTAATAAAAAGTTTTAATTTTCCATGTGTTTGATACTGTGTTTATGATTACATTGAAGTTGATTCTGGAAATTGTGCCACTTATTTCTAATTTTATTTATTGGAAATTCGGGGCGCTACAGGATCACACCTTACCCGCAGTTCTACACTACAATTTAGCAAATGACCGACGTAGGTATAATCTTCCAACTACTGATGAGATTGCAGTGATTATACATGGTGATGGAGCTGAAATAAGTGGTATGAAAGATATCATCGTGCATTTGAAAGGAAACAACGAGATAATGCAAATTAACGAGTGTCACCCAGCATATTTACCCTAGATTATGTCTTGTTATTCCCTTATGGTGAGTTGGGATGGGAACCAGATTTTAAACAATGGGATGTCATCAATGAAAGACCTTCGACGGCTAGACTAACTCAAATACAATTCTATAGTTATCGTTTATTTCAATGCAATATAGAGTATTCAACTATTCTGAGAGCAGAAAAACTTCTGCAAGAATTTCTGGTAGATGCTTGGGCAACCACTGAGCAGAATCGACTGACATATCATAAGCTTAATCAGGGAAAACCTTGAGCTGAACTTTAATAAGGTCTTACCGACGTCGCTGCAGATGGGTTAGGACTTGATCAAGTCGAACAATGCATCATTTTGCCATCTTCTTTCATTGGTAGTCCAAGACATATATTTGAAACCTTTCAAGATTCAATGGCTATTACGCACCTCTACCAACACCCAGATATTTTCCTTATCATGACTGCAAATCCAATATGGCCATAAATCACTGCAGCTCTATTGCCACATCAGAAAGCCATTGATTGCCCTGATTTAGTTTCTCACGTTTTTGAAATGAAGAAAAATGCTTTGATGAAGGTGATAAAGAAAAAAAAGTATTCGTTCAAAAAGTTTCGCATGTCTTTACCATTGAGTTCCAGAAACACAGGCTACCTTATATGCACGCTCTTTTTCTCTTGCAAATTTAGACAAAATTCGGACATGCCAACAAGGAGATGACGTAGTTTGTGCAGAATTTCCAGATCCAAAAAAGGATCCCCTGCTCTTTGAAACTATCAAGAATTGTATGGTGCATGGCACGTGTGGTGGACGAAATCCTCAAGCATCATGCATGGAAAATAGAAAATGTCGAAAGAGGTATCCTAGAGAGTTCTCTGAGGCAACAACTATGGATCAAGATGGCTATCCAATCTACCACCGGTATGATACTAAACAAATTTATACTGTGAGGGGGCAGCAGGTTAATAATAGAGATATTGTATCATATAATGCTTACCTTTCTAAAATGTTTAATTGTCATATTAGTGTTGAAGTTTGTGCGGGGGTGAGATGCATTAAATATATCCACAAATATATTTTCAAAGGAAATGATCATGGAACAATTGTGTTGGGAGGAGTAGATGAGATCAAGCAATATCTCGATGCATGGTATATTGGTTTTAACATCCCAGAAAAATTAATTTTAATATTTTGCACGTGCATTGCACGTAAAAATTTTGTGCACTTTGGTTCCAAAATATTTCTAGAGTTATGAACATTTTTTTTCTTCTCATTTTTTGTCACAATTGTATGATTTATTTTAAATTAAATCCAATAGGCCTAAATCTATTTTGAAGCCCACTAAAATTTAATTACAAATTATGGCCCATGACTTTTCTACACTTAAATGAACGTTTAAAAATCTAGTACACTTGTCATGTGTAGCATACGCCTACATTTAATTTAATAACAATGAATAATAGAATTTATATGAGAAGTAGTGTGCACGTGCACGTGCTTGTGCACATTGGGGGGAGTTGGCCGGCTATACATGGGAGTGAGAGAGAGTGGGAGAGTTGTGAGTGAGTGGGGAGTTATTTTGGGTAGTGGGAGTCATCTCAACCACACATTATTCCTATAAATACCTCCTCCTTTAATATGAACAACACAAACTCAAATCAAAAAATTAAAAGAGAAGGAAAGAGGGAGATTTCGGCTTTTCATTGCTAGAGCAGGAGAAGGCCGGGATTTTGTGCTTGGGAGCTTTGGAGCATTTGGTAGGAGTTCTACTTACTAATTGCATCAAGAAAGAGGTGGGTATTTCTTTTACTTTCTAAATTATTGTAGAATGCAAGTCTATGTAGATTATGCTTGAAATGGACAATTGGTATGAGTTCTTTAGTTTCAAAACTTTTGTGATGCATGTTGTATTGTCATCTAGTGTTTTAGTAGTAATGAAATATGAGAAATTAAAGCATGCTAGTTGAAAATTTCAATATAGAATTGTTATGTTATCAAATTAAAATTCTATTTAGAGTGTGTTGTAGTGATGTTAGGCGTATGGTAGTATGTCATGATTAAATAATGTATACAAATTGTATGTGTGTAAAAAGTTGTTAAGTTTTCATGTGCAATTAGGGGTGAACTATTAGTTAATGAAGAGGTGAGATTTTTCATAAACTATGAACAATGGCTAAAAGAAAATATATTCATGCTAGTTTGTTATAAAGAGTAGTTAATTTTACAAATATAAGCATATGAGTGTAAGATTTCTAAAAGTGACTATTTAAGTTGATTGGTGAACAACTTCATGCTACTATTGATAAAATTAGGGGAAAAAACATTTCAGAAAGTTTAGAAAGGTAATTTAGTAGTATTAATTATGATGGAAAATGATAGAAATCAAAATAGATGAACAAATTAAAAGGGGATGAAAACAGAGAGTTGAGATAAAAGGTTTTGAACCCATATACTATCAGATTAGAACTTGGGCTTTGTGGTTAGCGCGTGCACTGGGGGGGGGGGGGGGGGTTCTTGGTCGCAGGGTTCGAGACTGGGAGGCTCTGCCTTTTGATAATTGTTTTGGAAATTAATCATCTGACGTTTCAGGAGTACAAAAGAATTTCATAGCGATAGTTATCACCATAGTGAGTTGGCTCACTAGTTGGGCTTGCGGTTGGTAGGTTACTGACCTTGGGTTCGATCCCGGCCATGCACAGAATTGTGGTTTTTATTTTTGTTTTAGAGATTTTTCAAGTTTTAAAATTGGGAAAATTTTATAGAAATATTTTAGAATGTTATTGGAACCCTTCGAAATAATTTCACACTATTCTAAGACATATCTTGGGAATTAAAAGTCACATTCATATTAAATAATGTATAAGATGAGTTTATGAATTCAAATTTAAACAGAAATGTACATGATTAAAATATTTAAGAGTTGACTGTAGAATACAAATTTAGAATACTCTTTTGTAAAAATTTCATGGGTATTAATCCATTGAATTAAAGAAATGTTTGAGGTAGGTGGTCGACAATAAAATCAAAGCACAATTATGAAGAGAAAACAGGAATTTCTAGTGATTAATCCTAAAGAGATTTTGTATTAAAAAATAGTGATTTAATCTTAAAGAACTTTTGTATAAAGAAATATACTTGAAGTATAGACAAACTTGAAAAAGGATATCAAAGTGAATAGTTTGGTTGGTTAACCAAGAAATTGTCTACAAAAATTTGGTTTGATAAATTATTATTGAATGTTGCTATAAGAAGTTGAATACTTAATAATCTGTAAACATAAGGAAAGTGGATAAAGAAGAAATGATGGATAATGAATGAAATGTTTATGTTGAGGTTAGATGTAATCTAAGTGATCTATATCTTGAGATGGTTGTTGGAATCTAGAGGCTGAGCGAGACCTGTAGTAACCGGCAATTTGTGAATAAAGAAATTTGAGAAGTATCCAGTGTGGGCTAATGTTCTCGTGTATTGATTTAAGTCCGATAGGGTAAGCTAGCTCTAGGTTGTGATGATTATTATTAAACCTAAGGATAGGCACTAGGAGAAGATGTGATAAAACTTGGGCAAATGTAAGTGGGGCACCACTATATAGTCTGACAGTGGACTCCAGGACTATAGACCCAGTTTGACAGTGGACTCCGGGACTGTGGTTGCTTGCGATGTGCGACGAACCTTAATCAAATCCGGGACTACGATTGATTTGACGGTGGACTCCAGGATCATGAATAGTCGGGCGGATAGGAGGCAGATCTCCAATGTATATGCGTATACCGGGGCTAGAGGGGCACTTGTGAGATGTTCGCACGATGAGGATCAAGTATATTTTGACGGTGGACTCTGGGACTGGAATCCGTACTCGTGGAATGCCTAATCATTGCTTTTGTTAACATAGTAGGTTGTGCATGGTGAGGAATTAAACCCTATAATGAGGAGTACGATGAGGGCTTGCCGTCGGCCTAGGTAGTATGGGATGCATAGAATCTGAACAAGTATGCAATAGTGTCATCGTAGTGTAAACATCAGCATTAGGCATTAAGTCATATCTTACACTAACACTACTAGGTAGCCACTTTTCTCATTTGCATTCAAGTTTGTGTTTGCTAAAGTAGAACAATCGTTGTATTATAGTACTGCATCAGTTGTATGCAACTGACGTGCCCACAGTTTTTCAGTGCAGTACTTGGATTAGCAGAAGGCATAAAGATGAGTTACTATGGATGATTACTTCCAGATTAAAGTTGTTGAATGTTAAAGTTGTATATTTTGTTATAATTTTCGTTGTGTATTTTTGTAACAGACAATGTGTAATAGAAAAAGTTTTAAATTCCTTGTAAATTTGTACGAATTGAACTAAAAGATCCCGTTGTGCTACGAATTACATGTATTTGAAATTCAGGGCATTACAGATTGGTATCAGAGCTAACTTCAATGAGTAGTACAAAATTACAAGGGCGACACATTAGGGTGGACATTAGAAGTGTGGGTTCAGTTTAAAGAGATTTAAATGTAAGTTAATTTATATTTGTGTTGCCTTATACATTGATGTCTTCTCCTCCCTTTCCCTATAAGATGGCTGTTAACCAAGACCAAGTGAATGAAATAGAATGGTTCTTTGAAGACCCAGAAGAAGAAGAGGAAGAACCCAAAGAACAAGAAGAACCCGAAGAGGTGGAAGACCTAGAAGAGGAAGAGGGAGAACTGTCTGAATCTCGGGAGATTACTCAACCTTCACTTGATTCCCCAGATGAATCCTCGGATGTAGAGCCAGTTTGAGACAAGAAGGACCACATCATCGCTTCTCTCTGGAAGCAATTGATCATCCATAAGTGGAGAGTAAACCACATGGAAGCTCATCATGCGGAGGGTAAGTAGAACATCATAGCTCTGAGTCAGCGAGTGTGGGAACTAGAGAAGATTCGACACAGGAATGCTCGGCATTTCACCCAGCTAAACAACAAAACTCACTGGGGAAAGCAAGAATGCCGTCAAAGATGCGAGGAGATGCAGAAGGAAATAGATGAACTACGAGAAGAGCTCAGAGAAGCCAAGAGGAACCATAGGATCTAGACTACTTTATGTTTGGAGTTTTCTGGTGTTTTATGTGTGGATGTATGGACAAATTTTATTTCTGAATGTATAAAGTTTATTTTTGGAAATAAATAAATTATATTGGAAGAAAAGTCTATCTTGTTGCTACTTTTGGTGATTAATGAAGTTTTATGACCCAGAAATGGTCGGACAAAGAACTTGAAATGGTGAAGGATCCAGCAGTGAAGGCAACCGCCTAGATCTGGAGGCAGAACTGGCCCGGGTGTACCAAACTCTAACACCTTTGCCACAAGTGTGAACCGAAACACCAGGACGGGACAGGCAGTGCATGTCCCGGGGGCTATTAAATTGGTGGAATCATTCAAACAGATGTAATCACCCATTTTTTAAGGCAAGGCTGATCCTAATGCAGTAGACGATTGGATCCGGCGGATCGAAATAGTGTTCGAGGTCTTGGAGACTCCAGAGGTTAGTAAGGTGAAGCTGGCCACCAATCAGTTGGAAAATAATGTCGGGGTCTGGTGGCAGTCCATGAAGCGAACCCTGGGAGATGAACCTATTACCTAGGAAGACTTTCTGGAAGAGTTATGCAATCACTACTTCCCGATGGATCTATAGGAGAAAAAGGCAATGGAGTTCCTGAACCTGCAATAGGGGAGCTTGTCAGTTAGGGAGTATGAGACAAAGATCACACACCTCTCGAGGTATACACCGGAGTTAGTGATCAACGAGGCCAATAAGGCGAGGAAGTTTGAGCAAGGGCTAAGGCAAAATTAGAGGTCTCGAATGATATTCCTCGGTATCAGGAAATTTGATAAGCTGGTACGGAGAGTTGCAGCCACAGAAACCGATATGGAGCATTATCGATTGGCACAGAATAAGAAGAACAACTGGAGTGCTGACAAGAGGCCCACAACATCAAGTAACTTCAAGGGACAGCCCCCAGTACAGAGGTTCAAACCTACCGGGGCAAATGCTGTTGCTGTGACTGGACGGTTAAGCACTTGCTATAGATGTGGAGAGACGGGCCACATCACAACTCGGTGTCCTAAACCGCAGAAGGTCAGGACTTGCTATCACTGTGGCAAGGAGGGCCATATCAAGCCAGACTACCCACAATTCCATTGGGGATGGCAAAATCCAAGGCAAGCCGACCCAGGGAAGAAACTATACCGGCAGGGGCGAGCATTTACTCTGACTGAAGAAGACGCTGAGGATGCCGACAATGTCATCACCGGTATGGGAGCATCTGAATAGAGTTTTACTACTGTTATTTCAAGTCTTGTATTAGAAAAGTGTAATGTACTAAAGAGTATTCATTATGTAACAGGGGAACTTCTAATAAATGGAATAAAAGCTACTATTTTTTTTATACTGGATCGTCCCACACTTTTGTGTCTCCTAAATTTGCAAAAGAGTTGGGGGTTGAGCAGAAAATTTTCCCCGACAAGGTTCTAGCAGTAGCTACCCCTTCAGAAGAAACATTGACTACTGATCGATACTATGCTGGTTGTGACCTCAAGATCGGAGGAAGAGTTTTTGGAATCGATCTCATAGAGTTGGTAGTCCTGGGAGTCGATATAATCATTGGCATAGACTGGATGACAATGCTAGTATCGAATGCACGACCAAGGAAGTTATGGTGAAGGCACCAGGAGGACTAGCAGTAACATTTCAGGGGAAGAGGAAGTGCAAGGAGTTGGTGGCAACCTTGACCAAGAATAAGATCTCTGAGGAAATCTAGAATATTCCTGTAGTCCAGAACTTTCCGAATGTGTTCTTAGAGGATCTACCCGGACTACCACCTCATCGAGATGTGGAATTCAGCATTTCCATTCAGCTAGGAAGTGCATCGATATGCAAGGCACCTTAAAGAATGGCGCCAGTGGAACAGGATGAGGTAAAGAAGCAGATTGAAGAGCTTTTACACAAGGGTTTTATCAGACCGAGTGCATCGCCTTGGGGAGCACCAGTTTTATTGGTGAAGAAAAATGAAGGATCGATGAGGATGTATATCGATTACAGAGAACTGAACAAGGTGACCGTCCAGAATAAGTATCCTATTTCGCGAATCGCTAATTTGTTTGACCGACTTCAAGGAGCAGCAGTTTTCTCAAAGATAGATCTTTGGTAGGGTTATCACAAAGTTCATGTTAAGGAAGAAGATGTGCATAAGACTGTATTTCGAACTCGACATGGGCATTATGGGTTCTTAGTTATGCCATTAGGAGTAATGAATGTACCAGCTATTTTTATGGACATGATGAACAGGGTCCTGCGACCATTCATCGACTCTTTCGTCATAGTGTTTATCGACGATATTCTGGTATACTCCAAGTCAGAAGAAAAGCATGTTGGGCATTTACCAGAAGTATTGAAGAAGCTGCAGGAACAGAAGCTGTATGCCAAGTTATCCAAGTGTGACTTCTGGAAGTCCGAAGTCGAGTTCCTGGGTCATATCCTTTCTAAGGAGGGAGTGGTTACTGATCCGGAGAAGACAGTGCAACACCCCATGTTAAGAAAATATATATATATATATATATATATATATATATATATATATATATATATATATATATGAATTAATTAGATGGTGGCCTATAGAAGATTTTTATAGAGGAATTTGTATGGAGTTGGAGGTGGGCCCACGGTGAGAAATGCAGCAAATTGCTGCTTTGGCAGCTTGTGTTGGCAGGGGACTGTACGTAGGTGACATGGAGGATCTGTGGGCTCGGTTTGAGGGGGCAGCAGTTGTGCTGCTGTCCACGTGGTGTGGGGCCCCCGTTGTTCTTGTAGCACGCGCGAGAAAAGAAAGGAAATGTGAGATTTAATAGTCCCATATCGGGGAGAATAGGAATGTAACTCCTGTATTACCTTTTCTTGTATTTTTGTTTGTACTTTTCCTGAGTATTTATCCTGATTGTATCCTTTAGTTCATTTTGAACCATGTAATTTTTTTTTCTTTCTTCGTTATCAGTAAAATCCTTCTATTTTTTTCATTTGTTATTTCAATCTTCTTGGTTCGAACCCTTCTGTCAATTGTTTGTCTCCGGATGAATTGTTTAAATCTAAAATTCATTCATGGCTTAATTGTTCAATATCTGATTTCTACCCTATTCGATCTGGTTTCTAACCTAGTCTACCCTGTTTAAACCTTATTAGCTGCCCTATTGAATCCTAAACCCGCTACCCAATACCCTCTTTTACCCAGTCTCCCCCAAATTTCTCCCTTGCATTCTCCATATCTATCTAACAAGTAGATTTTGTTCCCGTTATCTCCCCTTGATTCCTCAAAATCCTAACTTGCCAAAATCCTATTAAAATCCCAACCTAATTTGTTATATTCCTCTCTACAGTCATTTTACCCCTTAACAAACCCTAATCTCTCTCTCTCCCCATCCCTATGCATCCCGCACCCCTTGCCGGAGCAGCCCCGTCGCGCCTCCCCCTCAAGCCGTCGTGCCGCCCTGACATCCTCCCGTTGCGCCACCTTCCGAGCATGGAAAATCCCCCCTCCTCGGCTTGCATTCTCATCCCGCAAGCCACCACCCGCAACCTCTTGCTCCTCCCGCATCTCATCGCCGTGATTCCGCCACCGCCGTTGCACCACCATCCTCCCATCGCGTCCCCGCCCCACTGCCGTGTGCCGTCGTCTACTCTCCAATCTCGCAATGCTCTCTCGGGTTCGTGGATTTTTGTGTTGGTGTTCATTGCCCGGGATCCATTCCCGTTATTCTTTCCGTCGGATTCGTCATCTTCACCCTAAGGTAAGTAACTTGTATAATATTTTTGTTTGTATACAAGTACAAAATACAGCATGTAGTCTCACTCTGTTTTTGTGTTCGTTCCCATGATGATCTCTTGAAAATCTTGATTTCTTTTGTTTGATCCATTCGTAGTCTTGATCCACCATAATAAGTGGTTACACACACACTATATGAAAATAACTAGATCTAGATAGACTCTTGAAATGGATATGTACTCTTTCGTGATTCATCGTATGTTATGAATTTTTGTTATGTGATTGGTGTGCTAGATGTGTTACCTAGTAGTAGGCTTGTTATTAACCATGCTATGTTGATTTAAATATCTAATATATCATGTTTTGCATTATATTCTAATTTGGGTCTATTGCATATGAGTTGTTTGATTAAATGCATGAAAAGAGATTTCGCTTTGCTGCTGCCCTGATTTTGTTCAGCATTTTAGACCCTGTTAAGGTTAGTAAAATAAATTATTTTGTGAATATGATTCGTATGCCTCGATGTCTATTTTTCAGAACTTTCGAAAGATCTAAATTTTTATTTTTGATGTGTCAGTTATCGTTGTTTTACTGTAGCTGTGTCGAAATTTTCAGATTCTGATTTATAAGATCGCTACATGTTCTATTATTTTAAAACTGATGTTTGAAGTAAAATTTGGATTTAATATTTTTCTGAGTTTGTCTAGACATGACTGGGATCAACCCCTAATTTTTTTAGAATTTTTAATAACTCTTATAACTTATTTCATGCTTGCGAAACAAATCAATACATTTCCAAACTGCATGCTGTTCATTGAAGAACTCTATTTTCAACTTGATTCCAGACACTGTTGATTAAAACTTTGTGAACATAAAATATAGCCTAGTATGTCTATTTTACAACCCTTTTAATGGATTTGGATTTCGAGCTGTATTTTGTGAATTATCACTGTATTAGTACTGCTGTGTCTAAAATTTCAGATTCATAAGTTTGCTGTATCATTCTATTTTCCATATTTATTCGACTATCCTATTTGTAACGAAATTTTATGAAATTTTATATTCTGAGACTAGATATGCTAGGGAACCTTCCAAAATTTTCCTAGATTTAATTATGGTGTTTTTATGCCTTTTTCAGCCTTATAAATAAAACCTTGCATTTATGGTTGAACTTGAATTCTGTGTAAAACGTTGTTTTGAACCTTATTGTTGTACTTGTTATGTGACGTGTATATGCGCTGGATTCGGCTGAGGTCCAGTTTCTAGATTTTCTAACGGATCCAGGTTTGCATTCTTGTGGAAACAAGAATCTCAGATTTGGTGCAGCTATGTCTTGCTGCCCAGAATTGAAAGTCTCATTGTCCTACCCTATTATGAGTTATTTTGTCACCCGTTATGTCTTCTACCCAACTTAAACTTGTCCCTCGTTTCTTGCCATGTTATCTTGCCCTATTTGTGCACGTCCATGCTTGCTCTAATAATAATAAGAAGAAATCAAGCTGGGGTTAAGGGAAAGATCTAGTAGTGGAAAATGTAAAAATGTGTACTTGGAAGGGGATCTGTAGATCCTACTTGATATTTGATACTTTATACTTGACATGAAATACTTGGCACTAAATACTTGGCACTTGATTGCCTGACATGTGACTACTTGATACTTGCTACCTGAATACACGGCCCTAGATGATCCACTACGAAATCTAAACGCAACTTGTCTAAATATAGCAACCATGTGGTAAAATTTAGGATGCAGGAAGTGCTACCTAGATAGGATTAGATACAAGACTTGAAAATAACATGATCACTTGCTCATCCTTGTTACTTACTTGAACATGCTACTTGACACTTGTTACTCGTTACTTGTTTGCATGCTTCTTGATACTTGATACTTGTCACATGCTACTTGCACCCTGTCATCTTATCATGTTACTTGATTTTGTTCTTGATTAAGAGTTAGTTGCTCTATTTTGTTGTCACGTCTATTCCATGCTTACTTCAGTACTTGTTTTTTGTCGCTACTCCGTATATTCTTTATCTGTTTTTCGTACTTGTTGCCTGCACTACATGCGGCCTGTAACTTGCACTGATGGGCATTTTGTTTTCTGTCCTCTTTTCCTGCAAATTGTCGATTTGCAGACTTTGGTAACCAGCTGCCTGAAGGTGTAAGTGACAAGTGTTCTAGGCTTGGCTAGAGCTCCTGCATGAGTTATTTCCTGTTTTTGAATAAATTGTAATCACTGCTACTTGAATCTTGTATTGGGAATTTTTGTCCCAGAATATGTGACTTGTTGTTTCCAGATCTGATTATTTGAGAATTTCGTATTTGATTCAAGTAATTCTGTTGATCATATTAATTTGTTTCATACATGCGTGGATAAATTATTCCACGTTTATTCTTGTTTATTTTTGTGTATTGTTGTAAACATCCTTACAACTCATGAATGGTGAAAGCCATTCGCTGGACTTTTGTCGCGTATCCGTATTCCGTATTTCTTTTTTGGGAAGTGGGGCATGACAAGGAATATTGTCTGGGATTAAAGGTCACCAATCAGCTATAGCACCTTTTATGAGGCAAGCCTGTGGTGGGTAGTTGTTAGAAAAATTGTTGTTTCGGGCCCGGGTTTACAAATGGTATCAAAGCCAACTTTCGACACCGAGTGTGGGTACAGAATGGTAAGGTATGCCTGAGAGAGAGCGAGGTTGGGTCAGGTCGCCCGATAAATCCACTGAGGTGGGCTAGGGGACTGGACAACCCGCAGAATCAAGGTACGCCAGTCCACATCGGCTAGAAAGGAGATCCTGCCGCTACGTTGCAAGTCCCGGCTTCAGCGAGGACGCTGAATTCATGGGGGGGGGGTGTGTGTAACACCCCATGTTAAATATATATATATATATATATATATATATATATGAATTAATTAGATGGTGGCCTATAGAAGATTTCTATATGGGAATTTGTATGGAGTTGGAGGTGGGCCCTGGTGAGAAATGCAGTAGATTGTTGCTTCGGCAGCTTGTGTTGGTAGGGGACTCCACGTGGGTGATGTTGAAGATCTGTAGGCCCAGTTTGAGGGGGGCAGCAGCTGTGTTACTGTCCACGTGGCATGGGCTCCCCGTGGGGAGTTGCCGCAGTGCTTGTTGCCCACACAAGAAAAGAAGGGAAATGTGGGATTTAATAGTCCCATATCGGGGAGAATTGGAGTTAATTAAGTATATATATAATTTCCTGGGATTAGAGATCACCAATCAGCTATAACACCTTTTATGAGGCAAGCCTGTGGTGGACAGTTGTTAGAAAAATTGCTATTTCGGACCGGGGTGTTACAGATAGAGGCAGTGAAGGATTGGCCAAGACCCACATCAGTGAAGTAGATCAAAATATTCTTGGGATTGAATGGTTACTACCGGAGGTTTATTCAGGGCTATGCTCAGATAGCCATGTCACTCACAAGGCTTACGAGGAAGAATGTAAGTTTTAAGTGGACGGAGAAGTGCGAAGCAAGCTTCCAAGAGTTGAAGGAGAGGTTGACTACAGCTCCAATACTGGCTTTACCGCGAGCAGGGATTGATTATGATGTCTACAGTGATGCTTCACATCGAGGTTTTGGCTATATATTAATGCAAGAAGGAAAGTGATATAGCTAAAAATAGGATTAAATCGGAACCGTTCACATCGGACACGAATCTTAAAGATCGGGGGTAAAACGGTAATTTCACATACAAATGGGTCCGAAACGGGTACTGGGTCTCCTTCTCACAGATCCAATAACCCGCGAACGGATCCACCTCAACTGGGTACGGGTTCCGACCCGATACAAACCCAGTCCGACAGGATAGAATTAGGGTCTCTGATTGAACCAAATCAACGGCCCTGATTTGCACCTATCCTTTCACCGGGAATCAGGGATCACATTCCTTATCTGGTTACGAGGATTTTATTCCTTAACAGATTCACAGGGATTACACTCCTATCTGATCCCTAACGGCGACTATAAATACCCCCCATCCACCACCATTAAGAGGTAATCAATCTTTTGCTAGTTAAACGCTTTTTCATAATCATTTCTGGTTACTGACTTGAGCGTCGGAGGGTGCGTCACCGGGATCAACCCCGGTGTCTTGCACTTTTTGCATGTAAACGGCGGGAGTCAACGGTCAAACTCCGGCGGAACAGGTTAGAAGTTTGCTATTCATGTTTTCCCACGAACCCACAAATTCTATCTGTTTACCCCCACACCAGATTCAGCGGTAACAGATTGGCGCCGTCTGTGGGAAACCATACGAATAGCCTTCGCCTCTTCCTCGTCGACTAGCTGTTCTCCAGCCATGCCTCCCAGAAAAGTAAGATTCAGGGGATCCAACCGTGGACCCAACCCTGTTGATCAACAGCAGGAAGTCCCCGTCCATCCCGCTCCGCAGCAGGGGCAACTTCCTTCTCCGGTCGAGGACCATTTCCAACAGGTTCAGCCTCCTCTTCTGAATCAGCAACCCCCTAACGGTCCCGCTGGTCCTAACCCGCAGAAGCAAAAGCAACCTCTCCATCAGGACCGCATCTCGATACACAATGCCTCTACGGACTCTTACGCCTCCCACAGTCGTCAGGCCCCCGACCTTCGAAATACCGTCCTCAACCGGTAGAAAGATGAGGATCTTCGCCTCCGTCTGGATGAAAAGTGGGCCCGAGAGGGAGCCTCCCGCCAGCAACGTCCAGATGAGTGAAATCCTCACCACCGAGACTATAGAGGGTCCCCTACCCGAAGAGGACGGAGAGAGTCCCCCGAGCATCATAGGAGGAGACACCACTCCCCTACCGGTCGGCACCAGTCAAGGAATGATGAGGCACCCATCACTTGTGCCGAGTTCCAACAGTTTCAAGCAACGGTTTTGCAAGCCCTCAACCTCCGACCCAACAATAACAATGCTCAGAGGGCTCCTACCCCTCCACGGGTCCAAAGTCCTCATCATCGGTCCATAACTCCTCCTCCGGCTCCTAGCAACCAACAGCGCATGCCTAGCCCTCGCCGCTCCCAAAGCTACCGTCGTCGCTCCCCTTCCTATGAAGACGAGTCCAGAGGCTCGTTTGACTATCGTCGAAGGGACGATGCTCTCTACCGCCGTCTCCACGAGATGGAGAGGCGCATCGGCCGAATAGACAAGGATGAGGAGTTAAGAGAAAGGATCATCCGCCCGAGCAGACCTCCCTTATCCCGGACCATCATGGAAGATCCTATCCCAAGAGGTTTCGAACCCCCGAAGTTCGAAACTTACTCGGGGGAGTCGGACCCCGTGGACCACATCGAAAGCTTTAAGACCCTCATGCTAATCCACCAAGCTTTCGATGCTTTGCTGTGCAAAACCTTCCCTGCAACTCTTAAGGGTTCGGCTCGGAAGTGGTACTCCCGCCTCGCCCCGTCTTCCATATTCTCCTTCGAGCAATTCGAGAGCCTCTTCATCACTCATTTTGTGAGTAGCAGACGCACGGAGAAGACTAACATCTCGTTACTCCAGCTCCGCCAGGAGAAGGGAGAGAAGTTGAGAGACTATGTGAGGAGGTTCACTGCCGAAGTGAGATCCATTGCTTCCCTTGACCAGCCTGTTGCAGCGGCCGCCTTCCAATCGAACGTCCTCAACTCTAGCCTTCGCTCCTCCCTTGCCAAGAAGCCCCCACATAATTTCGCCGACCTCCTTCTTAGGAGCGAGAAGTACATTCGGGCCGAAGAAGCCGAGAATCTCCTGGGCTTTGAGGAGACATCTTCCGGGAACAAACGGAAGAGCACAAGCAAAGAGGGGTCCCAAAAATCCCAGAAGGATGGCAATGGACAGCGTCGCCCGACTCCTCGGTTTGAGAAGTTCACTCCCCTCATTGCCAATATATCAGAAGTTCTTATGGAGGTGGACAAGGAAGGGCTACTCCGTGCTCCCCCGAGAATGAATACACCTGGCAAGAAGAGGAACAAGGATAAGTGGTGGCGCATTCACAGGGACCACGACCACGACACAGATGATTGTTGGGCTCTCAAGGGGGAGATCGAAGAACTCATACAGCGGGGGCACCTGATCAAGTTCGTCCAAAAAGAGGGGCCGAGCTTCCCCCCTGAGGAGCCTACAAACAAACAGAAGGGCCCGCCGAGCTTCAAGACTCAGAATCTCCCAGCTCCTCCCAAGAGGTCCTCACCTTATTGTAGAAGTAGGATCCTGATTTTCAATAAGGCCGATGCTTGTAACTCGGCCAATAGCATGTAATAATGGCTCGCCCTTTTGAAGCGGCCACTTAGCTTATTTCAAACTTTACATCTTTTCATTGAAAGTTATTGCTCTTGCCTCTCTCTCTCTCCGAGTCACGACTCTCTTAAATGGTGGGTTCGGAGTCCAGCTTCTTCTACATGGCTGCTCCCGCAACTTACTAACCTCTACAGATGGTTCGGAGTCCAACACTTGGCTCGATTCCTCTTCAAATAACCTGCTCTTCAGCGGGTTAGAAGTGGTTCGCCATTCGAAATTGCTCCCACAACCGTTGAATACCTCTACCGATGGTTCGGAGTCCAACACTTGGCTCGATTCCTCTTCAAATAACCTGCTCTTCAGCGGGTTAGAAGTGGTTCGCCATTCGGAATTGCTCCCACAACCGTTGAATAACTCTACCGATGGTTCGGAGTCTAACACTTGGCTCGATTCCTCTTCAAATAACCTGCTCTTCAGCGGGTTAGAAGTGGTTCGCCATTCGGAATTGCTCCCACAACCGTTGAATACCTCTACCGATGGTTCGGAGTCTAACACTTGGCTCGATTCTGCTTCAAATAACTTGCTCTTCAGCGAGTTAGAAGTGGTTCGCCATTCGGAATTGCTCCCACAACCGTTGATTCTCTCACATAAGCAGCGAGTTCGGAGCTAAAACTCTCTCCTAGAGTTCCTCCTCACACTTGTCTCACAAATAGCTCTCTTCCCGATCCGAGCTCTTCACTCTACTCACCTCCAAGACGGACCTCTCCTCGATAAGTTTGGAGCACAACTCTCTCCTAGAGTTCCTCCTCACACTTGTCTCACAAATATCTCTCTTCCAGATCCGAGCTCTTCACTCCGCTCGCCTCCAAGACGGACCTCTCCTCGACAAGTTTGGAGCACAACTCTCTCCTAGAGTTCCTTCTCACACTTGTCTCACAAATAGCTCTCTTCCAGAGCCGAGCTCTTCACTCCGCTCGCCTCCAAGACGGACCTCTCCTCGACAAGTTTGGAGCACAACTCTCTCCTAGAGTTCCTCCTCACATTTGTCTGACAAATAGCTCTCTTCCAGAGCCGAGCTCTTTCCTTCGCTCGGATGCCGAGCAAGTGCCGATCCGACCCCAACATCACAGAGCCCGGTCGGCTAACCGAGCAAGTGCCCATCCGAGCCCCAAAACGGAGAAAAATCACTTTTCCCTCAACATTCGCGCAAGATTTCGATCAGACGGCTCAGATCATGCCAGCACCACTACACGACAAGATAGTGTTTTCTTGAAAACTGTGCCCGCCTCGAGATATGCACTGAGATCCGACGGCTCAGATCGCTCCACGTCGCTCGGTATTCCGAGCCGAGCGACTAGCGATTCAAGCCGCTCGTGCCCCTTCTTCGCCCCTAGGGTCATCCTAGCACATCTTACAAGGGTCTTCCTAGCACAAGGGTCTTCCTAGCACCTCTTACAAGGGTCTTCCTAGCACAAGGGTCTTCCTAGCACATCTTCTCCGCCCCTAGGAGTGGAGCTCCTCTTCCAAAATCCCCAAGACCAAAGCACTTATCAACTTCATGAAGACGAGGATGTTGCAGGGCTATTTTGACCATGAAGGAGGGAGAATCTTCATCCCACTCCTAAAGAGAAGTTGTAGATCTTCGAATTAGCCTCGAAACGAGGGGTCGCACGCCCCAATCGGACCTCCGTAGCACCGGAAAAGTGGATCTCAATACAGCTGCGCCGAATAGCTCGGAAATCCGAGCCGAACCACTCGCACGAGGGAAAAATCTGAACCGAACCCGAGCAACTGTCAAAATCGAATCCGAGCCCTTCCCATCCGAGCCCCAACATCAAAGAGCTCGGTCGGCTAACCGAGCAAGTGCCCATCCGAGCCCCAAAACGGAGAAAATTCACTTTTTCCTCAACATTCGTGTAAGATCTCGATCGGACGGTCCATATCTTGCCAGCGTCGCTAAACGACAAGATAGTGTTTTCTTAGGAACTGAACCCATCTCGAGATTCGTGCCACCATCCAACGGCCCAGATCGAGCCACGTAGCTCGAATCTACCATTTGAGCTACTGCCCTACCGAGCTACAAAATGGCCAAAAATTTACCTCAAAATCCGTGCTCGGATTTGCCGAACAAGAAGTAGCGAGGAAGGAGAGAAGGGCTGGGTTCGGACCCATTAGGGTCCCAAACCCGAACCCCTTTCTTTCTTCTTCTTCTCCATACTCCCACCAAAACAAAAACAGAGTAAAAACCCAACTCCAAAAGCTCCGTCACCCCGAGCACCCCCTACAGTCGAGCGACCTCCTTCAACCTCGAGCTCGCCTCTCACCGAACTCGTCGAACAGCCCGTCGCTGAGCTCCCCCTACAGTCGAGCGACCTCCTTCAACCTCGAGCTCACCTCTCACCGAACTCGTCGAACAGCCCGTTGTCGAGCTCCCCCTACAGTCGAGCGACCTCCTTCAACCTCGAGCTCGCCTCTCACCGAACTCGTCGAACAGCCCGTCGCCGAGCTCCTCCTACAGTCGAGCGACCTCCTTCAACCTCGAGCTCACCTCTCACCGAACTCGTCGAACAGCCCGTCGCCGAGCTCCCCCTACAGTCGAGCGACCTCCTTCAACCTCGGGCTCGCCTATCACCGAACTCGTCGAACAGCCCGTCGCCGAGCTCCCCTACAGTCGAGCGACCTCCTTCAACCTCGAGCTCGCCTCTCACCGAACTCGTTGAACAGCCCATCGCTGAGCTCCTCCTTCCCCATCAGCGAGCTCTGCCGAACTCCTCCACCAACCTCCTCCAAGCTCCACGAACAAGCTCCGAGCACCACCATCGCGAGCTCCATTCGTGCCGAGCTCCAATGCCGATCACAAAGCTCCGAAGCTCCTCTCCGTCGTCGCTACCGAGCCGAGCTCCTCTCCACTGAGTCGCCAAGCTCCGTGCACGAACCACCTCGAGCGAAACCATCATAGGCCTCTTCTTCCTCTGACGTATTCCCAAGCTCGACGTATTCCCAAGCTCGAGCAACCGCTCGTCATCTTCAACCTCCAAAACCGAGTGTCCACTCTCGCCAAGCACCCTCCGTCGTCGAGCTCACTTCCGCTCGCCTCCTTCGCTGCCAAACTCCATGCTCGCCTCCCGCCTTGGCCTCGCCACCTTCGACGAGCTCCCTCGCCATGGCAGTGACGAACCCCTCGCCATGCCAAGCTCCACCTCCGACGACCACCTTCAAGCTCTAGACCCCATCGCCGAGCTCCTTCGTCAGAGCTTCCTTCAATGTCGAGTCGAAGACGGAGGAGAAAAAGAAACGAGGAGATAGGAGACGGGGCGAAGGAGAAAGAGCAGGGACGAACAGAACATAAAAAAAAAAAAAAAATTGCCACCCGGTCGGCTGACCGAGCAAGTCCCCATCCGAGCTCCAAAAACGGAGAAAAAAGCTGCCGAGCGACTACGACCGTTGGATCTTCCAGAAATTCGTGCTTCTGGTGATGGACGGTCCAGATCGCGCCACGTGCGCTAAACGACAAGATAACGATTTTTTGGGAAATGCGCCTCCTCGAGATTCGTGCCGGGATCTGACGGCACAGATCGCGCCACGTGTCAGGTAATATTTAATTAATTTATTTATTTATTTAATTGTTTTAATTATTTAAAAATTTCGAAAAAATATTTAAAAAATTGAAAAAAATTAAATAAAACTTCTAAAAATAATTATTAATTCAGAAAAATTATTTTAAAATTCTGGAAAAATAATTATTAAATTAGAATAATTAATTAATATTTTCGATAATTAATTATTTAATTTGGAAAATGAATAGAAAATTCAAAAAAATGAGAAAAAATCCAGAAAAATCTGGAAAAATCACCAAAAATCCAAAAAATTCTGAGAATATTTTTGGGCATTTTAAAAGCCCAGAATAACACCGTTACACCCCAAGCAAGATCCAAAACTCCCTTAAAGAATACCGATAAAATCCCGTACGCCATTAGAACAGTAAAACTACTCCTCAAAGACTGAAAAACTCAGTCTCTAGGAGTGGAGGGTTCGTGATATGGCTAAAAATGGGATTAAATCGGAACCGTTCACATCGGACACGAATCTTAAAGCTCGGGGGTAAAACGGTAATTTCACATACAAATGGGTCCGAAACGGGTACTAGGTCTCCTTCTCACAGATCCAATAACCCGCGAACGGATCCACCTCAACTGGATACGAGTTCCGACCCGATACAAACCCATTCCGACAGGATAGAATTAGGGTCTCTGATTGAACCAAATCAACGGTCCTGATTCGCACCTATCCTTTCACCGGGAATCAGGGATCACATTCCTTATCTGGTTACGAGGATTTTATTCCTTAACAGATTCATAGGGATTACACTCCTGATCTGATCCCTAACGGTGACTATAAATACCCCCCATCCACCACCATTAAGAGGTAATCAATCTTTTGCTAGTTAAACGCTCTTTCATAATCATTTTTGGTTACTGACTTGAGCGTCGGAGGGTGCATCGCCGGGATCAACCCCGGTGTCTCGCACTTTTTGCAGGTAAACGGCGGGAGTCAACGGTCAAACTCCGGCGGAACAGGTTAGAAGTTTGCTATTCATGTTTTCCCACGAACCCACAAATTATATCTGTTTACCCCCACACCAGATTCAGCGGTAATAGAAAGGTAATAGCTTATGGGTCTAGGTAGTTGAGACCGCATGAGAAAAATTACCCAACCCATGATTTGGAGTTGACAGCGATTATATTCGCCTTGAAGCAGTGGAGGCACTATGTGAATGGAGAGAAGGTCAATATGTACACAGATCATAAGAGCCTGAAATACATCTATCAGCAAAGAGATCTGAATTTGAGGCAGAGGAGGTGGTTGGAAGTGCTAGAGGATATCCGTCCAGAAATAAAGTATCACCCGGGCAAAGCAAAATATGGTGGCAGAAGTGCTCATTCGGAAGAGCAGCTTGTCCTGTTTGATTAAAACTCAGGAGAAACTAGTAGAGGAGCTCGATCGAGCTAGGATAGAAGTAGTGCTGCAAGGACTGGGAGCGTCTTTAGCACAACTGAGACTTCAGCCCACACTGAGAGAGAAGATTTTCGATGGTTAGAAGTCTGATCCAGAAATTCAGAAGATGAAATAGCAGGTTGGCACAGGCAAATTTTTGGAATTTCAAGTGAAGGACGAAGTGCTATGGTTTTGAGAAAGGTTGTGTGTACCCGATCAAGAAGAGTTGATGGAAAGCATCCAACAGGAAGCACACACTACTCTATTATCAGTGCATCTAGGGAGTACTAAGATGTACAAATATATTAAGCAACATTTCTGGTGGTCGGGAATGAAGAGGGATGTAGCAGAGTTTGTTGCCAGATGTGCAACTTGTCAACAAATCAAGGCAGAAAATCAAAGACCCTGAGGGTTGTTGCAGCTGTTACCAATTTCGGAATGGAAGTGGAAGAACATCATCATGGATTTCATGACGGGGCTACCCAGAAGTTCCAAAGGGAATGATGCAATTTGAATAAAAGTGGATCGATTAACCAAATATGCTCACTTCTTGGCAGGAAGATACCTGGTCGATGGAGAAGTTGGTGGAATTGTACATTGGGGAGATAATTAGACTACATGGAATTCCCGTATCGATCGTGTCAGATCGAGTTGCACGGTTCACGTCGCACTTTTGGAGAAGTCTTCAGGCAGCTTTGGGAACCATGACTGACTTCAGTACTGTCTTTCATCCTCAAACTGATGTGCAGACTGAGAGATTCAATCGTGTGTTGGAGGACATGTTGAGGTGTTATGTGATGGATTTCAGTGGCAGCTGGGAGAGGCACCTTGCTCTAGTGGAGTTTGCCTACAATAACAGTTTTCATACTAGCATTGGTATGGCATCATATGAGGCTCTGTATGGGAGGAAGTGTAGAATGCCGTTGTGTTGGTATGAAGTGGGGGAAAAGCAAATGTATGGAACGGGGATAGTACAACAGACATCGGAGAAGATCGAATTGATCAGGAAGAGACTGGTTGATGCACAGAGCAGACAGAAGAGCTATGCTGACAATCGGAGAAGGGATCTGGAGTTCGAAGAAGGTGACTATGTTTTCCTTAAAGTATCTCCAACTAAGGGTGTGATCCAATTTTGGAAAGAAGGAAAGTTAGCCCCAAAGTACATAGGACCATACAAGATATTGAAGAAGATTGGGAAGACAGCTTATCGGTTGGAACTAGTGGAAGAGCTAGCCCAAGTGCACGATGTCTTTCACGTGTCTATGCTGCGAGGCTACATTCCTTATCCGAGTCATCACTTACCAGAATTGCCAGAAGGTCTACAGATAAACCTGAGCTACAAGGAATGTCCGGTAGAGATTGTGAATCGGAGGGAAAAAGTTTGAGGAACAAAACTATACCTATGGTCAAGGTTATGTGGAGGAATCAACTGGTTGAGAAAGCCACATGGGAATCAGAGGAGAGGATGGTGAGGGACCATCCCGAACTTTTTGCCTAAACCCAGTAGCTTTATTTTTTTTACTTTTCTCACTCTTTATGCGTAGTTCCGAGGATGAAACTATTCTAAGGAGGGAGTGCTATAACATCCCAGAAAAATTAATTTTCAATATTTTGCACGTGGATTGCACATAAAAATTTTGTGCACTTTGGTTCCAAAATTTTTCTAGAGTCATGAACTTTTTTTCTTCTCATTTTTTTTGTCACAATTGTATGATTTATTTTTAATTAAATCCAATAGGCCTAAATCTATTTTGAAGTACACTAAAAATTAATTACAAATTGTGGCCCATGACTTTTCTACACATAAATAAACATTTAAAAATCTAGTACACTAGTCATGTGTAACATAAACCTACATTTAATTTAATAACAATTAATAATAGAATTTATATGAGAATAGTGTGCACATAGGGTGCACGTGCACGTTCTTGTGCACATGGGGGAGTTGCCAGGCTATTCATGGGAGTGAAGAGAAAGTGGGGAGAGTTGTGAGTGAGTGGGAAGTTATTTTGGGTAGTGGGAGTCATCTCAACCACAAATTATTCCTATAAATACCCCCCTCCTTTAACATGAACAACACACAAACTCAAATCAAAAAATTAAAAGAGAAGTAAATTGGGAGATTTCGGTTTTTCATAGCTAGAGGAGGAGAAGGCCAGGATTTTGTGCTTGGGAGCTTTGGATTATTTTCTAAGAGTTCTACTTACTAATTGCATCAAGAAAGAGGTGGGTGTTTCTTTTACTTTCTAAATTGTTGTAGAATGCATGTCTAGGTAGATTCTGCTTGAAATGGACAATTGATATGAGTTCTTTAGTTTCTAAACTTTTGTGATGCATGTTGTATTGTCATCTAGAGTTTTAGTAGTAATGAAATATGAGAAATTAATGCATGCTAGTTGAAAATTTTAATATAGAATTGTTATGTTGTCAAATTAAAATTGTATTTATAGCGTGTTGTAGTGATGTTAGGCGTATGGTAGTATGTCATGAATAAATTATGTATACAAATTGTATGTGTGTAAAAAGTTGTTAAGTTTTCATGTGCAATTAGGGTTGAACTATAAGTTAATGGAGAGGTGAAATTTTTCATAAACTAAGAATAATGGCTAAAAGAAAATATGTTCAAGCTAGTTTGTTATAAGGAGTAGTCAATTTTAAAAATTTAAGCATATGAGTGTAAGATTTCTAAAAGTGACTATTTGTGTTTCTTTGTGAACAACTTCATACTACTCTTGATAAAATTAGGGGAAAAGTATTTCTGGAAGTTTAGAAATGTAATTTAGTAGTATTAATTATGATGAAAAACAATATAAATCAAAATAGATGAACAAATTAAAAGGGGATGAAAACAGAGAGTTGAGTTAAAAGGTTTTGAACCCATATACTATCATATTAGAGCTTGGGCTTTGTGGTTAGCGCGTGCGGTTGGGGGGGGGGGGGTGTTCTTTCTTGGTCGCAGGTTCGAGGCTGGGAGGCTCTGCCTTTCGATAATTTTTTTGGAAATTAATCATCTAACGTTTCGGGAGTACAGAAGAATTTCAGAGCGGTACTTATCACCACAGTGAGTTGGCTCACTGGTTGGGCTTGCGGTTGCCTAGCTACTGACCTTGGGTTCGATCGCGGCTTTGCACAGAATTGTGTTTTTTATTTTTTGTTTTGGAGATTTTTCAAGTTTTAAAATTGGGAAAATTTTATAGAAACATTTTAGAATGTTATTGTTACCCTTCGAAATAATTTCACACTATTCTAAGACATATATTCGGAATTAAAAGTCATATTCATATTAAATAATGTATTAGGTGAGTTTATGAATTCAAATATAAAAGGAAATGTACATGATTAAAATATTTAAGAGTTGGTTGTAGAATACTCTTTTGTGAAAATTTCATGGGTATTAATCCATTGAATTAAGGAAATGTTTGAGGTGGTTAACAATAAAATCAAAGCACACTTATGAAGAGGAAATCGGGAATTTCTAGTGATTAATCCTAAAGAGATTTTGTATTAAGAAATAGTGATTTAATCTTAAAGAACTTTTGTATAAAGAAATATACTTGAAGTATAGACAAACATGAAAAAGGTTATCAAAGTGAATAGTTTGGTTGATTAACCAAGAAATTTTCTACAAGAACTTGGTTTGATAAATTGTTATCGAATGTTGCTATAAGAAGTTCAATACTTCATAATCTGTAAACATAAGGAAAGTGGATAAAGAAGAAGTGATGAATAATGAATGAAATGTTTGTGTTGAGGTTAGATATAACTTAAGTGATCTCTATCTTGAGATGGTTGTTAGAATCTAGAGGCTGAGCGAGACCCGTACCGACCGGCAATTTGTGAATAAAGAAATTTGAGAAGTATCCAGTGTGGGCTAATGTTCTTGTGTGTTGATTTAAGTCCGGTTGGGTATGCTAGCTCTAGGTTGTGATGATTATAATTAAACCTAAGAATAGGCACTAGGACAAGATGTGATGAAACTTAGGCAAACGTAAGTGGGGCGCCTCTATATAGTCTAACGTGGACTCCAGGACTATAGATCCAGTTTGACGGTAGACTCTGGGACTGTGGTTGCTTGCGATGTAAGACGAGCCTCAATTAAATCTGGTAATATGCTTGATTTGATGATGGACTCCAGGATCATGAATAGTCAGGCGGATGGGAGGCTGATCTCTAATATAAATGCGTATACCGGGGCTAGAGGTGCACTTGAGGGATGTTCGCACGTCGAGGATTCTGTATAGTTTGATGGTGGACTCCGGTACTGGAATCTGTACTCGTGGGGTGTCTAAACCTTGCTTTTGTTACCGTAGTAGGTTGTGCATGGCGAGAGATTAAACCCTAAAATGAAGAGTACGATAAGGCTTGCCCTCGGACCTATGTAGTATGGGATGCATAGAATCTGAACAAGTATGCATTAGTGTCATTGTAGTATAAACATCCGCATTAGGAATTAAGTCATATCATTCACTGACACTACTACGGTAGCCTCTTTTCCTATTTGCATTCTGGTTTGTATTTGCTAAAGTAGAAGAATTGCTGTATTATAGTATTGCGTCAGTTGTATGCAACTGACGTGTCCACAGTTTTCCTGTGCAGGACGTGGATTAGCAGAAGGCATAAAGATGAGTTAATACGGTTGATTACTTCCAGATTAAAGTTGTATATTTTGTTGTTGCGCTGTGTATTTTTTATAATAGACAATGTGTAATGAAAAAGTTTTAAATTCCACGTAAATTTATACAAATTGAAGTAAAAGATCCTGTTGTGCTATGAATTACATGTATTTGGAATTCGGGGTGTTACATTGGCCCTTCAGACGCTGCGTGGCAAATTTTTGGACACTTTTTACATGAAGAGGTGCCAACGGTTGTACACTACGCACTGCATTTCCTGTAATGCATCGTGTTGTTTTTAATTCGGCCGATAGGATGGATGTCGTCGTAATTAGAGCCCCAACTAGAAATGACAATTCTTACGGAATTTTTTGCATGTTGCTCATACAATTTAGCTGCATGCGCCTACCAAGAGTCCCCACAACATATTGTTTGGAATAAGTCTTCCAAGGTGTTGACCCCGAGAAAGAAGGGGTACGCGATCAGTAGAATGTACTTTGCTAGCCCAAATTCAGGTGATCGGTTTTACTTGTGTTTGCTACTAACAGTTGTCAATGGACCACAATCATTTCAGTTCTTACTTACAGTCGACAATGTTGAGTATGCCTCTTTCAAATTAGCATGTGTTGTCAGAGGACTATTGGAAGATGATGGCGAGTAGGTACAATGTCTCGAGAAAGCCACAATTATGAACACTGGGTACCAACTTAGAAGGTTATCTAGTTTCATTCTTATGCAATTCTCTCCGTTGGACCCACGTACCTTATGGAACCAATTCTCATTACACATATGTGATGATCTTGAGTACAAGCTGCATACATTATTTTTCATTCCCAATCCTACCCAAACTCAAGTTGAAGATTATGGTCTGTATTAGTTAAACCAAATGCTTCAAAAATCAGGAAAGAGTTTAGATGACTTCCCATCCATGTCCCATCCTATGGAAAATTGGAGTACGGTTGTTGGCAACAAGTTTATTTGAGAACATTGAATACTGCATGATGAAGCACGACAAGCTAATATACAAGCTACCATAGATTCACTTAATGACGCACAATGTACTGCATACTCTGCAATAATCACATCAGTTATAAGAGTTGAGGGGTCTACTTTCTTCATGAACGAAGGGGCCGGTACGGGAAAAATCTTTTTATACAATACATTATCAACAAAATGTCGTAGTTATGGTTTCATTGTTATAACTATTGCTTCTTCTGGCATTGCATCATTGTTACTGGTAGGAGGTAGAACTACGCACTCAACCTTTTCCATCCCACTTGATGTGTTAGGACAATTCTTTTTGTGGGTTCACTAAGTAATCACCCCAGACAGATTTGCTCAGGGAAGCAAAGCTAATTATTTGGGATGAGGTTCCTATGCAGCATAGGTTTTGCGTTGAAGCAGTTGACCGTACACTTCAAGATATCCGTGATAATAAAAATCCATTTGGGGATATCACTGTGGTGCTCGATTGGGACTTTCGACAAATCCTACCAATAATACCGAAGGGGGTTCGAAAACAAATTGTTGGTGCATCGCTAAGAAGATCGTTACTTTGGAATGTCATACAAGTCTTAACTTTGAACGTAAACATGCGCCTTGATTCATCTGATACCGGAAATGTTTCATTTGCTAACTTTTTAAATGAGGTTGTATTCTTACATGTGTTTTGTAATAAATAAAGAAATCTATTCTTATTAATGGTATTAACAAATCAGTGCTCTTTATTACATAGATTGGCTCCAAACCAGATGAGACTGTACATCTTCCTTCAACAATTTGTAGGTGTCGTACACTTGATGAACTTTTATCTACCGTTCACCCACAACTAAACGTTATTGGCACTATCATCACTCCCCAATATCTCACAGAGCGGACAATTCTATCCTCAAGAAATGATGATGTCAATTTCATCAATGATGCTGCATTAAATCTTTATCTGGAGCCAAAATATACCTTTCTTGATATTGATAAAATGTCTGAGGAGGATGGAGTTGATCGAAACATCACCATTCGATATCCTAACAAGTTTTTGAACTCTTTAGATCCTCCTGGGCTACCACCATTTAAACTCGAGCTGAAAGTGGGGTGCCCAATCATATTGCTGAGGAATATTGCACCAAAGGGTGGTATGTGTAATGGCACTCGGTTAATTGTAGTTCGGTGTGCACAACGTGGACACAGTACTCAACGTCGCGTGTAATTGAGGCTATGATTTTAATTGGCTATAAAGCAGGAAATTTGGTATTTATTCAAAGAATACCTCTAACCCCTTCATCTTCGTCTTTGGATACCTTTTGAAATGACAAGACACCAATTTTCAGTTCGATTAGCGTTTGATATAATGAAAAATAAATCACAATGACAATCATTGATATTTTGGAAATAGATTTACGCTCACCAGCTTTCAGTCACGGACAACTTTATATTGCACTCTCTAGGTGTATAAGCTTTTATCGTATTTTTCTACTCCTACTAGAAGATTGTTTGAGTTCAACAACAAATATCATTTATCCTGAAGTTCTTTTATAGTTATTTCAAAAAATAGAGGTAATTTTGATTGAAAATAACAAATCTATCCAATTATTACAATAAACTTTTTACATTATTGTTTAATTGTTGTATGATATTTGAATTTGAACTGTAAAAGGACTTGGATGAAGCTCACAGGGAGCTCAAATTTATAAATTCAACTACATTGATCAAATGGGGTTGTAATAAGGAAAACTGATATTTAATACAACTACATCCTATGTTTGCTGCTAATTTGATGCTTCTTATTGATGGCCAGATTGTCGTCTACACTCAGAATCGTTACGTGCATATTGATACTTTCACTTTTGTTAGAGTGATGAAGAACATGTTGGGTTCAACCATCGAGTTTGAAGGAATTCTCTTTTGTACATCATCCATTTCAAAAGGTATTGGTTTGAAAATAAATTTTCCTAAAATGTATTACTATTTGTTTTTTTAATTATCATTCATTTTGATTGATTGATTCGTATACCATTAATCACATTTGGATTATGAAATAAAGGACTTTTGAAGTAAAGGAATATTCCTTGTGGTACCTGCTTACATCATTCCTTGAGTCGAGGTGGAAACTATTCGATAGGTAGTAACTTTCTTTGTTCGATAAATCACAAGGCAGTTTCTACTGATGCTTGCATTTGCTTATTTATTGTTGGGGTTGGGTTGTTTTTGGTGGGGTTGGGTTATTTAATGAATCAGTTAAAAATTGCTTCCTCTACTTCAATATACGATAGATTAAGAATACTAGCTCAATTCCAAATCCAGTTTTAAGGAGTACAAAAGAAGGCTGTAAATACCTCTTTGTTAGCACTCCGACAAACAACATTTTTTTTCTGGCAGAGTACTGTCCATGGTTTCTTTATTCAACTGCCATGTAGTACACGAGGATAATGTTGGCTCAGAATGAAATACTACAAAAAATAGAACTAATTGATTATGCTATAAGGTAAGAACATGCACACAACTAGGCATATTCAATTTGTAAGTGAGATGAATTGATCACTTTGATGAAGTATGGTGATTTGATTAAAAAGAGAAAAATGATCAGTGCAAGTCATGGTTTAGAAAATCTGAATTATCCAAACAACTCGGATCCGGTGTCACAAGTTGTAAGTGAATTATCATGACCATTTAGATATATAAGCAAAGTTTGGGATAATGAGCTGGGCCACTCACAGCAGTAGCAGCAGGTTATTACTCTCAATTTTATAACCATTAGGTCTGCATCATGATTTGTGAGGAGAAATCTAAAACATAGTTATAATTACAAGAGACACTATGTAGTTTTGATAAAATTTAAATATTGTTTCTCTATTATAGGCAGAAATGGAAAAGATATATTGTGTCTCCTCTTTCCACAAAAGTTGTGTTTTCTTATCTTCTTTCACCCCGAGTAGCACTGGTAACGGGTCGGGTCGGGTCGGGTAGCTCAATACCCGGACCCGGACCCGGTCATTGACGGGTCCAAAAACTGGACCCGGACTCAGACCCATAAAATTCGGGTCCGGGTCCGGGTCCGGTTCCCCACAATAAATGCTACCCGTTCGCTTTCGGGTCGGGTCCGGTTCCGGGTCCTATTTCTAATCACGGGTCCGGTTCGGTTCCGGATCTTTAAAGCATAACACAATATTACATAGTTATCGGGTAAAAATTATAGAAAAATCTTTATAATACATGTGAAATGCTTAAGTTGAATGTGGAATATTACACAGCATGTGAGGAGAGCAACTGAGCAAGTAGCCAATATTTGACCAGCACAAACAAAAAACATCAAAATAGCCAAATACAACAGTGAATCTGATCCATATCATATAGCCAAATACAACAGTGAATAGCCAAATAGCCAAAAACATCAAAAGTCTGATCCATATCATATAGCCAAATAGCCAAATAGCCAAATACAACAGTGAATAGCCAAATAGCCAAATCTGATCCATATCATATAGCCAAAAACATCAAAATAGCCAAATACAACAGTGAATCTGATCCCACAATAAATACATATAGCTCCAGTTTCCAAAAATTAGATTATGCCGTTTTCCTTGAACCTTTGAACTTGAAAAATTTCTACAGTAGTACTACATCATAACTAACGTAATCTCTTTTAACATGCATCAATAAACATGTAGAAAAGTGCTGCTCTCGGCCTTCTTCTTCAGCATTACTGAAGTTAAGATAGCTGAAGAGCTGAGTAGCTGACTAAGTTAGTAGTCTAGTAGAGACTAGAGAGTCAGAGACTTAGAGAGTTATTAGAGACTTAGAGTACTGAACTACTGATTAGTGAATAATAGTGATCAGCATTACTGAAGGGGAATTCCGAATACTAATAGCCGAAGGTAGGGAACTAGGGAATAGGATATATTAACGGGTAATGGGTCGGGTCCGGGTCGGGTCCGCTTGATTTTATGTTTATTTTTCTGTGGCGGGTCCGGGGCCGGGTCCGGGTCGGTTCCATTTTTAGGGAACCCGGACCCTACCCGAAATTTCAACGGGTAGTAATTTAGGACCCATACTCTACCCAAATTAGATCGGGTCGGTTCCGGTCCAACGCCGGGTCCGGGTCGGGTCCGGGTTTCGGGTTTTAATGCCAATGCTAACCCCGAGTAAAGATCTCTCCATTAAAACTGATGTTAGGATTGTTGTTTAATAATGTTTCAAACCATTCACTTCCGGACCTTTGCATCCGCAAAAGAACAAAAAAAAGTACATGAAAGAGAAACAAGAAATGGAGGGTTAGTTTAATGTGTTATTTTGAAATAAATGAATATTCCTTGAGGTATGCTCAGGGCTGGCCCTGGCCCAGGGCCCGCTGGGCGACCGCCCAGGGCCCACTTCAGGGGAGGGACCTAATTTTTTTAAAATATAATAGATTAATGGTCTTATAATTAATATAATGAATTAATGGGTTTGTAATTAATTTTTAGGGGAGGGCCCAATTTAGTAATCTCTCTATCTCTTTCAGTGTCACTTCAACTTCTTCAAATTTTTTTTGTCCAGCCTCTTCATCTTCTTCAAATTCTCTCTCTCGCTCTCACTCACTCTCTCTCTCCCCTTCCTGCTTCTCCAGATCTTCTTCAAATTGTCAGTTGAGAATTTTCGTTTGTTTCTTTTACAGAGTTTTTTTCATAGCCGGAGTTGTAGTTTGAGTTGTAGTCATGATGTCTCGGGTATCAGTGGCGTAGTTGGAGTTGTTGGTCTTCTTAGCAGGACTGCAAGAGTTGTTGATCTTCTTAGCACTACTCTGGTAGTTCAGCTCTCACATGCCGTTTTTTTTTAAATTAATAGAATTGAGAATTTCTTTTGTGGGCTTATGAGGTACTGAGCTAGAAATCACTCCAACAATAGTATTGTTCATTGATTTTATTGTTAGAAAAACTTAGTGACCAACTGAAATTTGAAGCTTATTTATATGATAAGCTTGATTCCTGGGCCCTGGCATTATATTTTATATGAGAGGTGGTTTTTGTTTTTTGGCAGGTGCAAGAGTCGCTGTCACTATACTTATTGAAAAATATGGAATATTTGGTGTCATAAAGCAAACTTTATTTTTCTGGATATTGTTTTTATGTCCCCCGCTGTTATATTATAATTTATTAATATATATAGAAATACATGCGTGTTTATAAAGGGCCCAATTTTTTGTTCCGCCCAAGGCCTCAAATACCTCAGGACCGGCCCTGGGTATGCTTACAACAGATTCTATGAAGTTCGACCATGTATCTTCTATAACAAATATCAGTATTGATTTTATTTGTTTGATATAATTTTTTTGAATATAATTAGTTATGAAGTAGTGATTTTATTTAATTCAGGTTTGCTTACAACATTCCTTCAGTAGTGTATATTCTATGAAGTTCGACCAGGTAACTAATTGAATCACTACTTTTCTTTTCTTTTTCTAGAGAGAGATCATTCATGCTTACAATTTGTAATGGACTAACATAGCACCTCATTTATATTAATATACAGGCAATTTCGCTGCTTTGTCAGACTACTTACTGTCGGAGAAATCTACTCCCAACTCATAGTGCTAATAATGGAAACGCATCACAAGCAATAGAAACTCCCAAGACTTAGACAAACCAAGAAAAATCCACCACAATATATGGATCTCACAAGTACACAACCAATATGCAGAGATAACCAATACTTCTTTTTTCCAAAAAAATACAAAGATTACAAAAGAGATTACAACTCTCAATCTCTCTATCTCACCTTTGAAACAGTCGGCACAATCTCTCTTGAAGTTGAATAATCATCAGATGCTCTAAACCATAGAGTTTACGACCATATATATAGCCCCCAAGTAAACCCTAACAAATAAGCACAAATGTAGCAATTGGGCCTTTAAACTCGTAAGCCCCAAAACAATCAGCGCCGAAGTTGGTCGACCGCACCCCCAAGGTCAGTCGACCGCAATGTGTAGAACCAAACCCGAGACCTGACCGATGAACAACACCCCCAAGGCCAGTCGACCGTCCCCTCCTCTGTTAGACCTGTACACTCGAAGAACTCTCAGTGGCTAGGGTCGGTCGACCGCACATCCAGGTCGGTCCATCGCAACCTTCCAGGCTGCATTCTTCTACTCGTTGTTTGTCTTCTCTTGCTTCTTTGTCTCCTCCTCTTCTTCTCCAACTTCAAGTACCTCGTGCCTACGTGTATTTGAGGCCACAATTCCTAACAATCTCCCACTTGGACCAAATACACCACGCTTCAAAGTTATTGCAATCTTTCCTCGCATTATCTCTGTCATCTCCCACTTTCATGGAAGACCCAAGTACCCCCCATTCTCATGAAGTGCACCTCCACCATTCCACCACGTGGAGTGCACCAACCACCCCTCATCGCCTTATGAAGGATGTGCTCCACCAATCGCATAGAGAACGAATACCGGAGAAACAACATCCCGTGTCGAATTTCATGTTATGAGACTCCCCACCTCGCAAGATCTCCATCAACACCGGACATGGTTCAAAGCCTCTCAATACACCCTCTGCACTAGAAACCTCCGTGGACGACACCTCCATAAACTCCGCAGACTGTTCAACCCCTACAGTCCCAATTCGGATACCCTCATCGACATCATCCCGCATATCGATACCAGTGCTCTCTACTTCACAAAAAGACATGAAGCTTCTACTGCCAATTCACAAAGTACCCTCCCCGCAGCAACGTCTTGCCCTCTAGGATCAGCAGTAAATTAGTAACCTCCCCTCCACAACTGAAAGAACTCGGTTGCACCCCATACAACCTACTACTCGATTCCGGCTGAAAGTCAACTACAGGAGAAACGCCCATCACGTCTCTAAGCAAATACAACATTCCCTCACGCTTCCCTTGTGCAATCACCCTTGAACCTGTAGCTATACACCACTCCCCACTATCAACTGTAGTAGACAACCCATCTTTGTCTAGCCTTCCAATCGAGATAAGATTTTCTTTCAAGTCTGGAACATGCTTTGTCTCCCGCAAGACAACACTTTGATCATCAATGGTGATATGGCTAAAATTGGGGTTAAATCGGGACCGTCCAGATCGATCACGAATCCTGAAGCACGGGGGTAAAAAGGTAATTTCACATACAGATGGATCCAAAACGGGTATTGGTCCTCCTTCTCACAGAACCAACCACCCGCGAATAGATCCACTTCAATTGGGTACGGGTCCCGACCCGATACAAGCCCAATCCACCAAGAAGAGAATCAGGCCACTGATTTGGTCAAATCAATAAACCTGATTAGCTCTCACCAGGGGATCAAGGCCTAACTTCCCAAAACAGAATAGGAGGATTTTTCTCCTATTTGTTAGGCAGGAAATTAGGCCCCAAATCGTTCCAGAGGCGACTATAAATACAACCCCTCTACCACCGAGACCAGGTTAATCACTCTTTCACCACTTAAGCTCTTTCTTAATCTTTTCCTGATTACTGACAAGAGCGTCGGAGGGTGCGTCGCCGGAATCAACCCCGGTGTTTCGCACTTCCTTGCAGGTCGTGCCAGGAGCAAGAAGGCCGAGTCAATCGTTCAGGTGTTTCCCGGACTCACAAATTCTATCTGTTTACCCCCACACCGAAATCAGCGGTAACAGATTGGCGCCGTCTGTGGGAAAGCACCACACGAACAACCTCAGCTTCTCCTTCCTCGCCTTCCATCGCCATGCCTCCGAAGAAGAACAGATCCAAAGGATCCAACCGGGTGGCCAACCCCGCCGACCCTACGGAGGATACCCCCGTCAACCCAATTCCCCAATCTGGGCTTCCTCCGCCGACCCAACCGGTCCAGCCTCATCATCCTCAGCAACAACCCAACAATGGTCCCGCCGGTCTCAACGGCCAGAAGCTGAAGCAGCCCATCCAGGACCATGTCTCGGTTCGTAACGGATCCTCGGACTCGATGGCCTCCCATAACCCCGACCTCAGCCTCACGCTCCAGAACCGCCAGAAGGAGAACGACCTCCGCACGCACCTTGACGAGAGGCGGGCCCGAGCGGGAGCCTCCCGACAGCGTCAGGATGAGCGGTCACCTCGTCGCCGAGACAGGCGGAGATCCCTGTACCGGAGAGGCCGAGCGGCATCTCCCGAACACCGGAGGAGGAGGCCGCGTTCCCCCGAGGATCGGCATCGTACGAGGGACCGTGAGGTACCCATCAGCCGTGCCGAATTCCTCCAGCTGTCCCGAGACCGTCTCAAGCCGGCCGGATACACTCTGCACGGGTTCACGGGGGTCCCGGTAACCGTCGAAGGGGTGATAACCCTTGACGTTACTGCGGGGAGCACCCCTACTACCCGGACCGAGCCCATGGACTTCATGGTCGTTGACGTCCCGGCAGCATACAATGTC
Source organism: Hemerocallis citrina (assembly GCA_017893485.1). NCBI lineage: Eukaryota > Viridiplantae > Streptophyta > Magnoliopsida > Asparagales > Asphodelaceae > Hemerocallis > Hemerocallis citrina. Next base: position 79,190,331 of record CM030359.1, read on the forward strand.
ATCCTCGGCCGTCCCGGCCTAGCCGCCCTTGAGGCCGTCCCCTCAGCATACCATTTGAAGATGAAGTTCCCCACTCGGTCGGGAGTAGGAGAAGTCAGGGGAAGCCAGGAAACAGCTCGGAAGTGCTACATGACCTCCACCGGGGGACCAGTGCTTTCGCTCGAGACACTCGAGATCCCCTAGCCGAAGGCTCGCCCAACGTCCGAGCCAGCGGACGAGTTAGAAGAAGTACTCTTCTCCGACGAGGACCCGAGCCGAAAATTCCTCGTCAGCAAGTCCTTGCCGACCGTGCTATTCTCCGACCTGGTGAGATGCATCCGGGATAACCGCGACCTATTTGCTTGGTCGGCCGCGGATATGCCCGGCATCTCCGAAGACTTGCTCGTCCACCGCCTAAGCGTCGAGCCGGGGTGCAAACCGGTTCAGCAGAAGAGGCGAAAGTTCGCTCCCGAGCGACAGCAGGCAATCAAGGAGGAAGTGGATAAGCTGCTGAAGGCCAAGTTCATCCAGGAGGTGAATTATCCCGAGTGGCTGTCGAATGTTGTAATGGTCAAGAAGTCCAATGGCTCGTGGAGGATATGCATCGACTTCACCGACCTCAACAAAGCGTGTCCGAAGGATCCCTTCCCTCTCCCGAACATCGATACCCTAATCGACGCCACCTCGGGCCATGAGCTCCTCAGCTTCATGGATGCCTTCTCGGGGTACAACCAAATCCGGATGTTCCCTCCGGACATCCCGAAGACCTCCTTCGTCACCGACCAAGGCCTCTACTGCTACCGAGTAATGCCGTTCGGTTTGAAGAACGCGGGCGCCACCTACCAGCGCCTCGTCAACAAGGTCTTTCAGCATCAGATCGGCCGAAACATGGAGGTGTACGTTGACGACATGCTCGTCAAGAGCATCCGCGGCACCGACCATGTAGCCGACCTCCAAGAGGCTTTCGGCGTGTTGAGGAAGTACAACATGCGGCTAAACCCGAACAAGTGTGCGTTCGGAGTCTCCTCTGGCAAGTTCCTCGGTTTCAAGGTGAGCCAGCGGGGGATTGAAGCTAACCCCGAAAAGATCAAAGCCATATTAGACATGGCCCCGCCTCGGAACGTCAGAGAAGTACAGAAGCTCACCGGTCGGCTCGCAGCCATTGGTCGGTTCCTCTCCAAGTCAGGGGAAAAGTGCCTTCCCTTCTTCAAAGCACTCCGAGGCGCTAAGGGATTTGAATGGGGCGAGGCACAGCAAGCATCGTTCGACCAGCTGAAAGCCTATCTGGTGAACCCCCCTCTGCTCAGTAAGCCGGTCCCAGGCGAGCCTCTCTTCCTCTACTTGGCAGCCTCCGAGCAGTCCCTGAGCGCTGTCCTGGTCAGAGAAGAGGACCGGACCCAGAGGCCTATTTACTACGTGAGCAAGGTGCTTCGGGATGCCGAGCTCCGTTATCCCAGGATAGAAAAGATAGCCTACGCCCTCGTCATGGCAGCAAGAAAGCTTCGGCCCTACTTCCAATCTCATTCAGTCATCGTCCTCACCGATCAACCGCTCAAGCAAATCCTCCATAAGCCCGAGACCTCGGGTCGGCTGATGAAATGGTCCGTAGAGCTGAGTCAGCACGACATCACTTATCAGCCTCGGATGGCGATTAAAGCTCAGGCTCTCGCCGACTTCATTGTCGAGACCACCATCCCTGAGGTCGGCCACGTCCCAAATGGGCCCCCCATTTGGAAGTCTTCGTGGACGGGTCCTCTTGTAGTGAAGGAAGCGGCGCCGAGATTATCTTAAACGGCCCTGACAACTTCGTCTTGCAGTATGCGATCCGCCTGAACTTCAAGGCTTCGAACAACGAGGCGGAATACAAGGCCCTCATAGCTGGCCTCGGACTCGCACGAAGTGCTGGGGCGCAGCGCCTTCGGGTTCACAGTGACTCCCAACTAGTTGTGAATCAGGTCTTGGGCGAGTACGAGGCTCGGGATGAGCGAATGGCTAAGTACCTCGCCAAGGTCCGGGGTCTGATGGGTCGGTTTGGAGAAGCCGTCATCCAGCGTGTCCCTCGGGAGGAGAACTCACAGGCCGATGCCCTCTCCAAATTGGCTTCGTCTTCTCTGCAAGGTCTTGAACAGACCGTGCTGATCGAAGTCCTCTCCAAACCGAGCATTGAAGACGAGGCGCCTAGCTCGATGGAGACATTGCCGGTCGCGCTGCAGGACAATTGGATGAAACCACTGGTGGAATTCTTAAGGGATGGAGTTCTGCCTCAAGACCCCAAAGAAGCACGCCGAGTTAGAACCCGAGCCGAGCGCTATGTCTTAATCGAGGGCATCCTATACAAGCGCTCCTTCTCCCAAATAGACGGCCGACCATATCTACGATGCCTCTCTCCGGATCAGGCTGAGTATGCCCTACAGGAGCTTCATGAAGGGATCGGCGGGGCACACTCGGGATTTAGGTCCCTAGCCCTGAAAAGCTCTGAATTATGGGTACTTCTGGCCGACGCTTCTCCAAGACGCCGAGCGACACGTTCGACAGTGCGGCTCCTGCCAGAAACACTCCAGCATCCGACGCCTCCCTCAAGCCAACCTCACCTCCCTATCGAGCCCTATCCCCTTCGCGATGTGGGGAATGGACCTGATAGGGCCTTTCCCTCCAGCTCCTGGTCAGCTCAGGTTTTTAGTCGTGGCTATCGGCTACTTCTCGAAGTGGGTCGAGGCCGAGCCCCTCGCCACGATAACCGAGAACAAAGTGGTGCAGTTCTTCTGGAAGAACATTATATGCAGATTCGGCGTCCCGCGCGTCCTCGTGACAGATAATGGGACCCAGTTCACTGGCTCAGCATTCCGAACCCTGTGCGACGACCTCGTCATTCAACAGCGTTTTTCGTCCGTCTCGCACCCCCAGTCGAACGGACAAGCCGAGAACGCTAACACGCAGATCCTTGCGGGGCTCAAGAAGAGGTTGGACAAGTGCTCCAAAGGACAGTGGGTCGACCAACTCCCTAATGTGTTGTGGAACTACCGCACAAGCAAGCGGACGCCCACTGGAGAGTCCCCTTTCAGCCTTACTTATGGGGCCGAGGCCGTAATACCCCTCGAGGTCAGAATTCCTTCCCCTCGGCTCATCGCCTATGACGAGGCGCAGAACGCCAGGGAACTCAGAGGAAACTTGGACCTGATAGATGAACTGAGGGAAAGGGCATCGATTCGGCAGCAAAATTACAGAAGGAGAGTCGAGCTAGCCTACAACAAGAAAGTCCGGCCCGCCAACCTCGAGCAAGGAGATCTGGTGTTGAGAAAGCTAGCCATATCCCTCCCCAGTCAGAAGGGCAAGCTAGCTCCGAATTGGGAAGGGCCGTACCGGGTCACAAAAGTTGTTCGGCCTGGGGCATATCGACTTGAGGACATGGACGGTAGAGAGCTCCCGAGGACCTGGAATGCCGATCACCTCCTGAAATACCAAGAGAGCGCCCCGGCGCCTCTCTAAGTAATCCGAGGTGTCGCGCCATTCCTCTCCTTTAACTTGTAACCTGTTCTATGAATTCTACTATGTAAAACGGTTCGCCGTCAAATATCAAATAAAGAAAGCTCCATTTTGTTTTTGAATTTGCCTGTTTTTTTCCTCCCCTCTTACTATACCAATAGCTCGGAGTCCAACACTCGGCTCGACTTTACCTCCTCGGTTCGTCTCCGGACGAACCAGGGGTAGATCGCCGTTCGGAATTGCTCCCACAGCCGTTGAACTATACCGATGGTTCGGAGTCCAACACTCGGCTCGACCTTACCTCCTCGGTTCGTCTCCGGACGAACCAGGGGTAGATCGCCGTTCGGAATTGCTCCCACAGCCGTTGAACTATACCGATGGTTCGGAGTCCAACACTCGGCTCGACTTTATCTCCTCGGTTCGTCTCCGGACGAACCAGGGGTAGATCGCCGTTCGGAATTGCTCCCACAGCCGTTGAACTATACCGATGGTTCGGAGTCCAACACTCGGCTCGACTTTACCTCCTCGGTTCGTCTCCGGACGAACCAGGGGTAGATCGCCGTTCGGAATTGCTCCCACAGCCGTTGAACTATACCGATGGTTCGGAGTCCAACACTCGGCTCGACTTTACCTCCTCGGTTCGTCTCCGGACGAACCAGGGGTAGATCGCCGTTCGGAATTGCTCCCACAGCCGTTGAACTATACCGATGGTTCGGAGTCCAACACTCGGCTCGACTTTACCTCCTCGGTTCGTCTCCGGACGAACCAGGGGTAGATCGCCGTTCGGAATTGCTCCCGCAGCCGTTGGACTATGCCTAAGGTCCGGAACACGTATCCCGACCACTCTTGACTGTCAGCCGAGGCAAACACATCCGGTCGGCATCCGAGCAAGTGCCTTCCCGAGCTGGTAAACGGGGAAAACACACTTCCCCCTCAACTTTCGCGCGTGATCTCGATCAGACGGCTCAGATCGTGCCACTCGCGCAAAACGACAAGATAACGTTTTCTTGGAAAACGAGCCACCTCGAGATCCGCGCCCACATTCAACGGCTCAGATCTCGCCACGTCGAAACCACACTCTCGAGAACATCGCCGTGTCAGACCCTCTAAGCGACAAAGCGCCGTACCCCCGGGGATCCATTCGGCTAAATAGACACACTCAGTTCAAATAGTTCGGCACGGTCAACACAGTTATAAACAAAGACAGACGTACAAAACACCGAAAGGGAATTTTATTAAATATCGGCGTACAGTACAAAATAGACCATTACAAAAGTGTCGGCAAACAAAACATACAACCCCCGACCCACTACACTTGTCTTTCATAAAAATGCATCCTCTCCATCTTGTTCGCCCTCCTCGGCAGACGGTTCCTCCGCCTCACCTCGAAGCTTTGCCATTTCCGCCCGCAGCTGTCCCATCTCCGAGAGCAAGTCGTCCCGTTCGGCAATGAGTTTCGACTGAATGTGCCGAATACTTTTGACCCGAAGAGCATTGCTGAATGCGGTCTGCGAGTCCTCGTCCTCCCCTACAGGGCTCAGCTCGACGATCTTGCTCTCCAAATGTTGTGTTTCGGCCTCCCGGAGACTGAGAACCAACGAAAGGTGACTCCACTCGCCCTCGGATAGGCGTAGCTTCAGATCGACACTCCTGGGGCTCAGAACCACCGTCCCAGAGGTCGCCTCGGATGCGGAGTCATCATTCGGACGCCCGGAGCCCGATCCATGGATCGCCGCGACAAGCTGAAAAATAGGAAAAACAAACAACGCGGTTTCAATACAGTGCCGAAGACAAACACTTATGCAATTTTCAGAATTTTTATGCATTCAGACATAATAGTGTTACAAACGGTCGACCAACCCTACAACTAGGATATTACAACGGACAACAGAAATGGAAAGTGACATAATCAAGTCCTCTTCGGAAGGGGAATGCTTCGGTTTAGGGAAACGCGAGGACGACGAGGCCGACCCTCTGAGCTCGACCCTAAACCAACGAAGCGCGACCCCCCTTCACTGCTAGTCCTAACAGCCGCGCCGACCGATGCCCCGCTCGACGAGACGGCCGCGCTGCTCTGAGCGTCAGTCGGACTACGCCTGGTCGTTAGCGGGCGCGTCGCGAGTTCATAAAACGTGATCCCCCTCTCACTTTCCTCACGGGTGCACGACGTGCTGCGAACATTAGCCCTCTCCGGCGCAGGTTTAAGCGACGCGATCTCCTCCTCCAGTTCGATAATCCGATCCCTCAAGACGACGTCCTTCGCCAATTTCTTCGATCGAGGGGCCTTCAACGACCCCGAGGCATTGGGACTATCAGTTGCAAGCCGTCGATAGTGGGTGACCTCAATCCCCCTATCTATTGTGATCCTCCTGAGCATGTCGACTTCGGCCAATAGTCTCTTACGCTCAGCCAAAGCCCCCTCCAGCTCGGAGGCCATCTTCTCCCTTTCCGCCGAACACTCCCTCTCCGATAGCCCCAAGTGTTGTACCTCGGCCAAAAGATCGTCGTTCTTCTGCTCGGCGGCTTTAAGCTCCCCACGAAGCCGCTCAATTTCCCTTTCGGAACCGGGACCCTGGAAGCGCTTCCGGAGTTGATGCAACTCACGACAGTTCCTCCTCAGAACTGCCCTGACCTCCTCCGCCTGGCCGAGCAGGAGAAACCGCCTCTACCGGCTGTCCGAAAGTTCACGCTTCAAATTGGCCAGTTCCTTCCGAAGGAAAACCAGCTCCGTGACCGGACCAAACACCACCTGAAAAGCGGAAATAAATCCGAGGCCCAACAGTTGGAGAAATAAACGCCCAAAACGCACACTGAGTCCGAGGCTCAACACTTGGACAAATTTTTGGCCAAACAAAATACTTTTCATTCAAAACAAAGGCGGTGGCCAGTCCGCAATAAGGCTTACAAAAAGAAAACAAAACCAAAAAGACTGAAAGTAGGAAGACAACCGAGTCAGGGGTCGACCTTTTTGCCGCTCGGATTCGTCGACCCCTCGGCCTTGCCGTCGCCGTCACCCTCGCCCCCGCCTTCGCTCCAGCTCTCCTCCTCGGAGAGTTCCTCCTCCTCGTCGTCGGCTTCGGTCTCACCATCGCCTTCGGCGGGTTCCGTCTCACCATCGGGTCCGAGTAAACCCTCGGTGATCCCTTCTTCCCCCTCCACGGGCTCGTAAAAGTCATAGGAGGACGAGTCGAAGCCCGGGTTCTTCGCGGCTACGTGGGTCAGGGCACGGTCGTAGGCGTCCAGCATATTCTGGATCATGTGCTGCGCGGCCTCCTCTTGCACGGCCTTCTTCACCTCCTTCACCTTCCTCAGGTGGTTGGCCTTGATCCTCTCGGCTCTCTTCCGAGCAGTCTCCCCTTCCGACCGAGCCTTGGCCAGCTCATCCTTCAGCTCGGTGACCTCCTTCTCGGCTCCCGACCGAGCGCTGGCCAGCTCCTCCTTCAGCTCGGCCACCTCCTTCTCAAACTTGGCCGCCGTATCCTTCGACGATTGGATAGCATCGGCCAGCTTCTTCTCCAGGTCCTCCACTTCGGCGACTCTCTTCGTCGATAGAAGCAGCTCGGACTCAAGCCGCTTCGCAACCCGAACGCGCTCCGTCCTCTCCTTCTCCTTCTCCTGATCCTTCCTCGCCATCTCCTCGACCAGCCAACTGAAGTGGCAGAGGGTCTGGAAGAGAACCGCACGATTAAAATCCGAGCCCAAGAACTTAGGAGAAATCCCAAGGAAAAATATGAATGAAGAAGGGCTTGACAAACTTACCGACATAGTGCTCCGGGCCATCTGCATCACGTTGTCCCCTGCCATCCCGGCCCTCAGGGTCGCTCGGTCCTTCGGGGTCGGCAGGTGCCTCACTGCCTCCATACAGATGTTCTCGTCGCCCAAAAAGCCGTCGACGTTCATCACCTGCCAATCGGGGACGAAGATCTGTTTGTGACGCTCGGTCAAGATCTTCTCCTCGCCGGGGGTGAGTGGCGGAACCGGGAGGGACAACGCATCAGCCACTCCGAACTCATTGCTCGACGAACCAGGAGCGTCCGCCTCCGGGGTAGGAGCAGGAGCATCCGAGGCCGAGGGATCGAGGTCCACGACCCCACCCTGCTCGGGGACCGCGACCTTTGCCGAAGGGACAAGGACCTCAACCTCTCCCTCCTTCAGGACCGCAACCTTCGGTTGGTCGGCTGCCTTCACTACCGAGGCCTTCTTTGAAGCTCGGCTGTCCTGAGGCGCTGCCGACGGCCTCTTCTTCTTCTCCTGATCGGCCCTGCCCTTCGCCACCAGAGCCTTGTAATCGAGCTTCATGGTCTCTGCAAGAGTCGAACGAAAAAACTTAGAAAATTGAATGCAAACTTTACAGAGAGAAGTATAAATACCAGAAGCGTACGAGGGTCGATCGGACTGAGACCCCCACGGAACAGATGCTCTTCGGTGATATCCTTCCAGCTAAGCGTCGGCAGAGCAAGGATCTTCTTCTGGACCTCGGTCTCTGCAGCGTTCAGCGGAACGTCCTTCTTGGTGCGCTTGGGTAGTCCGTCCGCCCAAACTGTCGGTATTACCCACGACGTCAGATTCCGAACGAGGAAGTATTTGTCCTTCCAGTGTTTGATCGAGTCCGGATTCTCGATCAGTTTCACGCCCGGCCGGGGCGAAAGATAAAACCTCTGCTCGTCTTTTCTCGGCTGGACAGGTCGGAAGAGACTTCGAAAGAGGTACATAGTCGGCTTGGCGCCGATCTCTAGGCATCGGAGGAGGAACGCCACAACTTGCCTCCATGTGTTCGGCATCAGTTGAGCGGGACTCAAACCATACCAAACCAGGACGTCAACCACGAACGGGTGGAGGGGAAAGCAAAGACCGGCAATGAGGGAGTCGACCGGAAAGACGCATATGTCCGGAGAGGACCCAGTATTGGCTCGGAACCCCGGCCCAGGGAGGAGCAACGTGTACTCGAGAGGGATCTGGAAGCCCTCTCGGACCAGATGAAGGTCCGCTTCGGTAAGAGTCGAGATCTTGCGATCGACCTCGGACAGCTCCCTAGGCTCGTTCTCCTCCACCAGTTTAGCCGTACCTTGGGTAACCTTCTCCAAGATATCCTCAGTATAATCCCGGACTCCTCCCACGCTCGACATGGCGATGGGCTGCCGACCGAACTCCCCCGCTCTCTTCGGCGTCTCCACTATAGTAATTACGGCTTTGCCCTTTCGGGACTCCGCCGCGACTTCTTGGGGCACCTCGGCCACTCCGCCCTCCGCGTCTGGGCGAACAACGTCCTGCTCGCTCGGCTGCACTACTCCTTTCTCTTTCTCCCCTCAGCCAACGGCTTGCTCCGAGGCGGGGGTCTCAGCCGAAATCTTAACCATATTTTCCTAAAGAGAGAAGGAAAAGAGACTGACCTTGAAGTGACAGCTACGGTCGGAAACTTCGCCGGAACTAGGAACGCTACCGCGACAGCTAGCGACACCACCAGGGAGCTAAAGACCTCGAAGCAAAGTAAATACGAAAGAGAGAGAGTAAAAGTGAAAAGTGAAGACTTGGTCAAAGGGATGGGGAAACAACAAGACAGCGGGGCGACCGCCCGTCCTTCCGAGAAGGCCCATCCCTCGGATCCAGACTACGGTCGTCACCACTCTTGCCTTATTCTCCTCCGCTCCCGACACCCACTTAGGGACCGTCCGGAACGGGAGAAGAAAAAGGTAAGAGAGCGACCACCCGTCCTTCGGAGATAACTCATCCCCCGAGTGCGGACTACGGTCGTCACCACTACTACCTCGTTCCCCCTCGCTCCCGACATCCACTTTGGGGCCGTCAGGAACAAAGGGAAAACCAGGCAGAAGAGCGACCACCACTCCGAACTTCAAGAGAGAAGCTACCCAAGGCAGATGCCTCCGAGGTCTGGAACTCAGTTTGGTTGTGACGAAAATGACAAAAGGAGTGGGGTACTTATAGCCTGCCTCCTATAACCAGCCATTACTACCCTCGAAAATTGAAGCGCCGCGTCTTAATTGAGAGAATTATTGATCCCCAGAAGTCGAAACGCCACGCATTAATCAAAGGAATTATTCTTAATGACCTGGGGAAGGGGAATGCCGCACAAACCCCGAGCGTCATTAATATCCTCGGAAGCGAGATCGCCTCCGAACAGATAGCGCCACGACGCTGCCGAACCCCCAACCTTCGGTCGGCTGCCGAGCAGAGGCCTTCCCGAACTGGTAAATGGAGAAAAAAAGGCACCGAGCTATCTCAGCCGTCGGATCTCTCAGAAATTCACGCTCCCAATGGCGAACGGCTCAGATTGCACCACGTGCGCTAGAAGACAAGATAGCGTTTTCTTGGGAACCGTTCCCATCTCGAGATGCGTGCCAACATCCAACGGCCCAGATTACGCCACGTCACTCAAGCCTTCGGTCGGCTGCCGAACCCCCCATGCCTTCGGTCGGCTGCCGAGCAGAGGCCTTCCCGAACTGGTAAATGAAGAAAAAAAGGCACCGAGCTATCTCAGCCGTTGGATCTCCCAGAAATTCACGCTCCCAATGGCGAACGGCTCAGATTGCGCCACGTGCGCTAAAAGACAAGATAGCGTTTTCTTGGGAACCGTTCCCGTCTCGAGATGCGTGCCAACATCCAACGGCCCAGATAACGCCACGTCACTCAAGCCTTCGGTCGGCTGCCGAACCCCCATGCCTTCGGTCGGCTGCCGAGCAGAGGCCTTCCCGAACTGGTAAACGGAGAAAAACGCTGCCGAGCAGCAGCAGCCGTCAGATCTTTCCGAAGTTCGCGCCCATCTGCGATCAGCGACCCAGATCGAGCCACGCCATAAATCGGTATTTAAATCATTTTTTATCTATTTAATTTGTTTTATTTGTTTAAAAATTGCGAGAAAATTGTTAAAAATTCGGGAAAATTAGCCAAAAATTCTGGAGAGTAATTGAGATTTAGGGGGCACATTTTCGAACCCTTGAACGAACAATTATCGCCCAGAATGTGCGGCTAAGGCCCCCGAATGATTAGCAAACGCGTCGCAAAGTTAAACAAGTAGTCCGAAAAAATAGATAAAAACTCTTGAATACCCGATGTGACCAGAGAACTGACAGCGGCATCAAAAGTTGCCTTACTACCCCCTTTCTTGATTCGAAATCCCACGTCTGGACTCCAATACAACTCCATCAGCCACTAAAACAGCTAAACTACTCCCCAAAGCCTGATCACACTCAGTCTTTAGGAGTGGGGGGCTCGCGATATGGCTAAAATTGGGGTTAAATCGGGACCGTCCAGATCGATCACGAATCCTGAAGCACGGGGGTAAAAAGGTAATTTCACATACAGATGGATCCAAAACGGGTATTGGTCCTCCTTCTCACAGAACCAACCACCCGCGAATAGATCCACTTCAATTGGGTACGGGTCCCGACCCGATACAAGCCCAATCCACCAAGAAGAGAATCAGGCCACTGATTTGGTCAAATCAATAAACCTGATTAGCTCTCACCAGGGGATCAAGGCCTAACTTCCCAAAACAGAATAGGAGGATTTTTCTCCTATTTGTTAGGCAGGAAATTAGGCCCCAAATCGTTCCAGAGGCGACTATAAATACAACCCCTCTACCACCGAGACCAGGTTAATCACTCTTTCACCACTTAAGCTCTTTCTTAATCTTTTCCTGATTACTGACAAGAGCGTCGGAGGGTGCGTCGCCGGAATCAACCCCGGTGTTTCGCACTTCCTTGCAGGTCGTGCCAGGAGCAAGAAGGCTGAGTCAATCGTTCAGGTGTTTCCCGGACTCACAAATTCTATCTGTTTACCCCCACACCGAAATCAGCGGTAACAAATGGTGTTCACGCGAACAGTACCAACCCCACATACAGGACACCGGTGACCATTCCCCACGATCACAACTCCAAAAGAATCCTCCTCGTAGTCATCAAATATCTCTCTCCTCGGAGTACAATGAAAAGAAGCTCCCGAATCATTACACCAATCTTGAGTGCCCAACTCCTCCCGAGCTAATAAGCATAGATCCTCAACAAGCCCCACTTGAGCTTTTGTTGGAGTATCTTTCTTTGGTTTCTTCTGCTTCTTCTTCATATAAGCCTTCCAACTGCGCATCATGTGATCCTTCTTGTGACAATACCAGCACTCAGGCCCATGTCCCCCATCGCTGTCATCAGACCCACTCTCAGATGAACTACTCTGATCCTTTCTTCTTCGACTGCTCTTTGATCTCCCACGTCTCTTCACAACATACATAGCAGAATCTATAGAAGATGATGATGGATATCCCCGTTTCTCACCCTTCTCATCTCCTCGTTCAGAATGCTACTCACCACATCCTGTAGAGTCGTCGAATTTGTCATAGTGCCTGTAATAGTCTGTTCCACCGTACCACAACTATTGGGTAAAGTAGATAGAAGTAACAATGACTGCCCGCTCTCTGAAAACTTCAAACCTGCAGCTTCCATCTGGTTGTAAACCATACAGTAATTGTTCACATGCTCTGCTACTGAATCCCAATCCTTCAACTTCATATTAACCAATTTCCTCAGATGAAGAATTTGATTAGATGCCGATGGTTTCTCATACATATCCGTGAGAATCTCCATAGCCTCCTTTGTGGTTTTTGCATTCGAGATATGAAATAACGCCTTCCTACTCAGCCCCAACTGAATCTACCCCTGCGCTTTTTGATCCAAACGATTCCACTCTGCCAAGACCTTCGCATACTTGTCTGCACCTACTGGCTTCTCATCAAACAACGGACCATCAAGATCTTTCTGAGGAAGATACGCTATCATCTGAATCTTCCACATCGCGAAGTCACTCCGATCGAATCTCTCGATCTTCATTTTGTTATCGGCCATCTCGAAGCAACTTCTCTGATACCACTTGTTAGAGAAATCTACTCCCAACTCGTAGTGCTAATAGCAGAAACACACCACAAGCAATAGAAACTCCCAAGACTTAGATGAACCAAGAACAAGGCAGCACAATATATGGATCTCACAAGAACACAACCAATATGCAGAGATAACCAATACTTCTTATTCCCAAAGAAATACAAAGATTACAAAAGAGATTATAACTCTCAATCTCTCTCTCTCTCTCTCACCTTTGAAACACTCGGCACAATCTCTCATAAAGTTGAATAATGATCAGATGCTCTAAACCCTAGAGTTTATGGCCATATATATAGCCTCCAAGTAAACCCTAACAGATAAACACAAATATAGCAATTGGGCCTTTAAACTCATAAGCCCAAAAATAATCAGCGCCGAAGTCGGTCGACCGCACCCCCAAGGTCGGTCGACCGCAACGTGTAGAACCAAACCCGAGAGCTTACCGGTCGACTGCACCCCCAAGGCCGGTCGACTGTCCCCTTCTCTGTTGGACTTGTACACTCGAAGAACTCTCAGCAGCTAGGGTCGGTCGACCGCACCCCCAGGTCAGTCGACTGCAACCCTCCAGGTTGCATTCTTCTACTCGCTGCTTGTCTTCTCTTGCTTCTTTGTCTCTTCCTCTTCTTCTCCAACTTCAAGTACCCCGTGCCTACGTGTATTTGAGGCCACAATTCCTAATACTTACTAGTACTGTATCTCATTAATTTTGGCAACTGTTCCGGAGGTTTTGAATGCTATTATAACATATTCTTTTTGCAAAGGAAAACCTCATATCTGTTAGTTACCTCTTTGTGGAAAATATGGATATGGACTAGCATGAAAGTAGAAATACTTTTGTTTAATTTAATGTTATGTTCTGTAATGTAATGGATATCAAATTCCTTTGAACACCTGCCAAGTTATATATACAAATCTTTATGAAAACCAGCTCAGCTCTAATGTCATGAGTACGTATTCATAGGTTAATGTTCATTTGCCCTAGCCACACCTATGCTATGTCCAGTCTTCATGCCCTTAAAAAGAGGTGATGGTCTTCCATTATATTGTTAAATTTATAAAATTCATGATTATATCTTGATCTGACATATCCAGCTTCTTTTGGTGAGGGTCATCTTCTAGCCATCTTTCAGATTCTAAACTCAGATATCAAAAAATTGGTAAGAGTTGTTGGTTTTTATTTTGGTTGAGGTTGCAGGTCTTAGTAAGAATTTGGTTGCTGAAATTTATGTAAAGAAATGAAGTATAACGAAAGAAAGGTCTAATTAACTAAATTTCCATTTTTTCATTGAATTCTATATCTGTAATTAGATTAGGTCAGTAGTAGTATATGTACGATTTTATTGTATGTTTCAATTGTAAGTAACACTCTGTGCTTGAAATTTAAAGTGTATCAACTGTTACTAGATTAAGTCCAATAATCTTACTTTACAATGTTAAAGATTTCTGATTTGGTTTTGATATATTCTATGTGATAATGTGTAGATGTATGTAGATGTATCACTATAATCTATATATACCTGTTGAAATTTCTAACACATCATGTTATAGAGAGATTCAAATACATGTGTTTTTGATATGCTTAGAAGTTATTTACTCCTCCTGTCGGTCAATACCTGATGCAGTTGTGTACTAACAATAGCTTCTCTATGGCGGATTGTAAAGTTGCATGAGATGCGAAAAACAAATATAAGTGGAATTGCAGGTTGTGAATAGTGTTGTAATTATATGTTTTGTTTCTGTTGTCTTTATTTAACCTTCTGCCTAGAGTTATGTATAAAAGTTTCAAATATTCTCAAAATTCATAGAGTATTTTCATTGCATTACGATTATTGATTTAGGTGATATATGTGTTTCTACTCTGAACCTTGAACATTCAGACAATATAAGCAATCTATATATGTTCGATGGCTTATATCATCCAAATGTAGGTTGTTTCGATGCTCTCTAGATGTATCTACTCATGAATAGAGTTATAGATCATCATGCACATTGATGATAAGTGGGGATATTATAGTTTTTAGGTGATGGTTTGGAGTAAAGAAACCGGGAGGATTAGTAAAACAGAGTGTGTATGGCTGGTATGATATCTTCTGATGAGATAAAGTGTTAAGACTTTTTCTATTTATAAACTAAAGTAAATTCTAAGCGTGAGTAAGATTTTACCATTCCAAAACAAGTAATTGATTGTTATCAATTCAGAATCTCAGATATTACCCTTTGTTCTGGGATCTTTACTTATCAATTGTTACCCTATGGTTCTGGGATCTCATATATTACACAAAACAAGTAACAGATTGTTTTGTTTTGTTTTGTTTTGTTTTTTTTTTTTTTTGAAGGAAAAGGTGGAGTATGGCCACTCTGTTTCATTAATAAGAAATTAATGATACAAACTCAGAGAACTGGACCAGATTACAACCTACAGACATGAAATAAAAACATACATGAAGCAACATGACCCGTACAAACAAAAAATCCCTTCAACAACCTTGGAGGGTGGGCCGACAAATAAGCTCGGTTCAGCAAAATTGTATGTACGTCAGTTTAGCTTCGTATACTGCCTGCACGGCACATGCACACCCACTCGAAACTAGTCTAGCAGGATTTTAACACCCGCCGCTCCCTGCCTTCTCTTTGCTGGGGGGACCCCATCTTTGGGCCCAAGCCCCGCAGGCCGATTTATGACACCACGGCACCTGCACAGCAGTCACACCCTCCCACTAACTCCACCACTCATCCAACAAATCGCTGACAGCTCCCACAGCCGCTACCAAAGAGGTAGCCGTAAAGAGAATACCTTCACCTCTCTAACGATAGTGCTATCTCAGGGGATTTCTCACCAAACAACTATCTCGCTCACCCCACTAAAAACCACGCTCTAGGAGAGAGCCGTGGAAAGGATACCTTCACCTCTCTCACGCTCTTGCTCTTTCAGGCGATTTCTCACCACACAGACTCAACTCGACTCTTACTCCCAATGAAGGAAGAGGCGATGTTGTAACGAGACAGTGGCCTAAGCTGGAGGAAGCTCAGTAGCCTGATAGGCGGGATCGTTGGACACCCAAACAAGTGAGCGCACATCGTAGAGGGACCCCATCTTCGGGCCCAAGCCCCACAATCGTGCAATACAGCGTGCTACATAGTCCCCACCTCCCACAGCGGCGTGGCCCCACGGGCCCCATACCGAACCACCGAACTCACACACTTGACACCCTAATCTCATCCTAGCTCCATTTATCATCTTTCCCTACAATTAAGCCATCTCCTACACCCTCAAACTACTCTGTTTAAGCACTTAGCTACTGATTTTGAGCAAGGAGGAGGAGCAAGACGATCCAAGGAGGAGAAGAAGTCGAGCAAGAAGGACAAACAAGTAGGAGCAAGAGCAAGAAGATCAAACTTGAAGAACATTGCTTTCATTCAACCAATCAAGGTGGGTGTTTCTAACCTCTTTGTTTGTTTTTGATTGTTAAATGGTGATTATAGTGACTGAAAAATTGCATGCATGCTCTATAATGAACCGTTATAACTCGTTTTGTGTAAAGAAATCCAAAACAGAAAATCCTGTTAAAAAGCTGAAATTTTGTTGTCAGTCCGTAGCTCATAACTTGAACACTACTTTATGGATCAACTTGAAATTTTTATATGATGTTCATTCATATGTCGTGAACCTTCAGTAATTTTTCCAGATTTTTATGATTTTTTCTGATATTAAAATAAAATGCAAACTTGCATGCTGGTCAGAAGAAAAAGAAACAGTTTTTGTTGTTACTGTTGTGAGAAAAGTGACTTGTATCTTGTTGCATGCTTATGGGAATGATCTGAAATTTTAGTATGTCAATTTTGAATGTATCTAAGACGTATGTTTCAAATTTCAAGAGATTTAGACCACTGTAGCTATGTTAATAAAATCATACAAACTTAGTTAGTTATTTTAGTAAACAGAACTCTTGCTGTTATTGCTCTGTTGTTTATGATACTCAAAGAGACATAATTGAAAATCTACTTGGTAGAATCACCTGCTTTTTTGAAGTGTTGTCAAGTCATGTGTCAGGAGCTAGAATCTAAAATTTCATAATGTTCTGACACTGTTTACTATTTTAATCTGATTCTTTCCCATGACTGTGTTAATATGATGTACTGTTCTGAGAATCTGTATACTTGTTAAAGATGGAACTATAAGAGCTTGTAAACGACCTATTCTGAAGAAACTCGAAACTAAGAAGTTTTAGTAGACATATAGAACTTTTTGGACTGACTGAGAAATAGTGATTTGGATAAGTGTACGATTTTATATGATTTTTGTAAGTGACGACAGAAACACAGTGAATCTTAGAGCTCACTGTTTTGCACCATGTTCATGGAAATGAGTTTGAACTTGTACTTTATTAGATTAGAGTTGCTGTTTGAGGTCACAACTCATGTTATAAATGTGGACATGAGTTATGACTTAAATTATCTAAAGTTCCTTGCTAATGGTAGCTTATAGTTGCTTGTAGATCCCAATATAGACAATGTTGTTCACTGTTTTGAAGTAGAAATTGTATTGGATGTTGGGGTATTGTTGTTGACCACTTTGGGATGAAATCCATGTCCAAAGTGTGCTTATACTTACTGTCTACCTTGAATAGAAGCATGAGAGCACCCGATTGCGATTCTTCAAAGAAACGAGACCAGGAATGACTCTGTTTTGGCATAAACGCCAAATGTGTGCTTGCTGGTTGGAAATGTAAATTGTTAATTTTAGGGCTCTTAGAAGCCCTATTTGGGTATTCATGGGTTAGGACTTACTCTTAGTGTGGTGTACCATGTTGGGGTACGTTGGATTGAGTATTGAGACTCTAGGACTTAGTCTTGTTGACAAGCCTAGACGGGTAGAATAAGATCCGTGTCGCATCGAATGCGTTGGAGGAGATGACTCGTGCGCCAACGCACTTGCCGTGCATGGATAGATTTCATGGTTGTGTTTTGGAGCTACCACTTTTCGAGGATCGTAGAGCGTGAAGGTTAGCAGGAACTATGTGTTGGTCGGGCCGAGGTTGCGATCGATCTCCAAGCGTCGATGACGGTTGTGGCAATCGACGGGGTCGATTCGTCGTTGGTTCGTGCCAAGTATGGGCCGAGGCGGGTCAATCCTTGGGCCGGACTTGAGGGATAGTTGAGTCCTTGTGTGGGATGGGTTAATATCCATTAATGATAAATGTAACTAAGTAGAAAGAGTCTACAAGTAGAACTTGACTAGTTATTCATAGCAAGCCAAGTTGATTACCAAGTTAGGGATTGGATATGGTAGATAGATCGCCTAACTAAGGGAATGGGTAACGTGAGATAGCACGCCTAGAGGTCCATATTTCTAATAAGAAAATGAAAGAGAATTAGAGTTTGGTTAGAGTAATGGATTTTTAGTAATCGGTTGATAAAAGAGATACTAGTAATCATGTAATTAACCTTACCTTTAGTCTTAGAGTGGGATAGTATGGATACTTTGGTAGGACTAGATCGAGTCTTGGTTGAATGTAAGGACAAGCACTAGCGAGGTTGTTCGCCTGTCAGGGGGACGCATGGCGTCATCACTCCTGGCCAAATCCTAGGTTCGTTTAATGCAGACAGGGACCCCGAGCTGCCCTGTAACGGAGTCGGGGAGACTCTGTGGGGGCTCTGCTGTTTCGGCAGGAATGCCTTTATGTCCGTAACAACCTTTGAGGAGGTTTGGAGTGTTGACGTCGTCTTGACTGCAAGTTTTGCTCTAGTGTAAGGACGAGTGTAGTGGAGTTGGGAAAACCTTATATCCATCAGGTCCTTTGTTGATCAATGCGGGCAGGAGGTTTAGAGAAATACCCTACAGAGCGAGACTCTACGGGAAAGGCTCTAAGTCCTCCGGCGGGGAGCCCTGGTGCCCGTATATCAGCTTTTGGTGAGGTCCGGGGAGACATAGATACAACAACATACCATGGTTACAGTCATGAAGGAGTAAGCTTGTGACTGGGATCCCGAGCATAGTGGATAAAATACGAGGATTGGACACTACTAATGACAGCAGTGACGGAGTAAGCCGGACGAATGCAGCCTCTCCATCACTAGAATCAGAAACAGGAGAGTGCACAAGAGTAGGATGCATAGCGGGGGATCGAGCCCCATCAAACTGAAGAACATCGTTTTGTTGGAGGATGTGTACTATGGGATGTATATCTTTCAACCAAGCGTGCATTAGATTTAGGAGCATGTGTGCATAATGTGCATTAGATTAGGTCATGGCTTACACCGACACTTGTTTGACATCACCTTTTTCTTTGCATCAAATATTTTGTGGATTGTTGAGTTGGAATCGTTATATTATGATGCAGAAAGGATAGCCGAATATAGCATTTTCGTTAGTTGTATTCAACTTATGTGCCCACAGTTATCAGTGCAAGATTGCCGACTTGGGATCGCGAGAAAGCTTTAGCAGGGGAAAGCATCCAAGTGAAAGTTACTGTCCAAATTTTATTGTACATTCTTGTTGTAACAATTAATTGTAATTGTTGTAATCATTGGACATTGTAATAATAATTTGATATAATAAAAGCTTTTAATTTCTTGTGTTTTTTGTTGTGTTGTGACTCATTGGAAGAAAGATCTTGTACTGTGTCACGAGTTCCTATGTTAGAAATTTGGGGCGCTACAGGTACAATATAATTCCATATTTTTCAAGCATATTAATATATATTTTGATATGGCTAAAAATGGGGTTAAATCGGAACCATCCAAATCGGGCACGAACCTTGAAGCCCAGGGGTGAAACGGTAATTTCACCTACCAACGAGTCTGGAGCAGGTACGGGTTCTCCTCCTCGAAAACCCACCAACCCGTGAACGGATCCACCTCAACTGGGAGTGGGTTTCAACTCGCAGCAAACCCGGTCCAGAAAGGATAGAATTAGGGTTTATGATTAAATCTTAATCAACGGCCCTGATTCATATCTATCCTTTCACTGGGGATTAGGGATTACATTCCTTATCTAACCACAGGGATTACATTCCTAATCTGACCCTAGCGGCGCCTATAAATACCCCCCATCCATCTCCATTAAAAGGTAATCAATCTTTTGCCAGTTTTTGCGCTCTTTCATAATAACTTCTGATTACTGACTTGAGCGTCGGAGGGTGCATCGCCGGGAACAACCCCTGGTGTCTCGCACTTTTTGCAGGTGTACGGCGGGAGTCAGCATCAAACTCCGGCGGAACAGGTAACAGGTTTGTTATTCAAAGTTTCCCAAGAATCCACAAATACTATCTGTTTGCCCCCACACCAGATTCAGCGGCAACAGATTGGCACCGTCTGTGGGAAAGAACGAATAGCAGTCTCTCCTCTTCCCGTTGGTCAGATCTTCTCCAGCCATGCCTCTTAGGAAAGCCAGATCCAGAGGGTCCAACCGAGGACCCAACCCCGATCAGCAACAGGAAGTCCCCCCTCAACCCGCTCAACAGCAGGGGCAACTCCCGCCTCAAGCAGAGGACCCTCTCCAACAGGACCTGCCTCCTCCTCAAAATCAACAACCTCCTAAGGGTCCCAACCTGCAGAAACAACCTCTCCATTCGGACCACGTCTCCGTCCACAATGCCTCTTCGGATTCTATGGCCTCCCACAATCCCCGAGCTTCCGACCTTCGCAACACCGTCCTCAATCGGCAGAAGGATGAGGATCTTTGCCGTCGTTTGGATGAAAAGCGGGCCCGAGAGGGAGCCTCCCGCCAGCAACGTCTGGATGAGCGATCTCCTCACCGCTGAGACTACAGAAGGTTCCCTATCCGAAGGGGAAGGAGAGAATCCCCCGAGCATCACAGGAGAAGACCCCATTCCCCTGCCGATCGGCAACATCCTAGGAACGATGAGGCACCCATCACCCGTGCCGAGTTCCAGCAGTTCTAAGCAACCGTCCTACAAGCTCTTAATCTCCGTCCCAACACCAATGCTCCAAAGATCCCCTCTCCTCCTCCGGTCCGAAGTCCTCGCCGACGGTCCCCAACTCCTCCTCCAGCTCCCAACAACTCCCGGCACATGCTAAGTCCTCGCCACTCCAGGAGCTACCGTCGTCGCAGCCCCCGCTCTCCCTCGTACGAAGACGAGTCTAGAGGCTCAGCTGATTACCGTCGAAGGGATGACGCTGTCTACTGCCGTCTCCACGAAATGGAGAGGCGCTTGGGTCAGTTAGACCGAGAAGAAGAGCTTAGAGGACGGACCCTTCGTCCTAGTCGACCTCCTTTTTTCCGAACCATAATGGATGCACCCGTACCAGTCGGCTTTAAGCCTCCTCAATTCGAGACTTATTCCGGGGAGACTGATCCCGTTGATCACATCGAAAGCTTCAAGACCCTCATGCTCATCCATCAAGCTTCTGATGCCCTCCTCTGCAAAACCTTCCCCGCAACTCTCAAGGGTCTAGCTCGAGAATGGTACTCTCGCCTTGCCCCATCCTCGATATTCTCCTTCGAGCAATTCGAGACCCTCTTCGTCACCCACTTCGTAAGTAGCCGCAGAACTGAGAAGACCAGCATTTCGCTACTCTACCTCCACCAGAAGAAGGGTGAGAAGCTAAGAGACTATGTGAAAAGGTTAACAGCTGAAGTGTAATGCCCCGAATCCCAAATACACTGAATTCGAGATGTTCTACAGGATCTTTTCACTTTCTTCAGTACAATTTTACAAGGAAATTTAAACTTTTCACTTTACATCAGAGTTTACATCAACATTACACTTTTCATTTGCACAGCAGAAGTAAAATTTACAACAATGAAACATATATACAACAACATTGTATCATCTTTAAGCATCCATTCCTCTTTAACCTTTAACATGCCATTTACCTGCATATAAGACTGTGGGTACGTCAGTTTATTCAACCGACGATCATTATACACGACCATCCTCTCTATGCCGGAAATAGTATAACTTAATTTTCCATATTTAGCAAACACAAACTTATCACATTTCAAACTAAAGGGACTACCCTATTGATGTCGTGTTGTGATTGTGCACTTAATCCTTAATGCAATTATTTATGTTACATGACACTAATGCACACTTGTTCGGATTCTATGCATCCCATACTACATAGGTCCGAGGACAAGCCTCTTAATCGTTCTTCATCTTTGTAGGGTTCAATCCCTCGCCATGACTTAATCTACTACTGTAACTACGGTAGTGTCTTAGATGATCTATGAGTGCAAGCACGTGTACAGAAACTGGAGGGGAATCCCACGTCATGTCACGACTCATCGTGAAGAACCTATGGACAATTCAGCCTCCTTCATGGCACACGATCCTCATGCAATCACCAAACATCCCACAAGTGTCACCACAGGGACGGTACCCTGGAGCAGTATTCACGTCATGTCACGATGCATCGTGAAGAACCTGTGAAATACTCTCCGCCGCCACGGCACCCTGGAGCCGTATCCACGTCATGTCACGACTCATCGTGAAGAACCTGTGAAATACCCTCCGCCGCAAATCCGATGGCTCTCACTCGTGTTTTTCTCCTACTTTCATCACATCTCCACTATGTACTAATTCTTAGTTTTTATTAGAATCATGAACAAAATCAAAGCTCTAGAGTTAGCCTCTCCACTAAACCGGACTTATTCATTCATTTCAGCATGACCAACCTTGGTCTTTCTTTTCAATATTCATTTCAATTTCTTTCCAATTGCCGGGGGAGACTTAGCTACTCTTTCATTTCAATTTCAATTCACAAATTCTAACATAATCTGAGCATTCCCCGCTCATGAGTTCATTTTTCATTGCCTCAGTATGTCATGATCTTAGCTTTCATATTCATGTAATTCTTCATTCAAAGTATGACTCATTTCATGTAAACTTCTCAATTCAAACTATGATTCATTTCATATAAATTTATACAGCAATAAAAAGAGTTCATCAACATCAATCATAAAGTTCACAATCTTCAAAATAGACAGAAATAATGTTCTCTGACATAACAAAACACTCTGGACAGTCGACTTGGATCTCTTCCAGTCGACTTGTCCAGTCAATTCCAGTTATTCATAACCACTCGGGAGAGTCGACTGCGGCACATGGCAGTCGGCTGTTCCGCAGGGTTCCAATTTCAATTATCAATCACAGGACAGTCGACTGTCGTTCAACACAGTCGCCTGTTCTGCATAGTTCAATTATGTAATTTCTCAAGTTCTATACAGTCGACTGCTACACACATTCGGTCGACTGAATAGTTTAAAAATCTCAAATTAAGGAATCACACATCATATTTTGTCACGCTATTCTTCAACAAGAATAATTCACATTTCGTGGTTATCACATTGTTCTCAAAATGAGAAGTACTAACGAATATTCATAGTTCATATTTCCATACATTTATGATGTCACTTCAATCTTTACTATACTACTCTTCTTCATTTCTAGTTCTTTTGTAAGGTATAATTTCACATATCAAAATTATAGTTCTGATTACACCGTTTATCTTCAAATCACATTTTATTCCATGCAACAATTCTCAAATTTCCTTTAGAAAGTCTCATGTATTTTCAAAAGAGTTATACATTCGAGTTTATAAAAATGCATCAGTACCAGTCGACTTATACCATAGTAAGTCGACTGTTCAGGGGAAAACATCCATATTTTAAGTAAAATAGTTGACTTATAACAGCACCAGTCGACTTAAATGAGCATATAAGTCGACTTACAAGGTCCTAAGTCGACTTACCAGAACGTTTCTTTTCAACATTTCTCAACAATTAAAGCCACTGATCTCTTTATTAGCCAAGTTCACATTCATAGTTATAATTAATCCATACCAACTTAGATTCTTACTAATCAAATCACATATAACTGCATATTCACATTCCAATCCATTTATAGGTCAATTCTCCAATTAAGAGTGTACTCTTATTAATATTTTTCATGTATCATTCTCAATATAATACTAGCATCAGTAATAAGGAAAATCAAACCCACTATCATTCATTCATTTAACAAGCATTTCTACTTCAGAAATATGGAAAATTTTACCCACCTTGTATGGAGAGAAAACAACACAATAGCAATGAAAGTCCTTTGCGAATGGAATGCACCTCCTCCTAGATGATGCGCGCACAAGCTCCACAACACGACCGAAAGCTTCCCTCCTTGAATAGCCGGCCCTTCTCCTCCTTGGTAGAACGCAAGCACAAACCACTCACCACTCAATCTTTTTAACTCAAAAACTACTACTAATTTAGACTATAGTTTTAGAAAGATATAATTGCATATGAATATAGCCATGGGAGGGGGGGTATTTATACTAGAAATCAAGTAGAATGAAGGGCTAGGATGCACTAGGGAGTTGTAGGATCAAGGGCTAGGATGAGAGTAGAAGTTACCACAACTACCCACATTCACATAACTACCACACCATGACCACCACTAAACTTTTGAATCTCCCTCCAAAAGAAGTAATCCGGCCATGAAAAGAAAGTGCACTTGCACGTGTACGTGTAGTGCACGTGCAAGCAACTAGGCCCAAAATTGTGCATTTGATAAAAATAAAATAGAACTTTTAAATAAATTAATCCATGGGCTTTTAGTTTTATGGGCCAAAATAGTAAAAATAAATAAAAATACAATTTGGGCTTTAAGAAAGAGGCTTTAAAATATGGCTTTCTATTCATTTAAAGAAAAGGCTTTTGTATAAAAATAATTTGAAAACATATATTTAAATATTTATACACATCACAAAAAAATAATTATAAGATTTAATTCAACCAAAATATTGCACGTGCACACTACGTGCAAAATAAATAATTTTTCATATATTTGAAAAATCAGGGTACTACATGAAGCCAGGTCCATAGCATCCTTCGACCAGTCGGTCGCTGCAGCAGCATTTCAATCCAATGTCCTCAACTCTAGCCTCTACTCTTCTCTCGCCAAGAAGCCCCCACAGAACTTCTCTGACCTCCTCCTCCGGAGCGAAAAGTATATTCGGGCCGAAGAAGCTGAGCAGCACCCCAACATGGAGGGGTCTTCCTCCGGGTCTAAGAGAAAGGGAACAGAAGAGGAAGGAGCCAAGAAGCTCCAGAAGGATAATGGTGGCCAGTGCCGACCTCCCCCCAGATTCGAAAAATTTACTCCTCTTAATACCAACGTCTCCACCATTCTAATGGAAGTTGAGAAGGAGGGGGTCATACCCCCTGCTCCAAGGATGAACACCCCCGCCAAGAAGAGGGATAAAAAGAAGTGGTGCCGTTACCACCGGGACCATGGCCACGACACAAATGATTGTCAGGCCTTGAAGAATGAGATAGAAGCCCTCATCCAGAGGGGGCAGCTGACCAGGTTCGTGAGAAAGGACCGAGCCGACCTTCCTCCCCCGCCTCGGGGGCGATGAAACGCCCGACTTTCGAAGAGGAGCGTGTCCTACACCTCATTCATGGGTGCCCAATGGGGGGCTCCTCAAACTCCTCTCGAAAGGCATTCATTAGGAAAGTCAATTCGGTTCGCACCACCCCTCCTTCTAAAGGCCTCGGTGTGCCCGTCACATTCTCATACGAAGATCTTGAAGGTGTCCGCACCCCCTATTGTGATGCACTCGTCATCAATCTTCATATAGCGAACTTCAAAGTGGAGAGGATCCTAGTGGACAATGGCAGCTCCGTTAACATCCTCTTCCTCGCCGCTTTCAAAGGCCTCAAACTATCCCGAGACCGACTCAAGCCCGCTGGCTACACGCTCCATGGGTTCACGGGAGTACTAGTGACTATTGAAGGGGTGATCACCCTCGACGTAACCGCTGGAAAAACTCCTACTACCCAAACAGAGTCGATGGACTTTATGGTCGTGGATGTCCCTGCAGCTTACAACATCATTTTGGGTCGGCCCAGTCTAGCTACCCTTGAAGCCGTCCCCTCTGCCTATCACCTCAAAATGAAATTCCCCACCCGGGCAGGAGTAGGGGAAGTAAAAGGCAATCAGGAAACGGCCCGCAAGTGCTACATGACCTCTACCCTCGGACCAGTCCTCTCCCTCGAAACTCTGGAAATCCCCCAAGATGCGGCCCGACCAACGTCCGAGCCGGTGGATGTATTGGAGGAAGTCCTCTTCTCTGAGCAGGATCCAACCCGAAAGTTCTTTGTTAGCAAGACCCTCTCATCCGCCCTATGCTCAGACATAGTCCAGTGCATCCGAAGGAACCGAGACCTCTTTGCTTGGTCAGCTGCAGACATGCCTGGAATTTTCGAAGAGCTTTTTGTCCACCACCTCAGTGTTGCTCCGGGGTCCAAACCGGTCCAACAGAAGAGGCGCAAGTTCACCCTCGAGCGCCAGCTAGCTATAAAAGAGGAGGTGGACAAGCTCTTGAAGGCCCGATTCATACAAGAGGTGAACTATCCCGAGTGGTTGTCGAATGTAGTAATGGTGAAGAAGTCCAATGGGACTTGGAGGATTTGTATCGATTATACCGATCTCAACAAGGCTTGCCCCAAGGGTCCCTTCCCTCTTCCAAGTATTGACACTTTGATTGATGCCACTTCGGGTCATGAACTCCTCAGTTTCATGGACGCTTTCTCAGGCTACAACCAGATCCGGATGTTCCCCTCAGATATCCCGAAGACCTCATTTGTGACCGATCAGGGCCTCTACTGCTACAGGGTTATGCCCTTCGGTTTGAAGAATGCAGGCGCCATATATCAACGCCTCATCAACAAGATTTTCCAAGCTCAAATCGGCCGTAATATGGAGGTGTATGTTGACGACATGCTTGTAAAACGCATCCGAGGGGCCGACCATGTGATCTACCTACAGGAGGCATTCGATGTTCTGAGAAAGCACAACATGAGACTCAATCCGAACAAGTGTGCGTTCGGAGTCTCGTCAGGAAAGTTCCTCGGCTTCATGGTCAGCCAACCAGAATTGAAGCTAACCCTGAGAAAATCAAGGCCATATTAGACATGGCCCCTCCCAAGAACGTCAAGGAAGTTCAGAGGCTAACAGGCCGCCTAGACGCCATAGGGCATTTTCTCTCGAAGTCCGGAGAGAAATACCTCTCCTTCTTCAAGGCCCTCAGGGGGGCTAAAGGTTTCGAATGGGGTCAGCAGCAACAAGAGTCGTTCGACCAACTCAAGGCTTACCTCGTCAAACCTCCTCTCCTCAGCAAACCAATCCCTGGTGAACCCCTCTACCTCTACCTGGCAGCCTCCGAACAGACCCTCAGCGCCGTTTTAGTAAGGGAAGAAGATCGGGCTCAAAAGCCCATCTACTATATGAGCAAAGTACTTCGGGATGTCGAACTCCGCTACCCGAGGATAGAAAAGATGGCTTATGCCCAGGTGATGGCCGCGAGAAAGCTTCGCCCGTATTTTCAGTCCCATTCGGTGGTCGTTCTTACCGACCAACCGCTGAAGCAAGTGCTCCACATGCCAGAGACCTCAGGTCGCCTTATGAAGTGGTCTATCGAGTTGAGCCAGCATGATATAACATATCAGCCTCGGACCGCAATCAAGACTCAGGCCCTAGCAGAATTTATAATCGAAAGTACCATCCCCGAGTTCAGCCAAGCAATGAAGGGACCACCTGTCTGGTCGGTTTATGTGGATGGATCCTCCTGTAACGAGGGAAGCGGAGCCGGGGTCATTCTGGCAGGCCCAGATGACTTCATCCTCCAATACTCCCTCCGTATCAACTTCAAGGCCTCTAACAACGAAGCAGAATACGAGGCACTCATAGCCGGCCTCGGAATGGCTCGCAATGTAGGGGCGCAACGCCTCCGGATCTTTAGCGACTCTCAGCTGGTCATAAATCAGGTCCTCGGCGAGTATGAAGCACGTGATGACCGGATGGTTAAGTACTTTGCCAAGGTCAGGAGCCTCATGGCACTATTTGAAGAAGCCCTCATCCAACGAATCCCCCGAGAAGAAAATGCCCAGGCCGATGCCTTCTCCAAGCTAGCCTCTTCCTCCCTCCAAGGTCTCGAGCATACCGTCTTGATAGAGGTCCTCCTGAAGCCAAGTATAGAGGATGAAACTTCCGATTCTATGGAGTCTCTACCTGTCCTGCTACAAGATGACTGGATGAAACCCCTCGTTGAGTTCCTGAGGGATGGGCTCCTCCTAGAAAACCCTAAGGAAGCTCGAAGAGTGAGAACCCGAGCAGAGCGATACACACTGATCGGAGACATCCTATATAAGCGCTCCTTCACACAGGTAGACGGCAGGCCTTATTTGAGATGCCTCTCTCCCGAACAAGCCGACTACGCCCTACAAGAACTTCACGAAGGCATCAGAGGGGCACATTCAGGATCCAGATCCTTAGCTCGCAAAGTGTTGAATTATGGATATTTCTGGCCCACTTTCCTAAAAGACGCCGAACAGTACGTTCGGCAATGCAGCTCATGTCAGAAGTACTCCAACATCCGACGCCTCCCACAAGCTCTACTCACTTCCCTATCAAGTCCGATCCCTTTCGCAATGTGGGGGATGGATTTACTAGGGCCATTCCCACCAGCTCCCGGCCAGTTCAAGTTCTTAGTCGTGGCAATCGACTATTTCTCGAAGTGGATAGAGGCCGAGCCCTTAGCCACGATCACCGAGAACAAGGTACTCCAGTTCTTTTGGAAGAACGCAATCTGCCGGTTCAGTGTCCCTCGGGTCCTCATAACAGATAACGGAACCCAGTTCACCGGGGCTGCCTTCCGAGCTCTCTGTGAAGACCTCGCCATCCAACACCGATTCTCCTCTGTTTCCCATCCACAGTCGAATGGCCAAGTGGAGAATGCTAACAGACAGATCCTCTTCGGTATTAAGAAGAGGTTGGATAAATGCTCTAAAGGCTTATGGGTCGATCAGCTCCCTAACCTGTTGTGGAACTACTGCACTACAAAACGGACCCCCATAGGAGAGAGTCCATTCAATCTCACCTATGGGTCTGAGGCTATGATCCTCCTAGAAGTCGGTATACCCTCTCCTCGACTAATGGCTTATGAAAAAGAACAGAATGCCAGAGAGCTATGAGCATATCTAGACCTGATTGATGAGATCCGAGAAAGAGCTGCCATTCGTCAACAAAGCTACCGAAGAAGGATCGAGTTGGCAAACAACAAGAGAGTCCGTCCTACCGACCTCAAACAAGGGGACTTGGTCCTCAGAAAGTTAGCCATCTCTTTCCCCGGGCAGAAGAGCAAACTGGCTCCAAATTGGGAGGGACCCTATAAGATCGCCAAAGTCGTTCGGCCCGGCACATACAGACTAGAAGACCTCGAAGGCAGGGAGATCCCAGGACTTGGAATGCCGACCATCTCTTAAAATACCAAGAGAGAGCACTAATGCCTCTCTAAGTATTGTGGGATGTCGAACCGTTCCTCTCCTTTTACTTGTATTTTTTCCTTTATTTCTCTCTTGTAATAACGGCTTGCAACTTTAGAAGCAGCCGACCATTAGTCATCAATAAAGAATGCTTTTTCATATTTTACTTGTAAAAATTGTTTACATCTCTCTGCCTTTACTCTTCACTCTATCGATGGTTCGGAGTCCAACACTTGGCTTGATTCAACTTCGCAAGTTCGCTCTTAAGCGAGCTAGAAGTAGATCGCCATTCGAAACTGCTCCCACAACTGTTGAACAACTCTAACGATGGTTCGGAGTCCAAAACTTGGCTTGATTCTACTTCGCAAGCTCGCTCTTAAGCGAGCTAGAAGTAGGTCGCCATTCGGAACTGCTCCCACAATCGTTGAACAACTCTACCGATAGTTCGGAGTCCAACACTTGGCTCGATTCTACTTCGCAAGCTCGCTCTTAAGCGAGCTAGAGGTAGGTCGCCATTCGGAACTGCTCCCACAACCGTTGAACAACTCTACCGATGGTTCGGAGTCCAACACTTGGCTCGATTCTACTTCGCAAGCTCGCTCTTAAGCGAGCTAGAAGTAGGTCGCCATTCGGAACTGCTCCCACAACCGTTGAACAACTCTACCGATGGTTCGGAGTCCAACACTTGGCTCGATCCTACTTCGCAAAGCTCGCTCTTAAGCGAGCTAGAAGTAGGTCGCCATTCGGAACTGCTCCCACAACCGTTGAACAACTCTAACGATGGTTCGAAGTCCAACATTCTGCTCGACTCAATACCCCGAACCGAGTGGACGAGGAACCGACCTCCACATATGGAGCAAAATTCTGCCGAACCAATTTCACCGTTAGATCATCTCAAAATTCGTGCTAAAATACGATGAGCGACTCAGATCTCGCCATGTCTCCACAAAACGACAAGATAATATTTTCTTGAAATTGGAGCCTCTTGTCTCGTGATTCGTGCCACGATCAAGATCAACCGTCCAGATTGAACCACTCTAACGATGGTTCAGAGTCCAACGCTCGGCTCGACTGCGCTCACTCAGTACCCCGAACCGTGCGGACGAGGAACCGACCTCCACATATGGAGAAAAATTCCGCCGAACCAATTTCATCGTTAGATCATCTCAAAATGCGTACTAGAACGTGATGAAAGGATCAGATCGTGCCACGTATCCACAAAATGATAAGATAGTGTTTTCTTGAGACTCGTGCCTCTTGTCTCGTGATGCGTGCCACGATCGTGATCGACCGTCCAGATTGAGCCACGTGGTTCAGGTTTGAAATCCGAGCTACCACACCACCGAAGTGCAAAATTACCTCGGTATACTCCGAACAAGAGCTAAAGTTCTACAGCTAAGACAAGAGTTCTATGGCTAGAACGCTCGAGTAAACTAACTACTGGTTCTTGTGGTTCGTTTCAAAAGAGAGACAACTACGGCACAACAATGGGCAGATGAACTTCGATTTCATTAAAACAACTTGGTAAATTTACAAGGCAAGAGGTTACAACAAAAATCAAAAATACTACGGATGATGCAAGAAATCAAAAGCTCGATACAACTTGTTCAGTGCCTCCACGGAATAGGGACATTTCGATTCAGAGACACTCGGGGTTTTCGTTTCTTCATCTCCGAGATCGTCTCTAGGCCGACGAACTGGGATGCCTCTTCGCCACTAACCCTAACGGTGGCTCCGACCGAGGCTCCACTCGAGCTAACAGCTACACCGCTTTGTGCATCAGCTCTAGTCCGACCAATGACGGCAGGATGAGTCGCGAGCTCGTAAAAGGAGATCCCTCGCTCTCTCTCCTCGCGAGTGAACGAGGTGCTGCGGACGTTAGTCCTCACGGGCTGAGGCTTCAGATGAGCCACCTCCTCCTCGAGCTCAATGATCCTGTCTTTCAAAGTGTCGTCCTTAACCAGTATCTTGAATCGAGGGAGTTTCGCCGAACCCGGGTACTCAGCACTATCAGATATAATGCGACGCAAGTTAGTCACCTCGATGCTCTTGTCGACCGTGACCCTCTGCAGCTGCTCGACCTTCTTCGCAAGCACGTCTCGCTCGGCCAGCGCCGAGGCCAGCTCTTCCTCCTTCGTCGAGAGCTCCTCCTCGACTATCCTTAAGTGGTGCACCTCGGCCAGCAGCTCGCTGTTCTTCTTCTCCACATTGAGCGACACTCTCCTGATCAGCTCGATCTCACCCTCGAGGCAAGCCTCGCGAGACTGCTTAAACAGTTCAGCACAACGCCGAGCTACCGTAGTGTCTGGAGCATGAACGAGGATCTGAAAGACGAGCACATCACATTCAAAGACTAAAAGTCCGAGCCAAACACTTAGACAAGTTCAAAATAAGATTTTTATTCATAAAAGAAGAGGCGGTGGCCAGTCCGCAAAAAGGCGTTACATTTTTAAAATGAAAGAAAAAACAAAATTACAAAAGACAAGGAGATCAGGGGTCTACCTGTGTCGTCACCTCGACCACAGGCGCCTCGCCAGATGGCCCCTCATTCCCCGTCGCCCCGGCCTGAGCGACCACCTCATCCTCGTCTTCGCCTTCCTCCTCTTCGCCTTCCTCCTCTTCGCCATCTGCTGCAGCTCTGGGCCACAGCCAGTATCCGACCCACTGAAAGCTGGGGACGCGGTCCTGGACGTGGTCGAGTGCCCTGTCGTAGGACTTCTCCATGTTCGAGGCCATGTGCGCCTTCGCCTCGGCCTCGACTTCGGCCCTGAACACCGCCGCCACGGCGTCCTTCTCCGCCTTCGCTTCTGCCAGAGCCTTCGCAGATGCCGCCAACTCCTCGGCAGCCTTAGCGACCTTGGCAACCTCTTCGGTGAGCTGCCCCTTAGCTCGCTCCAGGTCTGCCTCAAGGTCAGGCGACTCGGACCTCCAAGCCCTCCGCGCGTCTCTGCTCTGCCTCGAGCTGCCGAACCGCCCTCACCTTGTCTGCCCTGTCCTTATCGCTGGCGGCCTTCAACTCCTTCTCCTGTTCGGCGAACGCTTGAAGGAGGTGGCCGAAGTGACAAGTGGCCTGCCGAAGGAGAAAGAGAATAAGAACAAAGTAAAAGCCGAACGGCAGACTTAAGAAATTCTCAAGAAAAGAGTATGCAAAACCTACCGACACGGGCGACCGAGCGACTTCATAGGTGTCGTCGCCGACCGTCCCCGCCTTCAGAGCGGCCCGATCCTTCGGGGTCGCCAAGTGCTTGACGGCTTGCATGCACATCTGCGAGTCCCGAGGAAGCCGTCGTGGTTCTTGACTCGCCAGTCCGGGACTAATAGCCTCTTGTGCTACTCGGTCAAGGTCACCTCGGCCTGAGGGGTCAGGGGCAGAGCCTGGAGCGACAGCGCGGCCGAAAGTCGAAGGCCTCACTAGCCGTGGCAGATGCAGCAGGAGCCGAGGGGTCGGCGGCAACGACTACCGCTGGCGAGGGGACCTCAGCAACGGGGGGAGGTGGAGCAACTGCCGAAGCAACCTTAGGGGGCCGACCGGACGAAGCCGTCGTGCTCGGCCTCTTCCTCGGGTCATCTCCCTCCAGCTCAACATTGCGAGATGTCAGGAGCGTACTCGGGTCGATCGGACTAAGGCCTGACCCGTGTAGCACCTCCTCGGTCATCTCCCTCCAGCTCAACATTGGGAGGGCCATGATCTTCCCCACCACTTCCTCCTCGGCCGCAGTCAGTACCGGGTCGGCCCTCGCAAACTTTGGCACCTGTGCTTTCCACTGAGTCGGAATCTTCAGCATCAAGGGCTCCCTCAACAAAAAGAACTTCTCCTTCCAACCTTTGTTCGAGTCCGGGTTCTCTATAATCCGAACGCCTTTCCTCGGTGCTAGGTAGTAGCGATGCTCGGTCTTGTGCATCCGGTGAACCCGATACATGCTCCGGAAGATCGTCAGGTCTGGCTCAACCTCGGCGTTGTGGTACTGCAGCAAGAAGGCATTCACATGGCACCAGGTGTTCGGCATGAACTGGGTCGGTGCATGGCAGTACCACCCGAGGACCTGAAGAACGAAGGGGTGCAAAGGAAAGCGCAATCCAGCATTCAGCGAGTCGTAGTCAAACATACACATATCCGACGACGACAGTTTGGAGTTCGCTCGCATCCCAGGGCCGGGGAGAATCAGTTTGTACTCCGGAGGGATGGCGAACCCTTTTCTGATTCGGAGCAGGTCCTTCTCGGATAACACCGATGCAATCTCGTCCACCTCGGTGGTCAGAACCGGGTTGTTCTCCTCGTATACTTCCGACCGACCTATGATCGCCTTCTTCATAAGGTCGCCCTCGTATTGCCTGACTCCAGCATGGCCGGACAGTACACAAGGGTACCGGCCCGACTCAGGGGCTTGCCTCGGGGTCTCCACAATCTCCTCGACTACAGGAGATCGGGCCACTACCTCCCTCTTCTTCTTCTTCGCCACGGACGGCTCGGCCACCTACTTCCCTTTTCTTCGGATCTCCATTCGCCTCCTCTCCTCGGTGCCCCTATCGCCCGAGGACGAGGCCTCACTCCCCGAGTCTACCCTTGACATCTCTTAAATAAACTGACCTTGATGTGACGTATCTTTGAAGTGACGTTCACGGACGAAATTACTTTGCCAGAAATCGCCTGGCCCACGCGACAGCTAACACAACCGCCTTGGAGCAAAAATCGCTGCTAGCAGAGCACGCAGAGAGTAAAAGTGAAAACTTGGAGTGAAAAGTGAGAAATGAGCTCTGGGGTAGGGGAGTGAGAACTTATAACCACAATGCGACATTTGGGCTTCCTTGGGAATTTAAAAGCCCACTTAGAGAAGCCAAAGCGCCAAAACGGAATGTTGCGACGTTTCAAAACAAAGACTCCTCAAATCGCTTAAGTTCATGACTCGGCCACCGGTGTGCCTAGCCGAGCTACCGAACAGCTTGGCTAAGCAACCGAGCTACTGAGTCGGAGGGTGGCGAGAACCCTTTAGAGCACTTAACACCATCCCTCGGCTGACAACGCCGAGCTTCCGAACCGAGGGGACGAGGTACCCACCCCCACATATGGAGAAAAATTCTGCCGAGGCTGAATCACCATCAGATCTTTCCAAATTTCGTGTCAAAACTTGATGGACGGTTCAGATAGCGCCACGCTCACAAAACGACAAAATAACGTTTTCTCGTGATCTGAACCCCATCCTCGTGATTCACGCAAAGATGGACGCTCCAGATCTGGCCACGTGTACCTTCCGAGCTTCTGGCCTCCGGTGTGCCTAGCCGAGCTACCGAACAGCTTGGCTAAGCGACCGAACTACTGAGACAATTCAAAGCCAGAATTCTTCAAAGCACCTAACTCCGTTCCTTGGCAAACAGCACCTCGGTCTGCCATCGAACAACTATTCTAACCGAACCGAGGGGACGAGGAACCGACCTCCACATATGGAGAAACATTCTGCCGAAGCTGACCCACCGTCGGATCGTTCCAAAATTCGCGTCAAGACTAGATGGACGGTTCAGATTACGCAACGCTCACAAAATAAAAAAATAACATTTTCTCGTGATCTGAACCCCGTCCTCGAGATTTGCACTGTGATGGACGCTCCAAATCTGGCAACGTGTACCTTCCGAGCTTCCGGCCACCGGTGTGCCTAGCCGAGCTACCGAACTGCTTGGCTAAGAAACCGAGCTACTGAGTCGGAGGATGGCGACGCTTCAAAGCCAGAATTCTTCAAAATGCCCAACTCCATCCCTCGGCTGACAACGCCGAGCTTCCGAACCGAGGGGACGAGGAACCGACCCCCACATATGAAGAAGAATTCCTCCGACCCTCCTCAGCCATTGGATCTTGTCAAAAAATGTGCTCGACGTGATGGACGGTCCAGATCTTGCCACGTTCACTGAACGACAAGATAGCATTTTTTGGGGATCCACGCTGAGATGGACGCTCAGGATCTTGCCACGTAGTTCGGCAGATTCCGAGCTAAGTGCCGAGCTGCCGAGCCTAGGAGACGAGGAACTGACCCCCACATATGGAGAAAAATTCCGCCGACCCTCCTCAGCCGTTGGATCTTGTCAAAAAACATGCTCGACGTGATGGACGGCTCAGATCTTGCGACGTTCACTAAACGAAAAAATAGCATTTTTTGGGGATCCATGCTGAGATGGACGCTCAGGATCTTGCCAGATAGTTCGGCAGATTCCGAGCGAAGTGCTGAGCTGCCGAGCCGAGGGGACGAGGAACCGACCCTAACATACGAAGAAACTATCTGCCGAGCAACATGGAACGTCCGATCGACCAGAAAAACACGCTCGACGCTGATGGACGGTTTAGATCGCGCCACGCCATAAATCGGTATTAAAAATTATTTTTTATTTATTTTAATCGTTTTATTTATTTAAAAATTACGAAAAAATTACTAAAAATTCGGAAAAGTTAACTAAAAAATTCTAGGAAATAATTATAAATTCGAGGGTATATTTTTGAGCCCCTGAACGAACAATTATTACCTAGAACGTGTTGTTAAGACCCCCGAACGACCAGTCAGCACTTCGCAAAATTAAATAAATAATCCAAAAAAATAGATAAAAATTACCAAACATGCAGAAAAGCTCAAGAACAGCCTAGAGTACAAACAATTTGAAGAAACACCACACCACCTCCTTCAAAGATTCAAAACCTTCCATTTGGACTCCGATACAACTCCACTAGCCATTAAAACACTAAAACTACTCCTCAAAGGCTGATCAATCTCAGTCTTCGAGAGTGGGGGCTTGTGATATGGCTAAAAATGGGATTAAATCGGAACCGTCCAAATCGGGCACGAATCTTGAAGCCCAGGGGTAAAACGGTAATTTTACCTACCAACGGGTCTGGAGCAGGTACGGGTTCTCCTCCTCGAAAACCCACCAACCCGCGAACGGATCCACCTCAACTGGGTGCGGGTTTCAACTCGCAGCAAGCCCGGTCCAGAAAGGATAGAATTAGGGTTTCTGATTAAATCTTAATCAACGGCCCTGATTCATATCTATCCTTTCACTGGGGATTAGGGAATTATCTAACCACAGGGATTACATTCCTAATCTGACCCCAGCGGCACCTATAAATACCCCCCATCCATCTCCATTAAGAGGTAATCAATCTTTTGCCAGTTTTTGCGCTCTTTCATAATCACTTCTGATTACTGACTTGAGTGTCGAAGGGTGCGTCGCCGGGAACAACCCCGGTATCTCGCACTTTTTGCAGATGTACGGCGGGAGTCAGTATCAAACTCCGGCGGACCAGGTAACATGTTTGTTATTCAAAGTTTTCCAAGAATTCACAAATACTATCTGTTTGCCCCCACACCAGATTCAGCGGCAACATATTTGAAAAGGTGAAAATTTAGATTTTGAGTGAACATAATTTCTTATTTGAACACATATAATTTTAGTTTTAAGGACTACAAATTTCAGATTTTGAGTTGGTTTGCTTCATATTTAAATGTTAATAAGTGTTTATAGATTCACCTAAGTAATATCTGTTCTTGAACAATTCTTAAATTCAAATTATTAGTTTAACAAAATATTATGTTTTATATATAATTTCTTCCTTTACGACATTTTGATGTAAACTAGTCTACTTCATATTTTCAGATAACTTGAACTAGTTTACATGGTTTTACCTTAATTCTGTTTTTATACAATATTAGATTTGTTACGTTGAGATTTGATTCCAAATTTTTGTACTTACGTTTGTTTCCACGTTCTATTTAATGATTTGACCCTTTTGTAATATTTAATGAACTCCTTTTAAGTCTTCTTGTATATATATATATATATTCTGTCTATTTCACTTGATTCTCTTAATATACTTTTAAGGTATTGCATATGATATTAATATTTATTTAATATATTCACTGTTCTTTTCGTTTTCCTTTGTGTACGTTTATTATTATTATTTCTGCTGCGCTAAATTTGTTTGTGTTTCGACCTGTCTTTGATTGACTATCTTCCAAGATCTTTTTTTTATTTATCAACTTTAAGTTTGTATTCCTTGTGTTACTTTTATTATTATTTACTTTTGCCATTATTTATATTCTTAAATTTTCTCTTTTGGCTTCTTATTTTGTATGGTTAGCCTTATTATTATCTTCCTTATTATGATGATCTTTTACGATGTTATTTGATCGGTAATCATTTTTTGTTGATCTGTTCATACATCTATTTTGCATTTTATGGTTTTATACAAATGTTTTAACGACCTTTGGAGTGCTTAATGTTTTGTTTTACTGACTAAAATTATTTTTATTTGTTACTTTAGACAGTTTTCTTTTGCTCGTATTCTTGTCTAAGTTTTGTGTTACGTACGTTTGTCTATTTTCATAAATTCATAAATTCATAGTGCATTGTGTTTATAATGTATTCAATGTTTTAAGGAAACTTTTGATTCCTTTGTGTGCTTTAAACTATTATTGACTAATTTATATTAGTTATGATAATTATGCTATAGAAATTCGTATGCATTAATCGATTATCTAGTTGCTTTCAACAAGTTATTACATAGTTTGTATTTTTTAAATACATTTTATATATCTTTTTGGGATTAGTTTTATTCTTTATGGATTTTTGCTTATACTTGTTGCTTTTACAGTTTTCATATTTACTTTATTGTTCTTATTATACGTTATTTTCTTTAGTTAGCAACCCAATGTAATTAGACAATAAAGATAGAATGATTTTCTAAAACTATTGTGTAAGTTTTGTATTTTTGTTGTCCTCTTACTATGGATAGTTCTGAGGACAGAACTATTCTAAGGGGGAGTGATGAAACACCCCGTAAAATTAAATATATATTTGGAATAATTAAATAATATTGAATTAGTGAAATTGAATGTTTTGACAGTTTTCTTGAAATTGTTGTTGCACATGCTTTGCACGTGCAAAGTTAGAAAATTTTTTATTTCTCAAAAGTTGGTTGTCAATAACTGATATCCCTCATTTAAGTATGATATATTTTGTTTTTCAGATTACTTGATTAAAGAAAATCATTTTTGGAATAATTGATTTTGATGAAAGAATTACATTCCGACGTAAAAGAGCTAAAAATTAAATCAAATGTGTTTTCTATTAATGAAATCATAGGTTTAGGAAGAAGCCCCATCAAATAGAGATTATATCATTTTGAATTAATAAATGGTTTTAAATTAAAATTTTTGGATTAATTTAGCTATTTTATAAAATTGTTGTTGCAGGTGCAAAACACGTGCCAATATTTTTGAAGTGCAACTTTCCACTTTTAAATTTCTTACTAAATTATCCTATTTATAATTGATTATATTCTGAAATTAGAGATTTTTTCTGAATAAAGAAACTATTTTCGTAAATACTTTGAAAGAAAAGGGTTTTTGTGCAAAATGTCGATTGTAGGAAAAATTAGAGTTCAAAATTTTGTTTTACTATTTTGGTAGGACGATCTGGCAGTAGAGAGATTGGGGGATAGATTTTATCCCTCTAATTTGATTTGATTTGATTTTATTGGGTAAATATATATTTATGCAATTTTGGGATTATTGGGGACTAAATTGCAATAATGCCATCAAAACATTAAATTCCCAGAACCTGTCTATATAGCAGAGAGCATGAATAGAGGATTTACGGCTACCCTATATTTTTGTGATTTATATAGCATGCATCTCAAATTTATCAATTTTGGACGTGGAAAACAAGTGCAAATATTTTTCTTAGGAAATAAAAGTGAAAATATTTATTTGGAAAATCTTATCTTTAATAGTAGATAATAATTCTAAATTTTCTAGATTTTTATGAATAATTTCTGGTATGTTAGCAAATATTTCAAAGTGAAGGACTTTTATGTAAAATTGCCACTTGGAGGCAAATTTTGAATTTTGAAAATTTCTGAGCTGCATGAGGGCCAGACAAATCAAGAGAGATTATGGGGGATAGAATCACCTTAATTGATTTGATTAACTACTTATATATATATATATATATATATATATATATATATATATATATATATATATATATATATATATATATATATATGTAAATACTTGATTTTTGGAGGGGGGTTTTGTAAAATCTTCGTAAAGACCCTAGAATAGAGTTCTGTTCTATAATAGACAACAGCAGATGTTTCCCCTGTTTTGGAACAAAAAAACGTCATCTTCTTTAATTTTATTTTTGAGTTTTGGAGGCTTGCATCTTTGGATTTTCGCAAGGAGGAGGAGGAGCTTTTCTTTCTTGTTATTATTATTCTTCAATTGATCTTCTTTGAGGTGGGTGATGCTTCTTGTCTCTTGTTTTGCTATATGTTTGTAGAATATGATGGTTGATTAAGTAAGATTCATGCTAGAAGTTGTATGGTTGCACATAATTGATAAAACCCTACTAGTGAATGAATCTCAATGAATGTGTGGTTATCTAATAACTTTCATGAATAAAAACCCTAATTGATGAGTGCTCTTTCATGCATTGATTGTTTAAGAATATTAGAGATTTAGTAGTGCTCTAGAAACTTGCTTTCGTTTGCACTATACTTGTATAATCACATATGTGATGATGGATGTGTGTATGGCGAATGAATGTAGTATTGATATTTTTCTTGGAACTAGAACTCTATTGATGTTGTAATTATCATGTTAAAATGAAAATAAAAATGTTTATCGATGTTAGACACATAAAGGGACTCATCATGATTTATAAACTTGTTGTATGATGATGGATTGTGTATTAAATATTGGGTTTTAATATTATAATCTAGAGATTATCATGAACCAACAAATACAAGTTTTTTGTTGATAAAAAAATTTGAATTTGGATCTATAAAATTGATTTGATGATCATAGATTTAAATTGTAGAAGCTGGAGATTTGTAGAGATAATTAGAACTTGTTATATGCTCTTCAATTCATGCTTGATTGATGAGATTTTCCATACTTATCCGTTGTTTTTAATTATTAAAAATTCAAGTTTAATGTTAGGGTTTGAATAATTGTTGTATGGTTGAAATCAGAGTGATTTGGGTTTCGGGTTCACTGTTCATAAGTTGAACAATGACCTAAGTTATTGTTTTAGGGTTTGAGGGTAATTAGGGTTCCGGGTTTGTACAGAACTAGGGCTGTACAGTGCATTCGGTATGTAAATACTTGGTGCCTAAATAAGACAGAAGAGACACTTGGGGAGTTGGTTAGGCCATTGCGATTTGGGCGCTGTGGGCCCCTGTCATTGGTCATGGGTTCAAAACCCGGTGGAGTTAGTTTTATTTAATGTTGAGTTTTTTTGTTTGTTTCTTTGAGTCTTTTTGTCGTATTTTTTTTCATTTTCTTTCTTTTTTAAACATAAGAAAAATGGTAGGTTGAAAAGTAATAAATTTT
Source organism: Hemerocallis citrina (assembly GCA_017893485.1). Taxonomy (NCBI): domain Eukaryota; kingdom Viridiplantae; phylum Streptophyta; class Magnoliopsida; order Asparagales; family Asphodelaceae; genus Hemerocallis; species Hemerocallis citrina. The sequence goes on from CM030359.1 coordinate 79,230,341, forward strand.
AATGTTATGTATTATTGCTTCTAAGACTTCAATTTTGAGAATTTAGTTACAGATTTCGGTTTCAAATTTCTTCAATTTCGGTTTTCATTCACTTATACATCTTAGAATGTGTATATCCTAGATTGTTACTGTTCAAACCCGAACGGTAACCACAACAGCGGGTTGCTGTTAGTTTGGGGTTTCGGTTGAATTTTTTTGGTGTTTCGAGTGGGTTTTTGTGTTTGGCTTTGTGTGCTAAGGTTGGGAACCCTAGTACACATATAGATGAGTATATATATGTGTTTAAACTAATATTTGTGTGAAGTTTAATGGAGTTTTGATGGATTTTAGAAGCAATTAAATTTCAGTTTTTGTCAAAATCTAGTTGCAAGTTTCTAATGTATTCAAAAAACATTTTGAGGAAGTAAATCTATGTTTTTAGAGATTAAATTCTCAGTTTTGTGGAATTATATATTCAGTTTTTAAAGATGAGAACCTTGAGTTCTAATGGGGTATTTTTAGTTGATAAATGAGGTAAATTTCAGATTTTTGGGAATAAAAGAATTTCAGATTTTTGGGGACGAGATCCCGTATAATTAAGAGGCTTGTTTCAGTTTGAATTGATTGAATTCCTAGTCGAATAAATTGAACTTATGGATGATTGGGAAGTGAGATTTGAAAGTCGATTTTTAAAGAATTTTCGTAAAGTGATTATGTTTCCATATTTGGAAGAGTCTTTTATGGTACTACGAGTTGATTAAAGAAAATGTGATTAATAAAGAGTTTTGTATATTAAACCAAATTGGGTTTTGATTTGTGAGTTAGGGTTGTGATGAGAATCCTAGAAATATTGTTGCGGATTTTTAGTTGTGAGACTCTAGGGATTGAGGGAGACACTTGTGTGTCGGCAAATTGAGATTTTGAGGAAGTTAGCCAGTGGGACCTTGGTTCCTAGTTTGTAGAGTTATGTCTGGTTGGGTAGATCAACTCTAGTGGGGGACTGTGATTTAATTAATAATAAAAATAAGGACATGCACTAGTTGGAGTTGTGATGAAATAAGGGCAAACATGGGTAGGGAGCCCTCATATAATCTGCGGTGTGTGATAATCTCCGGAATTATCGAGGTGTGAGTGAAATAGTCTCCGGAATTACCTGCAGTGTGGGATTGATCTCTGAAATTATCGGGGCATGGGCTAGGTACACACAATATGTCTAAATCTTAAAGTAATTACTGTATTAGGTTAGTTTCATAACAGGGGATTGAACCCTATAAAGTGGAGAATGATAAGGGCTTGCACCGGACCTATGTAGTATGGGATGCATAGAATTTGACAAGTATACTTTAGAAATCATCATATGCATTTGTGTTTCTTGACTTGTTTTGTGCATGCTTGCCTTCTGTTTTCATCTCATATACTTGACACTTAGCCTAGCTTCACTTGTTGTTTTACGCTTCATTTATCGTTGTTTTATGTTGCATTTATTATTGTTGTGTTAATATGCTTCAGTTGTTGTTTTATGTTCTATTCACTATTGTTTATTTTTCATTTATTATTGTTTTATTAATGTACATCAAGTTTGTGGTTGTGAGATTTAGAAGATCACTATTACTATAGTTGAGGTCAGTTACATTTAACTGACGTGCCCACTTTTCAATAGACTTTTGCATGTTTTCAATTATAGGTAGCATTGATGCAAATAAAGCTTGGAGTACAAATACAAATTGAAGATTCTATGTGTTATATAGATTTGTAATTAATGTGTTTAATTTCGTTGTGTTCTGTAAAAAGAAAAGATGTAATGAAAAAATTTAATTTTTCCTGTATCTGATACAGTGTTTATGATTGCAATTGAAGTTGGTTCTGGAAATTGTGCCACTTATATCTGATTTTTATTTATTGGAAATTCGGGGCGCTACAGAAATAATACTATATATGGCTCAAAATTCTCATAAACCTAGTAGTGTAATATCATCACATTATAATCTCATAGTAAAGCATAATAGTGTGATCTCATCACAACCATAACCAACATAAACATTATTTCATTTGATGCTATAACATGATGATAAATTTTTGAAATATCCCTACTGAGTTTTCTTGCTATTTAGCAATTTAAAAGGTTTAGTTGGCATTACAGACACATTTTTCAAGCCACTCGATCTACTCCTTAGCCATTAGTTTTATTTCCTTACTTTAAGGAAAAGCACCGAGTATTATTTCTTAATTTTTGGTAAAGTTCCTAAATTTTTTTAATAAAATCAGTTAGTGCTATTTAGGTGTCCGACATGAACATCATTTGTTACATATATTTGAAAATTTTGAAACATCATGTATTACATGTATTCAGTTAAAGTTTAAAGATTAAACCGTGTGAACCAGGGGGTCAGGTAATATTTTCCAAGAGAAAGAACATTATATGAAAATGTAATTATACAAATGCTGTGGATATTGACTTCATCTTTAAGACATAGATGAAGCTCAAGAAGCAAGCCAAACTCATTATTTCATTTGATGCTATAACATGATGATGATTAGTTTTTGAAATATCCCCACTGAGTTTTCTTGCTATTTAGCTATTTAAAAGGTTTGGTTGGCATTACAGACACATTGTTTAAAAGCTTCAAATCCTGAAGTGCAAAATGAAGTGTCCAAGTGTAAAATGAAAGTATGCTATTCATGGAAACATCATCAACTGCCTGTAAGCAGAGCTAAAAATTACTTGAAACAACATAAACAGAGCTTAGAATAATGCTCAGAAACAACATAAACAGAGCTCAATAAGCCTAGAAACATCATAAATAGAGCTCAAAATGCTCATAAACAACATAAACAGAGCTCAGTATGTTTGAAAACAACATAAACAGAGCTAAAAATGCTAATAGACCTAATATTTATACATCGAACAAAGGGTTGTTAATTGGGTCGATCAGGGTTTAGGTTTTCTGAGGGGATCGAGACACAAGTCAGAAAGACACCTCCTCCTCAGCGAAATCAACGGATGATACACCTATAAAAGTTTTAAAAGATGAAAATTTTATCATCCAAATCCTAGTTTCTTATATGTGTGTGTGAGAGAGAGAGAGGGAGAGAGAGAGAGAGAGCGCTTCGGATTATGTTGTTTTTTTGGTTTCGGGAAGATGAAGAAATTGGAGCTAGTTTCGGGATGATGAAGAAGAGAGAGAGAGCGTGAGGTCTAATATAGTGAAGAGTTGTTGTGGTTTTGGGGGGAAAATTAAGTTTTTTTTGGGGAAAACATTTTTTTTTGGAGGGGGGGGGGTGAAATGTGTTTTGGGAGGATGAATATGAGCTGTTGATTTTGTTTCAATTGAAGGGGAGCCACTTGATAGCTTTTTTTCAAATTGTCTTGTGTTTTATTATATATAATAGATTTGCTCGTGGCCACGTGCGTACGGCATGTCTTTGGAACGATACAGCATATGAAAGTCTTGTAAACAGTAAAACGAAAATTATGTAGCTCAACTTTGAAGAGAAACAATAATTAGTTGTAAATAAAAGTCCATGTTTCCATTAGTATATGTTGAAAAATAATTATAAATTGGGGTGTAAAATCCAACATCTTAGAACTTTGAGTGTGGAAAATGATGAAATTTAACTGTTGATGAGATATTTGCTATTTTGAATGTAACATGAGCAATAAAAAAAATGCACAAAAAATCTGAAAATTTACCTGAAATCTGAAAATATAAATTTCTGAGTAAATAGAGAGAGAATGAGAGAGAGAGAAATAAATAAATAAATAAATAAACAAAGGAGTTGTTTTGAGGGATTTGAATTGAGTTTTGGGAGAGAACTTTTGGGCGGGAAAATATGTTTTGTGAGGTTTGATCTAGATCGTTGATTTCAACCCTATTGAATGAGAGCCACTTGATAGCTTTCTTTGTGTTTTATTATATATATATATATATATATATATATATATATATATATATATATATATATATATAATATGAATATAAACCAAACTAATCTAGTAAATTGGTACCAAAGTTTTTATTTTGTAATACATATTAATAATTATGATGTGCATGTGTTTAAGAAAAAAGTAGTAAACCGTAGGTCTTTCATGTTTTCATGTATCTTAGTTACTAAATATGCATTTGTATGATATGCCTAAACTCATATGAGTAATTTTTGAAGAGAATACCCATATACGTAAAATATATTATTTGTTTTACGTAAAACCCGACAAATCCGCCCTACTCGCCCGAAACCGGACTGCAGCCCAAAAGGGTGGGTTCTAATACTCTTGAAAACCCACCCACAATTTCGGGTTTGGGTTGTATTTTTCTCAATAACTCGCCCAACTTGGCCCGGGAACACCTTTATTTACTTATTTAGATTTTTATTTATGATCAACAGAATAAAATTAAACTCGTTATAAACTTTAATAAATTTTAAATTTTTTTATTGAGAAGTAATTTGTATAGAATTCATGATGCTTCCATTTGAGTTAGGAGCTGAAGAATACGTTGACCACTTATTATCAAGTCCTTTTTCACAGTTGCTATTGCACGTTTGGTTGTGATTGGTGCATTCCAGTACAAAAAAGACACAATTAGGAAGGAAGGGCTAATACTCGTCCAGGTTCCCATCGGTGCGCAAGTCAGTGACTTGAACAAAGGATGGAAACAAAATACATTAGTTAAAAAAGAGTTTTTTTTTTGGATCAAGAAATGTATGGAAACCCTACCTCATTAATATATATATATATATATATATATATATATATATATATACATCAATGGCCCAGATTGATTCTCACAAAACATATTTTTCCGCCCAAAATTTTAAACCCTACAATTTCAAAACCCCCACACACTCTCTCTCTCTTTCCCAAAATACCCCCCTTCTCTCTCTCTCTTTCTCACAGTCTCTATCTCTTTCCCGCTCTCTATCTCTTTTCGTCTTTCTCTCTCACTGTCTCCCTCTCCCTCCTCGCTCTCTCTCTCTTCTCCCCCCGCCATTTCCAACCACCCCCTGCGCCTCTTGAGCGCCTCCCTCCTGCCGACCCCCCCTCTCTTTCTTTCTCACAATCTCTATCTCTTTCCCGCTCTCTATCTCTTTCCGTCTCTCTCTCACTGTCTCCCTCTCTAACCTCGCTTTCTCTCTCTCTTCTCCCCCCACTAAATTCGACCACCTCCGGCGCCTCTTGAGCGCCCCTCTCCCGTCACCTATTTTTGTCCAATGCCAACACACCAGATCCCTCGCCAGCCAAAACCCCCTGCTCATCCCTTCCGCTCTCATCGACAGAAAGACTACCAGTGCCAACCCCTTCCCTGTTTCGATCGCCGACCACCAGCGAATCCCTCACCCCATCCAACCACCGAATCACCGAATCCCTCACCCCATCCAACCACCAAATCCAATCATCTCAGGTATACTTAAGTCTGTGTTTGGGTCATGAATTTTGTTATTAGTGTGGTATGAATTTTCTCAGGTATACTGAGCCATGAATTTTCTGATTAATTTTGTTATTAGTGTGCTAAGGGAATGTAAATTAGCAAATTGATCCCCTTCCTGTTTCGATCACCGACCACCAGCGAATCCCTCACCCCATCCAACCATCGAATCCAATCATCTCAGGTGTACTTAAGTTTGTGTTTGGGTCATGAATTTTGTTATTAATGTGCTATGAATTTTCTCAGGTACACTCAGCCATGAATTTCTAGTTTAATTTTGTTATTAGTGTGCTAAGGGAATGTAAATTGGCAAATCGATCCAAAAATATATAGTTATATGTTAAAGTGCAAGGTGAATAAGTTAATTTATGTTGTTTTTAAGCTAAACCATATCTTTTGATGATGTGTTTGGCATTGCAGAAAGATTGGAGGGTGGCCGGAATAGTGAGCCCCATAAAAGATCAGGGACACTGCGACTCTTGCTGGACATTCAGGTAAATTCATCCTGAAAACATTTACATGCTCGATAATTTAGGGTTTCTGCCTTTTTTCTTCAATTTAGGGTTTGATGAATTGGGAATTTAGGGTTTTGACTGATTAGATTGGTTCTAATTCATGATAATTCGTGATATCGAACTGAATTTAGTAATTTTGCTCTTATGACTGCGTTTAAGATCCGAGTTGTTGTTAAATGATTTTTGCCTTCATTTCATGTCACTAAGATTTAATTTTCATGTACTTATATATTCTGTACTGAATTGCAATGTCCTTTAAGTATCAAGAGGACCATCGGAAACAGTTGGAATTGGAGGAGGCCCGAAAGGCGGGGCTTGCCCCAGCCGAGGTTGACAAAGATGGAAAAGAAATCAATCCCCATATTCCTCAGTATATGTTTTCGGCTCCTTGGTATCTTAATGCTGAGAGAGCGGTAAGCCTCTCATTTCTGTGTATAGAAATGTACTAATTTTTACTTTGTTGTTTATGTCTTTATCAAAGTTGTTGGTTTTGGTTTGGGTTTCTTTAGAGTTTAAAACATCAACGGAAGTGGAAGTCAGATCCAAACTATATGAAAGCGTGGTATGATAGAGGATCAAAGATATATCAAGCGGATCGATATAGGAAGGGTGCATGTGAAAAGTAAGTTTTTCCCACCTATCTCCTCCTTTAAATTTTGTAATATATGCCTCGATACGTACATCTCATTGTTGTGATATTTGGATGAAAGTTGGGGTGGGGATATTGGAAGCCGTTCTACAAGGTATATACCTTTGTTATAATGGTTAATGTGTTTGATCATGCATGTTCTGTCACTATTTAGCATTCCTGACTAATTCGTGATATTGTTCAATTATCGATATCGAATTGAATTTAGTAATTTTGCTCTTATGACAACGTTTAAGATCCGAGTTGTTGTTAAATGGGTTTTGCCTTCATTTTATGTCACTAAGATTTAATTTTCATGTACTTATATATTCTGTACTGAATGGCAGTGTCCTTTAAGTCTCGACAGGACCATCTAAAATAGTTGGAATTGGAGGAGGCCCGAAAGTCGGGGCTTGCCCCGGCTGAGGTTGACGAAGATGGAAAAGAAATCAATCCCCATATTCCTCAGTATATGTCTTTGGCTCCTTGGTATCTTAATGCTGAGAGACCGGTAAGCCTCTCATTCTTGTGTATGGAAATGTACTAATTTTTAGTTTGTTATTTATGTCTTTATCAAAGTTGTTGGTTTTGGTTTTGGTTTTTTTAGAGTTTAAAACATCAACGGAAGTGGAAGTCAAATCCAAACTATACGAAAGCATGGTATGATAGAGGATCAAAGATATATCAAGCGGATCTATATAGGAAGGGTGCATGTGAAAGTAAGTTTTTTCCACCTATCTCCTCCTTTATCTTTTGTAATATATGCCTCGATACGTACATCTCATTGTTGTGACATTTGGATGAAAGTTTGGGTGGGGATATTGGAAGCCGTTCTACAATGTATATACCTTTGTTATAATGGTTAATGTGTTTGATCATGCATGTTCTCTCACTATCTCGCATTCCTGACAAGGATGGGTCTTTAGAGAAAGAGTATTGTTTAGTTTAACTTTAGGTGTGTTAGGGAAAAAGATAAAAGTAGTAGTTTGGAAAAAGTTATTTTGGCTAAACACACATTTAATTAAATTTTTGAACACTTATTTTGAGTTTGAGTTTAGAAGTGCTTTTAGATTCGAAAACACCTCCAATGTATTGCTAAGCAGCCTTATTCATGCTCTAAATTCATTATGTTCATTATGTCCTGGTTTTTTTATAACAGGTGGAGTTGGCAGGAGTGGTGGAGATGGGGCCCATGGGGAGGATTGTGGTGAAGGATGTGGAGGCAGCTGCAGGGGCAGCAGCGTGAGGGAGTGGTGGGGCGGTGAAGGTGGGGGTGACTTTGCCGGTGGGGGTAGAGTTGGGGTAGAGAGCGGTGAGTAGGAATGTGGTGGATAGTTTGTCGGTGCCGACATTTAGAGTTGGGTATACAATTACAACGGATGCGCTTGATGAGCTTTATAAGAAGGTGAGTTTTTTTGTTTTTGTTTTGTGTAGTTTGTTTGATTGAGATAATGTGGAGGTAGGAGGGATAGGCTTTTAGAGTTGTAGATCGACATTAGCATGTAGTTGCATAGACATGTATCCCAACACGATAGGTCACAAACTTTTATAATGTCAGTACGTGAGTTCGGTACAATCATACAAGTAACTTTCAATTACAAATGTCTGTGCTGCATTTGTAATTAAAAGTTACAAATGGCAACTTTAGATAACAAAAAATTCAAAAATAGCAAAGATAAAATTAAATAGAATCTTTTGAGAAAGTATATATAGCTAATAACTTAGAGTTAATACTGAAAATTTTATGAGTTCACTATAGAAAAAAACTGTATCAAAGAGTATAAGAATTTAAAATTTTTAGAGCATGGCTAAAGCTCTAGAGAGGTATGACGTAGGCTTTTAGAGTTGTACTGGAGATTTAGTGGCATTCCAAGAATGCATACCCGTACAGATAGAGTACTTGAAGCATTACAAGCTTCACCTGAGACAATTAGTTGGTCGAACAGAAGCACAGAAAATCATCAACAACTCCATGGTTGTAATCAGTGCTGGTACTAATGATTTTGTCCAAAATTACTTTTTTCCACCCAAACAGATTGAAGCAATTCACAGAGCCGTAGTACGAGGAATACTTGGTCTCACTAATGTCTGGATACATCAAGGTGTCAATATCTAACCCCTTCATATAATCTGGCATTTTTGACGTAATGTGATTGATTGACTACGAAAACAATTTGTTTGAAGTCTTTAATAACAAATGTACTTTTTAACTAAGAAAAGAATTTATTTTTAAATAAACAGTCAGTAGTACACATCTAAACTAGCCCTTTAACACTTCCTTATAACAGAAGTTTTCTGAGATTTCTTGAACAATCGAGGATTTATACCATAAAAAGTGAAAGTGGCTCTGAAAAATCAGTCAAGCGAATTTCTAAACAAGTTCCCTCATCTATTATTATTTGTCAACATCTGAAGATTTAATTTATGTTTTTTCTTAAGGAAATCAATCGAATTGGGGCAAAAAGATTCGTATTGGTTGAAGTTCCACCAATGGGATGCCTTCCAACAATTAAGACTATACTAGACAGTGCAGGATGTTTTGTTAGGTTTAATGATGTGGCAATGTCATTCAACTCAAAGATAGTAGCAGAGCTATCAGTTTTGAAAAAATTGGGCATTAGAACTGCCTGTCTCGATATATACCAAGTCTTTCAAGAGGTTGCTGAGAACCCCAAGATGTATGGTAAGTAATTGTAGTTTTGATGCATTGTATAATTTAATTTAGATGAGTAGACTGCAAAAATTCTTTCTTACCTAAACACTATAACTATTTTCCAAATCCTTGAACTAAAAGATGCTTTACAAAACCCTTCAAATAAAGATGGTTCAGAAAACACTATAAGTATTGGCCATGTAAGTTCTTAAATAGCTTTTCTTATGATTTAAATTTTTATTTTTATGTTTTGTGCTCATTCTTTTCATATGCACACCTTATTTTCCTCTTTTTGTTTGCTGGACATGTTTGGTTAGTTGCTCTATTAGCTTTCTAAACACTTTTAAGTAAAATAATGTTAAATACAAAGAAAAAAAATCAAATTAAACAACTGTTTGGCGACATCAGGTTTCAATAACTTAACTCAAATGGCCTGGAAAGAAAGGTTTTCTTTTTACTTGAAGCTATACCAGTTAGAAGAAAAATGTTATTTGATCTCATTTAGTATTAGATTTACATTTGTTTGATGGTCCACGTAAAACAGTTTGTGTCAAAACAAAAATTTCCATTCAAATAAAGATTTGTCGGACAAGCCGTTACATTCCATTGGGGTCGGTCGGACAAATCATGATAGTGCCAAGTTTTGCAAGACGCTAAGAACTGAGGCATTAATATGCCACCAAATGGTTTTCCATTCAAATAAAGATTTGTATTTGTTCATATTGATATATAGATAGATCCATTTTAACATTTAGCTGCTCCGAATGGGACATCTACAACAAACCAGTAGCTTTTATCTTTATGATAGAACATAACAAACACATCTTAGTTGTCAAACCCCATTACAAACTGATCTCATTCCACTGTTCAAGGCGACCAGATAATACAACCAAACCAGAGGTTAAATCACAAATATACCACTGTCGCTTTTGATAAATAATCCATTCTTAGTAGGAATTGCAAAAGGCACCCAAGAAAAAATAAACTGAATGTACTCTTCACCTTTAATTATACAAGCATTTGAGTATCTTAACAACAAAAACAGAAACAAAAACAAAAAAGGGAGCAGTAGAGATTCTAATTTTCACATAGAAAGTAAAGCAGATCCTTTTAATAAATACAACATCATCAATGTGGAATTGACGCAGGGCAGGATATCCAAATTGTTAGCACAATAGTACAGTTAGTGTCCTCCTCCACGATTTCTGTTCCATGACAAATATGAAGGGACGCCTAGCTTTCTGCAAAATTGAAGATCAAAGAAAAGAAAGATTGTTAGAATTAGTGGGTGTTGTTTCAAATTATGAAATGATCTGGCCAACAAATATGAACTACAAGGCAAGTTAGTTGGCCAATGCAACTCGATAATGTCAACTTTATTGCACATTGGCCTCAACATAACTGAGTGTTGTTCTCCTAACAAACAGAAATTGCTTTTTATAGTATACAATGAGCACTTCTATTTCTTTATGCTTCGCTTCCTAAGCCACAATTCCCAAATTATAAATGCAACTACATTGATCAATTGGGGTTGCAATAAGGTAAATTGATATTTGCTACAACTACACCCTATGTTTGTCGTTAATTGCCGCTAATTTAATGTTTTTTTCTTCTTTTCCCCAGATTGTCGTCTACACTCAGAACCGTTATGTACATATTGACAGTTTAACTTTTGGTAGGGTGATGAAGAACATGTTGTGTTCAAACCATTGAGTTAAAAGGCATTGTCCTGTTTGTAAGGTAATGGTTTCAAAACTCTTACTATTGTTTTAAAACTCTCATTGTTTTAATTGATTATTGTAAACTCTTACTATTTGTTTCAAAACTCTTACTGTTTTTTTAGGCTCACTGTTTGGTCCTATTTTTGAAGACTTGAAGCATTGTGTTTTTCTACAATCCTGTAAATTTTTTTTGGTCATTCGGTTGGTTGGTGTATATTATGGTGGAGGATGTAATGGTTGTAATAGTTGTAATATTTAGCATTTTGGGAGATGATGTAAGTATCTGTATATAATGATGATATAATATAGTTATGTTAATACCCGTACCCACAAAGTTGTGGAGTATTGGGTTCTGTGTTTGGTTTTTGAAAGGTTTTTCAATGGTTTTTCTAAAAATCCATTATGTTTTCAAACGAAATTTTGGTTTTTATTTTGTATCCTGCATTATATTATGATTCCCCGAAATTTTGGTTTTTATTTTATATCCTGCATTATATTATGATTCCCCCCCCCCCCCCGAGAGCCTTATATATATGATGCCTGTGTGATGTTGCTTGGTTTGGCCTGGGGAGGATTGATATTTATTGCCTATGATGTTATATTTGTAATTGTTAGCAGAATTTCGTAAGGAGTTGCAGTAAAAGGGATAATATTTTAGGGGAGACTCTGTCGAATTTTTTTACTAAATTTCCTAAAATCTATAATGTTTTCAAACAATATCTTGAATTTTTTTTTTGTATATTTAGTCATATGAACCCCCCCCCCCCCCCCCCCCCCCCCCCGCGGCCCCTAGAGCGCTATATATATGATGCCTATGTGATGTTGCTTGGATTGGCCTGGGGTGGATTCGTATTGACTGCCTGTGATGTTAATTTTTTTATTTGTGAGCAGAATTCCGTAAGGAATTGCTCTAAAAGGACTAATATTTTAAGGGGAGATTCTGTCAAAATTTTTACTACAATCCTAAAAATAAATTACGTTTTCAAACGAAATCTTAGTTTTTATTTTGTATCTTGGCTAATATGAAAATTTTAGAGTAGACTGTTTTATATCTTCGCTAATATCTTGACTAATATCAAACTTCCTGTAAAATTTTAGAGGAGACGGTCGAAATTTTTACTAAGCAACTTAATTAATTAATCATTCTTCGCGATGACGTGCTATAGGAAACAATTTAAAGGTGATTGTATTAGAAAACAATTAGGAAACAATAAAATTTCAAAGAAGGGCTGTATAGAGAAGATGATTGTATTAGAAAGATGGTTGTATTTGTTTACACTCAGATTTTTTTTCCTGTCATGGTGCATATTTTTAATGGATGTGCTTACATTTCTTTAAAAATAGCTCGGTTTTTGGTGAATTGGATAAGTTAATATTGAGAAATTTAAGGGCAATAAAGATGAAATAACTAAAAAACTGAAACAATTTAACAAATAATTGTTAAAGAGGTATAGTAATGACTTTTGATCTTAGCATGTATAATGCATAAATTTATATGCAGTTCACACTACCAAATAACTCCAAATAAATTTATATGCAGTTCCGAATACGTGTCGTAGGCACGTGTCCACAGGCATACATATACATATATATATATATATATATATATATATATATATATATATATATATATATATATATATATATTAAATACTAGTGTATTACAGAGTAGCTCGTCGAATGGGGGTGAATTAGAAGAGGAAGAAAGAAGAAACATTATAGAAGATGGACTTCCTTTAGAGCATGGAGAGGGTAGATGGCTACTGCTGTACACCTCTACTAGCCCTAACAACGAATCCATACACATCAAACATGTACAAAGAGGCTTTCTAGGAAAAATTTTGCTCACCCCCTTCCAACCAAAACCAAAATAAGTATGTCACTATGGTTTCAGATTACAACCAGTTACAAAGACCAAACTCAAAATCAAGCCTCTCTGCATGAAAAAAAAAACACAAGCACTAGCAAGAAAGCATAATTCAATTATCTGAAGATGTAGTCCCCATGATGACCACTGCTGAGAACAATCAGATCAGATGAAGTCAGGCCCCATATCCCTTGCACCATTTCCGCTTTAGCTCCACTCAGTTGTAGCCACTGCTCCATCTTGGCCTTCTTCCTACTTGGTTGTGCCATAGTAAACCGAAGAGAAAACTAAAAAATTACATCTCATATAACTACAGATGGAATACTAATTTTAGCATGAAAATTTCTATCATTTCTCTCCAATGAAAGACTCCAACACACTGCAATAGTGAATAAACACCAGACTAAAGCTAAGGGTGGGTGGATGGGTGCAAAACACCATGAATGGAAACCCTCATGCAGTGAAGGTGATAGTGTGGAGATGTGTTAAAGATTTTGAAAATATGACCACACTTCCCATGCTAATGGGCATGCAAAGAAGATATGATATGCTGTTTCTTTAGTGGAGGCACATAAGTTGTAGGAAGAGTCCCCTTCCCAACCCTTCCTTGCAAGCACATCTTTGGTATTAAGTATATTCCAACTCAGCATCCATATGAAGCACTTGCATTTGAGTAGCACCATAGTCTTCCAAGTGTCCTTGAAGCATGGAGAGGACAGTCCACCATTGATGAAGTTGTAGGCGGACTTCACCGTGAAGGAGCAAGCTTCCAAGTGGTAAAGTCTTTTCCATCAGTGGGGGAAGTGGTTCCTCGGGATTGTAGCAAGTTGATCTTCTCATCTCTTTGGTTCTCTTAAGTAAGCCTATTCAAGTTTAATCTCCACACTCAAATCCCCCTTTCCCATCTGCCTTGAGTTAAGATCTGGGCTCTGGTGTCCCATGCTCTTGCATACAATGCTAAGAAGATATACTTGATACTTCTCCCATTAAGCCATTTATCTACCCAAATCATGATAGATGCACCATTCCTAAGATACCAAGAAACACATTGCATAAAGAATTTCTTTACCTGATAAAAGTCTTTCTAGAAATACTAAGAATTCCTAGGCTGTTGGAAGCAGCTGATAGACTGGTTGAAATAGAGGGATCTAAGTGTAGAAGGTGGAAGTTCTTCTAGCTCATTTATAATTTTCCACCACCATTTCATAAGGAGAAAGTTGTTGAACACCTACAAGTCAAGTACCCCTAACCCCTTGAGTTCGCTATTTTACTTTTTGTATTTCTTGTTTAATCCATATACTTAGTACGATGGAGTCCATCGTACTAGGCCAAAGGTCAATTCGACAATGGTTTCTACATAAGATGTCAAATTCTGCCAAAATCATCTGCAACGGGCTATCCTTCCAGTCAGGGATGGTTTCTCAAAGATTACAAGGCACAAGTTCTATGACGAACGGCTGACCAGGCACATGCCTCGAGTCTGGTTTAATCTTGTAGCAGCTATTGATTTAGATTGTAGCTGATGAAGCTTGAAGAAAGCCCAGAGTTGTGGAGTGGTGTGTGGGACTCGTGCAGTTGTAGCTTGTAATGCCCCAATTTTCATTTATGAAAATTATTAAATTTTGCACGTATTGTGCACGTGCAATTTTTGTAGTGTGAAATCTTATAATTATTTTTCATTATGGATGATGAGTATATATATATGTATATGTGTTCTTTAATTATTTTTATAAAGGCCCATTTTTCTTCAAATAAACATAAGCCTTTCTTTCTAGCCCAAATCTAATTTATTTAATTTCTTTATATAAAACTATTATTTTGGCCCATTAATTAAAGCCCATGAGTTATTTTTATTTTAATTACAACTTGTAATGTAGAACATCTTTTAAAGATTATTTTTATAGAAAATATAATGTACAACTTTTTTTAAATGGAGGACTAATGCATGCACGTGCATTGCACGTACATGTGCAAATGCACCATGTGAGGCCGGTTTTGACATGGAGGGAAAAGGGAAATTTGAATGGAGTCATGGGTGGTGGTTGCTTGATCATGGTTGGTTACCATAACTCCCCCTTGAATCCTAGCCTTTTATTTCTAACTCCTAGTTTGATCCTAGCCTTCCATTCACTCCAAATTTTAGTATAAATACCCCCCCCCCCCTAGCCTAGTTATTTTTGTACTCTTTATTTCTCCACAACCTATAGTATAAAATACATTGTTAGTAGTATAGTAAGTGAGTTAAAAGATTGAGATTTGTGTGTAAGGGAGTTGTGCTTGAATCAAAAAGGGAAGGCCGGCATCAAGGAGCTCGGGTTGGCATTTTGGAAGGTTTAGGTGCACATCGAGGAGGAGGAGGAACGCTTTTTTGGCAAGGACTTTTTAGGAGGTGTTGCAATTGTATTTCTCTTCAATTAAGGTGGGTTATTTTCCATGTTTCTAATTAGAAAGCATGCTAAGATTGAATTGAAATATTAATGCATGAAAAAGATTAATAAGAGTACATTTTTAATTGGAAAAATGGCTTATTAGTTGATTGGAATGTCGATAAATGGCTTGTATATGATTCCATCATCAAACTTAAGTTGTGTGTAAAATAATTATAGCTATGGATTGCTTGAAGAAAAATTCATCGTTAGCATCAAAAACTATATGCAAATATTAGTAGATGAAAATATTGTTTTATGTGCTTGAATGAACCTTTTGTGATAGTGTTGTAATGAATGACTTAAAATATATTTTGTGGGTTGTGGAATGAATATAAACAGGGAATTGATATAGAGAATATTGATGTTAAAATTGGATAAGAAATGTCGAAAAAGAAATGTGGTGGTAGTAGTAGCATACAATTTAAACTAATTGTAGGAAAAATATGCGTTTAATTATTGGAAAAATTATTTTTTAAATCACTGGAGTATAAATTATTATGGGAATAATTAATCTGGAAATTTACAGTAAGTTTAGTAAAAGCAAAACTCAAATGAGAGCTTTTGAAACATCGAAATGTGCTATTAGACAGAGGATTGATTTAATTAAAATGCAAGTTGTATTGAGACAACTTGAGCCTATAGCTCAAGTGGTCGGGAGGCTTCTAATCGCTACAGTGTACGGTTGGGTTCTCACAGGTCGATGGTTCGATTCTTGTTAGCACCATATATTTTGTTGCGCATTTAAAAATTAATTAAGCTTTAGCCGAGAGCATTTAAAGCTCTTAATCCCCTTTATATCGATTGGCGCGATCGGCTTAGTGGTCAGAACGTGCGGCTTGTTTCCCTGTGGTTGTTGGTTCGAATCCTGGTCTCGGCCAGTATTAAACTTTTTGGAAAAAAAAATGATTTTTGAGGGTTTTTGATGTTTAAAAATTATGAAAAAAATATTATTATTATTCTAAAATTATGTGGGACTTATGAAAAATAAATTGGAATTTATTAAAATGAAATAGAGTATATTTTTTAGAACAAAGGTGTAACTGGAACTTTGGTTCTACACCTATATTTTGGTGAAAGTTGTACTTTGCAAAAGAACTTAAAATAAAGTGCTAGAAAGGAAATATAAATAAGAAAGAAAATATATGAAGTGAAGTGGGATGAATTATTCTTATTGAAGAATAGTGTGATAATTATGAGTTGTGAATATTCATTTTGACCATATAATTGGTGATATGATTTTTTACTGTGGAAATAAATATTTGATGAAATGCATGCACGATAATTGAATTCCATGTATGGTTATGGACTCATGAATAATTTAGAAATCATGTGATTGGAAAAGAGAATGTTATTGAGCATGAAAACTCAAACATATGAAAACTCACACCGGCAAGTGAAAGTGATGAATTATGATTATTGTTATTGAAAAGACCAGTTTGGGTCATTGTGAAATGAAATAAATAAGACCGGTAGTAGTGAGAGGGCTAACTCTAAGAGATTGATTTTGTTCATGATTTCATTAAATTTAAGGATTTAGTACATAGTGAAGAGGTGATGAAAGTGAGAGAAAAACACAAGTATGAGGGCCTCGAGTCTACGATGTGGGTGTGATCCACAGAATGCATGCTTGATGCGTCAAGACATGTCGTGGGCACTACTCCAGAAGATTGGAATCTTGGCGACGCTTGTGGGATATTTGGTGACTGCGAGAGGATCGTGTGCCATGAAGGAGGCTGAATTGCCACAAAATGCATGCTTGATGCGTCAAGACATGGCGTGGGATTCCCCTCCAGATGTTTTGTACACGAGCTTGTACTCATAGATCATCTAGGATACTTACCGTAGTTACAGTTGTAGACTAAATCATGACGAGGGATTGAACCCTACAAGATGAAGAACGATTAAGAGGCTTGCCCTCGGACCTATGTAATATGGGATGCACAGAATCCAAACAAGTGTGCATTAGTGTCATATAATATAAATAATTACATTAAGGACTAAGTGCACAATCACAACACGACATCAATAGGGTATTCCCTTTAGTTTGATATGTGATAAGTTTGTGTTTGTTAAATATGGAAAATCAGTTATACTATTTCCGGCATAGAGAGGATGGCCGTGTATAATGTTTGTCGGTTGAATAAACTGACGTACCCACAGTTTTGTATGCAGGGTAAATGACATGATAAAGATTAAAGAAGCACAGATGCTTATAGATTATTCAATATTGTTGTACTTTATTTAAATGTTGTAAATTTGCTTCCGCTGTAAAATATAAAATGTAAAGTGTAAAGACTTCTTGTAACTCTGATGTAAAGTGAAAAGTTTTAATTTCCTTGTAAAATTGTACGAAAGAAGTGTAAAGATCCTGTGGAATCTCAAATTCAGTTGTATTTTGGAATTCGGGGTGTTACATAGCTAGACTCCACGTGCCTCACCACTTTATATATTGAGCTAGCAAAATAGTAACCTGATCAACGCTAGCTCAGGATACTTCTTGAATCTTGTTTGTCTTAGCTTTCTTTGAGGAGATCCATTAATTATCAATAAATTGTTTCAAAAAGTCGTGATTATAGTTTCCTCTTATTAATTTTCCTAGAGTATGACTTAAAGTGGTAATGTGTGATAGAAGACCATACTTTTAAAGTGGTAATTAAATTATCAATATATACTAAAATCATAGTGTAATTTTGTAACCCTAACCCTAAAGGAAAAGCAACAAATAAACTTTTGAATGGGAGGCGTGTTCGGTTAGTGTCAAAAATATTGTAACTAGACTTTTTTTGCACATGGGTTACAAAATTGGGTCCAGTTGCAACTTATGATAAAGAAAATAGTTTTGCAACTATTATTATTATTATTATTATTATTATTATTATTATTATTTTGAGGTTGCAACTTTGGGCGGAGTTGTAGCCCTCACCTTGCTGTTATTTTGGCAGCATGTGGATTTTGCAATCAAGTTCAATGCTAAATGTTTACCTCTAACCCTCATTTCCGTTTATACAAATTTGTATTTTTGTTTTTTGTATTCTTGTATTCTAATTTTCCAATAAATTGTTTCATTTGAATTCAATTATATACATCTCATATTTGATCGATCCCGAGTCCGTATATAAAATCTTCTATTCTCTTGAACCTAAAAACTTATTTCATTCTACTTTCTTATTTTTTCTTTTCTCTTGATTTTATATTTTGACACAATCCTATTTTATTCCTTATCTTTGGATAATTTGTTAACTTTTCAAAGTTCAGTTCAAACCCAAACTCCTAATCTATTCTTTATTTATTTATTGTATAAAGCCCAAACCAAGTCCTATTCTAAATCACCTTAGGTATATTATTTTGGTTTATTTAAAAGCCCAACCCATATTCAACTTGACTATTCTACATTCTTATTATCAATTACTTATTTATAAGGCCAAGAATAGAACCCAAGTTTACATTTGAATACCCAAACCCGTTAATCATTAACCCATTATCTAAATCCTACCCAAAATTCCCTAATTGCACATATCCCCAAAATCTCTCCATTATCTCTTAAACTTTAACTAAGCCCCTAATTAAATCCCCAAAATCTCTTCATAAACTCCTAAATCAGTCATAATCACTAATCCCTCTAACTTTCTAATCACTTCTTCAACAGCCAACCCCCCCTCTATCTATCTTCTTCTCCTGTTCACAAACCATCGAAACCCATATCTCTCCTGTCACCCTCGCCCGCAACCACCTATACAATCGCTGTCGCCCCCTCCTATGTGCAACCCGAGCCTCGTCAGCCCCTCTAAGCTGTCGCAACCTTGCCTTTTCCACCGCAACCATCATCGCCACTACTCCTTCCCACTCGAGCTCCCTACACCTTGCGACCCTCCACCACCGCTCATCGCCAGCACCACCACTACCTGCACCCCTCCTCGTCGCTCACCCTCGCCTCACCACTGCCGCACGCATCATCACAGTACCCTACCCTGAACTCCACCATCATTGAAAGCCACCACTGCTCCTGGCATTCACCACGCTACCGAGCATCGCTGCACCTCTGACCAACTACAGCAGCATCACTGCCTCCCTCGTTGACCACTTCCCTGTCTCCATCGTACACAACCACTGCTGCCTCAAACCCAAAGTCCCTTACCAAACTCCAATCCGCAACACCAACATCAGCAAATCCATCGTAGATCCGAGCCCCCCTCCATTGATGCACTCTGCCTTCTTCCTCGACTTCGTGTGACCACCCCGATGCCCCTTGTTGCCCCGCCGCTCGCAGCCAACCCGAGCCCACCTTGCTCGCTGCCGTGTTGCTGCCCCTTTCCATTGTCATCGTCGTGTGTCGTCGCCGCTCTTCTTCCATCGTAATCGTCACATGTTAAGGCCCTCTTTTTATTCCCGTACAAGCTTTGCTTTGAATCCTGCAAGTAGTCTTTTGTTTATTCATCGTGTTATAATCTCGTTCCTTCCCTTCACGTGTTGATTAATCGTGATCCATTAGTATATATTATCCTACTTGATTCTTATTAATCTCATACTCGTAATATGATCTTGAATATCCCTCGTTATTACATGCATTACTAGGATACATGATAAAGAGGCATAGTATAAGAATACATATTAAGATTTGACGCTATTTGATTGAGTCATGATGTAAATATTAATTTTATGTGTAATGACCGTAGGAATAATGATTCTTGCTATGAAAACAGTAGAATCCATCCTAACTACTACATGGGAATCTCGTTAAATTCTAATCACAAGACTATATTATTTTAGGATTTCGATCGCTATATATTCCAAATGTTGTAATTCTGCATGTTGTCTACCTGAGATTGTGATGTGATTAAAACCTAGTTACATTTCAAATCAATTATAACTTCATGTATGAGGGTTGTAGCCCCCTGAATTTAGTTTCGACAACTTCTAATGGATCTGGAATCAGATATGTAGAGTTCAAGATATACTGATTTTAGTACCAGTGTGTTTTTAATTCCAGATTACTATTTTGATGTATATCTTCTTGATTAACTAATTAAAATATCATGTTAACAGTAGAGTAAAGACTTGATATTTACCAGGTTGTTACTAGACATGCTAATGAGTCACTACATAATTTTTGTAAGATTTTTTAAATGATTTAACAGTTGATTTATATATATAATAACCTTGCATTGAGCTGCTGCCTGAATAGTAGTCCAGTAAACAACTATCTAGTTGACCTAGATATTGTATCTATAATGTATCGTATAAATATGCTTTGGAACCGGCAGGGAGTCTAACTTCTGAAACTCCAGACAGAATTGAATTCTCTTTCTTGTAGCAATAGAAAAGTGAGTTTTTGTACATTAACCTATTGCCGTCCAGAACTTGCCTTGTTACGTTTTTGCATATAAACCTATTATTTTATATATTTAATAAATTGAACTATGTATATTTCATGTATTTCATAGCCCTTGATACATTCTTGATCCTGTTCTGATATCATTCTCAATAATCGTATTGATTACATGTCCATGTTTACCGATCATGTTTATTGTTCTTGTGTACTTATTGTAAAAGCATAACAAGCCGGGATAATAAGGGTAAGACTTAGTACTGAACAATATAGGTACTCAGAAGGTTGCCCGTGTTTCCTGTGTTACATATATAGGAGTGTGTACTCAGAAGGGGGCCCGTGTTTCCTGTGTTACAAATTTATCGATCAAGTTACCGATCAAGTTTTATAGTCATGAGAAGACCCGAG
This sequence comes from Hemerocallis citrina, assembly GCA_017893485.1. Classification (NCBI taxonomy): domain Eukaryota; kingdom Viridiplantae; phylum Streptophyta; class Magnoliopsida; order Asparagales; family Asphodelaceae; genus Hemerocallis; species Hemerocallis citrina. Next base: position 79,251,290 of record CM030359.1, read on the forward strand.
TACATAACCTGTAGAATTCACCACTAGAGTCTAAACATTAACTTGATTGTATGCACCCGAACCTGTGGTATGGGACGCAGGATTGCGTGCATTAGTTACAATTTATAAAAGAATGCTAGACATAAGATTAACACTGAGCATGTGCACGCTTCCTGTTTACAAGCTAAATGATTCCAGATATATGATTCATGCTTACAAGTTTCATGATTCCTGATTATATGTTACATTGTTTCAGTTTACCAGTTACACGATTCCTGCTTATAAGTCAAGTTTACATGACCCCCGTTTATATGTTGCATTTTTCCTGTTACATGGTTTGTTCCCTATATACATGATTCCTTGTTCCCTATTTTATCCTTGTTCTTGTTTCCATTTTGCTTGTACTACTTGCAGCCCGTAGCTTGCTATAACGGGTACCATCTATCTTTCTTTTGAGTTATTGTTTATATAGTTACAAATGAGATACCGAAGGAACTGATGAACTGCTTACTACTATTGCATTGTGTATTCTCAACATTCTGTATGTTCTTGTATCTCAGATATTGGTTATTGCGTTATATTCTTATTCATGTGATTATTATTGTACTATTGAGTTTACTGGTATTGCACATCTTTTGGATGATATGACTTGGTATACTTATATCATTTGCTGGGCCTCAGTTACGTGCGTGTGTTTCCGTATAACGGAAAGCGGGGCGTGACATTACCAAAAAAAAAATATTAATGTTAAAACCACTTAGCCATTAACAAGGGTCCGAATAATCCATGTTACATTTGTCTTTTAATTTAGTTTAGTTGATAATTATATATATTATTATCTTTATTATCTATAATTATAATTACTATTATTATTATTATTTTTAACAAAGTCGTAACCACTTACCGTCACACACTCTTTAATTCCATTATTATTGGCTTTCATTATCAAACAAAAAAATATTATTTCATTTCAGACCTAAATTGCAATATATTTTATAAACTCTGCCAAACAAAAACGATGCAACCTTGTTGTACTCGGTTGTAATGCGGGGTATTTGAGTGTGTGGGTCATGATGTTCTTCATTCTACCCTTTCCCCACAGTTTATGGACTTATTTAACAATATAGACCCTTTTTAGAAATTACTTGCAAAACTAAGACACTTGCTAACTTATTTGCAGATATAGGCTTGTTTCTAATAAAAATCAAATTCTGCCTATTCTATAATATTTTCTATAAGATGTGTGTCCTTTTCCCGAATATGTTTATTTTATATTTTATCACAACATATTCTTAACCTGATTAGGTGAGTGTTACTCACTTCTATTATATGCTCTGTCTATTAGTGACTATGAAACCAACTGGGGTGAAGCGTGAAAGACTGCAAAAGAACGCAAGACCAAGTAAAAAAAAATAATGACTTACTGCCATTGAAGGATTTAGATTATGTGACTGTCGAGGGAACTGGGGAGCAGCAGGCGGGGGTTCAGGTGCAGGGTGTTGGGTCTGGGCGACGCTCGACAAGGGATTGCTGGAGGGGTTGCTGACGACAGGGAGGTCGGGGTTGGGTGCTGACGGTTTGGGCGGGAAGTTGGGGTAGACGGCTGACGGGAGAGAGAGGAGAGAGAGACGGCTAGGTTTAGGGTTTCTACTTTGTGTTTTTAGGATTTGCAATAGGGTTGTATTTATAGAGTGTAATTAGGTTGTTGGGTTAATGGGCTAGGATCCAATAATAATGGATTTGGGTGTAAAAATAATTGCAGTTGGGTTTTGGGTTGAATAAGAGACGGATTTAAAGACAATAGGGTTAAAATAAATACTCACAATCAAATAAAAATGGGATCAACTAAAAAATAGCTGAACAAGAAGAACAAGAGTAATTCATAAACAAAATTTAATTAAGATGCTGAAGGAAAAATAAAGTATTTTATTCAAGTGCAAATAAAATATTATAATGAAGGAAAAAATGAAAAGAACGAAAACGGTAGTTACAATCCTATCCACCTTACAATAAAATTTCGTTCTCGAAATTTAAGCAAGTGGTAGTAGGGTAACCCCGAAGAAAAGAAAAGAACTACACAAAAAAAAGGGAAACTTCTTCTGAATCTCTTCAAGCTCCGAAGTCGACTCACTCGACGAGTGAGGATTCCAAGCAACTTGAACCAATTTAATAACCTTATTCTTCAAAATCTTCTTCCGTCGGTCCACAATCGAAATCAGACGGATCTCACAGGACAAACCTGGTCGAACCGAGAATTCTAAGTAGTCAATAACATGAATATCATCCCGGACATACTTCCTGAGTTGGGAGACATGGAAGACATCATGCACTCCAGATAGAGCTGGCAACAATGCGAGTCTATAGGCCACCTTGCCTACTCGCCTCACCACATCAAATGGACAATTGAATCTAAGGCTTAGCTTGCCCCCTCCGAACCGAATAACACCTCTCCATGGTGATACCTTGAGGAACACATGATCACCCACTTCGAATTTCAACGACCTCCTGTGAATGTCTGCCCATTTCCTCTGTCTGTCATGAGCTGTCAGAAGATACTTCCTGATCTGGGCCACTGCATTAACAGTCCTCCTGATCAACTCTGGTCCCAAAAGTTTCCTCTCACCAATGTCATCCCAACACACTGGTGATTTATATTTCCGACCATACAAAGCTTCATACGTAGCTGTCTTAAGACTTGCTTGGTAGCTATTGTTGTATGAAAACTCCACCAAGTGTAGATGAATTTTCCAAGATCTTCCAAATTGAAGAACACATAACCTCAACATACCCTCCAATGTTTAAATAGTCCTTTTTGATTTTCCATCTGTCTGCGGATGGAATGTAGTTTTAAATCTCAACTTACTCCCTGACCCACTCTGAAGAGAATAAAATGAGCACTCTTCGTCAAGTGATCCACAATCACCCAGATGGCATTGTGACCATTGGGTCTAGGCAAAGCAGTCACAAAATCCATAGTAATATTCTCTCACTTCTACTCCGGAATAGGAAGCGGTTGAAGAAGTTCAGCAGTCCTCTGATGTTCTGCTTTCACTTGGTGACAGATCAGAAACTGCGAAACAAATCTTGGAACAGCTCTCTTCATACCATGCCACCAGAATTGCAACTTCAAATTCCGATACATCTTCTTACCACCGGGATGAATAAAATATGGCGAACGGTAAGCTTCTTTGAGTAACTTGTGCCTGACTTTCCCTTCGGAACACAAAGACGGGTCCCAAAGCAGAGTGATCCATCCTCATGAATCACCATATCAGTCCTTGAACTAGCTTCGACTTCAGCTCGAAACTTCTGCAACTGCACAACACCAGACTGTGCCTCCTTAATCTGATCCACCAAGGACGACTACAACTGAAGCACCATACAACTCTGCTCAGAACTAGGCAAAACCGCTTCCAAATCTAGTATCCTTGTAGCTTCCACAATCTCATCCTGTTCAGTTACAACCATAGCGACCGGTCTTCTGCTCAGAGCATCAGGCACCAAATTAATCATACCATGATGATACTGCAAAGTGATGTCGTAGTCTGCCATCAATTCCAGCCATCGCCTCTGTCTCATATTCAGCTCCTTCTGAGTGAGCACATACTTGAGACCTTTGTGGTCAGTGAAGATCTCCACTCGGTCTCCAAGTAAGTAATGCCTCCAAAGCTTCAAGGCAAAGATCACAACTGCAAGGTCCAAATCATGTGTAGGATTATTCTTCTCATGCGCCCTCAATTGTCTAGATGCATATGCGACAACCTTGCCTTGTTGCATCAAAACAACACTCAAACCTCTTCCTAAAGCATCACAGTGAATTACGAAACCCCCTGATCCATCCGGTGTAGCCAACATAGGTGTTGATGTTAACCGATTCTTCAATTCAGCGAATGCTTCATCACAGGACTCATCCCACACAAACTTCTGATCCTTCCCAGTCAACTTGGTCAATGGACCGGAAATCTTCGAGAAATCCCGATCAAACTTCCTGTAGTACCCTGCTAGACCAAGAAAACTCCGAACTTCAGATACTGACTTTGGCGTTGGACAATCCTTAACTGCAGAGGTCTTGGACGGATCGATAGAAACTCCATCACCAAAAATGATATGGCCCAAGAATGCCACACGATCCACCCAAAACTCATACTTACTAAGCTTCACATACAGTTGATTTTCCCTCAAAGTTTGCAAAACAACCTTCAAGTGCTCAGCATGCTCATCACGGTTCTGAGAATAGATGAGAATATCATCAATGAACACCACAAAAAACTTGTCCAGAAAGGGGGAGAAAACATGATTCATCAAGCTCATGAACACAGCTGGAGCATTAGTAACTCCGAAAGGCATCACAAAGAGTTCATAGTGCCCATATCTTGTACAAAAAGCAGTCTTCTGTACATCCTCGGCTTTCACCCTAACCTAATAGTAACCAGAACAAAGATCTAGCTTCGAAAATATAGAAGCACCTCCCAATTGATCAAATAGGTCATCAATCCTTGGCAGCAGATACCGGTTCTTCACTGTGCATTATTCAGCTCACGGTAGTCAACACACAACCTGCGAATACCATCCTTCTTATTGATGAACAGTACCAGAACTCCCTAAGGCAAAACACTCAGCCTGATAAAATCTCTATCTAGCAACTCCTGAATCTGCTCCTTCAACTCAGCCAACTCAACAGGAGACATTCTGTACAGACTCATAGAAATCGGAGCTGTATTCGGCTGAACATCAATACTGAACACCATTTCACGATCTGGTGGTAATCCAGACAATTCCTCAGGAAAAACATCCAGAAAGTCTCACACAACCAACTATGCAACATCTCCATTAGCACACACTTCTTCCATCACTCCAACTTCTTGACCTGCCAACATCTCCACACAATAAAGCGGTGTTTCACTGGCACAAAATTCAAATTCCTAACGTCCTGGCATTCGGAACACCACCTTCTACACACGACAATCAATTACAGCATAAGTGACACCGAGCCAATCCATCCCCAAGATAACATCAAAACTAGAATTATTGATGACAATCAGATCGGCAACAAAATCAACACCATCAATAATCAAAGGACTATGCTCATAGATCTGAGAACACACAAAAACACCTCCACCTGTAGTAATATTCCATGCAGCTAGCATAGCGCTGCTAGCCAAGTGATGTAGGTCGATGAAACGGGAGGAGACAATGGAATGAGTTGCAAAAGAGTCAAAAAGAACATGAGTGGGAAAAGAGTGAACAAGGATAATGTCTAGCAAGTCAAAGATGAGAAAAAAATATGCATGAGGCAAAATGTAAGAGGCTGACATGAATGGGAGGATAACATGATAAATCAACAAAGAATGGATTATGCGATGTGGGACAACCATGCTTCTGCTGCGCCACTCTGACCAGGCTGTAGACATGTCGTTGTGGATTATGCGATGCCGATCGACGAATCAAGTAGAATATAAGGAATGGATGACACCAGAATTAAAAGAATATGGATATGAAAAGAATTAAATTATACCCAATAAGGAATCAATGAATAAGAATGACTGCAAGAAACGGAAGGAAACAAGGAATCAAGAATTGAATATGAAGGAATCAAAATGGAAGACTAGTTTCTAGATAGTTGGTTATCAAATATTCATGTTATTCCTGTAATGCACATACTGTTGAGTCAAACCGGTAAAACCCAAATAAGACTAATATATCAGTCAAAACCAAACCACCATATGTTAGTCACGTTTGACTGATACATTATCCAAACACAGGCTATGATACCACTAAAAAACTTATCACGCCCTGCTTCCAAAAAATTCGGAACATAGGCATGTGACATTGGCCTAGCGAATGACTTGCGTTATCCATAAGTTGTTTACCCATTCAACTCACCAACAATAACAATACAAAATAATTGTGCAGGCAATAATAATAACCAAATGAATAATAATACTTGGAATAAGACAATATGAAATATCCAAATACAATAATCCAACATCTGAAAATAAATAATAATATCCAGGTCATAAGCCCAATACAATAATAAATTCAATTACAATAATAATAAGTTTCAATACAATAAGTTCAATGAAAAAATATTCAACTAGAAAGCAATAAATCTTTAGAAAGCTTGTTCTCCAATTCCTACAGGTAATTCTCCATGATCACCTGTGAACACTTCATCTAAAAAGAGAAAAAAATTGTCCTGAGAGCAAGTCATGGACAGTAAGTAGAGAAAGCAAAGAAACAATGGAATAACGATATAACAATAAATTCAATGGATCAATAAGAATCAATAACATGGGATGAAAGATATAATCAATATCAACGATAGTCAATGCAATGGTTATAAAATAATGATTCAATATTCGATAACAATGTACAATGGTCGATGTCAATAACACTTAGAAAATATTTGATATCAACAGAAACGATGATGTTCAATCTGCAATGTCGATGTTGTGTTAATTCTTAAGTCCATTAATCATTTTAATCCTAACTAATATACGTACTACTGCATCCCATAACTATAGGCTCGATGCAAACAGTTAATTTCTTTTAGACTTAAGTGGAAGATTCTATAGATCATGTACATGGCACGATAACATTAATTGGAACATTGGTGCACACTGGTCGGCACAGTAACACTAAAAAAATACACAAAGAATTGGAATATTGTAGTCAGTAATCCAACAATAAATCGATAATGATAATACTAGCCGACATACATTAATTTGGGAAATATGGCCCATATATCAACTACTCCAGTCAATCCCTTAAACCCTGGCTTGTTAATTATTTTATCGATGCAAACAACACATTATGCAATTTAGAGACATTTGATGAACGATAGTAACAATAAAAGAACAATAGGATGATAACTTTAGATGGAAGAAATAGAATGATGACAATAACACATTAGGATCATGCAACGTAACATATACAATTCAATTCATGCAACACAATGATATATATATGATTATATTAAGGAAATATGGAAACTAAATTCTGGACAGAAAGAGGTCACTGTACAAAAATCAGTTTTTCCGCTGCTACAAAAATTAAAAATTGAAACCGTCAAAAATTATGGAAACTAGACTTGCACACGATTCCAACGCATATTTAAAATACAAAATCTGACAACAGTAGTTAGATCAAATACATCATTCTTTACAGGTTATATGTTCAGACTGAAAATCGATATCAAGTTGTTATATCTTTAGAATCAGCGAAAACTCAATTATAAATTCATCAAAAATATTCTTTAAACTCCTAAACATGTTAACTATCATTCTGAAAATTATCAGAGCATTATTCTAACATTATTTTGGCTTTTTAATAATTTAAACATGAAAACATACATGAATATGAAATTCTGGAAATAAAACACGATAGTAGTAAAATCATCATAAATTTTGTAATACAACTCGGAATTTAAAGATCTTAGATGTTTTGGAAACTAGAGACATAGGGATATAACTCTTGTTCAGAAAGTTATTTATTTTGATGTCAAATACTGAGTCAAAAATGCCTCACAAATTCGGGACAGACAATAAATATACAGATTTTCGATATATTTTGTGAAATAAAGCGATCTAACATGATGGGTTCCACTTCAGTTGGACAATAAACTTCATAATCAGCGTGGTAGGTATAATAGCATGGTAAGCATCTTTCAGAATACACACATACACTAAATTAACTACACAATTCATCAATCAATTATTCAAGCAATCAACCTAGTATTCGATTCTACGATAGTTTCTTTATGTGATGTTTATATGAATAAACCTATCACCAATACTATATGAATGCACGAAAGATTTGACTTTTAGAGTCAATAAAGGCACGAAGTCGAGGATATTTGGGTTAGCTCGTGTAAACTCTCAATATACTCAACAAAAAGGGAACAACAATATGCGATACGATGAACGATTGGATCTACTTGCAAGAATTTCAATAAAAACTTGAATTTAATACAAGATTCAATTCAAGAGGAAAAGTGACTTTCCTTATTGACGAGTAATTCGAATACCAAAGAATAACGGGATGAGAATCCCGGAGCAACGAACCCATAAAGAATTACGTGCACACTACGTGCACAAAGAAACTTAGCAATAATAGAAGCAACAGCAACAACAGCAAGAGCTGTTGGCTGCTGACGGCTCGGCTGACGGAAAGTCAGGTGTCGTGCGGCGGCACATTAGGCGGCAGCGACCGGAGGTGGGCTTGAGTTTGGGTCACGGGTCTGCTATCGTCGAGGAAACCGGGGAGCTGCGAGTGGGTGTTCGGGTGCGGGGTGTTGGGTCTGGGCGGCGTTCGACGGGGGATCGCCGGAGGGGTTGCTGAAGAATGGGAGGCCGGGGTTGGGTGCTAACGGTTTGGGTGGGAATTTGGGGTAGACGGTTGACGGGAGAGAGGGGAGAGAGAGAGAGAGACGGCTAGATTTAGGGTTTCTACTTTGTGTTTTTAGGGTTTGCAATAGGGTTGTTTTTATAGAGTGCAAATAGGTTGTTAGGTTAATGGGCTAGGATCTAATAATAATTGGTTTGGGTCTAGAAATAATTGTAATTGGGTTTTAGGTTCAATAAGAGATGGATTTAAAGATAATAGAGTTCAAATAAAATACTCACAATCAAATAAAAATGGGATCAACAAGAAAATAGCTCAACAAGAAGAACAAGAGTAATCCATGAAAAAAATTTAATTAAGATGCGCAAGAAAAATAAAGTATTTTATTCAAGTGCAAATAAAATATTATAATGAAGGAAAAAATGGAAAGAACGAAAACGGTCGTTAGAGTACATCTTCATAATTATTCATATATTCTTGTCTAATTGGCATGTCAATATATCTATTGAATTCTTCATTTTCAAAGTATAATAACGATCTTTCTTGGTATGCGAAATCATCAAAATTTTGGATTATTATGTTATTTCACCTGAATAAATCTGATTACTTGTGATAACAACTACTCTTTCGATATTAAAGAACAATAACTTAAACTCAAAATTTTTTAGATTTTCCATATTACTAACCAACTAGTTGGAAAGGATGGAAAAAATCGCAAGTAGTGAAAATTAGTTCAATAGTTCTAATAGAAAATTATACAAATTTCTAAGGATACCATGAAAAATTAAGAAAAATGGTCCAACATGCTTCCGACCTAGTTGAGTCTCTCTGAGCTATTTTGTAGCCGTTACTACTAGTGGATAAAGTACCATGGTATGCACCCCGATTTCTGTGCTACTTTTATGTTACTCCCATCAGGATTACTATGCTCTTCAAGAGAGCTTCATCCAAGAGATGTCTTAATTCTACTTTTCCTATTGAATTCAATTTATATATTTTTTGTTTTTTTTTCTTCTGTGGAGTATTATCCATTTTGATACCAACTTAATTCTTTATTTTTACAATTTAATATTTTATATGCTAATAGATGATGATAATACCAACTTTATTCTTCATTTCTAAAAGTCAATATTTTGTATGATATTATTATTTTTATTTTGTTAGGTAACTTGTTAGTTATTCTATATGTTATTATTAAGTACTATGTTATTTCTTTATCAATTGTGTACTTTCTTTCTATCAAACTTCTATGAACATGTCTTATTTTAAATTCTAAAAGATGTTTGTCTTTTTTTTACTCGCAAAAGTTAGGAGAACATCCTACCTCACGTTAGTGTGTGTGTGTGTGTGTGTGTGTATCTATCTATCTATCTATCTATCTATCTATCTATCTATCTATATCTATCTATCTATCTATCTATCTATCTATCTATCTATATATATATATATATATATATGGAAGTCTTCCGTTGTGCACCACCGATGGTGCACACGACGTGTGCACTCGGCCTTCCCGCCTTCGTATCGACGATTCTAACCGTTCACATTGATCTACACATCTAAATTGGTCTAAATATATAAAATTAGATCATTTGAAATTCATTTGTCCATCCATTGAAGTGTTACAAAATTGTATGACTGAAAATCATTATTTTTTATAGTCACATGATGGATGGGCAAATGAATTTCAAAAAATTTGATTTTACCTATTTAGACTAATTTAGATGTGTAGATTAATATTAACGGTTCGGATTGTCGGTACGAAGGCGGGAAGGCCGAGTGCGCACGAGTGCACACGAAGGGGTGGTGCACAATGGAGGATTTTCCTATATATAGTCCCCTTCCGTTGTGCACTAGGCCTCCGTGTGTACTCGTGTGCACTCGGCCTTCCCGCCTTCGTATTGACGATATGAACCGTTCACATTGATCTACACATCTAAATTAGTATAAATTTGTAAAATTGAATCATTTGAAATTCATTTATTCATCCATCATGTGACTATAAAAACAACGATTTTCAGCCATACAATTTTGTAATACTTCAATGGATGAGCAAATAAATTTCAAATGATTTAATTTTACATATTTATCCTAATTTAGATGTGTAGCTCAATGTGAACGATTTGGATCGTCAATACGAAGGCGGAAAGGCCTAGTGCACATGAGTGCACAGAGAGGCCTAGTTCATAACGGAAGGAGACTATATGTATAAGGCCTAGTACACAACGGAAGAGGACTATATATATATATATAATATATATATATAAGGGAAAGTTAGTAGCTATTACAAACTTCTAAGGGATGGGGGGATCAGATAGGGTTTTGAAGTTTGTTTTAGACTAAGATTTGAAGCAGCACACTCTTTGAATATATGTATATATATATATATATATATATATATATATATATATATATATATATATATATATATAAGGGGAAAGTTAGTAGCTATTACGAACTTCTAAGGGATGGGGGATCATATAGGGTTTGAAGTTGGTTTTAGACTATGATTTGAAGCAGCACAGTCTTATGTCAAAGAGAGGATAGCGGACGTCTATCGTGCACTACAACTTACCTCAAGGCTATTACCCCAAAACATCCCGCCCCCCCACCTAATCACAGGAGTATCTAAATATAGTTACATATAGGTAAGTTAAAACAAGGAACAACATATGGTAGTTTGATCAACATAGCAGCAACAAAAAATGTCTTTGTTGATATGCAGTTTGAGTTCTTCCTCTTCTTCGACTCAACCAGCGGTGCTTGCGGCCTCACTTGCCTACTGATACGTTGTTGGTGGCCTTCCTCCAATAAGCATTGCCCCTGTTTGGACATCCTCTAGCCAATGCATGATCTTCTCCATTTGCTTGGAGCTCTCACATCCATCCAGCTAGTGAGTGAACCAGAATTTAACATTAGCAATAAGATTTTTCATTGGGTGCAACACATTTGAAAAAACTCTTATCATTTCTAGAGATCCATAAAGTCCAGCAAACAACAATAGTAGCCAAGTGCCAAGTGCATGAATATCTGTGTCTGTGGTGAGCAAAACACCAAGTTGTGAAGCAATCATAAATAGAGTTAGGAAGGTGTGAGGTGTTTTCGTCTTAATTCTTTTAGTTTTGATGAAATATCCAGCTTTTATATGTGATGTAAGAGTTATTTTAGGCGTAGAGTAAAAAATAATTAGTTATCAACTAGTTTATGGTTGCTTTATAAAATAGTTTCAAAAGTATGGTTATTTGAAAAATTAACCCAAGTGCCATATTTTTGCAAATAGTTCGGGAAGTGGCATATTGTTGTAAATAGTTTCAAAAATATTCAATTTTTGCAAATTGATGTTTTTGTCATATATAAAACTTATTGAAATAACCACAAAACATCATGGACCTCCCTTTTGATCCACGCAATAATTAAATTGCTGAACTAAGCTAACATCAGCAGCTTTCAATAGGGAAATTAATTAAATTATAGTCATTTCCTTTCAATAGCATTTACAAAAAAAGAAATCAAGAAGGGAAACCTAATAAATGATTGATAAACAAAGCATACTTTGTTAACTCAACAACGTACACTTTGTTAAATGTCACTACTTTTGTTTATGATGTATTTTTTGTTATTTAGGTAATATATATATATATATATATATATATATAACCATGCATGATAGATATATATCTATATATTAAATTACAAAGAAACCTATCAAGTGGCTCTCCTTCAATCTCCCCTAAAACTAATGATCCAGATTGATTCTCACAAAACATATTTCGCCGTAGTGATCAACGGATCGTTGCCGGAATCACTATTGAAGGTATGAATCGGCTCGATCTGATTTGATCTGATATGTTGTGTTTGGTTTTATCTCGATTTTTTTCCTCTTCTGATTTTAGTGTTTTTTTGTTAAATCAGATGGAGAGTCAGAGAAGCAATGGAGAAGGATCCGAAAGGTTCGGTTTTTTTTTAATTTTTCGTGTTTTTTTAGGGTTTAGGGATTGGATTTGTCGCATGTGTATGATTTTTAATCTATTTATTGGAGTAAATTGTGGTTTGAGTCGACATAAGCTGTCTAATGTTGATGTTTTGTGGTTAATTTGGAGTAATTCCTCTGCTTAGTTGACATGCGTGGATCGAATGTGATATCTATATAATAAAATACAAAGAAAGCTATCAAGTGGCTCTCCTTCAATCCCCGAAAATCAAAGGCCCAGATCTAACCTCACAAAATACATTTCCCCCCAAAAACTCAAATTCAAATTCCCCCACAAAACAACACATTTATTTATTTAATTATTTCTCTCTCTCTCTCTCTCTCTCTCTCTCTCTCTCTATATATATATATATATATATATATATATATATATATATATATATATATATATATATATATATATATATATATATAAACATAGATTTTTATCCCCCAATTTAAAATTATTTTTCACCATATACTAGTGGAAATAGGGACTTTTATTAAATTATTCATACTTCAGCTACATAATTGTTGATTTCCTGTTTACAAGATTTTTCATATGTTGTATCATTCTGAAGACGTGCCGTAGGCACGTGACCACGGGCAAATCTAGTATATATATAATATCTATCATTCATGCATGCATGATATGTATATATATATATATCTATCATGCATGATAATATATATATATATATATATATATATATATATATATATATATATATGCATGATATATATGTATATATATATATATCATGCATGATATATATGTATATGTAACTCCTATTTCCTCGTATTGGTATTTTATACTGTATTTTGCCTATTGTACTCTTTTATCTATTTGAGATCCTGCATTTTGTTTTAGATTGAATAAAATCATTATTTCGCATATATATATATATATATATATATATATATATATATATATCATACATGATATATATATATATGTAACTCCTATTTCCTCGTATTGGTATTTTATACATATATCATACATGATATATATATATATATGTAACTCCTATTTCCTTGTATTGGTATTTTATACTCTTTTATCTATTTAAGATCCTGCATTTTGTTTTAGATTGAATAAAATCATTATTTCGCCTCGACTCAATTTTTTTTGTCCTTTTACCGTATTCATTGGTATGCGCTTTGTGTCATTCTTCATGAAGAAATGGCTATTTCTTCTCATTTATCTCTTTATCCCCCATTTTATTTCATTTTGACCAATTCTCCTGTTGGGCCCTATTTAATTCGGGTACCCTAATACCCATTAAACCGAAACCCTACTATTTAAACTCCTACCCTAACCCCAAAACCCTAACCTATACTGTTGAGACCCCAACACCTCCGCTGCTCATTTCTTCCTCCTTCGTCTGCACTTCTCGCATCGCCAAACAACCCAATCCCATCACCTCCGATCTCCATCACCTTCACCTTCGACCACCACAGCACCGTCCACCACCATCAATCGTCAACACCACTACAACCTCCATCACCGTCGTCTCCACCATCCACCAAACTCCGAAAACCCATTCACCATCGTCCCCATCCATATACCCATCGCCATTACCACCTCTGAAACCAATTCGCCATCTCCGACCACTGCACCATCGCCTCGACCACCTCTCGACCTCCGTCCACTCCGAACACCCCGCTCCTTCGCTCCACCTCTGTTTTGAACCACGAACAGAGTCGCCACGCGACGAGCTCCTCCTCAACGTTGTGCCTCCCGTGACCGCCGTGCTACCCATCGCCGCGTCGCTTCTTGACGTTGCTGCTGCCTCGTCACCGTCGAAGGACCCCGCCGTCGCTGATCCCTCTCGTTCGCTGTTCGTCGAAGAAGAGAATGAAGAAGAAGAAAGGAGGATTAAGTCGGGATCAAACCTCAACCATCGGATCGCATCAAGATCTGTGCGAACGGGCCAGATCTGATCGCTGTTCGTGTTTGCCCACAGTGAATCCCAGATCCGTTGTTCACTGTTCGGGAGGGATCCGCTGCGGAGAAGATCGCCCATTGGCTGCGCTCACTGTTTGGTGTTCTGGGCACAACGAATCCTGTCGTGTTGTTTGTTGTTTGGCCAATCCGGTGTGGGGGAATCTTCACTCTTTGGTCGATCTTCGCACGCGCTTTTAGGAGACTTCTTTTGAAAATTTTCAACCCAATTTTCTTCAACAAGCAGATCTAATCGTCGTCAATCAAGGCAAGTATTCTACTTGTACACATTTTTGTTCTAGTACAAGCACCCCTTCAAAAATACTACAAATAGTTAGAAATTGTGACTCCTTCTTGACTATCGTTGTTGATCAATATTAAACCTCCGAAATTTCATAATTCTAAGAGTCACAATTATTTCATTGTATTAAACTGTAACTACTTGGACTCATTTTATCCCCTAAATACATGGACACATAAGATTAAGGAGCCTAGATTTGTATGCACATGTTATATCTAGTATTTGATGAACTTGCAACCATTTGACTTGAAAAACAGTTATTACTTTCTGTTTTGACCACCATTATCCTGTATTTTATATCACACAATAACTTAGACGCCTAATGACAAATTTCCATGTAATCTATACTAGTAAGATATTCCCTCGTGTCGCTGTCCTGAATCTTGCTTCGCTGTTTTGACCCCTTTAACATTAGAATCTGAACCCGAGCCCTGAATAGAAAATGTAGATTTAGATGGCTAGATGTTGATAGCCTCCGAAAGTTTCAAATTTGGAGTTACGGTCTGGGAGTTATTGCAGTTTTACTGCAGCTGTGTTGGTAGACGCAGATTCGTAAAACTGCTGCACACATTTACCTTGCGAATTAAGTTAGCTATGTAAACAGCGAGCGTTTGACTCGAAATTTTATATGTAGTTGCTGGACACCCTATAGGACATCCCCAATTTTTCTTAGAATTAATTCACATTATTTCAACACTATTTCATATGTATGAATACATATACACAAATTCTGCCTGAACACATTAACTATGTAATTCGCTGGACACATGTTTCCCACCACTTTCTCGTACCTTGTTTCACACACTTGCGTGCATGCTTGATAAGAATTAATAAAAGTAACAAGCCAGGTTTAAGGGAAAGACTATATTAGTGGACAATATAGGTAAGTGTACTCGGAAGGGGACCCGTGTTTTCTAGTACTCGGTTCATGAACCTGTTGCACTTGATGTATTCATGGAGTCAGTTACTTGGCTCATGAACCTATTGTATTCATGAACCCATTGTGTGGATCATGAACCTGTTAGTATTCACGAACTTGCTTCGTGAACCTGTTATTTAATTCGTATTCATGAACCGTGCCTGCTTGATGCTTGATACCTGAGTACGCCGCCCTATAAAATCTATTACTAGGTCTAAACAAAATTGCATTGACTGTAGCAACCATGTAGTAAAAAGATGGATGCATGAAGTGCTACCTAGATAGTAATAACTACAAGACTTGATACATGAAACTTGAACTTGATACATGCTTACACGATACTTGACTCCATGATACGTGAGACTTGATACTTGAATTTAATACTTGATACTTGCAACTCGATACTTGCTCACTTGATACTTGTATTTGACATTTGACTTGAGACTTGATACTTGATACCAAACTTGATACTTGTTACTTGACACTAGACTTGAGACTTGTCACTTAAGGTTAGATACCCCTACATGTACACTTGTCACTTGTTCCACCATTAGTGTTTGTTTACCCAATCTTGCCTCTTGAGTTGTCCTTCCTACTAGTTAGTTCTTGAATCTCGATTACTTGTTGTAAACCTTATTATATTCTTGATTCCAATTCCTGTTCTCCATACTTGTACTTGTTTTTACTATTTGTGGCCCTAGCTTGCACTAAGGGTATCTTCTCTTGTTTTTTCCTGTTTTTCCCTTTTTATATTTATTAAGCAGACTTTGGGACAAGCTACCTGCTGGAATTGGCGAGCAGACATTTCAGGTTTTACTTGGAGCAAGGACTTGTTTAAATAATTGTTTTCCTTAAGTTATTTATTTCTTCTGCTGTATAAGACTTGTAACGGGCTACGTTCTCGAGTTTTACATTTGATCCAGACTTGAAAACTATGTGGACATTATTATTTGTTTTCAATTGTTTTCTGTTACTTAATAAATTATTCATGCATGCTTGGTTGTATATATATTCGTGATATTCTTATTGTGATGCTGAGTTGATCCTACAGCTTATGGATGATATTAAAATCATTCGCTAGGCTTCGTCACGCGTTCGTATTCCATATTTTTGGGAAGCGAGACGTGAATATATATATATATATACTTCCGTTGCAAACGGGTCTGTGTGCACAGACCCGTGCGAACTTTAATCTGGGCCATTGGATAAGATCCAACGGCTCATTTATTTTTTTAATAATATTTTTCCATAACCCGTCGTTGGGAACGACGGGATAAGGCTAAATATTATAAAAAAATTTAGCCTTAACTCTTCGTTTCCAAGAACGGGTTAAGGCATTCTATGTAGAACCCCATATTTTCAAATATTATTTTATATTTGAAAAATGAATTTAAATTGATTTTTTGAGATTTAATGAATATTTTCAGAAAAATTTATCTTTTGTACACGTGCAAATACTTTTGAGAAGTTGGAAAATTTAGTTTTCTTCATGAAAAATCATTATTTAATATTTGAGATTTAATTAGTATTTTTCCAGATTTTTCTAAAATTAATTGGAACTATTTGCAATTTTTGAGAAAAGAAGGACCTTTTTGCAAAATTGACATTTTGGGGGTTAAAGTGCAAAATGTATATTCTGGACCTTTTGAACATTATTGATTGAGATTTAGAATTTATATTTTCTTTTAAATCCAAATTTAAATGAATTTTGATTGAATTTCCAAGAATAGAACTATATATGAAAGTTGTATTTTGGAAGGGTTTATTTTGCAAAAGTGTGGGTAAAACCCTAATATTCAATCCCGGATATTTAAAGAATTTTTCTGCAGCCGTCATTGTTGATAATATACAGAAATTTTGGAGATTTATTTTGGTGGAGAAAGGAGTTTTGGATCTAGCAAAAGGGAGACTCTTTCGTGGACTTTTCTCAATTCAAGGTGAGTGATATAAAAATTTGTTTTGTTGTTTGTTTTGATGTTGTGAATGATAGAAATTTGTCTTGTTGTTGATCTATGTGTGCAAGTATCAATGATGTATTGATTTGATGTTGTGAACGATTTAGATCTTGTATTGTGGTATGAATCATGTGAATAATTATGGATGGAATAGTAGATCTTTATTATTAAAATTGTGTTACTAAAAGCATGTTGAGATTTGAGTATGAACATCTGGGCATTGAATTTATAAATCGGACTTTGATTTAGATTTGTGAAAGAAAGTTAGATCTTGTAAAACCCTAATGAAAGAAATTGTGATTTAGAACATGAGAACTTGAATTTTAACATATTTGATGTTTGAGTAATATATACATATACATGATGAGAATTTGTTGAGATTTACCATTTTTCCTGAAAATGAACTATTTTCATAAACATTGAATCATTAGAGAACTCCAGATTTGATTTTGGTAATCAGACCTAAATTTTGAGACCTGTAGGCCGACAATCGACTGGCCTACTGTACAGTCGACTGGTACGAGTCTGATACTGTATTTTAGAATCTTTGAAAAAGTCGTTCTGGACAGTCGACCTAGCTCATAGGCAGTCGACTGGTTCACTGAGGAATGTATTTTTGTAAAAAAACTATTAGTCCTTTTGGACAGTCGACCTGTAATCCTTTAAGTTGACTTATATACTTAGAATAATTTTGAGAAGATTATTGGAATTTACCTCGGGTAAGTCGACTGATTCCTTTTCTTAAGTCGACTTATATGACTTAGTTTATTTTTGTAAAAGTTTGGATAATTGTCTTCTAGACAGTCGACTTACTAAAGTATAAGTCGACTGGTACTGAAGGATCTTTGTAAACTTTAGTGCTATTTCGAATGATTGGTTTTTCAGATAATTTAGTCTATACTTGAAATTCAGTTCAGTATTTGATTAAGCGTTTGACTTTGAGATATTCAGTTAAGTATTTCATTTGAGACATTTAGTTGAGCCACTTTGTTTAGTGGAACTTGTTTTGACATTTGAGTTGAGTCTCTAGAGGTGTGTGACCCTAGTATACCGGTGTTGAGTTATTTTGTTGAGTCCCATTGAGGCATTTCAGTTATTTAGATTTGAATTTAGGTCGGTAGGATATACCACTCTAGGAGGTTCGTTAAGTAATCAATTAACCCAAAATAATAAGGACAGGCACTAGTGGTGAGATGATGAACGGGAACATGAGTCAAGAACCTCAGTATGGCTTTCGGTGTGGGATTTAATCTCTGGAATTATCACAGTAGATTATTAGTGGTGTGGGATATGTCTCCGGAATTATCACAGTCTTGTGGTGTGGGACAATCTCCGGAATTATCACGGTAACTACTTGTGGTGTGGGATTGATCTCCGGAATTATCGGAGTCGAGGTGAAGCACATGTGGTATTCGTGTGGGGATGTGCCAATGTTTCTGTGTGGGATGATCTCCGGAATTATTCAAGTGAAATATCTTGGGTGTAGGATCCATCTCCGGAATTATCGGGCATGAGATACTGTCCATGGTTTATCTTTATCTCGTAGTAGTCATCGTGTTAGGATTAGTTGCATAGCGGGGGATTGAACCCTATGAAGTGGAGACGTTAAGGGCTTGCACCGAACCTATGTAGAATGGGATGCATAGACTTCGACAAGTACGCATTAGAGAGTCTGCATCTAGAGTATTTGTTTCTTGGCTTGATTTTATACATGTGGTTTTCCTATTTTCTACACCTGACACTTAGTTTAGCTCCACTTGATGTTTTATGTTATCTGTCATTTCGTACTTCCTATATTCTTATTTAGTACCTGTTGTTTGAGAATTTATGAGGTATGATCTTTATGTTGTATGTTTGTTTTTATATCTCTCACATCATTTATGGCTAACCCCTTTAGTTTGGGGGTTAGGGATATCTCTAGCCTCATATCTTGCAGGTGATTGCTTAGAATTGGA
This sequence comes from Hemerocallis citrina, assembly GCA_017893485.1. Classification (NCBI taxonomy): domain Eukaryota; kingdom Viridiplantae; phylum Streptophyta; class Magnoliopsida; order Asparagales; family Asphodelaceae; genus Hemerocallis; species Hemerocallis citrina. The sequence goes on from CM030359.1 coordinate 79,270,657, forward strand.
GGTTGGATGCTTGAGTTGGTTTATGAGATAAATTGATTCATAAGAATTTGTGTAAAATTGTAATAGCAGTTTTGAGATAAATTTGGGTTGTAAATAAAATAAATTATGAGTTGAGTTGTTTTTTTGGAATTCCGCTGTGTTTTGTAAAAGTTTGTTGAAATAAATGTTGAAAATTTTAGTGGCGTTAGTTGTGTTTAATATTATATTGAAGTGGATCGCTGGGAATGTGCCACGTATTTTCTAAGATATCTTATTAGAAATTCGGGGCGCTACAGAGATTGGTATCAGAGCACGCTTCAATAGTAATACTAAACATGGCATAAAAATAACCTAGGTGTGGACATTAAAGAGTGAGTATCACATAGAATTGAATATGATGTTTTACCTTTGGGAAACAATTGAGTTTTGCCAAAGGATATTGATGTGAATTTGAATTGTGTATGTGATGCTCTGACTTTTCCCTCGTTTTGCAGTATTCACAATGGTTGCACCTAGGGCAGGAATGGTGGCAACAATGAGGATGGATCTGGTAGTTCTCGAGGAACGAGAATTGACCTTGAGGCTGAATTCGCCAAGGTGTATCAGACCCTGAATACGCCGATGGCATTCAACGTGGCACAGCAGCAAGCGCAGCAGCAGAATCAGCAGCCAAATCATGGAGCCTGGACAAGGATTGGTTAACGCCGACCCTATTAAGCCGATTGAATCCTTTAAGAGGATGATGCCGCCAGTCTTTGAAGGGCAAGCTGATCCTAACCGCAGCCGATGATTGGATTCAGAAGATGGAGACGATCTTCGAGGTATCAGAGACTCCGGCAGCCAGCAAGGTGAAGTTAGCATCGATGCAGCTTGAGAAGAACGCTGGTGTCTGGTGGGAGTCGGTGAAGAGGACTTTGGGAGACCAGCCGTTGACTTGGGAAGCTTTTCTGGAGGAATTCAGGGATCACTTCTTTCCCCTAGATGTTCAGGAGAAGAAGGCGACCAAGTTCTTGAACCTTCAACAGGGCAACATGACCGTGCGGGAGTATGAGACCAAATTTGCTCAACTTTCGAGGTATGCACCAGAGCTGGTCGTTGATGAGGCAAAGAAGGCCAAAAAGTTTGAGCAGGGCTTGAGGCCAAACTTGAGGTCGAGGATGATCCCGTTGGGTATCAGACGGTTCAACAAGCTGGTCAGGAGAGCAGCTATGACCGAAGAGGACATGGACCAGTTCCAGAAGAGACAAGATACATGGAACCGGAACAAGAGGCCAGCATCAGGCCAGGGTGGGAAGGGATTCTCCGCAAAGTAGATCAAGTTCAGTGATCCGGTGCAGAAGGCACCTGCAGCTCAAGGGGTGACTTGTTATTACTGCAAGGAGGCAGGACATTACAGGTCAGCATGTCCGAAGTTGGCGAAGCAGATTTGTTCCCAATGTGGGCAGGCAGGACACTCTCAGCCCCATTGTCCACAATTGAGGAAGGATGGTTCGGGTGGAAGCAAATTTCAGAAGAGGCAAGGGCGAGTATTTGCATTAACCGAGGAGGACGCTGGTAACTCGGAAGATGTAATACAGGATATGCAAGAATTCTGATTTTTATTTTTAATCAATGTAATAAGTAAAACCTTTAATTGAGAACAATTTAAGATTGAGTATCATTCTTATTGTAACAGGAGTTGTTTTAATTAATGGAATAAAGGCAAAGGTTTTATTTGACACTGGTTCATTGCATACTTTTGTATCGCCAAGTTTTGCAAAGATCTTAGGTGTGGAACCTAAGTTATTTCCAGGCAGAGTTTTGACGGTGGCAACACCGTCAGGTGAAGAGTTGATTGCGGATCGATATTACGAGGGCTGTGATATCGAGATTGGTCTGAGGTTGTTCGGCATTGATTTGATCGAGCTGAAAGTCTTGGGAGTGGATGTCATCGTGGGCATTGATTGGATGGCTATATATGATGCCACAATTGAATACAAGCAGAAGGAAGTGCTGGTGAAGGCACCAGGTGGACCTGCAGTGACTTTCCAAGGGAAGAAGAAGATTCCGAAGGTGGCTGCAATGGTATCCAGGATGGTTATTCCAGATGAAGTCAAGGGCATTCCGGTTGTCAGAGATTTTCCTCAGGTGTTCTTGGATGATTTTTCAGGATTACCGCCGTAGAGAGATGTGGAGTTTTGCATTAATTTTCAGCTGGGGAGTGCGCCGATTTCCAAGGCTCTGTACAAGATGGCACCTGTAGAGCAAGATGAAGTAAAGAAGCAGATTGAGGAGCTGTTGAGCAAGGTGCTTATCAGGCCGAGTTCTTCTCCGTGGGGAGCGCCAGTGTTGTTGGTCAAGAATAAGGATGGGTCAATGAGGATGTGCATTGACTATCGGGAATTGAATAGGGTGACTATTCAAAACAAGTATCCACTGCCGCGGATTGATGATTTGTTCGACAGGCTTCGAGGAGCAGCTGTATTTTCGAAGATTGATTTGAGATCAGGGTATCATCAGGTTCGAGTCAAGGAGGAAGATGTGAGTAAGACAGCTTTCAGGACTCGTCATGGACTCCATGAGTTCTTGGTAATGCCATTCGGGTTGACGAATGCGCCAGCAGTGTTCATGGATATGATGAATCGGGTTTTGAGGCCATTTATTGACTCTTTCGTGGTGGTTTTCATCGATGATATTTTGGTGTACTCGAAGTTGAAGGAGGATCATTCTACGCACTTGACAGCGGTATTACAGAAATTGCAGGAGCATAGCTTGTATGCCAAGTTGTCAAAGTGTGAGTTTTGGAAGTCTGAGGTAGCTTTCCTTGGTCATATTCTTTCTAAGGAGGGAGTAGCTACTGATCCTCAGAAAGTTGAAGCAGTGAAGGATTGGCCCAGGCCAACGTCTGTGAAGGAAGTCAGGAGTTTCTTGGGTTTAGCTGGTTACTACAGGAGATTTATCCAGGGTTATTCTCAGATTACAGTTCCTTTGACAAGTTTGACCCAGAAGAATGTGGCATTTGTATGGACAGATAAGTATGAGGAGAGTTTCCTTGAGTTAAAGGAAAGGTTGACTACTGCACCTATCTTAGCTTTGCCGCAAGCTGGAAAGGATTATGATATCTACAGTGATGCGTCTCTCAGAGGTTTGGGTTGTGTCTTGATGCAAGAAGGCAAAGTTATTGCTTATGGTTCGAGGCAATTGCGTCCGCATGAGAAGAATTATCCGACGCATGATTTGGAGCTAGCAGCTATCATTTATGCCTTGAAGCTGTGGAGGCATTATGTCTATGGTGAGAAGGTTAACATGTACACTGACCACAAGAGCTTGAAGTACATTTATCAACAGAAGGATCTTAATCTTCGGCAGAGAAGGTGGTTGGAAGTATTGGAAGACATTCGTTCCGAGATCAAGTATCATCCGGGCAAGGCGAATGTGGTGGCTGATGGACTTAGCAGGAAGAGTAGTTTATCAAGTTTGATCACTACTCTAAGAGAGTTGGCAGCAGAGATCGATCAGGTAGGTATCGAGGTGGTGCTGCAAGGTTTAGGGGCATCTTTGGCTCAGTTGAGGCTGCAGCCGTCTTTGAGAGAGAGGATTGTGGAAGGTCAGAGATCAGATTCAGAGATTCAGAAGATGTTGCAACAGTTTTCAGAGGGCAAGCTATCAGAGTTTCGTGTCCAAGATGGAATTCTTTGGATGGGTGAGAGGTTGTGTGTTCCAGATAATGCAGATTTGAGAGATAGTATCTTGCAGGAAGCACACAGTACATTGTTGTCAGTTCATCCAGGAGGCACGAAGATGTACAGGGACATCAAACAGCATTTTTGGTGGTCTGGTATGAAGAGGGATGTAGCAGATTTCGTGGCAAGGTGTTTGACTTGTCAGCAGATCAAAGCAGAAAATCAGAGACCTGGATGTTTGTTACAGCCGTTACCCATTCCGGAGTGGAAGTGGGAGAATATCAGTATGGATTTCATCACTGGTTTATCGAGGAGTTCGAAAGGAAATGACTCGATTTGGGTTGTTGTGGACCGTTTGACTAAGTCAGCTCACTTTCTAGCCATGAAGATTACTTGGTCGATGGAGAAATTGGCTGAGTTGTACATTGGTGAAATTGTGAGACTTCATGAAATTCCTGTGTCGATTGTATCCGACAGAGATGCAAGGTTTACTTCAAGATTTTGGAAGAGCCTACAAGCAGCTTTACGCACCAGAACTGATTTCAGTACTGCTTTTCATCCACAGACCGATGGTCAGACTGAGAGGGTGAATCGAGTGCTGGAAGATATGCTGAGGGCTTGTGTTATGGATTTTGGTGGTAGTTGGGAGAGATACTTGGCATTGGTTGAGTTTGCTTATAATAACAGTTACCATGCGAGTATTGGGATGGCACCGTATGAGGCTTTGTACGGGAGGAGGTGTAGGACACCTGTTTGTTGGTATGAGGTTGGCGAGAGGCAGATGTATGGTCCTGAGATCGTACAGCAGACATCGGAACAGATTGAGCTGATTCGCAAGAGGTTGGTCGAGGCTCAGAGTCGGCAAAAGAGTTATACTGATACTCGACGAAGAGACTTGGAGTTTGAAGTTGGGGATGCAGTTTTTCTCAAGGTTTCTCCGACCAAAGGAGTGATCAGGTTCGGTAAGGGAGGTAAGTTGGCGCCAAGGTATATTGGTCCATACAGGATCATGGGGCGGATTGGCAAGACCGCTTATAGATTGAAGCTTCCAGAGGAGTTAGCACAGGTGCATGATGTATTCCATGTGTCATTGTTGAGGAAGTATGTGCCAGATCAGAATCATCAGTTGGTAGAGATTCCTGAAGGTCTACAGGTAAACTTGAGTTACAAGGAACAGCCTGTTGAGATCGTTGACCGTAGAGAGAAAGTTCTCAGGTGCAAGGTGATACCTATGGTCAAGGTGTTGTGGAGGAATCAGCAGTTCGAGGAGGCTGCTTGGGAGCCAGAGGATCGCATGCAGAAGGATTTCCCCGAGCTTTTGGTATGAGTGTATTTCTGTTATGTGACTGTAATTCTTTTGAATGATTGTACCATTGATTGAGTTATAAATTCTTCTATTTTGATTATGTTGTCATATGCAATTGTTTGGACTATGTTCTATTTATGAGATATTATTTCTTTTGTTGGTATGTTGGTTGGACTCATTAGTAGTAGTTCTGAGGACAGAACTCTTCTAAGGAGGGAGTGATGTAGAACCCCGTATTTTCAAATATTATTTTCTATTTGAAAAATGAATTTAAATTGATTTTTTGAGACTTAATGAATATTTTCAGAAAAATTTATCTTTTGTACACGTGCAAAACACGTGCAAATACTTTTGAGAAGTTGGAAAATTTAGTTTTCTTCATGAAAAATCATTATTTAATATTTGAGATTTAATTAGTATTTTTCCAGATTTTTCTGAAATTAATTGGAACTATTTGCAATTTTTGAGAAAAGAATGACCTTTTTGCAAAATTGACATTTTGGGGGTTAAAGTGCAAAATGTATATTCTGGACGTTTTGAACAGTATTGATTGAGATTTAGAATTTATATTTTCTTTTAAATCCAAATTTAAATGAATTTTGATTGAATTTCCAATAATAGAACTATATATGAAAGTTGTATTTTGGAAGGGTTTATTTTGCAAAGTGTGGGTAAAACCCTAATATTCAATCCCGGATATTTAAAGGATTTTTCTCCAGCCGTCATTGTTGATAATATACAGAAATTTTGGAGATTTATTTTGGTGGAGAAAGGAGTTTTGGATCTAGCAAAAGGGAGACTCTTTCATGGACTTTTCTCAATTCAAGGTGAGTGATATAAAAATTTGTTTTGTTGTTTGTTTTGATGTTGTGAATGATAGAAATTTGTCTTGTTGTTGATCTATGTGTGCAAGTATCAATGATGTAATGATTTGATGTTGCGAACGATTTAGATCTTGTATTGTGGTATGAATCATGTGAATAATTGTGGATGGAATAGTAGATCTTTATTATTAAAATTGTGTTGCTAAAAGCATGTTGAGATTTGAGTATGAACATCTGGGCATTGAATTTATAAATCGGACTTTGATTTAGATTTGTGAAAGAAAGTTAGATCTTGTAAAACCCTAATGAAAGAAATTGTGATTTAGAACATGAGAACTTGAATTTTAACATATTTGATGTTTGAGTAATATATACATATACATGATGAGGATTTGTTGAGATTTATCATTTTTCCTGAAAACGAACTATTTTCATAAACATTGAATCATTAGAGAACTCCATATTTGATTTTGGTAATCAGACCTAAATTTTGAGAACTGTAAGCCGACAGTCGACTGGCCTACTGTACAGTCGACTGGTACGAGTCTGATACTGTATTTTAGAATCATTGAAAAAGTCATTCTGGACAGTCGACCTAGCTCATAGGCAGTCGACTGGTTCACTGAGGAATGTATTTTTGTAAAAAAACTATTAGTCCTTCTGGACAGTCGACCTATAATCCTTTAAGTCGACTTATATACTTAAAATAATTTTGAGAAGATTATTGGAATTTACCTCGGGTAAGTCGACTGATTCCTTTTCATAAGTCGACTTATATGACTTAGTTTATTTTTGTAAAAGTTTGGATAATTGTCTTCTGGACAGTCGACTTACTAAAGTATAAGTCGATTGGTACTGAGGGATCTTTGTAAACTTTAGTGCTATTTCGAATGATTGGTTTTTCAGATAATTTAGTCTATACTTGACATTCAGTTCAGTATTTGATTAAGCGTTTGACTTTGAGATATTCAGTTAAGTATTTCATTTGAGACATTTAGTTGAGCCACTTTGTTTAGTGGAACTTGTTTTGACATTTGAGTTGAGTCTCTAGAGGTGTGTGACCCTAGTATACCGGTGTTGAGTTATTTTGTTGAGGTCCATTGAGGCATTTCAGTTATTTAGATTTGAATTTTGGCCAGTAGGGTATACCACTCTAGGAGGTTCGTTAAGTAATCAATTAACCCAAAATAATAAGGACAGGCACTAGTGGTGATATGATGAACGGGAACATGAGTCAAGAACCTCAGTATGGCTTTCGGTGTGGGATTTAATCTCCGGAATTATCACAGTAGATTATTAGTGGTGTGGGATATGTCTCCGGAATTATCACAGTCTTGTGGTGTGGGACAATCTCCGGAATTATCACGGTAACTACTTGTGGTGTGGGATTGATCTCCGAAATTATCGGAGTCGAGGTGAAGCACATGTGGTATTCGTGTGGGGATGTGCCAATGTTTCGGTGTGGGATGATCTCCGGAATTATTCAAGTGAAATATCTTGGGTGTGGGATCCATCTCCGGAATTATCGGGCATGAGATACTATCCATGGTTTATCTTTATCTCGTAGTAGTCATCGTGTTAGGATTAGTTGCATAGCGGGAGATTGAACCCTATGAAATGGAGACGTTAAGGGCTTGCACCGAACCTATGTAGAATGGGATGCATAGACTTCGACAAGTACGCATTAGAGAGTCTGCATCTAGAGTATTTGTTTCTTGGCTTGATTTTATGCATGTGGTTTTCCTATTTTCTACACCTGACACTTAGTTTAGCTCCACTTGATGTTTTATGTTATCTGTCATTTCGTACATCCCATATTCTTATTTAGTACCTGTTGTTTGAGAATTTATGAGGTATGATCTTTATGTTGTATGTTTGTTTTTATATCTCTCACACCATTTATGGCTAACCCCTTTTGTTTGGGGGTTAGGGATCATCTCTAGCCTCATATCTTGCAGGTGATTGCTTACAGTTGGAGGTTGGATGCTTGAGTTGGTTTATGAGATAAATTGATTCATAAGAATTTGTGTAAAATTGTAATAGCAGTTTTGAGATAAATTTGGGTTGTAAATAAAAGAAATTATGAGTTGAGTTGTTTTTTTGGAATTCCGCTGTGTTTTGTAAAAGTTTGTTGAAATAAATGTTGAAAATTTTAGTGGCGTTAGTTGTGTTTAATATTATATTGAAGTGGATCGCTGGGAATGTGCCACGTATTTTCTAAGATATCTTATTAGAAATTCGGGGCGCTACACTCTAAATTCATTTAGATCTGCATACAGATCATCTTCTTCAACGACTCTCTCCCAGTCTCTCTCTCTCGTTTCTTCACCGAACCCAAAGCGAAGAAAACCCTAATCCTTGATCTAAACACAAAGTTGTCCCCCTCCGTCCGCTCCCCTTCCTCTCTCCCAATATCTACTCCAAACATTGAAACCCAACTCTCATCCCCTCTTCGAAAGCAAATCCAAACCCTAGTTCGGCCCCAAATTGAATCATTGGCTAAATTCGGACTTATTTTATAAAGTATTGACTATTTCTTTACCTCAGTAGATATATTTGTGTTTGTTTTTCAATTTGTGTATACTAAATTATTTAGAAAGTGGGCAAAAAAATTATTTGCTTTAGTAATTTGTAGATGTAGAATTGGGAATACTTTAAATATATTCAATTGCCGAAATTTTTTGTTTGCCTTCGTAATTTGTAGACCTAGAATTGTATATACGAAATTATTTAGAAACTTTTCAGTGCGGTTATGGTTGAAAACCCTGCAAACGACCGTAAAAAAATACGAAACTTTGCGAGTAGGTTGGTCTCACGTAGTACAAGCCACCCCAAGTTATAGAAGTGAGTTTCGACTCACGGTTCGAGAGATACGGCCGCGCATCGCTTTTGGTTGAAAAAAACCAAGTAAAGCGGTACCCGGCCGTATCTCGCAAACCGTGAGTTGAAACTTACTTCTACAAGTTCGGGTGGCTTGTGCTACGTGAATTCGACCAAGTTGGAAAGTTTTATAAATTTAGGATGCCGTTTGTGCGGTTTTCTCACGTTCCTCGCATTAGAAGTTAATGACTACGGAATTTTTTAGTGCGGTTAGAGTTGAAAACCTTGCAAATGGGCTCCATAAAATATAAAACTTTGCGAGTAGGTTGATCTCACGCAGCACAAGCCACCCCAACTTGTAGAAGTGGGTTTCGATTCACTGTTCGAGATGTAAGGCAGTGCATCGCTTTTGGTTTAAAAAAACCTAATAAAGCAGTATAGGGACGTATCTCGCAAACCGTAAGTCGAAACTCACTTCTACAAGTTCGGATGACTTGCGCTACATGAATTCGACCAAGTTAGAAAGTTTTATAAATTTTGGATGCCGTTTGTGCAGTTTTCTCACGTTCCTCGCATTAGAAGTTAATGACTTAGAATATTTTTAGTGCAGTTAGAGTTGAAAACCTTGCAGACGGCCTCCAAAAAATACGAAACTTTGCGAGTAGGTTGATCTCACGCAGCACAATCAACGCTAACTTGTAGAAGTGGATTTTGATTCACGGTTCAAGATATAAGGCCGTGTATCGCTTTTGGTTAAAAAAAAACCTAATAAAGCATTATACAGACGTATCTTGCAAACGGTGAGTCGAAACTCACTTCTACAAGTTCGGGTGACTTGCACTACGTGAATTCGACCAAGTTGGAAAGCTTTATAAATTTTGGATGCCGTTTGTGAGGTTTTCTCACGTTCCTCGCATTAGAAGTTAATGACTTAGAATGTTTTTAGTGCGGTTAGAGTTGAAAACCTTGCAAACGGCCTCCAAAAAATACGAAACTTTGCGAGTAGGTTGATCTCACACAGCACAAACCACCCCAACTTGTAGAATTGGGTTTCGATTTACGACTCGAGATATAAGGCCGTGTATCGCTTTTGGTTAAAAAAAACCTAATAAAGTGGTATACGGACGTATCTCGCAAACCGTGAGTTGAAACTCACTTCTACAAGTTAGGGTGGCTTGTGCTACATGAATTTGACCAAGTTGAAAAGTTTTATAAATTTTGGATGCCGTTTGTGCGGTTTTCTCACGTTCCTCACATTAGAAGTTAATGACTTAGAATATTTTTAGTGCGGTTAGAGTTGAAAACCTTGAAACGGCCTCCAAAAAATACGAAACTTTGCGAGTAAACTGATCTCATGCAACACAACCCACCCCAACATGTAGAAGTGGGTTTCGATTCACGATTCGAAATATACGGCAGTGTATCGGTTTATTTGGATTATTTTTACAACCAAAAGCGGTATACGCCCGTATCTCTCCAACCGAGAGTAGAAACTCACTTCCACAAGTTGGGGTAACTTGTGCTACGTGAAACCGACCAATTTGACTTTTACTGCTTTTTTTGTTGTCATTTGTGCGTTTTTTTCCACAATCTCGGTATGTTTATTGATGATAAATAACTGGATGTAACGCGTATCAACCACATTTAAATTTTTTGGTACATAGATAAATGGCTAGAACAAGGCAACCGAGAAGCCCGTCCGGTACCACAAGTGTCGCACCAACTACTGAGGTAAGATTGATTATTATTATTGGTTTTAAATACAAATATGTAACATTATCTCAATAATAACATTTGTTATCTTTATTCGTGTAGGTTGGTGGCCGTCATTCTACATCTGCTGAGGCAGGTTCGTCTTCTTCAGTTCCCGTTACACCACCTGGACCCGTGGACACAAACTTACTCACCTTGCAACCCAAACACTGATCTGAAGCCGTGTGGAATGGGTCCGATAAGAAATGTAACTTCCAGAAGCACGCGGTTCTTCCTTTTGACCCCCGTATCAAGCCGTACATAGTGGAGGCCGGTTTCTACGGAGCAAAGTGAAGCTGGATCGGGCGCTACTTACAGCTCTTGTCGAGCGATGGAGGCCGGAGACCCACACATTCCACCTACCAGTGGATGAGATGACTGTGACCCTCCAAGATGTAGCAATGATAACTGGGCTACCAATAGATGGGGTCACCGTGTCGGGGAACATGGACTTCGATCGAGTTGAAGTTGTTCGTGATTTGCTCGGTATTGACCTCCAGTTGATAGTTGTCCAAAGAAGAGAGGCCGTTAAAAATGAAATCCTCGATAATGTTCCCACAGATATTGATGAAGATTTATTGTATGAACAAACAGAAGCTGCAAAAGATAAAGCAGAAGCTGAAGTTATGGATGAAACTTTCGATGGTAAATCACTGTACATCAGTTGGTTGAAATTTCAGTTCGAGGAGGATTACTTGGCCCCCGATTTGGACGAGTAAACCCTAACCTACTATGCACGTGCATACATTTTTAGTATGATAGGGGGAGTGATCTTCCCGAACTCATCCGGATCAACCGTGCCGCTAATATACCTACGGTTGTTGGAAGATTTCCGTTATGCGGGTCGTTTCAGTTGGGGGAGTGCGGCACTAGCGCTACTATATAGGAATTTGTGCACATGTTCTTTAAGTGGTGTACAAATGGGTGGCCCGATAGTGCTACTGCAGAACTGGAGTTAGGAATGCATCCACATTGGACCTCCCCGTATTATTCAGGTTACACCGGATTGGTTGGCCGACCCGGGGGTACCGGAGTTGTTACCTCCTCTTGGAGCATATTGGGCGGGGCGGCACACGTGGTTCGATAACCCATGCCAATCTTTAACCTACTACAAAGATCAGTTAGATATCCCGCGGGACGAGTTCGTCAATTGGGAACCATACTCGACCGCCACGTTGCAAAGGGTTCCACCGGTCTGTTTAGACAGTGTCCTTTGGTTGACAGCTGCACCACTTATGAATTTTGGAGTTGTCTAGTTCTAGTATCCTGATAGAGTGATGCGGTAATTTGGATATCAAAAAAAGATTCTCGATGTCAGGTGTTATGATAAAAAAGTTGCACGAGGTTAGGAGAACGGGACGAGTGCCCAACTTCGATTGGGCTGATTACCATCGTTACCATGTAGCCAACTGGAACACCATGCAGCGTCAAATGACACCGAATATGATGTTCGTCGCGATACCGTATGATGGCTCCCTCCAACAGGCATACATGATGTGGTACAAGCGGGTAATACGGTTGTATGTTTCTCCAAAGGCCACTATACCAGCCGGTGTGCAGATTCTGATTTCCCAAACCCAGGCAGAACCAGCTCTGGCATATTCCTCCTCCCAGCCGATGTACCAATCAAAGGCTGAAACATATCAAAAAATGGTTAGTCAAATTTCATATAGTTGGTATGCATGTAGTGTAATTTGAGGTGGGTGATGTTAAGTATGCATGTTGTTTAAATTGAAAATTTCAACTAAATGTAGATTGAAAACATATGGGAGAACGTTCGAACAGCTACTCGCGTCTTGAAGAGTAAGGTACTCGAGAGCTTTAAGGAGATAATGCGGGAGATGCTATCGCCGTGCCATCGTACTCTTGAGGATGCGGGTGAATGTCCGCAACTTGAGGCGTATTTGAAAGCCAACGTGCCAGCAATGGGTTCTAGGCGAAAGAGCGTGACAAGGTATGGAATTCACATTGCCGAGCCACAACAAGTGCAACAACAGCAAAATCCTGAAGAAGTTGAAATGGAGCAGTGGTCGGATGACCCTAAATCCCCCGGGACACAAGGCAGACGGCGAAATCCTCAAAGGAAGCGGAACCCGCCCGATCAATTCACACCAAGCGGACGCAAGCCGTGTGGCCATAAACGGTAGTATCTAATACTCTTTAGTAGTTTAGCATTTGGTTGTTGATTTTGTTATTCCAATAACTAATGCATAGTTTGTTTTTATATTGATAAATTGTTGTAGGTAAATACCGGGCATGCTGTGTAAGCCAACGTGAAGAACGCCTTTATCAATATTTTTTTTATATTTTGGACATGTCCAACTTTATATGTATAATTTTTGTGTAAATTTTGGATAATTGTATTGATTTGAATTAATTATGTGGTTTGGTTGACATTGTACATTTGTATGCTTTAAAATTCTTGTGAAGTCATCTGTTGTATTATATACATTGATGTGATGTGAATTTGTGAACAAAATTTGGTGAAGTTGTATTTGTATCAACAAAAATGTATAGAGCCAGACACAGACAAAAGTGCTGCACAAATCTTTATACTTAACCCGTTATTGACGATAACAGGTTAATTGAGTTTAGCCCGTCATTCATGATGACGGGTTAAATAGAGAGATAATGGCAGTCCTTTAGAAGCCTACAGACCAAGTCTTAATAAAGTACTGCCAATATCGCTCTTCTTAACCCGATATTGTGAACAACGGGTTAAGATCACTTAATCCGTTGTTAACAACAACGGGTTAAGAAGAGTGATATTGTCAGTCCTTTATCCCCTACAGACCAAAGTACTGCCAATATCACTCTACTTAACCCGTTATTGTGAACAACGGGTTAAGTGATCTTAACCCCCTCCTAGTTCTCTTCATGGAACACATTAAAATTTGTAAAGTTAGATTGAAAGAAACACAAGAGTTAGAAAAAGATTGAGATGAAGTGAGAGAAAGATTGAGTTTGTGTGCTAGTTGTGTGTGTTCATCCCCTTTGGAAGCCGGCCAAATCAGCAAGGAGCAAGGGAGGCTCAGGTTCCATCAAGCACAAGGAGGAGAAGGCAATTTGTGGCACAATCTAGGAGGAGAAGGATCGCTTTTTGTTCAAGGAGATTTCTAGGTGTTCTTTCTTTTGTTTCTTCAAATTGGTGGGCAATTTTCTCTAACTTCTAAGTAGTACCATGCAAGGTTGTGTTTTGATCATGCTAGAATAGATAAGTGAAAATATGATCTTAACCCGTTGTTCACAATAACGGGTTAAGTAGAGCGATATTGGCAGTACTTTATCCCTCTACATATAAAGTCATCATAATGAACTGCCAATATCTCTCCAGTTAACCTGTTATTGGGGTTAACGGGTTAAGTTTGCTTAACCCGTTATCCACAACAACGGGTTAAGTAGAGAGATAGTGGCAGGACTTCACCCAAGTTTTTATAATATACTGCCAATATCTATCTACTTAACCCGTTCTTGTGAATAACGGGTTAAGATCTAAATATAAAATTTGATAACTAGCCTAGGGTTAGGGTTAGGGTAAGCTAGGGTTAAGGGTTAGTGTAGGGTTAGGGTTAGGGTAAGCTAGGGTTAAGGGTTAGTAGTAAGTGGTTGTTTTTTGTTTTGATTAATTAGGTTAATATTTGTAGCTCTTCGGTCTAAAACGCACTGAATTTTTTCTATTATTGGGTTCCACATGTGATCATCCACATGTGGGGAGTATAATATGATGTGGTTCTAAATGTGGTTCTACATGGGTTCTACATGTGGGGTTCTACTTACGGAATTTTATGCTTTCTACAACTTTCTCTTCACTCTTTATGAATATTGTCTCCTGAACTCTGTAAAGTGACATTCATATGCTTGTAAATTATTTATATTTTTTAATAATTTCCATTTATTGCCACGTAACTAACCAATATAAAATTGTGAACATTAAATGTGATAAAAAAGTTCAAATTTTTTTTTTGATAACTAGCCTAGGGTTAGGGTTAGGGTAAGCTAGGGTTAAGGGTTAGTGTAGGGTTATGTGTTGGGGTTAGGGTAAAGGTTAATATTATCTCTAAGTGGTTGTTTTTTTCTTTTGATTAATTAGGTTAATATTTGTAGTTCTCCATCTAAAACGCATTGAATTTTTTCCATTATTGGGTTATACATGTGGGGTTCTACATGTGGTGTTTCACATGTGGGGAGTATAATCCGATGTGATTTTCACAATTTCGTTCAAATCCCCATATTATTGGGTTCTACATTGTGGTATTACACCTGTGGTGCCCACTTTGTAGAGTCAAATGTAATAGTAGAATCGTACTTTTCTTGCTCGGTCCTTACTCTTTTTCTCTTCATAGTTCCCCCTTCACTCAGATAGATTGTGGTAAGTCTATGTCGAGGAATGGAGGGTTCATTTAGTGGGCACCACATGTAGATCCCCACATGTAGAACAAGTTCACAATGGGCCTATTATTAAATTTCACTATACAACATGTGGAACCACATGTACAACATGGCCATAACCCTAACATGTAGTACAAGTTGTTAACTTGTTTACAAAAATAGGGTTACGGCTTGGCAGCACTTTGGGGTTACAGTAGGGTTACGGCTAGGGTTAGAATAGATCTCTCTACATTAGGGTTAGAGATTAGTGTAGGGTTATTTCCAGTTTTTAATAAAATTTTTCATATTTTCAACTATATTATTTAATTTCAGAATGTTTAAAATTATTCTAACCCTACTGTAACCCTACTTTAACTATCCAACCCTACAGTAACCTACTCTAACCCTACGAATTACTCTAACCTACTCTAACCTTATCTCTAACCTACTCTACCCTCCTCTAACCTTATCTCTAACCCTTTCTAAACCTACAAACTTGTCGTAACCCTACTCTAAACCTTACTGTAACCTTAGGGTAGGATTACAGCTTGGGTGAGAGTAGCATTACAGTAGGGTTACGGCTAGAGTTAGAATAGTTGGGTTACATTTGGGTTAGAGAAGTTCGTAGGGTTAGATTCATTTTTTATTTGAGTTTTTTTTTTATATTTCATCATTTTCAACACTCAAAGTTTTAAGAAGTTGGATTTTACATAACCCATAACCCTATTTTTACCCTAAGAACTACTCTAACCCTACCGTAACCCTACAATAATCCTGTAACCCTAGCCGTAACCCGTTGACACTATAAGTTTTAAACCGAATTCGTTGAATGTATGTAATTGTTATAAAAATTTATTTGTTTACTTTAAAAGTTCAAATTGTGTAACGAACTTCTTTGGATAGGTGATTATATAATTTTTTATGAAGAGTTTTTTTGTAACGTACTACGGGTTAGAGAGTTTTAGTAGGGTTACAGTAGTGTTTGAATAATTTATAATAAATTATTTTCATTTATTGAAATACATTATTTATTGTATTTACAAACATTTTGATATATTTTTTCAGACAATGTTAAAATTATTAGTACTGCTAATATATGCCAATATAACTATACTTAACCCGTTATTAAGGACAATGGGTTAAGTGCACTTAACCCGTCACCACCAATAACGGGTTAAGTAGACATATATTGACAGTGCTTCATCATCTACAGACCAAGTTTGCATAAAGTACTGCCAATATATGTCTACTTAACCCGTTGTTGGTGATAACTGGTTAAGTGCACTTAACCCGTCATCCTTAATAACGGGTTAAGTAGACAATATATTGGCAGTGCTTCATCATCTACAGACCAAGTTTGCATAAAGTACTGCCAATATATGTCTACTTAACCCATTGTTGGTGATAATGGGTTAAGTGCACTTAACCCGTCATCCTTAATAATGGGTTAAGTAGACAATATATTGGCGGTGCTTCATCATCTCCAGACCAAGTATGCATAAAGTACTGCATATATTTGTTTACTTAACCCGTTGTTGGTGATGACGGGTTAAGTAAACTTAACCCGTCATCCTCAATAACGGGTTAAGTAGAGATATATTAGCAGAAGTTTATGAATACTTGGTCTGTATATTGCTGTCATTGTTGCTGCATTTTGAGAAGTGTATCATATTGCTGTTCATGCTTGTTTTCTTGCCAATCTTTTCTTGCCTTTATCATTTTCTTCTTGTTTTCTTGCCTTCTTCATTCAACAAAGTATTGAGAAGTGTATTAACATTTCAGAATCATCATGAATGCCTTCTTGTTTTCTTGCCAATCTTTTCTTGCCTTCTTCATTTCCTTCTTGTTTTCTTGCCAATCCTCAATCAACATTTCAGGATCACACTCAATGCCTTCTTGTTTTCTTCCTAATCTTTTATTGCCTTCTTCATTTCCTTCTTGTTTTCTTACCTTCTTCATTCAACATTTCAGAATCACACTCAATTCCTTCTTGTTTTCTTCCCAATCTTTTCTTCTTGTCTTCATTATTTCCTTCTTGTTTTCTTGCACTTCAATGCTTCCTTCTTCATTTACCTATAACTATGCCTCTTGAGTTCAAGCCTCTTGAGTTCAATAAAGAAAATACATAAGATGAAGAAAAGAAAGAAAAAAAAGTGGGAGGAGACAGATGCTGAAGGGGGACGAAGTTTGAGTTAAAAAAAAACCTGAGTTCAAAGAGAGTCTCCTTCAACTGAGTTCTTCATAACATTATTTCAGAAAGAATCTGAAGATGCAGAAGTAGAGAGACAGATGCATGTCTACTTTAGCATACAAGTGCATGCTGGGTTTCTCTCAAGGGGTAGGGAGGACTCCTGACTCTGCCTTTTTTTTCTTCATGAACGAAAGCTTTGCAACCCATTCTAGAAGTTGTTCCTCGTCTAGCTTCATTTTGATTATTCGGTGACTTTCCGGCTTTATTACAAACATATGATTTATCCACTATATCGTTTTTCTTGTATTTATTTCCACCCTTACGCATAGAGAATCCCGCACATTTGCAGTACGATGAATAAAATTTTTCTGCTTCCTCTAGAGTGGGAAATGTCATACCAATCTTCGGTTTTAGATGCTCGTCAACATGAGGAAGAAACTCGTCAATTTGTTGTGCTTGAACAAATTTCTCTCCGGCAACAGAACTTCCTTTAAAACTGTCCATACCTAAGAAAGCGTGAAAAGGAGAACAATTAGGGCTGCTAAACCCGTTACGAAATGTGATGATAACTTTCTAACTTTATTTACATATTATTAGAGAAACGTCACAAAACCCCACAAAACGGCATCAATAACTTATAAAAGGTTGCGCCTGGCTTGAATTCACGTAGCGCAAGCCACCATAACTTGTACAAGTAAGTTTCGACTAACGGTTCGAGAGATACGGCCGTGTATCACTTTATTTGGGTTTTTTTAACCGAAAACGATACACGGCCGTATCTCTCTAACCGTGAGTCGAAATTGACTTATACAAGTCCGGGTTGCTTGTGCTACATGAGACCATCCTACTCGCAAAGTTTCATATTTTTTGGATGTCGTTTGAAGGGTTTTCTAATCTAACCGCACTTAAAAAATTCTAAGTCACTAACTTCTAATGCGAGGAACGTGACAAAATTACACAAACGGCATCCAAAATTTATAAAACTTTGCACCTTACCTGAATTCAAGTAGCGCAAGCCACCGAAATTTGTAGAAGTGAGTTTCGACTTACGGTTTGTGAGATACGGCCATTTATCACTTTATTTTGCTTTTTTTTCAAAAGAAAGCGATACACGGCCTTACATCTTGAACCGTGAATCGAAACCAACTTCTACAAGTTGGGGTGGCTTGTGCTGCGTGAGATCAACCTACTCACAAAGTTTCGTATTTTTTTAGAGGCCATTTGCAAGGTTTTCAACTCTAACCGCACTAAAAAATTCCTAAGTCATTAACTTCTAATGCGAGGAACGTGAGAAAACCGCACGGCATCCAAAATTTATAAAACTTTCCAACTTGGTCGAATTCACGTAGCATAAGTTACCCGGACTTGTAAAAGTGAGTTAAGACTCACGGTTTGCGAGATACGGCCGGGTACCGCTTTACTTGGTTTTTTTCAACTAAAAGCGATACGCGGCCGTATCTCTCGAACCGTGAGTCGAAACTCACTTCTACAACTTGGGGTGGCTTGTACTATGTGAGACCAACCTACTTGCAAAGTTTCGTATTTTTTTACGGTCGTTTGCAGGGCTTTCAACCATAACCGCACTGAAAAGTTTCTAAATAATTTCGTATATACAATTCTAGTTCTACAAATTACTAAGGCAAACAAAAATTTTCGGCAATTGAATATATTAAAAGTATTCCCAATTCTACATCTACAAATTACTAAGGCAAATAATTTTTTGCCCACTTTCTAAATAATTTAGTATACACAAATTGAAAAATAAACACAAATATATCTACTGAGGTAAAGAAATAGTCAATACCTTACAAAATAAGTCCGAATTTAACCAATGATTCAATTCGGGGCCGAACTAGGGTTTCAATTTGCTTTCGAAGAGGGGATGAGAGAGTTGGGTTTGAATTGTTGGAGTAGATATTGGGAGAGTGGAAGGAAAGTGGACGGAGGGGGACAAGTTTGTGTTTAGATCAAGGATTAGGGTTTTCTTTGCTTTGGGCTCGGTGAAGAAACGAGAAAGAGAGTGGGAGAGAGTCGTTGAAGAAGATGAACTGTATGCAGATCTAAATGAATTTAGAGTGCCTTAACCAGTTCTTGGGAATGACGGGTTAACACTAATTTTTTTTATAATATTTAGCCTTGAACCCGTCGTTCCCAACGACGGGTTAAGGCAAAATATTATTAAAAATATATGGGCCGTTGGATCAAAGATCTAACGGCCCAGATTAAAGTTCGCACGGTCTGTGCACACAAACCCATTTGCAACGGAAGAAGGCTATATATATATATATATATATATATATATATATATATATATATATATATATACTAGCTTTGCCTGTTGACACGTGCCTACGGCACGTCTTCAGAATAGTGCAAGGTTTGCTTGTTGACACGTGCCTACGTCACGTCTTCGGAATAGTGCACCTGCTTTGATTATATAAAATAGTTTTGGAGGTCCAGCAAATTAATTGAAGTAGCTAACATATTATGTGAGGAAGCAGTATATCTACCTTTAAGCTCAACCATCGCCTTCTTGATCTTTAACTTGAACTTACTTGGAATGCATATAGTTTGTTAGAAACACTGCACAAAGTTTTTTTTAACTTCAACATCACTTTTAGATACTTGTAATAGTTATGCAACGACATTATCATATAGGTTTTATAGAGCTTACTCTAATTCCATAACCACTATGAGTATGTCTAAATACAATGGTAACGCAAGTGCAGGTGTGAAGGTATCTACAATACTAATAATCTAAACATTTGTTTGTCTGAGACTCAGTTTGCAATTGAAATACCTCTTATTATTATTTCAACCAAAATAAAATACATAAAGTTCTCAAAACTCTAAACCAAGCTAATCATTTCTTTACACTTTGTCTCCACATTGCACCTTTATAAAAAAAATCAAAATGGATAAATAACAAATTTACTTTAGCAGTGTTTCTTGAGTGGAGAGTTTGCATCCTTTACTGGTAAACTCCTGTTATCCCAATCCTATATATCCAAACATATACTAAAAGTTCTTATATGTTATGTTATCCATGGTTTCTAATAACCGGTGAAGGGAACATTTTATGAAAGTATTTTCTCTTGTAGTAAAGAAATTAATGTTGTATATTTGCCAAGTTATTTTAGGTTGCTGGACAGCTTACCTATCCTGCTATGGTTTGGAAGCCCAAATTGAGGCCACCAAATAATCCATCTCTCACTTGCATACACCTTAAATCAAAACCAATAAAAAATTCTTCAAATAAATCACCAAATTGAAAATTTTTAAACCCAAAAATAAAACAATCATACCTCTTTGAACTTAGATCCCATGCACAAACAAAATTCGAGTCAGCAAAAAACTGAGTAATCCCCTGCACACACATAATTAAAAATTAGAATGAGAGTTCGGTTAATGAGATAAAGTTAGAGTGGTCGCATCGCATATAGAGGCTCTCGATTTGGTGGAGGGGAGTCACTTGATATTCGTGCTCGATTTGGTGGAGGGGAGTCGCTTGATATTCGCGCTCGATTTGGTGGAGGGGAGTCACCGATACGGAATCAGCAGCGGATCAGATATTGGAGACGACCTCTTGATTGGGGTTCGACATTGGATTTGGATTTGGATTTGCTTTGAGATTTTCAAATTTTCAAAATTTTAAAATTTAAAATTTAAATTTAAAATTTTTAATTTTTTTTTAATTTTAAAAATTTTTAATTTTTAAAATTTTAAACATTTTAAAAATTTTTTAAAAATTTTGAAATTTATTTTTAAATTTTTTTAAAAAAAAAAATTTAAAATTTTTAAAAAAAAATATATATATTTGAAAATTTTTAAATTTTTGAATTTTTTGCATTTTTTAAATTTTTTGAATGTTTTTAAAAAAATATAATTTTTTAATGAATTTTTTAATTTTTTGAACAATTTAAAAATTTTTAAAGTTTTATTTTTTTTTAAATTTTAAAAATTTCTTAAAATTTTTAAATTGAAAAAAAAAATTCAGTTAAATTTTTTAAAGAAAGTTTAAATTAATTTTTGTAAAATATTTTAAATTTTTTGAATAATTTTTTATGAGTCTTGATTTTTTTGAATTATTTTTTAAGTTTTTTAAAATTTTAAATTTTAAATTTTTTTAGTTTTTAATTTTAAATTTTTTTAATTTTCTTATTTTTTTTTAAAATAGGAGAGAGAGAGAGAGAGAGAGAGAGAGAGAGAGATAATTAAATAAATAAAGGAGTTGTTTTGGGTGGGGGGAATTTGAATATGAGTTTTGGGGGAAAACATTAGGGGGGAGGGGGGGAATGTGTTTTGTGATGTTAGATCTGGACCTTTGATTTTTGGGGGATTGAAGGAGAGCCACTTAATTGCTTTCTTTGTGTTTTATTGCATAGGAGAGAGAGAGAGAGAGAGAGAGAGAGAGAGAGAGAGAGAGAAATAATTAAATAAATAAAAGAGTTGTTTTGGGTGGGGGGAATTTGAATTTGAGTTCTAGGGGGAAAATATGTTTTGTGAGGTTAGATCTGGGCCATTGACTTTTGGGGGATTGAAGGAGAGCCACTTGATAGCTTTCTTTGTATTTTATTATATACTAGGTTTGCCCGTTGACACGTGCCTATGGCACGTCTTCGGAATGGTGCACCTTATTTGATCATAAAAGATAGGTTTGGAGGTCCGGCAAATTAATTGAAGTAGCAAACATAGAGCAAAAAACATATTATATGTTTTTTTTGATTTTTTTGAATTATTTTTAATGTTTTTAAATTTTTAAATTTTTAATTTTTAAATTTTTAAGTTTTTAAATTTTTAAATTTTTAAATTTTTAAATTTTTTAATATTTTTAAATTTTTAAAAAAATTATTTTCTTAATTTTTTTAATAGAAGAGGGAGGGAGAGAGAGAGAAAAAAAAAAATAAAATAAATATAGGAGTTGTTTTGGGTGGGAGATTTGAATTTGAGTTTTGGAGGGAACTTTTGGGAAAAAAATATATTTTGTAAGGTTAGATCTGGGCCTTTAATTTTTGGGGGGATTGAAGGAGAGCCACTTGATAGCTTTCTTTGTGTTTTATTATATATATATATATATATATATATATATATATATATATATATATATATAGTCCCCTTCGGTTGCACACTACTTTTGGTGAGCACTCTGTGAGAACTCATGAAATAAAGACCCTATGAAAAATCCGAACCGCTCATATTGTTCTATATGCCTAAGATAGCCTAACAATAAAAAATCAAGTAATTTGGAGTTCATTTGCCCATCCATCATGCTGTTAGAATTTTCAGCCATACAATTTTGTGATGATGTAAATCATGGACAAATGAATTTCAAATTAATTGATTTTTTATTGTTAGGCTATCTTAGGTATATAGAACAATATGAGCGGTTCAGATTTTTCATAAGTGCTCTATTTCGTGAGTGCTCACGGAGTGCTCACCAAAGTAGTGTGCAACTGAAGATTTCTCATATATATATATATATATATATATATATATATATATATATAGAGAGAGAGAGAGAGAGAGAGAGAGAGAGAGAGAGAGTCCCCTTCGGTTGCACACTACTGTGGTGAGCACTCACGAAATAGAGTACCTATGACAAATCCGAACCGCTCATATTGTTCTATATACCTTAGATAGCCTAACAATAAAAAATCAAGTAATTTGAAGTTCATTTGCCCATGATTTACATCATTACAAAATTGTATGGCTGAAATTTCTAACGGCATGATGGATGAGTAAATGAATTTCAAATTACGTGATTTTTTATTGTTAGGCTATCTAAGGTATATAGAACAATATGAGCGGTTTGGATTTGTCATAGGTGCTCTATTTCATGAGTGCTCACGGAGTGCTCACCAAAAGTAGTGTGCAACCGAAGATTTATCTATATATATATATATATATATATATATATATATATATAATATCTATCAGAGAGAGAGAGAGGGAGAGAGAATTGGGCAAAAACCAAAGTAGACCCCCCCCCCAACATTATATAATGTTTGAAAAAGTATATTATACCCATTTCTCCGTTAACTTAACTCATTCTATTAACTTTGAATTATTAAATTACATTTCTAACCTTACACTTTCATATCTTAATCCCTTCTTTTTTCTCATCCCATTCTCATATTCTCTATTCCTTTACCTTTTGCTAATGGCTTCCAAATCATCTCTACATGATTTGATAAGAGAGACATAAGATGGTTTGGTTTGGTTTTGTAATAAACAACTCAGATTATTTTGTTTAATGATGACTAATCACTTCAGAAACTACTTTTGATTTTGTTTACACATTTATTTTGGTTACTTATTTCAAAAATGGCTTTTTGATGCATGCATATTCAGTTTAGCTGTTTAAGTGTGTTAATGTTTCCTGTTGTAAATGCCTTGATTTTGGTTTGTTCATGAGAAAATGGAGACGATTAGTTGAAGATATTGCAAATTCTTGCCCTCGAACCATCCATGATCAGTTTATAAGCGCATACTAATATGTCATGCAGTGAAATAGATGCCAGATATCTGAAGGATTGGTTTTGTTTAAGAGGCAGTGTAGAAGATGAATTGAAAATAATGAGAGTTCAAAGTTGGAATTTGGAAATAATCTGAGCTTGATGTCTTGTTTATTACAAAACCAAACCTGCTTATATCTCTCTCATCAAATCATATAGAGAGGATTTGGAAGCCATTAGCAAAAGATAAAGGAAGAGAGAATATGAGATGTTAGGAGAAAGATCAAGGGATTAAGATATGAATGGGTAAGGCTATAAATGCAATTTAATAATTCAAAGTTAACAGAATGGGTTAAGTTAATGGAGAAATGAGCATAATGTACTTTTTCAAACATTTTATGGGCATTTTGTACTCATCCGATATGTTGGGTTGGGGGGGGGGGGGGGGATACTTTGATTTTTCCCCTATCCTATTATCATATATATACCTCTCACAAATATATATTTTCACATATCACTAACAATTTGAATTTTCTTTCAGATTTATCCCCATGTTAGATATCATAAGATAACCATGATTTTAATTCTTACTAGACTATTGGAAATCAAATTAAAAACCGAATGAGAGAAAATTAATAAGTTTAAAGGAAATTAAAGAGAGCCCTTACAATCTGTCATTAAAAACCAAGATTTTATGCTGAATTTGGAGAAGTAATTGAGGAACAACTTGTTATTTTCAAACATGTACTGTTAGTTTACCCATTTCTTAAAAAAACGAAGAAATTTTGACAATAGTTGATGAGTTTTGGTTAAAATTAACAATTGTTTGGCTTACAAGAAGTATGAAGATAAAGTTTGAATGGAACAAGAGATGATGTTTTAGTTATCTTCCATCTAGTCCATTAAAAAAATGAAAATTCTCCACAGTTTTGAGTTTATTTTTTTAACTAGAGGGGTAACAAAGAGATGTAGCACAAATTGTCTGTAACGCCCCATATTCCAAAACAGGCTAAATTCGAGTTCCACATGATCTTTTCACTTCACTTCGTACAATTTCACAAGGAAATTAAAACTTTACTTTACAACAGAGTTACATTACATTAACACTTATACAGTGGAAGCAAATTTTACAACAATGAATGAAATACACAACACTTGAATAATCTTTAAGCATCAATTCCTCTTTAGTCTTTTTCATGTAATTTATCCTGCATAGAAAACTGTGGGCACGCCAGTTCATTCACTGACGAAATATTATACACGACCATCATCTCTATGCCAAAACAGTATAATGATTCTCAATAATTAACAAACCACAAACTTGTTCACAAACAGAGTTAAAGGGACTAGCCTATTGATGTCGTGTTGTGATTGTGCACTTAGTTCTTAATGCAACTATTTATTTTATATGACACTAATGCGCACTTTTTCAGAGCCTATGCAGCCCATAGTACATAGGTCCGAGGGCAAGCCCTTGACCGTTCTTCATCGTGTAGGGTTCAATCCCTCGCGATGACTTAATCTACTTCTGTAACTACGGTAAATATCCTAGATGTTCTACGAACTATGAACTCATGTCTAGGCGCCCTGGAGAGAATCCCAACACACTGACACATGACTCATCTTGCAGACATCCTGTGGTAATTCACCTCCTACCATAGACATGACACCACCTGCAGTCGCCAAACATCCCACGAGCATCGCCGCCGGGTTGGTACTCTGGAGCAGTATCCACGTCCTACTCATGACACATCATGGGACATCCTGTGAATACTCTCACGCTGCCAATCCATTGACCCTCATACTCAATATTTTTTACTTACTTTCGTCATATCTTCACTATGTATCTAGTCCTTATTTTAATTGAATCATGAACAAAATTAATCCCTTAGGGTTAGCACTTTCACTATACCGGTCTTACTCATTCATTTCACATGACTCAATTCTTGGTCTTTTCATTTCAAATATCATTTCAACATTTCTTTCATTGCCGGTAGGAGGATTAGCTACACCCTAGTTCTCAATTTCAACTCATAATTACAACAATGAGTTTTCAATACTCATAAATTCTCTTTTTCAATTAGCATGATTTCTAATCATTTCTATGAATCAAATCTCATTCATATAGTTCAATTGCCATTCATGCATTTCATATTCAAAATTAATCTCTACGATTTCATTAAATTCTCATACTATAGTTCATTGTATTTACATTCATAACCCAAATCTCATTCATATAGTTCAAAAGTCACTAAGTCGTATTTTTCATTCATAACCCAAACTCAATTTAACAATGAGAGTCTATAGATAGCATATTTAAATTTTCTTTCATTAAAAAAAAATCTTCTTTTATCACTTAGCATAATGTTCTAAAAAAAGGATCATTTTTATAATTCTCCAAAGTAAATTCCATAAGAGTCTACACAAATTTCACTTCTAACTCACTTTTATTTAAGTCAAAAGGTACACAAATATTTTCATAAGTTCTACATGATTTTAGAATAATTAATATTTTTTTTTTCGGATTTAGAAGCCAAGAATCAATTTTAAACAAAAAAATCAAAAGTTTCAAATCTGCCGAAACCCAGAATCGAACTCGTGACCTGAGAGTAGACAGCCGCCACCGCAAGCCAACTGACCCATGGTGCACACGCAGTATGTAAAAGGAATTAGTAAATAAGTGTTTTTGGGCACGGGTTTGGGTTTTATTCGAAAATCCGAAAACGAAAGGCAGAGCCTAGGACTCGAACCCGCTACCACAGAGGTCAACCACGGCTACAGTAAGTGCCCAACACCCACATCGACCATATGGTCTAAGCGACCAAGTCCTTCCAAAAGGATTTGTAATAGTTTTAGTCCAGAACTTTGTTCATTACTAGTTTTCAAAATTTCCAAAACGTTTTTAGCAGGTTTATTTATTTTATTTTATTTTTATATATTTTTTTTGAATCAAAACATTCCAGAATTTAATCTGTATGAAATCACAGTAAACCAGTAATTTTTAAATCATTATTTACTTATAAAGCATGCATTTTCGATCTCAAATTATGTTCTAATGTCCATAATTTCGATATTGAGAACAATCACATTTGCACACGATTCGAAGTCTAGATTTCTACAAAAATACCTTATTTCTTCATTCTCTCATTGATTAATCATCTACATTAATTTAGAACACAAAATTCTCCTCTTTCCTACAATAGAGTTTACTCTAATTTAAATAAACAATTTTACATGAAGTATTCAATTCATCATTTGTCTCATAAGCATAAATTTCTTCACATAGCATAATTTATAGACATCTAGCACGGCAAATATGATAGTTTCTAGCACTTTAATTTCCAAATAATCAACTAGCAACCATTTTAACAACAATTTTCTAATTTACCATATCATCTCTGATTAAGCAAACATGAGTCCAATTCCAACTAGTCGTTCTTTAGTAATTTCCTCAAATCATTTCTAGCATGGTATCTAGATTTAGAAGCATGAGAAATACCCACCTATTGGAGAAAACGAAATGAAAGCTCCTAGAATGCAAGAAAGTGGCCTTCTCCTCCTAGAATGTATTGCAATTTTCCTTCTCCTCCTTGTTTGTATGGAACCCGAGCCTCCCCTTGTGCTCCTTGGATGATTGGCCGACCTCTACTTGGTTGGAACACACACCAATGCACACTCACTAATACTTCTCAATCTTTTTCTCTCTTAGTCTTTTTCTTCTTAATGAATTGTTTAGTGCACTAATGAGAAGAGAAACTAGGGGTATTTATACACTTTTAGGATGAGAATAGATGGCTAGGATTCAATCAAGGAGTTAGAGATCAAGGATCAAGATGAATTGGAAAATTGTAGTAACTTCCATGAACTCATAACCACCCCTCAACTCCATCCACTCTTTCCATCTCTCCATGCACAATCTGACCATGCCCTAAAGGGTGTGCAATGCACACTCTAGTGTGTGCACGTGCCCCATCTAGTGTCCCCTATTAAAAGTTGTACATTATTAATTAATTAATTGTCTACTAAATGTGTCTACATGACAAGTTAAGGCAATTAAAAGAGTAATTGATTTGTGGGCTTCTAATTAGTGGGCTTTAGACTCATGGGTCATAATAGAATATTTAATTAATTAGGGTGGGCTTAGAAAACAAGCTTAGGCTTTTAAAATGGGCTTTTAGGAAATTAAGAGAAAGAAGGAAAATGTTTGTTCATGTTATGAAAAGATAATTTTATAAGAAAACATATATACCAAATTTGTACGTGCACAACACGTAAAATCAACAATTTCTCATTTAATAAAAATTTAGAGTATTACAACACTCTCTCCTTAGAATAATTCCGTCCCCGGAACTACAATTAAAGAGTGACAAAACAAAACACAACAACAAAAGAAAAATATAAATACAAATCAACCAAAGAGTTCAAGATGATCCTTCAACATCCTCTCCTCAGATTTCCAAGTAGCATCTTCAACCAAGTGGTTTCTCCAGACTACCTTGACCATCGGTATCGTCTTATTCCTCAAGACTTTCTCTCGACGATCAAAAATCTCAATTGGAGCTCAATGTAACTCAGATTTAATTGCAAACCTTCCAGAACTTCAGGCAAATGATGATTGGGATCTGGAATGTAACCTCTCATCATAGACACATGAAAGACATTGTGCACCTGAGATAACTCTTCCGGTAACTCCAACCGGTAAGCAGTTTTCCCAATCGTTTTCAATATCTTATACGGGCCTATGAACCTCGGGGCCAACTTTCCACCTTTACCAAATCGGATCACGCCTTTACAGGGCGATTCCTTCAGAAAGACAAAGTCACCTTCCTCAAACTCAAGGTCCCTTCTCCGGTTGTCTGCATAGCTTTTTTGCCTACTCTGAGCATCCACCAACCTCTTCCTGATCAGATCAATCTTTTCAGAAGTCTGCTGCACAATCTCAGGCCCAAACATCTGACACTCCCCCACTTCAAACCAACAAACAGGTGTCCTGCATTTCCTTCCATACATAGCTTCGTACGGCGCCATCCCAATACTGGTCTGAAAACTGTTGTTGTAGGCAAACCCCACTAAATCTAGATGCCTTTCCCAAATGCCTCCAAAGTCTAGCACACAACACCGAAGCATATCCTCAAGAATGCGGTTGACTCTCTCGGTCTGCCCATTGGTCTGAGGATGAAAAGTAGTGCTGAAATCCATCTTGGTACCCAAGGCTGTCTGAAGACTCCTCCAGAAATGCAAAGTAAACCGCGCATCTCAATTAGACACAATAGTTAACGGAACACCATGAAGCCTGATGATCTCCCCGACATACAACTCAGCTAACTTGTCCATCGAAGCAGTGAGTTTCATCGAGAAGAAATGAGCGGACTTGGTTAGTCGTTCGACTATAACCCAAATAGCATCATTGCCCTTTGAACTATTGGGCAAGCCCGTGATGAAATTCATACTGATGTTATCCCACTTCCATTTCAGAATTGGTAACAGTTGCAATAGACCTCCGGGTTTCTTATTCTCGGCTTTGACTTGTTGACAAATATCACACCTTGCCACAGATTCAGCTACATATCGCTTCTAACCTGACCACCAGAAATACCGTTTAATGTCCTTGTACATCTTAGTACTCCCAGGATGTACCGACAAAAGAGTAGCATACGATTCCTGAAGAATACTTTCTTTCAAGTCCGACTGATTCGGAACACACAGCCTCTCTCCAAACCACAGCACATCATCCCTGATTTGAAATCCGAGCAACCTGCCTGCACCAACCTGCTCCTTCATCTTCTGAATATCAGCATCTTCCTTATGACTTGCAATAATCCTTTCATTCAGCGTAGGCTGAAGCCTCAACTAAGCTAAGGATGCTTAGTCCTTGCAAAACAACTTTAATACTAGCTCGATCCAATTCTTCTGCCAGATGCCTCTGAGTTGTAATCAAACTGGCCAAACTGCTCTTGCAGCTAAGTGCATCAGCAACAACATTAGCCTTCTCAGGATGATACTTGATCTTAGGACGCATGTCCTCATGCACTTCCAACCATCTCCGCTGCCTCAGATTCAGATCCTTCTGCTGATAGATGTATTTCAAGCTCTTGTGGTCCGTGTACATGTTCAATTTCTCACCGTACACATAATGTCTCAGTTGCTTTATGGCGAAGATAATCACAGCCAACTCCAAATCATGAGTCGGATAATTCTTCACATGCACTCGTAGTTGCCTCGACCCAAAAGCGATCACTTTCCCTTTTTGCATTAAGACACAACCAAGCCCACGATGTGAAGCATCGCTGTAAACATCATATTCAACACCTGCTATAGGCAATGCCAAAATAGGTGCAGTATTCAGCTTCTCTTTCAACCTCTGAAAGCTTGCCTTGCACTGTTCGGTCCACTTGAAATTTACATTCTTCTTGGTCAAACCAGTGAGCGACACGGCTAACTGAGCATAACCCTGAATGAATCTCCTGTAGTATCCCGTCAATCCAAGGAAACTCCTGACTTCCTTCACTGTAGTAGGCCTTGCCCAATCTCTAACTGCCTCTATCTTCTGAGGATCAGTTGCCACTTCCTCCTTTGAAAGGATGTGACTTAGGAATGCCACTTCAGATTTCTAGAAGTCGCACTTGGATAACTTGGCATACAACTCCTGCTCTTCCAACTTCTTCAAACTTGCTTCCGAATGCTCTGTGTGCTCCTCCTCCGACTTGGAGTACACAAGAATATCATCGATAAACACCACGACGAAAGAATCAATGATCAGCCTCAGAACTCTGTTCATCATATCCATGAAGATTGCAGGAGCATTCATCACTCCTAATGGCATAACTAAGAATTCGTAATGCCCATGTCAAGTTCTGAACGCAGTCTTATGCACATCTTCAGCCTTCACTTGAACTTGATGGTATCCTGATCAAAGATCTGTTTTGGAAAAAATAGCTGCTCCTTGTAGACGATCGAACAAGTCATCGATTAGGAGAATAGGATACTTGTTCTAAACAGTGACCTTATTCAGCTCTCTGTAATCGATACACATCCTCATCGATCCATCCTTCTTCTTTACCAAAAGCACCGGCGCTCCCCAAGGTGACGCACTCGGTTAAATAAAGTCTTCCTCCAATAGTTTCTCAATCTGCCGTTTGATCTCATTCTGTTCTACAGGAGCCATCCTGTACGGTGCCTTATAAATGGGTGCACTCCCTGGCTGAACAGTGATGCTGAAATCTACATCACGTTGCAGAGGTAACCCAGGCAAATCATCAAAGAACACCGTTGGATAGTCCCAAACCACAGTAATCCCCTGCACTTCTATAGAAATCCCTTTCTTCTGGCTGATAGCAGCCACCAAATCTGAACATCTCCTCTTCCCTTGGAAAGTGACTTCAGGTCCACCTGGAGCCTTCACTGTTACTACCTTGGTCTTGCACTCGATGCTCGCACTGTACACCGACATCCAATCAATGCCAATGATAACATCGACCCCCAAGATAGTCAGCTCGATCAGGTCAATCCCGAAATTCTGTTCCCAATCTCGATCTCGCAGTCCGTATTGTTGATTTTCTTGGTTTTGATGATTACAACACATTGCAAAGTTGTTGTGCTACATCTTATATATTGTAGGTTTTATTACAAAAAGACAAAGTGTTCAATCAAAGCTCTCAAAGCAAGTTGATCAAGTAACGCTACAAACAAAGCTCTCAAAGCAAATTGATCAAGAAAGCGACAAGGTTGCAAGCTTCAAAGACGAAGACAAAGACTAAAGCTCCATCTCAACACTCAAGACTCAAGACAAGACATATGCTTCAATGTGTTATTTTAATTGTCTTGTAAAACAATTGTAATTTTTCTTCTTGAGTCTTAGATTGATGTAATAGCCTTGTCACACACTCACACATCTTTAAAATTGAGTGTTTTTCAAAAGATTAAAGGTTGAAACAGTTTGAATTAGATCAGCTGTTGAGTACCAGTTGTAACGACCCGAAAAATAGCATATGGCTATTTTGCATCGAAATGTGGGCGCAATTGAAAGCTGCACGCGAGTATGTTATTTTTGATAACAATTATTTTTAATTGAGAATTATCGGTTATTGCCTAGTTTTATTTTATTATTATTTTCAAAATTAAATTATTTTTATACGGATTATTACAAAGTAGTTTTAATGTGTTTTGTATTGTTTGGAATTATTAGAGTAGAGAGTTGGGCTTTATTTGAAATGTATGAAAGCTAGGGGGCTTATACGAAACATTCCCTTAGATTTTTATCTATCTATTATTATCCATTTCCATCTTTACAAAAAAACCCCTCCCCCACATTCTCTTCCTTCTCCTTCTCCTTCTTCCTTCTCCTTCTCTCTTCCCGACCGGTTCCACCCCAACCCAGGTAACACCCCCCCTGGTCCCGCACTGCATCTCCTTCCCTTACTTCTTCCTCTCCCCATTCACTCCCAACCAAAGAAAACCCAAACCCTTCTCCTTCCCTTCTTCTTTCTCCTTCTCCCATCTCCTTCTCCCTCTTCCCGTTCGTTCCCAAACCAACCCAAAAGAAAGCCCCGGCTCCTCTTCCTCCCATCTCCATCTCCCGATCGCGCCCAGCCAAGGAACCCCCCCCCCCCACACCTTCCTTCTTCTTCTCCTCCTCCCTTCCCCTTCCTGTGCTTCCCACACCCGATGGAAACCCACCCGGCCTGCCTCCTTCCTCCCGTTCGTCCACGCCCAGCCAAATCGAAAGAAACCCCGACCCATTCCCCCTTCCTCCTTCGTTCTTCTTCTTCATCCCGATCAAAACAAACCCAAAAGAACCCATCGATCGGCAAGATTTTTTCCACCTCCAAACTCCTCCGATTCTCCATGGATTCCAAATTAAAATTTGGGGTAGACTAATGGAGGGATTCTTTACATGATGGTGTTGTCGGATTTTCGATTGGATTTCGGAAGGTATAAACCCTAACTATTTTATTGTATAAAAGTTAGTTGGGTTTATTTTTATTGAGTAGGAATATTATTGTATAAAGATTTAGAGATGTTGGAAATTGTAGATATGAGAAATTAGTGGATTGTTGGAGAGATTGTAAGTTATTAGTAAATTGGGGTTTTTGGGTTTGTAAAAGAGAATTATATGGATGTGAATTAATTCTCGTATAGCAGTGGAAATTATAGTTGGACTATTAGATTATTTGGGGGTGATTTTAGTAATTAATTGGGAATGAAAATACCGTAAGCATTAGATTATCACGTGCATCGCACGTGTATATTCCAAGCGTTCAGTAAACGCTTGTGTAATATTTGGGGGATAGTGTTATTAGCTTTTGTGATTAGTTTGAATTATTTGAGTTTAATTGCTTTGAAATTGATGATAGGATATATTGCGACTTTGGAGGCGAAGTGGCATGGCGCTTCGGATCTTCGCGGAAAATTATGAGTTAATTTATTATGTGTTTTTGGTGTGTTAAAAATTATGTGAGTACTATTTTATTATATGTATTTCTGTGATTTTAAGAATTATGTGAGTTAATTTGTTTATATATTTGTGTATTTTATGGTTTAAAGATATATGTGAGTTAGTATATTTATATATTTTGTGGGTTGATGAATATGTGAGTTAATTTATCTAGGTATTTTGTGATTTAAGAATTATGTGGTGAGTTATATTATATATATATATATTTTCGTGGTTTAAAGATATGTGTGAGTTATTTTAATTATATATTTTGTGGTTAAGAATATGTGAGTGTTAATTCATTTATGTATTTTGTGGTTTAAAGAAATAAGTAAGTATCGATTTATTTACGTATTTTTGTGACTGTAAAAAATATGGTGAATCTAACCATTCTTGAGTATATAAAAACCTATATAATGGATGAGTTATATTTAGATGATGATATCAAAATATGGGTGTATGGTTTATATACGTATTTTTGATGTTTTGAAGAAGTTCGAATAAACTAAAGTATTGATATAAGAATTTATGGATCAAAGGGATCCTATAAAAAGTATGAATGGTAGAACTTGAGAAAATAGCATAAAGATGAGTGTTGTCTATGTCAAAAAAAAAAGAACCCATTCATGCTCGTGAACAATGAAGAAGATCATGGTTAAGTTGTAGTAGAATATCATGTTTGGGTCGATTTTAGAAAGAAGCTCATGTTTGAATTGATTATAGTAGATAGGCCATGATGAGTTGATTTTAGAAGGATACCATGCTTAAGTTAATTATAGTAGATTCTTCTGTTGCTTCTAATTATAGAAGATCAAGTTTGCTAGTAAGCACAGTTGATTGCTTCTAGGTTTGATTACCTGTATGATTGTTTGTATGTGGTTTTGCGCGTACGTGGCTCGACTGGCCCGTATGTAGCTGTGGGTCTCATACGCAGCTTATTTGGCTCGTATGTGTGTTGTTGTCTCATACGCGGCTCGACTGGCCCGTATGTAGATGTTGGTCTCATACGGAGCTTATTTGGCTCGTATGCATGTTGTTGTCTCATACGCGGCTCGACTGGCCCGTATGTAGCTGTTGGTCCCGTACGTAGCTGTTTAGCTCGTATGTGTTTTTGGTTACTCGTATGTAGCTTCTTGGCTAATACGCAGTTTGTTGTGCTCATCTAGGGTGATATCATTGCCCTAGGGCTATCGACCATTAAGACGTGTGTTTAGCTTACTCCTAAGGAACTGTGGACGAGTCACTTCGCGGGTGCCGTCAGATCTTAACCGTTGGTTGATTGCGGACCGGAGTGTGACGAAATCCAAGTTCAGGATAGTAGCATGCGAATACGTTCGTATTGCCGGAGTCTTGGATCGATAGGCCATGAACCAGATCCTGAGGGATTCTGGTGAGTTTAGGTTGAGCAGCCTAATAGAGTTATCTTGCGAAGTCTAATTTAAGACCTAGCATGTTGTGTAATGTTGTCATTCCTAGGATTGTTCAGGGTTAGGAACATCATTAAGGTAGTGACTTATAAAGATCATTTTACTGCGACCCTTTGCCGAAAAGAGAGGAGTTGGTTGTAGGTAGCGCCTTACGACCAACTTGTCCCTCGAAGCAGGCCTTAGGTGGTGTTATTGGGTTGTACCTTCCTGTCAAAGGGATACGTACGGTGCCTTCTCACGAGTTGGGAGCATGGGATGCGTATCGCACACTGTTAATTCCTGAAGTGCCATGATAAGGCGGCAGAGCTAGGGGAATGGACCCCGGAACTTCGTCGGGTCCTTGGCCAGGAGAGAGCGAACAGGCCATAGATCACGGTCTATGAGTTAGGGGCGACACAGGATAGGCTTTGTATGCTATACTGTGCTCGGAGAGACCCCGTGTTCGTCTGGTTTTTGAGTGAGGTCCGGTGTACCGGGTAGTAGTGGCAAACATAGACACCATGAGCGTACTGCATTGGTGGGACTTGACCACATTTGCAACCTCATCAGTCATGTAGTATCTGTCAGGAACAGGTTGTGTACAATTAGAAATTCATAACGCGGGTTCAAATCCCTATATTTGGAGAAACGGCTTGAGATGGGGCGCATGTATTTATGGGCTGCATGTTGCTTCGGAGACTTGCTGGCATTAGAATAAGAGCATCATCGCACTAGTAAATCTGGCATTAGAATAAGAGCATCATCGCATTAGTAATCTTGCATTAGAATAAGAGTATCATGGTATTGGTAATTTGCATTAGAGTTAAGTCATAACATACACTGGCACAAATTATATGTACACGTGTCCTTTCCATTCAAGATAAATTGCGAGTGTGATAGTTGGAGTAGATTAATAACCAAGCTATGAGCTTGGGATGTGATTGTGTTATTACCAAACTATGTTGGGATATGGGGTGTATTTGTGATAAAATGCAAGTAAATGGTAAGGTGAAATGAGATGTGAGGTTGGACATGAATGAATGTGGTAGTATGAGGATGAAGGCATATGTTTATGATGGGATACATGAGATAAGGAAACAAAATCAATATTGTATTATGGGTGGTTATTCAAAGGGTTACTAAATATAAGTATGTTATGAGCGGGTATAGATATACATACAGGTGATGACTCAGAGAGTATTTGATGAAAAATCTCATTTATGATGTTACATGTTCAGATGCCAAGTAAGATTTGTTTATCTTGGTAATTGTGAGTTCGTTATGTTTTTACTTGTAAGTTTAATTTATTTACTTATTTAATAAATTATACTCACACCAGAAATGGCTAACCCCTTAGTGTTTGGGGGTTAGGGAGTCCCTGGACTACCCTAGGTCCCTACTGTTACAGGTCCTCAGCAGTGCAGAGGTGAGGTGTAGGTACAGGTTCCGTGGAGTGGAGTTCCAGTTATAATTCATTATTATGTCTTAATTGTAAATAGTAAAGATTCATGCTTTAAATTGTATTTTTGATGTATAAGTATGAGGATGATGATGAAGAGTATAGTGTGAGGCAGCAGGATATGGTTTGGACCCGTACCCATTTCGTTGTGGAGTGCCGGGCGTCGTGGTAGGTTTTTACAGGTTATTTTCTAAAAACTTACTACGTTTTCAAAAGAATTTATGCTTTTTAATTGATATTTGTTAAACCGTTATGAGTTTGGCCCCCAGAGCATATATATATATTGCCTGTGTGATGATGCTCATTTTGGCCTGGGGAGCCCATATTATTATTGCCTGTGATGTAAGCTACGGAATTTAGAGCAAAATTCCGTAAGCTTTTCTGTGTTTTGGGCAAAAAATACAAGGAAGACTCTGCCCAAATTTTCTTTGAAACATAACTATTTTAGTTTATGTTTAAAGTGATATAGAAATTGGAAGAATTGATTTTGGAGTCAAAAAGGAAAAGAAAAGGGGCAGGCAGTACAGTTTGGTATTACAAACTGATAATTGTAATTACTGCGTAGTAACTCGGTGTTGAAGAAAAGTTTTTAAATTTTCCAGTTTTTCTGTGTCTCGAGACTAATTGAAGGAAAGATCTTGGCATGTGTCACGGTTTCCCAGCAACGGGGAGATCGGGGCATTACACCAGTCAACTGCCTTATGGCACCAGTCGACTGTATTAGTACGAAATTGTCTGAATTCTTTTAAACTCTGGCCAGTCGACTCATCATGGCAACCCAGTCGACTGTTCAAGTCGTTTCACCAGTTTACTGATTTCAAAACTTGTTTTTTGATTTTCAAAATCTTTATTTCTGTTGGTTGACAGTTGGTACAACTATTTCTCAACGTCTAGTGATTCTAACTCTATAAATAGAGTATAGAAATCACTTGGTAAAGGTTACTCTCCTTTTCCAAGCATTTGATAAAAAGTTTAAGGTTTTTTTGCTTTCAAAAGAACAATCATTCAAACTAGCACTCCAATCTTCTAAGTCTTGGTTCTCTGATTTTCAGTCCAATATAACATTGAATTCGTTTTGGACTAAATTCAAAAGTTGACCAATTAGCCACGTACAAAAATCACAATCACAAAACAAAGCTATAGGTTGATTGTAACATTTTATTGTTTTCTTTTCACTCTCGGTCGTGAGAGTGGTCCTTTCGGTTGGAAAGTAGGGCTCTAGGTTGTAAAGTTAGGTTTCACTCTTGGTGGAAGAGTGAGTTTGTTCTCTCTAGTGGTGAGAGAAGTCTACGGGTTGGACAAGGTTGTTGTCTAAATGACGTAGAGTATTCTTGTAATTTTTCAAGAATAGTGGAAAATCTCAAGTGGGTTGCTTGGGGACTGGATGTAGGTCGGGAGGACCGAACCAAGATATATCGTGTGTACTCTGTGGTTGTATTTCTCTGAATTTGCATTTTCTTTATTTACTTTTTAATTACTCTGTGAAACTTGTCTGGACAGTCGACTTCTTCTCTTATTTCAGTTGACTGATCAGACTGGTATAATATACTCTTCGAAAACTTGTCTGGCTAGTCTACTGATTTTCGCTATAAGTCGACTGATCAGACTTGTCTAAAATACTTTTCTATTCTGACGCCTCAGTCGACTTCTTTCTCTTGTCAAGTCGACTGAACAGAAGATAAAGTTCAATTTTGTTTTTATTTTTTATACAACACTATTCACCCCCCCCCTCCCCCTCTAGTGTTTCTTGCCTTGCCTACAGGATCCAACACTTGGTATCAGAGCCAGGTTGAGTGCAATGGCAACTACCTCTAATGCAAACCAATACCATGAAGGCCAATTCCACGCAAAGGCCACCCCTCTTCGATGGAACCAATTACAACTATTGGAAGTGTAGAATGAAGATCTACCTTCAGTCCATCAACTATGAGATATAGAACATGACGAAGACCGAGTACACCGCTCCTACCATTCCATATGCACAATGGAACGATGACATGAAGAGCCAAACAATGAACAATGCAAAGACGATGAACGCGCTATTTTGTGCTCTTACAAAGGAGGAGTTCAACCGTGTGTCCAATGCAACTACCGCACATCAAATTTGGCACACACTCAAGATAACTCATGAAGGAACAAATAAAGTAAAAGAATCTAAAATATATGTTCTTGTTCACAGG
Organism: Hemerocallis citrina; assembly: GCA_017893485.1. Taxonomy (NCBI): domain Eukaryota; kingdom Viridiplantae; phylum Streptophyta; class Magnoliopsida; order Asparagales; family Asphodelaceae; genus Hemerocallis; species Hemerocallis citrina. Next base: position 79,308,492 of record CM030359.1, read on the forward strand.
TTTGAGATGTTCCGCATGAAAGAAAACGAGAATGTGTCTGAGATGATTACAAGGTTCACGGACATTACAAATTCACTTATGCCACTTGGAAAGACGTACACTCAAGCCAAAATGGTGAGGAAGGTTCTTCATGCACAAACTCCCGAATGGAAGAAGAAGACCACTGCTATAGAAGAGGCCAACAATTTAACACAATTTTCTCTTGAGAATCTTGTGGGAAATCTTATGGCGTATAAGGTACAACTTGAAGAACGCAAGAAGGATCTAGAACCTCAATAATCAAAGAAGAAGACACTAGCAATCAAAGCCATGTCGGACTCCGGGGATGAAGAAGAAGTTGAGGAAGAGATAGCGATGTCCACGAGAAAGTTCAAAAAGTTCTTAAGGAAAGGTAAGTTCAATTCAAAATCTAAGGATACTAATGAATTACCCACGTGTTTCAGGTGTAACAAAACAGGTCATATGAAGAAGGATTTCCCACTTGAGAATGCTAAATCTAAAGGAAAGGCTTTCAACTTCAAGAAGGACAAGTACACAAAGAACAAGTTCATGAAGAACAAAAAGGCATACCAAACAACTTGGGATGATAGCGACTCTTCATCAGAAGAAGAAAATGAAGAGACAAATGAGGTTGCTAACGTTTGCTTTATGGCGTCTCAAAATCAAGTAAGTGATGATTATGATTCTAATGATTTACATGATGCTTTCAATGAGATTTTTCTAGAGCTTAAGAAAGAAAAAGTTAGAGTTAAGAACTTTGAAAAAGTAAATCAAATACTTTTCCAAGAGAATCTTGACCTTGATAAAGAACTGAAATCTTTAAATTCTCGTCTTTCTAGTTTAGATATAGATCTTGTGTCTCTAAAAAAAAATATGAAGAGATATCCAAGAATGTATCTAAATTTAATAAAGGAAAGGAGAATTTAAAAGATGTTCTCCAAAATTGAGTGCAATCCAAAAAATGGTTTGGACTTGGTTTTTAAAAGTCTCATAAAAAACCTCATATCTTTAAGAACACTAGTGTAAATAAATCTTTATCTATTTCTAGTGTTAAGAATAAATTTTATGAGTTCTTTGAAAAACCTAAAACTGTATGTTTTAATGATAAAGGTAAATCTATAGTTCAGACTAGTCGACTGAACCCAAGTATCAGTCGCCTATCCAGGGGTTCTGAGTTTCATTCAAAGAAACGAAAACCTCAAATAAGTAGACCTACTCTACCTCTCAGTCGACTAGATTTCAGTAACAGTCGACTGAAAGGTTCGATAAAGTCGACTGGACAGAGCAAAAACATATGGGTTCCAGTCAATATGAGTCCAAAAGATAGAATTACTTACATTAATTCATACATTCTTTCTGTATGTAATTCTTTAAATTATATTTATACTTTTGGTAGAAAATCAAACTCTCTTTGGGTTTGGTTTCCCATAAACTGATCCCTTTTGGATCCAATAAAAAGGGTACCATATTCACATTGAAAATTTTATAGGTACCTAAAAGAGATCGGTGGATAGTTGACAGTAGATGCTCAAAGCACATGACTGATCATGCCAACCTCTTATCTTTCACATGACTGATCATGCCAACCTCTTATCTTCCATACAAGAAATTGATGGAGGAATAGTCACATTCGGTGACAACAACAAAGGAAAAGTGATCGGAATAGGCATGGTCGGTAAGCACACTAACCCTTCAATAGAAGATGTTTTTCTAATTAGTGGACTTAAGCATAACTTGTTAAGCATTAGCCAACTATATGATAAGGGTTTTAAAATCGTGTTTGAAAAAGATGCATGTTTAATATATGACTCTACCATGCAAAATATAATTTTTCAAGGATGTATGAAGAATAACATTTATGAATTTTGTTTAAAGTCATATGAGTTTTCGAATGATTTCTGCTTAGTAGCTTCTAATAATGATTCATGGCTATGGCATAAGCGATTTGACAATGTGAATATGAAAACTCTTGCTAAATTGTCTAAGTACAACCTAGTTAAAGGGCTGCCAAGACTAGCCTATAAAAAGGATAAGTTATGTGATGCATGTCAACTAAGTAAACAAATTAAATCTACTTTTAAAACAAAATAAGTAATTTCTACTAGTAGGCCTCTCGAATTAAGATTTATTTGGCCTTACTAGAGTTGCTTCTTTAAATAAAAGTAGGTATATATTTGTTTTAGTAGATGATTTTTTACGATTCACTTGGACTTTCTTTTTAAAACATAAGAATGATGCTTTTGTTGAATTTACTAATTTTTGTAAACGAATTCAAAATCAAAGGTCTCTAACCATAGTCACTATTAGAAGTGATCATGGTGGAGAATTTGAGAATGAAACGTTTGCAGAATATTGCAACAAGAATGGTATAACTCATTCATTTGCATTTCCTAGAGCTTCACCACAAAATGGAGTGGTCGAAAGAAAGAATAGGACTTTGCAAGAATGTGCACGTACTATGCTTTTTGAAAGAAATTTACCTAAGTATTTTTGGGCTGAAGTCGTTGCTACAGCTTGTTATATTTTAAATAGAATATTGATTTGTCCTAAGCTTAAGATAACATGTTATGAGCTATTTTTGATAGAATTCCTAAAGTATCTTACTTCAAAATATTTGGATGTAAGTGTTTTATTCTGAACACTAAAGATAATCTAGATAAGTTTGATCCTAGATCTAATGAGGGTATCTTTATAGGATACTCAAATAGGAGTAAGGCATATAGGATCTTCAACAAGTCAACATTGACTATTGATGAATCCATGCATGTTGCATTTGATGAATCTCTGCTTTCATCAACTTTAATTGAAGATGATGAAATTGATTCATCACCTTTAAATAAGGTTATTACATCTTTAGAGCAAACTACTCTTGCGGATAGGTCGACTGATAAGGAAGTCGATGGACTAGTCAAGTCGACTGATCCTATTGTGATGTCTCCAACTTTACCAAAATTGTATGTTGAAGTTAGAGATCATCCTCATGACTTAATAATTGGTGACATTTCACGTGGTATTCAGACGAGATCTCATGTTAACATGATTTCTCACACGGATTTCTTGTCGGATTTTGAACCGAAGAATATACAAGAAGCTTGTAAGAATGCCATGCAAGATGAGTTAAACCAATTTATAAGGAATGATGTATGGAATTTAGTTCCACGACCTCCAGATCATACTATAATCGGTACCAAATGGGTATTCAAGAATAAGTTAGATGAATCAGGACAAGTTGTTAGGAACAAAGCTAGACTAGTTGCTCAAGGGTATAATCAAGAAGAAGGCATAGATTTCGATGAAACATATGCTCCTGTTGCTAGACTAGAATCAATTCGTATTTTATTATTTTTGCTTGTTTTATGAACTTTACACTTTTCCAAATGGATGTGAAAAGTGCTTTCCTTAATGGGTTTATAAAGAAAGATATTTATGTTAAGCAACCACCTTGTTTCGAACATGAAAAATTCCCAAACCATGTTTTTAAATTGAAAAAGGCTTTATATGGTTTTAAACAAGCACCTCGCGCTTGGTATGATCGATTGAAGACTTTTCTATTAGAAATGGGTTTTAAAATAGGTAAAGTAGATACTACTTTGTTTATTAGGAGAATTGAGACAGATATTTTGATCATACAAATATATGTAGATGACATAATTTTTTGTTCTACTAATAGTAATCTATGTCAAGCGTTTGCTAATACCGTGACAAATGAGTTTGAGATGAGACATGGGTGAACTCAATTATTTCCTTAGACTACAAATTAAACAGTCACCAAATGGCTTATTTATTAATCAAGAAAAATTTTCTAAAGAATTACTCAAACGATTTGGTATGGATAGCACAAGTAGTAAAACCATACCTATGGCTACTACCACTACCCTTGACAAAGATGAATTAGGTAAGAGTGTCGATCAAAAACTCTATCGAGGTATGATTGACTTACTCTTATAAATAACTGCTAGTAGACCAGACATTATGTTTAGTGTATGTTTATGTGCTAGATATCAGTCAAGTCCTAAAGAATCTCACTTAAAAGTCGTGAAACGTATTTTAAGATACATTAAAGGAACATCTGAGTATGGTTTATTTTATCCACGCACCGATAATTTTCAACTTTTGTCATATAGCGATGCGGATTTTGCCGTAGTAAAACTGACCGAAAAAGTACTAGTGGAACGTGTCACTTTTTGGGACACTCATTAGTATCTTGGTGTAGTAAGAAGCAAAATTTGGTATCCCTATCTACTACAGAAGCTGAATATGTCGCTGCAAGTTTGGCTTGTACCCAAATTTTGTGGATGAAACAAACCCTATTAGACTATGGTATTTCTTTTTCAAAACCTGTTATACTGTGTGATAATACTAGTGCCATTAACTTATCTAGAAATCCGGTTCAACATTCACATACAAAACACATTGATATTAGACATCATTTTCTACGTGATCATGTTTTAAAGGGAGATATTTCTTTAGACTTTATTTCTACTGATAAACAAGTAGCAGATATCTTTACTAAACCACTTAAAGAAGATACTTTTATCACTTTAAGAAGAGAACTAGGAATTTGTAGTTTTCATGATGTTTCTTGAAATTTTAACTTTGGTAAGTCGACTTAAAACTTGATCACAGACGACTGACCAAGTATTTTTCGTTATATTTATTTTCTTGAGTTTTTATACTTTGGGAAGTCGACTGTGAATAGTAATCCAGTCGATTGTCAGTTGTATTATTATTATCTTCGTTTATCTATTTTGCTCTCGACCAAGTCGACTGATCCTACCCTCCAATCGACTGTCGCGAATCAGCTCTTCTTTCATATTCGAATTTGGCACTTCTTTTGAGGCAAATCTTTACCCTGTTTTCCCTTTTGACCAATCTCGTCCCTTGCTTTTTTACCAGATTTGATCCTAACCCTTCACCTTTGTGTAAAACCCTAACTTCTACCTCTCTTTTTCACTTTTCTATTTCACTGTCTATCTCAATTCTGAGGTCCCTAAGTCGGTTGTTGCTGCTTCTTTTTGGCGATTTCAGATCTTGAACCCAAATCGAAACTCTACTTCAGTGGATTTCCTCATTCCGAAGTCCTCATTCCTAAGATCAGTGCCTCTATTCTACTCTCTTTGTTGGTATATCTTCTTAGACTCTTTCCCTCTCTTTATTTTTTTTAGAGTTCTTGAGTAATGGCCCCTAAAAGATCTCGTACCGCTAATGTAGAGGAGGGGCAATCTTCCAGAGACTATCTTCAATACTTAAGTAGCCCTAATCTTATTAATAAATGGTACATTATTTGTTCCATTATCATTTTTTCGGGTAGATTTGTAAACTGTCCGGATCTTGATAGGTTTCCTCTAGTCCCATTGTTTAAACAATGAGGGTTATTTGATCTATTGTCTTTAGTAAACCAACCCTCTTACTACCCTCACCTTATATATTTGTTTTACACAAATATGAAGGTTGTTACATCGGAGGATAGTAATGAGATTTTTTTCTATCTTCTGTCAAAAATAAACGCATGAAAATCACTCCTGCTAGATTAAGTCTTATTTTGGGTCTGTTTTATGAAGGGTGTGATTTAGGAGATGTTGATATGGATGATGACACCAAGTTTTCTAGAATTTATTTGCCAAATTATGGTCCTCCTATGACTAATCGATCAATTACTTCTATTGCTAAGCTAGTTGCATGCATACTGTCATATAACATTATTCCCAAAACAGAGAGTTATGACCAGTATTCCCTTGAGTGCTTTTTTGGCAACATAAAAATAAATTGGGGTCTAGTCATCTTTAATCGTCTTCATAAGGCTCATACCTCTTTTCTTCCTTTTGGTGCTTTACTTACTCACATCTTCTATGCTCATGATGTTTATCTCGATTCTGAGACGAATGTTGTCAAACACTTTGATTCGTTTGATCATGCTAGTTTAGCACGTATGAAGTTGCTTAATTCTCCAACTAGGTCACCTCATATGAATGCACTTCCTATCCCTTTAGTCACTTCAGCTCGTCGGTCTTCTGCTTCTAGTTCATCTCGTCCTCGTGCTGATTTTGATGATTCTAGGAGTGTTTACACTTCTGTCAATTATATAATGTATCGTCAAGATGCTCTTGAAGCAAGTATTTTCACTCACTTGTTCACTTCTCAGTTTCCTCCTCCCTCTCAAGGTGCCCAAGATGAAGATGAAGAAGACTGATTGCCTACCTTTTTATTTCTTCATGTATTTTTCTACTTATTTTTGTATTTTCTGTTTTTTTAGTCATTTGAACAATGTACTTCAACCTTCTATGTATAAACTTTGCTTTTGCTATGTGTTTTGCAAATGCTCCTTTGTGTTTCCTTTTTTTTTTCTTTTTTCCTCCAATTTTTTTGTTGATGACAAAGGGAGAGAAAATTAGCTATATGTGCATGTTTGTTTATTTAGTGCATGTTTTTCATTTGGTGCATGTGTTTCATTTGGTGCATGTTTTTCCACATATGCATATTGTACATTAGTTAGGGGGAGCATTGAGCTTGTGTAATATGTCTATTATTGTAAGCTATTGTGTTGTCATTATCAAAAAGGGGGAGAATGTTGATTCTTAGTTTTGATGATTACAACACAATGCAAAGTTGTTGTGCTGCATCTTATATATTGCAGGTTTTATTACACAATGACAAAGTGTTCAATCAAAGCTCTCAAAGCAAGTTGATCAAGAAAAGCTACAAATAAAGCTCTCAAAGCAAATGGACCAAGAAAGCTACAAGGTTGCAAGCTTCAAAGACAAAGGCTAGAGCTCCATCTCAAGACTCAAGACTCAAGACAAGACATTTGCTTCAATGTGTTATATTACATGTCTTGTAAAACAATTGTAATTTTTCTTTTTGAGTCTTAGATTGATGTAATAGCCTTGTCACACACACACACACACACTCACACATCTTTATAATTGAGTGTTTTTCAAAAGATTAAAGGTGGAAACAGTTTGAATTAGATCAGCTATTGAGTACCAGTCGACTGCCTTATGGCACCAGTCGACTATATCAGTACGAAACTGTCTGAATTCTTTCAAACTCTGGCCAGTCGACTCATCATGGCAACCCAGTCGACTGTTCAAGTTGTTTCACCAGTTTACTGATTTCAAAACTTATATTTTGATTTTTAATATCTTTATTTCTGTTAGTTGACAGTTGGTACAACTGTTTCTCAACGTCTAGTGATTCTAACTCTATAAACAGAGTATAGAAATCACTTGGTAAATGTTACTCTCTTTTTCCAAGCATTTGATGAAAAGTTTCAGGTTTTTTTTTGCTTTCAAAAGAACAAGCATTCAAACTAGCACTCAAATCTTCTAAGTCTTGGTTCTTTGATTTTCAGTCCAATATAATATTGAATTCATTTTGGACAGAATTCAGAAGTTGACCGATTAGCCACGTACAAAAATCATAATCACAAAAAAAGGCTATAGGTTGATTGTAACATTTTATTATTTTCTTTTCACTCTCGGTTGTGAGAGTGGTTCTCTCGGTTGGAGAGTAGGGCTCTAGGTTGTATAGTCACGTTTTCACTCTTGGTGGAAGAGTGGGTTTGTTCTCTCTAGTGGTGAGAGAAGTCTACGGGTTGGACAAGGTTGTTGTCTAAACACCGTAGAGTATTCTTGTAATTTTTCAAGAATAGTGGAAAATTTCCAGTGGGTTGCTTGGGGACTGGATGTAGGTCAGGAGGACTGAACCAGGATACATTATGTGTACTCTGTGGTTGTATTTCTCTGAACTTGCATTTTCTTTATTTGCTTTTTAATTACTTTGTGAAACTTGTCTGGACAGTCGACTTCTTCTCTTATTTCAGTCGACTGATCAAACTGGTATAATATACTATTCTAAAACTTGTCTGGCAAGTCGACTGGTTTCCGCAATTAGTCGACTGATCAGACTTGTCTAAAATACTTTTCTGTTCTGACGCCTCAGTCGACTTCTTTCTCTTGTCAAGTCGACTGAACAGAAGAAAAAGTTCAATTTCGTTTTTATTTTTTACACAACACTATCCACCCCCCCTCCTAGTGTTTCTTGCCTTGCCTACAGGATCCAACACGTATAATACCGATCAGTGGTTAAAGTCTCCCATGATGGAGTAGCTATTGCCAAGACCTTGCCTGGAAAGACTTTCGGTTCAACTCCCAGAACTTCAGCAAATTTAGGAGATACAAAAGTATGAGAGGATCCAGTATCGAACAACACAACAGCTTTCTTTCCATTCAAATAAAGTTCTCCTGTTACATAACACACACTCGTTACATAACCGTCTACTAAATAAGCAGGAAAAGAGACAACAGAAAATAACACTCCTAAACAAGCTCACTCGTACCAGTGAAGATGTGATCCACTTCATCAGCGTCAGCTTCAGTCAAGGCAAATACTCGCCCCTGCTGGTACGGCTTCTTCCCGGTCTGCTGAGTTGGTCCATTACGGATGACATCCTGCAACTGTCTCTCCACAGTTGAAACAAGTCACAGAAGGTCTCACCCTAGTATTCCTGGTCTGCCCGCCACATGAACAGCGTTCGCACCCGTAGGCTTAAACCTTTGAGCTGGCGGCTGTCCCCTGACATTTCCAGCAACTGCGGGCCTCTTCCCCACATTCCAGTTGTTCCTCCGATTCTGAATTGCGTGTAACTGCTCCATGTCTGCCTTAGTGGCTGCCGCTCGTTTGACTTGCTTGTCAAACCTCCTGATACCTAGGGGTATCATCCTGGATCTCAGACTTGGCCTCAATCCATGCTCGAACTTTCGAGCCTTCTTCACCTCGTCCAACACCAGTTCGGGTGCATACCATGAGAGCTGAGTGAATCTTATCTCATACTCCCTAACCGACCTGCCGCCCTGCTACAACGCCAGAAACTCCATGGCCTTCTTCTCCTGGACGTATGAGGTAAAATAATGACTGCGGAATTCCTCCAAGAATTCCTCCCAGCCAAGAACAACATCTCCCATCGTCCGCTTCATCGACTGGCACCACACAGCCGCATCCTTCTCGAACTGCGGCACAGCCAGCTTCACCTTGCTTCCCTCCGGAGTCTCCAAGACTTCGAAGATAGTCTCTACCTGTCGGATCTAGTTGTCAGCCGCGTCAGGGTCTGACTTCCCTTTAAATACCGGTGGTTTCATCCGCCTGAATGATTCCACGAGTTTGATTTCTTCGGGTACTGGATTCGCAGGCATCCTCCCTTGGTCCTAATTCATGGCGACGACATTGAGTGTCTGATAGAACCTCGCTAGTTCCATTTTCAAGTCCAGACCTTCTCCGTTTCGAGCTCTTCTCCCGCCATATTCTGATGTAAAAGATCCATTAAATTCGAATTATAAAACATGAATTTTAAATCAACTTTTCATTTCATTGAATTCCAAACTTTATACATTCGAATTTAAAACATTTCTGACATCAAATCAAAGTAGTAAGAAGATACAACAGTCTAGTTCCTACAGTTCCTCTTGGCATCTCGAAGCATTTTCCGTAGTTCTACCACTTCTTCCTTCAGTACATCGTACATGATTTTTCTCTTCTCGAGTTCTCAAATACGATGACTGAGAATTGCAATATCCTCCTTGTACTTCGCATACTGAGTCTGCAGTAGCTCGGCGCTCTCCCTTTTGAGTCTCTACCTGCCTCTGAAGAGACACAATGAGACTACTCAAAACTGGTTCTTCCTCGTCGGAGGAATCATCAGATGAATCTGGTGGTGGAATGATCTCTCTGGACTCAGGCCGTTCCTCTTCAAATTCTTCAGGATCCTCTTCGTCTGGATCAGCTTGCTCGGGGTAGTAATCCTCCTTAACTATGTGCCAATCTTCATCTCTAGCTGGGTCGAAGTGGTCTGCCATCTTAGAGAAAGGATAAGAAGAAGCATAAATCATAGAGCAACACAAATGAAAGTGACTTATATTTAAATCTCTAGACTCAACACACGCTCTAATGTCCACTTCTAAGGTGTAGTTCCTTATAAATTTGTACTACTTGGAAGCGTAGCTCTGATACCACTCTGTAACGCCCCGAATTCCAAAACAGGCTGAATTCGAGTTCCAACTTCGTACAATTTTACAAGGAAATTAAAACTTTACTTTACATCAGAGTTACATTACATTAACACTTATACAGCAGAAGTAAATTTTACAACAATGAATGAAATACAACAACACTTGAATAATCTTTAAGCATCAATTCCTCTTTAGTCTTTTTCATGTAATTTATCCTGCATAGAAAACTGTGGGTACGCCAGTTCATTCACTGACGAAATATTATACATGGCCATCCTCTTCATGTCGAAACAGTATAACGATTCTCAATACTCAACAAACCACAAACTTGTTCACAAATAGAGCTAAAGGGATTATCCTATCGATGTCGTGTTGTGATTGTGTACTTAGTCCTTAATGCAACAATTTATTTTATATGACACTAATGCGCACTTGTTCAGAGCCTATGCAGACCATACTACATAGGTCCGAGGGCAAGCCCTTAACCGTTCTTCATCTTGTAGGGTTCAATCCCTCGTCATGACTTAATCTAGTTCTGTAACTACGGTAAGTATCCTAGATGTTCTACGAACAACGAACAGAGAATCCCAATGCACTGACACATGACTCATCATGCAGGCATCCTGTGGTAATTCACCTCCTACCATAGACATGACACCACCTGCAGTTGCCAAACATTCCACGAGCATTGCCACCGGGATGGTACTCTGGAGCACTATCCACATCCTACTCATGACGCACCATGGAACATCCTGTGAATACTCTCACGCCGCCAATCCAATGGTCCTCATACTCAATGTTTTTCTCTTACTTTCGTCACATCTTCACTGTGTATCTAGTCCTTATTTTAATTGAATCATGAACAAAATCAATCCCTTAGGGTTAGCACTTCCACTATACCGGTCTTACTCATTCATTTCACATGACCCAATTCTTGGTCTTTTCATTTCAAATATCATTTCAAACTTTCATTGCCGGTATGAGGCTTAGCTACACCCTAGTTCTCAATTTCAACTCATAATTACAACATTGAGTTTTCCATACTCATAAATTCTCTTTTTCAATTAGCATGATTTCTAATCATTTCTATGAATCAAATCTCATACATATAGTTCAATTGCCATTCATGCATTTCATATTCATAATTAATCTCTACGATTTCATTAAATTCTCATACAATAGTTCATTGCATTTACTTAATTCAAAAGTCACTAAGTCGTATTTTTCATTCATAACCCAAACTCAATTTAACAATGAGAGCCCATAGATAGCATATTTAAATTTTCTTTCATTCAAAAAAAAAATCTTCTTTTATCACTTAGCCTAATGTTCTAAAAAAAAGATCATTTTTATAATTCTCCAAAGTAAATTCCATAAGAGTGTACACAAATTTCACTTCTAACTCACTTTTATTTAAGTCAAAAGGTACACAAATATTTTCATAAGTTCTACATGATTTTAGAATAATTAATATATTTTTTTCGGATTTAGAAGCCAAGAATCAATTTTAAACAAAAAAAAAATCAAAAGTTTCTAATCTGTTGAAACCTAGAATCAAACTCGCGATCTGTGAGTAGACAGCCGCCACCGCAAGCCAACTGAGCTAGGGTGCACACTCGGTATGTAAAAGGAATTAGTAAATACGTGTTTTTATGCTCGGGATTGGGTTTTATTCGAAAATCCGAAAACAAAAGGCAGAGCCTAGGACTCGAACCCGCTACCACAGAGGTCACCCATGGCTACAGTAAGCACCCAACACCCACATCGACATATGGTCTAAGCAACCAAGTCGTTCCAAAAGGATTTGTAATAGTTTTAGTCTAGAACTCTGTTCATTACTAGTTTTCAAAATTTCCAAAACGTTTTTAGTATTTTTTTTTTTTTTTGAATCAAAACTTTCCATAATTTAATCTATATGAAATCGGAGTAAACCAGTAATTTTTAAATCATTATTTACTTATAAAGCATGCATTTTCAATCTCAAAGTATGTTCTAATGTCCATAAAAGTATGTTCTAATGTCCATAATTTCGACATTGAGAACAATCACATTTGCACACGATTCGAAGTCTCGATTTCTACAAAAATACCTTATTTTTTCATTCTCTCATTTATTAACCATCTACATTAATTTAGAACACAAAATTCTTCTCTTTCCTACAATAGAGTTTACTCTAATTTAAACAAACAATTTCACATGAAGCATTCAATTCATCATTTGTCTCATCAGCATAAATTTCTTCACATAGCATAATTTATAGATATCTAGCTTGGCAAATATGATAGTTTCTAGTACTGTAATTTCCAAATAATCAACTAGCAACCATTTTAACAACCATTTCCTAATTTACCATCTCATATCTAATTAAGCAAACATGAGTCCAATTCCAACTATTTGTTCTTTAGTAATTTCCTCAAATAATTCCTAGCATGGTATCTAGATTTAGAAGCATGAGAAACACCCACCTATTGGAGAAAACGAAATGAAAGCTCCTAGAATGCAAGAAAGTGGCCTTCTCCTCCTAGAATGTATTGCAATTTTCCTTCTCCTCCTTGTTTGTATGGAACCCGAGCCTCCCCTTGTGCTCCTTGGATTATTGGCCGACCTCTACTTGGTTGGAACACACATAAATGCACACTCACTAATACTTCTCAATCTTTTGCTCTCTTAGCCTTTTTCTTCTTAATTAATTATTTAGTGCACTAATGAGAAGAGAAACTAGGGGTATTTATACATTTTTAGGATGAGAATAGATGGCTAGGATTCAATCAAGGAGTTAGAGATCAAGGATCAAGATGATTTGGGAAGTTGTAGTAACTTCTATGAACTCATAACCACCCCTCAACTCCATCCACTCTCTCCATCTCTCCATGCACAATCCGGCCATGCCCTAAAGGGTGTGCAATGCACACTCTAGTGTGTGCACGTGCCCCATCTAGTGTCCCCTATTAAAAGTTGTACATTATTAATTAATTAATTGTCTACTAAATGTGTCTACATGACAAGTTAAGGCAATTAAAAGAGTAATTAATTTGTGGGCTTCTAATTAGTGGGCTTTAGACTCATGGGTCATAATAGAATATTTAATTAATTAGGGTGGGCTTAGAAAACAAGCTTAGGCTTTTAAAATGTGCTTTTAGGAAATTAAGAGAAAGAATGAAAATGTTTGTTCATGTTATAAAAAGATAATTTATAAGAAAACATATATACCAAATTTGTACGTGCACAACACGTAAAATCAACAATTTCTCATTTAATAAAAACTTAGGGTATTACATTGTCAAGGAAAAATATAAAAAAATATATATTTGTGAGAAATATATGTGATATTCACATATTGGTTAGGGTTGAGCATCCAAAGCCATCATGCATTTTTCCATTATTTCCATATTGTGGCAAAACCAAGCTGCAGTCATTTGCTATATTCACATTTTTCCATTTCTGTGAACAGTTCGTTGTAATATTTGAGAACGGATTTGGCAATTTCCATATTATAGCATCCCTCATATTTTATATTTTTTAAATTCTCGGAAGTTTTGCCATTTAAAGAAAAATTCCGGGCACAATATGTTTCGTCTGAGATTTTATTTTATTCTATTTTATTTTCATCGGAAATGAAAACAATGAGGGACAATACATCATGTTTCTTCCGGCGTTGTTGGTTTGCTAGATTCCCTCACAAATCCATAACATCAAACATCATTTCCTCAATCTCCCTCTCTCCACATCACCCCCATCAACCTCCATTTCCATACATTTGTAGCATAATCCCACCATTTAAAAACAAAAAAATTTAAAATTGCGTGGGACAGAACATGATTTTCGTCCCTCCCTATTTATTTAAAAAAACAATTTCAAATTTGGTCGGATGAAACAACATGTTTTGCCCATCCAAATTCGTCTACAAAATTGCCATTTTTTCATTTGAACGACTACTGCAAACAACACATTTTGCCAAATTCTATTATGTCATTTTGCCAGTTTTTTCACAAATGACTGTGGATGCTAAAACCCAGAAAGAATTGTGTTTATACTAGTACTCTACTTTTCTGTTTTTTTGATTAGTAATAACTATATTTTAGGTTAGAAGTACAGTAATACTATATTATTTCCCTGATCAGAGCAATTAATGGAAAAGATGAATATGATTAACGTCCTTTCACTTCTGAAATATCTTCACCCCTGATAAAGGTGAAAATCACAGCAAATCAGGATCGTACGATTCCAACATAGATCCTAAATCTTCTACAGGAAGATTAGTCATAATGGGCATCTTTAACTGGTTTGGACCTTCTTCAGGCTCATCTACAAGACATGGGTCACTCTCAAGCCCATCAAAAGCGACTAGGCCCACTAAGAGAGACACCCAGTCCATGAGGGCTATAAGTCAAATGTTCTATCCCCAGACAAGAGAGTTTTATCTCTTAAGGGGGAGAAATAGTAGGAGATAAAAGAATCATATCAGTCTAGCAATTCAATATCAATCTTCTAAACTATTTCTCAAGCCTATAAATACCCTCCTCCCTCTTTAGTCAGAAGGCAATCAATAAATATGCAATTTCTTTCTCAAACTCTCTTTCTCTCTCTGGTTTTGACTTGTTTCGGGTATTTTGTAGGTCCATCGGCTACGTCAGCAACCATCAGATTCAAATCATAATCTTCAATCAACGATCCAGATCCACTCTCGGGTGCTCTAACTACTTTTTATGGACGATTAAAGGGTAGTTCTTTAGTAGTTTCCTTCAAAATATAACATCACTATCTGGTTGGTCCCATACCAAAATAAGAAGCAGCAACCCCTCTGCACTCAGCACAAAGACTCTATGTTCACGCATCAACACTATCTGTAATGCTTGTTAGAGACTCTAAAGAAAAATTTATGTTGCTACTTATTTTGGTGTGAGAGCAAAAAAATACTGAGTTTATATTTAAAAGAAAACTACTAAAGATCTAACCTTTGATCGTCGCCGTAAAAAGTAGTTAGATCTCCTAAGGGTGGATCTGGATCGTTGATTGTGTTAGTGTAGGTGCCCTAGAGGCAATACAATGATATTATGTAATCAGTATTATTGACATTATGTTCTATTTGATTATATTAATAATTTATTATGCTTCGTATTTACTGCGTTATAAATGTTAGCATGATAAATGTCCTTAGATTATTAATACGAACTATATGAACATGAGATTATATATAGTATAATAATCTTAAATGTCCCTAGTCGAGTATTATTATTATTAGGACAGTAATAATACATTGAGACTAGTATGTTGATTGATTGATGACCACCTCTCATGGGTCATTAGTATAGAGATACTAAAATCAATACATAGGTAAATGTAAGAGTACATTGTACTGGACAGACCCACTGTGAGATTCTACATGGAATAAATAAATAAGTGTCATAAGTAATCTCACTGTGATAATGGTTAATGGTCCTCTGACCTGAAATCATTATATTTCTACACGAGAATTAATGTACTTTGATTCTATCAAAAGTTATCTTTAATCGGGTAATGATAAAGATAGTATTGGGTTCATTATGAATCGTGTGAGAAATGTGAATGATCTAGATGGAATTTAACCCTCCTAATTTTAGGAGCGATATTATCGGCCTCTTGTTTGAGTGAGACTATGAAATGCATGGCCATGCTCAAATATTGATTTGTTTGAATAGTCTACTCATCGATCAAGAAAATAAAGATTAAATTATTAAGAGGATGACACGAACCATGCCTCTAGTTTAATCTATAATATCAAGGTTAAAAGGATTATATTACACGGAGACATTAGTCACGAAAGGTTTAATTGAATCACCAATTATTATTATTACTTGGGTAGCAATGATGTATTACTAGATGCCGCTCATTGTTTATAATTTTATTATTGCCAACGTAATAATAACCTAAAGGGTCACACACTTAGAACGTTTAAAAGGAGTTTTAATTTAAATTCGGAATTTAAATTAAATGATTATAAATTCGAAATTAGTTATTTAATTGAGTTGGACTTGATTAATTAAAGTATAATTCGAATTTAAATCATTTAAACCAAATCAGATCATTTAAACCAAATCAGTTTGATCTTAGTAGAAGCCCAAACCGATTATGGTTAAGCCCACCTCATTCTCTCTTATAAATACATAGAGATCTATTGGTTTAGGGTTATCTTTTGGCAAATTCGTTTTCCATAGAAAACCCTAGCCGCTCCAACTGTTGAGAGGCAAGAGAGAGAGAGAGATAGAGGCAAGCATCATCGGCTAGTACCGGCTCCCTTGATCGTTGGACGATCGGACATTCGTGTGGATTGCTTTAGAGACGCGGATCTTGCTACAAGGGTTGCGTGGTGATTGTATAACAGGACCTCCATCTTTCAGCCTTCGTAAAGCTCTTAAAAGGTAAAATTTCGTTTCTCCATAATCAGCCATGTCTTGTACACGGATCCTAGGGTTAGGGTTTCGGATTTTATTTTTTTTTCGCTGCGTTTGTGCCCCGAAACCCAACAGATTGAACACCATGATCAGAAACTGACAGTTTCTGACTCGGTCGCTGGACCTGCTAAAAGATTGAAGCCTCGGGGATGGCCCCTACGGCGGACCCTCTGAAGCTCAAGTCAGAACCAGATAAAGAAAAAGATTTAGATAGAAAAATTAAAATTTTATTGACTACATTCTGACTGAGGAGGGGGGAGGGTATTTATAGGCATAAGAAACAGTTTAGGAGATTGATATGGATCCGTTAGATTGATATGAATCTCATATCTCTAGATGGTTCTCCCCCTTAAGAGATAAGACTCTGTAATATCCCGGTCAGATATTATATTTATAATAATTATTTTTTAATTAAAATATTTTTTATGAAAATTACTTGGTTTTTCTAATAAAAAGTTATCTGGATATATATACTAGTAAGTATATATATGTATTGTATCAGTTTTCTGCACTTGTACAAAATCTTGAAAAATGTGTTTTTGAGAAATTTTCTGGAAAATCCCGAGCATATATTAAAAATTATTATTTTATTATTATTTTATTTTTATTTTCAAAATTGAAATATTTTTGGTAGATATCACCCGGTTTTGTTAATAAACATTATCTATACGTATATACTAGTCTGTATATATCTGTTTTGTATCAAATTGATGTTGGAATTGTAACCCCTGTTTTTCCAAAATTGTATTTTCCGTGTATTTTCTGTATTAAAAATTTTTTGTAAATTACTTTTCCGCTCTTAAACTTTTTTTGTTAAAATTTGTTTTTGGATCTTCTATTAAAATCTATATATGATCAAAAGTTTTATTTGTAGCTATTTTTCCAATGATTTTTATACAAACCCTATTAGTACTATTGTTACTACGGTTATTTTTTATTTTTTTTATTATTATCATGATTATTGTTATTATTATAACTCTGATTATTTATTTAAAAATCTAAATCTATTGATAATTGTATTTGTGGTTATTTCAAATAATTTCCATATTATTGTACAAATTATATTTTGTATATAAACCTACATTTTATTGGTTATTTATTTTCCTATTAGTTTTTAAAACCCAAACCCATTATTTTTATTTGATTTTAAATCCTATTATTTCCTATTGGGTTATACCCTATAAACCCTAATACCCATTAACTCCAACCCAAACCCATTTAAACCTTGTTTATACCCCACTCCTAAAACCCACACCCTTTACCCTAAAAGTCAGCTTACCCCGTTAACCTAAAGATCCAACTCATTACCCAAACCCAAAACCCACTAAAACCCTAATTATCCATGTATTTATACATCCTGTGCTTCAACCCTATTCATCTACAGAACCCTATTCTCTAACTTCAGCCACCTCCTAACCCATCCCGCCTCTTCACCTCCTGCTAACCTTTCTCCTTCATCTTCCTTTCTCCCTACTCCTCGCCTGCCGCCCTATATCTTTCCCCGCTCGCCGATAGCCCGGAGGTCCCAGCGTGACCACCTTCTCAGTCACACCTTTCCTCCCTGCCGTGCTCCTCCCCTCGGCATCTGCACCACTGCAGTGACGCCACGATAATAGTCATCATCAGCCCTCTTCCCTGCCGGTGACCGCCCTGCATCACCCTCCCGAAGCCACGACAACATCGTAGTGACCCTGTGCGCCCTGCCTCAAGTCAACGCAGCAGTAGTCCCTCTCCCACTGTGCTGCTCACCCTTGCCACCCCAGCGGCCAGTGCTCAGCCACCTCCCTGTGGTGCGCAGCTGCCCCCTACACCGACACCCGTGTGTGTTCCTGTGCTATCCTCGTCAGACCGCAACAGCCCCTTCTCTATTCTTGGGCTGATCACCATCGAGTGATCTCGGTCGTCAATCATTGTGATCATCTTGATCATCATGATCATGTCCCCTTAGTTTTGATTCTGGCTGTCCATTAGATCTTGATCATCATGCTTGATTGGATGTGGGCCGTCTTCTTAATCATCACGATCATGATGATCATCAACTTCATTTGATCGCAGTCGTTCGACCGATCGATCTTGATCTTCATCATTATCTTCATCATCAGGGAAATCTGACCGTCCGATCTGATCCGATCATCTTGATCTTGATCTTCGATCTCAGCCATCCGATTGTGTTCGTGATCTCGATCGTCTTCATCTTGTTCGCGATCGGTTGTTCGTGATCATCTCGTTCATTGGTTTGTGTTCATGGGTTGTGTGATTGTTGTGTTCGTGCCCGGGAATCCATTCCTATTATTCTTATTGTTGTTTTGTTGTTCTCCTTGCTGTCTCTCAGGCAAGTAACTTATATTAAATTCCTTTGTAAATACAAGTACTAAATACTGCTTGTAGTGTAGTTGGGTTCTAGGGACAATTTGTGTGTGAATCTCCTTGTTGATATTGTCTCTATAGTGATGATTTAACCATAGTTACCTCATGACATACATGACATGATATAACCTAGGATTGACCACATCTTGTTGCATATATGCGTGTTGTTCATGTGTATCTTGTGCTTGTTCGTGTTATTCATGATAAACTTGTTGTAGACTTTTGAAATACCCTATACTGTGTTGCTTGGACATCTAGTAAACTCTATCTCATGTTTGGTTGTGTTTTGGATGAGTTCTATGTGAACTAGTGGATTTTGTGCATATGAGATATTTTCAGTTTTGCCGGTTTGCCCGTTTTGATCAGTACTTTAGACCCTATTAATGTCAGTATTTGAAAATATTTTGTGAACATGATTTGTAGAGAATTCTGTATATTTTCTAACCCTTTTGACAGTCTCAGTTTCGATTTTCGGTTTGTGAGTTATGTCGATTTTACTATAGTGGTATCAGAGCCTAGGTTTGGCTAATGTATTTGTTGGCTAATATATTATACAAGCTTGGCTCGAACTGGGATTCGGCCAGGAGTCTATTCTTTAGATTCTTTGACGGATTCAGATTTGCATTTTTGCAGCAGCGGGAATCTCAGTTTTAGTGCAGTACTGTCTTGCTGTCCTGAACTGGAGTTTTCGTTGTAGTATCCTGCTAGGAGTTATCTTTCACCTGTACATGTTTATCTTGCAACCTGAACCTGTTACTTGTTCATATCATGTTATTCTTGCTTCGTTTGTGACACGTACATGTCTGTTTGATTAATAATAACAACCAAGTCGGGGATAACGGAAAGAACTAATAGTGGAAAATATAGAAATGTGTACTTAGAAGGGGGCCTGTGTTTCCCATTTTGATTCATGTTGATAAATGAACCTGTTGCTGCATGGACCTGTTGGTTCATGTATCTGTTACCTGTTGCTGCATGGACCTGTTGGTTCGTGTACCTGTTACCTATTGCTGTATGGACCTGTTGGTTCGTGTACCTGTTCCCTGTTGCTGTATGCACCTACTGGTTCCTGTACCTGTTACCTATTGTTGCATTGACCTATTGGTTCATGAACCTATTACCTATTGATTCATGAACCTGTTGATGCATGAATTGGATGATTCGTGTACCTGTTTTATTCATGAACCTGTTCCTATTCCTGTTTTCTTGATCCCTAAGTACACTGCCGTATGGACTCCACTACGAAATCTAAACGCAATTGTTTGAATGTAGCAACCATGTAGTAAAAGGATGGATGCATGAAGTGCTACCTAAATAGTAATAAATAAAAGACTTGACATGACATAACTTGACATGACATAACTTGACATACCTGACACCTGTTACATGATTACCTATACATGCTACCTGATACCTGATACATGATACTTGTACATGATACGTGACACCTGTTTACTTGTTACATGTTTACTTGTTTACCTGCTTGCTTGACACCTGATACATGTTACCTGTACCTGTTAGAATACCATGCTACTTGATTTTGTTTGCCTAATTCATGTTAGATATTCTATTCTGTTGGCATGCTTATACCATGCTATGTTTATTCCTGCAGTTATTTTATATTTGTTATACTTTCCCATGTACTTGTATCCTGCACTACAAACGGCCCGTAACTTGCATTGACGGGAGTTTGTTTTCTTTTTTTCTATTCCTGCAATTTATTAAATTGCAGATTTTGGAGATCAGCTGCCAGATGGAACAGGCGAGATGAGATACTAGATGATGAATTTTTGCTATATCCATTTCTTTCTTGTTGTCTTTTTGAATAATTGTATCTTGTACTTGGATTTATTTTATATTTGGGCAATGTGAACCAGGATATTGACTTATTCAGATCTGGATATATTTGAGATTAATATATTTTGGTTTCAAGTATTCTTGTTTGTATTTTGATTCATATATGCATATTGATTGACTTTTCTTGCTTCCGACTCTGATTATTCCTGTGATATGTTGTAAAGATTTCGAACAACTTATGGATGATGAAAATCATTAGCTGGGCTTTTGTCGCATATCCGTATTCCGTATTTTCTTTTTAGGAAGCGGGGCATGACAGGAATCTTCTGAGCCGGTAATAAAATTATTTTTATTATATTTCTGAATTAAAATATTTTTGGTAAAAATTATTCGTTTTAACGAATAAAAATTATCTGTATATACGGATATATGTACGTATATGTACTGTATCGATTTCGTACGTTCATACGAAATCGTGTAGTATGTGATTTTGGAAAAATATCTTTTATTTTTGATCCATCATAATGAAATGAAGGGTTATGATTGGATTAGAGTTTGACTGCAAATTTATTGTGTTGGATTGCAAATTAAATTTGCAAATAAATCTCAATTTATTTTGAGCCACAAAAAGAGAGAGACATGTGGCTCTTTTCTACCACATCTCTCTCTCTCCCTCTCCTTCATATTGACCGGCCAACCGTAGGGCTAAAAGCCCTATTTTCATTTTTGTGTTTCTCAATCTCATCTCACTCTCATCTCATTCAACTACTTTCTCTTATACTTGCTTTTATTTTAGAAAATATTGAGAAGAAGGAAAAAGAAAGACAAATCAAATCAATTAGGGTTCATGGGTTCATTTCATTTGAGGTGTTCTAGAAGAGGAGCAAGAGAAAGGATCAAGGAGGAGAGAGCAAGTCCTTCCTACACTTTTTTGGGTGGGGGGTCTCAACACTTTTAATTGTTATTTTGATTGTTGTTTGCTTATTATATGACGATTTTGAACTAATTTCATGTGCGTATAAGTAGTATTGATGCAAAGGGTTTAAATACCAAGATTGAAGTGTAGAACACAAAAATAACCCTAAAAGATTCAATCTTTGTAGTTCTAGGGTTAGAATTAATTACCTATGTTAAAGGTGTAATTTTGACCCCAAATTAATTTTAGAGGTTCTCCTAGGTGTTATTAGCATGCTCTAATTTTTGTACATTTTTTTGAGTTGGTTTGATGGGTGAAACAAACCGTTTCCCCAAAATAGCAAAAATTTAGTCAAAACAGCCACTTGTTGTTTTGGGTTAACTTTCGTAGTACGTTCAAGGGGCTGTATCTTGATGTTCCTTGCGGAATTTGGAAAAGCAATCAACTAGGAAGTTGTAGTAGACGTTCTTACCTTTCTAAAATGCCCTATTTGGTTAGATTTCGATAAGTGGTGCAAAAGTTATGACCGTTCCAAAACACAGCAACCAACTTTTGCCTGAATACCTACTATTTAGATTGCTTGACGTTTTTGTACCTCTTATTGATTGAATCTGAAAAAGTGTTCAACTAGAGAGTTGTAGTGGAGTCTCTCACCTTTCCAAAATGCCCTATTTGGTTACATTCCGACAAGTAGAGTAAAATTTACGATTTTTAAAACTTTTAGCTTTACCATCGAAGTCTGCTGTTTTTGGGGTAACATCGTCATGTGTTCAAGGTGTTGTATTTTGATTTCTATGAGGAATTTTGAAAAGTGACCAACTAGAGAGTTGTATTAGAGTCTCTCAAGTTTCCAAAATTTCCTATTTGAATAGATTCCGATAAGTGGTGCAAAAGTTATGACCGTTACAACACACAGCAGCCAGCTTTTGTGCTGCGTGCTCGCTGTTTTGATTGCTCGATGCTTTGTACCATTTTACTTACTGAATTTGGAAAAGTGTTCAACTAGAGAGTTGTAGTAGATTTTCCCACATTTCCAAAATGTCCTATTTGGTTAGACTCCGATAAGTGGAGCAAAAAGTTATGAGCTTTACAAAATCTCAGTAGCTGGCCTTTTGGCCGAAAGATCACTATTTGCATTGTTCGAAGTTTTTGTACCTCTTACTTACTGAGTTTGGAAAAGTATTCAACTAGAGATTTGTAGTAGAGTCTCTCACCTTTACAAAATGCCCTATTTGGTTAGATTCCGATAAGCGGAGTAGGAGTTATGACCTTTACAACTTTCATCTTTGCTGTAGCTTTTGGCTGTCTTTTGTTGCCTTTGTATTGTGTTCAAAGGACGGTGGATTGAATTTCATAAGGAATCTAGAAAAGTGTTCAACTAGAGAGTTGTAGTATATATTCACACCTTTCTAAATTGTATGATTTGGTTAGATTCCGAAAAGTAGAGCAAAAGTTACAAGTTTTCAAAGTTTCAGCTTTTTGTTAAGAAATCGGCTGTTGGTTAATTTTTACGTGTGTTCAAAGGATGGTGGATTGAATTCCATAAGGAATCTGAAAAATTCATCAACTAGAGAGTTTTAGTATATGTTCCCACCTTTCAAGAAAGTATAATTTGGTTAAACTTCGACAAGTAGAGCAAAAGTTACAAGCTTTCAAAGTTTCAGTTTTTTGTTAAGAAATCTGCTGTTGGTTAATTTTTGCGTGTGTTCAAAGGACGGTGGATTGAATTCCATTAGGAATCTAAAAAAGTCATCAACTAGAGAGTTGTAGTATATGTTTCCACCTTTCTTGAAAGTATAATTTGGTTAAATTCCGACAAGTAGAGCAAAAGTTACAGGCTTTCAAAGTTTCAGCTTTTTATTAAGAAAATTGTTGTTGGTTAATTTTTGCGTGTGTTTAATGGACCAAATTTTGAATACCTTACGGAATCTGAAAAAGTGTTCAACTAGAAAGTTGTAGGAGATGTTCTCACCTTTCTAAAAAGTCTAATTTTGTTGAATTCCAATGAGCGTAGCACTATTTGCTTCTAGGATGTTAGAAGGCTTTTTATGTCACTTTCGGGTTTTCATTGGTAGTATGTTTATATTAGACAGTTAGAAGAATCTTCTGTTGCTTCTAATTATAAAAGATCAAGTTTTACTAGCAAGCACGTTTGGTTGCCTTTAGGTTGTTAGAATACCTATATGGTTGTTTCTATATGTTGTTTTGCTCATACGAGGCTCGCCTGGACCGTATGTAGTTGTTGGTTTCATACGTAGCTTATTTGGCTCGTATGTATGTTGTTGGCTCATACGCAGCTCTCCTGGTTCGTATGTAGTTGTTGGTTTCATACGTAGCTTGTTTAGCTCGTATGTGTTTTGTTGACTCGTGTGTAGCTTATTAACTAGTAAGCAGTTTGTTGTGCTCTTTTAGGATGATATCATTGCCCTAAGGGCCATCGAACATCAAGACGTGTATTTACCTTACTCCTAAGGGACTGTGGACGAGTCACTCCTCGTGTTCCATCAAATCTAACCGGTGTAGGTTGATCGCGGACCGAAGTGTAGATGAAATCCAAGTTCAGGGAAGTAGCATGCGAATACGTTCGTATTGTCGGGGTCTTGGATCGATAGGATATGAACAGGATCCTTAGGGATTCTGGTAAGTCTAGGTTGAGCGCCTAGTAGAGTTATCTTGCGAAGTCTAACTTAAGACTTAGCATGTTGTGTTAGTACTGTTGTCATCCCTCGGATTGTTTAGGGTTAGTGACATCGTTAGGATGGTAACTTATAGCTATTACTACTTAACCTTTATTTATTATCATTTTTGCCGAAGGAAAAGAGTTGGTGTTACGGGTGATACCTTATGATCTGACCTGTCCTATAGACCAGCACTAGGTAGTGTTATTGGGTTGTGCTCTTCTTGTTAAAGGGATACGGTCTGTGCCTTCTCACGAGTTGGGAGCACAGGATCCGTATCTCTTTTGTTAATTTTTGAAGTGCCATGATAAGGGCAGGAGCTTTCCTGTCGGAGCTAGGGGATGGACCCCCGGAACTCCGTCATGTCCTATGCCGGGGAAGCGAACAGCCATAGACTACGGTCAATCGGATAGGAGGCCGTAGGGGATGCTTCGAGCTAACTTGTGCTGCAGCAACTCCAAGGGTTCGTCTGGTTTTTGAGTGAGGTCTGGCACGCTGGGTAGTAGTGGAAAATGGAAACACCAAGAGCGTACTGCATTGGCGGGATTAGACCATTTCAGGGCAACCTCATCAGTCACGCTGTACCTTCAGAAACAAGTAGAGTACAAGAGTATAATTCATGGCGTGAGTTCAAATCCCTATATATGAAGAAACGACTTGATATAGGGCGTATGTAGTATAGGTTGCATACTGTTCCAGAGTCTTACTTGCATTAGAATAAGAGCATTCTTACATTAGTTAATCTTGCATTAGAGTCTAAGTCAAAGCATACACTGACACATCAATTATATATATACACGTTTCTCTTTTCATCAATCTGTTTGTTTAATGTTGAGAATCGCTGCTAGTCATCAGCCTTAAAGCATCAGTATGTGTACTGACATCCCCATTTCAATAGGTGCTGGATTTCAAAATTACAGGTACGGGATTCAGGAGGACTCAAGGTAAAAGAAGAAAAGTGTTGATTTATTTTCAATTGAAATATATGTTGTAATTTATTTATGTTGAGAAGCATCCAAGTGAAGTACCAAGTGTTGTTCTTTATTCATTGTACTTTGATATAAATTTATTGAAAGTTGTAACACTTGGGCTTGTAAAGGTATTATTGTTACACTGATGTAATGTATTGCAATTTTATAACATTCGAACTTGTAATACATTGTGTTGAATAAAAAGTTTTAAATTTTCCTGTTTTTTCCTGTGTATTGTGGCTAATCGAAGAAAAAATTCTGAATTATGTCACGGTTTTCCAGTGTATGGAAATCGGGGCGTTACAGACCCATCTATGGATAAGACATTTGACTTATAGCCCTCATGGGTTGGGTGTCTCTCATAGTGGGCCTAGTTGCTTTTGATGGATTTGAGAGCGCCCCATGTATTATAAATGAGCCTGAAGAAGGCACGGACCTGTTAAAAATGCCCGTTATGACTAATCTGCCTGTAGAAGCTTTAGGATCTATGCTCGAATCATTTGACCCTGATTTGCTGCATTTTTACCATCATCATAAGCCCCCCACTTCCGGAAGACAATTTCCTTGGCTTTCGGGGAGTAGTTCGCCTCATTTCTGGTTTTTGAAGTACAATTTTAGCTTGATTAGAGATACCTAAAACTGATCAGAAGCTTCTGGAAGGGACAAATATTTTTCTGGGTTTTTTCAAATTTTTTTTCTTCTAATTTTCCATTATTTTTTGGTTTTTAATAATTTCCCTCAATTTAAAATTAATTGTTTAAATTTTTTAATTAATTATTCCAATTTAAAGTTTTTTTAGAAAAATAGAATTCATTTTCGAAATTTCAATATAATTATTAGAATTTTTAATTAAAATTTTAAATTTTAATTGAATTTTAGGGATTTCTTATTTGTTTGTTTGACAGTGCGCTAATTTTGAAGCAATCAGGTTCGTCGATCACAGGCTGGCTCGCCCACTAATGGGGTTGAGTATCTGTGATCTAATTACTGTGATGAGGGGATGTGGTATAATCGTATGTGTGGATCATGAGCCAGTGGCATTTTGGAGCAATCGAGCAATAGAGAATGGGAGTACAAGGGAAAGGTAACGTGGCTTCTCCTAGGTCGTTGATCAGGGGGCGCATTCATTTCTGGGTGATCCCACGTCATCGTTGATTGTGAACACCCCTCAGCCCGACCAACCATTTTGCTGAGCTGCTCTTACTGTTTTGAGTGATGGAGCTCGACGAGGATGCTTTAGGTAAAGAGCTCGACGAGATGCTCTTAAGTGAGAAGGAGCTCAATGGTGGAGCTGCGAGCTCGACGGTGGAGCTCTGCTAGTAAAGCTCAGCAGTGAAGGATCTCGACAAAATTTTTAAGCTCGGTGAAGTTATTGAGCTCGTCGAGCTTGGAGCCTGGAGGAGTTCGGCAAAGCTTCGAGCTCGGCCACTTGGAGTTTTTGGAGCTTGGCATTGCTAGGGAGGAGCTCGGCGAAGTCTTTGTTTTGGTGAGGGATGAGCACGATAAGGAAGGAGATCGATGAAGAGTTCGGCAAAGCTTCGAGCTTGACCACTTGGAGTTTTTGGAGCTCGGCAATGCCATGGAGGAGCTCGACGAAGTCTTTATTTTGACGAGGGATGAGCTTTACGAGGAAGGAGCTTCAGCTTTAAACTTGGTGATTATGGAGCTTGGCGAAGTAGGAGCTCGATGCTTTTGGAGCTTGGTGTAGGGGAAGCTCGGTTAGCTTGTGATGGTGCTTGACAAGCTTGCTTCGTTGAGCAAGGATGGTGGTCGAGCAAGGCTCTTCGATGACCGTGGAGTTTTAGGCAAGCTGCAAGTTGGCAATGTTTCGGAGTTGGGTTTTTGATTCCTTGGCCGAGTTGGGTTCTATCACCTCTTGGTCGAGCTTTGAAGGTTTGAAACTTTTGCGGGTGATGCTCGAAGTGGACTACCTTCATTGTTTGATAATCTCTTTATTGAAGCTTCATTTGGAGTTGTTCAGAGCTTTCAGAAGCTTTTTCCTATAGCCGGGGTTGGTGACAGGGTGTTTGGTGAAGCTTAGGAGCTTTGGGATTGTTTGTAACACCCGACAAAATTGGAAATGACAATTTTGCCCTCATGTGTTACGCACGTGTATTTTGTACCATTACTGATAATATTTGTAACATATTTTTACTACATATTTTGATTTCCGACTATTTATGCATTTACCGTATTGAGTTTATCCTATTTGTGTCAACTCAATATAGAATTTCAATCTTTGTGTTTTTACGTTTTTTAACTATTATCGATGCACGTACCGATTTCGTATTTTCTACCGCTACGTATAATATTTTCTGTATTTCAATTATTTATTTTATGTATTCAAAACCATTTTTATAAACCGGAAATTCATTTTCTCCCTATTTTTATTAAAATAATTTTGTACGTGTAATGCACGTGTTTTCTATGTACGTAGTGATTACATCGTGAAATATATAAAATTAATAAATATATTTCTCTTATGTTGTTTTTTATTATATTTTAATAATTTTCTATTGATAAAGTCGATTTCGCATTTTGATATTTTACGTGCGACACACGTGTTTTCGGCGAACGTATTTGGGTGTATTCGTTTTCAAAATAAATTTTGGAGTGTGTGTATGTTTATTTTATTTGTGCATGCAAAATTATAATTTTTAAATTAAACTAATTTTATATGTATCTTATATATTATATACATATGTTTTAATTTAAATAAAAATATTAAATTGAAGGAAGTGCGTGCTAGTGCATGCACGTGCATGTGTGAGTATGATGAGTGGTGGCCGGCTGACTTTAGGAGTAGGAGGGCAAAAACACATTTTGAAATTTTAGAGAGTGGAGAGAGTGGGAGAGTGGGAGAGTGGATGAGTGAGTGGTGTTCATGGGGAGTAGTTATTATAACTACTCTACTAGTATTCTATAAAAATACCCCCTTCACACTTCTTCTCCTTCCCATTCTTTCTTTCCTCCTCTGCCGAAACCAGCAAAGCAAGCCAATCCCATCAGTAAGTCCATGTTGCTACTCCACCTATTCCACCATACAAATACCTATACCTATACATATACCCCTACTTCACACTGTACCCTTTCCTCTTTGCTTTCCTTCTCCTTTGTCTAATCCGAGCCCATCCGAGAGCAATCCTATCCAGCAAGTCTTCTAAGAGGTGGCTGGTCTTAATTCTTTCTAAATTGTAGGATAAGCATGCTAGATTTTGACATTTATTAGTGTAGATTTAATTGATGTGATTGTTGTAGTTTACCCTCATGTTGTTTGATTGTGCAATGAATTGTAGAAATAATGTTGTGTTCAAGTATATGCCTAGATATCATGATGATTAGAAAGAGAAAAGAGATTGACTAGAGTTCATGAATGATACAAAAGTAAGAGATTGACTAAGTTATAAATAGAGCTAAACATATGAATACAATGAAGTTTAATACATGATTATTGAAAAGTATGAGTACCCATGAATTTTAGAACATGAAAGGTTGTGATCTAGAGGTTTAGTGAGACCCCGGGTACGACAGTTGTTGAATTAAATAATTGATTTATTTTATGACATGGCTATGTGAGCTATCTCGGTATTTGTGTTTAAGTCCAGTAGGGGGAAAAGCTAACTCTAAGTGTTATAATTTATTCATATCTTGAACTTAAGAATTAGACACTAAGTGAAGATGTATTAAACTTGGGAAAACGTGAGTGGAGTATAGTCGGGCGGTGTACTCCGAGACTGTGGTTGCTTTCGATGGAGGCGAGCTTTTATCTAAATCCGGGACTATGAGTAGTCGGGCAGATACTATGCCGTACTCCAGTGTATATACGTATACCGGGGGTAGAGGGACACTGACGGGATATTCACACGATGAGGATTCTGTATAGTCCGGCGGTGTACTCCGGGACTGGGATCCATACTCGTGGAATGTCTAAACTTTGTTTTATTACTGGGTAGTTATCATGGCGGGGATCGAACTCTTTATTGTAGAGTACGTAGGTGCTTGCGCTCGGACATATGTAGTATGGGATGCATAGAATCCGAACAAGTATGCATTAGTGTCATCTTAGTGTAAACATCTGCATTAGGCGTTAAGGCTTTGCATACACTTACATGTTTAGAGTAGTCACTTTTAACACTTTATTTTACATTCAAGTTTGTGGTTCTTAACATATTAAAGATCGTTATACTTTCAGCATAGCGAGGATGGCCGTGTACAATATTTCTTTGGTTGTAAGCAACTGACGTGCCCATAGTTTTATAAGCAGGAATTGGAATTTACAAGAAGGTATAAAGTTAATTTGATGCTGATGATTATTTAAATGTTCAAGTTGTTACAATTGTATATTTTTTCATTATTGTACTTCAATTTACCTTCCGCTGTGTTATTAAATGTAAAAGACTGTTGCAATATAAATTTTTAAAATTCCTTATAAAATTGTACGAAGTGAAGTGTAAAGATCCTGTGGAACTTCGAATTCGACCTTATTTGGAATTCGGGGTGTTACATTGTTGAAGCTTGAGCTTGGGTTGCTTTCTTGTAGTCATGGTTTCAGCCGAGTTCGGGTTTGGTTGACTTCGTATCTTGGTTGGGATTTGAAGAGTTTATGGTTTTCTGTTGGGTATGGCCAAGGTTTGAGGAATTGTGTCAACCAAGATGATCAAGGTTGGTAGTTGCTTCTTTTGCATGCACACAATTTTATATACATTTATTGTATCTCATCGAATTGCTCTTTTGTCGACCAAACGCTATCTGGGTTACTTGTTTTGTTAATTGAACATCTCGTCGTTCATTTAGTTTAACCGCTCTTTTCTCAACCAAGCGTTATATTATTCGCTTGTATTTTTCGATCGAACGTTTCATTGTTGGATGAGTGTTCCGTTGGTCTGCAAGATGAGAACTTTGAACGTTGGATCCTGTATATGTAGTTGACCTAGAAGAGTTGTTGTTCAAAAGGCGGTCGGAATGTGGACTTGCCGTTTTATCCCAGCAAGTTTGTTGAGACAACTGTGAGACGGAGTTGAACATCTGAACTTGCAGTTTGCGCCCAACGTGTTTGTAGAGGCAACTCTGAGATGGAGTTGAATGTTAAACTTGCCATTTGCGCCCAACATGTTTGGGGAGACAACTCTAAAAAGAAATTAGTCATAGGGCTTACCGTTTGATCCCGACAAGTTTGGAGAGACAACTCGGAGACGGATTTGAACGTAAAGCTTGCCGTTTGATCTCGACAAGTTTGGAGAGACAACTCTGAGACGGGTTTGAATGTTTAGCTTGTTGTTTATTACCAGCAATTTTCTAGAGGTAACTCTTTGAAGGAGTTGATGTTGAGCATGCCATTTGATCCCACCAAGTTTATAGAGACAACTCTTAGACGGAGTTGGATGTAGAACTTGCCTTCTGATTCCGAAAAGCTAATAGAGGCAACTCTTTGATCGAGTTAATGTAGAGCTTGTTGTTCAACCCCAACAAGTTAATAGAGAACTCAGTGACGGAGTTAGATGTTGAACTTTCCATTTGCGCCCAACAAGTTTGAAGAGACGATTCTAGGACGAAGTCGATGTTGAACTTTCCGTTTGCGCTTGACAAGTTTTGTAGAGGCAACTCTGAGATGAATTTGAACATTGGACTTGTTGTCTTGCCCAACAAGTTTGGAGAGGCATCTCTGAGACATATTTTGAATATTTGAACTTGTTGTTTGTGCCCAGTAAGTTTGGAGAGACAACTCAGAGATAGAGTTAGACGTTGAACTTGTCCTTTGCACCCAATATGTTTAATTGAGGAAACTCTGAGACAGAGTTTAATGTTGAACTTGCCATTTGATCCCAACAAGTTTGGAAAGAACTTTGTGACAGAGTTAAATGTTGAACTTTCTGATTGATCCCAACAAGTTTGTTGGAGTAATTCTAGGCAGGCATTGGATGTCGAGCCTTTTGCATGAAGATAAGGGGTTATTGGATGGAATCGAGCGAAGAGCGGGGCACCAAACTCGTTGTCTGGTAGTTACCTAGTTGTTGGCAGAGTTTGAGTGAAGAGGAGGATGTTGAACTCGTTGTTTGGGGTCAACGAGTTGTTGATGGAGCTCGAGCAGAGAGCAGAACATTGAACTTGTTGTTTGGAGTCAACGAGTTGTTGATGGAGTTCGAACGGTGAGCAAGGTGTTGAACTTATTGTTTAGAGTCAACAAATTATTGATGGAGCTCGGGCGGAGAGTAAGGTGTTGAACTCGTTGTTTGGAGCCAACGGGCTGCTGCTGGAGTTCGAGCAGTAAGCAAGCACTGAACTTGTTGTTTGGAGCAAACAGGTTTTTGGCGGAGTTCGAGCGAAGATAAGAGCATTGAACTAATTGTTTGGAGTCAACGAGTTGTTGATGGAGCACAAGCAGAGAACGAGGCATCAAATTGGTTGTTTTTTTATGGAGCCTCAGTGGTGAACAACTCATTGAGCCTGTTGTGTGGAGTTAACAATCTGTTGATGGAGCCTGAGAGAAGAACAAGGTGTTGAACTCATTTTTTGGAGCTATGAGCTGCTGATGAAGCTCGAGCGGTAAGCAAGGCATTGAACTCATTATTTGGAGTCAACGAGTTGTTGATGGAGCCTGAGTGGTGAGCAACTCATTAAGCTCGTTGTATGAAGTTAACGTGTTGTTGACGGAACCTGAGTGTAGAGCAAGGCATTGAGCTTGTTGTTCAGTGTCAACGAGCTATTGATACAGCTCGAGCGGAGAGCATAGCGTCGAACTAATTGTTTAGAGTCAACGAGTTGCTGATGGAGCTCGAGTGGTGAGCAGTACACTGAACTCGTTGTTTGGAGTCAAGGAGTTGTTGATGGAGCTCGAGCGGAGAGCATGGCTCGAACTCGTTGTTTGGAGTCAACATGTTGCTGATAGAGCTCGAGCAGGTGAGAAGAGCATTGAACTCATTGTTTGGAGTCAACGAGTTGTTGATGGAGCTCGAGCTGTGAGTAAGGTGTCGAACTCGTTGTTTGGATTTGACGGGTTGCTGATGGATCTCGAGTAGTAAGCAAGGCATCGAACTCATTGTATGGAGTTAACGAGGAAGTGCCGAACTTATTTTGTGGAGAAATTAGTTGTGGGTGTTCGAAATCTTCTTAATATTGAAGGGAAGTCCTTTGAGTTTGTTCAGTGTTGAGGTGATTCCATTCTCTTTGCTAACAAGTGGTCGTGTACAATGAACGAGGACTTCAGGATGCCGAGCTCGTTCTCCTTCGAAATGCGCTGCACTTGACGGAGTTGGGACATGTTCGTTTAAGCGACGCGTCATGCAGGACGAAGTTGGAGCTAGCTCAGGTGAAGTTGGTAGGAAAGGCTTGGAGCTTGCCTGTCTAAGGAATGCTTGTCTTGAATTTTATCGCCTAGAGTTTAAGCAGCCTTTTATTATGTATCCATCATTACGACTTGTAGGACAGCTTGTTGTATAGTGTTCGCAAGGCTTTTGTTGCGATGCTTCAACACGAAACGTAGAACCATTGTAATTCTGCAGTTATCACGAGACTTGTTGCTTGTGAAATAAAAAATATTTTACATGCCTGTGCCTTGTCCTGTGATTTATCGTCTTGAGTGTTGGCTAGTTGTAGGAGCTGCTCTTGGGGAGAGTTCGACTCCAGACTTTCCATTTTGTACTTAGCTAGTTGTGTGATCAACTCTAGGAAAGAGTTGGACTATGAACTTGTTGTACGGGTCCTCCAACAAATTGTGAGCGTCACTTTGAGTGGAGGGTTTAACTCTGAAACTAGCTTGTTTGCAAGTTTGTTGGCATAACTAAGATCCACAATTACGGATCTTTAATCTGTCTTCAAGGGAATTTTAACATATTTCAGGAACAGATCGAATGATGAGTTGAGCTCTGAAAATGCTTGATTGCAATTTGCTATAGCAACTCCGACCCATGGATATGGACTCCAAACCTGTCGTCGAGGTTTTAATGAGTTGTAGGAGTAGGTCGAATTGCGTGTTGAGCTCTGAACGTGCTTCGTTGCAGTTTGCTAGAGCAACTCCGAGCCACGATTATGGACTCCAAAGTCGTCTTATAAGGAGATTTTAATGAGTTTTTGGTGTCATTTTTAGGAGTTAGCTTGACATTTAACTCATTGTGTGCATCCATAGATTTTTACAATAATTTTGCAAAAATTAATACTAAATTTTATTGGAAAATAAAACTAAGCGGTTGTTCTAGTGGCTGGCCTTTATTACATGTAGTGACCCACAGCGAAAACAGTATTTATTCAAAAATAGAACTGAACGGCTGATCTAGTGGCGAGCCTTCATTAGAAAATATTGAAAATATAAAGCGGAGGTGGGCATTAAGCGCCCTTGTTGAAGTTCATGAGTTGTTCCACATTCCAAGTTATACTAATATCTCTTTGCCCCCGGGGTCTTCAAGTTGATGAGTCGTTAGGCGAACAACTTGGTAGACCTTGCCTAGACTTTTCTGTTTTGGAGCGAGCCTCCCCTAGTTTGCAAAGAGTGTGGGAGATCTTCAAGTTCTCCGATGTGTTTAGGCAGGATAGTTTCTTTCCATTGAATGAGTGGAGTGGCTTTGGGCGAGGGGTTCAAGTATATAACTGTAACACCCCGCAAAATTGGAAATGACAATTTTGCCCCTCGGATGTTACGCACATTTATTTTGTAACGTTTTTCACTATGTATTTTGATTTCTTGCTATTTATGCATTTTTTGTATTCTCAAAATTTATTTTATCTTATTTGAGTCAACCCAAATATAATATTTCAATCTTTGTATTTTACGTGCTTTTTTATCGATGCACGTATCGATTACGTATTTTCCATCGCTACATGTAATATTTTCTACGTGTATCAATTATTTATTTTATGTATTCGAATTCGTTTTATAAACGGAAATTTATTTTTCCTCTCATTTTTATTTAAATATTTTTATACGTACGGTGCACGTGTTTTCAATATACGTATTGAGTACAATATTGAATGTGTATATTCAATATATTTTCTTATGTTGTAATTTTGATTTTCTTTAATATTTTACATTGATAAAATTAATTTTTTATTTTAATGTTTTTACGTGTGACCTACGTGTTTTCGGTGCACGTACTTAAGCGTATTCTTTTCAAAATGAAATTTTGAAATGTCTGTGTTTATTTTATTTGTATACGAAAAACTATAATTATAGCTTAAACTAACTTTTACATAGATATTATATATATATATATATATATATATATATATATAAAACTTATGTTTTAATTTAAAAATAAAAATAATTAATTTGTGAAGTGTATGCAAGTGCAACGCACGTGCACATGTTTTGGGCATGAAATGTAGAGGTCCACTCTAGTGGGTGCACTAGTGGAGAGTAGTTATTTTAACTACTCTACCATTCTATAAAAATACCCATCCACCCTTACCTTTCTCCATCATCTCTCACTATTCCGTCCTCTGTCACATCCGAAACCCCCTTTCTCTGTTCATTTCCGAAGCCACCAATCGATCATGCCTGTTGCTTTCTCCACTCACACCTAATACATATATATACATATATATGCCTATACTTCCCCATTCTTCCCCATTCAATATATATATATATATATATATATATATATATATATATATATATATATTTGTAGCTATATAGGTTTTGAGATGTGCTTCTCTGTATAATCCGAAATCAAATCCATCAGTAATCCCCTTTTTGCCTTCTCCACCTACTCACCTTTATGCAACTATATTGTTTATATACATATATGTATAGATATGCATATGTAAACATATGCAGATATACATAGATATACATATATGTAAGTGAAGGAGGTGCCTTCTCTGTTGCATGCTGAAAAAGTGAATGAAGTGGAGCTTGTTGTTTTGTCTTGCTGGCCGAAATGGAGCTTGGGTTTTGGTGCACAGATTTTGAGGAGACAAATCAGAGTTTCTCTTGGAGTTAAATTCTAGGAGTTGTACTGAGTACATCATTTTCTTGGGTGGGTGGTTCTAAAATTCTTCCTAACTTAGGAATGAAATTGTATGCTAGTTAATGTAGGATTTAATTGCTAAATTTTGATTGGTATGGTAAAATTAGATTTGCATGATCTCATTTTAATTGTGTCTTGATGTGTTGAACTGATATTGTGATTTAATAAATGCTAGACCCTTGTTAAAATAGAAGAGGAAAAAGAAAATAGTATTTGGTAAATTATTGGAATGAGAATTGATGCATGGTAATATATTTCTTATTATAGTCAAAATATTGTAACATGTTTGAAAATGGTTATATAATACGATTATAGTAAAGAAATAGTCTCATGGGTTTATTTTATGAGTATAAAGAATTTTATGGAGAAGTTTTGATGAAAGACAATTTTCTATTCCTAAATTAATAATATGAGTTTTTAATGCAAGATTAAGTTTTGTTATATTGTCGGAAATAAATTTTGTGAAGTTAAACATATGCAATATACTGTATTATTTGGATAGAAATACATTCTGGAAAAATATTAAGTTTTTGTATAAGTACAAATTGATTGAAAGATCGAATTTTGTAAAGGAAAATCAATTATAGTATGGTTTCTACTAAAAGTATGTAACCAATTTCATATCGGTTAGTCACTAAAGACCAATTGGTCTTCGGGTGCGATTTGGATCTATTACTGTTCATAGGCAGAGCTACTGGTCTGGGTTCGAGTCTTGATAGAGACTCCGTTTTAATGAATTTTGATTTTTAATGAAATCACCGAACCGGATCTTTAACTATAAATTGGGTTCTACTTATATCAATTAGCTGCTTTGGACCAACTAGTCCTTGGGTGTGATTTGGGATGGTTACTGTTCATAGGTAGGTTTGGGTGTTTGACCCGGGTTTGATTCCGACCTTGGCCATTTTGTTTCTCTTTTTTATTTTTTTTGTGTTTTGGGGTTTTTAAGTGAAAGAAAAATTGGAAAAAATTATATTTAATTCTCTAAATTTGTTTAGACTTTATAAATATTATTTCTACAATATTTGGATATGTTTTGTGAGTATTGAAAGAGGATTTTGGATTAAATATTGTTGAAGAACTCGATTTTATAAATTTAAATTTAAATTCTTGTTTAATTTAAGAGAAATGGAAGGGAATGCATTTAGATTCCTCTTAATGAGATTTTATGGTTATTAATACTTGATTAAGATTATTTGATTTTGCACACAATGCTATAAGTGATTAAATTGATAAAAGATGTTGAATTGAATTATTTCATGTTATAAGTTTATAAAGAAATGTTTCTCTTTGAGAAAGTTATTTGTGAAGAAATTGAATTATTATTTTGAGATTGAATGTAAAAATATTGTTGATCTTTAGAAAGTGATAGTTGTTGAAATCTAGAGGCTAGGCGAGACCCTAGTGACCGGCAACTTTATTAATGATTTTGAGAGCTACAGTGTGGGTTGAGCATCTCTGGAGAAGTAGCCAGTTGGGCTGACTGTCTTTTTGTTTGGTTTAAGTCCGGTAGGGTAAGCTAGCTCTAGGTTGTGATGATTTTCTTCTAAAACAAAATAAAAATGTAAGGACTACACTATATTGGAGATGTGATGAAAGTAAGAGAAAAACACAGGTATGAGGGCCTTTGATCTACGGTGTGAGAATATTCATATGTTGGCTGCTTGATGTGTCATGTCATGGCGTGGATACATCTCCAAAATTATCGGGACCGTGGCGACGCTTGTGGGCTATTTGGTGACTACGTAGTACCATCGTTCCTAGACGGAGGCGAATTGTCCATAGATTGTGCTTGATGCGTCATGTCATGAGGTGGGATTTCCCTCCAAGCTGTCTGGGCATAGGCTCGTAACTCATAGAACATCTAGGATACTTACCGTAGTTACCATAGTAGTTTAAATCATGGCAAGGGAATCAACCCTACAAGATGAAGAACGATTAAGGGCTTGCCCTCGGACCTATGTAGTATGGGACGCATAAAATCCGAGCAAGTGTGCATTAGTGTTATATAATATAAATAACTGCATTAAGGATTACAACACCCACGACATCAACAGGATAGTCCCACTTTAGCTTTGTTTTATGATCAAGTTTGTGTTTGTTAAAGTATTTAAGAATCGTTATACTTTCGGCATAGCGAGGATGGCCGTGTATAATATTTCATCGGTTGTAAGCAACTGACGTGCCCACAGTTTTATATGCAGGACTTGGAGTTTACAAGAAGATTTAAAGATGAATTTATTGCTTATGATTACTTAAATGCTAAAGTTATTACAATTGTACATTTATCATTGTTGTATTTTATTTATTCCGCTGCGTGCTGATGTAAAAGACTCTGTTGTAATAAAAGTTTTAAATTCCTTGTAAAATTGTACGAAGTGAAGTGTAAAGATTCTGTGGAACTTCGAATTCAGTCTTATTTGGAATTCGGGGTGTTACAGAGTGGTATCAGAACCGCGCTTCAATAAGTAGTACAAATTTACAAGGACGACACATTAGGGTGGATATTAGAGTGTGAGTTCAACTTATAGAGATTTAAATGTAAGTGATTTACATTTGGGTTGCTCTGTACGCTGATGTTTTCTCTTCTCTTGCCTCCTTAGATGGCTGGAGTCATGAATGCAAGTTCAATAACAACCTTTATTCATTGATGTTCTCCTCGTATACATTGATGTGAGATTGCATGCGAGCATGTTTTCCCTGGATATCAGAGTGGCACAGTGGAAAAGCGGTGGGTTTGAATCTACATTCATGATACCTTACACGTAGACACACTTCCCTTTCAAAATTTTCTTCGTGAATTTTTGTCATAGTACTTTTCAACATTCAATATTTTTCAAATAAATATTTTCTTATACTATTAAATTACTTGAATATCAATTATTTTGTCTATCTTCCATAGTCTTGATCCTTTTGAACTTGTTTTATCTATCTTTCAGTCTTAAATTTTGTCCTTCATGTTTTTATGTCCTTTTATGTTTATCCGTTTACATTACTATTACTCTACGTATTTTATTAAGTTTTAAATTACTGTTTATTAAATTAATATTGCAATTATTATTTTCTTCATTTATTATTTCTATTTTATTTTGAATTTTGCTTATGAAATTTTCCTATGAGCATTCATTTAATATGATTTGATTTTGTGATACTATATTTTTCCATTATCTTATATTGTCTTATATAGTTCAGTATATTTTTTACAACATTGAAATATTCTACCCATATAAATATAACATACCATTTTGTTTTATTGTCTATATTCGATACTACATATTATCTACTAATTTGTTTTGATTATATTCACTTTTACTATTAATCGGTACTCATTGATTTTGTAGTTTTACGCTTCTTCAATATGATATATACACTACATAATTATCATTTTTTTTGTATTTTCATCTCGTGCATATACTTTACACTATTCTCGTCTGAATATTATAAATCATTTTCATTACTACAAATTCGGTATACCCTATATTTAAAGCCTATATATCTATTTTAATATTTTGTCGTTGTAATTTCCTACTTCATTTACAACTTTTCCATCCACTTTTATATCACTGATTTCAAAACGTAACACCATAATTTATTAAACACCCAATATTCAAGTACAAATGGAAGATTACATCTTTCCATCTCCCGTTTTGGTGCAACCTGATGTCAAGAGGGCAAATATGCAACTAGACGTCAATGGAGGCAAACTGCAACTGGATGTCGGGGAGGCAAAGTTTGCAACCGAATGTCCAGAAGGCAAAATGCAATTGGATGTCGTAGGGGTAATTATGCAATTTGAGGTC
Source organism: Hemerocallis citrina (assembly GCA_017893485.1). Lineage (NCBI taxonomy): Eukaryota > Viridiplantae > Streptophyta > Magnoliopsida > Asparagales > Asphodelaceae > Hemerocallis > Hemerocallis citrina. Next base: position 79,347,415 of record CM030359.1, read on the forward strand.
GAGGAGACAAGCATGCAGTTGGATACCAACGAGGCGAACCACACCAGAATACTTTGTTTTCTATAATATTTACTTATCACTATCCCATTTTTGTACTAGCTTATACTATTCTATAATATTTTACAACCTAGCATTATATTATTTATACTGGTTTCTATATCTATCCTACTTGTGTATTTATCACTTAATCTCAACAATCTTGCCATCTTCTTCTTTATTTTGAATCTTTTCATGAGTTAGCATTTCATACTACTTCATTGTATTTTACTTTGCTTATCTTAGATTTGGTGGCTACTCACCTAACAATATATATATATATATATATATATATATATATATATATATATATATATATATCTTATTATTTATATATTTTGTTTACGATTCATAATCTACTTCTATATAATTGGTTTTTGTAATGTATTATTACTTTTTTCTACTATGATGTCTTGTTTTACTCTTACAAACAATTTATAATTTTTGTATCATGATATTGTTTGTTTCACCCTTATAATTTTATGCCTGTATACATATATAATTTTGTATGATGGTTTTCTTACTCTACAATTCGAAAGTATTTCGATGCATGCTTTCTTTATCTTTAATTTTCAAATCGTATGTATAATGATTATAGTTACCTTACAAATTATTTTATTGATATACAAAATCATTTTTATGTCATCTCTACTTTTAACTAAACTTCTAGCTCGTATATTTTTCAACTCTTATTCAACAGTCTTCTTTTAAATTGCTAATTCATAATTTTGTCATACAGTACCAATTCAATTTGCAATTTTTCTGCCGCTTATTACTTTGATGAATTGTGATTTCTAAATCTATTTATAAATTATCCGTTGACTATATTTCTCTTTATTGCAGTGTTTTCTGAACTATTCCACAATTAATGACAAAGTTTATTTTTCATTTTATCTAATGCTTTACCTAATATTATTTTTGTATGAAATTTCTCTTAATCTATCATATCTTTTTGTCACATTTTTTTTCTTATGCTATTTTCCTAGTTCTCATGCTCCGTTCTTATGAAATTTTAATACTCATAGTTTTCTTATATAGAGTTTGTCTCATTTTTCCTCATTGCTTATTTTTATATTACATTTAATTTTTAATGATTACAGTTTTCTTTATACAATAATGATATTTTCTTTAGTGTGTACAAAATACAACTTTTACCTTAGCGAGTTCTAAGGACAGAACTGTTCTAGGGGGGGAGGGGGGAGAGTGTACCACCTCGCAAAATTGGAAATGATAATTTTTCCCCTCGGGTGTTACACACGTGTATTTTGTAACGTGTTTCACTACGTATTTTGATTTCCGACTATTTATGCATTTCTCGTATTCTCAAAATTTATTTTATCTTATTTGAGTCAACTTAAATATAATATTTCAATCTTTGTATTTTACGTATTTTTTTACGTATTATCGATGCACGTATCGATTACGTATTTTCCACCGCTACGTGTAATATTTTCTATGCGTATCAATTATTTATTTTATGTAATCGAATTCGTCGAAAATTCATTTTTCTCTCATTTTGATTTAAATATTTTTATACATATGGGGCACGTGTTTTCAATGTATATATTGAGTACAATATTGAATGCGTATATTAAATATATTTTCTTATGTTGTATTTTAGTTTTCTTTAATATTTTACGTTGATAAAATTGATTTCGTATTTTAATGTTTTTGTCACGCTCCACTTCCCAAAAGAGAATACGGAATACGGATACGTGACTAACCCCAGCGAATGATTTTTATCATCCATAAGCTGTTCAATAATCTTTACAACATTTCACAAGAATAATCAGAGTCGGATGCAAAAGAATCAACCAACATGCACATATGAACCAAAATATCAACAAGAATACTTAAAACCAAAATGTATTAATCTCAAATAATCATGATCTGTATAAGTCAAAATCCTGGGTCACATTGCCCAAATACAAAAATAAATCCAAGTGTCAAAATACAGTTGTTCAAAGCAAACTACACGAAATAATAATAACACGATCCAACACTAATACTTCATGTCACCAATACCATCTGGAACCTGTTCTCCAAAATCTGCAATTTAACAATTGCAGGGATAAGAAAAAGAAACAAGATACCCGTCAATGCAAGTTACGGGCCGCTTGTAATGCAAGATACAAGTACATGAGGAAAACTAACAAAAAACATGGAATATGCATGATAACAAAATAGAATACTAATATGGCAAGATGAACAAGTACAAGTGGCATGTATCAATTGTCAAGTGAACAAGTATCATGTAAACAAGTATTATGTAAACAAGTATCAAGTATCACAAATCAAGTATCATGAAATCAAGTAACAAGTGTCAAGTAGTCAAGTATAAGTGTCAAGTATCATGTTCAAGCATCAAGTCTCATGTATCATGTAATCAAGTATCAAGTAAGTATGTATCATGTTCAAGTGTCGTGTATTAAGTCTTGTAATTATTACTATCTAGGTAGCACTTCATGCATCCCATACCACATGGTTGCTACAACAATCAATTTCGCTTTAGATTTTATAGTGGACCATAGGGCAGTATACTCAGGGACAAGCCTCAAGAAATCAAGTATCAAGTATCAAGCCTCAAGTATCAAGTAAACAAGCCTCAAGAGTGAAGTATCAAGCCTCAAGTATCAAGTAAACAAGCCTCAAGAGTGAAGTATCAAGCCTCAAGTGAAATATCAAGCCTCAAATCTAAAGTATCAAGCTAAGTATCAAGTATCGAGCTAAGTATCAAGTCTCAAGTAACAAGCCTCAAGTGGTGAAATGTCAAGCCTCATGTATCATATACGATCAAAAGATCCTCTTCCAAGTACACGTTTCTGAATTATTCACTATTAGATCTGTCCCTTAAACCCCGACTTTGTTATTTTATTATTAATGTCAGCAAGCATGTATGTGTCACGAAACAGGCCAAGTATAACATGGTATAGCCAAGTAACAAGTTCAAGTTGCAAGATAAACATGTATGGGTGAAAGATAACACATAAAACGATAAAATGACCAAATTTCTAGTTCATGACAGCAAGACCATACTGTAGTAAAACTGAGATTTCCGGTGTTACAAAAATGCAAATATGAATCCGTTGAAAGTTCTAGAAAATAGACTCCCATCCGACTCCAGCGAATATAAATAAGTTATATAGTATTTCGCAAAAACATAACTCAAAACTGATTTGAATCCAGAAAACACATTCAGTCAGAAATCAGTGAATTCAATTCAAAGTCAGGAAAACAGCGTCAAAACGTCTCAAATAAATCCAGGATAAATCTGGGGTATTTCCTTATATGTCTAGTATCATAATATAAAGTTTTATAATTTTTCAGGAAGCTTAGTTCAGTCAACAAAAATCAGAAAACATCAAGAAACGATAGTTTGGCTAATCTGGAAATCCCAACACTGCTGTACGAAAACTATAATATCTCCCAAACCATGAAACGAATTCCAAATCCGCCAAAGGGAGAAGAAAATAGACAAAATAAGCTAACTTTTATATTTCATAAAAAAATTTCATACAGAAAAAGTAACTAGGGTGAAAATATACTTCTTTACAGAACAGCGAGCAAAATCCATCAAGTATAGTTTTTATGAACAAGCATGAAATCGGTCATATAACTCATCAATAAAATCCACCAAAATTCTGGATAAATCCTAATTAAGTGTAGAAATACTGACCAAAATTTTATATCAAAATAATATGTTTAGCACTAGTATCAAAATAGTTTAGTCATCAAAATCATCAAGAAACGAAATCTGGAAATGAAATACATCTCTGTAGTAAAACAATCATATCTCACACATAAAAAAATAAAATCGATCAAGGTCAGAAAGTTTGGAAAGAAGACGGATTTCTCTAAAAACCATGTTTTATACTGAAATTAAGATTCTGACCTTAATATGGTCTAAAATAGCAATCAAAACTGATCATCGACAAAATACAGATTTTCCTTTTAACAACAAATCAACATACAACATACGAAACTCGTCCCAAACACAACCAAACATGTTATAGAGTCTACTAGGTGTCCAAACATCATGAAATAGGGTATATGGCATGTCCACAACAAGTATATCACATGGATGCAAACCAACACACGATTCTCACAAATAACTCACATATATGATCACATCAAGAACGGTCAAAACCTAAATTGTTTCATGTCAAATTTTATGTTGTGAGGAAACTATGGTCAATAGCACTATAGAGACAATACTCATTAAAAAATACATCACACACGAGTTGTCTCTAGAATCCAACTACGCTACAAGCAGAATTTATGACTTGTATCATGCAAAGGAATTGAGTACAAGTAACTTGCCTTAACCGAAGATGAAACGAATACCAAGAATAACGGGAACGGATTCCTGGGCAATGAACAAAAACCCACGAATACCAACTAACAACGAACGGAACACGAGCACACCAAAACTCACGAGCACCAAACACCAAAACAACCCAAACAACTCTCGAACGAACGCACGGACTTATCAAGACCAACAAGCACTCCAAGAGAGGGAGAAACGGCTGATGGGAGAGCAGCGGTGCTAGTTGCACCGGTCTTCAGCCGCACGAAGAGAGAGACAGCAAGAGGGAGGAACGACAGAAAGGTGCGGCCGCTGCTGTCGTTGATGACTACGGCGAGGGGCAGGAGGGGTCCAGACGAGGCCGCAGGAGTAATATGGGGTCGAGAGGAGGTGGCAGATCGCAAGGGGGGTCAGGGTGCACAACTCGGAAAAAGAACGGGAGAGGGGAGTGATAGGTCGGCTGCTAGGGTAAAAAGGAAACAGGGGGAGGGATGGGGGGTTGTGCATGGGTGTTGTGTGTGGTTGTGTGTGTGTGTGTATATATATATATATATATATATATATATATATATATATACACACAGGCAATGAATTAGGGTTAGAGAGAGGGGAGCGGCACAGCTAAGAGATATCGGGTCGGGTAGGAATTGGATTAGAGTATATAGGTTTGGTTAATTGGTTAAAGGCTCAGAAGTAAATGATTTGGGCTTGGGTAGTTTAGGTTCTGAATAGGAATAGGTTCAGGGTAGATTAAGTATAGGATTAAGAATAGTATTTAATTAAAAGTCCACAAAAATAAAATTGGGTGATCTAATAATGAGACGGCCACAGAAAAAAAAGAGCATATAAAATAGGCCTGAACAAATAAAAGTAAGAGAACCAAAAATAATGGATCGATTAAATAGAGATGAAACGGATGAGACAAATTGAAACAAGGAGGTCCAATAAGAGACAAAAATCAAGTAAATGAATATATTGAAAATAAATATCCAATATACGGTTCAAAAGAGATACAACAGAACCAAATACAAGAAAAAAAGGATACACTCAAAAATACACAAAAATAAAAAACAGGGGTTACAATCCTACCCACCTAACAAGAAGAATTTCGTCCTCGAAATTCAAACAAGAAGATACATAGGGTAACCCCAAAACAACCAAAAAGAACAAAACAATTACTCGAGCAAATGAGGAAACTTCTGCTGAATCTCCTCCTCCAGCTTCCAAGTCGACTCACCGGGCGAGTGAGGATTCCAAGCAACACAAACCAACTTGATGACCTTGTTCTTAAGCATTTTCTCCCGCCGATCCACAATATCATCTGGCGGAATCTCACAAGTCAAATCCGGCTGAATGGTCAACTCAGAATAGTCGATCACGTGGCTCTCATCTTGGATATATTTTCTGAGTTGTGAGACATGGAAAACGTCGTGCACTCCTGATAACGCTGGCGGCAATGCAAGACGATAGGCCACCTTGCCTACTCGTTCCAAGATCTCAAACGGTCCAATAAACCTAGGGGTAAGCTTGCCCCCACCACCGAATCGAATGACACCGCGCCATGGCGATACCTTTAGAAAAACATGGTCCCCAATCTCAAACTCCAAAGCCCTCCGATGGACATTGGCCCATTGCCTCTGCCGATCCTGAGCTGCATACAAATGATTCCTGATCTGAACCACAACATCAACTGTCTTGGTGATCAACTCTGGACCCAACAACTTTCTCTCACCAATGTCATCCCAGCATACTGGTGATCTACACTTCCGTCCATTGAGTGCCTCGAACGGATCCGCTTTAATATTGGTTTGAAAGCTATTATTGTACGAGAACTCTATGAAATGCAAATGGTCCTCCCATGATCCACCAAACTGAAGCATACAGGACCTCAACATGTCCTCAAGAATCTGAATAGTCCGCTCTGACTGTCCATCAGTCTGAGGATGAAAAGATGTACTGTACTTTAACTTACTCCCCAAACTGGCCTGAAGACTCTCCCAAAACTGACATCTGAATCTCATATCCCTGTCGGATACAATACTGACTGGAACCCCATGAAGTCTAACAATCTCTTGCATATACCTCTCAGCTAGGCTCTCAGTAGACTGCCCGACACGATAAGGGATGAAGTGAGCACTCTTCGTCAAACGGTCGACAATTACCCAAATGGCATTATGACCCTTAGGACTCCTTGGCAAAGCGGTCATAAAATCCATGGTGATATGTTCCCACTTCCATTCTAGAATAGGAAGTGGTTGAAGAAGTCCAGCGGTCTTCTGATACTCTGCCTTAACCTACTAGCAGATCAAACACTGAGCAATAAACTGAGCCACAGCCCTCTTCATATCCTGCCACCAAAAATGAAGCTTCAAATCCCGATACAACTTAGTATCGCCAGGATGGATAGAATATGAACATTGATGGGCTTCCTCAAGCAACCTCTGACGAACATCACCTTCCAGGACACATAATCTGGACCCAAAACAAAGCGATCCATCAGAATGAATAACCATGTCCATTCTGGACCCAGACTCAACCTCAGCTCGAAAACCCTGCAATTGCGCATCACCAGCCTGCGCCTCTTTAATCTGCTCAACAAGAGACCAGAACTCAGCAAAAAAAACCTCCAACTCCAACCTACTCATCTGCTCAATCAGACCCCTCTGCTGAGTCAAGAACATAACTACCGGTCTCCTGCTCAAAGCATCAGGCACCAAGTTTACTTTTCCCAGATGGTATTGCAAACTGATATCATAATCGGCCATAAGTTCCAATCGATACCTTTGCCTCATGTTTAACTCCTTCTGGGTGAAGACGTACTTGAGACTTTTGTGGTCTGTAAAGATCTTCACTCGGTCCCCAAGTAAATAATGTCTCCACAGCTTCAAAGCATAAATCACTACCGCTAACTCCAAGTCATGAGTCAGATAGTTCTTCTTATGCGGCCTCAACTGCCTCGATGTATACGCAATGACTCGGACCTTCTACATCAAAACTGCTCCAAGACCCTTACTAGAAGCATCACTAGGAATTACAAATCTGCCTGAATCATCGGGAATAGTCAACACAGGCGCTGACGTCAATCTGTTCTTCAACTCAACAAAAGCCACATCACACTCATCAGACCAATAAAACTTCCGATCCTTCCCAGTCAACTTAGTCAACGGTCCTGCTATCTTCGAAAAATCTTGGACAAATTTTCGATAATAGCCAGCTAAACCAAGGAAACTCCTGACTTCAGAAACTGACTTGGGAATAGACCAATCCTTCACAGCCTGAACCTTAGTAAGATCCACAGAAATACCATCGCCCGTGATAATGTGCCCTAAGAATGAAACCCTGTCGGGCCAATACTCGCACTTGCTGAGTTTCTCATAGAGCTGATTCTCTCTTAAAGTCTGCAGAACCACCCTAAGATGTTCAGCATGATCTTTTCGATTTCGAGAATACACCAAAATATCATCAATGAAGACTACCAAAAATCTATCCAAGAACTAAGAAAAGATCTGGTTCATAAGACTCATGAATATAGCAGGTGCGTTTGTAACCCCGAACAGCATCACAAGATACTCATAGTGGCCATATCTGGTCCTAAAAGTAGTCTTCTGCACATCAATCGCCTTCACCTTGACCAGATGATACCCAAAATGAAGATCCAACTTCGAGAAAACAGCAGCCCCACTCAACTGATCAAACAAATCATCGATCCTAGGCAACGGATATCGGTTCTTCACAGTAACACTGTTGAGTTCCCGATAATCCACACACAGCCGACGACTACCATCCTTCTTGTTGATAAAAAGGACTGGAGCACCTCAAGGAGAAACATTGGGTCTGATGAAACCCAAATCAAGCAACTCCTGAATCTGCACCTTAAGCTCTGCTAACTCAACCGGTGCCATCCTGTAGGGAACTCTTCGATATAGGCACCGTACCCAGATGAACTTCAATACTGAACTCCACATCCCTATTAGGAGGTAAGCCTGGCAACTCCTCTCGAAAAACATCCAGGAAATCCCAAACTACTAGAGGCGCAGCCGCACAGCCTGAATGTAACTCCATCGCACAAACCTCCTAATCAACTGTAGCTCGGCCAAGGGAAGAATCCCCGACATGGAACTTAAACTCTGCACGATCTGGAATTCGGAACACAACTTTCTTGGCATGGCAATCAATAATGGCATGGGTTTCACCCAACCAATCCACCCAGAATAACGTAGAATCCTGAATTCCGAATTACAATCAGATTGGCTTTGAATTGTGCGCTACCAATAATTACGGGACACTGCCTGCACTCTTTGGAACAAATGAAAACTCCACCACTTATCACAATGTTCCAAGTCTCTGACATGTTGCTACACTCCAACTAATGGCGAGCGACAAATCGAGAGGAGACGAAAGAATGGATTGCCCCGGAATTAAAAAGAACATGAGCAGGAAAAGAACAAACAAGGACAATACCTAAAACAGAATCAAAAGAGACAAAGAAAAGAATGGTTGAATAGGGGTGAGGAAAACAAATGCAGAAGATAAACAGAAAGAAATAAAGCAAAGGAAATGAAGAAACAAAAGAGAAACATCAAAGCAATAAATCAATAAAACAAAAGATACCTGCAACCACACCCTCAGCTGACTCAGCATCAGCAGCAGTCAGGTTGAAAGCCTGACCTCTCTTGGGAACAGCGGTTCTCTAACCGACAATCTGGCACTGCGGAGGAAGGGATGGGCTAACTGGACCACGAGCTGGGGCAACCTGCTGAACGAGACCCCTGGCTGGAAGAGCAATCTACAGCTGTCATAGGCAATCCCGTGCCATATGATCAGAAGCACCATAACCAAAGAAGCGGCAATTGGCATGCCTGCAGTCCTTGCACTCATGCCCAGCAAGACGGCAAAAGTCGCAAAAACTAGTCCACTGAGTAACCACAGAAGTGTAAGGAGTTGCCCTGACCGGATGAGCTGGGACAGGCCTCCGAACAGGCCCACCAGAAGGCCTAGCAACTGAGTAGGGAACAGTCTGCTGAGAGGGAGCCAATCCACCATGAGCCTGCTCCTGAGCCCGAGCTGCCTCAAGAGCTTCTTCATAAGTGCACAAGTGGAGGGAGACAAGCTGCACCCTAATCTCGCGCTCCAGCCCTAAAGTAAATTTACGAGCCCTATCCTCTTCGTTCGCCACAAAAACGGCATTGAAGCGGCAAAGTCTAGTAAATTCAGCTGCATACTCGTCCACAGACCTGGAGTCCTGTTTCAAAAAAGTCTCATGTTACATTACATAAACAATATGTAACAAAATTCCATTACTAGAAATACGACCAACCTATGTCAGGGCCAAGAATTGTTGCTCCATCTCCACTCTAGTGCTGCTAGGAAAGAACTTTTCAAAGAAGCTCCTAGTGAAAGTGGCCCAAGTGATCGGTCTTTCGAGCCTTTCGGACTCGGACCTCCACCAGATATGAGCCAAGTCCACCAGCTGGATGGCTACTACATCCACACGATCTGCATCTGCAACCCTAGCTACCAAAAGCAGTTGTTCTGTCTGAATCAACCACTGTTCAGCCTCCAAAGACGTCTCAGTGCCTGAAAACCTGTCGGGATGCAGCCTCATGAAGTCCGTGACTGTACTCGGACAGGGAGGAAGAACAGCCTGTGTAGGCGCAACGGGCTGAGAAACTTGAGCGACTTCCAAAGCAGCCATCACCAAATCGTTATGGTTCTGCTGCATATTGATCAAGAGCTCAAGCACAGCGGTGACAGCCTCAGGCTCAGGCTGCTCACCCGGGTACGAGAAGAACCTCTACGAGCCATAGTCTGCACAAAATCAAAAATAGTTAGAGTCTGTTTGGTTAGGTTTTTTAACTTTTTTTTTCAAAACCCCAAAACGTGTTTGGTTAGGGTGTTTTTTTAAAAGAGTTTTCACAAAACTCCAACCAGTCATTTTCCTTTACACCTTCTCTCTCTACACGAGCGCTTACTCCCTCTTTACTTCCATCTTTCCTTTACTTCCTTCACCTGCTTCCTCCCTTCTCAACAACCACGCTCAATACCAGATCTTGCCAAATCTACCTAAAATCAATGATTTTGGACAAGTTTTTCCCCAAATCTACTCCACCTTAACAGCAGCGTCGCTCCCTGAGAGCATATAGCGGTCGAGAAGGTCTGATTTGGTGGGGTATACATCGATTTAGGGTTGATGGTTTGTGAGATCCAATCTGCTTACAAGAGAAGGTGTACTCAACAAAGGGCTGGTCGAATCAAACGACGATTGAAGCTTGAATCTGTTGGAGACAACTTCTTTAATCTTCAAACCAAGCAAACGAAGGTATGATTTAATTTGAACCCATTATTTAATTTGAACCCATTTTTCCTCTTGCAACAAGGCTATGATTTTGGTTTATAAGGAGATAATCCAGATCCCTGGGGTAAAATGAGTTTTTTTTTTTAATATTATAAATGGACTGCTTTGAGAGATGCGATGAATGTGCATGAGATAGATTTGGAGATGATGACTTCTGATCCTATTGTCGACTATACTCTTAATTATTTGATTAAAATGAGGGTTCATTTTGTTCCTGTGAACAAAAGTTTGTGTGAAACATTGGCACGACAAGAAGTCATCATTTACAAATTTCCAGCCTTCCAAAAATAAGTTCGAATCATTCCTTAAGTGTAGCAATTTACCATTGTTGTTTATTATTTACCATTTCTTTTCCTAATATAGATGACTAGTAAGGGGAAGGGGAAGGAGATGGAGGTGGATGCTGATGTTGGGTTATGGAATCCAGCTGTTGAGCAGGTATTTGTGCATCTGATGGAGGAGGAGGTAGACCAAAATAGTCTAAAATGTTCGACATTCGAAGCCAAAGTTTGGCAACAATTTGTTACACATGTGAAATACATGTCTAATCGTACATTCACGGTTAAACAATTAAAGAACAAACATTCCAGACTTAGAATTAAATGGAGGGAGTTTGAGATTTTGAAGAAGCAGAGTGGTTTGGGTTGGGATGAAGAGAACCAAACAAGCACTTGCGAGCAGGATATTTAGGACACATATGTTAAGGTTCATATATAACTTCATTTTTATAATAGTGTGTGATTCTGATCTTATTATAATTAACCATGACTTTGCTACTTGTAAATTAACAACACAAAATTTTTGATTAGGCACACTCTGGGGCAAAAATATTTCGGTCGAAGCGATTGGCAAATTATGATGCTTTGACCAAAAAATTTCAGGGTTCTACTGCCCAGGGCTTTCTTTCTAGGGCTTCAACACAAAAAGTGTATGACTCCGATGAGGAACGGAGGGTCAATTATGAGGTTGCCCACCCCATTGTACCATATGTAAATGTGGATGATTGGGATGATGATGCACCGATAGGTTCGGGGTCTCGCAAGAGGCGATCTGGTGCGTCAAGTGGTCGAGCAACAAAAAGCTCGAAGATGGATATGACTATTGATTCGATTATCGATGCTCAGGTGGCAAAAAAAGATGTGTATAGGAAGAAAATGGGTGAACAAAGTAATCCCTTAGATGAACAAGATCCTTTCTCCATTGATGGGTGCATTGATATAATTAATACGATGAGTGGGCTTGATTACAAATAGGTTGGGAAGGCACTTGATGTGTTAGTTGATAGCCCTAGATTACTTCGTGCCTTCATTCGTATGAACCCAGAGGTTAGGGGTATGTGGGTGAAGAGTCGTGGTGACTAGGGATCTCATTTGTTTGAGTGGATCCATCGTATCCAAATTGGTTATTTGTTTAACAATTTATTAATATTTGTGTATGAGTTAGTTTGTATTCTGAATATTTCATGGCAGAATGTGGTGGATTTTTTTAATTGTAACTTTTTAAATTTAAATCCAATTGCTATTACTAGTTGCTGTTGTTGTTTTTTTTTTTGGCTTTAACAATGTTACATAACATAAGATGTTAGGGTAAAATTCTCTATATAACCTCCACTACTATCGTAGTATTAAAACTTGAACATACTTTATGCAGATGAATTCTACTTTTGTGAGAGTGTAGTACTATTGCAACTGCTACCATACTGATGGACACGCCTTCATCTGATAGTGACGGATTTGATAACTTGTTGACACTCCAGTTCCTACAGGTCATCTCTAAAAAAAATCCACAATGCACTCCTAAACTAACAGGACGTGAATATTTGCAAGAAATCCTAGATTGTCCCCCGAATAAGTTTCATCGCATATTCTGTATGAATCAAGATTGTTTTTTGGCTTTGTGTCATTTTGTGAAAAATGGCAACTACCTCGAGGAGATGCAGGAGGAAGCCCTACGTAGAGGCATGTCTATTGAAGAAAGTGTTGCTATTTTTTGGTACATTGTCGGTCATAGTCATAGAATGAGAGGAGCTGCTGATCGGTTTCAACACTCAACAAAAATAATCGAGCGATATTTTACAAGTGTGTTGAAAGGTTTGGCAAGAGCAGCAACAGTTCTAATTACTCCCACGAACACTACATGTATACATCAAAGGATCACTAGTTCCACAGACTTTTATCCATGGTTTAAGGTATTTTGTTAGCTCCATGATTACTAACATATTATTGTAATATTTCAAAGTTTACTAAAGTTCTAGGTTTCAAATTCATTAATGTAGGGAGCTATCGGTGCTGCTGATGGCACATTAATTGATGCTTCGATACCCGCTAGTCGACACAATGCTTATCGTGGACGAAAGGAAAATATAACTCAAAATGTGCTGGCCACTTGTGATTTTGATATGATGTTCACATTTGTTTATGCGGGATGGGAAGGAAGTGTTAACAACTCCCGTGTAATACAAAGTGCCTTAACACAAGGATTGTTGCAAATTCCTCCCGATGATAAATATTATTTGGTAGATTGTGGTTATACGAATATGCCCGGCTTTTTAGCTCCCTACCGTGGTGAGCCATATCACTTGCAAGACTTTCAAGGGGCCAACCATGCACCGACTCAACATAGACAACTTTTAAACAAAATGCATGCAAGGCTACGAAATGTCATTGAAAGAACCTTTGGTGTATTCAAAAAAAGTTTTCCCATCTTCAAGTATATGACAAACTACTTTTTTACAAGACAGGTTCTAATGGTCACAACATGTTGCGCACTTCATAATGTTATTCGTAGATATTCAATGGACGATACTTTTTTTTCAGATTTTGTAGATGAACAATTAATTCACCATCAACAAAATGAAGATAACGCATCCACATCTCAAGGGTTGGATTTGTCATCTTCCCAATTGAATCGTATGAGTACGAAAAAAGATCAAATTTCTACGGCAATGTGGAATGCGAGACATTAATGTAATTTTGATAATACTGTTTCATTGTATCATTTACTGTTATGAATATTAATATTTTATGTACTGTGTGAGATGGTATCTTGAACATTTATTGATGTCCAGACATTGCACATGGATTCAGTTTTGTTAGCAACGATGGTCAGAAGAATGAATGGAGTTGTCAATAACAGGAAGTGCTTATTATAATTTTTTTTACTCACCAAGATGATGTCGGTATAGGCAATGATGAAATCCACAACTCATTTTTGAATGTGTGTCCCCCCCTCCCCCATTCTGCTTGGTTGTATTGTATATTGAAGAAACTGAAAATATCAATACTATGAGTGAATATCCACGAAAATAATGTGATAGTCTTTAAGCTGATCTGTGGTTTCTGTTTTGGATTATGTGAAGTCAGAATGATGGCATGATGTGAAGTTAGAGAGGTTAATTTGTGGACTTTTTCCATTGTACTGAGGGTATGATTGATGAATTCATTTCTTGATGTCAAGGGGGTGGACACTTTAATTAGTACTAGCAGGCATGGCATTGTAAAAAATGCAGCCCTAGACTAATGTTTTTATGATTTATTTGAACAATTGTGCTATACAATTGTGTTCTGAGCCTATGACTAATTTGATCCATTTAAATATTGACATCGCTTTGTTCTGGTATTTGATTTCATGATCCTCTTTGGAGGAAACATTAATTTGTTTTTATGATCCTCTTTGGAGGTGATGTATTTTAATCCTATATAACTAAACTGATTTTCTGTTCCTATGAAAATTAAAACTACTTTCATGAAACCTGTCTTCATGTCCAACCAATCATATGTACATTTACAGACATTATCTACAGTTGTAGAACTGAAGGATTTGAATTTCAATTGATCAGTGCTATTTTTTTAGGGATTAAGGTCTTGATGCTAGTGATGCTAGTGATGCTAGTGATCACAATCCATCAGAAGCCATGAGCAGCAGCAGAACTAATAACAGGAAGGTAATTGTACACAGTATGAAAATTTTACAAAGGAAGAAATCAATGGCGTAATTAAATAGCATCAGAAGCCATCATCTCTGGATTCATCTCAGGCACATGTATAATTTTGTGTTTGGTTAGTAGTATTTCATAATCCGGAGATGATGATGATATATTCTGATCCTATATAACCTTTGGAGTATTGAAATTTTTGGCATACAAGTAACCACAAACATGCTTGGGTTCTGATGGTAGTAACCAAACACAAATATCTACTAAATTTTGTACATGTCCCTGTGATGAATTTGGAGTTGATGGCTTCTAATCCTATTTAACTAGACTATTGATTTCTTACTTTTTTAGAGATCTCACTGTGTTAAATTAACCTTCCTGTGATGGGTTCTGATGCTGCTCATTGCTTCTGATGGCTACTGATGGATTGTGATGGCTTCTTCTTGCTTTATAAGGGATTAAGGTTTGAGTTTCACTTTCAAAATTTATTTCTTGTTGCATCCCTTATAAATATCCAGGCACCTGATGATTGTGATGGCTTTTCATGCTTGTGCAAAATCAGATTGTGAAATACTAGTAACCAAATACAAAATTTCTAAAATGTTATAACTATGAAGGCTTCTGATGCTTGTGATGGATTTTGATGCTTGGGCAAAAATTAGTTTGTGAAATACTAATAACAAAACACAAATTAGTAATAAGTTTTTGTACATGTGCCTCTCATGAATCTGGAGATGATGGCTTCTGATCCTATTTAACTAAACTACTGATTTCTTCCTTTGTAAAATTTCCATACTGTGTACAATTACCTTCCTGTGATGGGTTCTGCTGCTGCTCATGGCTTCTGAAGGCTTCTGATGGCTTCTTCTTCCTTTATAAGGGATTAAGATCTGAATTTCACTTTCAAAATAACCTTCTTGTTACTATTTTATAACTGTGAAGGCTTCTGATGCTTGTGATGGCTTCTCATGCTTGGGCAAAATCAATTTGTGAAATACTGGGTAATGAAATCAGTTTGTGAAATGCTTGTGATGGCTTCTCATTCTTATAAAGGAATTTTTTTTGCTGTCCAAACCTGGAGATCATTTTTTGGGGGATCCTATCATGGCTTCTAATGGTTCTGATTATAATTTCTGATGCTTTTGATGCTTTCATGGCACAATGTGATGGTTAATGATGGCTGCTGATGCATTATAAATGAACACTTTGGTAAAGTTTTACTATGTTTTTTATTAACCTATAATTTTGTTACTATGTAAATTACCTTCCTGTTACCATGTACATGTACTTATGGGTGTTAATGCTTGGTGAGGTTCAAGGATCACAGAGATGGCGCTAAGTGCATTGAGCTCATCAATGAAAGATGGTCGTATTTTACCCTGCTTTAAAATATCTTTATTGTAGACTTGTAGTCAAACCCTAACTTATATTTTACAAGTAGATGCAAACGTATATAGTTTTCATCTTTTCATGCTAATGAGATTGTTGTTTATAATGCAAAATTCATTTCATATTACAATATTTCCATACTGAATGTGGGATAAGTAATGGGTTTTGATGTTTTGTTTCCATGGTCTTCTTCATGTTTGCAGGTTGTACTTGGATGCTCATGTAGTTCACTTGGATGCATGGAGTATCGGTGGAACTGCTTCTTAGCATTTGTTTGTTGTCAGTCTCCATCTAACAGGAAGTGCTTCATTTAATCCTTTTAAATCACCCTTAACTCTTTTTTAATTTCTATCGGTCTAGGCAATGATGAAATGGACTAATTTATAAAATGTGTCCCCCCCTTCTGCAATAAAAAGTCATAAGGGAATAAAAGTTGTCCTGATTCATCCATGCCAATATATTTTTCGTGTCAAAATCATCCATATTTTATTAACCAATAATTTTTTGATGGATAATCAAAGCTTATGATGCTTGTGATGGGTAATGAAAGCATCTGATGCTTTATAAGGGAATAAAAGTCATCATATCCACATTGATCATTTTAAATACTTGGCATGACATTAAAATGCATTAAAATGCATGATTAGAACTAGTTGGCATGACATTCAAATGCAGCCCTAGACTAATCTTCATGTTTTATTCAAACATTTTTTCTATACATAAGTGTTCTGAGCCTACGACTAATCGAATCCTTTTAAATATTTCCTAGTATTTCATTTCGTGATTTTTTTTTTTACGAAATTGTTTCAATCCTTACCAGGATGAAGAGTGGTATCAGAAATAGCAACTGAACATCTTTTTTACAACTGTGACACTTCTTAATTGGGTTTTTTTCTTTTATTTTCCTTAAGAATTTTATGTACCTGGCTTCTTTGGAGTGACGCACACTTTATGCAAGAAATTATGATGTGCATTATATAATGCTTGTGATGCTAAATCCTTCAGATGCTTGTAATGCTGAATCCTTCAGATGGAAGAATTTCTATATACATTAGATCAGTGCACTTTTTTAATTTTATTCATTTGCACTATCATTTGAATCAGTTGATCAGTGCTTTCTTTTAAGGGAAAGGTTGTGATGTTTGTGATGCTACTGATGCTTGTGATGGCTTCTAATGCTTGTACTGAACTAGTTTGTGTAATGAAGGTAACCAAACACAAATTTCCCCAGTTTTGCTTTTTTATAAAATAGACTGATATATATTTTAATACAAGTCACCAAACATGCTTGGGTTCTGATGCTGCTCATGGCTTTTGATGCTTCTGATGGATTGTGAATCCTTCTGATGCTTTATAAGGGATTAAGGTCTGAGTTTCACTTTCAAAATTACCTTCTTGTTGATATGTTATAACAGTGAAGGCTTCTGATAAATTTGGACAGACTTGGGATGCTTGTGATGGCTTCTCATGCTTTGGGCAAAATCAGTTTGTTAACACAAGGATTTGTAATAAATTTTGTTCATGTGCCTATGATGAATTTGGAGATGATGGCTTCTGATCTAATTTAACTCAACTATTGATTTCTTTCTTTAACAAATTTTCATACTGTGTACAATTTCCTTCCTGTGATGGGTTCTGATGATGCTCATGGCTTCTGATGTTCTGATGGATTCTGATGGCTTCTGATGCTTTAGAAGGGATTAAAGGATGAAGTTTCAAATTCATTTATTAACCGCTAATTTTGTTCCTATAAAAATTTTTAGATTACAATTGGTGTAATGGCCGACAATTACACAATTCAGATAAGCTCGAGCATAGTCGATAAGTTTGTCAGTGATGGGGAGATACAAAGAAGAAACAAAAAGAAGTTGAAGCGAAAGATACCGCAAGAGCCACATAAAAACAAGCATAATCCAATGTATGTTGCATCAATGTAATTCAGCTCATTTGAGAATCCAGGTTTCAAGTACATATAATATAATGTTTTAGAGCTTAACAAATAGAGTTACAATGTAATATAATATATTTCAGCTTTATTCTTATTATGTGACTAGAGATTGAAGCAAGTGTAACGAGTTACAAAACAAGGGATGCAATATAAGAATTTTCATTATATTATATTCAAATGATTTTTCATATTAGTATCTTGCAAATCGCATATCAGTTTATGGAAGGTTCTTAATACAATACCAATACAACATCTTCATTGGAAAAAGCATAGTTGCATATCAGTTCATATGAACAAGTTTAAGGTATATCACATTAATACAACTCCTCATATTGATAAGATTTGCTCGATTTGCTCTTTCTCAGGCTTTTTGTTCGTAGACTTGTAGAACTGTGCTCTGTAATTGCAGGAAAAAAAAACTTCAGAAGAAAACTAATGAAAATTGATTAAACAAACGCCTTTTATAATCTCATTGTCAAAAAAACTATTTTTTCTATAAATTTGAGAATTTAATTTTATAACCAAACGCCTTTTATAGGCTCATTTTCCAATAACTATTTTTATGTAAATTTCAGAATTTTTGGTTTACCAAACGCATTTTTGTACTCTCATTTTCAAAAAACTGTTTTCATAAAAAATTATTACCAAATAACTTTTACACTCATTTTTAAAAAAACTGTTTTCAGAAAACTGTTTTCAAAACAACAAACCAAATGCAACCTTAGCATCCAGATCAATGTTGATAATAATTAATTCATTTATGTATGCATGGTTGGTGAAATATTGAGCAGATCTCAGTTCGAGCCAAGCTTGTCGAATATATCAGTCAAACTAATACATTAGCCAAACCTGTGCTCTGATACCACTAAAAGCCTTGTCACGCCCCGCTTCCCAAAAGAGAACACGGAATACGGATACGTGACTAAGCCCAGCGAATGATTTTTATCATCCATAAGCTGTTCAAGAATCTCTATAATATTTCACATGACTAATCAGAGTCGGAAGCAAAAGAATCAACCAACATGCACATATGAACCAAAATACCAACAAGAATACTTGAACCAAAATGTATTAATCTCAAATAATCATGATCTGAATAAGTCAAAATCCTGGATCACATTGCCCAAATATAAAAATAAATCCAAGTATCAAAATACAATTGTTCAAAGCAAGTTACACGAAATAATAATAACAAGATCCAGCACTAATACTTCATGTCACCAATACCATCTGGAAACTGTTCTCCAAAATCTGCAATTTAACAATTGCAGGGACAGAAAAAAGAAACAAGATACCCGACAATGCAAGTTACGGACCGCTTGTAATGCAGGATACAAGTACATGGAGAAAACTAACTACTAACATGGAATATGCATGATAAAAAAATAGAATACTAACATGGCAAGATGAACAAATACAAGTGGCATGTATCAAGTATCAAGTGAACAAGTATCATGTAAACAAGTATCAAGTATCATGAATCAAGTATCACGAAATCAAGTAACAAGTAACAAGTGTCAAGTAGTCAAGTATAAGTGTCATGTATCATGTTCAAGTGTCGTGTATTAGGTCTTGTAGTTATTACTATCTAGGTAGCACTTCATGCATCCCATACTGCATGGTTGCTACAACAATCAATTTTGCTTTAGATTTTATAGTGGACCATAGGGCAGTATACTCAGGGACAAGCCTCAAGAAATCAAGTATCAAGTATCAAGCCTCAAGTATTAAGTAAACAAGCCTCAAGAGTGAAGTATCAAGCCTCAAGTGAAATATCAAATCTCAAGTTTAAAGTATCAAGCCAAGTATCAAGTATCAAGCCAAGTATCAAGTATCAACTAGCAAGCCTCAAGTGGTGAAATATCAAGCCTTAAGTATCACATATGTTCAAAAGATCCTCAACCGAGCACACGTTTTTGAATTATCCACTATTAGATCTGTCCCTTAAACCCCCGGCTTGGTTATTTTATTATTAATGTAAACAAGCATGTATGTATCACGAAACAGGCCAATTATAACATGGTATAGTCAAGTAACAAGTTCAAGTTGCAAGATAAACATGCATGGGTGAAAGATAAAACATAAAAGGGTACAATGACCAAATTTCTAGTTCAGGACAGCAAGACCATACTGTAGTAAAACTGAGATTTCCGGTGTTACAAACATGCAAATCTGAATCCGTCGAAAGTTCTAGAAAATATACTCCCAACTGAATCCAGAGAATATAAATAAGTCATATAGTATTTCGCAAAAACATAACTCAAAACTGATTTGAATCCAGAAAACACGTTCATCAAGAAATCAGTAAATTGAATTCAAAGTCAGAAAAAAAGTGTCAAAACTTATCAAATAAATCTAGGAAAAATCTAGGGTATTTCTGTATATGTCTAGTATCAGAATATAAAGTTTTATAATTTTCCAGTAAGATTAGTTTAGTCAACAAAAATCAGAAAACATCAAGAAACGATAGTTTGGCAAATTTGGAATTCCCAACACTATTGTACGAAAACTGTAATATCTCGCAAACCATGAAACGAAATCCAAATCCGCCAAAAGGAGAAGAAAATAGACAAAATAAGATAACTTTCATATTTCATAAATATTTTTCATATAGAAAAAGGAACTAGAGTGAAAATATACTTCTTTACAGAACAGCGAGCAAAATCCATCAAGTATAGTTTTTATAAACAAGATTTGAAATCGGTCATATAACTCATCAATAAAATCCACCAAAATTTTGGGAAACTCCTAATTAAGTGTAGAAATACTGACCAAAATTTCAGATCAAAATAATATGTTTAGCACTAGTATCAAAATAGTTTAGTCATCAAAATCATCAAGAAACGAAATCTGAAATGAAATACACCTATGTAGTAAAACAATCATATCTCACACATACGAAAATGAAATCGATCAAGGTCAGAAAGTTTGGAAAGAAGACAGATTTCTCTAAAAATCATATTTTATACTGAAATTAAGATTCTGACCATAATATGGTCTAAAATAGCAATCAAAACTGATCATCGACAAAATACAGATTTTCCTTTTAACAACAAATCAATATACAACATACGAAACTCGTCCCAAACACAACCAAACATGGTATAGAGTCTACTAGGTTTCCAAATATCATAAAATACGGTATATGGCATGTCCACAACAAGTATATCATATGGATCCAAACAAACACATGATTCTCACAAATAACTCACATATATAATCACATCAAGAACGGTCAAAACCTAAGTTGTTTCATGTCAAATTGTATCGTGAGGTAACTATGGTCAATAGCACTATAGAGACAATACTCATCAAAAAGTACATCACACACGAGTTGTCTCTAGAACCCAACTACACTACAAGCGGAATTTATGACTTGTATCATACAAAGGAATTGAGTACAAGTTACTTGCCTTAACCGAAGACGAAACGAACACCAAGAATAACGGGAACGGATTCCCGGGCAACGAACAAAAACCCACGAATACCAAAGAACCACGAAGGAACATGAACACACCAAAACTCAGGAGCACCAAACACCAAAACAACCCGAACAACTCTTGAACGAATGCACGGACTTATAAAGACCGACGCGCACTCCAAGAGAGGGAGAGACGGTGGAGGGAGAGCAGCGGTGCTAGTTGCACCTGTAGCGCCCCGAATTTCTAGATTAATAACATAGAAATTACGTGGCACATTCCCAGTGATCCACTTCAACATAATATTAAACATCAACAACACCACTAAATTTTTCAACATTTTATTACAACAAATCCTCTACAATACACAGCGGAACTCAAAACAAACTCAACTCAATACTCTCTTCATTTACAACACAATTTATCTCAATAACTGATATTACAAATTTACACAAATCACTTGTGTATCAATTATATCTCAAATTCAACTTAAGCATTCCATCTCCAACTCTAGGTAACTACCTGCAACAAGTGAGGCTAGAGATGATCCCTAACCCCCAAACTAAAGGGGTCAGTCATAAATGGTGTGAGAAATATAAAAATAAACAAACAACATAATTGATCATACCTCATAAATTCTTAAACAACAAGTACTAAAAGAATGGGAAAAGTACGACAGGAAAGTCACATAAAACATCAAGTGATACTAAGCTAAGTGTCATGTGTAGAAAACAAGAAAACCACATGCATAAAACCAAGCCAAGAAAACACAAGTTCTAAATGCAGACTCTCTAATGCGTACTTGTCGAAGCCTATGCATCCCATTCTACATAGGTTCGGTGCAAGCCCTTAACGTCTTCACTTCATAGGGTTCAATCCCCACGCGATGAACTAATCCTCACACGATGACTACTACGAGATAAAGATAAACCATGGATAGTATCACATGCCCGATAATTCCGGAGATGGATCCCACACCCAAGATGTTTCACTTGAATAATTCCGGAGAACGTCCCACACCGAAACATTGACACGTCCCCACAATCTACCACATGTGCTTCACCCCGACTCCGATAATTCCGGAGATCAATCCCACACCACAAATAGTTACCGTGATAATTCCGGAGATTGTCCCACACCACATGACTGTGATAATTCTGGAGACATATCCCACACCACGAATAATCTATCGTGATAATTCCGGAGATTAAATCCCACACTGAAAGCCATACTGAGGTTCGTGACCCATGTTCCCGTTCATCATATCACCACTAGTGCCTGTCCTTAAAATTTGGTTAACTGTTTACTTAACGAATCTTCTAGAGTCATGCACCCTACCGGCCTAAATTCAAATCCAAATAACTGAAATGCCTCAATGGGCCTCAACAAACAACTCAACACCGGTATACTAGGGTCATCCACCTCTAGAGACTCAAACTCAAAAGTCTAAACCAAACCCCACTAACAAAGTGGCTTAACTAAATGTCTCAACGACATACTCAACTGAATATCTCACGGTCAATTGCTTAATCTTAAACTGAATTGAAATATCAAATATATAAAAACTAATCATTCGAATTAACACTGAAGTTTACAAATATCCTTCAGTACCAGTCGACTCGTACTGAGATAAGTCGACTGTCCAGAGGACCAAATTCAAGATTTTACAAAAATAAACTATTTCTCATAACAGTCGACTTACCCGAGGTAATTCCCAAGGATTTTCTCAAAATATTCTAAGTGTATAAGTCGACTTAAATGGTTAATAGGTCGACTGTCCAGAAGGACTAATAATTCTTACAAAAATAATTTTCTCAGTGGACCAGTCGACTGCTTAGGGGCTAAGTCGACTGCCCAGAGCAACTTTTTCAACAAATCTAAAATAAAATATCAGGCTCGCACCAGTCGACTGTACAGTAGACCAGTCGACTGTCGGCCTACAAAATTTCCAAATTAGGTCTGATTACAAAATCGAATTCTGAAGCTTCTAATGGACTAATGATCATGTAAATAGTTCTTAATCAGGGAAAATTAATGGTTCTCAACGAATCTCATCAGGTGTATGTACATTACACTCAAAATATCAATATGTCAAGATCTAAACTCTCATATTCTAAATCAAAATTCTTTCATTAGGGTTTTACGAGATCTAAGTTTCTTTCACATATCTAAATCGAATCTGAATTATGAGTCTAATGTCCAGGTATCCGTACACAAATCTCAACATGCTTTTAGCAAACAATTTTAATGTTAAAGATCTACTATTTCATTCACAGATATTCACTTGATTCACACCACATTACGAGATCTAAATTGTTCCCAATATCAAGTCAATATATCAACGATACTTGCACACGTAGATCAACATCAAGACAAGTTTCTTTCATGCAAAACATCTAATCAAACAACAAAACATACATCAAACAACAAAAAACAATTTTTATATGTCTCACCTTTAGATTTGAGAAAGTCCACGAAAATAATCCTCCTCTTGCTAGATCCAAAGTCTCCTTTCTCCACCAAAATAGATCTCCAAAATTGATATATTATCAGCCATGACGGCTGGGAGAAAAATCCCTTATATATGTCGGGTGGTTAATTAGGGTTTTACTCTACTTTGCAAAACAACCATTTCCAAAAATACAAATTCACATATATAGATCGTTCTTTGGAAACTCCATCAAAACTCATTTAAATTAGGTTTTATTAGAAAATATACATTCTAAATCTCAATTAGTACTGTTCTAAACGTCCAGAAATTGTATTCTGCACTTTAACCCCTAAAAATGTCAATTTTGCAAAAAGGTCCTTCTTTTCTCAAAAATTGCAAATAGCTCCAATAAATTGCAGAAAAATCTGGAAAAATACTAAATAAATCTCAAATAATAAATAA
This sequence comes from Hemerocallis citrina, assembly GCA_017893485.1. Classification (NCBI taxonomy): domain Eukaryota; kingdom Viridiplantae; phylum Streptophyta; class Magnoliopsida; order Asparagales; family Asphodelaceae; genus Hemerocallis; species Hemerocallis citrina. Next base: position 79,371,695 of record CM030359.1, read on the forward strand.
AGATTTTTCATAAAGAAAACTAAATTTTCACACTTCTCATAAAAGTATTTGCACGTGTTTTGCACGTGTACAAAAGATAAATTTTTCTGAAAATGTTCATTAATTCTCCAAAAATAAATTTAAATTCATTTTCAAATAGATAAAAATAATATTTGAAAATACGGGGTTCTACATCACTCCCTCCTTAGAAGAGTTCTGTCCTCAGAACTACTACTAATGAGTCCAAACAACATTTCATCTAAGAAATTAACATTTCATAATGGAAACATAATTCAAACAATTGTATAAGACATCTCAGTCAAAATAGGAGAAATACAATTCAAATCAAAGTACTATCATTCAAAAGAGTTACAATCACATAAGAAATACACTCATACAAACAATTCAGGAAAATCCTTCTGCATGCGATCATCAGGCTCCCAAGTAGCCTCCTCAAACTGCTGATTCCTCCACAATACCTTGACCATAGGTATCACCTTCCTTCTCAGAACTTTCTCTCTACGGTCAACAATCTCAACAGGCCGTTCCTTGTAACTCAAGTTCACCTGTAAATCTTCAGGAACCTCTACCAACTGATGATTCTGATCTGGCACATATTTCCTCAACAATGACACGTGAAATACATCATGCACCTGTGCCAACTCTTCTGGAAGCTTCAATCTATAAGCGATCTTGCCAATCCGCTCTATGATCCTGTATGGCCCAATATACCTTGGCGCCAACTTGCCTCCCTTACCAAACCTGATCACTCCTTTGGTCGGAGAAACCTTGAGGAAAACTGCATCCCCAACCTCAAACTCCAAATCTCTTCGTCGAGTATCAGCATAACTCTTCTGACGACTCTGAGCCTCAACTAACCTCTTGCAAATCAGCTCAATCTGCTCTGCATCTACTGTACGATCTCAGGGCCATACATCTGCCTCTCGCCAACCTCATACCAACAAACAGGTGTCCTGCACCTCCGCCCGTACAAAGCCTCATACGGTGCCATCCCAATACTCGCATGGTAACTGTTGTTATAAGCAAACTGAACCAATGCCAAGTATCTCTCCCAACTACCACCAAAATCCATAACACAAGCCCTCAACATATCTTCCAGCACTCGATTCACCCTCTCAGTCTGACCATCTGTTTGTGGATGAAAAGCCGTGCTGAAATCAGTTCTGGTGCCTAAAGCTGCTTGTAGGCTCTTCCAAAACCTTGAAGTAAACCTTGCATCTCGGTCGGAAACAACCGACACAGGAACTCCATGAAGCCTCACAATTTCCCCAATGTACAACTCAGCCAATTTCTCCATCGACCAAGTAATCTTCATGGCTAGAAACTGAGCCGACTTAGTCAAACGGTCTACAACAACCCAAATCGAGTCATTGCCCTTCGAACTCCTCGGCAAACCTGTGATGAAATCCATACTGATATTCTCCCACTTCCACTCCAGAATGGGTAACGGCTGTAACAAACCTCCAGGTCTCTGATTTTCTGCTTTGATCTGCTGACAAGTCAGACACCTTGCCACAAAATCTGTTACCTCCCGCTTCATACCAGACCACCAAAAGTGCTGTTTGATGTCCCTGTACATCTTCGTGCCCCTTGGGTGAACTGACAACAATGTGCTGTGTGCTTCCTGCAAGATACTCTCTCTCAAATCTGCATCATCTGGAACACACAATCTCTCACCCATCCAAAGAACTCCATCTTGGACACGAAACTCTGATAGCTTGCCTTCTGCAACCTGTTGCAACATCTTCTGAATCTCTGAATCTGATTTCTGACCTTCCACAATCCTCTTTCTCAGGACGGCTGCAGCCTCAACTGAGCCAAAGATGTCCCTAAACCTTGCAGTACCACCTCGATACCTGCCTGATCAATCTCTGCTGCCAACTCTCTGCCGAATATTTAAATCCTTCTGCTGATAAATGTACTTCAGGCTCTTGTGGTCGGTGTACATGTTAACCTTCTCACCATAGACATAATGCCTCCACAGCTTCAAGGCATAAATGATAGCTGCTAACTCCAAATCATGCGTCGGGTAATTCTTATCATGCGGACGCAATTGCCTCGAACCATAAGCAATAACCTTGCCTTCTTGCATCAAGACACATCCCAAACCTCTGAGAGATACATCACTGTAGATATCATAATCCTTCCCAGCTTGCGGCAAAGCTAAGATAGGTGCAGTAGTCAACCTTTCCTTTAACTCAAGGAAACTCTCCCCACACTTATCTATCCACACAAATGCCACACTCTTCCGGGTCAAACCTGTCAAAGGAACAGTGATCTGAGAATATCCCTGGATAAATCTCCTGTAGTATCCAGCTAAACCCAAGAAACTCCTGACTTCCTTCACAGACGTCGGCCTGGGCCAATCCTTCACTGCTGCAACTTTCTGAGGATCAGTAGCTACTCCCTCCTTAGAAAGAATATGCCCAAGGAAAGCTACCTCAGACTTCCAAAACTCACACTTCGACAACTTGGCATACAAGCTATGCTCCTGCAATTTGTGTAATACAGCTGTCAAGTGCGTAGAATGCTCCTTCTTCGACTTCGAATACACCAAAATGTCATCGATGAAAACCACCACGAAGGAGTCAATAAATGGCCTCAAAACCCGATTCATCATATCCATGAAAACTGCTGGCGCATTCGTCAACCCGAATGGCATTACCAGAAACTCATACAGCCCATGACGAGTCCTGAAAGCTGTCTTACTCACATCTTCCTCCTTGACTTGTACCTGATGATACCCTGACCTCAAGTCAATCTTCGAAAATATAGCTGCTCCTCGAAGCCTATCGAACAAATCATCAATCCGCGGCAACGGATACTTGTTCTGAATAGTCACCCTGTTCAACTCCCGATAGTCAATGCACATCCTCATTGACCCATCCTTCTTCTTGACTAGCAGCACTGGTGCTCCCCACAGAGAGGAACTCGGCCTAATAAGCCCCTTGCTCAACAGCTCCTCAATCTACTTCTTCACTTCATCTTGCTCTACAGGTGCCATCTTGTACGGAGCCTTGGAAATCGGCGCGCTCCCCATCTGAACATTGATGCAGAATTCCACATCTCTCTGCGGCGGTAATCCTGGAAAATCATCGAAGAACACCTTAGGAAAATCCCGAACAATCGGAATGCCCTTGACTTCATCTGGAATTGCCATCTTAGATACCATTGCAGCTACCGTTCGGAATCTTCTTCTTCCCTTGGAAAGTCACTGCAGGTCCACCTGGTGCTTTCACTAACACCTCCTTCTGTTTGCATTCGATTGTGGCATCATAGATTGCCATCCAATCAATGCCCACGATGACATCCACGCCCAATACTTTCAGCTCGATCATATCAATGCTGAACAACCTTCCACCAATCTTGATATCACAGCCCTCGTAATATCGATCCGCAATCAGCTCTTCACCTGACGGCGTTGCCACCGACAAAACCCTGTCTGGAAACAACTTCGGTTCCACACCTAAGATATTGGCAAAACTTGGCGATACAAATGTATGCGATGAACCAGTGTCAAATAAAACCTTAGCCTTTATTCCATTAATTAAAACAACTCCTGTTACAATAAGAATGATACTCAATCTTAAATTGTTCTCAAACAAAGGTTTCATTTATTACATAGATTCAAAATAAAATTCAAAATTCCTGCATACCCTGTATTACATTTTCCGAGTTACCAGCGTCCTCCTCGGTCAATGCAAATACTCGTCCTTGCCTCTTCTGAAATTTGCTCCCACCAGAACCATCCTTCTTTAGTTGTGGACAATGAGACTGAGAATGTCCAGCCTGCCCACACTGGGAACAAACCTGTTTTGCCAACTTCGGACATGCTGACCTGTAATGTCCTGCCTCCTTGCAGTAATAACAGGTCACCCCTTGAGCTGCAGGTGCCTTCTGCACTGGATCACTGAATTTGGCCTGCTTCGCGGGAAATCCCTTCCCACTCTGGCCTGATGCTGGCCTCTTGTTCCGGTTCCATGTATCTTGCTTCTTCTGGAACTGGTCCATATCCTCCTCAGTCATCGATGCTCTTCTGACCAGCTTGTCGAACCGTCTGATACCCAACGGAATCATCCTCGACCTTAAGCTTGGCCTCAAGCCCTGCTTAAACTTTTTGGCCTTCCTTGCCTCATCAACAACCAATTCTGGTGCATACCGCGAAAGCTGAGCAAATTCGGTCTCATACTCCCGCACAGTCATGCTGCCTTGTTGAAGGTTCAAGAATTCAGTCGCCTTCTTCTCCTGTACATCGAGGGGAAAGAAGCGATCTCTGAACTCCTCCAGAAAAGCTTCCCAAGTCAACGGCTGATCTCCCAAAGCCCTTTTCACTGACTCCCACCAGACACCAGCGTCCTTCTCAAGCTGCATCGAAGCTAACTTCACCTTGCTGGCTGCTGGAGTCTCCGATACCTCGAAAATCATCTCCATCTTCCGAATCCAATCATCTGTTGCTGTTGGATCAGCTTGCCCCTCAAAGACTGGCAGCCTCATCCTCTTAAAGGATTCAATCTGTTTAATCGATCGACGTTTACCAATCCATGTCCAACTCCATGATTTGGCTGTGGATTCTGCTGCTGCGCCACATTGAATGCCATCAGCGTATTCAACGTCTGATATACTTTGGCAAATTCAGCCTCTAGGTCGATCCCATTTCCTCGGGAACTACCAGATCCATCCTCATTGTTGCCACCATTCCTGCCCCTGGGTGCAACCATTTTGAATACTGCAAAACGAGGAAAAAGTTAGAGCATCACACACACAATTCAAATTCACATCAACATCCTTTGGCGAAATCTCAATTGAATCCCAAAGGTAAAACATCATATTCAATTCTATGTGATACTCACTCTTTAATGTCCACACCTAGGTACACACACTCTAGTGTCCACACCTAGGTTATCTTTATGTCATGTTTAGTATTACTATTGAAGCGTCGCTCTGATACCAATCTCTGTAGCGCCCCGAATTTCTAGATTAATAACATAGAAATTACGTGGCACATTCCCAGTGATCCACTTCAACATAATATTAAACATCAACAACACCACTAAATTTTTCAACATTTTATTACAACAAATCCTCTACAATACACAGCGGAACTCAAAACAAACTCAACTCAATACTCTCCTCATTTACAACACAATTTATCTCAATAACTGATATTACAAATTTACACAAATCACTTGTGTATCAATTATATCTCAAATTCAACTTAAGCATTCCATCTCCAACTCTAGGCAACTACCTGCAACAAGTGAGGCTAGAGATGATCCCTAACCCCCAAACTAAAGGGGTCAGCCATAAATGGTGTGAGAAATATAAAAATAAACAAACAACATAATTGATCATACCTCATAAATTCTTAAACAACAAGTACTAAAAGAATGGCAAAAGTACGACAGGAAAGTCACATAAAACATCAAGTGATACTAAGCTAAGTGTCATGTGTAGAAAACAAGAAAACCACATGCATAAAACCAAGCCAAGAAAACACAAGTTCTAAATGCAGACTCTCTAATGCGTACTTGTCGAAGTCTATGCATCCCATTCTACATAGGTTCGGTGCAAGCCCTTAACGTCTTCACTTCATAGGGTTCAATCCCCACGCGATGAACTAATCCTAACACGATGACTACTACGAGATAAAGATAAACCATGGATAGTATCACATGCCCGATAATTCCGGAGATGGATCCCACACCCAAGATGTTTCACTTGAATAATTCCGGAGAACGTCCCACACCGAAACATTGACACGTCCCCACAATCTACCACATGTGCTTCACCCCGACTCCGATAATTCCGAAGATCAATCCCACACCACAAATAGTTACCGTGATAATTCCGGAGATTGTCCCACACCACATGACTGTGATAATTCCGGAGACATATCCCACACCACGAATAATCTATCGTGATAATTCCGGAGATTAAATCCCACACCGAAAGCCATACTGAGGTTTGTGACCCATGTTCCCGTTCATCATATCACCACTAGTGCCTGTCCTTAAAATTTGGTTAACTGTTTACTTACGAATCTCCTAGAGTCATGCACCCTACCGGCCTAAATTCAAATCCAAATAACTGAAATGCCTCAATGGGCCTCAACAAACAACTCAACACCGGTATACTAGGGTCATCTACCACTAGAGACTCAAACTCAAAAGTCTAAACCAAACCCCACTAACAAAGTGGCTCAACTAAATGTCTCATTGACATACTCAACTGAATATCTCACGGTCAATTGCTTAATCTTAAACTGAATTGAAATATCGAATATATAAAAACTAATAATTCGAATTAACACTGAAGTTTACAAATATCCTTCAGTACCAGTCGACTCGTACTAAGATAAGTCGACTGTCCAGAGGACCAAATTCAAGATTTTACAAAAATAAACTATGTCTCATAACAGTCGACTTACAAGAGGGTCAGTCGACTTACCCGAGGTAATTCCCAAGGATTTTCTCAAAATATTCTAAGTGTATAAGTCGACTTAAATGGTTAATAGGTCGACTGTCCAGAAGGACTAATAATTCTTACAAAAATAATTTTCTCAGTGGACCAGTCGACTGCTTAGGGGCTAGGTCGACTGCCCAGAGCAACTTTTTCAACAAATCTAAAATAAAATATCAGGCTTGCACCAATCGACTGCACAGTAGACCAGTCGACTGTCGGCCTACAAAATTTCAAAATTAGGTCTGATTAGAAAATCGAATTCTGAAGCTTCTAATGGACTAATGATCATGTAAATAGTTCTTAATCAGGGAAAATTAATGGTTCTCAACGAATCTCATCAGGTGTATGTACATTACACTCAAAATATCAATATGTCAAGATCTAAACTCTCATATTCTAAATCAAAATTCTTTCATTATGGTTTTACAAGATCTAAGTTTCTTTCACATATCTAAATCGAATCTGAATTATGAGTCTAATGTCCAGGTATCCATACACAAATCTCAACATGCTTTTAGCAAACAATTTTAATGTTAAAGATCTACTATTTCATTCACAGATATTCACTTGATTCACACCACATTACGAGATCTAAATTGTTCCCAATATCAAGTCAATATATCAACGATACTTGCACACGTAGATCAACATCAAGACAAGTTTCTTTCATGCAAAACATCTAATCAAACAACAAAACATACATCAAACAACAAAAAACAATTTTTATATGTCTCACCTTTAGATTTGAGATAGTCCACGAAAATAATCCTCCTCTTGCTAGATCCAAAGTCTCCTTTCTCCACCAAAATAGATCTCCAAAATTGATATATTATCAGCCATGACGGCTGGGAGAAAAATCCCTTATATATGCCGGGTGGGTAATTAGGGTTTTACCCTACTTTGCAAAACAACCATTTCCAAAAATACAAATTCACATATATAGATCGTTCTTTGGAAACTCCATCAAAACTCGTTTAAATTAGGTTTTATTAGAAAATATACATTCTAAATCTCAATTAGTACTGTTCTAAACGTCCAGAAATTGTATTCTGCACTTTAACCCCTAAAAATGTCAATTTTGCAAAAAGGTCCTTCTTTTCTCAAAAATTGCAAATAGCTCCAATAAATTGCAGAAAAATTTGGAAAAATACTAAATAAATCTCAAATAATAAATAAAGATTTTTCATAAAGAAAACTAAATTTTTACACTTCTCATGAAAGCATTTGCACGTGTTTTGCACGTGTACAAAAGATAAATTTTTCTGAAAATGTTCATTAATTCTCCAAAAATAAATTTATATTCATTTTCAAATAGATAAAAATAATATTTGAAAATACGGGGTTCTACAGTACTGATCTTTAGCCGCACAAAGAGAAAGACTGCGAGAGGAGGAACGGCGAAGGGGTGCAGCCGCTGTAGTCATTGATGACTGCGGCGAGGGGCAGGAGGGGTTCAGACGAGGCTGCAGACGCAATCTGGGGTCGGGAGGAGGTGGCAGATCGCAAAGGGGGTCGGGGTGCACAACTCGAAAAAAGAATGGGAGAGGGGAGAGATAGGTCGGCTGCTAGGGTAAAAAGGAAACGAGGGGGGGTGCATGCGCGCTGTATATATATATATATATATATATATATATAGGCACTGAATTAGGGTTAGAGAGAGGGGAGCGGCATAGCTAGGACATATCGGGTCGGGTAGGAATAGGATTTGAGTATATAGGTTTGGTTAATTGGTTAAAGGCTCAGAAGTAAATGATTTGGGCTTGGGTAGTTTGGCTTCTGAATAGGAATAGGTTCTGGGTAGATTAAGTATAGGATTAAGAATAGGATTTAATTAAAAATCCACAAAAATAAAATAGGGTGATCTGACAATAAGACGGCCACAGAAGAAAAAGAGAAAATAAAATAGACCTGAACAAATAAAAATAAGAGAACCAAAAATAATAGATCGATCCAATAGAGATGAAACGAATGAGACAAATTGAACAAGGAGGTCCAATAAGAGAAAAAAATCAAGTAAATGAATATACTGAAAATAAATATCCAATATACGGTTCAAAAGAGATACAACAGAACCAAATACACGAAAAAAAAGATACACTCAAAAATACACAAAAATGAAAAACAGGGGTTACAGTTTTTATGTGTGACGTACGTGTTTTCGGTGCACGTAGTTAAGCGTATTCTTTTCAAAATAAAATTTTGAAATATGTATATTTATTTTATTTGTGCATGAACAAATATAATTTTTGATTAAACTAATTTTACATACATATTATATATATATATATATATATATATATATATATATATATATATAAACTTATGTTTTAATTTAAAAATAAAAATAATTAATTTGTAAAATATGTGCAAGAGCAACGCACGTGCACGTGTTTTGGGCATGAAATGTAGAGTCCGGCTCATCTTTTGTATAGAGGGAAAGTACAAAATTTTGAATTAGAGAGTGATCTAGTGGGTGCACTAGTGGAGAGTAGTTATTTTAACTACTCTACCATTCTATAAAAATACCCCCCATCCCTACCTTTCTCCATCATCTCTCCTTATTCCCTCATCTGTCACATCTGAAACCCCCTTCTTTCTTTCTCTATTCATTTCCGAAGCCACCAATCGAGCATGCCTGTTGCTTTCTCCACTCACACCTAATACATCTATATACATATATATACCTATACTTCCCCATTCAATATATATATATATATATATATTGGTTTTGAGATGTGCTTCTCTGTCTAATCCGAAATCAAATCCATCAGCAATTCCCCTTTATGCCTTCTCCACCTACTCACCTTTATGCAACTATATTGTTTATATACATATATGTATAGATATGCATATGTGAACATATGTAGATATACATAGATATACATATATGTAAGTGAAGGAGGTGCCTTCCCTATTGCATGCTGAAAAAGAGAATGTATACATAGATATACATATATGTAAGTGAAGGAGGTGCCTTCTCTGTTGCATGCTGAAAAAGAGAATGAAGTGGAGCTTGCTGTTTTGTCTGGTTGGCCGAAATGGAGTTTGGGTTTTGGTGCGCGGATTTCGATGAGACAAATCGGAGTTTCTCTTGGAGTTAAATTCTAGGAGTTCTATTGAGTACATCATTTTCTTGGGTGGGTGGTTCTAAAATTGTTTCTAATTTAGGAGTAAAATTGCATGTTAGTTAATGTAGAATTTAATTGCTAAATTTTGATTGGTATGGTAAAAGTAGATTTGCATTGTATCTTGATATGTTGAATTGATATTGTGATTTAATAAATGGCTTGACCCTTGTTAAAATAGAAGAGGAAAAAGAAAATATCATTTGGTAAATTATTGGAATGAGAATTGATGCATGGTAATATATTTCTTATTATAGTCAAAACATTGTAACATGTATGAAAATGATTATATAATACAATTATAGTAGAAATAGTCTCATGGGTTTATTTTATGAGTATAAAGAATTTTATGGGGAAGTTTTGATGAATGACAATTTTCTATTCCTAAATTAATAATATGAGTTCTTAACGCAAGATTAAGTTTTTTTATATTGTCGGAAATAAATTTTGTGAAGTTAAACATACGCACTATACTGTATTATTTGGATAGAAATACATTTTGGAAAAAAATTAAGTTTTTGTATAAGTACAAATTGATTGAAAGATCGAATTTTGTAAAGGAAAATCAATTATAGTTCGGTTTCTACTAAAAGTATTTAACCAATTTCATATCGGTTAGTCACTCAAGACCAATTGGTCTTCGGGTGCGATTTGAGTCTATTACTGTTCATAGGCGGAGCTACTGGTCTGGGTTCGAGCCTTGATAGAGACTCTGTTTTAGTGAATTTTTATTTTTAATCAAATCACCGAACCTGATCTTTAGCTATAAATTGAATTCTACTTATATCAATTAGCCGCTTTGGACCAACTGGTCCTTGGGTGTGATTTGGGATGGTTACTGTTCACAGGGGGGTTTGGGTGTTTGACCTGGGTTTGATTCCGACCTTGGCCATTTTGTTTCTCTTTTTGAATTTTTTGTGTTTTGGGGTTTTTAAGTGAAAGAAAAATTGGGAAAAATTCTATTTAATTCTCTAAAATTATTTAGACTTTATAAAAATTATTTCTAAAATATTGGATATGTTTTGTGTGTATTGAAAAAGGATTTTGCATTAAATATTGTTGAAGAACACGATTTTATCGATTTAAAATGGGAGTCTTGTTTAATTTAAGAGAAATGAAAGTTTGGAATGCACTTAGATTCCTCTTAATGAGATTTTATGGTTATTGATACTTGATTAAGATTATTTGATTTTGCACACAATGCTATAAGTGATTAAACTGATAAAAGAGGTTGAATTGAATTATTTCATGTTATAAGTTTATAAAGAAATATTCCTCTTTGAGAAAGAGATTTGTGAATAAAGAAATTGAATTATTATGTTGAGATTGGATGTAACAATATTGTTGATCTCTAGAAAGAGATAGTTGTTGGAATCTAGAGGCTAGTTGAGACCTTAGTGACCGGCAGTTTTATTAATTAATTTGAGAGCTAATCAGTGTGGGTTGAGTATCTTTTGAGAAGTAGCCAGTTAGGCTGACTGTATCTTTTGTTTGGTTTAAGTCTGAGAGGGTAAGCTAGCTCTAGGTTGTGATGATTTTCTTCTAAAACAAACTAAAAATGTAAGGACTGCACTATAGTGGAGATGTGTTGAAAGTAAAAGAAAAACACAAGTATGAGGACCTTGGATCTATGATGTGAGTGTATTCATAGGTTTCCTGCTTGATGCGTCATGTCATGGTGTGGATACATCTCCGGAATTATCGGGACCGTGGCGACGCTTGTGGGGTGTTTGGTGACTACATAGTTCCATCGTTCCATGATGGAGGCGAATTGTCAATAGGCTCTGCATGATGTCTCATGTCATGACGTGGGATTCCCCTCCTGGTTGTCTGGGCATGGTCTTATAACTCATAGAATATCTAGGATACCATAGTTACCATAGTAGTTTAGATCACGATGAGGGAATCAACCCTACAAGATGAACGATTAAGGGCTTGCCCTCGGACCTATGTAGTATGAGATACATAGAATCCGAACAAGTGTGCATTAGTATCATATAATATAAATAACTGCATTAAGGATTAAGTGCACAACACCCATAACATCAACATGATAGTCCCTCTTTAGCTTTATTTTATGATCAAATTTGTGTTTGTTAAAGTATTTAAGAATCGTTATACTTTTGGCATAGCGAGGATGGCCGTGTATAATATTTCGTCAGTTTTAAGCAACTGACGTGCCCACAGTTTTATATGCAGGACTTGAAGTTTACAAGAAGATATAAAGATGAATTTGTTGCTGATGATTACTTAAATGCTAAAGTTAATACATTTGTACATTTATCATTATTTTATTTTATTTATTCCGCTACGTGCTGATGTAAAAGACTGTTGTAATAAAATTTTTAAATTCCTTGTAAAATTGTAAGAAGTGAAGTGTAAAGATCTTGTGGAACTTCCAATTCAGTCTTATTTGGAATTTGAGGTGTTACAATTACTATGTTCTAATGAGAATGAATTTAGATCTGGTGGGAGATGACTTGGCAGGTTTGGGGGCTCATGGAAGGATTTTCTAGAGCAGTAGCTTCGAACTCATTTACAGACTTGGTGTTACTGTAATTGTTTTCTGGCGGTAGCTCTATGGCGGCGAGGGGGAGAACTGAGCCCCCCATTGTGGCGGTGTAGCATGCTTCAGCTGCATGTTGGTTATCTGCAACTTGGCCTATTCCCGTTGTTGTTGGGAACTTCATTTTTGTGCGGTAGGCAGAAGCAACTGCATGAAAGGATGCTAGGCCTGGATGACCGAGTATTGTGTTTTATACGAATTTGACGTCGACTGCCATAAAGTCCAGTGCTTCCGTTCGAATAGCATGGGCTTTTCCTATTGTCACATCGAGTGTGATGATTTCATCTATTTGAATGGTTACACCGGAAAATCTGTGGAGTGTATATCCGGCTGGCTTGATTCCCCCTCGGGAGAGCTTCAAGCCATTCAAAGAGTTCCTAAAAAGAATGTTTACTGAGCTATTGTTGTCCACCAGGATGCAGCATACCTCATGATTGACCATGCAAAGGTTTATGACCAATGCGTCGCAATGAGGTGCTCGGAAACCTTCTAAATCCTTGTCGGAGAAAGATATCGGGACCCCGGTGCTCTTGATAGACTGGATGTTATTTACTTCCCTAACAAATGCTTTGCGAGAGGAGTTGGAATCTCCCCCCATCAGACCTCAGAGAATAGAGTGCATAATGGCCATGTGTTATGAGTCTTGTGATTCGGAGGGCCTCTCTCGACCCTTATTATCCCCCCGTGCTGGAGGAATTTCAGCATTGTTATTTTGCTGGACAAATTGAGAGTGATAGCCCCGCCGAATCAGGCATTCAAGTTCTTCTTTGAGGTATCGACAGTTGTCGATAGCGTGTCCATGGTTTCTACGAAATGCGCACCACTTGTTCATGTCTCTTCTTTTTCTAGTTTTGGACATCTTGGGGGGAGGGTAGATTATTCCGTCATTCTCAACTTTCATGAGGATGACTGATATGCTTTGGTTGAGAAGAGTGAACTTGGTGAGGCGTGGTGCTGGAGGTGGACGATGGTGACCTGCATCGTCTTTCTGAAACTTCCTGAGTTCTTTCTCGCGTGCATTCTTCCCTTTGTTCACGGAAGGTGAATCATTCTTGCCTCGAGGATAAAAAGCTTCATCGACTCTGATATATTTGTCACTTCTTTCTAGGAGCTCAGTGTAATCTTTAGGAGACTTCTTCGCGAGGGACGCTTTCATGTCTTTGTTAGTGACATTGTGGCAGAAAGCGGTAGCTGCCATTGACGAGTCTAGGGAGGAGATGGATCTTGCTTCAGCTGTGAAGCACTTGATGAAATCTTTCAACAGTTCTCCGTCTCTTTGCTTCAATTCCAAAAGGGAAGCACTTTTATTTTAGCCTTATGGTTTGTGACAAAGTGCATTATGAAGAGCTCCTCAAGCTGGTCAAAGGAGAATATTGAATATGGAGTGAGGCAGGAGTACCAGTCTCTTGCTGATCCTTCACAATTGCAGTGAACGTTTAGCACATGAGCACATCAGTGGCATTATAGATCATCATGGGAGTTTTAAAACTCTCAGTATTGTCAATAGGGTCAGGTTCTCCATTGTAAGATTCAAACTGAGGAGCTTTGAAGTTCTTTGGAATGGGTGCATCGAGGATGTGTTTGCTGAAAAGAGGTAGGGCGTTAGCCTTGCTAAAGCGGTTCCCATCATTTATCTGTTCCAGGTGGTCTTCTACTTTTCGGATGCGGCAAAAGACTTGGTCATCCTTCCTGTTGGATCTAGTTGAGTCGCTGGGTTCTTCTCTTGATGGAGTAGAGTGGCTGGTTGATCAGCGTCGACCCTAACCTTGAGTTCCTCAGATAGCTTGGAGTTTGTCATGCTTGAAGTTTTGTAGTTTGGCACTAGTGACTGGGCTTCTTTCTTTTTGTTTCTCTCAAGATGTTTTCGACTCTCACAAATCAAGCTTCTTTTTGTAGTGTGCCCCTGAGAAAGGAGTATCTTGATCTAGGCCTTCGGGGAGAATTGCTTCTCCAGTTCTCTTGACGTTCTGAGCGGCCTCGCCCCTCACACACCTCTCGTCTAAACGAATCCGTAGATCGGTTCCTTGTTGTTGGGCATTAATGATTTGACAGATATCTCTTGACCCCGGGGTACCTCGCGAGGCCTTTGAGTCGTTGGCAGCATTGTGGACCGAAATATTGTCGTGCAGAGGGCGTTGTTCATGGACGGTTCATGATGTCTTTGTCGGGAGCCCGTCCCCTCCCCCCCCCCCATTCATAGGAGCTTGATTAGGCTATTGGGACGAATCTAGCTGTTAAAGAGGAATGTGGTGCTCCATGGGAGGAGCTTGTTGACGAAGAGAGTTGACTAGATGGCTTGAGGTCGCTGCTCTCCTTCTTAGTCTTGGTGGCATGACAATAAGTCTGACCTTTGATGTCGACCTGTGGATTTTTTTCACAGACGGTGCAAATCTGTTGCTGCTTATTTTGGTGTGGGAGCAAACAGATAGTGAGTTTAATTTTGAAGGAAACAACTAAAGATCTAACATTTGACCGTCACCGTAAAAAGTAGTTAGAGTTCCCGCGGCTTGATCTGGATCATTGATTAAATACTATGATCTGAATCCAACAGTTTCTGTCGCCGTCGATGGACTTGAAAAAATCCTGAAACACCAGGCATGGCCCCGACGACAAACCCTCCGACGCTCAAGTCAGAACCAAATAGAGAAAAGGAGTTAGAGAGAGAAATTGCAGATTTATTGATTACTTTCTGATTGAGGAGGGAGGAGTGTATTTATAGGCCTGAGAAATAGTTTAGGAGATTGATATGAGTCCCCTTATCTTCAGTTGATTCTCCCTCTTAAGAGATAAGAATATCTTGTCTAGGGATAAGAGATTTAACTTACAGCCTTCATGGGTTGCATGTCTCTTCTAGTGGCCCCATTTTCTTTCATTATTATTTCTATTATATTATAAAATTTGATTTTTGCCTATTTACTTTCATATATGCTTTGATTTTACGATGCCATAAAATTTTCCATTATTTTACATTGTCTTAATCATTTCAGTATATTTTTAAGAAGATTGTAATATTTTACTTATATAAATATGACATACTTCTACACATTATAAATCTTCTTTTCGTAATTTTTTTTGTTATAGCTTATATTCGATTCTATTGTTATTCCATATTATTTGCTAGTTTGTTTTGTTATATTTACTTTTCACTATTAATAGCTACTTATTAATTTTGTTGCTTTATACTTCACTAACATAATATATACACTCACTAATTATATTTTTACCTTATTTCAATTTTTATTAGTTTTTACATTCTTGGTTACTACATATACTTTCCACTGAATATACTTTCCACTATTTCCATATGTATATCATGTATTTCAACATACTTACTATACATATCATTTTACACTTATCCAATTACTACATTACTATATTATATATATATATATATATATATATATATATATATATATATATATATATATATATATATATATATATATAATTATTTATGTTTATTATCCTATTTTACTACACTACATAAGTATTGTTCTCATTCGCATTTGTATTTAAGCTCATGCATATATTTTATTCTATTTTTGTCTTAATGTATAAATCCTTTTTATTACTACTAATTTTATATATTCGAATTAAATTGTATACTTCTATTTTAATATTTTATGGTTCTACTGCATTCCCCACTTTTACTTATATTTTTTTATATTAAAGATTTCAAAAACATATCATACTTAAAATTAGACATCAAATATCCAAGTACATGGAAGATTACATCATTCCATTCACTGTTTTGGTACAACCTGATGTCGAGAGGGCAAATCTGCAACTAGACATCAATGGAGGCAAACTGAGGCAAAATCTGCAACCGAATATCCAGAAGGCAAACTACAACCGGATGTTATGGAAGCAAATCTGCAACTTGATGTCAAGGAGGCAATCCTACAGTTGGACACCAACGAGGTGAACCCACAACAAAAGAGATTTTTCTACTTTAATAACCCCCACTTTTATTTCTCTCTCTCTCTCTCTCTATATATATATATATATATATTACTTACCACTATTCTATTTTTGTACTATTTTATACCATTTTATAATGTTTTACAACTTAACTTATACTACTTCAGCTTTATTATCTATAATACAGATATACTTATATACGTATTGAATTAATTACATTACTATTTATATTTGCTTCTACATGTATCATATATGTGTTATTATTATTATTTTTATTTTTCAATCTATATTACTGGTTACTGTTAATTATTTTATTACTTTGCATTTGGATGCAATTCCTTTTTTTTATTTTATTGCTAACATATCTTCGATATGTTTGCTACTCATATAATATGATTATTATTATTTATACTTTCGTTTACTATCTACATTTTATTTCTGTAACGCCCTGATTTCCACGCAACTGGGAAACCGTGACACATGCCAAGATCTTTCCTTCAATTAGTCACGATACACAGAAAAAGCTGGAAAATTTAAAACTTTTTATTCAACATAGAGTTATTACACAATAATTACAAATATCAATTTGTAATATCAACCTGTAACGCTGCCCCTTTTTTTTCTTTTTGACTCCAAAATCAATTCTTCCAATTTCTATATCACTTTCAACATAAACTAAGATAGTTATGTTTCAAAGAAAATTTGGGCAGAGTCACCCCTGTAATTTCTGCCCCAAAACACAAAAAGCTTACGGAATTTTGCTCTAAATTCCATAGCTCACATCACAGGCAATAATATCACGGGCTCCCCAGGCCAAAATGAGCATCATCACACAGGCAATATTTATATATGCTCTGGGGGCCAAACTCATAACAATATATCAATTATCAAATAAAAACCATAAATTCTTTTGAAAACATAGTAAGTTTTTAGAAAATAACTTGTAAAAACATACCACAATGCCTGGTACTCCTCAACGAGATGGGTACGGGTCAAAACCATATCATGCCACTCCACACTATACTCTTCATCATCATCCACATACTTATACATCAAAAATACAATTTAAAGCATGAACCTTTACTATTTACAATTAAACCTTAAACAACAATTGTAAACTGGAGCTCCACTCCACAGAAACTTGTACCTATACCTTACCTCTGCACTGCTGAGGACCTGTAACAGTAAGGACCTAGGGTAGTCCAGGGACTCCCTAACCCCCAAACACTAAGGGGTTAGCCATTTCTGGTGTGAGTATAATTTATTAACTAAGTAAATAAATTAAACTTACAAGTAAAAACATAACGAACTCACAATTACCAAGATAAACAAATCTTACTTGACATCTGAATATGTAAACATCCTAAATGGGATTTCACATCAAATACTCTCTGAGTCATCACCTGTATGTATATCCATACCCGCTCATAACATACTTATCTTTATTAACCATTTTCATAACCACTCTCGTAATATAGATATTGATCTCATTGCATTACATCACGTATCACATCATAGACATATGCATTCATTCTCATACTGCCACATTCATTCATGTCCAACCTAACATCTCATTGCACATTACCATTTACTTGCATTTCACCACAATATACTCCATATCCCAACCATAATTTGGTCAATAACATATCACACCCCAAAGCCGATAGCTTGGGTAATGATCACCGCACTCCAAGCCGAACTTGGCTAATATCACATCACATCCCAAGCCCATAGCTTGGTTATTAATTTACTTCCACTATCACACTCGCAATTCATCTTGAATGGAAAAGAAACATGTACATATAATTGATGTGCCAGTGTATGTTATGACTTAACTCTAATGCAAGATTACTAATATAATGATGCTCTTATTCTAATGCAAGAAAGTCTCCGGAACAGTATTCATCCCATACTACATACGCCCCATCTCAAGCCGTTTCTCCATATATAGGGATTTGAACCCACGTTATGAATTTCTATTTGTACACAATCCTGTTCCTGACAATACAACATGACTGATGAGGTTGCAGACGTGGTCAAGTCCCACCAATGCAGTACGCTCGTGGTGTCTATGTTTGCCACTACTACCCGACATGCCGGACCTCACTCAAAAACAAGGATGCAGGTACGGTCTAGTTCCGTTACTGCAGTCATATAGTGGTGTCCATGTTTGCCACTATTGCCCAGTGTATCGGGCCTCATTCGAAAATCAAAAGAACATAGGTTCTCGCAAGCGCAGGGTAGCGCGAAGTGTAGAACCCCGTATTTTCAAATATTGTTTTAATTATTTGAAAATGAATTTTTTAATGATTTTGAGTATTTGATAAATATTTTCTAGAAGATTTATCTTGTGTACACGTGCAAAACACGTGCAAATGACTTTTGAGAAGTTTGAAAAATTAAGTTTTCTTTATGAAAAATCATTATTTATTATTTGAGAATTATTTAGTATTTTTCCAAATTTTTCAGAAATTAATTATGCCTATTTGCAATTTTTGAGAAAAGAAGGACTTATTTGCAAAATTGACAATTTTGAGGGTTGAAGTGCAAAACGTATTTACTGGACATTCCGATCAGTATTTGTTGAGGTTTAGAAATATATTTTTCTATTAGATCCTAATTTAAAAGATATTTGATTCAGTTTTCAAGAATACAATTATATATGTAAGATGTACTTTTAAAAGGATTATTTTGCAAAGAGAGAATAAAACCCTAATATTCACTCCGGCATATTTAAGGGAAATTCTTCCCAGCCGTCATTGAGTATATTCAGATTTATTGAGAATTCTTTGAGGAGAACAAAGGAGGATTCTTGGATATAGCAAGGAGAAGCTTTTGTGGATTTTCTTCAAGAACAATGTGAGTTGGTTTGTTTTGTTTTGTTTGCTTTGTTTGATTTGAATGATGAATGAAGTAAGATCTTTGTTATGCCTTGTTCGTGATCGTTACACTATTGATTTGTTAGTCTCATTGTATGTATGACATGGATCTATTATTTAATATGGAGGATGAGAACTTTATTGATATTTGGATCATGTGTGAGAAATGTTAAGATTTGTTGAGGAAATGTCGATCTACGAGATCGTATTGTTGGGAGACATATTAAGGACTGATTATGTTGTGGTCAGATATTAAACATCTGGATCTAGTGATTACAAACCAATCTTAATTATGTGTTGAGGAAGATATTTAGTTTTGTTGAGAAAAACCCTAATGGGAGGATTGAGAGTTTAGATCATGAGGATATGAAATTTGAGTATTTGTTTGATTGAGAAATGTATCCATGATGGAGATTATTGAGAGTTGTTTATTTGCCTGGATACAAGTTAATTTTATGATCAGTGAATCTTTAGAAAACTTCAGTATGATTTTTTTGTGTTCAGATCTGTAGCCGACAGTCGACTGGTCTACAGAGCAGTCGACTGGTACGAGCCTACTGTGTATTTTTTAGTCTTTGAGTTTGTTCGGGACAGTCGACCTAGACTGAGGTCAGTCGACTGGTCTTCTGTCTGTAATTTTGTTCAGTCCTGTCGGGACAGTCGACTGATCTTTCCTTAGTTTATTTTTGAGAAATGTTGGATTATGTCCTCTGGACAGTCGACTGATCTGATGTGCAGTCGACTGGTCCTGAAGGATCTATGTATTTGATTGTGAGATATTTTGTTTAGTGTTTGATTTTAAGATGTTCAGTTAAGTATTTGTTTGAGATGTTCAGTTAAGAACATGATTTTGAGATATTTTGTTGAGCCACTTGTTTAGTGGAAATTTGTTCAGATATTTGTTTTGAGTCTCTAGAGGTAGGTGACCCTAGTATACCGGTGTTTGTTCAGTTATTTGTTGAGGCCCATTGGGGCAAATTTTCAGTTATTCAGATTTTTAGTCCGGTAGGGTACACTACTCTAGGAGATTTGTTCAGTAACCCAAACTAATAAGGACAGGCATTAGTAGTGTCATGACGAATGAGAACTTGAGTTATGCACCTCAGTATGGCTTTTGATGTAGGATTTAATCTCCTGAATTATCCAAGTAGTTAACTTGTGATGTGTGATTTATCTCCGGAATTATCCAGGCAGTTAACCTGTGATGCGAGGTATTTCTCCGGAATTATCCAAGTAATTATCTTGAGATGTGGGATTGAACTACGGAATGATCGGAGTCGAGGCGACACTTTTGGGGTATTATTGTGATAAGGAATCTATGTTTAGATGTGGGATGATCTCCTGAATTATCCAGGGAAAATACCTGTGATGTGGGATCAATCTCCGGAATGATCAAGCATGGGCAAATTATCATGGTTTATCTTCATCTCTTAGTAGTCATCGTTGTCAGCATGTAGTCATGATGTTTTCTTGAATCACTTTTATGCATTCGGATTTCCTGTTTTTACACACTTGGCTTTTGGTTTTGGTATCACCCATTATTCTTTTGTCGTACTTCATACTTCAGTGTTTGATTATTATTTGTTGGATATTATGTTTTAAATTCATTTATGTTATTTGTTGATTTGTTGCCACTCACACCATTTATGGCTAACCCCGTAGTTTTGGGGTTAGGGTTCAACTCTAGCCTCACATGTTGCAGGTTATTGCTTAGATTGGAGGTTGGAAGCTTGAGTGGGCATTTTGAGATAATTTAAATTATTTAGTGATTGGTGTAAAACTGTAAAGGATATTTGAGATCTTTTGAGTTGTATATAAAAGATTAAATTGAGTTGAGATGATTAGACTTCCGCTGTGATATGTAATAATTGATGTAATAGAAGAAGAAAAATTTTAGTGGTGTTGTTGGTGTTTATTGTTCTATTGAAGTGGATTGCTGGGATTTCGCCACTTATTTTCTAAGCTCTTATATTAGAAATTTGGGGCGCTACACGAAGCCTACCCTGTGGCACCCCTGGGGTCTCGCAAGCGCAGGACTGCACATTGCATCCTGTGGCACCCCAAGCCATGGTATTTCAGGAATTAACAGACGAGATACGCAACCCGTGCTCCCAACTCGTGAGAAGACACCGTACGTATCCCTTTGACAGGAAGGTACAACCCAATAACACCGCCTAGTGTCGGCCTATAGGACAGGTCGGATCATAAGGAATCACCCTTAATACCAACTCTTTCCCTTCGACGAGTAATGATAGTAAGTAATGGTTAAGTAGTAATAGCCATAAGTTACTACCCTAACGATGTCACTAACCCTGAACAATCCTAGGGATGACAATATTATAACACCACATGCTAGGTCTTAAATTAGACTTTGCAAGATAACTCTACTAGGCTGCTCAACCTAGACTTACCAGAATCCCTCAGGATCCGGTTCATGGCCTATCGATCCAAGACACTGGCAATACGAACGCATTCGCATGCTACTACCCTGAACTTGGATTTCGTCACACTCCGGTCCGCGATTAACCAACGGTTAAGATCTGACGGCACCCGCGAAGTGACTCGTCCACAGTCCCTTAGGAGTAAGGTAAACACACGTCTTGATGGTCGATAGACCTAGGGCAATGATATCACCCTAGATGAGCACAACAAACTGCGTATTAGCTAAGAAGCTACATACGAGTAACCAAAAACACATACGAGCTAAACAGCTACGTATAGGACCAACAGCTACATACGGGCCAGTCGAGCCGCGTATGAGACAACAATATACATACGAGCCAAATAAGCTACGTATGAGACCAACAGCTACATACGGGCCAGTCGAGCCGCGTATGAGATAACAATATGCATACGAGCCAAATAAGCTACGTATGAGACCAACAGCTACATACGGTCCAATCGAGCCCGTATGAGCAAAACCACATACAAAAATAACTATACAGGTAATCAAACCTAGAAGCAGCAAAACGTGCTTACTAGTAAACTTGATCTTCTATAATTAGAAGCAACAGAAGAATCTACTGACATTCTAAAATAGGCATTCTACCAATGAGAAGCCCAAGAAGCGACATCAAACTTTTATCAAGCTAATGATTAATAGTGACGTTCCTAACCCTTATTACCCATGAAAATGAGTATTGTTCACATGATAAGGTCCAACTTTACCTAGGGTATCATACAACTAGAATCAGTGGTTTCCCTCCCCAAGTTGAACTAGAACAACATGCACTAGATTCTTGGGTTCTTTCTTCAAGTTTGAGCTAGAATCACCTAGGACTAAAAGCATGGGCCCATGGGTTCTTTTTAATCTTTCACTATAATCATAATACAATTCCAGTGTGGTCACTTTGGATCTAGAACTACTATGCAACTCGAGTATTGCAACCATAACACGATGGTTTTTCATTAACACTACCACCACAACATGATAGTTCTCTACTACCCTACAACTATAACGCGATAGTTCTTTACTAACGCTACAACTATAACGTGATAGTTAACACCACAACTACAACAACTCATACCCAAGAGATGGGTTCTTTTAGCATCCACAATTTACTCAACCCTCAAAATGGGTTCTTTCTCAACCTACAACTCATACCCAAAAGATGGGTTCTTTTAGTATCCACAATTTACTCAACCCTCAAAATGAGTTTTTTTCTTCACCTACGCAAGTAGTAACCCTAAAGATGGTTCTTTCTACACATACATAAACAAATAATGAGAGCAAGCAACTAAATTAGAAGTAGAGAATCCCCACATACATAACTAAACCCTTTATCCATAAATTTATACCAATACACGTTATCCCCATACGCCTCATCCATAATTCATATCAATACTTTAGTTTATTCAAACTTCTTTAAAATATCAACTACGTTTATAGAACTATACTCACCATATTTTTATATCATCATATAGATATAACTCATCCCCATATACATAACTAATCCATTATATAGGTTTTTATATACTCAAAATAGTTAATTTCACCAAATATCACAAAAACCTATTTTCGGGCCCATAAAAATCCGTATTTTCCTTCAAAATCAATTTTAACATAACTTCTACGAAGTATATCAAAAAGCCATAAAATTCGGCCACAACATAAAATATAAGTAGATACATCATACTCACATATTTATCAACCACAAAATACCTATAAATAAATTAGTACTCACATATTTGTACAATCACAAAAATACGTAAATAAATCGATACTCACATATTCCTCAACTGCAAAAATACATAAATAAATTAACTCACATATATCTTTAACCACAGAAATACGCAAATAAATTTACACTCACATGTTTCTTAACACACAAAAATACATAATAAATTAACACTCACCATTTCGCGAAGATTCGAAGCGTCACCATGCCACCCCGCATCCGAAGTCGCGAATATATCCTATCACCAAATTTCAAAGCAATTAAAACTTAAATCATCCATACCAATCATAAAAGCTAATAACACTATTCCCAATGTCACACAAGCGTTTATTGAACGCTTGGGATATACACGTGCGATGCACGTGATAATCTAATGCCTATGGTTTTTTCATCCCCAAATAATTACTAAAATTGTCCCCAAAATATTCTAATAGTCCAACTACAATTTCTATCACTATACGAGAATTAATTCATATCCATATAATTCTCTTTTACAACCCAAAATCCTAATTTACTAATAACTTACAAACTCTCTAATAATCCGCTAATTTCTCACATCTACAATTTCCAACATCTCTAAATCTCCCTACCAAAATACTCCTACTCAAAAGAAATTAACCCAACTCAATTGTATACAATAAAATAAGTTAGGGTTTACCTTTCCAAAATCCTTTCGAAAATCCGAGGCCACCACGATGTAGAGAACCCTTCACTTAGTCTATCCCTTGATTTAATTTGAAATCCATGGAGAAAAGAGATGGATTTGAGGTGGGGGAAAGAATCGTCGAATTGGGTTTTCGTTTGGCATCGGGATGTAGAACAGGACCGGAATGGAGAAGGAAGGATAAGGGAGTAGAAGGAGGGGGGTTTCTTTCGGTTTCGGAGTGAACGGGAGGAGGAAGGAGGGTCAGGGGGTTTCTTTCCGATCGGGAAGAAGAAGAAGGAAGGGAGAAGGAGAGGGGGTGGGTTTCCTTCAATCTGGGAGTGAACGGAGAAGGAGAAGGAGAAGGAGGGAGGAGGGGGGGTTCTTCTGGGGTCGGCATCGAACTAGGAAGGGAAGAAGAAGAAGGAAAGGAGAAGGAAGAAGAAAGGAGAGAGGAGGGGGTCTTTTTGTAAAAAAATGTAATTAAATAAATAGATAGATAAATAATGTAAGGGAATATTTCGTATAAGCCCCCTAGTCTAAATACATTTCAAATAAAACCCAACTCTCTACTTTAATAATCCAAACAATACAAAATACATTGAAACTACTTTGTAATAAATCGTATAAAAATAATTGAATTTCGAAAATAATAATAAAATAAAGTAGACAATAACGGATATTTCTCAATTTAAAATAATAGTTATCAGAAAAATACATAATCGCGTACAATTCTCAATTGCGCACAGATTACGATGCAAAATAGCCATATGCTATTTTTAGGGTTGTTACAATTTCTATCCTAATTAATATAATATATTACTTCAATTATATATTGCTACTTTTACTATTACTTTACTTTGTTTCTCCAATTGCATACAACTTTTATGTTGTAGTATTTTTATTTCATCATATAGTTTTTACGCATATTTACGTATAAAATATTATATGTTGATTTTCGTGCTATACCTTACAACTTATAAATATTTGATATATACTAATCATTATTCTATAAAATTATTATGTAATTTTTACAAATGAATGTTTTATGATATACACATCATTATAATTTTATTATTATACTTATATTATATTATTTATTCTTTCAACTAAAATTTAAGACTCATATATTTTCAGAGTTTTATCCAACGTTCATTCTCTTAAATTGCTAATTCCATTTTTATCTCGTAATATATTGTACTAGTTCAGTTTGCGATTTTAATCATTCTACTGCTTATTACTTTAATAAATTTTGCTTACTAAGCATGTTAATAATTTATTAAAGTATCTATTTGACTATGCTTCTCTTTATTCTTTCCCATTTCTTTCATAATTGATTACATAATTTGCATTTTCTTTATACTATATTATTAAATGTTTCATCTAATATTATTTTGTATGAAAATTTCTTTCAATCTATATTACCTTTCATGGTCCCGTTTCTTTTCTACTATTTTTCTAGTTTTTCTTGTTTCGTTCTTATTAACGTTGATACACATAGTGTAACATCCTAAATTTTTAAATAAAGAGTTTGTTGATTTTTACGTGTTTTGCACGTATAAATTTATATGTATTTTCCTAGAAAATTTTCTCTTTATAACATGAACAAATAATTATTCTCTTTATTTCTAAAAAGCCTATTTTTAAAAGCCTAATTAAATCCTAGGCCTAATTGTCTCATTCTAGCCCACTATAATTAATTAATTAATTAAATTATTAGAGCTAATGGTTAATTAGCCCATTAGTGAGCCCATTAATTTAATTCCCCTTTTAAATAGTCTAACTTGTAGTGTAGACTAATTTAGTAGACAATTAATTAAATTACATGAACAAACTTAGAATGGGGGGTACTAGTGTAGCATGTGCATTGCACTAGCACGTGCATGGTACACCTTTGGGGAGTGGCCGAATTTCACAAAGAGAGAGGGAGAGATGGGAGTAGTGGTGAGGTGGTTTCTCCATCATGGATAGTTGCTACAACTCCCTAACTCATCCTAGCCTTTGATCCCTAACTATTTGATCTAATCCTAGCCATCTATTCTCACCCAAAATAAGTATAAATACCCCTCCTAGTTCTCTTCATGTAGCACATTAAAATTTGTAAAGAAAGAAAGAAAAAAACAATTTGTGAGTAAAAAGATTGAGAAGAAATTGTAAGTTAAAAGATTGAGAGTTTGAGTGTGTTCTTGCACCCATTATAGGAGGCCGGCCTATCCTAGGAGGGAGCTCGGTTTTTCATCAAGCATTAGGAGGAGAAGGCACATTCTTGGTGGCTCAAGCTAGGAGAAGAAGGCTTCATTTGTTCATTCTAGGAGACCTTAGGAGTTTTTGGTTATTTTCTCTCCAAATAAGGTGGGCAATTTTCTCATACTTCTAACTAGTTACCATGCTAGGTTTATGGTTGTGATCACATTAGAATAAACAAGAAATATTACTTTATGTTGTTACCATGATTAAGGAGAAACAAGACCCATTTAGACTTATATGAAAATATTAGTGAAATAAATTAGATTATGTGAATGAAAATGTGTTGTGATGATTTGATAACTTACTTGCATGCTAAAATGGGTAATTGTTATTTTTGTGAAAGTTTGTTCATATATGATTTGTAAAAATGCAAGATGGAGAATTATGCTTATAAATGAATTGTGGAATACAAGTAGTATGTATGTAGGGTTGAAAACGATCCGAGTTACTCGCGAGCTACTCGGCTTAAGCTCGGTCAAAGCTCGACTCGAGCTGAGAGCTCGACTCGAGCTGAGAGCTCGACTCGAGCTGAGAGCTCGACAGCTTAACGAGCCGAGCTCGAGCTTGTGCGTTTTGTGATTATTAGGCTAATCTCACGAGTACTCGGCTCGAGCTCGGTCAAAGCTCGGCTCGAAACGAGCTCGATTGCTTAACGAGCCGCGCTCGAGCCTCACGAAACTCGGCTCGACTCGGCTCGTTTGCAGCCCTATATGTATGCCACGAAAATAAATTGAATAGTGATTAAAATGCACATTTTTATTTTTGTCATATGAGAGTGGTGCTATAATCCCTAAATTGTTATCTTTATTTCTTTGGAAACATGAGAAATGGCCAAATTGTGAATTAGGATTAATCTTTCTAAAAGAATGGATTTATTTTTTAAGAGGAAAAGAAAAAGTGAATAACTTGTTTAAAAACCATTGTGAATGAAGAAAAATTATAAACTAAGAGTTTACTTGTAAAAAGATGATTTGTAGGACAAAATGTGATTTATGTTTAATAAAAAGAAAGATCATAGTTTCTATGTAAAAATGAGTTTATATAATTTTATAAAATTATAAGTCATTGTATTTCCCATAGAATTACAATCAGGAAAAGATTTAGACTTTTATAAGAACAATTCTTGAAAGAAAAGAATCGAGTTATTTTTAATGAACTAGAAGTGCCACAGTCAGACACAAAACTAATTATAATTACTTTCTTTACGGGTTAGTCACCATGGCCATAGTGGTCAGTGGGTGCGCGTTAAGGCGTTACTATAGCTAGGGGGTTTCGGAGGTCTCGGGTTCGAGTCTCTTCAGAAAATTTAATTTTTTTAAATGAGAGTTTAACTCATTACCGAGACCCAAAAATTCAATAAACTTTATGTTCCCTATTAGACAACTAGTGCTATTGGGTTTCTTGGTCTTCGGGTGCGGCACAGTAATGTTACTGTAGCGCGCGTGGGGCGCTGTGCGTGGGTTCGAGCCCTGGCTTCGACCACCTTTTTTAATAAAATCCGACTTTTAATGTTTTGATTATTTTCAATAGTTTCCAAGTGATTTAAAAATCCAACAAATTATTAGAATTATTCTAAAATTCCCTAGATATCATGAGAAAATTTCTATAGTCTTGAACTTACTATAGTCGAGAAAATAAAGCCATATTAGAGAAGATTTTTTTATAAATTAGTAGTATACACTATTGATCCAATAAAGGAAATATTATTATATTTTTTAAAAGAGAAATTGAGTAAAGATTTTATAAGTGAAATTGTGGTTAATGCATGAAAAATAAATGTGAATATTTGGTCTTAAATAAGATCTTTAACCTTATGAAAGAAAAGAAGTTATAGTGAGAATAAAATTGGAAGTTGGGTCAATGTGAAAAATCAAATAGTCTTGTCTCTTTTATATATGAGATTGATGCATGAATTAAAAATGAAAATCATGACAACATATGAGGAATATTGGTGAGTGTGAATATTCAAATTGCGGACATGAAATGGAATTTTGAACTAGAGGGTAGCTAAGACCTTATGCCGGCAATTGAATAAATTTTGAGATGAAATGTTGAGATAAAAAGATCAAGTTTGGGTCATGTTGTTGAATTAATGGTTAAGTCGGGTAAAAGGGAAGTGCTAACTCTAGGGGATTGATTTTATTCATGATTCAAAAAACTAAGGACTAGATACATAGTGGAGATGTGACGAAAGTAAGAGAAAAACACGAGTATGAGGGCCATCGGATTGGCGGTGTGAGAGTGATTCACTATAACACCCCGAATTCTAAAATACAACTGAATTTGAAGTTCCACAGGATCTTTACACTTCTTTCGTACAATTTTACAAGGAAATTAAAAATATTTCTTACATCAGATTTACATTGCACATTTACATTCATACAACGGAAGCAATTTACAGTGATTACATGGAACAATTACACAACATTTAAATCAATCTTTGAGCAGCATGTATACTTCAATTTGTCAACCTCTTTTTCCTGCATATGAAACTGTGGGCATGTAAGTTAATTCACTGAAAAAATACTATACACGGCCATCCTCTCTATACCGGAAACAGTATAACGGTTTTCCATACTTAAACAACCACAAACTTGATCACAAGTAAAACTACAAGGGACTATCCTATTGATGTCGTATTGTGCTGTGCACTTAGTTATTAATGCAGGTTGTTTACATTATATGACACTAATGCGTACTTGTTCAGAGTCTATGCAGCCCATTCTACATAGGTCCGAGGACAAGCCCTTAATTGTTCTTCATCTTGTAGGGTTCGATCCCTCGTCATGACTTAAACTATTACTGTAACTTCGGTAAGTATCTTAGGCATTCTATGAACTACGAACTCACGTCTAGGCGCCCTGGAGAGAATCCTAATGCACTGACACATGACTTATCATGCAGGCATCCTGTGGTAATTCACCTCCTACCATAAATGTGACACCACCTGCAGTCATTAGATCTCCCCATAAGCGTCGCCACCGGAACGGTACTCTGGAGTAGTATCCATGCCCTAATCATGACGCATCATGGGACATCCTGTGGATACCCTCACGCCGCCAATCCAATGGCTCTCATACTCATGTTTGTCTGTTACGTTCATCACATCTTCACTATGTATCTCATCCTCAGGTATAATTTAAGGTCACTAATATAGAATCTAGCATTACTCCAACATCGGTCTTTTCAATATCAACCTTTATCAATGACCCAAACTTGGTCAAAATATCATAAATTCTCTTTTCAATACTTTTTCATTCTTGCCGATGTAGAATCTTAGCCAAGTTCTAGTGTAAGACCTCATTTTCACATTCATTGAAACATGTCCACAAAATTTCACATTTCATCACATTCTCTTTCTAACACATTTCTATGCACAATTTGCATATTCAAAAGAAAATTTTTATTTGATTCTACTTAACAAAAGTCTCAATTCATCTCTTTGCAACAATTTCCATACTCAAGATTTTCACTTCCTTTATTTTAGAACTCAAAAGATCAAAACTAAAGTGAACTCTTCACTCTAAAAAAAAAGATTGTATTTCTCTTTTTAAGGGTCCATAATTTCAAAATAATATATAGATATTTTAAAAGTTTATAAACTCAAGGATTTTCTATTATTTTCTCCCTATTCTTTATATATATATATATATATATATATATATATATATATATATATATTATTTTTGGTAAGAATCACAATAGTCAAAGTAAAATAAAAAAAAAAAGAAAATATTTTTTTCCCAAAAAATTTTTGGCCTCAGCCAGATTCGAAATGCACACACTCACACACACAGTGCACAGTCACCAAGACCCAAAGGCCCCACGCGCTAGCCAAAAGGGACAAGATGCCCAACTGTCACAAAGGGGGAGTGAGAGGGTTTTGAGTTTGATTCTCGGTGTATGGGGAAAAAATCGAATTTTGGAATAAAAGCCCCTTGCCGAGACTCGAACCCACACACACACACAGTGCTACAGTAACGAAACTAAAGCCCCCTTATAACCAGTATGACCATAGGGATTAACTGATATAGGCTTGGTTAAAAATAGGTTTAAGTCGACTCTCTGTCTATTGGAAAATATTCAATTTTTCAAACGATCGTAACTTAGTTTCTTCTTTACAAAAATTTCTAAAAATTTCTAGAATACTAGATTTATATATATTCAACAAATCAGTGTTTTTAAAATAATTTTTTGACATTAAAACAAGTCTTTTCACTCTAATTTATGTTCTATGTTTACAATAATGCCAAGAAATCACTTTAACAAATTTGCTACTCAATTTCTTGCATTAGGATTTTGTTAAAAGGTGTAAATTCCTGTTTTTCCCTCTTTATTCATGATGCTTATAATCCAAGTTGTATTTTTGAGCAAAATAATACCATGGTTCCATAAGCGCAAAAATTAATAATTCATTCGCTAATCAACACATGAACCTTTTGTGCAATTACATGGTTCCAATTCTACAACTTCATGGCAATAAGTAAATTTTAATTACATTAAACACAATTTATAACCAATAGCACACAATTCATCAAGCATTTACTCATTCTTTAGCAAGTCATTTTTAAAGTCAATAAGTGATTATCTTATTAGTTCTTTTGGCATGCATATGTATCAAAATTTTCTAGCATGATATCTAATATTAGAAGTATAGAAAACCACCCACCTATTTAAAAAAAGTTCTACAAAGCTCCTACGATCTCCTCGAACACATGAGCGGTCGTTCTCCTCCTAGAATGAGCCACCACGATGTTCCTCTTCCTTGCACTTGGTGCAGCCCGAGCCTTCCTCCTTGTCGTGGGTTGAAGTAGCCGATCTCCAAGGTAGGGGACACACCCACACACTAATGCACACAATCTTTAACTCTCTCTCAATCTTTTACTCTCCTATAGTTTCTTTCTTTCAATTATTTTTCTTAGTGTTGTATGCATGAAGGTAGGTGATATTTATATTAGTTTTAGGATAGATTGGAGGGCTGGGATTTTACTAGATGGTTGTAGATGAATGGCTAGGATAAGATGGGAAGTTGTAGCAACCACCCATGAGCAAATAACCATCCATGCACACAACTCCACTCTCCCACTCCTCTCCATGCATACCCGGCCACCCTTGGGTGTGCAATGCACACACACGTGCATGAACGTGTCCCAACTAGTGTTCCCTAATTAAAGTTGTACATTAAAAAAATAATTAATTGTCTAAAAATGTGTCCATATGACAAGTTAATTAAAAAGTAGTTAATTTATGGGCTTTTTAAAAGAAAAATAGTGGACTTTTGGAAAAGAAATACTTAATTTATTAACCACCCATGCACAAAACTCCACTCTCCCACTCCTCTCCATGAGCAAATAACCACCCATGCACACAACTCCACTCTCCCACTCCTCTCCATGCATACCCGGCCACCCTTGGGTGTGCAATGCACACACACGTGCATGCACGTGTCCCAACTAGTGTCCCCTAATTAAAGTTGTACATTACAAAAATAATTAATTGTCTAAAATGTGTCTACATGACAAGTTAATTAAAAAGTAGTTAATTTATGGGCTTTTTAAAAGAAAAATAGTGGGCTTTTAGAAAAGAAATACTTAATTTATTAAGTTGGGCTTAGTTTAGAAAAATAAACTTAGTCTCCTTAAAAAAAATGGGCTTAAAGAAAGAAGAAAAAGAGATAATAATTATTTGTTCATGTTATAGAAAATTATTTCATAAGAGAATATTTATACAAAATTTTGCACGTGCACAACACGTAAAATCTACAATTTCATATTCATAAAATTTAGGGTATTACATTCACAGACTACCTGCTTGATGCGTCATATCATGGAGTGAACACTACTCCGAAATTATCGTTCCGGTGGCGACGCTTGTGGGGGTGTTTGGTGACTACGGGTGGTGCCATCAATCCATGACGGAGGCTGAATTGTCCATCGGCTCTACATGACGCATCATGTCACGACGTGGGATTCCTTTCCAGACAGTCTGGACATGAGCTCGTAACTCATAGAACATCTAGGATACTTATCGTAGTTACCGTAATAGTTAAAGTCATGGCAAGGGATTGAACCCTACAAGATGAAGAACGATTAAGGGCTTGCATGCCATCGGACCTAAGTAGTATGGGATGCATAGAATTCGATCAAGTGCGCATTAGTGTCATGTAATATAAATAACTGCATTAAGGACTAAGTGCACAGCACAACACGATATCAATAGGATAGTCCTCGTAGTTTTGTTTGTGACATGTGTATACTTTCTAAGTAAGAAAAAATTGGTATATTATATCCTTGCGTCAGTTGAATGAACTGACGAGCCCACAGTTTCCATGCTGGACAAAGTGAATGAAAAAGACTAAGGAGGAAATGATGCTTAAAGAATTGTTCAAGTGTTGTTTTATTTCATTTATGTAATTAATGTAAATTTGCTTCCGCTGTTTAAATGTAACTCTGATGTAATAAAAATTTTTAATTCCTTATAAAATTGTACAAAGAGAAGTGCAAAGATCCTGTAAAATTTCGAATTCGGTCTTATTTAGAATCATGGGTATTGCACATAGTTTCCTTATATAAGTTTACTTTGTTTTCCACATTACATACTACATTTCTTTTCTTGGTATAGGAAACTTTTCTATATACAATAATAATTTTTCTTCTTTGGTATGTATAAGATACAGCTTTTACCCTAGCAAGTTCTGTGGACAGAACTGTTCTAAAGGGGGGAGAATGTAATACCCCACAAAATTGAGTTATGAAAATTTTATCTACGCGGGTGTTATGCACATATATTTTGTACTATTACGAATAATATCAATAACATATTTTAATATAAATGTCCTATGTATTTCTACATTTCAATTATTCATACATTTTCCGTCTTCTCAAAATTCACTGTTTATCCTATTCTGAGCCAACTTAAATATTTATTTTAATCTTGCGTTTTCCAAATTTTGAAAATTTTGACAAAAAAGAAGCTGCAGTCTTTCCCTACACTTAGAAAAAAATGAGTTTTAAGGAACAGTGGTTCCTATATTTGGGAGAAGATATAGGAAATTCTCAAATATAGGAATCACAATATGTTCATGTGTCCGCCGATTTTTTTACATTTGACATGTTTAGGATGCAATATGATCCTGCGTCTAGCTATATATTTTTTTTTTTTTTCCTATCTTGGATGCAAGATCATCTTAGGTCCCAAAATTTTTTTATAAACATAATTTGGGACGCAAGATCATCTTGCGGCCCACATTTTTTTTATTAGAAAATATGGAACGCATCATCTTACGTCCCATTTTTTTTTTAATTAGAAAAAAATATGGGATGCAAGAAGATCTAGAGTCCGACATTAATTTGCCAAAATAAGGGAGGGACGTCATATGATCTTTTTTTTTCTTGAACGGGACAAGATCATATTCATTCTCTCTTTTTTTTTTTTTTCAAAATTTGTGATTTTTGAGTATAAACGACTCCAGTGTAAACTCAAATTTCCTATTTCTATACCCCAAATATAGGTATTTTGAGTCTCAACGACTACAGATGCTCTTAGTTCTCATAATTTTCTCTTAAGGGGAATGAACTATATATATACACTGCTTAATTATCAAAACATATATATGTTAGCCAAAAAAACAAAAGAGAAGAAAATTACATTTTGTTGTTGTTATTTGTTATCTGTTTTCTCTTTCTTTCTTGAAAATATTTGTTTCTTTTAAGAGCCATTTACTTGGGAAAGACCAGGATTTTGTTTTGTAAGATGTAAAAGACCAAATTTTGATTCTAAATTGGAGTGGCTCATTCTTGGGCCTTGCCCAACAGATTTAATATTTTCTTAAAGATGGATAATCGATTTACTCAAACCGATTTGCATGCAGGAACTTGTCACTTCCATATGAATTATCATCTTGTATCACTACGGATATTGGCAGTAAAACTTCAACAATTTATTTAAGGGACTGCGCAATTGCTGGCCTTTCTCAACTGCAATCGAGATCATGGAGCGATTGAAAGTGAAACTGACTAGTCGATCGGTTAAAGAAAAAGGTCCCTCATGTAGATTAGGTGTGGTAACCCGCAATTAGGAGAACGAATTGTCTGACGAATATGCCATAAAGAGTCGGCCTTATGAACTCCCCGAGAGGGGAGTTTTTATGTGTCTTGCATGGTACGCATCTTGTTAACAAAGATCACAAGAACCTTGAATACTTGGCATGTGCGCACAAAAAAGGAGATGGAGTTGGTTTTCCTGACTGAAATGAATACTAACATATCTGTATGGTTGTCATTGTATCGATCTTGGAGGGAGTTTAGCAAAAGAGCCAATGGTTTCGCGGAATTAGCGAGTATGAAGTCAAAAATTTAGGGGAATAAGACGTTTGAACTGATCTATCAAAGGTCGAAGATGAGATCACACGTTCAGAAAAATTCAAATATGCTGACAACTCCTAAATTGAGTGGAAGAAAGACAAGAATGGCAAAAAGAAAGCAAAGCCACTGCACAGGTGGAAGAAGAGGACGTGGAAGAAGGCCTTCAGGAAATGGCGGAGCCAGAATTTTTTTTAATAATGGTAAAAATCGCAGCAAATCAAGGCCATATGATTCCAGCACACATCATAAAGTTTCTACATGCAATTAATCATGACGGACCTTCTTCAGCCTCATCTATAAGAACGTGGGTCACTTTCAATCCCATTAAAAGTGACATTATGACCACTAAGAGAGACACCCAGCTCAAGAAGGCTGTGAGTCAAATCTTTTATCCCCAAACAAGCGAGTCTTATCTTTTAAGGGAGAGAATCAAATTGAGATAAGAGATTCATATCAATATAATGGAACTATATCAATCTCATAAACTGTTTCTTAGGCCTATAAATACCCCCCTTCCTCAGTCAGAAGGTACTCAGTAATTCACAATTTCTCTCTCAAGCTCTCTTTATCTTTCTGTTTCTGACTTCAGTATTGGATGTCTGTCGCTGGGGCCATCCCCGGTGTTTCAGGCTTTTTGCAGGTCCATCAGTTGCGTCAGCAACCGTCAGATTCAGATCACGGTGTTCAATCAACGATCCAGATCAAACCTCAGGAGGTCTAACTACTTTTTACGGCGACGATCAAATATTATATTTTTAGTAGTTTCCTTCAAATATAAGCTCACTATCTATTTGCACCGACACTAAAATAAGCAGCAACATTTTCAAAGGTGGGCGATGATGAGTGAAATTTATACATGAATTTATTACTCTCTTTACACATTAAAATTGCAAGTTCTCGTTGATTTATTTAAAATTTATCTTACTTCTCCTTAATTTTATTTATTTGTTTGATTTTGTAGGATTGAGAGAGATAAGTACAAAATGAGAGCGTTTTTGGTAAAATTAAGGAAAATGGTAAGGATAAAGATTTCCAAAATTCAAATTGATTTTATGTGAAGATTTCTAGAAAATTCAAGCACTCAAGTATATGTGTTTTCAAATTGGCCCTTTGAAGAATAAATATAAAATAATATAGTTAAATAGGGCGTGGAATGACATTTTGAAACAAAATAAATAAATTAAAAGTAAAGAACTCGGATTTGAATGGAGTGGAGTTGGATTAGGTTATTTAATTAATTAATTAAAATTTATAGATTACTTAATCTATTAATTTTAATTAGTAAATAAATTAACTAACTCTAATTAACAATCTAACCATATTAAAAATACCTAACCCTACTGTGAAAATCAATATGAATCAAGAAGATCAAATGAAGACAAAAATCAAATAGATGAATATATTGAAAGAAATTGAAGATCCAATACATGGCCAAAAAGAGATACAATATGAATAAATGCTCAAAAATAAAATTACATCAAAAAATGCATAAAATGAAAAACAGGGGTTATAAATCCTACGCACTTAACGAGAAGAATGACGTCCTCGAAATTCAAACAAGATGTATATAGGGTAACCCCTAAAAGAAAAGAAAGAACAAAACAAAACGCTACTCAAACAGATGAGGAAACTTCTGTTGAATCTCCTCCTCAAGCTCCCAAGTCGACTCACCCGGCGAGTGAGGATTCCATGAAATATGAACCAACTTGATAACCTTGTTGATACGCACTTTCTCCTGCCGATCCAAAATACCGACTGGCGGAATCTTACAAGTCAAATCCGATTAAACGGTCAACTCAGAATAGTCGATCACGTGGCTCTCATCACAGATATATCTCCTGAGTTGCAAGATATGAAAACATCGTGCACTCCTGATAAAGCTGGTGGCAATGCATGACGATATGCTACCTTGCCTACTTGTTCCACGATATCGAACGGCCCAATAAACCTAGGACTGAGCTTGCCCCCACCACCAAACCGAATGACACCTCGCCAGGGCGATACCTTTAGAAAAATATGGTCACCAACCTCAAACTTTAAAGCTCTTCGATGGACATCAGCCCATAGCCTCTGCCTATCCTGAGCTGCCTGGAGATGCTTCATGATCTGAGTCACCTCATCAACTGTCATGGTGATCAACTCCGGACCCAACAACTTTCTCTCCCCAATGTCATCCCAACACACTGGTGATCTGTACTTCCGCCCATAAAGTGCCTC
This sequence comes from Hemerocallis citrina, assembly GCA_017893485.1. Lineage (NCBI taxonomy): Eukaryota > Viridiplantae > Streptophyta > Magnoliopsida > Asparagales > Asphodelaceae > Hemerocallis > Hemerocallis citrina. The sequence goes on from CM030359.1 coordinate 79,408,296, forward strand.
AAATGGTGTAGCTTTAAGGCTGGCCTGAAAGCTGTTATTGTACGAGAACTCTACGAGATGCAAATAGTCCTCCCAAGATCCACCGAACTGCAGCATACAGGACTTCAACATATCCTCTAGAGTCTGGATGGTCCTCTCTGACTGTCCATCTGTCTGGGGATGAAAAGTTGTACTGTATTTCAAATTGATCCCAAACCTACTCTGAAGGCTCTCCCAGAACTGAGACCTGAATCTCGTATCCTTGTCGGATACAATACTAACTGGAACTCCATTAAGTCTGACGATCTCTTGCATGTACTTCTCAGCTAGGCTCTTAGTAGACTGTCCGACTCGGAAGGGAATGAAGTGAGCACTCTTCATCAGTCGGTTGACAATCACCCAAATGGCATTGTGACCCTTAGGACTCCTCCGCAAAGCGGTCAGAAAATCCATAGTGATGTATTCCCACTTTCACTCCGAAATGGAAAGCGGTTGAAGAAGTCCGGCGGTTCTCTGATGTTCTCTCTTCACCGGCTCGCAGATCAAACAATGAGACACAAATCGAGCCACAGCCCTCATCATTCCATGCCACCAGAAATGAAGCTTTAAATCCTGGTACATCTTAGTATCACCAGGATGAATAGAATACGATGACTGGTGGGCTTTCTCAAGCAACCCCTGACGAACTTCACCCTTCGAGACACACAACCTGGACCTAAAAAGAAGTGATCCATCAGCATGAATAACCATATCTGTTCGGCAACCAGCCTCAACCTCTTCCCTAAACTCTACAACTGCCTATCACTGCCTGAGCCACTTTGATCTGATCAACAAGAGACGACTGAAGATGAAGCACCAAACAACTCCGATCAGAACTCGGCAACAACACATCCAACTCCAACCTCCATATCTGCTCAACCAAATCTCTCTGCTAAGTTAGGAACATAACTACCAGTCTCCTGCTCAAAGCATCTGACACCAAGTTCACTATACCAGGATGCTATTGCAAACTGATGTCATAATCGGCCATAAGTTCCAACTGATGCCTTTGCCTCATGTTCAACTCCTTTTGGGTGAAGACTTACTTAAGATTTTTGTGGTCAGTAAAGATCTCCACTCGGTCCCCAAGTAAATAGTGTCTCCTCAATTTCAAAGCAAAGATCATTGCCGCTAACTCCAAATCATGAGTTAGATAGTTCTTCTCGTGCGGTCTCAACCGCCTCGATGCATAAGCAAAAACTCGACCCTTTTGCATCAGAACTGCACCAAGACTCTTGCTTGAAGTGTCACAGTGAACTACAAATCTGCCTGAACCATATGGAATAGTCAATACTGGGGCTGACGTCAACCTGCTCTTCAACTCAGCAAAAGCCTCACTGCAAGCCTCAGACCAATAGAACTTCTGATCCTTCCCTGTCAGCTTAGTCAATGGCCGTGCTATCTTCAAAAAATCTTGGACGAATTTCTGATAATAGCCAGCTAAACCAAGGAAACTCCTCACTTCTGAAACTGACTTGGGAACTGGCCAATCCTTCATAGCTTCAACCTTGGATGGATCCACAGAAATTCCATCACCCGAGATAATGTGCCCCAAGAAGGTAACCCTGGCGAGCCAAAACTCACACTTGTTGAGTTTTCCATAGAGCTGATTCTCCCTCAAGGTCTGTAACACCAACCTAAGATGCTCAGCATGATCCTCCCAGCTCCGAATACACCAGAATGTCATCAATGGAGACCACCACAAACCTATCCAGGAACTGGGAAAAGACCATGTTCATAAGAATCAAGAATACAACTGGCACATTCGTGACCCCGAACGGCATCACAAGATACTCATAGTGCCTATATCTGGTCCTAAATGCAGTCTTCTGTACATTAGTCACCTTCACCTTGACCTGATGATACCTATAACGAAGATCAAACTTCGAGAAAATAGCTGCTCCGCTCGACTGATCAAATAAGTCATCAATCCTGGACAACGGATACTGGTTCTTCACAGTAACATTGTTCAGTTCCCGATAATCAATACATATTCGACGACTACCATCCTTCTTATTGACAAAAAGGACTGGAGAACCTCATGGCGAAATACTGGGTCTGATGAACCCCAAATCAAGTAACTCTTGAATCTGTACCTTAAGCTCTGCTAACTTAACCGGTGCCATCCTGCAGGAAATTTTCGATATCGGTGTTGTATCAGGCTGAACTTCATTACCGAATTCTACATCCCTATCAGGGGGTATGCCCGACAACTCCTCTGGAAAAAATTCTAGGAATTCCCGTACTACTAGAGCTGCAGCCTCACACCCTGAATGCAATTCCATCGCACAAACCTCCTGATCAACTGCAGTCTTAGCTCAGCCAAGGGGTGTCTCCTTGACATGGAACTCAAACTCTGCGCGACCTGGGATTTGGAATACCACTTTCTTAGCAGGGAAATCAATAATGGCATGGGATTCACCCAACCAATCCATACCGGGAATGATGATGAATCCTAAATTCCCAATTACAATCAGGTCAGCCTTGAAATCTACGCCGCTAATAACCACGGGACTCTACCTGCACTCTCGGGAACAAATGACAACACCTCCACCAATCATAATATTCAAAGCCTCTGACATAATGTTGCAATCCAACTGATGGCAAGCCACGAAGTGGAAAGAGACAAAGGAATGGGTTGCCCCAGAATCAAAGAGAACATGAACAGGAAAAGAGCAAACAAGGACAACACCTAAAACAGAATCAAAAGCAAGAGAAAAGGAGTTGATGATCAAGGGTGAGGAAAAAACAATGCAGAAAGATTATATGAGAGAATAATGTAAGACAAACGAAAAGAAGCAAAAGGAAAACAACAAAATAACAAAAATGCAAAATATACCTGCGAAAACTCCTTCTGCTGACTCAGCATCAGCAGCTGTCAGGTTGAAAGCTTGATCTCTCCTGGAAGCAATGGTACTTCGACCGATGATCAGGTGCTGAGGAGGAAGAGGTTGCCTAACAGGACCACGAGCTGGGGCTACCTGTTGAATTGGACCCCTAGCTGGAAGAGCCATTCTCCGCTGCGGGTTGTCCCGCACTGAATGGTCGACAGCACCACTTCCAAAGCACCGACGGTTGGCACGCCTACAGTCCCTGCGATCATGCCCGACCAACTGGCAGAAGTCGCAGAAACTAGCTCCCCTGGGAGCAGCAGAGGAGTAAGGAGTCACCCTGGCAGGAAGGACTGGGATAGGCCTCCGAATCGGCCCACTAGAAGGCCTAGCAACAACAGGAACAGTCCGCCGGGGAGGAGTCAACCTACCACGAGCCTGCTCCTAAGCTCGAGCTGCCTCAAGAGCCTTTGCATAGGTACGTAAGCGAAGGGAGACGAGCTGCATTCGAATATCTCGCTCAAGTCCCAGTGTGAATCTACGAGTTCTGTCCTCTTCGTTTGCCACAAGAACATCTGCGAAGAGGCTAAGTCTGGTAAATTTCGCTGCATAGTCATCCACAGACCTGGGGCCCTGTTTTAAGAAAGTTCCATGTTACAACATTGCATGAACAATATGTAACAAAATTCCTAAATAGAATGATGACCAACCTGTTTCAGGGCTAGGAACTGTTGATCCATTTCAACTCGAGTGCTGCTAGGGAAGAACTTCTCAAAGAAGCTCCTACTGAACGTGGCCCAAGCAATAGGCCGTTCGAGCCTTTCGGACACGGACCTCCACCAAATGTGGGCCAAATCCACCAGCTGGATGGTTACCACATCCACTCTATCAGCATCGGCAACTCTTGCTGCCAAAAGCAACTGCTCAGTCCTGATCAGCCACTGTTCGGCCTCCAAAGGCATCGCAGTACCGGAGAATCTATCAGGATGCAGCCTCATGAAATCTGTGACTGTACCCGGACGAGGAGGGAAAGCTGCCTGCATAGGCACAATGGGAGGCGGAACTCGGGCAGCTTTCAAAGTAGCCATCACAAGGTCACTGTGGTTCTGCTGCATATTGATCAACCGTTCCAACACATTGGTAACAGCCTCAAGTCTGGACTGATCTTCCTGAGGGCGGGAAGTGGAAGCTCTACGAGCCATGGTCTACACAAGATAAAAAATAATCAGCATCCAAATCAAGTTGATTATAATATATTCATGTATGCATGGTCTGTGTACTGTTGAGCCAATCCCAGATCGAGCCAAGTTTGTCTAATATATCAGTCAAACTAATACATTAGCTAAACCTGGGCTCTGATACCACTAAAAACCTTATCATGCCCTATTTCATCATCTATAAGTTGTCAGGATCTTTACAACATTTTACAGAAATAACAAGAAGTAAACAAGGAGAAATCAACCGCGCATGCATAAATGAATCAATACCAACAGAGTTTACTTGAACAAAATTTAATAATTTCAAATAAACCAGATCTGAGAAAGTCAATAATTCTGGGTCACCTTGCCCAATACAAAATTCATGTAGCAATACACTTATTCAAGAATAACAGAAAAAAAAAAATATAGTAAGAACTCCAGCAACTAGAATCTTAGATCACCTACTCCATCGGGCAACTTATCACCATGATCTGTAGTTTAACAATTGCAGGAAAATAAAAGAGAAAATAAAATGTCCGTCAATACAAGTTACGGGCCGCTTGTAGTGCAGGCACAAGTATAGGAAAAGATAAACAAGTATAGGAAAAGATAAACAAGTATAGAGTGACAGAGGAAACAACATAGCATGGAATAGACATGTCAACAAAACGGGATAATTAACATGAATCAGGAAACAAAATCAAGTAATATGATATACAAACATGGTATAGGTAACATGTATCAGGTGTCAAGTGTCATGCAAGTAGGTAAACAGGTAAGCAGGTAACATGTACAGGTAAGCATGTAACAAGTGTCATGTTATGTCATGTCTTGTATTTATTTCTATCTAGGTAGCACTTCATGCGTCCCAAACTTTTACCACATGGTTACTACATTCAAACAAGTTATGCTTAGATTTCGTAGTGGAGCCTATAAGGACGTGTACTCAGGTATCAGGTAAACATGTACAGGTATAGGTATCATGTAACATGCAATCATGCATCAGGTAGGACTACGTCCCCTCCAAGTACACCCTCTCATAAGGAAGTATGTTGTTGGGTAACAGGTGGGAAACACGGGCCCCCTTCTGAGTACACTTTCTCATAAGGAAGTAGGTTTTCAGGAATCAGATAACAGATAATCAGGATCATGCATAATCATATCACAGGTAACAGATAATAGATAATCAGGTGGGAAACACGGGTCCCTTTCAAGTTCACATTTCTATATTATCCACTACTAGATCTTTCCCTTAACATCGGTTTGATTATTTTGTTATTATTATCAAACAGGCATGTATGTATCAAAAATAGGACAAGAATAACATGACACGAACAAGTAATAGGTTCAGGTTGAAAGATAAACATGTACAGGTGATAGACAGCACATACAAGGATAGAATAACGAAAATTCTAGTTCAGGACAGCAAGACAATACTGCACTAAATCTGGAATTTATGTTGCCATAAGTATGCAAACCTAGATCCGTCAAGAAAATTTGGAAAATAGACTCTCGACCGACTCCCGCAAATATATATAATTTATATGGTGTTTCACAAAAACAAGACTCAAAACAAAATTGTATCCAGAAATCATGTTCAGACAGAAATCAGAAGTTTGTATTCATAAACAGGAAAACAACATAAAAACTTACTGATTAAATCCAAGAAAAATTCGAGCTATTCCCTAGTATGTTTAGTATCAGCAAATAAATTTTCATAATTTTCCAACATAGATAGTGTAGTCAAACAAAATCGAAATACAACAAGATGCAGAAATTTTGTAAATCTGAAATCATAAACACGGCAGTACTAAAATAGTAATATATTACAAAATATAAATCGAAATCCAGATCTGTCAAAAGGGTGACAAAATAGATACAGCAAACTACAATTTATATTCACAAAGTTTTTATAAAATGCAAGTAGAATCAGGTTGAAATTAAGGTTCTTTACTGAATAGCATGAAAATTCTGCAAGTATAGTAGTTGTTTGAGAGCATAGAATAGTTTGTAAAAGTAATTAATTAAATTCACAAAAATTAGGGGTAAATCCCAATCATGTCTAGTTGTATTTAGCAAAATATTGGATCAAAATATTATCTTTAACCTCAGTATAAAAATAAATTACCATACAGAATTCATATAAAACTGGATCTGGAATTTTCAACACGTCTGTAGTAAAATATCTATAACTTGCAACTCATAAATCGAAAATGAGATCTGTCAGAAATTCTGGAAAGTAGAAAAAATTCTCTATAATTCATATTCACAAATAATTTGCATATATTGATCTTAATAGAGTCTAAAATACTAAACAAAAATGAGGTAACAACAAGGACAAAATTATTCTTCATGCATAAAATCAACTAGATCACATGAAACACATCCAAACCATAACAAACGTGAAGTAAGGTGTACTAGATGTCCAAGCAACATGGTATAGGGTATTTAACAAATCCACAATAGGATATACTACTAGTATCACAACAAGCATGCAAGATTCCCACATCATATTATGGTTCACAACCAACATACCTATATGCAATAGGGATTAATTAGGGCTAAGTATAAATTCATGTCGTGTGTGTAATGAGACAACTACAGCAAATCAACACATAGAGACAAGTTATAATAGGGGTTTTACACAAGAATTGTCTCTAGAACACAACTACACTGCATGAGGTATTTAGTACTTGTATTTGTAACAAAAATTAATACAAGTTACTTGCCTCAATATTGATGACGAAAACGACGAAGCAAGAGCAAGAATAACGGGAACGGATTCCCGGCACTAACTCAACGAACGAACAACGAATTAAGAGAACACAATCACAACTCGGGATCAAAATACATGCACGACACAAAAAGCAAAGGCAACGGCAGAGGGGTGTGTGCACTTGTGATGAAGACGACGAAGGCCAGGCAGAACGACGGACGGGAGCGGTAGAAACAACATAGTGCAGTGCTGTTTATGCTACTATTGTCTATGGTACTTGCTGGCATCGCACAGTCGGGAGGGAACACAGGGGTGCTGCAGGTCGTTGCTGTGCTGGCGGATGGCTAGCATTCGGGAGGAGCGGGACGATGCGGGGGTGCTAGTGCTGCGACTGGAGGTCGGGGCTACAGGGGGACAGGCCAGGAGAGATCGGGAGTGGGTTAGGAGGGAGACGAGAGGTTTAGGGTTTCGGGAGCTCCGGGAGGTAAGGTGGCTAGGGGGTTTTGGGAAGAAACAGGGCAAATATAGGTATATATATATAGAGTATGATTAGGGTTTAGATGAATGTGGCTAACGGGTAGAAGGGTTATAACGGGTTGCGGCTAGGTGTAGTTGGGTTTAAATGATATAATGGTAGTGGATTACAATGGGTTATGTGATATAAAGGAACCAATAGAAATACAGTTTAATTAAAAAAAATCTCCAATAATAAAATGGGAACAAAATGAACAATTAAAATAATAGGGATAAAAAATAATGTCCCGATCAAATAGAGATAAAATAATATGAGACAATTGAATCAAGAAAATCAAATAAAGGCAAAAATCAAATAAATGAATATATTGAAATAAATTGAAGATCCAATACATGGCCAAAAAGAGATACAATATAAATAAATGCTCAAAAAGAAAAATACATCCAAAAGTGTATAAAATGAAAAACAGGGGTTACAATTCCTCTTATTGAAGCTTTGGAACAAATGCCTAAATATGCTAATTTTTTTAAGGATACTTTATCAAACAAACGGAAATTGGAGGGACATGAGATGATTATGCTAACCGAGGAGAGTAGTGCAATTTTACAAAAGAAACTGCCTCCTAAGCTTAAAGATACAGGGAGTTTTACGATTCCTTGTACTATTGGAAATTCTTTTTTTCATAAAGCTTTGTGTGATTTAGGGGCAAGTATTAATCTTGTGCCTTTTTCGGTTTTTAGGAAACTAGGTATTAGAGAAGCAAAGCTCACTACAATTTCTTTGCAATTGGTGGACAGATCTATCAAGTACCCAAAATGGATAATTGAAGATGTTTTGGTAAAGATAGACAAGTTCATATTCCCAGCTGATTTCATAGTGCTTGACATGGAGGAAGATGAACAAGTTCCGTTGATTTTGGGGTGTCCTTTTCTAGCTATAGGGAGAACCTTGATTGATGTCCAACAAGGAAACTTATTTTGAGGGTTGATGATGAAAAAGTTACTTTTGATGTTTTCAAATCTATGGAGTTTTCGTTTGAGGTCCACTCATGTTTTCAAGTCAGCGAAAATGAGTTAGCTATGGGCGAGATGCATAGGGGTGACGTTGAAATTTATAGCTAAATGTGTACCTGAAATATTCATCAACTTTTTAAACCGAGAATGAAGAGGTTGTGAAATGTGTTCGGTACTTGGAAGCTACACCATCTATTCATCCTTCATCTCGGCTAAAATTTGAAGATTTGGGGTTATCAAAGACTTCACCTTCAACTGAGGAACCACTCAAACTCAAGTTTAAACTGTTGCATCTAGTTTGAGGTATACCTTCTTAGGCTAAGACTAAACTTTTCTTGTTATTATTAATGGTTCTTTGTGTAATGTTGAGGAGGAGAAGTTGCTGAAAATTTTGAGATAGCATAAGAAAGCCTTGGGTTGGAAAGTTTCAGATATAAAGGGAATCAGTTATTCAATCTGCATGCTTAAAATTTTGATGGAGGAAAATTACAAGCACATAGTTCAGCCACAACGAAGATTAAATCCATCAATTCAAGAAGTGGTGCATACAGTAAGTTTTGAAGCTTTTGGATGCAAAAATTATCTATCCAATTTCAGATAGTGCATGGGTGAGTTCGATTCATGTTATGCCAAAGAAAGGAGGAATAATTATAGTAAAGAATGACGACAATGAACTTATACCAACATAAACAGTTACGGGATGACGAGTGTGCATAGATTATAGAAGACTCAATGATGCAACTCGAAAAGATCATTTTCCATTGTCTTTCATTGACCAAATGCTAGAAAAATTTATTGGCCATACCTACTATTGTTTACTCAATGGGTATTCTGGGTACAATCAAATTGCTATATCTCCCGAAGATCAAAAGAAGACTACTTTCACTTGCTCGTATGGAACTTTTGCATATAGGAGGATGTCATTCGGTCTTTGCAATGCTCTAGCCACATTCCAGCACTGCATGATGTCAATTTTTCGGATATGGTGAAGAAATTTATTGAAATATTCATGGATGATTTCTCGTTTTTTGGTTATTCTTTTGATAATTGTTTATCTAACTTGGCTTTGGTTTTGCAGAGATGCGAGTAAACTAATTTATTCTTAAAATGGGAAAATTTTCATTTTATGGCAGAAGAAGGGATTATGCTTGGCCACCAAATTTCCTTTAAAGGAACTGAAGTAGATCGAGCTAAAATTCATGTCATTGAATTGTTACCACGAACAACCAATGTGAAGGGAGTAAGAAGTTTCTTGGGTCATGCGGGATTTTATAGACGGTTTATAAAAGTATTTTTCTTAGATACTAAACCTATTTGCAATCTTTTGAATAAGGATACACCTTTTGAAATTTTACATGATTTCTTGTATGATTTTGAAACATTTAAAAAGAAATTAATTTTAGCACCTACAATTGTTGCACCAGACTGGAATTTGCCTTTTGAGTTAATGTGTGATGCTAGTAATTTTGTAATAGGAGCTATTTTAGGGCAAACAAAGAATGAATTTTTTAATGCTTTTTATTATGCAAGGAGGACCTTGACAGAAGCTCAACTTAATTATGCTACTACTGAGAAAAAATTCTTAGCTGTTGTTTTTTTGCTTTTGACAAATTTTGATCTTATTTGATAGGTTCAAAGGTGGTTGTTTATACGGATCATTCATCTCTCAAGTACTTGTTTGCAAAGAAGAATGCTAAACCAAGATTCTTTCATTAGATTTTACTTCTACAAGAGTTCGACTTGGAGATAAAGGCAAGAAGTGTGTTGAAAATGTGGTGGCCGATCATTTATCTCGAAATGAGCCTGATGGTGCAAATGAACTGCAGGTTATACCAATCAATGAAGAGTTTCCAGATGAGCATTTAATGGCTATACAAACAGCTCCATGGTATGCCGACATAGTTAATTACTTCATATCAAAAAATTTACCTCATGGGATGACATATCAACAAAAGAAGAAGTTCTTCTCTTACTTGAAGTATTACTTTTCTGAGGAACCTTTCCTATTTCGGCATTGTGCAGACCAAGTAATAAGGAGATGTGTACCTAAAGAAGAGATGCAAAGTTTATTTAGACATTGCCATACATTGGAAGCAGACGACCACTTTAGTGCAGCAAAAAAATAGCAGCCAAAATTTTATAATCAGGATTTTATTGGCCCTCAATTTTTATAGATTCTTTTAATTTCGTTAATTTATATGATCATTGTCAACGGGTGGAAAATATTTGTAGGAAACCTGAGATGACTCTAAATAATATTTTAGTGATACAATTGTCTGATGTTTGGGGGATTGATTTTATGGGTCCTTTTTCATCTTCATGTTCTAACAAATTTATTTCGGTGGTTGTAGGTTATTTGTAAAAATGGGTGAAAGCTGCTGACTTGCCGACCAATGATGCCAGAGTTGTGGTGAGTTTTATTCAAAAAAATATCTTTTCTCGGTTTGGAACTCCAAGGGCGATAATTAGTGATGGAGGAAAGCATTTTTGCAATCTTCAATTCGATGCATTGCTTACTAAGTATGGAGTTACTCATCATGTGGCAACATCATATCATCCTCAAACAAGTGGTCAAGTGGAGGTGTCAAATAGAGATTTGAAGCGTATACTTGAGAAGACGGTCAGGATTGGGCAAAAAGGTTAGATGATGCATTACGGGCATATAGGAATGTCACCATATAGGTTAGTATATGGGAGGACATGTCATTTACCTGTGGAATTAGAGCAGTGAGCATATTAGGCAATAAAGATACTAAATTTTGAATTGAAGGATGCAGGTGAGAAGAGTATGTTGCAACTTAATGAGATGGATGACTTTCATCTTTCGCAATGATGCTTATGAAAATGCTAGGATTTTTAAGATAAAACTAAAAGATGGCATGATAAGCATATTTTGCGAAGGGAAATCTGTGTTGGGCAGAAAGTGTTGCTTTTCAACTCAAGGCTTCGACTTTTTTTTCTAGGAAAATTGCGATTTAGGTGGACGAGACCATTTGTTGTGACACAAATTTAATCATATGGAGCTATTGAAATTCATCATGAGACAAAAGGGACATTCAAGTACAATGGACAGTGGTTGAAGCCGTTAATGGATAGGGAATTTGGCAAGGAAACTTTGTACATCGATCCAGCCTACCCTAAGTGATAGATGGAGAATGTCCGACTGAAAACTTACAACTTAATGCTTCTGGGAAGGCAACCCATGTTTCATTTGTACTGCATTTATAATTTCTTTTTCTCTTAGTTTACTTTAATTTTATTTTTTTATTTTATTTTATAGGATTGCATAAGTTTGGGGGACTCCGGGCAAAGTTGTTTTCTTGACCTACTTTGATGGCTATTTTATGCAGGATGGAGTCCGAATCTGGAAAAGTGTTTCAAAGAGCAATAGAAGGAAATTGTCTTAGCTTTCCAATGCAAAAAGAATCATTAAATTTGGATATCTACAACTGCAGATATCACAAAAATAGCGGATGCCATTCAACCAGAATTTTAACATGAATCAGGGGAGCAATTCTGAAAATTTCTCATTTTTTTCCTTTTATTTACCCATTGAGGACAATGTGATATTCAAATTTGGGGGAAGCATACAATTTATATATATAATATATATTTTATTTGAAAAGATTAAAAAAAAACAAAGCTAGGATTACCGTTACACTTTTGGGTTCTTTATTGTGCGAAAACATTGCAATTTTTATGTATATTTAGGATAGGAAATATCTTATAATGGAATATTAAGCATGCTTATTTTCTTTAGAATTATCGAAGTTCAAAATTTCTTACAAAATTGTGAGGTCATGTGATTATACATAAAAGAGGAGTGTGATGCTTTTCTTGTGATTATCCTCTTTGATCTAGTACTAAACAGGGTTTAAGTAAATAGAGTGATAATGATTAAATAATTGAATAAATAAATTTCTATCTACTCCAATGTTTTGAGTAACTTATTAATTATGGGTATTCATCACCAACATTTACTTTTACATCAAACGTCAACTTGAAATATGAGTATGCAAAAGCACTTTAAGTTTGTGACTTGTTGAATAACCGGATGAATTCATCACAAATGTTTGCATTTGCGTCAAAATGCAAGTGAAAACTTAGAGAGAGAGATTCTTCTTAAAAATTAAAATAAAAATTAAAAAAGAGAAAACTCTAGTTTACTACTTTGTTTGTAGTAGTGAGAAGGGGTGATCACAGATGGAGTTGTTACATGATATAATTACATTAACTACATGACAAATTTGATTGGATTTGAAATTATGTATGTATAATTGCACTGAAAAAAGTGAGCATGCTTAGTTTTCCTTTATTTTCTATTATTTATGTTTTAAGTTGAAATTTTGATGCTTGTACGATAAGACTTTTTGGTGAGATGAGTTGAGCCTAATTATTATTATTATCCTCTAATTCTGTGTTTTACTTTTTGCTCGAGGACAATAAAAATCTTAAGTTTGGGGGTATTTTATGAGTGAAATTTATACATAAATTTGTTAATCTCTTTACGCATTAAAATTACGAGTTCTCGATGATTTTTTTAAAATTTATCTTATTTCTACTTAATTTTATTAATTGTTTGATTTTGTAGGAATGAGAGTGATAAGTACAAAATGAGAGCTTTTTTTGTGAAATCAATGAAGAAAGCAAGGATATGGATTTCAAAATTTTAAATTGATTCTATGTGAAGATTTCTAGAAGATTCAAGCACTTAACTACACCTGTTTTCAAATTGGCCCTTTGAAGAACAAATAAAAAATATTGTGGTTAAAAAGGAGGTGTAATGAAATTTTGTAATAAAAATAAATAAATTAAAAGTAAGGAACCCAAATTTGAATGGAGTGGAGTTGGATAAGGTTAGTTAATTAATTAGTTTAAAATTTATTGATTAAACTTAATTAATGAATTTTAATTAGAAAATTAATTAACTAACCCTAATTAACTAATCTAACCATATTAAAAATCCCTAACCCTACTGTGCTACTTCCCAATATATAAAGGAGGGTGATCTCTGAGTTGAAGGATGGAAATCAAGGACAGTAAGGAAGAAAAGTAAAAAAAGGAAGAAAAAAAGAAGAGGCAGCACGGATGTCACACCTTGCTTCCCAAAAGAATACAGAATACGAGTACGTAACAAGCCCAGCGAATGATTTTCATCATTCGTAAGTTGTAAGGATCAACTCAACAGCAAACATAAAGATACAACCACGCATGCATGAAACAAATCTCATAATCACAAGAATTACTTGAAATCAAATACATGATTCTCAAATAAAACAAGATCTGGAGAACAATAAAACTCCAGGTCAAACATGCCCAATTACAAAGTATCAAGTAGCAACAAAGGAAATTGTTAAAATCGACGCAGAAATTAACAAATGCACAAAAGATTCTAGTCTAAAGCCTTAAAACATTTGATCGCTTACTTCTGCAAGTAACTGGTATCCAAAACCTGTATATTTATCAATTCAAAGAAAACAGAGAAGCATGAAAACAATCTGCCCGTTAGTGCAAGCTACGGGCCGCAAGTAGTACAAACAGAAGGATACAGGAACAAGGTAAATAAGAATAGAGAATAGGAAACACGAATCAAGAGCATAGAACATAGCATGAAAGGAATGCAACAGGTAACTAGGGTCAAGTAAACTGGTAACCAAGTAAACAGGATCAGATAACAGGATCAAACAATAGATAAACATGTAATCTTGTAGCAGATATCAGATAAACATGCAAACTTGTAACAAATACCAAATAAACATGTAAATTTGGAACAGACATCAAATAAACATGTAAAACAGGTGATAGGAATATGCAGGTGAAACATATTATTTTTAAGTCGTTTATTTAATCCTATCAAATGCATCACTCATGCGTCCCATACTACGTGGTTGCTGCATACAAATAAGTTACGTTTAGATTTAGTGGTGGATTCCATAGAGTCGCGTACTCAGGCATCATATAAACAGGTTAACAGACTCATGAACCATGTAATCATGTATTGACGCAAACTAGTGGGAAACACGGGCTCCCTTCCGAGTACACCTTCCTATAGGGAGTCAGGTAATCATATAAACAGATAAACAGACTCATATATCATGTAATCATGTATTCATGCAAACAGGTGGGAAACACGGGCCCCGTTCCGAGTACACTGGCCTATATTGTCCACTACCAGATCTTTCCCTTAAACCCGGCTTGATACTTATACTTTTTACCAAACAAACATGAATGTGTAAAATCAGGGACAGGTAAACATTACTGGGACAGAAACTAGGTTCAGACTGGGCGAAAACCATGTTCGGCTGTCATAAACAAACTTGTAAATATTGAAACAACAATAACTCCAATTTTGGACAGCAGGACGTTGCTGCACTAAAACTAGAATTCTTGCTGCTATAGAAAAGCAATTCAACATCGGTCAAGAGTTCCAGAAACTAGACTCCTCACCGGTTCTAATGTATATTTAAATTCAACATTCCGATAAAAGTAACTAAGTCAATTAGTCTGTTCTTTACGGATTTCTTGTTCTGGCGGAAACTTTGGGTACAATTCTTATATTCAAAAAACAGTAAGAAATTCATTTAAAAAACATATAAATTTTCTAATCAGGTTCTTAATCATGTTGGGAAACATACTAAAATTTATCATGGCATAATTACACTATTAATCTGACTTTTATATTAATAAACATGTCAATACATTGTAAATAAGAAATCTGGAAAGCAAGCAGCATTAATAATGGGATATCTCACACAGCTCAGATTGGATTTCAGATCCATCGGATGTGCTGAAAACTAGAAATAGGGGCTTACATATCTTATTTATAAAGTTTTAACAAATTCAAAATGTAACTGGGTCAAAATCTGATTACAAGTCAGAATAGACAGCAGGGCAGAAATATACAATTTGATATCTATGATTTATTTCATGTTCGTGTAATGGATGTAATAACAAAGTATTCGTGATATTTTACGAATACAGCATTAACATAAACAAATCCAAATGGATGGGGGTCAAGATCATCAACGTATAAGGCATGAGAAATGGGTCACAACAATAAACCTACTTGCGATATTCAAAGAATGCTTGTACGGGGAAACAAAAAGATTCGTACAGGGATACTTGCCTTATAGACGATGAAGATTCGAATAATAATGATAATAACAGGACGAGCGTCCCGACGGCAACATGTGCGAAGTACGTGCACCGAAATATGTGCAAAACTCAGCAGCAAGAACAGTGAATAGCAACAACAACTCCAAGAACAGCAAACAGCAACTCTAAGAACAGCAAGGCGGCAGTGGCAGCTTGGTGTCAATGACAGCTGGCGACAATGGCGGTTGGCGGCTGGCGTTGGTGGGTTCGAGGGCTCGGAATGTCGGCGGGGCTCTGGTAGGAGCTGGCATTGGTTGGGTTTCAGAGATAGGAACTCTGGCGACAATGGTGGTTGTTAGAGGGTGAAGACAACGATGGCCGAGGTCGGCAGGGCGAGGCAGGGGCTAGCGGTAGAGGAGCAGTCGACGGGGATGAAGAGATGGGTTCGGAGGTGGGATGAGGTGAGCAACGATGGTGTAGTCGCAGAGGTTGAAGAAAGTAGGGGTTCACGAGGCTGGCATTGGCGAGAACAGCAGTAGGGGGTCGAGGATGGTGCCCCAGTGTTGGCTCAAGTGGCGGAGGCAAAGGCGAGGTCGAGCGGCAGTTACAGAAGATAGCAATGATAGGGGATGGCGGTGAGAGACAGTGAGTGGTGGTTTGAGGCGTCGTTGGAGATGGGGTGCTGCAACGGTGGCTCGAGCAGTGCTTGGAGGAGATGAAGAGGGTAGTCGACGGTAGTGAGGTGCAATAGCGAGGACAGGGGCAAAGCTTCGGGATGGCAGTGATGTGTAGCGAGGGAGAGGTCGATGGGATGAGGGAGGTGATGGCGAAGAAGGGCTTGCTGTGGTTGGGTTGTGATGAGGTTGACGACGGAGGTCGAAGGGGGAGGCGATGGAGCTTCAGTCGGAGGCGGAGGTCTATCGAGGATGGAGCTGTCGATGGTGCAGGAGAGGGTGGAGGGCAGCAGACGGAGGAGATGAGTGCGAGGGTGAGGAGAGGAAGAAGAAGACTAGTGGTGGGGTGCAGGCAGAGGCTGTAGCGGCTGCCGAAGGGTGGTGGAGTTGTTCGTTGGAGCCGCTCTGTTGCGATTTTAGAACAGAGGAGAAGAGAGAGAAGAGAGAAATTGAGTTGGGGAGAGAAAGTGACTGGTTTTATTAAATAATAATATTAAAATAATGAGGTGAAAATGTGGGGGTAGTTAGGAGATATTGGGGGATGTATAGTTGAGAGTTTGGGGGACGTGAGAGAGAGTGTGTTTGATCTAGCCAGCAGGCATATAAGAGGGGAATTGGGTTTGGGTTAATGGGTTTAGGGTAGACTAGGATTAAATAAGAGATGCACATGGGTTTGGGCTTAAGAATTGGGCTTTACATGAAATTAAAATAATCAAAATAATATGATACTATGGATTAAATTGGGCTTCAAATAAAATAATCAAATTAATTTAAATGAGGTCTAAAATTTGGCGTTTAGTAAAATGATAACAATGATAATAAAATCAAACTGTTTTTGGCTTCCAATATTAATATGTAAAAAAAATAAAATTGGGCTTCATATAAAACAAAATAATCAATAGTAACAATATGATACAATGACTTTGTTGGTTTCAAAAGAATAGAATAATTTATAGAAGGAAATAAAATACAAGAATACAGAAAAAGGAAAGAGAATACGTATACTCGTGAACGGGGGTTACAATCCTACCCACCTTACAACAAAATTTCTTCCTAGAAATTTGCTTAGGCAGTACATAGGACATAACCGAAGCAGAACTTAAGAGATAACAAAATAGGAAAAAAAATTAGAGAAGCGAAGTGGTGGAAGCTCCGGAATAAGAAAGAACATGGATAAAATTGATGTCATATAATAAATTGATGCATGATGACGAATGGAATGCAAGAAAAGAAATAAACGATATCAGACAGAAAGAAACATCACAAGACTGGTGAGATAACGAAGCAAGAAGATGAAGGAGTAGGTAGAACTGGAATCGAAGAAAGAATGGACAGGGAAGAATTGAACCAAATAATGAGTCAAACGATGAGGATGAATGCAAGGGATAGAGGGAAGTAAACAATGCATGGAGGAGGAACCAAGAGAATCATGGGACCTGTGGGTTATGAGCCCACCACGCTTCCACTGCGCCACTCTGATCAGGAAGACCCAGTCATCAGCATCCATTAACTCCAGCAATCTGCCTCGTGGCTCACCATATCCTTGACACGTCCAAATGACATCTCTCTAGCATGAAGTTCGAACTCCTGGCAACTTTAGTATCTGAACACTTCCTAAGAACCTGGGACTCTGCATGCACATCTTGGAGCATAATATGACACTTTCTCTCCTGGTGATGATCCAAGCCGCTGACATGTCGTAGCAGATCAAGTAATGCCGATCGACAGACCAAGCAGAAATAAAAAAGAATGGATGACACCATAATCAAAGGAATATGTGTACGAAAAGAATGAGTTTATTCCTAATAATGAATCAATCAAAGAGGGCGATTGTATGAGACGACAAGAAACAGGGAATCAAGGAATTGAATACAAAAGTGTCAAAATAGATCAAATAAGACTAGTGTAATGCCCCGAATTCCTAACCTAGGAACTCGTGACATTACTCCAGGATCTTCCTTCAAATGATTCACAACACACAAAAATCATAGAAAATTAAAAACTTTTATTACATCAAATGTTATTACAATGTCCAGTTTAATTACAACAATTACAAAGAATATAATATTACTACAATTTACAATGAGTTACAATAAATGGAAAATGTCTTGACTTGTATGCTTTAACCAACTTGAGTCTCTCGCACCTCCATTACAGCGGATGGTCCTACAACTGAAGAGTGGGCACGTCAGTTGAATACAACTGACGCAATGCTATATACGGACACCCTCTCTATGCCATAATACAGTGATTCCAAACCTTAACAACCACAATATTTTATGATAAGGAAAATGTGAGCAAACATAAGTGGCGGTGTATGACATGACCTAGAACTAATGCACACTCAATGCACACGATGCTCTTAGTCTAATGCACGCTTGGTTGGAGAGATATACATCACATACTACACATTCCGCAAAAATAAATGACGTTCTCCACATTATTGAGGTTTGATCCCCCCACCATGTAACCTATCTTGTGCTCTATCCTATTTTGGTTATTTAGTGATGAAGAGGTTGCAGTCACCGCAGTCACTGCAGTCAATAGTGGTGTCAGGCAACTCCTATTTGTTTCCTACTATGCCCAGTAGTAGTCGTACGGTTTCTCTTTTCTGTCACTACAGTAAAAATATAATTATCATAGTAAACTCTCCATCCCCTAGACCTATTCAAAAGCTGTGATATGGGCATAAAGGCACCCTGCGACAAATGCCCGCCAAGAGCATTAGAGTTGTATGTTTGACGTCTTCCTCTAAGCCCCCTGTCCGCGTTGAACAGCATAGGACATGGCAGATCTTTAGGATTTCTCCTAATCTCCGACTTCACTCTCGTCCTTACACTAAGCCAAACTTGCAGACGGGACAACGCCGCTACTCAAGTCCTCATCAAAAGTTGTTACGGGCATAAAGGCACCCTGCTACAAACGCCTGCCGAGAGACACAGAGACTAACCCCCTTCTGGAGCCCTACTCGATGCTCTCTCTGTCCGCGTTAAACGGAACTTAGGACTTGGCTAGACATGACGAAGCCATGCGTCCCCCTGACAGACGAACACAACACCTTCTAGTGCCTGTTCTTACATTCGACAATGACTCGATCTATCCCAAGACTCTACCCAACACCGGTTGCACGGGTATTAATCACAACTAGGGCCACCACTGTAACGCCACGAATCCCAAATACACTGAATTCGAGATGTTCTACAATTTTACAAGGAAATTTAAACTTTTCGCTTTACATCAGAGTTTACATCAATATTACATTTACATTGCACAGTGGAAGTAAAATTTTACAACAATGAAAACAAGTATGCAACAATATTGAGTAATCTTTAAGCATTTGTTCCTCTTTAATCTTTATCAAGTCATTTACCTGCATATAAGACTGTGGGTACGTCAGTTTATTCAACCGACGATCATTATACATGGCCATCCTCTCTATGCCGGAAATAGTATAACTTAATTTTCCATATTTAGCAAACACAAACCTGTCACAAATCAAACTAAAGGGACTACCCTATTGATGTCGTATTGTGATTGTGCACTTAGTCCTTAATGCATTTATTTATATTACATGACACTAATGCACACTTGTTCGGATTCTATGCATCCCATATTACATAGGTCCGAGGGCAAGCCCTTAATCGTTCTTCATCTTTATAGGGTTCAATCCCTCGTTATGACTTAATCTACTACTGTAATTACGGTAGGTATCTTAGATGATCTATGAGTACAAGCTCGTGTACAGAAAATTCCGGAGGGGAATCCCACGCACTGACACTACGCATCGAGCAGGCAACCTATGGACAATTCAGCCTCACTTCATGGCACACGATCCTCTTGCAGTCACCAAACACACCACAAGCGTCGCCACCGGGACGATAATTCTGGAGTAGTGCCCATGCCATGTCATGACGCATCAAGCAGGCAACCTGTGGATCACTCTCACACCGCCACTCCGATGGCCCTCATACTCGTGTTTTTCTCCTACTTTCATCACGTCTCCACTATGTACTAATCCTTAGTTTCTTTTATCAAAATCATGAACAAAAATCGAAGCTCTAGAGTTAGCCTCTCCACTAAACCGGACTTATTTATTTATTTCAACATGACCAACCTTGGTCTTTCTTTTCAAATTTCATTTCATTTCATTTCCAAATGCCGGGGGAGACTTAGCTACTCTTTTATTTCAATTTTCAATTCACAATTTCCAAAATGAGCATTTCCAACTCATAAATTCCCATGTTGAGTTATCATACTCAAATGTATATTCTCTTTTCAAATCATGATTTCAAATTTGTTCAAATAGTCCATAACTATACATGAATCTCATATGCTTTATCAATTATCACTTCATATCAAAATTTCACATCACTAACAAATATTCACAATTTATATTTTCCACATTATTCTCAAATGAAAATAAATTGCATTATGTCACACAATAAGATTTCCTTTGGCCAAATAACCTTCTAATCCTTCATTTCAATTGCTTCTTGTAAGTTATAATTTTTCACAAAGTATATATATCTAGAACCATAGTTCTATTTATGCCTTTTATTCTCAAATCATAGTGTATTTCATGCAAATAATCCCCAAATCATTTTTATAAAGTCCCTTATATTTTTAGGAGAATAACCATATTTTTTTCATAATTTTTGGGCAATTAAAACCTCAAAAAAAAAAAATTTCATTCTTGCCGAGAGCAAGAATCGAACCCAGCACCCCGGAGACACGGCCCAGAGCACAGACCACTAGGCCGGTTTGTGCCAGCGGTATAGAAGAGAAGAGAATGGCAGTTAATGCCTTCGGTTCGAAACTGATCGGTTTAAAAAAAAAAACACTCATAAAGATGGTATTCTCAAGAGTCGAACCCGTGACCTTAGAGAACCCAACCGCACGCTCTAACCATGTGAGCTATGTGCTCAGATTGTCTAAGTGCAACTCAGAATCTTTTTGAACCGATTCTCACTGTTGTTTAAACATTTTGATGTTCAACTAGCTTTCGTTTCATTTTGCTTTCATAAAAAAAATACTATATAACTCCAGATTATTACTACTTCACATAATTTGCATATCAGTAAGAGCAAAATAATTTTTGTAATAATTAAAACGTATTTTCATACACTAATTCGAATTATACATTGTAACACCACATTTCTTCTCTTTTCGACATTTCTTCGCATTGTAGCATTCTAATCTTTTTGTCAATAAATTTCACATTAATTCTCTGACTTAAATCATTTTCCTAACATCAAACACATATTTTAATTTACTCATGCCCATATCAACACAAAGGATTTATTTAACACATGAAATGGTAAAATCAAACTACTAACTTTTGTGTGTAGTTCTTGATAGTAATAAATGTGTTTTCATTAATCAATCCATGCTTCTAATCAATTCACATACAACTCAAATAATAGAACCACATAAAAAATTTTGCATATTCACATCTCAATCATTCAAGGCATCATTTTTCCCAATTATAGTGTGCTCTTCTTAATCATTTTCATGCTTCAATCTTTCTAATTAAACTAGCATGCATTCCTACTTTAGAAATAGGGAAATTTTTACCCACCTTGTATGGAGAGAAAAACACAATTAGCAACAAAAGTTCTTTGCAAACGAGTGCACCTCCTCCTAGACGCGCGCACACAAGCTCCAAAAGCACCAACACCGAAAGCTCCTATTGATGAATGCCGGCCCTCTCCTTCTTCTTGAAAGCAAGCACAATCCCCACTCACAACTCAATCTTTTAACTCACAAACTACTACTAGATAATGCAACTTAGACTATAGGTTTGGAAAGATTAATAGGCACAAGGATAACTAGCCATGGGGGGGGGGGGGGGGTATTTATACTAAAAATCAAGGAAAATAGATGGCTAGGATCAATTGGTTGGTTGTAGGATGGAGGGCTAGGATGAAAGTAGGAGTTGCAATAACTACCCACATCTAAGCAACCACCACACCATGATCACCACTCAAAATTTGAGTTTCCCTCCAAGAATGCAACCGGCCATGAAGAAAAGTGCATATTGCATGTGTACGTGTAGTGCACGTGCATGCAACTAGGCCCAAAAATTGTGCATTTAATTTTTGTATAAAAATAAAATAGCATTTAAATGACAAGTTGTATAAAAAAATAGATTAATCCATGGGCTTTAGTTTATGGGCCAAAATAGTTATTTTAAAATAAAATAAATAAATTAAATTTTGGGCTTTAAGAAAAAGGGCTTTTTATCTAATTAAAATAAGGCTTTTGTATAAAATAATTAAAAGCACAAATTGAAATATCTTTACTCATCTTGATGAAAATATTAACCAAAAATATTGCACGTGCACACTACGTGCAAAATAATTAATTTTTCATTAACTGAAAAATTAGGGCATTACAACACTCCCTCCTTAGAATAGTTCCGTCCCCGGAATTACAGTCAAGAGTTAGAAACAAAAATACAACACTCACAACAAGAACAAAAAGATACAAAGATACGATCAAGCAAAAAGCTCAGGATAGTCCTTCAACATCCTCTCCTCAGACTCCCAAGTAGCCTCTTCAACCAAATGGTTTCTCCAGACTACCTTGACCATCGGTATCGTCTTATTTCTCAAGACTTTCTCTCGACGATCAACAATCTCGACAGGAGACTCGATGTAGTTCAGATCCAACTGCAAACCTTCCGGCACATCAGGCAAATGATGACTCGGATCTGGAATGTAACCTCTCAGCATAGACACATGAAAGACATTGTGCACCTGAGATAACTCTTCCGGTAATTCAAGCCGGTAAGCAGTTTTCCGATCCTTTCCAATATCTTGTACGGGCCTATAAACCTCGGGGCTAACTTCCCGCCTCTGCCAAATCAAACCACACCTTTACTGGGCGATACCTTCAGAAAGACGAAGTCACCAACCTCAAACTCAAGGTCCCTTCTCCGGTTGTCTGCATAGCTTTTCTGCTTGCTCTGAGCTTCCACCAACCTTTTCCTGATCAGAAAAATCTTCTCAGAGGTTTGCTGCACAAGCTCAGGACCAAACAACTGACGCTCCCCAACTTCAAACCAACAAACAGGTGTTCTGCACTTCCTGCCATACAGAGCTTCGTACGGTGCCATCCCGATGCTAGCCTGAAAACTGTTGTTGTAGGCAAACTCTACCAAAGGTAAATGCCTTTCCCAACTGCCTCCAAAGTCTAGTATACAACACCGAAGCATATCCTCAAGAATACGGTTGACTTTCTCGGTCTGCCCATCGGTTTGCGGATGAAAAGCAATGCTAAAATCTGTCTTGGTACCCAAAGCTGTCTGAAGACTCCTCCAAAAATGCGAAGTAAACCGCGCATCTCGATCAGACACAATAGTTGACGGAAAACCATGAAGCCTGACGATCTCGCCAACATACAACTCAGCCAACTTGTCCATCGAAGAAGTGAGTTTCATCGCCAAAAAGTGAGCGGACTTGGTTAGTCGATCGACTATATCCCAAATCGCATCATTGCCTTTAGAACTCTTAAGCAATCCCGTGATGAAATCCATACTGATGTTATCCCACTTCCATTCCGGAATAGGTAACGGCTGTAATAGACCTCCGGGTCTCTGATTTTCGGCTTTGACTTGCTGACAAACCTCACACTTCGCCACAAATTCAGCCACATCCCGCTTCAAACCTAACCACCAGAAATGCTGTTTGATATCTTTGTACATCTTAGTACTCCCAGGATGTACCGACAAAAGAGTAGCATGCGCCTCCTGAAGAATACTCTCTTTCAGGTCCGCCTGATTTGGAACACATAGCCTATCTCCGAACCACAGCACTCCATCCCTGATTTGAAATCCGGGCAACCTGCCAACACCAACCTGCTCCTTCATCTCCAAAATATCAGCATCAACCTCCGGACTTGCAATGATCCTTCCATTCAGTGTAGGCTGAAGCCTCAACTGAGCCAAAGATGCTCCCAATCCTTGCAAGACAACTTCAATACCTGCTCGGTCCAATTCTTCAATCAGATGCTTCTGAGTTGTAATCAAACTGGCTAAGCTGCTCTTGAGACTAAGTGCATCAGCCACAACATTAGCCTTCTCAGGATGATACTTGATCTCAGGTCGCATGTCCTCAAGCACTTCCAACCATCTCCGCTGCCTTAGATTCAGATCCCTCTGCTGATATATATACTTCAAGCTCTTGTGGTCCGTGTACATGTTTAATTTCTCACCGTACACGTAGTGCCTCCACTGCTTCAGGGCAAAGATAATCGCAGCCAACTCCAGATCATGAGTCGGGTAATTCTTCTCATGTGGTCGTAGTTGTCTAGACCCATAAGCGATTACTCTTCCTTCTTGCATTAAGACACAACCAAGCCCACGATGTGAAGCATCGCTATAAACATCATACTCAACACCTGCTCTAGGCAAAGCCAAAATAGGTGCAGTAGTCAGCTTCTCTTTCAACTCCTGAAAGCTTGCCTCACATTGCTCAGTCCACTTGAAGCTTAATTTCTTCTTGGTCAGTCCAGTAAGTGGCACGGCTATCTGAGCATAACCTTGAATGAATCTCCGGTAGTATCCAGTCATCCCAAGAAAACTTCTGACTTCCTTCACTGTAGTAGGCTAGCCCAATCTCTCACTGCCTCTATCTTCTGAGGGTCAGTTGCCACTCCCTCCTTAGAAAGGATGTGACCTAGGAATGCCACTTCAGATTTCTAGAAATCACACTTGGATAACTTGGCATACAACTTCTGCTCTTCTAGCTTCTTCAACACAGCTGCCAGATGCTCAGTGTGCTCCTCCTCTGACTTGGAGTGCACGAGAATATCGTCGATGAACACCACGACAAAAGAATCAATGAACGGCCTCAGAACATTGTTCATCAAATCTATGAAGATTGCGGGTGCATTCGTCACTCCAAATGGCATAACTAAGAATTCGTAATGCCCATGTCGAGTTCTAAATACAGTTTTGTGCACATCTTCAGCTTTCACTCGAACCTGGTGATATCCTGATCGAAGATCTATTTTGGAGAATACAACAACTCCTTGTAGACGATCGAACAAATCATCAATTCGAGGAATAGTTTACCTATTCTGAACAGTGACCTTATTCAGCTCTCGGTAATCGATACACATTCTCATCGATCCATCCTTCTTCTTTACCAAAAGCACTGGTGCTCCCCAAGGTGACGCACTAGGTTGAATAAAGCCTTTCTCCAACAGTTCCTCAATCTTCCGTTTCACTTCATCCTGTTCCACTGGAGCCATCCTATACGGTGCCTTAGAAATGGGTGCACTTCCCGGTTGAACAGTGATGCTGAACTCCACATCACGATGCGGGGGTAACCCAGGAAAATCATCCAAGAACACAGTCGGATAGTCCCGAACAACAGGAATCCCTTGCACTTCCACAGGAGTCTCTTCCTTGCGAATAGTTGCCACCAGCCTAGAACACTTCTGCTTCCCTTGAAAAGTGACTTCAGGTCCACCTGGAGCCTTCACTGTTACCGTCTTGGTCTTACACTCGATGCTTACACTGTACACCGACATCCAATCAATGCCAATGATATCATCGACTCCCAAGATAGTCAGCTCGATCAGATCAATGCCAAAGATTCGATCTCCAATCACAATCTCACAATCAGCATAATACCGATCAGTGTTTAATGTTTCCCCTGATGGAGTAGCTACTGCTAAGATCTTACCTGGAAAAATCTTTGGTTCAACCCCCAACACTTTAGCAAATTTAGGAGACACAAAAGTATGAGAGGATCCAGTATCGAACAACACAACAGCTTTCATTCCATATTCTGATGTAAAAGGTCCATCAAATTCGAAGTATGAAACATGAACTTTCAAGTCAATATTTCCATCTCATTGAATTTCAAACTTTATACATTCGAATTGAAAAACATTTCTTAACATCAGAATGAAAGATAGTAGAAGCTACAACAGTCTAACTCCTACGGTTCCTCTTCGCTTCTCGAAGTTCTCCCCGTAGTTCATCAACTTCATCCTTCAGCACATCTGTCAAATTCTTCCTCTTCTCGAGTTCCCATATACGATGACTGAGAACAGAATAGTCGTCTTTTCGCTTTGCCAACTGAGCCTCCAATAATCCGACTCTCTCTCGCACTGTTTCTACCTGCCTCTGAAGAGATGTCACCAGACTATTTGGAACTGGTTCTTCTTCTTCGTCAGAAGAAGAGTCATCAGATGAATCCGGAGGTGGGGTAATCTCTCGGAATTCAGGCCATTCTTCTCCGTCAGAATCTGCTTGCCCTGGATAGTACTCGTCCTCTGAATCTGCCTGTCCAGGTTGGTACTCTTCCTCAATGATATGCCAGTCGTCGTCTCCAGTAGGGTCGAAGTGGTCAGCCATCTTAGAAATAGAGAGGAAGAAGCATGAGTCATAGAGCAACACAAATGTAAGTCACTTACATTTAAATCTCTAGACTCAAACACACACTTTAATGTCCACTTCTAGGGTGTCGTTCCTTATAAATTTGTACAAGTGTGGAAAGCGTAGAAGCGTGGCTCTGATACCACTCTGTAACGCCCCGAATCCCAAATACAGTGAATTCGAGATGTTCTACAGAATCTTTCCGCTTCTTTTAGTACAATTTTACAAGGAAATTTAAACTTTTCACTTTACATCAGAGCTTACATCAATGTTACATTTACATTGCACAGCGGAAGTAAAATTTTACAACAATGAAAACAAGTATGCAACAACATTGAGTAATCTTTAAGCATTTGTTCCTCTTTAATCTTTATCAAGCCATTTACCTGCATATAAGACTGTGGGTACGTCAGTTTACTCAACCGACGATCATTATACACAGCCATCATCTCTATGTCGAAAATAGTATAACTTAATTTTCCATATTTAGCAAACACAAACATGTCACAAATCAAACTAAAGGGACTACCCTATTGATGTCGTGTTGTGATTGTGCACTTAGTCCTTAATGCATTTATTTATATTACATGACACTAATGCGCACTTGTCCGGATTCTATGCATCCCATACTACATAGATCCGAGGGCAAGCCCTTAATCGTTCTTTATCTTTATAGGGTTCAATCCCTAGTTAGACTTAATCTGCTACAGTAATTACGGTAGGTATCTTAGATGATCTATGAGTACAAGCTCGTGTACAGAAAATTCCGGAGGAGAATCCCACGCACTGACACGATCACTCTCACACCGCCACTCCGATGGCCCTCATACTCGTGTTTTTCTCCTACTTTCATCACGTCTCCACTATGTACTAATCCTTAGTTTCTTTTATCAAAATCATGAACAAAAATCGAAGCTCTAGAGTTAGCCTCTCCACTAAACCGGACTTATTCATTTATTTCAACATGACCAACCTTGGTCTTTCGTTTCAAATTTCATTTCATGTCATTTCCAAATATCGGAGGAGACTTAGCTACTCTTTTATTTCAATTTTCAATTCACAATTTCCAAAATGAGCATTTCCAACTCATAAATTCCCATGTTGAGTTATCATACTCAAATGTATATTCTCTTTTCAAATCATGATTTCAAATTTGTTCAAATAGTCCATAACAATACATGAATCTCATATGCTTTATCAATTATCACTTCATATCAAAATTTCACATCACTAACAAATATTCACAATTCATATTTTCCACATTATTCTCAAATGAGAATAAATTGCATTATGTCACACAATAAGATTTCCTTTTGCCAAATAACCTTCTAATCCTTCATTTCAATTGCTTCTTGTAAGTTATAATTTTTCACAAAGTATATATATCTAGAACCATAGTTCTATTTATGCCTTTTATTCTCAAATCATAGTGTATTTCATGCAAATAATCCCCAAATCATTTTTATAAAGTCCCTTATATTTTTAGGAGAATAACCATATTTTTTTCATAATTTTTGGGCAATTAAAACCTCAAAAAAAATAATTTTTCATCCTTGCCGAGAGCAAGAATCGAACCCAGCACCCCTGAGACATGGCCCAGAGCACAGACCACTAGGCCGGTTTGTGCCAGCGGTATAGAAGAGAAGCAAATGGCAGTTAATGCCTTCGGTTCGGAACTGATCGGTTTTAAAAAAATAAACACTCATAAAGATGGTATTCTCAAGAGTCGAACCCGTGACCTTAGAGAACCCAACCGCACACTCTAACCACGTGAGCTATGTGCTCAGATTGTCTAAGTGCAACTCAGAATCTTTTTGAACCGATTCTCATTGTTGTTTAAACATTTCGATGTTCAACTAGCTTTCGTTTCATTTTGCTTTCATAAAAAAAATACTGTATAACTCCAGATTATTACTACTTCACATAATTTGCATATCAGTAAGAGCAAAATAATTTTTGTAATAATTAAAATGTATTTTCATACACTAATTCGAATTATACATTGTAACACCACATTTCTTCTCTTTTCGACATTTCTTCGCATTGTAGCATTCTAATCTTTTTGTTAATAAATTTCACATTAATTCTCTGACTTAAATCATTTTCCTAACATCAAACACATATTTTAATTTACTCATGTCCATATCAACACAAAGGATTTATTTAACACATGAAATGGTAAAATCAAACTACTAACTTTTGTGTGTAGTTCTTGATAGTAATAAATGTGATTTCATTAATCAATCCATGCTTCTAATCAATTCACATACAACTCAAATAATAGAATCACATAAAAAATTTTGCATATTCACATCTCAATCATTCAAGGCGTCATTTTTCCCAATTAAAGTGTGCTCTTCTTAATCATTTTCATGCTTCAATCTTTCTAATTAAACTAGCATGCATTCCTAATTTAGAAATAGGGAAAATTTTACCCACCTTGTATGGAGAGAAAAACACAATTAGCAACAAAAGTTCTTTGCAAACGAGTGCACCTCCTCCTAGACGCGCGCACACAAGCTCCAAAAGTACCAACACCGAAAGCTCCTATTGATGAATGCCGGCCCTCTCCTTCTTCTTGAAAGCAAGCACAATACCCACTCACAACTCAATCTTTTAACTCACAAACTACTACTAGATAATGCAACTTAGACTATAGGTTTGGAAAGATTAATAGGCACAAGGATAACTAGCCATGGGGGGGGTATTTATACTAAAAATCAAGGGAAATAGATGGCTAGGATCAATTGGTTGGTTGTAGGATGGAGGGCTAAGATGAAAGTAGGAGTTGCAATAACTACCCACACCTAAGCAACCACCACACCATGATCACCACTCAAAATTTGAGTTTCCCTCCAAGAATGCAACCGGCCATGAAGAAAAGTGCATATTGCACGTGTACGTGTAGTGCACGTGCATGCAACTAGGCCCAAAAATTGTGCATTTAATTTTTGTATAAAAATAAAATAGCATTTAAATGACAAGTTGTATAAAAAAATAGATTAATCCATGGGCTTTAGTTTATGGGCCAAAATAGTTATTTTAAAATAAAATAAATAAATTAAATTTTGGGCTTTAAGAAAAAGGGCTTTTTATCTAATTAAAATAAGGCTTTTGTATAAAATAATTAAAAGCACAAATTGAAATATCTTTACTCATCTTGATGAAAATATTAACCAAAAATATTGCACGTGCACACTACGTGCAAAATAAATAATTTTTCATTAATTGAAAAATTAGGGCATTACAACCACTATAGAAATGGGGTTGAAGCTATCATTATTTTAAGTTACATTCATTTTATTACTATGTTACCCGATTCTAATGGCTCTAAATAAGGTTCTATTCCACTTTATTAATCTACGACTCGGCCTATCCTAGGTCACATTTGGGTTGTAGAGTTAAGGGTTTGACTCATGGGCTAACCTTATTCAAATTATCTAATTTATCGTTATTAACTTACTAGGTGATCTAGTTCTACCCGACTGTCAATTAGCTAGGCGATCTACCAACTAGTCTCTTACCTAACCCTGAGGTCACAACTAGATGTTTCATAACCACTAGTTAAGTTATAGTTCATTCTAACTTACTCATTTGAACTTAACCCAACCCACACTGGCTGGGCTTTAAAGCCCGGCCCACTACATGAGCCCACGAAGACTGGCGAATCGACTACGTCATTCGCCACCATCCGTCACGTTTGGAATCACACGCCACCTCAGCCCTGAAAAATTGCTGCTCCTGCCAAACATCGTGCTTCATGTCCTCCCGATAAATGGTAGCTCCTACGATGCTGGATTCCCTCCTTACAGGGCGAGCATGTCGGTGCCCAAGTCGTCGCTCCAACACGTTCGGGGTCGGGGGTTCCCATCTCCCGGTCACAAATTCTATCTATACGGACCTAGTCCTAGGGTCTCAACATTCTATCAAGATGACCCTTAAAATTTTAAAAATAGTGTAAATCCCAAATTGAGGCATCATGAATAGGGAAATCCATCCCAATCCCAACAACAAACACACAATCCACATATCTTAATTCTATTCTAGTCCATCGCTGAGGACCTAGAAATAACCATGTCATTGATAAGATGACCTAAATTGGTCTACAATTATTTCACGTCAGTACCCAAGCAAAATATAGCTTATAAATAACACCTACAACCCTCAATTAGTCATACAAGGCTCCATCACATCAATGTCACTTTAAACAGTAAACTTGGGTTTGGGTCGGACAGAACCAGTATACTATAAAAATCATATAAAATAGCACACTGCATCAAAATTTACATTCTATTGCTTTCGAGAAAGCTCTCGGTGTGCTCTACAATTTCCTAGTTGAACATTTTCCCAAACTCGGATGTTAACAAGCTCAAAAACTTGGTTCTTTAACATGCAGCAAAATCATTTCCAGAACAGGGCACTTTGTGTACAGTGTTAAAGAAAATTATCTTATATATATAAAATATTACTGGATTGACATGAAATTTAAGAATCAAGCACATAACACATATTCACAACACATATCCAAAATTCAAGTCTTTTCATAAAGTAGAACTTGAGTTATGCCATTTTATTAACACCCAAAACAGAGCATTCAACAACAACAGTTCTGTTTATCATTTTGACTAGCTGAGTTTGCATGATTTATTTACCATACCTATAATGGTCCAAAATTCATGAAATTTGAAACATACGCTCTAGATAGATAATATAACATAAATTAATTTGAAGTCATTGCTATAAATGCACAGTGATTTCCAAGTATTTTAATCTACAACAATAACATGCAGCAAAATATATTCTGTTTTTGACCAACATGCAAGTTCGTATTTTTATTAATTAGCAGAAAAATCATAAAAATCTAGAAACATTACTGAAGGTGTAAGACACATATATAATCATCCCCTAAAAATTTCAGACTAAAATACGAAGTAGTGTTCATGCTATTAACTTTGTACTGACAGGAAAAAATTCTGCTTTTAATAATGTGACTGTTTTTGTTTCTTTTAGCATGAATCTAGCCTTTAGACTCCTAATATTTTGCATGCATTTAGTTTTAGACATTATAAACGACTTACAACTACAGTCCAACCATTTTTCAACTACAAAAACAACCAAGGTGTTAGAATCACCCACTATGATGATATGATGAAGATGAGGTCTTACAAACTCCTAGCTTCAAGCTTGACCTTCTTGCTCCTAGCTCCATGCCTCTAGCTCTCCCTCATTCTCTCTTATTCTCTTAGAAAAATTTTCAGAATTTATGAGAATGGAAGAGTGTGGGAGGGTTAAATAAAGAGGGGAGTGAGAGGGGGTGTGCTTGGGGGTTGTGGCCGGCAAAGAAGTGACAAGGGGAGGGGGTGTGAGGCCAAGTGTCCAATAGTTTCCCAAAACCATGAGCTCTTGTAATGGGTTTTGAGAAGGGGTGATCCATGGTTTGATTTTAAACCATTGGATCAAGGATGATAAGTTGATGGGGGCTAGATCTTTGTGCATGTAAAGGGGTATATTGATTTGTATTTTTAATAAATACAAAGTATAATGTATATTATTATGTACAAGTAACATTAATTCATATACACATACATATACATATATATGAAACTAATTAGAAATATAATTCAAAAATATAATTTTATTTATAATATAAATTTTGCATACAAAATTTAGGGTTGTTAAAACTAGTATCCAGATCGAGCTGGTTATCAATTGTTCATGTGATTCGCATGGCCTACTTTTTGTTGAGTTAAACCTGGCTAGAGCTAAACATGGCTAAAGCCAGCCCTAACCTGGCACTGATACTACTAAAAACCTATCACGCCTCGTTTCCCAAAAGAATACGGAATACGAGTACGTAACAAGCCCAGTGAATGATTTTCATCATTCGTAAGCTGTAGGATCAACTCAACATTAAACATAAAGATACAACCAAGCATGGATGAAACAAACCTTATAATCAAAAGAATTACTTGAAATCAAATATATGATTCTCAAATAAAACAAGATCTAGAGAACAATAAAACTTCGGGTCAAACATGCCAAATAACAAAGTATCAAGTAGCAACAAGGGAAACTGATAAAATCAATGCAGAAATAAACAAATGCACAAAAGATTCTAGTCTAAAGACTTAGAACACTTGATCGCTTACTCCTGCAGGTAACTAGTCTCCAGAACCAGTATATTTAACAATTCGAAAGAAATAGATAAGCAGGAAAATAATTTGCCCGTTAGTGCAAGCTACGGGTTGCAAGTAGTACAAGCAGAAGGATACATGAGCAAGGTAAATAAGAATACAGAATAGGAAACAAGAATCAAGGGCACAGAACGTAGCATGAAAGGAATGCAACAGGTGAATAGGGTCAACTAAACTGGTAAGCAAGTAAACAGGATCAGATAACAGGATCAGGCAATTGATAAACATGTAAACTTGTAACAGATATCAGATGATCATGTAAACTTGTAACAGATATCAGATAAACATGTAAACTTGTAACAGATATCAGATAAACATGTAAAACAGGTGACAGGAATATGCAGGTGAAACATATTATTCTTAAGTCTTTTATTTAATCCTATATAATGCATCATTCATGCGTCCCATACCACATGGTTGCTGCATACAAACAAGTTACGTTTAGATTTAGTGGTGGATTCCATAGAGTCGCGTACTTAGGCATCATATAAACAGGGAAAACGGACTCATGAACCATGTAATCATGTATTCATGCAAACAGGTGGGAAACACGGGCCCCCTTCCGTGTATACCTTCCTATAGGGAAGAATGCAGTCAGGTAATCAAATAATCAGATAAACAGACTCATGAATCATGTAATCATGAATTCATGCAAACAGGTGGGAAACACGGGCCCCCTTCCGAGTACACTTGCCTATATTGTCTACTACCAGATCTTTTCCTTAAACCTCGGCTTGATACTTATTCTTTATACTGAACAGACATTAATGTGCAAAATCAGGGACAAGTAAACATGAAAGGGACAGAAACCAGGTTCAGACTGGGCGGAAAACATGTTCGGGTGCCACAAACAAACTTATAAATATTGAAACAATAAGAACTCCAATTCTGGATAGCATGACGTTGCTGCACCAAAACAGGAATTCCCACTGCTAGAGAAAAGCAATTCAAGATCGGTCAGGAGGTCTAGAAACTAGCGCCTCATCGGTTCTAACGTATATTTAAATTCAACATTCTGATAAAAGTAACTAAGTCAATTAGTCTATTCTTTACGGATTTTCTGTTCTTGCAGAAACTTTGGGTACAATTCTTATATTCATAAAACAATAACAAATTCATTCAAAAATTCTATAAAATTTATAATCAGGTTCTTAATCATGTTGGGCAACATACTGAAATTTATCATGGCATAATTACACTATTAATCTGACATTTAAATTAATAAACATGTCAATACATTGTAAATTAGAAATCTAGAAATCTAAAGCCAGAAGCATTAAAAATGGGATATCTCGCACATCTCAGATCGGATTTCAGTTCCGACAAATGTTCTGGAAATTAGAAACAAGGTCTTACATCTCTTATTTACAAAGTTCTAACATATTCAAAATGTTACTGGGTTAAAATCTAATTACAAATCAAAATAGACATCAGGACAGAAATATACAATTTGATATCTATGATCTATTTCATATTCGTGTAATGGATGCAATAACGAAGTATTCATGATACTCTATGAATAAGGAATTAACAAAAACAAATCAAAACGGATAGGGGTCAAGATCATTAATGTATAAGGCATGAGAAATGGGTCACAACAATAAACCTACTTGCGGTATTTCAAAGAATGCTTGTACGGGGAATCAAAAAGATTCGTACGGGGATACTTGCCTTATAGACGACGGAGATTCCGATAATAATGAGAATAAAGGGAATAGCATCTCGACGAAAAAATGTGCAAAGTACGTGCACCGAAACACGTGCAAAACTCAGCAGCAAGAAGAACAAACAACAACAACAACTCCAAGAACAACAAACAACCACTCCAAGAACAGTAAGGTGGTAGCGGCAGCTTGGCATCGATGGCTAATGGCGGTAATGGCAGTCGATGGCTAGCGTTGGTGGGTTCAAGTGCTCAGAATGCCGGCGAGGCTCAGGGAGGAGCTGGCATCGATTGGGTTTCAGGAGACAGAGACTCCGGTGGCAATGGTTGTTGCGAGAGAGTGAAGACGGCGATGGTAGAGGGCGGTAGGGCGAGGCAGGGGCTAGCGGTAGAGGAGTAGTCGACGGGGATGAGGAGATGGGTTCGGAGGTGGGGTGAGGCAAGCGACGATGGTGCAGTCACAGAGGTTGAAGAAAGTAGGGGTTCGCTGAGG
Source organism: Hemerocallis citrina (assembly GCA_017893485.1). Classification (NCBI taxonomy): domain Eukaryota; kingdom Viridiplantae; phylum Streptophyta; class Magnoliopsida; order Asparagales; family Asphodelaceae; genus Hemerocallis; species Hemerocallis citrina. The sequence continues at coordinate 79,443,057 of CM030359.1, forward strand.
CTGGCATTGGTGGGAACAATGGCAGGGGGTCAAGGATGGTGCCTCAGTGTTGGCTCGAGCGGTGGAGATAGAGGCGGGGTCGAGTGGCGGTTGCGAAAGACAGCAGGGACATGGGATGGCGGTGAGAGGTAGGGAGTGGTGGCTCAAGGCGTCGATGGAATGGGGTGCTGCAACGGTGGCTCGAGCGGTGCTCAGAGGAGACGAGGAGGGTAGTCGACGGTGGTGAGGCCACAATGGCAAGGACAAGGGTGAAGCTTCGGGATGGCGGTGATGAGCAGTGGGGTAGAGCTCGAGGGGATGAGGGAGGCGATGGCGACGAAGGGCTGACTGTGGTAGGGTTGTGATATGGTTGACGACGGAGGTCAAAGGTGGAGGTGATGAAGCTTCATTCGGAGGCAGAGGTCTGTCGAGGATGGAGTTGTCGATGGTGCAGGAGAGGGCAGAAGGCAGCAGACGGAGGGGATGAGCACGAGGGTGAGGAGAGGAACAAGGCAACGGGAGGCGGAGTGCAGGCGACAGCTATAGCGGCGGCCAAAGGGTGCTGGAGTTGTTCGGTGGAGGTGCTCTGTTTTGGTTTTGGAACAGAGGAGAATAAAGACATGAGAGAGACTGAGTTGGAGGGAGAGAGAGTGACTAGGTTTATTAAATAATAATAATAAAATAATGTGGTGAAAATGTGGGGGTAGTTAGGAGATTTTGGGGGATGTGTAGTTGAAAGTTTAGGGGACGTGAGAGATAGTGGGTTTGATCTAGTCATCAGGTAGATAGGAGAGAAATTGGGTTGTGGTTAATGGGTTTATGATAGACTAGGATTCAATAAGAAATGGATATAGGCTTGGGCTTAAGAATTGGGCTTTACATGAAATTAAAATAATCAAAATAATATGATACTATGGATTAAATTGGGATTCAAATAAAATAATCAAATTAGTTTGAATGTGGGCTAAAATTTGGCTTTTAGAAAATTGATAACAATGATAATAAAATAAAATTGGTTTGGGCTTCCAATATTAATAAGTAAAAAATATAAGATTGGGCTTTATATAAAACAAAATAATCAGTAGTAATAATATGATACAATGGCTTTGTTGGTTTTAAAAAAAATAGAATAATTTGTAGAAGAAAATGAAATACAAGAATACATAAAAAGGAAAAAGAATCCGTATACTAGTGAACGGGGGTTACAACGGATTTTGAGGCTTTGATTTTTTTTCGCGACTTCAATTTCGGCTTCAAACAACAATCGTTTTCTTTCTTCTCTCTTCTAATTTTTATTATTATCATGCAATCCAATATGATGTTTGTTAGTTGAAAAATTATCATGAACTAAATTTATTTTTCTAGAGCTTCGATGAAGCCTGGTTTTGATAACACAATTTGAATTCAATTTTATTTTGTTATTCTATTTTTCCATGGTTGTGTGTTTAATTTTTTTTCATAATGCTTACAAATGTTTGGGCAACTATTGTTTGATTTATTGAATCACTGAGAGACCGAGAGGTAATTTGTGATTAAAATTATAGAATTAAATACAATTAATTGAGCGAAATTAGAGATGATTTACCACGATTAATGCGACTATAAAGAAATCCGTAGAACTTAATGAATCTTCAATTAATTAAATTTACATAGAAATATGACGAACTGTTAGTTGGAGATATTTTTGGTGTTGTTTGGGGAAAATATTGAATAATTAGGTCATTTTGGTCTACAACTTAGAAAAGTATAATTTCTTGTTACATGAAATTATTTATTGTGTGGGATTAACTAGGTGAAATCAAAAGCCCTAGAATTAGTTTTGCTATTAATAAACAACAAAATTTTAGAATTCGTTCTTTTTAATTAGTTTAGTTCTTTTCTTTTGTTTAATTTAGTTTAGTTGTTATCATATTTTCGATTTTCCAAATAGTAGTTAATCTAGTCAATTTCGGTAATCAATAAAATATTTAGTCCTTGTGGGGTCGACACTCTTTTCATTCAAACTATACTACTTGTTGTGAATTTGTACACTTGCAAATTATCCCATCAGAAGAAAGTCGACACTAAAATTTTTAATCTTCCTCACTTATTGGTTTATGAAGCCAAACTTGCAAATACACAAATTTTAGGAAAAAGTGACAATAAAAATTACAAATCGGACCAGATGAGTTTATCAGGCGAACCCAGTGACCTTAGTGATACAATATAAATATAGGACTCTTGTATTAAATTTTCTGCATTGGTTGTATATTTTAATTAATCCATGAATAAGAAAGCTATTTCTATATTACAAGCTGATAATGGTAAAAATCATAGATCCTAAAGCTTATACATACATATTAGTCATAATGGGCCTCTATAATAGGTCTGGGCCATCTTCAAGCTCATCTATAAGATAGGAGCCGCTCTCAAGCCCATCAGCCCAAGAAGCAATAACACATCAAAAAGATTCATTTAGTATATAAACCAAGATCTACATTGGATAGCTTCTTAATTCAAAGCTTCACAAAAAAGCACCAAATAGCAAAAAACGAACATCCAAATGCAAAGGGCTTCAAAAGGAAACAGAACGGCTCTGATTGTGTAATAAGTTAAGAGGGTTCGGGTCATAAACCTGCTACCCGAACCAGGTTGCACTTCGAACCCGATTGACTAAGGCTCAGTTTAAGGGGAGATTCTGGTTTGGGTGGGTTCGGGTTAATACCGAATTTCACTACAAAACCCATACCCAAATTCCATAAAACAAACCTTCTTCAAAATCCAAAATTCCAAAGCCAGAAAACTCCAACACCATTGTTCGAATTCTCCATCACCGCCGAAGCTCCCTCCCGACCTTTGCGCCACCTCAAATCAAGGCCAAGCCTAGTCCAGGTCAATGCACTCCGTCGACCAACCCGAGGTTGCCTGAAGCACGACCTCGCTGAAGAGTCAAGCACATTGTCATCCTTGATCAACAAAACCCATAGCTCGACCAAAGCGAGCTCAACTGAGGGAGCTCGACCGAGGGAGCTTGACCAAAGCGAGAATGATCGAGGGAACTCAACCAATGGAGCTCGACCAAAGGAGTTCAACTAGAATGAGCTCGACCAAGGGAGCTTGACCAAAAGGAGCTCGGCTGAGGAGCTCGACCAAAATGAGCTCGGCCAAGGGAGCTCGACCAAAGGAGCTCAACCAAGGCAAGCTCGACTGAGGGAGCTCGACCAAAACGAGCTCGACCGAGGGAGCTCGACCAAAAGAGCTCGACTAAGGGAGCTTGAACAAATTGAGCTTGACCAAGACAAGCTCGGCCGAAATGGAGCTCGACGTGAAGAGGAGCTCACCAGTGGCAGCTCAACCAAGACCAGCTCGCTAAGAAGAGCTAGGTTGACGAAGCCCCAAAACTCAAAAAAAGTGAGCGGAGCTCTACAAAATGGTCGGTCGAGCAGGGGGGTCTATTACAGCCATCGTTGATCGTCAAATTGCCAAGAGAATTGTGCAGGTACTAGATGGACGTCTCAGATTCGGCCACATCGACCGCTTCGTCCCCATCGCTCTGCTCTCCTTCTCATCCACCTGATCGCCCAAATCCGCGAGCTCCATTGCGATTGACCCGTCAGAGCTTGCCACGTCACCCCTTATCACTGCGGTGCCATCACAGCCGCTCAAACTCATAAGCGGGCGAGCCATGTTGTGATGGACGCACACAATCGCTCCAATATATGCGTCCGGTCCAATAAAAAATCTCCAAAAATCAATTAATATTCAAAAATTAATTAAAAAGTTCAAAAATAATTATTAAAATTCGAAAAAAATAATTAAAATTTCCAAAAAAAATTTTAAAATATAATAATTAATTAAAAAATTTTAAATTGGAAAAAATTATTTAAAATCCAAAAAATTTGGAAAAACCTGAAAATTTACGAAAAATTCTTGAAATATATTCGCCGCCTTAATAAACTTCTGATAAGTTCCAGGTATCTCCAAACAACCCTGAAAGCTAAGGTTGAACTTCAGAACTCTTAAGGCAAATTACTCCCCGAAAGCTAAGGTTGAACTTCAGAACTTCAGAACTCCTAATGCTAAAAAATACAACAAATCAGGGCCATACGATTCTAGCGCAAGTCCTAAAGTTTTTACAGGTAGATTAATCATAACGAGCTTCTTTAATAGGTCCGGACCTTTTTCAGACTTCTCTACAAGACATGGGTCACTTTTAAGCCCATTAAAAGTGACAGATTAGGCCCACTATGAGAGACACCCAACCCATATGGGTTGTGAGTTAAATCTCTTATCCGCAAACAAGAGAACCTTATCTCTTAAGGGGGTGATCAATAAGAGATAAAGAATTCGTATCAATCTAACAGATTCATCTCAATGTCCTAAACTGTTTCTTAGGCCTATAAATACACCCCCCTTCCTCGGTTAGAAGGTAATTGGAAATTCCTCTATCAAACTCTCTCTCTATAGTTCTGACTTGAGCATTGGAGGGTCTGTCGCCGAGACCACCATGGTATTTCAGGCTTTCTATAGGTCCATCGGTCACGTCAACAACCGTCAGATTCAAATAACGGTGTTCAATCAATGATCCTGATCCACTCTCAAGAACTCTAACCACTTTTACAGCGATGATCAAATGTAAGATCTTTAGTAGTTTCCTTCAAATATAAACTCACTATCTGTTTGCTCCCACACCATAAGTAGCAACATGACCTACTGTTTTTCAAGATTATAGGGGTATATTGTCCAAATTACAATCGAAGGGAGGCCTTGAAGCATATGTGCAGGAATTTGATAGGTTATCAAATTTCATCGAAGATTGGACGGAGGCACATTTTCTGAGTACTTTCATCAACAGGTTGAAGGATGAATTCCTTTGGGATGTTAAATCTCAGAGGCCTAGACATCTGAATGAAGCAATTTGGTTGGCTAGGGGTTTTGAAGTGAAACTAGCATGCACTACAAGAAATTTGCCATATACCAACGGACACCTATAGTGACGGATCTCTAAAACTGTGGGTATAGGTATCATATACCTACAAATGAGATAAAACACTGTGGGTATAGTCCATAATTTATTTTTCCCCAAAATTTTTCATTTTTCCTCTCTCTTCTCCCAAAATATTTCATTTTATCCCTCTAAAACTCCTAAATCCCTCTCTCCCCAAACCCAATCTCTAAATCCTCCTCTTCCCACTGTCGTCGCCCCCCTCTTCCCTACTGCTGTCGCCTCTTCCCGCTACCATCGCCCCCCTCTTCCCACTGCCGTCGCCTCTTCCCGCTGCCGTCGCCTCCCTCTTCCCACTGTCGTCGCCCCATCTCCCTCACTTAAAGGTAATTAGGGTTTCGATTATGTACATCTTTTGAATATGTACATCTTTTATTCTGAATAATTAGGGTTTCAATTGGGGTAATTAGGATTTCTGAATACTTTTATTTTATTTGTGAATTCCACAATTACTTTTGTGCATCTTTATTCAGATCATTTGATGAAGTGCTTCTTGTTTTTTCTAATTTGAAGGGTATGTTTTTCCATTGTAGTTGTTTGTGTTTTTTGCAGAATTATTGATGAAATAATGCAATTATGGTGATAATATTTGTTAATCTTGATTATTGAACTAAAAACTGTGTCCTCGTAATTTAGTTGGAACTTCAATGTCGTTTGCTTATACTTGATGAGAAGTTGGAGAGGAGAACGGAATAATCCCATCAACTCGCATGCCATTAAGATTCAGGATTCTCGTAATTAAGATCCAAAGGTGTTCCGTGTTATTGTTCAAAATTTGACGACCATCTTTAACTCTCCAGTCATTTGGTAGTTTCTTCTTTCGAAAATTAGAGAAACTTGACTCTTTTTTCATAGATTTTTATTTGTTTGATGTGCAGGTTGATTTTTATCTACTCAATTCTGGGACCCAACCTGATGGTAATAACTATCATTTCCTGTTTTAAACTCGAGTGTTTTTTATGAAAATGAAGGTTAGGGGAGTTGATAACTTTCTATGCATCATTTTCACTTTTTCAGTCCCAAATGATATTTAATCGTAATATTTGGTAGATCTGCAAGGTTGGGCCCTTCCTTTAAACTAAAGAATGTCATCTTTGTTTAATTATTCTCAATATTTAACATGTTAGAGAAGTGATGATATGCTCATAGCTGTGCATTCATACTCAACACATGTGCTTGCTTTGTTGGTATTTTACAAAAGTTAGGTGTCGCATTTCTTCAAATTTATTTGTTAGTGATATGTGTAACAGGGAAGGTTTATTACATTTTTTGCATGCATATTTTGTACTTTAATTCCTTTAAAAAGTGTTGAAATTTTTATGTTGTGCTTTGTTGATGGTCTTCTTTGTTATTTTGGAAGTAAATGACAATAAATGATGGAGGGGCAATGCAATAGTAAAGATAATACACACTGCTGTGTAAGATTTTATTTTGGTATAATATGGTGATAAGATAACTTCATTCACATAGCTGATTCTAATTTAGTTGCAGGGTTATACACTAGCAGGGCAGCTTGGACATTCTATAGTGGATCTAATGCCCAACTTATTCATTCGAAATTGATGATAAAGAACTTGCAAGTTTGTCTGGGGTAATTATTATGCTGATCCTACTATAAATTGTGTGTATTTTTTTTTTTTTGTGAAAATAAAGATGGCCTATGCCACCGGTTTCATTATAAATTGTGTGTATTATATACATATATATATATATATTGAATAAAATGATTGAATTGTTGTAGCGAGGCTATTTCTTTTGACTACTTCCTTGTTGATTCAGCCCGGCAATACTGAATTTATTGATTAGTTTATTTCTTGGATGGAGCTCTTCTGAACTTTATCTATAAATATTTTACAAAAAAGAAAAGACTGGATTTAGGTGTTTTTAGAAGTTATTAACCATTCACTATTAGTTAACTTGAAGAAGCTGATATTATATTTTATAATGATATGACAATTCAACGACACTGGAACTCTTTCAGCGATTTTAGTACTTTATGAGTCCATTACCGTTAGTTTCAGCATCGATACTGTATCAGTTGTATTTTGTATCAATGCAGTAAACTATGTAATGTGGGTAACAAATTGTAGCAAACTAATTTGTGTGCAAAATTTTAGCAGAAACACATGTCTGTTCTCAAAAATTGATGTATTTTTGTCTATTTAGTAACACATGTCTGTTCTCTGGAGAACTTGCTCGGATGCTATTGGCCGACTGTGAAAGTAACGAAGATTGTTCCCGACTGACAATGTCAAGTATTTTAAGTCCGTATGTGCTCTCTTTCCAGCCAATAGTTTAATTAATTTATTCTTTTGAATTAAACTCTGTATGTAGGTTGCAGTATTTGTTGTCGAGAGTGTTCATTTTAAAACATTGTTTAATGTGTTAGGTTGAATTGATTGATAAAATATCCTGAATGTTAAGAATGGTTAAAAACCCTCTATAACTTTATCAAAATCGTATTTATATCTTTCTTTATCCAGCTGCTAATACTGAAGTTACAATAGTTTGGCTAAAAGTACATTCATTCTGATCACCTTTTGCTTTCTTATCTGTAATGTAAATTGAGCTCTTTTTAGCGAATGACAAAAACAAAATCTTTTTGACATGATATTAAAGGAAAATGGGTTTCTTAAAGTTGTTGTCTTCCAATTAGTTTTCTAACTTTGGCTGACACAAGTACACAATGAATTTGTCCCCTGACATGTTTTTGAGGAAAATGACCACAATTAGAAGTAAAAAAGTTTCTTGTCATTTTTATACTACAATTGACGATATGTTGGCTGGTATCCAACATTTGGCTGACATTTCTGTTTGAAGTTACCATGGACATTGTGTGTATCTGTTTTGAGGAAATAATATTGAGTTTAAAGTTGAATTAGACATTTCTGTTTGACGTTACCTTGTCTGATGCAATTGTATAACTCAAATATAATTGATACTAATTAATTGTTGAATTATATATGCTTCTGTAAATTTTATGACTTGTCGATTGTCTAGTTGATGGTACTGTTCTTTAGAATGCAGAACCATTTTGTTAGTTGTGCTGATTAGTTTTTTTTTCCATTAATTTTTTTCTTCTGACATCTATACATATACATTATAAATATATTATTTTTTTTAGTTGAATGATAACACATGATGAATCTAATAGGCTATCACTAATAAAAATTTCAACTCCTGATTGAGTTTTTCCCGTTAGAACGTTTTTGTTTGTGAAGCACATTTCGTGGCCAAAATTATTCAAAATACAATTTCCCAAGTAATCTAATTACTTAGATAGCTTTCAACCTATTGTAAGCTAACTACTTGATTCTGGACTCCAGGATAAGGCATCATATTTGAGTGCCATAATCCTAGAAGGCATCTAACTGACTTCTTTGATCATGTAGTTTATGCTAGTGCAACTGGGGTGCATATGAGTAAGTTGAACCTTCTTCAGTAGAAAGTTAATTCATCTATCAAACACAACTCAAGTACAGAGAAAAATGAAGCTGCATTTCATTTATTCAATTTTTAGTTTTTATTATGAATTGTTCTATTGTCCCTGTTTGTGTAAATGCTTGTTTTCATTGCCATTCACATGAAATTATTTGAGTGAATATGCATGAATTTGTACATGAATGATCCTTTAATTTACATGATTTTGCATTTCAGTGTTGGATTTTACCATTCAGCTTGTGGAAAAAGGTGGGTGAGGATAATTTGGTCTCTGCTCTTGTCGTGTTTTCTCTTCAGCATGTGTTAGTTAACCATATTCATTGGAAATACAAGTGTAAATATGCTCGCTGGCAAGTGTAAATATGCTCAAGGTATCTGTTAATTTTCTATCCTTCAGATTAAGTTTTTTCTCCTTCATTTGACCGACAGACAAGTTGAGCAAGTGCTTATGAAAGCTAGTTTTTAAAATCCTGTCCATTTTTCGTTTTTTTGTCTAGCCAAAGAATAATTTATTCAATAAAACCTCTATATTCTATTCCGTGCTATTTCCCGAGTAAATTGCTGTTATTTTGATTGTTATACACACAAATATGCTTACCTTTTTCGTTCATCAGTTACTAGAAAACTATTAACAACACTACTTCTCTGGTCACCGATTGATTATATCTTCCAAAATTGTCTTAACCTTGTAGAGATAAAGAAATGTTTCTCACATGATGCTATTGTTTTAGGTGTTAGAAGTGTTGAAAAGCTGCATAACAACAATCCAGGTTCCTCATAAGCTTGCATCCATGATTCGGGGCATTTTATTCTTTGACTCCTCAATCCACAGTATTCTTTGTCAGATTCTTTGTATTTCGCCAGCAGAATTGGAGGTCTGTAATTCCTTACTTGTAATTATCTAGTTATATTTATCTCTGATAACAATTGATGATACCCAGAGATCACTGTTCTTTTGATAACAATTGGAGTACACTGTTCTCTTTTTGACTATTTGTTCTGGATCAAAGTTGGATATTTTTGCTTTGTTTTGTTTGTGAAGGGCTCTCAACAAGCGAGAAATGATTGAACTCGCTCAAAATGCAGCCGAGTTTGTGTTTGCCAACGATGAAGTGAAGAAGGTTGTAAAGAAGATTTGCAGGATGCTAAAAGAAGATTACTGCAAAGAGAATCAAGATCAATCAAGATCTGGTTGCCGTAAAATAAGAAAATTGTTTGTGTCGTATCTCAAGTGAGGAGTTAATTGAATGTTATCATATAATGTCATTGAATATGTTAATCGTAGTTTAAAGTATTGATTCTCATGTCTGCACACATGAATTCAATTGTGTATTTGGTTATTAACTATTTTGTAATTTGACATGCTTGTAATACTTCATTAATTTTTAATATGATTGAAGTTTATTTTTTTTAATTTTGTTTCATAAACACATTTATCTATTTTATTGTGTATTTAGTTTATAATTGGATTAATATTATAAAAGAAAATATTAAATTATTATAAGCATAATTAATAAGAAAAAAATGTGTATAGAGCGATGAGTACATATTCAAATAATTGGATGCGAAAACCATCGCTAAAATCTATAGCAATGGAGTTTCAACCGTGGGTATAGGAAAGCAAAAGGTGTCTTTAAAACCTATACCAACGGATACAAAACCGTGGGTATAACACCGAGGTTTTGTCCAACGGGTGAAAAAATCGTCGCTATAGGCTATAGTGACGGTATTTTGCCGTGGGTATAGCTAATTAAAAACGACGGAAAAATATGTTCGTTGGTATAGGTTTTAAGGGCTATACATACGGTTTTTCGCCTTTTACCCACAGATTTTTACTGTCACTATATGTCAAATTCCTTGTAGTGATGTTTGAAGAAGAATGCTTTTAAGTGGTCCTCTGTTGCTGTATTTGCATTTGCTGCTCTTAAAAAAGCCATGACTACAATTCCAGTCTTGAAGGCTCCCGTTTTTCAATACCCTTTGTTGTGGATACTGATTTTCTCAAGGAGAAATTGGAGCTCTTCTCATGCAGGAATCTCATCCCGTAGTCTATATGAGTAAGGAATTGAAAGGTACAACCTTAGCTTTATCTACATATGAAAAGGAGGTTTTAGCTTTTTTACAACCATTCAAACAATGGAGGCAGTATTTGTTGGGAAATTCTTTTATTATAAGAACAGATCAGCGTAGTATAAATTATATTCTAGACTAGAGAATCAACACTGAGATTTAAGAGAAATGGCTCTGGAAATTGTTGGGGTATACTTTCTCTGATGAGTACAAGAAAGGTGTGGACAATAAGGTAGCTGATGGGCTATCTAGGAGATAAGGGTAGTAAGGGACTTGCTGAGAGATTACCTTTGTATGTAACACCCCGTAATTTTCAAAGAGTATAATAGTATAAAAATATGTATATATATATATATATATATAGGTTGAATAAATGTGTTGTTTGTATAAGAAATATATGCTGATGGCACTTTGGTAAATATTTGAAAGATGTATAGTTAATGGTGGGGGGGTCCTACGGTGCACATCAGATGTGTGTGCTGTTTGGAAAAATGCCCAGGTGACGTGGCATCTTTCATAGGGGGCCCACATGTGTAAGTATGGTTTCGGAAAGAGAAGTAAAATGAATTTAATCCCACATCGGGTACCAACTATAATAAAATAATATATATATATATATATATATATATATATATATATATATATATATATATATATAAAATAGCCTATGATCAAGAGTCACCTAATCGGTTAACCAACTTTTGAGAGGCAGCCTATGGTGGGCAGTTGTAGTACATAGTATCTAATTTGTCTTATAAATTGTATAAATTGTCTGAGCTAGGGGCAGGGGCGTTACAAATGGTGTCAGAGCTGACTTTCGACACCGGGTGTGGGGCATGTCAATATAGTCAGGAAAAGGATTTCGAGACAATAGACCCAGTCAGGCGGTGTACTCTGGGACTGTGGTGTGCCCTCAATTAAATTCGGAACTGTTATTTTCGGGCGGTGGATTCCGGAATCATAACTAGTCGGGCGAATAGGAGGGCGGCTTAATTAAATCTGGGATTATGATTGATCGGGCGGTGGATTCCGGGATCATGAATAATCGGGTGGATAGAAGAACAGATGCTCCACAACGGTTAGAAAGGAGATCCTGCACTAGATTGTGCATGGCCGTGCTCAACGAGGACGCTGATTTTTGAAGGGGGGTGTGTGTAACACCCTGTAATTTTAAAAGCGTATAATAGTATAAAAATATGTATATATATATAGGTTGAATAAGTGTGCTGTTTTTATAAGAAATTTATGTTGATGGCACTTTGGTAAATATTTGTAACATGTATAGTGGATGGTTGGGGGGGGGGGGTCCCACGGTGCACATCAGATGTGTGTGCTGTTTCGAAAAATGCCCAGGTGACGTGGCATCTTTCATAGGGGTCCCACATGAGTAAGTATGGTTTCGGAAAGAGAAGTAAAATGAATTTAATCCCACTTCGGGTACCAACTATAATAAAATAATATATATATATATATATATATATATATATATATATATATATATATATATATATATATAATAGCCTATGATCAAGAGTCACCTAATCGGTTAACCAACTTTTTAGAGGCAGCCTGTGGTGGGCAGTTGTACTACATAGTATCTAATTTGTCTTATAAATTGTATAAATTGTCTGAGCTAGGGGCAGGGGCGTTACATTTTAGTTCCCCAATGGTTAGATGAGGTGAAACTTGTGGTTCTATAGGCTCCATATTTCACTACCCTGCAAGAAAACTGCATAAATTCCAATTAGAGTGTGTTCAGTATAAGCATATGGGAGGTGTTTGGTATTACAAGGGGAAGATTTTGATCAGCCCTACAACCAGTGTGAAGAATATAATTTTTTTTACCGTCATTCCTTAAGTACTGGAGGACACTCTGGGTTTCATAAAACTTTGTAAGGGATTCGAAAGGCTTTTGTCTAGGGAGGAATCAATAAAGATGTCAAGTTGATGATTAAAGAGTGATTGGTGTGCCAACAAAGCAAAAAATGAAACTTTGCATCCTGCAGGGTTATTACACCCTCTGCCCATTTAGGAAGATATTTCAATGTCTTTATTGGGCTCACTCCATTTGAAGGAGTTTATGGCAGGCCACCTCCCACTCTGTTGCATTACATTAGAGGTATTTCCAACCTACCTGTAGTGGAAGAAGAGCTGTTGTCAAGAGATTTCATTCTGAAGTTGTTAAAGGATAACATATCCACTACTCAAGGTCGAATGAAATACTTTACTGATAAAAAACACATTGAAAGAGAGTTTGCAGTGGGCGATTAGGTGTTCCTCAATATACAACCTTATAAGCAAGTTACAATGAGAAATTCCACTTCTCAAATTTTATCTTCTAAGTTTTTTGGCCCATATAAAATTATGTAGAGGATTGGTCCAGTTGCCTATCGACTAGAGCTACCACGAGGAGCTGCCTTCATCCTGTTTTTCATGTCTCAAAATTGAAGAAATGTTACAGATTTCACTTGCCCATTGTCTCTTCTAATTTACCACATTGGTGGGTTGTAGACTCTGCTCCAGATGAGCTTGAATTGGTTATGGACCGACGAGTGTTTAGGAAGAAAAATCGAATGGGAATTCAGCTACTCATCAAATGGAAGAATGCAGGTATTGAATGTGCTTTTTGGGTGGACTTTGACGATCTCTGCAAGAATTTTTTGAGCTTTGAACTTGGGACAAGTTCATTTTTAAGGGGGGAGGAGTTGTCAGGGACGTCGGAGTGACGCTACCGTCATCGGAGTAGTCTGGTGATCATAGGTGACCGGATCATTGCTGTGGTTGAGGTTGTATCAGTGTATTTAAGTGTATTTGAGTGTATTAGTCTTTTACGTGCTTTATTCACCTTTTCTTTGTTTCTTTTGAAAGGGTAGGTGGCGGGTAGGAATTGTGCACGTTGCACGTGCATATTTGTTCTATTTTCCTGTAGCGCTCCTAATCGCCATATCTCCCTATAAATATTGAGCTGTAATAAAGGATTAATCATCAATAAATTCAACAAGTTCTTCCCCAAATTCTCTTTATCGTTACCCCTAGTTCTTGACATCGCCATTAATGCCGAGATCGAAGTTGAACAGGAATCAAAATCCTGACATAGCCTCCCTCGCATCCACTGCCCATCCTCTCTACTACTATGCCTTTTCCTCCTCCACTGCGTCTTTTCGCTCCACTGACCAAGCCCAAAAGGATAAAGCAACATACTTCCAATTTTGTACTCTTGATGTATGAGGTTTCTGTAGTTGTAGACATCATAATTTGGTACAATACCCATTTATGCATTGCGATCGCTCCGACAAATTGGAATTTGGTTAGACAATAATAACTTTTACTGCATGAAAAATAAAAGTATTTCTTATAGACTAATCCAAACCATGCATCTTATCTCTTTTCGGGAAAAATAGTTGTTGCACGACCACAAGATTGTATTGCGGACACCTTTCAACTCCACCGCCATGATGACGAGCAGATAAAGATTGTCACACCTTAGAGTAGATACCCAGCTCTCAAGGTTCTTGGTGGTTCTTTACTTATGCTTGTTACTTTTCGATTTGTTCTCATCCTTCTTGCTAATTAGGATGTTGTGTTCTCTCCCTTCTAGAGAATCAAGATGTTGGAGGTTTCATGATACATTTTGTACTTTTCTCTCTCCCCGGTTTATCCTTTTTTTTTGGGGGGGGGGGGGGGGGGGGGGAGGGGGGGTGTTATAAGACCAGGGGTGGACAACTATTATCCGAACCGACCAATCCGAACCAATCCAATCCAAACCGACCGGTTTTTAACCGAACCAATTAGGGGTTTGGATTGGATCGGTTCTTGATCTTTAATAACCAATTGGACCGGTTCGGTTGTTGGATGAGGCTTTCAAATAACCGATGAAACCGAACTGAGCATACCTCTATGCATAAGTCCATAAAAAATATAGTTCTCATTTAATTTTTTGAATATACAAATAGTCATTTCTCATTTTCCTTGAGATACAGTCTTTTTTAATTTCTTTAATACAAACCGAGCAGTTGTTCTACCTATGTTTTGATTCTCCATAATCCTATGTGTTATGTTGTTGAACAATGCTTGATTTACAGTGTGACCCAACGTAATAGAATCATAAAGTTGATGTAACATTAGTAGTTACTTTAATCAAGTCAAGCAGAAATTATTTTCTAAATCTTTTTTTATTGCACCTGAAATTCAATTAGCTATGGTTATTGATATTTCTTTTATGATAATAAACTAAGATTACAGAAGTATGTAAGTGAAAAAGCAGTTTATCTCACTCATTTTAACGTCATCATCTTAAACAATTAGTGCAAAATTCATTAACAACTTGTGGTTTTATGAATCTTCATTTTAAATTCATTTCTGAATAACAAATAGAAGGTTGTTTCTTAAGTTTGATTGAAGTTGATCTTTTAAATTTCAACAAAATTATGAATGATGTTGAAGGTGAAAAGTAGCATGCCAAACCGACCATCCAATCCAATCCAAACCGAGCTTAATCGGCTTGGATGGAAACCGATCCAATTAAGGTTCGGATTGGTTGCGGAGAAAATTAAAAAACCGATCTTCTTTGGATCAGTGGTGGATGGTCCATATTAGGTCGGATACCGACCGATGCCCACCCCTATATAATACGGAACATTGTTGGCTCTACTTCCCATTTTCTTAAAAAGAGAAGAAAAATACACATGTACTATTATTACACTGACAGAATTTTAACACCTGATAAGATAGTCATGGTGATGAAAATAGAATTTGCCTATCATGATTAGCTAGATATGGAAATAATGCTTTGTGAGTCAGTCTTATGAAATTTGAACATTTGAGAGTAACCGTATGATTACAAGAACCAGTTTTGATACATTTTTTTCTGATACGTTGGCAATTAGGGCATCGACAGCTTGCCATCTACTAACTCCCATATGCTTCTGCTAATGTCTCTCTAACTCCCAAATGCTTTTGGTGATCTCTCTTCCCCCCAAGCCAATATTTATGCTATTTTACATGTCTAAAATAATTTTGATGAAAATTCTACGGATCTCTCATGGTAAGGACAATAACAATTGGTTAATGAGATCCAAGGTATCAATTTTTCTTTCATAATTTTTGTTTGTTTGTGTTTTAAAATTTTATACTCATAAATTGGGTGAATGTTGGAAGATAGACTTTAATGTTGTTAGACAACTTGAAGGGTATGGAGGAAGTAGTTATCACAGGGAAGATGTGGGTAACCAGAGGCTCTTACAGGGAATGGATTAGTCTACCTCCACCTCCCCAACAACAGCCTACAGTCCACCAGCCTCCTTTCTCAGAACCTATGCCTCATTCCGCTAAGCTTTCGGAGCTTGAACTTTGCGGGTGCGGGCCCAACGAAGGGGTCCGACACCCACCTCCCCCCCCGCCTCCCCCCCACTTACCACCAACGTCCCTACCACCATCGCCCCTGTGTCATGCGATCCAGTTTCCCATTCCACCGTGCCCCATCTGTCGGTACCTGCGGTTCCTCACCCTGGCGACCTCATCCAGCCCCGGAGGGAGGAGACTACCGCGAAGCTCAGACGCTCGCGCACCCCGCCGAGGTCACACAGCGGTGCATCTCATCGGCGCAGGGGGAGTGGCGGCGATCATCATAGCAGGCGGGAGTCCCCGACGAGAGGGAGGGCCTTTAGAGAGGGTCCTTCTTCTCACCCTCACGGGCGAAAAAATGACCCCCCCAAGAACCGACTTCCCCATCGGAGGGGACTGGAGGTCCGACAGCACAGGAACCACAATATCAAACAAGAAAACAGAGACATGGGTCAGCATCACATAAGCCACAGTGAAAAGGGGCATTACAGTGCGCGGGAGGGTTACAGGGCTGGCAGTGGTTCAGGATCCCGCAACCTGCACCAGGCCAAGACAAGCTCTCACAAATCCAACTCAAGAGATCACAACTCCTCCTTCCAACACATCTCCGCCCCTCACAACTTCAGACAAAGCTCACCACCTCATTACGCCCACCCCAAGCAAACTCCCTCCCCTCCACCACCCCCACCCTACATCGCCAGCACTGAGCACTCCTCACCACCTCCCCCCGGTCAGACTAATACCATTTGCGCACACGACCAACTCCATCCCGCACCTGCCAACCACCTCATATCCATCGACCGGGCCCAAAGAGAGGGTCCGGAGGGGACGCGAGGGGAAGGGGTTCGAGAGGATGGGGAGTGGCAAGTGGTGGTCCGACGAGGAAAGAAGGCGGCAGTTAGTTCACCATCTACGGAGAGACTGGGGTATCAGAAAAAGTACAGGAAGGGTAAACGGCGTCCAGTTCCCTGTTTCAACTGTGGGGAACTTGGCCACGTCCGCACAGAATGCACCAAGGAGGTTAGGTGCCTCAAGTGTTTGAAATGGGGCCACTTCTCGTACGATTGCTCCAACGCGGTAGTCCCGGACGCTGATGGGGACTGCACGGTGCTCAGAGGGAGGTCGCCAGACAACCCGATGCATATCAGAATGGCTAACAGCATTGACCTTATCAAGAAAGAGGAAGGTTGGCTACGAGCATGGTGTGCCGTGGCTAGGGTACGCTCAGGGCGCCCTTCAGAAGCCCACCTTCTTCAGGCTTTAGAATCCAAATGGCCGATGAAAGCCTTCAAAGATTGGGTGGTCAAGAAAGCGTGCCATCTTCAATTCATTGTTTCATTCCCGTCGACAGATAAAGTGAGGGAGGTGACGGAGCTAGGGACGGTGGATTTCGGACACTTCTCGGTGGACTTCTAACCTTGGTCCCCAAGCTTTGGAGCGGAATTACCCCAAGGTGAACTCTATTGGATTTGGCTTCATAACGTGCCACTGCATTTTTGGAAAAGAGAGGCCTTACAGGAGATCGTTTCCGACTTCGGTGTGGTGGAAGATGTCGATGAAAAAACAGTACGGCGGTCGGATATTGTATCTGCAAGATTGCTTATCCGATGCGTCGACATCTCTCAAATGCCCAGATTTGTCAAAGTTTTTTCTTTTCAAGAATCATACCTTATCCGATGTGTTCTCGACAGGAAGGCAGAACCGGAAATAGGTCAGGAGAACATCATCTCCCCCCCTCCACCCAATGCCTTTAGAGACGGCCGCTCATTTGCCCAGGTGGTGTCGCCGGAGAGAGACTCCACTTTAGACGGTTCGCATGAAGTCGAACGCGCGCACAGGGAGCTCATTAGGGAGGCTAGAGCGCTGGAGCAGCGTCGGAGGGCACCTACGGCGGAGGGATCAGTGCCTGCGATAGGACTTCCGGCCATGGAAGGGCAGGATGGGTCCCACCACACCAACTCTCCCAGATCCAACGGCTCAGTTGAGGGAATCTCAATTTTTAATTCATTGCCAGATTTGGGTTGTTCGGTTATGGCGACCAGGTCTAAAGTTGGTCAACCTAACCACAATTGGGGGTGGCCGCAGGGGGTTGGTAGGGGTGTGCCTACCACAGAAATGGCAGGGGCTGAGAAAGGCAAAAGTAAGGCATGGGTTGACGGTCAGAGCAACAGGCAGGGAAGCTCAAAGAAGGTGGGTCTGGTTGTTTTGGGAAAGGGGAAGAAAGGGGCTTTTGCCAATGACGGCTGCACGACGAGGGAAACACAGGAAGTTGCTAGGGCGCCGCCCCAAAATGGGAAAGCTCCAGAGCGAGAGACCCCCGCTATTCAAACGACCAGGGATTCGAAAGCTCAAAGAGGAAAGGGGAGAGGATTGAGGGAGTCTAGGAGGGGGAGAGAGCTGAGTAATAGAGAGTCAATTAATGCTCCAATTAATGCTCCTGTCATCACCGCAGGAGTAGCCAACGATAGCTCGACAGGTGGCAGGGCATTGGGAGCGGCAGTGGAGATTACCGAGGCTGGGAGCGTTACTTTTGAGGATTTTGGTATGCTGCATCGCAGCAGTGGGGAAGAGGTTATTCTTATCCGCGGTAGGGAAGGTGTGGGTATGTTGCAACGCGGAGGGTCTCTCCCCTTAAATGGGGCCGGCGGGAGTTCAAGTGCCGAGAAGGAGGGAAGTGGGCTGCACTCTATCGCTTCTGGCTCTGGGCCCATTGAGGGGTCCAGGATTCTTATTAATGGCTCGGGGCCCAATGAGGGGTCCTATTCGGGGGCCTTGGTCTCTCTTCCAGTCAAAGGGCCCAAAGAGGGGTCCAATTCAAGCCCATTGGCTTTAGCCCTTTACACGCCCAAGATTATCACGGTTTCGTCCCAATTCGAGGACGAAGATGAAGAGAGACTTAACCTTGAGGATGACCGCGTGCTCTCAGATGCGGAGTGGCTAGAGTCAGATTTAGAGCTCGGGGAGTCGACGGTATCTCCTGAAATGGTCCCTTGCACTTTCCCTACGTCCCAAACGCTGGTCGCGTGTGACCCGCCTTTCAGGGGCCAGAAGAGGGCTATGGAGGAGTCCTTAGATGGCTACCTGGAGATTGCGGCTGCCGCTAAGGCGGCCAAGCCTACCGTGGGAGGTACTAGCTCTTCCCTTGCTTCAATTTTCAATTTTATGTCAAATTGTGAAATTTTCTATCTAGCCAAAGCATGTGGTCTAGCGGTTAACAATATCGATTATAACACGCGTCTCCTCGACCAAATTAGAGGTTGGGAAACTGATAGGATTAATCTTGTCCTAGACTCGAATGCTGGTTCGAGTAACGTACCCCCACCAGATTGTAGTTAATGGATACACTCTTCTGGAACGTTAGAGGCCTGGGGGGGCGGGGGAAGCGTGAGATGGTCAAGGACCTGGTCGCCAGATCCAAGGCGAATATCGTCGGACTTCAGGAAACAAAACTGTCTCACTTATCTAGACTCAAGAGGGTGGGAGGATGCCGTATCTCAGAGTGGAGGATGTCACCGTCTGTCGGGGCGTCTGGGGGTATAGTGCTTGGCTTTAATCCCAACGTCTTTCGCTATGTTGATGAATGGATTGGACAATTCTCCCTCTCGGTGGTTCTGCAAAGGAAGTCCGACCTGTGGCTTCAAACGGTTACGGTGGTATACGGACCACACACCTCCTCGGCTAGAACGGCGTTCTGGGCAGAACTACGGTCTACCAGAGAACGCTGGCCCCATCCATGGGTGGTGGGTGGGGATTTCAATATCACTAGATTCGCCTCGGAGCACAGGGGTAGAGGCGCCAGCGACATTGATAGAGAAGCCTTTAATGAGGTTATCATGGACCTGGCATTGATTGATATCCCCATTACTGACAGACTTTTCACCTGGTCCAACATGCAGGCACAACCCACTCTAGCTAAGTTAGACAGGATCTTGGTTTCCACGGAGTGGGAAACCAAATTCCCTATGTCCTCGGCTAGATCCCTTCCTAAACCAACCTCGGATCACATTCCCATTCTCCTGTCGGCAGGAGAGTTGCTTTCCAGGAGACCTGCCAGGTTTCGCTTCGAGAAGGCTTGGTTAGAAATCCAGGGGTTCCATCACATGGTGAACGAGTGTTGGTCGCGCCCCACCAAGGGTACCGAGGCGACGACGATTTGGTGTGAAAAAGTCTGCAGGCTCAGGGGCAAGCTGAGAAACTGGAAGCGGACCAGATTTGCTCTCATTTGGAGGTCCAAGGAGTCCCTTCTTTCGGGTATTGAGGAACTCGAGAAGGTGGAGGAAGGTAGGGATCTGGTCCCAGAAGAACGGCTGAAATTGCTAAATCTTAGACAGGACATTGATCAGCTCTACAGGTTAGAGGAAATTAGATGGCAGCAAAGGTCGAGAATCACCTGGCTGCAGGAGGGTGACGCGAATACGGCCTTTTTTCATCGGGTAGCCAGTGCACGGCATAGAAGTAACATCATCCACTCTATCAACTCGGACGACGGCCCTGTCCAAGGCGAGGAAGCAATTAGGCTGGCCTTCCAGTCCCATTATAAATCCCTTTTCGGGCGAAAAGCGGAGTTCAGATCCCCTCTTCGGCATGACTTCTGGCAGGACCAACCTGGTGAGCAACTGACCGAACTACAAGCCACCGAAGATCCATTCTCCGAACAGGAGGTATGGAAGGCGATCCAACAGCTGGGCAGTGATAAAGCCCCAGGGCCGGATGGATTTCCGATCTTCTTCTACCAGGTTTTCTCGGAGGAGATCAAAGGTGATCTTCTGAAGCTGTTCGACGACTTCTACGACCATAAGCTGAAAATGGGGAGAATCAATTACGCGGAGGTGGTGCTTATCCCAAAACAAGAAGATTCTCGAAGCATCGGTGACTTCCGCCCCATTAGCCTTCTCAACGGCTCGGTTAAGATTATCACAAAGACTCTAGCTAACAGGTTGGGAAAGGTGACGGAAGGCCTTATTGGGCAGGAACAGACCGGCTTTATTAAGGGCCGATGCATCCAAGACAGTATTGCTACGGCAGAAGAGACGATACACCACTGTCACGCCTCCAATGCCAAGAGCTACCTCCTTAAGCTCGACTTCGAGAAGGCTTACGATTCAGTGGAGTGGGATTGCCTGTTCGAAGCATTGGCTGGTAGAGGATTCGGGGTTAGATGGATCAGGTGGATCCACACGTGTCTCACTACTAGCAAAGCGGCTATCCTTATCAACGGTTCGACGGGTAACCCTTTCTCTTGCAAGCGCGGGCTCAGACAGGGAGATCCTCTGTCGCCCCTCCTCTTCACCATTGTGGCAGACGTGCTCAAAACCATGGTGAGCAGATGTCATAGTACAGGTTGGGTGGCGCCGGTGGCTCAAGGAACACTGCGTCCAGGCTGCTCCATTCTGCAATACGCCGATGACACTCTGCTGTTTGGAAATGGGAACTTGGGGGAAACTATTGTTTTCAAAGGGATTCTGTACTGCTTTGAGGCATGGTCGGGCCTACGGGTTAATTTCCATAAGAGTGCGTTAACGCCTATCGCCCTCTCCCCGGAGGAGACCCTGGAACATGCCACCATCCTCAATTGCTTGTGCAAGAGGTTTCCAATCAAGTATCTTGGTTTGCCACTGAGACCTGGGAGGCTAAAGAAGGAGGATTGGCTCCCCATCATCGATAAGGTTGACAAAAGACTCTCAGGATGGAAAGGGAGAGCCCTTTCCGTGGGTGGCAGAGTCACTCTCATCAATGCAGTACTGACTAATCTCCCCACCTACTACCTGTCATTCTTCGAGATGCCTCGGTGGGTGATTCAAAGAATCGACCGGACCAGAAAGCGTTTTTTATGGAAAGGGGCGGACCCTGAAAGGGGAGGGTACCACCTCATCAGATGGGAGAAGGCCTGCATGAAGAAGTCCCACGGAGGGCTGGGAATCATTGATCTCCGAGATATGAACTTGGCCCTGCTGGGGAAATGGTGGTGGAAGGTATTCCACCCCAACGGAGAGGGGTGGCAGCAGTTTATCCAAGGCTACATGCGAGGGAATGGCACGAGAAACCTAGGCTTCAGGGTAGGCCCTAGGGTATCCCATTTCTGGAAGGGCATTTCGAAGGCTTTTGCACCTTTTAGTAGCTGCGTTAAGTCGGTTATTGGCAATGGCAGACTCACCAGATTCTGGTGGGATAAGTGGTGCGCAGACTATCCACTTAGGGTCAGGTTCCCGGATCTTTTCGATCTAGCAACCCGTCCACTCTGTTCGGTGGCAGCAGCCTGGATTAGAGGCGAATGGTCCCCAGCTCTCAAACAGCCGCTTGACGCGGTCTCTCTTCGCAGGGTGGCAGAACTTAAAGCCTTCATTGCGGAGTCAGGGAGCGGTTGTGCTCAAGGCCCGGACAAAATGACCTGGGACCTGGAAAAGAATGGCAAATTCACGGTGCGCTCCTTGTATAACCGGGTTCACTTCAGGGGATGTGCTCCTAGGTGGTCGAGCATTGTGTGGAAAACGAAAGCCCCCCTGAAAATTAAAGTCTTCATCTGGTTAGTGCTGAACGACGCGATCCTAACCAGGGAGAATCTGATTAAGCGTCAACCAAACTTAGACGCACAGTGTGGTTTTTGCCAGTACTTTTCGGAGTCTAGAGACCATCTATTTCTTCACTGTCACAGAAGTAAAGCGGTTTTGGTCGAGGTCCTCAGGGCTCTTGGAACATCTCTTTATCCTGAATCGTACGACGACCTGTGGGTAGGGCCCCGTTTTATGTCTGTTAGAGGGACCATGAGAGAGGCGTGGTACATTGCGATTGCCGCTACGACTTGGGTGCTTTGGCTAGATAGAAACAATTTTTACTTCCGCTCAAATCGAAACTCTATTACTGGAAATTTAAATCATATTATGCATCTAATTTCATTTTGGGCTAATGTGGCAGCAGCAGGTCCCAGGGGCAGGATAGCCACAGTGTTCCAGGTACAGGATTTCGACGACGAGGAAGTCGAGATTGGTCCGACGCTAGACTGAGACAGGTCTTATGTACTGTTGGTTTCCCATCCCCCCAGGGCTTGTTGGGGGGTAGATGAGGTCTTTTGGGTTCCGTACCTCTGTTTTGTCTCCCACCCTACATGTTTTGGGGGGAGTATGTTTATGTTTTCTGTACTTTTTCTGCTCAGCTTTCTGAGTTTTGTTTATTAATCCCTGATTAATGAAACAGGGTGGCCAGATTCCACCTTTTTCTCAAAAAAAAAAAAAACTTGAAGGGTATGTGTAGATAGAAGTGAAGTTATGATAAATAGATTTGTACATAGTTATTTCACGTAACCTCAGTTATTGGGGTTATGATAAATAGATTTGTACATAGTTATTTCACATTTCACGTAACCTCAGTTATTGGGGTTTTTTTGGGTTCTGTGCAGACTTGAGAAAACTACAGTTATCTCACTCTAAAAATTGAAATTTCTGAAGTTATTTAAACTCTAACATAATTTAACTTCATTGTGGGCTCCCCAACACCTTTATTATTTATTTAATTTTTTGGAAAGTACAGATGAAGTCGACATGTTTTATTAATAAGATAATGACGAAACAAACTCAGAAATCTGGATAACAAATATATACAACTACACTACTATCAGTAGGAAATTAAAATATTCTACCTCCAACAACTCATGGAGGGTGGGACTATGCTATTGGAGAATCGGCGCGATCTTAATTTCTTCATTATCTTACAGGGAGGCACTGTCGATCCGCCCCCTAGGTTAAAAAAATAAATAAAATTGATTTGTTTTGAAACATGCTGTAATCCCTGTTTTTCCAAAATTGTATTTTTGTGAATTTTAAAAATTTTCCCAAATTAGTTTTTCCGTTTTCAAAACCTTTTGTCAAAATGTATTGTTGGGTCTTCCATTTAAATCTATTTTCGATCAATAATTGTATTTGTAACTATTTTGTATGATTTTATATTTTAATACAAATCTTACTATTATTATTATTACTGTTATTTTATTTTTATTATTATTATTAAATTCTACTGTTAGTATTACTGTTTTTATTGTTATTACATTTTGATTGTATATTAAAAAATCCTATTGTATTTGCTAGTAATTGAGTATTAACTCAGTGTATACTATTTGATTTATTGTACAATGGTATTTCTAATTGTATATTTTCTATTGAATAAATTATTTACTTTTAATATTAATCTAATTATATTTTTGAATTAATTTTATTGAAACCCTAATGGATTTCTAATACCCATTACCCAACTTAAACCCATTAACCCATTTAAATAAACCCAAACCCACCTAAAACCCCTACCCGAAACATCCCCTACCCTGTTTACTCACCCAAACCCGTTTACCCCCATCTGCTCACCAAACCCGAAACCACCTAACCATAATCCATACACCCCCATATATTAAACCCCTTCATCTTCCAGCCGCCACCTTAAACCCATCCATCGTCTCCCTCCATCTCCTCCCAGTCGCGCGGCGATAGCCGCCATCTGCCGACCCCCGACCGCCCTATCATCCTTCCCCCCTACTGCTCTTAGACTCCCCCGTACTCCTCCTGGCGTTCAGAGACAGCAGTCGCGACTCCAAGTGCAGCAGCATCTCCTCGGCGAGTTTGCCGTCCACCAGTGCTGCACCCGGTGTTCCTCTGCCTGCGACAGCACCCTCCGCAGCGCTGCAGCAACAGCAGCAGCTTCACTCAGCCAGCGCGACGCCCCCTTGGCCACACCGCCGTGCTGCCCTGCGCCACCAGTTCCCCTGGCCAGTCGGTACCACCACACTGTGTATCCCCTCCCCTTCGCTGCTGCACCCAGGCTACGCCGCACTCAGCCAGCGGCGATAGCCTCCCCGTGCTTCCCCTCCGCCGACTGTGGACAGCCCCGACGTCAGTGGCAGCCACTACCCCGCTGTGTTCGACGTCGTGTGATCCCCGGCCGTCCGTTGTCCCGCTGCTCTCTCTCCCTTGCACGTGCATGGGTTTGTACGTGCTATTTTGGGTGTTGGTTCGTTGTTGGGTGTATTGAATCTCCGGTTCTCATGGTTACAGTGTTCTTTGGCTCGTGGGTACTGAATTAGTGTGCTCGTTTGATACAGTCCTACTAAGAACTGTATCTTTTCACATATCAGCCCTTCAGTAGTTTTTATCTTATGAGGGGATATTTGCAATTAACCCAAGTTT
The DNA here is from genome assembly GCA_017893485.1 of Hemerocallis citrina. NCBI lineage: Eukaryota > Viridiplantae > Streptophyta > Magnoliopsida > Asparagales > Asphodelaceae > Hemerocallis > Hemerocallis citrina. The sequence goes on from CM030359.1 coordinate 79,468,041, forward strand.
CTTTTGCTTTTGTAGGAGTATCAGGAATTTTCTAGAAACGTGCAGTGCGCGTGTCTTCATTTCCTTATAACCCCAAATCATGTAATGGAATGGATATGAATGAGTCAATATCTTTTTAGTCTCTCTTTTTCTCTTCTAGCTACTTCTTCTTCTTCATCTTCTTCTTCTTCACCTCTTCTTCCCATTACTATATTTCTTGTAGCTTCCTTGTATCTTAGTAATAGCAGGTTCCATGGCAATCACCCGTTCTGGTAGAGATGCACCACCACCACCACCACCCACGGGAGGATCGGTAACAATGGTATCAGAGCCATCGCTCCACTCCCCGAATTTCCCCCTCCACCTCTGCCATCAGTGGCGACCACCAACACATCCGTCACCACCACAGCAACCGCTACCACATTCGACCGCCAATGGTATCCTACATACACCACTCACGACCAGCCCCTCCCGCTGTCAAAATCCTCAAGCTCCGCCTCATGATCGCCCTCCGATGTACGCTCCTCCCCTCTTCTACTCCGCCCCTGCTGCGGTCTCCCCGTTTCCACCGCATCCTCCAACCACTTCTTCTCCATTTCTGCAGCTCTCCCCCTCATTGTTCGGCAGCTCGCCATGTGTTCGACGAAATTCCCAAGTGAACCTGACAGCAAATTCACCTCAACCACTGCCGGGGAATCGCTTGCCTCAACCCCTCAATCCTTCGCAGATCCTCCACTCCGTTCCCTCCAACTTCAACTCGATTTCTCCGAACTCCAACAATCCACCACGTGTTCGATCAACTGTTTCTTCAGTTCCAGCACCCCCAATCACCCATGCCCACCGATCAAAAGAATGGGTAGATCAGTATCTGAAAAGTCTCCAAGAGAAAGCCAAGAAACAACGTCCACCTCCTTATTATATGGAATATTGCCAAGAGAAAGCTAGACGATATCCTACACCACTTCAATATAAGGAGTACCTCCAAGAGAAGATGGAAATGCAATCAACTAGGGAGGTCAGTATGTCGGCAACTCTTTCTATTGTCGATGTTGTTGAAGAAGAGGAGAATGATGGTGAATTGGCAATGGAGAACAATGAAGAAGATCATCAAAGTGAAGCAGTGAAACTTCAAAGTAATCCTTACTTGGCTACAAGTGTTGTCTCCCCAGTGTATGATATGGAATGCAATGTCAATCAAGTATCAAGTATCAATGACACTGTCACCTTCCCATCAAATACAGAAGGCAGAAACTCTTCACCTTCAAACGCCAGGGTTATGTTCAATTGCCCCCTACCAAATGTAGAAGAAAATTCCACATTACATGGTGGTATTGACCTTCCTTCTGCACCTGAATTTCATAAACACTTGTTGAGGCTTCCAGATATGGAGCGCTTGCTTGCACGCCTCTTTGCTAACTGTGACGTGAATGGAAGAAATGTGAAAAGCGTAGTACCATACGAGGCTGCAACAAAAAAGCAACTTCAGGAAGTTGTTATTGCTCTTCATGGTTGCCAAGTGATGGTCCAAGCATGCTCTTGTCTAAGTTCCACTTTTGCTAGTACGGATTCTAGTCTACTTCATCATTTACTAACCCATGGGAATGAACTAGTTTCTCTTCGTAACCCTGATTATTGCATTCAGTTGTGTAGTTTGTTTGAGAATTCGAAAGTTCTACAGGTTCAAGTGGGTGAAAGGAATTTACAGCATGTTGATGAGGCTACGGTGCTTTTAGCTTTGATGGCTCTGTCAACTGAGGGTTCTATTCTAGCTGCAACAGAAAAGCTATTCACATTATGGGACCCGGGTAAGAATGCTCTTGTAGCTGTAATTGGATGGCATTTCCCTGAGTTGGTGAATTGGTTTGAAGAGTACACTGATGGCAGCCTAACACCCAATTCTTGGTTAATTACAAAGCGTCTTATCTTTGACCCGGGCGGAAGACATCGGGAAAATATATTGGGTTTATCGCATGTCGAGAGAGGGTCACTTATTGGCATGGCTAGTTACACAGGCAGAGGAGGCCCTGCAAATGGCTTTGTCTATGTTTGTAAATTGCCTCCTGGAACTGATGAGAATATGCTTGCCGAGTATTTTGGTACTATTGTGTTGCTTAAGAAGGACAAGAGAACTGGCCGCCCAAAGATATGGTCATACAGAGACAAAATCACTTACGAGCCAAAGGGTGATGCAACTGTTACATATGAAGATCCTCATGCAGCTTTGGCTGCTGTAGAGTTGTCTCACAACAAGGATTTCCATGGGAGCATAGTTGAAGTTTATGTAGCACAGTCGAAGACTAAAGATTTAGTTGATCAGTCATATGATCAACAATCTGACAATCCTCCAGATCTAAGCGTGGAAGGTGATTTGAGTGGGCGGGATGATATGAATGGTAGTACCGGAAGAGGTAAAGGAAGAGGTGATGCATCTGGAAACAGCAGGAAGAGGAAGGAGTTGGAAATGAATGGCTTTTTGCATGAACCTCAACCCGATTGGCGACCTAACAAGCTACTAAAAACTGATGCTTCCTCGTCCAACCCTCCAGTTGAGAATGGAACTGCTTTGGAATTTAATCATATTTCTTCACCTGTTTCTTCTATAATTTTTGAAGTCATCAAAGACACAAAAGCAGAAAGAAGCCTAGACAATAGTGATAAGAGGCATATGAATGGCAAGGCAGTAGTTCATCCTCCTTCAGTTTTAGTGAGACCTAATGCTTTTGACCCTTCAGTTTCACTGAGGCCTCCTAATGCTGTTGATCCTTTAGTTTCACTGGGGCCTCCTAATGCTGTTGAACCTTCAGTTTCAGTGAGACTTCCTAATGCTGTTAATCCCTCAGTTATGCTGAGACCTCCTAATGCTGTTATTTTAAGCAAGAGTGTTCAAATGCCATGGCGATCGTCTCACCCTGACTCTAAGTATCTCAACACAGTATACTCAGTCCCCAACATAGAGGAATGGCTTGATACTGATGATCAAGATTGGCTTTTCAACAGTGAAAACCCTGGCAGCAGGATGGAGATTGGTGTTGCCCAAATACAAGTTGCACAAATGTCAATTTTGCCTTTCGTAGTGTGTGTAATTGTTGTGGAACTGCTCGCCCTTCTGGTACGGGGGATGGCTCCTTTTTTAAGGGTGGCTTGTCAAAGTTTGGGGACCATTAGAGAAGGGAGGTGCAGTTATAGGTGTCGATGTGAAGAGCAGAAGGTGAAGGTTCCTTCTCATCATTGCGACTCACGGGTGAGAACTGTTTGTGCAGATGTTATGGAGCTGTTAATGAGCCAGGTTAGAGAACTTTCTCCTCAGGGGAAGGGTTTCTCTGTGATATTATCTGATATGTGCCCTTCAGTCTCTGGTATTACAACAAAAGATACTGCCATATCTTGCGAGCTTGGGCATCGGGCACTATCATTAGCTCTCGGCAAAGTGAATTTAGATGGCTCAACTGATCAATCTGAAGATCAAGATTATCTCGAAGATCCAGAACCCGATGCAGATGAAGATGGTGTTCTTCGTCAAGGGGGCAATCTTGTCATCAAGCTTCTCGAAAGTGAAGGGAATCAAGAATTTAGCAACTTTTGAATTATCACATTGACCTTGAGGACAAGGTCAAATTTAAGGGGGAAGGATTGATACAGTCCTACTAAGAACTGTATCTTTTCACATATCAGCCCTTCAGTAGTTTTTATCTTATGAGGGGATATTTGCAATTAACCCAAGTTTCTTTTGCTTTTGTAGGAGTATCAGGAATTTTCTAGAAACGTGCAGTGCGCGTGTCTTCATTTCCTTATAACCCCAAATCATGTAATGGAATGGATATGAATGAGTCAATATCTTTTTAGTCTCTCTTTTTCTCTTCTAGCTACTTCTTCTTCTTCATCTTCTTCTTCTTCACCTCTTCTTCCCATTACTATATTTCTTGTAGCTTCCTTGTATCTTAGTAATAGCAGGTTCCATGGCAATCACCCGTTCTGGTAGAGATGCACCACCACCACCACCACCCACGGGAGGATCGGTAACATCGTTGTTGTGTTCGCGGGCTCATATTGGATTCGTGGGGTTCGTCGTTCTTCGTTCGTGGTTGTTCGTGTGCTCGTGGTGGTTTGTGGTTGTTCGTTCGGTTTGGATCGTGCCCCGGGATCCGTCTCGTTATTCTTGCTCTTGTATTGTTCTCGTCGTCTTTCAGACAAGTAACTTGTACTCCAATTTATTTGTTTGATACAAGTCAAAAAGTTCACCTATAGTGTAGTTTGGTCTAGAGACAACTTTTGATTGTGTTTTCCTTGATGGGTTTTGTTTCTGTTGTAATAATTTGGCCATAGATGACTCACGACATAATATGGACATGAATTAACCTAGGATTTGCCCGTTCTTGATTTTTGATCATGTATGTGAGATTTTGTGAGAATTCGTGATTTGGTTGAGACCCGTGTGAAATATTTGGTGTGGACATGTTAATAACCCTAATTCATGATGTTTAGACCCTTAGTAGACTCGATTTCATGTTTGGATGTGTTTGGATTAATTTTATTGATTCTATGTTGATGTTGTGTTTAAGGGAAAAATCTGTATTTCGTCGATGTCTGTTTTGTTTGCTGTTTTCGACTATCTTGAAGTCAGTATCTTAATTTCGGTATAAAACATGAGTTTTACATAATTTTGTCTATTTTCAAATCCCTCTGACCTTGCTTTATTTTGATTTCGTATGACTGAGTTATGGCTATTTTAGTATAGAGGTGTCGACCTTTTCCAGATTTTGTTTTTCGGTAATTTTGATGATAAATTATTTTAAAGAACTATGCTACATATATTATATTGATCCAAAACCTTGGTCAGTGTTTCTTTATCTAGTTAGGGATTATCCAGAATTTTGGTGAATTTTATTGAGGAGTTTTATGTATTATTTCATGCTCGCTTATGAAATCTATATTTGCTGTATTTTGCTCGCTGATCTGCAAAGAACCTTATTTTCACTATGATTCCTTTTACTGTATGAAAAATGGTTGTTAAATATGAAAAATAGTATATTTTATCTATTTTCATGTCCCTTTGGTGGAATTGGATTTTGTTTCACTGGTTGCGAGATATCTTAGTTTTCGTACAGCAGTGTTGGGAATTCCAGATTTGCCAAACTATATTTTCTTGATGCTTTCTTATTTTGGATGACTGATATAATTTCACTGGAAAATTTTGAAACTTTATATTTAGATACTAGACATATAGGAGAGTACCCCAGATTTTTCGTGGATTTATTTAATGTGTTTTCATGCTGTTTTCCTATTCTTGAATTCGTTTTCTTGATTTCTAGCTGAACCTAATTTCTATATTTAAATCAGTTTTGAGCTGTATTTTTGTGAATTAGTATATGACTTATTTATACTCTCTGGATTCATGGGGAAGTCTATTTTCCAGATCCTTCGACGGATCCAGATTTACTTGTTTGTAATACTAGGAATCACTGTTTTACTACAGTATGGTCTTGCTGTTCTGAACTTGAGATTTGTCTATTTTATTCTTTTATGAGATAACTTGCACTCGTACATGTTTATCTTGCAACTTGCACTTGTAACATGATCATGTCATGTTATTCTTGATATACTTGCTCTGTTCGTGACACACCTACATGCTTGTTTGGCATTAATAATAAAATAATCAAGCCGGGGTTTAAGGAAAAGATCGAATAGTGGATAATTCATAAATGTGTACTTGGAAGGGTGCCCATGTTTCCCATTATTTGTTCCATGTTTTATTATTACATGATTCATGCTTGATATTACTTGTTGCCATGTCTCATGATTACATGATTCATGCTTGATATTACTTGTTGCCATGTGTCATTACTACATGATTCATGTTTGATATTACTTGTTGTCATGATTCGTGACGATTCATACTTGTTACTACTTGTTGCCACGTGATCATGACTACATGACTCGTGCTTGATACTTGCTGCCACTTGTTCACGATTACGTAACTCGTGCTTGATACTTGTTGCCACTTGTTCACGATTACGTGACTCGTACTAGATACTTGTTACTTGACTTGTTCCTGAGTATACTGCCCTCTATGGTCTATGAAATCTAAAATGAAATTGCTTTGACTGTAGCAACCATGTAGTAAAAAAATAGATGCATGAAGTGCTACCTAGATAGTAATAACTACAAGAATTGATACATGATACTTGAACATGATATTTGAACATGATACATGCTTACTTGATACTTGACTATATGATACATGTGATTTGATACTTGATACATGTTACATGATTACCTGTTTACCTGTATACATGTTACCTGATACCTATTACATGTTTACCTATTTACTTGATTACTTGACACTTGATTCATGCCATTTACACTTGTTCACTTTGACATGCTAGTTGTTTATTTTGACATCATACTTATACCATATTGCTAGTTAGTTTCCCCATGTGCTTGTATCCTACATTATAAGTGGTCCGTAACTTGCAATTGACGGATACTTGTATTTTCTCTTTTCCTCTTTCCTACATTCGTTGAATTACAGATTTTGGAGAACAGGTTCCAGACGGCATTGGTGACATGATGTACTAGATGCTGGAATTTTGCTATTATTATTTCATGCAATTTGCTTGAACAATAATTGTAATCATGTATTTGGATTTATTCTTGTATTTTGGCAATGTGACCCAGGATATTTGTGTATTTCAGATCATGACTATTTGAGATTAATATATTTTATTTCAAGTATTCTTATTGGTATTTGGTTTATATGTGCATGTGGTTGACTTTTCTGCCTTCCGACTCTGATTATTTCTGTGCTCTGTTTTATAGAATCTTGAACAGCTTATGGATGATGAAAATCATTCCCTGGGCTTTTGTCGCGTACTCGTATTCCGTATTCCTTTTTGCGAAGCGGGGCATGACACATGCTTTATACCTAAGCCTTTAGTTTGTGCCAATTTTATATCATTTTCCTGCGTAATTTAGCATTTAACTTTTTCTTGTTGTTGAAGAAAAAAAAGAGTATAGCCAACATGTTTCATTAAAAAAAGATTAACTAAACAAACCCAAGGTACTGGGCCAAATACACAACTTCCTATAACACAGAAAGTAAATCACCTTCAATCATACATAGGAGGGTGGGACAATACATCTAGCACTGGTATCAGGCCCTTTCGTTCCTGGTAGTGCACTACTCGGACCCGGACCTGTTACTATACGAGTCCAAATATTAGACCCGGGCCCGAACCCCTAAGAATCGAGTCGGGTCCAGGTCTGGGAAATAACTTGAGAACCAATTAATTTCATATCCAGCACCATCATCATCCCCCATCTCCTAATCAGCCTGCAAAAAAAGGGAATTGAACAAAAGTTAAGGGTTCTTTTGCAAAATTATTAGGGACATGGGGTATTTATACAAGTTCTTTTTTGTTTTTTTGGGTTTGGGTTTGGGTCTGGATCATTTTAAGCGGACCCGGACCGAACCCGAAATTCTAACGGGTCCTAAAATATGACCCAAACTCGAATAAAATGGGTTGGTTCCGGTTTAATGCCGGGTCCAGGTCGGGTCTGGGTTGAGTCCGGGTATTAGATTTTTGTATCAGTGCTAAATACAACATATAACATAAAGCAACACGACATGTATATATATCAAAAGAGGTCCCTCCAATATGTGCTTGAGGGTGGGTGCTAATCTGATTCTTAGTCAAGTGTAGGCCTAATCACCACCTCCTCATCATCGCACTCGTTCACTGGGAAGGCACTCACAATCCTACCTCGTGGCCTTGCTGCCGCAGTTGTAGTCCAAAAGAAAATGAGATGTATTATATGAGTTAGATTTCCGAAATACTATTACTAGTCTCATGAAAGTAGCAATAGCGATATACCACACTTCCCACTTCCCCTGTCTCTCATTAGAGAACCTAGGTCCAACCCACAGATCCTCATACACTAATGGATAATCGTTCGTGCCTAGGGCCCTTAGGACTTCAAAAAGTACAACCTTTCTCCTGGCACATTCAATGAAGATGTGTTTTCTCGACTCCATGTGAGCATTGCAGAACCCACAGTTGGTCACAATATTCTGTACTCTTTTAACCAGATTCTCCTGTGTGAGGATCGTATCATTTAGCACTAGCCATATGAAGCCTTTGACCTTCAATGGGGCCTTGGATTTCCAAAGAACATTGGACCAACTAGTTATACACCCCCTAAAGTGAATACAATTATAGAGTGACCGAACAATAAATGACCCATTTATTTCCATCTCCCCCCCTCCTCTCCACATGATTCTCAATATGGGCCCTGAGAATATCGGTCACTTGCCTGAATAATGTGGTTTTGAAGTTCCCCTAGACTCCTTGTACTCCAAACATAGGCTATTCTTAAAGATGGTCTCCAAGCACCCCATTTGTAGGTTTAGGAAACAACAGCATGGGGTTGTGACGCTTGAGCATATAGGTATGAGAACAACTCTCAACCACACCACTTGTCCCACCATAATTTGGTTAAGAAGACATTGCTAATGAATGAAGTGACACCTTAAGAAGCTATGCACTTTTTTCATACACACCTTTTCCCATCTGATAAGATGGTAGCCCCCCTTGTCATCGTCTGCCCCTTTCCAGAGAAATCTATTTTGGACTCTGTCGATCCTCTTAATCACCCATCTTGGCAGCACAAAAAAGGACATATAGTAAGTCGGGAGGTTAGAAAAGATAGAATTAATCAGTGTTACTCTACTTTCCAGGGATAGAGATTTCCCTTTCCACCCAGCCAAACATTCTTCTACCCGGTCGATGATCTGTAGCCAATCCGATTTCTTAAGCTTTCCTAAATGTAGAGGTAATCCTAGTTACTTAAATGGGAAGTTGTCAAGACAGCAATTCAGAATGGAAGAGTGTTCCCTTGCCTCCTCTTTCGAAATTGCAATAGGGATAATAAAGTTCTTATGGAAATTATCCTTTAATCCTGACCAAGCCTCGAAGCAATAAAGGGCTCCCTTGAAGGTAATGGTTGTTAGGTTTCGAGGGTAATCTCAGATTGAATACACAACGGAAAAATTACAAAAAAAAAATTTCGAAACCTAGCCATGGATCCATGCGAAAACCATAAATCGTGATTAGGAGTTATACCTTGAAGATTGATCTGCTGTCTCCACCGTATGCCGATCACAGTACTACAATATTGCAGTGCCTCTACGGTATCCACACGAACGGATCAAATCAAGCTTTTCCTCACACCGTGGTTCTAGCTACAGGAAGGGGATGTTCCTTACGATCTCTCTCTCACAATTTCTGTGACGGCTAGGATTTTCTCATTTATCGCTTTTCTACAGATACATATCATATATATAGGTACAGAAAATCAACCCTAAGAGAGTAATGAGGCCGTTGGACTCACAATCTGACCTGCTTCAGATTCGTGTGTGGGCCTTTGAATTTTAGTCAGCCCTTTAATCTAATTAAATGTCTAACCAATGTCAGGCCAAGTCTTACTTGGATCCCCAATTAAATTCATCTTATGAATTTAAATTGAGTTTTGATCCATTCTAAGTGTGTGACACGATAGGTTCCCATTACGTTGATAGTAATACTAAATCATATTCTAGTATTACAAACAATGAGCAGTATCTAATAATACATCATTGCTACTCAAGTAACGGGAATGTCAATGATTAGACATAACCTATCCGTGACCAATGTTACCATTTAGTTTAGTTCCTTTGTCCAGATATCTTAATTGACCACAAGGCATAGAGCGTGTCACCCTTGTATAGTTCAATCTTTGGTTTCTTGATGTCCGAGTAGACTTACTAAAACAAATGAGCTCAATATCTCATATTGACTCATTTGAGCATGGCTATGCATTTTGTAGTCTCACTTAATCAAGGGGCCCATAGATATCGCTCTTGTTATGTAAGAGGGACAAATCCTATCTAAGTCACTCACATCCCTCCGCATGATTTGTAGTATATCTAATACTCGGCTTTATAATCACCTAATGACATGCAACGTTTGATAACATTAAAACATATAACTTCTCATATAGGGAATCGTAGTGACTTCAAGTCAAAGGACTACATACACTATGGTCACTGTGAGAACCACTTATAACACACTGCAACATTCTCATGGTGGGTCAGTCCAGTACATTATTACTATAATATGTACCAATGTGAAGACTTGATATCGTCTTCAAAACGATGCACCTTATTTGATTATATAAATAGTTTCGGAGGTCCAGCAAATTAATTGAAGTAGCAAACATAGAGAAAAAAACATATTATATGATTTTTTGATTTTGTTTGAATTATTTTTGAAGTTTTTAAATTTTAATTTTTTTTGATATTTTAAAGTTTTTATTTTCTTAATTTTTTGAATAGAAGAGAGAGGGGGAGAGAGAGAAAAAAAATAAATAAATAAATATAGGAGTTGTTTTGGGTGGGAGATTTGAATTTGAGTATTGAGGAGAACTTTTGGGGGGAAAATATGTTTTGTAAGATAAGATCTGAGGCTTTGATTTTTTGGAGATTGAAAGAGAGCCACTTGATAGCTTTCTTTGTGTTTTATTATATATATATATATATATATATTTCATGAACATACACACACACACACTGCACTACATATGAATAAACCATATGAATAAATAACCCTAGCCTACAATCATTGACTTGGTAATGGGTTAAAGGGTTAATTAAACCTATGGGTAATTAAACCTAGGGTTATTAATTAATGGGACACCTAAGCATGGCAACAAGGTAACTCTAGAGTTTTCTACACTTACCCACACACCTCCACAACTAACCCCAACACTACTCTAACCCTTTGGCCGGACAAGCCTCCCCCTTACTCTATATATATGTGTGTGTATGTATAAAGAAACCCTAGTTCTCATTTTCTTCTTCTTCTTAGTTCATTTTCCTTAGTCCATTTTCGTACAAAGTCCTAGTCCATTTCTATACTACTCTTCACTCTATTATTCATTCAAATTTTTCCTAAATATTTCTAAGAAGATAATTAAGCAAGAAAAGAAGCAAGTAAGCTAGGAGGAGGAGCAACAAGCTAGGAGGAGGAAAAGAGCATACTAGGAGCTTGGTGATTTTAATTTGTATACACTTTGAGGTGGGTGTTATCCAACCCTCAAGGTTGATAAATTATGTGTATAATAGACACTTTTTCATGTTGGAGATGGTATGAGATTGTAGGGTGCAAGTTGATGAATGTTTATTTGTGAATAACATGGGAAGTTTATATTTTTTTCTATCTTGGAATTTCACGTCAACTCCGAAAATCTTAACTCATGGAATAGATGGAGTTTTGGGTTGGAATTATTACAAGAGTATCTCATGCTTGTTTAGAACATCTGTACCAAATTTCATAATTTTTTAATAATATTTGCTATTTTTGTAAAATCCGAAAACCACTGTTTGTCAAGAAGAAAACAGAGCTTATGCTATCTTGTTTATTAACCCTAATTCAAAAATTTATATCTCTCTGAATATTTGGAATTTCAAGCTGAAATTTTTTATGTGTGGTACATGTATGTGTCTAGAACATGCTTACCAAACTTTATGAATTTTGGATATTATTTAGTATATTAAATTAATTTTGAACTCATGACTGGTTGGTAGTTTTATTAGTTTCTTGAAATTTTTACACCTTTCAGTTCTTGATCATTTTGGCCTCTTAAATATAGTGTTTTGAAAAAACTTCCAACTAAGAAATTATAATAGTCTCATTGAACTTTCTTTAAAACCTAAGATATCAAAATTATGAGAAGTAGGTGATTATTAATGATTTTTAGAAGTTGTAAGAACTGCATTTTTGTTTTGAATTTGCTATTTTTGGAGCATGCAAGTTATCATCACTTTAGGGCCTATTAATAGACTTAGAAGTGTTGTTTATTAGCTCTTGGATATTATGTGAATATAAGTTTATGTGAATGTAAGTTAGGACATAGATAAATGTTAGAACATACCCGTATGTGAGATAACTTCGTATGGAAGATTTAATGAGCTAGTTCAAAACCTTATGAGAGAGAACGTAGTGTAGGCGATTCAAATAACTATGATTCCCTATGAGGTGTTGATGTCATGTTGGTTTATGTTTGTACAAGGGCATATATGTGATAAATGGTGTTGTAGATTGTGTGTGCAAGTTGGTATTGTTTGGGGAATGGATTCAAGAAGAGTTCGTTAATAGACATTTTGTTATATGGTGTTTACCAAGTTCTAGATTATAGTAGCTCTAGTTTATGTGATCATTGTTATAAGGACAGGCACGAGTTGGGCATTGTGCTCTCCTACCAAGGGGACACATGTGACATCGTCTCATTTGGGACACGTACGACGTTGTCTCGATATTAATTTCTTGATTTAGTGATAAGAGCGGGATGCGGACGTAAGTCACAAATCCTGTCGGAACTTAAGGGATGGACCCTTAAGCTTCCGTCTATGTTCTTGGTTATCAATACGAACAATGAGCAAGAGTATTACTCTAAATCTCTTGGCGGAGTAGGGGTGGCCCTACGATTAACCTTATGTTCACAATAACTTTGGTAGGGGTATGAGTGGAGAAGGACCATGTTTCCGGCAGAGCTGCATAGTCACTGGACTGACCGGAAATGAAGAGGGACCACGATCCTGCCGGAGTGGAGAAGGACCACGATCTGAACGAAGAGGGTTATCATTGTCATTCAGAGTTAAGAAGGACCATGATCCGCTGCAGTAGCAGGAATAGACTGCACCAACTGCAAACTCTATTAGTCACTATATGAATGTCAGAAACGGGAAAGAGTACAAGAGTAGGATGCATGGCGAGGGATCGAACCCTATCATCTGGAGAACATGAACTCGATTTAGGAAGTATGTAATATGTGATGCATACGTTTCCAAATCAAGTTTGCAATAGAGTAGGAGCATCGTGTGCATTTCAAGTTTGCGCATTAGAATCAGAATCATGATATACACCGACACTTCTATTTGTATGAATTTCACATTTTTCAGTTGCATTAATATTGATTACTAAGGATTTTGGAGATCGCAGGTTTCATCCCCATTGCGTCAGCTGCAGTCAACTGACGTGCCCACAGTTTGTTAGTTGTAGGATTGTTGACCGTAGAGCAGGGGACTCGAACTACAGGAAGCATCCAAGTGGAGGATATAGTTCCTTCTACAATATAATTTATTATGTAATTCATGATGTAAATTATATGTAAGACTACATTGTACATTATGGTAATGTAATAAAAGTTATTAATTTCCTATGCTTTCCTGTGTTGTGTACTTATTGAAGTAAAGATTCTGGGTATGTGTCACGAGTTTTCGGTATAGGAAACTTGGAGCACTACATTTTGGGGGATGAGTACCAAGTCTGCAAAGTTAAGTCGTCCCAATTTTTGTCTATGGTCATAAAATTTGGTCATGACTACCATAAGATCATATTTGATTTCTTCACAGAATGTTTGGTAGAATAAGATCTGGAATATATCTGGGCTGGGAGCTTTTTCCTTACCCATCTGAGACACTACCACCTTAAATTCCACCTCCATGAACGGTTACTTCAGAGATAGTAAGGGTTGCCCCAAGGTATCTGATCTGCCCTGCCAAAATTCCCCCCTAAGTGGAGTTCTGAAAAATGCATTTTCACAAAAAAGTTTCTTGTAGTGAGTCTGGAATGTCAATATAATTTCTTTCTTCTCTCGGACAACACTCGCATCTGTTTGTAGTGAAAGGATAAGGTTGGATCTCTGGCGTAAGCTGGCCACATAATGGAAGAAGACCGTGTTCGCTTCTCCCTCTTTGATCCACAAAACTCGGCCTCTGTTGCCATTTGATTTCTTCCAATTTTTATAATTTGGTAATGTGCCCCCCTGAGGTTTAGAAGCCGGTTGAGTTCCTCTTGTGTGAGATCTCTCATCTCCTTAGTCTTTCCAAATCATTAATCCTTTCCAAAATGGACTCTATATCCTTCCAGATAGCTGCAAATATTGTGCGATTCCTTTTTCTAAGTCTGTCACTAAGTCTTCAATTTTTCTTGCATCAGATCACTGCCGCCTCGCGTCCCCAAGGAGAAAGTACCCAACATTCCATAATCATATGGTCAAATGCTTGAATATGAAGTCAAGCTTTATCAAATCTGAACCTCCTTGGTTTCCTGGTAGTTTGCTCCCCAGAAAGAGAGAATTATCGAAACATGGTTAAATGTTGGTATCGGCAAGGATATGTCACTAACTAAAGGAAATTTAGCTTCACAGTACATCGGGACCAACACTCTATCTAGCCTTGCCATCATCGGGGATGCCTTCATGTTAGACCAGGTGAACAACCTATCAGAGATAAGGATGTCAACAAACTATTGTTCCATGATCACCCAATTGAATTCCTCTCTTTCAACCTCACTTGTTCCCCTACTTCTGTGTTCATAGGAAAATCTCGTGATATTGAAATCCCTTTATTAACCAAGGAACTTGCCACCGAGTTAGAATAGATTGGAGATCTGTCCAAAACGTAACTCTGGAGGTCAAAAGATTTGGGCCATTCACTATCATGACCTCCTGGGATAATTTATCGGCTTGACGTAAGAGAAAGACCTAGATCGAGAATTCCCCATGGAATTCATCCAGACAGGTAAAGAGGTCGGGGTTAAAACTGATAACAATGCCTCCCGAAGACGAAGTGGGGGGTGATATTCTCCGTTCCTTAATCCTAATGCATCGAAAACTCAAAATGTCACGCCGCGCTTCCCAAAAAGAGAATACGGAATACGGATACGTGACTAAGCTCAGCGAATGATTTTTATCATCCATAAGCTGTCAGGATCTTTACAACATTTCACAGGAATAATCAGAGTAGGAAGCAAGAGAAGTCAACCACGCTTGCATATATGAATCAATATACCAACAAGAATTTACTTGAAACAAAATTTAATAATCTCAAATAAATCAGATCTGAACAAGTCAATAATTCTGGGTCACACTGTCCAATACAAAATAATCCAAGTAACTGATACAATTTCAAACAAGCAACTGGAAATAACAACAATAGTAGCAAGAACTCCAGGACTAGAATCTCATATCACCTACTCCATCAGGCAACTGGTTTCCATGATCTGCAATTTAGCGAATTGCAGGAAGAGAAAAAGAAAACAGAACTCCCATCAATGAAAGTTACGGGCCACTTGTAGTGCAGATACAAATACATGGGAAAGATAAACAAATAGCATGAAATAGACATGGAAACAAAATAGAACAACTAACATGAATCATGAACAAAATCAAGTAACATAATGTGCTAACAGGGTATGGGTAAAATGTAACAGTTGTCAAGTATCATGCATGCAGGCAAACAGGTAACAGGTGTCAAGTAGCATGTACAGGTAATCATGTAACAGGTATCATGTAACAGGTAATCATGTTATTTCAAGTCTTGTATTATTACTATCTAGGTAGCGCTTCATGCGTCCCAAACTTTTACCACATGGTTGCTACATTCAAACAAGTTATGTTTAGATTTCGTAGTGGAGTCTATAGGGCCATGTATTCAGGTATCAGGTAAACAGGCACAGGAACAGGTATAATGTAACAGTTAATCATGCATCAGGTAGGACTACGTCTCCTCCAAGTACACCCTCCCGTAGGAAGTATGTAGTTGGGTAACAGCTGGGAAACACAGACCCCCTTCTGAGTACACCTTCTCATAAGGAAGTGTTTAGTCAGGAATCAGATAACATAATCATATGTCAGGTAATCATATCACAGGTAATAGATATCAGATAATCAGCTGGGAAACACGGGCTCCCTTCCAAGTACATATTTCTATATTTTCCACTACTAGATCTTTCCCTTAACCCCGACTTCGTTATTTATTATTATTATCAAACAAGCATGTATGTGTCACAAACAGGGTAAGAATAACATGGCATGAATAAGTAACAGGTTCAGATTGAAAGATAAACATGTACAGGTGAAAGACAACTCATAAAAGGATAGAACAACGAAAATTCTAGTTCAGGACATCAAAACAGTACTGCACCAAATCTGGAATTTCCGTTGCTACAAATGTGTAAATCTGGATCCGTCAGAAAATTTAGAAAATAGACTCTTGACCGAATCTAGAAAATATATATAAGTCATATAGTATTTCACAAAAGCAAGTCTTAAAATAGATTTTTATCCAGAAAATATGTTCAGCCAGAAATCAGAAGTTTGTATTCATAAACAGGAAAACAGCATAAAAACTAACTGATTAAATCCAAGAAAAATCTGGAGAATTCCCTAGTATGTTTAGTATCAGAAAATAAAGTTTCATAATTTTCCAACATAGATAGAATAGTCAAGTAAAATAAGAAAGCAGCATGGTGCAGCAAGTTGGTAAATCTGGAATCATAAACACAGTAGTACTAAAATAGCAATAGATTACAAAATATTAATCAAAATCCAGATCCATAAAAAGGGTAATGAAATAGATACAGTAGGATACAATTAATATTCACAAAGTTTTTATAAATAGCAAACAGAATTAAGTCATAATTAAGGTTCTTTACTGAACAGCAAGAAAAATTTGCAAGTATAGAATAGTGTATAAAAGTCAACAATTAAATCCACAAAAGTTAGGGGTTAATCCTAATTAAGTCTAGTTGTACTTAGCAGAATATTGGATCAAAATATTATCTTTAACATCAGTAGAAAAATAATTTACCATACAGAATTAATATAAAACTGGATTTGGAATTTTAAAAATATCTGTAGTAAAATAGTCGTAACTCAAAACTCATAAATTAAAACTGAGATCTGTTAGAAAATCTGGAAAGTAGACAGAGTTTTCTATAATTCATACTCACAAATAATTTTCATATACTGACCATGGTAGGGTCTAAAATACTGATAAAAAATGAGGAATCGGCAAAACAGAAAATATCCTTCATGCACAAAATCTACTAGTTCATATGAAACTCATCCAAAACATAACTAAACGTGAAATAGGATATCCTAGATGTACAAGAAACATGATATAGGGTATTTAGAAAATCTATAACAAGTTATACTACTATCAACACATCAAGCATACGAGATCATACAACAAGTCATATACAACATGTATGTATACAACAAAAAGTGGTCATCCCTAAGTTATTTCATGTCATGTGTGTAATGAGGCAACTACAGGCAGATCAACACAATAGAGACAAGATATAACTGGGGTTTGCACAAGAATTGTCTCTAGAACACAACTACACTATAGGCGGTATTTAATACTTGTATTACACAACAGAAAAAATACAAGTTACTTGCCTTATAGATGATGACGAAAACGACAAAGCAAGAACAAGAATAACGAGAACGGGTTCCCGAGCTCGAACACAACGAATGAACGAACCCGTGAACACAATAACGAGCACACAAACACAACGAGATCAAACACGCACACCAAGAGAGAGCGAGAGAGACGGTGCACAGAGAACGGAGACGGCACAATGGCAGCGGCACACGAGTTGCTGGTGCCACTGTTCTATCGTGCGGTGCTCGGGAGGAGACACACAGCGGCTGTGTGCTGCAGGGCGTTGCCTGGGGCTATCGTGTGGCGCGTTGACGGAGGGACACGGTGCACGGGGAACGACGCAACCAGGGGAGTCACGAGGTTGCTGGCGCGACTGGTTGTGGATGGCAGCATCGCTGAGAGGAAAACATGGCAGGGAGGGGACCAGGGGGGTGCATTGGAGCAGGGCGGTGCCGGGGAAAGCAGGACGACGAGGGGGGGCTGGTGCTGCGACTCTACAGGAGGGTGGAGCGGAGCACAAGGCCGAGGGGAGAGATCAGGAGAGGGTGCAGGGCTGCCGAGGGGCAGGGGGTCGCAGTGCCTACGGGGGGATGATGCGCGGGGAAGGAGCGTCGGGAGAGGAAGGAGAGAGGCGAAGGAGCACCGGGACGATGGGGTTGCAGTCAGGAGGAGGCAGGGAAGGGATTAGGGGTGATGAGGCGCACAGGGGAAGGGGGTATAGGTGGCTAGGGTTGTGTGAGGGGGGAGATATACATTGGTTAATATATAGGAGAGGATAAGGTTTAGGGTGTGTGACGGCTGAGGGGGGCAAACGTGTATAGGGAATTATAATGAGTTAAGTGAAAAGTAATTGGGTTTGGGGATTAAAACAGGGTATCGGGTATCTAAAAGAAATAGGGTATAAATGGTTTATTGGGTTTAGGGGATAATGGGTTATTTGGTTTTAAAACAAATAAGAGGTAGGGAAAATATATAAATAAAAATAGGATTGTTAATATAAAATCAAAAGGTAATAACAATAAAAATAATAATTCTAATAGTAGTAAAATAACAATAATAATAATAGCAAAAACAATAATAATAATAATAATAATAATAATAATAATAATAATAATAATAATAATAATAATAATAATAATAATAATAATAGGGTTATGTTGATTCTTGATTTTGATGATCACAACACACTGCACATGTATCTATGCTAAACTTACAGGTGCTATACACAAAGGACCTACTATTATACAGCTGAACAAATGATCAAGCACAAAAGCTCCAAATAAGAGACAATGGTCAGAGCTTCACTCAAAGACTCAAGATTCAAGATTCAAGACTCAAGACTTCATGCTCAAATGTGTCAAATTGTTGTGTCTTGTAAACATTGTATTTTTACTTTTGTTGAGTCTTAGTCTGATTGTAAAGCCTTCTCACACACACATACACTCACTATTTCATAAATGTGTGTTTTTCAAAAACAACAAAAGAGTCAAAACAGTTTGATATAATTTAACTGTTGAGTACCAGTCGACAGATACCTCTGGCAGTCGACTGTCAGTACAAAACTGTTTAAATTTATTCAAACTCTGACCAGTCGACTCATATGGCAACCCAGTCGACTGTTCGAGTGCTTTTGACCGTTTCTGTTTTCAAATTTGATTTTTCAAAATCAAAAGCTAAAGATCCGTTGGTTGACAGTTGGAATAACTGTCTCCCAACGTCCAGGAGATCTAACCCTATAAATAGAGTTCAGATCTCACTGAAAAGATCTTACAACAACTTTTCAAAAGATCCGAGCATTCTTTGAGAAATTTTAAGTGAAAAGTGAGAAAAATCTTTCAAGTTTAAATCCTCTGGTTCTCTACACTCAGTCCAGTATAACAACGATTTCGTTCTGGACTGGGTAAAGAAGTCGACCTTGTTTTAGCCACGTGCAACAACACAATACACCAACAAGGCTATAGGTTGACTGTAAAGTTTTTCTTGTTTCTTTTTGCTCTCGGTTGGAGAGTGGTTTAGACTCTAGGTTGTAGAGTCGGTTTGTTTCACTCTTGGTAGTAGAGTGGGTCTGCTTTCTCTGGTTGAGAGAAAGGACTACGGGTTAGACAAGGTTGTTGTCTTAACGCCGTAGGGTATTCTTGTAAACTTTTTTTCAAGAATAGTGGAAATCTCAAGTGGGTTGCTTGGGGACTGGATGTAGGTCGGGAGGACCGAACCAGGATATATCTTGTGTACTCTGTGATTGGTTGTCTTGATCTTGCATTTACTTTTGTTTTCTTAAGTTCTGTAAAACTTGTCTGGACAGTCGACTCCTTGATCTATCAGTCGACTGGTCAGTCTCGTATAAGTTGTTTTTTCATTGTGTCTTCAGTCGCCTGTCTCATCTATAAGTCGACTGCACAGAGTTATTGTTTTTGCTTTAATTTGGTCATATCAGTCGACTGGTTCACAACCAAGTCGACTGCACCGAAGAAAATTTCCGCAGTTTTTTTATTAACACTATTCACCCCCCCTCTAGTGTTTGTTGTCTCGCCTACAGGATCCAACACTTGGTATCAGAGCAAGGTTACAGGCTATGGCAACTACTTCAAATACAAATCAGTACCATGAAGGCCAATCTACACAACGACCACCGCTATTCGATGGAACTAACTACAATTATTGGAAGTGCTGAATGAGAATCTACCTCCAATCAATCAACTACGAGATATGGCAAATGACAGAGACGGAATTCACTGCCCCTACCATTCCATATGCACAATGGAATGATGATCAAAAGAACCAAACTATGAACAATGCCAAAGCAATGAATGCATTATTTTGTGTACTCACAAAGGAAGAATTCAACCGAGTATCAAATGCTACAACCGCACATCAAATCTGGCATACACTCGAGGTAACACATGAAAGGACAAATAAAGTTAAGGAATCTAAAATTTCTGTTCTTGTTCACAGGTTTGAGATGTTCAGAATGAAGGACAATGAAACCGTATCCGAGATGATCACCAGATTTACTGATATCACAAACTTTCTTATGGCACTTGGAAAGATTTACACTCAAGCAGAGATGGTTAGAAAAGTCTTACGTGCACTCACTCCAGAATGGGAGAAGAAGACCACGGCAATAGAGGAAGCAAATGACTTGTCATAACTTTCTCTTGAGAATCTTGTGGGCAATCTCATGGCATACGAGGTCCAACTTGAAGATCGAAAGAAGGATACAGAATCACACCAAGCAAAGAAGAAATCATTGGCTTTTAAAGCCATGACAGACTCAGAAGATGAGGAAGAAGATGAAGAGGAGATAGCAATGTTCACTCGAAGATTCAAAAAATTCTTAAAGAAGGGTAAGTTTAATTCTAAAAATAAAGATTCTAATGACCCTCCTACATATTTCAGGTGCAATAAAACAGGACACATGAAGAAAGATTGTCCCCTTGAAAATGCAAAGAACAAGGAAAAATCATTCAACTTCAAAAAGGACAAATATTCAAAGAATAAGTTTGCCAAGAACAAGAAGGCCTATCAAGCTACATGGGATGATAGTGATTCGTCTTCCGAAGAAGAAACGGATGAAAACAATGAAGTGGCAAACATGTGCTTCATGGCTTCACAAGATCATGTAAGTAATGACTATGAATCAGAAGATTTACTTGATGCCTTTAATGAAATATTTCAAGAATTGAAAAAAGAAAAGATTATAGTTAAGAGTCTAGAGAAAGTGAATCAAACACTTTCCCAAAAAATCTTAAACTTGATAAGGAAGTGAAATCTTTAAATTCTCGCATTGCAAATTTAGATACTGATCTTGAAACTCTCAAAAAGAATTATGAAGAGATATCAAAGAACGTATCTAAGTTTAACAAAGGCAAAGAGAATTTAAATGATGTCCTTCATCATCAAGTAAAATCTAGTCAAAAATATGGTCTTGGTTTTAAAAATTCTTCTGTAAAAGAATCTCCTGCTAAAAACACTAGTAGAAATAAATCAGCATCTATTTCTAGTGTTACACACAAGTTGTATGAATTTTTTGAAAAGCCTAAGGTTGTAAATGTTAGTGATAAAAGCAAGCCTAATGTTCGGTTAAGTCGACTGAACCAATCTACCAGTCGTTTGTCCAGAGGAATTAAATCTTATTCAACGAGATCAAAACCTCTTATAAGTCGACCTAGTGTACCATCAAGTCGACTGACTCACACTAGCAGTCAACTGAAGGACACTGTTAAGTCGACTGGACAGAACAAGTTTGTATGGGTTCCAGTCAGCTTAAATCAGTATGATAGAATTGCGTATATTACTTCATATGTATTAAATGTGTGTAATTCTATTAATTATATTCCTGCTTATGGAGGAAGATCAAACTCTTCATGGGTTTGGTTTCCCCCAAACTAATGTGTTTTGGACTCAATAAAAAGGGTACCATATTTACCTTAAATTTTTTATAGGTACCCAAGAAAGATCGCTGGATACTTGACAGCGGATGTTCAAAACATATGACAGGACATGCCAACCTTTTATCCACCATTCAAAGCATAGATGGAGGAACTGTCACCTTTGGAGATAACAACAAAGGCAAAGTCATAGGAATTGGCATGATCGGTAAAATTTCTAACCCAACCATAGAAAATGTATTATTAGTTAGTGGTTTAAAACATAATCTTTTAAGCATTAGGCAATTATGTGATAAAGGGTATAAAATAGTTTTTGAAAAAGATGCATGTTTGATTTATGATTCCACTATGCAAAATGTTATTTTTCAATGTTTTCGTAAAAATAATATTTATGAATTGTGTTTAAATGCAATTGAATTTTCAAATGATTTTTGTTTAATAGCCTCTAACAATGAATCTTGGCTATGGCATAGAAGATTTGGACATGTGAACATGAAAAATCTCTCAAAATTATCTAAATATAACCTAGTTAAAGGACTACCAAAACTATCCTTTAAAAAAGATAAGTTATGTGATGCATGTCAACTAGGAAAACAAATCAAATCTACTTTTGAACCAAAAGAAGTAATTTCTACTAGTAGGCCGCTCGAATTAATTCATATGGATTTATTTGGCCCTGCTAGAGTTGCTTCTTTAAATAAAAGTAGATATGTATTTGTTTTAGTAGATGATTTTTCAAGATTCACTTGGATATTCTTTTTAAAACATAAAAATGATGCTTTTGATGAATTTGCACATTTTTGTAAACGTATTCAAAATCAAAAATCTCTAACCATTGTCACTATTAGAAGTGATCATGGTGGAGAATTTGAAAATGAGACATTTACAGAAGAATGGTATAACACATTCATTTGCATTTTCTAGAGCTTCACCACAAAATGGAGTGCTTGAACGGAAGAATAGGACTTTGCAAGAAAGCGCACGTACTATGCTTGTTGAAAGCAATTTACCAAAGTACTTTTGGGCTGAAGCTGTTGCTACAACTTGTTATGTTTTAAATAGGATTCTTATAAGACCTAAGCTAAAGAAGACTTGTTATGAGTTGTTTTTTAACAAAATTCCTAAAGTCTCTTACTTTAAGACATTTGGTTGTAAGTGTTTTATTCTAAACACAAAAGATAATTTAGACAAATTTGATCCTAGATCTAATGAGGGTATCTTTTTAGGATACTCAAACAGGAGTAAAGCATATAGAATTTTCAATAAGTCTACAATGACTATTGAAGAATCAATGCATGTTACATTCGATGAATCTCTACCTTCATCAACTTTAAATAAAGATGATGAAATTGATTCATCACCTTTAGATAATGTGATTAAATCTTTAGAACAAACTAATCTGACTGATAAGTCGACTGATAAGGACTTCCAGTCAACTGATGTAAAGCAGTCGACTGAAAAACCTGTCAAGTCGACTGATCCTATCATGATATCTTCAACATTACCAAAATCATTTGTTGAAGTTAAAGATCATCCTCATGACTTAATAATTAGTGACATCTCCCATGGTATTCAGACACGTTCACATGTTAATCTGATTTCTCATACAGCATTCTTGTCGGATTTTGAACCGAAAAACATACAAGAAGCTTGTGAGAATGAATATTGGATGAATGCCATGCAAAATGAACTAAACCAATTTATAAGGAATGATGTATGAGATTTAGTTCCACGACCTCCTGATCAGACTATTATTGGTACCAAATGGGTGTCTAAAAATAAGTTAGATGAATCAGGACAAGTTGTAAGGAACAAGGCTAGATTAGTTGCTCAAGGATATAATCAAGAAGAAGGTATAGATTTTGATGAAACATAAGCTCCTGTTGCTAGACTAGAATCTATTCGTATTTTATTATCTTTTGCTTGTTTCATGAATTTTATATTGTATCAAATGGATGTTAAAAGTGCTATCCTTAATGGGTTTATTAAAGAAAATGTTTATGTTAAACAACCACCAGGTTTTGAACATGAACAATTTCCAGATCATGTTTACAAATTGAAAAAGGCTTTATACGGTCTTAAGCAAGCACCTCGTGCTTGGTATGATCGTTTGAAAACTTTTCTTTTAGAAACAGGATTTGAAATAGGTAAAGTAGACACTACATTATTTATTAAGAGAGTTAAGAATGATATCTTAATCATACAAATATATGTTGATGATATAATTTTTGGTTCTACTAATAATAATCTATGTCAAGAGTTTGATAATACCATGAAAAACGAATTTGAGATGAGTCACATGGGTGAACTCAATTATTTCCTTGGACTTCAAATTAAGCAGTCCTCAAGTGGCATATTTATTAATCAAGGAAAATATGTAAAGGAATTACTCAAACGTTTTAACATGGATAGTACTAGTAGTAAATCCACACCTATGGCTACTACTACTACTCTTGACAAAGATATATTTGGTAAGAGTGTTGATCAAAAACTCTATCGAGGTATGATTGGTTCACTCTTATATATTACTTCAAGTAGACCGATATTATGTTCAGCGTATATTTATGTGCTAGATATCAATCTAGTCCTAAAGAGTCTCATTTAAAAGCAGTGAAACGAATTTTAAGATATATTAAAGGCACGTCTGAATATGGTTTATTTTATCCACGCACCGATAATTTTCAACTTCTGTCATATAGCGATGCTGATTATGCTGGAAGCAAAACTGATCGCAAGAGCACTTGTGGTACATGTCACTTTTTGGGACATTCCCTAATCTCTTGGTGCAGTAAAAAGCAAAATTCCGTGTCCCTATTAACTACAGAAGCTGAGTATATCGCTGCAAGTTTGGCATGTGCACAAATCTTAAAAAGAGAACTTGGAATATGTGATTTTATTGATATTTGTTGAAAATTTGTTTCTGTTAAGTCAACTGTGTTTTCAATAAGTCGACTGTACTATATTTTAAAACATACCTATTTTGTTCTCTGACCAGTCGCCTGGTCCTTATACCAGTCGACTGATAAGCAGACATAATTTTTTTTTTCTCTTCTCGACTAAGTCGACTGATATACCCTACCAGTCGACTGTCGCGAGTTCAAATGTCTTCAGCGACTATTCATCGCAGCTTTTGAGAAAAAAAATCTCTTAACTTTTTCACCCGTGACCTCTTATCTCAGCCGTTGATCTCTATTCTCTCAATCTCAGCCATCTATTCTCGGTTAAAAACCCCTTTTCACCACCCCCTTCTTCACAGCCTTCATCTTCCATTCTTTTACTTTTACCCCAAATCTGAAACCCTAAGCCAGAGAAGAAGATGAAGTCGACTGCTGCCCTGGTGTTTGATCGACTGCTGTCTGTTTTTTTTTCTCTCCAATTTTTTGGTAAAATCCTTCCCTCACTTCTTTTCAATGGCACCCAAGAGATCTAAGAGAACTCATGGTGATGCTAGTTCTTCATCCCTAGATTATTCTCAATTTCTATTGAGTCCCGATCTTCTTGAACGATGGTACATTATGTGTACCATTGTCATCTTCCCCGGGAGATATGTTAATTTTGATGATCTTGATCTATTTAATCTTGTTCCTCTATTTCAAAATAGTAGCCTTTATGAATATCTATCCTTAGTTAATCAACCTAACTATTATCCCCAACTCATCTATTTGTTTTACACTAATATGAGGGTTGTACAAAAGAAAGATGGGGATGTAGTTATCCGCTCATCTGTCAAAAATGTTAAAATGACACTCACACCCGCGAGAATCAATCTCATAATGGGTAATGATGATGGAGGATTAGATCTAAGTGATATTATCCTTGATAATGCATCTATCTTATCTAAAATATTTTTGCCTAATCAAGGACCTCCAATGACTAGCAAAAATATTACTCCTATTGCTAAGCTTGTAGCCAGAATACTAGCCTATAACATCCTTCCCAAAAGAGGAAGTTATGACCAGTACTCTCTGGAATTACAAAAAGCTGTTTATGCAATATTTGGTAAAATTGCTATAGATTGGGGTCGTGTCATCTTTTCAAAATTTGAACAAAACCACACCCACTTCTTACGTTTCGGTGGGCTTCTCACTCGTGTCTTTGAAGCTTTCGGTATTGATCTCGATTCCGAGACCAATGTCGTTATGCACTATGAGTGCTTCGATCGTGCCATTTTAGCACGTATGAAGCTTCTTGATCCTCCTCCTAGAACAACCCCTAGGTCTCCTCCACTCTCTCAAGTTCCTTTGGCTTCTACCTCTAGACCTTCTAGACCTTCTGCCTCTTCTAGTTCATCCCTTCCTCAAGCTAAATATGAGGATCCAGCTACTCTCTATGAATGTGTCAACTACGTTATGAAACATTCACAAACTGTTGATTCTCAGATTCACACCCTTGATTCCAAACTTGATCATCTCACCGATCTTTTCCACACTCAATTTCCTCCTCCTTCTCATGCTGCCGATGAAGACTCAGACGAGGACAATTGAAGACTTTTTATTTTTTCGCTATTATATAATTTTCTATTTTCTTTGTCTTAATGAACAATTTCCAATTTATGTATGAAAACATTTCTTAGTTTATTTCTATGCAAAAGACTATTTATTTTGTGTTTTTGTTGATGACAAAGGGGGAGAGATATCCTCTTAATTATTCCACTGTGTTTGATTTCTGTTTGATTTCTGTGTATTGAAAATTTCTCTGGTCAGTCGACTGGCTACAAGCATATCAGTCGACTGCTGCATCTGTGATACTTATGTTACTGCATCTGTGATTGTGATTCTACTATATATGTTTTTTGTCTGATCAGTCGCCTGATATACTGTTAAGTCGACTGATACATACTGTATGATATACATTTTTTTTTCTTGTATGCATAATGTGTTTTTAATAGGGGGACCATATCATTACCATGCTTGTATATTATCTGTTATTATCAGCTATTGTGTTGTCATCATCAAAAAGGGGGAGAATGTTGATTCTTGATTTTGATGATCACAACACACTGCACATGTATCTATGCTAAACTTACAAGTGCTATACACAAAGGACCTACTATTATATAGCTGAACAAATGATCAAGCACAAAAGCTCCAAATAAGAGACAATGGTCAAAGCTTCACTCAAAGACTCAAGACTCAAGATTCAAGACTCAAGACTTCAAGCTCAAATGTGTCAAATTGTTGTGTCTTGTAAACATTGTATTTTTACTTTTGTTGAGTCTTAGTCTGATTGTAAAGCCTTGTCACACACACATACACTCACTATTTCATAAATGTGTGTTTTTCAAAAACAACAAAAGAGTCAAAACAGTTTGATATAATTTAACTGTTGAGTACCAGTCGACTGATACCTCTGGCAGTCGACTGTCAGTACAAAACTGTTTAAATTTATTCAAACTCTGACCAGTCGACTCATATGGCAACCCAGTCGACTGTTCGAGTGCTTTTGACCGTTTCTGTTTTCAAAATTGATTTTTCAAAATCAAAAGCTAAAGATCCATTGGTTGACAGTTGGAATAACTGTCTCCCAACATCCAGGAGATCTAACCCTATAAATAGAGTTCAGATCTCACTGAAAAGATCTTACAACAACTTTTCAAAAGATCCGAGCATTCTTTGAGAAATTTTAAGTGAAAAGTGAGAAAAATCTTTCAAGTTTAAATCCTCTAGTTCTCTACACTCAGTTCAGTATAACAACGATTTCGTTCTGGACTGGGTATAGAAGTCGACCTTGTTTTAGCCACGTGCAACAACACAATACACCAACAAGGCTATAGGTTGACTGTAAAGTTTTTCTTGTTTCTTTTTGCTCTCGGTTGGAGAGTGGTTTAGACTCTAGGTTGTAGAGTCGGTTTGTTTCACTCTTGGTAGTAGAGTGGGTCTGCTTTCTCTGGTTGAGAGAAAGGACTACGGGTTAGACAAGGTTGTTGTCTTAACGTCGTAGGGTATTCTTGTAAACTTTTTTTCAAGAATAGTGGAAATCTCAAGTGGGTTGCTTGGGGACTGGATGTAGGTCGGGAGGACTGAACCAGGATATATCTTGTGTACTCTGTGATTGGTTGTCTTGATCTTGCATTTACTTTTGTTTTCTTAAGTTCTGTAAAACTTGTCTGGACAGTCGACTCCTTGATCTATCAGTCGACTGGTCAGTCTCGTATAAGTTGTTTTTTCATTGTGTCTTCAGTCGCCTGTCTCATCTATAAGTCGACTGCACAGAGTTATTATTTTTGCTTTAATTTGGTCATATCAGTCGACTGGTTCACAACCAAGTCGACTGCACCGAAGAAAATTTCCGCAGTTTTTTTATTAACACTATTCACCCCCCCCCCTCTAGTGTTTGTTGTCTCGCCTACAGGATCCATCAAGTTAGTCTTGGATCTGTAGGCAAGGCAAGAAACACTAAAGGGGGGTGAATAGTGTTTTATAAAAATTAATTGTGGAATTAAACTTTTCTTCTGTCCAGTTGACTTGAAGAGATAAACCAGTCGACTGGGGCGACAGTTAAAAAGATTATTTTAAAGCGAGTCTGATCAGCCGACTTATAGAAGAGCCAGTCGACTTATCATACAAGTTTTCAGAGAGAAAGTAGTACAAGTCTGACCAGTCGACTTACAAATAGATATAGTCGACTGTCCAGAAAAGTTTCATAGAGAACTATAAAAAACAAGAAAATGAAATGCAAGTTCAAAGAGATACAACCACAGAGTACACACGATGTATCCTAATTCGGTCCTCCCGACCTACATCCAGTTCCCAAGCAACCCACTTGAGATTTTCCACTATTCTTGAAATAATTACAAGAATACCCTACGGCGTTAGACAACAACCTTGTCCAACCCATAGTCCTTTCTCACAACTAGAGAAAGCAACCCACTCTTTCACCAAGAGTGAAAACCTGACTCTACACCCTAGAGCCCTACTCTCCAACCGAGAGGAAACCACTCTCACAACCCGAGAGTGAAGAACAACAGCAAAAAGTTTACAATCAACCTATGGCCTTGTTGTGGATGTGATTTTATGCATGGCTATTAGGTCAACTTCTGAAATCAGTCGAAAACGAAATCGCTGTTATGTTAGACTGATTTCAGAGAACTAAGACTTAGAAAGAGAATGATTTTGAATGCTTTTTCTTGTTTAAAACTAAAAACTTGAGAACTTGAGAAACTAAAAGCTTGGAAAATAAGTTGTTAACCTTTTTCAAGTGATTTCTATTATCTATTTATAGAGTTAGAATCACTGGACGTTGAGAGGCAGTTGTACCAACTGTCAACCAATGGAAAATAAACTTTTGAATTCGAAAATCAAAATTTGAAATCAGCAAACTGTCGAAACGACTTGAACAGTCAACTGGGTTGCCATTATGAGTTGACTGGTCAGAGTTTGAATAAGTTCAGTCAGTTTCGTACTAAGACAGTCGGCTGGTACCTTATGGCGGTCGACTGGTACTTAACAGCTGAGCTTTTCCAATCTTGTTTCGATCTTTTTAAGTTTGAAAAAACACTCAAATTATTTTAAAGATAATGTGTGAGTGTGTGTGACAAGGCTATTAGAAAATTTCAAAGACTCAAGGAAAATAAAAAAGTTACAATTGTTACAAAACACTTAATACAATAAATTGAAGCATATGTCTTGTCTTGAGTCTTGAGTCTTGAGATGGAGCTTTTCGCCTTCGTCTTTTTCTTGTAAGCTGGCAACCTTGTAGCTTTCTTGATCAATTAGCTATAAGAGCTTTGTTTGTAGCTGTGCTTGATCAACTTGCTTTAAGAAGCTTGTTAGATCATTTTGCCTTTGTATATCCTGTAATATATAAGAAGTAGAACAACAACTTTGCATTGTGTTGTAATCATCAAAATCAAGAATCAACATTCTCCACCTTTTTGATGATGACAATACAATAGCTTAAAATAATGGGAATAAATATTACAAGTGCTCACATGCTCCCCCTATCAAATGTACAACATGCATAGGTGTGAAAGCATGCACAAAGATATGTATCACCTCAACATAACACACAATGCAATATTAAAAAGTAGCATATATTTTCTCCTCCTTTGGCATCAACAAAAATGGGAAAAAATAATCCGCACAAAAATAATACAGACAAAATGTCATTCATAAAAAATTAGTCTTAGTTCAAACGATTACATAATAGATAGAAAATGCAACAATAAGTAGGAAAATACATAGAAAGAAAATATAAAAGTAGTAACTTATCAATCTTCATCATCTTCATCTTGGTCATCATGAGAGGGAGGAGGAAATTGAGTTGTGAATAGGTGAGTAAGATGAGAAATGTGTGACTCAAGAACATCTTGATGATCCATGATATAATTGACGACATTATAAATACTGCGAGAATCATCAAAATCTGCTCGAGGACGAGAGGAACTAGAAGCAGAAGACGGACGAGCTGAAGTAGCTAAAGGAACAGGAGGGGAAGTCCTAGAAGTAGACCTAGATGGAGAAGTAAGAAGCTTCATGCATGCTAAACTTGCACGATCAAAAGACTCATAGTATTTTACTACATTGGTCTCTGCATCGAGATCGACATCATAAGCACAAAAGACTCGAGTAAGAAGAGCACCAACAGGAAGAAATGAAGTATGAGCCTTATGAAGCCTATAAAATATGATACGACCCCAATTTAGATTAATTTTGCCGAATATTGCATAAACGGCTAGTTGTAATTCCATGGAATACTGATCATAACTCCCTATTTTGGGAATGATATTGTATGATAGTATCTGTGCAACAAGTTTTGCAACATGGGTAATGGACATATTTGACATAAGAGGTCCATAATTTGGCAAGTAAATTCTAGATAAAGTAGTGGCATCATCCATCTCAATTTCTCCTAAGTCAAGCCCTTCATCATCTAAAACCAAAATAAGGTTGATTCTTTCGGAGGTGAGTTTCATCTTCTTATTTTTGACAGAGGTATAGATGAAAATCTCATTACCATCATCCAATTGGACAACCTTCATATTTGTATAAAACAAATAGATGAGTTGAGGGTAGTAGTAGGGTTGATTTTCTAAAGATAAAAATTCATAGAGACCACAATGTTGAAACAAAGATATGAGATTAAACCTATCAATATCGGAAAAATTTACAAACCGACCCGGAAAAATCATAATGGAACATATGATGTACCATTTTTCAACAAGGTCGGGACTTCTAAGATATTGAATGTAGTCCTTAGAAGATGAGCCATCCTCTACATGAGATGTTTTTGATCTTTTAGGAGCCATAAAGAGAAATCCAAAAAATCAAGAGATGGAATAAACATCTAAGAGGATATACCGACATGGAAGTAGCAAGGAGAAGTAAAGAACTTCAAGAGATCTTCAATCTGAGTTTCAAAATCCTTGAAATCCCCAAGCAGCAGCATCAGCTGACTTGAACTTCCGACTTGAACTTTTGTAGAGAGAGAGAGTTAGGGTAAAAGTGAAATAATGAGGGGAAAGAGTTAGGGTTTTTACTTTGAATGGACGACTGAGATGTAGGTAGAGAATTTCAAAGGCTCAGATCGGTCAAAGGGTAATAAACATCGCCTTAAACGATGTGCCAAAATTCAATTTTGACGAAGATCTGAGTTGTGACAGTCGACTGGTATTATGAGGCAGTCGACTTAGTCGAGAGTCAAAATAGAAAATTGAACGTAATATTAATACAACTGGTCAGTCGACTGGGTACTAAGCACAGTCGACTGTCCAGACCATAAAATGCAGACAAAAATTAGAAAAGGATACTTGCCAGTCAACCAAACAATACGTGTAAGTCGACTTACCAGAAAAAATTCAAGAAACATCATGGAAATTACAAATCCCTAGTTCTCTTCTTAAGGTTATAAAGGTGTCTTCTTTAAGGGGTTTGGTAAAAATGTCAGCTACTTGTTTATCAGTAGAAATAAAATCTAAAGAAAATTTTCCCTTTAAAACATGATCACGTAGAAATTGATGTCTAATATCAATATGTTTCGTACGTGAGTGTTGAACCGGATTCTTAGATAAGTTAATGGCACTGGTATTATCACACATTATTGAAGGTTTTTCAAATGAAATACCATAGTCTAATAGGGTTTGTTTCATCCACAAAATTTGGACACAAGCCAAACTTGCAGCGATATATTCAGCTTCTGTAGTAGATAGGGATACCGAATTTTGCTTCTTACTGCACCAAGAGACTAGTGAATGTCCCAAATAGTGACATGTCCCACTTGTGCTCTTGCGGTCAGTTTTACTACCAGCGAAATCCGCATCACTATATGACAAAAGTTGAAAATTGTCGGTGCGTGGATAAAATAGACCATAATCCGATGTGCCTTTAATATATCTTAAAATGCGTTTCACAGCTTTTAAGTGAGATTCTTTAGGATTTGACTGATATCTAGCACACAAACATACACTAAATATAATATCCGGTCTACTAGCAGTTATATATAAGAGTGAGTCAATCATACCTCGATAGAGTTTCTGATCGACCTTCTTACCTAATTCATCTTTGTCAAGGATAGTGGTAGTAGCCATAGGTGTGGTCTTACTACTTGTGCTATCCATGTTAAACCGTTTGAGTAATTCCTTGTCATATTTTCCTTGATTAATGAATATGCCATTTTGTGATTGCTTAATTTGTAGTCCAAGAAAATAATTGAGTTCACCCATGTGACTCATCTCAAACTTGTTTTTCATGGTGTTAGCAAACTCTTGACATAGATTACTATTAGTAAAACTGAAAATTATGTCACCAACATATATTTGTATGATTAAAATATCATTCTTAATTCTTCTAACGAACAAAGTAGTATCTACTACCTATTTCAAAACCTGTTTCTAAAAGAAAAGTCTTCAATCGATCATACCAAGCACGAGGTGCTTGTTTAAGACCGTATAAAGCCTTTTTCAATTTAAAAACGTGGTTTGGGAATTGTTCATGTTCAAAACCTGGTGGTTATTTAACATGAACATCTTCCTTTATAAACCCATTAAGGAATGTACTTTTAACATCCATTTGAAAAAGTGTAAAATTCATAAAACAAGCAAAAGATAATAAGATACGAATTGATTCTAATCTTGCAACAAGAGCATATGTTTTATCGAAATCTATGCCTCTTCTTGATTATTACCATGAGCAACTAGTCTAGCTTTGTTCCTAACAACTTGTCCTGATTCATCTAACTTATTCTTGAATACCCATTTAGTACCAATTATAGTATGATCAGGAGGTCGTGGAACTAAATCCCATACATCATTCCTTATGAATTGAGTTAACTCATCTTGCATGGCATTCATCCAAAATTCATTCTCACAAGCTTCTTGTATATTCTTCGGTTCAAAATCTGACATGAAAGCTGTGTGAGATATCATGTTAACATGTGATCTCGTCTGAATACCATGTGAAATGTCACCAATTATTAAGTCATGAGGATGATCTATAACTCCAACAAAAGACTTTAGTAAAGTTGGAGACATCACAACAGGATCAGTCGACTTGACAAGTCCCTCAGTCGACGTATTAAGATCAGTCGAATTGACTTCCTTATCGGTCGACTTATCCGCAAGACTAGTTTGTTCTAAAGATATAATTACTTTATTTAAGGGTGATGAATTAGTTTCATCATCTTTAATTATAGTCGATGAAGACAGAGATTCATTAAATGCAACATGCATGGATTCATCCATAGTCATTGTTGACTTGTTGAAGATTCTATATGCTTACTCCTATTTGATTATCCTACAAAGATACCCTCATTAGATCTAGGATCAAATTTATCTAAATTATCCTTAGTGTTCAGAATAAAACACTTACAACCAAATATTTTAAAGTAAGAGACCTTAGGAATTCTATCAAAAAATAGCTCATAACATGTTTTCTTTAGCTTATGTAATACCCTGATTTTTCAAATATATGAAAGATTATTTATTTTTATATATGGTGTGCTTGTGTAATATGTTGACTATTATTTTCAACATGATGAATAAGAATATTGTTTCCTATAAAGCATTTTTTTACCAAAGCCCAAGTGTTAATTTACTTATTTACTTCTACAAAATAACTAGTTTGGCCCAATTAATTTTAAGTCTATGAAATTAATCTTTTATTATTTTTGACAACTTGTATGTGTAATATTTCTTTTAAAGAGACTTATTATTTTATGTACAAGTTCTTGTAGGGGTGATTTGTGCATGCACGTGCATTTCACATACACGTGCATTGAGCACTAATCTTGGCCGGACTTGAAGTAGAGAAGTGGGGGTGAGTCATGGGTAGTTATGTGAGGTGTGGGTAGTTTTCACAACTCCCTAGTCCATCCTAGCCCTTGATCCCATAACTATCTACTAAATCCTAGCCCTCCATCTACTCAAATTTGTGCATAAATACCCCCTCTCATTCATTATTTCTTTTACACTAGAATCCTATTGTAAGAGAGATATTTTTTGTGAGAGAGTTGTGTGTGCTTTCTGTGGAGGCCGGGCATCATCTTCCGAAGGCTGCGGTGTGGAACAAGGAGCAAGGAGCAAGAAGTGCTGCGTCGCAGTAAGGAGCTTTTGCTGGATTCGATTACTTCGTCAAATAAGGTGGGTGTTTCTCAGGACTTCTAATGTAAGAATTATACAATGATTATGATATTTGTTACCATGTTTCTGAAAAGTAAATTCAACATATTATAATTCGCCTGAGTATGTTTATGATGATAATCATGAAGGACAAATGGCAAAATAATGACACTGTAAATAAGAATGAATTGGGTCTGTACAGTCGACTGTCTTTTGGATGAGTCGACTGGTACGAGACATATATTCTCATATTTTGATAGAAAGTTTCGTGATGTATATGTGTATGGACTAAAATGAAACAGAAATGCCAAGTTTGTATCTTCTATGTCACATATGACTGAGAGGACATGAACATGTGGAAAGAAACTAGTGATATTAGAAAAATTGAGATTGGGTCGGTATAGTCGACTGTCGATGGATAAGTCGACTGGTACGAGACATCCGTTACATATTTTGTTAGAAGGTTTTCGTTGACATACATGTGTACAATTAAAATGAAATAGTAAGGCTAAACTCTTATTCTTCAAAGTATACATGAATGAGGAGCCATGAGCCTGTGGAAAAAGAACTAGTGATGATTAACAAAACTAAGAATGATCTGTGCAGACGACTGGTGATATGAACAGTCGACCGATGCTTTGCTTAAACTATGAATAATCAAGTAGTTTCATGAAATGAAGTATCTTTCCATTGTGTTATTTTAGTGTAATGGTTTGAGATTATATTTTCATCTCTACAATGCATGTTTAAAACATTTCCTCGAAGAAAAGACAATATTAGTAACTTGAAATTCCATGTTGCGATGTTACTGAACAGTAAGAAACTCTGTGTTTATGAAAATGAATGTATGTAGACTGTAAATTGACAGCATGATGCAAGTGCATGTAAGAACTGTAAGAAAGATAATCCCTCAAATTGGAATATGAATCTGTCCAGTCGACTTAATGCGAGTAGCAAGTCGACTGAGCTGAACATAGAAATGTACTGTTAAAACCCCCAGGACAGACAACTGATGAGATAACAGTCAACTGTCATATGAATGATTTTTGAACATGAAAAGCTACGGAACAGCCGACTGACCATGGGTAGCAGTCGACTCTCCCGAGTGTTTATGAAGAACTGGTATTGACTGTATAAGACGACTGGTCTTTTTCAAGTCGACTGTACAGAGTAGATTTTGATATGTCTGAGATTTCATTTTGATTACTGCTAAGAGTTCTGAACTTTATGATTGGGGTTAATGAACTCTTTCTATTGCTGTATGAATTTATATGCAATGAATCATAGTTTGAATTGAGAAATTTACATGAGATGAATCATAATTTTGGATTGGGAATTACATGAATATAAAAGTTAAGAACATGATATGCTGAGGCAATGAAAAATGAATTCATGAATTAGAAATGCTCAAATTGGAAATTGTGAATTGAAAATTGAACAAAAGAGTAGCTAAGTCTCCCCCGGCAGTGGAAATGAAATGAAATGAGAATTGAAAGACCAAGGTTGGTCATGTATTGAAATGAATGATAAGTCCGGTTTGGTGGAGAGGCTAACTCTAGAGCTTTGATTTTTATTCAAGATTCTAATGATTTTAGTACATAGTGAAGATGTGATGAAAGTGAGAGAAAACATAAGTATGAGAACTAGAGTTTACGGTGCGGGTGTGTGAGCCACAGAATGCATGCTTGATGAGTCAAGACATGGCATGGGCACAACTCAGAATGATCGGACTTTAGCCACGCTTGGGAATTTTTGGTGATTGCAAGAGGATCGTGTTCATGGAGGAGGCTGAATTGCCACAGAATGCATGCTTGATGAGTCAAGACATGGCGTGGGGTTCCCCTCCAGGGTCCAGGGCACGTGCTTGTACTCATAGATCATCTAGGATACTCACTGTAATTACAGAAGTAGAGTAAGTCATGGCGAGGGATTGAACCCTACAAAAAGGAAGAACGATTAAGAGGCTTGCCCTCGGACCTATGTAGTATGGGATGCATAGAATCCGAACAAGTGCGCATTAGTGTCATGTAAATTAAGTAATTGCATTAAGGATTAAGTGCACGATCACGACACGACATCATTAAGATTTTCCCCCTTACTTTAATTGTTATGTGAACAAGTTTATGATCTGTTAAGAAATGAGATTCGTTATACTGTTTCTGGCATAGAGAGGATGGCCATGTATAATTATCGTCGGTTGAATAAACTGACGTACCCACAGTTTTGTATGCAGGATAAATTACATGTTAAAGAGGAATGGATGCATAAAGATTTTACCATGTTGTTGTACATTTATGTAAATGTTGTATATTTTTACTTCCGCTGTGCAAATGAAAAGTGTAATATGATGTAAACTCCGATGTAAAGTGAAAAGTTTGAATTCCTTGTAAAGTTGTACTGAAGAAAGTGAAAAGATCCTGTAGAACATCTCGAATTCAGTGTATTTGGGATTCGGGGCGTTACAGAGTGGTATCAGAGCCATGCTTTCTATGCTTTCACACTTGTACAAATTTATAGGGAACGACACCCTAGAAGTGGACATTAGAGTGTGTGTTTGAGTTTAGAGATTTAAATGTAAGTGACTTACATTTGTGTTGCTCTATGACTTATGCTTCTTCCTCTCTATTCTAAGATGGCTGATCACTTTGACCCTGCTGGAGATGACGACTGGCATATCATTGAGGAAGAGTACCATCCTGGACAGGCTGATTCTGAGGACGAGTATCACCCTGGGCAAGCAGATCCTGATAAGGAGGAGTGACCTGAATCTCGAGAGATTACCCCACCTCCAGACTCGTCTGACGATTCTTCTTCCGATGAAGAAGAGGGACCAGCTCTGAGTAGCACTGTGGCTTCTCTTCAGAGGCAGGTGGAAACACTATGAGAGAGAGTCGGATTATTGGAGGCTCAACTGGCGAAGCGAAAGGATGACTTTTCAGTTCTCAGTCACCGAGTATGGGAACTTGAGAAGAGAAAGAACCTGACAGATGTGCTGAAGGATGAAGTTGAGGAACTACGGGAAGAACTTCGAGCAGCGAAGAGGACCCGTAGGAGTTAGATTGTTGTAGCTTCTATTTTCTTCCATTCTGATGTCAAAAATGTTTTTAATTCGAATGTATAAACTTTGGAATTCAATGAAATACAAGTTGATTTAAGTTCTTGTCTTATACTTTGAATTTAATGGATCTTTTGCATCAGAATATGTCGAGAAGAGGAGCTAGGAGTGGGAAAGGTTTGGATCTGGAGACCGAGCTTGCTAGGGTCCACCAGACGCTGAATGCAGTGGCTATTAACCAAGGAAGGGGGCCTGCGAATCCAGTACCCAAGGCAATTAAGCTAGTGGAATCGTTCAAGAGAATGAAGCCACCTGTATTCGAGGGAAAGTTAGACCCAGATGCGGCTGACAACTGGATTCGGCAAGTGGAGACAATCTTTGAGGTGTTGGAGACACCGGAGGGCAGCAAGGTCAAATTGGCGACTTTGCAACTGGAGAAGGATGCGGCTGTTTGGTGGCAGTCGATGAAGAGGACCATGGGAGGCATGTTGCTTGGCTGGGAGGAATTTTTGGAAGAATTCTGCAGTCACTATTTCCCCTCCGATGTTCAAGAGAAGAAGGCAATGGAGTTTCTGTCACTTCAGCAAGGCAGCATGTCAGTGAGAGAGTATGAGACTAAGTTTACTCAGCTCTGCAGGTATGCTCCAGAATTGGTGATGGATGAGGCGAAGAAGGCCCGTAAGTTTGAGCATGGACTGAGACCAAGATTGAGATCCCGGATGATACCTCTTGGTATCAGGCGATTTGACAAGTTGGTCAAGAGGGCAGCAGCGACGGAGGCAGATATGGAGCAGTTCCATGTTGTTCAGAACCGGAAGAGTAACTGGCAGTCCGGGAAGAGGCCCGCAAATCCTGGGTGTTTCAAGGGCCAACCATCTGCACAGAGGTTCAAACCGACAGGGGCGAACGCTATCAGTGTAGCTGGAGGGCCGGGGAACAATGTGGTGAGACCTTCTGCAGTCACTTGCTACAACTGTGGTGAAATGGGACATTACCAATCTCGATGTCTCAAACCATGGGCTGGCAATCACAATGTGCCAATACAGCAGACTGGGAAGAGGCCGTACCAACCAGGGCGAGTATTTGCCTTGACGGAAGCTGATGTTGAGGAGGCAGATCAGGTCATCTCTGGTACGAGGGCTGATGTTTAGTGGTTTTCGTCATTTCTTCTTCCCGTTTATATTGTGAAACTGTTATGTAATGGTGTGTATTATGTAACAGGAGAACTCTATCTTAATGGAATGAAAGCTGTTGTATTGTTCGATACTAGGATCCTCTCATACATTTGTGTCTCCTAGATTTGCTAAAGTGTTGGGAGTTGAACCGAAGATTTTTCCAGGCAAGATCTTGGCAGTAGCTACTCCATCAGGGGAAACTTTAACCGCTGATCGGTATTATGCTGATTGCGAGATTGTGATTGGAGATCGAATCTTTGGCATTGATCTGATCGAGCTGACTATCTTGGGAGTCGATGTTATCATTGGCATTGTTTGGATGTCGGTGTACAGTGCAAGCATCGAGTGTAAGACCAAGATGGTGACAGTGAAGGCTCCAGGTGGACCTGAAGTCACTTTCCAAGGGAAGCAGAAATGTTCCAAGCTGGTGGCAACTATCCGCAAGGAAGAGACTCCTGTGGAAGTGCAAGGGATTCCTGTGGTTCGGGACTATCCGACTGTGTTCTTGGAAGATTTTCCTCGGTTACCCCCGCATCGTGATGTAGAGTTCAGCATCACTGTTCAACCGGGAAGTGCACCCATTTCTAAGGCACCGTATAGGATGGCTCCAGTGGAACAGGATGAGGTGAAACGGCAGATTGAGGGACTGTTGGAGAAAGGCTTTATTCAACCTAGTGCGTCACCTTGGGGAGCACCAGTGCTTTTGGTAAAGAAGAAGGATGGATCGATGAGAATGTGTATCGATTACCGAGAGCTGAATAAGGTCACTGTTCAGAATAAGTATCCTGATTCCTCGAATTGATGATTTGTTCGATCGTCTACAAGGAGCAGCGGTATTCTCCAAAATAGATCTTCGATCAGGATATCACCAAGTGCGAGTGAAAGCTGAAGATGTGCATAAAACTGCATTTAGAACTCGACATGGGCATTACGAATTCTTAGTTATGCCATTTGGAGTGACGAATGCACCCGCATTCTTCATGGATTTGATGAACAGAGTTCTAAGGCCGTTCGTT
Organism: Hemerocallis citrina; assembly: GCA_017893485.1. NCBI lineage: Eukaryota > Viridiplantae > Streptophyta > Magnoliopsida > Asparagales > Asphodelaceae > Hemerocallis > Hemerocallis citrina. The sequence continues at coordinate 79,507,473 of CM030359.1, forward strand.
GATTCTTTCGTCGTGGTGTTTATCGACGATATTCTCGTGTACTCCAAGTCAGAGGCAGAGCACACCGAGCATCTGGCAGCAGTTTTGCAGAAATTGGAAGAGCAGAAGTTGTATGCCAAGTTATCCAAGTGTGATTTCTGGAAATCTGAAGTGGCATTCCTAGGTTACATCCTTTCTAAGGAGAGAGTGGCAACTGATCCTCAGAAGATAGAGGCAGTGAGAGATTGGGTTAGGCCTACTACAGTGAAGGAAGTCAGAAGTTTTCTTGGGATGACTGGATACTACCGGAGATTCATTCAAGGTTATGCTCAGATAGCTATACCGCTTACGGGACTGACCAAGAAGAATGTGAGCTTCAAGTGGACTGAGCAATGTGAGGCGAGCTTTCAGGAGTTGAAAGAGAAGCTGACTACTGCACCTATTTTGGCTCTTCCTAGAGCAGGTGTTGAGTATGATGTCTATAACGATGCTTCACATCGTGGGCTTGGTTGTGTCTTAATGCAAGAAGGAAAAGTAATCGCTTATGGGTCTAGGCAACTACGACCACATGAGAAAAATTACCCGACTCATGATCTGGAGTTGGCTGCGATTATCTTTGCCCTGAAGCAATGGAGGCACTACGTGTACGGTGAGAAGTTGAACATGTACACAGACCACAAGAGCTTGAAGTATATATATCAGCAGAGGGATCTGAATCTGAGGCAGCGGAGATGGTTGGAAGTGCTCGAGGACATGCGACCTGAGATCAAGTATCATCCTGGAAAGGCTAATGTTGTGGCTGATGCACTTAGTTGCATGAGCAGTTTGGCCAGTTTAATTACAACTCAGAGGCATCTGATTGAGGAGTTGGATCGAGCAGGTATTGAGGTTGTCATGCAAGGATTGGGAGCATCTTTGGCTCAGTTGAGGCTTCAGCCTACTCTGAATGCAAGGATCATTGCAAGTCAAGAGGTTGATGCTGATATCTTGGAGATGAAGGAGCAGGTTGGTGCTGGCAGGTTGCCCGGATTTCAAATCAGGGATGGAGTGCTGTGGTGCGGAGATAGGCTGTGTGTTCCAAATCAGGCGGACTTGAAAGAGAGTATTCTTCAGGAGGCACATTCTGTCTGTACATCCTGGAAGTACTAAGATGTACAAAGACATTAAACAGCATTTCTGGTGGTCAGGTTTGAAGCGGGATGTGGCTAATTTTGTTGCGAAGTGTGAGGTTTGTCAGCAAGTCAAAGCCGAAAATTAGAGATCCGGAGGTCTATTACAGCCGTTACCTATTCCAGAATGGAAGTGGGATAACATCAGTATGGATTTCATCACGGGATTTCCTAAGAGTTCTAAAGGCAATGATGCGATTTGGGTTATAGTCGATCGACTTACCAAGTCCGCTCACTTTTTGGCGATGAAACTCACTGCTTCGATGGACAAGTTGGCTGAGATGTATGTTGGTGAGATCGTCCGGCTTCATGGCGTTCCGTCAACTATTGTATCTGATCGAGATGCGCGGTTTACTTCGCATTTCTGGAGGAGTCTTCAGACAGCTTTGGGGACCAAGACAGATTTCAGTACTGCTTTTCATCCGCAAACCGATCGGCAGACCGAGAGAGTCAACTGTATTCTTGAGGATATGCTTCGGTGTTGTATACTAGACTTTGGAGGTAGTTGGGAAAGGCATTTACCTTTGGTAGAGTTTGCCTACAACAACAGTTTTCACGCTAGCATCGGGATGGCGCCGTACGAAGCTTTGTATGGCAGGAAGTGCAGGACTCCTGTTTGTTGGTATGAAGTTGGGGAGCGTCAGTTGTTTGGTCCTGAGCTTGTGCAGCAAACTTCTGAGAAGATTGTTCTGATCAGGAAAAGGTTGGTGGAAGCTCAGAGCAGGCAGAAAAGCTATGCAGACAACCGGAGAAGGGACCTTGAGTTTGAGGTTGGTGACTTCGTCTTTCTGAAAGTATCACCCAGTAAAAGTGTGGTTCGATTTGGCAAAGGCGGGAAGTTAGCCCCGAGGTTTATAGGCCCGTATAAGATATTGAAAAGGATCGGGAAAACTGCTTACCGGCTTGAATTACCGGAAGAGTTATCTCAGGTGCACAATGTCTTTCATGTGTCTATGCTGAGAGGTTATATTCCAGATCCGAGTCATCATTTGCCTGAAGTGCCGGAAGGTTTGCAGTTAGACCTGAATTACATCGAGTCTCCTGTCGAGATTGTTGACCGCAAGGGAGAAAGTCTTGAGAAATAAAACGATACCGATGGTCAAGGTGGTCCGGAGAAACCATTTGGTTGAAGAGGCTACTTGGGAATCTGAGGAGAGGATGTTGAAGGACTATCCTGAGCTTTTTGCTTGATTGTATCTTTGTATCTTTTTGCTCTTGTTGTTGTGTTTTCAGTTTTCTCGCTCTTGACTGTAGTTCCGGGGACGGAACTATTCAAAGGAGGGAGTGATGTAATACCCTGATTTTTCAAATATATGAAAGATTATTTATTTTTATATATGGTGTGCTTGTGTAATATGTTGACTATTATTTTCAACATGATGAATAAGAATATTGTTTCCTATAAAGCATTTTTTTACCAAAGCCCAAGTGTTAATTTACTTATTTACTTCTACAACATAACTATTTTGGCCCAATTAATTTTAAGCCCATGAAATTAATCTTTTATTATTTTCTACAACTTGTATGTGTAACATTTCTTTTAAAGAGACTTATTATTTTATGTACAAGTTCTTGTAGGGGTGATTTGTGCATGCACGTGCATTTCACATACACGTGCATTGAGCACTAATCTTGGCCGGACTTGAAGTAGAGAAGTGGGGGTGAGTCATGGGTAGTTATGTGAGGTGTGGGTAGTTTTCACAACTCCCTAGTCCATCCTAGCCCTTGATCCCATAACTATCTACTAAATCCTAGCCCTCCATCTACTCAAATTTGTGTATAAATACCCCCTCTCATTCATTATTTCTTTTACACTAGAATCCTATTGTAAGAGAGATATTTTTTGTGAGAGAGTTGTGTGTGCTTTCTGTGGAGGCCGTGCATCATCTTCCGAAGGCTGTGGTGTGGAACAAGGAGCAAGGAGCAAGAAGTGCTGCGTCGCAGTAAGGAGCTTTTGCTGGATTCGATTACTTCGTCAAATAAGGTGGGTGTTTCTCAGGACTTCTAATGTAGGAATTATACCATGATTATGATATTTGTTACCATGTTTCTGAAAAGTAAATTCAACATATTAGAATTCGCCTGAGTATGTTTATGATGATAATCATGAAGGACAAATGGCGAAATAATGACACTGTAAATAAGAATGAATTGGGTCTGTACAGTCGACTGTCTTTTGGATGAGTCGACTGGTACGAGACATATATTCTCATATTTTGATAGAAAGTTTTGTGATGTATATGTGTATGGACTAAAATGAAACAGAAATGCCAAGTTTGTATCTTCTATGTCGCATATGACTGAGAGGACATGAACATGTGGAAAGAAACTAGTGATATTAGAAAAATTGAGATTGGGTCGGTATAGTCGACTGTCGATGGATAAGTCGACTGGTACGAGACATCCGTTACATATTTTGTTAGAAGGTTTTCGTTGACATACATGTGTACAATTAAAATGAAATAGTAAGGCTAAACTCATATTCTTCATGGTATACATGAATGAGGAGCCATGAGCCTGTGGAAAAAGAACTAGTTATGATTAACAAAACTAAGAATGATCTGTGCAGACGACTGGTGATATGAACAGTCGACCGATGCTTTGCTTAAACTATGAATAATCCAGTAGTTTCATGAAATGAAGTATCTTTCCATTGTGTTATTTTAGTGTAATGGTTTGAGATTATATTTTCATCACTACAATGCATGTTTAAAACATTTCCTCGAAGAAAAGACAATATTAGTAACTTGAAATTCCATGTTGCAATGTTACTGAACAGTAAGAAACTCTGTGTTTATGAACATGAATGTATGTAGACTGTAAATTGACAGCATGATGCAAGTGCATGTAAGAACTGTAAGAAAGATAATCCCTCAAATTGTAATATGAATCTGTCCAGTCGACTTAATGCGAGTAGCAAGTCGACTGAGCTGAACATAGAAATGTACTGTTAAAACCCCCAGGACAGACGACTGATGAGATAACAGTCGACTGTCATATGAATAATTTTTGAACATGAAAAGTTGCAGAACAACCGACTGACCATGGGTAGCAGTCGACTCTCCCGAGTGTTTATGAAGAACTGGTATTAATTGTATAAGTCGACTGGTCTTTTCCAAGTCGACTGTATGTGATTTTGATATGTCTGAGATTTCATTTTGATTACTGCTAAGAGTTGTGAACTTTATGATTGGGGTTAATGAACTCTTTCTATTGCTGTATGAATTTATATGCAATGAATCATAGTTTGAATTGAGAAATTTACATGAGATGAATCATAGTTTTGGATTGGGAATTACATGAATATAAAAGTTAAGAACATGATATGCTGAGGCAATGAAAAATGAATTCATGAATTAGAAATGCTCAAATTGGAAATTTTGAATTGGAAATTGAACAAAAGAGTAGCTAAGTCTTCCCCGGCAGTGGAAATGAAATGAAATGAGAATTGAAAGACCAAGGTTGGTCATGTATTGAAATGAATGATAAGTCCGGTTTGGTGGAGAGGCTAACTCTAGAGCTTTGATTTTTATTCATGATTCTAATGATTTTAGTACATAGTGAAGATGTGATGAAAGTGAGAGAAAACATAAGTATGAGAACTAGAGTTTACGGTGCGGGTGTGTGAGCCACAGAATGCATGCTTGATGAGTCAAGACATGGCGTGGGCACAACTCAGAATGATCGGACTTTAGCCACGCTTGTGGGATGTTTGGTGATTGCAAGAGGATCATGTTCAGGGAGGAGGCTGAATTGCCACAGAATGCATGCTTGATGAGTCAAGACATGGCGTGGGGTTCCCCTCCAGGGTCCAGGGCACGTGCTTGTACTCATAGATCATCTAGGATACTCACTGTAATTACAGAAGTAGAGTAAGTCATGGCGAGGGATTGAACCCTACAAAAAGGAAGAACGATTAAGAGGCTTTCCCTCGGACCTATGTAGTATGAGATGCATAGAATCCGAACAAGTGCGCATTAGTGTCATGTAAATTAAGTAATTGCATTAAGGATTAAGTGCACGATCACGACACGACATCATTAAGATTTTCCCCCTTACTTTAATTGTTATGTGAACAAGTTTATGATCTGTTAAGAAATGAGATTCGTTATACTGTTTCTGGCATAGAGAGGATGGCCATGTATAATTATCGTCGGTTGAATAAACTGACGTACCCACAGTTTTGTATGCAGGATAAATTACATGTTAAAGAGGAATGGATGCATAAAGATTTTACCATGTTGTTGTACATTTATGTGAATGTTGTATATTTTTACTTCCGCTGTGCAAATGAAAAGTGTAATATGATGTAAACTCCGATGTAAAGTGAAAAGTTTGAATTCCTTGTAAAGTTGTACTGAAGAAAGTGAAAAGATCCTGTAGAACATCTCGAATTCAGTGTATTTAGGATTCGGGGCGTTACAGCTTAGGCTTAATCAAGATTCAATTTAAAACATAACAAGTTGTAGCAACAGCTTCAACCCAAAAATACTTAGGTAAATTAATTTCAACAAGCATGGTACGTGCACATTCTTGCAAAGTCCTATTCTTCCTTTGAACCACTCCATTTTGTGGTGAAGCTCTAGGAAATGCAAATGAATGACTTATACCATTCTTGTTGCAATATTCTGCAAACGTTTCATTTTCAAATTCTCCATCATGATCACTTCTAATAGTGACTATGGTTAGAGACTTTTGATTTTGAATTCGTTTACAAAAATTAGCATTCTTCAAAAGTATCATTCTTATGTTTTAAAAAGAAAGTCCAAGTGAATCGTGAAAAATCATCTACTAAAACAAAAACATACCTACTTTTATTTAAAGAAGCAACTCTAGTAGGGCCAAATAAATCCATGTGAATTAATTCGAGCGGCCTACTAGTAGAAATTACTTCTTTTGTTTTAAAAGCAGATTTAATTTGTTTACCTAGTTGACATGCATCACATAACTTATCCCTTTTAAAGGATAGTTTTGGCAGCCCTTTAACTAGATTGTTCTTAGACAATTTAGAGAAATTTTTCATATTCACATGGCCAAAACGTCTATGCCAAAGTCAAGAATCGTTATTAGAAGCAACTAAGAAAAAATCATTCAAAAACTCATGCTTTCAAACACAATTCATAAATGTTATTTTTCCTAAAATCTTGAAAAATTATATTTTGCATGGTAGAATCATAAATTAAACATGCGTCTTTTTCAAACAGGATTTTATAACTCTTATCACAAAGTTGACTAATACTTAACAGGTTATGCATAAGTCCACTAACTAATAAGACATCTTCTATAGAGGGATTAGTGTGCTTACCGACAATACCAATTCCTATGACCATTGTCACCAAATGTAGCTGTTCCTCCATCAATGTTTTGTATGGAAGATTGGAGGTTAGCATGACCAGTCATGTGCTTCGAGCATCCGCTGTCAAGTATCCAACGATCTCTCTTAGGTACCTATAAAATATTCAATGTGAATATGGTGTCCTTTTCATTGGGTCCAAAATAGATTAGTTTGTGGGAAACCAAACCCATGATGAGTTTGATTTTTCACCATAAGCAGAAATGAGATTAGAAGAATTACATACATTAAGCATATATGAATTAATATAAGCAATTCTATCTTTCGAACTCAGGTTGACTGAAACCCATACATATTTGCTCTGTCCAGTCGACTTTACAATACCTTTCAGTCGACTTTTACTATTAGTCAGTCGACTGGGAGGTAGTATAGGTCGACTTATCTGAGGTATTTGTCTTGTTGAATAAGACTCAGTACCTCTGGACAGACGACTGGTGGATGGGTACAGTCGACTTGGTTGAATTTTAGATTTGCCTTTATCATGAAAACTTACAGTTTTAGGCTTTTCAAAGAACTCATAAAGTTTATGCTTAACACTAGAAATAGATATAGGTTTATTTACACTAGTGTTCTTAGAAGAATGAGATTTTTCAAGTGACTTTTTAAAACCAAGTCCAAACTTTTGACTAGATTTTACTTGATTTTGAAGAACATCATTTAAATTCACTTTTTCTTTATTAAATTTAGGTACGTTCTTGGATATCTCTTCATAATTTTTCTTTAGAGATTCATGATCCATATCTAAACTAGAAATACAAGAATTTAAGGATTTTACTTCTTTATCAAGGTTAAGATTCTCTTGAGAAAGTGTTTGATTAACTTTCTCTAAGTTCTTAACTCTAATCATTTCATTTTTAAGTTCTTGAAAAATTTCATTGAAAGTATCAAGTAAATCATTAGAATCATACTCACTACTTACTTGATTTTGAGACGCCATATAATATACGTTTGCAACCTCATTTGTCTCATCAATTTCTTCTTCCGACGAAAAATCGCTGTCATCCCAAGTTGCTTGGTATGCCTTTTTGTTCTTCACAAACCTATTTTTTGTGTACTTATCCTTCTTGAAGTTGAATGTCTTTCCCTTAGATTTTGCGTTCTCTAGCGGATAATCCTTCTTCATATGGCCTGTCTTGTTATACCTGAAACAAGTTGGAGGTTCATTAGATTCCTTAGTTTTTGAATTAAACTTACCTTTTCTTAGGAACTTTTTGAATTTTTTCGTGAACATGGCATTCTCTTCCTCATCTTCTTCTTCATCCTCGGAGTCCGACATGGCTTTTAATGCTAATGTCTTCTTCTCTGATTGTTATGGTTCTGCATCCTTCTTGCGCTCTTCAAGTTGTACCTCATAGGCCATAAGATTTCCCACAAGATTCTCTAGAGAAAGTTATGTTAAATCATTGGCCTCTTATATGGCGGTGGTCTTCTTCTCCCATTCGGGGGTTAGTGCACGAAGTACCTTTCTCACCATCTCGGCTTGAGTGTATGTCTTTCCAAGTGCCATAAGTGAATTTGTAATGTCTGTGAACCTTGTAATCATCTCGAACACATTCTCATTCTCCTTCATGCAGAACATTTCAAAACTGTGAACAAGAACAGATATTTTAGATTCTTTTACTTTGTTTTTTCCTTCATGAGTTACCTCGAGTGCGTGCCAAATTTGATGTGCGGTTGTTACATTTGACACACGATTGAACTCCTCCTTTGTAAAGGCACAAAATAGTGCATTCATCGCCTTTGCATTGTTCATTGTTTGGTTCTTCATGTCGTCGTTCCATTGTGCATATGGAATGGTAGGAGCGGTGTACTCGGTCTCCGTCATGTTTCATATTTCATAGTTGATGAACTGAATGTAGATCTTCATTCTACACTTCCAATAGTTGTAATTGGTTCCATCGAAGAGGGATGACCTTTGTGTAGATTGGCCTTCATGGTACTGATTTGCATTCGAAGTAGTTGCCATTGCACTCAATCAGGCTCTGATACCAAGTGTTGGATCCTGTAGGCAAGGCAAGAAACACTAGAAGGGGGGTGAATAGTGTTTTATAAAAAATAATTATGGAATTAAACTTTTCTTCTGTCCAGTCGACTTGAAGAGATAAACCAGTCGACTGGGACGACAGTTAAGAAGAGTATTTTAAAGCGAGTCTGATCAGCCGACTTATAGAAGAGCTAGTCGACTTATCATACAAGTTTTCATAGAGAAAGTAGTACAAGTCTGACGAGTCGACTTACAAATAGATACAGTCGACTGTCTAGACAAGTTTCACAGAGAACTATAAAAAACAAGAAAATGAAATGCAAGTTCAAAGAGATACAACCACAGAGTACACACGATGTATCCTGGTTTGGTCCTCCCAACCTACATCCAGTTCCCAAGCAACCCACTTGAGATTTTTCACTATTCTTGAATTACAAGAATACCCTACGGCGTTAGACAATAACCTTGTCCAACTCGTAGTCCTTTCCCACAACTAGAGAAAGAAACTCACTCTTTCACCAAGAGTGAAAACTTGACTCTACACCCTAGAGCCCTACTCTCCAACCGAGAGAAAACCACTCTCACAACCCGAGAGTGAAGAACAACAACAAAAAGTTTACAATCAACCGATAGCCTTGTTATGGATGTGATTTTATGCGTTGCTATTAGGTCAACTTCAGAAATTAGTCTAAAACGAAATTGCTGTTATGTTAGACTGATTTCAGAGAACCAAGACTTAGAAAGAGAATGCTTTTGAATGCTTTTTCTTGTTTAAAACTAAAAACTTGAGAACTTGAGAAACAAAAAGCTTGGAAAATAAGTTGTTAACCTTTTCCAAGTGATTTCTATTCTCTATTTATAGAGTTAGAATCACTGGACATTGAGATGCAGTTGTACCAACTGTCAACCAACGGAAAATAAACTTTTGAATTTGAAAAATCAAAATTTGAAATTAGCAAACTGTCGAAACGACTTGAACAGTCGACTGGGTTGCCATTATGAGTCGACTGGTCAGAGTTTGAATAAGTTCAATCAGTTTTGTACTAAAACAGTCGACTGGTGCCTTATGGCGGTCGACTGGTACTTAACAGCTGAGCTTTTTCAATCTTGTTTCGATCTTTTTAAGTTTGAAAAAACACTTAAATTATTTTAAAGATAATGTGTGAGTGTGTGTGATAAGGCTATTACAAAATTTCTAAGACTCAAGGAAAATAAAAAATTTACAATTGTTACAAGACACTTAATACAATAAATTGAAGCATATGTCTTGTCTTGAGTCTTGAGTCTTGAGTCTTGAGATGGAGCTTTTAGCCTTCGTCTTTTTCTTGTAAGCTGGCAACCTTGTAGCTTTCTTGATCAACTTGCTTTAAGAAGCTTGTTAGAACATTTTGCCTTTGTATATCCTGTAACATGTAAGAAGTAGAACAACAACTTTGCATTGTGTTGTAATCATCAAAATTAAGAATCAACAGTTAGTATTACAATATAAAAATTATAGAAAATAGTTACAAATAAAATCATTGATCAATAATAGATTTTAATAGAAGATCTAACAGTACATTTTGACAAAAGAATTCGAAAGCGAAAAAAAAATAATTTACGAAAATTTTAAATACAAAAAATACATAGAAAATACGTATTTACGAAAACAGGGGTTACAGAAAATGAATATGAGTTTAGTCTCTTGGGGACTAACTATAATGGCTTTAGATATATTTTTAACATCCCTAACAATCTCCCTCTCATACCCTGCCCCCCCAATGTTATAACGTTCCATCATATCATCAACATACATCAGTAGAAATACCCTCCCCTACGGTGATGATATCATCAACATACATCAACCCTGATAGAAGCCTGCCTGGGTGATAATACGATGAAAGCACTTAAACCGGGCTTGAGGATCTTGTTCAGACCATATATAGCTCAGCGGAGACGACAAACATGATGGAGGTGCGGTGTGCTGCTGGCGGGGATGTTTTGGAGGTCAAGATTTTTGATTAGGAATTAGGGATTAGGGATTAGATTAGGGATTTGTTAATAGGAGATTAGGGTTTCTCTGATACCATGTTAAGATAACAAAGAGATTGAAGGGAAAAGATGGACTGATTAGTATTGGGCTCTAAAGGTCAGTATATATAAGATGCAAGATATAATGTCAGTCGTACATCTCTAGTAGTGTATCTAATAATTGTAATTCCCGTTTCCAATTATATGGATTTTCGTTTTTCTTTTCTTTGTATCCTTGTATTTTTTTTTAACTGGCAAAAGGTAGGATTATCCTACCTTACAAAAGAAAAATATATAGACAAGGAAAGTTCTAAAACTATTACAAAAAAGATTGTAGGAGGTTCAATCGAGCATAGGGTGAGTCTGAGATCGAGATGGCATGCCGTTGTATCCTTGTATTTTAATTCCCATATGAATTCTTTTCGTTTGTTTAAATTCATTTTTTTGTGCATCTCCTACTCGATTGAACCCAAGCCCGCATATAAATTCTTCTATTCTCTTGAACCTAATTTCATTCATTTGGATGCTCAATTATTTTGATAGAACCCACAATTCTAATTCATACTATCATACTATTATTATTTGATTATTTATATGAATTGTGAAGCCCAATTTAAAGTCCAATCGTAACCCATTCTATATTTTATCTGATAATTATTTATTAATTTCATGAACCCATAACTTAAGCCCATAGCCCACTAGCCTATCTTAATCCTTCTTTAAACCCTAATCTCTATTAACCTAACCTAATTATCCCTCACTTCTTCAGCCATCAAATACACCCCATCTACTTCTTCTTCTTCTTCCCTTCTTCATCTCCTCAAAACCCAACATCTCACCACCATCAGCCGGCTCCACCATCTCATCTTCACTGCACCCTACCTCCTTTCTCCTTGTTGTCCTATGCCATTGCTACCATCGACTCCTCACTGCATCCTCCCCGACAGCTCCGAGTCTCCACCATCAGCTCTGATCTCGACACTTGCTGCATCAACCTTGCTGCCATCCTGTTGCGCACGCTACCTTGCTACTCCTTCACAACAGACTGTGCCCCCGCTTCATCATCACTGGAGCACCACCCGATGCCACTACCTTATCCCTCATCCCAACCATCTCCTCTCACTGCTTCCACCACCGCAGCACCACCTCCGACCGAACTCTTCATCTCCACCGACAACCACCCCTGATCAGCCGACCACAACCTGCACCTCCACTCCTGGCCACCTCATCGTCGCTGCAATCGAGTCCCCGAAGCTGCTCCTCCACTGCCTCGAAACCCAAGCATCACTCTAATCCCGAAGCACCTCATATCCTCCAACAAACCGAGCCCCCACCATTTCCGCAACTCACTGCCTTCCTCCTTCACTGCACACCCTCGTAACCATCACCGCTTCGACCACCAGCATGTGCGACTCCTCTTCGTGCTGGCCGAGACTCCACTGAGCACACCCGATCAGCCTTCCCCTCTCCCTTACTGCTTTCTCGCCCTTCGGTAGCTGCCGTTTTTGCTGTTGCACTTGCTGTGTGCTGTCCTCTTGCTGCGTTTACTATCGTTGTTTGCGTTTGCTGCCATCACCTGGCTATTATGGCCGTGTTTGTTGTCATCGTGTTGTCGTTGCTCACTGCCAGGTGGAGGTTGTTGTTGCTGTCATCGCAGATGCTCACCATTGCTAGTGCTCGCACACTCACACTCATTGAATAAAGGCAAGCATCTCTTGGACTTCTTTTATTGTTCATGTTCAAGAAACGTTTATCGATCTCCGCAAGTAGTTCCTTACATTGATTATCATATCTTATCAAATTTTCATATTTCAAGAAAAAAACTATTATTGATTCATCGGCGAATCGGAATAATAGTTTTATTTATCATGTCATATCATAAATTCAAATACTTAACTGTTAACAAACTTCATATCATGCTATTGAATACTTGAAAGTTCTGCCCTGTCGTTTTCCCAAAATTGTACTGATAATTTGACATAGTTCCCGATACTGAAATTCAGAACTTTATACATGAAAGTCATAGCCCTTTGTGTCTATAATCCATAACAACTGACGGATATGAAATGCAACTTGTAGAGTGCAAGATATCCTGATTTTAGTACTGTAACATTTTATTTTCAGATTACTGTTTAGAAGAATATCGTCATGATTGATTGATTAACATAACATGCTGCCAGTGGAGTTAAGACATGAGATTCTCCAGGATGTTACTTAACACTGTTAGGAGTTAGTGTATGATTTTTATAATTTTTTAAATGAATTTACCGTCGATTTATAAGTACAAGAACTTGACCCTAAGTTGTTGCCTGAACAGTAGACTCGTAAAGAATTGACTGTTAGTCCTGGCTACTGTGATTGAAATATATCGTGTGAATATGCATTGGAACCGGCAGGGAGTATAGTTTCTGGAACCCCTGATGGAACCTATTTCTCTTTCCTTTACCAGCAGGAAAGTTAGTTTTTATATAGCAAGGTATTGCTGTCAATGATTGTATTTTCATGTTTTTTTTGTAAACATGTTTTAATTTTGCATTTAATTTATTGAACTATATACCATGCATTACATAGCCTTTGATATCTCCTTGATACTGTCTTGATACCCGTTCTCATTATTGCATGTTCATCTTTAATTATTATAAAATAATGACAAGCCGGGATAATAAGGGTAAGATTTAGTAGTAGACAATATATGAGAGTGTACTCGGAAGGGGTCACGTGTTTCTTGTAGTGACTCAGGTTTACATGTTCACATATTTCTTGTTTACAAGTTATATGGAACTAAGTGCCACATGGAGCTAAGTGCAACATGGAGCTAAGTTCTACTTCGTAGAACCGACGTGGCCACCTCTGGAATCTGCGGGGCCACCTCTGGAATCTGTAGGGATCACCGCTAGAATCCATCACATGATTACATGGTTTCCTATTACATGTTCATGTTTACATGATATGATTTCTGTTATTGTCACTGCATGACTCGGGTACATGATCCTATAAAATTCACCATTAGTGTCTAAATGTTCACTTGATTGCATGCATTCGAACTTGTGGTATGGGAAGCAGGTTTGCGTACATTAGATAGGGTTAATAAAAGTTTGATAGACTTAATATTAAGACTGAACACGTGCATGATTATTGTTTACGAGTTACATGATTTTTGGTTATAAGTTACATTATTCCTATTTACATGTTTACATGATCCATGTTTACAAGTTTACATGATTCTTGTTTACATGACATGTGATGTGTCTAATTTTTAAATGAATATTTATACTCATTTACCCATAGAAATTGCTTGTATTCGTCTATCTTGTTTATAATTCATCTTATTTCCATAGATTTGAATTAATTAATTATTTTGAGGCAAACGGTAAATATTTTTGGTAAAATCAACAAAGAAAATATGGACAATGATTGTTAATTTTTTTTATTGATCTGTTGAATTTTTAATTTACAATTTGGTCATCGAAAAAGTCAATAGAAATTATTGTTATCAATTTAGGAGTTGGAATGAAATTATATAATGAACAGTACGGATTGATGGATGAGGAAGGATTAAAAAATATTAGTTAATTAGGTTAATTGTCACGCCCCGCTTCCCAAAACACCGAAATATGGGCGCGAGACTAAGGCCCAGCGAATGGTGCGAACACACCATTCTTAAGCTGTACAAGTAAACTCAACAACAATATAATAAAACAACCCACGCAAGCATATAAATCACAATTTGATAATGAAAATTCATGACATAATCCATAAATATAACCAACAACTGGGAAATACAATAATTACGGGTCAAACAAGCCCGGATTACAAATAAAGAGTTTCATGAAATAAATCACAAATTTAAGATAACATAAAAATAAATAACTAGAACACTTGGTCGGCGACACCTTCTGGTAACTCTCCATTTGGGCCTGCAAGTATATTATAACAAAAGAAAAGGAAAGGGAAACAAGGAGACCCGTTAATACAAGTTACGGGCCGCAAGGGGAGTACAAGCTAAGGGAACAGATGTAAAACAAAACAACAGAAAAACAGGGAAGAACAAGGAATCGATAGTTACGAAATAGGAACAAAATGCAACATGTAAACATGAGATGAACATGGCGTTACGAAACAAGTGACATATAAAACAAATAATCAAGTATCGAATCAACATGGACATGTAACATATGGTTGGATCATGAAAATGCACGTGTTATTCTTATGTCTAATGTCTGATTCTATCTAGGTAGCACTTCATGCATCCATATTTTTACTACATGGTTGCTACAGTCAATACAATTTCGTTTAGATTTAGTGGTGGGTTTTATAGGTCACGTACTCGGGAAAACATGTACATTCAGTATTGTATCAAGATACGTGCAAACTTGTAACGTGGAACATGTAGAGTGTAAACTTGTAACATGAACATGTAAACTTGTCATTCGCAATCTTGCAACTTGAAATTGCAACTTGCATCGGGAAACCACGAGCTCCCGTCCGAGTACGCTCTTCTATATTGCCCACTACTTAAATCTTTCCCTTATACCCCGGCTTGTTACTTTTATTAATTTTTATTAACACAATCATAATGCAATGAGGACAAAGTCAAGATATGGACAGGGAACATCCAGGAATATGACATGCAATATGTTCTAAGTAAGGAGATGTGAAACATGTAGTTTAATGTCATAATTGGGTATAATTTATTAATACATATATGGGTCTAATTTATTATTTCATATATGGGTCCATAATATTTTAGGGTCATCTAAAATAACATTGCAACTATAAGTGACTAATTACATGCATAAAACTAAATCAGAAATTAAAGGATAATATAAACACTTATATTATTAACAAGGGTAAAATAGTCATTCACATCAATATGTATAATCTCTAAAATTTCTTATGTTTGTATTTATTTTTGTGTTCGTGTCATGCGTAGGATGGCAAAGTATTCACGATCTCATGTGAATACAAGATCGACGGATTAGGAATATAAAAGGGTATCAATTCGACTTATGAATGCGAATTGGAGTCAAAAAAAATAGACTTGCGGTATTTTTACAAATGGCTTGTACTAGAACAATAAAAGTGTACAAGAGATACTTGCCTTAACGATGGTGAGTCCAAACACGAACCAATACGGGATGCGGATCCCGAGAGACGAGGCGCTAGCACGGACACACGCACGCACGTACGAGATACGTGCAACCAACACACAAGATCTGATCCACTGGATCCGCTGAGGGGACAAAACAGCAACACCTACTCCGTTGATCAGATCTGATCTGATCAGTTGAATCCAACGGTGGGGATTCACTCCCGCTTCTTCTTCCTTCTTCTTTACTGCAACAGAGAGTGAGAGAGAGGACGGTGACAGCGGCCATTCGGCATGGCAATGCAACGGGGCGACGAGTGGCGGGGACGGCAGCGCTGTGGTCGGGAAGCGACAACAGCGACCTCGACGAACTCCAGCGAGCAAGTTCTGCCTTCGATCGAAAACAGGGGAAGGCGAACACAGGGGGGGATCGGCTTGGTCGGCGGCGCTCGGGTGGTGAGCGACTGCGGCGAGGAGAGGAGGAGGATCACCGTGACTGGTCCGGCGATGCTAGCGAACAGAGAGCGGCGCGATGGCGGATGACTGCGGTGCTCGTCGTGGAAGGCGAAGCAATGGCGACACTCGGGAGGAGCGGCGGCTGTCGTCGGAGGGCGTCACGACGGCGCAGGGGAGCTGCACAGTCGACTGGCGTTGCAATGGGAGAAAGATGAGTGGGTGGTCGTTGCGAGCACCGTGACGGGGGAAGCTCGGGGGAGACGGGGGTGGGATGCGGTCGATGGAGACGAGAGGAGGAAGAGGGGGTGATGGCGGAGAAGGGGGCGGAGGAGACGAGGCTGGCGTTCGACGATGGGGGTGAGCAGGAGGGAGGAGGAAGATGACGCTGGGGTTGGGTGTTGTTTTGTTTGTTTTGGTTTTGTTTTTGTGGTTTTGTTTTGTTTGGTTTTTAACAGAGAATGAGAGAGAGAGAGATATTATAATATATGTATAGAAATAATGTTAAATTAAGGGGTAGAGAGATTATAGGGGAGGGGTTACGGGATCACATAATGAGGGGAATCAATAGGCTAATAATTAGGAATAGTAATTGGGCAGTTACAAGAGAGATTTTGGGATTGATTAAGAATAGATGATCTGGTCAACACCCAATTAGTAGGGGAATTGGGTTAATGGGTATTGGGTTTAAAACCATTGGGCTTAAAAATAAACATTTGGGTTTGGGCTTCCAATTAAATAATTAAATAATACAAATTAGACCAAGATCAATTGGGCTTTAATAATAATAATAGTAACAATAAAGATCAAGAAAATAGGAGTAATAACAACATCATAATTTTAATGATAACAAACAACTAACATTAATAAAAATTTTAAGAATGGAAATACCAAAAATAATAGAAATGATAATGAAAATAATAAGATAATAATGTCAATATTATATAAAGGAATCTAGTTTAACAATTTTAAAGAAGTTTTGAATATATTCTTTCAGTTTGGCTAAAATGAAAATAGTCGATCAATTGCAAAATATAAAGTAAAGTAAAATACCCTTATTCAAAATAAACAAAATCTTCCGATCAGAAATATTTTAAAAAGAAAAGTTAAAATGAAATTAACACAACTTAACTCATATAAAATTCGAAATACAGAATATTATTCAGAAATTATATATTTACGGAAACGAGGGTTACATTAATAGATTAGTCTTAATCTAAATATTCTAATTAATTAATTAATAATTAACTAAACCTAAATTTTATACTAACCTAAACCTAATTTTACTTGTTCTTATATAAAGTCTACAGGAGGCGTGAATAAGAGGCTCTGGGTTGGTAGGTGGCTATAGGAGGTGGCGGCGTGACAAATACCAGGAAGTAAAATGAACAGAAAAAATAAAAAAAATAAAAAATAAAAAGAAAGAAAGAGATCAAGAGACAGAAGAGAGGATTGGCGATACTGCTCAGCGTCGCTGACGTGGCAGGCGTGACGTGGCGTGACTGCCGTCCTTGCTGGCGCGTGGTTTCAGACAGAAACGGGACAGAGAAGAGAGAGAAAGAGAAGTGCGGCTGTGCTGGCTTGGTTTTTTAGGCTTGGGTTTGCAATTTTGTTTACAAAACAATTCTTTCTGCACATCATTTCTCTTTCTCTAATTTTTTATTGTGCAATCCAAAATAGTATTTGTCAAATGCAAATTTATTATGAACTAAATTTTATTTTTCTAGGTGATATGGCTAAAAATGGGGTTAAATCGGAACCGTTCAGAGTGGGGACGAATCCTGAGGTCTCAGGAACGAGATGGTAATTTCACCTACAGACGAGTCCGAATTAGGTACCGGATCTCTCCTCTTGGACCTGCTAGCCCATGAACGGATTTGATAGGCAGAGAACGAGTTTCAACCCGTTAGGGACCAGATCAATAGGATAGGAGCAGATCCTGGCTTGTCCCTATCTTGAGGGGATGGTTGTAACCAACCCCAGGCAGCCACACCGGAAAGTAGGGATTTACCCTTATCCTGAAGAAGATCTCCATGGTGACTATAAAACCCCCCTACCTCCTACTGTTAAAGGTGATCTCTCTTTACACACTTGAGCTCTTTCTCTTCACTTTTTCTGTGTATTGACTTGAGCGTCAGAGGGTTCGTCACCGGGATCCATCCCGGTGTCTCGAGCGTTTGTGCAGGTCCAAGGGAGCACCAAGGAGTCAACCATTCAATAAGGGAGAAGAAGGGTTCCGCCTGTTCGAGTTCCTCACAAACCTACAAATCTCATCTATTGCCCCCACACCAGAATCCAGCGACAACAGATTGGCGCCGTCTGTGGGAAGAATCTCGACAAAACCATCTAACCTTCCACTTTCCACAAAAGCCACTCCCAGCATTGCCTCCCAAGAAGATACCCGCAAACTCCAATCGTAGGACGACCTCCTCTCATCCTCCTCATCCTCCGTCGGGGGATCTCCCTCCTCCCAGCCAACCGTCCCTATAGCTCGATCCATAAGCTCTGCATCAGCAGCCTTTGGGTCCCCAAGCTACAGTCGGTGAACACTCTCGACGAAGCCGCCACAAGCAACCTGTACATCAGGTTTGGGTTTCCATCCACAATGCCGACACAGACTCAATGGCTTCCTATACTCCTCCCACTCCAAAGGATCTGCAGAACCTGATCAACAATCGGCAGACCGAGCATGGACCCGATCTTCGTACCCATCTGGACGAGAGGCGGGCCCAAGAGGCGAACCCCCGTCGCGAGCAACCGAGGGATTGCTCGCCATGCCAATCCAATCACGGAGGGTCTAACTCTCTCCAGAGGGGCAGAGAGTCGCCCTAGCATCGCCCAAGGTGGAGCTGCTCCCCGGTAGGTCGCCCTGCTCCTCGAGCCCATCCTGAGCAGGAGGCCCCCGTCACAAGGGTAGAATTTCAGCAATTCCAGGAGGTAGTCCTCCGGGCGCTCAATGCTGCCCCAAACCATAGCTGTCGGGCTCGCAGCCCTCGACCAGCTCCTCGCCACCCTCACCGCTCCCGTAGCCCTTGACTCTCTCCGAGCCACCCTCGCCGCTCCCGAAGTCCTAGACCGACTTCGAGCCATTGTCGCCCTTCTCTCGACCATCACTGTCGCTCCCGAAGTCCGCGGCCTGCTCCGAGCCACCATCGTCATTCCATCAGTCTGCCACCTACTCAAAGCCATCACCGCCGCAGTCCCTCCCCTCCTCAGTATGAGGAGGAGTCTCGAGGCTCAGCAAGACATGACTGAAGAGAGGAATCGGTCTACCGCCATCTCCAAGAGAAGAGAGGCGCCTCGGCCAGCTCGACCGGGATGAAGAACGACGGGCCAGGGACCTCCGCCCAAGCAGGCCCCCATTCTCTTGCACCATCATGGAGGCTCCGGTCCCAGACCACTTTAAGCCTCCACACTTCGAGACCTACACCGGGGAGTCGAACCCCGCAAATCACATCGAGAGTTTTAAAACTCTCATGATTATCCACCATGCATTCGACACCCTCCTTTGCAAGACCTTCCCAGCCACCCTTAAAGGGCCGGCTCGTGAGTGGTACTCGCGACTTACACCAGCATCTATTTTTTCCTTTGACCAATTCGAGGGTCTTTTCCTCACGTATTTCGTGAGCAGTCACCGCACCGAGAAGACGAGCGAATCCCTACTATTCCTCAGTCAAAAGAAAGGCGAACGATTGAGGGACTATGTCAAGCACTTCACTGCTGAAGCCAGGTCCATCCCTTCCTTGGAACCCTCGGTCGCCACTGTCGCCTTCCAGTCCAACGTCCTCAATGCTGACCTCAGTGCGTCCCTCGCCAAGAAGCCCCCTCGGGATTTGTCAGAGCTCCTACTTTGGAGTAAGAAGTACATCCGAGCAGAAGAAGCTCTCCACCACCCCACCTTCAAGGCTTCATCTTCCGCGAACAAGCAGAAGGGCGCAGAAGAAGGAGCTAAGAAGCTCCAAAAAGACAATGGGGGTCAGCGGCGTCCTCCTCCTCGGTTCGAGAAATTCACTCCGCTTAACGCGAGTGTATCCGCCATCCTGATGGAGATCGGGAACAAAGGCATCCTGCCACCTCCCCCAGGGATGAATACTCCGGGAAAGAAGAGAGACCGGAGCAAGTGGTGTCGTTTCCATCGGGACCATGGGCACGACATAGATGAATGTCGGGCCTTGAAGGATGAAATCGAGGCCCTCATTCAGAAAGGGTAGCTCACCCGGTTCGTGAAGAGGGACCGAGCCAATCTGCCCCCACCGCCTAAGGGGGCTAACAGGCTACCCTGAGCAGCACACGGTGACTCCGGAGGCCGAAGTAGAGGGCATCTTACACCTGATACACGGAGGCCCAATGGGGGCAGATTCCAACTCCTCCCTAAAAGCCTTCGTAAGGGAGGTTAACTCCGTGCAGAGCCTCCTCCCCAAAAAGGCCTCAGAGTCCCGGTGACATTCTCCGATAGGGACCTGGAGGACATCCGCACACCCCACTGTGATGCCCTCGTCATCAATCTTCGAATGACAAACTTCGAAGTTCGTCGGGTCTTGGTAGACAACGGCAGCTCCGTCAACATCCTTTTCTTGGAGGCCTTCAAAAGCCTCCCACTATCAAGGGACCGGCTCAAGCCTGCAGGCTACACTCTCCACGAGTTCACTGGGGTCCCGGTTACGGTCGAGGGAGTTATAAACCTCGATGTAACGGCCAGAAAGGCCTCGGTAACTCGCACGGAGCCTATGGACTTCATGGTGGTTGACGTCAAGGCTGCCTATAACGTTATCTTGGGTAGACCAGGTTTGACCGCGCTTCAAGCCATCCCTTCAGCCTACAACATGAAGATGAAGTTCCCCACGCCCTCAGGAGTGGGAGAAGTGAGGGGAAGCCAAGAAGCGGCTCGGAAGTGCTATATGACCTCGATGGGGGGTCCAGTTCCTTCTTTAGAAGCACTCAAACTTCCTCAGGAAGGCAGTCAAACTATCTCCGAGCCCGTTGACGAATTGGAGGAAGTGGCCTTCTCCGAAGAAGATACCACTAAAACATTCCGCGTCAGCATGGCTCTCTCCCCCTCCATTAAGCAAGACATCTCTTGGTGCATATGGAAGAATCTCGACCTCTTCGCCTGGACTGCAGCCGACATGCCCGGGATCTCAGAGGAGCTCTCAATGCACCGTCTGAGTGTCACCCCGGGGGTCAAGCCTATCCAACAGAAGAGGCAGAAGTTTGCCTCCGAGAGGCAACAGGCGATCAAGGAGGAGGTTAAGAAACTCTTCAATGCCGGCTTTATCCAAGAGGTAAACTACCCTGAGTGGCTCTCCAATGTGGTAATGGTCAAGAAGGCCAATGGGAGCTGGAGAATATGCATTGACTTTACCGATCTCAATAAGGCATGCCCAAATAACCCTTTTCCTCGTCCTAGCATCGATGCCTTGATCGATGTAACCTCCGGGCACGAGCTCCTCAGTTTTATGGACGCCTTCTCAGGGTACAACCAAATCAGGATGTTCCTTTCCGACATCCCGAAGGCCTCGTTCATGACGGACCAAGGCCTCTATTGCTACCGTGTTATGCCCTTCGGCTTGAAAAATGCAGGGGCTACCTATCAGCGTCTTGTGAACAGGGTCTTCCGAGACCATATTGGTCGAAATATGGAGGTCTATATCGATGACATGTTGGTCAAGAGTGCCCGAGGGCAGGAGCACACCCTCGACCTTCAAGAAGCCTTCGGGGTGCTCAAGAGGCACAATATGAGGCTGAACCCGAAAAAGTGTGTGTTTGGTGTCTCATCAGGCAAATTCCTAGGGTTTATGGTCAGCCAAAGGGGCATCGAGGCCAACCGAAAAGATCCAAGCCATTCTCAAAATGGTTCCCCCATCTAACGTCAAAGAAGTGCAGAGGCTCATGGGCACCTCGCCGCGATTGGGCGATTCCTCTCCAAGTCCGGGGAGAAGTGTCTCCCCTTCTCCAAGGCCCTTAGGGGGGCTAAAGGCTTCGAGTAGGGACAGCAGCAACAGGAGTCCTTTGACAAGCACAAGGAATATTTGGCTAACCCTCCGCTCCTAAGCAAGTCAGCACCTGGGGAGGTCCTCTACCTCTATCTCGCAGCTTCGAAGCAGATTCTCAGCGCGGTCCTTGTAAGGAAAGAGGAGAAGACGTAGAAGTCCATCTATTACATGAGCAAGGTGCTCCACGATGCCGAACTCCGTTACCCAAAACTGGAGAAGATGGCTCTCGCCTTGGTCATGGCGGCCCGAAAGCTCCGCCCTTACTTCCATTCCCATTCGGTAGTCGTCTTTACCGACCAACCGTTGAAACAAGTTCTCCACAAACCCGAGACATCCGGGCGGCTCATGAAGTGGTCCATCGAGCTGAGTCAGCATGACATAAGCTACCTGCCCAGAATGGCAATAAAGGCCCAAGCTTTGGCCGAATTCATTGTGGAGAACACCATCCCTGACTTATGCGAGTCGTCTGCCGACCCCTTTGTATAGACCGTCTATGTGGATGCGTCCTCTTGCACCGACGGAAGCAGGGCTGGCGTCATCCTAACTGGCCCCGATGCTTTTGTCCTCCGGTACTCCCTCTGCCTAAACTTCCCGGCATCAAATAACGAGGCGGAGTATGAGGCCCTTATAGCGGGGCTCTGCATGGCTCGCAAGGCAGGCGCCGAGCGCGTAAGGGTCTTTAGCGACTCCCAGTTAGTAGTCAACCAGGTGTCTGGGGAGTACGAGGTGAGGGATGGCCGTATGGCCAGGTACTTGGCAAAGGTAAGGGAGCTTCTAGCTCTATTCGAAGATGTTCAACTCCAGCGGGTTCCCCGAGAGAAAAATGCGCAAGCGGATGCCCTCTCTAAGCTCGCCTCCTCGTCTCTCCAGGGTCTAGAAAGGACCGTCTTGATAGAGATCCTTCTCAAACCAAGCATTGACGAAGATGTCTCGGAGCCAATGGAAGTCTACCCCCTAACACTTGTGGAAAACTAGATGAAGCCCCTCCTCGAGTACCTCCGAGATGGAGACTTTCCCAAAGATCCAAAAGAAGCATGAAGGATCAGGACACGAGCAGAGCAGTGCACACTCCTTGATGGGGTCATGTACAAATGCTCCTGCACCCAGATCGATGGTCGGCCCTATCTGAGGTGCCTCTCCCTGAAGGAAGCACTCTACGCCCTGAAGGAGGCCCATGAAGGTCTATGTGGCATGCATTTGGGAACGAGATCCCTCACCCAGAAGCTCTTGAACTACGGCTACTTCTGGCCCACACTACTAAGTGACTCCGAGGAGTAAGTCTGCTAGTGCGACTCCTGCCAGAAGTTCGCCCCAATCCGTTGCCTGCTCCAAGCACAACTTACTTCCTTGGTGAGTCCAATCCCCTTCGCAATGTAGGGGATGGATTTGCTCGGACCCTTCCCTCCAGCACCTGGCCAGCTGAAGTTCCTAGTGGTAGCAATAGACTACTTCTCAAAATGGATAGAGGCTGAACCTCTTTCAACAATAACCGAGCACAAGGTGTAGAAGTTCTTTTGGAAAAACATCGTCTGTTGGTTCGGGGTGCCTCGCATCCTTATAACCGACAATGGGACCCAATTCACGGGAGCGACCTTTCGAGAATTTTGCACCGACCTCGGCATTCAGCAGCGGTTCTCTTCGGTATCGAACCCCCAGTCCAATGGCCAGGCAGAGAATGCGAACCGACAAATCCTCTCCGGCTTGAAGAAGAGGCTGGACAAGTCCACTCTATGGGTCGAACAACTCCCTAATGTGCTTTGGAACTATCGCACCACAAAAAAAGCTCCAACGGGAGAGTCCCCTTTCAACCTCATGTACGGATCCGATGCTTTCATCCCATTGGAGGTGGGTCTGCCCTCACCCCGACTCATAGCCTACAATGAAGCATAGAATGTGAACCAGCTTCGCAACTGCCTAGACCTCATAGACGAGGTCCGTGAGAGAGCCACAATCCGCCAAGACACCTACCGTTGTAGGATTACTCAAGCTTACAACAAGAGAGTACGACCCACCAACCTAAAGGAGGGGGACTTAGTGCAGAGAAAGTTGTCAATTTCCGATCCAAGCAAGAGAGGCAAGCTAGCACCCAATTGGGAAGGACCATATAAGGTCTCCAGGGTTATACGCTCGGGCGCGTATCAACTCGAAGACCCGGGGAGCAGGAAGATACCAAGGACATGGAACGCAGAGCACTTGATGAAGTACTAAGAGAGTGTCTAAATACCGCTCCAAGCAACTTCCCCAGGAGCGCTCCAGAAGACATGTCTCAAAATCCTTACTTATTTTCTTTTTATCAAAGTGTAAAGGCAGCTCGCAACTTAGAAGCGGCCGCCCAGTTGTTCTCAATAAAAAGAAATCTCTTCTTTTCAAGTTCTCTATTTTTGGGTAGTCTAACTTTACTTACAATTTTTTTTAAAAAAAATTTGCACTAAAACGACGTGCTTGGAGTCCAACACTTGGTTCGACTCAGCTTCCACTACTTGCTTCTAAGCGAGTAACAAAGCGAATCACCATTTGAAATTGCTCCTACAGTCGTTGATATTTTTCTAAACGACAAGCTTGGAGTCCAACTCTTGGTTCGATTCCGCTTCAATTACATGCTTCTAAGCGAGTACGAAGCGAATCACCATTCGAAATTGCTCCTACAGCTATTGATACCTTCCAAATGACACGCTCGGAGTCCAACACTTGGTTCGACTCCGCTTCAACTACTTGCTTCTAAGCGAGTAAAAAGCGGGTTACCATTCGAAATTGCTCCTACAGCGATTGGCACCCTCTAAACAATAAGCTCGGAGTCCAACATGTGGTTCGACGCAACTTTTTGCTAACTCACGAACAAGTAAGTGCCAAGCGTCCTACCATTCAAGATTTCTCCTACAGCTGTTGACAACTACAAACGCTAGTGAAGCACGCAAGTACCCAAAACAAGTAATATTTCATTCGAATTTGGGATTACAAGTCTAATTACAAGACCAACTGCTTATGTTTACATTGAGATACAAAACTTGTACAAAAAAGTCTGCAATATCACAAGGTAGACGCCCTAACGCCTCCTAGGGAGTGGGATACTCCTCTTGAGCGAAAAACGAGGTCGATGAACACCTTGTCCTGCGAACTTACACCCATGGAGGTCTCTAAACCGGCAAGCCGAGATGTGTCATCGAGAGTTTCACCGACTGAGGCCTCGCTCGACAAGCCAACCACTCCACTCTGTGCGTCTCCAGGACGCCCCAAGGTGGGATGCGAATGTAATGCCAACTCATGAAATGACCGTCCCTGTGAGTACTCTCCTAGGGCACAAGAAGTGGTCCTAACGTTGCTTCCCTCTGAGAGACGTCGCAGCCGGTGAACCTTGCCTCTAACTCAACGATTCGCTCCCTCAGCAAGTTTTCTGTTACCTTAACACTTAGTCGAGGCATTCGACTCGTATTGCCTGCACGACAAGCTTCGGTGATGGTCCGCCGAAGCTGCACCATCTCCAAACTCTTTTCCAGCAACACGTTCTTTAGACCGTCTCTCTCGGCTTTAGCCCCGAACAAAGACTATCGAATGGACTATAGCTTTTTGCCTAGCTTGCTGGACTTCGAGGGACTCCCCTCCTCCACTTTCCGAGCTTGCTCCTTTAGTCGCTTCTGTTCGGAGGTGCAACGCGTCAGCATCAGCTTGTGATGACCTTGTTCTTCTTCGCTTTTAAGAAGCCTCTCTCGACTTCGAGAGAGAGCCAACCTAGCCGCTCCTAGGTCAGACCGAAGATGAGACACCTCAGCCGCTTCCACCTTCAAAGGTGCTTCGACTATTTGATACAGCTAGGCAATCTAAAAAGGTAAGGACACGAAAACACTAAGCTTGAGAAACACCCACAGTAATGGCTCACATATGAAACAACTCAGGCCCCAACACTTAGTCGATTCTCACCAAAAGTCAATCTTTCATTTAAAAGCTTGATTACTACAAAAGAGCGGTGGCCAGTCCGCTATAAGGCAATACAAGAGACAAAGGCGACAAAATAGGACAACTGAAGTCAGGGGGCCACCTTGAGTGGTAGCTCGGTGATGGGCTCCTCGGCGGTCATCTCCTCAACCACCACTATCGCTGTCTAGGGGGTCGGCCATAATCTCGTCACCCCCTTTCTCCTCCTCTTTCCCCTCTTCGTCCTCCTCACCTCCCTCTTGGTCGGCTTCGAGGGCCTTGCTATCGACCGGGCCCCACAGTCTGTTCCCCGACCTGTCGAAGTAGGGGACGCGAGCCTCGACGTGCTCAAGGGCTGTGGTGTAGGACTGCTCCATGTTTGCCATCATGTGTTTCTTTGTCTCGGCCTCTATTATCGCCTGCGGCTGCGTCCTTCTCCTTCTCCATGTCGCCTAAGGCCTTCTTCGCCTTTTCCCGCTCCTCATCCGCCCGAGCCGCCTCTGAGGCTACCTTCTCGTTCGCCTGTGCCAGGGCCGTCTCAAAGTACGCGACTTGAGCTGGCAGGGATTCCGAGCGGCACTGCTCCGCCTCGTAAAGCTTCGCGACCCTCGCCATCTCGGCTCGGTCTTTGTCGCACGACAGCTTTAGCTCATTTTCTTTCTCGAAAAATTGCTCGAGGAGGAGGCTGAAATGGCACATGATCTAAATGAAAGAGAAAAAAAAACAACGAAAAGTCGAGAGCAAGTGACCTAATTTTTTTTTGGATTATCGACAAATCGATTAGGAGACTCACCGACATCATCACCCGAGCTATCTCAAGAGCGTCGTCTTCTGTTGTCCACGCCTTCAGGGCCGCTCGGTCCTTCCGGATCGGCAGATGGCGCAAGGCCTGCATACTCATGGCCGAGTCCCCCAAGAAGCCATCATGGTTCATCATTCGCTAGTCGGGGACGAAGAGCTTCCTGTGCTCCTCGGTCAGGATCACCTCGGCCTTCTCGGTGAAGGGTGGAGCCACAAGCGCCAATGTCGCAGAGATGGAGAAGGCTTCGGTTGAAGGCTCAGATGGGGTCGGTTGAGGAAGAGCAGTAGCCGAGGCGGACCGCTGAGGAGATGCCAGATCCACAGTCTCGACCACGGCAGAAGGCACTTTGGTAGGTTGGCCAGATGCGGGTCCCGCGGTCGTCCTCTTCCTCTTCTTAGCGTCGGAGCCCTTGGCACCGCTCACGTTCCGCTCTGCCATGAGTGCCTTAAAGTCCATATTCGGAGCCTCTGCCAAAGAGAAAAAATAAAGTTAAGACGAGGAGGATGCAGTATAAAGAGTAATAAAAGAGAAAGATGTCCAGAGCGTACTCGGGTCGACGAACTGAGACCCGACACATGGAGGACCACTTCGGTCATATCCTTCCAGCTCAGTGTCGGAAGGTTAATCAGCTTCGTCGCAACTTCTGCTTCATCCGGAGTCAACACCGGCTCGGCCTTAGCCAACTTCGGCACTCCTCCTTCCACCTGGTCGGGAAGTCCCACGCCGTAGGGCTTCGGATCAAAAAGTACTACCCCTTCCACGACTTAATAGAGTCCGGATTCTCTATCATCTTGACACCTTTTCGTGGTGAAAAGTAGTACCGGTGCTCCATCTTGTTCATCCGGTTGATCTGATACATACTTCGAAGAACAACGAGTTGAGGCTTCACCTTCGCCGCCCGACACTGAAGCAAAAAGCTGAGCACGTCGTGCCACATGTTCGGCATGAACTGGATCGGACTCATTCCATACCATCGTAGCACTTCAGTCACGAAGGGGTGAAGGGGCAGACGCAGACCTGCATTCAGTGCGTCGTAGGCAAAGACGCACGTATCAGGCGAGATCACCGTACACGCTCGCACTCCTGGTTCAGGGAGGATTAAAGTGTACTCTGGGGGTATCATGAAGCTCCTCCAGATCCGGAGCAGGTCCCTCTCTGTCAGAACCAAGGTGATGTCGTCGACCTCAGTGACCTCCTTCGGCTCGTTCTCCGCATATGACTCCAACCTCCCATAGATGGCCTTCGTCAGCAGGTCGCCAGTATACTTCCTGATTTCCCTATGGCCTGATATCTCTGACGGCAACCGACCCATCTCTACTCCCCTCCTGACGGACTCTACAACTGTCTCGACTATTACCGACCACAATACCTCTTTCCCCTTTTCCTTGGCAAGCAGAGCAACTGGCTCGACCACAACTGACCCTGCTACCTCCTTCCCCTTCTATTGGGCTAACGGAGTAACTAGCACACTCATCACCGACCGTCCACCTTCTATACCCTTCTTTTGGACGAGCGGAGCCTCTAGCGTCCGCTCACTCTCACCTCCCGAGGAAGAGGCCTCACTACCCGAGGACACTCTAGACATCTTGAGAAGTATATATATAAGTGATATATATATATATATATATATATATATATATATATATATATATATATATATATATATATATATATATATATATATTTACCTTGATGGGACGTTCTCGGTCGGAATAGTTCGCCGAAAATTGCTTTGCCACGCCACGATAGCTAGCACAACCACCCAGGAGCGAAAATCACCGCTAGCGGAGCAACTCGAGAGCAAAAACTTTTTCTTGGAGTAAAAAGTAAAAGAATGGGAGAATTGTTGAGGGGGGTGAGAACTTATAGTAAAAAGAGCATGACTCTTGGGATTCTAACATATTGGGCCCCACTCAAGCCCATTAAGAATGTTAAACGACCGAATTCTTAAAGGCGGGAACAACCTACGGCCGTGCTGTCTCGAAGTTCATGCCCGACCCTATCCAGACACCCCAAATCTGGCCACGTAGCTTGGCAGCCATCGAAATGCCGAGCTACCGAGGTGCCCATTCGGAGAAAGATGCCCCCGAGCTACCGGGGCACCGACCTCCGTATTAGGAAAAAAACACCTCCGAGCTCCTTGGACCGTCAGAACGTCCAGATGTTCGCGCTAGCGGCTGATGGATGGCTCAGATTTCGCCACGTCCACAAAACGACAAAATCACGTTTTCTCGTGATCTGAGCCTCTTGCGTCGTGATTTGAGCCTGATGGACGTCCCAGATCTGGCCACGTAGCTCGGCAGCCATTGAAGCACCGAGCTACCGAGGTGCCTATTCGAGAAAGATGCTCTCGAGCTACCGGGGCACCAACCTCCGTATTGGGGAAAAAATACCTCTGAGCTCCTTGGACTGTCAGATTGTCCAGATGTTCACACCAGCGGCTAATGGATGGCTCAGATTTTGCCACATACACAAAACGACAAAATCACATTTTCTCGTGATCTAAGCCTCTTGTGTCGTGATTCGAGCCTGATGGACGTTCCAGATCTGGCCACGTAGCTCGGCAGCCATCGAAGCGCCGAGCTACCGAGGTGCCCATACGGAGAAAGACGCCCCCGAGCTACCGGGGCACCGACCCCCGTATTGGGGAAAAAACACCTCCGAGCTCCTTGGACCGTCAGATCGTTCAGATGTTCACGCCAACGGCTGATGGATGTCTCAGATTGCGCCACATCAACATAATCACGTTTCTCGTGATCTAAGCCTCTTGCACCGTGATTCGAGCCTGATGGATGTCCCAGATCTGGCCACGTAGCTTGACAGCCATCGAAGCACGGAGCTACCGAGCTACCCATACGGAGAAAAACGCCTCCGAGCTACTCTAGCCGTCAGATCGCTCAGATATTTCCGCCAGCAGTTGAGGGACACTTCAGATCACGCCACGTTGTAAATAAGGCCATTAATTCCTTTTTCTATTTTATTAATTCGGATTATTTATTTAAAAATTGCAAAAAATGTTTAAAATTCAGGAAAATTGATTAAAATTTTTGAAAAATAATTATAAATTCGGGGGAACATTTTTGAGTTCCGAGATAAATAATTATTATTTAGAATGATTAATGAGTGCTCCCGGAGATCAAATCATCGCTTTGCAAAATAGAATAAATGGTTTGAAAAAATAATACAAAATCGGGAAAAATCACCAAAGATCCAGAGCAACTTAGAAGCAACTTTGAGCAAGCTACCAGCTCAGGAAAATACCTTCACCCCATCGACGGGGTTCAAGCACCCTTTGAGAACTCCGATAAAACCCTATACGCCATTAAAACAATAAAACTACTCCCACAAGGCTGTAACACACATTCTTCATGAGTGGGGGGCTTATTGATGAACACAATATTATTCACATTTAGGAGCAATAATCTTAATGCAATTAGATATTTAAAAGCTCTATATGTGGTAGTTAACTCTTATTTTCTCTTTTCCTTAGGAAACAGCCTAAAACGGAGAAACGAAGCAGATTCAGGATTTTAAGGATGATACAAAGAAAACTGCAGATCATCAGTCGACTGGTTCCCCACAGAAGTCGACTGGACAGAGAAGTTGATTTTCCACAGCCGCTCGTTGCAGTCGACTTATTCCAAAGCACAGTCGACTTGTATGATCAATTATGAAATCTTCAGAAGTCTCGGCACAATCGACTGGTTCGCTGACAAGTCGACTGGTAGGCGGCAGAGTTGAAAGATAAGATATTTGAAGATTCATCAAAATCTAATCCAAATCAGAACAGAAAAGGAAGAATAGAAGAAAAGAGAAAGAAATAATACGCAGAGCAACGAGGGAGGAAATAAATAAAAGAAAAGGACTTGTCTATAAAAAGAAAAGTGCAAACCCTAATTCTCTAGCCGTGATCTATAAATACCATCCAAGAAGTATTATTTGGGACTCTCTCCGGCTCTGGGATCTCTCTTATCTATCGACCTCTCTCACGCTCCTCCGCACACATCATCAACTGGATCACAAGAGTTCCAGAATTATCAACATATCAACCAAGAGCAATACTTATCAGCATAGAAGAAGGAGAAAGGAGATCAAGTACTAAAAAGAAGAACGGCCGGTCGACTGTGTGACAGCCAGCCGACTCATCTAGCCGATCTACATCAGTTTATTCCTTATATTTCTAGTTCTTTTATGTTAATCATGTACTCGAACTTGTTGATTAATAAAAGTCTTATTATGTGGAACTAATTTCATAGTTGGGTAGATTGAAGCCGTAGTTATGTAATGCTAAGTTCTTCTGAATGTTACTCTTTTACTTATTGATTAAACCTAATTAAACGATTAACAATTTACACAAAACAAACTTGTTCAGATGTTCTAGGGGCAGTCGACTGAAGTGACAGTCAGTCGACTGACATAAGGAACTTAAGATTATCAAGTTGTGTAGTGTAGATCTGAAGCTGTTATATGAGTATATTGAGACGACCCGTATCTCGTGCTCATAACTGGTAACACAAGAATCTTTAGGGGTTCTTGGTCTAATCAACTTAAGGGATCTAGATCTGATACCAATTTCTAGAACCTTGAGTGTTTGTTCGTTTCCACTGTTCTTATGTTTTCTTTAAGTGCAACTTAGTAGATACCATGCTAATTACTTAATGAAAGAAACGAATTAGAGTAGATACCATGCCTAATTCTTGGCTTAGGGAAACAGTACTTTATAGAGTAGATACCATGCCCTTGAAAGGAACAAACATGAGTAATAAGAAGAAGTTTAGAAGATGACTTAGCATTATTGACTATTGGTAGAGATCTAAACCCAACTACTTACTAGATATTTGTGATTCAGCATTTCTTAATTTAGTTTTAATCTTTTCATTTCTTTTAGACCTTAAGAACAACTCTTTATCATTTTTATTCTTTTTATTGATTAATAAGTTAATTTCTACAATCTCTGTGGGATCGACCCTTACTATTGCTACGCTTCTATAAACGATTCGTACACTTGAGAGGTTTTAATTTGTATCTAGTTTATCTATTTATTTAGGTATCTAGATTGCACAACAAGTTTTTGGCGCCGTTGCCGGGGATTGTCTAGTATTTTAACTTACAGATCAGTAGAAAGTTTTTTATTTTCTTTCTTTTAATTTTATTAATAAGTATTTTTCTTTTAGGTTACAGGATTTTGGTGGATGCACGGAAGGAGATCACTTCGTCCAGAGCTACTACCTATCGACGCAGAAATAGAACGCACTTTGCACAGACTAGGTAAGCTGTTTGTAGCAAACCAGTCGACTGTCTCTATAAACCAGTCGACTGCACAGAGATCCAGTTCACATACAGCAATGGGTGAGGAAATGCCAAATCGAGTGCCAATGCAGGACAAGTTCATGCCTAAGAATATCGAGCAACCTTCTTGCATTGCGTATCAGCCTAATGTCACAGGAAACATGCATCTATCTCCTCAATTACTTAGCATGGTTCCCCATTTTAGTGGCAAACCAGATGAAGAGCCTCACCTCCATCTGCAAGACTTTTTCGATCTTTGCAGGACACAAAGCGTCCAAGGGCTTACCCCTGAACAAATCAGGTTAATCTTGTTTCCTTTTTCTTTAAAACTTAATGCTAAACTATGGTATAATTCTTTGGAACCAGGATCAATCAATTCATGGGAGCAATTGGCAACAAAATTTTTGAAAGAATTCTTTCCAGCCCAAAAGACCAAACAGCTGAAAAGGGAGATTCAACTCTTCCAACAAAAAGATGGAGATTTATTCTTCGAAGCATGGAAGGATTTCAAGAACAAGCTTCTCAAGTGCCCTACACACAACATGCCTAAAGACGATCAGGTGCAAGCTTTTTATGAGGGTTTAAATGATACTAACAAGGCAATTGTGGATTTAACTTGCAACGGGATCTTGATGAGGAAAAGTGGTGAGGAGGCCATCGAATTATTTGAGGAACTTAGCGAGAACTCACAGTAATTCTCAACAAGGGGAAGAGGCATTCCTAAAAAATAGGGAGTTTATGAAATTTCTGGTAGTAATAACATACAAGTGGAAATGGCAAACATGAATA
Organism: Hemerocallis citrina; assembly: GCA_017893485.1. Taxonomy (NCBI): domain Eukaryota; kingdom Viridiplantae; phylum Streptophyta; class Magnoliopsida; order Asparagales; family Asphodelaceae; genus Hemerocallis; species Hemerocallis citrina. The sequence goes on from CM030359.1 coordinate 79,540,292, forward strand.
AAAAAATTGATATGCTTGTTAATGCAATGACAACAATGGGCAATGCGAAAAATCTAACAAAAGAAATTTGTGCAATTTGTTCTCATTGTGATCATACAACTGATACATGTCCCATGTCTTCGTTTACAGATCAGGAGCATGCAAACTAAGTGGGGCAAGGAGTGTTCCCACCAAAGAACAACCCATTCTCGAGCACATACAACCCAGGGTGGAGGAACCATCCAAACTTCTCATGGAGCAACAATCAAGGAACCCAATCTTCACAAGGACATGCCCGGAACTTCCAAATGGGAGATGGGTTTGATAGGCCAGTTCAAGAATAGAAGAAGTTGGATTTTGAATCCACCGTTCTTCAATTGCTCCAACAACAACATCAAACAAGCAACCAACAAGGGCAAGCAATTCAGAAATTGGAAACTCAAATCGGGCAAATCGCTAAGGAGTTGAGTGAGAGAAAGGCAGGAGAACTTCCCTCACAAACCATACCAAATCCTAGGGGCCAAGAACAGCTCAAATCAGTAACAACTCTGAGAAGTGGTAAGACAATTGAAAACAAGGTTGGAACACATACCGAAGAAACAGAGATACAACCATCAAAAGTTTTGGGATCCAACAAGGTAAGTGAAAAAGAAAGAACTGTTTTGCCACCATTCCCTCAAAGGTTAGTCAAGCAAAAGAAAGAACAACATTTATTTGACATCTTTGAAACTCTCAGAAAGGTAGAAATTAATATCCCCCTACTTGATGCTATTAAACAAATTCCTTCTTATGCCAAATTTTTGAAAGAATGTTGTACTCACAAAAGAACATTTCAGGTTAGGGAGGATGTGGCATTAACAGAGGAAGTGAGTGCTGTTTTATTGAGGAAATTACCTCCCAAATTAAAGGACCCAGGTAGTTTTACCATTCCTTGCAGGATTGGTGAGCACTTCTTTGAGAAAGCACTACTAGACTTGGGGGCAAGCATCAACCTCCTCCCATACACTATTTATGAAAAGCTAGGATTGGGGGAACTCCAACCAACATCCATCACGTTGCAGTTGGCGGATCGCAGCATCAAAAGACCTAGAGGTATTTTGGAAGATGTCCTAGTTCAGGTAAACGATTTCATTTTGCCTGCTGATTTTGTTGTGTTAGACATGGAGGACTCTTCAATGCCATCTTCTCTACCAATCATTTTAGGTAGATCCTTTATGAGTACAGCTGATATAAAAATTTGTGTTAAAAAGGGTACTATAAGCATGAAAATAAATGGAGAGAAGGTTGAATTTAAAATGTTTGATACACTAAAATTACCACATGATGATCATGAATGCTATAATGTTGATGTGGTGCAGGAGATTGTTGATCAAACATTTCAGGTACATAGCATAGAACCACTACAAGCTGCAATTACACAGTCTCTAACATTGTCTAATGTTGAACAGGAACACGATGACTGGAGGATAGTAGAAACAGTACATCACCTTGAAACTCCAAAGTCATATTCAGGTAAACTCGCACCAGCATTTGAAAATATTGTGACTGATGGAATTTGTGTTTCCTCGGACCAGTCGACTGGCACTCAAGATAAGTCGACTGACTCGACCACAACCAGGAACCAGTCGACTGTACCGAAACATCCAGACATAGAGCTTAAGCAGTTGCCCGACCATTTGAAGCATGCATATTTGGGCGAGAACCAGACGCTACCAGTAATAATTGCTGCAAACTTAAGTGTACAGGAAGAAGAGAAGTTGCTGAGGGTACTACGAGAACACAAAGGTGCAATAGGATGGACCATTGCATATATCAAGGGAATAAGTCCATCCAAATGCATGCATAAAATAGTTCTTGAAGACAATGCAAAACCAAGCAGGGAAGCACAGAGAAGGCTTAACCCACACATGAAGGAAGTGGTAAGAGCAGAGATTTTGAAGCTACTAGATGTTGGCATCATTTACCCGATTTCAGATAGCAAGTGGGTGAGTCCTATACATGTGGTGCCTAAGAAAAGTGGAGTCACAGTGGTGAAGAATGAAGAGAATGAGCTTATCCCTACGAGAGTGACCACAGGATGGAGGGTATGCATTGATTACAGGAAACTGAATAACGAAACCAGGAAAGATCACTTCCTTCTTCCTTTTATTGATCAAATGTTAGAAAGATTAGCAGGATATAGTCATTATTGTTTTTTAGATGGTTATAGTGGCTATAATCAAATTGCTATTGCTCCAGAAGATCAAGAAAAGACCACTTTTACATGTCTTTTTGGTACTTTTGCATACAGGAGGATGCCCTTTGGATTGTGCAATGCACCAGCTACATTTCAGAGATGCATGATGAGTATATTTTCAGACATGGTGGAGAGGTTCATCGAGGTATTTATAGATGATTTTAGTGTTTTTGGATCTTGTTTTGATGAATGCCTTAACCATTTGCAGCTTGTGCTTAAGAGATGTGAAGAATGCAATTTAGTGCTGAATTGGGAAAAATGCCATTTTATGGTATAACAAGGTATTGTGTTGGGACATGTGGTGTCAAAAAGAGGCATAGAGGTAGACAAGGCGAAAATCGATATAATATCAAAACTACCTCCTCCCACTACAGTCAAGGGTGTTAGGAGTTTTCTTGGACATGCAGGGTTCTATAGAAGATTTATAAAAAATTTCTCAAAAATCTCCAAACCCCTTTGTGACTTGTTGGCTAAGGATGTTGAGTTTGCATGGACAGATGAATGCACGAATGCTTTTATTACATTGAAAAATCTTCTCATTTCTGCACCTATTGTCATGGCACCAGATTGGAGCCATCCTTTCGAGCTCATGTGTGATGCAAGTGATTATGCTTTAGGGGCTGTTTTAGGTCAAAGAATCAATAAGATATCCCATGTTATTTACTATGCTTCTCGAACTCTAAACGATGCACAGCTAAATTATTCCATTACTGAAAAAGAAATGCTAGCTGTAATTTTTGCTGTAGAGAAGTTTAGATCATATTTAATTGGTTCTAAAGTTATTGTTTTCACTGACCATGCTGCTTTGAGATATTTGTTTGCTAAAAAGGATGCTAAGCCTAGGTTAATCAGATGGGTGCTGTTGCTTCAAGAATTCGATCTTGAGATTAGAGACAAGAAAGGAAGTGACAATGTTGTGGCAGATCATATGTCCAGACTACTGCATGAGGAAGAGGGAAGTGTGCCCCCACTGAATGAAAATTTTCCAGATGAACAATTGTTTGAAATAAACAGATCACCGGGACAGTCGACTGGTGAAGGAACCAGTCGACTGATACCTCCCTGTTCATATTTTCCATGGTTTGCAGATATTGTAAATTATCTCACTGTTCATGTTTTCCCTCCAGGTATGAAAAGTCAGGAAAAAAAAGACTGGTGGCCATGTGCATGCATTATTACTGGGATGATCCTTATTTGTTCAAATTTTGCACTGATCAAATTATAAGAAGATGTGTGGCAGAAGAAGAGCAAATGAGTATTCTACAACACTACCACCAATATGCATGTGGAGGACATTTTGGACCGAAAAGAACAGCACTAAAGGTATTACAATCTGGATTTTATTGGCCTAATGTATTCAAAGATGCTTTTTCTTTTTGCAGGACCTGTGACAAATGCCAAAGGACAGGCAACATCTCTGCTAGAAATCAGATGCCACTGCAAAACATCAAGTAATCGAGCTGTTTGACGTTTGGGGAATCGACTTCATGGGTCCCTTTCCTAACTCATTTGGTTATTTATATATTCTTGTGGGTGTGGATTATGTGTCTAAATGGGTCGAGGCTGTCCCCTCAAAAACTAATGATCTCAAAGTTGTTGTCAAGTTTTTGCAGGAGAACATTTTCACTAGGTTTGGTACACCACGGACAATAATTAGTGATGGAGGGAGCCACTTCAATAACTTTCCATTTGCTTCTTTGATGAAGAAATATGGTATCACACATAGAGTGGGCACCCCATATTACCTTCAAACTAGTGGGCAGGTGGAGATTAGCAACAGAGAAATCAAGAGCATTTTGGAAAAGACAGTCAACACAAGGAGGAAGGATTGGTCGCTGCGCTTGAATGATGCATTATGGGCCTACCGAACAGCTTACAAAACACCCATCGGCATGTCACCATACCGTTTGGTTTTTGGAAAAGCCTGTCATCTACCAGTGGAGTTGGAACACAAAGCTTATTGGGCCATTAAAAGGTTCAATTTTGATATGAAACAAGCAGGTGACAAAAGAAGATTGCAACTAAATGAGCTTGAAGAGTTGAGGCATGACGCATATGAAAATGCAAAATTGTACAAGGAAAGGACCAAGTTGTACCATGGCAAACAGCTAGCAAGGAAGGAGTTTTATGAAGGACAGAAGGTACTGATATACAACTCAAGATTAAGACTTTTTCCAGGCAAGCTCATGTCAAGATGGTATGGGCCATACATTGTCACAAGAGTCTTTCCACATGGTGCATTGGAGGTTCATAGCAAAGAGTAGAATCAAACATTTAAGGTGAACGGGCATAGAGCGAAGCCATACATAGAGATGAGCATAGAACCGCAAGAGGAAGATGTGAATCTTCAAACCATTCAATACATGGCATGACCTCATCAAGTCTAGCTGAAGACAGAAAACACAGCGCTTATTGGGAGGCAACCCAATTTTCAGGGGAGTATTTACACTTTCCTTTCATTTTCTTTTCGTTATTCATCTTTTTATTTTTTAGTCTCCCCTTCTTACTAGATGGTAACACATGCCTATATTTTAAGCTTTGCGCGAACATTGAGGACAATGTTCCATCTAAGTTTGGGGGTATTAGTTAGTTATATTTAGAGTCTTTTGAAATTTTTTTTAGGATAAACAATTTATTATAAAGTAAGAGTAAGGATACTTATTTACTTTAGGATTGTTGAATTCCATAATGCCTTACAAAATTATATGAGTCATGCGATTATACATAATAAAAAAATGTGATACTTTTTCTGGTGATTATTCCCTTTAGATCTAGTCCTAAATTGAGTTTAAGTAAATAGAGTGATAAAATATATATATATATATATATTCGAATAAAGTCAATCTACTCCAATGTTTTGGGTGCTTAGTTACTAGGGGTATTCATCACCAATGTTTACCTTTACGTCAAACGACAACTTGAAATATGAGTATGCAAAGCACTTTAAAGTTTGTGACTTGCTGAGTAACCGGGTGGATTCATCACAAATGTTTTGCATTCGCGTAAAAAGGCAAGTGACAACTTTAGAGAAGAGACAAAAAAAAAAAAAAAAAAAAAAAACTCTGGTTTGCTAATCGGTTTGTAGTAGAGAAAAGGGATAATCACAGATTGAGTAGTTACATACTATAACTATAATTAATTGCATGACAAGTGTGGTTGAGTTTGGAGTTATGACTAAACAATTGCACTGAAGAAAGTGAGTATGTTTAGTTTTACTTTATCTGAAATTGTTTATAGCTTTATATGTTGATGCTCACATAATAAGAATTCTTGGTTGAGACTATCTTTATTATTCCCCTGTTCATAAATTCACTTTTTGCTTGAGGACAAGCAAAAGCTAAGTTTGGGGGTATTTGATGAACACAATATTATTCACATTTAGGAGCAATAATCTTAATGCAATTAGACATTTAAAAGCTCTATATGTGGTAGTTAACTCTTATTTTCTCTTTTCCATAGGAAACAGCCTAAAACGGAGGAACGAAGCAGATTCAGGATTTTAAGGATGATACACAGAAAACTGCAGATCATCAGTCGACTGGTTCCCCACAGAAGTCGACTGGACAGAGAAGTTGATTTTCCACAGCCGCTCGTTGCAGTCGACTTATTCCAAAGCACAGTCGACTTGTATGATCAATTATGAAATCTTCAGAAGTCTCGGCACAGTCGACTGGTTCGCTGACAAGTCGACTGGTAGGAGGCAGAGTTGAAAGATAAGATATTTAAAGATTAGTCCAAATCTAATCCAAATCAGAACAGAAAAGGAAGAATATAAGAAAAGAGAAAGAAATAATACGCAGAGCAACGAGGGAGGAAATAAATAAAAGAAAAGGACTTGTCTATAAAGAGAAAAGTGCAAACCCTAATTCTCTAGCCGTGATCTATAAATACCATCCAAGAAGTATTATTTGGGACTCTCTCCGGCTCTGGGATCTCTCTTATCTATCGACCTCTCTCACGCTCCTCCGCACACATCATCAACCGGATCACAAGAGTTCCAGAATTATCAACATATCAACCAAGAGCAATACTTATCAGCATAGAAGAAGGAGAAAGGAGATCAAGTACTAAAAAGAAGAACGGCCGGTCGACTGTGTGACAGCCAGCCGACTCATCTAGCCGATCTACATCAGTTTATTCCTTATCTTTCTAGTTCTTTTATGTTAATCATGTACTTGAACTTGTTGATTAATAAAAGTCTTATTATGTGGAACTAATTTCATAGTTGGGTAGAGTGAAGCCGTAGTTATGTAATTCTAAGTTCTTCTGAATGTTACTCTTTTACTTATTGATTAAACCTGATTAAATGATTAAAAATTTACACAAAAAAAACTTGTTCAGATGTTCTAGGGGCAGTCGACTGAAGTGACAGCCAGTCGACTGACATAAGGAACTTAAGATTATCAAGTTGTGTAGTGTAGATCTGAAGCTGTTATATGAGTATATTGAGACGACCCGTATCTCGTGCTCATAACTGGTAACACAAGAATCTTTAGGGGTTCTTGGTCTAATCAACTTAAGGGATCTAGATCTGATACCAATTTCTAGAACCTTGAGTGTTTGTTCGTTTCCACTGTTCTTATGTTTTCTTTAAGTGCAACTTAGTAGATACCATGCTAATTACGTAATGAAAGAAACGATTAGAGTAGATACCATACCTAATTCTTGGCTTAGGGAAACAGTTTTTAAGGAGTAGATACCATGCCCTTGAAGGGAACAAACATGAGTAATAAGAAGAAGTTCAGAAGATGACTTAGCATTATTGACTATTGGTAGAGATCTAAACCCAACTACTTACTAGATATTTGTGATTCAGCATTTCTTGATTTAGTTTTAATCTTCTCATTTCTTTTAGACCTTAAGAACAACTCTTTATCATTTTTATTCTTTTTATTGATTAATAAGTTAATTTCTACAATCTCTGTGGGATCGACCCTTGCTATTGCTATGCTTCTATAAACGATTCGTACACTTGCGAGGTTTTAATTTGTGTCTAGTTTATCTATTTATTTAGGTATCTAGATTGCACAACACATATGATATGGCTAAAAATGGGGTTAAATCAAAACCGTTCAGAGTGGGCACGAATCTTGAGGTCTCAGGGATGAGATGGTAATTTTACATACAGATGGGTCCGAATTGGGTACCGGGTCTCTCCTGTTGGACCCGCTAGCCCATGAACGGATCTGATAGACAGAGAATGGGTTTCAACCCGTCAGGGACCAGATCAACAGGATAAGAGCAGATCCTGACTTGTCCCTATCTTGAGGGGATGGTTGTAACCAACCCCAGCCAGCCACACCGGAAAGTAGGGATTCACCCTTATCCTGAAAAAGATCTCCATGGCGACTATAAAAACCCCCTATCTCCTACTGTTAAAGGTGATCACTCTTTGCACACTTGAGCTCTTTATCTTCACTTTTTCTGTGTATTGACTTGAGCGTCGGAGGGTTCGTCGCCGGGATCCATCCCGGCGTCTCGAACGTTTGTGCAGGTCCAAGGGAGCACCAAGGAGTCAACTAGTCAATAACGGAGAAGAAGGGTTCCGCATGTTCGAGTTCCTCACGAACCTACAAATCTCATCTATTTCCCCCACACCAGAATCCAGCGGCAACACTAGGGTTTCGATGTAGCCTAGTTGTGAGAACACAATTTTAATTGCATATTATTTTTCTGTTTTTTTATGGTTGTGTATTTGATTTTTGTTCTTAATGCTTACAATTGGTTAACCGACTTTTGTATGATCTATTAAATCATGGAGAGACCGAACTGATAATTTGTGATTTTGAATTATAGAATTAAACACCATTGATTGAGCGAAATTAGCGATGATTTACCGCGATTGATGTGACCGTTAAGAAATCCACAGAACTTAATGAGTCTTCAATTAATTAAATTTGTGCATGAACTATGACAAATAATTAGTTGAGAATATGCTTGAGAGAGAATATTGAATAATTTGGCGATTTTGGTCTACAACTTGGAAAAATAATCTTTTTATTCATATGGAATTATAAATTGTGTGAGATTAACTAGGTGAAATCGAAAGCCCTAGAATTAATTTTTCAATTAATAAACAACAAAATTTCAGATTCCGTTGCTTTTATTTAATTTACTTAGTTCATTAAATTAATTTAATTTAGTTGCTTTCTTTATTGAATTTCGATATTCCAAATAGTAGTTAATATAGTAATTTCGGTACTAAATAAAATAATTAGTCTTTGTGGGCTCGACACTTTTTTTACATAACTATACTACTTGTTGCGATTTTGTACACTTGCAAATAATTCACACCAACATGTTTTCCTGTAACCCCTATTCCCGTTTACACATATTTTTCTTGTATTTTTTCGTATTTCAATTTCTTAGTATATTGTAACTAATTCTTCTCAAATGATTATCGATTTTAAACCTGAATTGTATTTCATTCTATGATTTTAACTCATTTAGATTATTTATTTATATCATAAAATCAGAATCTTATTTCATCCTATGAACAACTTCTTTATTTTTATTGTGTTCATTTATTATTTAAATGATATGATACCCAAATTTTGAATCTTTTATTTTTGATAAATTATTTAAACCAATTTATTTATTCGATTACTTGTTACATTCCTTTTCATTTAATTATTGCATGAATCCCAAGCCCTATTGTTTAACTATTTATTATAAGCCCATTCCTATAACTAATTTATTAAATTGTTTTGAGCCCATAGACCAAGCCCAAATCTAAACCCAGTACTCATATATATATATATATATTTGTATAGACTCAATCTTATATACTTGTATTCAAACCCCCATATTTTCTAACTGCTCTGATACTCACCCGCTCATTTTCTCTCAGATTCTCAACTCCGCCCCCCCTCCCCCCCACCCCACCCCCCCAATTCTGTAACTGCCCCCATTATCTCCTCATAATCAGCCATAACTCCCCACTAATTATTCCCTATTATAATATTATATTTTTAATATAAACCCAGTCTTTCCCTTATTCTCTCTCCCCGACTCTCCCTCTCCCTCTGTTTCTCTCTAAAATAGAGAACACCCCCCTCCCATCTTCATCTTCTTCCTCCACCCCCGTCCTTCATCCTCTTTCCCTGCCTCGCAACCGAGCCGTGTCCTCAACCAGCACCACTGTGTCGATCCCGAGTGCTGCCCCAATCACCTCCATCAACGGCACCTCACCGTCGCTCAGCTTTCCTCGTCTGTTTTCCTTCTGAAAACAGAGTAGCGCGCACCCTGCCTCCGCTCGCCACCTACACCATCCGCTCGCCCCTGTACCGCCCTCATCTCCATCATCGACTGCACCCTACTCTACTGCGACCCACCTCCTATCGCCAACAGTCTCTGACCACTACACGCCATTGCCCGTCTTCCTCGTCGCTGACAAAACCCACCATGGTCGTCCCTTCCCCGTCGCCTGTACCCAGTCGAGCCTGCCCTCGACTACCGACTGCTCACCCCCGAGAACCCATTGACCTCCTGTCCTCCCCCATCGCCGGCAGCCAACAACTCACTTCTTCCCGTCAACCCATCTCCTCGTGTCATGCCCCGCTTCCCAAAAATACAGAATACGAGCACATGACATTGGCCCAGCGAATGACTAACGTCACCCATAAGCTGTTTATTCGATCAACTCAACAATATAATCAATACAAAATAATTACGCAAGCAATAATAATAATCTCATGAACAATAATACTTAGAATGAAGCAATACAAAATATCCAAATACAATAATTCAACATCTGCAAACAAATAATAAAATCTGGGTCATAAGCCCAATACAATAATAAATCCCAACACAATAATAATAAGTCTCAATACATTAAGTTCAATAAAACAGTAAGCAACTAAAAAGCATCAAATCTTCAGAAAGTTTGTTCTCCAATTCCTGCAAGTAATTCTCCATGATCACCTGTGAACACTTCATCTAAAAAAAGGAGAAAATTTTTCCTTAGAGCAAGTAGAGAAAGCAGGGAACAATGGAATAACGATAATCAATGAATTCAATGGATCAATAGTAATCAATAACATGGGACAATAACAATAATCAATATCATGATAATCGATCCAATAGTTATAAACAATGATTCAATATTCGATAACAATGTTCAATAGTCGATACACTTAGATAATATTCAATAGCAATAGGAACAATGATGTATAATTGTCACGCCCCGCTTCCCAAAAGAGAATACAGAATATGGTTATGCGACAAAAGCCCAGCGAATGATTTTCATCATCCATAAGCTGTTCAAGAATCTTTACAATATTTCACGAGAATAATCAGAGTCGGAAGCAAAAAGAGTCAACCAATCATGAACATATGAACCAAAATACCAACAAGAATACTTGAAACCAAAATATATTAATCTCAAATAATCATGATCTGAATAAGTCAAATATCCTGGGTCACATTGTCCAAATACAAAAATAAATCAAAGTATCAAAATACAATATTGTTCAAGCAAGCTAAAAGAAATAACAATAACAAGATCCAGCACTAATACTTCATATCACCAATACCATATGGAACCTGTTCTCCAAAATCTGCAATTTAACAATTGCACGGAAGAGAAAAAGAGAAAACAAGTACCCGTCAATTGCATGTTACGGGCTGCTTGTAATGCAAGATACAAGTACATGAAGAAAACTAACTAATAGCATGGAATAAGCATGAAGATAATGTATAACAACTAGCGTGGTAAGGTGAACAAGTACAAGTAGCATGTATCAAGTGTCAAGTGAACAAGTATCATATAAACAAGCATCAAGTATCAAGTATCAAGTATCATGTGTCATGCATCGAGTATCATGTGTCAAGTGTCATGCATCAAGTATCATGTTCAAGTCTTGCAGTGATTACTATCTAGTTAGCATTTCATGCATCCCATATGACATGGTTGCTACATCAAACAGTTTTGCTTTAGATTTCATAGTACAGGGCAGTGTACTCAGGGACAAGTATCAAGTAATCGAGTTGCAAGCTCCAAGTATCAGGTATCATGTAATCACGTGTCAAGTTGTGCAAGTGGCAAGTAACGTGTCTTGCGTGCAAGTGTCAAGTAATCACGTGTTAAGTATCATGTATCAAGTAATCACGTAGGATCAGTGGATCCCCTTCCGAGTACACATTTCTGAATTATCCACTATTAGATCTTTCCCTTAAACCCCAGCTTGATTAGTTATTATTAATGTCAAACAAGCATGTAGGTGTGCAAAACATATCAAGAATAACATGGAATGATCATGTAACGAGTTCAACCAAGATAAACATATACAGGTGCAAGATAACTCATGAAAGAACAAAATAACCAATCTCAAGTTCAGGACAACAAGACCATACTGTAGTAAAACAGAAATTCCCATTGTTACAAAAATGCAAACCTGAATCCATCGAAACATCTAGAAATAGACTCCGAACCGAATCCAGCAAATATAATAAGTCATATAGTATTTTAGGAAAACATAACTCAAAACCGATTTGAATCCAGAAAATACGTTCAGCCAGAAATCAGTAAATCGAATTCAAAGTCAGGAAAACAACATCAAAACACCTCAAATAAATCCAGGAGAAATCTGGGATATTCCCCTATATGTCTAGTACCAGAATATAAAGTTTCATTCTAGTAAGATTAGTTTAGTCAACGAAAATCATAAAACATCAAGAAACGATAGTATGGCAAATCTGGAATTCCCAACACTGCTGTATGAAAACTGTAATATCTCGCAAGCTGTGAAACAAAATCCAAATCCGCCAAAGGGAGATGAAAATAGATAAAGTAAGATAACTTTCATATTTCATAAATATTTTCCATACAGGAAAAGGAATTCTGGTGAAAATACAAATCTTTACTGAACAGCGAGCAAAATCCAGCAAGTATAGTTTTTATAAACAAGCATGAAATGGCATATAAAACTCATCAATAAAATCTACCAAAATTCTGGGTAATCCCTAATTAGATATAGAAATACTGACAAAAATTTCAGATCATAACAATATGTTTAATACTAGTATCAAAACAGTTTAATCATCGAAATCATCAAGAAACGAAATCTAGAAATGAAATACACCTCTGTAGTAAAACAATTATATCTCACACATACAAAAACGAAATTGATCAAGGTAAGAGAGTTTGGAAAGAAGACGGATTTCTCTAAAAATCATGTTTAATACTGAAGTTAAGATACTGACCTTAATTTGGTCTAAAATAGCAATCAAAACTGATGATCGACAAAGTACAAATTTTCCAATAATAACAAAACCAACATAACTCATACGAAACTTGTTCCAATCACAATCAAACATGGTATAGAGTCTACTAAGTGTCCAAACATCATGAAATAGGGTATATAGTATGTCCACAACAAGTATATCACATGGATCCAAACCAACACATGATTTCTCATAATTATCCCACAAATATAATCACATCAAGAACGGACAAAACCTAAGTTGTTTCATGTCAAATTTGTGTCGTGAGACAACTATGTTCAATGGCACTATAGAGATAATACTCATAAAAAATACATCACACACAAGTTGTCTCTACAACCCAACTACACTACAAGCGGAATATATGACTTGTATCATACAAAGGAATTGAGTACAAGTTACTTGCCTTAACCAATGACAAAACTGACGAAAATCAAGAATAAGAATAATGGGAATGGATTCTCTGGCAACGAACAATGAATACCAACGAATCACGAACGGGAATGCTAACAAAAACCCACGAACAAAACAATCATGGACCAAAGCAACAACACGTTCAATGGCCGTGCACGCCCAAAACCAAAAGAGAGAGGTCGGAAGTGGTCACGGCGGAGGTGCTGGCCTTAGCTGGCGTCGCTGCTGCTGTTGCTTGGTGCGTGCGACGGAACCAGGGAGAAAGAGACGGAGAGAGAGATGGGACACTCGGGGTGCAGGCAACCGACTAGGGTCGATAGGTGTAGGTGCAGGGAGGTAGGGGACAGGGTGGATGATGATGCACGGCTTTAGGTAGAGGCTAGGGTTTTCGATACATGGGGTGAGAGAGAGACAGAGTACATATAGGGGAGATATAAGGGTTTCGGCTGATAGGGTTTTGGTAGGGGAAATGAGTTAACGGGTCGGGTCTGCATGGGATAGGGATAGATGGCCCGGGTGAGAGGGGTGAACAACAAATGGGTCAAGTCAGAGTGTGGGTCTAGTATTAGGAATCAGGTAGTAGTAGCAATAGGAGTTGGTTATTAGAAGTTAGAATAGGATTGGATAATTATTTGGATCTTGGGTTTAAATTGGCAATAAGATAACAACATGTTAGGCAAAAAGAAACCACGAGCACCCACAACAGGAGCCACAATGAAAATAAAGCGAAAATGAACAATGAACAAAAATAACAAGTTGAACAAGAATTGAACCAAAGATAGAACGACAGACACCAAAAGATAAAATAAAATAAAATGAACATATATTGATAATAAAGTCCAATATACGGTCCCAAAAAATTACAAAGAGGAGTATAAATACAAGGGAAAGAAAAATACACTCAAAAGTACACAAAAAAGGAAAATCAGAGGTTACAATCCTACCCACCTAATAAGAAGAATTTCGTTCTCGAAATTCAACAAGAAGATACATAGGGTGCTCTCAAAAACAACCAAAAAGAACCAAAACAAAAACTTCTCAAACAAATGAGGAAACTTCGGCTAAATCTCCTCCTCCAGCTCCCAAGTCGACTCACCGGGCGAGTGAGAATTTCAAGCAACACGAACCAACTTGATGACCTTGTTCTTAAGCACTTTCTCCCGCCAATCCACAATAGCAACTGGCGGAATCTCACAAGTCAAATCCGGCCGAACGGTCAACTCAGAATAGTCGATCACGTGGCTCTCATCTAGGATATATCTCCTGAGTTGTGAGACATGAAAAACATCGTGCACTCCTGATAATGCTGGCAGCAATTAAAGACGATAGGCACCCTGCCTACTCGCTCCAAAATCTCAAACGCTCCAATAAACCTAAGGCTAAGCTTGCCCCCACCACGGAACCGAATGACACTGCACCATGGTGATACCTTTATGAAAACATGGTCACCAACACCAAACTCCAAAGCTCTCCGATGGACATCGGCTAATCGCTTCTGCCTATCCTGAGCTACCTGTAAATGCTTCCTGATCTGAACCACCGCATCAACTATCTTGGTGATCAACTCCGGACCCAACAACTTCCTCTCACCAATGTCATCCCAGCACACTGGCGATGTGCACTTCCTCCCATAGAGCGCCTTGAACGGAGCAGCTTTAATACAAGTTTGAAAGCTATTATTGTACGAGAACTCTACGAGATGCAAATGGTCCTCTCATGATCCACCAAACTGAAGCATACAGGACCTCAACATGTCCTCAAGAATCTGGATGGTCCTCTCTGACTGTCCATTAGTCTGGAGATGGAAAGCTGTACTGTACTTTAATTTGCTCCACAAACTTTTCTGAAGACTCTCCCAGAACTAAGATCTGAATCTCGTATCCCAGTCGGATGCAATACTGACTGGAACACTATGAAGTCTAACAATCTCTTGTATATACCTCTCAGCTAGGCTCTCAGTAGACTGTCCAACATGAAAAGGAATGAAGTGAGCACTCTTCGTCAAATGATCGACAATCACCCAAATGACATTATGACCCTTAGGACTCCACGGCAAAGTGGTCACAAAATCCATAGTGATATGTTTCCACTTCCACTCTGGAATAGAAAGCAGTTGAAGAAGTCCAGCGGTTCTCTGATGCTCTGCCTTAAACTGTCGGCAGATCAAACAATGGGCAACAAACTGAGACACAACCCTTTTCATACCCTGCCACCAGAAATGAAGCTTCAAATCCTGATACATCTTAGTACTGCCAGGATGGATAGAATACGAGGAATGATGGGCTTCCTTAAGCAACCTCTGACGAACTTCATCTTCTGGGACATATAACCTAGACCCAAAACGAAGCGATCCATCAACATGAATAACCATGTCTGTCCTGGACCCAGACTCAACCTCGACTCGAATACCCTGCAACTATGCTTCACCAGCCTTCGCCTCTTTAATCTGATCAACAAGAGACGAATGAAGCTGGAGCACCAAAAAACTCCGATCAAAACTCGGCAAAAAAATCTCCAACTCCAACCTCCGCATCTGCTCAATCAGATCCCTCTGCTGAGTCAAGAACATAACTGCCGGTCTCCTGCTCAAAGCATCTGGCACCAAGTTTACTTTACCAGGATGGTATTGCAAACAGATGTCATAATTGGCCATAAGCTCCAACCAATGGCTTTGCCTCATGTTTAACTCCTTCAGGGTGAAGATGTACTTGAGATTTTTGTGTTCTTTAAAGATCTCCACTCGGTCCCCAAGTAAATAATGTCTCCACAGCTTCGAAGCATAAATCACAGCCGCTAACTCCAAGTCATGAGTCGGATAGTTCTTCTCATGCGGCCTCAACTGCCTCGATGCATACGCAACGACTTGGCCCTTCTGCATCAAAATTGCTCCAAGACCCTTACCAGAAGCATCACAGTGAATTATGAATCTGGCTGAACCATCGGGAATAGTCAACACAGGCGCTGACGTCAATGTGTTCTTCAAGTCAATAAAAGCCACACCGCACTCATCAGACCAACAGAACTTCTGATCCTTCCCAGTCAACTTAGTTAACGATCCTGCTATCATCAAAAAATCTTGGACAAATTTTCGATATTAGCCAGCTAAACCAAGAAAACTCCTGACTTCAGAAACTGACATGGGAACAGGCCAATCCTTCACAGCCTCAACCTTGGTAGGATCCACAGAAATGCCATCGCCTGAGATAATGTGCCCCAAGAATGACGTCCTGTCGAGCCAAAACTCGCACTTGTTGAGTTTTTCATTCAGCTGATTCTCTCTCAAAATCTGCAGAACCACTCTAACATGCACGGCATGATCTTCCCGATTCCGAAAATACACCAAAATATCATCAATAAAGACCACCACAAATCTGGGTAATCCCTAATTAGATATAGAAATGTTGACCTTCAGATCAAAATAATATGTTTAACACTAGTATCCAAACAGTTTAATCATCGAAATTATCAAGAAATGAAATCTGGAAATGAAATACACTTCTGTAGTAAAACAGTCATATCTCAAACATATGAAAACGAAATTGATCAAGGTCAGAAAGTTTGGAAAGAAGACGGATTTCTCTAAAAATCATGTTCAATACTGAAGTTAAGATACTGACCTTAATATGGTCTAAAATAGTAATCAAAACTGTTCATCGACAAAGTACAAATTTTCCTCTAACAACAAAACCAACATAACTCATACGAAACTTGTTCCAATCACTATCAAACATGGTATAGAGTCTACTAAGTGTTTAAACATCATGAAATAGGGTATATAGCATGACTACAATAAGTATATCACATAGTTCCAAACCAACACACGATTTCTCATAATTATCTCACAAATATAATCACATTAAGAACGGGCAAAACCTAAATTGTTTCATATCAAATTTGTGTTGTGAGGCAACTATGGTCAATAGCACTATAGAGACAATACTCATCAAAAATACATCACACACGAGTTGTCTCTAGAACCCAACTACACTACAAGTAGAATTTATGACTTGTATCATACAAAGGAATTGAGTACAAGTTACTTGCCTTAACCGATGACGAAACCGACGAAAATCAAGAATAAGAATAATGGGAACGGATTTCTAGGCAACGAACAACGAATACCAACGAATCACGAACGGGAACGCGAACAAAAACCCACGAAAAAAACAACCACGAACCAAAGCAACCACACGTGCAACGGCCGTGCACGCCCAAAACCAAGAGAGAGAGGTCGGAAGTGGTCACGGGGGCGGCACTGGCCTTGGCTGGCATCACTGCTGCTGTTGCTTGGTGCGTGCAATGGAACCAGGGAGAAAGAGATGGAAAGAGAGATGGGATGCTCGGGGTGCAGGCGATCGGCTGGGGTCGATGGGTGCAGGCGCAAGGTGATCGGAGGTGCAATGGGTTCGAGTGTAGGAGCAAGAAGTTAGGGGACAGGGTGGATGATGATGCACAGCTTTAGGTGGAGGCTAGGGTTTTCGATACATAGGGTGAGAGAGACAGAGTATATATAGGGGGATATATAAGGGTTTCGGCTGATAGGGTTTCGGTAGGGGAAATGAGTTAACGGGTCGGGTCTGCATTGGATAGGGATAGATGGCCCGGGTGTGAGGGGTTAACAGCAAATGGGTCAAGACAGAGTGTGGGTCCAGTATTTGGAATCAGGTAGTAGTAGAATTAGGAGTTGGTTATTAGGAGTTAGAATAGGATTTGATAATTATTTGGATCTTGGGTTTAAATTGGCAATAGGATACCAACAGTTTAGGCAAAAGGAGACCAAGAGCACCCACAACACGAGCCACAATGAAAATAGAGCGAAAATGAACAAAGAGAAAAAATAACAATTCGAACAAGAATGGAACCAAAGATAGAACGACAGACACCAAATGTTTGTAACCCCTGTTTGTCCTTTTTTGTGTATTTTTGAAAGTATTTTCCTTTCCCTTGTATTTGTACTCCTCTTTGTATTTTTTTGGGCCCGTATATTGGACTTTACTTACTCCCAAAAATATACAAAAAATGAAGAACAGGGGTTACAATCCTACCCACCTAACAAGAAGAATTTCATCCTCGAAATTCAACAAGAAGATACATATGGTGCCCCCAAAAACAACCTAAAGAACCAAAACAAAAACTACTCAAACAAATAAGAAAACTTCTGCTGAATCTCTTCCTCCATCTCCCAAGTCGACTCACCTGGCGAGTAAGGATTCCAAGCAACACGAACCCACTTGATGACCATGTTCTTAAGCACTTTCTCCCGCTGATCCACAATTGCAACTGGCAGAATCTCACAAGTCAAATCCGGCCGAACAGTGAACTCGCAATAGTCGATCACGTGGCTCTCATCTCGGATATATCACCTAAGTTGTGAGACATGGAAAACATCGTGCACTCCTGATAACGCTGGCGGCAACGCAGGACGATAGGCCTCCTTGCCTACTCCCTCTAAAATCTCAAACGGTCCAATAAACCTAGGGCTAAGCTTGCCCCCACCACCGAACCGAATGACTTCGCGCCATGGCGATACCTTTAGGAAAACATGGTCACCAACACCAAACTCCAAAGCTCTCCGATGGACATCGGCCCATCGCTTCTACTTATCCTTTGCTGCCTGCAAATGCTTCCTGATCTGAACCATAGCATCAACTTTCTTGGTGATCAACTCCGGACCCAACAACTTCCTCTCACCAATGTCACCCCAACACACTGACCATCTGCACTTCCGCCCATAGAGTTCCTCGAACGGAGTAGCTTTAATACTGGCTTGAAAGCTGTTATTATACGAGAACTCTACGAGATGCAATTGGTCCTCCCATGATCCACCAAACTGAAGCTGTAACCCCTGTTTTCCCAAATAGGTATTTTGTGTACTTTTTGTAATTAAAATTTTCGGAAATTATTTTTTTTGGTTTTCAAATTATTTTGTCAAAATGTATTGTTGGATCTCCTATCAAAATCTATTTTCGATCAATAATTTTGTTTGTAACCAGTTTCTATTATTTTATATATTGAATACAATTCTTATTTTATTATTATTACTCTTATTATTATTATTATTGTTATTAGTATTATTGTTCTTATTAATATTTTTGACTGGTTGTTAAAAATCTATTTTTATCTACTAACTGTCTTTGTAGTATTTTGAATAAATTCTATTTTTGTAATGCAAATTGCATTTTTATTATAAACAAATTTTTTTATTGGTTATTTTATTTTACTACTGAGTTTTTAAAACCCTAATTCTATTTTTAAAACCCTAATGGATTTTTAACCCAATACCCATTGTAAAACCCCTTCATATATACCTCATACCCATTACCCTATCCTAATTCATTATACCTATACCATGTTTCCCTTTTACCTGAACCCATTAATACCCAACCCATATATAACCCATGACCTGATCTTCAATTACCCAAACCCAAAAATCCCTTTTTAAAAACCCCATAACCCGTTTATAACCCCAAACCCATCAACTAATATACCCGTACCCAGTTTACTCAAAACTTTATTATCCAACCAATTTAATACCCCAATATTACCCTGTTCTCTTCATCTTCCCCATGCATTACCCCTGTAGCCGCCTTTCTCTCTCCCTCCTGCACCCCTGTTCCTGCTCTCTCTTTCCCGACCACCTAGACCCCCCACTGCACCTTGACCCACCTCCCATGCTCCTCCTTTCGTCGCCTTTGCATCGCACCACCCCTCGACCTCCGACACAGTGACCCTGTTTGCCCCAACCTCCCCTGGCACGCCGCGCGAATGCGCAACCCTCTGTCGCCGGCTCCTCGTCATCTGCTAGCCAGGCCGCAGCCACCTGCGGCAACCCTCACGTCCTTCCCTCCTGCATTACAAGCAGCCTAGTGCCAACCCCATCCGCCTTGTGCTTCCTGCGTCAGCCCGATGCCAGCCAGCAGCGGCCAGGCATGGCCCCGTCACTATTTTTTGACAGCCTGCAGTAATAGCGAACGGTGACAGCATCGCTGCCATTCCCTACTACACTGTCGTGTCTCTCCCCCGTGCTCGTATGCGAGTGTGCTTGGTTCGTGGTGATCGTGAGTTGGTTCGTGGTGGTGTTCGTTGAGTTTCGTGTGTTCGCAGGCTCGATATTGTGTTAATGGGATTCGTCGTTCTTCATTCGTGGTCGTTCGTGTGCTCGTTGTGGGTTATGGTTGTTCGTTCGGTTGAGATCGTGCCACGGGAATCCATTCCCGTTATTCTTACTTTTTGTGCCGTTCTCGACATCATCTCTCAGGCAAGTAACTTGTACTCAAATTTCTTTGTATGATACAAGTCAAAAATACCGTTTGTAGTGTAGTTGGGTTTTAGAGACAATTCGTGTGTGAAACTCTTGGTGATATTGTCTCTATAGTGTTTGACCATAGTTGACTCACGACACAAAGTTTGACATGAAACAACCTAGGTTTTGCCTGGTCTTGGTCCTGAAGAAGTAGAAGAGGAAGATCCTAAAGAAGTGGAAGAGGAATGGCCTGAGTTCCGAGAGATCACTCCACCTCCAGATTCATCTGATGATTCTTCTGACGAGGAAGAACCAGTTCCGAGTAATCTCATTATGTCTCTTCAGAAGCAGGTAGAGACCCAACGGGAGAGAATCGGGCTACTGGAGACTCAGTGTGCGAAGTGTAAGGATGATATTGTAATTCTCGGTCATCGTGTTTGGGAACTCGAGAAGGGGAAAAACATGACCGATGTACTAAAGGAAGAAGTGGAGGAACTACGGGAAGAGCTGTGAGGAGCTAAGAGGAACCGTAGGAACTAGACTGTTGTATCTTCTTATTGTTTTCATTTTGATGTCAGAAATATTTTAAATTCGAATGTATAAAGTTTGAAATTCAATGAAATGAAAAGTTGATTTAAAATTCATGTTTATACTTCGAATTTAATGGATCTTTTTCATCAGAATATGGCTAGAAGCGGAGCTCGAAATGGTGAAGGTCTGGACTTGAAATGAAACTATTAAGGGTCTATCAGACACTCACTGCCGTTGCCATGAATCAAAATCAAGGAAGGATGCCTGCGAATCCAGTACCCGAAGCAATCAAACTCGTGGAATCATTCAAGCAGATGAAACCACCCGTATTTAAGGGAAGTCAGACCCTGACACGGCTGACAATTGGATCCGACAGGTAGAGATGATCTTCGAAGTCTTGGAGACTCTGGAGGGCAGCAAGGTGAAGTTCGGAGCGCTGTAGTTTGAGAAGGATGCGGCTGTGTAGTGGCAGTCGATGAAGCGGACGATGGGAGGTATTTTTCTTGACTGGGAGGAATTCTTGGAGAAATTTTGCAGTCATTATTTTTCCTCAGACGTCCAGGAGAAGAAGGCCATGGAGTTTTTGACAATGCAGCAGGGCAGCATGACAGTTAGGGAGTATGAGACAAGATTCACTCAGCTCTCGAGGTATGCGCCCGAACTGGTGATGGATGAGGCAAAGAAGGCTCAAAAGTTCGAGCATGGTTTGAGGCCCAGTCTAAGATCCAGGATGATACCCCTCGGTATCTGGAGGTTTGATAAGCTGGTTAAACGAGCTGCAGTCACTGAGGTAGATATGGAGCAGTTCCATGCTGTTCAAAATTGGAGGACCAACTGGAATGTTAGGAAGAGACCTGCAGTTTCTGGCAACTTCAGGGGACAGCCGCCAGCCCATAGGTTCAAACCAACGGGATCGAATGCTGTCAACATAGCTGAGAAACCCGAAAACAATTGGGTGAGACCTCCTGTGGTGACTTGCTTCAACTATTATGGGACGGGACATTACAAGTCTCAATTCCCCAAGCTGCAGAATGTCATCCGTAGTGGACCAGCGCAGCAAGTTAGGAAGAAGTCGTACCAGCAGGGGCGAGTATTTGCCTTGACTGAAGCTGACGCTGATGAGGTGGATCACGTCAACACTGGTACGAGGGAGGATGTTTAGAGTGTTTTTTCTATTGTTTTTCTTTTTCCGCCTTATATAGTGAACTATTATGTAACGATTATGTGTTATGTAACAGGAGAACTTATTTTGAATGGAAAGAAAGCTGTTGTTTTGTTCGATACTGGATCCTCTCACACTTTTGTATCACCTAAATTTGCTAAAGTTTTGGGAGTCAAACCGAAAGTCTTTCCAAGCAAGGTCTTGGCAGTAGCTACTCCATCAGGGGAGACTCTAACCACTCATCAGTACTATACGGATTGCAAGATCGTGATTGGAGATAGAATTTTCGAGGTTGATCTGTTCGAGCTAAATGTCTTGGGAGTCAATGTTATCATTGGCATTGATTAGATGTCGGTGTACAGTGCGAGCATCGAGTGCAAGATCAAGGAAGTAACAGTGAAGGCTCCAAGTGGACCTGAAGTCACTTTCCAAGGGAAGAAGAGATGTTCTGGTCTGGTGGCAGCGATATGCAAGAGGGATGTTCCTATAGAGGTGCAGTAAATTCCTATGGTTCGGGATTACCCGACTGTGTTCTTGGAAGATTTTCCTGGGTTACCCCCGCATCGTGATGTAGAGTTCAGCATTACTATTCAGCCAAGGAGTGCACCCATTTCCAAGGCACCGTATAGGATGGCGCCTGTAGAGCAGGATGAGATCAAACGGCAGATTGAGGAACTGTTGGAGAAAGGCTTTATTCAACCGAGTGTGTCACCTTGGGGAGCACCGGTGCTTTTGGTAAAGAAGAAGGATGGTTCGATGAGGATATGCATCGATTACCAGGAGCTGAATAAGATCACTATTCAGAATAAGTATCCGATTCCATGAATTGACGACCTGTTTGATCGTCTACAAGGAGCAGCTGTTTTCTCCAAAATAAATCTTCGGTTAGGTTACCATTAAATTCGAGTGAAGACTGAAGATGTGCATAAGACTGTGTTCAAAACTCGACACGGGCATTACGAATTCTTAGTTATGCCGTTTGGAGTGACGAATGCACTTGTAATTTTCATGGATATGATGAACAGAATTCTGAGGCCGTTTATTGATTCTTTCGTCGTGGTGTTTATCGATGATATCCTTGTGTACTCCAAGTCAGAGGAGGAGCACATAGAGCATCTGGCAGCAATTTTGAAGAAGCTTCAGGAGAATGAGTTGTATGCCAAATTGTCCAAGTGCGATTTCTGGAAATCTGAAGTGGCATTCCTGCGTCACAACCTTTCTAAGGAGGGAGTGGCAACTGATACGCAGAAGATAGAGGCGGTAAAGGATTGGGCAAGGCCTACTAAAGTGAAAGAAATCAGGAGTTTCCTTGGGCTAACTGGATATTACAGGAGATTTATCCAGGGCTATGCTCAGGTAGCAGTCTCGCTCACTAGTCTGACCAAGAAGAATGTGAACTTCAAGTGGACTGAGCAGTGCGAGGCAAGCTTTCAGGAGTTGAAAGAGAGGCTTACTACTGCACCCATTTTGGCTTTTCCTAGAGCAGGTGTTGAGTATGATGTCTACAGCGATGCTTCACATCGTGGGCTTGGTTGTGTCTTAATGCAAGAAGGAAAAGTGATCGCTTATGGGTCTGGGCAACTACGACCACATGAGAAGAATTATCCGACTCATGATCTGGAGTTGGCTGCGATTATCTTTGCCTTGAAGCAATGGTGACATTACGTGTATGGTGAGAAGCTGAACATGTACACGAACCACAAGAGCTTGAAATACATCTATCAGCAGAAAGATCTGAATCTGAGGCAAAGGAGATGGCTGGAGGTACTTAAGGACATTCGTCCGGAGATTAAGTACCATCCTGGGAAGGCTAATGTGGTTGCTGATGCACTTTGCCGCAAGAGCAGTCTGGCTAGTTTGATCACGACTCAGAGGCAACTTGTAGAGGAGTTGGATCGGACTGGTATTGAAGTAGTTCTGCAAGGCTTGGGATCATCTTTAGCTCAGTTAAGGCTTCAACCAGTTGGTTACCAAAAGGATTATCGCAAGTCAAATGGAAGATGCAGAGATTCAGAGGATGAAGGAGCAGGTTGGTGCTGGCAGGTTGTCAGAGTTTCATATCAGGGATGAGGTGCTGTGGTTTGGATAGAGGTTGTGTGTTCTGGATCAAGCAGAATTGCAGGAGAGTATTCTCCAGGAGGCACATGCTACTCTTTTGTTAATACATCCTGGGAGTACTAAGATGTATAGGGATATTAAGCAGCATTTCTGGTGGTCAGGTTTGAAGCGGGATGTGGCCGAGTTCGTGGCGAAGTGTGAGATCTATCAGCAAGTCAAAGCCGAGAATCAGAAACCCGGAGGTCTATTTCAACCGTTACCTATTTCGGAATGGAAGTGGGATAACATCAGTTGGATTTCATCATGGGTTTGCCCAAGAGTTCCAAGGGCAATGATGTGATTTGGGTCACAGTCGATCGACTAACCAAATCCGCTCACTTCTTGGCGATGAAACTCACTTCTTCGATGGACAGATTGGCTGAGCTATATGTTGGTGAGATCGTCAGGCTTCATGGTGTTCCGTTAACCATTGTGATTGATCGAGATGTGCGGTTTACTTCGCATTTTCGGAGGAGTCTTCAGACAGCTATGGGTACCAAGATGGATTTCAGCACTGCTTTTCATCCACAGACCGATGGGCAGACCGAGAGAGTCAACCGTATTCTTGAGGATATGCTTCGGTGTTGTGTACTAGACTTTGGAGACAGTTGAAAAAGGCACTTGGCTCTGGTAGAGTTTGCCTACAACAACAGTTTTCATACTAGTATTGGGATGGCACCGTACGAAGCTATGTATGGCAGGAAGTGCAGAACACCTGTTTGTTGGTTCGAAGTTGGAGAGCGGCAGATGTTTGGGCCTGAGATTGTGCAGCAGACCTCTGAAAAGATTTATCTGATCAGGAAGAGGTTGGTGGATGCTCAGAGTAGGCAGAAGAGCTATGCAGACAATCGGAGAAGGGACCTTGAGTTTGAGGTTGGTGACTTTGTCTTTCTGAAGGTTTCACCTAGCAATGGTGTGATTCGCTTTGGCAGAGGTGGAAAGTTAGCCCCCAGGTTCATAGGCCCATACAAGATATTGAAGCAGATTGGGAAAACTGCTTATCGGTTGGAGTTACCGGAGGAGTTGTCTCAGGTGCACATTGTCTTCCATGTGTCTATGCTTAGAGGGTACATTCCGGATTCGAGTCACTATTTGCCTAAAGTATCGGACGGTTTGCAGTTGGATCTGAGTTACATTGAGCTTCCGGTTGAGACTGTCGATCATCGGGAGAAAGTCTTCAGGAACAAGACGATACCGATGGTCAAAGTAGTCTGGAGAAACCAGTTGGTTGAAGAGGCTACTTGGGAATCTGAGGAAGGATGATAAAAGATCATCCTGAGCTCTTTGAATGATTTGTATCTTCTTTTCTTTTCTTTTCTTATCTCTTTGTTGTGTTCCGGTTTTCTCACTCTTTAAGTGTAGTTCCAGGGACGGAACTATTCTGAGGGAGTGTTGAACACCCTAGATTTGATTTATCAGATTTTGTGATTTTACGTGTTGTGCATGAATGATTTCATTTGTATAATTTCCTTTATAAAATATTTTTATATAGTATTTGTTCTCTTTATTTTTCCAATAAATATTCTCTTTAAAAACTTAACTAAAATCTAGGCCTAATTGTCTTTTTAAGCCCACTCTATTTATTAATTAAATTAATTATTTAAAACCCATGGTTAGTTTGGCCCATTAGTGAGCCCATTTACTTTAATTCTCTTTGAAATGGTCTAACTTGTAGTGTAGACTCATTTCATGGACAATTAAATTTGTCACATGAACAAATTTGTAAATGAGGGACACAAGGTGGCATGTACATGCAATGGAGTATGCAATGCACACCCTTCTCACCTAGGCTGGGTAGGATTAGAAAATGGGAGAGATGGGAGTGGTGGAGAGTTGGTTACTCTCATCATGGGAAGTTATTTCAACTCCCTACTTCATCTTGGCCCTTAATCCCTAACCATTTGATCTAATCTTGGCCCTCCATTCACCTTAGAAAATTGTATAAATACCCCCTCCCACATTCTTCATTCTCACACTTGAATTTTTTTAAAAAAAAAGAAAGAATAGAGAGAGAGACAAAAAAAACAAGTTGTAAGGCAAAAAAATTGAGAAGTTTTGTGAGATTGAAAAGAGTGAGTGTTGTGTGAGTGCTTCAACCAAAGGAGAGGAGGCCGGATTGCTATAGGAGAGGCTCGGGATTGCTTTCTCTATAGTAGGAGAAGTCACTTGGTTACTTGAGGAGAAGGCTTTGTTCATTCGTTGTAGGAGATCCTCCAAGAGTTCTTTTCATTTTTCTCTCCATTTAAGGTGGGTGTTTCTCTTAAACTTCTAATTAGACATCATGTTAGGATGTAGTCGACGAATTAAGAAGAAACTTTAACTATCTAGCCATGCATTATGAAAATGAGACAAATTGCTATTAGTTGAATGTGTGTTAAAAGGGAGTTAAATTGATTGCAAAACTATGATTTGTTAATGTAGATGTTTACCATGCCACCATGCTCTATTTGTTTGTACTAAAATTTGATTACATGCTTATAGTTGATTAAATGCATCATGTGTAGTTGATTGTCTAAAATAAAGTTTCATTACTGTAGAAAGATGAAAACTTGTGTTGTAAAAATATTATTTCGTAGAAACCTTGATTATAAATAATTTGAAAATTGTGATCTTATTTTCAATGTCAAAAGTATACCCATGATTTACTCAAAATTGCAACTTGGTACAATCGACAGTCGACCGAATTAGAGTCGACAGTCGACTGTCAAGTAATAAATTTCGGATTTTAGTTACAGAACAGCCGACTGGCCATGTTTTAATAGTTGACTGTCCTGATCATTTTTATCTTCGAGTTTCAAATCATTGCAGAACAGCCGACTGGTCATGTTCTAACAGTCGACTGACCTGAAGTTTTAAATAATACCTAGATTTTCGTGAGATAATTTTCTAGGACCTGTCGCCTAGTATAAATGAGAACTTGAGACTATATTTTTACAAGAAATAACTTACTAGAAATTGTTAGTTTAAATTGTCTTTGGGAGGCTTATAAAAATTTTGGAAAAAGACTAATTATTCTAAAATTATGTAGAAAGAAAAATATTTGGGACATGATTTGACTAAAATAAAGATGGTTTAGAAGCAAAGAATTAAGTAAGAATTGTATGAAGTTGATATTTGTATAAATATGAAAAGTGACTGTTTTCATGAAAAGGTCACACTAAGTTATAAAAGAGAAATTGTTGAATGAAAGAAAATTTAAGTGCATTATCTATGAATTTTATTGGCCTATGTGAATGTTGAGAGATGCTACTTTATCAATATGGAATTAAGTAAGGAAAGAAACTATAGTATGAGAATCTATTGTGCTTATTGAAAAGAAAGTTTTGAGTATGAAATATAAGAATTCTGATTGAACTTGATATGTGAGTTTTGATTCATGGAAAGGAATGGAAATCATGTTAATTGTGAAAAAGGAACTTATGAGTATAAAGACTCAATTTTGTGATTGTGAATTGAAATTGAGAACTAGAGTGTAGTTAAGCCTCATACCGACATTGAAAAGAAATGTGTTGAAATGAAATTTGAAATGAAAATACCAGAATTTGGATCATGTTGAATAAATGGTTAAGACGGGTATAGTGGAAAGGCTAACTCTAGAGAATTGATTTTGTTCATGATTCAAATAACTAAGGATTAGATACATAGTGAAGATGTGATGAAAATAAGAGAAAAACACGAGTATGAGGAGCTCAGAGCTGCGGTGTGAGAGTATTCACAGGCTGTCTTCACGATGCGTCGTGACATGACGTGGATATGTCTCCAGGAGTCCGAACTGCAGGCGACGCTCGTGGTGTGTTTGGTGAATGCGGGTGGTGTCATGTCCCATAACGGAGGCTGAATTGCCCATAGGTTCTTCACGATGCGTCGTGATATGACGTGGGATTTTTCTCCAAGCTGTCTGGGCATGAGCTCGTAACTCATAGGACATCTAGGATACTTATCGTAGTTACAGTAGTAGTTTAAGTCATTGTTGTGCTAATCTAGGTACCTAAATATATAGATAAAACTAGACACAAATTATAAACCTCGCAAGTGCACGAATCGTTAGAAAAGCGTAGCAATAGCAAGGGTCGATCCCACAGAGATTGTAGACTTTAACTTACTAATCAATAAAAAGAATAAAAATCATAAAGAGTTGTTTGGAAGTCTAAAAGAAATAAAAAGATTAAAACTAAATTAAGGAATGTTGAATCACAAATATTTATGAAGTAGTTGGGTTTAGATCTCCACCTATAGTTAGTAATGCTAAGTCACCTTCTGAATTTCTTCTTATTACTTATGTTTGTTCACTTTAAGGGCATGGTATCTACTCCTTAAAGTACTGTTTCCCTAGGCCAAGAATTAGGCATGGTATCTACTCTAATTCGTTTCTTTCATTAAGTCCTTAGCATGGTATCTACTAAGTTGTATTTAAGGAAAACATAAGATCAGTGGAAACGAACAAACGCTCAAGGCTCTAGAAATTGGTATCAGATCTAGATCCCTTAAGTTGATTGAACCAGGAACCCTTAAAGATTCCTTTGTTACAATTACGGGCACGAGATACGGGTCGTCTCAATATGCTTATATAACAGATTCAGATGAATGGTAACACAAACTTGATATTCTCAAGCTCTGTTTGTCAGTCGACTGGCTCTCACCTCAGTCGACTGCTCTCAGGCTTCGAGAACAAGTTTGGTTATCACAAACCTATGTCAATTCAATCAGATTCAATCAATAAGTAAAATAGAAGAATTCAGGAGAACATAGCACTACATAACTACGGCTTCAATCTACCCAACTATGAAATTTAGTTCCACATAATAATAGTTTTATTAATCAACGAATTCGAATACATGATCAACATTAAAGACTAAAGAGAAGAGAAATAAACTAATGGAGTCCGGCAATAAGGTCGACTGGCTGTCACACAGTCGACTGCCTTCGAATACTGGATCTTCTCTCTCCTTCTTCGATGCTGATAGAATGATGCCTCTTGTTGATTTGACTTGATGGTTTGCAACTCTGTGATTCGGTGGTGGATGATGGGGAGATGACGAGAGTCGAGCGAGCGGGCCTGCGATATCTCTTGACTGATATTTATAGAGCGCGGCTGAAGAATTAGGGTTTTGCCCTTTTTCAGGAAAGTCCTTCTTTATTTGATTTGGTGATTTATATCTTTCTCTTTTCTTCTTTCCTTCCTTATCTGTTAACCACGTGCTCTTGGAAATCCCCAGTCTCTAGATTTGATTTGCATAAATCTGGATTCAGATAGATTTGAAATTAGATTTGGATGAATCTTCGAATATTTTATCTGTTTACTCCGCCGCAGACCAGTCGACTGCCTCTGGATGTAAGTCGACTGTGTCGAGACTTTAGTATTTTCATGATTCATCAGCCTAGTTGACTTGGTGTGTAAACTTGATTCCCTGTCCAGTCGCCTGTAAGCATGATCAGTCGACTGATCTCCTGCAGTTTCCTGTGTTGCATCCTTGCAATCCTGAATTTGCTTCGTTTTGCTGTTATAGACTGTTTCCTATAGAAAAGAGAAAATAAGAGTTAAATACCACATAAAGAGCTTTTAAATGTCTAATTGCACTAAAGTTATTGCTCTAAAATGTGAATAATATTGTGTTCATCAAATACCCCCAAACTTAGATTTTTGCTTGTCCTCAAGCAAACTAGAATTATGAACAAGGGTGTAATAATATCAGCCTTAATCACCAAGAGTTCTTATTATGTGGGCATCGATATAGAAAGGTATAAACAATTTCAGATAAAGTAAAATTAAGCATACCCACTTTCTCTAGTGCAATTGTTTATTCATAACTCCAAACTCAACCATACTTGTCATGCAATTAATTATAGTTATAGTATGTAATTACTCAATCTGTGATTATCCCCTTTTCTCTACTACAAACCGAGTAGCAAACTAGAGAGTTTTTTTTTTTTTTTTTTTCCTTCTTTTTTTTTGTTTTTTTTGTTTTTTTGTTTTTTGTTTTTTTTTTTTTTTTTCTTTAAGTCGCTTCTCCAGAGTTGTCACTTGCCTTTTTACGCGAATGCGAAACATTTGTGATGAATCCACCCGGTTACTCAGCAAGTCACAAACTTTAAAGTGCTTTGCATACTCATATTTCAAGTTGCCGTTTGATGTAAAAGTAAACATTGGTGATGAATACCCCTAGTTACTAAGCAACTCAAAACATTGGAGTAGATTGACTTTATTCAAGTATATATGTATATATATAATTTTTTTTTTTTTATCACTCTATTTACTTAAACTCAATTTAGGACTAGATCTAAAGGGAATAATAACCAGAAAAAGCATCACATTTGTTTATTATGTATAATTGCATGACTCATATAAATTTGTATGGAATTTATGAAACTCAACAATACTAAAGTAAATAAGTATCCTTCTTCTTACTTTATAAGAATTTGTTTATCCGAAAAAAAAAAAATTCAAAAAGATGATCAACATAAATAACCCTAATACCCCCAAACTTAGATGGAACATTGTCCTCAATGTTCGAAAGAAAATTTAAAAATAGGCATATGTCACATCTAGTAAGGAGAGAAAAATAAAAATAACTAGAAGAAAAATAACTTGAAAGAAAATAAAGGGAAAGTGTAAATACTCCCCTGAAAAATTGGGTTGCCTCCCAATAAGCACTGTGTTTTCTGTCTTCAGCTAGACTTGATGAGGTCATGCCATGTATTGAACGGTTTGAAGATTCACATCCTCCTCTTGCGGTTCTATGCTCATCTCTATGTATGGCTTCGCTCTATGCCCGTTCACCTTAAATGTTTGATTCTTTTCCTTGCTATGAACCTCCAAAGCACCATGTGGAAAGACTCTCGTGACAGTATATGGCCCATACCATCTTGACATAAGCTTGCCTGGAAAAAGTCTCAATCTTGAGTTGTATATCAATACCTTCTGCCCTTCATAAAACTCCTTCCTTGCTAGCTGTTTGTCATGGTACAACTTGGTTCTTTCCTTGTACAATTTTGCATTTTCATAAGCGTCATGCCTCAACTCTTCAAGCTCATTTAGTTGTAGTCTTCTTTTGTCACCTGCTTGTTTCATATCAAAATTGAACCTTTTGATGGCCCAATATGCTTTGTGCTCCAACTCAACTGGCAAATGACAGGCTTTTCCAAACACCAAATGGTATGGTGACATGCCAATGGGTGTTTTGTATGCGGTTCTATAGGCCCATAATGCATCGTTCAAGCGCAACGACCAATCCTTCCTCCTTGTGTTGACTGTCTTTTCCAAAATGCTTTTGATTTCTCTGTTGCTAATCTCCACCTGTCCACTAGTTTGAGGATGATATGGGGTGCCCACTCTATGTGTGATACCATATTTCTTCATCAAAGAAGCAAATGGAAAGTTATTGAAGTGGCTACCTCCATCACTTATTATTGCTCGAGGTGTACCAAACCTAGTGAAAATGTTTTCCTGCAAAAACTTGACAACGACTTTGTGATCATTAGTTCTTGAGGGGACAGCCTCGACCCATTTAGACACATAATCCACACCAACAAGTATATATAAATAACCAAATGAGTTAGGAAATGGACCCATGAAGTCGATTCCCCAAACATCGAAAAGCTCAATTACTTGGATGTTTTGTAGTGGCATTTGATTTCTAGACGAGATATTCCCTGTCCTTTGGCACTTGTCACAAGTCCTGCAAAAAGAAAAAGCATCTTTGAATACTTTAGGCCAATAAAATCCAGATTGTAATACCTTGAGTGCTGTTCTTTTTGGTCCAAAATGTCCTCCACATGCATATTGGTGGCAATGTTGTAGAATACTCAATTGCTCTTCTTCTGCCACACATCTTCTTATAATTTGATCAGGGCAAAATTTGAATAAATAAGGATCATCCCAGTAGTAGTGCTTGCACATAGCCACCAGTCTCTTTCTTTCCTGACTTGTCATACCTGGAAGGAAAACATGAGCGGTTAGATAATTTACAATATCAGCAAACCATGGAAAATTTGAGCAGTAAGATACCAGTCGACTGGTCCTGGTACCAGTCGACTGTCCCGAGGATGAATTGATTTCAAAGAGATGTTCATCTGGGAAAGTCTCATTAAGTGGCTGCACAATTCGTTCTTCCTCCTGCAGTAGCCTGGACATGTGATCTGCAACAACATTGTCGCTTCCTTTTTTATCTTTAATCTCAAGATCGAATTCTTGAAGCAACAGCACCCATCTGATCAACCTAGGCTTAGCATCCTTTTTAGCAAACAAATATCTCAAGGCAGCATGGTCAGTAAAAACAATAACTTTAGAACCAATCAAATATGATCTAAACTTCTCTATAGCAAAAATAACAGCTAACATTTCTTTTTCAGTAGTGGAATAATTTAGCTGTGCATCGTTTAAAGTTCGAGAAGCATAGTAAATAACATGAGGTTTCTTATTGATTCGTTGACCTAAAACAGCCCCTAAAGCATAATCACTTGCATCACACATAAGCTCGAAAGGATGGCTCCAATCTGGTGCCATGACAATAGGTGCAGAAATGAGAAGGTTTTTCAATGTATTAAAAGCATTTGTGCACTCTTCTGTCCATACAAACTCAACATTTTTAGCCAACAAATCACAAAGGGGTTTGGAGATTTTTGAGAAATCTTTTATAAATCTTCTATAAAACCCTGCATGTCCTAGAAAACTCCTAACACCCTTAACTGTAGTGGGAGGGGGTAGTTTTGATATTATGTCAATTTTTGCTTTGTCTACCTCTATGCCTCTTTTTGACACCACATGTCCCAACACAATACCTTGTTGTACCATGAAATGGCACTTTTCCCAATTCAGCACTAAATTGCATTCTTCACATCTTTTAAGCACAAGCTGCAAATGGTTAAGGCATTCATCAAAACAAGATCCAAAAACACTAAAGTCATCCATAAATACCTCAATGAATCTTTCCACCATGTCTGAAAATATACTCATCATGCATCTTTGAAATGTAGCTGGAGCATTGCACAATCCAAAGGGCATCCTCCTGTATGCAAAAGTACCAAAAGGACATGTAAAAGTGGTTTTTTCTTGATCTTCTGGAGCAACAGCAATTTGATTATAGCCACTATAACCATCTAAAAAACAATAATGACTATATCCTGCTAATCTTTCTAACATTTGATCAATAAAAGGAAGAGGGAAGTGATCTTTCCTGGTTTCATTATTCAATTTCCGGTAATCAATGCAAACCCTCCATCCTGTGGTCACTCTAGTAGGAATAAGCTCATTCTCTTCATTTGTCACCACTGTGACTCCACTTTTCTTATGCACTACATGTATAGGACTTATCCATTTGCTATCTGAGATAGGGTAGATGATGCCAACATCTAGTAGCTTCAGAATCTCTGCTCTTACCACTTCCTTCATGTTCGGGTTAAGCCTTCTCTGTGCCTCCCTGCTTGGTTTTGCATTGTTTTCAAGGAGTATTCTATGCATGCATTTGGATGGACTTATTCCCTTGATATCTGCAATGGTCCATCCTATTGCACTCTTGTGTTCTCGTAGTACCCTTAGCAGCTTATCTTCTTCCTGTGCACTCAGGTTCGCAGCAATTATCACTGGTAGCGTCTGGTTTTCATCCAAATATGCGTGCTTCAAATGATCGGGCAGCTGCTTAAGCTCTGGGTCTGTAAGTCTTGGTGCAGTCGACTGGTCTCTGGTAGTAGTCTGGACAGTCGACTGATCCCCTTCACCAGTCGACTTGTCCAGTGCACCAGTCGACTTACCTGCAGAAACAAAAAGTTCATCAGTCACCAATTGTTCAAATGCTGGTGCAAACTTACCTGAGTGTGACTGTGAAGTGTCAAGGTAATGTATTGTCTCCACAATCTCCCAGTCATCAGATTTCTGTTCATTATTAGATAAAGTTAGAGATTGTGTAATTATGGCCTGTAATGGTTCAACGCTATGTACCTGAAATGTTTGATCAACAATATCCTGCACCACATCAACATTATAGCATTCATGATCATCATGTGAAAATTTTAGTGTATCAAACATTTTAAATTCAACCTTCTCTCCATTTATTTTCATGCTTATGGTACCCTTTTTAACACAAATTTTTATATCAGCCGTACTCATAAAGGGCCTACCTAAAATGATTGGTAGAGAAGATGGCATTGAAGATTCCTCCATGTCTAACACAACAAAATCAGCAGGCAAAATAAAATCGTTTACCTGAACTAGGACATCTTCCAAAATACCTCTAGGTCTTTTGATACTGCGATCTGCCAATTGCAACGTGATGGATGTTGGTTGGAGTTCCCCCAATCCTAACTTTTCATAGATTGTGTATGGGAGAAGATTGATGCTTGCCCCCAAATCTAGTAGTGCTTTCTCAAAGAAGTGCTCTCCGATCCTACAAGGAATAGTAAAACTACCTGGGTCTTTTAATTTGGGGGGCAGTTTTCTTAGTAAGACAGCGCTTACTTCTTCTGTCAAGGCCACATCCTCCCTAACCTGAAATGTTCTTTTGTGAGTACAACATTCTTTCAGAAATTTAGCATACGAAGGAATTTGTTTAATAGCATCAAGTAGGGGGATATTAATTTCTACCTTTCTGAGAGTTTCAAAGATGTCAAATAAGTGTTGATCTTTCTTTTGTTTGACTAACCTTTGGGGGAATGGTGGCAAAACTGTTCTTTCTTTTTCACTTACCTTGTTGGAACCCACAATTTTTGATGGTTGTTCCTCTTTTTCTTCGGTGTGTGTTCCAACTTTGTTGTCAATTATCTTACCACTTCTTAATGTTGTGACTGCCTTGAGCTGTTCTTGGCCTCCAGGGTTTGGTATAGTTTGTGATGGAAGTTTCCCTGCCTTTCGCTCGCTTAATTCTTTAGCAATTTGGCCAATTTGTGTCTCCAACTTCTGAATTGCTTGCCCTTGTTGGTTGCTTGTTTGATGTTGCTGTTGGAGCAATTGAAGAACGGTGGATTCAAAATCCAACTTCTTCTGTTCTTGTACTGGCCTATCCATCCCACTTCCCATTTGGAAGTTCCGTGTATGTCCTTGTGTGAATTGAGTCCCTTGATTATTCTGATTATTGCTCCATGAGAAGTTTGGATGGTTCCTCCACCCTGGGTTGTATGTGTTCGAGAATGGGTTGTTCTTTGGTGGAAAAACTCCTCGACCTACATAGTTTGCATGCTCCTGATCTGTGAAAGAAGACATAGGACAAGTATCAGTGGTATGATCTACATGAGAACAAATTGCACAAATTTCATTTGTTTGATTTTTAACTCCACCCATCATAGACATTGCATTAACAAGCATATCAATTTTCTTATTCATGTTTACCATTTCCAATTGAATGTTATTGCTACTAGAAATTTCATAAACTCCCTGTTTTTTCGAAGGGCCCCTCCTTGTTGAGAATTGTTGTGAATTCTCGCTGAGTTCTTCAAATAGTTCTATAGCCTCTTCGCCGCTTTTCCTCATCAAGATCCCGTTGCAAGCTGAATCCACAATTGCCTTATTAGTATCATTTAAACCTTCATAAAAAGCTTGTACCTGATCGTCTTTAGGCATGTTGTGTGTTGGACACTTGAGAAGTTTGTTCTTGAAATCCTTCCAGGCTTCGAAAAATAAGTCTCCATCCTTTTGTTGGAAGAGTTGAATCTCCCTTTTTAGTTGTTTGGTCTTTTGGGCTGGAAAGAATTCTTTTAAGAACTTTGTCGCCAATTGCTCCCATGAGTTTATTGATCCTGGTTCCAAAGAATTATACCATACTTTAGCGTTAAGTTTTAAGGAAAAAGGAAACAATATTAACCTGATTTGTTCAGGGGTAAGCCCTTGGACACTTTGTGTCCTGCAAAGATCGAAAAAATCTTGTAAATGAAGATGGGGCTCTTCATCAGGTCTGCCACTGAAATGGGGAACCATACTAAGTAACTGAGGAGATAGATGCATGTTCCCTGTGACATTTGGTTGATACGCAATGCAGGA
This sequence comes from Hemerocallis citrina, assembly GCA_017893485.1. Taxonomy (NCBI): domain Eukaryota; kingdom Viridiplantae; phylum Streptophyta; class Magnoliopsida; order Asparagales; family Asphodelaceae; genus Hemerocallis; species Hemerocallis citrina. The sequence goes on from CM030359.1 coordinate 79,576,143, forward strand.
GGGTTGTTCAATGTTCTTAGGCGTAAATTTATCCTGCATTGGTATGCGATTGGGTGTTTCTTCTGCCATGATTTCTTGTGACTGGGGTCTCTGAGCAGTCGACTGGGTTCGTGCAGCAGTCGACTGGTTGGTCGCAATCAGTCGACCTAACCTGTGCAAGGTGCGTTCTGTTTCTGCGTCAATTGGTAGTAGCTCTGGACGAAGTGATCTCCTTCCGTGCATCCACCAAAATCCTGTAACCTAAAAGAAAAACTTATTAATAAACTAAAAGAAAGAAAATAAAAACTTCCTACTGATCTGTAAGTTAAAATACTAGACAATCCCCGGCAACGGCGCCAAAAACTTATTGTGCTAATCTAGGTACCTAAATATATAGATAAAACTAGACACAAATTATAAACCTCGCAAGTGCACGAATCGTTAGAAAAGCGTAGCAATAGCAAGGGTCGATCCCACAGAGATTGTAGACTTTAACTTACTAATCAATAAAAAGAATAAAAATCATAAAGAGTTGTTTGGAAGTCTAAAAGAAATAAAAAGATTAAAACTAAATTAAGGAATGTTGAATCACAAATATTTATGAAGTAGTTGGGTTTAGATCTCCACCTATAGTTAGTAATGCTAAGTCACCTTCTGAATTTCTTCTTATTACTTATGTTTGTTCACTTTAAGGGCATGGTATCTACTCCTTAAAGTACTGTTTCCCTAGGCCAAGAATTAGGCATGGTATCTACTCTAATTCGTTTCTTTCATTAAGTCCTTAGCATGGTATCTACTAAGTTGTATTTAAGGAAAATATAAGATCAGTGGAAACGAACAAACACTCAAGGCTCTAGAAATTGGTATCAGATCTAGATCCCTTAAGTTGATTGAACCCAGAACCCCTAAAGATTCCTTTGTTACAATTACGGGCACGAGATACGGGTCGTCTCAATATGCTCATATAACAGATTCAGATGAATGGTAACACAAACTTGATATTCTCAAGCTCTGTTTGTCAGTCGACTGGCTCTCACCTCAGTCGACTGCTCTCAGGCTTCGAGAACAAGTTTGGTTATCACAAACCTATGTCAATTCAATCAGATTCAATCAATAAGTAAAATAGAAGAATTCAGGAGAACATAGCACTACATAACTACGGCTTCAATCTACCCAACTATGAAATTTAGTTCCACATAATAATAGTTTTATTAATCAACGAATTCGAATACATGATCAACATTAAAGACTAAAGAGAAGAGAAATAAACTAATGGAGTCTGGCAATAAGGTCGACTGGCTGTCACACAGTCGACTGCCTTCGAATACTGGATCTTCTCTCTCCTTCTTCGATGCTGATAGAATGATGCCTCTTGTTGATTTGACTTGACGGTTTGCAACTCTGTGATTCGGTGGTGGATGATGGGGAGATGACGAGAGTCGAGCGAGCGGGCCTGCGATATCTCTTGACTGATATTTATAGAGCGCGGCTGAAGAATTAGGGTTTTGCCCTTTTTTAGGAAAGTCCTTCTTTATTTGATTTGGTGATTTATATCTTTCTCTTTTCTTCTTTCCTTCCTTATCTGTTAACCACGTGCTCTTGGAAATCCCCAGTCTCTAGATTTGATTTGCATAAATCTGGATTCAGATAGATTTGAAATTAGATTTGGATGAATCTTCGAATATCTTATCTGTTCACTCCGCCGCAGACCAGTCGACTGCCTCTGGATGTAAGTCGACTGTGTCGAGACTTTAGTATTTTCATGATTCATCAGCCCAGTCGACTTGGTGTGTAAACTTGATTCCCTGTCCAGTCGCCTGTAAGCATGATCAGTCGACTGATCTCCTGCAGTTTCCTGTGTTTCATCCTTGCAATCCTGAATTTGCTTCGTTTTGCTGTTATAGACTGTTTCCTATGGAAAAGAGAAAATAAGAGTTAAATACCACATATAGAGCTTTTAAATGTCTAATTGCACTAAAGTTATTGCTCTAAAATGTGAATAATATTGTGTTCATCAGTCATGACGAGTGATTGAACCCTACAAGATGAAGAACATTTAAGGGCTTGCCCTCAGATCTATATAATGTAGGATGCATAGAATCTGAACAAGTGCGCATTAGTGTCATCTAATATAAACAACTGCATTAAGGACTAAGTGTACCACACTGCACGATATATATAGGATTGTCCTTTGTAGTTTTGTTTATGATCAAGTTTGTGATTTGTTTAAGTATTTCAGAATTGTTATACTATTTCGGCATAGAGAGGATAGCCGTGTATAATATTTCGTCGGTTGTAAGCAACTGACGCGCCCATAGTTTTTATGCAGGATAAAGTCATTAACAAGACTAAAGAATCCATGCTGATTAAAGATTGATTCAAGAGTTGTACATTTCGATTCATGTAAATTGTTGTAAATTGCTTCCGTTGTAAATATGTAATGTAATGGTAAACTCTGATATAACAAAAGTTCTTTATTTCCTTGTAAAATTGTATGAAAGAAGTGTAAAGATCATGTGGAACTTCGAATTCAGTTGTATTTTGGAATTCGGGGTGTTACATGAAGTGTTACCTAGATAGTAATCACTACATGACTTGACACATGATACTTGAACATGATACTTGAACATGATACATGCTGGCTTGATACTTGAACTTGATACATGAGACTTGAAACATGACACTTGATACATGATTACATGATACTTGACACTTGATGCATATTTCAATGATGCTTGTTACTTGACTCTTGATATATGCTGCATGATACTTGTTTCACTTTACCATGCTAACTGTTATATTTTGACATCATACTTATTCCATGCGATTAGTTAGTTTTCCCATGTACTTGTATCCTGCAGTACAAGCAGCCCGTAATTTGCAATTGACAGGTGCTTGTTTTCTCTTTTCCTCTTTCCTGCAATTGTTGAATTGCAGATTTTGGAGAACAGGTTCCAGACGGTATTGGTGACATGAAGTATTAGTGCTGGATCTTGTTATTATTATTTCTTGTAGTTTGCTTGAACAATAATTGTATTCATGTATTTGGATTTATTATTGTATTTGGGCAATGTGACCCAGGATATTTGTCTTATTCAGATCATGACTATTTGAGATTATATATTTGGTTTCATGTACTCTTGTTGGTATTTTGGTTCATATGTGCATGTGTGGTTGACTCTTTGCTTCCGACTTTGATTATTTTGTGAGATATTGTAAAGATTCCTGAACAGCTTATGGATGATGAAAGTCATTCGCTGGGATTTTGTTGCGTATTCGTATTCCGTATTCTTTTTGGGAAGCGGGGCGTGACAAGGGTTTTTGTGGTATTAGGGCCCAGGTTTGGCTGATGTATTAATTGCCTAATATATTAGACAAGCTTGGCTCGAACTGGTATCTGCTCAACATTTCACCAACCATGCATGCATAAATGAATTATTATTATCAACTTGATCTGGATTCTAGAGTTATTCCATTCTTTTTTATCCCTTCTTATTCAATCCCTTGATTCCATGTTTCTTCAGTCGTCCTCTTTGATTGATTTCTTCTTGGGTATGAATTGATTTCTTCTCGTACCCATATTCTTTCTGATTTTGGTGCTATCCATTCTTTTCTTCCTGCTTGGTTCTTCGGGCGGCATCGCTGGATGCCATTGGCAGAGTCTTCCCGATCAGAGTGGCACAGCGGAAGCGTTGTGGGCCCATAACCCACAGGTCCCAGGATTCTCTTGTTGTTTCTTTCCCTGCATTGTTTGCTTCTCTATCCCTTGCATTCATCTTCATCTATTGACTCACTGATTGGTTCATCTCTTCCTTGTCCATCCTTTCTTCGATTCCAGCTGTATCTATTTCTTCATCTCTTTGCTATGTTATCTTGCAAGTCTTGTGTTGTTTTCTTCATTTTTTATATCGGTTACTGTAATACCCCCGATTTATTTTCTTAATATATATGAAAGGGTATTTATTTTTCTTATGATAGCATATTATTATTACTTTTCTCCATGATAAATAAAGTGTAGTATTTCCTATAAAACATTCTTCTCAAAGCCAAATGTGACTTGTTTATTTTCTTATGTAAAAAAATACATATTTCGGCCCAAATGTATTTAAACCCATAAACTTAATCTTTTTCCTACACTTGTATGTGCAGCAATTTCCCTCTTATTTTTCCGGGTATTTTGATGTACATTTTATAGTGGGATTTTGTGTGTACACGTGCACTCCATGTACACGTGCACAAGGCACAACTTGGCCGGATTTGTGGAGTAGTGGCTAGGATCATGGGCGGTTATGTGAGAGTGTGGGTAGTTTCTCAAACTCCCGATTGCATCTTGTCCTTTGAGCTCCAACTCCCCAACGAATCTCAGCCCTCCATTTCGCCTATAATCTAGTATAAATACCCCCTTCTAATCCCTATCTTTTTACACAAAAAATTTCCTAAGATTTCAAGAGAGTATCTGTGAGTTGTGTGAGAGCTTTTCTGTGGAGGCAAGCAGCATTGGTGAGGAGCTCGGCGTGGAACAAAGGAACAAGAAGTGCAGCGTGATATTGAAGGACTTTGCGGGATTTTCGTTATTTTTCTTCATATAAGGTGGGTGTTTCTCAGGACTTCTATTGTAGGAATGTTACTATAATTGTTATGATTGATACCATGCTACGAAATTGAATTAAACGCAATAGAAATGGCTTGACATGCTGTTATTATGAAAACTAGTCTGTCGATGCAGCCGACTGCCATGTGAGCCAGTCGACTGGTACGAGACATTATTTTGCATGATTGTGATGATAAACATGTGTGTAAATGAACATGATGGTGTGATTACTATTATATAATTTCCCTATGACACATATGATGGAGGGAAAGTGAATGAATGAAAAGAACTAATGGTGATTAATAAATTAGAGTTGTCGAAGCAGCCGACTGGTGTTATGCTAAGTCGACTGGTGTTTCAATCTGGTTGTGATTATTTAGTAGTTTCATGAATTGAGATATTTCATCATGTGGACCCAGTTTGATGACTTGGGACTTATATCTTTATTGTCGTAAGAAATTATGAACATATGTGAATGCATGTTTAGAGTAGTTTTCCCTAAAGAGCATGTTAATAACTGGAAAGATTATGCTGTGAATGTTACGGAATATGAATTGATGTATATGGTTAATTAATATCATGATGCAAGTACGCGTAAGAACTGTAAATAAATTCCCTAATCGAAAATGGATCTGCCCAGTCGACCGAATGCGTGTAGCAAGTCGACTGATCTGGACTTAGAAATTATGCTGTTTGAAATCTCCAGGACAGACGACTGATTATTGAACAGTCGACTGTTATGTGGATAATATTGTGAATATGAACGGTTGCGGGACAAGCGACTGGTTGAGTGCAACAGTCGACTATCCCGAGCTTTTATGAGGAATTTGTATGTGACTGTATAAGTCGACTGGTACCTTTCCAAGTCGACTGTACAGAGTGGACTTTTGATAATTTGATTCATGCTATTTACTGTTGGTAATGATGAACTTTATGCTTTTATCGATGGATTCTGGTTATGGCTGTATGAATTATGTGAAAGGAATCATAAATGAGAACTGAGAACTAAATGAATAATTATGAAAGGCTAATCATGATGAGAAAGTCGGTGAGACTCTAAAATGAATTATGAGCTGATGATGCTCCATTGGATGTTGTGAATTTGAAATTGAACAAAGAGTAGCTAAGTCTCCCCGGCAGTGAATGAAATGATATTGAGAATTAGACCAGGTTGGTCAAGTGAAATGAAATGATAAGTCCGGTTGATGGAGAGGCTAACTCTAGAGCTTGATTTTTATTCATGATTCTAATGTAACTTTAATACATAGTGTGGAGGTGATGAAGGTGAGAGAAAAACATGAGTATGAGAGCTAGGGCACGGTGCGGGTGTGTGAGCCGCAGAATGCATGCTTGATGCGTCAAGACATGGCGCGGGCACAACTCAGTAATGATCGGACTCTAGTCACGCTTGTGGGATATTTTGGTGACTGCAAGAGGAGTGTGTTCAGGGAGGAGGCTGAATTGTCGCAGAATGCATGCTTGACGAGTCAAGACATGGCGCGAAATTCTACTCCAGGGGCCAGGATACATGCTTGTACTCATAGAATCATCTAAGATACTCATTGGAATTACAGAAGTAGAGTAAGTCATGGCGGGGGATTGAACCCTACAGAAAATGAAGAACGATTAAGAGGCTTGCCCTCGAACCTATGTAGTATGGGATGCATAGAATTCGAACAAGAGTGCATTAGTGTCATGATTAATTTAATAAATTGCATTAAGGATTTAAGTGCACAATCACGACACGACATCATTAAAAGTTCCCTCTTATTTGCATGCTTATGTTGAACAAGTTTGTGATTTGTAAGAAATGAGATTCATTATACTGTTTCTGGCATAGAGAGGATGGCCATGTATAATTATCGTCGGTTGAATAAACTGACGTACCCACAGTTTTTATGCAGGATAAATTACATGTAAAGAGGAATGGATGCATAAAGATCTCATTATGTTGTTGTTCATTTATGTAAATGTTGTATATTTTGCTTCCGCCGTGTAAATTCAAATGTAATGTGTTGTAAACTCTGATGTAAAAGAAAAGTTTTAAAATTCCTTGTAAAATTGTACTCGAGAAAAGCGAAAAGATCCTGAAGAACATCTCGAATTCAGTGATTTGGGATTCGGGGCGTTACAGTTACTTCTTTCTTGCATTCAATTTTGCTATCATGTACCCATTCATTATTTCATTCAATTCTTCCATGTCTTTTCTCTCTTTCATTCCAGTTCTGCCTACTTCTATCTTTCTTTGTAATCTTGTGTTGATTCTTTCCTTTTGATATCGTTTGCTTATTTTCTTGCATTCCATTTGACCTCGTTGTTATCCTCTTCCTTCGTTTTCTGGTATTGTCTTTACTTTGTTCCGTTCCCTTTACCCTTCTGTTTTGTTACCCTTCCCCCACTTTGTTTGCTTTTGCCCTGTCCTATGTACCGCCTAAGCAAATTTCGAGGACGAATTTTTGTTGTAAGGTGGGCAGGATTTGTAACCCCTGTTTTCCCAAAAAAGTATTTTTGTGTATTTTCTATATTTAAAATATTCGCAAATTATTTTTTTTGGTTTTCAAATTATTTTGTCAAAATGTATTGTTGAATCTCCTATCAAAATCTATTTTCGATCAATAATTTTGTTTGTAACTAGTTTCTATTATTTTATATATTGAATACAATTCTTATTTTGTTATTATTACTCTTATTATTATTATTATTGTTCTTATTAATATTTTTGACTGGTTCTTAAAAATCTATTTTTATCTACTAACTGTATTTGTAGTATTTTGAATAAATTCTATTTTTGTAACGAAAATTGCATTTTTATTATAAACAAATTTTTTTATTGGTTATTTTATTTTACTACTGAGTTTTTAAAACCCTAATTCTATTTTTAAAAACCTAATGGATTCTTAACCCAATACCCATTTTAAAACCCCTTCATATATACCCCATACCCATTACCCTATCCTAATTCATTATGCCTATACCTTGTTTCCCTTTTACCTAACCCATACCTAGTTATTTACCTAAACCCATTAATACCCAACCCATATATAACCCATGACCTGATCTTCCAATACCCAAACCCAAAATTCCTTTTTTAAAAACCCCTTAACCTGTTTATAACCCCAAACCCATTAACTAATATACCCGTACCCAGTTTACTCAAAACCCTATTATCCAACCTATTTCATACCCCAATATTACCCTGTTCTCTTCATCTTCCCCATGCAGTACCCCTGTAGCCGCCTTTCTCTCTCCCTCCTACACCCCTGCTCCCGCTCTCTCTTTCCCAACCACCTAAACCCCCGACTACACCTTGACCCACCTCCCATGCTCGTCCTTCCGTCGCCCTCGCGACGCGCCACCCTGCGACCTCTGACGTAGCGACCCCATTTGCCCCAACCTCCCTTGGCGCGTCGTGCAACTGCGCGACCCTCACCCTGTCGCCGGCTCCTCGTCATCCGCCAGCCAGGCTGCAGCCACCTGCGGCAACCCTCACGTCCTCTGCCCCTGCATTACAAGTAGCCCAGTGCCGACCCCATCCCCCTTGTGCTTCCTACGTCAGCCCGATGCCAGCCAGCAGTGACCAGGCGTGGCCCTGTCGCTGTTTTTCGACAGCCTGCAATAACAATGAATGGCAACAACATCGCTGCCGTTCCCTGCTGCCCTGCCGTGTCTCTCCCCTGCGCTCGTGTGGGAGTGTGCTTGGTTCATGGTGATCGTGAGTTGGTTCGTGGTGGTGTTCGTTGAGTTTCGTGTGTTTGCGGCTCGATATTGTGTTCATGGGATTCGTCGTTCTTCGTTCGTGGTTGTTCGTGTGCTTGTTGTGGGTTATGGTTGTTCGTTCGGTTAAGATCGTGCCCTGGAAATCCGCTCCCGTTATTCGTACTTTTTGTGCCGTTTTCGTCGTCATCTCAGGCAAGTAACTTGTACTCAAATTCCTTTGTATGATACAAGTCAAAAATACCGCTTGAAGTGTAGTTGGTTTCTAGAGACAGTTCGTTTGTGAAACCCTTGTTGATATTGTCTCTATAGTGTTTGACCAAAGTTGACTCACGACACAAAATTTGACATGAAACAACCTAGGTTTTGCCTGGTCTTGATATGGTGTATATGTGAAACAATTATGAGGACTCGTGTGCTTGTGAGACCCATGTGAGATACTTGTTGTGGACATATTGTATACCCTATTTCATGTTGTTTGGACACTTGGTAGACTCTATTTCATGTTTGGTTGTGTTTGGATCAAGTTTCGTTGAATCTATGTTGATTTTGGTTTTTGAGGAAATTCTGTATTTTGTCGATAATCTGTCTTGATCAGTAATTTAGACCATATTAAGGTCAGTATCTTAATTTCAGTATAAAATATGAATCGTAGAGAAATCTGTCCTCTTTCCAACCCCTCTGACCTTGATTGATTTCGTTTTCGTATGAGTGAGTTATGACTGTTTTGCTACAGAGATGTAGATCATTTCCAGATTTCGTTTCTTGTTGATTTTGATAATTAAATAATTTTGATACTTGTGCTACACATATTATTTTGATCTGAAACTTTGGTCAGTACTTTTATATCTATCTAAGGATTACCCAGAATTTTGGTGGATTTTATTGATGAGTTTTATACGCCGTTTCCTGCTTGTTTATGAAAGCTATACTTGCTGTATTTTGCTCACTATTCTGTAAAGAATCGTGTGTTCACCCTCTTTCCTATTACTGTATGAAAAATATTCCTAAAATATGAAAGTTAATATATTTTATCTATTTTCATCTCCCTTTGGCGGATTTAGATTTCGTTTTACGGCTTGTGAGATATTTTAGTTTTCGTACAGCAGTGTTGGGAATTCCAGATTTGCCAAACTATCGTTTCTTGATGTTTTCTAATTTTTGATGACTGAACTAATTTTACTAGAATATTATAAAAATTTATATTTTGATTCTAGACATATAGGGGAATACTCTAGATTTTTCCTGGATTTATTTGAGTAGTTTTAATGCTGTTTTTCTGACTGAGAATTCGTTTTACTGATTTCTGACTGAACATGTTTTCTGGATTCAAATCAGTTTTGAGTTATGATTTTGTGAATTGCTATGTGACTTATTTATATTTTCTGGATTCGGTTGGGAGTCTATTTTCCAGATTCTTTGACGGATCTAGATTTGCATTTCTGTAGCGACGAGATTCACTGTTTTAGTACTATACTGTCATGCTGTCCTGAATATGAACATACACTGTTTTGCTCATGTATGTGACTGTATATCATCTATGCATGTTTATTTGTTTCCCTGAACCTAATACTGATTATACCATGTTAGTTTGACACTATTTCGTATACATTCATGCCTGTTTGATGACCATAATAAAAGTAACCAAGCCGGGGTTTTTTAAGGAAAGATCTAATAGTGGATAATTCAGAAACATGTACTCGGAAGGGGGTCCATGTTTCCCATTTTGATTCATGTTGATACATGAACCTATTGCTGCATGGACTTGTTGGTTCATGTACACGTTACCTGTTGCTGCATGGACCTGTTGGTTCATGTACCTGTTATCTGTTGCTGTACGGACCTGTTGGTTCATGTACCTGTTACCTGTAGCTGCACGGACCTATTGGTCGTGTACCTATTGCTTCATGAACTTGTTACTACATGAATTGGATGATTCGTGTACCTGTTGCTTTATGAACCTGTTTTTGTTCTGATCCCTGAGTACACTACCCTATATGGTCCACTATGAAATCTAAAGCAAAACTGTTTGTTGTAGCAACCATGCGGTGGGAGATGCATGAAGTGCTACCTAGATAGTAATCACTACAAGACTTGATACATGATACTTGAACATGATACATGCTGGCTTTATACTTGAACTTGATACATGAGACTTGAAACATGACACTTGATACATGATTACATGATACTTGACACTTGATGCATGTTTACATGATACTTGTTACTTGACTCTTGATATATGCTACATGATACTTGTTTCACCTTACCATGCTAATTGTTATATTTTGACATCATGATTATTCCATGTGATTAGTTAGTTTTCCCATGTACTTGTATCCTGCATAACAAACGACCCGTAATTTGCAATTGACTGGTACTTGTTTTCTCTTTTCCTCTTCCCTGCAATTGTTGAATTGCAGATTTTGGAGAACCGGTTCCAGACGGTATTGGTGACATGAAGTATTAGTGCTGGATCTTGTTATTATTATTTCTTGTAGTTTGCTTGAACAATAATTGTATTCATGTATTTGGATTAATTTTTGTATTTGGGCAATGTGACCCATGATATTTTTCTTATTCAGATCATGACTATTTGAGATTATATATTTGGTTTTAAGTAATCTTGTTGGTATTTTGGTTCATATGTGGTGTGGGGGCAAACAGATAGTATTTGTGGATTCTTAGGAAAACTGAATAGTAAACCTGTGTACCTGTTCCGTCGGGCTTTGATCGTCATTCCCGCCTTGCACCTGCAAAAAGTGCGAGACACCAGGGTTGTTCCCGGTGACGCACCCTCCGACGCTCAAGTCAGTAATCTGAAAGACTATGAAAGAGCGCAAAAATTGGTGAAAGATTAATTACCTCTTAATGGAGATGGGTGGGGGGTATTTATAGGCATCTTAGGGAACAGATTAGGCATGTAATTCCTTGTGTATAGGTAAGGAATGTAATCCCTAATCCCCAGTGAAAGGATAGAGATGAATCAGGGTCGTTGATTAATATGAATCAGGAACCCTAATTCTATCCTGTCGGACCGGGTTTGTTGCGGGTTGACACCCGCACCCAGTTGAGGTGGATCTATTCGCGGGTTATTGGATCTGTGAGGTGGAAACCCAGTACCCGCTTCTGACCTGTTTGTAAGTGAAATTACTGTCTTACCCCTGGACTTCAGGATTCGTGCCCAATTTGGACGGTCTCGATTAAACCCCTATTTTTAGCCATATCACGAACCCCCCACTCCTAAAGGGTGAGGGTTATCAGTCTTTGTGGAGTAGTTTGACTGTTTTAGTGGTTAGTGGAGTTGTAACGGAGTCCGAATGGGTGTTTTTGAATCCCGAAGTGGGTGGTGAGGTAACTCCTTCTTCTTCCTTGAAGCCATATGGTGTATTGAGTTTTTATTTATTTTTTCGGGCTATTTATTTAGTTTTGCGGTGTGTTAACTAATTGTTCGGGGGTCTTAGCCGTATATTCTAGGCAATAATCGTTCGTTCGGGGGCTCAAAAATATCCCTCCGAGTTTTTAACTATCTTCTAGAATTTTTTGCTAATTTCCCCAAATTTTTAGCAATTTTTTCGCAATTTTTAAATAAACAAAACGATTTAAATAAATAAAATTCGATTTTTAAATACCGATTTACGACGTGGCATCATCTTGACCTTTGATCAACGTGGAGCACGAATTTCTGAACGATCAGACGGTCCCTGTTCCTCGGCACACTTTTTTGCCGTATACGAGGGTCGGCACCTCGGCTCGGAGAATCTACGCCTCGGTTCGATGGGTCGGTGCCTCGGTTCGGAGGGTCCGAGGGACGTGGAATCATCTGGGCCGTCCATCTCAGCGCAGATCTCCATAAAACGCTATCTTGTCGTTTAGTGGACGTGGCAAGATCTGGGCCGTCCATCATGACGAGCGCGCTTTTTTATGAGATCCATCGGTCGATATGGGTCGGCAAGTTTTTTCGCCATATACGAGGGTCGGTACCTCGGCACCTCGGCTCGGAGAATCTACGCCTCGGTTCGATGGGTCGGTGCCTCGGTTCGGAGGGTCCGAGGGACATGGAATCATCTGAGCCGTCCATCTCAGCGCGGATCTCCATAAAACGCTATCTTGTCGTTTAGTGGACGTGGCAAGATCTGAGCCGTCCATCATGACGAGCGCGCTTTTTTATGAGATCCAACGGCTGATATGGGTCGGCAAGTTTTTCCGCCATATACGAGGGTCGGTACCTCGGCATCTCGGCTCGGAGGATCAGCGCCCCGGCTCGATGAGTCGGTGCCTCGGCTCGGAGGATCGAAGGGACGTGGCAAGGTTTGAACCGTCCATCGTGACGAGATCCATCGGCTGATATGGGTCGGCGAGTTTGTTCGCCATATGCGAGGGTCGGTACCTCAGTACCTCGACTCGGAGATTCAGTGCTGTTGGCCGAGGCGCTGAGTTGTGCGTTTTGGAGGAAGTGTTTCTTGAAGATTTTGCCCCTCCGTGCCCAGTGGCTCGGCTGTTCGGCTGAGCTGTTCGGTAGCTCGGCTGAGCAAGCCGGTGACAGGCAGCTCGGAGGGTACGCGTGGGCAGATCTAGGCCGTTCATCTTGGCACGCATCACGAGGATGGGGTTCAGATCACGAGAAAACGTTATCTTGTCGTTTTGTGGGCGTGGCGCAATCTGAACCGTTCATTAGATTCTGTCGCGAACTTTGGGGAAATCCGACGGTGACTTCGCCTCGGGATGATTTTTTTCCATATACGAGGGTCGGTACCTCGGTTCCTCGGCTTGGAGACTCAGTGCTGTTGGCCGAGGCGCTTAGTTGTGCGTTTTGGAGGAAGTGTTTCTTGAAGATTCCGCCCCTCCGTGCCCAGTGGCTCGACTGTTCGGCTGAGCTGTTCGGTAGCTCGGCTGAGCAAGCCGGTGGCAGGCAGCTCGGAGGGTACGCGTGGGCGGATCTGGGCCGTTCATCTTGGCACGCATCACGAGGATGGGGTTCATATCACGAGAAAACGTTATCTTGTCGTTTTGTGGGCGTGGCGCAATCTGAACCTTTCATCAGATTCTGTCGCGAACTTTGGGGAGATTCGACGGTGACTTCGCCTCGGGATGATTTTTCTCCATATACGAGGGTCGGTACCTCGGTACCTCGGCTCGGAGACTCAGTGCTGTTGGCCTAGGCGCTGGTTTCATTATTCTGAAGGCGCGTAGTAGCTCGGTAGCTCAGTCGGGCTGTTCGATAGCTCGGCTTGGCAGACTGGTGGCCGAGTCGTCGACTTAGTGTTTTGAAGAGTTTTTTGCTTCTCGTAACGTCGCAACTTTCCGCTTGTCGCTTTGGCTTCTTAGTGGGCTTTTTACGTTTCCCAAGGAGGCCCATCATCTCAGGGGTTATAAGTTTTCACCCCCACTCCCAAGCTCATTTCTTACTTTTTACTCTCAAGACTTCACTTTTGTTCTCTAAGTTCTCTGCTAGCGGCGACTTTCGCTCCAAGGCGGTGCTGTTAGCTGTCGCGTGGGCCAGGCGATTTCCGGCGAGCGTATTCCGACCGTGAACGTCACTTCAAAGGTCAGTCTACTTAGTCTTTGCCTTTTTCTAGAGATGTCAAGAGTGAACTCGGGGAGTGGGGCCTCGTCTTCGGGCGATGATGGCGCTGAGGAGAGGAGAAGGGCAGAAGATCGGAGGAAGGGGAAGCAGGTTGTCGAACCGTCGGTTACAGAGGCGAGACGCGAGAAGAAGAGGAGGGTGGAGACCCAATCCCCCGTAGTGGCAGTGATTGTGGAGAACCCGAAGTAATCCCCCGAGATGGGACGATATCCATCTGTCCTGTCCGGGCATTCGGGGGTCAGGCAGTACGAGGGCGATCTTTTGGAGAAGGCGATCTATGGGAAGTCGAAAATCATCGAGGAACCTAACCCGGCCCTTCCCACCGAAGCCGACGAGCTCATTTCGGTGTTATCCGAGAAGGATCTTCTTCGGATCAGGAAGGCCTTCGCCATCCCTCCGGAGTACAAACTGATTCTCCCCGGTCCCGGGATGCGAGCGAATTCCAAGCTGCCGTCGTCGGATATGTGCATGTTCGACTTCGACTCCTTGAATGCCGGGCTACGTTTCCCGCTGCATCCTTTTACCCTTCAGATCCTCGGCTGGTTCTGCCTCGTGCCGACCCAATTCATGCCGAACACATGGCGTCACGTGAACGCTTTCTTGCTTCAGTGCTACCGAGCCGAAGTAGAACCGGACCTAACGGTGTTCCGAGGGATGTATCGCATAAACCGGCAGCACAAGACGGAGCATCGGTATTATTTGGGGCCGAGGAAGGGTGTTAGGATCGTAGAGAACCCCGACTCGATTAAGGGTTGGAAATTGAGGTATTTTATAGTAAGGGGTGAGGCGATGCTGCACATTCCGACCCGGTGGAAAGTGGAGGTGCCGAAATTCGCCAGAGCCGACCCCGTACTGTCTGAGGCCGAGGAGGAGGTGGCGAGGAAGATCATGGCCCTTCCCCTGTTGAGTTGGAGGGAGTTGACGGAGGAGGTGCTGTTCGGGTCCGGCCTTAGCCCCATCGACCCGAGTACGCTCTGACATCTCACTTATTTTCGTTTTTCTTTCTAGTCTTTAGTTCGTCTCGCTAACTCGTCTCTCCCTTTTTTTTTGTCCAATGCAGAAGCAATGAAGATTGATTTTAACTCCATGATGGCCGATAGGTCGAAGTTGGCCGGGGGTAGGAAGAGGAAGAGGGCAGCCGCGACTGCCTCGTCGACTCCGCAGCCCACGGTCGCCTCGACCATCACTCCGCCCCCTCCGACTACTCAGGCACCCTCGGAGGTTGTCGTTGCCGAGGATCCCTTGGCCCCTGTGGCCCCTGGCGTGATTGAGGGGGCCTTCGACGTCAACGCAGCACTGTCGCTTGAGGAACCGCCGTTGACTAAAGCGGCCGAAGAAATCCTGACCGAGCAGCACAAGCAACTGTTTGTGCCGAACTGGCGGGTGAAGAACCACGACGGGTTCCTCGACAACTCGCAGATGTCAGTTCAGGTCGTCATGCATTTGGCGACGCCGAAGGATAGGGCCGCGCTGAAAGCGGGGACGGTCGGCAACGACACCTATGAGGTGGCTCGGTCGCTCGTGTCGGTAAGTTTTTTTTTTCTTGCTAATTTTTTCAAGTTTGTTGCTCGGCTTGCGCACCACTCTGATAGTTGTCTTTTTAGGCCACTTGCCACTTCGGCCACCTCCCCGAGACGTTCGCTGCGCAGGAGAAGGAGTTGAAGGCCGCCAGCGACAGAGACAGGTCGGCAAAGGTCAGGGCGGTCAAGGAACTTGAGGCCGAGCAGAGGCGGGCCGAGGCCCTGGAAGTCCGGGTGGCCGACCTTGCTGCCGACCTGGAGAGGGCCAAGGGGCGAATCGACGCGGAGTCTGCCAAGGCCGCCAAGGCTGCCGAGGAGCTGGCTGCAGCGCTGAAGTCCTTGGCCGAGGAGAAGGCAGAGAAGGAGGCCTTGGCGACGAAGATTAGGGCCGAGGTGGAGAAGGAGGCCGAGGCCGAGGCGAAGAAGCACATGGCCGAGAACATGGAGCTGTCTTATCAGAGGGCCACTCGACCATGTCCAAGATCGGATCCCTGGCTTCGAGCGGGTCGGCTACCGACTGTGGCCAAGGTCGCCTTCAGGCGACGAGGGGGAGGAAGGCGAAGGCGACGAGGCCGAAGGTGAAGACGAGGAGGAGGAGACCGAGCCACTTGTGACAAACGCCCGAGTCGAGGGGAGGATCGAGGGGCCGTCTAATGACGCGCCCGAGGTCGACGCGGCGACGCAGGTGGACCCTTGATCCCCTCGCAAATTCTTTGTAATTTTTTGTTTTGTTTCTTTTAAAAGTGTAATGCCTTTTGCGGACTGGCCACCGCTTTTAATGAATGAAAAATGTTTTGACTCCGAAACTTTTGTCTAAGTGTTTGGTCCGGCAATATAGTACTTCAATGCTATCCCTTTCTCATTTCAGATTGCCGAGCAGACCCTTATCACCTTGGCTGATCGGCGCCGAGCCGAGTTGTTTAAGCGATCTCGGGAGGATCGTCTCGAGGGTGAGGTTCACCTGACGAGGAGGATACTTTACAACTTAGAGATTAGGCATAGTGAGGCGTTGGCTCTAACTGCACCATCTACGGATAGTTGAGGCCGAACTATCTGCTAAGGAGGAGGAACTGGCACGAGTTTCGGTCGAACGAGATGACTTTGCGAAGAAGGTTGAACAGCTGCAAAGGGTGACGGTCGACAAGAGCATCGAGGTGACCCACTTGCGCCGTATTATATCCGACAGCGCAGAGTACCCCAGTTCGGCGAAACTTCCTCGGTATAAGGTGATAGTAAAGGATGACACAGTGAAGGATCGGATCGTCGAACTGGAGGAAGAAGTTGCTCGGCTCAAGCCTCAGCCGGTGAGGGCTAACGTCCGGAGCACCTCGTGCACTCGCGAAGAGATTGAGCGAGGGATCACGTTCTATCAAGCGGCGAGCCGGACGCCTATCGTCGGCAGGTCAGCAGCCGACGCCCAAAGTGGCATAGCTGTGTCTTAAAGTGGTGCTTCGGTTGGCGTGACTGTCAGGATCAGCGACGAGGAGGCATCCCGATTCGTTGGTCTGGAGACGAGCTCGGAGGTCAAGAAGCGCCGACCCAAGGTATCGCTGAACCGGAGCGTACCTCTTCCTCAGAGGCAGTAAATGGGTCGTGTCTTATCCTCGGATGTCTTTAGAACCGTCCTTCGGACGGTTTTTCAAACTCTTTTTGTTGTAATCCTTTTGTAATTCTGTCCAAGTTTTTAATAAGATTGAGGTTGATTTATCTGATCTGTTTTCTGTTGTCTTTTCATTGTGTTGTGACTGCGCTAGCTAGGGTAGGCTCGAATTGAACCGTGAGGCTAGTGTTCGCTTCGTCGAGCACCTTGGCCCCTTCAGGTGCGGCTTGGTTCGGTCACTACGGTGCGGCTGTTTCCAAGCTGTGGCCACGTGGCCTGATCGTAGCTTGAAGACTGAAGTGACTTTTGCCGAGCGAAGTGAAACGATTAGAGCCGTTAGATGGTTGCACGAATCTTGAGGCAGGTCCAGTTCCCAAGAAAACGCTATCTTGTCGTTTTGTGGACACGTGGCTGAAATAGATCCGCTTATCACGCCCTAGCACACTTTCTGAGATGATCTGATGGTGGTTTCGTCTCGGGAGGTTTTTTCGCCATATACGAGGGTCGGTACCTCGGCATCTCGGCTCGACAGTCGTGGGGGCAGGTCGGGATGGCCGTCCAACCCAGAGCCGGTGAGGTAAAGTCGTGCCATAGGAGAGATCTGATCGTTAGATTAGTTTGAGGGTTGTGGGAGCAGTTCCGAATGGCGAGCTACTTCTAGATCGCTTTGGAGTGAACTTGCGAAGTAGAATCGAGCCAAGTGTTGGACTCCGAACCATTCAACGGCTGCAGGAGCAATTTTGAACGGCGATCTACTTCCGGCTCGTCTATGGGCGAGCCGAGGAAGAAGAGTCGAGCCGAGTACTGGACTCCGAACCATCGTGAGATTAGTTTAAGGGTTGTGGGAGCAGTTCCGAATGGCGAGCTACTTCTAGATCGCTTAGGAGCGAACTTGCGAAGTAGAATCGAACCAAGTGTTGGACTCCGAACCATCCAACGGCTGCAGGAGCAATTTCGAACGGCGATCTACTTCTGACTCGTCTATGGGCGAACCGAGGAAGAAGAGTCGAGCCGAGTGCTGGACTCCGAACCATCGTGAGATTAGTTTAAGGGTTGTGGGAGCAGTTCCGAATGGCAAGCTACTTCTAGATCGCTTAGGAGCGAACTTGCGAAGTAGAATCGAGCCAAGTGTTGGACTCCGAACCATTCAACGGCTGCAGGAGCAATTTCGAACGGCGATCTACTTCTGGCTCGCCTATGGGCGAACCGAGCAAGAAGAGTCGAGCCGAGTGCTGGACTCCGAACCATCGTGAGATTAGTTTAAGGGTTGTGGGAGCAGTTCCGAATGGCGAGCTACTTCTAGATCGCTTAGGAGCGAACTTGCGAAGTAGAATCGAGCCAAGTGTTGGACTCCGAACCATTCAACGGTTGCAGGAGCAATTTCGAACGGCGATCTACTTCTGGCTCGCCTATGGGCGAACCGAGGAAGAAGAGTCGAGCCGAGTGCTGGACTCCGAACCATCGTGAGATTAGTTTAAGGGTTGTGGGAGCAGTTCCGAATGGTGAGCTACTTCTAGATCGCTTAGGAGCGAACTTGCGAAGTAGAATCGAGCCAAGTGTTGGACTCCGAACCATTCAACGGCTGTAGGAGCAATTTCGAACGGCGATCTACTTCTGGCTCTCCTATGGGCGAGCCGAGGAAGAAGAGTCGAGCCAAGTGCTGGGCTCCGAACCATTGTGAGATTAAAGAATTAAAGGCAGAGAGATGTAACAGTATCAAAAATATGAAAAACTTTATTTATTAATATTCAATGATCGGCTGCTTCTAAAGTTGCTAGCCGTTATTACAATGAAAAGTAAGGAAAAGTCAATACTAGTAACAGGAAGGGAATGGTTCGACATCTCGAGTTACTTAGAGAGGCATTGTTGCTTTCTCCTGGTATTTCAAGAGATGGTCGGCATTCCAAGTCCTAGGAATTTCTCTGCCTTCGAGATCTTCTAGCTTGTATGCACCGGGGTGGATCACTTTCGAGATCTTGTAGGGTCCCTCCCAATTGGGGGCCAATTTGCTTTTCTGTCCGGGGAACGAGATGGCCAATTTTCGGAGGACTAGGTCCCCTTCTTTGAGGTCCGTTGGGCGGACTCTTTTTTTGTATGCTTGCTCAATCCTTCTTCGGTAGATTTGTTGTCGTATGGCAGCTCTTTCTCGGATTTCGTCTATCAAGTCTAGACTTGCTCTGAGCTCTCTAGCGTTCTGCTCTTCTTCAAAAGCTATCAAACGAGGAGAGGGTATTCCGACTTCTAGGGGAATCAGGGCCTCCGACCCGTAGGTGAGATTGAACGGACTCTCGCCTGTTGGGGTCCGCTTTGTGGTGCGGTAGTTCCACAGCACGTTGGGCAGCTGATCAACCCACAAGCCCTTGGAACACTTGTCTAGTCTCTTCCTGATGCCTGAAAGGATCTGTCGGTTGGCATTTTCGGCCTGGCCATTTGACTGAGGATGAGAGACGGAGGAGAAGCGGTGTTGTATGCCGAGGTCCTCACATAAGGCTCGGAAGGCAGCCCCAGTGAACTGCGTTGCGTTATCTATAACTATGACCCGGGGAACGCCGAATCGGCAAATCACATTTTTCCAGAAGAATTGAACGACCCTGTGCTCGGTGATTGTAGCCAGGGGCTCGGCTTCTATCCATTTCGAGAAATAGTCGACTACCACGACTAGGAACTTTAACTGTCCGGGAGCTGGCGGAAATGGCCCCAGTAAGTCCATCCCCCACATTGCGAAGGGGATCGGACTTGATAGGGAGGTGAGTGGTGCTTGTGGAAGGCGTCGGATGTCGGAATACTTTTGGCAGGAGCTGCATTGCCGAACGTGTCATTCGGCATCCTGTAGAAGAGTGGGCCAGTAATACCCGTAGTTCAACACTTTGCGTGATAGCACTCTGGAGCCAGAATGAGCCCCGCTAATGCCCTCATGAAGTTCTCGCAGGGCGTAGTCAGAATTAGGTAAGGCCGACCGTCTACCTGGGTGAAGGAGCGTTTATATAGGATGCCTTCGATTAACGTATAACGCTCGGCTCGGGCTCTTATTCTTCGTGCTTCCTTCGAATCCTGGGGGAGGAGTCCGTCTCTTAGAAATTCGATGAGGGGTTCCATCCAATTGTCTTCGAGGAGGACAGGCAATGCTTCAACGGAGTCGAGTGCATCGTCCTCTATGCTCGGCTTCAGGAGGACTTCTATCAGAACAGTTTGTTCGAGGCCTTGAAGGGAAGAGGAGGCTAATTTGGATAGGGCATCGGCCTGAGCATTTTCTTCTCTGGGGATTCTTTGGATGAGGGCCTCTTCGTACAGCGCCATAAGACTTTTGACTTTAGCCAAGTATTTAACCATCCTGTCATCGCGGGCTTCATACTCGCCGAGGACCTGATTGACGACCAACTGAGAGTCGCTGAAGATCCACAGGCGTTGTGCCCCTGCATTTCGGGCCATTCCAAGGCCGGCTATGAGCGCCTCGTATTCAGCTTCGTTGTTCGAGGCTTTGAAGTTTATACGGAGGGAGTATTGGAGGATAAAGTCATCTGGTCCTGCAAGGATGACCCCTGCCCCACTTCCCTCGTTGCAAGAGGATCCGTCGACATAGACCGACCAGACGGGTGGTCCCGCCGCTGTTTGGCTGGACTCGGGGATAGTGGTTTCAACTATAAATTCGGCTAGTGCCTGTGCCTTGATCGCGGTCCGAGGCTGATAAGTTATATCATGTTGGCTCAGTCGATCGACCACTTCATTAGGCGACCGGAAGTCTCGGGCTTGTGAAGAACCTGCTTCAGCGGCTGGTCGGTAAGAACGACCACCGAATGGGACTGAAAGTAAGGGCGAAGCTTTCTCGTGGCCATTACCAGGGCATAGGCCATTTTCTCAATCTTCGGGTACCGGAGCTCGGCGTCCCGAAGCACCTTGCTGACGTAGTAGATGGCCTTCTGAGCCTTTCTTCTTCTCTGACTAAGACCGCACTAAGCTTCAGTTCGGAAGCTGCCAGGTAGAGGTAGAGCGGTTCGCCAGGTACTGGTTTGCTGAGAAGAGGCGGATTGACGAGGTAGGCTTTGAGCTGGTCAAAGGAGTCTTGTTGCTGCTGCCCCCACTCAAATCCTTTAGCCCCCCTGAGGGCTTTGAAGAACGGGAGGCACTTTTCCCCGGACTTCGACAGAAAGCGCCCTATGGCGGCTAGGCGACCAGTCAATCTCTGAACTTCCTTGACATTTCTAGGAGGGGCCATGTCCAGTATGGCCTTGATCTTCTCCGGGTTTGCTTCAATTCCTCGTTGGCTAACCATGAAGCCGAGGAACTTCCCTGATGAGACGCCGAACGCACACTTGTTCGGGTTAAGTCTCATATTGTGCTTTCTGAAAACGTCAAATGCTTCTTGGAGGTCAGCCACATGATCAGTGCCTCGGATGCTTTTCACAAGCATGTCATCAACGTACACCTCCATGTTCCGGCCGATCTGAGCCTGTAAAACCTTGTTGACGAGGCGCTGGTATGTAGCCCTCGCGTTCTTTAGACCGAACGGCATGACCCTGTAGCAATAGAGCCCCTGGTCGGTCACGAACGACGTCTTCGGGATATTCGGGGGGAACATTCTTATCTGATTGTAACCAGAGAAAACATCCATGAAGCTGAGGAGCTCATGTCCCGAGGTTGCGTCAATCAGAGTGTCAATACTCGGCAGAGGGAAGGGATCTTTGGGGCAGGCCTTGTTGAGGTCGGTGAAATCGATACAAATCCTCCAAGTCCCGTTGGACTTCTTCACCATTACTACGTTTGACAACCACTCAGGATAGTTTACCTTCTGTATGAATCGGGCCTTTAACAGCTTGTCTTCCTCTTCTTTGATAGCGAGCTGACGCTCGGGGGCGAACTTGCGCCTCTTCTGCTGAACCGGTTTGGACCCCGGATCAACGCTCAGGCGGTGGACCAAGAGTTCTTCGGAGATACCGGGCATATCTGCTACTGACCATGCGAAGAGGTCTTGATTGGTTCGGATGCATTTTACAATATCTGAGTATAGGGTGGACGGGAGAGTCTTGCTAACAAAGAACTTGTGGGTCGGCTCCTGCTCAGAGAAGAGTACCTCCTCCAACTCGTCCACCGGCTCGGAAGTCGGGCGAGCAGCATCTTGGGGGCGTTCCAGTGTTTCTAAGGAGAGGACGGGTCCGAGGGTAGAGGACATATAACACTTGCGGGCCTGCTCCTGGTTGCCCCTTACTTCCCCTACTCCGGCCCGAGGGGGGAATTTCATTTTGAGATGATAGGCAGAAGGGACGGCTTCAAGGGCGGCCAGACCGGGCCGACCCAAAATGACATTGTAGGCTGCTGGGACATCTACGACCATGAAGTCCATCGATTCCGTTCGGGTAGTAGGAGTTTTGCCAGCGGTTACGTCGAGGGTAATCACCCCTTCAATAGACACTGGCACCCCCGTGAACCCGTGGAGTGTGTAACCGGCGGGCTTGAGTCGGTCCCGCGAGAGCTTTAGGCCTTTAAAAGCGTCGAGGAAGAGGATGTTGACGGAGCTGCCGTTGTCTACCAAGATCCTCTCCACTTTGAAATTGGCCATGTGAAGACTGATGAGGAGTGCGTCATAATGAGGGGTGCGGACACCCTCAAGATCTTCGTCAGAGAAAGTGACTGGCACTCCGAGGCCTTTGGGCGGATGGGTGGTTCGGACTGAGTTGACTTCTCTTATAAATGCTTTCCGAGAGGAGTTCGAGGGGCCCCCCATTGGACCCCCATGGATGAGGTGGAGGACTCGCTCTTCCTCAAAGTCTGGCATCTCCTCTCGTTCCGGACGCTTGTTAGCCCCCGAGGCTGGGGAGGAAGTTCTGCTCGGTCCTTTCTTACAAACTTCGCCAGCTGCCCCCTCTGGATAAGGGCTTCGATCTCGTTTTTCAGAGCACGGCAATCGTTGGTGTCATGCCCATGGTCCCGGTGATAACGACACCATTTTTCTTTATCCCTCTTTTTGGCGGGGGTGTTCATCCTCGGAGCTGGAGGTAAGATCCCTTCCTTTTCGACTTCCATCAGAATAGTTGAAATGTTAGTGGTGAGGGGAGTGAGCTTCTCGAATCTGGGGGGAGGTCGGCGCTGGCCGGCATTATCCTTCTGGAGCTTCTTAGCCCCTTCTTCTTCTGTTCCTTTTCTCTTAAACCCGGAGGAAGACCCCTCCCAGTTGGGTTGCTGTTCGGCCTCTTCGGCCCGGATGTACTTTTCGCTGCGAAGGAGAAGGTCGGAAAAGTTCTGTGGAGGCTTCTTGGCGAGGGAGGAGCGGAGGTTGGAATTGAGGACATTAGATTGAAATGCTACCGTAGCGACCGACTGGGCGAGGGATGGTATGGATCTGGCTTCGGCCGTGAACCTCTTCACGTAGTCTCTCAATTTTTTTCCCTTCTTCTGGTGGAGGTGCAATAGGGAGATGCTGGTCTTCTTAGCCCTTCGGCTGCTTACGAAATGTGTGACGAAGAGGGTTTCAAACTGCTCGAAGGAGAATATTGAGGAGGGGGCGAGGCGAGAGTACCATTCTCAAGCTGGTCCTTTGAGAGTTGCGGGGAAGGTTTTGCAGAGGAGGGCATCAGAAGCTTGATGGAGGAGCATCAAAGTCTTAAAGCTTTCGATGTGATCAACTGGATCGGTCTCCCCGGTGTAAGTCTCAAATTGGGGAGGTTTGAAGCTGAACGGGACAGGTGCATCCACTATGGTTCGGGAGAAAGGGGGTCGGCTAGGACGTAAGGTCCTCCCCCTAAGCTCCTCTTCTCGGTCTATCTAGCCCAAGCGCCTCTCTACTTCATGAAGACGACGGTTCATGGTGTCATCCCTCCGACGGTAATCAGTCGAACCCCTAGACTCGTCTTCGTATGAGGGAGAGCGAGGGCTACGGCGATGGTAACTTCGGGAGCGACGAGGACTTGGGGTATGCCGGGAGTTGCTAGGAGCAGGACGAGGAGATGGGGACCGTCGGCGAGGGCTTCGGACCGGATGAGGAGATCGGTGAGGGCTCCGGACTGGAGGAGGTGATGGGGCCTTCGGCTCATTAGGGTTTTGACGGATGTTGAGAGCCTGCAGGACGGTCGCTTGGAACTGCTGTAACTCGGCACAGGTTATTGGTGCCTCGTTGTTCCTGGGCTGTTGCCGACCTATGGGGGAGTGCCTCCTTCGGTAATGCTCGGGAGACTCTTTCCTCCCTCTGCGGGCGGGGGACCTGTAGTACCGGTGGCGAGGAGACCGCTCGCCCGGATGGTGTTGGCGGGAGGTTCCCTCTCGGGCCCGCTTTTCATTCAGGTGGCGGCGGAGATTGTCATCTTTCTGTCGGTTGAGGTCGGTATTGTGACGACCAGAAGCTCGGGGGTGATGGGAAGCCATAGAGTCCGTAGAGGCGTTGTGGATGGAGACGTGCTCCTGGTGAAGAGGCTGTTTTTTAGGGTTAGGACCTTTCGGGGGTGTCTGATTAGGAGGAGGAAGGTCTTGTTGGAGCGGGTCTTCTGCGGTAGGGGGAAGTTGCCCTTGTTGTTGAGCGGGATTAGGGAGGACTTCCTGCTGCTGATCAGGGTTGGGTCCTCGGTTGGACCCCCTTGATCTGACTTTCCTAGGAGGCATGGCTGGAGATCTGTTCACCAGGAAGAGGAGAGGTTTCTATTCGTTAGTTTCCCACAGACGGCGCCAATCTGTTGCCGCTAAATTTAGTGTGGGGGCAAACAGATAGTATTTGTGGATTCTCAGGGAAACTGAATAGTAAACCTGTGTACCTATTCCGTCGGGCTTTGATCGTCGTTCCCGCCGTGCACCTGCAAAAAGTGCGAGACACCGGGGTTGTTCCCGGCGACGCACCCTCCGACGCTCAAGTCAGTAATCTGGAAGACTATGAAAGAGCGCAAAAATTGGTGAAAGATTGATTACCTCTTAATGGAGATGGGTGGGGGTATTTATAGGCGTCTTAGGGAACAGATTAGGCATGTAATTCCTTGTGTATAAATAAGGAATGTAATCCCTAATTCCCAGTGAAAGGATGGAGATGAATCAGGGCCGTTGATTAATATGAATCAGGAACCCTAATTCTATCATGTCGGACCGGGTTTGTTGCGGGTTGACACCCGCACCCAGTTGAGGTGGATATATTCGCGGGTTATTGGATCTGTGAGGTGGAAACCCAGTACCCGCTTCTGACCCGTTTGTAAGTGAAATTACTCTCTTACCCCTGGACTTCAGGATTCGTGCCCAATTTGGATGGTCTCGATTAAACCCCTATTTTTAGCCATATCAGCTACATGATACTTGTTTCACCTTACCATGCTAATTGTTATATTTTGACATCATGATTATTCCATGTGATTAGTTAATTTTTCCATGTACTTGTATCCTACATAACAAGCGACCCGTAATTTGCAATTGACTGGTACTTGTTTTCTCTTTTCCTCTTCCCTGCAATTGTTGAATTGCAGATTTTGGAGAACCGGTTCCAGACGGTATTGGTGACATGAAGTATTAGTGCTGGATCTTGTTACTATTATTTCTTGTAG
Organism: Hemerocallis citrina; assembly: GCA_017893485.1. Classification (NCBI taxonomy): domain Eukaryota; kingdom Viridiplantae; phylum Streptophyta; class Magnoliopsida; order Asparagales; family Asphodelaceae; genus Hemerocallis; species Hemerocallis citrina. Next base: position 79,601,641 of record CM030359.1, read on the forward strand.
TTTGCTTGAACAATAATTGTATTCATGTATTTGATTTATTTTTGTATTTGGGCAATGTGACCCATGATATTTTTCTTATTCAGATCATGACTATTTGAGATTATATATTTGGTTTCAAGTAATCTTGTTGGTATTTTGGTTCATATGTGCATGTGTGGATGACTCTTTTGCTTCTGACTCTGATTATTTTGTGAGATATTGTAAAGATTCCTGAACAACTTATGTATGATGAAAGTCATTCGCTGGGCTTTTGTTGCGTATCCGTATTTCGTATTCTTTTTGGGAAGCAGGCGTGACAGAAGCATAAAGGACCTCAACATACCCTCAAGAATCTGGATGGTCCTCTCTGAATGTCCATCAGTCTGGGGATGAAAAGTTGTACTGTACTTTAATTTACTCCCCAAACTGTTCTAAAGACTCTCAGAACTGAGATCTGAATCTCGTATCCTTGTCGGATACAATACTCAATGGAACCCCATGAAGTCTAACAATCTCTTGCATACACCTCTCAGCTAGGCTATCAGTAGACTGCTCGATACGAAAAGGAATGAAGTAAGCACTCTTCGTCAAACGGTCGACAATCACCCAAATGGCATTATGACCCTTAGGACTCCTCGGCAAAGCGGTCACAAAATTCATAGTGATATGTTCCTACTTCCACTATGGAATAGGAAGCGGTTGAAGAATACGCAGGGAGGTAGGGGACTTGAACATGATATTGTGAAGGATTGAGTACACCCGAACCGATGATATGAATTTAACTCTCTGATACCACTAAAAAACTTGTCACGCTCCGCTTCCCAAAAGAGAATACGGAATACGGATACACGACAAAAGCCTAGCAAATGATTTTCATCATCCATAAGCTGTTCAAGAATCTTTACAACAGTTCACACGAATAATCAGAGTCGGAAGCAAAAGAATCAACTAATCATGCACATATGAACCAAAATAGCAACAAGAATACTTGAAACCAAAATATTTTAATCTAAAATAATCATGATCTGAATAAGTCAAATATCATGGGTCACATTACCCACATACAAAAATAAATCCAAGTATCAAAATACAATATTGTTCAAGCAAGCTACAAGAAATAATAATAACAAGATTTAGCACTAATACTTCATGTCACCAATATCATCTGGAACCTGTCCTCCAAAATCTGTAATTTAACGATTGCAGGAAAGAGGAAAATAGAAAACAAGGTACCCGTCAATGCAAGTTACGGGCCACTTGTAATGCAGGATACAAGTACATGGGGGAAACTAACTAATAGCATGGTATAAGCATGATGATGATGTATAACAACTATCATGGTAAGGTGACCAAGTACAAGTAGCATGTATCAAGTGTCAAGTGAACAAGTATCATGTAAATAAGCATCAAGTGTCAAGTATCATGTAAATATGTAGCCTGTGTCATGTATCAAGTCTCATGTATCATATAGTCAAGTATCAAGTAAGCATGTATCATGTTCAAGTATAATGTATCAAGTCTCATGTAGTGATCAGAATTTAGAAATTCAAGATGTTCTGAAACTAGAAACATAGGGCTACAACTCTTATTCAGAAAGTTATTTATTTAAAGATCATTTACTCGGTCAAAAATAACAAACAATATACAGACAACAACAACATACATGTTTTTCGTTATTCTAGATGAGATAAATTAATTAAACATAATGGGTTCCACTTCAAATAGTCGGTAAACTTCATAATCAGTATGATAGGTATAAAACATGATTAATAAATTTAAGAACACATACATACATTAATTTATCATCAACCAAACATCAATCGATCAAACAAACATACAACCTAGCAATTGTTTCTACAATAAATTATTTGTGTGACAATTATATGGGTAACCCTATTTTCAATTCTATATGAACACATGAAAGATTCAATCTTTGGAGTCAATAGAGGCACGATATCAAGAATATTGGGGTTAGTCGTGTAAACCCTCAATATACCCAACGAAAGAGATGAACAATGTACAATACGATAAACAATGGGATCTACTTGCAAGAGTTTCAGTAAAAACTTGAATTTGATTCAATAACAATTCAAAAGAAAATTGACTTGCCTTTTTGACGATGAAATTGAATACCAAGAATAACGGGATGAAAATCCCGAAGCGAACCCACGAACTCACAAAATAACACGTGCGGACTACGTGCAATAAAAATCCAAGCAATCAACAGCAAACAACAAGCAAGAGGGAGCAAGGGAGGGTCGGTGGCTGACACCAACAAGGAGCGACGGTGTCGGGGTGGTTGACGTCGACGAAAAGGGGCAGCAACGTTGGTCTGGTGCTGCTCGACGAGAAACTGGGGAGGCAGGGGTGTCTGGGTGTCGACGGGAAGTGTTAACTACGATGGGCGGTGCTCGGAGGTCGGGGTGAGTGTCGGGGGTCACCAAAGGGATGGTCGGAGAAGAACAGGGGAGATGGGGGGTTCAGGTTCTGTTCGGGGAGAGAGAAACAAAGAGGAGAGAGAAAGTGGAGGGAGGATAGATTAGATGGCTATTAAGGTTTCACTTTGTGCAATTTAGGGTTTGCAATAGGATTATATTTATAGGGTGCAGTTAAGATGTTGGGTTAATGGTTGAGGATCCAATAATAGTGGGTTTTGGTCAAGAATTAATTGTAGTAGGGTTTTGGGTTCAATAAGAGGTGGAACTAGCTACAATAGGGTTCAATAAAAATACCCACAATCAAATAAAAATATGATCATCAAGTAAATAGTCCATCAAGAAGAACAACAGAAATTCATGGCAAAATTTTAATGAAGATCAAGAAAAGTAAAGTATTTTATTCAATCGCAAATAAAATATTACAAAAGAAGGAAAAGTAAAAAAACGAAATCGGTAGTTACACCTCGTCTTCACCCTCATTCATTCCGCCATCCCCTGTTTTCGCCCAGCACCGCGACCACCGCCTACATCCTGCAGTCGACCTCCATCGTCGCTTATCGCTAGCCTGCCCTGTTGCTGGCAACCAACTGTGGATACCACTGACCCGCCATTGCCGTCCGAGTTCCCTAAACACCACCTCGTAGTCCACCGCAGCGAACACCGCCCGTGTTCTCGCTGCCCCTTGCCTTTGTTGGCTGTTGTCGCTATTTCCTTCGATGTTGCTGCGGGTAGTGTTGTCTCTTATGCTCGCAACGCTGTTGTGCTGCCGCCTCGGGCTTTCCGACAGCAACCCATTTCCATGTGCTGTTGCCGCGCCCTTGCCCTTGTGCTGTGTCTCTCGCATGTGTGATGCACGTGACATTTTTTGGTTTGCTTCGCTGTGCACATATCGTTTCCCTTGATGTTGGTTGCTTCGTTGTGCACGTAGTGTGTACGTGCTACTATGCTTTCGCCGTTGTTGCAGGATTGCACGTGTTGTGTAACACCTCGAATTTGTAAAATACCGAAAATGCTTGTTTTTATATATTTGGAGTGGTGAAAAATTATTTTTGATATATTTTATTTAATTATTGATATCGGTATGGATATTTGTGGTAGATTGGTATTATTGATATATTGAAGCCATGAGTTGAGATTTTATGAGAAGAAATATTATTTACTTATTTTATAATTTTGGCGGATTGTTGTGAGACGATTTAATGAATTTTGTATTATTAGAATTATTAAAATATAAAGTTGGTGTTTATTTGAAATATTTTAGGGTATTAGGGGTTTATTTGCTAAATAGCCTTTATTTAATTATTAATATTATTAATATTTTACAAAAACCCCCTTCTCTTCTCCTTTCTTCTCCCTTCTTTCTTTCTTTCCATTCCCGATCCCTTCTTTTTTTTCCCGATCGAACCTGGAGCCACTGAGAACCCATTCGGTTCTCTCTCTCTCCACTTCAAATCCCCTCCAATCCTTTTTCAATTCCAAATTAAATTAGGGGATAGACTAATAGAAGGGTCCTCTACGTCGTGGCGGAGTCCATTTTTCGAAAGGGTTTCGAAAAGGTAAACCCTAGATTTTATTTTTGTATAAAATTTTGTGTGGTTAATTTATTTTGAGTAGAATGGTTATGGTAGGGAGATTAGGAGGTGTTGGGCATAGTAGAGATGAGGAATTAGCAGATTATCGGAGATTTTACAAGTTGCTAATAGACTAGGGTTTTGGGTTATAAAAGGGAAGTAAATATATGAAAAGTTGTCTCTTTCGTAGTAGTAGAAATTCTTGCTAAGCTATTCGAATAATTTGGAGATGATTTTAGTAATTGTTGAGAAATGAAAATCTCGTAGGACTTCGAATAACACGTGCAACGCACATGTGCATCCCAGGCATTCAATAAAATGCCCGAGTGATATTAGAAGTAGTGTTATTATTTTCTGTGATTGATTTGGATGATTTGAGCCTTAATTGTGTTGAAATTTGATAATAGGATATGTTAGCAAGTTTGGAGGTGGAACGGCGTGCTGGCGTATCGGGTCTTCGCAGGATGTTATGTGAGTATGATCTTTTATTTTATGTGCATAATGTGCTATGATAGTGTTAAAATGTGGTTTGCTGTGGGCGAAATGTAAAGTATATTGAATGTAGAAAAATTCGTACGTATGATACGGAGTAAATTATGAGATGTAAGAAATTAGTATATATATATATATATGTATGGAAATGTGTGGATGCTTGTAGATAAATATCTATATGCTTTGGGGCTATAATGATTAGATATGTGTATGTGAATGTATGTGTACGTGTGATGTGTGATCTTACGACTAATGTGAAAAGATGGGAAGCATGGTGTGTAGATATGTTTGATATGACAATGTACTGTGATAACATGATGAAACGATAACATGGTGTAGGTGTGATATGTGGGTAATAAATTGGAAATTTTATGTGATATTGTGATGTGAAATGGGTATGAGGTGTGTGTGACGTGTGGGTGGGAAATGAAAATTTAATATGATATCAACGAGATTAATGGCTTGTGTATGTTTATGAATTTCATGGAGTTTATATGCTTTCTGTTATGTTATATCGGTGAAATTAGAGTATAAAGGAGTTATATTGTAAATGAGTTATGTTATAAAGGAGCTATACTGTAAAGGAGATATACAGTGATATATTATAAAGGAGTTATGTTATACAGGAGATATAGTTATACGTGGAGTTATATTATAAAGGGGAGATATATGTATATGGAGTTTTATTATAAAGGAGATATATTATAAATGAATATATATGGAGATATTTTATAAAGGAGTTGTTATACAGGAGTATATAATAAAGGAGATATACGGAGTTATATTATAAAAGAGTTCTACTAAAGGAGTTATTTTATAAAGGTGTTATATTAAAGGAGTTAATGTAAAGGAGTTATATATTGCCCCAAATTATATTTGGGGAACAGGAGTTATATATATATATATATATATATATATATATTAATATTGCCCCAAATTTTATATTTGGGGAACAGGAGTTATATTATGAAGGAGTATATAATAAAGGAGATATGTATATGTACATAAAGGAGAATTAAATATTGCAGTGCCGCACAATCTCCCATGGGTTTGGGCTAGACCCCACAGGCCCGGAATACACCAGGGAACAGGAGTTATATATTGCCCCAAATTATATTTGGGGAACCGGAGTTATATATATATATTAATATTGCCCCAAATTTTATATTTGGGGATCAGGAGTTATATATTGCCCCAAATTATATTTGGGGATCAGGAGTTTCCCTCGCTGGTATAGAGCCAGGAGGAAGACGTAGCCTCGGACGTGTAAGACTCTGTGTGAGCATCGAACCGCGTGTTATATTTTACTTTTGACTAGCCTTTTGGCTTTAGTCTTGGTTGGACAAGCGCGCAACCGTACTTTCAATCCAGCCCACAAATGGTAGATGCTTAGGACACCTGGATCTGGGTGATGTGGTGGGTTAGCGGGATTGAAATGTACGGGATGGGAGGCACAGAGATCCCTGTGTTGTACGAGGAGGTCAGTTGTGTGGGCACTGAAAAGGAGAAAATATAAAGGTGTATATGTGTATTGAAAGAATGTATGTATATATAAAGATATTGATGATATGATATATATTACGGAGATTATTTATATTATGGGAGATGTGAATATACTACGGGAGATATATATGTATAAATGAGCATTTGACTTGAGATGTGATGCGATATTACCCAGACTGTGTGTTTGGGGAGCGGTGAGTATTACCCAGGCTATAGGCTTTGGGGTGTGATATGTGATTGCCCAAACTATGACTGGGATATGGAGTATATTGTGATAAGAATGAAAGTGAAGCTAATGGTATTTTGTGTTATAAAAGATATGTTAATGATGTGATGAAATGCAAGTAATTTGCCATGTGTACTGAGATGTTATGGGTGCGTTATAAGAGATGAGTTAATATGATATTATGAGAGGAGATGCTTATGCTTATGATGTGATACGTGATATCATACAAGAAAACTACCTGTATTATGAGTTTGGTGATGGAAATGGTTATTTTAGAAAGTATGTTGTGTTATAAGTTGAGTGCCTGGGAATTGTGACTAGGAACTACCCGCCTGCTATTTCGGAGGAAATAGTGGGAACTACCTGCCTAGGCACAATTTTCAGGATGAATAGGTGAGTTGTTGATATGATGCCGATATTTCAGGTTGGAAATATAAGAGAGGTAAATTGAAATTTGTGTTATATGAGAAAATGAAAGTAAGTATAACAATGATAAGTTCGATGAGAGTGGAGGTAATGATGAGCATGATGATGTATTGAGAGTGAAAGGAAGGTAGTTGTAATGTATGATGAGAGTAAAGGTGAGGTATTGCGAGATGTGATGATAGGTGTTATAAGAAATAAATGAACGCGGTGTGGTGTAATATGAAAATGAGTATGAAAGAATACGAGTTATGAGTTCGTAGATGCTAATGCATGACAAATGAAGTGTGTGGCTAAATAGGTATGAAGAAAAGCGGTAGTGACATTATGTGCTTAATTGTGACAATAAAGAAATGATGAGGTGATGGTAATTGTGAAAAGATGAGTATTTGTGTTGGAGAATTTAAAATGTTAGGTAATGGAATGTGAATTAATATGTAGCGTTGTAATTGAGTGTGAATTGAAGAAGTGGTACTTATATATATATATATATGTATATATATATTTACACAGTTATATCTTAATATGATGTGTTTAGTAAAGGGTGGGAAGTTATGGATTTATATGTAGACGGATGCAGAATTGCCAAGAACTTGATATAAAGTTGTATTTTGATGCTTTAATGTTCAGATTCAGATTTAATCTTCTTACCCTGATATTGTAAGTTTAATTTATTTTCTTTATATAGTTTAATTTATTTATTAGATTAGTAAATCATACTCACACCAGAAATGGCTAACCCCTTAGTGTTTGGGGGGTTAGGGAGTCCCTACACTACCCTAGATCCCCTACTGTTGCAGGTCCTCAGCAGGGCAGAGGTGAGAGATAGATTGGATGAAGTGAAGCTTTTCTTTCTTTTTAAATTTTCTGTTTAAGTTAATATGATGAGGGGTAAATTTATGATTTAAATTGTATTATGGATTTATATGCATGCATATGATGATGATGAGTATAGTGTGGGGTGGTATAGTATGATTGTGACCCGTACCCATCCTGTTGTGGTGTACTGGGCTCTGTGGTAGATTTTACAAAGGTTTTTCTAAAAACTTTATCTCGTTTTCAAAGAAATTTATAGTTTTTATTTGATATTTGATTATCCGTTACGAGTTTGGCCCCCAGAGCATTATATTATATTGTCTGTGTGTTTCTGCTCATTTTGGCCTGGGGAGCCCGTAAAATTATTGCCTGTATTGTGAGCTACGGAATTTTGAGCAGAATTCCGTAAGCTTTTTGTGTTTCGGGGCAAAATTTACAGGGGAGACTCTGTCAAAATTTTTCCTGAAATATAACTTTCTTAGTTTATGTTTAAAGTGATATAGAAATTGAAATATTTGAGTTTGGAGTCAAAAAAATAAAAAAATAAAAAAAAATTAGGGGCGTTACATGTTGCACGTGTATTGTTGCTGCTGGGACGCTCGTCCCGTTATTCTCCCATTATTATCAGAATCAACGCCATCTTAAGGCAGGTATCCCCTTGTAAAATTTTGTTTTTTCTCGTACAAGCTTCCTTTTGAAATACTGCAAGTAGATTTTATTGTTAACCCATCGTGATTGAATCCCGTTTTCCTACTTATTTGTGTCATAATCATGACCCATCAATATATCTAGTTTGATTTGATTTCCGGTCAACCCTGTAGTCATAGATAGATCACCAGTTATCTTGTTATTGCATGCTTGACACGAACACATGATATAGTATTATAAATATATATAGATATAGGTGGAGTTTGATGTTATTGAATATTCAAGTTGCTGTCCTGTAAATTTCTTGATCTTGTATTGAAGTTTCTACCCGGTTCATGACACTGAAATTTATAACTCAGTATATAGAATTGTAGCACACTCAGTCTTGAATCCACAACATCTATCAGATTCTCGATCCAATCTTTTGATTGCAAATTATTGATGTTTTAGTACTGTTATATAATAATGTCCTGAACCGATATTTCATTGTTTTTAATATTTACATGCTTGTTTCTTGCATTTCGTGAATCAGAACATGTTCCTTGCATCATATGAGCTCTTGATACATTCTTGACCTGTCCTGATATCGTTCTCGTTATCTCATGATCATGTTTAATTTGTAATAGAAAGTAAAAAGTTGAGGCATAATGGTAAGACCTAGTAGTGGACAATATAGGAGAGTGTACTCGGAAGGGGGGCCCGTGTTGCCCGTAATAGTAGCACCTCATTTAGTTACATGATATGATTTGGTTATAGGATATGATTTGGTTAATATGATTTGGATTGCAAGATATGGTTGACCACTGTGAGACCCGAGTACATGAACCTATAGAATTTGCCACTAGAGTCTAAACGTAACATGTTTGTATGTACCCAGCCTGTGGTATGGGATGCAGGATCGCGTGCATTAGATAGGACTGATAAAATATTGATAGACATAAGATTTGGCACAAGCACATACGTATTCATGTCTACCAGTTACCTAATTTCGTTACAAGTACATGATTTTGATTTACAAGTCAAATGATTTTGATTCACAAGTTGCATGATCCCATTATAGTTACATGTTTTCCAGTTACAAGTTATTGCTATCCCCATTCATATGTTTACAGTTAACTGCAATACACTTGATTTCGCCTTGTTTCATGTTACTTGATTCTTGTCATTGTTTCTTGTTATATCTTTGTCCTTGTTCTTTATTATATTTCTATTCTTGTACCTTTTGCTTGTACTACTTGCAGCCTGTAATTTGCTCTAATGGGTACTCCATCTATCTTTCTTTGAGTTATGTTGTACAGGTACAGACGATGGGTTATTGAGAGAACTCGTCGAACTGTGACTGCAATGCATATTCTCTGGCCATTTGGTAAGTTCTTGTATTTCAGATATTAGTTATTGCATTATATTCCTGTTTATGTAGTTATTATTCTGTTGTTGAGTTACCTTGTATTGTACAATTTATGGATGATATGAGTTGACATACTTATATCATTCGCTGGACCAAGTATGTCATTCGCTGGACCTCAGTTACGTGCATGTGTTCCCGTATAATGGAAAGCGAGGCGTGACATTTCCGTTACATGATTTCTTGATACCGATTGATTATACATAGAAGTCCTGCTTAAATATTTCTCGTTTCCAATTTACAAGTTTACACATGGTCTTGTATCGTACTTGATCATATTGTTTCTTGTTTCTTGTTATATCATACTTGCTTGCTTCATTGCTTGTTGCTACTTACTATCCGAAGCTTGCTCTAACGGATATCTCCCTTTTTTTTAGTTAATGTTATACATGTACAGACGATGAGATACCGAAGAAACTTGATGATTGGACTTTTTAGACGGCCATAATGGAATTGCTACTGCTATTGATCTACTTTCCTGTCATTACTAGTTCTAGACAACCGTCTATTACATTGTATATTCTTGGGCATTTTGACCTGAAGTTTTTGTACTTCAGGTGTCACGCCCCGCTTCCCAAAAGAGAATACGGAATACGGATACGTGACTAAGCCCAGCGAATGATTTTCATCATCCATAAGCTGTTCAAGAATCTTTACAACATCTCACGAAATAATCAGAGTCAGAAGCAAAAGAATCAACCAACATGCACATATGAACCAAAATACCAACAAGAATACTTGAAACCAAATATATAAATCTCAAATGGTCATGATCTGAATAAGTCAAATATCCTGGGTCACATTGCCTAAATACAAGAATAAATCCAAGTAATCAAAATACAATTGTTCAAGCAAGCTACAAAAATAACAATAATAAAATCCATCACTAGTACTTCATGCCACCAATACCGTATGGAACATGTTCTCCAAAATCTGCAATTCAACAATTGCAGGAAAGAGGAAAAGAGAAAACACGTACCCGTCAACTGTAAGTTACGGGCCGCTTGTAATGCAGGATACAAGTACATAGGGAAACTAACTAACAACATGGAATAAGCATGATATCGAAATAAACAACTAGCATGGCAAGGTGATCAAGTGTAAATGGCATGAATCAAGTATCAAGTGAACAAGTATCATGTAAACAAGCATCATGTGTCAAGTATCATGTAACCATGTATCAAGTATCATGTTTCAAGTCTCATGTATCATGTAGTCAAGTATCAAGTAAGCATGTATCATATTCAAGTATCATGTGTCAAGTCTTGTAGTTATTATTATTTAGGTAGCATTTCATGCATCCCAGCTTTTACTATATGGTTACTACAACAAACAGTTTTGCTTTAGATTTCATAGTGGACCATAGAGGGCAGTGTACTCAGGGACAAGTGTCAAGTGTCGAGCTCCAAGCTCCAAGTATCATGTATCATGTATCATGCAATCACGTATCAAGTTGTGCAAGTGGCAAGTAACGTGTCTTGCGTGCAAGTGTCAAGTAATCACGTGTCAAGTATCATATCTCAAGTCATCACGTAGGATCAGTGGATCCCCTTCCGAGTACACGTTTCTGAATTATCTGCTATTAGATCTTTTCCTTAAACCTTGGCTTGATTATTTATTATTATGTCAAACAAACATGTATATATGCAAAATATATCAAGAATAATATGGCATGATCATGTGGTAAGTTCAAGTTTCAAGATAAACATGTACAAGTGCAAGATATCTCATAAAAGAATAAAAGAACCAAATCTCTAGTTCAGGATAGTAAGACCACACTGCAGTAAAACAGAAATTTCCGGTGTTACAAATATGCAAATCTGAATCTGTCATAACGTCTAGAAAATAGACTCCCAACCGAATCTAGCAAATACAAATAAGTCATATACTAATTCACAAAACATAACTCAAAACTGATTTGAATCCAGAAAATAGGTTCAGCCAAAAATCAGAAAACCGAATTCAAGAGCTGGGAAACAGCATGAAAACTCATTAAATAAATTCACTAAAAATATGGGGTATTCTCCTATATGTCTAGTATCAGAATATATAGTTATATTATTTTCCAGTAAAATTAGATTAGTCATCAAAAATCAGAAAACATCAATAAAAGATAGTTTGGCAAATTTGGAATTCCCAACATTGCTCTACGAAAACTATAATATCTCGCAAACCGTAAAACGAAATCCAAATCCGCCAAAATGAAATGAAAATAGACACAATAATCTAACTTTCATATGTCACAATCATTTTTCATACAGTAAGAGGAGTTAGGGTAAAAATATAAATCTTTACAGAACAACGAGCAAAATCCAGCAAGTATAGTCTTTATAAACAAGTATGAAACGATATATAAATCTCATCAATAAAATCCACCAAAATTCTTGGTAATCCCTAATTAGGTATAGAAAACCTGACCAAAATTTCAGATCAAAATAACATGTTTAGAACTAGTATCAATATAATTTAATCATCAAAATCATCAAGAAACGAAATCTGGAAATGAAATACACCTCTTTAGTAAAACAGTCATATCTCACACATACGAAAAAAAAATCGAGCATGGTTAGAGGGGTTGGAAAGAAGATGAATTTCTCTACAAATCATGTTTTATACTGAAATTAAGATAATGAACTTAATATGGTCTAAATTACTGATCAAGACAGATCATTGACAAAACACAGAAATTCCTTTAGGAACAAAACCAACATGAATCACACGAAACTTGATTGAAACATAACTAAACATGAATTAGAGTCTACTAGGTGTCCAAACAACATGAAATAGGGTATACAACATGTCCACAACAAGTATATCACATGGAACTCACAAGTACACGAGTTCTCATAATTGTTTCACATAAACATCATATCAAGCACGGGCAAAACCTAGATTGTTTCATGTCAAATTTTGTGTCGTGAAGCAACTATAGTCAAAACACTATAGAGACAATACTCATCAAACATACATCACACGCACGAGTTGTCTCAAGAACCCAACTACACTACAAGCGCTATTTATGACTTGTATCATCCAAAGAAATTTGAGTACAAGTTACTTGCCTTAACCGAAGACGAAACCGATGAAAATCAAGAATAGGAATAACGGGAACGGATTTCCGGCCACGAACAACGAATTCCAGCGAACCACGAACGAGAACGCGAACACACCAAAACCCATGAGCACCAAGACACAAAAACAATCCGAACAACTCTTGAACGAACGGGCGAACTTAATAAGACTGACACGCACTCCAAGAGAGGAAGAGACGACGGAGAGAGCAACCGCTGCAATCGCTATTGACTGCGGCGAGAGTAGGCGGGATTCGAATGAGGCCGGAAGTGAACTGGGGTCGGGGAGAGGTGCACACGTTCGGGAGATAGGGAGACCAGGGGGAAATTTATTTGTGCAGCTAGGTGGGATACACAACTGCATGGGAAAGGTAATTATATATGAGGAGATTAGGTTTGGTAGCATAGGGGGGTGGCACAACCTAAGGCTATCGGGTGTGGCATGCAGCTAATGGGTTTGGGGGTGCCTTGGGTTTCGGTAGGCAACCCAGGCAAGCAATTAGGAGGAAGAATTTATGGTATGAAGGATTAATATTAGGTGGGTTTATATTAGGTAGTTAATAGGATTGGGAAATGACTTGATGGGTAAAAGATAAGAAAAAAATGAACAGAACATAGGTGTAGGTTAGTGGTTAAACAAATGGGTTAAAAGGTTATGTGGTTTGTTTTAGTGAATAGGATTTATATAGGCATTGGATCACAAATGGGTTTAGGGATCAAGGAATATGACATGACAATAATAATAAAAAAATAAATAAATAAATATAGAAAATTAGAAATAATGGCCCGAACAAATGGAACGAACCAAAAGCCAGACAATGAATCAAGAACTCAAATAAAAAGAAGACAAAATAATAAAATGAAAAATATATTGAAACATAATCCAATATACGGTCCAAAAGTGATACAAGAGGAAACTACACCAAAACGAAAAAAATACACTCAGAAAAATACACAAAATGAGAAACAAGAGTTATATCAGGTATTGGTCATTGATTCTATTATTATTCATGTAATTATTATTATGACCTGTGTCGTTGAGCTTACTAGTATTGTACAGCTTATGAATGATATGAGTTGATATACTTATATTATTCCGTATTTTGGAAAGCGGGGCGTGAAAATAATATATCTAATATATATATCTACCAAGATACATATCATAACTAAATATGGATAGAGAATGTGAAAACAATAAAACATAATTATATGGATTGGAAATGTAAAAACCATCAAAACAATTATATTTCCAGAGAATACAAATAAAATGCATATCACAAATAAGCGTATACAAATAAAATACACCATACAAATAATAGTATTTTTGAATAATTACAGATGTGCACACAAGAGTTAAAATGGAACAAAGAAAAATTATTATTAAAAAAAATTATTTTTCATATTTTCTTTCATGTATGCATTAAACGCGCGCATTTTCCTTGTATAAACAAAAGGTTGAAAGAAAAAAATAATCCTATCACAAATACAATGACAGTAGAAATGCCCCCCCTGTAAACACAAAACAGTCAATTCATCAAACTTATATTGGCAAAGAAATCAAGTTTACCATTAATTATCATAAATTGCCAAAATTAAAGTTACACATATACTCTTGAATATTAAGTACCTAGGGGAACAAATGCCTACTATTCGAAATGTTTAACATTGTAAAATAGCATAAAATAATAACAACTAATAACTACCATAAACTATAGTCATGGAGCAAAATATCCCTTTGGAGCACCAACTCTCCCATTAAGCAACACTAGTAATTTACACGTGCAATGCACGTCTTAATAAATATATATTTTTTAAAGTAAAAAATTTGAAGTAGTTTGGCCTCGAACTTGACACGTCTTTCATATTATTTTTGCACTGGCACCACACATAAGTTGGTAGATTTACAAATAGCATTGGTATAAATATCCGATATCCGGACCCGACCCGGACCCGGCATTGGACTGGAACTTACTCGATCTCTACGGGCCCGGTTCTATGTCCTAAAATAACACACAATGCACTTTCCTGTCCAGGTCCCGGTCTGCTCAAATCGAGCCGACCCGGATGCAAACCAGTTAAAAATACCCAAAAAAATTATGGAATTTGAATAATAGAGTTATAGGGATATATATGTAAATAGTAATTATTGAAGATAGTGATGGAACTGCGATGATTCCCATGACCACGGATTGGTGTGCGTATCGATCATAAAAGCTTAATAGATTTAATACGTGATCTAACCCTTTATAGCGGAATCTAGGGTTCACGAATTATACCTGCGATGAGAAGAAGACGATAGTTTCTAGCAACCTCGAGCCGTCAGCGACCCCAAGATCTTCTGCACGTATTCCTTCCTCGGGTTGGACGTCGTGTGGGCGACGGTCTACCAACCTTTCTTCTCCTTGGCTGACCTCTCTTTCTCTCCTTACGTGAATCACGAATTTAGAGAAAACTTCTTATCTCTGATAATGATATGACGGCCAGAGAATAGAGGATATATATATAAGCCTACGGCAGAGACCATGAGGAGAAATTAGGATTAGGTCTCCTAACGAATCTGGGTATCCCGTGTTCAGCCCGAACACACAACCCAGGCCCATTAACAATAGCTCGGTCCACTAAAGAGCTATTGTTGCACTACCTTCCTAATCCCAAATTATATTTATGGGCTCCTTTTATTATATGCTCGTTCAGCTCCCCATGTTAAGATATCGAATGTCCGTCGATCAAATTCAGAAACTGACAACTATATTGATCAACATCTTTTATCCTTAAGTAGTACCACTCAACTTTATTTGTCATGTCGGATGTAATCCACCTGCAGGGTTTACATGACAATCCTTATGAGCTCCTTAAGGGGACATCATCAACCCGACGTATCGGGACATGGATTCCTTTTACAATCAACAGCCCATCATACATACAATGCTATTACCCAATTCATAGAGGTTGTTGATCCATAATGAATCTCACCTTTTTATGAGTCAAAGTAAGCCACACTGCATATACATGTCTGTTATTATATCTGGATTAAGAGCATAAGCATCCATAATAACAGAGGTGTTTGTTCTCTTTTGTAGTCAGTACAAAGAGAACAACCTCAAGTGGTCCTGTTCAATACACACAAAGTGTACTAGTGTAAACCTATAGTCAAGATAGACTAATACCAAATTACACTACAACCTTTCCAATGGATTGTCCAAGTCCGTCTAGGTTGTGAACTATTTATATATTCCATAGGGAACTGATAATATGATCTTCTGTGTGTCTCCTCACACCATATTATCAACCTTATAGAATATCAGATACTTGCATTAATATTATAATAAACACAATATGCAAACATATGCCCATATGATTCTCATTCAAAAAAAATAAGGAAATAAAGTTAATACAAAAGTGATGCTTTCAGTATATAAACCTAACAATCTCCCACTTATACTCAAAGCATTGCTTTTCAGTATACTATTACAAATCGCCCACTTATACTTAAAGCCATGCTGCTACGCATCTGACTCCCATTACCTTAACATGACTATCAAAAGCCTTAGCTGGTAAGCTCTTAGTGAAGGGATCAGCTAGGTTGTCTGCTGATGCTATCTTGATCACAGCAACTTTTCCTTTCTTTACGAAATCTCGTATCAGGTGGTACATACGCTCAATGTGTTTACTTGTCTTATGGGCTCGTGGTTCCTTCGAATTTGCAACTGCACCACTATTATCACAATAAAGTGTAATAGCCTTAGGCAAATTAGGTACCACATCCAAGTCCAATAGGAAGTTTCTGAGCCAAACCGCTTCTTTGGCTACCTCAGAGGCTGCCACATACTCGGCTTCCATGGTAGAATCAGCAACACATTTTTGCTTGATACTCCTCCATATAGTGGCTCCACCTCCCAAAGTAAATACATAACCTGAGGTTGATTTCCTGGAATCCCTATCTGACTGAAAATCTGAGTCTATATACCCCAAGGCAACTAAACTATCTGCCTGGTAAACTAGCATGTAATTTTTAGTCCTTTTCAGGTACTTCAAAATATGCTTTACGGCAGTCCAGTGCTCTTGTCCCGGGTTAGACTGATATCTGCTAACCATGCCAACGGCAAAGCAGATATCTGGTCTCGTACATAGCATTACATACATTAAGCTTCATACTGCTGAAGCATAAGGAACTGCTTTCATGTTCTCTATCTCTTTAGGTGTCCTCGGACACTGCTCCTTTGATAGGGCAATTCCATGCCTAAAAGGTAAGAAACCTTTCTTAGAATTTTGCATGCTAAAACGAGTTAGTATAGTATCGATATAGGAAGCTTGGGACAAGCCCAACATCCTTTTCTTGCGATCTCGTAGAACTTTGATCCCAAGGATGTGACCTACTTCTCCCAAGTCCTTTATATCAAACTGTTTGGATAACCATACCCTTATGTTAGATAATACCTTCACATTGTTTCCAATGAGCAAGATGTCATCCACGTAAAGTACTAGGAATACCACTACGTTTCCGTCACACTTTTTGTATACACACGATTCATCTTGACATTGATCAAATCCATAGGATTTTATCACCTGATCAAAACATATCTTCCAAGATCTGGAAGCTTGCTTAAATCCATAAATGGACTTCTTGAGCTTACAAATAAGATGCTCTTGGCCCTTTTCAATGAACCCGTCTGGTTGCTTCATATAGATGTCTTCCTCAAGACTTCCATTAAGGAAAGCTGTCTTGACATCCATTTGCCAAATCTCATAATCAAGATGAGCTGCAATAGATAAAAGAATCCGAATAGACTTAAGCATGGCTACTGGAAAGGTTTCCTCATAATCAATACCCTCTCTTTGAGTAAAACCTTTCGCAACAAGCCGAGCTTTAAAGGTTTCAACCTTACCGTCTGATCCCCTTTTTCTCTTATAGACCCACTTGCATCCAATGGCTTTTACACCAATAGGTGGTTCTACAAGCTCCCAGACTTGATTAGAATCCATAGATTCTATTTCAGATATCATTGCTTTTTGCCAAGACTCTGCATCTTTATCTTGGAGTGCTTCATTGTAGGTACAGGGATCATAATCTTGTTCCTCAGGAACAAAGTCTGACGACTCTCCCAAGAATATATATCTTTCAGGTTGTATCACAACCCTCCCACTACGACGAGGAACTATCGGTTGTGGTGTAACATTTGTGACACGTTGTGCAATTACTGGTGGTACATCCTGTTGTACTGTTGGTACTGAAGTATTTGGCGTCTCACCTCTCAGTTCTTCTAGAACAGCTCTACTTATGGGTTTATGGTTCATCACATAGTCTTCCTCTAAGAATCGAGCATTGGTGCTAACAATGACCTTCTGATCCTTAGGACTATAAAATAAACCTCCTTTCGTTCCTCTTGGATAGCCTACCAACAAGCGTACTTCTGTACGAGATTCCAACTTATCGGCTTTCCCATTCAGCACGTGTGCTGGACTACCCCAAATCCGAACATGTTTCAGACTAGGCTTACGCCCAGTCCACAGTTCTGTAGGAGTAATTAGTACTGACTTAGAAGGAACCAAGTTCAAAATATAAGCTGCAGTTTCTAAGGCATATCCCCAAAACAAATCTGGTAAATCTGAATAACTCATCATTGATCTAACCATCTCCATAAGATTCCTATTCCTTCTTTCTGCTACACCATTCTGTTGGGGTGTTCCAGGTGCTGATAATTGGGATGTAATCCCAGCCTCTGACAAATAGTCCCTAAACTCTCCAAAGAGATACTCGCCACCACGATCTGAACGTAATGACTTGATACATTTTCCATAACGTTTCTCCATTTCTGCCTTGTACTCATTGAATTTCTCAAAGCACTTAGACTTACGGCGCATCAAATAAATATATCCATACCTTGAATAATCGTCAGTAAATGTGACAAAATATTCAAAGCCACCTCTAGCCTGGATAGTCATTGGCCCACACAAATCAGAATAAACCAATTCCAACACATCTTTGGCCCTATACCCCTTTGCCTTGAAAAGCCTTTTGGTCATTTTACCTACCAAGCAGGATTCACAGACTGGTAGTGCCTCCACTTCCAATGAACTCAAAGGTCCATCTTTAACCAGTCTTTGAATCCTTCTTAGGTTAACATGCCCCAATCGCAAGTGCCAAAGATATGTTTGGTTCATACAAGAAGGTTCTTTTCTCTTATTTATGTTAGAAGACATATTATTCATTTCCATAAGTTGCATCGTGGGCGAAATAGGATTAATGACATATAGATTATCAACCAATGCACCAGAACAGATAAAACGCTTATTTTTTCTAATAACAATATTGTCATTAAAATAAACTGAATATCCATCCTTAACTTGCATGGAAACAGAAATTAAATTCCGTCCAAGTGAAGGTGCATAAAGACAATCTCTCAATGTCAAAGACTTATTTCTACCAAAAGATAAAATAACATCTCCTATTGCAACGGCCGCTACTCTTGTAGCATCACCCATAACAAGCATATCTCTCCATCACTGAGCCGTCTGGTTTCCTGGAACCCCTGTAATGTATTGCAGACATGATTAGTGGCTCATGTATCTACACACCAGGTGCCGGTAGATAACACCGCTAAACATCTTTCAACAACTAGTAAATGAGATATACCTTCTTTGTTCTCTTGTTTGAGAAGTGGACAATCAGTCTTCCAATGTCCTGACCCTTTGCACTTGAAACACTTGCCTTTCGGCTTTTTCACAGTGCCTTGAGGTCCCATGCCCTTCTTTGCTGAGTCTACTTGTTTCTGAACTTTCTTCTTCTTACCACCTTTCGGCTTATAAGTAGAATTCTTTTCAGTCACATAAACATGGGCATTCTGCTTGAAGAGAGCTTCAGCATCCTGTTGTTCTTTTGCAAGTTCTGCCAAACTATACAACCTTTTGTTCATATTGTAATTAAGGCAAAACGAGTCAAAACTTTTAGGCAGACTCCCGAGAATAATATCGACCTGGGTTTCCCCATCGATTTCAGCACCAAGGATCTCCATCTCATTTAGATGACCCATCATCTTGAGAACATGATCCCTTACTGGTGTCCCCTCAGCCATAGATGTTCTCATCAAACTCTTCATAGCAAATTGCCTAGCTGCTCTACTCTGATGTCCGAAGAGTTCCTTAAGGTTGTACATCATATCATAAGCTGTGGGCATGGCCTGATGCTGATGCTGCAGTACATTTTACATAGATGCCAAAATGTAACACCGCGCCATCTCATCTGCCTTTTTCCACTTCTTATAAGCCTCTTTGACCTCTTCATCAGAGTTAGCATCAGGCTTAGGTGGGCATTCCTCATTGAGTACAAAATTGTACTCTTCAGCAGTTAAGACAATATCCAAGTTACGTTTCCAGTCAATATAATTAGGTCCAGTAAGTTTGTTTTCTTTAAGAATCACCATAAGTGGACTGAAAGAACCCATTTTTGAAATCCTGAGAATCACATAAAAAAAATTATGTAGGGAAAAACTTTTTGAATTAATTAAATATTGATTCTCTCAAAACAATAAAAAAAATTCACCAACACCTCAAACACCATGAATTTAGCATGCCACGATAGTGTGGACGTATACAAATTCAATATTTGTTCAAGTAGGTTTTTCCTATTAATTTTACTATCATGTCAACACAATTTTATGACAAATAAAATTAATCTGTTGGTCTTGCTCTGGTCCTACAAATAATAGCAGTGACTCCGATGGGGAGGATACCATTATTTGTATCTAAGTGTATACCATTTGCTTAATACTAAGTCCATTATCTTGTATTGAGTTCCTTCAGATGGAGAAGTGAATACATACTAGGTAACTTTCTACAATTATCCCTAAGGAAGTTTGTACTGGTGATCTATAATTATACTCATCCGATATGGAGGAAAGCACTAAAGCCAACACGCAAGTATAATTATATCACCTACAAACCAGCAATGGAGACCGTGGGATTCATGTTAAATGAATTCCCTCTCCCACTTAGTTATTTAACAATGAGGATTTTTCTACTAGTTAATTTATGTCTATGTTGTCCATTATTAATGTGATCCTAGTTTTTCAAAAAAAACACAAAATAATAAACATGCATAATCAGAATAAGCAATAATGGCAATAAATTTGAAAATAAATATCCAACTATTATGGCCATCTTTCCTGATTCTTCCATGACTGTGCGAATCCCAAATCTGACCCTGCGCAGAGTTATCCGGGGTTCGACCTGCCCGGTCAGGTCACGGGGTTCGGGGCAGCGGCCCGATTTTTATTTTTATTTTTTTAAAGGTTTGGCTGCCCGATTTCTTCATCGAAAACCATCTGTCGATCTCCAGACTGCCTAAAAACAGCATCTCCTCCGGCGTCAGAAACAGCCACCACCGCCATCACGATCGATCGAAAAAAAAAAATTTAAAATTACATCAATCCTATGCCTCCCGAAGGAGTTCACACATAATCTAGATTGAAAAATTTAAATTATAAGCACGATCAACCCTCGTGATATTAATTACATCCACAAAACAACAACAACACAAACAAAACATGCATTGGACCATAATAGTTGGATCTAAGATGCATGCAAAACCGAGTTAGAACAGATCTACATCTACCGACTATCATACAACGCAAGTTTTATTGGACAACATGGATGTAACAATCAATACGCAGATCCAATACCGGCTCTGATACCAATTGATGGAACTGCGATGATTTCCAGGACCACGAATTGGTGTGCGTATCGATCATAAAAGCTTAACAGATTTAATACGTGATCTAACCCTTTATAGCGGAATCTAGGGTTCACGAATTATACCTGTGATGAGAAGAAGACGATAGTTTCTAGCAACCTCGAGCCGTCAGCGACCCCAAGATCTTCTGCACGTATTCCTTCCTCAGGTTGGATGTCGTGTGGGCGACGGTCTACCAACCTTTCTTCTCCTTGGCTGACCTCTCTTTCTTTCCTTACGTGAATCACGAATTTAGAGAAAATTTCTTATCTCTGATAATGATATGACGGCCAGAGAATAGAGGATACATATATAAGGCTACGGCAGGGACCATGAGGAGAAATTAGGGTTAGGTCTTCTAACGAATCTGGGTATCCCGTGTTCAGCCCGAACACACAACCCAGGCCCATTAACAATAGCT
The DNA here is from genome assembly GCA_017893485.1 of Hemerocallis citrina. Classification (NCBI taxonomy): domain Eukaryota; kingdom Viridiplantae; phylum Streptophyta; class Magnoliopsida; order Asparagales; family Asphodelaceae; genus Hemerocallis; species Hemerocallis citrina. The sequence continues at coordinate 79,623,362 of CM030359.1, forward strand.
CGGTCCACTAAAGAGCTATTGTTGCATTACCTTCCTAATCCCAAATTATATTTATGGGCTCCTTTTATTATATGCTCGTTCAGCTCCCCATGTTAAGATATCGAATGTCCGTCGATCAAATTAAGAAACTGACAACTATATTGATCAACATCTTTTATCCTTAAGTAGTACCACTCAACTTTATTTGTCATGTCGGATGTAATCCACCTGCAGGGTTTACATGATAATCCTTATGAGCTCCTTAAGGGGACATCATCAACCCGACATATCGGGACATGGATTCCTTTTACAATCAACAGCCCATCATACATACAATGCTATTACCCAATTCATAGAGGTTGTTGATCCATAATGAATCTCACACTTTTATGAGTCAAAGTAATGCACACTGCATATACATGTCTGTTATTATATCTGGATTAAGAGCATAAGCATCCATAATAACAGAGGTGTTTGTTCTCTTTTGTATTCAGTACAAAGAGAACAACCTCAAGTGGTCCTGTTCAATACACACAAAGTGTACTAGTGTAAACCTATAGTCAAGATAGACTAATACCAGATTACACTACAACCTTTCCAATAGATTGTCCAAGTCCGTCTAGGTTGTGAACTATTTATATATTCCATAGGAAACTGATAATATGATCTTCTGTGTGTCTCCTCACACCATATTATCAACCTTATAGAATATCAGATACTTGCATTAATATTATAATAAGCACAATATGCAAATATATGCCCATATGATTCTCATTCAAAAAAAATAAGGAAATAATGTTAATACAAAAGTGATGCTTTCAGTATATAACCCTAACAGATAGATGTGTAAATATAATATTTATTCATATACTTAAGTGCAAAAATTGTTGAAACCGTAGGGTATTGGGTGCAAAAATACTGAAGTGCAAATATTTATTCCCCGCCACCGGATTTGACGGGAAGGTTTTTTAAAGTAGGAACCGGATCCGGACCCAGTTCTCACTGGTCGGGTCTGGGTCCAATTTTTGGAACCATAGGGCATCGGATTCAGGTCCGGATAGTGCAAACCCGAACCGGTAGGAATCGATACCAGCTCTATACAAACGACAACTCCAACTTTTCCATGATGATAATTACTAGTAATTTACACGTACGATGCAAGTCTTAATAAATATATATTTTTAAGTAATTATATTAGTTATGCACGGACAATGCACGTAAATTGATAGATTTACAAATGACAACTCAAATTATCATATTATAATAGTTAGTATAGATTATAGATTATAGATAGATATAGATAACTCGACCATAGCTCCTCATCAACTTAGTACTCCTTGTTTCTACATCACAGATGACTCCAACAAAAAGCTTCGAAAACACTTCGACCATGAGCAAGCTATCGTGCCCAGCCTGATGATGCTTGCCATCTGCTACCATCCCCAGATTGTCCGCCTACTTCACTAGGCCTATCCTTTCATCGTACCCAAATACTCTTGCCATGTACTTAACATCTTTAGACATTGCCAATTAAACCCTTAGTTAGATGAAAAAACTCAGACAATGTGTTCGGCAACTGTCTTCCAGTTAATAGTTTTACTATATAGGCCACGTTATACAATTCATGGAAAGTTGATTTTTTTTTATATGCCATTTTTCGAAACTATTTGTAGAAAGAGAACAGTTGTCAAAGTATTTGTACTCGTGGACTCAACAACTAAACTCGCCGTTCCCAACGGCGAATTTAGTTGTTTCATGCTCGCCGTCAGAACACGGCGAGTGTAGTTTTTTTTATAGAAACTCACTGTTCCCAACGGCGAGTTTTGTTCAAAATTTTTAATGAAGACTCGTCGTTCCCTACGGCGAGAACATTTACACTAGACTCGCTATTGGGAACGACGAGTTTAGTACTTTTTTTAGAGAAGACTCGTTGTTCCCAACGACGATGACATTTATACTAGACTCGCTATTGGGAATGAAGAGTTTAGTTTTTTTTTTTTTTTTAATTATAGAGTTTTTTTCAAAAATTCACTAAGTCCAACAGAGTGTTTCACTCTCTGTGAAATTTCGTACATCCTCGCCGTTCCTAATAGTGAGTCTAGTATAAATGTCATCGCCGTTGGGAAGAGCGAGTCTTTAATGAAAATTTTGAACTAAACTCGCTATTCCCAATAGTGAATCTAGTGTAAATATCCTCGCTATTGGAAACGGCGAATCTTCATTGAAAATTTTGAACTGAACTCGCTATTGGGAACGACCGTATCCCAACGGTAAGCATGAAACAATTAAACTCACCATTGAGAGCGACGAGTTTAGTTATTAAGTCCACACGCTCAAATACTTTGGCAACTATCCTCTTTCTGCAAATAGTTTCGAAAAGTGGCAGATTAAAAAAAAAAATCTGGAAAGTTAGAAATTTTTCCTGATCCACTTTTCGAAAAATAAATACCAAACTGATCCACTTTCAAAACTAATTACCAAACTGACCCACTCGCTGTTCCAAACAATAAGTTATTTGAGCGAATTTAGTTGTAGAAATTTCTCCAACACTTAAAGAATTCTCGCAAAATCTCCAAACACTAAAGCTAACTTGATGTTTCAAATAACGATCCTAATTGAACTAAACTCGTTGTTTCATCCTATTACAGGATGAACGCAAGTTGTGTTTCAAGTAGTTGTTCATTCAATTGTACAAGAAAAGAATTTGATTACAGTTATACATATTATATAGTGAGAATAAATGATATAATAATGGCATAGTCTATCCATAATTAGAGTATATACTATGTAATAAAATATAAGTAAAATTTTAATTAGGCTCCTTGTTTCAATTTTTATTTTAATCTCAGCAAAACCTCTGAGGTCTGCTACCATCAATTTTATGGAGCAAAAGGTCGAATGTTTGAATCCTGCTTGCACCGAAAAATTTTCAATCAATATTTATTTGGGGTATATTAGAGGTGTACGTGAAGACGACCTTATTCCAACAAAAAGAAATCCGCCCCACTTTCAACATCATCCACCTCACCCTCCATCATCAAACCGATCAATAGAATTTAAGATAAAATAAAAAAAATTTGTTACATATATTTCATAAAAATAGATAAGAAATTATTTTCATCAAAACTGAAAATTCAGAAGAATACATAAAGTGAACAAAATTATTACAAGAAGTAAAGATGAAGGGTTGGACAAGCCTAATAGAGTGATCCCAGTGTATTAAATATGGCCTAAAAACATATTGCTCCCTTACATGCAGGGTTTTCTGGCGAATTCGCATGTTCCCAAGGTAAATTACCCTTCAACCCATCCAGATTCTAGTAATAGCACGAATCTCAAGGATGCTAATTTTTTGAAATGTATTTGTCATAGAGAACTTATCATTTGAAAATAAATAAAAAATAATTTATTGAACTAGTTTGGAAATTAAGGAATAGCAGATTTCGGGTTCTCTTTTTTGAATTAATTTATCAATGGAAAATCATTATCTATTTGTAGTTGTGAAGAGTTTCAATTGCATCTATTTGGAAAGGTGCAATCCTCAATAAATAGTAAATAGTTGTGCCTTTTAATTAAAAAGATACAACCATTAATAGTTGTGCCTTTTAATTAAAAAGATACAACCATTCATGTATGGTACAGTTCAAAGGTTTTGACAAACTTTTTGAATATTGGTAGTTACCAATTGGGTAATTGTTTCCAAGTCCTCATTGTAGTTACCAATATATATATATATATATTTTATAATTAATCTCAACTGGTATAATCCTGTTCAATACTACACAATTTTTTTAAAAAAATGAGAAAATATCAAAATTATTTTTTAAAAACTATCTAATCATATTTATAGAATATTGCACGGATTTTTAGGTTTGATTACGGGTTATGATTCCAGTTCAAATTTAGAATGAAGAAAGAGTGGGCATTGCCTCCTATGTTTACTTTTTAAATTAAAAAAAAGAAAATTTCTTGAACAAAAAGTGAAATATAATATATTGTATGTATACATATAGAATAGAAGGGGACCTTTTTTTTAAAAAAGCTCTTCGTTTATTCTTTTGTTAGAATTAAGTTATTTGACTTTTGGCATTTCACTATTAACTTCTAAGTTTTTAATAATTCATGTTAGGTTATTGATTACAGTACCCACATTTTACTACTTGGATAATAACAATATATTTGGAAGATGCACAAATCACAATGTAGTAGAACAAAAAAGTGCTTCTATTTTACTGATCAATGTTGAGCCACTCTGTGTTGTACCATCAATTTATTGTAAGGATAATAATAGCACATTTTGATAATGGACAATGCATTAGAACTAAAAGTAAAATTAGTGCATCTAAAATTTAAAAAAATATAGAAAATTAATTTTAAATGCAAAAATAATACATCATTATTTATATTTTAGATGCACTAATTTTACTTTTAGTTCTTGTTGCTATTTATTTTGGTGTGGGAGCAAACATATAGTGAGTTAATATTTGATGGAAATTACTAAAATCTGACCTTTGATCATTGCCGTGAAAAGTGGTTAGAGCTCCTGAGAGTGGATCTAGATCGTCGACTGAACACCGTGATCTGGATCCGACAGTTGTTGACGCGACCAATGGACTTGCAAAAAGCCTGAACTATTGAGGGTTGCCCCGGTGATAGATCCTTTAACGCTCAAGTCAGAACTAGAGAGAGAAAGTGAGTTTGAGAGAGAAACTATTGATTACCGTCTAATTGAGGAGGGGGAGGGTATCTATAGGCCCGAGAAATAATATAGGAGATTGATATGAATCCATTAGATCGACTATGAATTCCTTATTTTCTATTCGAATCTCCCCCTCAAGAGATAAGCTCTCTTATTTCAGGATACTAGATTTTACTAGTAGTCTTCATGGGCTGGGTCTCTCTTTGTAGGCCTAATCTGTCACTTTTATGGATTTGAAAGAGGCCAATGTCTTATAGAGGATCCTGGAGAAGGCCCGAACCTGTTAAAGAGGTCTGATATGATTAATCTACCTTTAGAAGATTTAAGATCTGTGCTGAAATTATACGACCCTGATTTGTTGTGTTTTTTACCATTATCATAAGCCCTCCACTCTCGAAAGACAATTTTCATGGCTTGCAGGGGAGTAGTTTGCCATATTTTTGAATTCTAGAGTACAATCTTAGCTTTCAGAGTGCTTTGGAGATATCTGGAATTGATCTGAAGCTTTCGGAGGTGGCGAATATTTTCCTGGATTTTCAAAAAAATTTCGTGATTTTAGGAGCCAGGGTCTGAGTTTTGGTTTTTAAGGATTCGGGTTTTGGAGTGATATTGGGTTTGGACCCGGACCTGAATTTCCCCTTAACCTGAGCGTTAGTCATTCGAGTTCGAAGCGCTAGCCGGTTTGTGATTGGAGACCCGACCCGAAAATCTAATGCAAAAAACCCATGTTTCTTTTCTTCTCATTTTTGAACCCGGAATTTTAGGAGCTTCCTCTTGGCTTTGGGCTTGGTTGATCTTCAATCATTGATCATCTTCGAATCAAAGTTGGTCATGATTCTCGTTGGTGTCCTTGTGGTGAGGTAGGAGATAAATATCTTTGAACGAGCTAAGTTGCAAGAACTTGTTCAACCCTTCCTTCGAAGTTTTGAGTTATTGTTGTTGAGGTGTTTGGAAGTGGAGTTCGAAGTTGGGGAATCATTGTTGTATGAGTTGACCAAGTTGATCAAGGTGGAATATGGCTTGCATTGTTTTTTGATTGTCGATGGAAACTTTTGTACCCACCAAATGTTTGTCGAATTGTCTAGCCCATTGTGCTCACCAAGTGTTTGTTAAATTGTCTACCCCATTGCACCTACCAAGTGTTTGGCAAACAGTCTACCCCCACTGAAACGTTTGTTCATCGACCGAGCGTTGTGACGATCGCCCGTTTTGCCGATCAATTGTTCCACTACTGGGATATTGTTCTTATTGATCGAGTGCAGTGTAATCCGATCGTTAGTTTTTGATGGTGGCTAGGATATCGCCATGAAAGTTCTATAAGTAGAAGTGGATTTCACCCCCCCCCCTTCCTCATTTACCTCATTCACTTTCTCTCCCTAAAAGTTTTGAGAGATTCTCTTTCGAGAAGTTGTGGTGTTTTATCGGGCAATGCTGGTGGTTCATCTGGTGTTTGATGGTGGTGCTAGCTGCTATTGTAGATTCAGTGTTCCGATTGCTTTGACTAGGTAACCTTCTCACAATCACTGTTTATTATGTCTAGCATTTCGTCGACCCTGGTTGGTTTAGATGTAGACGATGGTGTTGAATCTAGCCATTTCATTAGAGGGGAGAAAGGGAGTGATGTGAGCAGTCATTCCACCATCGTGGAAATGATCGATGAGCCTGAGAGAGATCGTGGATGTGCACTTAGGACCCCATTGTTCTTAGTCCCCTGGCTGATTAGGGAGTACCCTATAGTTGACCGGAAGTTCCTTATGGGTGGCATGGAGTATGCCGAGTGTCACGCCTCGCTTCCCAAAAAGAGAATACGGAATACGGATACGTAACTAAGCCCAACGAATGATTTTCATCATCCATAAGCTGTTTGGAATCTTTACAACATTTCACAAGAATAATCAGAGTCGGAAGCAAGAAAGGTCAACCAAGCATGCATACATGAATCAAAATACCAACAAGAGTACTTGAAACCAAAATATTATACTCTAAAATAATCCAGATCTGAGTAAGTCAAATATCCTAGGTCACATTGCCCAAATACAAATAAATCCAAGTAATCAAGTACAATTGAACAAAATAAGCAAAAAAAATAATAATAGCAAAACTCCAGCAGCTAATATCTCATGTCACCAACTCCATCTGGTAACTGTTCTCCAAAATCTGCAATTTAACAATTGCAGGAAGAGGAAAAAGAAAACAAACTTCCGTCAATGCAAGTTATGGGCCGCTTGTAGTGCAGGCACAAGTACAGGAAAAGAATAAACAAATAGCATGGAATAGACATGACAACAAAATAGAACAACTAGCATGAATCATGAACAAAAGCAAGTAATATAATATGCTAACAGGGTACGGATAACATGCAAGCAGGTATCAAGTATCATGCAAGTAGGCAAACAGGTAACAGGTGTCAAGTAGCATGTGTAGGTATCAAGTAACAGGTAATAATGTAACAGGTAATCATGTAATAGGTATCATGTAACAGGTATCATGTTATATCAAATCTTGTATTATTACTATCTAGGTAGCACTTCATGCGCCCCAGGTTTTTATCATATGGTTGCTACATTCAAACAAGTTTCGTTCAGATTTCGTAGTGGAGTCCATAGGGTCGTGTACCCAGGGATCAGGAAAATAGGAACATGAACAAGTTCATGAATCAAACAGGTACACGAATCATCCAATTCATGAATCAACAGGTTCATGAATCAACAGGTAACAGGTACACGAACCAACAGTACACTGTCCTATATGGTCCACTATGAAATCTAAAGCAAAACTGTTTGTTGTAGCAACCATGCGGTGTGGGATGCATGAAGTGTTTCCTGGATAGTAATCACTACAAGACTTGAAACATGATACTTGAACATGATACTTGAACAAGATACATGCTGGCTTGATACTTGAACTTGATACATGAGACTTGAAACATGACACTTGATACATGATTACATGATACCTGACACTTGATGCATGTTTACATGATACTTGTTACTTGACTATTGATATATGCTACATGATACTTATTTCACCTTACCATGCTAGTTGTTATATTTTGACATCATGCTTATTCCATGTGATTAGTTAGATTTCCGATGTACTTGTATCCTGCATTACAAGCGGCTCGTAACGTGCAATTGACGGATACTTGTTTTCTCTTTTCCTCTTCCCTGCAATTGTTGAATTGCAGATTTTGGACAACAGGTTCCAAACGGTATTGGTGACATGAAGTATTAGTGCTGGATCTTTTTATTATTATTTCTTGTAGTTTGCTTGAACAATAATTGTATTCATGTATTTGGATTTATTCTTGTATTTGGGCAATGTGACCCAGGATATTTGTCTTATTCAGATCATGACTATTTGAGATTATATATTTGGTTTCAAGTACTCTTGTTGGTATTTTGATTCATATGTGCATGTGTGGTTAACTCTTTTGCTTCCGACTCTGATTATTTTGTGAGATATTGTAAAGATTCCTGAACAGCTTGTGGATGATGAAAATCATTCGCAGGGCTTTTGTTGCGTATCTGTATTCCGTATTCTTTTTGGGATGCGGGGCGTGACAGAAGCATACAGGACCTCAACATGTCCTCAAGAATCTGGATGGTTCTCTCTGATTGTCCATCAGTCTGGAGATGAAAAGCTGTACTGTACTTTAATTTGCTCCCCAAACTGTTCTAAAGACTCTCCCAGAATTGAGGTCTGAATCTCGTATCCTTGTCGGATACAATACTGACTGGAACCCCATGAAGTCTAACAATCTTCTGCATATACCTCTCAGCTAGGCTCTCAGTAGACTACTCGACACGAAAAGGAATGAAGTGAGCACTCTTCGTTAAACGGTCGACAATCACCCAAATGGCATTATGCCCCTTAGGACTCCTCGGCAAAGCGGTCACAAAATCCATAGTGATATGTTCCCACTTCCACTCTAGAATAGGAAGCGGTTGAAGAATACGCAGGGAGGTAGGGGACTTGAACATGATACTGTGAAGGATTGTACACCCGAACCGATGATATAAATTCAACTCTCTGATACAACTAAAAACCTTGTCACGCCCCGCTTCCCAAAAGATAATACGGAATACGGATACGTGACAAAAGCCCAGCGAATGATTTTCATCATCTATAAGCTGTTCAAGAATCTTTACAACATTTCACACGAATAATCAGAGTCGGAAGCAAAAGAATCAACCAATCATGCACATATGAACCAAAATACCAATAAGAATACTTGAAACCAAATTTTTTTAATCTCAAATAATCATGATCTGAATAAGTCAAATATCTGGGTTCACATTGCCCACATACAAAAATAAATCCAAGTATCAAAATACAATATTGTTCAAGCAAGATACAAGAAATAATAAAAACAAGATCCAGCACTAATACTTCATGTCACCAATATCATCTGGAACCTGTCCTCCAAAATCTGCAATTTAACAATTGCAGGAAAGAGGAAAAGAGAAAAAAAGGTACCCGTCAATGCAAGTTACGGACCGCTTGTAATGCAGGATACAAGTACATGGGGAAAACTAACTAATAGTATGGTATAAGCATGATGATGATGTATAACAACTAGCATGGTAAGGTGACCAAGTACAAGTAGCATGTATCAAGTGTCAAGTGAACAAGTATCATGTAAACAAGCATCAAGTGTCAAGTATCATGTAAACATGTAGCATGTATCATGTATCAAGTCTCATGTATCATGTAGTCAAGTATCAAGTAAGCATGTATCATGTTCAAGTATCATGTATCAAGTCTCATGTAGTGATTACTATCAAGTAGCACTTCATGCATCCCATATGATATGGTTGCTACATCAAACGGTTTTGCTTTAGATTTCATAGTGCACCATAGAGGGCAGTGTACTCAGGGACAAGTATCAAGTAATCGAGCTCAAAGCTCCAAGTGGCATGTATCATGTAATCACGCGTCAAGTTATGCAAGTGGCAAGTACGTGTCTTGCATGCAAGTTTCAAGTAATCACGTGTCAAGCATCATGTATCAAGTCATCACGCAGGATTAGTGGATCCCCTTCCGAGTACACGTTTCTGAATTATCCACTATTAGATCTTTCCCTTAAACCCTGGCTTGGTTATTTATTATTAGAGTAATGCTAGAGCCACTACCAATTTCACTACATTTCTCTTCACTCCTTAGGTGGCACACTCCAATAGGTAGGGGATAATAGAGTAGGTGGGAGAACTCTCCAATAGGAGTATGCCACCTAAGGTAGTGAAGAAAATGGTAGTGAAATTGGTAGTGGCTACTCTTATTATTAATATCAAACAAGCATGTATGTGTGCAAAACATATCAAGAATAACATGCCATGATCATGTGACAAGTTCATGTTGCAAGATAAACATGTACGGATGCAAGATAACTCATCAAACAACGACATAATCATTCTCAAGTTCAGGACAGTAAGACCATACTGTAGTAAAACAGTAATTTCCGTTGTTACAAAAACGCAAACCTGAATCTTTCGAAACGACTAGAAATAGACTCCCAACCGATTCCAACGAATATAAATAAGTCATATAGTATTTAAGGAAAACATAACTCAAAACTGATTTTAATCCAGAAAATACGTTCAGCCAGAAATCAGTAAATCGAATTCAAAGTCAAGAAAACAGCATCAAAACACCTCAAATAAATTCAGGAAAAATATGGGGTATTTTCCTATATGTCTAGTATCAGAATATAAAGTTTCATAATTTTTCAATAAGATTAGTTTAGTCAGCAAAAATCAGAAAACATCAAGAAACAATAGTTTCGCATATCTGGAATTCCCGACACTGCTGTACGAAAATGGCAATATCTCGCAAACCGTGAAACGAAATCCAAATCCGCCAAAAGGAGATAAAAATAAACAAAATAAGCTAACTTTCAAATTTCACAAAGATTTTTCATACAGGAAAAGGAATTAGGGTGAAAATATAAATCTTTACAGAACAGTGAGCAAAATCCAGCAAGTATAGTCTTTATTCGAAAGCATGAAACGGCATATAAAACTCATCAATAAAATCCACCAAAATTCTGAGTAATTCCTAAATAGATATAGAAATATTGACCAAAATTTTAGATCAAAACAATATGTTTAACACTAGTATCAAAACAGTTTAATCATCGAAATCATCAAGAAACGAAATCTGGAAATGAAATACATCTCTGTAGTAAAACGATCATATCTCACACATACGAAAACGAAATCAACCAAGGTCAGAGAGTTTGGAAAGAAGACGGATTTCTCTAATAATCATGTTTAATACTGAAGTTAAGATACTGAACTTAATATGGTCTAAAATAGCAACCAAAACTGATCATCGACAAAATACAGATTTTTCATTTAACAACAAATCAACATACAACATACAAAACTCGTCCCAAACACAACCAAACATGTTATAGAGTCTACTAAGTGTCCAAACATCATGAAATATGGTATATGGCATGTCCAAAACAAGTATATCACATGGATACAAGCAAACACACAAATTCTCATAATTTCTCACAAATATAATCACATCAAGAACGGTCAAAACCTAAGTTGTTTCATGTCAAATTTGTGTCGTGCGGAAACTATGGTCAATAGCACTATAGAGACAATACTCATCAAACATACATCACACACGAGTTGTCTCTAGAACCCAACTACACTACAAGCGGAATTTATGACTTGTATCATATAAAGAAATTGAGTAGAAGTTACTTGCCTTAACCGATAACGAAACCGACGAATAAGAATAACGGGAACGGATTCCTTGGCAACGAACAACGAATACCAATGAACCACGAACGGGAATGTGAACAAAAACTCGCGAAAAAAACAACCATGAACCAAAGCAACCACACGTGCAACGGCCGTGCACGCCCAAAACCAGGAGAGAGAGGTCGGAAGTGGTCACGGCGGCGGCACTGGCCTTGGCTGGCATCATTGCTACTGTTGCTTGGCGCGTGCGATGGAACCAGGAAGAAGAGACGAAGAGAGAGATGGGACGCTCGGGGTGCAGGCGATCGGCTAGGGTCGATGGGTGTAGGCGCAAGGTGATCGGAGGTGCAATGGGTTTGGGTGTAGGTGCAGGGAGGTAGGGGACAGGGTGGATGATGATGCACGGCTTTAGGTGGAGGCTAGGGATTTCGATACATGTGGTGAGAGAGAGACATAGTATATATAGTGGAGAGATATAAGGGTTTCGGTAGGGGAAATGAGTTAACGGGTCGGGTCTGCATGGGATAGGGATAGATGGCCCGGGTGTGAGGGATTAATAGCAAAAGGGTCAAGTCAGAGTGTGGGTCTTGTATTAGGAATCAGGTAGTAGAAGCAATAGGAGTTGGTTATTAGGAGTCATAATAAGATTTGATAATTGGGTTTTGATAATTATTTGGATCTTGGGTTTGAATTGGCAATAGGATAACAACAGGTTGGGCAAAAAGAGACCACGAGTGACCACAACACGAGCCATAATGAAAATAGAGCGAAAATGAACAAAGAGCAAAAATAACAATTCGAACAAGAATGGATCCAAAGATAGAACGACAGACACCAAAAGATAAAAAAAATAAAATGAACATATATTGAAAATAAAGTCCAATATACGGGCCCAAAAAAATACAAAGAGGTGTACAAATACAAGGGAACGGAAAATACATCCAAAAATACACAAAAAGGAAAAACAGGGGTTACAATCCTACCCACCTAACAAGAAGAATTTCGTTCTCGAAATTCAACAAGAAGATACATAGGGTGCCCCAAAAAACAACCAAAAAGAACCAAAACAAAAACTACTCAAACAAATGAGGAAACTTTTGCTGAATCTCCTCCTCCAGCTCCCAAGTCAACTCACCGGGCGAGTGAGGATTCCACGCAACACGAACCAACTTGATGACCTGGTTCTTAAGCACTTTCTCCTGCCGATCCACAATAGCATCTGGCAGAATCTCACAAGTCAAATCCGGCCGAACAGTCAACTCAGAATAGTCGATCACATGGCTCTCATCTCGAATATATCTCCTTAGTTGTGAGACATGAAAAACATCGTGCACCCGTGATAATGCTGGCAGCAATGCAAGACGATAGGCCACCCTGCCTACTCGCTCCAAAATCTCAAACGGTCCAATAAACCTAGGGCTAAGCTTGCCCCTACCACTGAACCGAATGACACCACGCCATGGTGATACCTTTCGAAAATATGGTCACCAACACCAAACTCCAAAGCTCTACGATGGACATCGGCCCATCGCTTCTGCCTATCCTGAGGTGCCTGCAAATGCTTCCTGATCTGAACCACAGTATCAACTGTCTTGGTGATCAACTCCGAACCCAACAACTTCCTCTCACCAATGTCATCCCAGCACACTGGCGATCTGCACTTCCGCCCATAGAGTGTCTCGAACAGAGCAACTTTAATACTGGCTTGAAAGTTGTTATTGTACGAGAACTCTGCGAAATGCAAATGGTCCTCCCATGATCCACCTAACTGAAGCATATAGGATCTCAAAATGTCCTCAAGAATCTGGATGGTCCTCTCTGACTATCCATCAGTCTGGGGATGGAAAGCTGTCCTGTACTTTAATTTGCTCCAAAAACTGTTCTGAAGACTCTCCCAGAACTGAGATCTGAATCTCGTATCCCTGTCGGATACAATACTTACTGGAACCCCATGAAGTCTAACAATCTCTTGCATATACCTCTCAACTAGACTCTCAGTAGACTATCCGACACGAAAAGAAATGAAGTGAGCACTCTTCGTCAAACGGTCGACAATCACCCAAATGGCATTATGACCCTTAGGACTCCTCGGCAAAGCGGTCACAAAATCCATAGTGATATGTTCCCACTTCTACTCTGGAATAGGAAACGGTTGAAGAGGTCCAGCAGTTCTCTGATGCTCTGCCTTAACCTATTGGCAGATCAAACACTGAGCAACAAACTGAGCCACAACCCTTTTCATACCCTGCCACCAGAAATGAAGCTTCAAATCCCGATACATCTTAGTACTGTCAGGATGGATAGAATATGAGGATTGACGGGCTTCCTCAAGCAACCTTTGAAGAACTTCACCTTCCGGGACACATACCCTGGACCTAAAACGAAGCGATCCATCAGCATGAATAACCATGTCCGTCCTGGACCCAGACTCAATCTCAGCTCAAAAACCCTACAACTGTGCATCACCAGTCTGCGCCTCTTTAATCTGATTAACAAGAGATGACTGAAGCTAGAGCACCAAAGAACTCTGATCAGAACTCGACAACAAAACCTCCAACTCCAACCTCCGCATCTGCTCAATCAGATCCCTCGGCTGAGTCAAGAACATAACTGCCAGTCTCCTGCTCAAAGTATCCGGCACCAAGTCTACTTTACCAGGATGGTATTGCAAACTGATGTCACAATCGGCCATAAGTTCCAACCAACACCTTTGCCTCATGTTTAACTCCTTCTGGGTGAAGACGTACTTGAGACTTTTGTGGTCTGTAAAGATCTCCACTCGGTCCCCAAGTAAATAATATCTCCATAGATTCAAAGCATAAATCACTGTCGCTAACTCCCAGTCATGAGTCGGATAGTTCTTCTCATGCAGCCTCAACTGCCTCGATACATACGCAACGACTTGGCCCTTCCGCATCAAACTGCTCCAAACCCTTACTAGAAGCATCACAGTGAATTACGAATCTGCCTAAACCATTAGGGATAGTCAACACAGGCACTGACGTTAATCTGTTCTTTAACTTAACAAAAGCCACACCACACTCATCAGACCAACAGAACTTCTGATCCTTCCCAGTCAACTTAGTCAACGGTCCTGCTATCTTCGAAAAATCTTGGACGAATTTTTGATAATAGCCAGCTAAACCAAGAAAACTCCTGACTTTAGAAATTGACTTGGGAACAAGTCAATCCTTCACAGCCTCAACCCTGGCAAGATCTACACAAATGCCATCACCTTAGATAATGTGCCCCAAAAATGAAATCCTGTCGAGCCAAAACTCGCACTTGCTGAGTTTCCCATAGAGCTGATTCTCTCTCAGAGTCTGCAGAACCATTCTAAGATGCTCGGCATGATCTTCCCAATTCCAAGAATACACCAAAATATCATCAATGAAGTCCACCATAAATCTGTCCAAAAACTGAGAGAAGACCCGGTTCATATGACTCATGAATATAGTAGGCGCGTTCGTAACCCCGAACGACATCACAAAATACACATAGTGGCCATATCATTGTTGTGCAATCTAGATGAGCTATATAGATCAACTAGACACAAATTAAAAACCTCGCAAGTGTACGAATCGTTTATAGAAGCGTAGTGACAAGAAAGGGTCGATCCCACAGAGATTGTAGAAATTAACTTACTAACCAATAAAACAGAAATAAGAATCTTAAAGTGTTGTTCTAAAAGAAATGACTAGATCAAGTAGTTCTGAATCACAAATGTCTATTAAGTAGTTGGGCTTTGATCTCCACCTATAGTCAATAATGCTAAGTCACCTTCTATACTACTCTAATTACTCATGTTCGTTCCTTTAAGGGCATGGTATCTACTCCTTAAAGTTATTGTTTCCCTAAGCTAAGAATTAGGCATGGTATCTACTCTAATTCGTTTCTTTCCTTAAGTATTTAGCATGGTATCTACTAAGTTGCACTTAATGAAAACATAGGAACGATGGAAACGAACAAACACTCGAAGTTCTAGAAATTGGTATCAGATCTAGATCCTTCAAGTTGATTAAACCAAGAATCCCTAAAGATTCCTGTGTTACAAGCTATGAGTACGAGATACGGGTCGTCTCTATGCTCATATAACCTCATATAACAGATTCAGATTTATAATACGCAAACTTGATAAACTCAGGTTCTGCATGACAGTCGACTTGCTGTCACTCTCAGTCGACTGCTCTTAGAACTTCTGAACAAGTTTGATTATTATAAATCTATACCAATTCAATCAAGTTTAATCAATAAGTAATAGAGTAGCATTCAGAAGAATATAGCATTACATGACTACGGTTTCAATCTACCCAACTATGAAATTAGTTCCACATAATAAGACTTTTATTGACTAACAGTTTCGAATACATGATTAAAATAAAAACTAGAAAGAGAAGAAATAAACTAATGATGTTCGGCCAGATAAGTTGACTGTCGGTCACTCAGTCGACTGGCTCGTCCCCTTCAATGTACTTGATCTCCTTCTTTCTTCGATTCTGAGAGAACAATGCCTGTGGTTGATGATTGATGATTCAGAGATTCCGTGATACCCTCAACTTCTTATTCCCAGCCTTCTTATACTTCTTTTGCCCACGTCTGCAGATTGCAATCCTATCTTTTTACACCTGGGTTTGGATAATTTAATCTTGCTTCGGATTTGGATAAGGATGCATCTTCATCTGTTCTTATCTTCTGACTCGGCTGAATACTAGTCGACTGGTTTGGGAGTAAGTCGACTGTGTCGAGACATCTGTAGATTCATGATCATCATTCATGCCGATTGTCTCTGGAGTAAGTCGACTATGCCGAGCATCGTCAGCCTCTCTGTCCAGTCGCCTGTTGGAAGCACCAGTCGACTTATGCCCTGTAGTTTCTATGTACCATCCTCAAAATCCTGAATCTGCTTCGTTTTGCTGCTTTGGGCTGTTTCCTATGGAAAAGAGAAATTAAGAGTAAAATACCACATATAGAGCATTTAAATGTCCAATTGCAGTAAGATTATTGCTCCTAAATGTGAATAATATTGGATTCATCAAATACCCCAAAACTTAGCTTTTGCTTGTCCTCAAGCAAAATTAAACTACAAGTATCTCTTGAACATCTTGACCCTTCCAACATTTCCTCAGAGAACTTGCTACATTAAGTGTCAAGGTTAGAATAAGCATTAAGATAGGTCTAAACAAGTTTTGATTCAAATGTTAATCACTTATTCACACGAATACTTAACTTGAATATCAAATAATAGTATGGCCAATGCCTCTGCAACATAATCATGATTAAGGTTAGCAAGCTCAACTATATTTCAACTCCAAATTCTCACCATGGCATACACTCACAAAGAAATATAGTTCTCATTGATATGGGACATTCAAATTAGATCTCGTGACAACTTTCATTACTTGGATGAAACCATATGCTTGATCTTGCTACTACATCTTCACACCATTGATTTGCATGTTACTTGGATCAAAAGATCTTTTATAGGTTGTAATGGGGCCATGGGTGAGGGTTTAAACAATTGAAGGGAAAAGGAATACAAAATTCTAAAGAATTAGTAGAGCAACTTGTGTTGTTCTAAGAGATATATTTTTTTTTTTCTTTATTTAGGCCATATATAACAGGCCTATACTTTATTTCTACCAACACCTTTCCCCCATCCATAACTCAGCAATTTACAACTTTTCATTTTTTCTTATGACAAATCCTCCAACTCTTCTTTATATTTTCATCCCCTTCATCTTGACATACCACATCTCTTTTATAATTCTTGCTCTACTAACTCAATAGATATAGGTAAGGTGACCTATTCATCTAGTCTTTGGTTAAGGATGATGTGCCTTACAAAAAGAAAGCTTTTATGCTTCAAAGGGGTAACTAGTGGATAATTGATGTTGGGTAGGCTATTTGTCTTTGGTGATAGAATTTTAGGTGCCTTAATCATTTCCACGTTTTTATGCAAAAACCAACTAAGTTTTGAAAAGTAGCAAAAACAAGTTCTAGATCATCTCAAGAATGCAGTCAACTGAGATCTTCAAGTGTGTGACTCTCTCAAAAGAAATAAATAAGGCTCAAAACTCACAATTTGTGTATTTAAGTTTACTCACAGTTGAACTTGCTATTCTCTTTCAAGATTCGTCGAATTGACATGACCATATGAATAAAAGTTTCAAGTATGATCCATATGATAAGTTATTAATATTTTTAAAGATAAAGACCACACTTAATACTAGTTCTCCACTCTCTACCTATAGTAACTGAGCTCATTTCTCATCATTGTGGTTAGAAAAGACTCAACATCAAGAGACTCCAAATGTGACTAACTACCCCCAAACTTAGATGAAATATTGTCCTCAATGTTTGAAATAAAAAATTTAAAATAGGCATATGTTACCATCTAATTTGAAGGAAAGAAACTGAAAATAAAAGATGAAAGGAATAAAAAGAAATAAAGAGAAAGTGTAAGTACTCCCCTGAGAATTGGGTTGCCTCCCAATAAGCGCTGTATTTCCTGTCTTCAGCTAGACTTGATGAGTTCATACAATGTATTGAATGGTTTGGAGATTCACATCTTCCTTTTGCAGCTCAAGACTCATCTCGATATACGGCTTCGCCCTATGCCCGTTCACCTTGAATGTTTGATTTTTCTCTTTGCTATGAAGCTCCAACGCTCCATGTGGAAAGACTTTTGTAACAATGTATGGGCCATACCATCGTGACATAAGCTTGCCTGGAAAGAGCTTTAATCTTGAATTGTATATCAATACCTTCTGTCCTTCATAAAACTCCTTCCTTGCTAGCTGTTTATCATGGTACATCTTGGTCCTTTCTTTGTACAACTTTGCATTTTCATATGCGTTGTGCCTCAATTCTTCAAGCTCGTTCGGTTGCAATCTTCTTTTGTCACTTGCTTGTTTCATATCAAAATTGAACCTTTTAATGGCCCAATAAGCTTTGTGTTCCAACTCCACTGGCAGATGACAGGCTTTTCCAAAAACCAGACGATATGGTGACATGCCAATGGGTGTCTTGTATGCGGTTCTGTAGGCCCATAATGCATCATTCAAGCGTAGTGACCAATCCCTTCTACTTGTATTTACTGTCTTTTCCAGAATGCTCTTGATCTCTCTGTTACTAATCTCCACTTGCCCACTGGTTTGAGGGTGATATGGAGTACCCACTCTATGTGTAATCCCATATTTCTTCATCAAAGAAGCAAATGGAAAATTACTGAAGTGGCTACCTCCATCACTAATTCATGCTCGTGGTGTACCGAACCTGGTGAAGATGTTTTCCAGCAAAAACTTGACAACAACTTTGTGATCATTAGTTTTTGAGGGGACAGCCTCGACCTATTTAGACACATAATCCACACCCACAAGAATATATAAATAACCAAATGAGTTAGGAAAGGGACCTATGAAGTCGATTCCCCAAACATCAAAGAGCTCGATTACTTGGATGTTTTGCAGTGGCATTTGATTTCTATAAGAGATGTTGCCTGTCCTTTGGCATTTGTCACAAGTCCTGCAAAAAGAAAAAGCATCTTTGAATACATTAGGCCAATAAAAACCAGATTGTAATACCTTAAGTGCTGTTCTTTTTGGTCCAAAGTGTCCTCCACATGCATATTGGTGGCAATGTTGTAGAATACTCATTTGCTCTTCTTCTGCCACACATCTTCTTATAATTTGATCAGGGCAGAATTTGAACAAATAAGGATCATCCCAATAATAGTGCTTGCACATGGCCACCAGTCTCTTTCTTTCTTGACTTGTCATACCTGGAGGGAAAACATGAGCAGTGAGATAATTTACAATATCTACAAACCATGGAAGTTGTATATTTATTTCAAATAAATTTTTATCTGGGAAATTTTCATTAAGTGGGGGCACAATTCTCTCTTCCTCATGCAGTAATCTGGACAAGTGATCTGCCACAACATTCTCACTTCCTTTCTTGTCTCTAATCTCAAGGTCGAATTCTTGAAGCAACAACACCCATCTGATCAACCTAGGCTTAGCATCCTTTTTAGCAAACAAATATCTCAAAGCAGCATGGTCAGTGAAAATAATGACTTTAGATCCAATCGAATATGATCTAAACTTCTCTACAGCAAAAATGACAGCTAACATTTCTTTTTCAGTAGTGGAATAATTAAGCTGTGCATCATTTAAAGTTCGAGAAGCATAGTAAATAGCATGGGGTACCTTACTGATTCTCTGACCTAAAATAGCTCCCAAAGAATAATCACTTGCATCACACATAAGCTTGAAAGGATGGTTCCAATCTGGTGCCATGATAATAGGTGCAGAAATGAGAAGATTTTTCAATGTAATGAAAGCATTTGTGCACTCAAATTTGAAGCAACTATCACAGGTAGCGTCTGGTTCTCACCCAAATATGTGTGCTTCAAATGTTCAGGCAGTGGCTTAAGCTCCACGTCTGGTGTCCTGGTAACAGTCGACTGGTTACAAAACCAGTTGACTGGTATTGAGGAAACAGAAGTGTTATCAGACACAAGATTTTCAAATGCAGGTGCAAGCTTACCTGAATATGATTTTGGAGTTTCAAGGTAATGTACTGTCTCTGCAATCCTCCAGTCATCGTATTCCTGTTCAACATGAGACAATGTTAGAGATTGTGTAATTGTGGCTTGTAGGGATTCAACACTATGTACCTGAAATGTTTGATCGACAATCTCCTGTACCACATCAGTATTATATCATTCATGATCATCATGTGGTAATTTTAGTGCATCAAACATTTTAAATTCAACCTTTTCTCCATTTATTTTCATACTTATAGTACCCTTTTTAACACAAATTTTTATATCAGCCGTACTCATAAAGGGCCTACCTAAAATGATCGGTAAAGAAGATGGCATTGAAGAGTCCTCCATATCCAACACAACAAAATCTGCAGGCAAAATAAAATCATTTACCTGAACTAGGACATCTTCCAAAATACCTCTAGGTCTTCTGATGCTGCAATCAGCCAACTGCAAAGTGATGGATGTTGGTTTGAGTTCCCCCAATCCTAGCTTTTCGTAAACAGAGTAAGAAAGAAGATTGATGCTTGCCCCCAAGTCTAGCAGTGCTTTTTCAAAGAAGTGCTCACCAACCCTGCAAGGAATGGTAAAACTATCTGGGTCCTTCAGTTTAGGAGGTAATTTCCTTAACAAAATGGCGCTCACTTCCTCTGTCAAAGCCACATCCTCCCTAACCTGAAATGTTCTTTTGTAAGTACAACATTCTTTCAAAAATTTGGTATAAGAAGGAATTTGTTTAATAGCATCAAGTAGGGGGATATTAATTTCTACTTTTCTGAGAGTTTCAAAGATATCAAATAAATGTTGTTCTTTCTTTTGCTTGACTAACCTTTGAGGGAATAGTGGCAAAACTGTCCTTTGTTTTTCACTTACCTTGTTAGATCCCAAAGCTTTTGATGGTTGTGTGTCTGATTCGTCTGCGTGTGTTCCAACCTTGCTGTCAATTATCTTACCATTTCTTAGGGTTGTTACTGATTTGAGCAGTTCTTGGCCTCTAGGGTTTGGTATAGTTTGTGATGGGAGTTTTCCTGCCTTTCTTTCACTCAACTCCTTCACGATTTGACCGATTTGGGTTTCCAATTTCTGAATTGCCTGCCCTTGTTGGTTGCTTGTTTGATGTTGTTGTTGGAGCAATTGAAGAACAGTGGATTCAAAATCCAACTTCTCCTGTTCTTGACTTGGCCGATCATACCCCCTTCCCATCTGGAAGTTCCGTGCATGTCCTTGCGAAGATTGAGTGCCTTGATTGTTGCTCCATGAGAAATTTGGATGGTTCCTCCACCCTGGGTTGTATGTGTTCGAGAAGGGGTTGTTCTTTGGTGGAAACACTCCTTGTCCCACATAGTTTGCATGCTCCTGATCTGTGAAAGAAGACATGGGACACGTGTCAGTTGTATGATCAAAATGAGAAAAAATTGCACAAATTTCTTTTGTTTGATTTTTTACACCGCCCATTATCGTCATTGCATTAACAAGCATATCAATTTTTTTGTTCATGTTTACCATTTCTAGTTGTATGTTATTACTACCAGAAATTTCGTAAACTCCCTGTTTTTTAGAAATGCCTCTTCCCCTTGTTGAGAATTGCTGTGAGTTCTCGCTGAGTTCTTCAAATAATTCGATGGCCTCCTCACTACTTTTCCTCATCAAGATCCCGTTGCATGCTGAATCCACAATTGCCTTGTTAGTATCATTTAAACCTTCATAAAATGCTTGTACCTGATCATCCTTAGGCATGTTGTGCGTAGGACACTTGAGAAGCTTGTTCTTGAAATCCTTCCATGCTTCGAAGAATAAATCTCCATCTTTTTGTTGGAAGAGTTGAATCTCCCTTTTTAGTTGTTTGGTTTTCTGGGCTGGAAAGAATTCTTTCAAGAATTTTGTTGCCAATTGCTCCCATGATTGAATTGATCCTGGTTCCAATGAATTATACCACAGTTTAGCATTAAGTTTTAAAGAGAATGGAAACAAGATTAACCTAATTTGTTCAGCGGTAAGCCCTTGGACGCTTTGTGTTCTGCAAAGATCAAAGAAGTCTTGCAGATGGAGGTGAGGCTCCTCGTCTGGTTTGCCACTAAAGTGGGGAACCATGCTAAGTAATTGGGGAGATAGATGCATATTCCCTGTGACATTAGGTTGATAAGCAATGCAGGAAGGTTGCTCAATATTCCTAGGCGTGAATTTGTCCTGCATTGGTACTCGATTTGGTACTTCCTCAGCCATTGCTGCTTGTGAATTGGATCTCTGTGCAGTCGACTTGTTCCGTGCACCAGTCGACTGGTTTGTTGCAGACAGCCGACCTAGTCTATGCAATGTGCGTTCTGTTTCTGCGTCAATAGGTAGTAGCTCTGGACGAAGTGATCGTCTCCCGTGCATTCACCAGAATCCTGTAACCTAAAAGAAAAATATTTATTAACAAAAGAAAAATGAAAACTATTTTACTGATTTGTAAGTTAAAATACTAAACAATCCCCGGCAACGGCGCCAAAAACTTGTTGTGCAATCTAGATGAGCTATATAGATCAACTAGACACAAATTAAAAACCTCTCAAGTGTACGAATCGTTTATAGAAGCGTAGTGACAAGCAAGGGTCGATCCCACAGAGATTGTAGAAATTAACTTACTAACCAATAAAACAAAAATAAGAATCTTAAAGTGTTGTTCTAAAAGAAATGACTAGATCAAGTAGTTCTGAATCACAAATGTCTATTAAGTAGTTGGGCTTTGATCTCCACCTATAGTCAATAATGCTAAGTCACCTTCTATACTACTCTAATTAATCATGTTCGTTCCTTTAAGGGCATGGTATCTACTCCTTAAAGTTATTGTTTCCCTAAGCCAAGAATTAGGCATGGTATCTACTCTAATTCGTTTCTTTCCTTAAGTATTTAGCATGGTATCTACTAAGTTGCACTTAATGAAAACATAGGAACGATGGAAACGAACAAACACTCGAAGTTCTAGAAATTGGTATCAGATCTAGATCCTTCAAGTTGATTAAACCAAGAATCCCTAAAGATTCCTGTGTTACAAGCTATGAGTACGAGATACGGGTCGTCTCTATGCTCATATAACCTCATATAACAGATTCAGATTTATAATACGCAAACTTGATAAACTCAGGTTCTGCATGACAGTCGACTTGCTGTCACTCTCAGTCGACTGCTCTTAGAACTTCTGAACAAGTTTGATTATTATAAATCTATACCAATTCAATCAGGTTTAATCAATAAGTAATAGAGCAGCATTCAGAAGAATATAGCATTACATGACTACTGTTTCAATCTACCCAACTATGAAATTAGTTCCACATAAAAAGACTTTTATTCACTAACAGTTTCGAATACATGATTAAAATAAAAACTAGAAAGAGAAGAAATAAACTGATGATGTTCGGCCAGATAAGTTGACTGTCTGTCACTCAGTCGACTGGCTCGTCCCCTTCAGTGTACTTGATCTCCTTCTTTCTTCGATGCTGAGAGAACAATGCCTATGGTTGATGATTGATGATTCAGAGATTCCGTGATACCCTCAACTTCTTATTCCCAGCCTTCTTATACTTCTTTTGCCCACGTCTGCAGATTGCAATCCTATCTTTTTACACCTGGGTTTGGATAATTTAATCTTGCTTCGGATTTGGATGAGGATGTATCTTCATCTGTTCTTATCTTCTGACTCGGCTGAATACCAGTCGACTGGTTTGGGAGTAAGTCGACTGTGTCGAGACATCTGTAGATTCATGATCATCATTCAAGCCGACTGTCTTTGGAGTAAGTCGACTATACCGAGCATCGTCGGCCTCTCTGTCCAGTTGCCTGTTGGAAGCACCAGTCGACTTATGCCCTGCAGTTTCTGTGTACCATCCTCAAAATCCTGAATCTGCTTCGTTTTGCTGCTTTGGGCTGTTTCCTATGGAAAAGAGAAATTAATAGTAAAATACCACATATAGAGCATTTAAATGTCCAACTGCAGTAAGATTATTGCTCCTAAATGTGAATAATATTGGATTCATCAATCATGTCCTGAAAGCAGTCTTCTGCACATCAGTCGCCTTCACTTTGACTTGATGATACCCAGAACGAAGATCCAACTTCGAGAAAACAACAGCACCACTCAACTGGTCAAAAAAATCATTGATCCTGGGTAATGGATACCGATTCTTCCCAGTAATACTGTTCAGTTCCCGATAATCTACACACAGTCGACGCTACCATCCTTCTTGTTGACAAAAAGGACTGGAGCACCCCATGGCGAAAGATTGGGTCTGATGAAACCCAAATCAAGCAACTCTTAAATATGCACCTTAAGCTTTGCTAACTCAACCGGTGCCATCCTGTAGGGACTCTTCGATATAGGCACCGTACCGGGCTGAACTTCAGTACCAAACTCCACATCCCTATCACGCCCAGCTTCCCAAAAGAGAATACGGAATACGGATACGCGACAAAAGTTCAGCGAATGATTTTCATCATCCATAAGCTGTTCAAGAATCTTTACAATATTTCACAAGGATAATCAGAGTCGGAAGCAAAAGAGTCAACCAATCATGCACATATGAACCAAAACACTAACAAGAATACTTGAAACTAGAATGTATTAATCTCAAATAATCATGATCTGAATAAGTCAAATATCCTGGGTCACATTGCCCAAATACAAAAATAAATCCAAGTATCAAAATACAATATTGTTCAAGCAAGCTACAAGAAATAACAATAACAAGATCCAGCACTAATACTTCATATCACCAATACCATCTGGAACCTGTTCTCCAAAATCTACAATTTAACAATTGCAGGGAAGAGAAAAGGAGAAAACAAGTACCCGTCAATTGCAAGTTACGGGCCGCTTGTAATGCAGAATACAAGTACATGGGAAAAACTAACTAATAGCATGAAATAAGCATGATGATAATGTATAACAACTAGCATAGTAAGGTGAACAAGTAGAAGTAGCATGTATCAAGTGTCAAGTGAACAAGTATCATGTAAACAAGCTCAAGTATCGAGTATCATGTATCAAGTGTCATGCATCATGTCTCATGTAAACAAGTCTAATGTATCATGTAGTCAAGTATCAAGTAAGCATGTATCATGTTCAAGTATTGATATGGCTAAAAATAGAGTTAAATCGGAACTGTCCAAATCGGGCACGAGTCTTAAAGCTCGGGGGTAAAATGGTAATTTCACCTACAAACGGGTCTGAAGTGGGAACTTGGCCTTTTTCCAAAGGCCCAATAACACATAAATGGGTCCATCTTACTGAGCGTGGATCCTAACCCGCAAGAAGCCCAGTCCACTGGATAGGAAAATTAGGGTTTATGATTGCACTTAATCAACGGTCCTGATCGCTTCTATCCAACCACTGGGAAGTAGGGATTTGATCTTATCCCGAAACTGGTTCCTAAGGCGGCTATAAATACCCCCTATCCCCTATTGTTACCAGGTAATGAATCTTTTGCTAATCAAAGCTCTTTCATAATCTTTCTGATTACTGACTAGAGCGTCGGAGGGTGCATCGTCAGAATCAACCCCGGTGTTTCGCACTTTTTGTAGGTCAACGGCGGGAGATCATGGTCAAACTCCGGTGAAGGTGTGTTTAGGTTTGACTATTCAACTTCTCTCGAATTTGCAAATCTATCTATTTGCCCCCACAACGATTTCAGCGACAACAGATTGGCGCTGTCTGTCGGAACACGAATAGCAATCCATCCTCTTCCATCGGTTAAGATCACCTCTAGCCATGCCTCCAAGGAAGCTGAGATCTAGAGGGTCCAACCACGGACCCACTCCTCCTCAATCACAACCGGAGGCTCCCTTCCAACCCATCCAGCCTTAGGGATAGCTCCCTCCTCAACCCGATCAGCCGCTGCAGCAATTGCAACCTCCTCTCCAAAATCTTCAACACCAGTAGGCTCCACTCGGGCCCCAGAATGCTGGTATAGGGACCTCTCGTCCTGACCCTCAGAAGCAACCTCTTCACCGCGACCATATCTCCGTACATAACCCTTCAACCGACTCAATGGCATCTCATAACCCTCGGCCTTCCGAAGACCTCCGCAACATCCTTATCAACCGACAGAAAGAGGAGGACCTTCGCCACCGTTTGGATGAAAGGCAGGCCCGAGAGGGAGCCTCCAGCTCAGAACGTCCAAATGCGCGATCCCGTCACCGCTGCAATTATAGGAGGTCCCCTCTTCATAGGAGGTGGAGAGAGTCCCCTGAGTACCGTCGAAGAAGGCATCATTCTCCTGCTAGTTGATAGCCCCAAATGAATCAAGGGTACCAGAACGGACCTATAATCTGAGCAGAATTCCAAGAGTTCCAGGCAACAATCTTGCAGGCCCTCAATCTCGCACCAAACAACAACAACAATGTTCAGAGGGTTCCCACTCCTCTGCCAGGTCCAAAGCCCTTGCCACCGGTCCCTAAGTCCTCCTCAAGCTCTGAGCCGTCGTCACATTCCAAGTCCACGTCATTCTCCGAACTATCATCGCCGAACCCCATGCTTCCCTTCGTACGAAGACGAGTCCAGAGGCTCACCTGAGTACCGTCAAAGGGATGATGCTGTCGAGCGCAGTCTCCACGAGATGGAGAGGTGCCTCGGCCAACTGGATAGAGACGAGGAACTGAGAGGAAGGACCATCTGTACGAGCAGACCCCCATTTTCTCGAACCATCATGGAGGCACCCGTTCTGGTAAACTTCAAGCCCCCGCAGTTCGAGACATATACGGGGGAGTCAGACCCTATGGATCACATTGAGAGTTTCAAAACTCTAATGATGATACATCAAGCCTCTGATGCGCTTCTATGTAAGACTTTCCCAGCCACTCTCAAAGGCCCAGCTCGGGAATGGTACTCCCGCCTCGCTCCATCCTCCATATTCTCTTTTGAACAGTTCGAGACCCTCTTCATAACCCACTTTGTGAGCAGCCGCTGCTCCGAAAGGACGAGTATTTCACCACTCTTCCTCAATCAGAAGAAGGGTGAGAAGTTGAGAGATTATGTCAAGCGGTTTACCGCGGAAGACAGATCCATAGCATCCCTCGACCAATCGGTCGCTGCCGCCGCCTTCCAGTCCAATGTCCTCAACTCCAACCTCCGGTCCACACTAGCCAAAAAGCCCCCGCAGGATTTCTCCGACCTTCTTCTCAGAAGCGAGAAGTACATCAGCACAGAGGAGGCTGAACATTGCCCCGCATTTGAGGGATCCTCTTCTGGAAATAAGAGGAAGGCTACTGAAGACGAAGGAGCTAAAAAGCTCCAGAAGGACAACGGGGGTCAGTGTCATCCACTTCCCATATTTGAAAAGTTTACCCCTCTCAACACCAATGTTTCAACCATTCTTATGGAGATAGAGAAAGAAGGGATCCTGCCTCCTACCCCGAAGATGAATACTCCCGGGAAGAAGAGAGATAAGGAGAAGTGGTGCCGCTATCATCTGAACCACGGCCACGACACCAATGATTGTCTGGCCCTGAAGAATGAAATTGAAGCCCTCATTCAGAGAGGGCAGCTGTCCAAATTTGTAAGAAAGGATCAAATCGATCTTCCTCCACCCCCTAGGGGGGCTAACAAGCGTCCCGAGAGGCACAACGAGACTCCCGAATTTGAAGAAGAGCGCATCTTGCACCTCATCCATGGAGGCCCAATAGGAGGAACCTCTAATTCTTCTCGAAAGGCTTTCATCAGGGAAGT
The DNA here is from genome assembly GCA_017893485.1 of Hemerocallis citrina. NCBI lineage: Eukaryota > Viridiplantae > Streptophyta > Magnoliopsida > Asparagales > Asphodelaceae > Hemerocallis > Hemerocallis citrina. The sequence goes on from CM030359.1 coordinate 79,651,006, forward strand.
CAATTCAGTGCACAGCATACCCCCTCTCAAAGGTCTCAGTGTCCCGGTTACTTTCTCGGATGAGGATCTAGAGGGTGTCCGAACCCTCCACTGTGATGCACTGGTGATTGATCTCCACATGGAAAACATCAAAGTGGAAAGAAATCTAGTGGATAACGGTAGTTCTGTCAACATCTTCTTTCTGGCAGCCTTCCGAGGGCTTAATTATTAAGGGGTAGGTTCAAGCCCATGGCTACACTCTCCATGGATTCACAGGAGTGCCAGTGACGATCAAAGGGGTTATAACCCTCAATGTAATCGCTGGCAAAACTCCTACTACCCGAACGGAGCCAATGGACTTCATGGTTGTCGACATCCTAGCCGCCTACAATGTGATCCTAGGTCGACCTGGCCTAGTTGCTTTAGAAGCCGTCCCCTCAGCTTATCATCTAAAAATGAAGTTCCCCACCAAGGCAGGTTTAGGGGAGGTAAGGGGAAGTTAAGAGATGGCCCGCAAATGATACATGACCTCGATCGGAGGTCCCGTCCTTTCCTTCGAGACTCTTGAAATTCCCTAGGAGAACACCCCGCCTATGTCAGAACCAGTAGAAGAGCTAGAGGAAGTGCTCTTTTCGGAGCAAGATCCGAACCGCAAATTCTTCATCAGCAAGACCCTCCCCTCTGCCCTCTGTTCCGACATAGTCCAGTGTATCAAGAAGAACCATGACCTCTTTGCATGGACTGCTGCCGACATGCCAGGGATTTTCGAAGACCTCCTCGTCCATCACCTAAGTGTTGCTCGGGGGTCCAAACCGGTCCAGCAGAAAAGGCGTAAATTCGCCCCTGAGCGCCAGCAGGCCATAAAGGAAGAAGTAGAGAAGCTCCTCAAAGCCCGATTCATCCAAGGGGTCAATTATCCTGAGTGGCTCTCTAATGTTGTTATGGTTAAGATGGCCAATGGAAGTTGGAGGATTTGCAACGACTTCATGGACTTGAACAAGGCATGCCCAAAGGATCCTTTCCCGCTCCCCAGCATTGACACCTTGATCGACGCCACTTCAAGCCATAAACTTTTGAGCTTCATGGATGCCTTCTCCGGTTACAACCAAATCTGCATGTTCCCCCCAGATATCCCAAAGACCTCCTTCGTCACCGATCAAGGTCTCTATTGCCATAGAGTAATGCCCTTCAGGCTCAAAAATGCCGGTGCCACCTACCAGCGCCTCGTCAATAAGGTCTTCCAGAATCAGATCGACCGAAACATGAAAGTGTACGTCGATGATATGCTAGTAAAAAGTATCCATGGGTCCGACCATGTCGCCGACCTACAAGAAGCCTTCGACGTGCTGAGGTAGCATAACATGAGACTGAACCCGAATAAGTGTGCATTCGGGGTCTCATCGGGTAAATTCCTGGGCTTTATGGTCAGTCAAAGGGGGATCGAGGCCAATCCCGAGAAGATAAAAGCCATTCTCAATATGGCTCCTCCTACAAATGTGAAAGAAGTTCAGAAGCTCACAGGAAGCCTCGCGCTATATGGCACTTCCTGTCCAAGTCAAGGGAAAAGTGTCTTCCATTCTTCAAAGCTCTCAGGGGGGCTAAGGGCTTTGAGTGGGGCCCGCAGCAGCAAGAATCACTCGACCAACTGAAAGCCTATCTGGTCAACCCCCACTCCTCAGCAACCCTACTCCCGGAGAAACACTCTACCTCTACCTTGCTGCCTCCAAGCAAACCCTCAGTGCTGTCCTAGTGAGGGAAGAAGACAAGGCTCAAAAGCCTATCTATTATGTGAACAATGTCCTTAGAGACACCGAGCTCCACTATCCGAGATTGGAAAAGATAGCATACGCCTTGGTTATGGCAGCCAGGAAGCTCCGCCCCTATTTTCAATCCCACTCGGTGGTCGTCCTTACCGACCAGCCGTTCAAGCAAGTCCTGCACAAGCTCGAGACCTCCGGGCGTCTGATGAAGTGGTCGATCGAGCTAATTCAACATGACATATCTTATCAGCCTCGGACTGCTATCAAAGCACAAGCCCTGGCCAAGTTTAGAGTGGAAAGAACAATCCTAGAAGTGAGTCAAGCAGCAAATGGGCCGCCCATCTGGACAGTGTATGTAGATGGGTCTTCTTGCGCCGAAGGGAGTGGAGCCGGAGTCATTCTGGCAGGCCTAGACGACTTTGTTCTCCAATACTCCCTCCGCATAAACTTCAAAACTTCCAACAACGAAGCTGAGTATGAAGCCCTAATAGCAGGCCTGGGTATGGCTCGCAAGGCAGGAGCGCAACGTGTCCGAGTATTCAGTGACTCGCCGCTGGTGGTGAATCAGGTCTTAGGAGACTACGAGGTGAGAGACAACTGAATGGCCAAGTACCTAGCCAAGGTCCAAAGTCTCATGGCTTCGTTCGAAGAGACTCAACTCCAGCGAATCCCTAGAAAAGAGAACTCCCAAGCAGATGCCCTCTCGAAGTTCGCCTCCTCCTCCATCCAAGGTCTCGAGCAGAATATCCTAATCGAAGTACTCTTAAGACCAAGCATAGAAGAAGAAGCCCCTAACTCGATGGAGTCGCTACCTGTCCAATTCCTGGACAACTGGATGAAGCCTTTGATAGAGTTCCTCAGGGATGGGAACCTTCCCCAAGATCCGAAAGAAGCCTGTTGAATCCGAACGAGAGTGGAGTGGTACACCCTTGTTGAAGGAGTCTTGTAGAAATGCTCCTATACCCAAGTAGATGGCAGACCCTACTTGAGACGCCTCTCCCCAAAAGCAGCCTTGTATGCCGTGCAAGAACTCTACGAAGGAATAGGCGGTTCCCATTCAGGGTCAAGGTCCCTTGCCAGGAAGGTTTTGAACTACGAATATTTTGGCCTACCCTACTTTGGGATGCCGAACAGCATGTCCAGAAATGCAGCTCCTATCAGCAATTCTCTAACATCCACCGCCTACCCCAAGCACAGCTCACATCTCTCTCGAGTCCAATTCCTTTTGCAATGTGGGGGATGGACTTGCTAAGTCCATTCCCACCAGCTCCGGGCCAGCTCAGGTTCCTAGTCGTGGCGATCGACTATTTCTCCAAATGGATCGAAGCCGAGCCACTGGCTACCATTTCCGAGAGCAAAGTGCTGCAGTTCTTCTGGAAAAATATAATTTGTAGGTTTGGCATACCTCGAGTCCTAGTAACAGATAACGGAAAACAGTTTACAGGGACAACCTTCCGCTCTTTATGTGAAGACCTCGGCATTCAGCAATGCTTCTCCTCCGTCTCCCATCCTCAGTCCAATGGTCAAGTAGAGAATGCTAACAGGCATATCCTCTCAGGTATCAAGAAGAGACTAGACAAGTCGGCCAAAGGCTTATGGGCAGAACAACTTCCTAACGTATTATGGAACTGCCGCACTACAAAAAGGACCCCCACAGGAGAGTCGCCCTTCAATCTCACCTACGGGTCCGAGGCCGTAATCCCCTTAAAAGTTAGTTTGCCATCCCCTCGCCTTATCGCCTATGATGAAGAGCAGAACGCCAAAGAGCTCCGGGCGAATTTGGACCTAATTGATGAGCTTCGTGAAAGAGCTTCAATTTGCCAGCAAAATTATCGGAGAAGAATCGAGCAGGCCTACAACAAAAGAGATCTCAAGGAAGGGGACTTAATCCTCACGAAGCTTGCCATCTCATTCCCCAGCCAAAAATAGCAAGCTAGCCCCGAATTGGGAAGGACCATACAAGGTCTCCAAAGTAGTTCGGCCAGGAGCATATCGTCTCGAAGAACTCGAAGGCAGAGAGATACCAAGAACTTGGAACGCCGACCACTTACTGAAGTACCAAAAGGGTGTTTGAACGCCTCTCCGAGTACCTTCAAATGTCGAGTCATTCCTATCTTCTTTTTATTTGTACTTGCTTCTTTATTTTCACATTGTAATCACGACTTGCAACTTAGAAGCGGCCGATTAGCAGTTATCAATAAAGAACGTTTTTTTTGCCCGGTAATTCTCTTCTGATTGTTTTATCTCTCTGTCTAAAATCCTAATTGTGATCTCTCAAACGACGTGTTCGGAGTACAAAACTTGACTCGATTTTGCTTCGCAGGCTCGCTCTTAAGCAAGCTAGAAGTGGTTCGCAATTCAGAACTGCTCCCACAACCATTGAAACTTACTCAAACGACGTGTTCGGAGTCCAAAACTTGGCTCGATTCTGCATCGCAGGATCGCTCTTAAACGAGCTAGAAGTCGTTCGCCATTCGGAACTGCTCCCACAACCGTTAAAACTTACTCAAACGACGTGTTCGGAGTCCAAAACTTGGCTCGATTCTGCTTCGCAGGATCGCTCTTAAGCGAGCTAGAAGTGGTTCGCCATTCGGAACTGCTCCCACAACTGATGAAACTTACTCAAACAACGTGTTTGGAGTCCAAAACTTGGCTCGATTTGGCTTCGCAGGCTCGCTCTTAAGCGGCTAGAAGTGGTTCGCTATTCGAAACTGCTCCCACAACCGTTGAAGCTTACTCAACAACGTGTTCGGAGTCCAAAACTTAGCTCGATTCCGCTTCGCAAGCTCGCTCTTAAGAGATCTAGAGGTGGTTCGCCATTCGGAACTACTCCCACAACCGTTGAAACTTACCCAAACGACGAGTTCGGAGTTCAAAGCTTGACTCGACTCTGCTTCTACTCCTCGCTCATAAGCGAGTAAGAAGTGGTCCACCTTTTAGAAGTACTCTTACAACCATAGATGATTAACCAAACACGCGAACACACAAGCGCAAAAGAATAAACAAAGCTTTCACTTTCATAAAGATTAAAGTTCGGGGAAACCCAAATTAGAAGACCAGTTACTCAGTCCTCTACGATGAGTTACAAAATTCGAAAAGTAAAAATTACAAGACAACTCTTTCAACGCCTCCTCGGGGCAGGGATGTTCTGGTTTAAAGACACCCGGGGACGGCGACGCCTAACCTCGGAGCTCGTCTCTAGACTAGCAAACTGAAACGCATCTTCAGCACTGCCTCTGACGGTGGCCCCAACGGACGCTCTGCTTGACGAAGCAGCCACACCACTTTATGAGTCGACAGGACTCTCAAAGCAGCAGGCAAGCGAGTTGCAAGCTCGTAAAAGGAAATTCCTCTCTCGCTCTCTTCATGGGTACACGACGTACTTCTGACATTAACCCGTTCAGGTTGAGGTTTGAGCCGAGTGACTTCCTCCTTGAGCTCGACGATTCGATCCCTCAGAGAGGCATCTTTCATGGTAATCTTGAAGCGAGGAAGCTGAGCGGAGCCCGCAGAACCAGAGCTGTCTTCGATGATTCGACGAAGATGGGTAACTTCGATGCTCTTATCAGCTGTAACCCTCTTTACCTCATCAACCTTCGTCGTTGCCTCGCTCATGGTTACTAACAGCTCATCTTGCTCGGCCGTCAACTTGCCCATAGCAGCTGTTAATTCTTCTCTCTCCTCCAAAAACTTGTCTTCGGCTATCGATATTTTGTGGACCTCAGCTAACAGTTCATCTCTTTCCACCGAGACATCAAATAGCGCTTGCCGAAGCGACTCCACCTCCCCTTCGGGAGGAGCTTCTCGAGCTTGTTTCTTTAATTACTTCAGCTCGGAGAGACGCTTTGACAGCTTTAGCTTGAGGCGGTCCAGATCCAACTCGCTCTTGAGAAAACACTCTCGACTGCGAGAGAGAGCCAACTTCGTCGCTCCAAAGTCAGCTGGGAGATGAGAGACCTCAGCCGCTGCCGTGTTTGGCGATGCCTTTGCTAGACGCAACTCGGTGATCTGAGAAAATACACTAACACTTAGCAAGACATCAAAGCCAGTTGTTCTCAACACTTAACTAGATTTTAAAGTGAGTGGTGCTCAAAACTTGGTCGGATTTCAAAACAAAATTATTTTCAGTCCTTTGAATTTTTTTTAAATCAAGACGACTCCAAAACGAGATCGACCCCAACACTTAGTCAAAGAAAGAAAATTTTCATTTATAACAAAAAGGCGGTGGCCAGTCTGCTACAAGGCAGTACATGAAGAAGAAGAAGAAAAGATGCAAAACAACAAAGATTAAGGGCCACCTTAGTTGGTAGCTCGGCGACGGGCACCTCAGTAGACGGCTCCCCTTCCTCTGCCACTATGGCTGGGGGGTTGGCCGCAGCCTCGTTGCCCCCTCCCTCGACCACCATGACCTCGTCGCCTCGTGCCTCGTCCCCTTCCTTTCCTTCGGCCTCTTCCTCGGCCTCTGGGTCCTCCATGCCGACCGGACCCCACATCCCATACCCCGACCTGTCAAAGTCGAGGACTCGAGCCTTGACGTGCTCGAGCGCGGTGGCATAAGATTGCTCCATGTTGGCCATCATATGCTTCTTGGCCTCGGCCTCAATCTCTGCTCTTGCCGCCTCCACGGTCTCGGCTTGTTGCCGCATCACCGCCTCCAGGGCCCTCTGCACCTCGGCCTTCTCCTCGGCTACCTTGGCCACCTTCAAAACGAGCTTCTCCCTCGCTTGTGCCAAGGCCGCCTCCAAGTCGACGACCTGTGCCGCCAAAGCATCCGAGCAGCGCTGCTCCACCTCGAACTTCTTCACGGCCCTCGCCCTCTCCACTCAGTCTTTGTCGCAAGCGGCCTTTAACTCCCTCTCTTCCTCGGAATACTGCTCGAGAAGGTGGCTGAAGTGGCATGTGGCCTGCAAGAAGAAGCAATTAGAGCCGAGCTAAAAACTTAGAAAATTTTCAAAACGTTATCGAAATTAACTGAGCAAACTTACCGACATGAGCGACCGAGATACCTCTAGAGCATCGTCACCCATCGTCCCTGCCTTCAGTGCGGCTTGGTCTTTTGGGGTCGAGAGATGCCGAAGATCCTGCATACTCATTGCCAAGTCCCCCAAGAAACCGTCGTGATTCATCACCCACCAATCGGAGACGAACAGTTTCTTGTGGGCCTCGGTCAATATGGCCTCGGCCTGCTCGGTAAGGGGCAGGGCCTCAAGCGCTAGAGCTGTCGAGACAGAGAAGCCTTCTGCACCAGAGGGGGTCGGCTGAACAAGACCCACAGTTGAGGCCGACCGCCGAGGAGAGGCCAGATCTACAACAGTAGCCAAAGGGACCTTGGCTGGTCGGCCAGACGAAGGCCCCACGCTCGTCCACTTCCTCTTCTTAGTGTCGGAGGCCTTGTTCCACTCGGCCATAATCGCTCGGAAGTCCATGCTCGGAGCCTCTATCAGATAAAGAAAACAAAGTTAGAAAATACAAGGCATAATAGAAAGTAAACAAGAAAAAGAGATGTCCGGAGCATATTCGGGTCGATCGGACTAAGGCCCGACCCGTGAACACCTCCTCGGTCATGTCTCTCCAACTCAACATCGAAAGACCAACCAGCTTCACCGCGACCTCTGCTTCAGCCAGAGTCAACACCGGCTCGGCCTTTGCATACTTCGGCACGTCCTCCTCCATCGGGTCGGGAAGTCCCATGCTGAAGGGCCTCGGATCAAGAAGTACATACCCTTCCACGACTCGATCGATTCAGGGTTCTCTATCAGCTGAACGCCTTTCCGAGGCGACAGGTAGTACCGGTGTTCGGTCTTGCTCATCCTATTGATCTGGTACAAACTCCAGAGGACGACGAGCTGGGGCTCCACCTTTGCTGTTCAGCATTGGAGTAGAAATCCGAGCACATGTTGCCACATGTTCGGCATGGACTGAATAGGGCTCAGTCCATACCACCGGAGAACTTCGGTCATGAAGGGATGGTGGGGGAGATGCAGTCCGGCGTTCAACACGTCATAGGCGAACACGCAAGTATCTGGCGTGAAGGCTGTGCACGCTCGCACCCCAGGACCGGGGGGGATCAGGGTGTACTCTGGAGGAATGACGAAGCTCTTCCAAATTCGAAGCAAATCTCGTCTGATTAGAACTGAGGGGATATCGTCGACTTCGGTAACCTCCCTCGGTTCGTTCTCCTCGTATGTCTCCGAGCGTCCGTAGACAACCTTAGTCAACAACTCAGCGGAGTACTGCCTGATCCCCCTGTGACCGGATATTACGGTCGGCAGCCGACCCAGTTCACCTGCTTGTCTCACCGTCTCTACCACCATTTCAACAACCGAAGACCGGGCCACTTCCTTCCCTTCTCCTCGGCCGCCGACGACCCTACTATCTCCTTCACCTTCCGTCTGCTCACCACTTCTCCCCTTTCCTCGTGAACTAGCCGCTCGTCGCTCCGACCCCCCGAGGAAGAAGCCTCACTACCCGAGGACACTCGTGACATCTCGTAGTATATATATGAGATTAAGGATATATATACTATCCTTGACGTGACGTTTACGGTCAGAAAAAGCTCGCCGGAAATTGCCTGGCCTGCCGCGACAGCTAAAACAACCGCCCTTGAGCTCAAATCTCCGGTAGTAGAGCAACTCGACAGCAAAAATGAACTGAGAGTTAAAAGGGAAAGAATGAGAGAAAGAGTGGGAGGGGGGGTGAAAACTTATAGTAAAAGAAGTGACTCTTGGGCTTTGTAACGAAGAGCAGCAACTCTTGGGCCCCCTTCTAGCCCGTTAAGGAAGACTAAACGACAAAATAGAGAAGAGCGGCGACGGTTCAGAAGGGTGCCGACAATTCAGACTTAGCCTCACAGCTCGGCAATTCTCGAAGCACCGAGCCACCGAGGCACTCTGCCAAGCTACCGAGGCACCGACCTCCACATTTGGAGAAAAATGCTGCCGAACTCAGTGGGACGTCTGATTGTCCCAAGATTCGCAGCCAAAGTTGATGAGCAGCTCAGATTCAGAATGCCCACAAAACGACAAAATCACGTTTTCTCGTGATCTGAGCCTCCTACATCGTGATTCGTGCCGTGATGGACACTCCAGATTAAGCCACGTGGCTTGGCCGCTCACAAGGCGCCGAGCTACCGAGGCACCGACCTCCACATTTGGAGAAAAATGCTGCCGAACTTTGTGGGATGTCTGATTGTCCCAAGATTCGCGCCTAAAGTTGATGAGCGGCTCAAATTCAGACACGCCCACAAAATGAAAAAATCACGTTTTCACGTGATCTGAGCCTCCTACATCATGATTCATACCGTGATGGACGCTCTAGATTAAGCCATGTGGCTCGACCACTCACAAGGTGCTAAGCTACCGAGGCGCTCTGCCGAGCTACCGAGGCACCGACCTCCACATTTGGAGAAAAATGATGCCGACCTCCTTGGGCCGTCTGATTGTCCCAAGATTCACGCCCAAAGTTGATGAGAGGCTCAGATTTAGACACGCCCACAACACGACAAAATCACATTTTTTCGTGATCTGAGCCTCCTACATCGTAATTCGCGCCGTGATGAATGCTCTAAATTAAGCCACGTGGCTCGGCCACTCACAAGGCACCGAGCTACCGAGCTACCGAGGAGCTATGGCTGAGCTATCGGGGCACCGACCTCCTTATTTGGAGAAAAATGCCGCCAAGCTACTCAAACTGTCAGATTGTCTCAAAGTTCATGCCAAAAGATGATGAGCGGCTCAGATCATGCCACGCCTACCAAATGACAAGATCATGTTTTTTCATGATCTGAGGCTCCTACCTCGTGATTCGCGCCCTGATGGATGCTCCACATTTAGCCGCGTAGCTCGGCAGCTCATGCAGTGCCGAGCTACCGAGCTACCGAGCTACCGAGGAGCTATGGCCGAGCTACCGAGGCACTGACCTTCATAAACGAAAGAAAAGTGCCGCCAAGCCACTCCGACCGTCCGATCGCTCAGATATTCGCGTTGTTGGCTGATGAACGGTCCAGATTGCGCCACGTCATAAATGGTATTAAAAATTAATTTTTTATTTATTAAATTTGAATTATTTATTTAAAAATTACGAAAAATGATTAAAAATTTAGGAAAATTAATTTTAAATCCTAAAAAAATAATTATAAGTTTGGGAAAATATTTTTGAACCCCCGGGTAAAGAATTGTTGCATAGGATAATTAATTAAAGCCCCCGAAAATTAAATCACTGCTTCGCAAAATTAAAATAACTAATCCGAAAAATAGATAAAAATTAAGAGAAGACACCAAAAGCCTAGGAGAGCACAAGAACAACCTTGAGCTCGCAATCAACACCAAAAATACCATAATCCCTTATATAAAGATTCGACACCCCTCATTTGGACTCCGATACAACTCCGCAAGCCATCAAAACAATAAAAGTACTCCTCAAAGGCTGATCAAACTCAGTCTTCGGGAGTGGGGGGCTCGTGATATGGCTAAAAATATGGTTAAATCAGAACCGTCCAAATCGGGCACATCTTAAAGCTCGGGGGTAAAATGGTAATTTCACATACAAATGGGTCTGAAGTGGAAACTGGGCCTTTTTCCAAAAGCCCAATAACCCATAAACGGGTCCATCTTACTGGGCGTGGATCCCAACCTGCAAGAAGCCCAGTCTAGCTGGATAGGAGAATTAGGGTGTATGATTGCTCTTAATCAACGGTCCTGATCGCTTCTATCCATCCACTGGGAAGTAGGAATTTGATCTTATCCCGAAACTGGTTCCTAAGGCAGCTATAAATACCCCCCATCCCCCACTGTTACCAGGTAATCAATCTTTTGCCAATCAAAGCTCTTTCATAATCTTTCTGATTACTGACTAGAGCGTCGGAGGGTGCATCGCCGGAATCAACCCCGGTGTTTTGCACTTTTTGCAGGTCAACGGCAGGAGATCACGGTCAAACTCCAGTGAAGGTGTGTTCATGTTTGACTATTTAACTTCACTCGAATCCACAAATCTATCTGTTTACCCCCACACCGATTTCAGCGGCAACAAGTATCATGTTCAAGTATCATGTTCAATTCTTGTAGTGATTACTATCTAGGTAGCACATCATGCATCCCATACGATATGGGTGCTACATCAAACGGTTTCACTTTAGATCTCATACGAAACTCGTCCCAAACACAACCAAACATGTTATAGAGTCTACTAAGAGTTCAAACATCATGAAATAGGGTATATGGCATGTCCACAACAAGTATATCACATGGATCCAAATAAACATACAAATTCTCATAATTATCTCACAAATATAATCACATCAAGAACGATCAAAACCTAAGTTGTTTCATGTCAAATTTGTGTCATGAGGCAACTATGTTCAATAGTATATAGATAATATTCATCAAACATACATCACACACGAGTTGTCTCTAGTACCCAACTACACTACAAGCGAAATTTATGACTTGTATCATACAAAAGAATTGAGTACAAGTTACTTACCTTAACTGATGACGAAATCGAGGAAAATCAAGAATAAGAATAATGGGAACGGATTCCCAGGCAACGAACAACGATTACCAACGAACCACGAACGGGAATGCAAACAAAAACCCACGAACAAAACAACCACGAACCAAAGCAACCACACGTGTAACGGCCGTGCACGCCCAAAACCAAGAGAGAGAGGTCGGAAGTGGTCACGGCGGCGGTGCTGGCCTTGGTTGGCATCGCTACTGCTGTTGCTTGGTGCGTGCGATGGAACCAGGAAGAAAGAGACGGAGAGAGAGATGGGATGCTGGGGGTGCTGGCGCTCGGCTAGGGTTGATGGGTGCAGGTGCAAGGTGATCGGAGGTGCAATGGGTTCGGGTGTAGGTGCAGAGAGGTAGGGAACATGGTGGATGATGATGCATGGCTTTAGGTGGAGGGTAGGGTTTTCGATACATTGGGTGAGAGAGAGACAGAGTATATATATGGGGGAGATATAAGGGTTTCGGTTGATAGGTTTTCGGTAGGGGAAATGAGTTAACAGGTAAGGACTGCATGGGATAGGGATAGATTGCCTGGGTGTGAGGGGTTAACGACAAATGGGTCAAGTCAGAGTGTGGGTCTAGTATTAGGAATCAGGTAGTAGGAGCAATAGGAGTTGGTTATTAGGAGTTAGAATAGGATTTGATAATTATTTGGATCTTGGTTTTAAATTGGCAATAGGATAACAACAGGTTAGGAAAAAAGAGACCACGACCACCCACAACACGATCCACAATGAAAATAGAGCGAAAATGAACAAAGAGCAAAAATAACAATTCGAACAAGAATGCAACCAAAGGTAGAACGACAGACACCAAAAGATAAAATAAAATAAAATGAACATATATTCAAAATAAAGTCCAGTATATGGGCCCAAAAAATACAAAGAGGGGTACAAATACAAGGGAAAGGAAAATACACTCAAAAATACACAAAAAAGGAAAAACAGGGGTTACAATAATAAGCAATGTCGTTGTGAAATCCTTAAGTCTATTATTCACTTTAATTCTAACTAATGCACGTACTACTGCATCTCATTCTACAGGTTCGATGCATACAATCAATTTTGTTTGGACTTAAGTGGAAGATCTATAGATCATGTACACGGCACGAGAACATTATTTGCAGTATTGGTGCACATTGGTTGGCTCAGTAACAATAAAACAATATGCGATCAATTGAATACTTTAGTCAGTAATCCAACAATAAACCGATAACAATAGCACTAGCCAACACACGATATTTTGGAAAACATGGCCTACACTTCCACGTATAGTCACTATATCATCAACTACTCGAATCAATTGTACATATAATGCGACTAAAAATTCATCAAAATATCTTTAAAAAATCATAAAATAATTCCTAACAATGTTTAGTAACATACTGGTAGATCTCAGGTCTTAATTCTACTGAAAACATATTATTTTAATCAGTTAATCACGATGATATACTCCTAAGCAGTATTCTGAAATTAAAACGTTACAGTATTACAATCAGGATATCTTGCAATCTACAAGGTAAATAGCAGGAACCGTCAGTTGTTCAGGATTCTAGACATAGGGGGCTATGATTTTCATATACATGGTTTTAAATTATAATACATAGAACTAGGTCAAAATCTCAATACAAGTTCGAGTAAACAGCATGGCAGAAATATAATAGTTGCGATTTGTAACGATTGTGATTCACAAACATATATTCTTATAATCAAAACTGAACTTACATTCATATTCAGTAATTAGGCTAGACTTTTACTGATAACATGACGGAAAATTTTATTTCTATGGTATTAAACTTACGGAATTTAACTATACTATTACATACAATCAAAATTCATTCGAATCACTATTTCTTTCACATATACGACAACAACGGTATGTGCAGCGAGGGAATGTTGTTCAGTTTGTAGAGGGGCAGCAAGGCAATGAGAGAGGATGAAGGAGCTTCAGGTGATGGATAGCAATGGAATATCGGGCTGCAGTGAGGTGGTGCGACGACCGTGGGGACTTCGGGGATGAAGTTGGTCGGTGAGAAGTAGAGGGAGTCGGGGGTTAGTGTGAGGAAGATGGTGGTTCTCGGGTGGAGGATGAGGTGGTCGACAACATTGTGAGATGAGTTGAAGGATGGAAGTAGCAAAGGAGGAGAGGAGGAGCAGCAATGAGGTTTGTATAGGGACTGCTCGGTTAGGGAGAAGATGATGATGGAGTGGTGCAGCAAAGGAGAGGCAGTTCGGAGTATGAAGAAGATGATGGAGTGGTTTGTTGAGAGTTAATAGGATTAGTGGATAGTTAAGATTAGTGAATAGATTAGTGGGGTGGTTAGGAGATAATGGGGGAATTATTTGAGGGTTAATAGAAATTAATAATGAGGTTAGTTAGGGATTAGGTCATGGGAAATTGATAGGATAATGAGGAAAGAATTATAGGACAATAGTGGGACTAAATCATGGGAAATTAATTAGATAATGGGTGGAGTTGGGTACTTGGTGCAGTTAAGGGGTTCGGTAGGGTTTAATATATGCGCTTGGGTATTGTGTTTGCAAATGGTTTTGGGTTGGGTTTATATTAGGTAGAGTTGGGTTCTGTGTTTGGGTTTAGAATTATGCTTTAAAAGTGGGCTTGGGCTTGACAATTAATTTGATAATCAAATAATAGTAATATAATAGTATGGATTAAAATTTATTGGTTCTAACAAATTAATCAGATATCCAAATGAAAGCAATTCGGTTCAAAAGAACAGAAAGATTTATAGAAAACTGAAATACAAGAATAAGAAAAAAAATAAAAATAAAATTCATACAATCGGAAATGGGGGTTACATATATATAGGAGCATGATCAGGTGAGGACTCTTTTGCTGAGAACCGCGTGAGAACTTTTGTTTGGGACATTAGTTGAAAGATGCGAACATTTCATTTTGATCCGAATAGTTCATTTTGATATATCCGAACAGTCTATGGATGAGAAATCAAGTTGTTTGAGATTCGTTTGCCCATGCATTGAAGTGTTACAAATTGTATGGCTGAAAAATCATTATTTTTTATAATGACATGATGTATGGACAAATGAATTTAAATGACTTGATTTTATATTTCTAGACTTATTTTTTCATGTTAAACAATGTGAACGGTTCGGATCATCCATAGAATGGATAGACGTGGAGTTTTCACTAAACTTATCGTGAGAACCATTCTCACATGATTGCTACCCTATATATCTTTTCCCATGGGCACGTGCTTATGGCACGTCTTCGGAACGATAAAGCTTATGAAAAGCCTTGTAAACAGTAAAATATATGAAATCCTGTTTGACTAACAAATCACATTGGTATCAACATTTATATGTAATACCACCGGGCAAGAAACTCCACGATAAGTAATAAAAAACAATTAGAATGTCATAAAACAATCACATAGGTATCTATAATTCTTTTTTTTAATATCATACGAATGGATCCATCAAGGCTCCAGCAACACATCTATATAGAACTAACAACAGATATAATTAAAACATGGAATATAGTTGTAGATACAAAAAGGGCTAAATTTGAGTAACAAAATAAACATAAAAAATTATAATCAAAAGAAGCATAAAAATAGAGAATATGTAATCACATAGGTACCTACATTTGATAATTAAAACATAGAATATATAATCAAAAGAAGCATAAAAAATAATATAAAAAAATCCAGAAATTTATAACCCCGAAATCTAAAAATCTAAATTTATGGGTAGAGAGAGAGAGAGAGAGAGAGAGGGATAGAGATCTGAAAAAATGAAGAGAGAAGAGAGAAGAGAGAAGAGAAAGAGTAATAAAGTGAGAATGTTTTTTGTTTTGGGGGGAAAAAATTAGTTTTAGGGGGAAAAATATTTTTTGGTAGGGTGAATATGAGACATTGATTTTGTTTTAATTGAAGGAGTGCTACTTGCGTTTTTCAAATTTCCTTATGATTTATTATATCGATATATCTCCTTCAGTTGTGCACTAACCATGGTGTGCACTGCGTATACACTCGGCCTTTGGGCCTTCATATCGATGATCCGAACGTTCACATTGACCTACACGTCTAAATTAGTCTAAATATGTAAAATCAAGTCATTTGAAATTCATTTGCTAATTCATTGAAGTGTTACAAAATTGTATGGTTGAATATCATTTTTTTATAGTGACAAGATGCATGGGCAAATGAATTTCAAATGACTTTATTTTACATATTTAGACTAATTTTGACGTGTAGATCAATGTGAACAGTTTGGATCGTCGATACGAAGGCCAAAAGGCGGATTGCACACCGTGGCTAGTGCACAATGGAAGGTATATATATATATATATATGAAATCTTTCGGGTGAGCACTCCTTTCTGTGAGCACTTTACGAGCACTCACTGTTCTGGTCATCGTATAGATGATCCAAACTATTCGCATTGATCTACAAGTATAAATTAGTCTAAATATGTAAAATCAAGTAATTTAATATTCATTTGCCCATCCATCATGTTATTATTAAAAAAATGATATTAGCCTTACAATTTTGTAACACTTCAATGGATGGACAAATGAATTAAATGACTTGATTTTACATATTCAGACTAATTTAGATGTGTAGATCAATATGAACAGTTTGGATCATCCATACAATCACCAGAAAGGCGATTGCTCACGAAAAGGAGTGCTCAACCGATGGGCCCCATATATGTATATATATGTGTGTGTGTGTGTGTGTGTGTGTGCCCTAAAGGCCAACCTTATATTAACTTTGCCAGTTTATATTTTATCATAACATTTATTTTATGTATGAGGCATTTCATTTAATTTGTTGTTTATCATGATTAAATGAAAATAATAAAGTCCTTAGAATAGTATATCCAATACCATGGGACGTCAAGTGCATGACTTGATTGTGAGATCCTATTGGTTGAAATCAGAATACTATTCTTTAATGTCCCTATTCAAGTATTATTATGAATTTGGATAACAGTAACATATAGAGACTAGTATATGCGTAAACTGATGACCGTATCTCATTGGTCATGGATATGAGATACCAAGTCTTCACATGGGTACAAATTAGAATAATAATGTACTCGACTGACCCACCATAAGAATGATGTATGGAACATTATGTGAGTGACATAAGTGGCTCTCACAATTACCATGGTATACGTGGTCCTTTGAGTTGAAGTAACTATGGTTCCCTACATGAGAAGTTGTATGTTTTAATGCCGTCAAACGTCGGCTGTAATAAGTTGATTATGAAGCCGACTATTGGACATGCTACAAATTATGCAAAGAGATGTGAGTGACTTAGATATGATTTGTCGCTTTTACATAAGATGAACGATATATACGGGCCCCTTGATTGAGTGAGACTGCAAAAATTCATGGTCGTGCTCAAATGAATCAATATGAGATATTGATCTCATTTGTTTTAGTAACTCTACTCGGACATCAAAAAACCAAAGATTGAACTATACAAGGATGACACATTCTATGCCTTGTGGTCAATTAAGATATCTGGACAAAAGGACTAGACTACATAGTGACATTGGCCATATATAGGTTATGTCAACTCACTAGCATTCCTATTACTTGAGTAGATGTGATGTATTGCTGGATACCGCTCATTGTTTGTAACAATATAATAGGATTTTAGTATTACTATCAACGCAATGTGAACCTATAGGGTCACACACTTAGAATGGATCTAAATTGAGATTTAAATTCATTAGATGAATTTAATTTGAATTCCAGGTAAGACTTGGGCTCCTAAAATTTGTTGGACAATTAATTAGATTAATTGGGTCAACGCAAATCAGAAGGCCTGCACATCTCACTACTCATTTAGGGTTTGCTGTACACACACACACACACACACACACACACACACACACACACACACACACATATATATATATATATATATTATTTGTGTGCATAACCGTGAAGAGAAAACTAGCCGTCTTAGAAGGTGAGAAAGGGAGAGAGAGATCGTGAGGAACATCCCCTTCCTGCAGCTAGCATCGCAGCGCAAGGGAGAGCGCAATTTGATCCGTTCTTGTGGATACCGTAGAGGTACCGTTACGTTGCAGTGCTCGTGATTGGCATACTGTGAAGACAACAAATCATCATTGATGTAAAACTCTCAACATGTCTTATGGTTCTTGCATGGATCCATGGATGAGTTTCAAATTATTTTATTTATTTTATCCGCTCCGTATTTACTCTGTGATTGAATTTGGAACCCAACAACAACAACAACAGCAACACACACACACACACACACACACACACACACACACACACACACACACATATATATATATATATGGTAATGCTCAATTGAGAATGGGTCCAAATGAAAACGGGTGTGAACACAGCGATCTGAGCTATTGGATCGCTCTCGATCGTGATCAATGGCTCAGATCGCTTCCGTTGTGATCCTGAGTGGGGCTCCTAAGTGGCGGATGGGTATTTTGGGTACTTCATGCCAAATAATGCTTCAGACTTAGCGTTATTTGGCGTGAAGTATTTTCTTTTTGCGAAAAAAATACTTAGGCCATGGTTGGGAACAAAGGCCTAGGTTGTTTTTAAAAAAATTAATAATTCAACCTAGGTCGTTGTACAAGTATTTTTCCAAATACTTGTACATACTCAGATCCCTCTCTCCCTCACAATGCAGCCAACTCTCTCTCTCTCTCTTTGGAGATCGCGAAATCCAAACCCAAAACCCTACCTCTCTCTCTCTCTCTCTCTCGATCGTTCCCGAACCCTATCTGAAAACCCTAGCTCTCTCTCCCTCTTCTCACACTCTTTCCCTCTTCCTTTGAAGATCCCGAATCCAAAAATACCCTAACCCATACGAAATCTCCCAAACCCTAAAATCCTAATCCTAAAGAAATTAGCAAAACCCTACGCTCCTTCCTTTGTCTATAGCATTGCGCAAGCACCTCCTCTATCTCCTCTCCGAAAACCCACATTGTGAAAGGTATTAACTTTTTTCTACTTTAGTAGATCTAGCTATGTTAGTTGATTGAAATTTTTTATTTAATATTTGAGTGTACAATTTGTATATTATGTGAAGCTAATTATAGGTTATTTTCACGTTGTGTATTTTGTGTAGTTGTTATTGTCGATGTAGATGTATTATTAGTTATTGTTCGATGTTAGTAATAGCGCACAAACGAGATCCAAAAATTCTGTAATTTTGCGAGTACGTCTAATTCACCATGCACAAGCCAACACAGCTTGTAGAAGTGTGTTTGGATTCACAGTTTGTGATATACGGCCGTGTATCGCTTTCGACTCTTTTTCGGGAGTGAAAGCGATACATCACCGTATATTTCAAGCCGTGAATCGAAACTCACTTTAACAAGTTGTGTTGGCTCATGCGTGGTGCGTCCGACCTACTCGAAAAGTTTCAGAATTTTTTGATCTCGTTTGCCCGGTTTTCTACCGTATATCAACCAACAACAAAAATTATACTTTGAATTTTTATCGAGTGACTTTTCACTAGGAAACCGCATAAACGACATTCAAAAAATACGTAATTTTGCGAGCAGGTTGGGGTCACCAAACACAAGCCAAAGCAACTTGTATTTGCGAGTTCTCACCCACGGTTTGCTATATGTGTCCGTATATCGCATTCTTGGCAATTTTCAAGAGTGAAAGTGATACACAGTCGTATCTTGCAAATCGTTGGTCAGAACACGCTTCTACAAGTTGCGTTGGCTTATGTACTGGGAGCTCGACCCAATTGCAATCTTTCGTAATTTTTGAACATCTTTGGTGTAGTTTTCTCATGTATTTTGATATGTTTTAAGTGAGTATTCAATAGAGAACCTACTCGAAAATACGAAATTATGCAGGTAGGTCGGTCTCGCCACTCACAAGCCAAAGCAACTTGTAGTTGTGAGTTCTCACCCACTGTTTTCTATATGCATCCGTGTATCGCATTCCGCTCTTCTTTCAAGAGTGAAAGCGGTACACGGCCGTATTTTACAAACCGTGAGTCGGAACTCGCTTCTACAAGTTGCGTTGGCTTCTGTGCGGCAGTCTCGACACAATTGCAAAGTTTTATTTTTTTTGAACGTCGTTTGTGCGGTTTTCTCATGTTTTTTGTTCGTATCTATATATATGCCAATTTTTTTGTTAACAAATTGTTTTATATATGATGTGTAATAATATTTTTTTTCTCTTTTTTTTAGATGAACAACGTCCGATGTTAATTTTTTGTGGGTAGATCCAATCGTTGATTCCATGCCGTCAGTCGAAAAGCACCTAAAACCGAAGTTAGGTATGACATTTTGTACTTTAGTTCAGGCTGAAAATTTTTATACGTCATATGCTCAATGTGGGGGTTTTGTAATGCATAAGAGTGGGAATAAATTAAAGGGAGGAGTGGAAGTAGATAAGTCTTATTTGTGTAATAAAGTCAGGTCGTCGCCGAGTCAACATAGTGATGGTAGACGGGGAACAACCTCTACAGCGGGTTGCAAGACTTTAGTTCGTATAAAACTGAATGAATCAAGTAATACGTGGGTGTTGTATTCATTTCATGAAGCACACAATCACGAATTCACCTCACCCGGTAGAAGGCATCTTATGCCCCGAAACCGTTCTGTGTCAAATACGGATAAAAGACTAATAAATCAATTTAACCAAGCTGATATCCAGACATGTCGACAAATGCTCTTCTTCGAAAATACTAGTGGTGGTCACGTTCAAATAGGATTCACCGAAAAAGATGCTAGAAATTTACTTAAAGACTTGCAAGAAGCATTAAAAGGACACGATAGGAATATGCTAATCGATTTTTTCGAATCGAAGAAATAGACGGATCCTTCATTTTTTTTATGACATTCAAGTAGACCCCGAAGGCCGATTGTCCTATTGTATTTGGGTTGATGGTATTTCTAGGATGAATTACAAAGAATTTGGCGATGTACTTTGCTTTGATGCCACATACAATACGAATCGGTATGGAATGTTATTTGTTCCTTTTGTTGGAGTCAATCAACACTGGCAATCGACTTTCTTAGAAGGTGGGTTCATTCCAAACGAGACAGTCTCTTCGTTTGAATGGTTCTTCAAAAAGTGGTTAGGAGTAATGAATTGTGCTCCATCTGGCATCGGGACCGATCAAGACCGTGGGATCGCTGCCGCAGTGAAAAAAGTTTTTCCCCCAGACTCGGCATCGGTATTGCATTTGGCACATATTGGTTAAGTTACTATATGAGGTGCGTATGTTGAACGATTTCGAAAAGTTTAGGGAATCATTAAAGACTGTCATCTACGAATCCGAATATGTACATGATTTTGTAGAAAAATGGAATTTATTGGTTTCGCAATACGGATTCGAGAATAACAAATGGTTAAACGATCTATTTGATATCCGTGAAAAATGGGCACCCATCTATGCAAAGATTCATTTTGGACAGGCATGTTGAGTAGCCAACGGGTTGAGTCATTCCATTCTGCCCTGAAGCATCATACAGAAAAGAAGTACTCCGTACATGAATTTGCCGTCATCTTCGATCATTTTTTGGCAAGGCAAAGACACGATGAACTGAAAGAAAATCATCATAACCGTGAGAAGAGACCGAAATTAAAGAGCCCTTGGACTTTGGAGGAACAAATGGCGCGAACATACACTTTGAATTTTTTTTACAAATTCCAACATGAAGTTACAAAAAGCTTCATGTATAATGTCACATTCTTGAACCACCGGATAGTTTAACCTTCCATGTGATACTTTGTGGAGAATCAGAACCGGCTCGCCTTTTTCATTATGCAAACTCCGTACAATTATTACATGTTCTTGTCAATTATTCAACTTCGTTGGCATTCCTTACAAGCATATTTTAGCAGTTCTTCAGTTCAGCCATCACACTTCTCTTCCAGATATATATATTAAAAAGGGATGGACCTAGGATGTGATGAGAATAAGTTATACATCTGTTCCGACCAAAGATAATAGCGAGAATTCTACTTCCCGATATTGTGAATTGAGCTACCACGCAAAAAAGATTATCGATCTTGGTTGTTCCTCCAACAAAAGTTACAAATACACGCTCGAGAATTTGGTGAAGATCATTGGCAGCGTCTCTTGGCTACAATCCAGATTTGGTGAACATACCGAAGAGGCCTCACAACCGCATGGTAGTGCACAACCTGATGAGGAAGGTAGTGGACATGTACCTGCACGCGTGAGGGACCCAAAATAATGCATTACAAAGGGAAGGTCTCTCACAAAGAGATTGAGTTCGATAAGAGAGCAACTTCGCAAAAAAAAAACTGAGATGGTGCAGAACATGCGGCATTGTGCAAATGGATCATGATTCAAGAAATTATCCAACCTTATTTGAGCGGTAATACATTTTTTATTCCGCTATCATTAATTTAAATATATTATTTTTGATTTGTGATAAATAAATTTGTCACTAACTAAAACTTGTCATTTATTTCAGGGCAACCAATTCACAAGAAGTGAATCCATCCGAAAAAGAGAGTTCCGACGAAAGATTTGACGAAGCGTTGTGAAATTTGGTTGATGTAAACTTTGAGTATGTTAGATTTTGATGTAATACTTTATGAATTTGAATGGATGAATTTAAATTTTCTTCGTATTTGTTTTGTTTTTTGTAATTGATACTTATTTTGCTGTTAATGTTATTTTGTTAAAGTGACATTGTTAGAGTGAGATATACTAAAGTGTAGCAACTGTAGATGTTGTTTACACTTGTGGATATATATTTTAAAATTTATACTTAGGTCGCTGTCTCCAACAACGGCCTAAGTAGTATTATAAAATTAAAGACTTGAACACTTGCTCTATGTTTTGGCCAAGCCCTAAGGATCAGAAGCTCATCAAAATCCAAAAAATATATAACCTAGGTTATATGAAAATTTTGGATTTTGATCAGTTGTTCTCTGTTGGCCAAGCCATAAGGAGCAGCAGATCTTAAAAATAATTTTGTTATGTCTCAACAACGGCCTAGGTTATATGAGAAAATTAGATTTTGATGAGTTGCTCTCTGTCTTGGCAAAGTCATAAGGAGCAGCAGCTCTTCAAAATCTAACTTTTTTTTTATAACCTAGGGTATATGAGAAAATTGGATTTTGATGAGTTTCTATCTATCTTGGCCAAGCCATAAGGAGTAGCAACTCTTCAAAATCCAGCTTTTTTTTATAACCAAGGCCGTTCAGAAAATTGGATTTTGATGAGTTCCTCTCTGTTTTGGCCAAGCCATATGGAGCAACAACTTTTCAAAATCTAATTTTTTTTATATAATCGGCCTAGGTTATACAAAAAAATTGGATTTTGATGAGTTGCTATCTGTCTTGGCCAAGCCATATGGAGCAACAGCTCTTCAAAATCCATCTTTTTTTTATAACCTAGGCCGTTGTCAGGGTATATGAGAGAATTGAACATTGATGAGTTTCTGTTCGTATTGGCCAAGCCATAAGGGACAATAAGTAATCAAAATCTATTTTTTTTACAACCTAGGCCATTGTCTCCAACAACGGGCTAGGTTATATCAGAAAATTGGAATTTGATGAGTTGGTCTCTGTCAAGAGAGAGCAAGTCCACAACAACAAAAATAATCATGAAAACCTAAGTCGTTGTTTCCTGTTTCAAACAGCGGTCTAAGATGTTCAAAATATTTTTTTGGTCTTTTACAATTTTCTCTTCTATCTGTATGAACAGAGGCTCTCGAACTTTACGCCAAAGACATTCATATGCTTGTATATCATCTCTATATTTTATTAATTTCCTTCTTAGCCACCTAAATGAACAATATATAACCGTTAAGGTTAAATGCTTAAATATTTAGTGAAAATAACTTAATCTTCTTTTTTGTAAAAACAAAAATATTCTTTTTTTCACCCCTAATATGTAATTTCTTCTGGAAAGTGTTTCCTTGTTCAGCCTAACACCTAAACCCTAACCATACCCCCCTAAACCATAACCCTCCAACCAGGGGTTTGGGTAGGGTTAGGTTAAAGTTAGTGTTAATGAGGGTTAGGGTAGGGTTAGGGTAAGCTTAGTGGTCAGTCGACTATTCATATTTTTAGAACACTTTTAGAACATCTTACACTTACCAATCACAATAAAATTACAAAATTAAAAAATTATTCTCTACTTTTTGGTCCATGTCGATATTAAAAAAAACTTGAACAAAATAATTTAAAATAAAGGATTAATCCTAGGCCGTTGTTGGAAACAACGGCCAAAGTAAAGGAGGGTTATGGTAGGGCTAGGGATTACTGTAAGGTTATGGTAGGGTTAGGGATAATGTCTGTACAAACGATTTAATCTATTAGATAATACATGGGAACTAGTTCGAATCGATTGTTTCAATTGAGTACGATAGTGGTTGGGAATAGAATATGGATCACATGAATAGAATATTAGCATATTAAGAAATAATTCAAATTGTTCCAAAAAAAGACGGTTTCTGACGTTACATATGATGCCAATAGATGTGTTCACCATAGAAATCAAAGATGACATATGATTTAAAATTTTAAATAATTTCGAAAAAAACTAGGATGACTTCAACCACAGACATTACTACAAAAAAAATAAAACCATGTTAAAATAAAATAAAAAAATATATTAAAAAAACCCTTCATAACCCTACACTACCCCTACCCTAACACTAGTATAACCCTCCTTTACTTAGGCCATTGTTTACAACAACGGCAACAACGGCCTAGGCAGAGTTTATTTTTTCTTTTTTCCGACATGGACGAAAACCAAAAAAAATATTTTTGTAATTTTGTAATTTAGTTGTCATTGGTATGTGTAAGATGTTCTAAAAGTGTTCTAAAATTTGAAAAATACACTTACCACTAAGTTTACCCTAACCCTATCCTAACCCTCATTAACACAGACCGTAACCTAACCCTAACCCTACCCAAACCCCTAGTTAGAGAGGTATGGGTTAGGGGAGGTTTTTTTTTTGGTGGGGGGGTGGGGGGGAGGGGGGTGTTAGGGGTTAGGGTAGGGATAGGGATATATTGGGTTAGGTTTAAGGTTCATATAAGCTTAACAGGGATGTACTCTCTTATATTCACAATCTCCCCAAATTTATTTTTTAAAATGTTTGCACTAGACTTGCTCTTCCAATAACGGCCTAGGTTTTTATGATTATTTTATGAAATTTTATTGTAAAATAGAAAATATTTTTTGTTTTTACAAAAAAAATGTTTTCAGTTATTTTCTATAAAATATATTAACATTTAACCTAACATGTACATTTTGGTCGTTTTGGTTGCTGAAAAAGGAAGTTAATAAAATATAGAGATGATATACAAGAATATGAAAAAAGGGAAGACTTTGCTTAGGCCATTGTGGAGACAACGGCCTAAGTTATATGAAAAAAGGGAAGACTTGAACACTTGCTCCCTGTCTTGGCCAAGCCATAAGGAGCTTCAAGTCATGAAAAAAAAAAATTGTCCTAGGTTATAACTTAGGCCGTTGTCTCCAACAACAACCCAGGTGTTATGGTTAGTTCGGTTATCTCCAAAACTACTTTATTCATTTAATTATTTCCCTCTCTCCCTAGGATCTCCGAAACACATTTCCCATTTCATTTGACTCTAGATGAATGCAAGAGAAATAAAATCATTATTAACAAAAGAGTTAGATATATTTGTTAGGGTTACGTAGAGGGTCAGAGGGTTAGGGTTATGGTTAGGGTGGTTAATTCCAAAACTACTTTATTTATTGAAGTGTTCATTTTCTTAGATAGAAGACATCTGTTGAAGTATTCATTTTCTTCACTATCTTAGGTGGCACACTCTTATTGGTTTTATATCACATGACCAATTACTCTTCTCTTCCTTCTTTTTCATTTCATGTGTCCAAATTGATTACACAACCTCTTGACAACTTTTTTCACTCTGTTGATGTTCAAAATCCTCATCATGAGACTAGAAAAGTACGAGTAAATAAAGACCAATATATAATCGTTAAGGTTAAATGCTTTTTTAGCAACCAAAACGACCGATATACAATCGTTAAGGTTGAATGCTTCAATAAATAATAGAAAATTACTTAATTTTCTTTTTCGTAAAAACCAAAATATTTTCTTTTTTTTTATCCCTAATATATAATTTCTTCTAGAGAATTTTATTCATGTTAACCTAACCCCTAACCATACCCCCCTAACCCATAACCCTCCAACCAGGGGTTTGGGTAGGGTTAGGGTTAGGTTAAAGTTAGTGTTAATGAGGGTTAGGGTAAGTGTTGCTGCTGAATCTGGTGTGGGGGCAAACAGATAGTATTTGTGGATTCTTGGGAAACTTTGAATAACAAACCTGTTACATGTTCCGCCGGAGTTCGACCGTTGCTCCCGCCGTACACCTGCAAAAAGTGCGAGACACCGGGATTGTTCCCGGCGACGCATCCTCCGACGCTCAAGGTAGTAATCAGGAATGATTATGAAAGAGCGCAAAAACTGGCAAAAGATTGATTACCTCTTAATGGAGATGGATGGGGGGTATTTATAGGCGTCGGTGGGATTAGATTAGGAATGTAATCCCCCCGTGGTTAGATAAAGAATGTAATCCCTAATCTCCAGTGAAGGGATAGATATGAATCAGGGCCGTTGATTAGGATTTAATCAGAAACCCTAATTCTATCCTTTCTGGACTGGGTTTGCTGCGAGTTGAAACCCGCACCCAGTTGAGGTAGATCCGTTTGCGGGTTAGTGGGTCTCTGTGGAGGAGAACCCGTTCCCGCTTCCGACCTATTGGTGGGTGAAATTACCGTTTTACCCCTGGGGTTCAAGATTCGTGCCTGATTTGGACGGTTCCAATTAAACCCCATTTTTAGCCATATCACGAGCCCCCCACACCCGAAGACTGAGCTTGATCAGCCTTTGAGGAGTAGTTTTACTGTTTTAATGGCTAGTGGAGTTTGTATCGGAGTCCAAATAGGATGTTTTAAATCTTTGAAGGAGGTAGTGCGATGATTTTTCAAGTTGGTTGCACTCTGAGTTGCTCCTGAGCCCTTCGGGTCATGCGGTGTTTTCGCAGGAATATTCGTTTATCTTTGTGACGTGTCGATTCGTCGTTCGGGGGTCTTAATAGATTGTCCTTGGCAATAATTACTTGTTTGGGGATTAGAAAATGTTTCTCCAACTTTATTATTATTTTCTAGGAGTTTTTCTTAACTTTTCCGAATTTTTAATTATTTTTTCGCAATTTTTTAGCGAATGGCTCGGTTGTTTTCCTTCGTTGTGTGGCCCACATGCTTGTACCACAACACCGACCCCTTCGAGCGGTCGCTGCCAAGGAGGCCAAAGTCCATGGGTGGTTCGGCGCCCTCTGCCGAAGAGCAGAGGCACCTTGGCCAGGTTGTGAGTGCGGAGAGGGAGTTCGGCGAGGTCCGAGGTAGCTTTTTCCATGTAACATGGTCGGTGTCAAGAACGCTCGGCAGATGGTGCCGAGGTTCAACTTTCTATGTAACATGGTCGGTGTCAAGAACGCTCGGCAGTTGGTGCCGAGGTCCAACTTTCCATGTAACATGGTCGGTGTCAAGAACGCTTGGCAGATGGTGCCAAGGTCCAACTTTCCATGTAACATAGTCAGTGTCAAGAATGCTCGGCAGCTGGTGCCGAGGTCCAACTTTCCATGTAACATGGTCGGTGTCAAGAACGCTCGGCAGCTGGTGCCGAGGTCCAACTTTCCATGTAACATGGTCGGTGTCAAGAACGCTCGGCAGCTGGTGCCGAGGTCCAACTTTCAATGTAACATGGTCGGTGTCAAGAACGCTCGGCAGCTGGTGCCGAGGTCCAACTTTCCATGTAACATGGTCGGTGTCAAGAACGCTCGGCAGATGGTGCCGAGGTTCAACTTTCCATGTAACATGGTCGGTGTCAAGAACGCTCGGCAGCTGGTGCCGAGGTCCAACTTTGGTCGGTGTCATGAATGCTCGGCAGATGGTGCCGAGGTTCAACTTTCCATGTAACATGGTCGGTGTCAAGAACGCTCGGCAGCTGGTGCCGAGATCCAACTTTCCATGTAACATGGTCGGTCTCAAGAACGCTCGGCAGCTGGTGCCGAGGTCCAACTTTCCATGTAACATGGTCGGTGTCAAGAACGCTCCGCAGATGGTGCCGAGGTCCAACTTTCCATGTAACATGGTCGGTGTCAAGAACGCTTGGCAGCTGGTGCCCAGGTCCTTGACTTGTCGTTTCTGGCGGAGCACGCCCTGCGGAGTTGGTGGCTTCTGCGCTCCTGGCAGATGTGGCAACCATTAAATGTGATGGCTTATGAACTTCTGACAGCTCTGGCGGAGGAGACGCTCATTTAATGCGATGACCTCTGAGCTTCTGTCAGATGGGACAGTAATTAATGCGCTGTACGGCTTGGCGTGGCAAACAAAGCGACGGTTTAGATTGCTTTTGTCATTTTGCGTAAATGGGCTGGCAGTCTGGGCCCATTAACCTCGTTTTGCGTGCCTCGCTCCATAAAACCTTACCCCCCTCTCATTTTTCACTTCTCCACTTTTTTACTCAGGCGGTGATTTGTGCTTAGCGAGTGCTTCAGGTGATCGTCGTCGATTTTCCGGTGAAGTTTCCGACAGCATAAATCTTTAAGGTAATTTATACTTAGTTTCTTTCCAAGTATAAATATGTCTCTTCCCTCTGTCTCCGAGTTGTCTTCTTCTTGGTCGAGCCCTCCCTTAAAGTTGCCGAAGCCCGCACTCCGAGTTGCCCAGATAAGGGCAAGAAGGTGTTTGGGCGAGATATGATTGTGGAGGATCCGAAGCGCATGGGGCCGTTTGGCAGGTTGTCGGGACCATTGACTGGGCTCCACAAAGTTCGAGAACTTCCGGAGGAACACGTCGAGCGTATTGTTCACGGGAGGGGGAGGACTTTTGATGAGAATGAGGTGAGGGAGATGACTGAGGCGAATGAGACGGTGTCGATCCTCCGCGAAGAAGACTTGGCAGTGATCCGGGATGGTTTCCACATTCCGGAGGAGTACGAACTTATGCTGCCGGGTCCCGGGGTTAGGGCCAACTCGCCACTGCCAGTGACTATGTGTTGCTGGCCGGTCGACGCCTTTATCGCCGGGGCTCGGCTACCTCTCTATCCGTTCATGATCGTTGTTCTGAGGTGGTTTGGGGTCAGCCCCATCCAACTTATGCCGAACGCATGGAGAGTCATAAATGGTTTCGTGCTTCACTGCCAAGCCGCTGGGATCGAGCCGGAGCTAAGTGTACTTCGGACGATCTACCAGCTTCATCAAGCGAACCGGTCGGAGTTCCGGTATTACTTGGCTCCGAGGCATGGCGGTAGGCTCGTTATATGCCCCGACTCCATAAAGCACTGGCGTGATAAATATTTGATAGTGCGGAGTGCGGAGGCCTGGCCTATTCCCTCTAGTTGGGTGGAGGAGGTGCCGAAGAGGGTGAAGGCGCTGCCAAAGCTTCGCGCCGAAGAGGAAGACGCAGTTCGGACACTTGTTGATCAGCCGAAGTACGATTGGCATGAGCTGACCGAGGATGTTCTGTTCAGGGGAGGGCTCTGCCACGTAGATCCCAGTACGCGGCTTCTCTTACGTTTCCGTGCTTTCTTTATCATACTTTGTTTTTTATGACTTGTATTGTGTTAAAAAAACTTCGTTTTTAATGCAGAGGCGATGGACTACGAGGCTGTGTTGGCTTTGAGGGCTGGTCTTGCTAGCAAGGCGACGAAAAAGCGAAAGAGGGTGGCCACCAAGTTGCCGACTGCGAAAACTCCGAGGGTCACGGAGGTGGTCGAGGAGGTGGAGACCCTGGGGAGCCCGGCCATGGCCGGAGTAGGTGCCTCGGCGTCAACCGAGGCTGGTGACTTTCCCATCGCTGCAACCCTCAAGATGGCAACGCCTCCGCTGACAATGGTGGCCGAGGAGCTCCTGACCGAGGAGGATAAGAGGATTCATGTTCCGGACTGGCAGGTTCGGAAACATGACGGATTCCTCGGCATTCCTTGGCGAGCATGCAGGTACTCAAGCACCTGGCGACGCTGAAGGATCAGGCCGCCATGGAGGCCGGGCAGGAAGGCGACGACGTCATCAAGATTGCACGCTCGGCGGTCTCGGTAAGTGTTGAATTTTTGCCGTCAGTGGTTTTTCTTATGTCTAATTTCTACTTCGTCTCCTGTCACAGATCATCGTCTATTTTGGTCACCTCTCAGAGAGGCTAACAGCTCTAGAGAAGGAGCTGAAGCAGGAGTCTGACCAAGCTCGGAAGGAGAAAGCTCGGATGGGGAACGAGCTCGACAAGCTTAGGGTCGAGTTCGAAGGGAGGACGAAGAGGGTCCAGTACCTCGAGGGTCTGGTCGCGAAGCTGGAGGGAAACCTTCTTCGCCAGAAGGAGGAGGCGGACAAACAATTGGCCGAAGCGGCAGAGGCCAAGGCTGCTGCGGTGAAGGAGGCAGAGGACGCCACCATGGTGAAGGCGCAAGGCTTTCTTGCCCAGAACATGGCCAAAGCCTATGCCGAAGCCCTCGCCCGGGTGACGAAGGCATACCCCGAGGTGAACTGTTCGGGAGGGAGATTGTTCCCAGGCCACGTCGAAGGTTTCGACCCCGAGTCGGAGGGAGAAGAAGAAGAAGAAGGGGGAGACGAAATCAAGCCTGAGGTCGAGGTCGTCGCCGAGGTCCAGGGGTCTGTGGTCACCCCGCTAGCTGTGGTGACCCCTTCTGGGACGTCTGCCCCCACCCACTCTCGCCGCCCCGGGAAAGAGGTCGCGCCCTGACTTCGCTTGCATTTTCTTTTCTTATGCCTTTTTTGAGTTTTTAAATGTAATGCCTAATCGCGGACTGGCCACCGCTTTTTTGTAATGAATGAAAACATCTTTTTGGGCTCAACTTCGCATCTCTCTATCATAACTTTCTCAAAAACTCTTGAAATTTGGCTAAGTGTAGGGGTTTGGCTATGTGTTGAAAATTTGTTGTCTGCTTTGACTTCTTTTCAGCTTGCTGTGGTCACTCAAACCGTTGAGCCTACTTGCTCGGGGGAAAGCGCTCGTCCCGAGGTCGGCTTAGGGGCGATGAGGCTGTGCTTGGCGAGGTGCCGAGAGCGGCTCTATGAAGTCGAGCTTGGGTTGCGCAGAGCCGTAAGTGAACGCAACCACCTGCAACTCATCCTAGGTCGGCCGGACATTGAGATTCGGCGACTGGAGAGCAGGCTCGCCGAGATGGCCCCCTTAGGAGAGGATGATGGTTCGTCGACCGCCTTTAGCTACGACCTTCGGCTCAAGTGCATCCGCCATACTTTATCGAAAATAACAGCAGAGAGGGATGATCTGTTCTCTGAGATTCGTCACTTGCAAACGGTAGAGACGGAGCTTCGGACAGAGGGAGAGGGATTGACGGCAGAGGTGGCCAAACTGACGGCCGAGGTCGACGCGTTGAAGAGAGCCACGGTGGACAAGAGCATCGAAGTCACTCATCTCCATCGTCTTATTGCCAGTCGCTCTGGCGTCCCGAGCTCCCCCATACCTCCTCGCTTCGAGGTCGATGTAAAAGATGACTCTTTGAGGGAGCAGATCTCAGAGCTGGAGGCGGAGGTGGCTCGCCTCAAACCGCGTTCGGGGCCGATCAATGTTAGGAGCACTTCATGTACTCGCGCGGAGAGCGAGCGGGGTATTTCGTTTTATGAGCTCGCAACCCGTTCGCCCATCGGCCAACCTAGTCCAGGGGACGCACAAAGCGGTGTCGCCATTTCATCGAGCGGAGCATCCGTCGGAGTGACTGTTAGGAGCAGTGCCAAGGATACGTCTCAATTCGCTAGTTTGGGGTCGAGTTCCAGAGGCAAACATTGCCACCCTCGAGTGACCTTGAAGCGGAACATCCCTGCACCGAGGAGGCGTTAAAGATCTTGCTTTTGAGGCCTTTGTATTCAGCCTAAGTGTAATAAGCCAGCATTGTAATTTTTGCTTTTTAACACCTTGTAATCTGGTTGTATGGAAGAGTCGCCTTGTACTGTGTCCCCACTCTTAATGATATTTCTTTCTTGGACTTGCGCGTTTTTAGTGGCTTTCTGTGGTTGTTTTATTTGTGACTGTGCTCATCGTGCCGAGGTCCCCGAGCTGTTCTTCTGCTCGGTTGGGGGTCGGCGTCATGAGCGTTCGGCCAGTGGTGCCGAGCTCTGCTTCGGTCATTTAATCTCTCGAATTTGTAAGATGAGTGAGCCTTATGCGGCGGAGGGGTAGCCTCCGCTTCTTCCTGTTGCTCCCGAAGTCCTTTGGTCTCGCTCGCTTAAGGGCGAGCTTCCGAGGTTGGGCCGAGCCAAGTACTGGACTGGGAACTATTGCTGGAGTTGTTCAACGGTTGTAGGAGCACTTCCGAATGGCGACCTACTTCTAGCTCGCTTAAGAGCGAACTTGCGAAGTAGAATCGAGCCAAGTGTTGGACTCCGAACCATCGTTAAAGTAGTTCAACGGTTGTGGGAGCAATTCCGAATGGCGACCTACTTCTAGCTCGCTTAAGAGCGAACTTGTGAAGTGGAATCGAGCCAAGTGTTGGACTCCGAACCATCGTTAGAGTAGTTCAACGGTTGTGGGAGCAATTCCGAATGGCGACCTACTTCTAGATCGCTTAAGAGCGAACTTGCGAAGTAGAATCGAGCCAAGTGTTGGACTTCGAACCATCGTTAGAGTAGTTCAACGGTTGTGGGAGCAATTCCGAATGGCGACCTACTTCTAGCTCACTTAAGAGCGAACTTGCGAAGTAGAATCGAGCCAAGTGTTGGACTCCGAACCATCGTTAGAGTAGTTCAACGGTTGTGGGAGCAATTCCGAATGGCGACCTACTTCTAGCTCGCTTAAGAGCGAACTTGTGAAGTAGAATCGAGCCATGTGTTGGACTCCGAACCATCGTTAGAGTAGTTCAACGGTTGTGGGAGCAATTCTGAATGGCGACCTACTTCTAGCTCGCTTAAGAGCGAATTTGCGAAGTAGAATCGTGCCAAGTGTTGGACTCCGAACCATCGTTAGAGTAGTTCAACGGTTGTAGGAGCAATTCCGAATGGCGACCTACTTCTAGCTCGCTTAAGGGCGAACTTGCGAAGTAGAATCGAGCCAAGTGTTGGACTCCGAACCATCGTTAGAGTAGTTCAACGGTTGTGGGAGCAATTCCGAATGGCGACTTACTTCTAGCTCGCTTAAGAGCTAACTTACGAAGTAAAATCGAGCCAAGTGTTGGACTCCGAACCATTGTTAGAGTAGTTCAACGGTTGTGGAAGCAATTTCGAATGGCGACCTACTTCTAGCTCGCTTAAGAGCGAACTTGCGAAGTAGAATCGAGCCAAGTGTTGGACTCCGAACCATCGTTAGAGTAGTTCAACGGTTGTGGGAGCAATTCCGAATGGCGACCTACTTCTAGCTAGCTTGAGAGCGAACTTGCGAAGTAGAATCGAGCCAAGTGTTGGACTCCGAACCATCGTTAGAGTGAAGAGTAAAAGCAGAGAGATGTAAACAATTTTTACAAGTAAAATATGAAAAAGCTTTCTTTATTGATGACTAATGGTCGGCTGCTTCTAAAGTTGCTAGCCGTTATTACAAGAGAGAAATAAAAGAAAAACATTACAAGTAATAGGAGAGGAACGGTTCGACATCCCAAAATACTTAGAGAGGCGTTGGTGCTCTCTCTTGGTATTTTATAAGATGGTCGGCATTCCAGGTCTTAGGGATCTCTCTGCCTTCGAGATCTTCTAGTCTGTATGTGTAGAGCCCTGAATTTCCAGATTAATAACATAGAAATTACGTGGCACATTCCCAGTGATCCACTTCAATACAATATTAAACATAAACAACACCACTAAAATTTTCAACTTTTATCTTAACAAATCTTTTACAATGCACAGCGGAAATCAAAACAAACTCAACTCAATACTTTCTTTATTTACAACCCAAATTCATCTCAAACTGATATTACAATTTTTACACAAGCACTTAGGATGCAATTTAACTCAAATATGCCTCTAGCATCCAAATCTCCATCACTAAGAAACTACCTGCATCATGTGAGGCTAGAGATGATCCCTAACCCCCAAACTAAAGGGGTCAGCCATAAATGGTGTGAGAAATATAAAAATAAACAAACCGCATAGAAGATCATATCTCATAAATTCTTAAACAACAAGTACTAAATGATTATGGAAAGTACGAA
This sequence comes from Hemerocallis citrina, assembly GCA_017893485.1. Lineage (NCBI taxonomy): Eukaryota > Viridiplantae > Streptophyta > Magnoliopsida > Asparagales > Asphodelaceae > Hemerocallis > Hemerocallis citrina. The sequence goes on from CM030359.1 coordinate 79,684,425, forward strand.
ATGAAAGTAACATAAAACATCAAGTGGGACTAAGCTAAGTGTCAGGTGTAGAAAACAAGAAAACCACATGCGTAAAACCAAGCCAAGAAAACACATATTCTATATGCAGACTCTCTAATGCGTACTTGTCGAAGTCTATGCATCCCATTCTACATAGGTTCGGTGCAAGCCCTTATCGTCTTCACTTCATAGGGTTCAATCCCCACGTTATGAACTAACCCTAACACGATGATTACTACGAGATAAAGATAAACTATGGATAGTATCTCATGCCCGATAATTCCGGAGATGGATCCCACACCCAAGATATTTCACTTGAATAATTCCGGAGATCATCCCACACCGAAACATTGACACGTCACCACAATATACCACATGTGCTTCACCTCGACTCCGATAATTCCGGAGATCAATCCCACACCACAATAGTTACCGTGATAATTCCGGAGATTGTCCCACACCACATGACTGTGATAATTCCGGAGACATATCCCACACCACTAGTAATCTACTATGATAATTCCGGAGATTAAATCCCACACCGAAAGCCATACTGAGGTTCGTGACTCATGTTCCCGTTCATCATATCACCACTAGTGTCTGTCCTTATTATTTTGGGTTAATTAATTACTTAACGAATCTCCTAGAGTGGTATACCCTACCGGCCGAAATTCAAATCCAAATAACTGAAATGCCTCATTGGGCCTCAACCAAATACTCAACACCGGTATACTAGGGTCATACACCTCTAGAGACTCAAACTCAAAAGTCTAAACTAAAGTCCCACTAAACAAAGTGGCTCAACTAAATGTCTCAATGACATACTCAACTGAATTATCTCAATGTCAATTGCTTAATTATATACTGAACTGAATAACAAGTATGTACTAAATTATCTGAGAAACCAATCATTCGAATAAACACTGAAGTTTACAAATGTCCTTCAGTATCAGTCGACTCATACTGATGATAAGTCGACTGTCCAGAGGACCAAATTCAAGATTTTTCAAAAATAAACTAAGTCTCGTAACAGTCGACTTAGAAGAGGGTCAGTCGACTTACCCGAAGTAATTTTCCAATAATTTTCTCAAAAATATTCTAAGTGTATAAGTCGACTAAAATGGTTAATAGGTCGACTGTCCAGAAGGACAATTTATTCTTACAAAAATAACTTTTACAGTGGACCAGTCGACTGCCTATGAGCTAGGTCGACTGTCCAGAACAACTTTTCAACAATCTCGAAAATAAGTATCAGGCTCGTACCAGTCGACTGCACAGTATGCCAGTCGACTGTCGGCCTACAGAATTTCAAAATTAGGTCTGATTACAAAATCGAATTCTGAAGCTCTTAATGAATTAATGATTATGTAAATAGTTCTTATTCAGGGAAAAGTAATGATTCTCAACGATTCTCATCAGGTATATGTATATTTCACTCAAAACATTAATGTGTCAAGATCTAAAGTCTCATATTCTAAATCACAAGTCCTTTGTTAGGGTTTTACAAGTTCTAAATTTCTTTCACAAAACCAATAAGAATCTGATCTATAATTCTAAAGTCCAGTTGTTCATACACAAGTCTCAACATGCTTTTAGCAAACAATTTTAATAGTAAGGATCTACTATTTCATCTGCCAATTCCACAAGATTCATAGCACATTACGAGATCTAAATTTTTCCCAACATCAAATCCATTTATCAATGATACTAGCACACATGGATCAACCACAAGACAAATTTCTTCCATTCATACATCAAATCAAACAACAAAAAATACATCAAACAACAAAACAATTTACATATATCTCACATAATTCAAACAACAAAAGAAAACAAATTTTCATATCTCTCACCTTAGATTTTGAGAATAGTCCACAAAATCTCCCCTTTTGCTAGATCCAAAAAGCTCCTTGCTCCACCAAAAATAAATCTCCAAAATACAATATTTTATCAGCAATGACGGTTGGAAAAGAAATTCTCTTAAATATGCCGGATGGGTAATTAGGGTTTTACCCACACTTTGCAAAACAACCCTTCCCAAAATACAATTTGCAAGTATAGATCATTCTTTGGAAATTCCATCAAAACTCATTTAAATTAGGATTTTAAAGAAAATATACATTCTAAATCTCAATCATTACTGTTCAAAACGTCCAGAAATTGTATTTTGCACTTTAACCCCTAAAATGTCAATTTTGCAAAAAGGTCCTTCTTTTCTCAAAAATTGCAAATAGTTTCAATAAATTTCAGAAAAATCTGGAAAAATACTAAATAAATCTCAAATATTAAATAATGATTTTTCATAAAGAAAACTTAATTTTTCCAACTTCTCAAAAAGTATTTGCACGTGTTTTGCACGTGTACAAAAGATAAATTTTTCTAAAAATATTCATTAAATCTCCAAAAATAAATTTAAATTCATTTTCAAATATAAAAATAATATTTGAAAATACAGGGTTCTACAGTATGTCCCGGGCCGAACTTCTTTGGCGATCTTATAGGGTCCCTCCCAATTTGGAGCCAGTTTGCTCTTCTGACCAGGAAAAGAGATGGCTAACTTTCTGAGGACCAAGTCCCCTTCTTTGAGGTCGGTAGGACGGACTCTCTTATTGTATGCCAACTCAGTCCTTCTCTGGTAGCTTTGTTGACGAATGGCAGCTCTTTCACGAATCTCGTCAATTAAGTCTAAATTAGCCCGGAGCTCTCTGGCATTTTGTTCTTCTTCATCAGCCGTTAGACGAGGAGAGGGTATACCAACTTCTAGGAGGATCATAGCTTCGGACCCATAGGTGAGGTTGAATGGGGACTCGCCTGTGGGGGTCTGTTTTGTGGTGCGGTAGTTCCACGGCACGTTGGGGAGCTGATCGACCCATAAGCCTTTGGAACATTTATCCAACCTCTTCTTAATATCAGAGAGGACCTGTCTATTAGCATTCTCGACTTGGCCATTCGATTGTGGATGGGAAACGGAGGAGAATTGGTATTGGATGGCGAGGTCTTCACATAGAGCTCGGAAGGCAGCCTCGGTAAACTGGGTTCCGTTGTTTGTTATGAGGACCCGAGGGACACCAAATCGGCAGATTATGCTCTTTCAAAAGAACTGAACTACCTTGTTCTCGGTGATCATGGCCAAGGGCTCGACCTCTATCCATTTTGAGAAGTAGTCGACTGCCACGACTAAGAATTTGAACTGGCCAGGAGCTGGTGGGAATGGCCCTAGTAAATTCATTCCCCACATTGCGAAGGGGATATGACTTGATAGGGAAGTGAGTGGAGCTTGTGGAAGGCGTCGGATGTCGGAGTACTTCTGACAAAAACTGCATTGCCGAACGTGTCGTTCGACGTCTCGTAGGAGAGTGGACCAGAAATATCGTAATTCAACACTTTGCGGGCTAAGGATCTGGACCCTGAATGTGCCCCGTCGATGCCCTCGTGAAGTTCTTGCAGTGCGTAGTCAGCCTGTTCGGGAAAAAGGCATCTCAAATAAGGCCTGCCGTCTACCTATGTGAAGGAGCGTTTGTATAGGACGCCTCCGATAAGTGTGTATCGCTCTGCTCGGGTTCTCACTCTTCGAGCTTCCTTAGGATCTTCGGGGAGGAGCCCATCCCTTAAGAATTCGACGAGGGGTTTCATCCAGTTATCTTCAAGCAGGACAGGCAGCGACTCCATTGAGTCGGAAGCTCCGTCCTCTATACTTGGCTTCAGGAGGACCTCTATTAAGACGGTCTGCTCGAGACCTTGGAGGGAGGAAGAGGCTAGCTTGGAGAGGGCATCGGCCTGGGCATTCTCCTCTCGGGGGATCCGCTGGATGAGGGCTTCTTCAAATAAGGCCATGAGGCTCCTGAACTTGGCTAAGTAATTAACCATTTGGTCGTCATGTGCTTCATACTCGCCTAGGACCTGATTTACGACCAGCTGAGAGTCGCTAAAGATCCAGAGGCATTGCGCCCCTGCATTGCGAGCCATTCCAAGGCTGGCTATGAGTGCCTCGTATTTTGCTTCGTTGTTAGAGGCCTTGAAATTGATACGGAGGGAGTATTGGAGGATGAAGTCATCTGGGCCTGCCAGAATGACCCCGGCTCCGCTTCCCTCGTTACAGGAGGATCCATCCACATAAACCGACCAGACAGGTGGTCCCTTCATTGCTTGGCTAAACTCGGGGATGATACATTCAACTATGAATTCTGCCAGGGCCTGAGCCTTGATCGCGGTCCGAGGCTGATACGTTATATCATGCTGGCTCAGCTCGATAGACCACTTCATAAGATGACCAGAGGTCTCCGGCTTGTGGAGCACTTGCTTCAGCGGTTGGTCGGTAAGAACGACCACTGAATGGGACTGAAAATACGGGCGAAGCTTTCTCGCGGCCATCACCAGGGCATAAGCCATCTTTTCTATCCTCGGGTAGCAGAGCTCGGCATCCCGAAGTACCTTGCTCACATAGTAGATGGGCTTTTGAGCCCGGTTTTCTTCCCTTACTAAAACGGCGCTGAGGGTCTGCTCAGAGGCTGCTAGGTAGAGGTAGAAGGGTTCACCAGGAATGGGTTTGCTGAGGAGAGGAGGGTTGACGAGGTAAGCCTTCAGCTGGTCAAACGACTCCTATTTCTGCTGACCCCATTCGAAACCTTTAGCCCCCCTTAGGGCCTTGAAGAAGGGGAGGCATTTCTTCCCGGACTTCGAGAGAAAATGCCCTATGGCGGCTAGGCGTCCTGTTAGCCTCTGAACATCCTTAACATTCTTGGGAGGGGCCATGTCTAATATGGCCTTGATTTTCTCAGGGTTTGCTTCAATTCCTCGTTGGCTGACCATGAAGCCGAGGAACTTTCCTGACGAGACTCTGAACGCACACTTGTTCGGATTGAGTCTCATGTTGTGCTTTCTCAGAACATCGAACGCCTCCTGTAGGTCAGGTCATGTGGTCGGCCCCTCGGATGCTTTTTACGAGCATGTCGTCAACATACACCTCCATATTCCGGCCGGTTTGAGCTTGGAAAAACTTGTTGACGAGGCGTTGATATGTGGCGCCTGCATTCTTCAAACCGAAGGGCATAACCCTGTAGCAGTAGAGGCCCTGGTCAGTCACAAATGAGGTCTTCGGGATATCTGGGGGGAACATGTGGATCTGGTTGTAGCCTGAGAAAGCGTCCATGAAACTGAGAAGTTCATGACCCGAAGTGGCGTCAATCAAAGTGTCAATACTTGGAAGAGGGAAGGGGTCCTTCGGGCAAGCCTTGTTGAGATCGGTAAAATCGATACAAATCCTCCAGGTCCCATTGGACTTCTTCACCATTACTACATTCGACAACCATTCGGGATAGTTCACCTCTTGTATGAACCGGGCCTTCAAGAGCTTGTCCACCTCCTCTTTTATAGCTAGCTGGCGCTCGGGGGCAAACTTGCGCCTCTTCTGTCGAACCGGTTTGGACCCCGGAGCTACGCTGAGGTGGTGGATCAAGAGCTCTTTGGAAATTCCGGGCATGTCTACAGCTGACCAAGCAAAGAGGTCTCGGTTCCTTCGGATGCACTGGACTATGTCTGAGCATAGGGCGGATGGGAGGGTCTTGCTAACAAAGAACTTTCGGGTTGGATCCTGCTCAGAGAAGAGCACTTCCTCCAATTCATCCACTGGCTCGGACGTTGGTCTGGCAGCATCTTCGGGGATTTCCAAAGTTTCTAGGGAGAGGACTGGACCGAGGGTAGAGGTCATGTAGCACTTGCGGGCCGTTTCCTGATTGCCTTTTACCTCCCCTACTCCTGCCCGGGTGGAGAACTTCATCTTGAGGTGATAGGCTGAAGGGACGGCTTCAAGGGCAGCTAGGCCGGGCCGACCCAGAATGACATTGTAAGCTGCAGGAACATCTACGACCATGAAGTCCATCGACTCCGTTGGGGTAGTAGGAGTTTTTCCAGCAGTTACAGCGAGGGTGATCACCCCTTCAATAGTCACTGGCACTCCCATGAACCCATGGAGTGTGTAGCCGGCGGGCTTGAGTCTGTCTCAGGAGAGTTTGAGGCCTTTAAAAGCGGCGAGGAAGAGGATGTTAACGGAGCTGCCATTGTCCACTAGGATCCTCTCCACTTTGAAGTTCGCCATATGGAGATTGATGACGAGCGCGTCACAATGGGGGGTGCGGACACCTTCAAGATCTTCGTCTGAGAATGTGACGGGCACTCCGAGGCCTTTAGGGGGAGGGGTGGCGCGAACCGAATTGACTTTCCTAATGAACGCCTTTCGAGAGGAGTTTGAGGAGCCCCCTATTGGGCCCCCATGAATGAGGTGTAGGACACGCTCCTCTTCAAAGTCGGGCGTTTCATCGCGTTCAGGACGCTTGTTAGCCCCCCGAGGTGGGGGAGGAAGGTCGGCTCGGTCCTTTTTCACGAACCTGGTCAGCTGCCCTCTCTGGGTGAGGGCTTCTATCTCATTCTTTAAGGCCCGACAATCATTGGTGTCGTGGCCATGGTCCCGTTGATAACGACACCACTTCTCTTTATCCCTCTTCTTGGTGGGGGTGTTCATCCTCGGAGCAGGAGGTATGACCCCCTCCTTCTTAACTTCCATCAGAATGGTGGAGACATTGGTGGTGAGAGGAGTAAATTTCTCGAATTTGGGGGAAGGTCGGTGCTGGCCGCCATTATCCTTCTGGAGCTTCTTGGCTCCTTCCTCTTCTGTTTCTTTTCTCTTAAACCCGGTGGAAGACCCCTCCAAGTTGGGGCGGTGCTCAGCTTCTTCGGCCTGAATATACTTTTCACTCCGGAGGAGGAGGTCAGAGAAGTTATGTGGGGGCTTCTTAGCGAGGGAGGAGCAGAGGCTGGAGTAGAGGACATTGGATTGAAATGCTGCTGCAGCGACCGACTGGTCGAGGGATGCTATGGACCTGGCTTCAGCTGTGAAACTTTTCACATAGTCTCTCAGTTTCTCACCCTTCTTCTGGTGGAGGTAGAGTAGCAAAATGCTGGTCTTCTCAGTTCTGTGGCTACTCACGAAGTGGGTGACGAAGAGTGTCTCAAATTGCTTGAAGGAGAATATTGAGGAAGGGGCAAGGCGAGAGTACCATTCTCGAGATGGGCCCTTGAGAGTTGCGGGGAAGGTTTTGCAGAGCAGAGCATCGGAAGCTTGATGGATGAGCATGAGGGTCTTGAAGCTTTCGATGTGATCGACGGGGTCAGTTTCTCCGGAATAAGTCTCGAATTGAGGAGGCTTGAAGCCGATTGGTACGGATGCATCCATTATGGTTCGGGAAAAAGGAGGTCGACTAGGACGAAGGCTCCTTCCTCTAAGCTCTTCTTCTCGGTCTAACTGACCCAAGCGCCTCTCCATTCCATGGAGACGGCGGTAGACAGCGTCATCCCTTCAACGGTAATCAGCCGAGTTTCTAGACTCGTCTTTGTACGAGGGAGAGCGGGGGCTACGACGATGGTAGCTCCTGGAGCGGCGAGGACTTGCATATGCCGGGAGTTTCTAGGAGCTGGAGGAGGAGTTGGGGACCGTCGGCGAGGACTTAGAACCGGAGGAGGAGAGGGGATCTTTGGAGCATTGGTGTTAGGACGGAGATTGAGAGCTTGTAGGACGGTTGCTTGGAACTGCTGGAACTCGGCACGGGTGATGGGTGCCTCATCGTTCCTAGGCTGTTGCCGACCGGCAGGGGAGTGTGGTCTTCTTCTGTGATGCTCGGGGGACTCTCTCCGCCCCCTTCAGGTATGGGACCTTCTGTATTCTCGGTGGCAAGGAGATCGAGCATCCGGACGGTATTGGTGGGAGGCTCCCTCTCGGGCCCACTTTTCATCCAGACGGCGGCGAAGATCCTCATCCTTCTGTCGATTGAGGACGGTGTTGCGATGATTGGAAGCTCGGGGATTGTGGGAGGCCATAGAGTCTGAAGAGGCATTGTGGATGGAGACATAGTTCGTTGGAGAGGCTGTTTCTGCGGGTTGGGACCCTTAGGAGGTTGTTGATTCTGAGGAGGAAGGAGGTCCTATTGGGGTGGGTCCTCCGCTTGAGGAGGAAGTTGCCCCTGCTGTTGAGCGGGTTGAGGGGGAACTTCCTGTTGCTGATCGGGGTTGGGTCCTCGGTTGGACCCTCTGGATCTGGCTTTCCTAGGAGGCATGGCTGGAGAAGATCTGACCAACAGGAAGAGGAGAGGCTGCTATTCGTTAGTTCCCACAGACGGCGCCAATCTGTTGTCGCTGAATCTGGTGTAGGGGCAAACAAATAGTATTTGTGGATTCTTGGGAAACTTTGAATAACAAACCTGTTACCTGTTCTTCCGGAGTTCAACTATTGCTCTCGCCGTACACCTTCAAAAAGTGCGAGACACCGGAGTTGTTCCCGGCGACGCACCCTCCGACGCTCAAGTCAGTAATCAGGAATGATTATGAAAGAGCGCAAAAACTGGCAAAAGATTGATTACCTCTTAATGGAGATGGATGGGGGGTATTTATAGGCGTCACTGGGATTAGATTAGGAATGTAATCCCCCAATGGTTAGATAAGGAATGTAATCCCTAATCCCCAGTGAAGGGATAGATATGAATCAGGGCCGTTGATTAGGATTTAATCAGAAACCCTAATTCTATCCGTTCTGGACTGGGTTTGCTGCGGGTTGAAACCCACACCCAGTTGTGGTGGATCCGTTCGCGGGTTAGTGGGTCTCCATGGAGGAGAACCTGCACCCGCTTCAGACCTATTGGTGGGTGAAATTACCGTTTTACCCCTGGGATTCAAGATTCGTGCCTGATTTGGACGGTTCCGATTAAACCCCATTTTTAGCCATATCAGTAAGCTTAGTGGTAAGTCGACTATTCATATTTTAAAACACTTTTAGGGGTATATTGGGTTAGGTTTAAGGTTCAGATAAGCTGAGTACGGATGTACTCTCTCATATTCACAGTCTCCCCAAATATGTTTTTTAAAAGGTTTTGCACTTGACTTGCTCTTCCAACGACGGCCTAGGTTGTTATGATTATTTTTTGAAATTTTATTGTAAAATAGAGAATATTTTGGGTTTTTACATGAAAATTGGATTTAAGTTATTTTCTATTAAATATATAACCATTTAACCTAACGATTTTATTTTAGTCGTTTTGGTTGATAAAAAAGTAAATTAATAAAATATAGAGATGATATACAAGAATATAAGTGTATTTGGCATAGAGTTTGAGAGCCTCTGTTCGTACAGATAGGATAGAAAGTTTTGAAAATGCCGAAAAATTCCATATCAGCTTAGGCCGTTGTCTCCTGGATTATACTTACAAAATTGGATTTTGATGAGTTGTTTCTCCTTTTGGCTTGGCCAAGATAGAGAGCAATTCATTAAAATACAATTTTTTTTTGTATAACCTAGGCCGTTGTTGGAGACAACGACCTATGTTATTAAAAAAAGTTTGTAATTTGATGAGTTGTTGCTCCTTATGGCTTGGCAAAGACAGAGAGTAACTCATTAAAATACAATTTTGTAAATATAACCTAGGTCGTTATTGGAGATAACGATCTAGGTAATATTAAAAATTTGGAATTTGATGAGTTGTGGCTCCTTATAAAACCTAGGCCAAGACAGAGAGCAAGTGTATATCGTCTCAATTTGTTCATAAAACCTAGGCCATTGTTTCCAACAACTGGGAAACCGTGACATAAGCAAGAATCTTTTCTTCAATTAGCCACGATACACAGAAAAACAGAAAAATTTAAAACTTTTATTTCAACACAAATGTATTACAATCTGAATGTTACAAAATTGCAATACAATACAACAGTGTTACAACAATACCGTTACAATCCTAATTGTTACAACTTTCAACATATTACATCAGAGTACAAATGAATAAAGAACAACACTTGGTATTTCGCTTGGATGCTTTCCAACAAATAAATAGATTACAAAACTGTTTCAATGGAACAATAGTAACAACATATAATGCAGCGGAAATGGAAACGACTCTTGCTTCTCTCGCCTTGAGTCCTCCTGAATCTTGTACCTGTACTTCTGCAATCCAGTACCTATTGAAATGGGGGCGTCAGTATTCACTGACACTTTAAGGCTGATAACTAGCAGCAATTCTCCACTTAAGCAAACAAATTAATGAAAAGGGAAACGTGTATATATAATTGATGTGTCAGTGTATGCTATGCCTTAGACTTTAATACAAGATTGACTAACGCCAAGATGTTCTTATTCTAATGCAAGAAAGTCTCTGGAACAGTATGCATCCCATACTACATACGCCCCATCTCAAGCCGTTTCTTCATATATAGGGATTCGAACCCTCGTTAGGAATTCTTCATTGTACACAATCCTGTTCCTGACACTACCCCGTGACTGTGAGGTTGCATGTGGATCAAGTCCCACCAATGCAGTACGATTATGGTGTCTTTGTTTGCGACTACTACCCGGCATGCCGGACCTCACATAAAAACAAGGTTGCAGGTACGGTCTAGTTCCGTTACTGCAGTCGCATAGTGGTGTCCTTGTTTAACACTATTGCCCAGTGTATCGGGCCTCATTTGAAAATCCAAAGAACATAGGGTCTCGCAAGCGCAGGGTAGCGCGAAGCCTACCCTGTGGCACCCCTGGGGTCTCGCAAGCACAAGCCTGCACGTTGCATCCTGGGGCACCCCAAGCTACGGTATTTCAGGAATTAACAGACGAGATACGTAACCCGTGCTCCCAACTCGTAAGATGACACCGTACGTATCCCTTTGACGGGAAGGTACAACCCAATAACACCGCCTAGTGTCAACCTATAGGACAGGTCGGATCATAAGGAATCACCCTTAACACCAACACTTTCCCTTCGGCAAAAATGATAATAAGTAAAGTTTAAGTAATAATAGCCATAAGTTACTACCCTAACGATGTCACTAAACCCAAACACTCTTACGGGGTTTTCAATAACTTCCTTATGATTATCCCGATCCAAATCATGGCCTATCGATCCAAGACACCGATGACGGAAATCTCTCACTCATCATTACCCCTAACTCGGATCTCATCAGCATTCTCGGCCCACGATCAATCCACACCAACAAAGATCCGTCGGTGCTCGAGGTGTGATTTATCCACAGTTTCTAAGGTGGTAAGATGCGATTCTTGATGGTCGATGGCCCCTGGGCTAGCTTTTATCTACCTAACAATACTAGTGACTTTTCCAACCATTATTTACCATATATTGAAGATGAAGCATGTGCACATCATATGGTCCAATTTCAATTAGAAACGCATACAACTGGAACTCATGGGTTCTTTTTCCAAATTGAACTAGGACAATATGCGACTAGGTTCATGGGTTCTTTCTCAAGTTGAGCTAGAATCACCTATAACCTAATTGCATGGGTTCCTCGCCAATTCGAGCTAGAACTATCATGGAGCTAGTTTCATGGGTTTCTTCTTAAAAATCGAACTAGAACAACTTGTGGAACATGGGTTCATTTCAATTGGGTTATCATGCAAGCTCAACTCATGGGTTCCTTTTAGAATTTAACCGAAACCACTACAATCATATAACTCAATCATGCATGGATTCCTTTGAATCTAAAATAACTACACATCTCAACATGAGTTCTTTACTAGAACCACTACAATAACACAAGCATGATGGGTTTCTTACTACAACAATCTACAACAACTCAAGCATGGTATCTTTCTATAATCAACCTAAAACAACTCAAGTATGGTATATTTACTAAATTCAACTCAAGCATGGGTTTCTCGCTATAATCAACCTACAACAACTCAAGCTTGGTATATCTACTATAATCAACTCAAGTATGAGTTTCTCACTATAATCAACCTACAACAACTCAAGCATGGTATACTTACTACAACTCAAGCATGAATACAATTTAAGCATGGGTTTCATTCTACAACAACTCAAGCATGGTTTACTTACTAAAATCAACTCAAGCATGGATTTCTCGCTATAATCACTCTACAACAACTCAAGCATGGTATACTTACTACAACTCAAGCATGAATACAATTTAAGCATGGGTTTCCTTCTACAACACCTCAAGCATGGTTTACTTACTAAAATCAACTCAAGCATGGATTTCTCGCCATAATCACTCTACAACAACTCAAGCATGGTATACTTACTACAACTCAAGCATGAATACAATTTAAGCATGATATACTTACTAAAATCAACTCAAGCATGGGTTTCTTACTATAATCAACCTACAACAACTCAAGCACGGTATACATACTATAATTAACTCAAGCATGGTATATGAATTCTTTTTTAAACTACAACAAGTACGAATGGGTTCATGGGTTTCACAAGCATGGTTCATGGGTTTAACAAGTATGGTTCATAAGCATGAATGGGTTTCTTTTCTATAATCAACCTACAACAACTCAAGCATGGTATCTTTCTAAAATTAACTCAAGTATGGTATCTTTCTAAAATAAACTCGAGCATGGGTTTCTCACTATAATCAACCTACGACTCAAGCATGGTATACTTACTGTAATCAACTTATGCATGGTATCTTTACTACATCTCAAGCATGATGGGTTTCTTTTCTATAATCAACCTACAACAACTCAAGTATGGTATACCTACTATAATCAACCTACAACGACTCAAGCATGGTATACCTACTATAATCAACTCAAGCATGGGTTTCTCACTATAATCAACCTACAACAACTCAAGCATGGTATATCTACTATAATCAACTCAAACATGAGTTTCTCACTATAATCAACCTACAACAACTCAAGCATGGTATCTTTCTAAAATCAACTCAAGCATGGGTTTCTCACTATAATCAACCTACAACAACTCAAGCATGGTATATCTACTATAATCAACTAAAACATGGTATATGAATTCTTTTTGAAACTAGAACAAGTACGAATGGGTTCATGGGTTTCACAAGCATGGTTCATAAGCATGAATGGGTTCATAAGCATGAAGGGGTTTCCTTGCTACACAACTTAAGCATGGATGGGTTCACAAGCATGAATGGGTTCATAAGCATGAATGAGTTTCTTTTTAATCTAGAATTACTACACAAACTCAAGCATGGGTTTTCTAGCAACCTAGATTAGTTTAGAACATGCTACAAAAGACTAATATAAATTATTACAAAGACTACTTCCTTTATGAATTACAAGTCCTACTTATTACAAAAATCTACTTTATTTAATCTACAAGAACTAATCTTTTACAAATAGAAGCTTAATCCTCCACAACCTAGTGGGAACATAAAAGTTTAATCTCTTACAATCTAGGAGCAACATAAAAGCTTAATATTTCATGGACTAGAAGGAAAATAGAAACTTAATCTTTCATGACCTTGAAGTCAAAATAGAAGCTTGATTTTAACAAGTATTTCAAGTAAAACATACAACAACTACTAAAGCTTTATCTTTTATGAACTAGAATTAGAAAAGACTTGGTCTTTTACATGGTAGGAAATTGACATACAACAAGTCCACTTTTTTGTGAACTAGGGTTAGCAAAGAATGATTTATTAACAAAGTAGAGAGCAACATACAACAAAAACTTATCATTAAAAAGCTAGATGGGTCTACAACCCCAAGAATGGGTAGTAAATATTCTTACTACACTAATCTTTATATGCACATAGCTATAGTCCAAGTCATAGTTTTGAGTTCAACAAAACACCCATAAATGACAATAAACATACAAGGTTAAAGAACAACCGTTATGTGTTTTATTTAAGTTCCACCACTTATCTATTTCATGGGATCCTTTCGATGCCTACAACCACCTTATGCTTAATACTTAGTCCAAGTCATTTTTTGAACATACATACAACAAAAGTGGACAAGAATCCACACAAATAAAAAGAGATAACTTCATCTTGATTTTCCAGCATTCTTATGCACAAATCTTAGTCCAATTAGTCCAAAGTAATCATCACAACAATACTAACCATACAAGGTCTCAAAAACCAATCTTTATGTGATTTTGTTGAGTCCTTTCAATCCATCTTTTTCATGGGATCATTTTGATCCCTACAAATATGCTTATGCTTAGGAAATAGTACAAGTTATTTTGGAACATAAATACACAACAACACATCATAAAGATGGGTTCTTTTTAACCTACAACCACTTATATGCTTAGAAAAATAGTCCAAGTTATTTAGAACAAACACCTACAACATCCACCATAAAAAAGATTTGTTCTTTTTATCCTACAACAAATAACCAACAAAGATGGGTTCCTTTTCACATACAACCATTTCTAACCCTTAAAGATGGGTTCTTTTCTATATAAACAAAATAAATAAGAATATACAACCTAAAAATTTAGAAGTAAAGAATCCCCACCTTTGAATCTATGTAGGAAGGACTAGCTAGCAACCTTCTCCTTCCTCCTTAGCTTTCTACTACAACTTGAAAAACTCTCCTATGGAAAACCCCCAAATGAAGAACACTTAGGGTTTTCCCTCTCTTTCTTTTCTTCTCTTTTTTTTTCTTGTAAATGAAGCAAAGTGTAAAGGGGAGGGGTATTTATAGGTCAAAATGAGGGTGGAAAGTGCAAAATACCTCAACACAAATGCAAAAACCCCCTTGGGGTTCATTTGAGCCAGCCAAATAGGGTGAGGTGGAGGGGGTGAGGTGGAGGGATGAGGTGGAGAAGAGGGTTCTAGTAGAAAATACACCTATTAACTCTTATGTAACCCTAATTAATCTTAACCCTAGGTTTAAGCCTCCAAACAAATCCTAGTCATCCAAATTTGATTAATCATGACAAAAATAAGATATTTTTGTCCAAACCACATACTACATGATTTGTACAAATGTATGAAATCGGTACAATACGCATACGTATGTATATATCTATATACCGATAATTTCCGTTTGTAAAACCGCACAATCCGTATAAAAATAATCTAATTACAAAAATAATAATAAAATAAATTTTATTATCATCCCGGAAGATTTCAGTACCAATTTGATACAATACAGATGTATACAGACTGGTATGTGTACACAGATAATGCTTATTAACAAAACCGGGTGATATCCACCAAAAATATTTCATTTCCGGAAATAAAAATAAAATAATAATTTTCAGTGTCTGCCCGGGATTTTCCAGACATTTTTCTCAAAATGCATTTTTCAGGACTTTGTACAAGTGCACAAAACTGATACAATACTTGTATATACTTACCAGTATATAGGTCCAGGTAACTTTTTGTGAGTAAAACCCAGAAATTCCCAATTAAAATATTTTAATTTAAAAATAATAATTTATACAATATAATATATGTCCGGGATATTACACCAACAACAGCTCTTCAAAACGTCATTTTTTTTTCTTATAACCTAGGCTGTTGTTGAAGACAACGACCAAGGTTATAATTGCCAAATTTATTTCAACTGATGTTGATGCTCCTTATGCCTTGGCCAAGACAGAGAGCGAGTATTCAAGTCTTCAACTTTTTCAATGAACGTAGGCCGTTGTTGTAGACAACAGCCTATGTATAAAAAAATAAATTTTAATTACAAGTTTAAACAACAGCTATTGCTGCTACACTTCAATCCCAACCACAGATATATACATAATACCATCAACAGCTCAACAAAACAATAACACTTGAGCAACAATACAAAATGTATAATTAACAACAAAACCAACATCAACAACAACAAAATTAACACCAACAACATCTATAACAACAGCAAAACTAACCATATATCAACAATAACCACAACACTTTCTTTCAATTACAATCAACAACAACAACAAAAAATTTAATCTCTACAACAATTGTATCGGGAAACACTCAACCACCAGGCGTGTAAGTTTGTGGTGGTCGCCTCTTCCGAACCGGTTGTCGCCACCGGAATTGTAACTCTGCGACAATTTCTTCTTCTTCTCCCGATCCTTGTCTTTCTGGCACAACAGTTTTAGGATGTTGTTCTTCTTGTGGTGGAGATGGAGAATGATTTTGTCGTTGTTGCACCGGGCGAGATAGCCTACCCTTCATGCTCTTACGGCGCTGTGAACGTACGGTCGTTGTTAAATAACGGTTCAATGCTACGCCCTCTCCAACCTATTCTAATGAGCCCTGACATGAAGAGAGCATCTTCCGAGCGAACTCCTTCATAGGTTTGGCCGCGTTACTATTAATTACCTGCGTACATTCTTTTGCCATGTCTCATGTATTATCGATCTAAAACACAAAAAATAAGTATATTAAACACAATCTGGTTTGTAATAAATTCAATCATTTTAAAAATAATATAATGCGAACGCAAATGCGAATCAAAGTTTACTCACTAACACACGTACAGATGACGCCTTTGGTTGGAACATGGGTTGTGAACTAGAATACGCGGGTGGTGGTTCTATTTCTCTCTCCTTAATTGGTAGTTGAATCCTAACAGGTAGTTGTGTATGCGGAGAGATGTACAAACGCGTTATATTCTTGTACCAAGCCATATACAAAATTTGTTTAATGCCATCGTACGGGGGAACTTGATCAAGTACGAGTTCAAACTGTCGTTCATTCCAATTTGCAACATGAGCACGATAAAAATCTGCCCAATCATGGGTAGGCATACGATCGGAACCCTTAGTAGCATGTAACCCAAAGTTGTATCGGGATATTTTTCATCAGGTAAATCTTGTTGAATACCGAATTTCCGAAGGACTGTGTGGCCACTGATGCTCCACTGTACCAAAGTTGATGAGTGGAGCCGTCGTCAACCACAACTGCAACCCGATCGTTCACACCGGTGGTTTTCTTCCCACCCGCTCGGGTGTATACAGCTCCCAAATTACGAACTATTCTCCTAGTTGGTCGAGCTCATCTCTGTAGTAAGTTAGTACACCGTTTGGGTTGTCTTTATAACTCCATTTACCTGCCTAATATACCCCTAAAGGCGCCAACATATGCACATTTGGTGCATCGGCCATCCAACCGTCCGTCGGTCTCGTAATTCGGGGACGACCCAAGTGTAGACACTCCCATGACCAAATCTGTAACAAGACCATCAGACCGGTCATCTCGGTTCCATCTAGTGCAACTGAACACAACGTCCTGTACAATATTGTTAATACACAGCTTTCCCAGCTATACCGGCAGGCTACACCTAGGTCGACAGCAATCGTAGTTACATAACCGGTATGGTATCTCCGGATGAGTTAGACAAGATAACACCTCCAAGCATTGTCATAATGTATGCTCTCATGTAGCACTGTACTTGGTGGTCGGTCGATTCATCTGTCAATCTCCCTTCAAAATTTTCCTTCAACCAAGAGAGTCAGATTGATTGTCCGACAAAAATAGCCTTATTTTCCTCGTCCTCAACAATCTTTGTACCGAGGAGTTCATTGTATACCTCTCTCTTATCAAAATTTATATGACCCATCACGGCCATCCCATTTATTAGAGACCGGAGATCATTGCTATATCCTATAGTGTCACCGTTATCTCTCCGACCGGTAGATGGAAGGTGTGTGTCTCTGGCCTCCATCGCTCGACGAGGGCTAAAAGAAGTGCTCGATCAAGTTTCACCTGACCCATCATACTGATTCCGTAGAAATCGGTCTAGACTAGATACTCGGTGGTACGTGGGTACATCGCCAAAGTCTCGTGAGTGCGAAAATTACACCTCTGTGTCGTCCCACCCCACACTACCTCAGATCTGTGACGGTCTTGCAAAGTGAGCACATATGGCTGTAATGGTCCTGGACCTTAATTTTCTGCCGAAGAGGATGCATCAACCTACACCAACACAACAAATTATTAATAGTGTAGTAACAATACCACTTTATATAAAATTCACAATGAAAATTAATAGTTCTCTTACTTCTGTGGAATGTTTGCCCCGACCACTACCAGATGGCCATCTGGTACCCCTCGTTCTAACCATTTCTCTGTAAGAATGTACATCATATATATAAAAATTTGTTAACAAAAGATTTGCATATATAAGAATACGAAACAAAATATGTAAGAAAACCGCACAAACAATGTTAAAAAAATTAAAACTTTGTGATTGGGTCGGGTTTGCCGCACACAAGCCAACGCAACTTGTAGAAGCGAGTTCCGACTCACGGTTTGTAAGATACGGCCGTGTGTCACTTTCACTCTTGAAAAAAGAGCAGAATGCAATTCACGGACGCATATAGCAAACCGTAGGTGAGAACTCGCAACTATAAGTTGCTTTGGCTTGTGAGTGGCGAGACCGACCTATTCGGAAAATTTTGTTTTTTTCAAGTGAGTTCTCTATTGAAAACTCGCTTAAAACATATAAAAAAATATGAGAAAATCGCATAAACAACGTTCAACAATTAAGAAACTTTGCGATTGGGTTGGGCTCCCTGCACACAAGCTAACGCAACTTGTAGAAACGAGTTCCGACCCACGGTTTGCAAGATACGGCTGTGTATCACTTTCACTCTTGAAAATTATCAAGAATGCGATACACTAATGCATATAGCAAACCGTGGGAGAGAACTCGCAAATACAAGCTGCTTTGGCTTGTGTTTGGTGACCCCAACCTGCTCGCAAAATTTTGTATTTTTGGTATGTCGTTTATGCGGTTTCCTAGTGAAAAGTCACTCAATATAAATTCAAAGTATAATTGTTGTTGTTGGTTGATATACGGTAGAAAACCACGCAAACAGGATAAAAAAAATTTGAAACTTTGCGAGTAGGTCGGACGCACCACGCATGAGCCAACACAACTTGTTGAAGTGAGTTTTGACTCACAATTTGAATATACGGCGATGTTTCGCTTTCACTCCTGAAAAGGAGTCGAAAACGATACACGACCGTATATCACAAAGCGCGAATTCAAGCACACTTCTACAAGTTGCGTTGGCTTGTGCGTGGTGAGTCCGATGTACTCGCAAAATTGCAGAATTTTTGAATCTCATTTGTGTGCTATTACTAACAACGAACAACAACTAATACCACATCTACATTGACAATAACAACTACACCCAATACACTTCGTGAAACTAACCTATAATTAGCTACGCATAATATACAAATTGTACACTCAAATATTGAATAAAAAATTTCAATTAATTAACATAGCTCGATCTACTAAAGTAGAAAAAAGTTAATACCTTTCACAATGTGGATTTTCGGAGAGGAGATAGAGGAAGTGCTTGCGCACTGCTGTAGACAAAGGATGGGGAGTAGGGTTCCGCTAATTTCTTTAGGATTAGGGTTTGAAGGTTTGGGAGATTTCGTATGGGTTAGGGTTTTTTTGGATTCGGGATCTTCAAAGGAAGAGGGCAAGAGTGTGAGAAGAGGGAGAGAGCTATGGTTTTTAGATTGTGTTCGGTAACGATCGAGAGAGAGAGAGCTAGGGTTTTGGGTTTGGATTTCACGAGCTCAAGACAAAGAGAGAGTTGGCTGCGAAGTGAGGGAGAGAGGGATCTGAGTATGTACAAGTATTTGGGAAAACACTTCTACATACCTAGGTTATTGTTGGGAAAAATGGCCTAGGGTGAATTTTATTTATAAAAAAAACTACTTAGGGAGTTGTTCTCAACAACGGCCTAAGTATTTTTTCGCAAAAAAAATACGTCATGCCAAATAACACTAAGTCTGAAGCGTTATTTGGCGTGAAGTACCCAAAATACCTCTCTGTCACTTAGGAGCTCCGCTCAAGATCACAGTGGAAGCGATCTGAGCTGTTGATCACGATCGAGAGCGATCCAACGGCTCAGATCGCTGTGTTAACACCCGTTTTCAACTGGGCATTACCCATATATATATAGTGTTTTTTGGTGAGATGAGCGATTTGAGTGATCCAAATCTCGACCACACTGTTCACATCATTCTACATGTCATCTAGATGGTGTGTACAAAATTTTAAGTGATTTGGAGACCTCTAGCATATGCATCAAAGCATTCAACACTTCGTGAAAATGGTGTGAACGGTGTGCTAGAGGTCTCCAAATCCCAATATATATTTATTTGTTTGAATGCCTTGAAGCATATGCTAGATGTCTCCAAATTGCTAGAAATTTTGTAGACACCATCTAGATGACATGTAGAGTGATATGAACGGTGTGATCGATTTTCAGCCATACAATTTTGTAACACTTCAAAGGATGTGCAAATGAATTTCAAATGATTTGATTTTACATATTTAGACTAATTTAGATGTGTAGATCAATGTGAACGGTTCGGATCGTCAATACGAAGGCGAGAAAGCTAAGTGCACACGGAGGCCTACACACAACCGAATGGGACTATATATATATATATATATATATATATATATATATATATATTATGTTGGTTCGAAAATGAAAAACATATCAGAAAATAGGTTTTACCTATTTTTAAAAAACTCATTTTAAACATAAATATTAAGTGCAAAATTTTCCAATAACATTTGCAAAACTTTGCATCTAAACACAGTTTGCCCTATCATTTAAAAAACCGAAAACTTATTTATAACTTTAAGCCAAATGCAGTAAATCTCTCACTTCATGCCCGTCTCCTTCTCCACCTTCTTTCCAACCTGAACCTTCTTCTTCTTGAAGGCCTTGATCCATCATCACTATGTTTTCTCTCTTCGCTCCTCCAGCGCCATCACCACCATGTCCAACCGCCCCAACTTCCAGGGCGGCGGTGGCGGTCGCGGTGGGGGTAGAGGCGGAGGCAGAAGGTGCGTCGGCTGTGGCGGAGGAAGGGGAGAACAACGGTGGTGGGACCCACAGTGGCAGGCCAAGTGGCTTCGCCAGATTAATGGACCGGTAAAAATCAGTTCTTTCTTCGAAAATATCTAACTTTGGTCATTTGACTAAACCCTAGGATTCGATTGTTTCGGTAAGTTTTTTTATATTAAATAATATAACTCCTTTCTAATCTATTCTATTAGAGCATCCACAATGCGTTTGCTAAAAAATATGGCAAAATGAAAAATAGAAATAGCAAATGAAAATTTCTTGTGCAACGGTGATTTGCTAAAATTTGAGAAGCGATGGTACATGTTGTTTCGTCCATCTTTTTTTTTCACATAATTAATTAATGATTAAATATTAAAATAGGTTAATTAAATAAATTAAATAATAAAATATATCGTAAAACCTAATTAATTATACACTAACCTACCAATTACACTAACCTAATCTCCCTTTTCTAGCTGGACGGGACAACATGTCCCGTCCAAGCAAAAATAGCTTGAAACGGGACAACATGTCTTGTTTGAGCCTTTTTTTTTCAGACGGTACATGTTGTACCGTCTGATCATTAAAAAAAACGTCAGAAGAAACGTCTAATCTCATTAAAAATTTAAAAAAATAAAGACCGAACAACATGTTCCGTCCCCTATAATTTGAGAATCACAATTTCGTTTCTCATTTATGAGAACGAACTGTAGCAATTTTGCCATTTTGTGATAAAAAAAAAATGACTACACCGTCGACTTTCTCAAAAAATGAGAAATTGGCCAATATAGCAAACGACTGTGGATGCTCTTACAATATATTATGCTAAATCACTTTTGTTCTAAGGATTTTTTTCTATTTTTTTTAATTTTAAAACAAAAAGAGAGGAAAGGTAGGATGCAACTTCTCACTCTTTCTTCATCCAAAATTTGAAAATCGTGCAATATTATATAGTTGTTATTAGATAACATTTTTTTTAAATAGTGTTTTTATTTTCTTATTTTATATAAATTATGTAATCCTATCCTTTAATGAAACCTTAAAAAATGCGCAATATTATATGGATGTTATTATATATTTTTTAAAAATAATTTTGTTATTTTATCATTTTTTTAAATATTATGTGCACTATATTTGCTCGGGGTTATACTAGTTGGTTCTCTGTAAAAGTGAAAATTTGGTAATTTATTATGAATTCTCATTTCAACGATACAAATTTGTAGCCTGGGTTTGTAGTGATTCCTTAAAATTCGTAATTTGCAAATTGTGATTATATCTAACTTACAAATTTACTTCTTTGTGAATATCTAACTTATATCTTGTACCTTCAACCCTAGGATAATTCTTAAGTATTGGAGATGCTGGAACCTAAGAGCATCTCCAACCACACTAGTAATTTTGGCTAGCTAGAATAGTTAAAATAGAGAACAAATGAATAATTTGGCTACTAAAAAACATCTTCACTCCAATTATATTGTCTATTTTGGCTAGTAATTTATAATCTAAAGTCCAAAATTAAAATAAAATAAAATAAAATTTAAATCCCAAACTCAATAAAAGCCCAAGCTATAAAAAAATATGTTAAAAACCTGGTAAAAAGCCTAAGCCCAAAACAAAAAAATCCCAATCTACCGAAACAAACAAACTTACTGATCGCGATTTGATTTCTTCGCGATCGCATCACGATTAATTTTTTTAGCATCGTGATTTTCTTTCTTTCTTTTTTCATATCGCACATATTTTTTCTAATTGCGATTTCTTTTCTTTTTGGGTTTTGATCGCAATTTTTTTGGGTTTTGTGATACAGAAAGAGCAGAATGAAAGTTTGGCGAGCGATATAAACTCGTCAGAATGAGCGAGTCAATTTGAGAAATCTATTTTGTCGAGTGGTTTGGCGAGTTCCATTGGAGCAAAATTTTCCTTCAAAATGTAAAATTGATATATAGTTAGTGTGGTTGGAGATGGTCTAAGTATCTCTTGGTTATTAATATAACCTTATTCTATTTTACCTTGTAACCCACGAAGAATTGACACACATTTCGGCATAAGAAAGTGTAGGAAAAATGACATTGAAATTATATGTAATGATTTCAGTCTGTCAATAACCGAAGTAATCTCAACTTGCTTCTTTGCAACTATAAGTGCCAATTGAAGTTGATATGCAAAACAATAAACTTAATGAGCAGAATCATCTCCTTCATAATCAAACTTTTAAGTCCATTAAATTGATCTTGCATATTACTAGTCCCGTCCTAGCCTTGTCCATGCACACTTGACAAGCTAAACCCATGCTTAGAATGAACGAAATAGAGAGCAACTTTGAGTGAATAAGCAGTTGTATCGGAAACTTTACAAGACATATAAATCTCTCCATAACACATCCCTTCTTTTTCACATAGCGTAAAAAAGTTGCCATTGGCTCTTTAATTGAAATATCTTGAGACTCGTCAATTAATATAGCAAATATGTCGCTATCGATAATCATCAATAATAGCACGAGTGGTCTCTTTAGCGGCCGCATTTGCAGTATCTTTTTGAATGCTAGGTGCAATCGATTTAAGATTCCGATGAGCAGTTTTCAAAATCATATTGATTTCCGAGTTGTGTTGAAAAAGAAAGTTAAGTAGCTCTAGAAAATTTCCTTTGTTATTGTTGCCGCTGATTTCGATGTGGGGGCAATCAGATAAATTTATGAGTTCGTGAGGAATCGAAGAGGTCAATCCTAACCACATCCACTGTTGATAGGCTGGCTCCTTAGTGCTGCCACTGACCTGCACAAAATGCGAAATACCGGGATGGATCCCGGCGACTCACCCTCCGACACTCTTGTCAATACTCAGAAAAGAATATCAAAAAGCTTTAAGTAGGCAAAGAGAGATCACCTTGTAACGGTTGGAGGTAGGGGGGGTTTTATAGTCGTCGTGGGGAACTGCTTCAAGATAAGAGCAAATCTCTACTCCCCAGTGTGGCTAGATATAGGTGGTTAGAATCACCTCCCAAGGATATGGACGGATCAGGATTTCTCCATATCTTCTTGAACTGTCTCACAACGGGTTGGGACCCGCTCTCAGTTCAGCAGATCCGTTCAAGGGTTATTGGGCCCAAAGAAGAGACCCAATTTCTATTTCGCAACCGCCTGTATGTGAATTACCGTTTTGCCCCTGTGAACTTTAAGATTCCTGCCCAATTTGAACGGTTCTGATTTAACCCCATTTTTAGCTATATCACGAGCCCCCCACTCTTGAAGACTGTTTTCTTCAGCCTTTGGGGGGTAGTTATGTTGTTTCAATGGCGTATAGGACTTTATCGGTGTTCTAAAATGGGGTTCAAATCTGTTCGAGAGGTAACAGTGTGGTTCTGAGCTGGTAACATGCCCAAGAGTGTTCTCAGGCTCTTCTGGGTTTTTGGAGATTTTTCTCCATTTTTTATATTATTTTTCGAATCATCTATTCAATTTTGCAAAGCAATGATTTTTTTTCCGAGAGCACCAACTAATTATTCTAACCAATAATTATTTACCCAGGGGCTCAAAAATATTTTTCCGAATTTATAATTATTTTTTAGAATTTTTAATTAATTTTTCTGAATTTTTAATCATTTTTTGCAATTTTTAAATACAAAATTCGAATTAATAAATTAAAAAAAGATTTAGTCACTGTATTTATGACGTGGCCCGATATGGGACATCCATCGTCCATCGGTGCGAATATCTGAATGATCAGATGATGGATCAGTGTTGGGTGGTGTGGTTGAATCTGGGTCGTTGATCAGATTGTGACGCGAATTTTGAGACGATCTAACGGTTCTTGTGATCCGGAAGTGTTTTCTCCATATGAGCAGCTCAGTTCTTCGGTCGCTCGGATTGTGCTTCCGAGCGACGTGGCACAATCAGGGCGTCTGATGGAGATCAGACACGAATCACGAGGAAAGAGTGATTTTTTTCCAATACGCAGCTCGGTGCCCCGGTTGCTCTGATCGCGGTTCCGAGCGACATGGCACAATCAGGGCCGTCTGATGGAGATCAGGCACGAATCACGAGGAAAGAGTGATTTTTCCCCAATACGCAGCTCGGTGCCTCGGTTGCTCGGATTGTGGTTCCGACCGACGTGGCACAATCAGTGTTATCTGATGAAGATCAGGCATGAATCACGAGGAAAGAGTGATTTTTCCCCAATACGCAGCTTGGTGCCTCGGTTGCTCGGATTGTGGTTCCGAGCGACGTGGTACAATCATGGCCGTCTGATAGAGATCAGGTACGAATTACGAGGAAAGAGTGATTTTTCCCCAATATGCAGCTCGATTCCCCGGTTGCTCGGATTGGGGTTTCGAGCGACGTGGTGCAATCAGGACCGTCTGATGGAGATCAGACACGAATCACGAGAAAAGAGTGATTTTCCCCAATACGCAGCTCGGTGCCCCGGCTGCTCGAATTGTGGTTCTGTGCGACGTGGTGCAATCAGGGTCGTCCGATGGAGATCAGGAACGAATAAAGAGAAAAGAGTGATTTTTCCCAATACGCAGCTCGGTGCCCCGGTTGCTCGGATTTTGGTTCCGAGCGACGTGGCACAATCAAGGCTATTTGATGGAGATCAAGCTCGAATCATGAGGAAAGGGTGATTTTTCCCCATTATGCAGCTCGGTGTCCTGGTTACTTGGATTGGGGTTCCGAGCGATGCGGCACAGTCATAGTTTTCTGATGGAGATCAGGCACGAATCATGAGGAAAAAGGTGTGAATCACGAGAAAAGAGTGATTTTTTATGATGTGGTGCAATCAGGGCGGTCTGATGAAGATCAAGAGCAAATCTTGAGGACAAAGTGATTTTTCTCCAATACGCAACTCGGTGCCCCGGTTGCTTGGATTGTGGTTCCGAGCAACGTGGCACAATCAGGGTCGTCTGATGGAGGTCAGGCACGAATCACGAGGAATGAGTGATTTTTCTCCAATATGCAGCTCGGTGTCCCAGTTGCTCGGATTGTGGTTCCGACGACGTGGCACAATCTGGGCCGTCTAATGGAGATTAGGTGCGAGTCACGAGGAAAGAGGCACAAATCACGAGAACAAAGTGATTTTTCACGATGTGGCGCAGTCAATGCCATCTGATGAAGATCAAACGCGAATCACGAGGAAAGAGTGATTTTTCTCCAATACGCAGCTCGGTGACCCGATTGCTCGGATTGTGGTTCCGAGCGATGTGGCACAATCAGGGCCTTCTGATGGAGATCAGGCACGAATCACGAGGAATTAGGCATTTAGGCTTCTGATGGGCCTTTGTGGGGGCCCAAAACGTCTGAAAGCCCACCCAAATTCACACTAGTGCTATAAGATCTTACTCCCCTCTCACCGCTCCCCCATTTTTCACTTCTCACTTTTAATTTTCACTTTCTAAACTGTTTGTTGCTCTCGAGTGGTGCTGCTAGCGGTCGTGGCCAGGCAATCATCTTTCCGGCGAACTATTCCGACCGTAGCCGTCACATAAAGGTAATTAAATATCTTTAACTTGTATTCTAAAGATGTCTAGAGCATCGTCGGGGAGTGAGACCTCCACCTCGGACCGAGACAACGACCGACCCTTAGTGGTCTCCCCGGCAGTGGGCAAGGGGAAGGAAGTAGCGAGGTCGGCAATCGTGGAGACCATCGTGGAGAGTGTGAAGTGGGCTGGCAGATTAGGTCGGCTACCATCGACAATATCAAACCTCGGGAAGGTTAGGAACTACTCCGGAGACCTTCTGTCCAAGGTGGTATTCGGGAGGTCTGCCACCTACATGGAGAACGTCCAAGGGATCCTTCTGAGGTCGACGATATCCTATCGATTCTGATCGAGGCGGATCTTCAGCGTATCAGGAAGGGGTTCCAGATCTCGAAGGAGTACACCTTGCTCCTCCCCGGTCTGAGCTTCCAAGCGTGCACGGAGACTTCGCCCGACACTTGCGTCTTCCCCTACGACGCACTCAACGCCGGCCTTCGGCTGCCTCTGCCACCGTTCGTAGTCAAAGTGCTACAATGGTTTGGTTTGAGCCCGATGTAGTTCATGCCAAACATGTGGCGGCACGTCATCGCTTTCATCCTTCAATGCCAGGCAGTAGGGGCCGAGCCTCAGCTCATCTTGCTTCGTAGTCTCTACCAGATCTGCCGCATGAGTAAGATGGAGTGCCGGTATTATCTGTCTCTGCGGAAGGGGGTTAAGCTGATCGAGAATCCGTACTCCATCAAGCATTGGAAGGAGAAGTACTTCTTGATTCGAGGTCCCGAGCCGTGGAGTTTTCCGACGAGTTGGAAAAAGAACGTTCCGAAGTGGGCGAGCCGAGCCGGTGGTGACTAAGGAGGAAGAGGAGGTCGTGTCGAAGATCCTTGGTCTTTCGACCCTGGGTTGGAAAGATATCACCGAGGGGGTCCTCTTCGGTGGGGGTCTCAGTCCGATCGACCCTAGTACGCTCCGTCTAATTTTTTTTCTTTTTTTCAACTATCGTTCTATTCAGGCACTAACGCCCTTTGATTTTTCTTTTTCAGAGGCCCCTAGTATGGATTTCAGAGCCCTGTTGGCGAAGCGGAGTGCGAGCGCCACGAAGGCACCGGACAATAAGAAGAGGAAGAGGACGACGACGGGACCCCCGTTCGGCCGAGCAGCCTAGGCACCCTCGCTCCCACACCCGTTGTGGACTTGGTCTCCGCCTCTGCCTCTGCTCCTCAAGCTGCCTTGCCCTCGACCAAGGCTTCCGAGCCTTCTAACGGGGCATTCTCCATCGGAGCCACGCTAGCGCTTGAAGTGCCGCCCCTCATCGCCGAGGCAGAGGCTATCCTGACCGAGGAGCACAAGAAGCTCTTCGTCCCCGACTGGAGGGTGATGAAGCTCAGCGGTTTCCTTGACGATGCCGCGATGTGCATGTAGGCCGTTCGCCACCTGCCGACCCCGAAGGACCAAACGGCGTTGAAGGCAGGAATCGTGGGCGACATTGTCAGTAAGTGTCCTTATTATGTTCTTCAGAATTTTGAAGTTTGTGGTTTTGATACTCACGTCCTTTTTTCTCTTTGGCTTTCAGATCACATGTCACTTTAGTCACATGCTGAAGCAGTTCACCGTGAAGGAGAAGGAGCTAAAGACGACGAGCGCCAGGGATAGGGCCGAGCGAGCGAAGGCTGTAAAGGTGTATGAGACCGAGTAGCAGCTCTTGGAGTCCCGAGCCGTTCAGATCGGCGTTCTAGAGGTGGCACTGGGCAAGGCGAACGAGCGCATCGCAACCGAAGCGGTGAGGGTGGAGGAGCTGGAGAGGGGGAAGGCCCGATCCGAGATGGAGAGGGAGAAGGCCTTAGAGGCCTCGGAGGAGATGCAGAAGGAGCGGGACGCAGCGGTGGCCGAGGCGATAGCTGCCATCCAAGCAGAGGCGGAGGCCCACATGCTCACCAACATGGAGGATTCCTACTCTCGAGCCCTCAAGCATGTCGCGGCACGCATCCCCGACTTCGACAGCTCAGAGTATCACCTGTACGACCCGATCGAAGTCACGGAGATTATACCCGTAGTAGAGGTGTCACACCCCGCTTCCCAAAAACACGGAATACGAGCGCGTGACAAAGTCCAGCGAATTATTTTCATCATTCCTGAGCTGTAGGATCAACTCGGCATCATAACAAGAATATAACAAAATGTACACAACCACGCATGCATGAACAATTTATTAATCAACAGAAAATAATTGAAACAAAAAAATAATATCCCAAACAGTTTTCAATTCTGGATCAAAAGATAAAACTTGGGTCTATAAGCCCGTTACAAGATTCAAGTAGCAAAGAAATAAATAACTCAAAAAAAACAAAATATTTAAATTGTTTCTTTCTCCAAGCAAAGCCTAGAACGTCTGCTCACCAATTCCAGCAGGCAACTCGTCTCCAAATTCTATATATATAAATATAAAAAATAGAGAAAACAAAACAAACGCCTTTAGTGCAAGTTAGGGCCGCAAATAGTACAAGAAAGGGTATGAAAACCAGTGCAATAAATATGGAACAAGATTTAGAATTAAGAATGTATAACTTAATATAATAGGGATGCAACAGTAGTGGGATTCAAGAAACTAGCTAGCAAGAAAGACAACTCAAGTAACAAGATTGGGTAACAAGTACTAGTAGTAGAACAAGTGGCAAGTGAACATATAATGGTATCAAGCATCAAGTAACAAGTATCACGTACAAGTGTCAAGTAAACATGTATCAAGTAACAAGTCTCAAGTAACAAGTCTCAAGTAACGAGCATCAAGTAGGGTATCAAGTGTGTACAAGTTAATCTTAAGTCTAATGTTTAACTCTATCTAGGTAGCACTTCATGCATCCATACTTTTACTACATGGTTGCTACATAGTGGGGGATTTTATAGGGCGGTGTACTCAGGCATCAAGTATCAAGAAAGCATGGTTTATGAATCCGAAAATAAAGTAACAAGTTCACGAAATAAGTTCGTGAATCCATTAACAAGTTCAAGAACCACACAGTGGGTTCATGAATCCAACAAGTTCATGAGCCAAGTAATGGCTCCATGAATCCATCAAGATACAATAAGTTCATGAACCAAGTACTGGGAAACACGACCCCCTTCCAAGTACACTTACCTATATTGTCCACTACTATAGTCTTTCGCTTAAATCCCAGCTTATTATTTATTATTATCATCAAGAAAGTATGAAAGTGTGCAAAACAGGTCAAGTAAACATAATCAAGAACATGTAACAAGTCTAGGCTAGGTAGGATACATGTTCGAGGGTCAAAACAAATCAAAATATCAAGAATGAACGAGAATTCTAAATCTGGACAGCATGACGTTGCTGCACCAAAACTGCGATTCCCGTTGCTACAAGATAGCAGAAGTGGATTCGTCAGAAGGTCTAGAAACTAGACTCTTTCCCGGTTCCAACGCATATAATTAAGACACATACAAGTGTTGATTCTTGATTTTGATGATCACAACACATTGCAACATGTGTCTATGTTATACAGCTAACATTGCAGGTTGCACATACAAAAGATTATTTCAGCTGAACAAATGAACAAGCTCAAAGGCTACAGACAAAGACTTCACTCAAGACAAGATTCAAGACAAGACTCAAGACAAGACTCAAGACTCAAATCAAGACTCAAGACCTCAAGCTCAAATGTGTCAAGTTGTTATGTCTTGTAAAACATTGTATTTTACTTTTGTTGAGTCTTAGTCTGATTGTAAAGCCTTGTCACACATACATATACTCACAATTTCATAATGTGTGCTTTTCAAAAACCCCAAAAGAGTCAAAACAGTTTGAAGTAATTTAACTGTTGAGTACCAGTCGACTGATACCTCTGGCAGTCGACTGATAGTACAAAACTGTTTTAAATTTATTTAAACTCTGACCAGTCGACTCATATGGTAACCCAGTCGACTGTTCGAGTGCTTTTGACCATTTTCTGTTTTCAAAATCAAAATTTCAAAATCAAAAGCTAAAGATCCGTTGGTTGACAGTTGGAATAACTGTCCCCCAACGTCCAGGAGATCAAACTCTATAAATAGAGTTCAGATCTCACTGAAAAGATCTTACAACAATTTTTAAGATACCGAGCACTCTTTGAGAAATTCCAAGTGAAAAGTGAGAAAAAGCTTTCAAGTTTAAATTCTCTGGTTCTCTACACTCAGTCCAGTATAGCAACGATTTCGCTCTGGACTGGGTATAGAAGTCGACCTTGTTTTTAGCCACGTGCAACAACACAATACACCAACAAGGCTGTAGGTTGACTGTAAAGTTTTTCTTGTTTCTTTTGCTCTCTGTTGGAGAGTGTTTTAGACTCTAGGTTGTAAAGTCGGTTTGTTTCACTCTTGGTAGTAGAGTGGGTCTGCTTTCTCTGGTTGAGAGAAAGGACTACGGGTGAGACAAGGTTGTTGTCTTAACGCCGTAGGGTATTCTTGTAAACTTTTTCAAGAATAGTGGAAATCTCAAATGGGTTGCTTGGGGACTGGATGTAGGTCGGGAGGACCGAACCAGGATATATCTTGTGTACTCTGTGATTGATTGTCTTGATTTTGCATTTACTCTTGTTTACTTAAGTTCTGCAAAAATTGTATGGACAGTCGACTCCTTGCACTATCAGTCGACTGGTCAGTCTCGTATAAGTTGTATTTTCATTGTGTTTTTCAGTCGCCTGTCTTATCTATAAGTCGACGGCACAGAGTTACTATTTTTGCTTAAAGTTGGTCATATCAGTCGACTGGTTCACAACCAAGTCGACTGCACCGAAGAATATTTCTGCAGTTTTTTATTAACACTATTCACCCCCCCCCCCCTCTAGTGTTTGTTGTCTCGCCTACAGGATCCAACACTTAGTATCAGCGCAAGGTTACAGGCTATGGCAACTACTTCAAATACAAATCCGTACCATGAAGGCTAATCTACACAACGGCCACCGCTATTCGATGGAACTAACTACAATTATTGGAAGTGCCGAATGAGAATCTACCTCCAATCAATCAACTACGAGATATGACAAATGACAGAGACGGAATTCACTGCCCCTACCATTCCATATGCACAATGGAACGATGATCAAAAGAACCAAACGATGAACAATGCCAAAGCAATGAATGCTTTATTTTGTGCACTCACAAAGGAAGAATTCAATCGTGTATCCAATGCTACAACTGCACATCAAATCTGGCATACACTCGAGGTAACACATGAAGGGACAAATAAAGTTAAGGAATCTAAAATTTCTGTTCTTGTGCACAGGTTTGAGATGTTCAGAATGAAGGACAATGAGACTGTATCCGAGATGATCACCAGATTTACAGATATCACAAACTCCCTTGTGGCCCTTGGAAAGACTTACACTCAAGCGGAGATGGTTAGAAAAGTCTTACGTGCACTCACTCCAGAATGGGAGAAGAAGACCACGGCAATAGAGGAAGCAAATGACTTGTCACAACTTTCTCTTGAGAATCTTGTGGGCAATCTCATGGCATACGAGGTCCAACTTGAAGATCGAAAGAAGGATACAGAATCGCATCAAGCAAAGAAGAAATCATTGGCTTTAAAGTCATGACAGATTCAGAAGATGAGGAAGAAGATGAAGAGGAGATAGCAATGTTCACTCGAAGATTCAAAAAATTCTTAAAGAAGGGTAAGTTTAATTCTAAAAATAGAGATTCTAATGACCCTCCTTCATGTTTCAGGTGCAATAAAACAGGACACATGAAGAAGGATTGTCCTCTTGAAAATGCAAAGAACAAGGGAAAATCATCCAACTTCAAAAAGGACAAATATTCAAAGAATAAGTTTGCCAAGAACAAGAAGGCCTATCAAGCTACATGGGATGATAGTGATTCGTCTTCCGAAGAAGAAACGGATGAAAACAATGAAGTGGCAAACATGTGCTTCATGGCTTCACAGGATCATGTAAGTAATGATTATGAATCAGAAGATTTACTTGATGCATTTAATGAAATATTTCAAGAATTAAAAAAAGAAAAGATTAGAGTTAAGAGTCTAGAGAAAGTTAATCAAACACTTTCTCAAGAAAATCTTAACCTTGATAAGGAAGTGAAATCTTTAAATTCTCGCATTACAAATTTAGATACTGATCTTGAAACTCTCAAAAAGAGTTATGAAGAGATATCAAAGAACGTATCTAAGTTTAACAAAGGCAAAGAGAATTTAAATGATGTCCTTCATCATCAAGTAAAATCTAGTCAAAAATATGGTCTTGGTTTTAAAAATTCATTTGTAAAAGAGTCTCCTGCTAAAAACACTAGTAGAAATAAATCAGCATCTATTTCTAGTGTTACACACAAGTTGTATGAATTTTTTGAAAAACCTAAGGTTGTTAATGTAAGTGATAAAAGCAAGACTAATATTCGGTTAAGTCGACTGAGCCAATCTACCAGTCGTCTGTCCAGAGGAATTGAATCTCATTCAACGAGAACAAAACCTCATATAAGTCGACCTAGTGTACCATCAAGTCGACTGACTCACACTAGCAGTCGACTGAAGGACACTGTTAAGTTGACTGGATAGAACAAAGTTGTATGGGTTCCAGTCAACTTAAATAAGAATGATAGAATTGCTTATATTAACTCATATGTTTTAACTGTGTGTAATTCTATTAATTATATTCCTGCTTATGGAGGAAGATCAAACTCTTCATGGGTTTGGTTTCCCCCAAACTAATATGTTTTGGACCCAATAAAAAGGGTACCATATTTACCTTAAATTTTTTATAGGTACCCAAGAAAGAACGCTGGATACTAGACAGCGGGTGTTCAAAACATATGACAGGACATGCCAACCTGCTATCCACCATTCAATGTATAGATGGAGGAACTGTCACCTTTGGAGATAACAACAAAGGCAAAGTCATAGGAATGGGCATGGTCGGTAAAATTTCTAACCCAACCATAGAAAATGTATTATTAGTTAGTGGTTTAAAGCATAATCTTTTAAGCATTAGTCAATTATGTGATAAAGGGTATAAAATAATTTTTGAAAAAGATGCATGTTTGATTTATGATTCCACTATGCAAAATGTTATTTTTCAAGGTTTTCGTGAAAATAATATTTATGAATTGTGTTTAAATGCAATTGAATTTTCAAATGATTTTTGTTTAATAACCTCTAACAATGAATCTTGGCTATGGCATAGAAGATTTGGACATGTGAACATGAAAAATCTCTCAAAATTATCTAAGTATAACCTAGTTAAAGGACTGCTAAAACTATCTTTTAAAAAGGATAAGTTATGTGATGCATGTCAACTAGGAAAACAAATCAAATCCACTTTTAAAACAAAAGAAGTAATTTCTACTAGTAGGCCGCTCGAATTAATTCATATGGAATTATTTGGCCCTGCTAGAGTTGCTTCTTTAAATAAAAGTAGATATGTATTTTGTTTTAGTAGATGATTTTTCAAGATTCACTTGGACATTCTCTTTAAAACATAAAAATGATGCTTTTGATGAATTTGCACATTTTTGTAAACGTATTCAAAATCAAAAATCTCTAACCATAGTCACTATTAGAAGTGATCATGGTGGAGAATTTGAGAATGAGACATTTACAGAATATTGCAACAAGAATGGTATAACACATTCATTTGCATTTCCTAGAGCTTCACCACAAAATGGAGTGGTTGAACGGAAGAATAGGACTTTGCAAGAATGCGCACGTACTATGCTTGTTGAAAGCAATTTACCAAAGCACTTTTGGGCTGAAGCTGTTGCTACAGCTTGTTATGTTTTAAATAGGATTCTTATAAGACCTAAGCTAAAGAAGACTTGTTATGAGTTGTTTTTTAACAAAATTCCTAAAGTCTCTTACTTTAAGACATTTGGTTGTAAGTGTTTTATTCTAAACACAAAAGATAATTTAGACAAATTTGATCCTAGATCTAATGAGGGTATCTTTTTAGGATACTCAAATAGGAGTAAAGCATATAGAATTTTCAATAAGTCTACAATGACTATTGAAGAATCAATGCATGTTTCATTCGATGAATCTCTGCCTTCATCAACTTTAAATAAAGATGATGAAATTGATTCATCACCTTTAGATAATGTGATTAAATCTTTAGAACAAACTAATCTGACTGATAAGTCGACTGATAAGGACTTCCAGTCGACTGAAGTGAAGCAGTCGACTGAAGAACCTGTTAAGTTGACTGATCCTATTGTGATATCTTCAACTTTACCAAAGTCATTTGTTGAAGTTAAAGATCATCCTCATGACTTAATAATTGGTGACATCTCCCATGGTATTCAGACACGTTCACATGTTAATATGATTTCTCATACAGCATTCTTGTCAGATTTTGAACCGAAAAATATACAAGAAGCTTGTGAGAATGAATATTGGATGAATGCCATGCAAGATGAACTAAACCAATTTATAAGGAATGATGTATGGGATTTAGTTCCTCGACCTCCTGATCAGACTATTATTGGTACCAAATGGATATTTAAAAATAAGTTAGATGAATCAGGACAAGTTGTAAGGAACAAGGCTAGATTAGTTGCTCAAGGTAATAATCAAGAAGAAGGTATAGATTTTGATGAAACATTTGCTCCTGTTGCTAGACTAGAATCTATTCGTATTTTATTATCTTTAGCTTGTTTCATGAATTTTATACTTTATCAAATGGATGTTAAAAGTGCTTTCCTTAATGGGTTTATTAAAGAAAATGTTTATGTTAAACAACCACCAGGTTTTGAACATGAACAATTTCCAGATGGCTTTATACGGTCTTAAACAAGCACCTCGTGCTTGGTATGATCGTTTGAAAACTTTTCTTTTAGAAACAGGATTTGAAATAGGTAAAGTAGACACTACATTGTTTATCAAAAGAGTTAAGAATGATATCTTAATCATACAAATATATGTTGATGATATAATTTTTGGTTCTACTAATAATAATCTATGTCAAGAGTTTGCTAATACCATGAAAAACGAATTTGAGATGAGTCACATGGGTGAACTCAATTATTTCCTTGGACTTCAAATTAAACAGTCCTCAAGTGGCATATTTATCAATCAAGGAAAATATGCAAAGAAATTACTCAAACGTTTTAACATGGATAGTACTAGTAGTAAATCCACACCTATGGCTACTACTACTACTCTTGACAAAGATATATTAGGTAAGAGTGTTGATCAAAAACTCTATCGAGGTATGATTGGTTCACTCTTATATATTACTGCAAGTAGACCAGATATTATGTTCAGCGTATGTTTATGTGCTAGATATCAATCTAGTCCTAAAGAGTCTCATTTAAAAGCTGTGAAACGAATTTTAAGATACATTAAAGGCACGTCTGAATATGATTTATTTTATCCACGCACCGATAATTTTCAACTTCTGTCATATAGCGATGCTGATTTTGCTGGAAGCAAAACTGATCGCAAGAGTACTAGTGGTACATATCACTTTTTGGGACATTCCCTAGTCTCTTGGTGCAGTAAAAAGCAAAATTCCGTGTTCCTATCAACCACAGAAGCTGAGTATATCACTGCAAGTTTGGCATGTGCACAAATCTTGTGGATGAAACAAACCTTATTAGATTATGGTATTTCATTTGAAAAACCTTCAATTATGTGTGATAATACCAGTGCAATTAATCTATCTAAAAATCCGATTCAACATTCACGTACGAAACATATTGATATTCGACATCATTTTCTACGTGATCATGTTTTAAAAGGAGATATATCTTTAGACTTTATCTCTACTAATAAACAAGTAGCAGACATATTTACCAAACCCCTTAAAGAAGATACTTTCATTAACTTAAGAAGGGAACTTGAAATTTGTGATTTTATTGATATTTGTTGAAAAATTTTTCTGTTAAGTCGACTGTGTTCTTGAGTAAGTCGACTGTACTGTACTTTAAAACATATCTATTTTTGTTCTCTGATCAGTCGCCTGGTCCTGATGACAGTCGACTGCTCAGTAGACATATAAAATTTAATCTCTTCTCGACTAAGTCGACTGATATACCCTACCAGTCGACTGTCGCGAATTAAAATGTCTTCAGCGACTATTCATCGCAGCTTTTGAGATGAAACTTTTTCCTTTTCACCCGTGACTATCTTATCTCAACCGTCGATTTCTTCCCTCTTTGATCTCAGCCGTCTGCCCTCAGTTAAAACCCCCTTTCACAGCCTCCATCTTTCACTTTTCACTTTTACCCCAAATCTGAAACCCTAAGCTAGAGAAGAAGAAGGAGTCACCTGCTGCCCTGGTGTTTGATCGACTGTTTCTCTCTCCAATTTCTTTGGTAAAATCCTTCCCTCACTTCTTTCCAATGGCACCCAAAAGATCTAAAAGAACTCATGGTGAAGCTAGTTCTTCATCTCTAGATTACTCTCAATTTCTATTGAGTCCCGATCTTCTTGAACGATGGTACCTTATGTGTACCATTACCATCTTCCCTGGGAGATATGTAAATTTTGATGATCTTGCTCCATTTAATCTTGTTCCGCTATTTCAAAATAGTAGCCTTTATGAATATCTATCCTTAGTTAATCAACCTAACTATTATCCCCAACTCATCTATTTGTTTTACACTAATATGAGGGTTGTACAAAAGAAAGATGGGGATGTAGTTATCCGCTCATCTGTCAAAAATGTTAAAATGACACTCACACCCAAGAGAATCAATCTCATAATGGGTAATGATGACGGAGGATTAAATCTAAATGATATTATCCTTGATGATGCATCTATCTTATCTAAAATATTTTTGCCTAATCACGGACCTCCAATGACTAGCAAAATTATTACTCCTATTGCTAAGCTTGTAGCCAGAATACTAGCCTATAACATCCTTCCCAAAAGAGGAAGTTATGACCAGTACTCTCTGGAATTACAAAAAGCTGTTTATGCAATGTTTGGTAAAATTGCTATAAAATGGGGTCAAGTCATCTTTTCAAAATTTGAACAAAACCACACCCACTTCTTACCTTTCGGTGGGCTTCTCACTCGTATCTTTACATCCTTCGGTATTGATCTCGATTCCGAGACCAATGTCGTTACACACTATGAGTGCTTCGATCGTGCTAGTTTAGCACGTATGAAGCTTCCTGATCCTCCTCCTAGTACAACCCCTAGGTCTCCTCCACTCTCTCAAGTTCCTTTGGCTTCTACCTCTAGACCTTCTAGACCCTCTGCCTCTACTAGTTCAGACCTTCCTCAAGCTAACTACGAGAATCCAGCTACTCTCTATGAATGTGTCAACTACCTTATGAAACATTCACAGACTGTCGATTCTCAGATTCACACTCTTGATTCAAAACTTGATACCCTTGATTCCAAACTTGCTCATTTCACTGATCTTTTCCAAACTCAATTTCCTCGTCCTTCTCATGCTGCCGATGAAGACTCAGATGAGGACAATTGAAGACTTTTATTTTTCGCTATTTATGTAATTTTCTATTTTATTTTCTCTTAATGAACTTATTTATGTATGAGAACATTTCATAGTTTATTTCTATGTTTATGTAATGCAAAAGACTGGTTATTTTGTGCTTTTTGTTGATGACAAAGGGGGAGAGATATCCTCTTAAGTATTTGATAATATCCTCTTAAGTATTTGATTCTGTGTATTGAAAATATCTCTGGTCAGTCGACTGGCTACAGGCATATAAGTCGACTGCTGCATCTGTGATTATTATTTGTGATTGTGATTTTACTATGTATGTGTTTTCTGATCAGTCGCCTGATACACTTTTTAAGTCGACTGATACATGCTTTAAAGATACATTTTTATCAGTATGCATGATGTGTTTTTAATAGGGGGAGCATATCTTTACTATGCTTGTATATTATCTGTTATTATCAGCTATTGTGTTGTCATCATCAAAAAGGGGGAGAATGTTGATTCTTGATTTTGATGATCACAACACATTGCAACATGTGTCTATGTTATACAACTAACATTGCAGGTTGCACATACAAAAGATTATTTCAGTTGAACAAATGAACAAGCTCAAAGGCTACAGACAAAGACGTCACCCAAGACAATATTCAAGACAAGACTCAAGACAAGACTCAAGACTCAAATCAAGACTCAAGACCTCAAGCTCAAATGTGTTAAGTTGTTATGTCTTGTAAAACATTGTATTTTACTTTTGTTGAGTCTTAGTCTGATTGTAAAGCCTTGTCACACACACATACACTCACAATTTCATAATGTGTGTTTTTCAAAAACCCCAAAAGAGTCAAAACAGTTTGAAGTAATTTAACTGTTGAGTACCAGTTGACTGATACCTCTGGCAGTCGACTGATAGTACAAAACTGTTTTAAATTTATTCAAACTCTGACCAGTCGACTCATATGGCAACCCAGTCGACTGTTCGAGTGCTTTTGACCGTTTTCTGTTTTCAAAATCAAATTTTCAAAATCAAAAGCTAAAGATCCATTGGTTGACAGTTGGAATAACTGTCCCCCAACGTCCAGGAGATCAAACTCTATAAATAGAGTTCAGATCTCACTGAAAAGATCTTACAACAACTTTTAAGATACCGAGCACTCTTTGAGAAATTTCAAGTGAAAAGTGAGAAAAAGCTTTCAAGTTTAAATTCTCTGGTTCTCTACACTCAGTCCAGTATAGCAACGATTTCGCTCTGGACTGGGTATAGAAGTCGACCTTGTTTTTAGCCACGTGCAACAACACAATACACCAACAAGGCTATAGGTTGACTGTAAAGTTTTTCTTGTTTCTTTTGCTCTCGGTTGGAGAGTGTTTTAGACTGTAGGTTGTAGAGTCGGTTTGTTTCACTCTTGGCAGTAGAGTGGGTATGCTTTCTCTGGTTGAGAGAAAGGACTACGAGTGAGACAAGGTTGTTGTCTTAACGCCGTAGGGTATTCTTGTAAACTTTTTCAAGAATAGTGGAAATCTCAAGTGGGTTGCTTGGAAACTGGATGTAGGTCGGGAGGACCGAACCGGGATATATCTTGTGTACTCTGTGATTGGTTGTCTTGATTTTGCATTTACTCTTGTTTACTTAAGTTCTGCAAAAATTGTCTGGACAGTCGACTCCTTGCACTATCAGTCGACTGGTCAGTCTCGTATAAGTTGTATTTTCATTGTGTTTTTCAGTCGACTGTCTTATCTATAAGTCGACTGCACAGAGTTACTATTTTTCCTTAAAGTTGGTCATATCAGTCGACTGGTTCACAACCAAGTCGACTGCACCGAAGAAAATTTCCGCAGTTTTTTATTAACACTATTCACCCCCCTCTAGTGTTTGTTGTCTCGCCTACAGGATCCAACAACAAGTTGTAGCAATTGATGTCAATATAGCAAACTATACAACATTTGTGTTCAGCCATAATTGGTAAAACTGAATTTATACATATGAAACGGGGTTGAAACATCATTTATTAATTCTGAGAAAATTATTGAATATTCTCTAGGGTTTCTAGTATTAGTATGAAAAATTTCAAGTTATTTACTTACTGGTAGCATAGTTAAAATAATTGTAAACCAAAGTGGTGCAGCAGTTTTTATGAATTTGCGATTACCGACACAGCAGCAGTAAAACTGCGATATCTCCTAAACCGTAACTCGAAATTCAAAAATTCTGGATGTTATTGGCAACTAAACACTTGGGGCTACATTTCATATTCATGAATCAAGTTCAAATTCTAGTATTATCGTGGTAGAAACTACAAGCCAGGTCAGGCAGAAACCAAATAAAACACTTTTTACATGAAATGTATCAAAATTATACTAGTTGTGAACAATTGTATCAACAAAGGGTTGTGACTCTTTGATCATGTAATAGATAAGGCGAAACATGAGATCATCAACGATAAATAAAGAGGAGTCACATTTACAATCTACTTACAGTATTTTCAAGGAAAAGCTTGTACTAGAAAACGAAATGTACAAGAAGATACTTGCCTTAGGGACGATGATGAATCTTAACCAGAAAAAATAACAGGATGAGAATCCAGAGAGGCAAGACACGAGTACGGACACATGCACGTGCGAGACACGTGCAAAACAGCAACACAAAAATTCGGATCCAATCCCTCACAAAACATCAAATGCAGATCTCAATCACAAATGTGATCAGACAGCCGAGATCAGATCTGATCAAGATGGAGGGCTGAGATGCGATCTAATGGTGATGATCAGATCTGGTTGATGATGAAGATCCGACGACCCACAATCAGATATGATCAAAGCAAAGATTCAAAGATGATGATCCTAATGATCGACGGACCACATGCACTTGATCAAAACTCCATGAACAACCCATAATAACAGCAACTTAGTGATTTGGCTACACCACTGGCTGACGAGAGAAGGAAAACATCGGGGGGAGTTGATGCGGCACTGGAGGGGTGAGCACCGACGGCCAGGGGGAGGACGCCGAGGTGGTGGGTTCGACCAAGGGAGTGTGCGCTGCTAGCTGGCTGCTGCATCGTGGCTACGGCGCGCCGAGAGGACAGGGGACGCGACTGGAGCTGTTGCTGTCTAGGACGTCGGGGGAGGACAGTGCCAGGCAGAGGAGTCGGCACAGGGGCTGGCAGGTACAGTGTCGGCAGTCGCTACTCTGGCGGTGGGTGGTCACGACCGACGAGGAGGCGGGAGAGAGAGGGAGACAGGAGGGAAGGAGGAGGGCACCGGCTGTCTGGGTTCGCGGCAGGGAGAGGGGAAAGGTCGGGGAGAGACAGAGGAGAATGGGGTAGGGGTGAAGAGGCGGCTGCTGGGGGTTAAACAGTAGTGGTAGGTTAGGGTTTGGTTAGGGTGTAGGGTTAATTAGGTTTATATAGATAGGGTTATAGGGTATGGGTTATTGGGTAGAAATCCATTAGGGAAAATAGAGTTTTAGAATTTAAAATCCAATAAGAGCTTAAAATAAGCATTAAAAATATACGTATAAACATATATCAAATCAAATAATAAAATACAATTAAATAAGTCTATTCGGGCTTTACGAAAAAAATATATAATACTAATAATAACAATAATAACAATAGTAAAATCACAAGGATAAGATAATAATAACGATAATAATAATAATAATAATAAGATTATATAACAAAATATACACTTATCAAAATAACCCAAAAGCAATAATACATTTAAATTTAAATTGAGTAAAAAATACAAATAACTAATCAATTAGGAACAGAAATTAAATTATGCCATTATTCGTACAAAATATCGTTTTCGATTAGAAAAAGCTTTAATAAAATATCCGAAAAAAATTTCGAAACAAAGTGAATTTATAATTAGTCAAAATACAGGAAATATTTAGAAAATATGTATTTGGAAAAACAGGACTTACAAATCCTACCTACCTTACAACAAAATTTCGTCCTCGAAATTTGCTTAGGTGGTACATAAGATAGGGCAAAAGCAAACTTAGGGAAGGGTAACAAAACAGAGGGTTAAAGGAAAGGGAACAAAGTGGTGGCAACACCAGAATAAGAAAGAAATGGATAACAACAATGTCAAATGGAGTGCAAGAAAGAGAATAAACAGTATCAAAAGGAAAGAACACACTACAAAAAAATCATTTTACACCGGCGTTTTGGTAGAAACGCCGGTGTAGAAACCAGCTAACTTGGCAGGGAAAAAAAATACCACTCTACACCGGCATATGTGAAAAACGCCGGTGTATGTCGGTATGCTATAGATCAAAACTATAGATCAAAACTAATGGGCTTTAACAAAAATAATAATAACCACAAATAATAATAATAAAAAATAATAATATCAATAATAATAGAATAGTAATAACAATAATAATATAATAATAACAATAATATAAAAAATAATAATAGCAATAATAATAACAGTAATAAAATCATCATAATCATACTAGTAATAATAATAATAATAAAATTAAAAATATTAACAATACCGATAATAATGATAATACATACATGACAGAATAGGATTCAACACATTCATAAAAATAATGCAATAATAATAATAATAATAATAATAATAATAATAATAACAATATAAAAAAAATATTAACAATACTTGGTAAGAATAATAATGCAAGACAGAATATAATTTGGGTTCAACATTTTATTGTGTATGAAAGTAAT
Source organism: Hemerocallis citrina (assembly GCA_017893485.1). NCBI lineage: Eukaryota > Viridiplantae > Streptophyta > Magnoliopsida > Asparagales > Asphodelaceae > Hemerocallis > Hemerocallis citrina. The sequence goes on from CM030359.1 coordinate 79,726,624, forward strand.
TTAATATCAACAACAATAATAAAATAATGAAAATAATAATAATAACAACAATAGTACTATCAATAATAATAATGATACCAATATTAATAACGAAAACCATAGCAATAATAATAATAGTAGTAATAATAACATTATAAAACAAAATAAGAATTTGGCTTATAAACTCTATAAATAAATCAAACAGGAATATATATAGTCGATCAATTATAAATGGAAGGTGAAGTCAAAATACACCATTAATCCCCAATCGCAAGAAAACAGGGAAGCTATTCACATAGAATAAGAAGTCAAAAGTGAAAAGATAAAACCCAAATATAAAAAGGTTGATAACCATACAAACAACAAAGGAACACAAACTTTAAAGGTTATATAAGAATAATTTTGGAAAAATAACCCGTCAAGATGCATGGATATACGAACAATTTAGATAAGTAAGGAAAATATTAATAACAATGAATGTAAAAGACATATAATAATTAGTGAATATTGACATTATATTCAACACTCGAAAAACGCACTAAAGGGTAACAAGCAAAATAGACCAAATAATATATATGCGAGAAGACTTAAAAGGAGTTCATTAAATATTACAAAGGTAAGCGTTAAGTCATTAATTAGGACGTGGAAACAAAAGTAAGTGAGAAATCTAAAATTTTAAAGAATTGGAAAACGGTGTCAATAAATAGTAATTCACAAAAGAACAAAAAATTTAGACCATAATTGATGTACTCAATGTTAACATAAATGAAAAAAAATTGTAGATACAAAATAGAGTAAAATCAACTATACTAGTTCAAATTGTATGGAAACATAAGGTGTAATTGTATAAACAAAATGTCATAAAGAAAATAATGAGAAAATAAATATGAAGTGTAGCAAATTTACACAATAAATATATCATAAAAATATACAATAACGTAGGAATTAAACAAGCCCCTAACATGTCGTTGAAGATCCACCGATGTCGATCGACGAACCAAGCGGGAAGAAAAGAATGGATAGCACCGGAATTTAAGGAGAACAAGATAGGAAAGAAACAACTAGTATGATACATAATATGAATCAACAAATGAAGATGAATGCAAGACACGGAAAGCAATGAATGACACACGAGCTGAAATAAGAAGGGATCAACGAGGCAAGCAGAAATAAGAAATTGCTTGCACCAGAATCAAAAGAACATGGGTACGGAAAAAAAAATTATACTCAATATGGAATCAACAAATTAGGACGACTGTAAGAGATGGAAGGAAACAAGGAATCAAAGATTTGAATATGAAGGGATCCAAATGAATGGGATAAGACTAGTGTCCAGATCGAGTTGATTATGAAATTGTTCATGTAGTTGCATGCCCTGTTTAATGTTGAGTTAATCCTTACTGAGTCAAGCCTATCTAATGTATTAGTCAGACTAACACATTAGCCAAAGCTGAGCTCTGATACCACTGAAAAACTTGTCACGCCCCGCTTCCCAAAAATACGGAATACGAGCGCATGACAAAGCTCAGTGAATGATTTTCATCATTCATGAGCTGTAAGATCGACTCAGCATCATAACAAGAATATAACAAAATGTACACAACCACGCATGAATGAATAATTTATTAATTAACAGAAAACAATTGAAACAAAATAGTAATATCCCAAATAGTTCTCAAATCTGGATCAAAAGATAAAACTCGGGACTATAAGCCCGTTACAAGATTCAAGTAGCAAAGAAATAAATAACTCAAAAAAACAAAATATTTAAATTGTTCCTTTTCTCCAAGCGAATCCTAGAACGTCTGCTCACCAATTCTAGTAGGCAACTCGTCTTCAAAGTCTGTATATATAAATATAAAAAAAGTAAAAGAAATAGAGAAAACAAGACAAACGTCCTTAGTACAAGTTAGGGCCACAAATAGTACAAGTAAGGGTATGAAAACAAGTGCAAAAAATATGGAACAAGATTTGGAATCAAGAATGTATAACTTAATATAATAGGGATGCAACAATAGTGGGATTCAAAAAACTAGCTAGTAAGAAAGACAACTCAAGTGACAAGATTGAGTAACAAGTACTAGTAGTAGAATAAGTGGCAAGTGAACATGTAATGGTATCAAGCATCAAGTAACCAGTATCACGTACAAGTGGCAAGTAAACAAGTCTCAAGTAACAAGTCTCAAGTAACGAGCATCAAGTAGGGTATCAAGTGTGTACAAGTGACAAGTTAATCTTAAGTCTAATGTTTAATTCTATCTGGATAGCACTTTATGCATCCATACTTTTACTACATGGTTGCTACATACAAACAGTTTCGTTTAGGCCTAGTAGTGGATTTTATAGGGCGGTGTACTCAGGCATCAAGTATCAAGCAAGCATGGTTCATGAATCTGAAAATAAAGTAACAAGTTCACGAAACAAGTTCGTGAATCTACTAACAAGTTCAAGAACCACACAGTAGGTTCATGAATCCAACAAATTCATGAGCCAAGTAATGGCTTCATGAATTTATCAAGATACAAAAAGTTCATGAACCAAGTACTGGGAAACACGGGCCCCCTTCCGAGTACACTTACCTATATTGTCTACTACTATGGTCTTCCCTTAAATCCTGGCTTATTATTTATTATTATCATCAAGAAAGCATGAAAGTGTGCGAAACAGGTCAAGTAAACATAATCAAGAACATGGAACAAGTCTAGGCTAGGTAGGATACATGTTCGAGGGTCAAAACAAATCAAAATATCAAGAACAACGAGAATTCCAAATCTGGATAGCATGACGTTGCTGCACCAAAACTGCGATTCCCGTTGCTACAAGATAGCAAAAGCGGATCCGTTAAAAGGTCTTGAAACTAAACTTCTTTCCGGTTCCAACGCATATAATTAAGATACATACAAGTTGTAGAAATTGATGTCAAAACAGCAAACTATACAGTATTTATGTTCAGCCATAATTGGTAAAACTGAGTTTATACATATGAAACGGGATTGAAACATCATTAATTAATTCTGAGAAAATTAGGAAATGTTCTTTTGGGTGTCCAATATCATCATACAAAATTTCAAGTCATTTACTTACTGGTAGCGTAGTTAAAATAATTGTAAACCAAAGTGGTACAACAGTTTTTATGAATCTACGATATCTTCTAAACCGTAACTCGGAATTCAAAAATTTAGGATGTTATTGGCAATTAAAAACTTGGGGTTACATTTCATATTCCAGATTCAAGTTCAGATTCTAGTATTATCGGGGTCGAAACAGCAAGCCAAGTAAGGATAGAAACCAAATAAAATACTTTTTGCATGAAATGTATCAAAATTACACTAGTTGTGAACAAGTGTATCAACAAAGGGTTGTGACTCTTTGATCATGTAATAGATAAGGCAAAACATGAGATCATCAACGATAAACAAAGAGAAGTCACATTTACAATCTACTTACTTATTTTCAAGGAAAATCTTATACTAGAAACCGAAATGCATAGGAAGATACTTGCCTTAGGGACGATGATGAATCCGAACCCGAAAAAATAACGGGATGAGAATCCAGAGAGGCAAGACACGAGCACGGACACACGCACGTGCGAGACACGTGCAAAACAGCAACACAATAATTCGGATCCAACTCCTCACAAAACAACAAATGCATATCTCATCCACAAATGTGATCGAACGGCTGAGATCAGATCCAATCAAGATGGAGGGCTGAGATGCGATCTGATGGTGATGATCAGATCTATTTGATAATTAAGATCCGACAGCCCGTAGTCAAATATGATGAAAGCCAAGATTCAAAGATGATGATCCTGATGATCGATGGCCCATATGCACTTGATCAAAACTCCATGAACAACCCATAATAACAGCAAATCAGTGCTTTGGTTGCTGCACTGGCTGACGGGAGAAGGAAAACATCGGGGGGAGTTGATGCGGCACTATCAGGGTGAGCACCGGCGGCCACAGGGAGGATGTCGAGGTGCTGGGGTCGACCAAGGGGGTGTAGGCTGCTGGCTGGCTGCTGCGGCGTGCTGAGATGAAAGGGGATGCGACCGAAGCTGTTGCTGTCGAGGACGTCGGGGGAGAACAGGGCCAGGCAGCGGAGTCGGCACAGGGGCCGGCGCGCACAGTGGGTGCTGTTGCTGCTCTGGTGGTGGGTCATCGCGACCGACGAGGAGGCGAGAGAGAGAGGGAGACGGGAGGGAAGGAGGAGGGCGCCGGCTGTCTGGGTTCGCGACAGGGAGAGGGGAAAGGTCGGGGAGAGAGAGAGGAGAATGGGGTAGGGGTGAAAAGGTGGCCGATGGGGGTTAAACAGTAGTGGTAGGTTAGGGTATAGGGTTAATTAGGTTTATATAGATTGGGTTATAGGGTATGGGTTATTGGGTAGAAATCCATTAGGAAAAATTGAGTTTTAGGATTTAAAATCCAATGAAAGCTTAAAATGAGTTTTAAAAATATACGTATAAACATATATCAAATCAAATAATAAAATACAATTAAATAAGTCTTTCGGGCTTTACAAAAAAAATATATAACACTAATAATAACAATAATAACAATAGTAAAATCACAAGGATAAGATAATAATAACGATAATAATAATAATATTATATAACAAAATATACACTTATCAAAATAACCCAAAAGCAATAATACATTTAAATTTAAATTGAGTAAAAATACAAATAACCGATCAATTAGGAACAAAAATTAAATTATGCCATTATTCGAACAAAATATAAATTTCGATTAGAAAACGCTTTAATAAAATATTCGAAGCAAACTTCAAAACAAAGTGAATTTATAATTAGTCAAAATGTAGAAAATATTCAGAAAATTTGTATTTAGGAAAACAGGGCTTACAAGAGGTCGAGCCCAAAGGAGAGGAGGAAGAAGCCGAAGGGGTCGTGGTGGAGGTGGCGAATCCGGAGGTGGCGCTCGTTGTTGATTCTTGGTTTTGATGATTACAACACAATGCAAAGTTTTTGTGCTACCTCTTATATATTGCAGGTTGTATCAATATCATGTATACACAAAGGCAAAGTGTTCAAACGAAGCTCTCAAAGCAAATTGATCAAGAAAGATACAAGGTTCTAAAGCTCAAGATTGATCAAGCAAGCTTCAAAGACAAAGACAAAGGCTAAAGTTTTATCTCAAGACTCAAGACTCAAGACAAGAGCTAGCTTCAATGTGTTATATTACATGTCTTATAAAACAATTGTAATTTTCCTTTTTTGAGTCTTAGATTGATGTAACAGTCTTGTCACACACACACACTTACACATCTTTATAACTAAGTGTTTTTCAAAAGATTAAAGGTCGAAACAGTTTGAATTAGATCAGCAGTTGAGTACCAGTCAACTGCCTTATGGCACCAGTCGACTGTATCAGTACGAAACTATCTGAACTCTTTCAAACTCTGGCCAGTCGACTCATCATGGCAACCCAGTCGACTGTTCAAGTCGTTTCAACAGTTTTCTGATTTCAAAACTTGTTTTTCGAATTTCAAAAGATTATATCCGTTTTAAATCAGTTTTATAAACTGATTTACAACGTTCAAGGGATTCCTCTCTATAAATAAAGCCTTGGAATCACCATTGAAAGGTTCCAAGCATTTGATAATAAGTTTAAGTTTATTGCTTTCAAACGAACAAGTATTCAAAACTAGCACTCTAATCTTCTAAGTCTTGGTTCTCTGATTTTCAGTTCAATATAACATTGAATTCATTTTGGACTGAATTCAGAAGTTGACCGAATAGCCACTTATAAAAATCACAATCACAAAACAAGGCTATAGGTTGATTGTACCATCTTATTGTTTTCTTTTCACTCTCGGGTTGTGAGTGTGGTCCTCTCGGTTGGAGAGTAGGGCTCTAGGTTGTAGAGTCAAGATTTCACTCTTGGTGGAAAAGTGGGTTTGCTTTTTCTAGTGGTGAGAGAGGTCTACAGGTTGGACAAGTTTTTTGTCTAAATGCCGTAGATTATTCTTGTATTTTTTCAAGAATAGGTGAAAATCTCAAGTGGGTTGCTAGGGGACTGGATGTAGGTCGGGAGGACCGAACCAGGATACATCGTGTGCACTCAGTGGTTGTATTTCTCTGAACTTGCATTTTCTTTACTTGCTTTTTAATTACTTGTGAAACTTGTCTGGACAGTCGACTTCCTCTCTTATTTAAGTTGACTGGTCAGACTGGTATAACATACTCTTCGAAAACTTGTCTTACAAGTCAACTGGTTTCAGCTATAAGTCGACTGATCAGACTTGTCTAAAATACTCTTCTAATCTAACGCCTCAGTCGATTTATTTCTCTTTTCAAGTCGACTGAATAGAAGAAAAAGTTCAATTTCTTTTTTAATTTTTTTACAACACTATTCACCCTCCCCCCCCCCCCCCCTAAGTGCTTCTTGCCTTGCCTACATGATCCAACACTTGTTATCAGAGCTTAGTTGAGTGCAATGACAACTACTTCTAATGCAAACCAATACCATGAAGGCCAATCCACACAAAGGCCACCCCTCTTCGATGGAACCAATTACAATTTTTGGAAGTGTAGAATGAAGATATACCTTCAGTCCATTAACTATGAGATATGGAACATGACGGAGACCGCGTACACCACTCCTACCATTCCATATGCACAATGGAACGATGACATGAAGAGCCAAACAATGAACAATGCAAAGGTGATGAACGCGCTATTTTGTGCCCTTACAAAGGAGGAGTTCAACCGTGTATCCAATGCAACGAATGCACATCAAATTTGGCACACACTCGAGGTAACTCATGATGGAAAAAATAAAGTAAAAGAATCTAAAATATCTGTTCTTGTTCACAGGTTATAGATGTTCCGCATGAAGGAGAACGAGAATGTGTCTGCGATGATTACAAGGTTCACGGACATTACAAATTTACTTGTGACGCTTGGAAAGACGTACACTCAAGCCGAAATGGTGAGGAAGGTTCTTCGTGCACTAACCCCCAAATGGAAGAAGAAGACCACCGCCATAGAAGAGGCCAACGATTTAACTTAACTTTCTCTTGAGAATCTTGTGGGAAATCTCATAGCGTATGAGGTACAACTTGAAGAACGCAAGAACAATCTAGAATCTCAACAATTAAAGAAGAAGACACTAGCATTCAAGGTCATGTCGGACTCTGAGGAAGAAGAAGAAGAAGAGGAGATAGCCATGTTCACACGAAAGTTCAAAAAGTTCCTAAGGAAAGATAAATTTAATTCAAAATCTAAGGATACTAATGAACTTCCAACTTGTTTCAAGTGTAACAAGACAGGACACATGAAGAAAGATTGCCCACTAGAGAATATAAAATCTAAATAAAAGGTGTCCAACTTCAAGAAGGACAAGTACATAAAAAACAAGTTCATGAAGAACAAAAAGGCGTACCAAACAACTTGGGATGATAGCAACTTTTCATTAGAAGAATAAAATAAAGAGATAAACGAGGTTGCTAACATTTGCTTTATGGCATCTCAAAATCAAGTAATTAATGATTATGATTCTAATGATTTACTTGATGCTTTCAACAAGATTTTTTTAGAGCTTAAGAAAAAAAAAATTAAAGTTAAGAACTTGGAGAAAGTAAATCAAACACTTTTCCAAGAGAATCTTGACCTTGATAAAGAAGTGAAATCTTTAAATTCTCGTCTTTCTAGTTTAGATATAGATCTTGTGTCTCTAAAAAAAACTTCTAAAGAGATATCCAATAATGTATCTAAATTTAATAAAGGAAAGGAGAATTTAAAAGATGTTCTCCAAAATCAAGTGCAATCCAATAAAAGGTTTGGACTTGGTTTTCAAAAGTCTCTCGAAAAAGCTCATGTCTCTAAGAACACTAGTGTAAATAAATCTGTATCTATTTCTAGTGTTAAGAAAAACTGTATGGGTTTTTTTAAAAACCTAAAACTGTAGGTTTTAATGATAAAGGTAAATCTATAGTTCAGACCAGCCGACTGGACCCAAGTATCAGTCGCCTGTTAGAGGTTTTGAGTTTCATTCAAAGAAACAAAAACCTCAGATAAGTCGACCTATTCTACCTCCCAGACGATTGGATTTCAGTAACAGTCGACTGAAAGGTTCGATAAAGTCGACTGGACAGAGCAAAAATATATGGGTTCCAGTCAATCTGAGTCTGAAAGACAGAATTACTTACATTAATTCATACATTCTTTCTGTATGTAATTCTGTTAATTATATTTTTGCATTTGGTGGAAAATCAAATTCTCTTTGGGTTTGGTTTTCCATAAACTAATCTCTCTTGGACCCAATGAAAAGGGTACCATATTCACATTGAAAAATTTATAGGTACCTAAAAGAGATCGTTGTATACTTGACAGCGGATGCTCAAAGCACATGACTGGTCATGCCAACCTCCTATCTTCCATACAAGAAATTGATGGAGGAACACTCACATTCGGTGAAAACAACAAAGGGAATGTGATTGGAATAGGCATGGTCGGTAAGCACACTAACCCTTCAATAGAAGATGTTTTTTCTAGTTAGTGGACTTAAACATAACTTGTTAAGTATTAGCCAACTATGTGATAAGGGATATAAAATCATGTTTGAAAAAGATGCATGTTTAATATATGACTCTACCATGCAAAATATAATTTTCCAAAGATTTAGGAAGAATAACATTTATGAATTGTGTTTAAAGTCATATGATTTTTCGAATGATTTCTGCTTAGTAGCTTCTAATAATGATTCTTGGCTATGACATAAGCAATTTGGCCATGTGAATATGAAAACTCTTGCTAAATTATCTAAGTACAATCTAGTTAAAGGGCTGCCAAGACTATCCTATAAAAAGGATAAGTTATGTGATGCATGTCAACTAGGTAAACAAATTAAATCTACTTTTAAAATAAAAGAAGTAATTTCTACTAGTAGACCTCTCGAATTAATCCACATGGATTTATTTGGCCCTACTAGAGTTGATTCTTTAAATAAAAATAGGTATGTATTTGTTTAAGTAGATAATTTTTCACGATTCACTTAGACTTTTTTTTTTAAAACAAGGATGATGCTTTTGTTGAATTTGCTAATTTTTGTAAACGAATTCAAAATCAAAAGTCTCTAACCATAGTCACTATTAGAAGTGATCATGGTGGAGGATTTGAGAATGAAACGTTTGCAGAATATTGTAACAAGAATGGTATAACTCATTTATTTGTATTTCCTAGAGCTTCACCCCAAAATGAAGTGGTCAAAAGAAAGAATAGGACTTTGCAAGAATGTGCACGTACCATGCTTGTTGAAAGCAATTTACCTAAGTATTTTTGGGCTGAAGCCATTGATACAGCTTGTTATGTTTTAAATAGAATATTGATTAGGCCTAAGATTAAGAAAACATGTTATGAGCTATTTTTTGATAGAATTCCTAAAGTATCTTACTTCAAAATATTTGGATATAAGTGTTTCATTTTAAACAGTAAAGATAATTTAGATAAGTTTGATCCTAGATCTAATGAGGGTATCTTTATAGGATACTCAAATAGGAGTAAGGCATATAGGATCTTTAACAAGTAAATATTGACTATTGAAGAATCCATGCATGTTGCATTTAATGAATCTCTGCCTTCATCAACTTTAATTGATGATGATGAAACTGATTCATCACCTTTAAATAAGGTTATTACATCTTTAGAGCAAACTACCCTTACGGATAGGTCGACTGATAAGGAAGTCAAGTCGACTGATGTGAATCAATCGGCTGATGGACTAGTCAAGTCGACTGATCCTGTTGTGATGTCTCTAACTTTACTAAAATCTTTTGTTGAAGTTACAGATCATCTTTATAACTTAATAATTGGTGATATTTCACGTGGTATTCAGACAATATCTCATGTTAACATGATTTCTCACATGACTTTTTTGTCGGATTTTGAACCGAAGAATATACAAGAAGCTTGTGAGAATGAGTTTTGGATGAATGCCATGTAAGATGAGTTAAACCAATGTATAAGGAATGATGTATGGGATTTAGTTCCATAACCTCCTGATCATACTATAATTGGTACCAAATAGGTATTCAAGAATAAGTTACATGAATCAGGACAAGTCATTAGGAACAAAGCTAGACTAGTTTCTTAAGGGTATAATTAAGAAGAAGGCATAGATTTTGATAAAACATATGCTCCTGTTGCTAGACTAGAACCAATTTGTATTTTATTATCAATTGCTTGTTTGATGAATTTACACTTTTCAAATGGATGTTAAAAGTGATTTCCTTAATGGGTTTATAAAGAAAGATGTTTATGTTAAGCAACCACCTGGTTTCGAATATGAACAATTCTCAAACCTTGTTTTTAAATTGAAAAATGCTTTATATGGTCTTAAACAAGCACCTCGTGGTTGGTATGATCGATTGAAGACTTTTCTTTTAGAAATAAGTTTTGAAATAGGTAAAGTAGATATTAATTTGTTTATTAGGAGAACTAAGACCGATATTTTGATCATACAAATATATGTAGATGAAATAATTTTTGGTTCTACTAATAGTAATCTATGTCAAGAGTTTGCTAATACCATGAAAAATGAGTTTGAGATAAGTCACATGGGTGAACTCAATTATTTACTTGGACTGCAAATTAAATAGTCACCAAATGACATATTTATTAATCAAGAAAAATATGCTAAGGAATTACTCAAACGATTTGGCATGGATAGCACATGTAGTAAGACCACACCTATGACTACTACAACTACCCAAAGATGAATTAGGTAAGAGCGTCGATCAAAAACTCTATCGAGGTATGTTTGGCTCACTCTTATATATAACTGCTAGTAGACCAGACATTATGTTTAATGTATGTTTGTGTGCTAGATATCAGTCGAGTCCTAAAGCGTCTCACTTAAAAGCTGTGAAACGGATTTTAAGATATATTAAAGGCACATCTGAGTATGGTTTATTTTATCCACGCACCGATAATTTTCAATTCTTGTCATATAGTGATGTAGATTTTGCCGGTAGTAAAACTGACTGCAAGAGCACTAGTGGAACATGTCACTTTTTGGGACATTCCCTAGTATCTTGGTGCAGTAAGAAGCAAAATTCAGTATCCCTATCTACTACAGAAGCTGAATATATCGCTGCAAGTTTGGCTTGTGCCCAAATTTTGTGGATGAAACAAACCCTATTAGACTATGGTATTTAATTTTCAATACCTGTTATAATGTGTGATAATACCAGTGCCATTAACTTATCAAAAAATCTGGTTCAACATTTACGTAAAAAACACATTGATATTAAACATCATTTTCTACGTGATCATGTTTTAAAGAGAGATATTTTTTTAGACTTTATTTCTACTGATAAACGAGTAGATATCTTTACAAAACCACTTAAGAAAGTCACTTTTATCACTTTAAGAAGAGAACTAGGAATTTGTAGTTTTCATGATGTTTCTTGAATTTTTAACTCTGGTAAGTCGACTTACAAATTCTTTTCGGCCGACTGACCAAGTATTTTTCGATACTTATCTATATTTGAAATTCACGCTCTGGAAAGTCGACTGTGAAACTGTACTAAGTCGACTGCCAGTTGTATTATTGCTATTTTCGTTTATCTATTTTGTTCTCAACTAAATCGACTGCCATAACCATACAGTCGACTGTCGCGAATCAGTTTTCTTCAGATTCGAAATTTGGCACTTCTTTTGAGGTGACTCTTTTACCCTGTTTTCACCTTTGACCAATCTCGTCCCTCGATGTTCTCCAGATCTGATCCTAGCTCTTTACCCTGGAGTAAAAACCTTAACTTTACCTCTCTCTTTTTCACTTTACTCTTCACTGTCTCTCTCCTTTCCGAGGTCTCCTAGTCGGCTGCTGCTGCTGGCTTGGAGATTCCAGAATTTTTGGAGCCCCAAGATTCAACCCTTGATCCAAAATCTTTTGTTTCAGAAGTCCTCTCAAAGATCTCCGAATTTTTGTGCCTATTTGTGTCTCTTTGTTGGTATAAATCCTCCATCTATTTATTTCTAGAGTTTTTGCGTTATGGCTCCTAAAAGATCTCGTACCTCTAATGTATAGGAGGGACAATCCTCAAGAGACTATCTTCAGTACTTAAGAAGCCCTAGTCTTATTGATAAATGGTACATTATTTGTTCAATTATCATTTTTCCGGGTAGATTTGTAAACTTTCCGGATCTTGATAGGTTTCCACTAGCCCCATTGTTTGAACATTATGGGTTATTTGATTTATTGTCTTTAGTGAACCAACCCACTTCCTACCCTCACCTTATATATTTGTTTTACACAAATATGAAGGTTGTTACATCGGAGGATGGCAGCGAGATATTTATTCTATCTTCTGTAAAAAATAAACGCATAAAAATCACCCCTACTAAATTATGTCTTATTTTGGGTTTATCTGATAAAGGGATTAATTTAGGGGATGTTGAGATGATTGATGACACCATATTGTCTAGAATTTATTTGCCGAATAATGGTCCTCCTATGACCAATCGATCAATTACTCTTATTGCTAAGCTAGTTGCACGCACACTGTCATATAACATTATTCCCAAAACAGGGAGTTATGACCAGTATTCCCATGAGTTGCAATAAGTCGTTTATGCAATTTTTGGCAATATAAAAATTAATTGGGGTCAAGTCATCTTTAACTGTCTTCATAAGACTCATTCTTCATTTCTTCCTTTTGGTGCTTTACTCACTCACATCTTCTCCGCTTTTGAAGTTGATCTCGATTCGGAGATGAGTGTTGTAAAACACTATGAGTCCTTTGATCGTGAAAGTCTAGCACGTATGAAGATTCTCACCTCTCCACCTCGTAGGAATACACCTCTTATCCCCTTAGCCACTTCAGCCCTTAGCCACTTCAGCTCGTCGATCTTCTGCTTCTAGTTTATCTCGTCCTCGTGTTGATTTTGATGATCCTAGGAGTCTTTACACTTCTGTCAATTATATCTTGGATCATTAAGACGCTCTTGAAGCCATTCTTTCCCATCTCACTCACTTGTTCACCTCTCAGTTTCCTCCTCCCTCTAAAGGTGTCCAAGATGTCGATGAAGAAGACTGATTAGCTGCATTTTATTTTTTTTGTACTTTTCTACTTATTTTGTATTTTCTATTTTTTGAACAATGTATTTCAAATTTCTATGTATAAATTTGCTTTTGCTATGTATTTTTTATGTGGCAAATGCTCCTTTGTGTTTACTATTTTTTCCTCCTATTTTTTGTTGATGACAAAGAGGGAAAAAAATAGCTATATGTGTATGTTTGTGTATTTAGTGCATGTTTTTCAACATATGCATATTGTATATTAGTTAGGGGGAGCATTGAGCATGTGTAATATTTCTATTATTGTAAGTTATTGTGTTGTCATCATCAAAAAGGGGGAGAATGTTGATTCTTGGTTTTGATGATTACAACACAATGCAAAGTTATTGTGTTACCTCTTATATATTGCAGGTTGTATCAATACCATGGATACACAAAGGCAAAGTGTTCAAACGAAGCTCTCAAAGCAAATTGATCAAGAAAGCTAAAAGGTTCTAAAGCTCAAGATTGATCAAGCAAGCTTCAAAGACAAAAAAGAAGGCTGAAGCTTCATCTCAAGACTCAAAACTCAAGACACGACCTATGCTTCAATGTGTTATATTACATCTCTTGTAAAACAATTGTAATTTTTCTTTTTTGAGTTTTAGATTGATGTAACAGTCTTGTCACACCCACACACGTACACATATTTATAATTGAGTATTTTTCAAAAGATTAAAGGTCGAAACAGTTTGAATTAGATCAGCTGTTGAGTACCAGTCGACTTTATGGGCGGAAGTGCAGATCACCAGTGTGCTGGGATGACATTGGTGAGAGGAAGTTGGTTGGTCCGGAGTTGATCACCAGGACAGTTGATGTTGTGGTTCAGATCAGGAAACATTTACAGGCAGCTCAGGATAGGCAGAAGCGATGGGCTGATGTCCATCGGAGAGCTTTGGAGTTTGGTGTTGGTGACCATGTTTTCCTAAAGGTATCACCGTGGTGCGGTGTCATTCAGTTCGGTGGTGGGGGTAAGCTTAGCCCGAGGTTTATTGGACCGTTTGAGATTTTGGAGCTAGTAGGTAAGGTGACCTATCATCTCGCATTGCCGCAAGATTTATCAGGAGTGCACGATATTTTTTATGTCTCACAACTCAGAGGATATATTTGAGATGAGAGCCACGTGATCAACTATTCTGAGTTGACCGTTCGACCGGATTTGACTTGTGAGATTCCGCCAGTTGCTATTGTGGATCGACGGGAGAAAGTGCTTAAGAACAAGTCATCAAGTTGGTTTGTATTGCTTGGAATCCTCACTCGCCTGGTGAGTCGACTTGGGAGCTAGAGGAGGAGATTCAGCAGAAGTTTTCTCATTTGTTTGACTAGTTTTTTTGTTTTGTTCTTTGGTTGTTGGGGCTACCCTATGTATCTTCTCATTTGAATTTCGAGAACGAAATTCTTCTTGTTAGGTGGGTAGAATTGTAATCCCTGTTTTTCATTTTGTGTATTTTTGAGTGTATTTTTCGTTTTAGTGTATTTTCTCTCTTTGTGTTCCTCTTGTATTTCTTTTGGACCGTATATTGATTTTTGTTTTAGTATATTTTCATTTTATTATTTTGTCTTCTTTTTTTTTGAGTTCTTGATTCGTTGTCGGTCTTTTGTTTCGTTCCATTTGTTCGAGCCACTATTCCTGATTTCCTATATATTTTATTATTATTATTATTATTGTCATGTCCTATTCTTTGATCCCCTAAAAACCCATTAGTGAACTAATACCTAGTATAAATCCTATTTACTTTAATACCCAAATTCATTACCCACTTTATTAATTTTCCCCCTGTTTTCAAAATAATCCTATTCTTTATATAAACCCAATACCTTAACCAATTAATTATTACCCACTAACCAAATATACTTATCCTATAACCAATATTTCCTTCCCGTCTTAACTACCACCGAATCTTTCCCTGGGTGTTCCATGCAGATTCGGTCCCTGCATGCTGACCCGAAGCCCACTCTCCACTCAGCCGTCATACCACCAAAAACCCTAACCCTTCACCTAATTCATTTATATACTATGTTTACCCTATGCACCATACTCCTATCCGCCGCTCTACTTTCTCCCGTCCTCTTTCCTCTCCACTGCACCACTTTTTTTCCCTCTCCCGCTCTGTCTTTGGTGCTGTCGCGCGCCAACAGCAACAACAGCACTGCACCGAAGTGCAGCGCCCCCCTCGTCTCTCCTCCCCACTCTCTTGTGGGTTAAGGTGTGTGCGTTCGGCGAGAGTTGTTCGTTAGGTCTCAACCATCGTCTTTCCCTCTTGCTCTCTCTCGTTGTTGCGTAAGTGTGAGAGTGCTTGTGTTGGATTTTGCCGTGTTCGTTCGCTCGATATTTGGGTTCATTGTTCGTGAGTTCGTGGATTGTGTTCGTCGCTCGTTGGATCGCGGTTTTCGTTCATGGTTCGTTGAGTTCGTTGGCCAAAAATTTATTCCCGTTATTCTTGGTGTTCGTTTCGTCTTCGGTTAAGGCAAGTAACTTGTACTCAAATTCCTTTGTATGATACAAGTCAAAAATACTGCTTGTAGTGTAGTTGGGTTCTAGAAACAAATTGTGTGTGAAACCCCTTGTTGATATTGTCTCTATAGTGTTTTGACCATAGTTGCCTCACGACACATATGACATGAACTAACTTAGGTTTTGCCCATTCTTGATTTGATCATGTATGTGGGATTTTTGTGAGAATTTGGGTATTTGTTGAGATACATGTGATAGACTTGTTTTAGACATGTTAATTACCCTATTTCATGATGTTTGGACACTTGGTAGACTCGATTTCATGTTTGGTTGTGTGGATCAAGTTTTGTTGGCTCTATGTTGATTTTGGTTTTTTAAAGAAATTCTGTGTTTTGTCGATGATCTGTCTTGATCAGTAATTTAGACCATATTAAGATCAGAATCTTAATTTCAGTATAAAACATGATTTGTAGAGGAATTCATCTTCTTTCCAACCCTTCTGACCTTGCTCGATCTCTTTTTTTATGTGTGAGATATGATTGTTTTACTACAGAGGTGTAGATCATTTACAAATTTTGTTTCTCGATGATTGTGATGACTATACTATTTTGATACTTGTGCTACATATATTATTTTGATCCAAAACTTTGGTCAGTATTTCTTTATCTAGTTAGGGATTACCCAGAATTTTGGTGGATTTTATTGATAAGTTTTATATGCCGTTTCATGCTTGTTTATAAAAACTATACTTGCTGTATTTTACTCGTTGTTCTGTAAAGAATTGTATTTTCACCCTGATTCCTTTCACTGTAAAAAAAATGTTTATGAAATATGAAGATTATTATATTTTGTCAATTTTCATCTCCCTTTGGCGGATTTGGATTTCGTTTCACGGTTTGCGAGATATTACAGTTTTCGTACAGCTGTGTTGGGAATTCTAGATTTGTCAAACTATCGTTTCTTGATGTTTTCTGATTTTTGATGACTGATCTAACTTTACTAGAAAATTATGAAACTTTATATTTTGATACTAGACAGATAGAGGATTACCCCAGATTTTTTGTGGATTTATTTATTGAGTTTTGATGCTGTTTTCCTGACTGAGAATTTGATTTAGTGATTTCTACCTGAACGTATTTTTCGGATATAAATCAGCTTTCAGTTATGATTTTGTGAAATACTATATAACTTATTTATACTCGCTGGATTTGGTTGGGAGTCTATTTTCTAGACGTTTCGACGGATTCAGATTTGCATGTTTATAACAGTGGGAATTTCAGTTTTGCTACAGTATGCTCTTTCTGTGATGAACTTGAGATTTAGTTATTTTATTCTTTTGTGTGTTATCTTGCACTTGTACATGTTTACCTTACAACTTGAACTTGTTACTTGATCATACCATAATATACTTGTTGTTTCGTGACATCTACATGCTTGTTTGACATGAATAATAAAATTGACCAAGCCGGGGTTTTAAGGGACAGATCTAATAGTGGATAATTCAGAAACGTGTACTCGGAAGAGAATCTGTTGATTCTATGTGATACTTGAGAGGCTTGTTACTTGATACTTGAGACTTAGCTTGATACTTGAGATTTGGCTTGATACTTGACTACTTGAGGCTTGACATTTCACTACTTGAGGCTTGATACTTGATACTTAATTTCATGAGGCTTGTCCCTGAGTACACTACCCTTTATGGTCCACTATGAAATCTAAAGCAAAACTGTTTGTTGTAGCAACCATGTAAGGTGGGCTGCATGAAGTGCTACCTAGATAGTAATCACTACAAGACTTAATACATGATACTTGAACTTGATACTTGATTACAGGATACATGATCACTTGTACTTGACTACTTGACACTTGTTTACTTGTTACTTGATTTCGTGATACATGAGACTTGATGCTTGAACATGATACTTGACACTTGTACTTGACTACTTAACACTTGTTACTTGTTACTTGATTTTGTGATACTTGATACTTGACACTTGATACATGTTTACATGACATTTGTTTACTTGACACTTGATCCATGCCATTTATAATTGTTCACCTTACCATGCTAGTTGTTATATTTTGACATCATGCTTATTCCATGTTGTAGTTAGTTTTCCCCATGTACTTGTATCCTGCATTACAAGCGGCCTGTAACTTGCAATTGATGGGTACTTATTTTCTCTTTTTCTCTTTCCTGCAATTGTTGAATTGCAGATATTGGAGAACAGGTTCCAAACGGTGTTGGTGACATGAAGTATTAGTGCTGGATCTTGTTATTATTATTTTTGTAGCTTGCTTGAACAATATTGTATTTTGATACTTGGATTTATTGTTTTATTTAGGCAATGTGACCCAGGATTTTGTTGACTTATTCAGATCATGACTATTTGAGATTAATGTATTTGGTTTCAAGTAATTATGTTGGTATTTTGGATCATATGTGCATGTTGGTTGAGACTTTTGCTTCCGACTCTGATTATTTCGTGAGATATTGTAAAGATTTTTGAATAGCTTATGGATGATGAAAATAAGTCACTGAGCTTTTGTCTCGTATCCGTATTTCATATTCTTTTTGGGAAGCGAGGCGTGACACTCGATCTCAGACGTCCGATCGTGTTCCGTGATTCATTCGTTTAGTTGTGCTTGGGAATGCGTTCCCATTATTCTTGCTCTTTGCTCCATTCTTGTCGTCGTCTTCCAGGCAAGTAACTTGTACTCTAATTCCTTTGTATGATACAAGTCAAAAATACCGCTTGTAGTGTAGTTGGGTTCCAGAGACAACTCGTGTGTGTTATCTAGATGAGTAATGTCTCTATAGTGCTATTAACCATAGTTGCCTGACGACACAAATTTGACATGAAATAACTTAGGTTTTGACCGTTCTTGATGTGATTATATTTATGAGATAATTATAACAAATCGTGTGTTTGTTTGGATCCATGTGATATACTTGTTTTGGACATGCTATATACCCTATTTTATGTTGTTTAGACACTTAGTAGACTCTATTCCATGTTTGGTCGTGTTTGGAATGAATTTCGTTTGATTTATGTTGGGTTTTGTTTTTGAGTAAATTATGTATTTTGCCGATAACCTGTCTTGATCAGTAATTTAGACCATATTAAGGTCAGAATCTTAATTTCAGTACTAAACATAATTTTTATAGAAATCCGTATTCTTTCCAACCCCTCTGACCTTGATCGATTTTGTTTTCGTATGTATGAGATATGACTGTTTTACTACAGAGGTGTAGTTCATTTCAGATTTCGTTTCTTGATGATTTTGATGACTAAACTATTTTGATACTTGTGCTACACATATTATTTTGATCTGAACCTTTGGTCAGTATTTCTTTATCTATTTAGGGATTATCCAGAATTTTGGTGGATTTTATTGATAAATTTTATATGCCGTTTCATGCTTATTTATAAAAACTATACTTGCTGGATTTTGCTCGCTGTTCTGTAAAGATTTGTATTTTCACCCTAGTTCCTTTTACTGTATGGAAAATATTTTTGAAATATGAAAGTTATCTTATTTTGTCTATTTTCATATTCCTTTGGTGGATTTGGATTTCGTTTCACGGTTTACGAGATATTACTTGTAATGCCCCGATTTTTCATTTAATGAAAAATTATTTTATTTTGCACGTAGTGTGCACGTGCAATATTTTTTGGTTGGATTAAATGTTATGATTATTTTCATTATGATGAGTATAGATTTTTAAGTATGTGCTTTTAAATTATTCTTACAAAGCCTTCCTTCAATTAGACAAAAAGCCTTTTTCTTAAAGCCCAAAATTTAATTCAATTACTTTATTTTTAAAATTGTTATTTGGGCCCATAAAATAAAGCCCATGAGTCAATCTATTTTTTAATACAACTTGTAATGTAGAATGCAAATTAGAGTTTATTTTTTTCTTATAAAATGAAATGTACAATTTTTGGACCTAGTTGCTTGCACGTGCATTGCACGTACACGTGCAATATGCATTCCTTTCTAGGCCGGTTGCACCTTGGAGGGAAAACCAAATTTTGAGTGGAGATCATGCTTGGTGGTTACTTGGTTGTGGGTAGTTAATGCAACTCCTACTTTCATCCTAGCCCTCCATCTTATAACCAGCCACTTGATCCTAGCCATCCATTTTCCTTGATTTTTAGTATAAATCCCCCCCCCCCCCATGGCTAGTTATTCTTGTGCAAAATTATTCTCTTCCAAACCTATAGTTCAATTACCTTATCTAGTAGTGATTGTGTGAGTTAAAAGATTGAGAGTGTGTGAGTTTGTGCTTGCAACATCAAGGAGAAGAAGGGCCGGCTTTGGAGTGCTCGGTGGGCTTGTGTGGTGCTCGGGTTTGGTGCTTTTGGAGGCTCGAGTGCGCACTTCTAGGAGGAGGACTGTTCGTGTGCAAGGACTTTTGTTTAGGAAGTTGCTAATTGTGTTTGTCTCTCCATTTGAGGTAGGTAAATTCTCCATATTTCTAAATTAGAAATGCATGTTAGAAATGAATGAATGAAGCATGAAAGAAATTAAGAAGAGTACACTTTAATTAGGAAAAAATAACCCATTGAATGATTGAATGCGGATATGCAAATTTATATGTGGTTTTATTATTTAAGTTGTATGTGAATTGATTAGAATCATGGATTGATTGATGAAAAAACATTTATTACCATCAAGAATTACATACAAAAGTTAGTAGATTGATAATGCTATTTCATGTGTTAAATAGATCTTTTGTGTTAATGTGGGCATGCATAATTTAAAATATGAGTTTGTATGTTGGGTAAATGATTAAAGACAGAGAATTAGTGTGGAATTTGTTGATAAAGAGATTGGAATGCTAATTGCTAAGAAATGAAGAAAAAAAGGGAAATGTGGTAGTGATAAATTAAAAGTTGAATTAATTGTATGAAAAACATGTTTTAATTATCGAAAAAATTATTTTTATACACTGGAGTATAATTTATGATGATATTAGTCAATCTGGACAATTACAGTAATTTTGATAAAAGCAAAATGAAATGAGGACTTGTTGAATGTCGAACATTTTTAAATAACAGAGAGAATGGTTTTAAAAAGAATTTTGAACTATACTTGACTACCTGAGCACATAGCTCAAGTGGTCGGAGCGCGCGGCCTGTTTCTCTGAGGTTGCTGGTTCGAATCCCCTTAGTAACGCACTTTTGCATTTTTGAAAAAAAAAATTTAAAGTGTACAGCCGAGAGCATTTAATGCTCTCCGCCGTACTTATGACGCTTAGCACCTTCTGCCTAGTGGCTTGTGCTGTCAGCTGTGTTCTCCGTGGTTCTGGGTTCGAATCTTGCCCTCGGCAAGATTGGAAAAAATTATTTTTTGGGTGTTTTAATTATCAAAAAATTATGAGAAAAATATGACTATTCTTCTAAAAATATGTAGGACTTTATAAAAATAATTTGGGAATTATTTGCATGAAATAAAGTATGATTTGAGAACAAAATGTGTAGATAGAAATATGGTTCTATATGTATATATTTTTGTGAAAATTATAACTTGCAAAAAGAATTTGAAATGAAGGATTGGAAGGTTAATATAAGAAATTATATCATGTGATGTATACGAATTATTCTCATATGTGAATAGTGTGAAAGATATTAAATGTGAATATTCGTAGTGATGTGAATTCCAATGTGTAGTTGATAATTGATGAAGTATCTAATTCCATGTATGATTATGGACTATTGAACAAATCAGAGATCATGCTATAAGAAAAGGAAATCTGTTGTTTATGAATATGAATTTATGAGTTAGAAATGCTCAAATTGGAAATTGTGAATTAGAATTGAAACAAAAGAGTAGCTAAGTCTCCCCCGACATTTGGAAAGAAATGAAATGAAATATTGAAATGAAAGACCAAGGTTGGTCATGTTTGAATAAATAAATAAGCCCGGTTTAGTGGAGAGGCCAACTCTAGAGCTTTGATTTTTATTCATGACTCTATTAAATTAAGAATAGTGCATAGTGAAGACGTGATGAAAGTGAGAGAAAACACGAGTATGAGAACTAGAGTTTACGGTGCGAGTGTGTGAGCCACAGAATGCATGCTTGATGAGTCAAGACATGGCGTGGGTGCAACTCAGTAATGATCGGACTTTAGCCACGCTTGTGGGATGTTTGGTGACTGCAAGAGGATCGTGTTCAGGGAGGAGGCTGAATGGCCACAGAATGCATGCTTGATGAGTCAAGACATGGCATGGAATTTCCCTCCAGGGTCCGGTGCACGTACTTGTACTCATAGATCATCTAGGATACTCACCGTAGTTACAGTAGTAGATTAAGTCATGGCGAGGGATTGAACCCTACAAAGATGAAGAACGATTAAGAGGCTTGCCCTCGGACCTATGTAGTATGGGATGAATAGAATCCGAACAAGTGCGCATTAGTGTCATGTAATATAAATAATGCATTAAGGACTAAGTGCACAATCACAACACGACATCAATAGGGTAGTCCCTTTAATTGCATATGTGACATGTTTGTGTTTGCTAAATATGAAAAATAAGTTATACTATTTCCGGCATAGAGAGGATAGCCGTGTATAATGTTCGTCAGTTGAATAAACTGATGTACCCACAGTCTTATATGCAAGTAAATGACATGATAATGATTAAAGAGGAACAGATTACTAAATATTATACAATGTTGTTGTACATTTGTTTCATTGTTGTAAAGTTTACTTCCGCTGTGCAATGTAAAGTGTTATGTAATCTTGTAAACTCTGATGTAAAGTGAAAAGTTCAAATTTTCTTGTAAAATTGTACTAAAGGAATTGGAAAGATCCTGTAGAACATCTCGAATTCAGTGTATTTGGGATTCGGGGCGTTACATTACTGTTTTCGTACAACAGTGTTGGGAATTCCAGATTTGCCAAACTACCGTTTCTTGATATTTTCTGATTTTTGTTGACAAAACTAATCTTGCTGGAAAATTATGAAACTTTATATTTTGATGCTAGACATATATGAGAATACCCCAGATTTTTTCGGGAATTTATTATGATGATTTCTTGCTGTTTTCCAGTACTTAAATATGATTTATAGATTTCTGGCTGTACATATTTTCTGGTTTAGATTCTGTTTTGAGCTATGATTTTGTGAAACACTATATTACTTATATATGCTTGCTGGATTCGGTTGGAAGTCTATTTTTTAGATTCTCTAACGGGTCCAGATTTGGATGTTTGTAGTAGCAGGAATCACTGTTTTAGTACAACACTGTCTTGCTGTTCTGAATTAAAAAACTAATTTTTTACCCTGTTATGTGTTATCTTATACCTGTACTTGTTTATCTTGAACCCTGAACCTGATACATGTTTATACCCTATTATCCTTGTTTTGTTTTGAGACACATACATGCATGTCTGATTATACTAATAATCGACCAAGCCGGGGTTAAGGGAAAGATCTAGTAGTGAAAAATATAGAAACGTGTACTGAGAAGAGGACCTGTGTCCTGCCTTCCTGTTACGTGTTCATGACTACATGATTCACGATCCTGTTACCTGTACCTGACTGCATGCTTCCCTATAGGAAGATATATTCGGAAGAGAACCACTAGGTTCTACCTGTTTCCTGTACCTGACTGCATGCTTCCCTATCGGAAGATGTACTCGGAAGAGAGCCACTAGGTTCTACCTGTTCATGTTTCCTGTGATCCTGATCCCTGAGTACAATGCCCTATGGACTCCCTTACGAAATCTAAACGTAACTTGATTGAATGTAGCAACCATGTAGTAAAAGCCGGGATGCATGAAGTGCTACCTAGATAGTAATAACACAAGACTTGACATGACATAATCTGATTTCCTGTACTTGTATACCTGATTACCTGTATACCTGTTACCTATTTACCTGTTACATGTTTACCTATTTACCTTTTTACTTGACACCTGATACATGATACCTGTACTTGTACCTGTTTACCTGTATACCTGTTACCTGTATACCTGTTACATGTTTACATGTTTACCTGTTTACTACTTTACCTGTTACTCGACACCTGATACATGTTACCCATACCTGTTTGTATACCATGTTGCTTGATTCTATTTGCTCGATTCATGTTACATATTACATTTCTGTTGACACACTTATGCCATGCTTGTTTGTTCCTGCTGCTATTTTATATTTGTTATCCTTCCCCATGTACTTGTAACCTGCATTACAAGCGGCCCGTAACTTGCAGTGACAGAAATCTTGTTTCTTTTTCCTTCTTCCTGCAATTTGTCAAATTGCAGATTTTGGTGATCAGCTGCCCGATGAAGTATGTGATCTAAAGTTGTAGTTGGCTGGAGCTTTTGCTATCTTCATTTATTTCCTGTTGCTCATTTTGAACAATGTATCTGTTACTTGGATTCTTTGTGTTCGGGCAGTGTGACCGAGGATTTTTGACTTGTTCAGATCTGATTTATCTGAGATTAATACATTTTGTTTTAAGTAAATTCTGTTGGTATATTGATTCAATTATGCATGCGTAGCTGATTCTCCTGCTTCCGACTCTGATTATTTTGTGAAATATGGTAAAGATTCCTGAACAGCTTATGGATGATGAAAATCATTCGCTGGGCCAATATTATGTGCTCGTTTTCAGTATTTTTGGGAAGCAGGGTGTGACAGGGTTTTTAGTGGTATCAGAGCCCAGGTTTGGCTAATTTATTAGTTGCCTAATATTAGACAAGCTTGGCTCGATCTGGGATCAGCTTAACATTCCACCAACCATGCATACATGAATGAATTATAATCAACTTGATCTGATACTGGTCTTATTCCATTCATTTGATCCCTTCTTATTCGATTTTCTTGATTCCTTGTTTCTTCCATCTCTTTTAGTCGTTCTCATTTGTTGATTCTTTATTGGGTATAGTTTTGTTCGTTTCGTGCCTATATTCTTTTGATTCTTTCATTCATCTTGCATTATTCTTCATATTATCTTTCTGCATTGTGTTTTCATCATCCTTGATCATCAATTCTTTTTCTCGTGCTTTTGATTCTATCATAGGTGTTGTCCTTGTTTGTTTTTT
This sequence comes from Hemerocallis citrina, assembly GCA_017893485.1. Lineage (NCBI taxonomy): Eukaryota > Viridiplantae > Streptophyta > Magnoliopsida > Asparagales > Asphodelaceae > Hemerocallis > Hemerocallis citrina. The sequence continues at coordinate 79,751,201 of CM030359.1, forward strand.
CCTGCTCATGTCCTCTTTGATTCTGGTGCAGGTAATCTCTTATTTCTGTTTGCCTCGTTGGTTCCCTGTTATTTCAGCTCGTGTACCATTCATTACTTTCTGTGCCTTGCATTCATCTTCATTTATTGATTCATTTTGCCCTATCCTCTTCAAATTCTACTTGTGCCCCCTCGTCCCTCTTCCTTCATATTCAATTCTTTGATTTCTTATTTTCTTTCGTCCCTTATTGTCGTCCTCCTTTGTTGACTCTTTATTGAGTATAAAATTCATTCTTCTCCTACTTATATTTTCTTTATATATATATATTTTTACCGAATATTTTGTGTATTTTGATTATTATTTGTTATATTTTGGATCTTCTATAAAATTGTTTTCTAAAACGAAAAATTTGTTATTTCGAATAATTGTGTATTTTAATATCACAAATTTCAAAACGTAACTTCGTACTTAAATTGAGCAATCAATATCTAAGTACACGTAGAAGATTGCATCATCTCGTTCATCGTTTTGTTGCAACTGGATGTCAAAATGGCAAACATACAACTAGACGTCAATGGAGGCAAATTACAACTGAATATTGGGGAAGCAAAATGTGCAACCGAATATCCAGATTGTAACCTGCAACCTGATGTCATGGAGGCAAACCTGCAACCTGATGTCGTGGAGGCAAACCTGCAACTTGATGTCGAGAAGGCAAGTCTACAGATGGATATAAATGAGGCAAACCAACATCAAAGAATTTCTACTATAATAACCTCACCAGCGTTTTATGTGTATATTACTTTTCACTGTCCTATTCTTTTGTACTGGTTTGCTTGAATAGTAGTAGTAATAATAACTTCACGTTCCATTTAATATTTGATCGGCTATATATATGTACTCTTGTTTGGATTATTTTTATATAAAGTTGATAAGCCAAATTCTTATTTTATTGTATATTGTTATTACTATTACTATTATTATTATTGTATTATTTTTACTACTTTATTTTTATTGTTAATATTGAATTATTTTCACAACAATGATGAACCCCATATTATATTCTGTTTTGCATTATTATCCTTACCAGTGTGATTATGATGATTATTATTCTTATTCTTATTATTATTATTTTTGTTATTATTATTTTATTATTAATATGTGTTGATTTTTGTATTATTAATATCATTTTTGTTAATGCCCATTAGTTTTAACGTAATTATTTAAATTAAAGCCATCATCTAAAGCCCAATTTTATTCTGGTGTCTCATTCTTTTCTTCCTGCTCGGATCGTCGCTTGGTGTCACGTGGTCTACAACGACATGTCTGCAGCTTGGAACGTCACCATCAGAGTGTCGCAACGCAGGCGTTGTTTGTTCCTGAATAGCTTATGGATGATGAAAATCATTCACTGGGCCAATGTTATGTGCTCGTATTCCATATTTTTGGGAAGCGGGGGATGACACTTAAAGATCATTAGTTTACTAGCATTTGAACTTAGGATCAACTTTATAGCTCCCTTTGGACCCAGTACTTAGCTTCCTTGGAGTTAGAACTCAGAACTATCTTGTAGCTCTATTCGAAGTTTGGGCGTTTTACATTTTTCTTTGATTGGTTTCCCCAGGGTAGCGAAGTATCACATCTCCACTCTAAACTAGGCGTTATGAAGTTAGGGCTCACTCGGTCTCTGGAGATGTTTTTTAAAGTGGAGCGGGAGTTAGGTCATTTGAGGTTGACCTTAGCTCGCCGAGATATTGAGATGAGGCGTCTCTAAGAGAGAATTCGCAAAGTGCCTCTGGCGGTGAGGAGGCATGCCCTTTGATGGCTATCAGCCAGGGTTTGAGGCTCAAGTTTTTTTGCCACTCTTTCTTCGAAGCAAGATCCATAAGGAACGGATTGAAGAACGTGGTGCTCGAGAAGAGTCTGAAAGCGGCTTATCTTCGGAGGACTATCTCTGATGTCTCGGTAGGGGTTACTTCGGGCCGAGTGCCTCCTTGAAGCTCAGGATAATGGATGACTCACTCAAGGAACGGGTTTCGGATTTAGAGGCGGAGAATCTTCGTCTACAATGGCTTTCTAAGGGAAGTAACGTTAGAAGCACTTCGTGTCCTCGAGATGAGTATGCCCGAGGAAGATTGTTCCACGAGTTAGCACTTCATTCGCCTCTTCTTTTGTGAAATCCTAGGGATGCTCCAAGTGGAGTGGCCGACTCCTCGAGTGGAGCATCTGTTGGAGCGACTGCTCGGTCTACGAGTCCCGATGGTATCAGTTGACTCACAGGCTTAGAGATCCCTTCGGAGGCCACGAGGCAGCGACACGGCGCTCGTCACCCTCACGTATCTCTTAATAGAAGTGTACCACTCCCTAGGAGGAGTTAGTGCGAGGCTTTATAGTTCTGTAGGAGCCTGTAGCCTTGAATAATACTTGTATCTCCATCTTCGGTGGAACAAAATGTTTATAGCAGTCTTTGAATAAAACTTGTATCTTGACTTTTAATGGAATAAAATTATTTGTTGTGTTCGAACAATGTTGTAGTCGAACGACCTTCTTTAACCTAATAACGTTGTGTTGAGGAGTTTTTAACGGTTGTAGGAGAATTTTCGAATGGTGAGCTACTTCGTACTTGCTTGTCGCAATTAGTTAAAATAGCATCGAACCAAGAGTTGGACTCCGAACTTCTTGTTAAGAGAGTTTCAACAGTTGTGGGAGCAATTTCGAATGGTGAGATACTTCGTACTTTCTTGTTCGCAAGTAGGTAAAATAGCATCGAACCAAGTGTTGGACTCCGAACATGTTGTTAAGAGAGTTTCAATAGTTATGGGAGCAATTTTGAATGGTAAGCTACTTCGTACTTGCTTGTTTGCAAGTAGCTAAAATAGCATGAGCCAGGTGTTGGACTCCGAACTTGTTGTTAAGAGAGTTTCAACAGTTGTGGGAGCAATTTCGAATGTTGAGCTACTTCGTACTTGCTTGTTCGCAAGTAGCTAAAATAGCATTGAACCAAGTGTTTGACTCCGAACTTGTTGTTTAGAGAGTTTTCATACTTAGTGTACGCTTCAGGGTAAGACAACCAGAACATTTAAACAATAGGTTTTATGAGAAAGTAAAATTGCTTTTATTAAAGATGACTAAGTGGCTGTTTCTGAGTTGCAATCCATTATTACATTTGAAAAAATCAACTAAATAAGAAGAAAAACAAATTTAGAAATGCTCTAGGAATAGAAGTTACTTGGAGTGTTGTTCAAACACCCTCTAGGTACTTCAACAAGTGTTCCGCATTCCATGTTCTTTGTACTCTCTTGCCCCCCAGGTCTTCAAGTTGATAAGCTCTACGGCGGACAACTTTGGAGATCCTATACAGCCCTTCCCAATTAGGTGATAGCTTGGCTTTCTTGCTTGGGAAAGAAATCGATAGCTTTCTAAGCACCAAATCTTCTTCTTTGATATTAGTGGGGCAGACCTTCTTGTTGTAGGACTACTCAATCCTACTTTGATAAGTCTCCTAACGGATGGAGGATCTTTCTCGAATCTCATCGATAACGTCCAAGTTACCCCAAAGCTGGTTCGATTTTTGCTCTTCATTGAAGGCAATCAAGCGGGGCGAAGGTAAGCCAACTTCCAGTGGAATGACGGCTTCGGAGTCGTAAGTGAGGTTGAAGGGAGATTCTTCTGTGGGGGTCCTCGATAGTTCCACAGCACATTGGGGAGTTATTCGACCCATAACCCCTTGGCAGACTTGTTCAGTCTCTTCTTTAGGCCTGAGAGAATTTGCCGATTGGTGTTCTCTGCTTGACCGTTGGATTGCAGGTGGGATATCGAGGAGAATCGTTTTTAGATGCCTAGGTCCGTACAAAAATTGCGAAAGGCTGCCCCCATAAATTTGGTCCCATTGTCTGTTACTAAGGTTCGAGGTACACCGAATCTGCAGACGATGTTCTTCCAAAAGAACCGCTAGACTCTGTTCTCAGTGATCATTGTTAGAGGCTCGGCTTCGATCCATTTGGAGAAGTAGTCAATTGCAATGATAAGGAACTTCAGCTGACCTGGCACTGAGGGAACGGCGTAAGCAAGTCCATCCCCCACATTGCGAAAGGGGTCGGACTGGATAAGGAGGATGGGTAGGCTTATGGTGAGAGCCAAATTGTTGAGAACTTTTGGCAGGTGACGCATTGGCGAACGTGCTGTTCGGCATCACTAAGGAGTGTGGGCCAGAACTATCCATAATTTAAGATTATGTGCGAGAGGGACCTTGCTCCCAAATGAGCACCGCACATCACTTCATGGGTCTCTTTTAGAGCATACTGGGCCTCCTCGGGGGGAGGCATCTCAAGTAGGGTCTGCCGTCCACTTGAGTGTTAGAGCGCTTGTACATGAACCCATCGATGAGCATGTATCGCTTGGCTCTGGTTCTTATTCTTCTAACCTCTTTAAGGTTTGGAGGGAGGATTCCATCTTTAAGAAATTCGAGCAAGGGCCTCATCCAATGTTCCACGAGTGCTAGGAGCAGCGTCTCCATCAGTTCAGGACCATCTTCCTCGATGCTGGGTTTCAAGAGGACTTCTATCAAGACGGTTTGTTCTAACCCCTAGAGGGAAGAAGAGGACAGCTTCGAGAGGACATCTTCCTGTGCATTCTCCTTTTGGAGAATTCGCTGGAGTTGTGCATCTTCGAAAGTGGCCAGCAGCCCTTTGACCTTGGCCAGATATTTGGCCATGCGACCATCTCTTGCCTCATACTCTCCTGATATCTGGTTCACTAACAGCTGTGAGTCACTGAATATTTTGACGCGGCGGGTCCCGGCCTTGCATGCCATACATAGACCGGCTATGAGAGCCTCATATTCAGCCTCATTATTTGATGGCCAAAAATTAATGCGAAGTGAGTATTGAAGAACGTAGTCATCAGGGCTTGTCAAGATGACCCTAGCCCCACTTTCGTCAGTGCATGAGGACCAATCAACATATACGATCTAGATCAGGGGTTCCTCTATTGCCTTGCTGGGGTCGGGAATAGTGCTTCCTACTATAAATTCTGTCAGGGCATGTGCCTTGATATCGGTTCAGGGCTGATAGTTGATATCATGTTGACTCAGCTCTATAGACCACTTTATAAGGCGCCCCAAAGTTTCGGGCTTGTAGAGAACTTGCTTGAGTGGTTGGTCGGTAAGAACGACCACCAAGTGGGACTGGAAGTAGGGGCAGAGCTTTCGGGCTGCCATGACTAACACATAGGCCATCTTTTCTACCTTTGGATAACAAAGTTTAGCATCCTTGAAGACCATACTCACGTAGTAGATTGGCTTTTGCATCTTATCTTCTTCCCTTACCAGGATGGTTCTGAGAGTTTGTTCTGAGGTAGCGAGGTATATATAAAAGACTTCCCCGGGCTTTGGCTTGCTCATGAGTGGGGGGTTGACTAGATAGGCTTTGAGTTGATCGAAGGACTCCTGCTATTGTTGCCCCCACTCAAAGCTTTTTACCCCTCTAAGGGCCTTGAAGAACGGGAGACATTTTTCTCCTGACTTGGAGAGAAAATGCCATATGGCCACGAGGCGTCCTGTGAGTCTATGTTCCTCTTCGACACTGGAAGGGGGAGCCATGTTGAGTATGGCTTGAATCTTTTCCGGGTTGGCTTCTATGCCTCTTTGGCTAACCATGAACTCAAGAAATTTGCCGGATGAGACGCCGAAGGCACACTTATTTGGGTTTAGTCTCATGTTGTGTCTCCTCAACACATCAAAGGCTCCCTGAAGATCGGAGACATGATCCAATTTGCTGATGCTTTTTACCAACATGTCGTCTACATAGACCTCCATGTTTCGGCATCTGTTCTCTGAAGACCTTGTTGACAAGCGTTGATAAGTTGCACCAACGTTCTTTAGCCCAAAGGGCATGACCCGGTAGCAGTATAGGCCCTGGTCGGTTACAAACGAAGTCTTTGGAATATCGGGTGGGAACATCCTGATCTGGTTGTACCCGAAAAAGGCATCCATGAAACTTAAGAGTTCATGTCCAGAGGTTGCATCAATCAGGTCATCAATGCTCGGGAGTGGGAATGGATCTTTCGGGCAAGCTTTGTTCAGATCCGTGAAGTCAATGCAAATTCTCCAGCTCCCGTTGGCCTTTTTTACCATCACAACGTTGGACATCCATTCGGGATAGTTGACCTCCTGTATGAACCGAGCATTCAAAAATTTCTCTACTTCCTCCTTGATTGCCTGCTGGCATTCAGGAGAGAACTTGCGTCGCTTCTGCTGGACAAGTTTGGCCTCAGGAGCAACATTAAGGTGATGCATGAGAAGTTCTCCGGAGTTTCCAGGCATTTCGGTCGTGGTCCAAGCGAATAGATTGTGATTTCCCCTTATACAATGGATAATGTCAGTTTTGACGGGAGGGGGATGGACCTTACTAACTTGGAATGTCTTGGTCGGATCTCCTTTTGAGAAGGCTATTTCTTCCAACTCGTCGACCGGCTCTGAGATGGCTTGGCTACTCCCTTGTGGGAGCTCGAGGGCTTCAAGGGAGAGGACCGGCGCCCTAACTGAAGTCATGTAACATTTGTGAGCCGCCTCCTGGCTCCCTCTTACTTCCCCCACTCCTGTTGTGGTGGGAATTTCATCTTCATATGGTAGGCTGAGGGTACAGATTGGAGAGCTGCTAGGCTGGGTCGGCCTAGAAAGACATTGTAAGCGGCCTTCACGTCTACTAGCATGAAATCCATTGGTTTGGTTAGGGTGATCGGGATTTTGCCAGCGGTTACGTCGATAGTAATCACTCCTTCGATCATCACTGGCACCCCGAATAACCCGTGGAAAGTGTAGCCGGCGGGCTTGAGTCGATCCCTAGACAACTTGAGACCCTAGAAGGCTTCTAGATAAAGGATGTTGACCGAACTGTCGTTGTTGACCAGAAATCGGCATACATCAAAGTTGGCCATATGGAGGTTTATTACTAGAGCATCACAATGAAGCATTCGGACACCTTCGAAATCCTTTTCAGAAAAGTCTTTGGGGGAGGATGGTTCTGTACCGAATTAACCTATCGGACAAAGGCTTTTCGGAAGGAGTTTGAATCTCCCCCCATTGGGCCTCCGTGAATGGGGTGTAGGATGGCTTCGGTCTCGGAATTTGGGGTCTCGAAAAGTCGCTCAGTTCGCTTATTAGCCCCCTCTGGGAGGTGGGGGAGGATCTACCCTGCCCTTCCTTACGAACCTAGAAAGTTGTCCCCTTTGAATTAGGGCTTCAATCTCGTCTTTGAGGACCCTACAATCATCCGTGTCATTTTCGTTATCCCTATGGAAGCGACACCATTTATCCATGTTTCTCTTCTTGACTGGTGTATTCATCTTAGGAGGTGGTGGGAGCAGCCCTTCTTTCCCGACCTCCATCTGGATGGTTGAAACACAAGCATTAAGTGGGGTAAACTTCTCAGAACAGGGAGGAGGGCGAAACTATCCACCATTATCTTTCTGAAGCTTCTTAACACATTCTTCTTCAGCGCCCTTCCGTTTATTCCTGGACAGGGGCTCTTTCTGATCAAGTGGGAGGAAGGCCTCCTCTGACCTAATATATTTCTCGCTCCTCAGTAGGAGTTCCGAGAAGTCTCGAGGCAGCTTTTTAGCGAGGGATGCCTTTAAGTAGGCATGGTTGATGTTGTGCTGGAAAGCAGCAGAGGCTACCGACTGATCTAGGGAGGCAACCAACCGGGCCTCGGTGATGAAACGCTTGACATAGTCCCTTAACCGCTCGCCCTTCCTTTGGTTGAGCGCCAGCAAAGATGTGTGTGTCTTTTCGGTGCGACAACTACTAACGAAATGGGTAAGGAAGAGCCCCTCTAACTGATCGAAGGAGAAGATGGAGGCAGCGGCGAGTCGGGAATACCATTCTCTCGCAGGTCCCTTCAGCGTGTCCGGGTAGGTTTTGCAAAGAAGTGCATCCGAATCCTGGTGGATCATCATGAGAGTTTTAAAACTCTCAATGTGGTCAGTGGGATCTGACTCCCTGTTATGATGACTCAAAGTGAGGGGGTTTGAAGTTTTTTGGGACTGGGGCTTCCATGGTGGTCCGGGACAATGGAGGCTTGCTCGGACGGAAATTCCTCGCTTGTTGTTCCTCTTCTCTGTCAAGTCGGCCAAGGAGCCTCTCCATCTCGTGGAGATGGCGATAGACCGAGTCTTCCCTTCGGTCATATCTTGCTGAGCCCCGGGACTCATCCTCATGGAGAAGGGGATTGGGAGTGCGACGGTGATAGCTTGGGGTAGGTTGAGGACTGGGAGTGCGACAACGATAGCATGAGACAAGTTGAGGACTGGGAGCCCGCTAATCATGATTAGGAGCAACATTGAGGGCCCTTAGAATTGCTTCTTGAAACTGCTAGAACTCTGCACTTGTGATGGGTGCCTCCCGATCTCGGTCGTCCCTTGGAGCAGACCGATCGATCGGGGTGCGGCTCCTCCTTTGACGGTGAGGCGGTGACTCCCTCCGCCTTCTGGGAGAGTTAGATCTTTTGCGGTCCGGTCTACGTGGAGATCGGGCTCTAGGGGACCGAATTGCTGGACCCCTTTGATGTTCACGGCGGGGAATCTAGTCATGGGTCCGCCTCTCATTTAAGCGGGTTCGAAGATCTATCCCATGCTGCTGGTTGATAATAACGTGTCAGAGATCCTTTGGCATTGGAGGACTGCGAGAGGCCATGGAATCAGATAGGGCTTATGTATCGAGACATGGTCATGATGAGGAGGGTGCCCTTGGCAACTTCGGCAGGAGGGTCCCGCAGTAGCCCCTTGAGGCCCTTGAGGAGCTTGCTGAGCTGAGGTTGTTAAGGAAGGGGCCATCCAAGCTGTGGTTGCTGGACGGGTTGAGGGAGGACCTCCTGAGGTGGAGGAGGGAAAGGAGCGGCAGTGGCTCTGCGGTTGGAGACTGTGACCATCCCCTTCTTTGGAGGCATAGCTTGAAACTACTTTTGCTGGTGAAATAGAGTTGGATTGCTTTGCGGATCCTACAGACGGTGCCAATCTGTTGCTGTTGATTTTGGTGTGGGAGTAAACAAATGAATTTATGGATTCTTGAAGAAACGAATACATCAAAACAGTTGACTTTCACCGGCATTCTGACTGGTTTCTCGCCGCTGCCATGAACCTACAAAAAGTTCGATACACCGGGATGGATCCCGGCAACGAACCCTCCGACGCTCTTGTTAGTAATCGAGAAGATTATGAAAGAGCTTTATGTGGAAAAAGATTGATTACCTTGTTATGGTGGGGGGCGAGGGGTATTTATAGTCGCCTTAAGGGACAATTTAGAGATAATGATTTATCCCTATGTCCCGGTGTTTTTGGATAACCATGAAGAGTTTAAGCTCGTCTCGTGATAAGAGAGTTCGTTAAAACCGACTCTTAGAGATAATCACGAATTTGTATTACTCATTAAATATCTGAATTGGTTTGTAATGGGTTGCTACCCATACCCATTCTCTTGCTGGCCCCTTTAGCATGGCCGAGAAAGTTTTGCAAAGAAGCACATCCGACGCTTGGTGGATCATCATGAGAGTTTTAAAACTCTCGATATGGTCAGCGGGGTTTGACTCCTCATTGTACAACTCAAAGTTAGGGGGTTTGAAGTTTTCCGGGACCGAGGCTTCCATGATTGTCCAGTAGAATGGAGGCCTGCTTGGGTGGAAATTCCACGCCCGTTGTTCCTCTTCTCTGTCAAGTCTGCCAAGGCATCACTCCATCTCATGGAGACCGCGATAGACCGAGTCCTTCCTCCGGTCAAATCTTCCTGATCCCCGGGACTCATCCTTACGCGAAAGAGGACTTTGAGTGCGATGGTGATGGCTTGGGGCAGGTTGAGGACTAGGAACCCATTGGTCGTGGTTAGGACCAACATTGAGGGCCTGCAGAATGGCTTCTTGAAAATCCTGGAACTTCGCCCTTGTGACAGGTCCCTCCCGATCTCGGTGGTCCCTTAGGGCGGATCGACCGGTTGGGTTGCGGCTCCTCCTCTGATGTTCACGGCGAAGGATTCCATGATGGGTCCACCTCTCATTCAAGCGGGTCTGAAGAACTATCCCATGTTGCTGATTGACAATAACGTGTCAGAGATCCTTTGGCGTGGAAGGACTGTGAGAGGCCATGGAGTCAGATGAGGGGTTATGTACCCAGACATGGTCGTCAAGAGGAGGTTGCCTTTGACGACGGGAGCTCCCCGGGGATGCCCTTTGAGTCCCTAGAGGGGCCTGTTGGGGGTGAGGTTGTTGAGGAAGAGGCTGTCCAGGCTGCGGTTGCTGAACTTGCTGGACAGGTTGAGGAAGGACATCATGAAGGGGAGGAGGAGAATGAACGGCACTGGCTCTGCGGCTGGAGACCGGTGCCTTCCCCTTCTTCGGAGGCATAGCTTGGGAAACAACTTCACCGGTGTAGTAAGGCTGGATTGCTTTTTGATTCCCACAGACGACGCCAATCTGTTGTTGCTAATTTTGGTGTAGGAGCATGTAATATCCCGGATGGATATTATATTTATATAATTATTATTTATAAAGTTAAAATATTTTTATAGAAATTACTTGACTTTTCTAATAAAAAGTTATATGGATATACATACTAGTAAGTAATTCAGGTATTGTATCAGTTTGTGCACTTGTACAAAATCTTGAAAAATGCGTTTTTGAGAAAATGTTTGGAAAATCCCGGGCAAATATTAAAAAAAAAATTATTTTATTATTATTTTATTATTATTTTCAGAAATGATATATTTTTGGTGGATATTAACCCGTTTTGTTAATAAACATTAGCTATGTATATATACTAGTCGGTATATGACTGTTTTGTATCAAATTGATACTGAAATCTTCCAAGCAGGTAATAAAATTATTTTATTTTTATTTCTCGGAATTAAATTATTTTTTTACAGATTGATTCGTTTTAACTAATAAAAATTATCTGTATATACAGATATATGTACGTATTTGAATTGTATCGATTTCGTACGTTTGTACGAAATTATGTAGCATGTGATTTGGGGAAATTGCCTCTTATTCTTGATCAATCATGATCAAATAGAAGGTTAGGGTTGGATTAGGGTTTGATTGCAAATTTAATTGGGTTTGATTGTAAAGTAAAATTACAAATTGATTTGAATTTATGTGAGCCACAAGAACAATGGACAAGTGGCTTCTTCTCAACCCCAAGTTCTCTCACCTCTTCTTATAAATACACCCCTAAGCCCTCCACCTTTCCCCTTAGCCGGCCTCAACACAAAGGGGCAAGAAAACCCCCACTTCATTTTGTTCCCCAAACCCTTCTCATCTCATTCTATCTCTTTCTCTTCATTACTTGTCTTTAATTAGATAAAAACATATGGAGAAATAGAAAGAAAGAGAGATCAAATCAAAGGAAATAGAGTGGGTTTTCATGGGTTCTCTTTGAAGGGGAGCAAGAACAAGGAGGAGAAGAGAGCAAGCTAGTTCTTCCAACCAAGTTTAGGTGGGAGTTTCTCTAACTTTAATGCTTTTTTTTATTTGTTTTATTGTTGTATGCTGTTTTATTAAACTAATTTCATGTGCATATGGACTAGAATAAAGAGCATGCAAAGTTTGAAGTGGTAGAACACAAAAATAAGACATAAAGATTCGATTTTTGTAGTTCTATGGTTATATTTAAATACCTATGCAAAAGGTGAAATTTTGACCCCAAATTCCCAAATTTATTTTGGAGGTTCTTATAGGTGTTATTACCATGCTCTAAATTTTGGGGATTTTCTTGAGTTGGTTTGATGGGTGAAACGACTGTTTCCCCCAAAACAGCGAGCGTAGGGCAAAAGACAGCAACTTGCTGTTTTGGGGGTGAACAACGGACTAGGTTCAAGGGACTGAACTTGGTGTTCCTTATGGAATTTGGAAAAGTGATCAACTAGGAAGTTGTACTACACATTCTCACCTTTCCAAAATTCCCTATTTGGTTAGGTTCCGATAAGTGGTGCAAAAGTTATGGCCGTTAAAAAACAGAGCAGCCAGCTTGGCTGAGAGTGCTCGCTATCTTACTTGTTTGTCGTTTTTGAGCCTCTTACTTGCGGAATCAGAGGAAGTGACCAACTAGAAAGCTGTAGTAGATTTTCTCACCTTTCTAAATTGTCTTATTTTGTTAGATTCCGATAAGCGGAGTAGGAGTTATGGCCTTTACAAACACAGCAGCCAGCTTGGGCTGAAGTGCTTGCTGTTTTAATTGTTTATTATTTTTGAGTCTTTTACTTAATGAATTTGGGAAAGTGTTTAACTAGAGAGTTGTAGTAGAGTCTCTCACCTTTCCAAATTGCCCTATTTGGTTAGATTCCAATAAGCGGAGTAGAAGTTATGGTCTTTGAAAGTTTCAGCTTTGTTGTAGCTTCAGCTGACCTTTGTTAGTTTTTGCGTCTGTTCGAAGGACGGCAGATTGAATTCTATAAATAATATGGAAAAGTCATCAACTGGAGAGTTATAGTAGATGTTCCCACATTTCCAAATTGTCCAGTTTTATTAGATTCCGACAAGTAGAGCAAAAGTTACAAGCTATAGAAGTTTCAGCTTTTTGTTGAAATTAGGTAGTTTGGTTAACAGTTTGCGTATGTTCGAGGATCAGGAATTTAGAATTCCTTACGGAATCTAAGAAAATGGTCAACTAGAGAGTTGTAGTAGATGTTCCCACATTTCCAAATTGTCCAGTTTCGTTAGATTCCGACAAGTAGAGCAAAAGTTACAAGCTATAGAAGTTTCAGCTTTTTGTTGAAATTCTGTAGTTTGGTTAACTGTTTGCGTATGTTCGAGGGTTAGGAATTTGGAATTTCTTACGAAATCTGATAAAGTGGTCAACTACAGAGTTGTAGTAGATGTTCCCACTTTTCCAAATTGTCCAGTTTAGTTAGATTCCGACAAGTAGAGCAATAGTTACAAGCTATAGAAGTTTCAGCTTTTTGTTGAAATTCTGTAGTTTGGTTAAACTGTTTGCGTATGTTCGAGGGTCAGGAATTTGAAATTCCTTACGGAATCTGAGAAAGTGGTCAACTAGAGAGTTGAAGTATATGTTCCCACCTTTCTAAATTGTATGATTTGGTTAAATTCTGATAAGTAGAGCAAAAGTTACAATCCTTGGAAGTCTCAGCTTTGTTGTTGGAATTCTGCTGCTTTGCTTAATTTTTAAGTGTGTTCAAAGGATGGTAAATTGAATTCCATAAGAAATCTGGAAAAGTGTTCAACTAGAGAGTTGTAGTATATGTCCTACCTTTCCAGAAAGTATAGAAGTTTTAGTTTTTTGTTGAAATTCTGTAGTTTGGTTAACTATTTGTGTATGTTCGAAGGTCAGGAAATTGGAGTTCCTTATGGAATCTGAGAAAGTGGTCAACTAGGAAGTTGTAGTAGAGGTTCCCACCATTACAAATTGTCCAGTTTCGTTAGGTTCCGACAATTAGAGCAAAAGTTACAAGCTGTAGAAGTTTCAGCTTTTTGTTGAAATTCTGTACTTTGGTTAACTGTTTGCGTGTGTTCGATGGGTCGGAATTTGGAATTCCTTACAAGATCTGAAAAAGTGTTCAACTAGAGAATTGTGGTAGATGTTCTTACCTTTCTAAAAAGTTTATTTTTGTCAAATTCTGATAAGCGTAGCACTGGTTGCTTCTAGGCTGTCGGAAGGTTTTGATGTCACTTTCGGGTTTTTCTTTGGTAGTATGTCTATTTTAGACTGTTAGAAGATTCTTCTGTTGCTTCTAATTATAAAAGAACGAATTTTGCTAGTAAGCACGTTTTGTTGCTTCTAGGTTGTTAGAATATCTGTATGGTTGTTTCTATATGTTGTTTTGCTCATACGCAGCTCGCCTAGCTCGTATGTAGTTGTTGGTCTCATACGTAGCTTATTTATCTCGTATATATGTTGTTGTCTCATACGCAGCTCGCCTGGCTCGTATGTAGTTGTTAGTTTCATACGTAGCTTGTTTAGCTCGTATGTATTTTGTTTACTCGTATGTAGCTTGTTTAGCTCGTATGTATTTTGTTTACTCGTATGTAGCTTATTAGCTAGTACGCAGTTTTGTTGTGCTCGTCTAGGGTGATAACATTGCCCTAGGGGGCGTCGACCATCAAGATGTATATTTATTTTATTACTAAGGGACTATAGACGAGTCACTCCTCGTGTATCGTCGGATCTTAACCGGTGTAGGTTGATCGTGTAGTACCCCGATTTATTTTCTTAATATATATGAAAGGGTATTTATTTTTCTTATGATAGCCTATTATTATTACTTTTCTCCATGATAAATAGAGTGTAGTATTTCCTATAAAACATTCTTCTTAAAGCCCAAATGTGACTTGTTTATTTTCTTATGTAAAAATACATATTTTGGCCCAAATGTATTTAAACCCATAAACTTAATCTTTTTCTTACACTTGTATGTGCAGCATTTTCCCTCTTATTTTCCGGGTATTTTGATGTACATTTTATAGTGGGATTTTGTGTGTACACGTGCACTCCATGTACACGTGCACAAGGCACAAACTTGGCCGGATTTGTGGAGAAGTGGCTAGGATCATGGGCGGTTATGTGAGGGTGTGGGTAGTTTCTCAAACTACCGATTGCATCTTGTCCTTTGATCTCCAACTCCCCAACGAATCTCAGCCCTCCATTTCGCCTATAATCTAGTATAAATACCCCCTCCTAAACCCTATCTTTTTACACTAAAAATTCCTAAGATTTCAAGAGAGTATCTGTGAGTTGTGTGAGAGCTTTTCTGTGGAGGCAAGCAGCATTGGTGAGGAGCTCGGCGTGGAACAGAGGAACAAGAAGTGCAGCGTGATATTGAAGGACTTGCGGGATTTCGTTATTTTCTTCACAAAAGGTGGGTGTTTCTCAGGACTTCTAATGTAGGAATAATGCTATATTTGTCATGAAGTGTTACCATGTGGCAAAAGTGAATTGAATGCTGTAGAAATTGCTTGAACATGCTATTATATTCGAGGCAAGACTGACGGTCCAGTCGACTGCCATATGAGCCAGTCGACTGATACGAGATATTTATTTTCATAATGTGCTGATAAAGTGTGTGTGAATAGCCATGATGGTGTGATCATAAAATGTATATTTTTCCCTATGACACATATGATGGAGGGAAGGTAAACAAACAAAAAGAACTGAGGAGATAAACATTTGAAGTTGTCGGCTTAGTCGACTGACTTGGAGTTAAGTCGACTGATGCTCGTTCTGAAAGTGATTGTTTGATAGTTCCTCGAATAAAGATATTCTATTTTTGTGTAGACTCATGATGATGACTTGAAATTTATATTCCCATTGTCGTATGTAAGTATGAGCAATATGAATACAGGTTTAGAGTAGTAATTTCTCTAAAGAGCATGTTAATAACCGGAAAAATTGTGTTGTGAATGCTACTGAGCAAGGGGTATTATGTTTATGGAACATAAATTGGTATATACTGTTAATTGATATCATGATGCAAGTATATGTAAAGAAATGTAAGTAAATTCCCCAAATTAAAATGGATCTGTCCAGTCGACCGATGCATGTGGCAAGTCGACTGATCTGGACTTAGAAATTATGCTGTTTGTAATATCCAGGACAGACGACTGATTACTGATCAGTCGACTGTTACGAGGATAATATTGTGAATAAGAATTGGGCGGGACAGGCGACTGGTAGTGTACTCAGTCGACTAACCCGAACGTTATGATAACCCTGTATGACTGTATAAGTCGACTGGTGCTCTTCCAAGTCGACTGTACAGAGTGAACTTTGGTATACTGGAATTCATGTTATTTTGCTGTTAGTAATGGTAAATCTTGTGATTTTAAGTCAATGAACTCTGTTATGGATGCATGAATTGTGTAAATGAATCATAGATGAGGATTGAGAATCAAATGAAATTATGAAATGTGAAATCATGATGAGGAAAGTCTGTGAGACTCTAAAATGAATTATGAGCCGATGATGCTCCTTTGGATATTGTGAATGTGAAATTGAACAGAAGAGTAGCTAAGTCTCCCCGGCAGCGAATGAAATGATAATGAGAATTAGACCAGGTTGGTCAAGTGTAATGAAATGATGAGTCCGGATGATGGAGAGGCTAACTCTAGAGGTTGATTTTCATTCATGATTCTAATTAAGTTAATACATAGTGTGGAGGTGATGAAGGTGAGAGAAAGACATGAGTATGAGAGCTAGGGTACGGTGCGGGTATGTGAGCCGCAGAAAGCATGCTTGATGAGTCAAGACATGGCGCGGGCACAACTCAGTAATGATCGGACTCTAGTCACGCTTGTGGGATGTTTTGGTGACTGCAAGAGGAGTGTGTTCAGGGAGGAGGCTGAATTATCGCAGAAGGCATGCTTGACGAGTCAAGACATGGCGCGAAATTCTACTCCAGGGGCCAGGATAGATGCTTGTACTCATAGATTCATCTAGGATACTCATTGGAATTACAGTAGTAGAATAAGTCATGGCGGGGGATTGAACCCTACTAAAATGAAGATCGTTTAAGAGGCTTGCACTCGAACCTATGTAGTATGGGATGCATAGAATTCGAACAAGTATGCATTAGTGTCATAATTAACTAAGTAAATTGCATTAAGGATTTAAGTGCACAATCACGACACGACATCATTAAAAGTTTCCCAATTTGCATGCTTATGTTGAACTGGCTTGTGATTTGTAAGAAATGAGATTCATTATACTGTTTCTGGCATAGAGAGGATGGCCATGTATAATTATCGTCGGTTGAATAAACTGACGTACCCACAGTGTTTTATGCAGGATAATCACATGAAAAAGGAATGGATGCACAAAGAGTTCATTATATTGTTGTTCATTTATGTAAATATTGTACATTTTGCTTCCGCTGTGTAAATTCAAATGTAACATGCTGTAACTCTGATGTAAAAGTAAAGATTTTAAATTCCTTGTAAAATTGTATGTGAAGAAAGCGAAAAGATCCTGAAGAACATCTCGAATTCAGTAAATTGGGATTCGGGGCGTTACAGAGTGGTATCAGAGCCACGCTTTCTATGCTTTCACACTCGTACAAATTTATAAGGAACGACACCCTAGATGTGGACATTAGAGTGTGTGTTTGGATTTAGAGATTTAAATGTAAGTAACTTACATTTGTGTTGCTCTATGATTTATGCTTCTTCCTCTCTATTCTAAGATGGCTGATCACTTCGACCCTGCTGGAGGCGACGACTGGCACATTATTGAGGAAGAGTACCATCCTGGACAGGCTGATTCTGAGGACGAGTATCACCCTGGGCAAGCTGATTCTGATGATGAGGAGTACCCTGAATCCCGAGAGATCACCCCACCGCCGAACTCACCTGATGATTCTTCTTCTTCCGATGAAGAAAAGGGACCAGCTTTGGGTAACGCTGTGGCTTCTCTGCAGAGGCAAGTGGATACCTTGATGTATAGAGTTGGAGTTTTGGAGGCTCAGCTGGAGAAGCGAAATGCTGACTATTCTGTTCTTAGCCATCGGATTTGGGAACTTGAGAAGAAAAAGAACCTAACTGATGTGCTGAAGGATGAGGTGGATGAACTGCGGGATGAACTTCGAGCAGCGAAGAGGACCCGTAGAGATTAGATTGTCTTGGTTTCTATTTTCTTCTATTCTGATGTTAAAATGTTTTTCTAATTCGAATGTATAAACTTTGAAATTCAATGAAAGTTGGTTTAAATTCTTGTTTTATACTTCGAATTTAATGGATCTTTTGCATCAGAATATGGCGAGAAGGGGAGCCAGGAATGGTGAAGGTTTGGACCTGGATGCCGAGTTTGCAAGGGTTTACCAGACGCTGAATGCAGTGGCTGCAAACCAAGGAAGGGGGCCGGTGAATCCAGTACCCGAGGCAATCAAGCTAGTGGAATCGTTCAAGAGAATGAAACCACCAGTGTTCGAGGGAAAGTCTGACCCGGATGCGGCCGATAACTGGATTCGGCAAGTGGAGTCAATCTTCGAGGTGTTGGAAACACCGGAGGGCAGCAAGGTCAAGTTGGCGACTTTGCAGTTGGAGAAGGATGCGGCTGTTTGGTGGCAGTCGATGAAGAGGACTATGGGCGGCTTGTTGCTTGGCTGGGAGGAATTTTTGGAGGAATTCCGCAGTCATTATTTCCCCTCCGACGTCCAGGAGAAAAAGGCCATGGAGTTTCTGTCACTTCAACAAGGCAGCATGTCAGTGAGAGCCTATGAGACCAAGTTCACTCAACTCTCCACGTATGCTCCAGAATTGGTGATGGATGAGGCGAAGAAGGCTCGCAAGTTCGAGCATGGTCTGAGGCCGAGCTCGAGATCTCGTATGATACCCCTTGGTATCAGGAGATTCGATAAGCTGGTGAAGAGGGCGGCAGCAACGGAGGCGGATATGGAGCAGTTCCATGTTGCTCAGCATCAGAGGAGCAACTGGCAGTCTGGGAAGAGGCCCGCGCCATCGGGGAGTTTCAAGGGGCAACCATCTGCACAGAAATTCAAACCGACAGGGGCGAATGCCGTCAGTGTAGCTGGGAGACCTGGAAACGATGCAGGGAGACCTTCTGCAGTCACTTGCTTTAACTGTGGTGAAGTGGGACATTACCAATCTCGATGTCTCAAACCGCGGGCTGGCAATCACAATGTGCCAATACAGCAGACTGGGAAGAGGCCGTACCAGTCAGGGCGAGTATTTGCTTTGACAGAAGCTGATGCTGAGGAAGCAGATCAGGTTATCTCTGGTACGAGGGCTGAGGTCTAGTGTGATTTCTTTTTCATTTCTCCTTCCCGATCATAGTGTGAAACTGTTATGTAATGATGTATGTTATGTAACAGGAGAACTCTATATTAATGGAAAGGGAGCTGTGGTGTTGTTTGATACTGGATCCTCTCATACTTTTGTGTCTCCTAGATTTGCTAAAGTGTTGGGAGTTGAACCGAAGATTTTCCCAGGCAAGATCTTAGCAGTGGCTACACCATCAGGGGAAACTTTGACCACTGATCGGTACTATGTTGATTGCGAGATAGTGATTGGGGATCGAATCTTTGGCATTGATCTGATCGAGCTGACTATCTTGGGAGTCGATGTTATCATTGGCATTGATTGGATGTCGGTGTACAGTGCGAGCATCGAGTGTAAGGCCAAGACGGTGACAGTGAAGGCTCCAGGTGGACCTGAAGTCACTTTCCAAGGGAAGTTGAAGTGTCCTAAGCTGGTGGCAACTATCCGCAAGGAAGAGACTCCTGTGGAATTGCAAGGGATTCCTGTGGTTCGGGACTATCCGACTGTGTTCTTGGAAGATTTTCCTGGGTTACCTCCGCATCGTGATGTAGAGTTCAGCATCACTGTTCAACCGGGAAGTGCACCCATTTCTAAGGCACCGTATAGGATGGCTCCAGTGGAACAGGATGAGGTGAAACGGCAGATTGAGGAACTATTGGGAAAAGGCTTTATTCAACCTAGTGCGTCACCTTGGGGAGCACCAGTGCTTTTGGTAAAGAAGAAGGATGGATCGATGAGAATGTGTATCGATTACCGGGAGCTGAATAAAGTCACTGTTCAGAATAAGTATCCGATTCCTCGAATTGATGACTTGTTCGATCGTCTGCAAGGAGCAGCTGTATTCTCCAAAATAGATCTTCGATCAGGATATCACCAAGTGCGAGTGAAAGCTGAAGATGTGCATAAAACTGCATTTAGAACTCGGCATGGGCATTACGAATTCTTAGTTATGCCATTCGGAGTGACGAATGCACCTGCAATCTTCATGGACTTGATGAACAGAGTTCTGAGGCCGTTTATTGATTCTTTCGTCGTGGTGTTTATCGACGATATCCTCGTGTACTCCAAGTCTGAGGAGGAGCACACTGAGCATCTGGCAGCAGTTTTGCAGAAGTTGGAAGAGCAGAGGTTGTATGCCAAGTTATCCAAGTGTGATTTCTGGAAATCTGAAGTGGCATTCCTAGGTCACATCCTTTCTAAGGAGGGAGTGGCAACTGACCCTCAGAAGATAGAGGCAGTGAGAGATTGGGCTAGGCCTACTACAGTGAAGGAAGTCAGAAGTTTCCTTGGGATGACTGGATACTACAGGAGATTCATTCAAGGTTATGCTCAGATAGCTGTGCCGCTTACCGAGTTGACCAAGAAGAATGCGAGCTTCAAGTGGACCGCGCAATGTGAGGCGAGTTTTCAGGAGTTGAAAGATAGACTGACTACTGCACCTATTTTGGCTTTGCCTAGAGCAGGAGTTGAGTATGATGTCTATAGCGATGCTTCACATCGGGGGCTTGGTTGTGTCTTAATGCAAGAAGGTAAAGTGATCGCATATGGGTCTAGGCAACTACGACCGCATGAGAAAAATTACCCGACTCATGATCTAGAGCTGGCTGCGATTATCTTTGCTTTGAAGCAATGGAGGCACTACGTGTATGGTGAGAAGCTGAACATGTACACGGATCATAAGAGCTTGAAGTATATCTACCAGCAGAGGGATCTCAATCTAAGACAGCGGAGATGGTTGGAAGTGCTCGAGGATATGCGACCTGAGATCAAGTATCATCCCGGAAAGGCTAATGTTGTTGCTGATGCACTTAGTCGCAAGAGCAGTTTGGCCTGTTTGATTACGACTCAGAGGCGTTTGATTGAGGAGTTGGACCGAGCAGGTATTGAGGTTGTCTTGCAGGGATTGGGAGCATCTTTATCTCAATTGAAGCTTCAGCCTACTCTGAATGCAAGGATCATTGCAAGTCAGGAAGTTGATGCTGATATTCTGGAGATGAAGGAGCAGGTTAGTGCTGGCAGGTTGCCCGGTTTTCAGACCAGGGATGGAGTGCTGTGGTTCGGAGATAGGCTGTGCGTTCCAGATCAGGCGGACCTGAAAGAGAGTATTCTTCAGGAGGCGCATGCTACTCTTTTGTCGGTACATCCTGGGAGTACTAAGATGTACAAAGACATCAAGCAGCATTTCTGGTGGTCAGGTTTGAAGCGGGATGTGGCCGAATTTGTCGCGAGATGTGAGGTTTGTCAGCAAGTTAAAGCCGAAAATCAGAGACCCGGAGGTCTATTACAGCCGTTACCTATTCCGGAATGGAAATGGGATAACATCAGTATGGATTTCATCACGGGTTTGCCTAAGAGTTCTAAAGGCAATGATGCTATTTGGGTTATAGTCGATCGACTTACCAAGTCCGCTCACTTTTTGGCGATGAAACTCACAGCTTCGGTGGACAGGTTGGCTGAGATGTATGTTGGTGAGATTGTCCGACTTCATGGCGTTCCTTCGACTATTGTGTCTGATCGAGATGCGCGGTTTACTTCGCATTTTTGGAGGAGTCTTCAGGCAGCTTTGGGTACCAAGACAGATTTCAGCACTGCTTTTCATCCACAGACCGATGGGCAGACCGAGAGAGTCAACCGTATTCTTGAGGATATGCTTCGGTGTTGTATACTAGACTTCGGAGGCAGTTGGGAAAGGCATTTACCTTTGGTGGAGTTTGCCTACAACAACAGTTTTCAAACTAGCATTGGGATGGCGCCGTATGAAGCTTTGTATGGCAGGAAGTGCAGGACTCCTGTGTGTTGGTATGAGGTTGGGGAGCGTCAGTTGTTTGGTCCTGAGCTTGTACAGCTGACTTCTGAGAAGATTGATCTGATCAGGAAAAGGTTGGTGGAAGCTCAGAGCAGGCAGAAAAGCTATGCAGATAACCGGAGGCGGGACCTTGAGTTTGAGGTTGGTGACTTTGTCTTTCTGAAGGTATCACCCAGCAAAGGTGTGGTTCGTTTTGGCAAAGGCGGGAAGTTAGCCCCGAGATTTATAGGCCCATATAAGATATTGAAAAGGATCGGGAAAACTGCTTACCGGCTTGAATTACCGGAAGAGTTGTCTCAGGTGCACAATGTTTTCCATGTGTCTATGTTGAGAGGTTATATTCCAGACCCGAGTCATCATTTGCCAGAAGTACCGGAAGGTTTGCAGTTAGACCTGAATTACATCGAGACTCCTGTTGAGATCGTTGACCGTAGGGAGAAAGTCTTGAGGAATAAGACGATACCGATGGTCAAGGTAGTCTGGAGAAACCACTTGGTTGAAGAGGCTACTTGGGAATCCGAGGACAAGATGTTGAAGGACTATCCTGAGCTTTTTGCTTGATTGTATTTGTATTGATTGTATCTGGTATCTTGTATCTTATGTCTTTTGTTCTGGTTGGGTGTGTTGTATTTCTTCTGTTCTCGCTCTTGACTGTAGTTCCGGGGACGGAACTATTCTAAGGAGGGAGTGATGTAGTACCCCGATTTATTTTCTTAATATATATGAAAGGGTATTTATTTTTCTTATGATAGCCTATTATTATTACTTTTCTCCATGATAAATAGAGTGTAGTATTTCCTATAAAACATTCTTCTCAAAGCCCAAATGTGACTTGTTTATTTTCTTATGTAAAAATACATATTTTGGCCCAAATGTATTTAAACCCATAAACTTAATCTTTTTCTTACACTTGTATGTGCAGCATTTTCCCTCTTATTTTCCGGGTATTTTGATGTACATTTTATAGTGGGATTTTGTGTGTACACGTGCACTCCATGTACACGTGCACAAGGCACAAACTTGGCCGGATTTGTGGAGAAGTGGCTAGGATCATGGGCGGTTATGTGAGGGTGTGGGTAGTTTCTCAAACTACCGATTGCATCTTGTCCTTTGATCTCCAACTCCCCAACGAATCTCAGCCCTCCATTTCGCCTATAATCTAGTATAAATACCCCCTCCTAAACCCTATCTTTTTACACTAAAAATTCCTAAGATTTCAAGAGAGTATCTGTGAGTTGTGTGAGAGCTTTTCTGTGGAGGCAAGCAGCATTGGTGAGGAGCTCGGCGTGGAACAGAGGAACAAGAAGTGCAGCGTGATATTGAAGGACTTGCGGGATTTCGTTATTTTCTTCACAAAAGGTGGGTGTTTCTCAGGACTTCTAATGTAGGAATAATGCTATATTTGTCATGAAGTGTTACCATGTGGCAAAAGTGAATTGAATGCTGTAGAAATTGCTTGAACATGCTATTATATTCGAGGCAAGACTGACGGTCCAGTCGACTGCCATATGAGCCAGTCGACTGATACGAGATATTTATTTTCATAATGTGCTGATAAAGTGTGTGTGAATAGCCATGATGGTGTGATCATAAAATGTATGTTTTTCCCTATGACACATATGATGGAGGGAAGGTAAACAAACAAAAAGAACTGAGGAGATAAACATTTGAAGTTGTCGGCTTAGTCGACTGACTTGGAGTTAAGTCGACTGATGCTCGTTCTGAAAGTGATTGTTTGATAGTTCCTCGAATAAAGATATTCTATTTTTGTGTAGACTCATGATGATGACTTGAAATTTATATTCCCATTGTCGTATGTAAGTATGAGCAATATGAATACAGGTTTAGAGTAGTAATTTCTCTAAAGAGCATGTTAATAACCGGAAAAATTGTGTTGTGAATGCTACTGAGCAAGGGGTATTATGTTTATGGAACATAAATTGGTATATACTGTTAATTGATATCATGATGCAAGTATATGTAAAGAAATGTAAGTAAATTCCCCAAATTAAAATGGATCTGTCCAGTCGACCGATGCATGTGGCAAGTCGACTGATCTGGACTTAGAAATTATGCTGTTTGTAATATCCAGGACAGACGACTGATTACTGATCAGTCGACTGTTACGAGGATAATATTGTGAATAAGAATTGGGCGGGACAGGCGACTGGTAGTGTACTCAGTCGACTAACCCGAACGTTATGATAACCCTGTATGACTGTATAAGTCGACTGGTGCTCTTCCAAGTCGACTGTACAGAGTGAACTTTGGTATACTGGAATTCATGTTATTTTGCTGTTAGTAATGGTAAATCTTGTGATTTTAAGTCAATGAACTCTGTTATGGATGCATGAATTGTGTAAATGAATCATAGATGAGGATTGAGAATCAAATGAAATTATGAAATGTGAAATCATGATGAGGAAAGTCTGTGAGACTCTAAAATGAATTATGAGCCGATGATGCTCCTTTGGATATTGTGAATGTGAAATTGAACAGAAGAGTAGCTAAGTCTCCCCGGCAGCGAATGAAATGATAATGAGAATTAGACCAGGTTGGTCAAGTGTAATGAAATGATGAGTCCGGATGATGGAGAGGCTAACTCTAGAGGTTGATTTTCATTCATGATTCTAATTAAGTTAATACATAGTGTGGAGGTGATGAAGGTGAGAGAAAGACATGAGTATGAGAGCTAGGGTACGGTGCGGGTATGTGAGCCGCAGAAAGCATGCTTGATGAGTCAAGACATGGCGCGGGCACAACTCAGTAATGATCGGACTCTAGTCACGCTTGTGGGATGTTTTGGTGACTGCAAGAGGAGTGTGTTCAGGGAGGAGGCTGAATTATCGCAGAAGGCATGCTTGACGAGTCAAGACATGGCGCGAAATTCTATTCCAGGGGCCAGGATACATGCTTGTACTCATAGATTCATCTAGGATACTCATTGGAATTACAGTAGTAGAATAAGTCATGGCGGGGGATTGAACCCTACTAAAATGAAGATCGTTTAAGAGGCTTGCACTCGAACCTATGTAGTATGGGATGCATAGAATTCGAACAAGTATGCATTAGTGTCATAATTAACTAAGTAAATTGCATTAAGGATTTAAGTGCACAATCACGACACGACATCATTAAAAGTTTCCCAATTTGCATGCTTATGTTGAACTGGCTTGTGATTTGTAAGAAATGAGATTCATTATACTGTTTCTGGCATAGAGAGGATGGCCATGTATAATTATCGTCGGTTGAATAAACTGACGTACCCACAGTGTTTTATGCAGGATAATCACATGAAAAAGGAATGGATGCACAAAGAGTTCATTATATTGTTGTTCATTTATGTAAATATTGTACATTTTGCTTCCGCTGTGTAAATTCAAATGTAACATGCTGTAACTCTGATGTAAAAGTAAAGATTTTAAATTCCTTGTAAAATTGTATGTGAAGAAAGCGAAAAGATCCTGAAGAACATCTCGAATTCAGTAAATTGGGATTCGGGGCGTTACAGATCGCGGACCGGAGCGTAGACGAAAACCAAGATTCAGGGTAGGAGCATGCGAATACATTCGTATTGCCGGGGTCTTGGATCGATAGGCCGTGAACCGGATCCTTAAGGAGTTTGGTAAGTCTAGGTTGAGCACCTAGTAGAGTTATCTTGCGAAATCTAACATAAGACCTAGCATGTTGTGTTAGTACTGTTGTCATCCCTAGGACTATTCAGGGTTAGTGACATCGTTAGGATAGTAACTTATGGCTATTACTACTTAACCTTTACTTATTATCATTTTCGCCGAAGGGAAAGAGTTGGTGTTAATGGTGATACCTTACGATCTGACCTGTCCTATAGGCCGGCACTAGGTGGTGTTATTGGGTTGTACCCTTCTTGTCAAAGGGATACGGTCTGTGCCTTCTCACGAGTTGGAAGCGCAGGATCCGTATCTCGTCTGTTAATTTCTAAAGTGTCATGGTAAGGGTGGGCGAAGCTAGGGGATGGACCCCCAGAACTCCGTCATGTTCTATGCCGGGGAAGCGAACAGGCCATAGACTACGGTCTATGAGTTAGGGGCCGCAGGGGATGCTTCGAGCTAACCTGTACTGCAGTAACTCTGAGGGTTCGTCTAGTTTTGAGTGAGGTCTGGTACACCGGGTAGTAGTGGAAAACGGGGACACCATGAGCTGACTGCGAATGACGGGATTAGGCTGTTTCAGGGAAACCTCATCGGTCATGTTGTATCTTCAGAAACAAGTTGATTACAAGGGTAGAATTCATGGCGCGGGTTCAAATCCTTATATATGAAGAAATGGCTTGAGATGGGGCGTATGTAGTATGGGATGCATATTGTTACGGAGACTCACTTGCATTAGAATAAGAGCATCCTTGCATTAGTAATCTTGCATTAGAGTCTAAGTCATAGCATACACTGACACATCAATTATATATACACGTTTCTCTTTTCATCAATCTGTTTGTTTAAGCTGAGAATTCCTGCTAGTCATCAGCCTTAAAGAGTCAGTATATGTACTGACGCCCCCATTTCAATAGGTACTGGATCGCAAATTACAGGTACTGGATAGCAGAAGTACAGGTACAGGATTCAGGAGGACTAAAGGCAAGAAAGCAATAGTCGATTTTATTTTCCGCTGTAATTATCTTGTTTACTATTGTTCCATTTGTAACAATTTTTGGAATTTATTTAATTGTTCGGAAGTATCCAAGTGAAGTACCAAGTGTTGCTCTTTATTCATTGTACTCTGATGTAATTTGTTGAAAGTTGTAACACTTGGACTTGTAAAGATATTATTGTAACACTGATGTAATGTACTACAGTTTTATAACATTCGGACTTGTAATACATTTGTGTTGAAATAAAAGTTTTAAATTTTCCTATTTTTCTGTGTATTGTGGCTAATTGAAGGAAAGATTTTGGCTTATGTCACGGTTTCCCAGTTATGAAAATCGGGGCATTATAGAGCAAACAAACGAATTTGTGGATTCTTTAGGAAACAAATAAGGCAAACCTGTTGACTTTCACCAACGTTCAGCTGGTTTCTTGCCGCTGCCGTTCACCTGCAAAAAGTTCGATACACCGGGATGGATCCAGGCGACGAACTCCGATGCTCAAGTTAGTAAGCAGGAAGATTATGAAAGAGCATTTATGTGGAAAATACTGATTACCTTGTTATGGTGGGGAGAGAGGGGTATTTATAGTCACCTTAAGAGACAATTTAAAGATAATCATTTATCTATATGTCCTGGTATTTTTGGATAAGATGTAGAGTTTAAACTCGTTTCATGATAAGAGAGGCGGTTTAAACCGCCTCTTAGAGATAATCATGAATTTGAATTACTCTTTAAATATTTGAATTGGTTTGTAATGGGTTGCTACCCGTACCCAATAGGATAGATCCATTTTTGGGTTATTGGGCTTCGAAGAGAGACCTAGTTCCCAATTCGAATAGGTTTGTGATGGAAATTACCGTTTTACGCTTGAGAACTTTAAGATTCGTACCCGACTTGAACAGTCTCAATTTAATCCCATTTTTAGCCATATCAATTATATTGTTGAGTTGATTGGATAAACAGCTTATGGGTGACGCTAGTCATTCACTGGGTTAATGTCATGTACTCGTATTCTGTATTTTTGGGAAGCGGGGTGTGACAAGGTTTTTAGTGGTATCAGAGCCCTAGTTTGAATAATATATCAGTCAAACATGACTAACAAAAGTTTGGCTTTGATTGATATATTGATCAGACTTGGGTTTTAACCGGTTTGACTCAATAGTATGTGCAATACAGGAATCACATGAATAATTGATAACCAACAATTAGGATACTAGTCTTCCTTTTTGGTCCCTTCATATTCAATTCTTTGATTCCACATTTCCTTACATCTCTTGCAGTCATCCTCATTCATTGATTCCTTATTGGGTATGATTTCATTTTTTTCATACCTATCTTCTTTTGATTCCGGTGGCATCCGTTCTTCTTCTTCTTGCTTGGTTCGTCGATCGGCATCACATGATCTACAACGACATGTCTACAGCTTGAAGCTTAACCATCAGAGTGGTGCAACAAAAGCGTGGTGGGCCCATCACAGGTCCCTGGATTCCCTTGTTGTTTTACAATATTATCCTTCCATTCATATCTGTTTCTTGCATTTTGTTTCTGCCTTTTGTGTTCTCACTTTGACTTCTTGCTAGGCATTATCCTTTTCCATTTCCTTTCCTGCTCATGTTCTCTTTGACTTTGGTGCAACTCAATCTTCTGTTTCCTCTCGCTTCGTCGAACTGCATCACTTGGCTAGCAGTGCTATGCCAACAGCTTGGACTACAGGTAGAGGTGTTGTCGTGAGTTCTCAGATTTGTAAACAGAGTCCTTTGGTTATTGGTGGTATGGATTTTGTTGCTGATATGATTGTCATCACCAATTCTTGTTTCAATGTTATTCTGGGGATGAATTGGCTTAGTGTCACTCATGATGTAATTCACTGCCACTAGAAGAAGGTGGTGTTCTGTATGCCATAACATCATAAATTTGAATTCTGTGCCGGTGAAACGCCGCTTGCTTGTGTGGAGAAGTTAGCAAGTCAGGAAGTTGGAGTTATGAAGGAAGTGTGTTCTGATGATGTTGTCACACTGTTGGTTTTTCTAGATTTTCTGGATATTTTTCGTAAAGAAATTGCTGGGATTACCGCCAGATCGTGAATTAGTGTTCAGTATTGATGTTCAGCCGGGTACATCTCCAATCTCTAAGAGTCCGTACAGAACGGCTCCTGTTGAGTTGGTTGAGTTGAAGGAGCAGATTCAGGAGTTACTGGATAGAGGTTTTATCAGGCCAAGTGTTTTGCCTTGGTAAGCTCCTGTACTGTTCGTCAATAAGAAGGATGGTAGTCGCAAGTTGTGTATTGACTACCGCGAGCTCAATAATGTCACAGTAAAGAACAAGTATCCGTTGCCAAGGATTGATGACCTATTTCATCAATTGGGATGCGCTTCTGTATTTTCGAAGCTGGATCTTCATTCTGGTTACCATCAAGTTAAGCTGAAAGCCGAGGATGTACAGAAAACTGCTTTTCGTACGAGATATGGGCACTATGAATTATTGGTGATGCCTTTCGAAGTTACTAATGCTCCAGCTGTGTTTATGAGCTTGATGAACCAGGTTTTCTCTCCCTTTCTGGACAAGTTTGTGTTGTTGTTCATTGATGATATTCTTTTATACTTTCGGAACCATGATGAGCATGCTGAGCACTTGAAGGTTGTTTTGCAAACTTTGAGGGAGAATCAGCGGTATGGGAAGCTTAGCAAGTGTGAGTTTTGGTTGGATTGTGTGGCATTCTTGGGCCATATTATTTCTGGTGATGGATTTTCTGTCGATCCGTCCAAGATCTCTGTTGTTAAGGATTGGTCGACGCCGAAGTCTGTATCGGATGTTCGAAGTTTTCTTGGTCTAGCAGGCTACTACAGAACGTTTGTTTGGGATTTCTCGAAGATTGCAGGGCCGTTGAGCAAGTTTACTGGGAAGGATTAGATGTTTGTGTGGGATGAGTCCTGTGAAGAAGCCTTCATTTAACTGAAGAATCAGTTGACATCCGAACCTGTATTGACTATACCGGATGGATCAAGTGGTTTCGTAATTCATTGTGATGCAGGTAGAGGTTTGGGTGTTGTTTTGATGAAACGAGGCAAGGTTGTGGCATATGCATGCAGACAATTGAGGCCGCAAGAGAAAAATTATCCTACATGTGATTTGGAGCCTGCTGATGTGATTTTTGCCTTGAAGCTTTGGAGGCATTATTTACTTGGAGACAGAGTGGAAATCTTCACTGATCACAAAAGTCTCAAGTATGTGTTCAATCAGAAGGAGTTGAATTTGAGGCAGAGATGATGGATGGAATTGATGGCGAATTATGATATCAGTGTGCAGTATCATCCTGGCAAGATTAATTCGGTACCTGATGCTTTAAGCAAAAGACCTATTGCTATGGTTCTTACTGAGCAGAAGGAACTTTTAGAAGCTATGAGGAGATTAGAATTGGATGGTGTTGCCTGGTTCTGAACACAGTTGTACAGTGCTTCAGTTGTAGTCTTTGGTGGATCAGATTAAGGAGGCACAGTCTGCTGATTTGCAGTTGCAGAAGTTTCGAGCTGAAGTTGAAGCTGGTTCAAGGACTGACATGGTGATTCATGAGGATGGATCTCTCCGCGTTGGGACCCATCTATGTGTTCCGAAGGGCTCAGGCAGAGGTTACTTGAAGAAGCTTACTGTTCGCCATATTCTATTAATCCCAATGGTACAAAGATGTATCAGAATTTGAAGTTGCATTTCTGGTGGCATGGTATGAAGAGGGCTGTTACAAGATTTGTTTCTTAGTATCTGATCTGTCAGAAAGTGAAAGCAGAACATCAGAGGACTGCTGGACTTATTCAATCGCTTTCTATTCCGGAGTGGAAGTGGGAGAATATCACTATGGATTTCGTGATTGCTTTTCCTAGAAGTCCCAAGGGTCACAATGCCATCTGAGTGATTGTGGATCACTTGACGAAGAGTGCTCATTTCATTCCTTTCAGAGTTGGTAAGTCTACGGAGAGCCTTGTAGAGAAGTATACGCAGGAGATTGTGAGATTGCTGGGTGTTCCTGTCAGTATTATATCAGACAGAGATACTAGATTCAGATCTCAATTCTGGGAGAGTCTTCAGAACAGTCTTGGGAGTAAGCTGAGATTTAGTACTGCATTCCATCTACAGACAGATGGGCAATCATAGAGGACTATTCAGACCTTGGAGGACATGTTGAGGTCCTGTGTGCTTCAATTTAGAGGTTCTTGGGAAGATTATCTACACTTGTTGGAGTTTTCATACAACAACAGCTACAAAGCATGTCTTAAAGCAGCTCCGTATGAAGTCTTGTATGGTCAGAAGTGTAGATCACCAGTGTGCTGGGATGACATTGGTGAGAGGAAGCTTTTGGGGTTAGAATTGATCACAAGGACTGTTGATGTAGTGTCCAGATCAGGAAGCATTTGCAAGTCGCATAGGACAGGTAGAGGAAATGGGTAGACATGCACAGGAGACCGTTGGAGTTCGAGGCGGGTGATCATGTGTTCCTCAAGGTGTCTCCATGGAAAGGTGTTATTCGGTTTGGTGGTAGGGGCAAGTTGAGCCCTAGATTCATTGGTCCGTTCAATGTGGTGGAGCGAGTAGGAAAGGTGGTCTATAGACTCGCATTGCCGCCAGCTCTTTCTGGAGTGCATGATGTCTTCCATATTTCTCAGCTCAGGAGGTACGTCAGGGACGATAGTCATGTCATTGAATATTCAAAATTTTGGTTTGACCAGACTTGTCATGTAAGATTCATCCAGTTTCGATTGTGGACCGGCGGGAGAAGATTTTAAAGAATAAGGTTATCAAGTTGGTTCGTGTTGCTTGGAATCCTCACTCGCCTGGTGAGTCAACTTGGGAGCTTGAAAATGAGATTCGGAAGAAGTTTCCCCATCTTTTTGTATAGTTATTTTCTTTTCTTCGGGGCTACCCTACTACCGCTTGCTTAAATTTCGAGGATGAAATTTTATTGTAAGGTGGGTAGGATTGTAACTACCATTTTTGTCTTTTCATTTTCCTTCTTTTTGTAATATTTTATTTGCAATTCAATAAAATACTCTATTTTTCTTGATCATCTTCATTAAATTTTGCCATGAATTCTTTTGTTCTTCTTGATGGACTATTTTCTTGTTGATCCTATTTTTATATGATAGTGGGTATTTTATTTGAACCCTATTGTCTTTAATTCCACCTCTTATTGAACCCAAAACCTAACTACAGTTAAATCTTGACCCAGACCCACTATTATTGGATCCTAAACCATTAACCCAACATCCTAATTTCACCCTATAAATACAATCATATTGTAAACCCTAAAATCACATAATTTGAAACCCTAATTAGTCATCATCTCTCTTTCCTCGCATTTTTCTCTCCCCGACTCCAAGTTTCCCGCCCAACACTATTCACTGTCTTCCCCAACCTCTCAGCTGTCAATCCCTCCCAAACCCATCACCGTAGGTCTCCAGCGGTGCCACCATCCTCCGACATCAACCCCAGTCACCGTCCTCCCACCTTGCGCCAGTAGCCCAGATTCCAACGCCCCTACTGCTGTCCCCTGTTTACGATCGACGAGCCAGCCAACTCGACACCCTGCTTTCCCCTTCCCGAACGATGACAGAGCTCCAACCACCACCCACGTCGTTGACCTCCAATCGTACACCGCCAGCCACTAGTGACGCCAGGACGACGTCAGTCGAGCCACCCGTGCTGTGGTTGCTTCTCTCTTTACTGTTGCTGCCGCTATTTTACATTGTTATTGTCGGATCTTTATTGCACTAAGTGTGCACGTGTAATCTTCGTGAGTTCGTGGGTTCGTTGCTCCGGGATTCTCATCCCGTTATTCTTGGTATCCAAATTAATCGTCTATAAGGCAAGTCACTTTTCCCTCTTGAATTGCTAATTGTATCAAATTCAATAATTTTTATTGAAACTCCACAAGTAGATCTTGATCGTTTATCGTATTGTTGTATTGATTATCTTTCGTTGGGTCTATTGAGGATTTACACGAGCTAACCCCAATATTTTTGACATCGTGCCTTTATTGACTCTAAAGATTAAATCTTTCATGCATCCATATAGTATTCATGATAGGAGTACTCATATAATTGTCGCACAATTAATCTATCGTAGAAACTAATGTTAGGTTGTATGTTTGAATGATCGATTGATGTTCGATTGATGTTAAATTAGTGTATGTGTGGATTCTTAATTTTATTTATCATGTTTTTATACCCATCATGTTGAGTATGAAGTTTATCGACTATTTGAAGTGGAACCCATCATGTTTAATTAATTTATCTCATCAAGAATAGCGAAAAAACTGTATGTTGTTTCCTAGCGGTATTTTTTATGTTATGTTTGACCCAGTAAATGATCTTAAAATAAATAACTTTATGAATAAGAGTTGTAGCTCTATGTTTCTAATTTCCAAAACATCTTGAACTGCTGAATTCCAAGTTTTGTAGCAAAAGTTATGATCGTTTTACTACATCTGTGTTTTTATTTCCAGAATTTCTGATTCTTGTATGTTTGATGTTTAATCTGTTAAAAGGCTGATCAAATGTTAAAATATTGCACTGAAATTTTCCAGATTGTTACTTAACATGTTTAGGACTCTAATAAATATTTATAATGAATTTATTATTGAGATTTTGCTGATTCTAAAAATATTACAACATGATGTAGAATTTCTGCCTGAACATGAAATTTGTAAAGAATGATGTGCTTGACCTAGCTAATGTTGTCGGATTTTGGACTTTAAATACGCGTTGGAACCGTGTGGAAGTCTAGTTTCTATAACTTTTGATGGATTAGGTTTTCGAGTTTTGTAACAGTGGAAAATTAAATTTTTGTACAGACCACTCTTGCTGTTAAGGATTTTATATTTCAGATTTTAATGGATTAATTATTCCTATATTGTAGTATTGCATGAATTAAAGTGTATATGTTGCATTGCATAGTCCTTAATGAACCATTGTCATCATTTATCGTCCTATTGTTCTTCCATTGCTACTATCGTTCATCTAATATCTTTAGATTGCATATTATATTGTTGCAATTATAAAATACTTAACAAGCCGGGGTTTAATGGATTGATTTGAGTAGTGAATAATATAGTGATTGTGTCGGCCAGTGTTTGTCGAATAATTGTGGAACGCTAACTATGGCACCCCAATCTTTCGTGCAGTGAATCCGTGAATCCATGACCCGTGAATCCGTGAATCTGTGAATCCGTGAATCAGTGTATCAGTGTTTCATTATAATGAATCCTGCATAATATTGTTATCGTATCAGTGATTATCGTACCGACACATGACCTATAGAATTCACCACTAAGTCTAAACGCAACTTGTTTGTATGTAGCAACCATGTGGTAAATAAATAGGATGCATGAAGTGCTCCATTAGTTAGGATTAAAATGACAATAGACTTAAGGATTAACACAACATCGACATTGCATATTGTTCATCATTATTCCTATTGATATCGAATATTGTCTAAGTGTTATTGATATTGATCATTGAATATTGTTATCGAATATCGAACCACTGTTTATCACCATTGCATCGATTACTATTGATATTGATTATTGTTATTATCCCATATTATTGATTCCTAATGATCCATTGAATTCATTGTTATATCGTTATTCCATTGTTCCTTGCTTTCTCTACTTGCTGTCCATGACTTGATCTAAGGAAAATTTTTCTCCTCTTTTTAGATGATGTGTTCACAGGTAACGAAGGAGAATTACCTGCTGGAATTGGAGAACAAACTTTCTGAAGACTTAATGCTTTCTAGTTGCTTATTATTTTATTGAACTTATTGTATCGAGACTCATTATTATTGTTTTTGGATTTATTATTGTATTGGACTTATGACCCGGGTTTTATTATTTGTTTCCAGACGTTGGTTTATTGTATTTGGATATTTCATATTGCTTCATTCCAAGTATTATTGTTCATGAGATTATTATTATTGCCTGAGCAATTATTCTGTATTGATTATAATGTTGAGTTGATCGGATAAACAACTTATGGGTGACGTTAGTCATTCGCTGGGCCAATGTCATGTAATCATATTTCGTATTTTTGGGAAGCGGGGCGTGACAGTCAATAGTGAAATATAATTGTGAATTAGGACAACTATAATATATAAAGACGTGTATGTACGTAGACCGATGACCATATCTCACGGGTCATGGATGTGAGATATCAAGTCTTCACATGGGTATATATTAGAGTAATAATGTATTGGACTGACCCACCATGAGAACGCTGCATGGATCGTTACGTGAGTATCATAATCGATTCTTACAGTGATCACGGTGTACGTGGTCCTTTGACTTGAAGTCACTACGGTTCCTTACATGAAAAGTTATATGTTTTAATACCATCAAACGTCGCATGTGATAAGGTGATTATAAAATCGGCTATTGGACATAGAATGAATCATGTGGAGGGATGTGAGTGAAATAGGTAAGATTTGTCCCTCTTACATAACAGAAGCAATTTATTCGGCCCCCTTGATTGAGTGAGACTACAAAATACATGACCGTGCTCAAATGAATCAATATGAGATATTGATCTTATTTGTTTTAATAAGTCTACTTGGATATCAAGAAACCAAAGATTGAACTATACAAGGGTCACATGCTTTATGCCTTGTGGTCAATTAAGATATATGGACAAAAGGAGTAGAATACATGGTAACTTTGGTCACAGATAGATTATGTCAAATCACTCGCATTCTCATTACTTGAGTAAAAGTGATGTATTACTTGATACCGTTCACTGTTTGTATCACTAAAATACAATTTTAGTATTACTGTCAACATAATGAGAACCTATAGGGTCACACATTAAGAATGGATCGATATTGGGATTTAAATTCATAAGATGACTTTAATTGAAAATCCGAGTAAGACTTAGACCCTCAATATTGGTTGGACAATTAATTAGATAAAATGGGCCAACCAAAATTAGAAGGCCCACATATGAATCTGACCTAGGTTAGATTATGAGCCCGACAACCTCACTACTTTCTTATGGTGGATTTCCTGCTATATATATATGATATGTATATGTGGGAAAGAAAAAAGAAAAAAAACCCTAGCCATCACAGAAAGTGTGAGAGAAAGAGAGTGAGTGGAATATCCTCTTCCTGCAGGTAGCAACGCGGTGTGAGGGAGAGCTCGATTTCGTTGTTCGATCGTGTGGATACCGTAGAGGCACCACAATGTTGCAGTGTTCGTGATTGAATGATTGTGGAGACAGCCATTCCATCGTTGAGGTAAAAACTCCTAACACATTTTATAGTTTTCGCATGGATCCATGGCTAAGTTTCGTTTTGTGTGTGTGTATTTTTTTGTATTTTTTCGCTGCTTATTAGTCTATTGTAAACCTCGAAACGCAACAGCAGTACCCTCTATTGTTCCACTAGTACCAACCACTTTTTTCGGTATTATCCCTAACATAGATGATTTACCTATTGGTCAACGTAAGGATAAATGTTCCTGTGCTCACTATTTTATCGTCAAGTTTGTTTCTTCTTCTAAATTGACCATATCTTTTTAAGCTTTTACGTCTTCTTTGGATTCCATTTCAATTCTTAACAATATTCAGGAAGCACTTAAGCATCTTGGTTGGACAACAGTCAAGAACGAGGAAATACAAGCTGATATGGCTAAAATGGGGGTTAATCGGAACTGTCCAAATCGGGTACGAATCTTGGGACCCAGGGGTAAAACGGCAATTTTGCCTACAGGAGGGTCCAAAATGGGTATTGGATCTTCTCCCCAAGGGACCCAATAACCCACGAATGGATCCACCAACAAGAGGGTGCGGGTTCTAACCCGCTGCGCACCCAATCCAACAAGATAGAATCAGGGTCCCTGATCAATCTTGATCAACGGTCCTGATATACGTCTATCTTTTCACTCGGATTTGGGGATTAAATTCCTTATCTGATTACGGGGAATATACCTTATCAGATTACATGCCTAATCTGTTTACAAGAAGAATATTCCATATCAGATCACGGGGATTACATTCCTAATCCGTTCCCTGAGACGCCTATAAATACCCCCCATCCATCTCCATCAAGAGGTAATCAATCTTTTACCAGTTTTTGCGCTCATTCATAATCTTCCTAGATTACTGACTTGAGCGTCGGAGGGTGCATCGCCGGGAACAACCCCGGTATCTCGCACTTTTTGCAGGTGTACGGCGGGAGCGACGATCGAAGCCCAAAGGAACAGGTATACAGGTTTACTATTCAGTTTCCCTAAGAATCCACAAATTCATCTGTTTGCCCCCACACCAAATTTAGCGGCAACAGATTGGCGCCGTCTGTGGGAAACTAACGAATAGGAACCTCTCCTCTTCCCTGAAAACAGGTTTTCTCCAGCCATGCCACCTCGAAAAGTCAGATCGAGGGGGTCCAACCGGGCACCCAACCCTGACCAGCAAGAAGTTCCCAACAATCCTGCTCAACAAC
The DNA here is from genome assembly GCA_017893485.1 of Hemerocallis citrina. NCBI lineage: Eukaryota > Viridiplantae > Streptophyta > Magnoliopsida > Asparagales > Asphodelaceae > Hemerocallis > Hemerocallis citrina. The sequence goes on from CM030359.1 coordinate 79,787,862, forward strand.
AAGCGCAGCTTCCCCCTACGGCGGAAGACCCGCTCCAACAGGACCTTTCCGCTCCTGATCCAAAGGGTCCTAACCCTCAGAAACAACCACTTCATCAAGAACAGGTCTCCATCCGCAACGCCTCCACTGACTCTATGGCCTCCCATCACCCCCGAGCCTCTGGTCGCCACAACACAGCCACTAACCGCCAGAAGGAGGATGATCTCCGCCGCCATCTGGAAGAAAAACGGGCCCGAGAGGGAGCCTCCCGCCAACACTATCCGGGCGAGCGGTCTCCTCGCCACCGGTATCACAGGTCGCCCGTCCGCAGGGGGAGGAAGGAGTCCCCCGATCATTACCGAAGAAGGCACTCTCCCGCAGGTCGGCAACGGCCCAGGAACAACGAGGCACCAATCACCCGTGCCGAGTTCCAGCAGTTCCAAGCGACCATCCTGCAGGCTCTCAACCTTCGTCAAAATCCTAATGAGCCAAAGGTGCCATCCCCTCCTCCAGTCCGAAGCCCTCACTGACGGTCCCCATCCCCTCATCCTGCTCCTAGCAACTCCCGGCGTACCCCAAGTCCTCACCGCTCCCGAAGTTACCATCGCCGCAGCCCTCGCTCTCCCTCATACGAAGACGAATCTCGTGGCTCGGCAGATTACCGTCGGAGAGATGACACCATGAACCGCCGTCTTCATGAAGTAGAGAGACGCCTGGGTCAGATAAATCGAGAAGAAGAGCTTAGGGGGAGGACCCTACGTCCTAGCCGACCCCCTTTCTCCCGAACCATAGTGGACGCACCTGTCCCGTTCGGCTTCAAACCTCCCCAATTTGAGACTCACACCGGGGAAACCGATCCAGTTGATCACATTGAAAGTTTTAAGACCCTGATGCTCCTACATCAAGCTTTCGATGCCCTCCTCTGCAAAACTTTCCCCGCAACTCTCAAAGGACCGGCCCGAGAGTGGTATTCTCGTCTGGCCCCCTCCTTGATATTCTCCTTCGAACAGTTCGAAACCCTCTTCGTCACACATTTCGTAAGAAGCCGAAGGGCCGAGAAGACGAGCATCTCCCTATTGCACCTCCACCAGAAGAAGGGGGAAAAATTGAGAGACTACGTGAAGAGGTTCACGGCCGAGGCCAGATCCATAGCATCCCTTGACCAGTCGGTCGCTACGGTAGCATTTCAATCTAATGTCCTCAATTCCAACCTCCGCTCCTCCCTCGCCAAGAAACCACCACATGACTTTTCCGACCTTCTCCTTCGCACTGAAAAGTATATCCGGGCCGAAGAGGCCGAGCAACAACCCAACTGGGAGGGGTCTACCTCCGGGTTTAAGAGAAAAGGAGCGGAAGAAGAAGGAGCCAAGAAGCACCAGAAGGATAATGCCGGCCAGCGCCGACCTCCCCCTAGATTTGAGAAGTTCACTCCCCTCACCACTAACATCTCCGCCATCTTCATGGAAGTCGAAAAAGAAGGGGTCTTGCCTCCAGCTCCGAAGATGAACACCCCCGCCAAGAGAAGAGATAGAGAGAAATGGTGCCGCTATCACCGGGACCTTGGGCATGACACCAACGACTGCCGTGCTCTGAGAAACGAGATCGAAGCCCTTATCCAGAGGGGGCAACTAACGAAGTTTGTAAGAAAGGACCGAGCCAAACTTCCTCCCCCGCCTCGGGGGGCTAACAAGCGTCCGGAACGAGAAGAGACGCCAGACTTTGAGGAAGAGCGAGTCCTCCACCTCATCCATGGGGGTCCAATAGGGGGCTCCTCGAACTCCTCTCGAAAAGCATTTATCAGGGAAGTCAACTCTGTCCGAACCACCCCTCCTCCCAAAGGCCTCGGAGTGCCAGTCACCTTCTCCGACGAAGATCTCGAGGGAGTTCGAACACCACATTGTGATGCCCTCGTCATTAGCCTCCACATGGCGAATTTCAAAGTGGAGAGGATCTTAGTAGACAATGGCAGCTCCGTCAACATCCTCTTCCTCTCCGCTTTTAAAGGCCTAAAGCTCTCCAGAGACAGACTCAAGCCCGCCGGCTACACTCTCCATGGGTTCACGGGGGTTCCGGTAACTATTGAAGGGGTGATCACCCTCGATGTAACTGCCGGCCAAACTCCTACCACCCGGACAGAGCCAATGGACTTCATGGTGGTGGATGTTCCTGCCGCCTACAACGTCATTTTGGGTCGGCCTGGCCTCGCAGCTCTGGAGGCTGTCCCCTCAGCATACCATCTTAAGATGAAATTTCCCACCCGGTCCGGGGTCGGAGAAGTAAGGGGCAATCAGGAGATGGCCAGAAAGTGCTACATGACCTCAACCCTTGGACCCGTCCTCTCCTTAGAGACTCTGGAGATTCCTCAAGATTCTGCAAGACCGACCTCCGAGCCGGTGGATGAACTGGAGGAGGTGCTCTTCTCTGAACAAGAGCTGACCCGCAAGTTCTTCGTAAGCAAGACCCTCCCGTCCGCCCTATACTCAGATATTGTGAAATGCATCCGAACCAATCAAGATCTCTTCGCATGGTTCGTAGCAGATATGCCCGGTATCTCCGAAGAGCTCTTGGTCCACCGCCTGAGCGTCGATCCGGGGTCCAAACCGGTTCAGCAGAAGAGGCGCAAGTTCGCCCCCGAGCGTCAGCACGCTATCAAAGAAGAGGTAGACAAATTGTTGAAGGCCCGATTCATACAGGAGGTAAACTACCCTGAGTGGTTGTCAAACGTAGTAATGGTGAAGAAGTCCAATGGGACGTGGAGAATTTGCATTGATTTCACCGACCTCAACAAGGCCTGCCCCAAAGATCCTTTCCCTCTGTCGAGCATCGACACTCTGATTGACGCAACCTCGGGACATGAGCTCATCAGCTTCATGGATGCCTTCTCAGGTTACAATTAGATAAGAATGTTCCCTCCAGACATCCCGAAGACGTCGTTTGTTACTGACCAGGGCCTTTATTGTTACAGGGTCATGTCGTTCGGTCTCAAGAACGCGGGTGCAACATACCAACGCCTCGTCAACAAGGTTTTCCAGGCCCAGATCGGCCGGAACATGGAAGTGTACGTCTATGATATGCTTGTAAAGAGCATCCGAGGTGTTGAACATGTGGCCGACCTTCAGGAGGCCTTTGACGTCCTAAGAAAGCACAATATGAGACTCAACCCGAACAAGTGTGCATTCGGCGTCTCATCAGGAAAGTTCCTCGGCTTCATGGTTAGCCAACGAGGAATTGAAGCAAATCCGGAAAAGATCAAGGCCATATTGGACATGGCCCCTCCCAGAAATGTTAAAGAAGTTTAGAGATTGACTGGTCGCCTAGCTGCCATAGGGCGCTTTCTGTCGAAGTCCGGGGAGAAGTGCCTCCCGTTCTTCAAAGCCCTCAGGGGGGCTAAAGGATTCGAGTGGGGGCAGCAGCAACAAGACTCCTTCGACCAGCTTAAAGCCTACCTCGTCAATCCACCTCTTCTCAGCAAACCGATACCTGGCGAACCACTCTACCTCTACTTGGCGGCTTCCGAACAGACGCTTAGTGCGGTCTTAGTCAGAGAAGAAGAGAGGGCTCAGAAGCCCATTTACTACGTCAGCAAGGTGCTTCGGGACGCCGAGCTTCGGTACCCGAAGATTGAGAAAATGGCCTATGCCGTGGTAATGGCCGCGAGAAAGCTTCGACCCTACTTTCAGTCCCATTTGGTGGTCGTCCTTACCGACCAGTCGCTGAAACAGGTCCTTCACAAGCCTGAGACTTCCGGTCGCCTCATGAAGTGGTCGATCGAGCTGAGCCAACATGATATAACTTATCAGCCTCGGACCGCAATCAAGGCTCAGGCACTGGCCGAATTCATAGTTGAGAGTACAATCCCTGAGCCCTGCCAAACAGCAAAGGGGCCGCCGGTTTGGTCAATTTATGTTGACGGGTCTTCTTGCAATGAGGGAAGCGGGGCAGGAGTCATCCTGGCAGGCCCAGATGACTTCATCCTCCAATACTCCCTCCGTATAAATTTCAAAGCTTCGAACAACGAGGCCGAATACGAGGCACTAATAGCCGGTCTAAGAATGGCCCGAAATGCAGGGGCACAGCGGCTACAGATCTTCAGCGACTCTCAGTTGGTTGTCAACCAGGTCCTCGGTGAGTATGAAGCCCGCGATGATAGAATGGTTAAATACTTGGCTAAAGTCAAGAGCCTCATGGCGCTGTTTGAAGAGGCCCTCATCCAAAGGATCCCCCGAGAAGGAAATGCTCAGGCCGACGCCCTATCCAAATTAGCCTCCTCTTCCCTTCAAGGTCTTGAGCAGACCGTATTGATAGAAGTCCTCTTGAAGCCAAGCATAGAGGATGAAGCACCAGACTCCGTTGAAACATTGCCTGTCCTCCTCGAAGACAACTGGATGAAACCCATTGTCGAATTCTTAAAGGACGGACTCCTCCCTGAAGATCCGAGGGAAGCAAGAAGAATCAGGACCCGAGTCGAGCGTTTTACTTTAATCGAAGGCATCTTATATAAACGCTCCTTCACCCAGGTGGACGGTCGGCCTTACCTAAGGTGCCTTTCCCCCAGGCAAGGTGACTACGCCCTGCAAGAGCTCCACGAGGGCATCGGCGGAGCTCATTCTGGGTCCAGGGCTCTAGCGCGCAAAGTGTTGAACTACGGGTATTACTGGCCCACTCTCCTATGGGACGCCGAACGACACGTTCGGCAATGCAGCTCCTATCAAAAGTATGCAGACATCCGACGCCTTCCACAAGCACCGCTCACCTCCCTATCAAGTCTGATCCCCTTCGCTATGTGGGGGATGGATTTACTAGGACCATTTCCACCAGCCCCCGGACAGCTAAAGTTTCTAGTCGTGGCGGTCGACTATTTCTCTAAATGGATAGAAGCCGAGCCCCTGGCTACAATCACCAAGCATAGGGTCGTACAATTCTTCTGGAAAAATGTGATTTGCCGGTTCGGCGTTCCTCGAGTCATAGTCACGGATAATGGAACACAGTTCACTGGGACCGCCTTCCGAGCTTTATGTGAGGACCTCTCCATACAACACCGATTCTCCTCCGTCTCCCATCCTCAGTCGAATGGCCAGGCCGAGAATGCCAACCGACAGATTCTTTCAGGCATCAAGAAGAGATTAGACAAGTGTTCCAAAGGACTGTGGGTCGATCAGCTACCAAACGTGCTCTGGAATCACCGCACCACCAAGCGGACCCCAATAGGCGAGAGCCCGTTTAATCTCACCTATGGGTCCGAGGCCCTCATTCCCCTAGAAGTTGGGATACCCTCTCCTCGTTTGATGGCCTTTGAAGAAGAGCAGAATGCCAAAGAGCTCAGAGCAAGCCTAGATCTGATAGATGAAATCCGAGAGAGAGAGGCCATACGCCAACAAGCTTACCGAAGGAGGATCGAGCTGGCGTACAACAAAAGGGTCCGCCCAACGGACCTCAAAGAGGGGGATTTAGTCCTCCGAAAATTGGCCATCTCGTTCCCCGGACAAAAAAGCAAGCTGGCCCCGAATTGGGAGGGACCGTAGAAGATCTCAAAGGTGATCCGCCCCAGTGCATACAAGCTATAAGATCTCGAAGGCAGAGAAATTCCCAGGACTTGGAATGCCGACCATCTTTTGAAATACCAAGAGAAGGCAACTACGCCTCTCTAAGTAACTCGAGATGTCAAACCATTCCCTTCCTTTTACTAGTAGTGATTTTTCCTTTTATTTTTTCATTGTAATAACGGCTAGCAACTTTAGAAGCAGCCGATCATTAGATATTAATAAATAAAGTTTCTTCATATTTTCACTACTATTACATCTCTCTGCTTTTAACTCTCTAATCTAACAATGGTTCCGAAGTCCAACACTTGGCTCGATTCTACTTCGCAAGTGCGCTCCTAAGCAAACTAGAAGTAGCTCGCCATTCGGAACTGCTCGCATAGCCGTTGAATGGTTCGGAGTCCAACACTTGGTTCGACTCTACTCCGCAAGTTCGCTCCTAAGCGAGCTAGGGGTAGTTCGCCATTCGGAATTGCTCCCACACCCCATAAACTGACAATGGTTCCGGAGTCCAACACTTGGCTCGATTCTACTTCGCAAGTGCGCTCCTAAGCGAACTAGATGTCGCTCGCCATTCGGAACTGCTTCCACAGCCGTTGAATGGTTCGGAGTCCAACACTTGGTTCGACTCTACTCCGCAAGTTCGCTCCTAAGCGAGCTAGGGGTAGTTCGCCATTCGGAATTGCTCCCACACCCCTTAAATTGACAATGGTTTCGGAGTCCAACACTTGGCTCGATTCTACTTCGCAAGTTCGCTCCCAAGCGAGTTAGAAGTAGCTCGCCATTCGGAACTGCTCCCACAGCCGTTGAATGGTTCGGAGTCCAACACTTGGTTCGACTCTACTCCGCAAGTTCGCTCCTAAGCGAGCTAGGGGTAGTTCGCCATTCGGAATTGCTTCCACACCCCTTAAACTGACAATGGTTCCGGAGTCCAACACTTGGCTCGATTCTACTTCGCAAGTTCGCTCCCAAGCGAGTTAGAAGTAGCTCGCCATTCGGAACTGCTCCCACAGCCGTTGAATGGTTCGGAGTCCAACACTTGGTTCGACTCTACTCCGCAAGTTCGCTCCTAAGCGAGCTAGGGGTAGTTCGCCATTCGGAATTGCTCCCACACCCCTTAAACTGACAGTGGTTCCGGAGTCCAACACTTGGCTCGATTCTACTTCGCAAGTTCGCTCCCAAGCGAGTTAGAAGTAGCTCGCCATTCGGAACTGCTCCCACAGCCGTTGAATGGTTCGGAGTCCAACACTTGGTTCGACTCTACTCCGCAAGTTCGCTCCTAAGCGAGCTTGGGGTAGTTCGCCATTCGGAATTGCTCCCACACCCCTTAAACTGACAATGGTTCCGGAGTCCAACACTTGGCTCGATTCTACTTCGCAAGTTCGCTCCCAAGCGAGTTAGAAGTAGCTCGCCATTCGGAACTGCTCCCACAGCCGTTGAATGGTTCGGAGTCCAACACTTGGTTCGACTCTACTCCGCAAGTTCGCTCCTAAGCGAGCTAGGGGTAGTTCGCCATTCGGAAACGCTCCCACAACCCTAACCTAATCAAACAAGGGCGCCGAAGTCCCACACTTGGCTCGATGCTACTTCGCGAGTTCGCTCCTAAACGAACTGGAAGAAGCTCGCCATTCGGAGTCCAACACTTTGGAAGCTTCGGCGCAGCAGACAACAGTCACAAGAGTAAAACACACGAGTCCGGCAACAACACTTTTATTGATGAAACAAATGCGATACAAAGACAAACACAGCAGGATTACAACTCGCCAAAGAAAAAGTTACAATGCCGACTTATTACACTTAGCAAAAACAAAAAATACACAACAACTCGCAGAGTCGACCATTTTAGCATTTTTTTGGAGCCGGGGCGTTCCGCTTCAAAGACACCCGAGGATGGCGATGCTTGTCTCCGGAGCGCGAGCACAAGCCCGCGAATTGAGACGTATCCTCGGCACCACTTCTCGTGGCTACTCCGACGGATGCTCCGCTCGACGAAATTGCCACCGAGCTCTGCGCATCCCCCGGACTAGGTTGGCCGATCCGCTGATGGGTCGCCATCTCATAAAAGGTAATGCCCCGCTCGCTCTCAGCACGAGTGCACGACGTGCTTCGAACATTGATCGGCCCTGAATGCGGATTAAGACGGGCCACTTCTGCCTCCAACTCCGAGATCCGATCCCGCAACGAGTCGTCCTTTACGTCGACTTCGAAACGTGGGGGTATCGCGGAGTCCGGGACTCCAGATTGGCTGGCGATGAGGCGCCGAAGGTGGGTGACCTCGATACTTTTATCCACCGTCGCTCTCTTGAGCGCCTCGACTTCAGCAGTCAACTGTACCCGCTCGGTCGTCAACTTAGCCACCTCGGCCGTCAGCCCCTCGCCCTCACTCCGAAGCTTCGCCTCTACGGACTGAAGATGTTGTATCTCGGAAAGCAAATCGTCTCTCTCCGCTGTTATTTTGGACAAGTTATGACGGATGCACTGAACCCGAATCTCATTACTGAAATCAGTTGGTGAATATTCACCTTCGGGGATAAGCTCGGCGATCCTGCTTTCCAAACGGCGAATCTCGATATCTCGCCGGCCGAGGATGAGCTGGAGATGGGTCCTCTCGCTTTCAGCTCGGGGCAATCCGAGCTCGACCTCGTAGAGTCTCTCTCGGCACCTCGCCAGACACAGCCTCGTTGCCCCTAGGCCGACCTCGGCTCGAGTTTCCTCATCCGAGCGCGAAGGCTCGACGTCTTGGGCGATCACCATAAGCTGCAAAGAGATCGAAGTAATCAGCAAAAACGTCGAACACTGCCGAAGCTCTACACTTGGAAAAATTTTCTTTTCTAAAAACAAGAAGGGACTGTTCGGCAAAAGAGGGGGCAAAAGACAAAAACTTCCGAACATCAACACTTGCAAAAACTTTCTTTTCATTAATGTCAAAAGTAGCGGTGGCCAGTCCGCTATTAGGCATTACAGAGTTCGAAAAGAAAAACAAAAAACAAAAACAAAAAAAACAAAAGGCGGAGTCAAGGCTCAACCTCTTTCCCCGGGCGACGAGGTGGAGTAGGGGTTGACTTCGCCGAAGGAGATGCCACCGCCAGCGGAGTAATCGCGGTGCTGGGGACCTCGTCAGTAACCCCGGCGTCGGCATCGACGTCACCCTCCTCCTCTTCTTCCCCTTCGGACTCGGGGTCGAAGCCCTCGACGTGTCCGGGGAAGAGCCGCCATTCCAAGACATCCACCGCGGGGTATGCCTCCGACACCCGCGTGAGGGCGGCAGCGAAGGCCTTCGCCATATTCTGCGCGAGGAACCCTTGGGCCTTCTCCAAGGTCGCGTCCTCCGTCGCCTTCACGGCTGCCGCCTATGCCGCCTCGACTTCGGCCAATTGCTTGGCCGACCCCTCCTTCTACCGAAGGAGCTCGCCCTCCAGCCTCTTCACCTCGGCCTCGAGGTACTGGACCCTCACCGACCTGCCCTCATGCTCGACGCGGAGCTTGTCGAGCTCGTTCGCCAGGCGAGCTTTTTCGTTCCGAGCTTGGTCGAACTCCTGCTTCAGCTCCTTCTCTAGAGCTGTCAGCCTCTCGGTGAGGTGGCCGAAGTGGACGATGATCTGCAGCAAAGAAGAGCTAAAAGAGTTAGAAAAAATTTCTTCGATTCAAGAAATACAACAGGCGAAGAGGAGCTTACCGATACCGCCGAACGAGCGATCTCGATCACGTCGTCGCCCTCTCTCCCCGCCTCCATGGCGGCTCGGTCCTTCGGGGTGGCGAGATGCTTGATGGCCTGCATGCTCGCCAAGGAGTTCCCGAGGAACCCATCGTGCTTCCGAACTTGCCAGTCCGGAATATGGATCCGCTTGTGCTCCTCCGTCAGGAGCTCCTCGCCTGCCACGGTCAGCGGCGGTGTTGGCATGGCGAGTGCGGCGGCAATGGGGAAATCCCCCACTGGTGCCGGAGCCGAAGTCCCCGCCACGGTGACGACCGGGTCGTCAAGGATCTCCACCCCCTCGACAGGGCCCGCGATCCTCGGAGCCTTCGATGTCGAGGGCAGCTTGGATGCTACCCTCTTGCGCTTCTTCGGTGCCTTACTCGCAAGCCCTGCCCTGAGCGCCAAGACCGCGTTGTAGTCCATGGATTCTGCATCAAAAGAGAAAAGTTGGTTAGCACATAAAAAACTACAAGGCAATAAGTACGGATAAAAAGAACTTGACGAGAGCCGCGTACTGGGATCTACGCGGCAGAGCCCTCCCTTGTAGAGGACGTCCTCCGTCAGCTCCCTCCAATCATACTTCGGCCGGTCAAGGAGGATCCGGACTGCCTCCTCTTCTTCTACTGAGAGCTTCGGCATCGCCGTCGCCCTCTTTGGCACCCCTTCTGCCCAATTAGAGGGGATCGGCCAGGCCTCTCGACTCCGCACGACGAACCACTTCTCTCGCCAGTGCTTAATAGAGTCGGGGCAGACGACGAGCCTGCCGCCGTGCCTCGGAGTCAAATAATACCGGTACTCCGACTTATTCCCTTGGTGGAGCCGGTATAGCGTCCGAAGCACGTTCAGCTGCGGCTCGATCCCTGCGGCCTGGCAGTGGAGAACGAAACCATTAATCACTCGCCACGCGTTCGGCATGAGCTGGATGGGGCTGACCCTGAACCAACTCACCACGGTAATTGCAAACGCGTGGAGAGGTAGCCGAGCACCGGCGATAAAGGCATCGACCGGCCAGCAACACATGGTCACTGGCAACGGCGAGTTGGCCCTAACTCCGGGGCCCGGCAACATGATTTCGTACTCCTCCGGGATGAAGAAAGAATCCCGGATCACTGCCAGTTCCTCCTCGCGCAGGATCGACGCCGCATCATCCGCCTCCGTCGTCTCCCTCGCAGCATTCTCCTCGAAGGACCTCCCCCTCCCGTGGATGATTCGCTCGGCCTGATCCTCCGGGAGCTGCCTGACTCTTTGTAGTCCCGTCAACGGACTTGGTAGTTGCCCGAACTCCCCCATCCTCTTCGGATCCTCAACGATCGAATCCTTGCCGAACACCTTGCCTTTGGTCGGGGTCGGAGTCGAGTCCTCGACGTCTTCAAGGGAGGGCTCGGACCAAGAGACTTCGTCGGAGACAGAAGCTATAGACATAATTGATGATAAATTACCTTAAAAAGCTTTAGTTGCCAGAAAACTTCGCCTGAGTCAAACACCGACCACTGAAAAAACTCGCCTGAAGCACAAGAAACCGTCTGAGCAAAAGAAAGGAGAAATGAGAAATGAGAGAGGGGGGGGAGGATTTATAGAGGGGCGCACAACAAACGAGGATAATGGGCTTGTACGACCGGCCCATTTAAACCAAACGACGGAGCGATCCCAATCGTCGCCTCGCTAACCACAATGAATCATGAGTAGATTTTAATGCGCGTCCAGTCTGATGGAAGCCCAGAGGTCACTGCAATTAATGAACGTCCCATTTGTCAGAGTTGTCAGAGTTGTCAGGGCTGTCAGAGCCACCAGAAGTTCAAACGGCGCACAGAAAAAACAAACCCATAAAAAACGACAAGTCTAGAAGTTCGGCACTCACTGCCGAGCGTTCGTGACACCGACCTTGTTACGGGGTAAAAATCAAGTTCGGCACTCACTGCCGAGCGTTCGTGACACCGACCTTGTTACGGGGTAAAAATCAAGTTCGGCACTCACTGCCGAGCGTTCGTGACACCGACCTTGTTACGGGGTAAACATCAAGTTCGGCACTCACTGCCGAGCGTTCGTGACACCGACCTTGTTACGGGGTAAAAATCAAGTTCGGCACTCACTGCCGAGCGTTCGTGACACCGACCTTGTTACGGAGTAAAAGTCAAGTTCGGCACTCACTGCCGAGCATTCGTGACACCGACCTTGTTACGGGGTAAAAGTCAAGTTCGGCACTCACTGCCGAGCGTTCGTGACACCGACCTTGTTACGGGGTAAAAATCAAGTTCGGCACTCACTGCCGAGCGTTCGTGACACCGACCTTGTTACGGGGTAAAAATCAAGTTCGGCACTCACTGCCGAGTGTTCGTGACACCGACCTTGTTACGGGGTAAAAATCAAGTTCAGCACTCACTGCCGAGCGTTCGTGACACCGACCTTGTTACCGGGGTAAAAATCAAGTTCGGCACTCACTGCCGAGCGTTCGTGACACCGACCTTGTTACGGGGTAAAAATCAAGTTCGGCACTCACTGCCGAGCGTTCGTGACACCGACCTTGTTACGGAGTAAAAGTCAAGTTCGGCACTCACTGCCGAGCGTTCGTGACACCGACCTTGTTACGGGGTAAAAGTCAAGTTCGGCACTCACTGCCGAGCGTTCGTGACACCGACCTTGTTACGGGGTAAAAATCAAGTTCGGCACTCACTGCCGAGCGTTCGTGACACCGACCTTGTTACGGGGTAAAAATCAAGTTCGGCACTCACTGCCGAGCGTTCGTGACACCGACCTTGTTACCGGGTAAAAATCAAGTTCGGCACTCACTGCCGAGCGTTCGTGACACCGACCTTCTTATAAGGTAAAAATCAAGTTCGGCAGATCGCTAGACTCACTCCTAGCGCTCGCAGCTATGCCGAACTCGTTTTCCTCTCCGGAAAAGCCTGTCGAACTGCATGTGGACCTCGGCCCCCTAGTTAGCGAGCTCTAGGGGAAGTCTAAGACATGATCCATACATCTAAGACCCCCAAAACAACGAATTGACGCTCTGCAAAGGCAAAGAGAATATCCCTGCGAGAATACCACATGACCGTCAGAGCTCATGAGCAACTCGGAGCTCAATCCACTTGGAAAATCACCTCACTACCCCTTCAAGATTCAAAACCCTTCAGTTGAACTCCGATACAACTCCGCTAGCCATTAAAACAGTTAAACTACTCCTCAAAGGCCGATCAAATTTAGCCTTTAGGAGTGGGGGGCTCGTGATATGGCTAAAAATGGGGGTTAATCGGAACCGTCCAAATCGGGTACGAATCTTGGGACCCAGGGGTAAAACGGCAATTTTGCCTACAGGAGGGTCCAAAATGGGTATTGGATCTTCTCCCCAAGGGACCCAATAACCCACGAATGGATCCACCAACAAGAGGGTGCGGGTTCTAACCCGCTGCGCACCCAATCCAACAAGATAGAATCAGGGTCCCTGATCAATCTTCATCAACGGTCCTGATATACGTCTATCTTTTCACTGGAATTTGGGGATTAAATTCCTTATCTGATTACGGGGAATATACCTTATCAGATTACATGCCTAATCTGTTTACAAGAAGAATATTCCTTATCAGATCACGGGGATTACATTCCTAATCCGTTCCCTGAGACGCCTATAAATACCCCCCATCCATCTCCATCAAGAGGTAATCAATCTTTTACCAGTTTTTGCGCTCATTCATAGTCTTCCTAGATTACTGACTTGAGCATCGGAGGGTGCGTCGCCGGGAACAACCCCGGTGTCTCGCACTTTTTGCAGGTGTACGGCGGGAGCGACGATCGAAGCCCAAAGGAACAGGTATACAGGTTTACTATTCAGTTTCCCTAAGAATCCACAAATTCATCTGTTTGCCCCCACACCAAATTTAGCGGCAACACAAGATTTCTTGGTTTAAAAGTTTTACAAAGTTGTGTGCTCTTATGGGTTCTTAAGAACTAAGGAAGATCATTCTTTTTTCACAGAGAAAGGAAGCAAAGGCAAGACATTGTTATTTTGGTTGTCCATGTTGATAATATCATTATCACCGGTAGTGATTCACAAGGTATTGCAGGCATTAAGCAGTGGTTAGCTCAAACTTTTCAAACAAAGGATCTTGGTCTACTTCGAGATTTTCTTGGCATTGAGGTTGCACGCACAAAGGATGATATCTTCCTTTCTCAAAGAATGTATGTCCTTGATATTCTTATTGAGACAGGAAAGTTGGGATGTCACCCCAGTGACACACCTCTGGATCCCATTATTAAGCTGCATCCTTCTCCAATGATGTATTATTCTTTGGTCCAGGACGATATCACAGGCTGGTTGGCAAACTCATGTATGTCTTAGTGACTAGGCTAGATATTATCTTTGCAGTTAGTCGAGTCAGCCAGTTTATGCATGCACCAATTATTACTTATTAGGAAGCAGTAGTTCACATTCTTCGCTATTTTGAGAAAGCCCCAGAGCAAGGACTTCTCTTCAGGCCTGGAGATTCTCTTTCTTTACAAGAATATTCTGATGTTGACTAGGCAGGATCGGTTGATGATAGGCGCTCAACTAAGTGGTTACTTTGGAGGAAATCTCGTATATTGAAAAGGTAAGAAACACCCTGTTGTAGCCAAATCAAGTGTATAGTCTGAATACCGAGCTATTGGACATTTGGTTTCTGAAGTTTTATGGCTCAATTATCTTCTTCGAGACTTGTCCTCAAGAGGGGGTTTGTTGTAATACCACGCAAAGTTAAGTTATTACAAGTTTGGGCACGTGTTAAATACGTGTGTTTTGTATTGTTACGGAAAATAGCCGTAACGTACTTTAATAAATATATACTACGTATTTTTGTATTTCGATTATTATATAGTTTCCTTCCTTTAAAAATTCAATTTCTATCCTATTTTGAACCAACTCCAATATTAATTTTAATCTTTGTGTTTTTAGGTGCATTGCACGTGATTTCAATGCACGTGTCAATTTTGTATATTTATTTATATAAACATTTATGAAGTTTGTGTGTTATTTTTATTTGTGCTAAATACTAACTGTAATACCCCAGATTTTTCTAAATAATGTTTTTAATATCTATATAATAAAACACAAAGAAAGCTATCAAGTGGCTCTCCTTCAATCCCCCCAAAAATCAAAGGCCCAGATCTAACCTCACAAAACATATTTTCCCCCCTAAAAGTTTCCCCCCAAAACTCAAATTCAAATCCTCCACCCAAAACAACTCCTATATTTATTTATTTTTTCTCTCTCTCTCTCTCTCTCTCTCTCTCCCTCCCTCTTCTATTCAAAAAATTAAGAAAATAAAAAAATTAAAATTTTAAAAAAATTAAAATTTTAAAAACTTTTAAAAAAATCAAAAAAATCATACAATATATTTTTTTCTAGACCCCCAAAAGTTTCTCATATAATATGTTTGTTGCTTCAATTAATTTGCTGGGTCTCCAAAACTATTTTATATGATCAAACAAGGTACACTGTTTCGAAGATGTGCAGTAGGCACGTTTCAACGGAAAAACCTAGTTTACAAATGAATTAAAATGATTATTGGGGATTTAATGAACCTTTTCTGAAAATTTATCTTTTTACACGTGCAAATATCTTCTTGAGGAGTTCAAAGTCAAAATTTATTTCGGGTAAACTCATTATTTATTATTAGATATTATTTGTAAATTTTATGGAATTTTCTGGTAATTATTGGACCTATTTGCAAATATAACAAAAAGATGGACTTTTGTGCAAAATTACCACTTGGAGTGAAAACTCTAGATTTTCAAATTTTTGGGCTTGGCATGATGCCTAGTCAACTCAAAGGTAATGAGTTTATTTTTTGTTTTAATAAATTTGGTTTATTTGATAAGTTTTGGTAAAGGAGGGTCTTTTTGCAAAATTGCTATTTAGAAGGGTGAAAGTGCAAATTCATTTTCATGTGTTTTCAAATAGTGCCGGCTGATTGTAGGCTGGTTTTTTTTTTTTTAAGACTCAATTAATTTGGTTTTATTCAATTTCCAACTATAGAGATTTATATATGTAAAGGTATATTTCAAAAGAGATATTTTGCAAAACTACTCAAAAACCCTAGATCCCGTTATTCCCGACCTATATTAGGGTGAGGTGCAGACGTCTCTTTGCTGCACAACACAAAGGGATTTCTTATTCTTATTTCTTGGAGTTTTCAAGCAAGGATTTCTTGGTTTTCTTGCGAGGGATGACTTTTTCTTATTCTTTATTTTCCTTCGATTGATTCTTCAAAGAGGTGAGTGATATATTTTGTTTTTTATTGTTCCTTGAATACTGTATGTGATGTTTCATCTATTAGAAAGCATGTTAGGAATTGGTATGAATACATATAATGGATTCGATGAATAGATGAGTTAAAAATTGGATCTTTCATAGAAACCTAGTTATTTATGATTGAAATTACATGTGGATGATTTGATATTGTTAAAGAACATAATAGAAATCATGAGTTGACTATTTCTTTGGATTATTGCTAATTTGTTTGAGTATGGTGAATGTTATGGTTAAATAAGAGATCTTGACTGTTGATGAGTTGAATGAATGCAACTTGACTATGGCAATGTCATATTTACCTATATTCATGGGTTAACTATTATGAATAATTGTGAATGGGTTTGAGAAATTATGAGAAGAACTAATGAATTAAAAGATCATGTTTTGAGGATTGGAATTGTGATAACTAGATTTGGGTTAATACATTATGACCAAATTGGGGATTTCGCGATTTTGCAGAGCTTTTACTTGGATTTGAATTGCTCAAATACTGAGATTAAATCTGCATATTTTGTGATTTCTGATTGATGGATTTTTGAAGTTTTCTTGGTGCACAAACATACACAAACATTTATACATGAATAACTTATTTCGTTGTTTTTGAAGAAATTGAATCTTTGTGTGTTTTGTAGATTTTGATTGAATCTTAATTATCTTAGCATTGAGATGGTTTGGAATATAATACGAGGTTATTTTGATGTATAATTGATTCTCAAATACCCTATTTTCGTATATGAAAATGTTCGTGTCATTGTTTTGAGGAAATTCATCAAAATGAGATGAATTGGTTTTGATTTGTTTTTATGGACTCCTATATACTCTACAAGTCATATTTGATTGTCTCAGGATTGTCCTTTTTACAGATTTCATTTTTGTAAAGTAGAACAACGTATCAGTTAAAAACATGCACAACTCAAATTGTAGTCTGCAGGTCGATAGTCGACTGGTAATTTTGGACAGTCGACCGTCGCTACCCTGGCTGCTGTGTTTTCTTGAAGTTTTGGATTTTCATGTGGAACAGTCGACTGACCACTTTATACAGTCAACTGACACTGCCCTGATTTGTGTTTTCTTGAGATTTTGGATTTTTATGCAGGACAGTCGACTGACCACTTTATATAGTCGACTGTCACTGCTCTGAATTGTGTTTCTTGAAGTTTTGAATTTTAACGCGGGACAGTCGACCGAATACAGTATGAAGTCGGCTGTCACTGCTCTGAATTGTGTTTTCTTAAAGTCTTGGATTTTTTTTGCGGGACAGTCGACCGACTACAGTATGAAGTCGACTGCCACTGCTCTGACTGACGTTTCCTTGAGCTTTTCTAATGACCTTGTAAAATGATTGATTCTTTAATATTTTAGGAATAATGAGCTACTGTTCTAAAAATCATTTTTCTATAGATCATGGTATTTTCGAGACGTTTTCTAAATATAAAAGAAGTATGAGTTGTAATGAAAGTTTGGTTTGGATGGTTAAGTTGTGAGTCTCTAGAGGGTGTATGGGACCCTAGTATACTGGCAGTTGAGAGTTTTTGGTTTGGCCTATTGAGGCTTGTTGTTGATCAGTTGAGTTAAGTCCGGTATGGTACACCAACTCTAGGAGATTCGTAATTAATTAACTTAAATAAATAAGGACAGGAAGTAGATGGTGATATGATGAAACGAGAACATGGGTTATGGACCTCAGTATGGCTTGCAGTGTGAGATAATCCTCGGAATTACCAAGGTGTGAGTAAAATAGTCTCCGGAATTACCTGCAGTGTGGGATTGATCTCTGAAATTATCGGGGTCGAGGCGACGCTCTTGTGGTATTCGTGTAATGAGGTGCCATAGCTTGAGGTGTAGGGTATTCTCGAAGATTCCCAGGTGTGAGTGAAATAGTCTTCAGAATTATCTGTGGATAGAGATAGACCTCCGGAATTATCGCGGCGTGGGCTAATATTCACAGTTTATCTATATCTCGTAGTAGTCATCGTGGTAGGATTAGTTGCATAAGCGGGGGGATTAAACCCTATCAAGTGGTGAACGTTAAGGGCTTGCACCAGACTTATGTAGAGTGGGATGCATAGAATCTGACGAGTATGCATTAGAGAGTCAGCATATAGCATTGATGCTTTCTTGACTTGGGTTTATGCATAATGTTCCTGTTTTTCTATACTTGACACTTAGTCTAGTTTCACTTGATGTTTTCACGTTTTTATTTATTGTTGTTTCTTATTTCATTTATTCTTGTTGTTAATATATGTTGTTTATGATACTATGTTTCATGTTTTACTTATGCTGTATTTATTTATTTTTATGTCACTCACACCGTTATGGCTGACCCTTGTAGTTTTGGGGGTTAGGGTTATTTCTAGACTCATGTTTTACAGGTAGTTGCTTATAGCTCTGGATTTGGATGATTGAGATAGAATGATGTTATGGCTTATGTAAAATTGTAAAAGATGTGTTGTAAAGAAAAGATTGTAATTCAAGGTGTTTGTCTTTCCGCTGTGTTTTGTAATGAACTAATGTAATAAAGTTTGAAAAAAAAATTTATCTGTGTTTTTGGCTATGTTTACTATTATAATTGAAGTTGATGCTGGAAATTGTGCAACGTATTTCTGAGATATCATATTGAAAATTTGGGGCGCTACACTAACATACCGGACGGTTGTAACAACCACAAAATATTTTTTTAATATTTTTTTTGACATGTGCTTTACACGTGTTTTTCTGTGTGCATGTGTCAATTAGAAAATCTTTGGAGTATGAAAATATTTTCTTCTATTTACAATGTATAAATGTATGGTCCTTTTTTTTATGGAAACTTGCTAATTTTGAACACATATTAAATTTGAGTAACATATAAAAATTTAATTCCTAAAATCTTTGGTGTGCATTTTACGTGCACACACAAAGACACAAAAAAAAAACCATGCATGCCCATACTTGTATTGACCGGCCATAGTTGAATGAGTGGGAAGTTTTAATTGAGTGGTTTAGTGGGGAGTTTAATTAGGATTAGTGATTAGTTAATAAAACCTCCCATTATCTCATGTTCCTTGATGTGATTATTTGCAAGTGTACAAAATCACAACAAATAGTAGAGTTTAAGTGAAAAGAGTGTCGAACCCACAAGTACTAATTATTTTATTGAGTACCAAAATTGACTACATTAACTACTATTTGGAAAACCGAAAATATGATAAAAATAGCACACAATAGTAAATTAAACTAAGGAAAGAAATAAACTAATTAAAAGGAACGAAATCTGAAATTTGGTTATTTGTTAATAGCAAAATTAATTCTAGAGTTTTTTTATTTCACCTAGTTAATCTCACACAATTCATAATTCCATGTAACAATAAATTTTACTTTTCCAAGTTGTAGACCAAAATCCCCGAATTAATCAATGTTTTCTCTTGAACAACACTAAAAATATCTCCAACTAACAGTTTATCATAACTCAATGCAAATTTAATTAATTGAAGACTCATTAAGTTCTATGGATTTTTTATAGTCACATCAATCGCGGTAAATTATCTCTAATTTCGCTCAATCAATGGTGTTTAAATTTATAGTTCTAAATTACAAATTACCTCTCAGTCTCTCTATGATATAATAAATCATACAATAGTTAATAAAAATTAAACACACAACCATAGAAAAATAAGAAAATAAAATATCATGAAATTAGAATTGTGTTTCCAAAACTAGGCTAGATCGAAGCCCTAGAAAAATAAATTTAGTTCATAATAAATTTGCAACTAACAAACATGTTCTTTGATTGCATAATAAAAATTAGAAGAGAAGAAAAAAACTCATGTTTGCCGAAAAATCCATGCCACAAAATCTGTGCGCCTTCTTTTCCTTCTTTCTTTCTTTCTTTCTTTCTTTCCGCCGCATGTCCCAGCCCTTTTTTTCTTCTTCTTTCATTTCTGTCTCTTCCTTCTTCTTTCACGCCGCCCACCACCACAGAGCCACCTTAACTTTTTTTTATTTTTTTTCATGATTCCTTGGCCTCCTCGTTTAGTGTGCCCCCACATCCTAGTGCAGCCACCCTTTTCCACGCTATTTATATAGGAAAGTAGTAATAGTAATAGTAATAGGTTAGGTTTAATCTATTAGGGTAAGATAATTAAGATTAGGATTAGTTAATTAGTTAATTATTTAGCATATTAATATTAAAATTAATATTTTGATTTTAAATTAATCAACCAAATCTATCATATAATCCAACACGATTCCTTCAATTTCTTTTTTTTTAATTTTTTGTTACACAATTTCATTCCACCCCCCAATTGATCATATTATTTTCTATTGATTTTTTGAGTGACCAATTTGTAAAAATATGTATTTGAGTGCTCTAATTGTAACACCCCGAATTTCAAAACATACTGAATTCGAGTTCCACAGGATCTTTTTACTTCTCTTCGTACAATTCAACAAGGAAATAAAACTTTACTTTACATCAGAGTTACATTTACATTAACATTTATACAGCGGAAGCAAATTTTACAGCAATGAATGAATACAACAACAGTTTCATAATCTTTAAGCATCAATTCCTCTTTAGTTTGTTTCATGTGCTTTACCCTGCATAGAAACTGTGGGCACGTCAGTTCATTCACTGACGAAATATTATACACGGCAATCCACACTATACCGGAAACAATATAACGATTCTCAACACTTAACAAAGCACAAACTTGTTCACAAACAAAGCTAGGGGGACTATTTTATTGATGCCATGTTGTGAATGTGCACTTAGTCCTTAATGTGATTATTTATGTTATATAACACTAATGCGGACTTGTTCAGAGTCTATGCAGCCCATACGACATAGGTCCGAGGGCAAGCCCTTAACCGTTCTTCATCTTGTAGGGTTCAATCCCTCGACATGACTTAATCTACTTCTGTAACTACGGTAAGTATCCTATATGTTCTACGAACTACGAACTCATGTCTAGGCGCCCTGGAGAGAATCACAATGCACTGAAACATGACTCATTATGCAGGCATCCTGTGGTAATTCACCTCTTACCATAGACATGACACCACCCGCAGTCGCCAAACACCCTACGAGAGTGGCCACCGGGACGGTACTCTGGAGCAATCTCCACGTCCTACTCATGACGCATCATAGGACATCCTGTGAATACTCTCACGCCACCAATCCAATGGTCCTCATACTCATGTTTTTTTCTTACTTTCATCACATCTTCGCTATGTATCTAATCCTTAGTTTAATTGAATCATGAACAAAATCAATCCCTTAGGGTTAGCACTCCCACTATACCGGTCTTATTCAGTCATTTCACATGACCCAAATCTTGGTCTTTTCATTTCAAATTTCATCTCAACATTTCTTTTACTGCTGGTATAAGGCTTAACTACACCCTAGTTCTTAATTTCAACTCATAATTGCAACATATACTCATAAGTTCTCTTTTCATGATTAACAATAATTTTCATTTCATGTTCAGAGCATTCATGTAATCATATTCATAATATCCTTCATAACTCATCATATCATTTAATTTCAATTTCATACACAATCTCATGCATAAACAATAAATTCAACTTGTCCTATTCAATAGTTTACTCTTTCCATAAGATCCTCTTATTCTTGTTTTAACAATACCAAATCTAACATTCATACTTTCAATTTTTCCCATTATCAAATCTCTTTTCAAATCTCTTTTAATCAATACATTTTTCTCTATCCAAATATAATTTAAACTAACAATTTATAGTAAGTTATTTCTTACAAAAATAGTCTCAACTTCTCATTTATACTTGGCCACAGATCATAGAAAATTATCTCACAAAAATCCAGATATTATTTGAAACTTCATGGCAGTCGACTGTTAAAACATGGCCAGTCGGCCGTTCTGTAAAGATTTAAAACTCGAAAATAAAATGATCAGGTCAGTCGACTGTTAAATATGGCTAGTCGGCTGTTCTGCGATGATTTAAAACTCGAAAATAAAATAATCAGGGCAGTCAACTGTTACACTATAATCGGTCGACTGTTCTGTAAAGATTTAAAACTCAAAACAAATAATCAGGGAAGTCAACTGTTACATATGTTCGGTCGACTGTTCTGTAACTAAAATCTGAAATTCATTCCTGACAGTCGACTGTCGCCTCGAATTCGGTTGACTGTCGCCGCGAATTCGGTCAGCTGTCGATTGCACCAGGTTGCAATTTAGAGTAGATTATAGATATATTTTTTAGATTAAAAATAAAATCACCATTCTCATATTATTTATAATCAAGGTTTCCAAAAAATAATATTTTTAGAACACAAGTTTTCATCTTTCTACAACACAGTTGTTTCAATTCAAGCAATTAATTCCATATGATGCATTTAATCAATTTGAGTTTCATAAGCACAACTTTTTTCACATAGCATGATTTATAAACATAAAGCATGACAATAAGATAGATTCTAGCTTTTCAATTCCACACATTTATCAATTAGGAATCATCTTCACAATAATTCTCTAAATTATCATTCCATCTCTAATTTATTAAACATGAGACTAGAATTTCTTAATTTCTCTATAACCATTTTGTCAAATCATTCCTAGCATGGCATCTAAATTTAGAAGCATGAGAAACACCCACCTATTGGAGAAACGAAAAATGAAAGCTCCTATAATGCAGAAAGTGGCCTTCTCCTCCTAGAATGTATTGCAATTGCCTTCTCCTCCTTGAAAGCTTGGAACCCGAACCTTCTTGTGCTCCTTGAATGGTTGGCCGGCCTCCTCTTGGTTGAAACACGCAAAATTTCACACTCTAATCTTTTGCTCCCTATTACTACTAAATCTTTTCCTCTCTTAATCTTTTTCTCTCTTAATGAATTGTTTAGTGAACTAATGAGAAGAAATATTGGGGTATTTATACACTTTTAGGATGAGAATAGATGGCTATGATTCAATCAAGGATCAAGATGGATTGGGAAGTTATAGCAACTTCCATGATCACATTACTACATCTCACAACTTCATCCACTCTTTCTCTCTTTTACTCAAATCCGGCCACCCCTAGAAAGGGTGTGCAATGCACACTCTAGTGCATGCACATGCCTCCTGGTGTCCCCCACTATTAAGTTGTACAAAATTAATTAATCAATTGTCTACTAATTGGGTTTACATGACAAGTTATGACAATTAAAAGATTTATTAGTTTGTGGGCTTCAAATAGTGGGCTTTAGACTCATGGGTCAAATAATAAAACATTTAATTATGATGGGCTTAAAATAGAAAAACAAGTTTAGGTTTTTTAAAATAAGCTTTTAGAAAACAAAGAGAATGAAATGAAATATTTGTTCATGTTATAGAAAATCATTTTATATATAAAAAAATATTTATACAAAAATTTGTACGTACACAACATGTAAAATCAACAATTTCTCATTTAATAAAAATTCAGAGTATTACAACACTCTCTCCTTAGAATAGTTCCGTCCCCGGAACTACAATAAAAGGGTGAGAAAGCAAAACACAATAAGAAGAAAGAAAAGAAAATACAAATCAAACGAAGAGCTCAGGATGATCCTCCATCATCCTCTCCTCACATTCCCAAGTAACCTCTTCAACCAAATGGTTTCTCCAGACTACCTTGACCATTGGTATCGTATTATTCCTCAAGACTTTCTCTAGATGATCAACAATCTCAACTAGGAGCTCAATGTAACTTAGATCCAATTGCAAACCCTCTGGCACTTCAGGCAAATGATGACTTGGATCTGGAATGTAACCTCTCAGCATAGACACATGAAAGACATTGTGCACCTGAGACAACTCTTCTGGTAAATCAAGCCGGTAATCAGTTTTCCCGATCCTTTTCCTCTGCCAGGTGCCTCTGAGTTGTAATCAAACTGGCAGAACTGCTCTTGCGACTAAGTGCATCAGCAACAACATTAGCCTTCCTAGGATGATACTTGATCTCAGGACGAATGTCCTCAAGCACTTCCAGCCATCTCCGCTGCCTCAGATTCAGATCCTTCTGCTGATAGATGTATTTCATGCTCTTGTGGTCCGTGTACATGTTCAGTTTCTCACCGTACACATAATTTCTCCATTACTTTAAGGCGAAGATAATCGTAGCCAACTTCAAGTCATGAGTCGGATAATTCTTCTCATGCAGTCGTAGTTGCCTAGACCCATAAGCGATCACTTTTCCTTCTTGCATTAAGACACAACCAAGCCCACGATGTGAAGCATCATTGTAGACATCATACTCAACACCTGCTTTAGGCAATGCCAAAATAGGTGCGATAGTTAGCTTCTTTTTCAACTCCTGAAAACTTGCCTCGCACTACTCAGTCCATTTGAAGTTTACATTCTTCTTGGTCAACCAGTAAGCGGCACGGCTAACTGAGCATAACCCTGAATGAACCTTCTGTAGTATCTAGTTAACCCAAGAAAACTCATGACTTCCTTCACTGTAGTAGGCCTTGCCCAATCTCTCACTGCCTCTATCTCTGAGGATCAGTTGCCACTCCCTCCTTAGAAAGGATGTGACCTAGGAATGCCACTTCAGATTTCCAGAAATCACACTTGGATAACTTGGCATACAACTCCTGCTTTTCCTGCTTCTTCAAAACAACTGCCAGATGCTCTGTGTGCTCCTCCTCCGACTTTGAGTACACAAGAATGCTGTCGATAAACACCACGACGAAAGAATCAATGAACGACCTCAGAACTCTGTTCATCATGTCCATGAAGATTATAGGTACATTCGTCACTCCGAACGGCATAACTAATAATTCGTAATGCCCGTGTCGAGTTCTAAATGCAGTCTTATGCACATCTTCAGCTTTCACTCGAACTTGATGATATTCTAATCGAATATTTATTTTGGAGAAAACAGTAGCTCCTCGTTGACGATCGAATTAGTCATCAATTCAAGGAATGTGATACTTATTCTGAATAGTGACCTTATTCAGCTCTCGGTAATCGATGCACATCCTCAACGATCCATCCTTCTTCTTTACCAAAAGCACCGGCGCTCCCGAAGGTGATGCATTTGGTTGAATAAAGCTCTTCTCCAATAGTTCCTCAATCTGTCGTTTGATCTCATCCTGCTCCAGAGGCACCATCCTATATGGTGCCTTGGAAATAGGTGCACTCCCTGGCTGAATAGTGATGCTGAACTCCACATCACGATGCGGGGGTAACCCAGGCAAATCTTCCAAGAACACAGTCGGATAATCCCGAACCACCGGATTTTGCTACACCTCTACCGGAATTCCTTTCTTCTGGCTGATAGCAGCAACCAAATCTGAACATCTCCTCTTCCCTTGGAAAGTGACTTCAGGTCCACCTGGAGCCTTCACTGTTACTACCTTGGTCTTGCACTGTACACCGACATCCAATCAATGCCATTGATAACATCAACTCCCAAGAAATTTAGCTCGATCAGATCAACCCGAAAATTCTATCTCCAATCACGATCTCGCAGTCCGCATAATACCGATCAGTGGTTAAAGTCTCCCCTGACGGAGTAGCTACTGCTAAAACTTTGCCTGAAAATATCTTCGGTTCAACTCCCAGAACTTTAGCAAATTTAGGTGATACAAAAGTATAAGAGGACCCAGTATCGAACAAAACAACAGCTTTCTTTCCATTCAAATAAAGTTCTCCTGTTACATAACACACACTCGTTACATAAAAGTTTACTAAATAAGTGGGAAAAAGAAACAACAGAAAAACACTCCTAAACACCCTCACTCGTACCAGTGATGACGTGATCCACCTCATCATCGTCATCTTCAGTTAGGGCAAATACTCGCCCTTGCTGGTACAGTTTCTTCCCGGCCTGCTGAGTTGGTCCATTACGGACGGCATCATGCAGCTTGGGGCAATGAGACTTGTAGTGTCCTGTCTCTTCACAGTTGAAACAAGTCACGGAAGGTCTCACCCAAGTATTCCCGGGTCTTCCCTCCACCTGAACAGTGTTCGCACCCGTAGGCTTGAACCTTTGAGCCGGTGGCTATCCCCTGACATTTTCAGCAACTGCGAGCCTCTTTCCCACATTCTAGTTGTTCCTCCGATTCTGAACAGCGTGGAATTGCTTCATGTTCGCCTCAGTGGCTGCTGCTCGTTTGACCAGCTTGTCAAACCTATTGACACCGAGGGGTATCATCCTGGATCTCAGACTTGCCCTCAACCCATGCTCGAACGTTCGAGCCTTCTTCGCCTCGTCCATCACCAGTTCGGGCGCATACCTAGAGAGCTGAGTGAATCTTGTCTTATACTCCCTAACTGACATGTCACCCTGCTGTAGTGCTAGAAACTCCATGACCTTCTTCTTCTGGACGACTGATGGAAATAGTGACTGTGGAATTCCTCCAAGAATTCCTCCTAGCTAAGGACAACATCTCCCATCGTCCACTTCATCGACTGCCACCATACAGCCGCATCCTTCTCGAACTGTAGCGCAGCTAGCTTCACCTTGCTGCCCTCCGGAGTCTCCAAGACTTCGAAGATAGTCTCTACTTAATGGATCCAATTGTCAGCCGTGTCAGGGTCTGACTTCCCCTCAAATACCGGTGGTTTCATCCGCTTGAATGATTCCACGAGTTTGATTGCTTCGGGTGCTGGATTCGCAGGAACCCTCCCCTAATTCTGATTCATGGCAACGACATTGAGTATCTGATAGACCATTGCTATTTCTGTTTCCAAGTCCAAACCTTCTCCATTTCGAGCTCCACTTCTAGCCATAATCTGATGTAAAAAATCCATTAAATTCGAAGTATAAATATGAATTTTAAATCAACTTTTCATTTCATTGAATTCCAAACTTTATACATTCGAATTTAAAACATTTCTGACATCAAATGAAAGCAATAAGAAGATACAACAGTCTAGTTCCTACGGTTCCTCTTGGCACCCGTAGTTCCGCCACTTCTTCCTTCAGTACATCGTACATGTTTTTCCTCTTCTCGAGTTCCCAAACACGATGACTAAGAGTTGCAATACTCTCCTTGCACTTCGCACATTGTGCCTGCAGCAGCTCCGCTCTCTCCCTCTGAGTCTCTACCTGCCTCTGAAGAGACACAACGAGACTACTTGAAACTGGTTCTTCCTCGTCAGAGGAATCATCAGATGAATCCAGAGGTGGAGTGATCTCTCGGGACTCAGGCCATTCCTCTTCGAATTCTTCAGGATCCTCTTCGTTTGAATCAGCTTGCCCAGGGTAGTAATCCTCCTAACCGATGTGCCAATCGTCATCTCCAGCTGGGTCGAAGTGATCCGCCATCTTAGAAAATAAGAAGAAGAAGCATAAATCATAGAGCAACACAAATGTAAGTGACTTACATTTAAATCTCTAGACTCAACACATGCTCTAATATCCACTTCTAGCTTCTAGGGTGTCGTTCCTTATAAATTTGTACTACTTGGAAGCGTGGCTCTGATACCATCCTGTAACACCCCGAATTTCAAATACAGCTGAATTCGAGTTCCACAGGATCTTTTCACTTATCTTCGTACAATTTTACAAGGAAATAAAACTTTACTTTACATCAGAGTTATATTTACATTAACATTTATACAGCGGAAGCAAATTTTACAACAATGAATGAAATACAACAACAGTTGAATAATCTTTAAGCATCAATTCCTCTTTAGTCTTTTTCATGTGCTTTACCCTGCATAGAAACTGTGGGCACATCTGTTCATTCACTGACGAAATATTATACACGGCCATCCTCTCTATGCCAGAAACAGTATAATGATTCTCAACACTTAACAAACCACAGACTTGTTCACAAACAAAGCTAAAGAAACTATCCTATTGATGTCGTGTGGTGAATGTGCACTTAGTCCATATTGCAATTATTTATGTTATATGACACTAATGCGCACTTGTTCAGAGTCTATGCAGCCCATACTACATAAGTCCGAGGGCAAGCCTTAACCGTTCTTCATCTTGTAGGGTTCAATCCCTCGCAATGACTTAATCTACTTCTGTAACTACAGTAAGTATCCTATATGTTCTATGAACTACGAACACATGTCAAGGCGCCCTGGAGAGAATCCCAACGCACTGACACATGACTCATCATGCAGGCATCCTGTGGTAATTCACCTCCTACCATAGACATGAAACCACCCGCAGTCGCCAAACACCCCACGAGCGTGGCCACCGGAACAGTACTCTGGAGCAGTATCCACGTCCTACACATGACGCATCATGGGACATCCAGTGAATACTCTCATGCCACCAAGCCAATGGCCCTCATACTCATGTTTTTCTCTTACTTTCATCACATCATCACTATGTATCTAATCCTTTGTTTAATTGAATCATGAACAAAATCAATTCCATAGGGTTAGCACTCCCACTATACCGGTCTTATTCAATCATTTCACATGACCCAAATCTTGGTCTTTTCATTTCAAATTTCATCTTAACATTTCTTTTATTGCCGGTATAAGGCTTAGCTACACCCTAGTTCTTAATTTCAACTCATAATTGCAACATATACTCATAAGTTCTGTTTTCATGATTAACAATAATTTTTATTTCATGTTCAGAGCATTCATGTAAACATTTTCATAATATCCTTCATGACTCATCATGTCATTTAATTTCAATTTCATACACATTCTCATGCATAAACAATAAATTCAACTTGTCCTATTCAATAGTTTACTCTTTCCATAAGATTCTCTTATTCTTGTTTTAACAATACCAAATCTAACATTCATACTTTCAATTTTTTCCATTATCAAATCACTTTTCAAATCTATTTTAATCAATACATTTTTTTTATCCAAAGATAATTTAAACTAACAATTTATAGTAAGTTATTTCTTGCAGAAATAGTCTCAATTTCTCATTTATACTAGGCCACAGATCATAGAAAATTATCTCACAAAAATCCAGATATTATTTGAAACGTCAGGGCAGTCGACTGTTAAAACATGACTAGTCGGCTGTTCTGTAAAGATTTAATACTCGAAAATAAAATGATCAGGTCAATAGACTGTTAAAAATGGCCAGTCGGATGTTATGCGATAATTTAAAACTCGAAAATAAAATAATCAGGGCAGTCGACTGTTACACTATAATCGGTCGACTGTTCTGTAAAGATTTAAAACTCAAAATAAATAATCAGGGATGTCGACTGTTACAATATAGTCGGTCGACTCTTCTGTAACTAAAATATGAAATTCATTACCTGACAGTCGACTGTCGACTCGAATTCGGTCGACTGTCGATTGCACCAGGTTGCAATTTAGAGTAGATTATGGATATATTTGTGACATTGAAAATAAGATGACCATTCTCAGACTATTTATAATCAAGGTTTCCAAAAACTAATATTTTTAGAACACGAGTTTTCATCTTTTTACAATAGAGTTGTTTCAATTCAAACAATTAATTCCATATGATGCATTTAATCAATTTGTGTCTCATAAGCACAACTTTCTTCACATAGCATGATTTATAAACATAAAGCATGACAATAAGATAGATTCTAGCATTTCAATTCCACACATTTATCAATTAGCAATCATCTTCACAATCATTCTCTAAATTATCATTCCATCTCTAATTTATCAAACATGAGACTAGAACTTCTTAATTTCTCTATAACTATATTGTCAAATCATTCCTAGCATGGCATCTAAATTTAGAAGCATGAGAAACACCCACCTATTGGAGAAACGAAAAATGAAAGCTCCTATAATGCAGAAAGTGGCATTCTCCTCCTAGAATGTATTGCAACTGCCTTCTCCTCCTTGAAATCTTGGAACCCGAACCTTCTTGCGCCCCTTGAATGGTTGGCCGGCCTCCTCTTGATTGGAACACACACAAAATTTCACACTCTAATCTTTTGCTCCCTATTACTACTCAATCTTTTTCTCTCTTAATCTTTTTCTCTCTTAATGAATTGTTTAGTGAACTAATGAAAAGAAATATGGGGGTATTTATACACTTTTAGGATGAGAATAGATGGCTATGATTCAATCCAGGAGTTAGAGATCAAGGATCAAGATGGATTGGGAAGTTATAGCAACTTCCATGATCACATAACTACCCCCCACAACTTCATCCACTCTCCCTCTCTCTTTTGCTCAAATCCGGCCACCCCTAGAAAGGGTGTTCAATGCACACTCTAGTGCATGCACATGCCTCCTAGTATCCCGCACTAATAAGTTGTACAAAATTAATTAATTAATTGTCTACTAATAGTGTCTACATGACAAGTTATGACAATTAAAAGATTAATTAGTTTGTGGGCTTCAAAATATGGGCTTTAGACTCATGGGTCAAATAATAAAACATTTAATTAGGATGGGCTTAAATTAGAAAAACAAGTTTAGGCTTTTTAAAATAAGCTTTTAGAAAACAAAGAGAATGAAATGAAATATTTGTTCATGTTATAGAAAATTATTTTATATATAAAAAAATATTTATACAAAAATTTGTATGTGCACAACACGTAAAATCAACAATTTCTCATTTAATAAAAATTCAGGGTATTACAACACTCTCTCCTTAGAATAGTTCCGTCCCCGGAACTACAATAAAAGGGTGAGAAAGCAAAACACAATAAGAAGAAAGAAAAGAAAATACAAATCAAACGAAGAGCTCAGGATGATCCTCCATCATCCTCTCCTCACATTCCCAAGTAACCTCTTCAACCAAATGGTTTCTCCAGACTACCTTGACCATTGGTATCGTATTATTCCTCAAGACTTTCTCTAGATGATCAACAATCTCAACAATCTCAACTAGGAGCTCAATGTCCACTCCCGAAAATATTTACCAAAATGAGTCATTTTGTCTACACGTGCAGCGCACGTGTTGGCTTCAAAATGACAGCCGGTGACCACTAAGCCCTTCTCCCATTATAATAGTAGAGATGTATACAAAATTGCAAAAAGTAGAATAGTTTAAGTGAAAAGAGTGTCGAACCCATATGGAGTAATTATTTTATTGAGTACAAAAATTGACTAGATTAACTACTATTTGGAAAACCGAAAATATGATAAAAATAGCAACTAATACTAAATTAAACTAAGGTAAGAAATAAACTAATTAAAAGGAAAGGAATCCGAAATTTTGTTGTTTGTAAATAGCAAAATTAATTCTAGGACTTTTCATTTAACTTAGTTAACCTCACACAACTTATAATTTCATGTAACAATAAATTTTACTTTTCCAAGTTGTAAATCAAAATCCCCGAATTATTCAATGTTTTCTCTCGAACAACACCAGAAATATCTCCAACTAAGAGTTTGTCATATCTCAATGCAAATTTAATTAATTGAAGACTCATTAAGTTCTATGGATTTCTTTATAGTCACGTCAATCGCGGTAAATTATCTCTAATTTTGCTCAATCAATGGTGTTTAACTCTATAGTTCTAAATCACAAATTACCTCTCGGTCTCTCCATGATCCAATAAATCATACAATACTAGGTCAAACAATTGCAAGCATTAAAAAAACAAAACACACACACAACCATAGAAAAATAGGAGAATGAAATATCATGAAATTAGAACTGTGTTTTCAAAACTAGGCTACATCGAAACCCTAGAAAAATAAATTTAGTTCATAAGAAATTTGCAACTAACAAACATGTTCTTTGATTCCATATCAAAATTAGAAGAGGAGAAGAAAAACTCGTGTTTGCTCAAAATTCTATGCCACGAAATCTGTGCACCTTCTTTTCCTTCTTCTATCTTTTCTCTCTCTTCCTTCTTCTTTCACGCCGCCCACCACCATAGAGCCACCTTAATTTTTCTAAACTTTTTTCTTGATTCCTTGGCCTCCTCGTTTAGCGTGCCTCCCACATCCCAGTGCAGCTGCCCTTTTTCTTGCTGTTTATATATGCAAGTAGTAATCGTAAGAGGTTAGGTTTAATTTAATGAGGGTGAGATAATTAAGATTATGATTAGTTATTTGTTAATTAATCAACATATTAATATTTAAATTAGTGTTTTGATTTTAAATTAATCAACCAAATCTATCCTAAAATCCAACACAATTCCTTCCATTTTTTTTTTTATTATTTTTTTAAAATTCTTTATTACACAATTTTATTCCACCACCCAATTGATCATATTATTTTCTATTTGTTTTTTATGTGACCAATTTGTAAAAGTACTAGATTTGCCTGTGGGCACGTGCCTACGGCATGTTTTCGGAACGATACAGCATATGAAATTCTTGTGAACAGTAAAACAACAATTATGTAGCTCAAGTTTGAATACTAAAACAATACTTTGTTGTAAATAAAAGTCCATGTTTTCATTAGTATATGTTGAAAAATAATTATAAATGGGTGTGTAAAATTCAACTTCTTAGAACTTTGAGTGTGAAAATTGATGAAATTTAACTGTTGGTGAGATATTTGCTATTTTCAATGTAACATGAGCAATAAAAAAATGCATAAAAAATCTGAAAATTTACAAACCTGAAATCTGAAAATATAAATTTCTGAGTAAAT
The DNA here is from genome assembly GCA_017893485.1 of Hemerocallis citrina. Lineage (NCBI taxonomy): Eukaryota > Viridiplantae > Streptophyta > Magnoliopsida > Asparagales > Asphodelaceae > Hemerocallis > Hemerocallis citrina. The sequence continues at coordinate 79,819,828 of CM030359.1, forward strand.
AGAGAGAATGAGAGAGAGAGAGAGAGGGAGAGAGAGAGAAATAAATAAATAAATAAAGGAGTTGTTTTGTGGGGATTTGATTTTGAGTTTTGGGTGGAAACTTTTGAGCGGGAAAATATGTTTTGTGAGGTTAGATCGGGAACATTGATTTCAAACGTATTGAATGAGAGCCACTTGATAACTTTCTTTGTGTTTTATTATATAGATGTATTTAAGTGCTCTAATTTTTCAAAAGTCATCACATAAAATAAATTTGAAATTTAAAATCTTTATCCTTATTTTCTTTCTTGTTTTTACCAAAATGCATATCTTTTTGCAATTATAAATCTCAATCCTTCAAAATCTCATAAATAAATGAAAATAAGTGGAAAGAAGATAAATTTCAAAGAAATAATCGAGAACTCGTAACTTTAATGCGTAAAAAGAGTAATAAAATCATATATAAATTTCACTCATCAAATTGCCCCAAACTTAAGATTTTGCTAGTCCTTGAGCAAAAAAAAAACCATAATAAAAAAATAATAATCATAATTATGCTCAACTATCACACAATAAGAATTTATCATGCAAGCATCAAATTTTCAACTTAAAATATAAACAAAAGCAAATAAAGTAAAACTAAACATACTCACTTTTTCTAGTGTAATTATTTGTACATAATTCCCAACCCAATCATATTTGTCATGCAATTAATGTAATTATATCATGTAACAATTTTATCTGTGATTATCCCTTCTCACTACTGCAAACCGAGTAGCAAACTAGAGTTTTTTATTTTATAGAAATTCTCTCTAAGTTGTCACTTGTCTTTTGACGCGAATGCAAACATTTGTGATTAATTCACTCGGTTACTCAACAAGTCACAAATTTAGAGTTCTTTTGCATACTCATATTTCAAGATGTCGTTTGACGTAAAAGTAACATTGGTCATGAATACCCCTAGTTACTAAGCAACTCAAAATATTGAAGTAGATAGAAATTTATTCATTTAATTATTTCATCATTATCACTCTATTTACTTAAATCCTATTTATGACTATATCAAAGGGGATAATCATAAAAAAAAGCATCATGACTTTCACAATTGTATAAGAAAATTTGAACTTCAATTATCCTAAAGTAAATAAGTATGCTTAATCTTGCTTGACAAGATATTGTCTATCCTAAAAAAAATTATTTCAATGCTTTAGCACAATAAAGAACTCAAAAGTGTAATGGTAAGCCTAATTACAATACTTTGTTTTCTTTATCTTTTCAAAATATATATAAAAAATTTGTACCCTTTCTCCCAAACTTGAATATTACATTGTCCTCAATGGGTAAAGAGAAAGAAAAACAAAACTAATGAGAAAAGTTCAGAATTACTCCTCTGATTCATGTTAAAATTCTGGTTGAGTGGCGTTCATTATTTCAGTCATAGCGGGAATTGTAGATATCCAAATTTGATAATTTTTTATGTTCTGGAAAGCTTCGACAATTTACTTCGTTTTCTCTTAGAAAGACTTTTCCAGATTCAGACTCCATCTTTCCCAAAAACAGCCATTAAAGTAGGCCTAGAAAAATAACTTTGCTGGAAACCCCCAAACTTATGCAATCATATAAAATAAAATAAAAAAATTAAAATTAAAGTAAACTAAAAGACAAAGAAATTCTAAATGCAGTAAAAGAAAACATGGGTTGCCTCCCAAGAAGTGCTAAGTTTTAAGTCTTCTGCCAGACATGGTAACCGAGATGGTTATGTAACGACAAGATCCAACAACATACAAGCCTCTTTTCCAATAATTCTCTTCATGTGTGGATTAGATTTTTTATGTGCATTCCTCAAATTAGATGGTAGCGGCTCAAATTTCAGTCATTTCTTTCTTGAAGATGGAGTCTTTGATATCCCCACCTCTTTGAATTTCAGCTAAGAAAATGGATGAGTAGATGGTGCAGCATCCAAATACGTAACATATTCAAAAATATTTTCTTTCTCAGATTCAAGAGTTGCTGAATTTGTTGGACATACTTTGATTGGTATCTTTTCAAGTTTAGTCTTATGTTTCTTGCCCACAATTAAATCGGTTTCACTTACTTGAAAACATGAGTGTAGTTCGGCAGGAAACTTCATGGATTTAAAAACATCAAACGTTACTTGCTCATCCTCAACCCTCAAAATAAGTTTTTCTTGTTGGACATCAATTAAATCTCTTCCCGTAGTTAGAAAAGGTTGCCCCAAAATTAACGAAATTTGTTCATATTCCTCCATGTCAAGCACTATGAAATCAGCTGGAATTATCTTATCTACCTTTACCAAAACATATTCAATTATACCTCTTGGGTACGTGATAGATCTGTCCGCCAATTGTAAAGAAATTCTAGTAGGTTTTGGTTCTCCAAGACCACGTTTCCCTGAAAACCGAAAAAGGCATAAGATTAATACTTGCTCCTAAATCACATAAAGTTTTATCAAAATAATAATTTCCAATAGGGCAATGAACCGTAAAACTTCCTGGACCTTTCAGTTTAGGAGGCAACTTCTTTTGTAAAATTGCGCTACTCTATTCGGTTAGCATCACCATTTCATGCTCTTCTAACTTCCGCTTGTTTGATAAAATATTCTTAAAAAATTTAGCATATTTAGACATATGTTCTAAACCTTCAATAAGAGAAATATTAATATGCAATTTCTTAAAAATACTTAAAAATTTAGATAATTGATTTTCAAGATTATTCTTTTTAAGTCTTTGCAAAAAGGAAATCGGTGGATCATAAGGAGATTTATGATGAGTTACAGAATTAAACTTCTTAGAAATCGTGGTTTTTGAAGCTTCTTTTCTTTTCTGAGAATTCTCAATTCGGTGGTTGGCCACCTGCCGCATTTGTTCCTCCAAAATTGATTCGTACTCATCTTCCTTTTCAATCACATTTTGTTCGGTAAATTTCTTCTTGTGGCTGCACAATTGTTCTTCCACTTCTCAGTACTATTGCATTGACATGCTCTTTAGAATTTGTCACTGTGTTACTAGGTAATGTTTCTACTGTTCTCTCTATAAGCATGTTTGAAAGCTGACCAATCTGGGCCTCAAGGTTGCGAATTGAAGCTGAAGTTGAAGTTGCAACATTTTGGATGGCCAAATCTGTCTTTCGAATGTATTGCATGAATATTTTCTCAAGTGTCGCTTCTTTTCTTGTTGTGGAAAATTTTGAGGTGGTTTAATTGTTCCTTTTTCAAGCCCCGCTTTCCAAAAAGGAATACGGAATACGGATATGTGACTAAGCCCAGCGAATGGTTTTCATCATCCATAAGCTGTCAGGATCTTTACAACATCTCACAAGAATAATTAGAGTCGGAAGCAAGTAACGTCAACCAAGCATGCATATATAAATCAATACTAATAGGAATTTACTTGAAACAAATTTAATAATCTCAAATAAACTAGATCTGAACAAGTCAATAATCCTGGGTCACATTGCCAAAATATAAAATAATCCAAGTAATGGATACATTATTCATATAAGCAACAAGAAATAATAATTTCAAAATTCCTACATCTGGAATCTCATGTCACCAACTCCATCTTGCAACTGATATCCAAAATATGCAATTCAATAAATTGCAGGAAAACGAAAAAGAATAAAACGACTGTCAATGCATGTTACGGGCCGCTTGTAGTGCAGGTGTAAGTACATGGGAAAGGCAAACAAATGGCATGGAATAGACATGATAACAAAACAGGATAACTAGCATGAATCATGAACAGAATCAAGTAATGAGATAACAGGTGTATATAACATGTAACAAGTAACAGGTATCATGCAAGCAGATGCGAGCAGGTGAACATGTAACAGGTGTCAGGTAGCATGTACACGTAAGCATGTAACAGGTGTCATGTTATGTCAAGTCTTGTATTATTACTATCTAGGTAGCACCTCATGCATCCATCCTTTTACCACATGGTTTCTACATTCAAACAAGTTTCGTTTAGATTTTGTAGGGAATTCTATAGGTCATGTACTTGGGTATTCACAGGATCACAAAACTTGGTCGGTAAACTTGATCGGTAAACTTGGTCGGTAAAAGAAAATTAACTTAGTCGGTAACTTGATCGGTAACTTAGTCGGTAAACTTGATCGGTAACTTGGTCGGTAAACTTGTCATACAGGAAACACGAGTCCCCTTCCGAGTACAGGCTCCTATATTGTCCACTACTAGATCTTTCCCTTAACCCCGACTTTGTTATTTGTTATCATTATCAAACAGACATGTACGTGCACATAACAGGGCAGGAATAACATGGTATAAACAAGTAACAGGGTCAGGTCGGAAGACAAACATGCACAGATGAAAAACAACACATAAAAGCATAGGACAACGAAAATTCTAGTTCAGGACAACAAGACAGTACTGCACTAAATTTGGAATTCCAGTTGCCACAAATATGCAAATCTAAATCCGTCAGAAAATCTGGAAAATAGACTCTCGGCCGAATCCAGCAAAAAAATATAATTCATATGGTGTTTCACAAAAGTGAGGCTTATAACAGAATTGTATCCAGAAAACGTGTCCAGCCAAAAATCAGAAGTTTGTATTCAAAGTCAGGAAAACAGCATGAAAACTCATCAACTAAATCCACGAAAATTCTGGGGTATTTCCCTATATGTGCAGCACCAGAATATAAAGTTTCATAATTTTTAAATATAAATTGTTTAGTCAACAAAAATCAGAAAACATCAAGATGCAGTAGTTTTCTAAATCTGGAATTATAAACACTGCATTACTAAAACGGCAATATCTCACAAAATATAAATCAAAATCTAGATCCGTCAAAAGAGTGATAAAATAGATACAGTAGGCTATAATTTATATTCACAAAGTTTTTATAGAAAGCAAGTAGAATCAGGGCGAAATTTGGTTTCTTTACCAAACAGTACGAAAATTCTGCAAGTGTAGTAGTTGTTTACAAGTATGGAATAGTTTGTAAAAGTTAACAATTAAAGCCATAAAAATTAGGGGTTAATTCCAATCAAGTCTAGATATACTCAGCAAAATATTGGATCAAAATATTAATTTTAACATTAGTAGAAAAATAAATAATCGTACAGAATTCATAGAAAACAGAATCTGAAATTTTTAAACACATCTGTAGTAAAATAGTCATAACTCAAAACTCATAAATCAAAACAGAGATCTGTCAGAAAATCTGGAAAGTAGACAGAATTCTATATAATTCATACTCACAGAATATTTTCATATACTGACCTCAATAGGCTCTAAAATTCTGAACAAAAACCGGGAATCGACAAAATAGAAAATATCCTTCATGCACAAATCAACATAGATCATATGAAACTCTTCCAAAACATAACCAAACATGAAATAGGGTATACTAGATTTCCAAGCAACATGATATAGGGTATTTTACAAGTCTACAACAAGTATATTACAACTAATATAACCGAGCACACGATATCATACGAACAACAGGCACGTATATAACAAGAAGTGGTCATCCCTAAGTTATTTCATGTCGGGGGTGTCATGTGGCAACTACGAGCAGGTCAACACAATGGAGACAAGTTGAAACAGGGGTTCACACACAAGAATTGTCTCTAGAACACAACTGCACTACAGACGGTATTTAGTACTTGTATTACACAAAGAAAAGAATACAAGTTACTTTCCTGGGAGATGACGACGGAACGAATTAAGAACAAGAATAATGGGAACGGATTCCCTGGCACGAACTCAAGGGAACGAATAAATCACGAACACAATCCAACGAATGGATCATGATGACGATCAAGATCAAGATGATCGGATCAGATCAGACAGCCGGATCTAGACTGATGATGATGGAAACGATGATCACGATCAGATCAGACGGTCCAGATCTTCCTGATGATGAAGATGATAATGATCAAGATCGATCGATCGAACGGCTGCGATCAAAGGAAGTTGGTGATCGTGATGATTAAGAGGAGATCAGACGTCCTATAATCAAAGATGATCAAAACCCAAACAAATAGCAAAAGCTTGCTCTGGCTAAGACGGCAGATGGCGGCGGTGCACTACGGCAGGAGGACGATGGTGGATAGGCAGTAACTAGACAGGGCTGGCGGCGGAGTGGTGGCAGCAGGCAGGCGAGCTTGCTGCCGATGCTGCTGATGCAGCGGTCTGCCAGGAGGAGCACAGCGGCTGTCTGCTGCTGTGCGATAGGAGGAGCACGGGGGGAGCATCGGGCTGTGCTATGGAGTCGTGGCTGGCTAGAGGCAGGGCAGACAGGGTGTTGGGCTGCCGGCGACACTGTGAAGTCGCGACAAGGGGATGTCGAGGCAGGGTGGCTGAGCAAAAGAACTCAGGCGAAGTGCACAGGGGGTTGTGTTGGCACTGCAAGGCTGTCGACGCAGCGGGAGGAGAAGTAATAAGGAGGGCACCGGAGGCTGCCTGGGCAGGGAGTAGGCGCAACTGGCGAGATGGTGCTGAGGAGAGCAGGGGACAGTGACGAAGAGGATGGGAGGACGGGAGCAGGAGGGACGGGATGGAGATGGAGATGCAGGGAGATGATGAGGCGGAAGAGGGAACAGGAGGAAGATGAGGTGGCTCGAGGGGTGAACAAGTGTATATATAGGAGATGGGGTAGTTAGGGTTAGGTGCAGATGGGGGGGTTTCGTGTTGAGTAGGGTGTAAACGGGTTTTGGGGTAACGAGTGTGGTATAATGGTAAACGGGTAGGTGGGGTTTTAATATAGGGTTTGGGGATAATGGGTTGGATATAAATAAGAAATAGGATTTATAAATTCAATAGAAAAATAAAATAACCAATAAAAATATTGTTTATCATAAAATGTAATTTGGTTTACAATATAGAATTTATCTGAAATAAATACAAGTACAATTAGTACATAGACACGTATTTTTAATAACCCGTCAAATTAATAATAATAATAACAATAATAAGATTTGTATTACAATATAAAAATCATACAAAATAGTTACAAATAAAATTATTGATCAAAAATAGATTTTAATAGAAGGTCCAACAATACATTTTAACAAAAATAATTTGAAAGCGGAAAACTAATTTACAAAAATTTGAAATACCGAAAATACACAAAAAAATACATATTTACGAAAATAGGGATTACATCCTTGATTGTTGTACCACGAGAAATTGGGGTTGTTTCTCCATTATGGATTATACATGTTCAAATAGGGATTGTCTTGATGTTGGAAATTAGACACATAATTTGCTTGATAGGAAATTGGTTGTGCAAATGGATTTCCCACTTGACAATCGATACTTGAGTGATTTCCTACAAAATGATCACAAATAATATTATTTTGAATAGAATTAACATTCATATTAACTAATTGTTTAGATAAAGTAGCAATTTGTGCAGTCAATGTGGTAATAGGATCAAGCTCAAACATTCCAGCTACTTTTCTAGACATTGTTCTCTCTGAAGACCATTGGTAATTGTTGGATGCCATCTCCACTAAAAGTTCATAGGCCACTTCATGAGTTTTGCTTATAAGAGCACCTCAAGTTGCTGCATCTACCATAGATCGATTTGTAACTCCCAAACCATTATAGAATATTTGAATCTGCAACCTTTTCAGTAGTTCATGATGAGCACACTTTCTCAATAACTCTTTATACCTCTCCGATGCATCATACAAAGACTCGGTCTGAAATTGAGTGAATGTGGTAATGTCATTCCTTAGCTTCGCTGTTTTTGCCAATGGAAAATACTTAGCTAGAAACTTTTGTGCAAGTCCCTCCAAGTAGTAATAACACCCGGTGGTAGAAAATTTAGCCAAGCCTTCGCCTTATCTCTTAGTAAAAAAGGAAAGAGTCTCAATCGAATTACATCATCTGATACTCCAATATGCTTGAAAGTGCCACAAATTTCTAGAAAGTTTGTAATGTGAACATTAGGATCTACGTGCGATAGTCCCTTAAATTGAACGGTCTTTTGAATCATTTGAATGATCGCTAGTTTAATCCCAAAATTGTTAGCTTGTATAACCGGTCTCTTTATGGTTGATGTTGCTCTATTGAGTGAAGGCATAGCATAATCTCTCAAAGCCTTGTTTTCTCATTGTTTGCCATTATTACACTTCTATGTCTTGAAATATAGCTATTAAAAAGTGGGAAAATTAAAAATAAAAACTAAAAAGAAAATAAGGATAATAAAAATAATAAGAAAAATCCAAATTAGTAACAATTTAGCAATTATCAATATCCCGGCAGCGGCGCCAAAAACATGATGTGATTATTTGAAAGTGTACAAAATCACAATAAGTAGTATAGTTTAAGTGAAAAGAGTGCTGAACCCACAAGGATAATTATTTTATTGAGTACCAAAATTTACTAGATTAACTACTATTTGGAAAAACTGAAAATATGATAAAAAAAAATAGCAACTAATACTAAATTAAACTAAGGATAGAAATAAACTAATTAAAATGAATGAAATCCGAAATTTGGTTGTTTGTTAATAGCAAAATTAATTATAGGGCTTTTGATTTCACCTAGTTAATCTCAAACAATTCATAATTCCATGTAACAATAAATTTTACTTTTCCAAGTTGTAAATCAAAATCTCCGAATTATTCAATGTTTTCTCTCGAACAACATCAAAAATATCTCCAGCTAACATTTTGTCACATCTCAATACAAATTTAATTAATTGAAGACTCATTAAATTCTATGGATTTCTTTATAGTCACATTAATCGCAGTAAATTATCTCTAATTTCACTCAATCATTGGTGTTTAACTCGATAGTTCTAAATCATAAATTACCTCTCGCTCTTTTCATGATCCAATAAATCATACAATAGTTGGCCAAACAATTATAAGTATTAAGATAAAAAATTAAACACAACCATAGAAAAATAGGAGAATAAAATATCATGAAATTAGAATTGTGTTTTCCAAACTAGGCTACATCGAAACCCTAAAAAAATAAATTCAGTTCATAATAAATTTGCAACTAACAAACATATTCTTTGATTGCATAATAAAAATTAGAAGAGAAGAAGAAAAACTCGTGTTTGCCTAAAAATCCACGCCATGAAATCCGTGCGCCTTTTTTTCCTTCTTTCTTTTCTCTTGCTTCCTTCTTCTTTCACGCCGCCCACCACGACAAAGCCACCTTAAAATTTTTAAATTATTTTCATGATTCTTTAGCCTCCTCGTTTAGCGTGCCCCCACATCCCAGTGCAGCTGCCCTTTTTCAGGCTGTTTATATAGGCAAGTAGTAATAGTAATAGGTTAGGTTTAATTTAATTAGGGTAAGATAATTAAGATTAGGATTAGGTATTTAGTTAATTAATTAACATATTAATATTAAAATTAATGTTTTGATTTTAAATTAATCAACCAAATCTATCCTAAAATCCAACACAATTCATTCCATTTCTTTTTCTTTTTATTTTTTTAAAATATTTTATTACACAATTCATTCCACCCCCCCAATTGATCATATTATTTTCTGTTGATTTTTTATGTGACCAATTTGTAAAAATATGTATTTGAGTGCTCTAATTTTCCAAAAATCATCACACAAAATAAATTTGAATTTTAAAATCTTTAGCCTTATTTTCATTCTTGTTATTACCTAAATGCATATCTTTTTGCACTTATAAATATGAATCCTTTGAAATAACATAAATAAAATAAAATAAGTGGAAAGAAGATAACTTTTAAAGAAATAATCGAGAACTCACAACTTTAATGCGTAAAAAGAGTAAAAAATTCATATCTAAAATTTACCCATCATTCCTTTAAGACCCCCCAAAGGCTGGCCATTCTCAGAAGAGCTCTCATTTCCATTTCAAAAACCTATACTCTATTTCATTTTGGTGCTCTAGACTTGGGAGGAGGAGGCTTGGAGTTTTGTACTAGGAGTTTTTATTGCAAGTTCCTTCTAGATAGGTGAGCGTTCCTTAACTTTGTAATTTTTTCTTGTTAGAATTGCATTCTAGATTATCTATATAAATTGAGTATTCATGCTCAGATTATGTGTGGATTGTTGCTTGATTATGTAACCATTGTTTCTTGTTTTTCGTAATTTTGGTGTATTTTTCTTCTTCTTGCGTAATTGTACTCTCTTGTATTTTTCTTGGACCGTATATTGGAGTTGTTTTCAATATATATTCATTTTTTTCTCATTCTTGCTCTTTTGTGATTTATTTTCGGTTCCTTAATTTGTTCTTGATCGTTGTTGTTATTTTCGCTCTTCATTTGTGTCTTGCTCTCTTTATTTGTATCTTTGGGTGCTCATGGTGATTTGGTTGCTCATCCTATTTCCAATCCTATTGTTGATCCCCAATTGATTACCAAAGACAAATTAACCCACAATCCTATTTTGAATCCTATACAAATTTTATCCTAATCAACTCATATTAGACTAATCCTATTTCTACTCCTATTGGACCCAAATACCCAGTTACCCATCTCCTACTGCAAACCCTAAATAAACCCTATATAATCCATCTCTACTAAAACCCTAACCCTAATACCCTACTACCTACACCCCGTCCTCCCTCCTCTTCCCTGTTGCACCACCCACCAACAACACCCCTCTCCTCGACCCTACATCCCGATCGGCCTACACCCATCCACCGCACCCAACTCCCCATTGCCGCAAACCCTAACCCAATCATCTCCACCACCAAGCACTCCATCCATTTCCATCTCTCTTTCTCTCCCCCCGGCGTCCTCCAGCGCCGTCGATCAACAGCAGCGACGCAGGAGCAGCAGCGACCAGTAAGGCCAGCCGCTGCTACCCCCTCCGTCCGATGCTCTCTCTTTCTCTCTCTCTTGGTTCTTAGGTTTTGCACGTTCATGTAGTTTGTGCGTGGGTTTCTTTGGTTCGTGGATTTTCGTTCGTGAATTTTGTTCATTGTCGGGAATCCGTTCCCATTATTCTTGGTGTTCGTTTCGTCTTCGGTTAAGGCAAGTAACTTGTACTCCAATTCTTTTGTATGATACAAGTCAAAAATACCGCTTATAGTGTAGTTGGGTTCTAGAGAGAACTTGTGTGTGTGTTATTTTTTATGGGTTTTGTCTCTATTGTGCTATTTGACCATAGTTGCCTCACGACACAAAATCGACATGAAAATAACTAGGTTTGACCGTTCTTGATCTATTCATATATGTGAGAGAATTAGGTGAAATTATGTGTATGATGAGATCTATGTCATATGATGGTTGTGAATATGTTATATACTCTAATTCATGATGTTGGACACTTAGTAGACTCTATACCATGTTCGATTGTGATTGGAACAAGTTTCGTATGATCTATGTTGGTTTTGTTGTTAGAGAGAATTCTGTAAATTTTCAATGCTCAGTTTTGAATTGTATTTTAGACCATATTATGGTCAGAATTCTTAATTTTTGTATTTGACATGAATCGTAGAGAAATCTGCCTTCTTTCCAACCCCTCTGATCTTGTTGATTTCGTTTTCGTATGAGTGAGTTATGGCTATTTTACTACAGAGGTGTATTTTATTTCCTGACTTCGTTTCTTGATGATTTTGATGATTAAACTATTTTGATACTAGTTCTATTTATATTATTTTGATCTGAAACTTTGTACAGTAATTCTATTCTTATCTAGGGATTACCCAGAGTTTTGGTGGATTTTATTGATGAGTTTTATATGCCGTTTCATGCTTGTCTGTGAAAGCTATACTTGCTGTATTTTGCTCGCTGTTTTTTAAAGAATCGTATTTTCACCCAATTTTCTTTTACTGTATGGAAAATATTTATGAAATATGAAAGTTATATTATTTTGTCTATTTTCATCTCCCTTTGGCGGATTTGAATTTCGTTTTACGGTTTGCGAGTTATTTCAGTTTTCGTACAGCAGTGTTGAGAATTCCAGATTTGCCAAACTATCGTTTCTTGATGTTTTCTGATTTTTTTTACTAAACTAATTTTACTGGAATATTATGAAACTTTATATTATGATACTAGACATATAGGGGATTAACCTAGATTTTTCTGGATTTATTTGACTTTTAATACTATTTTTCTGACTGAGAATTTGGTTTACAGATTTCTGGCTAAATGTATTTTCTGAATTCAAATCAGTTTTGAGTTATGATTTTGTGAAATACTATATGATTTATTTATAATTGCTGGATTCGTGTGGAAGTCTGTTTTTCATATTCTTTGACGGATTAAGATTTGGATTTTTGTAGTAACGGGAATCACTATTTTAGTACTGTATTGTCTTGCTGTCCTGAATATGAACCTACACTGTTTTGCTCGTTTATGTGACTGTATATCATCTTTGCATGTTTATTGATTTTCCTGAAACTAATACTGATTATACCATGTTAGTTTGACACTATTTCGTACACATTCATGCCTGTTTGATGACCATAATAAAATTAACCAAGCCGGGGTTTCTTAGGAGAAGATCTACTAGTGGAAAATATGGAAACGTGTACTTAGAAGGGAACTAGTGTTCCATTCTGTTACTTCTACTGTTACTTTTACTGCTACTGCTACTGTTACTTTTACTTCTACTGCTACTATTACTGGTAGCTGAGTACACTGCCCCATTATGGTCCACTATGAAATCTAAAAGCGAAATTGTTTGTTGTAGTAACCATGTATTATGTTTTTGGAGTGCATGAAGTGCTACCTAGCTAGTAATACACACAAGACTGTAAAAACATAATACTGATACTGTTAGACTGAGTCTGTTAGACTAATACTGTTATACTGTTACACTGATATACTGAGCTTACTATTACTGGACACTGTTAGTTGCCATATGACACTATACTTGACACATTCATTGTACTGTTAGTATACCATACTAGTTGACCTTGTATTACTGATTTATGCTAGTTGTCACCGTTGATGCATTATTCCATGTTATTTGTTAGTTTTCCATGTGCTTGTGTCCTACATTATAAGTGGCCCGTAACTTACAATTGACGGGTATTTGTTTTCTCTTTCCTTCTCCTGCAATTATGAAATGCAGATCAGGATGGTCAGCTGCCCGACGATATTGGCGAAATGATTTATTAGTTCTGGATTTCTATTTTTTGCGTATTATTATTATGGTTGTTTTGGAACAATGTATTTTGAGTACTTGGATATTTATTTTGTATTTGGGCGATGTAACCCAGGATATTTGACTTGTCCAGATTCTGATTTTTTTGTAGAATATTATATTTTGTTTCAAGTAAATTCTGTTGGTATATTGATTCAATTATGCATGTGTGGTTGAATCTTTGCTTCTGACTCTGATTATTTGTGAGATGTTATAAAGATTCCTGAACAGCTTATGGATGATGAAAATCATTTGCTGGGCTTTTGTTGCGTATCCGTATTTCGTATTCTTTTTGGGAAGCGGGACGTGACAGACTTTTTAGTGGTATCAGAGCCCAGGTTTGGCTAATGTATTAGTTGCCTAATATATTAGACAAGCTTGGCTTGTACTAGGATCGGCTCAACATTTCACCAACCATGCATACATGAATGAAATTACTAACAACTCTGATTCTGGATGCTAATTGTTCTTGGTTTTTGTGCAGACTATGGCTCGTGGGAATTCTTCTCAGCAAGATCTGATTGAGGTTGTCACTACTGTGCTTGAGCGGCTGATTAATTAGCAGTAAAACCACAGTGATCTTGTGATGGCTGCTCTTGAAGCTGCTCGGGTTCTGCCTCTTGTTGTGCCTGTGCAGGCAAATCTTCCGCCTCATCTAGGAATAGTTACAGATTTTATGAGGCTGCATTCCGACCGTTTTTCTGGCACTGAGAGGACTTTGGAGGCTAAACAGTGGTTGATCCGGACCGAGTGCTTGCTCTTGGCGGCACATGTTGCCGAGGCTGATAGGGTGAATACGGTTTCCATCCAGCTGGTGGATTTGGCTCATATTTGGTGGATGGCCGAGTCCGAGCGACTTGAGACCTATTGCGGACTACTTTCATTCAGGGATTCTTGGAGAAGTTCTTCCCAGTAGTACTCGAGTTGAGATGGAACATCAATTCCTGGCCCTAAAACAGGTTAAGTCATTATTCTATTTTAAATTTTGTTACATAATTATTCAAACAATGTTGTAACATGGACTTCTTGCAACAGGGCTCCAGGTCAGTGGATGAGTACGCAGCTGAGTTTACTAAACTTAGCTGCTTCGCTGCCGTTCTTGTGGCAACCAAAGAGGATAGGGCTCGTAGATTCACAAATGGGCTTGAGCAGGATATCAAGAGGCATCTTGTCTCTCTTCACTTGCGTACTTATGCTGAAGCTCGGAGGCAGCTCGAGCTCAGGAGCAAGCTCATGGTGGTTTGGTTCCTTCTCCCCGGACTGTTCAGCATTCTGCTGCTGGCCCTTCTGGTGGTCCTATTCGGAGGCCTATCTCAACCCATCCGGTCATGGTAGCTCCATATCCTTCTGTTGGTTTCAAGTAGGGTGGTTTTTGCGACTTCTGTAAGATGTCTGGGCATGAGCGTAAGAATTGTTGGCGCATCAACCGTTGATGCTTTAGGTGTGGCGTCGCTGATCATTCTATACATGATTCTTTGTAGTAGCAGCAGGTGGATCTTCCAGTCAGGGGTCCTGTTCAGCAAGCAGACCCAGCTCGTGGTCCAGTTAGGCCTCCGCTTCCTCCTCAACATCAGATTGTCGGTCAGAGGACCGCTGTTTCGAGGAGAGGGCAGGCTTTCAACTTGACTGCTGCAGATGCCGAGACAGCTGAAGGAGTTGTGGCAGGTATATTTTGGTTTGTTGTTTTGATGTTTTGTTCCTCTTTTGTTTTCTTTCTTTTGGCCTTGTTTTGCTTTCTTTCTGTTATCTTCTGCTTTGTTGCATTTTCCCTCACCCTTGATTGTCTGTTTTCTTTCCCCTTGTCTTTGATTCCTTAGGTATCATCTTGTTTGCTCTTTTCCTGCTCGTGTTCTTTTTGATTCTGGGGCAACCCATTCTTTTGTCTCCTCTCGATTTGTTGCTCGCCATCAGTTGGAGTGTAGCAACATGTCAGAAGCTTGGAACATTTTGATGGGCGGTGGTATTGTCATTTGTTCCCTGTGAGTGCAGGGAATGTTCCGTTGTTATTGGGGATGCTTATTTCAAAGCCAACCTGATTATAATTGAGAATTCAGGATTCGATGTCATTCTCGGTATGGATTGATTGGGTGAAGCCCATGCCATTATTGATTGCCGTATCAAGAAAGTTGTCTTCAAAATTCCAGATCGAGCAGAATTCGAGTTCCATGCTGGGGAGTCCTCCCTTGGCCGAGCAAGGATTGCAGTTGAACAGGTGGATTGTGCGATATAATTGCACTTAGGCTGTGAGGCTGCGCCTCTGGTAGTTCGGGATTTCCTAGATGTTTTTCCAGATGAGTTTCCTAGCTTACCCCCTGATAGGAAAGTGGAGTTCGGTATTGATGTTCAGCCTGGAACGACACCTATATCGAAGAGTCCCTACAGGATGGAACCTATTGAGCTAGCAAACCTTAAGGTGCAGCTTCAGGAGTTTCTTGATTTGGGTTTCATCAGACCAAGTGTTTCGCCTTGGGGTGCTCCGGTCCTTTTTTTCAACAAGAATGATGGTAGTCGTCGCTTGTGTGTAGATTATCGAGAACTAAACAATGTCACTGTGAAGAACTAGTATCCGTGGCCCAGGATCGATGATTTCTTTGATCAGTTGAGTGGGGCTGCTATTTTCTCAAAGTTGGATCTTCGTTCTGGGTATCACCAAATCAAGGTGAAGGCTGCTGATATACAGAAGACTGCATTCAAGACTAGATATGGGCACTATGAGTATCTTGTGATGCCGTCGGGATCACTAATGCGCCAGATGTATTCATGAGTCTTATGAACCGGGTCTTCTCTCAGTTCTTGGATAGATTTGTGGTGGTCTTCATTGATGACATTCTGGTATATTCTCGGAATCGGGAAGATCATGCTGAGCATCTTAGAGTGGTTCTGCAGACCTTGAGAGAAAATCAGCTCTATGGGAAACTTAGCAAGTACGAATTTTGGCTTGACTGGGTTTCTTTCTTGGGGCACATTATTTCTGGCGATGGACTTTCTGTGGATCCTTCTAAGGTTGAAGCTGTGAAGGATTGGCCTATTCCTAAGTCAGTTTTCGAAGTTCGGAGTTTTGTTGGTCTTGCGGGCTATTATCGGAAATTCGTCTAAGATTTTTCGAAGATTGCAGGGCCGTTAACTAAACTGACAGGAAAGGATCAGAAGTTTTGTTGGTCTGATGTGTGCAATGATGCTTTTGTTGAGTTGAACAACAAATTGACGTCAACGCCTGTGTTGACTATTCCAGATGATTCAGGCGGATTTGTAATTCACTGTAATGCTTCTGGTTATGGTCTTGGAGTAGTTCTTAGGCAGAAGGGCCGTGTCGTTGCGTATGCATCGAGGCGGTTGAGGCAGCATGAGAAGAACTATCCTACTCATAACTTGAAGTTAGTGGCAGCGATCTATGCTTTGAAGCTGTGGAGACATTATTTACTTGGAGACCGCATGGAGATCATTACAGACCATAAAAGTCTCAAGTACGTCTTCACCCAGAAGGAGTTAAACATGAGGCAAAGGCATTGGTTGGAACTTATGGCCGATTATGACATCAGTTTGCAATACCATCCTGGTAAAGTAAACTTGGTGCCTGATGCTTTGAGCAGAAGACCAGCAGTTATGTTTCTTACTTAGCAGAGTGATCTCGTTGAGCAGATGAGGAGGTTGGATTTAAAGGTTTTGTTGCTGAGTTTTGGTCAGTGTTATCTTACAATCCAGCTTCAATCTTCTCTTGTTGATCAGATCAAGGAGGCTCAGGCTGGTGATGTGCAGGTGCAGGGTTTTCGAGCTGAGGTTGAGTCTGGGTCCAGAACGGACATGATAATTCATGCCAATGGTTCGCTTCATTTTGGTTCCCAGTTGTGTGTCCCTAAGGGTGAAGTTCATCAGAGGTTGCTTGAAGAAGCTCATCAGTCTTCGTATTCTGTCCATCCTAATGGTACTAAAATGTATCGGGATTTGAACCTTCATTTCTGGTGGCATGGTATGAAGGGGGCTATTGCTCGGTTTGTGGTTCAGTGTTTGATCTGCAAGCAGATTAAGGCAGAGCATCAGAGAACCACTGGACTTCTTCAACCGCTTCCTATTCCGGAGTGGAAGTGGAAGCATATCACCCTGGATTGTTTGACCGCTTTGCCGAGGAGTCCTAAGGGTCACAATGCAATTTGGCTGATTGTCGACCGTTTGACGAAGAGTGCTCACTTCATTCCTTTTCGTGTCGATCAGTCTACTGAGAGCCTAGCGGAGAAGTACATGCAAGAGATTGTCAGGCTTCATGGGGTTCCAGTCAGTATTGTATCCGACAGGGATACGAGATTCAGATTTCAGTTTTGGGAGAGTCTTCAGGCTAGTTTGGGGAGTAAGTTGAAGTACAGTACAGCTTTTCATTCCAAAACTGATGGATAGTCAGAGCGGACTATACAGATTCCTGAGGACATATTGCGATCTTGTATGTTACAGTTTGGTGGATCATGGGAGGAGCATTTGCATCTCGTAGAGTTCTCGTACAATAGCATATTTCAAGCCAGTATTAAAGCTGCTCTGTTCGAGGCACTCTATGGGCGGAAGTGCAGATCGCCAGTATGCTGGGATGACATTGGCGAGAAGAAGTTGTTGGGTCCGGAGTTGATCACCAGGACAGTTGATGCAGTGGTTCAGATCAAGAAGCATTTGTAGGCAGCTCAGGATAGGCAGAGGCGATGGGCTGATGTCCATCAGAGGGCTTTGGAGTTTGTTCTTGGTGACCATGTTTTCCTAATGTAACGCTCTGAATTCCAAAATACACTGAATTCGAGATTCCACAGGATCTTTACACTTCATTTAGTACAATTTTATAAGGAACTTAAAACTTTTCACTTTACATCAGAGTTATAAGTAATCTTTACACTTTACATTTTACAGCGGAAACAAATTTATAACATTTACATAAAAGTACATCAACATTTGAACAATCTCTAAGCATCTATTCTTCTTTAATCTTTATCATGTCATTTGCCCTGCATACAAAACTGTGGATACGTCAGCTTATTCAACCGACGAACATTATATACGGCCATCCTCTCTATGCCGGAAACAATATAACTGATTTTCCATATTTAAAAAATACAAACTTGTCACATATCAAACTAAAGGGAATACCCTATTGATGTCGTGTTGTGATTGTGCACTTAGTTCTTAATACAATCATTTACATTACATGACATTAATGCACACTTGTTCGGATTCTATGCATCCCATACTACATAGGTCCGAGGGCAAGCCTCTTAATCGTTCTTCATCTTGTAGGGTTCAATCCCTCGTCATGACTTAATCTACTACTGTAACTACGGTAAGTATCCTAGATGATCAATGAGTACAAGCTCATGTACAGAAAAACTGGAGGGGAATCCCACGTCATGTCACGATGCATCGTGAAAACTATCTATGGACAATTCAGCCTCTTTCATGGCACATGATCCTCTTGCAGTCACCAAACATCCCACAACCGTCGCCACCGGGACGATAATTCCGGAGTATTGCCCACGCCATGTCCTGACGCATTAAGCATGCATTCTATGGTTCACTCTCACACCGCCAATCCGATAGCCCTCATACTCGTGTTTTTCTCTTACTTTCATCACCTCTTCACTATGTACTAAATTCTTAATTTAATGAAATCATGAACAAAATTAATCTCTTAGAGTTAGCCCTCTCACTACTACCGGTCTTATTTCTTCAATTTCACATGACCAACCTTGGTCTTTTCAATATCAATAATCTTATTTCATCACTTTTTACTTGCCGGTGTGAGTTTTGGCTACACCCTAATTTTCAATTTCGATTCACAAATTCACATGTTTGAGTTGTCATACTCAATAACATTTCTCTTTTCCAATCACATGATTTCTAAATTATTAATGAGTCAAAATAATCATTCATGGAGTTCAATTATACATCGTGTATTTCACAACATTTATTTCCACATTAAAATCATATCACCAAATATATAGCCATAATGAATATTCACAAACTCATTAGTGTCACACTATTCTTTAATAAGAATAATCCATACCAACTTCACAATATATACTTTCTTTCTTTGTTATTTTTCTTTCCTAGCATTTATCTCAAGTCTTTTGCGAAAACGCATTTTTCACAAAATATACAAGTGTAGAACTATAGTTCCAACCACATTTTTATTCCCAAATATACTTTATTTGATCCCAATAACTCCTAACTTATTTTTCATAAGTCACACATGTTTTTAGAATAATAATAGTAATTTTTTCCATAATTTTTACACATCAAGAAACCACAAAAGTCATTTTTTCCAAAAAGATATTATTCTGGCCGAGGCCAGGATTTGAACCAGCAACCCACAGGAAGCAAGCCGCACGCTCTGGCCATGTGGCCAATCGTGCCGTTCGATATAAAAGGGGATTGAGAGTATTAAATGCTCTCGGGTTGGAAATTCATTAAATTTTTACAAACACACATAAAAATTTGGGTTTCTCAAGTATCGAACCAGCGATCCAAGAGAACAAGCCACACATGCTGTAGCATTAGAGAGTCTCCAGACCAATTGAGCTATAGGCTCAAGTTGTCTTGAATACAACTCGCATTTTAATTAAATCCATCCTCTGTTCAATTAGAACATTTCGATGTTCAAAAGCTCTCATTTGAGTTTTGCTTTTTACTAAATTTCTTGTAAATCTCCAGAATGTCTAATTAAACATAGTTTAACACTCCATTAATTTAAAAATAATTTTTCCAGTAATTAAACACATATTTTTCATACAATTAACTTAAATTGTATACTACTACTACCACATCTCATTTCGATATTTCTTATACAACTTAAGATTAATATTTCCTATATCAATTTCCTGTTTATTTTTCTTTCACAAACCCAAAAATATATTTTAGGTTACTCATGCTAAACATTATCACAAAAGTCCATCTAAGCACAAAAAGCAACAATTTCATCTAGTAGCATTTGAATTTAGTTTTGATACTAACAACAAATTTTAATTCAAGCATTCCATAGCTACAAACAATTCACATATAACTTAAGATTCATGATGGAATAACATGCAATTTATTTAGCATCAATTCAATCAACTAACAAGCCTTTTTCCAATTAAATGTGCTCTTATTAGTTTCTTTCATGCATTATCAATTTAATCAACCTTAGCATGATATCTAATTAGAAACATGGAAAATAACCCACCTCATTTGGAGAGAATAAATATTGCAACACCTCCTAAACAAAAGAGTCCTTCGTGAGCTTACCAAAAGAGCGTTCTCCTTCTCCTTGATGTGCAAAACAGGCCTTCAAAGTGCAATCCCGAGCCCTCCTTGATGCTGGCCTTCCTTTGGTGCAAGCACAACCCACAACTCTCAATCTTTTTTTTTATCTCACTTACTACACTACTAACAATTGTATTTTCTACTATAGGTTTTGGACCCGATCATCGCACCCTCCTCAATCACCGCCTTCGACCCCCTCGTCATCATCGCCATCCCTACCCCTCCGACACCTCCATCCTCCATCATCGTCGCTCCTCGACCGCGACCCCATCGAGCCCCGTCCTGCCATTCACATCGCCATCGCCTTCGAGCACTCCTACCTGTAACCTCCCCCTCTTCGCTCCCCCGTTCGCCTCCTCGTCAACCAGTCACGATCCCATCGCAGCTTTGAGCCTCCATCTTCTTCTTCCTCTAGATTCTCATCGAACCCATCGACTGTCGAAGCTCCGCCACCACCACCTCGAACACCACCGCTCGTCGCCCTCATCCTCGTCTTTCCATTCACCCAGCAACCACCGAAGACCCCTCACCCCATCATCATTATCGTCGAACACTCGAGCGCCGCTGTAATCACCTCCCCTTTTTTCGGAGCGAAACAGAGCTCACTCGAGCACCACTGTCTCCGTCGCTGCGTCGCTTCCCGACTGCTAGCATTCCCGCTATTCGTCGTTGCCCTCACCGCTAGCCTCACCAGCCACCGCCATGATCGTTGCTCTCTCCCGCTTTCTCTCTGTCGAATTGAGGAAGGAGATGAAGCGGGATTGGGTTGGGTTGCTGTGTGGTGTTTTGTGGAGTTAGAGATCTCGGTCCGCTGTTTTGGGTGTTTCGTGCTTTGGAGAGAGAGTTGATGTTTGCTGTTTTGGGCATAAGCGATCCAAGCTCGCTGTTTGTGTTCAGGAGGATCTGGTGTGGGGTTGTGTTGCTGTTTTGCTGTTGGATCGTGTTGCCATATTTTGCTGATTTGCTTGGGCTCACACGTGTTTTGGATCGTCGCTCGGGATCCTAATCCCATATTCTTAATATATCGGATCTAATCGTCATATAAAGGCAAGTCATCTCACTCTCGAATTGTGTTGTATCGTATTCGAGATTGTTTATTGAATCCCGCAAGTAGATCCACATTGATTATCGTATATTGCTTATTGTTGTTTATCGTTGGGATGCTACAGATTTACACGAGCGAATCTAAGTAGTAGTCTTAACTTCGTGCCATCTTTTACCTCCAATATATAAAGATCTTGCATGCATTCATTTAGTTAATTATTGAATATAGGAATTTGAATTGCTATTGTATTTCATGTCATGACATTACACAACTATTGTAGATTGTATACTAGTTGTGATTGTTTATATGATTGATGTTAGTGTGTTAGTTGATTGTGATTAGTAAGATTATTGACATTATACATCTTAATTCCATGTTCACATAGACGTAATTTGTTGTGATTTATGATTGTTAACCCACAACTCGTCGTTCATAACATTCTAATTATTTTTATGCATGAAAAATATATTGAGACCCTGAAATTTACTGCCAACCTGAATATTACCATGTTATTTCAATCTAGATAATGTCATCAAAATCAATAACTTTCTGAATATGAAAGAAGCCCCATGTTTCTAGTTTCCAGAACATCCAAAATTTTTGAATTTCGACTTATATTGCATGAGTTATGACCTTTTTACTACTGCTGCACTGTATTTTCAGATTTATGCACATAACATGTTAAGCTGAAGAATTAGGTGAACTAATGATCAAATATTACCATGATAACTTCCAGATTGATATCCAACATGCTTAGGGTAATGAAAATTATTTTTACTGATTTTTAGAATGAATATTTACTGCTGTTACAACCGAAACTAGTTGACACTGATAACCAGCCAGAAACAGTAACCTGTAAAGAACACTAAAATTCACCTAGCTACTGTTGTCGGAATTTGAACATTAAATATGCATTGGAACCGGGCAGGAGTTTAGTTTCTGGACCATCTGACGGATCCACATTTGCTATCCTGTAGCGACGGGAATTCTGATTTTGGTACAACAACCTACTGCTGTCCAGATTTGGGTTTCTATATTTAATAATATATAATTGTATCTATAATGTTGAATTTGGTATATTTGATTGTATAGAGTACATTGCATGATCTTAGGGTTGTGTTATCATCATTCTAGTGTCCCTTATTAATTGCATTATCTTTTCTCATTGATATTTCTGTCCATACTGTTCCCTATTAGTATTGCATGTTAACTGAATAAAAAATATTAGTCAAGCCGGGGTTAAGGGTTGACTAGAGTAGTTGATAATATAGTGACTGTACTCGGGAATGTGGGCATTTCTTTCCAAAATATTGTGTCTGCTAGTGCTATCGATTTATTGTTGAATTACTGACCACAGTATCCCAATTCATCGTGTATTATTTTAGGGTTATTGTGCCGACTATTATTATCGTTATTGTGCAAGAAATTACTATTGTTATCATTATTGTTATTGTTATCGTCCCGAGTACATGACCTATAGAATCTATCTCCTTAGTCTAAACGAAATTGATTGTATGTATCGAACCTGTAGTATGAGATGCATTAGTACGTGCATTAGTTAGAATTAAAATAAATAATAGACTTAAGACTTCATCGCATTGTCATTGCATTTTGTCATCGTTATCGAACAGTGTTATTGTTATTGCTTACCGTTATAGTTATTGTTTACCGTTATTGTTATTATTTATTGTTATGGTTATAAATCGTCGTTATTGTACATTGTACTATTATCGCTTTGTCACTGTTCCATACTATTGATTCCATCGTTCATTGAGTTCATTGTTATACCGTTAATGTCATTGTTTCTTTGTTTCTCTACTTGCTATCCACGACTTTCTCTAAGGACATGTTTTTCTCTCTTTTTGATGAACCACTTACAGGTAATTAAGGAGAATTGCCTGATGGATTAGGAGAGCAGCAATGGTGAAAGAATTGTTATGATGCGCCGCATAATAATTATTGTTTCATTTTGAGAACTCTAATAATTAAAAAATGTTGTTAATTCTTGTATTTGTGGGCTTTTGACCCGAATATTATTATTATTGATTCCAGATGTTGGATTGATATTTTGTTGGTTAATTTATGCATAAATTCCAAGTATTGTTATTCATGTGATTACTTCTTTTATTGCATGTGTGGTTGTTTTACTTCTTATTTTATATTGTTGAGTTGAATCGATAACAGCCTATGAATGACGCAAGTCATTTGCTGGGCCATGTCACGTGCTTGCATTCCGTATTTTTAGGAAGCAGGACGTGACTAGGTTTTTAGTGGTATTAGAGCTAGGTTTGACTCTAACTAGTTTGGGATTGGTCCTTGACTAGTTTGGGTTGAACCGGTTTGACTCAACAATATGTATAACCCGTGAATCACATGGATAATTGATAACCAACTTATAATCTGGATGCTAACTGTTTGATTCTTATTTCAGGCCATGGCTAGAATGGGTTCTTCGTCCTCCCGAGCTAGGGATGATCAACTGGTAGAGCCTACCATTGCTGAGCAGAATAAACTTCTGATGCAACAGATGATGTAGATGAAGTGGGAGCATAGTGATTTGATGAGGGTGGCTTTGGGAGCTGCCAACAGGGAGCCCGTTGTACCTGCAGCTGGGGTTTTGCCACCGAAACCTGGCAATGTAGCGGACTTCTTGAGGCTACACCCAGATAAATTTTAGGACACTGAAGGTCCGCTGGAAGCCGAGCAATGATTTATCAGGACTGAGCAGCTATTAATCGCAGCACGGATAGTACATGTTGATCTCATAGATGTCGTGAGCATCCAGCTTGTTGACCTCGCTCACATCTTGTGGCGAGCTGAGATGGAACGGCTAGGGCACCCCATCGCCTGGGCCATCTTCAGAGACAGCTTTCTCACGAAGTTCTTTCCCAATGTCACCAGAAATGAAATGGAGCGGCAATTTGTTGCGCTTACTCAGGTTCGTCATATAGTGTTTATTATGCAATTTTTGTTGTTATTTCATGATATATCAATGTTTAACTAAAACACTATCTTGAACCAGGGGAGTCGGACCATAGACGAGTATGCTGCAGAATTTACCTGACTGAGTTGTTTTGCCACTTCCATGAAAGCGAATGATGAAGATAAGGGCCGCCATTTCTTATTGGGCTTGGACATTGAGATCCAAGATCGCCTGACTGCCTTGCGACTCTCATCCTATGCTGACATCCTGGAGGCTGCCAGAAGCCAGAAGCAGACTAGTAGGCGGAAGTGCGCCATTCAGCGGTCCGTTCCGCATCCTGTCGCTGCGAGGCCGTCTGGAGGGCCTATCAGGAGGCCAGTTCTGACCCTTCCTGCCAGGACACTGCCACATCCACCTGTCGCTCAGAGGACGAACCCGGTCTGTGTGTACTATCAAAAGACTAGACATTCACGTGAGAACTGCAGGATGGCCAATTGCCAGTGCCTTTTGTGTGGTAGTAGCGACCACATGGTTCACGATTGCCCAAGGTCCAGGACTCTTGCATCGGTTGGAGGTTCTGCTCTGCAGAGAGCGCTTGCTCGTGGTCAGGGCGGACCACCACTCCAACCTCAGAGGTAGGTTTTCGGTCAGAGGAGAGCCGCTCCTCAGGAGGTCCTTATCGAGGTCGTGGTCAGGCCTACAACCTGACTGCTGAGGACACTGAGACCGCTTTAGGAGTTGTTGCAGGGATATCTTTAGTTGTGTTTTATTTTGATTTTTTTGCTGTTTTGTTATTTTATTCTGTTGCTCTATCATGTTATTCTTTCATCCATGCTTGTTCTTGCATTTTTGCCTTCTGCATATTGTGTTCTCATCTTTGAATTCTTGCTAGGCATTATTCTTGTTCACTCCTTTCTCGCCCATGTCCTCTTTGATTCCTTGGCAACTCATTCTTTATTTTCTCCCACTTCGTCGGCTTGTACAGTTTGTTCTGTAGTGAGATGTCAGCAGCTTGGAACATCACTACAGGTGGAGGTACCATTGTGTACTCTCATATCTGTGAGCAGAGCCCTTTGGTTATTGGGGTAGTTGATTTTGTAGCCGATCTCATTGTCATCAGCAATTCGAGTTTTGATGTGATCTTGGGCATGGACTGGCTCGGTATTACTCATGATATGATTGACTGCCGTAAGAAGAAGGTGGTGTTCCAAATACTAGACCGTCAGAAATTTGAATTCCACGCCGGTGAAATGCCACTTGGCCGTGTTGAGAAGTCGGCGAGTCTTGAAACTAGAGTAATGCAGGAGGTGGATGCTGTTGGTGTTGTCGCACCTTTGATTGTGCGAGGGTTTCTTGATGTGTTTCCGGATGATTTTTCAGGGCTGCTGCCAGACCGAGAAGTTGTGTTCGGGATTGATGTCCAGCCGGGTACAACTCCTATTTCTAAGAGCCCGTACCGGATGGCGCCAGTTGAGTTGATGGAGTTGAAGGAGAAAGTTCAGGAGTTGCTGAATATGGGTTTTATCAGGCCGAGTGTCTCGCCTTGGGGAGCTTCTGTGCTGTTTGTCAACAAGAAGGATGGTAGTCGCAGGTTGTGCATCGAATACCGTGAGCTGAACTGTAGCACCTCGAATTTCCAATATGATATCTCAGAAATACATGGCACAATTCCCAGCATCAACTTCAATTGCAATCGTAAATATAGCCAAAAACACAGATAATTTTTATTTCAAAATTATTACATCACTTATTTACAAAACACAGTGGAATACAAAACACCTTAAATTATAAACTTTCTTTTACAATTTACATAGGCTCTATTATCATTCTAGCACAAGCATCCAAATCCCAAGCTATAAGCACTACCTGTAAAACATGAGGCTAGAGATAACCCTAACCTCCAGAACTACAGGGGTCAGCTATAACGGTGTGAGTGACATAAGAGAAAACAACATAAATAAAACATAAACATAGAGTCATAAACAACATGTGTTAACAATAAGAATAAATGAAATGAGAAATAACAATAATTAAAGCATGAAAATATCAAGGAATATAAGATAGTAAATAGTAATACATGAAAGCATCAAGTGAATCTAAATTAAGTGTCAAGTGTAGGAAAAACAGGAAAACACATGTATAAAACCAAGTCAAGAAAACATAATCGCTATATGCTGACTCTCTAATGCATACTTGTCGGATTTTATGCATTCCATAGTACATAGGTCCGATGCAAGCCCTTATCAATCTCCACTTTATAGGGTTAAATTCCACATTATGCAACTAATCCTACTACGGTAATGGAAACAAGATCCAGAATACTCTACGAATAGGCACCACAACCCTCGACGCACAAGCATCACGTAAGAATAGCTCTAAAACTGAAGAATCACCTCCCAACCGTGTACCCCACGAATAGGCTTGCAAGGCCCTCGACGTGCAGATACACCAGGTACATTCCGTGAATAGGCCTGCCGACCCTCGACATGCGAATGCACCCTGGATGCTCCGTGAATAGGCCTTCAGACCCTCGACACACGAACATACAAATGTTCGCTCGAGACAAGACAACAAATAGTCCTGGAATGCATCCGTTGGACTAAAGAGACCAAGAGCATAAACTCACGTTTCCCAAGTTCCATCACATCTCCCTTAGTGCTATTATTAAAATACAAAAATCCTCTTCTCTAAGTTAGTGTATCCTGCCGGACTTAAATACTCAATAACAACCCCAAGACCCAACTGGTCTAAATCAACAAATCTCATCTGCCGGTTCACAGGACTCCCACTCAACTCCTAGAGATATCATCAAGACCAAAACTCACAAATTCATCGTCAAAACGATCATATGAAGAAACTTCTTAAATCAACAAAACCCAAATCTTATATAAAATTCCAGAATCCAAATAAAAATATTAAATCCATCAAATAATTGAAAAACATATTTTAAGTTGTAGAATATCACAAAACATCATTTCCTTTGAAAGCAAGTATAACTCAAATAAGGTCCAAAAGAATACATTTAAAGTTCCAATATAAATCTCTATAAAATATTTAAATCTGTAGTAAAACATTTTTTAAAACAATATAATATTGAAGGAACAATCGATCAAAGAAACATCAGAAAAACTCAAGAAACCATAAGTCAGAGCGGTAACAGTCGACTGTAAACAGCAGTCGGTCGACTGTTCAGAGCGAAAACCCAACACTTCAAGAAATAAAATTCTTAGTAGTAGCAGTCGACTGTAAAAAGTCATCGGTCGACTATCCAGAGCGAAAATCCAAAACTTTGAGAAAACATAAAAACAGAGCAGAGACAGTCGACAGTAAAAATGGACCAGTCGACTGTTCTGCGTGAAGTTTCAAGAAAACGAGAAAACACAGCTGCCAGGTAGCGACGGTCGACTGTAAAATTCAACCGGTTGACTGTCGACCTGCAGACTGCAGCTTTTAGTTGTGCACATTTGAACTGATACAGAGTTTTCCTTTATGAAAACGAATTCTGTAAAAAGTACATTTATGATATGATCAAATACGACTTGTAGAGTATATAAGAGTCCATAAAAACCAATCAAAACCATTTTGAATTGATAAAAATAGCTTTTTGATGAATTTCTTCAAAAAAGAACATGAATGTGTGCATATATAACAAATACAGTTCTTAAGAATCAATTATACATCAAAATAACTTCGTATTATGTTCCAAACCATATCAATGCCAGAATAAGTTAAGATATAATTAAAACCCACAAAACACACAAAGATTAAATTTCTTCAAAAACCACAAAATAGGATATCCATATAGAAATGTTTGTGCATGTTTGTGCACCAAGAAAACTTCACAAATCCATCAATTAGAAATAAAAAAATATTCAGATTTAATATTAGTATTTGAGAAATTCAAATCCAAGTAAAACTTTTCATAAATTACAAAATCCCCAGTTTAGTTGTTTTACATCAAATCCAATTCAATTTATCCCAAATCCAATTCTGAAGACATGATCTCTTAATTCATTAGTCCTCCTCAAACTTCATCAAACTCAATCACCATGATTAACTTAAGAACATAAACAAATTTAACATTTCCATAATCAAGTTGCGTTCATCCAAACTCAATAATAACAAAAATCTCATCTTTAAATCAAATTATGCATAACATCCACCATACTCAAACAAATCAGCGTAAATCCAAAGGAAATAGCCTACTCATGATTTAGATTAGAGTAAAAAACAATCTCAAATATTTACATGCAATTCTACTCATAAATAATTATGTTTCATAAAAGATCCAATTTTAATTCACCAATTCATCCAATCCATCATATAAATTCTTACCCAAACCCTAGCATGCTTTCTAGTAGATGAAATATCACATATAACATTCAAAGAACAAAACAAAACAAATATATCACTCACCTTGTTGAAGAAATCGAACAAAGACAAATAGAAAAATAAGAAAAGCCTTTCCTTCGTAAGAAATCCAGGATCTTCTCTTTAGAACTCCAAAATAATAAGAAATAAGAAATCTCTTGTGTTGTGCAGCAAAAGACGGCTGCACTCCACCTTTTAAATAGGCCGGAATATTGGTTTTTTGGGTTTTGAACACATTTGCAAAAATGCTCCTTTTAAAACACATCTTTACATGGTTCGAATTCGATTGTATTCTCACTGTGGTGTTAGTTTACGGTCCGTCTACTGCGGATCGGAGGGAAGCATTCTGGAACGAATTTTATTCCTTCCAACACTCCATTAACAACTTCTAGATTTTTTTGTGGTGATTTCAACGTCACCAGATTTTCTTCTGATAGATCCGGGGCATCCCATTACTCTTTAGATTCGACCCACTTTAATGATTGCATCCGAGCCCTCCAATTGACTGATCTGCCACTCAATGGCACTCAATGGTAGATCATTCACTTGGACAAATATGAGGTCTCCTCCGACCTTGGCTAAGCTAGATCGATTTCTGGTGTCCTGGGACTGGATCAATTTCTTCCATAACTCTTTCGTCTCAGCTCTATCCAATCCTTCGTTTGACCACGTTCCCATCTCTTTATCTTCTAACTATAACTTCTCCAAATCTTTCAAGTTCTGCTTCGAAAAATTTTGGTTGCAAGACCAAACTTTCGTCAACCTCATCACTGAATGTCTTTCTTCTATTATGGGTTCATCAGGTTTAGGCCGCATTCTGATTAAGCTGCATGCCATTAAATATGGTAGCAAAATATGGCATTAGGAAAGATATGCTAATGATAACTTTCTTTAAAATGTTTGCCTATCGACCATTGATTCCATCGATCGTATGGAAGAGACTGTTCCAATCTCTGACTCCCTTCGCTTCGAGCGCACTTCTTGTAAAAGAAGCTACGCAGAGTTACTACACAACGATCACATTAAATGGGCTCAACGAGTCAAATTTTGCTGGCTTAAGGAAGGGGACGGTAACACCGCTTTCTTCAATAATTTTGAATCGCATAGGCAACCACGCAATAGAATTTCTTCTATCCTTGATAATGACATTGAATTATCTTCAACCACCGACATTCATGCTTCTTTCCTTCGTTTCTTTAAAGACCTGTTAGGATCTACTAAACAACGTTCTATCCATCTAGACTGGCAATAGCTTTATGGTCAGCAGTCGCACGATCTATCCAGCCTGGAAGCTCCTTTTTCTCTAGAAGAAATCAAGCGGGCGATGTTCTCATTGAAAAGCGATTCCGCCCCTGGACCGGATGGCTTTCCGGCATTCTTTTTCCAAAAATTTTGGGATTGTCTCAAAGACGATCTCTTTCAAATGTTCTTCGATCTTCATCTGGGGAATTTTTCCTTCGATAGGATCAATTATGAGCACATTGTCCTTATCCCCAAATTTTTGGGTGCTAATTTGGTCTCTAACTTTAGGTCGATTAGTCTCCTGAACTCTACGTTCAAGATCATCATGAAAGTGCTCTCTTCTCATCTAAGTGTCGTTATCTCTTCTTTAATTTATCCCATGCAATCAGGTTTTATTAAGGACCGCTTTATCCTTGATAGTGTGGCTTTGGCCCAAGAAATCATCTTGGACTGCCACAAATCGAATTCGGAGGGTATCCTGTTAAAATTAGACTTTCAAAAAGTTTATGATAATGTTAGCTGGGATTTTCTTTTTGAAACTCTTCTTCATCGTGGGTTTGCTGGCACTTCGTCCATTCTTAAAAATGGGACTTTAAAATTAGACTTTCAAAAAGCTTACGAAATGGATTTTCTATATCAAATCCAGTCTTTTGGCTGGCACTTCGTCCATTCTTATCAATGGGACGGAAGGTCACAAGTTCAAGTGTAAGCGGGGTCTTCGGCAAGGGGATCCTATTTCCTCCTTGCTTTTCGCACTTGTTGCGGATGTGTTTAGTAAACTGCTTCATAATGCATGGGACGCTGGTGTTATTGAAGGTCTGGGTAGTTCTCATAGCTTCTGTGGTGTATTGAACCTCTAATACGCAGATGATACCATTATCTTTGCGAAACCTAACGGGTGCACTTTACGTAACCTGAAGTTACTTCTCTATGTCTTTGAAAGTGCATCAGGACTGGCCATTAACTTCCAAAAGTCTTCTGTTCTCTGGCTTAGGGGTTCCCAAAACTGACAAACAAAAATTGTACATTTCTGTAATTGTGTCTCTGCCTCCTTCCCTATCACTTATCTAGGTATCCCCTTGAGATGGGGTAAGCTTCATAAAGCTGACTGGATGCCGATGATCGAAAAGGTTGAATCGAGACTCAACTGGTGGGCTGGTAAACACCTTTCTCGCGGGGCAGACTAATACTTGTTAACTCTGTTCTCTCCTCCATCCTACTATGTATGATGTCATTCTACTACCATCCGACATGGGTTATTAAGAGAATTGATCGTATCAGAAGGAATTTTTTCTGGTCTGGGTTGGATGCATATAAAGACGGCACTCACCTTTGCAACTGGAAGCTGATCTGCACTTCTAAGGCAGCTGGAGGTTTGGGAGTTCTTAATCTTAGACACCAGAATTTGGCTCTCTTAGGCAAATGGTTATGGAGATTCCTTAAAAAGGAGCAGCTGCATTGGATACGTATGATCGCTTCCAATTGTTTTCCCCAGTCCAATATGACGGATTTGACCACCACTCTCCCTCGTAAATCCTCGTAGGGGTCTGGAAAGTAGTCAGCCCTTTTCATTGTGGTTTATTTCATTTGTGTGCTAATAGCACCAAGACTAAATTTTGGCTAGATTTATGGTTTGGGAACATCAAACTCGCCCTTGCATTTCCTAACCTCTACCAAAAGGCATCCAACCCCTCTGCCAGGGTGGCTGATTATGTTATTATTATCAATAACCAAAAATTCTGGTCCATTCCTTTCTCAATCGTTCTCCCACCGACTCTTCAGACAGAACTTCAAGAGTTGTTATATAGTATTAACCTTTATCACTGGCACCCATTTGAAGACTTCAAATAGAGATGGACCAGTGTTGGCAACTATTCAGTGAAATCCTTTTATAATTTTCTGAATTTTGGGGGGACAGTCTCCCCGAGTGCTAAGTCTTTATGGAGCAACTGTGCTCCGCTCAAGTCTAAAATTCTCACTTGGCTAGCACGGAATAATAAACTTTTGACTGTAGATGTTCTTAATAAGATGAATCTGGCCGTTGGTCAGCTGTGTGTTTTTTGCTCAGGCCACCATGCGGATGCCGAGCACCTATTCCTTAAGTGTGCTTTTATTCAGCCTCTTTGGATGATAGCGGTCAACGCCTGGCAAGCGCAGGGCCTCCCTGCCATTTTTTCTTCATGCTGGATGTTTCAATCCCCCAGGAAAGAATTTCGTAGATCGTGGGTTCTTTTTATTATGGCGATTATCTGGGTTATTTAGGCTAAACGGAACAAGTATATTTTCAAGCAGGCCACTGCTACAATTGATCACGTTATCGATGATTTCTTGTTTTATTTCAAATTTTGGACTTCCACTTTTACCTGTGGATAAAGTGGCAGCATTGCAATTAAATCGTCTCGACGAGGCATTTAATTTTTTTCGTGCTAATAGTTCCTTTTCGTAACTGTCGTTACTTCATTTTTATTAATTAATGTTCCTTCTGCTTTACAGATTTGAGTTTGCGGGTGAGCCAGCAGGGCTTTCTATGGGAGGGCCAGTTGTTGGGAGTTTAAGGCGGTTCTTTAGCCTCGTTTTGTGATCTGGCTTTCCTCCCTATTTTTGCTGTAGTCTGGGCAATGCGGTATGTTTGGTTGCGTCCACTGGCGGTCTCATCTTGTTGCGCTTGGTGGTTCTCTCAGGGAGGACCAATCTATGGAAAGTCTTGGGCTGGTTTCTGGCCTTATCTCGGTTTTTGCTCCGGATTGTATATTTCTTTTTTTTTGTTTAAGTTGTTATGTAATTCTAATGGTTCTGTTCTTGAGTTTGGCTTCTTCATTGGTTTGCTTTTCGCCAGTGTGTATTGGAGCGAACTGTTTATTGCCTGGCGTTATTTTTGGTGGCTCGGTTCGTAGTGGTGGATGGTCCACATTGTAGTGGTGGACATTTGTTTCGGTCTCGTTGCTCGGTATTTTTTCATGATCTTGAGGTGGTTGGGGTTAGCTGGTGGAGGTGGTTGTGAGGGAGTCCCCACCTGCTTTTGGTTGAGGATGTCTGGGCTGATCACCAGGGTGGACTTGCCAGGTTTTGATCGGAGGCTGATCACCTCCGTTTCATTCGCTGGTGTAATCATTTCCTTTCGTTTGTCATGAGTTGGTCATGTTCTGCCACTGACAGAGATGGTTAGTTTCAGTTTTTTATGTTTCATGCATTTTTATTTCTCCTGTCTAGTTTTGTTCTTCCCATCTATTTGAGCCGCTTTGAGGCTAGTGTGGTGCCTGGATGGCTGCGCATTCTCAGGCTATTTTTACGTTTAGTTTGCCGGAGCTTTCTCTTTTCTTGCGATGTGTCTCTCTCGCATTCTTTCTCCTCAGTGAATGAGGGGGTACTGCTGCGGTCGTGCTTTATTTATTCCTGACCTTCATGAGAGAGCATTTTTTAGGGGCTTCCTCTCTTGTTCTTTTTGTTCGAGAGTGGAGTTAGGCTCCACGCGGATTGCGTTTGTTGTCCAGAGTTGTGTATTGTAGCTCTCGTGAATGCTGCTGGGGGCGGTAGTGCTGTTTGCTTCAGCCTGGGTATTGGCACGCTCGGCCCACCCCTTCAAGGATTTGCACGCTGGCTGGCTTTTCCTTCGCAGCTTGGATCTTTAGTTCAGCCGCCTCTCCGAGGTCGAAATCAGGCTTGGCGACGGTTTTCTCTACTTTTAGTGTGACGGTGGGTGGAAGCCCTATTTTTCGCCCACTTGAGCGGGGGCTGTGCGGCTTCGTTTCGCAGGGGCTCCAGTTTGCTGTCTGATTATTGTGCTTTTAGTTTACTTTTTCATTTTCTTTGTTTGTTGCATTCGGTTCTGTCGATCTAGGGTTTTGTTCGCTGTTTGGCTCGATTACCTTGTTTTACTTGTTGTAAAATGTGTAACCCATATTATTCATTTTATATATTTTGGAGTGTATTTTTCATTTTTGTGCATTTTTATCTCTCTTGTATTTTTTGGAACCGTATATTGGATTGGTTTTCAATATATATTCATTTTAGTTCATTTTGAGCTCCTTGTGTGGTTTGTTCGTCGTTTTGGTTCGTTTTTGCCATTTTGGATTCTTTCTTCATTTTTGGCCTCATTATCTTCATTATATTTTTCTATGGTGATGTGATGGTATTTTGGTGGTGTTTTCCCAAACCTATGATTTTTGACCCCTAATTAGATTTTTTCAAGAGCCATAGAATTCACTATAAATTGTATCCCCATTTGAATTTGACCCAATACCCATTACCCATTTGTATACATATTACTACATACTAATACCCACAACCCATTAACCCACATTACACCCTATATATAAACCCCTAACACCTCAAAACCTTAACCCTAAACCTAATTACTCTCTCCTCGTAATTACCGGCCTCCTTCTCCCCTCTAGTTGCTCCCGGCCTGTGCAACCCATACAACCCGACACCCCTACAATCCCCCATCCGGCCACCACCTCCACATCTCCCTAACTCCGACCATCCACCATACAAAAACCCTACAAACTCTTGCTTGATTCCATTGTTGCCGACCGCCTAGAACACCACCATCAACATCAACCATCATCCCTCTCTCTTTTGTGGTGTTTCTCAAAGTGGGTATTCTCCACTTTGTTCGTTGCATCAAGGAGTTTGTTCGTGTAGGAGTTTTTGTTCGTTGATTGCTTGGATTCGCGCTTGGAGCGGATTTGGTTCGTGGGTCTCTTTTCTCTTCGCATCAGGATCGTTCTTCATCCCCTAACAAGGCAAATAACTTGTACTACAATTCATTAGGTTGATACAAGTCAAAAAGTTCACATATAGTGTAGTTGGGTCTAGAGACAACCAAAATTTTTGTTTTCCTTGATGGATTTTGTCTCTATTGTGATAAATTGGCCATAGATGACTTATGACACCAATCTTGATAGGATAATGACCCAGGTTTTGCCCAAACTTAATTTTTTATGCATGTATGTGCTTGTTCGTATGAATTGTGTTTGATTGAATGCCCATGTGAAATAATAGGCGTAGACATGTTGATAATCCTAAATGATGATGTTTAGATGCGTGATAGGTTGTATTTCAAGTTTGGATGTGTTTAGATCAATATTCTTGAAGTTATGATGTTCTTGATTAGAGGTGTGAAATTTGTAATTGCTTCTTGTTCTGTTTTGATTGCTGTTTTCGTCCATGCTACAGTCCGAATCTTGATTCCAAAATAAAAGACGAATTTTAGATAATTTTGTTCATTTTCAAACCCCACTGGTTTTGCTTGATTTGGATTTCGTATGACTGAGTTATGAATGTTTTGGTACAGACGTGTCGATAAATTCCAAGTTCTGTTTTTGGTTAATTTTGTTAACAAACTATTTTCAAGAATTATTCTATACATAATATCTTGATCTAATATTTTGCTCAGTGTTTCCATATGATATTAGGGACCACCCAAATTTTTGATGAATTTTAAAGATTAGTTCTATGTGGTGTTTCATGCTCTTTTCTAAAATCATCTCATGCTGTAACTTGCGCTCTGTTTAGTAAAGAACTCTATTTTCACTACAATTCCTTGTACTTATGAAAATTCTTTGTGAAATATGAAAGTTAGTAAAATCTTCCTATTTTCATGTCCCTTTGGCGGAATTGGATTTCGACTCACTGATTGCGAGATATCCTAGTTTTCGTACTGCAGTGTTGAGATTTCCTGATTCGTTAAACTATGCTTTCTTGATGCTTTGGTATTTTTGATGACTGATCTATATGTACTGGAATATTATGAAACTTGATATTTTGGATTCTAGACTTATAGGGGATCACCCCAGATTTTTGTGGATTTATTCAAAGTGTTTTCATGGTATTTTATTGTTCTTGAAGTTGTTTTCCTGATTTCTGGCTGAACCTAAATTCTGTACTCAAATCAGTTTTGAGCTGTGTTGTTGTGAACTAGTATGCGACTTATTTATATGCGTTGGATTCGTGTGGATGTCTGGTTTCTATATCCTTCAACGGATCCATATTTGCATTTCTGTAGAGACCAGAATCACTGTTTTAGTACTGATCTATCTTGCTGTCCTGATTATGAACATACACTATTTCGCTCGATTATGTGACTGCATATTATCTATGCCGGCTGATTTGTTTCCCTGAACCTAATACTGATGATACCATGTTAGTTTGACACTATTTAGTATACATTCATGTCTATTTGATAACCATAATAGAAGTAACCAAGTCGGGGTTTATAGGAAAGATCTAGTAGAGGGAAAGCATAGAAATGTGTACTTGGAGGAGGACCGATAGGTTCTGACTGTTACTGTTACTGATTACCTGACTACATGCTTCCCTATAGGAAGGTGTACTCAGAGGCGGACCACTAGGTTCGGACTGTTACTTTTACTATTACTGATTACCTGACTGCACACTTCCCTATAGGAAGGTGTACTCGGAGGTGGACCACTAGGTTCGGACTGTTACTGCTACTGTTACTGTTACTGATACCTAAGTACACTGCCCTATATGATCCCCTATGAAATCTACAAATGTCACTGTTTTGTTGTAGCAACCATGTAAGGTGGACTGCATGAAGTGCTACCTAGTTAGTAATACATACAAGACGATAAGAACATAAAACTGATACTGTTAAACTGAGACTGTTTGACTGATACTGTTATACAGAGACTGGTAGACTGATACTGTTGAACTGATACTAATATACCGTTATCCTGTTTCACTGATATACAAAGATACTGTTACTAGAGACTGTTAGTTACCTTATGACACTGTCTTTGACATAAACAACTGTACTGTTAGGATACTATGCTAGTCGACTGCCATGCTTTTAGTTAGTTTCTCCATGTGCTTGTATTCTACATTATTTGTGACCCGCGATTTGCAATTGACGGATACTTGTTTCCTTCTTTTCTCATTTTTCCTGCAAATTTACTATTGCAGATCAGGATGGTCAGCTGCTAGAAGGTATTGGCGAGATGATATTTTAGTGCTGGAGATTTCTGCTTTATTATTATTTTTTTATTGTTGCTTGAACATTGAATAAGTGTATTTGGTTTATTGGATATTATTTGTATTTGGGCGATGTGACCCAGAATATTGTTTTCTCTAGACGCTATTTATTTGAGAATATTGTATTTAGTTTCAAGTAAATTTCTATTGGTAAATTGTTTCAAGTATTCATGAATGGTTGTGCCTTTTTGCTTCCGACTCTGATTATATCTGTGATGTGATGTAAAGATTCTGAAACAGTTTAAGGATGATGAAAATCATTCGCTGGGCTTTTGTTACGTACTCGTATTCCGTACTTTTGGAAAGCAGGGCGTGATAGGGTTTTTAGTGGTATCAGAGCACCAGGTTTGGCTAATGTATTAGTTACCTAATATATTAGACAAGCTTTGCTCGAACTGGGATCTGCACAACATTTAACCAACCATACATGCATAAGTGAAATATATACACCAACTCAGATTCTGGATGCTAATTATTTTTGGTTTTTTGCAGACTATGGCTCGTAAAGGTTCTACTTCCCAGTCGCAGGTTGATCCGATTGAGGCTGTCACTGCTGTGCTTGAGCAGCTGATTAATCAGCAGCAAAACCACAGTAATCTGGTGATGGCTGCCCTTGAAGTTGCCCGGGTTCCCCCTCCTGTGTGCCTGTGCAGGCAACTCTTCCGCCTCGCCCAGGGACGGTTACAGATTTTATGAGGCTGCATCCCGATCGTTTTTTGGCACTGAGACGCCTTTGGAGGCTGAACAGTGGTTGATCCGGACTGAGCGCTTGTTGTTAGCGGCTCGGGTTGCAGAGGCTGATCGGGTGGACATTGTTTCCATCCAGCTGGTAAATTTGGCTCATATCTGGTAGATGGCTGAGTCTGAGCGTCTTGAGAGGCCTATTGCTTGGGCTACTTTTACTCAAAAATTCTTGGAGAAGTTCTTCTCCAGTAGTACTCGAGTTGAGATGGAACAGCAATTCCTGGCCCTAAAACAGGTTAAGTCATTGTTCCATTTTGGATTTGTTACAATATTGCATGAACAATTATGAATGTTGTAACATGGACTTTCTTGCAACAGAGTTCCAGGACAGTGGATGAGTATGCTACTGAGTTTACTAGGCTTAGCCGCTTCACTGCTGTTCTTGTGGCAACCGAACAGGATAGGGCTCGTAGATTCACAAATGGGCTTGAGCAGGATATCAAGAGGCATCTGGTCTCTCTTCGTCTGCGTACATATGTTGAGGTTCTTGAGGCAGCTCGAGCTCAGGAGCAGGCTCGTGGTGGTTCTTCTTATTCTCAGCAGACCGTTCCCGCTATTGGTGTTAGGTCTTCTGGTGGTCCTGTTCGGAAGTCTGGGCATGCCCATCCTGTGAGGGCAGCTCCTTACTCTTCTGCTGGTTCTCAGAGGGGTGGTTTTTGTGACTTTTGCCAGGTATCTGGGCAAGACCGCAAGAACTGTTAGCGTATCAACCGTTGGTGCTTTAGGTGCGGCGTCGCTGATCATTCTGTGCGGGATTGTTCCCAACTGTTTCAGCAGATGGCTCCTCCAACCAGGAGTTCTGTTCAGCAGGCAGTTCTCGCTCGTGGTCCAGTTAGGCCACCGCTTCCTCCTCAACGCCAGATTGTCTATCAGAGGACTGCTGTTCCGAGGGGAGGTCAAGCTGTAACGCCCCGAATCCCAAATACAACTGAATTCGAGATGTTCTACAGGATCTTTCCACTTCATTTAGCACAATTTTACAAGGAAATTTGAACTTTTCACTTTACATCAAAGTTTACATAAAACATTACACTTTACATTGCACAGCGGAAGTAAAATTTACAACGATTAGATAAATGTACAACAACATTGTATAATCTTTAATCATCTGTTCCTCTTTAATCTTTATCATGTCACTTACCTGCATATAAGACTGTGGGTACGTCAGTTTATTCAACCGACGAACATTATACACTGCCATCCTCTCTATGCCGGAAATAGTATAACTTATTTTCCATATTTAGAAAACACAAACTTGTCACATATCAAACTAAAGGGACTACCCTATTGATGTCGTGTTGTGATTGTGCACTTAGTCCTTAATGCAATTATTTATATTAGATGACACTAATGCAACTTGTTCGGATTCTATGCATTCCATACTACATAGGTCCGAGGGCAAGCCTTTTAATCGTTCTTCAACTTTGTAGGGTTCAATCCCTCGCCATGACTTAATCTACTACTGTAACTACGGTGAGTATCCTCGATGATCTATGAGTACACGTACGTGTACAGAAAACCTGGAGGGGATTCCCACGCCATGTCTTGACTCGTCAAGCATACATTCTATGGCAATTCAGCCTCCTTCATGGCACACGATCCTCTTGCAGTCACTAAATATCCCACAAGCGTGGCTAAAGTCCGATCATTACTGAGTTGTGCCCACGCCATGTCTTGACTCATCAAGCATGCATTCTGTGGCTCACACACCCGCATCGTAAACTTTAACTCTCATACTTGTGTTTTTCTCTCACTTTCAGCACGTCTTCACTATGCACTAATCCTTAGTTTTTATTAGAATCATGAACAAAATCAAAGCTCCAGAGTTAGCCACTCCACTAAACCGGACTTATTCATTTATTCAAACATGACCAACCTTGGTCTTTCATTTCAATATTTCATTTCATTTTTTTTCAAATGCCGGGGGAGACTTAGCTACTCTTTTGTTTCAATTCCAATTCACAATTTCTAAATTCAGCATTTCCAACTGATAAATTCATTTTCATAGTCATACAGATTTCTCTTTCATTAGCATGATCTCTAAATTATTCAATAGTCCATAATCGCACATGGAATTATGTGTTTCATCAAATATCAATTCCACATTTAAATCACTTCACTAAATGGATATTCACATACCATAAATTTCATACTATTCTCAAATGAGAATAATTCGCAATGCATCACTACATATAATTTCTATTTTTATTCCACTTCTTTTCTAATATTTTATTTCAAGCCTTTCTTCAAAGTGCAACTTTTATACCATATAAGTATATAACTATAAGTCTCAATTATACATTTTATTATCAAATCATATTTTATTCTATGTAATTAATCCCCAAATTATTTTTCATAAGTCCAATATATTTTTAGTGGAATAACCATATTTTTTTCATAATTTTTGAATCACCAAAACACTAAAAAAAAATGTTTTTTGTCTAAACTGCCGAAGCCAAGAATCGAACCCAGAACCACAAAGGAAACCGCCCAAGGCACAGGCCACTAGGCCGGATGCTACACACATTGTAAGGAGGGCTGAGAGCATTATTTGTTCTCGGCTGCTGTTTTCTTTTATTTTAAAAATTTATGAAACAAAGTGTGTTGCCCAGGGGATTCGAACAAGCAACCTCAGACCACTGTAGCGATTAAAGCTGTCCCGACCACTTGAGC
Organism: Hemerocallis citrina; assembly: GCA_017893485.1. NCBI lineage: Eukaryota > Viridiplantae > Streptophyta > Magnoliopsida > Asparagales > Asphodelaceae > Hemerocallis > Hemerocallis citrina. The sequence goes on from CM030359.1 coordinate 79,860,160, forward strand.
TACGCGCTCAGGTTGTCAAGAACGCAACTAAAAATTTATTTAAACCAATTCTCTCTGTTATTAAAACGTTTCGATGTTCAACTAGTCCTCATTTCATTTTGCTTTCATAAAATTTACTGTAAATGTCCAGATTGACTAATATCATCATAAATTATATCCAATATGAAAAAAAATAATTCTTTCAACAATTAAAACATATTTTTCATACAATTAATTTGAATTCTACATTATAACTACCACATTTCTTCATTTCGACATTTCTTAACAATTAACACTACAAATCCCTTTATTAGCAAACTTCACAGTAATTCTCTATTTTTAATCTTTTACCAAACATACAAAATTATATCTTAATTCATTTATTTCAATGTAACACAAAGATTCATTTAAACACACAAAGTAGCATTGTCAATCTACAAACTTTTTGTATATAATTTGTGATGTAGATAATGAAACTATCTTCAATAATCCATGGCCATAATTAATTCACTCACAATTTAGCCTCTACTAATAGAACCACATACAATTTCCCATCCACATTTCAATCAATCCATAGGTCATTTTTATCAATTAAATGCGTACTCTTATTAATATTTTTCATGCTTCATTCATTCAATTCAATCTAGCATGCATTCCTAATTAGAAACATGGAAAATTTACCCACCTTAAATGGAGAGAAAAATACAACTAGCGACACCTCCTAAACAATGTCCTTGCAAACCAGAGCGATCCTCCTCCTTGAAGCACACAACCGAGCCTCCAAGAACACCCAACCTGAGAGCTCCTAAGCCAAACCGAGAGCACTCCCTTGATAGCCGGCCTCTCCTCTTCTTGTTGCAAGCACAACTTCCACATACAACTCAATCTTTTAACTCACTAAAATAACTGCTAGATACTTGTATTAGCTATAGGTTTGGGAAGAATTAATTTGCACAAGAATACTAGCCATGGGAGGGGGGTATTTTATACTAAAAATCTAGGGAAATGAATGGCTAAGATTGAAGTAGGAATTAGGAACAATTGGCTTAGATTCAAGGAGGAGTTATACTAACTACCCATGATGAGTAACCATCTCCACCATGATCCCACTCAAAATTTCATTTCCCTCCAAGATGCAATCCGGCCATGCTTTGGGAAGGTGCACTTTGCACGTGTACGTGCAATGCACGTGCAAGCATTTGCCTCCAAAAATTTGTACATTAAATTTTGTATAAAAATAATTTTTAAATTGTATCCTACATGACAAGTTGTATTTAAAAATAAATTGACTCATGGGCTTTAGTTTATGGGCCAAAATAATTATTATAAAAATAATAAATTAAATTAACATTGGGCTTTTTTTTAAAAAAAAAAGAAAAGGCTTTTGTGTCTAATTGAAAGAAGGCTTTATAAAAATAATTACAAGCACATATTTAAAAAAATCTATACTCATCATAATGAAAATAATCATAACATTTAATTCAACCAAAATATTGCACGTGCACACTACGTGCAAAATAAAATAATTTTTCACAAATGAAAAATCGGGGCATTACAACACTCCCTCCTCAGAATAGTTCCGTCCCCGGAACTACTGTCAAGAGCGAGAAAACAAACACTCACAACAAGAACAAAAAGATACAAAGATACAATCAAGCAAAAAGCTCAGGATAGTCCTTCAACATCCTCTCCTCAGACTCCCAAGTAGCCTCTTCAACCAAGTGGTTTCTCCAGACTACCTTGACCATCGGTATCGTCTTATTCCTCAAGACTTTCTCTCGATGATCAACAATTTCGACAGGAGACTTGATGTAATTCAGGTCCAACTGCAAACCTTCCGGCACTTCAGGCAAATGATGACTCGGATCTGGAATATACCCTCTCAGCATAGACACATGAAAGACATTGTGCACCTGAGATAACTCTTCCGGTAATTCAAGCCGGTAAGCAGTCTTCCCGATCCTTTTCAATATCTTGTACGGGCCTATAAACCTCGACGCTAACTTTCCGCCTTTGCCAAATCGAACCACACCTTTACTGGGTGATACTTTCAGAAAGACGAAGTCACCAACCTCAAACTCAAGGTCCCTTCTCTGGTTGTTTGTATAGCTTTTCTGCCTGCTCTGAGCTTCTACCAACCTTTTCCTGATCAGAACAATCTTCTTAGAGGTTTGCTGCACAAGCACAGGACCAAACAACTGACGCTCCCCAACTTCAAACCAACAAACAGGTGTCCTGCACTTCCTGCCATACAAAGCTTCGTACGGCGCCATCCCGATGCTAGTCTAAAAACTGTTGTTGTAGGAAAACTCTACCAAAGGTAAATACCTTTCCCAACTACCTCCAAAGTCTAGTATACAACATCGAAGCATATCCTCAAGAATACGGTTGACTCTCTCGGTCTGCCCATCAGTTTGCGGATGAAAAGCAGTGCTGAAATCTGTCTTGGTACCCAAAGCTATCTGAAGACTCCTCCAGAAATGCGAAGTAAACCGCGCATCTCGATCAGACACAATAGTTGATGGAACACCATGAAGCCGGACAATCTCGCCAACATACAACTCAGCTAACTTGCCCATGGAAGCCGTGAGTTTCATCGCCAGAATGTGAGCGGACTTGGTTAGTCGATCGACTATAACCCAAATTGCATCATTACCTTTAGGACTCTTAGGCAATCCCGTAATGAAATCCATACTGATGTTATCCCACTTCCATTCCAAAATAGGTATCGACTGTAATAGACCTCTGGGTCTCTGATTTTCGGCTTTGACTTGCTGACAAACCTCACACTTCGCCACAAATTCAGCCACATCCCGCTTCAAACATGACCACCAGAAATGCCGTTTGATGTCTTTGTACATCTTAGTACTCCCAGAATGTACTGACAAAAGTGTAGCATGCGCCTCCTGAAGAATACTCTCTTTCAGGTTCGCCTGATCCGGAACACACAGCCTCTCTCCGAACCACAGCACTCCATCCTTGATTTGAATCCGGGCAACCTACCAGCACCAACGTGCTCCTTCATTTCCAAGATATCAGCATCAAGCTCCTGACTTGTAATGATCCTTGCATTCAGTGTAGGCTGAAGCCTTAACTGAGCTAAAGATGCTTCCAATCCTTGCAAGACAACTTCAATACCTGCTTGATCCAATTCCTCAATCAGATGCTTCTGAGTTGTAATCAAACTGGCTAAGCTGCTCTTGCGACTAAGTGCATCAGCAACAACATTAGCCTTCCCGGATGATACTTGATCTCAGGTCGCATGTCCTCAAGCACTTCCAACCATCTCCACTGCCTCAAATTCAGATCCTTCTGCTGATATATGTACTTCAAACTCTTATGGTCCGTGTACATGTTCAATTTCTCACCGTACACGTAGTGTCTCCATTGCTTCAGGGCAAAGATAATCGCAGCCAACTCCAGATCATGAGTCGGGTAATTCTTCTCATGCGGTCGTAGTTGTCTAGACCCATAAGCGATTACTCTTCCTTCTTGCATTAAGATATAACCAAGCCCATGATGTGAAGCATCGCTATAAACATCATACTCAACACCTGCTCTAGGCAAAGCCAAAATAGGTGCAGTAGTCAGTTTCTCTTTCAACTCCTGAAAGCTCGCCTCACATTGCTCAGTCCACTTGAAGTTCACATTCTTCTTGGTCAGTCCAGTAAGCGGTACAACTATCTGAGCATAATCTTGAATGAATCTCCTGTAGTGTCCAGTCATTCCAAGAAAACTTCTGACTTCCTTCACTGTAGTAGGCCTAGCCCAATCTTTTACTGCCTCTATCTTCTGAGGGTCAGTTGCCACTCCCTCTTTAGAAAGGATGTGACCTAGGAATGCCACTTCAGATTTTCAGAATTCACACTTGGATAGCTTGGCATACAACTGCTCTTCCAAATTCTTCAAAACTGCTGCCAGATGCTCAGTGTGCTCCTCTCTGACTTGGAGTACACGAGGATATCGTCGATAAACATCACGATGAAAGATTCAATGAACGGCCTCAGAACTCTGTTCATCAAATCATGAAGATTGCGGGTGCATTAGTCACTCCAAATGGCATAACTAAGAATTCGTAATGCCCATGTCGAGTTCTAAATGCAGTTTTATGCACATCTTCAGCTTTCACTCGAACTTGTTGATATCCTAATCGAAGATCTATTTTGGAGAAAACAGCTGCTCCTTGTAGACATCGAACAAGTCATCAATTCGGGAAATAGGATACTTATTCTGAACAGTGAACCTATTCAGCTCCCGGTAATCGATACACATTCTCATCGATCCATCCTTCTTCTTTACCAAAAGCACTGGTGCTCCCCAAGGTGATGCACTAGGTTGAATAAAGACTTTCTCCAACAGTTCCTCAATCTGTCGTTTCACCTCATCCTGTTCCACAGGAGCCATCCTATACGGTGCCTTAGAAATGAGTGCACTTCTCAGTTGAACAGTGATGCTGAACTGTACATCACGATGCGGGGGTAACCCAGGAAAATCATCTAAGAACACAGTCGGATAGTCCCGAACTATAGGAATCCCTTGCACTTCCACAGGAGTCTCTTCCTTGCGGATAGCTGCCACCAGCCTAGAACACTTCTTCTTCCCTTGGAAAGTGACTTCAGATCCACCTGGAGCCTTCACTATTACCATCTTGGTCTTACAATCGATGCTTGCACTGTACACCGACATCCAATCAGTGCCAATGATAATATCGACTCCCAAGATGGTCAGCTCGATTAGATCAATCCCGAAGATTCGATCTCCAATCACGATCTCGCAATCTGCATAGTACCAATCAGTGGTTAAAGTTTCCCCTGATGGAGTAGCTACTGCTAAGATCTTGCCTGGAAAAATCTTCTGTTCAACTCCCAACACTTTAGCAAATTTAGGAGACACAAAAGTATGAGAGGATCCAGTATTGAACAACACAACAGCTTTCATTCCATATTCTGATGCAAAAGGTCCATCAAATTCGAAGTATGAAACATGAACTTTGCATTTCATTGAATTCCAAACTTTATACATTCGAATTGAAAAACATTTCTTGACATCGGAATGAAAATAGTAGAAGCTACAACAGTCTAACTCCTACGGTTCCTCTTCGCTTCTCGAAGTTCTCCCCGTAGTTCATCAACTTCTTCCTTCAGCAGATCTGTCAGATTCTTCCTCTTCTCGAGTTCCCATACACGATGACTGAGAACAGAAAAGTCGTCCTTACACTTATCCAATTGAGCCTCCAATAATCCTACTCTCTCTCGCAGTGTTTCTACCTGCCTCTGAAGAGATATCACAAGACCATTTGGAACTGGTTCTTCTTCTTTGTCAGAAGAGTCATCAGATGAATCCGGAGGTGGGGTGATCTCTCGAGATTCAGGCCATTCTTCTCCGTGAGAATCTGCTTGTCCTGGGTAGTACTCGTCCTCGGAATCTGCTTGTCCAGGATGGTACTCTTCCTCGATGATATGCCATTCGTCGTCTCCAGCAGGGTCGAAGTGATCAGCCATCTTAGAAATAGAGAGGAAGAAGCATAAGTCATAGAGCAACACAAATGTAAGTCACTTATATTTAAATCTCTAGACTCAAACACACACTCTAATGTCCACTACTAGGGTGTCGTTCCTTATAAATTTGTACAAATGTGGAAGCGTGGCTCTGATACCACTCTGTAACGCCCCGAATCCCAAACACAACTGAATTCGAGATGTTCCACAGGATCTTTCCACTTCATTTAGTACAATTTTACAAGGAAATTTGAACTTTTCACTTTACATCAAAGTTTACATAAAACATTACACTTTACATTACACAGCGGAAGTAAAATTTATAACGATTAGATAAATGTACAACAACATTGTATAATCTTTAATCATCTGTTCCTCTTTAATCTTCATCCTGTCACTTACCTGCATATAAGACTGTGGGTACGTCAGTTTATTCAACCGACGAACATTATACACGGCCATCCTCTCTATGCCGGAAATAGTATAACTTATTTTTCATATTTAGCAAACATAAACTTGTCACATATCAAACTAAAGGGACTACCCTATTGATGTCGTGTTGTGATTGTGCACTTAGTCCTTAATGCAATTATTTATATTAGATGACACTAATGCGCACTTGTTCGGATTCTATGCATCCCATACTACATAGGTCCGAGGACAAGCCTCTTAATCGTTCTTCAACTTTGTAGGGTTCAATCCCTCGCCATGACTTAATCTACTACTGTAACTACGGTGAGTATCCTAGATGATCTATGAGTACAAGCACGTGTACAGAAAACCTGGAGGGGAATCCCACGCCATGTCTTAACTCGTCAAGCATGCATTCTGTGGCAATTCAGCCTCCTTCACGACACACGATCCTCTTGCAGTCACCAAACATCCCACAAGCGTGGCTAAAGTCCGATCATTACTGAGTTGTGCCCACGCCATGTCTTGACTCATCAAGTATGCATTCTGTGGTTCACACACCGGCACCGTAAACTCTAACTCTCATACTTGTGTTTTTCTCTCACTTTCATCACGTCTTCACTATGCACTAATCCTTAGTTTTTATTAGAATCATGAACAAAATCAAAGCTCTAGAGTTAGCCTCTCCACTAAACCGGACTTATTCATTTATTCAAACATGACCAACCTTGGTCTTTCATTTCAATATTTCATTTCATTTTTTTCAAATGCCGGGGGAGACTTAGCTACTCTTTTGTTTCAATTCCAATTCACAATTTCTAAATTCAGCATTTCCAACTGATAAATTCATTTTCATAGTCATACAGATTTCTCTTTCATTAGCATGATCTCTAAATTATTCAATAGTCCATAATCGCACATGGAATTATGTGTTTCATCAAATATCAATTCCACATTTAAATCACTTCACTAAATGGATATTCACATACCATAAATTTCATACTATTCTCAAATGAGAATAATTCGCAATGCATCACAACATATAACTTCTATTTTTATTCCACTTCTTTTCCAATATTTTATTTCAAGCCTTTCTTCAAAGTGCAACTTTTATACCATATAAGTATATAACCATAAGTCTCAATTATACATTTTATTCTCAAATCATATTTTATTCTATGTAATTAATCCCCAAATTATTTTTCATAAGTCCCATATATTTTTAGAGGAATAACCATATTTTTTTCATAATTTTTGAATCACCAAAACACTCAAAAAAATGTTTTTTGGTCTAAACTGCCGAAGGCAAGAATCGAACCCAGGACCACAAAGAAAACCACCCAAGGCACAGGCCACTAGGCCGGATGCTACACACATTGTAAGGAGGGCTGAGAGCATTATTTGTTCTCGGCTGCTGTTCTCTTTTACTTTAAAAATTTATGAAACAAAGTGTGTTGCCCAGGGGATTCGAACCAGCGACCTCAGACCACTGTAGAGATTAAAGCTGTCCCGACCACTTGAGCTACGCGCTCAGGTTGTCAATAACGCAACTAAAAATTTATTTAAACCAATTCTCTCTGTTATTAAAACGTTTCGATGTTTAACTAGTCCTCATTTCATTTTGCTTTTATAAAATTTACTGTAAATGTCCAGATTGACTAATATCATCATAAATTATATCCAGTATGAAAAAAACTAATTTTTTCAACAATTAAAACATATTTTTCATACAATTAATTTGAATTCTACATTATAACTACCACATTTCTTCATTTCGACATTTCTTAACAATTAACACTACAAATCCCTTTATTAGCAAACTTCACATTAATTCTCTATTTTTAATCTTTTACCAAACATACAAAATTATATCTTAATTCATTTATTTCAATGTAACACAAAGATTCATTTAAACATACAAAGTAGCATTGTCAATCTATTAACTTTTTGTATATAATTTATGATGTAGATAATGAAACTATCTTCAATAATCCATGGCCATAATTAATTCACTCACAATTTAGCCTTTACTAATAGAACCACATACAATTTGACATCCACATTTCAATCAATCCATAGGTCATTTTTATCAATTAAATGCGTACTCTTATTAATATTTTTCATGCTTCATTCATTCAATTCAATCTAGCATGCATTCCTAATTAGAAACATGGAAAATTTACCCACCTTAAATGGAGAGAAAAATACAACTAGCGGCACCTCCTAAACAATGTCCTTGCAAACGAGAGCGATCCTCCTCCTTGAAGCACACAACCGAGCCTCCAAGAACACCCAACCCGAGAGCTCCTAAGCCAAACCGAGAGCACTCCCTTGATAGCCGACCTCTCCTCTTCTTGTTGCAAGCACAACTCCCACATACAACTCAATCTTTTAACACACTAAAATAACTGCTAGATACTTGTATTAGCTATAGGTTTGGGAAGAATTAATTTGCACAAGAATACTAGCCATGGGTGGGGGGTATTTTATACTAAATATCTAGGGAAATGGATGGCTAAGATTGAAGTAGGAATTAGGAACAAATGGCTTAGATTCAAGGAGGAGTTATACTAACTACCCATGATGAGTAACCATCTCCACCATGATCCCACTCAAAATTTCATTTCCCTTCCAGATGCAATCTGGCCATGCTTTGGGAAGGTGCACTTTGCACGTGTACGTGCAATGCACGTGCAAGCATTTGCCTCCAAAAATTTGTACATTAAATTTTGTGTAAAAATAATTTTTAAATTGTATCCTACATGACAAGTTGTATTTAAAAATAAATTGACTCATGGGCTTTAGTTTATGGGCCAAAATAATTATTATAAAAATAATAAATTAAATTAACTTTGGGCTTTTTTTTTTTTTAAAGAAAAGACTTTTGTGTCTAATTGAAAGAAGGCTTTATAAAAATAATTACAAGCACATATTTAAAAAAAATCTATACTCATCATAATGAAAATAATCATAACATTTAATTCAACCAAAATATTGCACGTACACACTACGTGCAAAATAAAATAATTTTTCACAAATGAAAAATCGGGGCATTACACAAGCTTTCAACTTGACTGCTGTAGATGCTGAGACCACGGAAGGAGTGGTGGCAGGTATATTTTGTTTTGTTGTTTTGTTGTTTTGTTCCTTTTTCTTATTTCTTTAGTTTTGCTTTGCTCCCTTTTGTTATTTTTCCTGCATTGTTGTTTTTCCCTCACCTTTGATCTCCTATGCTTTCTCCTTTGTCTTTAATTTCTTTTAGGTATCATCCTTGTTTGCACTTTTCCCGCTTATGTTCTTTTTGATTCTGGGGCACCCCATTCTTTTGTTTCCTCTCGATTTGTTGCTCGCCATCAGTTAGAATGCAGCAACTTGTCAGAGGCTTGGAACATCGTGACAGGTGGTGGAGTTGTCAGTTGTTCCCGTGAGTGCAGGCAATGTCCCATTGTTATTGGGGATGCAAATTTCAAAGCCAACCTGATTATAATTGGAAATTCAGGATTCGACGTTATTCTGGGTATGGATTGGTTGGGTGAAGCCCATGCCGTTATTGATTGCCGTGACAAGAAGGTTGTCTTCCAAATTCTAGATCAAGCAGAATTTGAGTTCTATGCCAGAGAGTCTTCTCTTGGTCGAGCAAAGACTACAGTTGAACAGGTGGATTGTGCGATAGAATTGCACTCAGGCTGTGAGGCTGCGCCTCTCGTAGTTCGGGATTTCATGGATGTTTTTCCAGATGTGTTGCCTAGCTTACCCTCTAATAGGGAAGTAGAGTTCGGTATTGATGTTCAGCCTGGAACAGAGCCGATATCGAAGAGTCCCTACAGGATGGCACCGGTTGAGCTGGCAGAGCTTAAGGTGTAGATTCAGTAGTTGCTTGATTTGGATTTCATCAGACCTAGTATTTCGCCTTGGGGTACTCCAGTCCTTTTTCTAGACAAAAAGGATGGAAGTCGTCGTATGTGCATGGATTATCGAGAGCTGAACAGAGTTACGGTGAAAAAATCGGTATCCGTTGCCCAGGATTGATGATTTGTTTGATCAACTGAGTAAGGCTGCTGTTTTCTCGAAGTTGGATCTTTGTTCTGGATATCACCAAGTTAAGGTGAAGGCTGCAGATATACCGAAACTGCTTTCAGGACTAGATACGGGCACTATGAGTATCTTGTGATGTCGTTCGGGATCACGAACGCGCCGGCTGTATTCATGAGTCTTATGAACCAGGTGTTCTCTCAGTTCTTGGATAAATTCGTGGTGGTCTTCATTGATGATATATTGGTGTACTCTCGGAATCGGGAAAATCATGCTGAGCATCTTAGAGTGGTTCTGCAGACTATGAGAGAGCATCGGCTCTATGGAAAACTTAGCAAGTGCGAGTTTTGGCTCGACAGGATTTCTTTCTTGGGGCACATTGTTTCTGGTGATGGTATTTCTGTGGATCCTGCCAAGATTGAGGTTGTAAAGGATTGGCCTATTCCCAAGTCAGTTTCAGAAGTCAGGAGTTTTCTTGATTTGGCTGGCTATTATCGGAAGTTCGTTCAGGATTTCTCAAAGATAGCAGGACCGTTGACTAAATTGACTGGGAAGGATCAGAGATTTTGTTGGTCTGATGAGTGCAATGTGGCCTTTGTTGAGTTGAAGAACAGATTGACATCAGCGCCTGTGTTGACTATTTCAGATGGTTCAGGCGGATTTGTAGTTCACTGTGATGCTTCTGGTAAGGGTCATGGAGCAGTTCATATGCAGAAGGGCCGTGTTGTTGCGTATGCATCGAGGAAGTTGAGGCTGCATGAGAAGAATTATCCTACTCATGGCTTGGAGTTAGCGGCAGTGATGTTTGCTTTGAAGCTGTGGAGACATTATTTACTTGGGGACCGAGTGGAGATCTTTACAGACCACAAAAGTCTCAAGTACGTCTTCACCCAGAAGGAGTTAAACATGAGGCAAAGGCGTTGGTTGGAACTTATGGCCGATTATGACATCAATTTGCAATACCATCCTGGTAAAGTAAACTTGGTGCCTTATGCTTTGAGCAGGAGACCAGCAGTTATGTTTCTTACTCAGCAGAGAGATCTCATTGAGTAGATGAGGAGGTTGGAGCTTGAGGTTGTGTTGCCGAGTTCTGGTCGGAGTTGTTTGGCACTCCAGTTGCAGTCATCTCTTATTGTGCAGATTAAAGAGGTGCAGGTTGGTGATGCGCAGTTGCAGAAATTTCGAGCTGAGGTTGAGTCTGGGTCCAGGACGGACATGGTTATTCATGCAGATGGTTCGCTTCGTTTTGGTTCCCGGTTATGTGTCTTGGAGGGTGAAGTTCTTCAGAGGTTGCTTGAAGAAGCTCATCAGTCTTCGTACTCTATCCATCCCGGTGGTACTAAGATGTATCGGGATTTGAAGCTCCATTTCTGGTGGCAAGGTATGAAAAGGGTTGTGGCTCAGTTTGTTTCTCAGTGTCTGGTCTGCCAGCAGGTTAAAGCAAAGCATCAGAGAACCGCTGGACTTCTTCAACCGCTTCCTATTCTAGAGTGGAAGTGGGAACATATCACCATGGATTTTGTGACTGCTTTGTCGAGGAGTTCTAAGGGGTCATAATGCTATTTAGGTGATTGTTGACCGTTTGACGAAGAGTGCTCACTTCATTCCTTTTCGTGGCGGTCAGTCTACTGAGAGCTTTGCTGAGAGGTATATGCAAGAGATTGTTAGACTTCATGGGGTTTCAGTCAGCATTGTATCTGACAGGGATACGAGATTCAGATCTCAGTTTTGGGAGAGTCTTCAGAACAGTTTGGAGAGCAAATTAAAGTACAGTACAACTTTTCATTCCCAGAAGCGGACTATTTAGATTCTTGAGGACATGTTGATGCCCTACATGCTTCAGTTTGGTGGGTCTTGGGAGGATCATTTGCATCTTCTAGAGTTCTCGTAGAATAATAGCTTTCAAGCCAGTATTAAAGCTGCTCCGTTCGAGGCACTCTATGGGCGGAAGTGCAGGTCACCAGTGTGCTGGGATGACATTGGTGAGAGAAAGTTGTTGGGTCTAGAGTTGATCACCAAGACAGTGGATGCAGTGGTTCAGATCAGGAAGCACTTGTAGGCAGCTCAGGACTGGCAGAAGCGATGGGCTGATGTTCATCGTCGGGCTCTAGAGTTTGTTGTTGGTGACCATGTTTTCCTCAAGGTATCACCGTGGCGCGGTGTCATTCGGTTCGGTGGCGAGGGCAAACTTAGCCCGAGTTTTATTGGACCATTTGAGATTTTGGAGCGAGTAGGCAAGGTGGCTTATCGTCTTGCATTGCCGCCAGCTTTATCAGGAGTGCACGATATTTTCCATGTCTCACAACTCAGGAGGTATATCCGAGATGAGATCCACGTGATCGACTATTCTGAGTTGACCGTTCGGCCGGATTTGACTTGTTAGATTCCACCAATTGCTATTGTGGATCGGCGGGAGAAAGTGCTTAAGAACAAGGTCATCAAGCTGGTTCGTATTGCTTGGAATCCTCACTCGCCTGGTGAGTCAACTTGGGAGTTGGAGGAGGAAATTTATCAGAAGTTTTCTCATTTGTTTGAGTAGTTGCTTTGGTTTGTTTTGGTTTTCTTTCTTTATTTTTGGGGTTACCCTATGTATCTTTCTTTTGAATTTCGAGGACGAAATTTTTCTGTTAGGTGGGTAGGATTGTAACCCCTATTTTTCATTTTATGTATTTCGGAGTGTATTTTTCATTTTTGTGCATTTTTATCTCTCTTGTATTTTTCAGAACTGTATATTGGATTGGTTTTCAATATATATTCAATTTAGTTCATTTTGAGCTCCTTGTGTGGTTTGTTCGTCGTTTTGGTTCGTTTTCGCCATTTTGGATTCTTTCTTCATTTTTGGCCTCATTATCTTCATTATATTTTTCCATGGTGATGTGATGGTATTTTGGTGGTGTTTTTCCAAACTTATGATTTTTGACCCCTAATTAGATTTTCCAAGAGCCATAAAATTCACTATAAATTGTATCCCCACTTGAATTTGACCCAATACTCATTACCCATTTGTATACCTATTACTACATACTAATACCCACAACCCATTAACCCACATTACACCCTTTATATAAACCCCTAACACCTCAAAACCCTAACCCTAAACCTAATTACTCTCTCCTCCCAATTCCCGGCCTCCTTCTCCTCTCTAGTTGCTCCCGGTCTGTGCAACCCATACAACCCGACACCCATACTATCCCCCATCCGGCCACCACCTCCATATCTCCCTAACTCCAACCATCCACCATACAAAAACCCTACAAACTCTTGCTTGATTCCACTGTTGCCGACCACCTAGAACACCACCATCAACATAAACCATCATCCCTTTCTCTTTTGTGGTGTTTCTCAAAGTGGGTATTCTCCACTTTGTTAGTTACATCAAGGAGTTTGTTCGTGTGAGAGTTTTTGTTCGTTGATTGCTTGGATTCGCGCTTGGAGCGGATTTGGTTTGTGGGTCTCTTTTCTCTTTGCATCAGGATTGTTCTTCATCCCCTACCAAGGCAAGTAACTTGTACTAAAATTCATTAGGTTGATACAAGTCAAAAAGTTCACATCTAGTGTTGTTGGGTCTAGAGACAACCAAAATTTGTGTTTTCCTTGATGGGGTTTGTCTCTATTGTGATAAATTGGCCATAGATGACTTATGACACCAATCTTGATAGGATAATGACCTAAGTTTTGCCCAAACTTAATTTTTTACGCATGTATGTGCTTGTTCGTATGAATTGTGTTTGATTGAATGCCCATGTGAAATAATAGGCGTAGACATGTTGGTATTTTTTATGACTGATCTATACTTACTGGAATATTATGAAACTTGATATTTTGATTCTAGACTTATAGGGATTACTCCAGATTTTTCATGGATTTATTCAACGTGTTTTCATGCTGATTTCTTGTTCTTGAAGTTGTTTTTCTAATTTCTGGTTGAACCAAAATTCTGTATTCAAATTAGTTTTGAGTTATGGTGTTGTGAACTAGTATGTGACTTATTTATATGCGTTGGATTTGTGTGAACGTCCAGTTTCCAGATCCTTTAACGGATCCATATTTGCATTTCTTTAGAAACCAGAATCTCTGTTTTAGTACTAATCTGTCTTGCTGTCCTGATTATGAACATACACTATTTCGCTCGATTATGTGACTGTATATTATCTATGCCCGTTGATTTGTTTCCCTGAACCTAATACTGATGATACCCTGTTAGTTTGACACTATTTAGTACGCATTCATGTCTATTTGATAACCATAATAAAAGTAACCAAGCCGGGGTTTATGGGAAAGATCTAGTAGAGGGAAAGCATAGAAATGTGTACTTGGAGGAGGACCAATAGGTTCTGTCTGTTACTGTTACTGATTACCTGACTACATGCTTCCCTATAGAAAGGTGTACTTGGAGGCAGACCACTAGGTTCGGACTGTTACTGTTACTGATTACTTGACTGCACACTTCCCTATAGGAAGGTGTGCTCGGAGGCTGACCACTAGGTTCGGACTGTTACTGCTACTGTTACTGTTACTGATACCTAAGTACACTGCCCTATATGATCCCCTACGAAATCTACAAACATCACTGTTTTGTTGTAGCAACCATGTAAGGTGGGCTGCATGATGTGCTACCTATTTAGTAATACACACAAGACTATAAGAACATAAAACTGATACTGTTAGACTGATACTGTTATACTGAGACTGGTAGACTGATATTGTTGAACTGATACTGATATATCGTTATCCTGATTCACTGATATACTGAGATACTGTTACTAGAGACTATTAGTTACCTTATGACACTGCCTTTGACATAAACAACTGTACTGTTAGGATACTATGCTAGTTGACTGTCATGCTTTTAGTTAGTTTCCCTATGTGCTTGTATCCTACATTATTTGTGACCCGCGACTTGCAATTGACGGGTACTTGTTTTCTTCTTTTCTCCTTTTTCCTGCAAATTTACTATTGTAGATCAGGATGGTCAGCTGCCATAAGGTATTGGCGAGATGATGTTTTAGTGCTGGAGATTTCTGCTTTATTATTATTATTTTTATTGTTGCTTGAACATTGAATAAGTGTATTTGGTTTATTGGATATTATTTGTATTTGGGCGATGTGACCCAGAATATTGTTTTCTCTAGACGCTATTTATTTGAGAATATTGTATTTAGTTTCAAGTAAATTTCTATTGGTAAATTGTTTCAAGTATTCATGAATGGTTGTGCCTTTTTGCTTCCGACTCTGATTATATCTGTGATGTGATGTAAAGATTCTGAAACAGCTTAAGGATGATGAAAATCATTCGCAGGGCTTTTGTTACGTACTCGTATTCCGTATTTTTGGAAAGCGGGGCATGACAAAATGAGTCTTTGTATGCTACTTTAATTTCTGATATATATTATTAACTGGCTGGTGCCGTAAGCCGCTATCCGTTTCATAAAGAAAAAACACATCTTTACATATATAGATCCATATACTTGGAAAGTTGATAAAACCAATTTATTTGAGATTTAAAAACAAAAACAATCATCATAAAGTCAGCCGGCACTATTTGAAAAACCCAGAAAACGAATTTACACTTGTATCACTCAAAATGACAATTTTGCAAAAAGATTATATTTTATCGAAACTTGTAAAGTAAATCAAATTCGTCAAAAAAAAGTAAATTTTTTAACCCTGAGTTGACTAGGCATTATACCCAGCTCAGAAATCTGAAAATCTGGAGTTTTCACTCCAATTGGTAATTTTGCACAAAAGTCCTTCTTTTTGTAATATTTGCAAATAGGTCCAATAATTATCAGAAAAATCCAAAAAATTCGCAAATAATATCTAATAATAAATAATAATTTTCCACAAAATCATTTTTGACTTTGAAGCTCCTAAGAAAATATTTGCACGTGTTTTGCACGTGTAAAAAGATAAATCTTCAGAAAATATTTATTAAATCTCCAATAATCATTTTAACTCATTTATAAATATTAAAATTAATATTTAAAAATATGGGGTACTACATGAACAATGTCACAGTGAAGAACCGGTACCCATTGTCGAGAATTGATGACTTGTTCGACCAATTGGGAGGTGCTTCTGTGTTCTCGAAGCTGGATCTCCGTTCTGGGTACCATTAGGTCAAGGTGATTGCTGAAGACGTACAGAAGACTGTCTTCTGCACTCGTTATGGTCACTATGAGTTCTTGGTTATGCCTTTCGGGGTTACGAATGCTCCAGCCGTGTTCATGAGCTTGATGAATCGGGTCTTCTCTCCCTTCCTAGAAAAGTTCATTGTGGTGTTCATCGACGATATCCTCGTCATTTCTCGGAGTCGTGATGAGCATGCTGAGCACTTGCGGGTGGTCTTGCAGAGAACGTCAGCTATATGGGAAACATAGCAAGTGTGAGTTTTGGTTGGACCGGATTACCTTCTTGGGGCATATTATCTCTGGTGATGGAGTTCCTGTCGATCTGTCTAAGATCTCTGCAATTAAGGATTGGTCGACGCCAAAATCTGTATCTGAAGTTCGTGGTTTCCTTGGGCTAGCAGGTTACTACAGAAAGTTTGTTCGAGATTTATCGAAGATTGCCAGGCCGTTGACCAAGTTGACTGGGAAAAAGCAGAAATTCATGGTGGATGAGTCCTATAATGAAGCCTTCGCTGAACTGAAAGATTGGTTAACATCAGCACCTGTGTTGACGATACCGGATGGATCAGGAGGTTTCGTAATTCATTGTGATGCCTCAGGCAAGGTTTGGGTGCTGTTCTGATGCAATGAAGAAAGGTTGTCGCTTATGCCTCTAGGCAATTGAGGCCGCATGAGAAGAACTATCCTACACATGACTTGGAGCTTGCTGCTGTGATTTTTGCCCTGGAGCTTTGGAGGCACTACCTACTTGGAGACCGAGTGGAGATTTTCACTGACCACAAAAGTTTCGAGTACGTGTTTTCTCAAAAGGAGCTGAATATGAGGCAGAGACGATGGCTGGAACTGATGGCAGATTTCAATATTAATTTGCAGTACCATCTGGGTAAGGTCAACTTAGTACCTGATGTTCTGAGCAGAAGACCGACTGCTATGGTTCTTACTGAGCAAAAAGAGCTTTTCAAAGAGATGAGAAGATTGGAGTTGGATGTGATTTTTCCTAGTACCGAGTAGAGCTGTATGATGTTTTAGTTGCAGTCATCATTGGTGAGCAGATTAAAGAAGCACAGTCAGGTGATGAGCAGTTGCAGGAGTTTCGGGCTAAAGTTGAAGCAGGTTCGAGGACTGACATGGTTATTCATGAGGATGGATATCTCCGCTTTGGAACCCGTCTATGTGTTCCGAAGGGGGAAGTCAGGCAGAAGTTTCTAGAAGAAGCTCACCGTTCGCCGTATTCTATCCATCCTGGTGGTACAAAGATGTATCAGGATCTGAAATTACACTTTTGGTGGCATGGTATGAAGAGAGACGTGGCGAGATATGTTTCACATTGTTCGATATGCCAGCAGGTGAAGGCAGAACATCAGAGGACAACTGGGCTTCTTCAACCTCTTCCTATTCTGGAGTGGAAATGGGAGAACATTACCATGGACCTTGTGACTGCCTACCAAGAAGTCCCAAGGGTCACAATGCCATCTGGGTTATTGTGGATCGCTTGACGAAGAGTACCCACTTTATTCCCTTCAGAGTGGGCCAGTCTACAGAGAGCCTTGCCGAGAAGTACATGCAGGAGATTGTTAGATTGCATGGGGTCCCTGTCAGCATTATATCAGAGAGAGACACTAGATTTCGATCACAGTTTAGGGAGAGTCTTCAAGACAGTACTGCATTCCATCCATAGACAGATGGGCAATCGGAGAGGACCATTCAGACATTGGAAGATATGTTGAGATCCTGTGTTCTGCAGTTTGGGGGATCTTGGGAGGATCATCTACACTTGGTGGAGTTTTCATACAATAATAGCTACCAAGCAAGTCTTAAGGCAGCTCCGTATGAAGCCTTGTATGGTCGGAAGTGTAGATCGCCAGTGGGCTAGGATGACATTGGTGAGAGAAAACTTTTGGGGCCTGAGCTGGTCACAAAGACTGTCGACGCAGTGGCCCAGATCAGGAAGCACCTACAGGCAGCTCAGGACAGATAGAGAAAATGAGCAGATGTTCACAGGAGACCATTGGAGTTTGAAGTGGGTGATCATGTGTTCCTCAAAGTTTTACCATGGAAGGGAGTTAACCGGTTCGGAGGCGGGGGCAAGCTAAGCCCTAGATTCATTGGGCCGTTTAATATTGTGGAGCGAGTAGAAAATGTGGCCTATAGACTCGCTTTGCCGCCGGCTCTATCTGGAGTGCATGATGTCTTTCATGTCTTCCAATTTAGAAAGTATGTCAGAGATGATAGTCATATCATCGACTACTCGGAATTGTTTGTTTGGTCAAATTTATCCTGTGAGATCCGTCCTATTTCGATCATGGACCGAAGGTTTTGAAGAATAAGGTCATCAGGTTGGTTCGGGTTGCTTGGAATCCTCACTCGCCGGGTGAGTCGACTTGGGAGCTTGAGGATGAGATCCAGAAGAAGTTTTCCCACCTTTTTGTGTGATTCTTTCTTTTTCTTCGGGGTTTCCCTATGGCCACTTGAATAAATTTCGAGGACGAAATTTTATTGTAAGGTGGGTAGGATTGTAACTCCCGTTTTTATTTTTTCCCTTTTATTATTGATCCCCATTGTAATCCCTTTTGTAATTCTATAATATTCCTTTTTGTTCTATTATTGTATCAAATGATATCAACTCTAATATTATTCATGATTTATCCTTGATCTCAGTTTGATTATTTAAATCTTACTCCCTCTTTTCTAATTTAAATTTAGTTTCATGAAATTTTTTTTATCTTGTTGGATTGAGAATTTTCCTCCTATTGACCCATATTGTACCCAAACCTTATAACCCACCTCCTATTGGATCTTGTACGCAAACCCACTAACCCAAAACAACCCCCACATCTCCACTAACAGTCTAATCTCCAATAATTACTTTTAACCACATCACATCCTGTAACCCCTAAATTTGAATCCCCACTAATTAGCCCTACAATCTTCCCCTTTATTGTGCTTATTATTATACAATTAATATATTTAACCTACTGTTAGACCGCCCTTCACCTACTGTTCAGACCCTACCCCATCGTCTTCAACCTCAGAGTTTCGCCATTGCCACCTAATCATCACACCCTCCTCAATCACCGCCTTCGAGCCCCTTGTCATCATCGCCATCCCTGTCCCTCCGACACCTCCATCCTCCGTCATTGTCGCTCCTCGACCGCGACCCCATCAAGCCCTGTCCCGCCATTGCTGTCGCCTTCGAGCACTCCCACCTGCAACCTCCCCCTCGTCGCTCCCCCGTTCGCCTCCTCGTAAGCCAGTTGTGACCCCCATCGCAGCCCTGAGCCTCCGTCTTCTTCTTCCTCTGGATTCTCATCGAACCCATAGACTGCCGAAGCTCCGCCACCACCACCTCGAACACCACCGCTCGTCACCCTCGTCTTCGTCTTTTCATTCACTCTGCAACCACTGAAGACCCCTCACCCCTTCGTCGTCATCGTCGAACGCTCGAGCGCCGCCGTGATTGCCTCCCCTATTTTCGAAGTGAAACTGAGCTCGCTCGAGCACCGCTTGTAACATCCTAAATTTTCAATTATAATTAAATAAGAGTTTGTTTGATTTCACGTGTTTTGTATATGCAAATTTATGTGCATTTACCCTAGAAAAATTATTTATTTTCATATCATGAACAAGTAATTTAATTCTTCTCTTTTTAATTTAAAAGCCTATTTAAACACTAGGCCTAATTCTCTAACTCTAGCCCACACTAATTAATTTAATTACTTTTTTTAGGAGCCCATAGACTTTTAGCCCACTAGATTGAGCCCACTAATTTTATTCTCTTTTAATTATCACAACTAGTAAGGTAGACTAGTTTTGTAACCAAGTAATTTATTAAATATGTACAACTAGTAACTAGGTGTGCTTGGTGTGACACGTGCATTGCACTAGCACGTGTCTTGTGTGTGCTTAGGCTTGGCCAGATTGGAGCAAGAGAGGGTGGGAGAGATAGAGTGAGTGGAGAGGTGGTTTTCAGTTCATGGATAGTTGTTCTAACTCCCTAATTCATCCTAGCCCCAAATCTACAACCATCTAGTTCAATCTTGGCCCTCCATTTTACTTTGAAAAACGTATAAATACCTATCCCCCCCCCCCACACACACACATTCTTTTCATGAAATACACTAGGAAAATTGGTAAAAGAAAAAGAAAGAAAGAAATAAGTGTGAGAAAAGATTGAGAGCTATAGTGAGAAAAGATTGAGTTGCATTTTGTTGTGTGTTCTTGCATCCATTGGAGGCCGGCTTACAAGCTAGAGGACAAGGGGAGCTCGGGTTACCATCAAGCAAGGAGGAGAATGTGCTTTTGTGGCACAATCTAGAAGGAGAAGAAACTGTTCGTGTGTTCAAGGAGATTTCTAGGAGCTTTCTATTTGTTTTTCTTCAAAAAGGTGGGTGATTTGTCAAGCTTCTACTTTAGATACCATGATAGGGATTGAAATTGTGATTATGTTAAGAATGAATAGGAAAGATTGCCATGCATTTGTTTAAAGAGATTAAGAAGAAAAGAACACCAATTAATCTACATGAAAAGTTAGTAGAATAAATTAGATTGTATAAATGAGTATGTGTTATGATGGCTTTGTTGTTTAATCGCATGCTAAAATGGTGAAATTATGAATTTTATGAAACTTTGTCTATGCATGAATTGAAAGATACAATATGTGGGAAATATGCTTATGGATAAATTATAGAATGTAAATTAGTATTCGTGGAATATTAATAGATTGAATTGTGATAAAAGTGTGTTTCATTTTGCCATATGCATGTAGTGTTGTAGTCACTTGATTTATTATCTATATTTTCTTTTGAAATATAAGAAAATTTGTAATTTTTGAAATAGGGCTAATTTGAAGAGCTGATTTTTGTAAGGAATGAAAGAGAGAAAATCTTACATGAACTTATTATGAATGAGGGGAAATTTGCGGGTAAAAGAATTCGTTTAAAAAAGAATCACTTCTATGTCAAAAAATGCAGTCACCATTTTTTTTTATAAACTGAACTAAAGAAAATAGTTTTATATGTGTAAAAAAAGAGATTTTCGATAATCTAATAATATGCAAGTTACAGATTTTCTAAAAGAATAATAATCAGGGGAAGATCTTTATTTTTATAAGAACAATTTGAATGAGAAATCGAGTTTTTCTACAATTAACTAGAAACAGTACAGTCAGACATAAAAACGTTTTAACAAAATTCTCTTACGGGTGAGTCACTGGGACCTACTGGTCATCGGGTGCATTTTAAGAGAGTTACTATAGCACAGCGGAGCCGTGGGTCTTGGGTTCGAGTGTCGGCAGAGACATTGTTTTTCTATAATTTGATTTTTATTCAGAACCGAACCCAAAAACTTAAGTATAATTTAAGTCATCCTTTAAACAGCGAGTCGCTGTGGACTTTTTGGTCCTCGGGTGCCCTCCAAAGCGCTTACTGTAGCAGCAGGCGAAGGATTTTGATGGGTTCGAAACAGGCATCTGGCCAATTATTTTGTTTTTTTTTTGATTTTTTTTTTATACTTTGACTTATTGTATGAGTTTTTAGTGTTATAAAAATGGGGAAAATTTGTTAGAAACCTTAGAAACATATCTAGACTTCATGAAAATTTTCCTACAACACTTTGACTTATTACAATGAGAATTAGAAGCGAATTTTGGGAAAAGAGATTAATAAAAAAAATTGAATATGATTTTTTTTTGTGATTAATGATAATAAATATTTTGAATGTGGAGAAATTTTGTATAGAGTTCTAAAATATGATTTTGACATGGAAAAATTAAGTGAGATTAAATATGAGGTTGATGTGCAAAACTATGCAAGTTGTGCATGGAAAATAAATTGAAAAGAAACATGATGAAATGTGTACTTTGTGAATATGTATACTCTCATTTTGATGAGCATGGAAAGAAAATTGAGACTAGAGTTTTAGCTAAGTCCCTACGTCGGTAAGAATGAAATTTTGGAAGAGAAATGTGAAAAATAAAGACCAAGTTTAGGTCATGGTTAATGATTGATATTTAAGACTGGTGTAGAGGTAACGCTAATTCTAGAGTATTGATTTTTATTCATGATTCAATTATCTAAGGACTAGATACATAATGGTGATGTGATGAAAGTAAGAGAAAAACATAAGTATGAGGGTCATTGGATCTGCGGTGTGAGAGTATTCACAGGCTGTCCTCATGATGCATCATATTTAGGACGTAGATACTACTCCAGGATATCATACCGGTGGCAATTCTTGTGGGGTGTTTGGTGACTACGGGTGGTGCCATTGTCCATGACGGAGGTGAATTGTCCACAGGATGCCTGCATGATGCGTCATGTGTCAGTGCGTGGGATTCTCTCTAGGATGTCTGGATATGGGCTCGTAGCTCATAAAACACCTAGGATACTTATCGTAGTTACCGTAGTAGAGTAGATCATGGCGAGGGAATGAACCCTACAAGATGAAGAATGATTAAGGTCTTGCCTTCGGACCTATACAGTATGGGATGCATAGAATCCGAATAAGTGCGCATTAGTGTCATATAATAATAATAATTGCATTAAGGACTAAGTGTACATTAACACACGACATCAATTGAAAGTCCCCCTTAGCTTTATTTGTGACAAGTGTGTGCTTTCTAAGTAAGAGAAATTGATGTACTATATCCTAGCGTCAGTTGCATGCAACTGATGCACCCACAGTTTCTTTGCAGGACAAAGTGATGGACAAGAATTAAAGATTGATTGCTGCTGAAAGAATGTTTAAGTTGTTATTCATTTCATGTATAATGTTTCAATTTGCTTCCGCTGTGTAAAATGTAATCATTGTTGTAATAAAAGTTTTTAATTCCTTGTAAAATTATACGATGAGAAGTGTAAAGATCCTGTGGAACTTCACATTCAGTCTTATTTGGAATTCGGGGTGTTACACTGCTGTCTCTGTCGCTGCGTCGCTTCCCGACCGCCAGCATCCCCGCCATTCGTCGTCGCCCTCGCCGCTAGCCTCGCCAGCTGCCACCGTGGTCGCTGCTCTCTCCTGCTCTCTCTCTGTCGAAGTGAGGAAGGAGACGAAGCGGGATTGGGTTGGGTCGCTGTGTGGTGTTTTGTGGAGTTAGAGATCCCGATCTGCTGTTTTGGGTGTTTTGTGTTTTGCAGATAGAGTTGCTGTTTGTTGTTTTGGGCATAAGCGATCCAGGCTCGCTGTTTGCTATCAGGTGGATCTGGTGTGGGGTTGTGTTGCTATTTTGCTGTTGGATCGTGTTTCCGTGTTTTGCTGATTTGCACAGGCTCGCACGTGTTTTGGATCGTCGCCCGGGATCCTAATCCCGTTATTCTCAATATATCGGATCTAATCGTCATCTAAAGGCAAGTCATAT
This sequence comes from Hemerocallis citrina, assembly GCA_017893485.1. Taxonomy (NCBI): domain Eukaryota; kingdom Viridiplantae; phylum Streptophyta; class Magnoliopsida; order Asparagales; family Asphodelaceae; genus Hemerocallis; species Hemerocallis citrina. Next base: position 79,883,565 of record CM030359.1, read on the forward strand.
CACTCTCGAATTGTATTGTATCATATTCGAGATTGTTAATTGAATCTCGCACATAGATCCATATTGATTATCGTATATTGCTTATTGTTGTTCATCGTTGGGATGCTACCGATTTACATGAGTGAATCCAAGTAGTAGTCTTGACTTCGTGCCTTTTTTGTCTCCAATGTATAGATATTTTGCATGCATTCATATAGTTAATTATTGAATATAGGAATATGAATTGCTATTGTATTTCATGTCATGACATTGCACAACTATTGTAGATTGTATACTAGTAGTAATTGTTTATATGATTGATGTTAGTGTGTTAGTTGATTGTGATTAGTAAGATTATGGACATTATACATCTTAATTCCATATTCACATAGACGTAATTTGTTGTGATTTATGATTGTTAACCCCCAACTCGTCGTTCATAACATTCTAATTATTTTTATGCATGAAAAATATATTGAGACCTTGAAATTTACTGCCAATCTGAACATTACCATGTTGTTTCGACCTAGATAATGTGATCAAAATCAATAACTTTCTGACTATGAAATGTAGCCCCGTATTTCTAGTTTCCAGAACATCCGGAATTTTTGAATTTTGACTTATATTGCATGAGTTATGACATTTTTGCTGCTGCTACGCTGTATTTTCAGATTTATGCACATACCATGTTAAGCTGATGAATTAGGTGAACTAATGATCAAATATTACCATGATAATTTTCAGATTGATAGCCAACATGTTTAGGGTAATGAAAATTATTTTTACTGATTTTTACAATGAATATTTACTGCTGTTACAGATGAAACTAGTTGACACTGATAACCAGCCAGAAACAGTAAACTTTAAAGAACACTGAAATTCACCTAGCTACTGTTGTCAGAATTTGGACTTTCAATATGCGTTGGGACCAGGCAGAAGTCTAGTTTCTAGAACTTCTGACGGATCCACATTTGCTATCTTGTAGCAACGGGAATTCTGATTTTGGTACAGCAATCTACTGCTGTTCAGAACTGGATTTCTATGTTTAATAATATAAAATTAATTCTATAATGTTGAATTTGGTGTATTTAATTGTATAGAATACATTGCATGATCTTAGGGTTGTGTTGTCATCATTCTAGTGTCCCTTATTTATCAGATTATCTTTTTCCATTGATATTTCTGTCCCTATTGTTCCCTATTAGTATTGCATGTTAATTGAATAAAGAATGTTAATCAAGCCGGGGTTAAGGGTTGACTAGGGTAGTTGATAATATAGTGACTGTACTCGGAAATGTGGGCATTATTTCCCAAAATATTGTGCCGGCTAGTGCTATCAATTTATTGTTTGATTACTGACCACAGTGTTTCAATTCATCATGTATTGTTTTAGGATTATTGTGCAGACTATTGTTATCGTATATTGTGCAAAAAATTGATATTGTTATCGTTATCGTTATTGTTATCGTGCTGAGTACTTGACCTATAGAATCTACTACCTTAGTCTAAACGAAATTGATTGTATGCATCGAACCTGTAGTATGGAATGCAGTAGTACGTGCATTAGTTAGGATTAAAATGAATAATGGACTTAAGTATTCATCGCATTGTCATTGCATTTTTTCATTGTTATCGAACACTATTATTGTTATTACTTACCGTTATTGTTATTGTTTATTGTTATGGTTATAAATCGTCGTTATTGAACATTGTACTATTATCGCTTTGTCACTGTTCAATACTATTGATTCCATCGTTCATTGAACTCATTGTTATACCGTTAATGCCATTGTTTCTCTGTTTCTCTACTTGCTATCCACGACTTGCTCTATACATATATTTTTCTCTCTTTTAGATGAACCACTTACAGGTAATCAAGGAAAATTTCCTGATGGACTAGGAGAGCAACATTGTTGAAAGAATTGTTATGCTGCGCCACTTAATAATTATTATTCCATTTTGAGAACTTTAATAATTGAACAATGTTGTTAATTCTTGTATTTGTGGGCTTTGACCCGAATATTATTATTGTTGATTCCAGATGTTGGATTGATATTTTTTGGTTAATTTATGCTTAAACTCCAAGTATTGTTATTCATGTGATTAATTTTTTTATTGCATGCGTGGTTGTTTTACTTCCTGTTTTATATTGTTGAGTTGAATCGATGACAGCCTCTGAATGACGCAAGTCATTCGCTGGGCCATGTCACGTGTTTGCATTCCGTATTTTTGGGAAGCGGGGTGTGACAACCTGAAAAACAAGAACTTCGAGTCAAAATACATGAGAATATACAATGCAATAAACGGTTCGCTACAACTAGTAGTGACAAGAACGTAGAGCAATAGCTACAGCAATTCTGTAACTCCCATTTTCATCTTTTCTTTTGATTCATTGTAATCTTTTTTTTTTGTAATTCGAATTATGTTCTATCTTTCATTTATCGTCTCGAATAATTTTGGTCCTAATATTGTTCATGAACTACCATTGATCCCCGTTTAATTATTCGAATCTTATATTTGCCCAATTTGAATTTAAATTTCATGAATTTTCTTTTCTCCTTGTTGGACTATTTTTCATGATATCCCTATTCTTGTTAGATTGATAATTATCTTATTATTTGATCCATATTTGTCTCCAAGCCCGACTATTGAAGCCCATATCTTATTGGATCCTAACCCATTAACCCAAACCCAATAACCAGAAATCAGTCCATATCTCCACTAACAGATCAATCCCCTCTTTTACTCCTAATCACTCACATTCACGTGTCCTATGATCTTCTCCTATCTCCAACTAACCTCTTAATCCCCACATTAATTAATCTAATCATTTAAATCCTAACCCTTCATCCTCCTTCTGCCTCCCTCCTTTGCCTCTTCTTCGAAAATCATCCCCCGTCACCCTCTCCTCCATGCCAGCACAAACCCCAACCTCACCGCCCTCTCCTCAATCGCACCCATCGCCACCATCTTCAACCGCTGCCGCCGCCCATCACCGGGGCCACCATCCCCTACATCTCCATTTCCATTGCCAAACCCAACATCACACCCAGCCTTTGCCTCTTCTTTGAAACTCAACTACCGCGACCTTTGACCACCATCCTCGTCAACAGCCCCATCGACTCCCTGCCTTTACCACCATCGCCCTTGTAATATCCCGATCGGATATTATATTGTATAAATTATTATTATTTTTAAATTAAAATATTTTTATAGAAATTACTCGGTTTTACTAATAAAATATTATCTGAATATATATACTAGTAAGTATATATATGTATTGTATCAGTTTTGTGCACTTGTACAAAATCTTGAAAAATGCGTTTTTGAGAAAATGTCTAGAAAAACCGGGCAGATATTAAAAATTATTATTTTATTGTTATTTTATTTCTATTTTCAGAAATGAAATATTATTGGTGGATATCACCCGGTTTTGTTAATAAACATTATCTATGTATATATACTAGTCGGTATATGACTGTTTTGTATCAAACTGATACTGAAATCTTCCGAGCCGATAATAAAATTATTTTTATTATTATTTCTATATTAAAATATTTTGAGTAGAGATTGATTCGTTTTAGCTAATAAAAATTATCTGTATAGACAGATATATGTACGTATTTGAATTGTATCGGGTTCATACGTTTGTACGAAATCATGTAGTATGTGATTTTGAGAAAATATCTTTTATTCTTGATCAATCATGATGAGATGAAGGATTAGAGGGAGTTTGGGTGTTGATCGTAACACAAAAATTGCAATTAGAACATCCAATTGTTAAACCATGAGAAAATGGACACTTGGACTCATTTCCACCCACATACCCCTTCACCCTTGCTTTACCCCCCCCCCCCCCTCTCAAATGGCTGACCTCCAAACCCTAGGGCAGGAAAACCCTCTTTCCATTCTTGTGTCTCTCCATTTCATCTCACTCTCGTCTCATAATTCTTTCACCTCTTCTTCTACTTAGTTTATTTTAGAAAAATTTGAGAAAGAGAAAGAAAGAGAGGATCAAAATCAGAAGAAAATAGGGATGGAGTTCATGGGTTATCTTTCATGAAGAGTTCTTGAAGAGGAGCAAGAACAAGGAGCAAGGAGGAGAAGGCAAGGCTAGTTCTTCCTACACTATGTTAGGTGGGGTTTCTCATTCTCATGTTTGTTATTTTTAGTTATTATTGTTATATGTTATTGTGTGAAAAGTATGGACTAATTTATGATGCATATGAGTAGTATGGACTAAGAATATATGGCATGTAAAGATTCAAGTGGTAGAACACAAAATAGAAGCGTAAAGATTCGACTTTTATAGTTCTAGGGTTAGATTTAATTAAGTATGTTAAAAGAGGAATTTCGACTCCAAATTTATTTTAGAGATTCTTAGGGGTCTTATTACCATGCTCATTTTTTTGTGGAACTTTTGGAGTTTTTTTATGGGTGAAACGACCATTTCCCCCAAAACAACGAGTGTTGGGAAAAAACAACAACTTGCTGTTTTGGGGTGAACGTCGGCTTATGTTCGGGGGGATAAAATTTGTTGTTCCTTGCGGAATTTGGAAAATTATTCAACTAGGAAGTTTTAGTAGACATTCGCACCTTTCCAAAATGCTCTATTTGATTAGATTCTGATAAGTGGTGCAAAAGTTATTGTCGTTACAAAACAGAGCAATCAGCTTGGCTGAAAACTTACTGTTTTGTTTGTTAAGTGTTTTTGTACCTCTTACTCACTGAATTTGGTGAAGTGTTCAACTAAGAAGTTGTAGTAGACATTCTCCCCTTTCTAAAATGCTCTATTTGATTATATTCCGTTAAGTGGTGCAAAAGTTATGGCAGTTACAAAACAGAGCATTCAGCTTGGCTGAAAACTTACTGTTTTGTTTGTTCAGTGTTTCTGTACCTCTTACTCACTGAATTTGGTGAAGTGTTCAACTAGGAAGTTGTAGCATACGTTCTCACCTTTCCAAATTGCCTTATTTGGTTAGATTCTGATAAGCAGAGTAGGAGTTATGGCCTTTACAAAACATAGCAGCTAGCTTTGGCTGAAGTGCTCACTGTTTTAATTGTTTATTGTTTTTGAGTCTTTTACTTAATGAATTTGGGAAAGTGTCCAACTATAGAGTTGTATTAGAGAGTCACACCTTTCCAAAATGCTCTATTTGGTTAGATTCCGATGAGCGGAGTATAAGTTATGCCTTTTACAAGGTACAACAGCCAGAGTTTAGCTAGAAACTTGCTGTCTTGACTCTTTGATGTTTTTGAACCTTTTACTTACTGAACTTGGAAAAGTGTTCAACTAGAGAGTTATAGTAGAGACTCTCACCTTTCCAAAATGCCCTATTTGGTTATATTCCGATAAGCGGAGTAGAAGTTATGTGATTTAAAAGTTTTAGCTTTGCTGTAGTTTTGGCTGTGTTTTGTCGTCTTGTATTGTGTTCAAAGGACGGTGGATTGAATTCCATAAGGAATCTGAGAAAGTGGTCAACTAGGAAGTTGTAGTATATGTTCCCACCTTTCTAGAAAGTATGATTTGGTTAAATTCCGACAAGCGTAGCAAAAGTTACGACCTTTGCAAGTTTCAGCTTTTGTTAAAGAAACCTGCTGTTTCCATTAACGTTTGCATGTGTTCAAAGGACGGTGGATTGAATTCTATAAGGAATATGGAAACGTTTCCAACTAGAGAGTTGTAGTATATGTTCCCACCTTTCCAGAAAGTACGATTTGGTTAAATTCCGACAAGTAGAACAAAAGTTACAAGCTGTAGAAGTTTCAGCTTTTTGTTGAAAATCTGGAATTTGGTTAACTATTTGCATGTGTTCGATGGGTAGGAATTTGGAATTCCTTACAGAATCTGGAAAAGTGTTCAACTAGGAAGTTGTAGTATATGATCTCACCTTTCTAAATTATATGATTTGGTTAAATTCAGACATGTAGAGCAAAAGTTACAAGCTATAGAAGTTTCAGCTTTTTTAAAATTCTGTAGTTTGGTTAACAGTTTGCGTGTGTTCGATGGACTGAAATTTGGAATTCCTTACAGAATCTGAAAAAATCTTCAACTAAAGAGTTGTGGTAGATGTTCTTACCTTTCTAAAAGGTCTATTTTTGTCGAATTTCGATAAGCATAGCACTGGTTGCTTCTAGGCCGTCGGAAGGTTTTTATGTCGCTTTCGGGTTTTTGTTGTAGTATATCTATTTTAGAATGTTAGAAGATTCTTCTGTTGCTTCTAATTATAGAAGATCAAGTTTTGCTAGTATGCACGTTTGGTTGCATCTAGGTCGTTAGAATACCTGCATGGTTGTTTCTATATGTTGTTTTGCTCATACGTAGCTTGTCTAGCTCGTATGTAGTTGTTGGCCTCATACGTAGCTTACTTAGCTCATATGTATGTTGTTGTCTTGTATGAAGCTCATTGGGCTCGTATGCAGGTATTGTCTTGAATAGGTAGGCTATAAGTGGATCCAAGGAGATCTTATGAAGTCTAGGTTAAGACTTGGTTAATTGTGTCGACAAATTGTTACACTCTCTAGAAGAGGGACACGTACGGTGCTTTTTCATGACGAGTTGGAAGCACAGTGCATGTATCTCTTGTTAGAAGAGGGACACGTAACGGTGCTTTTTCATGACGAGTTGGAAGCACAGTGACATGTCTCGCTTGTTTGGTTAGAAGAGTTATACGTACGGTGCTTTTTCATGACGAGTTGGAAGCACGGTGGCATGCCTCGCTTGTTTAGTTAGGGTTAGTGCCATCGTTAGGGTAGTAAAAGTTACTTAACCATTTTTATCTATAAATTGCCGAAGGGTGAGAGTTGGTGATTAGGGGTGATACCCTATAATCCAACCTCTCCTATAGGCTGACACTAGGTGGTGTTATTGAGATGTATTCCCCTGTCAAAGGGATACGGGCGGTGCTTTTTCATGACGAGTTGGGAGTACGGGATCAGTATCTTGATTGTTAATTCCTGAACTGCCATGATAAGAACGGAAGGTTTTCCTAGAAAAATAGACCCTACGATTCCATCAGGTTCCATGCCTTCTCATGACGAGTTGAGGGCACGAAAGAATGTTGACGAGTATCTTGTAGTTCGTGTTGGCTTTGAGCGAGGACCGGTTCGCCGGGCAATAGTGGAAAATGGGGACACCACTATTGTACGGCAGTAGTAGAACTAGACCGTACCTGCAACCTCATCAGTCATGTATATGACAGGAACAGGATGGGTACAAAAGTAGAATTCATGACGCGAGTTTAAATCCCTATATATGAAGAAACGGCTTGATATGGGAAGTATGTAGTATGGGCTGCATACTGTTCCAGAGTCTTGCTTGCATTAGAATAAGTGCATCATTGCATTAGTTAATCCTACATTGGATTCTAAGTCATAGCATATACTAACATATCAAATGTAAGTACATGTTTCTCTTTTAATCAATCTGTTTTCTTATAGTTGAAAATTGCTGCTAGTTATTAGCCTTAAATCGTCAGTATATGTACTGACGTCCCCACTTCAATAGGTACTGGATTGCAGAAGTACAGGTACGGGATTCAGGAGGACTCAAGACAAGAGAGGCAAGGAGTCGATTTTATTTAAGTTTTCCGCTGTAATATATGTTGATAACTTTTGTTTCTTTTGTAACAATTTTTGTAATTTATTTATTTGTTGGAAAGCATCTAAGTGAAGTACCAAGTGTTGTTCTTTATTCATTGTACTCTGATGTAAATTGTTGAAAGTTGTAACACCTGGGATTGTAAAGGTATTATCGTAACACTGTTGTAATGTAATGCAATTTTGTAACATTCAGACTTGTAATACATTTGTGTTAAATAAAATATTTTAAATTTTCCTGTTTTCCTGTGTATTGTGGCTAATTTAAGGAAAGATTCTGGCTTATGTCACGGTTTCCCAGTGTATGGAAATCGGGGCGTTACAGCCCTCGCCATTGCCTACACCTCATCCCGATCACCCCCAGTCCCCATGAACCCATCGACTTCCACCCCGACGTCGCCTCACCTTCATCCAACTCCCCCGTAGTCGCTGTCGACCACCACAACTGCCGAAGCCGAAGTCCCCGCCACTACTATTCTTGCGCTGATTGTGGTGGGTTGATTTGCCGTTTGCTGTAGTGCTTGTTGTTGGCTGTTGATTCGCTGGTTGCTGTTGTGTTCGCTGTCCGCTATGGTTGTGCACATAGTGTGCACGTGTCGTCGTGTTCCCGCTGCTTTTTGTTCGTTCGCTCATAACTAATCCAATCAAGGCAAGTCACTTCCCTCTTGAATTGCATATTCTGTCAAATTCAAGGTTTTTATTGAAACTCCGCAAGTAGATCATGAATTGTTTATTGTATTTTTGCATCGTTTATCTTCCATCGAGTATATTGAGGGCTTACACGAGATAACCCAAGATATTCTTGAATCCATGCCATTATTGACTCTAAAATATTGAATCTTTCATGCATTCAAGTAGTATTGATAATGGAAGTTATTCATGCATAACACCGCACAAATATACCATTGTAGAATTGATTATTAGGTTGTGTTGTTTGAATGATTGATTGATGCCTCGTTGATGTTAAACTAGTGTATGGATGTATTCTTCATTGTGCTTACCATTTCACTGTGTTTACCACGCTGAATATAAGATTTTTTAACTATTGAGTTGAAGTTCCTCATGTTTAGATCGCTTTTATTTCATGAAATATGTTGAATCCTGATTTGCACTTTCTACCTGGAATTTGTGAGACCTTTTTACCTAGAATTTGACATAAAAATTATACCGTTCTAAACAAAAATTGTAGCTCTATGTTTCTAGTTTCCAAAACATCTAAAATATTTGAATTCCGAGTTTTATTGCAAGAGTAATGATGTTTTTACTACTACTGCCTTTTTACTTCTAGAATTCCTGATTCATGTGCTTCTTCATGTTTAAGTTATTAAAAAACTAAGTTAATGTTAGAATATTGCCCTGATAATTTATATATTGTTAGTCAACATGATTAGGGGCTTGACAAATATTTTTGATGAATTTAAAATTGGATTTTTATTGATTTTACAAATATAACAACTTTGATCTTGATTTTGGGTCAGAACGTGTAATCTATAAAGAATGATGTAATTAACTTATCTATTGTTATTGGATTTTGTATTTTAAATATGCGTTGGAACTGGGCAGGAGTTTACTTTCTAGAACTTCAGACAAATCCAGTTTTGGAAATTTGTAGCAGCAGAAAACTTAATTTTGGTACAGTAACCTACTGCTGTCCAGAATTGTGTTTCCATATTTTCTTAATATAATTATATATATATCGTTATATTGAATGGATTGAAGTGTATAAATTGCATTGCATGATCCTAATATACCATTGTCACCATTCTAATTGTTACATTCTAATTGATCATTCAATTGTTACTTATATCGATACCATCGTTTATCGAATTTCTCTAAATTTCATAATGTATTGATTGCATCGATAAAATGTTTAACAAACCAGGATTTAAGGGTTTACTTAAGTAGTGGACAATACAGAGACTGTACTCGAAGGAGGGGGCCCATGTTTCCCCAAAATATTTTGTCGGCTATTGTTTATCGATTGATTGTTGGATTACTGACCACAATATCCCAATTTATCGTGTATTATTTATCGTGCCGACTAGTGTTTATTGTTTATCGTGCAACAGAGTTGCTAAAGTTATTGTTTATTGTTATCATGCCGAGTACATGAACTATAGTATCCACCACTAGAGTCTAAACGACATTGATTATATGCATCGAACCTGTGGTATGGGATGCAATAGTACGTGCATTAGTTAGGTTAAAAACTATAGACTTAAGAATTGACACAATATTGACACTACATGTTGAACATCGTCATCGCTATTGATATTGAACATTGTTATTGATATTGACATTGACCATTGAGTGTTGACATCGAGTATTGAAATATAGTTTATTGTTATACCCATTGCATTATTACCAGTGATATTGATTATTGCTATCGTCCATTGTTATTAATTCCTATTGTTTTATTGAATTCATTGTTATATCGTATTTCCATTGTTCATTGCTTTCTCTACTTACTGTCCATGACTTGGCTCTAAGAACAATTTTTTCTCTTCTTTTTAGATGAGGTATTCACAGGTGATCAAGGAGAGTTACCTGGAGGACTTGGAGAATAGTCTTTATGAGGATTTATTGCTTTCTAGATTGATTTTATTTTATTGGACTTCTTGTATTGAGTTTTATTAAACATTATATTATGGGCTTTTGACCCGGAGTTTTTTATTTTGTTTCTAGACGTTTGTTTATCATATTTGGTTATTTCATAGTTTGTTCAAAGTATTGTTATTCATGTGACTGTTCTTATTGCATGCATTGTTGTATCTATCTTGTTATATTATTGAGGAACAATAACAGCTTATGGATGACACAAGTCATTCGCTGGGCCAACGTCACGCACTTGTGTTCCGTATTTTTGGAAAACAAGGTGTGACAAATTCCATCACGGCCGTCCAAAAAGTCTGATCATTAAGTTCCTTCGGTATCTCATCATATGTACTTGTATAAACATTAACTAAAAAAAGAAGGGTATGTCCGTTGGAACAAGTTTCAGACAGCAAGTAGCAACAAACAGTGAAACAAGGAAATACGATGTGACAAGGAACATGGAACAATATGATCAAGTACGATACAAAAACACGTGTAAACTGGAAACGAGAAGCATGTAAAATTGACTTCAATATGTAATCAATCGGTAACAAGGAATCGTGTAATGGAAAATATGTCATGTCAATGGGAATCATGCAAACTTGTAAACAAGAATCATGTAAACTAGTAAACATGAATCAGATAACTTGTAAACAGGAAACGTGCACCTGCTCAGTGTTAATCTTAAGTCTAACAATCTTTTATCAGTCCTATTTAGTGCAAGCAAACCTATGTTCTATACCACAGGTTCAGATGCATAAAATTAATGTAACCCTTGTTCCCATTATTGTATTTTCCTCAGTATATCTATTCATTGTACTCTTCTTTGTTTAATTCTGAACCGTGTATTTGATTTATCTCTTCATGAAATTCATTATTGCTAAACTCAAATTTTGTTCCAATCTATTAATTTAAATTGTTCCTGTCAACCCTAAATTATTATTTTCTTGATAATTTGACTAATTCTAAATCATCTAATTTATGGCCTAATTTATTTTATTAATTGAATTTTTCCCTAATGGATCCTATACCAACTACCCTATAACCCAAACCCACTTAAATCCTATACATATAACCAATTCTGTACCATAGCCTACCTTAACCCAAGCTATTGTTTTACCCTAGCCACCTATACCCTTCTTCTTCCTCTCCTGTTATGCACTCATCGAACCCACCACCCAACTATCCCCGATCACCTCGCCTGCACCCGCACCTTCTTCCATTCAGTCGTCGTCCCTCCGTTGAGCCACCCCCAACGCTGCAACCCCAACCTCCATCATCGAACCCCCCATCCACGTCCTCATCTTCTTCCTCCTCCTTTGAGTCCAGCCGAACCAATAGGCCATCCTCTTCCTCGCCCTGGGCCCCGTCGAGCCGCCAGTGCACACCACCACCGCCGTTACCTTCATCCCTTCGACCAACACCTCATCCTGCCCTCGACCGGCACCCCGACGTCAGACCTCCCGTCGACCTCCAGTCCCCGACTTCAACACCACCGTCCGCCACCACCGAAGCCCACAGTCGCCGCCAAAGCCGACCACCGCTTGCCCTAGCTGCTTGTCACGCCCCGCTTCCCAAAAGGAATACGGAATATGGTATGTGACTAAGCCCAGAGAATGATTTTCACCATCCATAAGTTGTAAGGATCTACTCGACTCAGCACAACAGTAAATATAGTAGTATACTCAACCACACAATTATATTTTAACAGTATTTATTTGTAACAACAATAAATATCCCAAAAAAATACATGATCTGAAACAAAACAATATTTCGGGACCACAGCCCCTATACAAGCCTCAATACAATATCATGAATGAAATAGTTCAAGGCAAAAAATTAAGCAAGAATTCCTAATGCACAGCTTAAAACTTTTGCTCACCAACTCCAGCAGGCAAATGATCACCAAAACCTACTCATATTTCAATTACAATGAAATAGGAAGACAGGAAAATATAATTCCCGTTAGTTGCTGGTTCCGGGCTGCAAGTAGTACAAGCAGGAAATGAAAAGAGGAAAATGAATCAAAAACAGGAAGTACTCACATGGAGATAAGCAACAATAGAGACAGTCTACAGATATCAGGGAACAATGGATGGAACAGTGTAAATAACAGTAACAGTAACAGTAAGGATAACAGTGTTCATTACTATCTTGGTAGCACTTCGTGCGTCCCAAATTATACCACATGGTTGCTACATCAAATAGTTTTGTTTGAAGATTTCGTAGTGGAACCTATAGGGTCATATATTCAGGCAAACAGTAACAGTAACAGAAAATAGTAATGGTGTCATGGATCATGCCCTCATGCATCTAGTGAAAAATAGTTGGTACCATAGTAAACAGTTGGGATAAACGAGTCCCATTCTGAATACACATTTCTATATTGTCCATTACTAGATCCTTCCCTTAAACCTTGCCTTGGTTATTTTTCATTATTATTAAACAGGTGTGAACGGACACAAACAGGGCTAAAAGACATGGTAAGAACAAAGGAAAAGTCTAAGATGAATAGGGAACACAAACGGGTGACAAAACAACTTATAACAGTCAAAACAACGAAACTTTCAGTTATGGACAGCAAGACACTACTGCACCAAATTTGAGATTTCCATTGCTACAGAACTGAAAATCTAGACCCGTCAGAAAATCTGGAAACTAGACTCCCTGTCGAATCCAGCCCACATATACAAGTCATACATCAGTCATAGTAACCGAGTTTAAAACAGCGTTTAATACAGAACTTATGTTCAGCCAGAAAATGCAAAATCTTGTTTATAAGCATGAAATTTTTAAAACATCATAATTAAATCTGAGAAAAATCTGGAAGATTCTCTAGCATATCTATTCTCAACATATAAAATATCATGAATTTATACTACAGATGGTATAGTCAATATAATTGGGAAAACAGAGTAATGCAACAAAACTTCGAATCTGAAAGTTCAAACATAGCAGTACAAAAACAAAGATAATTCACATAATACAATTCGAATTCAGATCTGTCAAAAGGGTGATAAATTATACAAATCAGGCTACAATTCATATTCACAAAGTTTTTATAAAAAATGAATAGAATCAGGTTGAAAACATAGATTTACTGAACAACATGGAGTTTGGAAATATATCGATTGGTTTTATAAGCATGAAACGAGATATAAAAGTCCTTAATTAATTCCACAAAAATTTGGGATTGATCTCAGTCATAACTAAACATACCCAGGAAAATATCAAGTCCAAATTCTACTTTTAATATCAGTTTTAAAATAATAATTCACACAGAAATCATATATTTCAGAATCTGGAATTTACGATATGACTGCAGTAAAACAGCAATAACTCATGCATCAAAAATCGGAATTCAGATCCGTCGAATGTTCTGGAAAATAGAAAACGAAGCCTACAAATCATGTTCACAATCTAATTTATTATAGTGATGTTAACAGGGTCGAAATTACTATACAAAAATAGGGAAGCAGTAAAACAAAACTTCTTTTATGCATTTCATCAAACAATTTAGTTACAAACGATCCAATCTAAGATGTAATACAAAGCATGGTATCTAGGTAACTCAAATCAGCTTGGCATGTGTATTAACAGTCTATAATGAGATAATACATCTAACAAGCATCCATGTATCAGTTATCTACAACATACGATATGTCACAACAAGCATACACATCAAGATGTCCATCTAAACTAGTTTGTTTTCATGCAACGGGTGACAACTACTGTGAAATACTCATGATCAAGAGATGAAGGAACGGATCAACTAACAAGATATACGATCATCATGAGAGTGACAACAAATGCATGCAAGACTACTTACAGTATTTAACTTGTATGAGGACAATTAACATACAAGCTACTTGCCTGAAAAACGACAACGAAGACGATGAAAGAATAACAGGAACGGATCCCGAACAACGAACACCAACACACGAACAAGAGAACGCACGAACAATAGCAAGAACCAACACCAATACACGTGTGGCGCACATGCTCTCCACCACACAGTGGCAGTGACAGCAAGAGACAACAATAAGTGCGATAGCAACGGAGGGACGACGGTGGTGTGGCAGTGGGCTCGTGGGTCGGCGGTTTTCGACCACAACAGCGACGACAGCAGGTGGCTTGGGTGTCGATGGCAGCACAGCATAACGGACGAAGACGATAGTGTGACAATGGCTAGGGGAAGAGGAGAGGGGGAGCATGGGTGTCAGGGTTGAGGGGAGGAGCGGGTGTAGGCGACGCCGGTAGGGGGGGCAGTAGAGGAGAGAAAGGGATCGGGAGAGAGTGAGGTCGGGGGTAGGGGTGACGGATGTGGAGATAGAGAGAGATTAGGGTTTTGGTAATTAGGGTTAGGGTGTATTTAAGAGGGTTATATAGATTCAAAATGGGTTTAGGTTAACTGGGTAGTATCCAAGAGGAAGAAAAGACTCAAATATTAAACGAATAGGCCATGAATTAGGTTTAGACAATAAACAAGGTCAAGAACAATATGTAGATCAATCAAATAAGAATATAAAGGCTTAATCAAAGCAAAATGAGTTATACGGAGAACAACAACGTACAATTCAAAAGGGACGAAAGAAATAAAATCAGAAACAAAATAAAATATCCAGGGATTTTAATTAAAAATAAACAAAAATACAATAATGAGTCATTTGGGTTACAAATCCTACCCACCTAACAAGAAGAATTTCATCGTCAAAATTCCACAAGAAGTACATCGGGTAAACCCCCCCCCCCCCAAAATTTTAAAAAAAAATTAACAACAAAAGCAAAACAACAAAATAAGAACTACACAAACAATTGAGGAAACCTTTGCTGAATATCCTCCTCCAGCTCCCAGGTCGACTCACCCGGCGAGTGAGGATTCCATGAAACTCAAACCAGCTTGATCACCTTGTTCTTCAACACCTTCTCTCGCCGGTCCAAAATAGCAACTAGCGGAATTTCACAAGACAGATCCGGCCTCACGGATAACTCTGAGTAGTCAATCACGTGGCTCTCATTACGGATATACTTCCTCAGTTGCGAGACATGGAAGACATTGTGCACTCTAGATAAAGTCAGTGACAAAGCAAGACGATAGGCCACCTTGCCTACTCGTTCCATGATGCAAACGGTCCGATGAACCTAGGGCTCAACTTGCCTCTGCCCCTAAAGAGAATGACACCTCGCCACTGCGATACCTTAAGGAAAACATGGTCTCCCACCTCAAACTCCAAGCTCTCCGATCAACATCAGCCCAACTGTTCTTCCTGTCTTGCGTGGCTTGAAGATGCTTCCTATCTGAGTCACAGCATCCACCATCCTGGTGATCAACTCCGGACCCAACAACTTCCTCTCGCCATTTTCATCCCAGCACACTGGGAACCCGCACTTCCGACCATAGAGTGCCTCGAACGAAGCGGCTTTAAGACTTGTCTGAAAGCTATTATTGTACGAGAACTCTACAAGATGCAAGTGGTCCTCCCAAGAACCTCCAAATTGCAGCACACACGACCTCAACATGTCCTCTAGAGTCCGAATGGTCCTCTCTGACTGTCCATCAGTCTGAGGGTGAAAAGTTATGCTGTACTTCAACTTACTCCCTAGACTACTCTGAAGACTCTCCCAGAACTGAGACCTGAACCTCGTATCTCTGTCGAATACAATACTGACTGGAACCCCATGAAGTCTAATGATCTTCTGCATGTACTTCTCAGCTAGGCTCTCAGTTTACTGTCCAACTCTGAAGGAAAACGAAAGTGAGCACTCTTCGTCAACCTGTCCACAATCACCGAAATGGCGTTGTGACCCTTGGGACTCCTCAGCAAAGCAGTCACAAAATCCATGGTGATATTCTTCCACTCCGGAATGGGAAGAGGCTGAAGAAGTTTGGTGGTCCTCTGATGCTCTGTCTTCACCTGCTGGCAGATCAAGCACTGCGACACAAATCTCGCCATGGCCCTCTTCATACCATGCCACCAAAAGTGAAGCTTCAAGTCCTGGTACATCTTAGTACCTCCAGGATGAATAGAGTGTGACGAATGGTGGGCTTCCTCATGCAACTTCTGACGAACCTCACCCTTCGGAACACACAATATGGATCCAAAACGAAGCAATCCATCTATGAACAACCATATCGGTCCTCGTACCTGCTTCCACTTCGACTCTGAACCCTTACAATTTCTCATTACCTTCCTGAGCATCTTTAATCTGGTCAACAAGAGATGACTGCAACTGAAGGATCATGCAACTCCGATTAGAACCTGGCAAGATCGCATCGAAATCCAAACTCCTCATCTACTCAACAAGCTCTCTCTGCTGAGTTAGGAACATGGCGACTGGTCTCCTACTCAAAGCATCTGGCACCAAGTTCACTTTACCAGGATGGTATTGCAAACTAATGTCATAGTCAGCTATTAACTCCAACCATCATCTCTGCCTCATGTTCAGCTCCTCCTAAGTGAAGACATAGTTGAGACTTTTGTGGTCAGTAAAGATTTCCACTCGGTCTCCAAGTAGATAGTACCTCCACAGTTTCAAAGCAAAGATCATTGCAGCCAACTCCAAATCATGGGTAGGGTAGTTCTTCTCGTGCGTCCTCAACTGTCTGGATGCATAAGCAACAACACGGCCCTTCTACATCAACACTGCACCTAGGCCCTTACCAGATGCGTCACAGTGAACCACAAAACCACCCAAACCATCTGGAATAGTCAATACTAGTGCTGACGTCAATTGGCTCTTCAACTCTGTAAAAGCTCCACTGCAAGCTCCATCCCAGAGGAACTTCTGATCCTTCCTTGTTAGTTTAGTCAACGGCCCATCAATCTTCGAAAAGTCTTGGACAACCTTTCGATAATACCCGGCCAAACCAAGAAAACTTCTCACCTCTGAAACTAACTTAGGGACAAGCCAATCGTTCACCACAACAATCTTGGATGGATCAATAGAAATACCAACACCTAAGATAATATGCCCCAAGAAGGTAACTCGATCAAGCCAGAACTCACACTTGCTGAGTTTCCCATAGAGCTGATTCTCCCTCAAGATTTGCAGAACCAACCTCAGATGATCAGCATGATCCTTTCGGTTCCGAGAATACACCAGAATGTTGTCTATGAAGACCACCACGAATCTATCCAGAAATGGAGAGAAAACTCTGTTCATCAGACTCATGAATACTGTTGGTGCATTCGTGACTCCGAAAGGCATTACTATGAACTCATAGTGCCCATATTCTGTCCTGAACGCAATCTTCTGTACATCAGCTGCCTTCACCTTCACTTGATGATCACCTAGAGCTCAGGTCCAACTTTGAAAAAGATACAGCTCCACCCAGCTGATCAAACAAGTCATCGATCCTGGGTAACAGATACCAGTTCTTCATTGTAACACTGCTCAGCTCACAGTAATACACGCACAGCCGACGAATCCCGTCCTTCTTGCTGACAAACAAGACTGGAGTGCCCCATGGGGAAACACTAAGGCATGATGAAACCCAAATCCAGCAATCATTGGACCTGCACCTTCAGCTCTGCTAGTTCAACCGGTGCCATCCGGTAGGGACTCTTCGATATCGGCGCAGTACTTGGCTGAACCTCAATACCGAATTCCACTTTTCTACCCGGGGGTAGTCCAGGCAACTTCTCTGAAAACACATCCAGAAATTCCCGCACTATAAGAGGCACAGCCTCATAGCCTGAGTGCAACTCCATTGCACAACTTGCATTGATAACCACTTCCTGACCACGCCCAAGGGGTAACACCTTAGCATGGAACTCAAACTCCGCATGGCTTGGCATCCTGAAAACAACCTTCTTCGCTCGGCAATCGATGATTGTGTGGGACTCACCTAGTAATTCCATGTCGAGAATCACATCAAACCCTGAACTACCGATCACAATCAGATCTGCTCTGAAATCTGCACCTCCAATCACCACGAGAATCTGCTTGTACTCCCGGGAACAGATGACAACACCGCCACCCGTGATGATGTTCCAAGCTACCGGCAAAGCACAGCACTCCAATTGATGCTGATCCACAAAGCGGGAGGAGACGAAGGAATGGGTTGCCCCAGAATGAAAAAGAACACGAGCAGGAAAGGAATGAACAGGAATGACACCTAAGATATAGTCAAAACAAGGGAAAAGATTGTAATGCCCCGAATCCCAAATACAACTGAATTCGAGATGTTCTACAGGATCTTTCCACTTCATTTAGTACAATTTTACAAGGAAATTTAAACTTTTCACTTTACCTCAGAGTTTACATAAATTCATTAAAATTTACACTGCACAGCGGAAGTAATATTACAACATTTAAATGAATGTACAACAACATTGAATAATCTTTAAGCATCTGTTCCTCTTTAATCTTTATCATGTCATTTACCTGCATATAAGACTGTGGGTACGTCAGTTTATTCAACTGACGAACATTATACACGGCCATCATCTCTATGCCGGAAATAATATAACTTATTTTTCAGATTTAGCAAACACAAACTTGTCATATATCAAACTAAAGGGACTACCCTATTGATGTCGTGTTGTGATTGTGCACTTAGTCCTTAATGCAATTATTTATATTAGATGACACTAATGCGCACTTGTTCGGATTCTATGCATCCCATACTACATAGGTCCGAGGGCAAGCCTCTTAATCATTCTTCAACTTTGTAGGGTTCAATCCCTCGCCATGACTTAATCTACTACTGTAACTACGGTGAGTATCCTAGATGATCTATGAGTACAAGCACGTGTACAGAAAACCTGGAGGGGAACCCCACGCCATGTCTTGACTCGCCAAGCATGCATTCTGTGGCAATTCAGCCTCCTTCATGGCACACGATCCTCTTGTAGGCACTAAACATCCCACAAGCATGGCTAAAGTCCAATCATTACTGAGTTGTGCCCACGCCATGTCTTGACTCATCAAGCATGCATTCTGTGGCTCACACACCCGTTCCGTAACTCTAGTTCTCATACTCGTGTTTTTCTCTCACTTTCATCACGCCTTTACTATGCACTAATCCTTAGTTTTTATTAGAATCATGAACAAAATCAAAGCTCTAGAGTTAGCCTCTCCACTAAACCGGACTTATTCATTTATTCAAACATGACCAACCTTGGTCTTTCATTTCAGTATTTCATTTCATTTCTTTCCAAATGCCGGGGAAGACTTAGCTACTCTTTTTTTTCAATTCCAATTCACAATTTCTAAATTGAGCATTTCCAACTCATAAATTCATTTTCATAATCATACAGATTTCTCTTTCATTAGCATGATCTCTAAATTATTCAATAGTCCATAATCGCACATGGAATTATGTGTTTCATCAAATATCAATTCCACATTTCAATCACATCACTAAATGGATATTCACATACCATAAATTTCATACTATTCTCAAATGAGAATAATTCGCAATGCATCACTACATATAATTTCTATTTTTATTCCACTTCTTTTCTAATATTTTATTTCAAGCCTTTCTTCAAAGTGCAACTTTTATACCGTATAAGTATATAACCATAAGTCTCAATTATACATTTTATTCTCAAATCATATTTTATTCTATGTAATTAATCCCCAAATTATTTTTCATAAGTCCCATATATTTTTAGAGGAATAACAATATTTTTTCATAATTTTTGAATCACCAAAACACTCAAAAAAAATGTTTTTTTTCTAAACTGCCGAAGCCAAGAATCGAACCCAGGACCACAAAGAAAACCGCCCAAGGCACAGGCTACTAGGCCGGATGCTACACACGTTGTAAGGAGGGCTGAGAGCATTATATGTTCTCGGCTACTGTTCTCTTTTATTTAAAAAATTTATGAAACAAAGTGTGTTGCCCAGGGGATTCGAACCAGCGACCTCAGACCACTGTAGCGATTAAAGCTGTCCCAACCACTTGAGCTACGCGCTCAGGTTGTCAATAGCGCAACTAAAAATTTATTTAAACCAATTCTCTCTGTTATTAAAATGTTTCGATGTTCAACTAGTCCTCATTTCATTTTGCTTTTATAAAATTTACTGTAAATGTCCAGATTGACTAATATCATCATAAATTATATCCAGTATGAAAAAAAAATAATTTTTTCAACAATTAAAACATATTTTTCATACAATTAATTTGAATTCTACATTATAACTACCACATTTCTTCATTTCGACATTTCTTAACAATTAACACTACTAATCCCATTATTAGCAAACTTCACATTAATTCTCTATTTTTAATCTTTTACCTAACATACAAAATTATATCTTAATTCATTTATTTCAATGTAACACAAAGATTCATTTAAACACATAAAGTAGCATTGTCAATCTACTAACTTTTTGTATATAATTTGTGATGTAGATAATGAAACTATCTTCAATAATCCATGGCCATAATTAATTCACTCACAATTTAGCCTTTACTAATAGAACCACATACAATTTCACATCCACATTTCAATCAATCCATAGGTCATTTTTATCAATTAAATGCGTACTCTTATTAATATTTTTCATGCTTCATTCATTCAATTCAATCCAGCATGCATTCCTATTTAGAAATATAGAAAATTTATCCACCTTAAATGGAGAGAAAAATACAACTAACGACACCTCCTAAACAATGTCCTTGCAAACGAGAGCGATCCTCCTCCTTGAAGCGCGCAACCGAGCCTCCAAGAACACCCAACCCGAGAGCTCCTAAGCCAAACCGAGAGCACTCCCTTGACAGCCGGCCTCTCATCTTCTTGTTGCAAGCACAACTCCCACACACAACTCAATCTTTTAACTCACTAAAATAACTACTAGATACTTGTATTAGCTATAGGTTTGGGAAGAATTAATTTGCACAAGAATACTAGCCATGGGAGGGGGGGTATTTATACTAAAAATCTAGGAAAATGGATGGCTAAGATTGAAGTAGGAGTTAGGAATAAATGGCTTAGATTCAAGGAGGAGTTACACTAACTACCCATGATGAGTAACCATCTCCACCATGATCCCACTCAAAATTTCATTTCCCTCCAAGATGCAATCCGGCCATGCTTTGGGAAGGTGCACTTTGCACGTGTACGTGCAATGCACGTGCAAGCATTTGCCTCCAAAAATTTGTACATTAAATTTTGTATAAAAATAATTTTTAAATTGTATCCTACATGTCAAGTTGTATTTAAAAATAAATTAACTCATGGGCTTTAGTTTATGGGCCAAAATAATAATTTTAAAATAAAATAAATGAATTAAATTTTGGGCTTTAAGAAAAAGGCTTTTTGTCTAATTGAAAGAAGGCTTTGTATAAAATAATTAAAAGCACATATTTAAATACTTATACTCATCATAATGAAAATAATCATAACATTTAATTCAACCAAAATATTGCAGTGCACACTACGTGCAAAATAAAATAATTTTTCACAAATGAAAATCGGGGCATTACAACGCTCCCTCCTTAGAATAGTTCCGTCACCGGAACTACAGTCAAGAGCGAGAAACACAAACACTAACAACAATAAAAAGATACAGAGATACAAATCAAGCAAAAAGCTCAGGATAGTCCTTCAACATCCTCTCCTCAGACTCCCAAGTAGACTCTTCAACCAAATGGTTTCTCCAGACTACCTTGACCCTCGGTATCGCCTTATTCCTCAAGACTTTCTCTCGACGATCAACAATCTCGACAGGAGACTCGATGTAATTCAGATCCAACTGCAAACCTTCCGGCACTTCAGGCAAATGATGACTCGGATCTGGAATATAACCTCTCAGCATAGACACATGAAAGACATTGTGCACCTGAGATAACTCTTCTGGTAATTCAAGCCGGTAAGCAGTCTTCCCGATCCTTTTCAATATCTTGTACGGGCCTATAAACCTCAGGGCTAATTTCCTGCCTTTGCCAAATCAAACCACACCTTTACTGGGTGATACTTTCAGATAGACGAAGTCACCAACCTCAAACTCAAGGTCCCTTCTCTGGTTGTCTGCATAGCTTTTCTGCCTGCTCTGAGCTTCTACCAACCTTTTCCTGATCAGATCAATCTTCTCAGAGGTTTGCTGTACAAGCTCAAGACCAAACAACTGACGCTCCCCAACTTCAAACCAATAAACAGGTGTTCTGCATTTCCTGCCATACAAAGCTTCGTACGGCGCCATCCCAATACTGGTCTGAAAATTGTTGTTGTAGGCAAACTCTACCAAAGGTAAATGCCTTTCCCAACTGCCTCCAAAGTCTAGTATACAACACCGAAGCATATCCTCAAGAATACGGTTGACTCTCTCGGTCTACCCATCGGTTTGCGGATGAAAAGCAGTGCTGAAATCTGTCTTGATATCCAAAGGTGTCTGAAGACTCCTCCAGAAATGCGAAGTAAACCGCACATCTCGATCAGACACAATAGTTGACGGAACACCATGGAGCCGGACGATCTCGCCAACATACAACTCAGTTAACTTGCCCATCGAAGCCGTGAGTTTCATCGCCAGAAAGTGAGCGGACTTGGTTAGTCGATCGACTATAACCCAAATCGCATCATTGCCTTTAGGACTCTTAGGCAATCCCGTAATGAAATACATACTGATGTTATCCCACTTCCATTCCGGAATAGGTAACGGCTGTAATAGACCTCTGGGTCTCTGATTTTCGGCTTTGACTTGCTGACAAACCTCACACTTCGCCACAAATTCAGCCACATCCCGCTTCAAACCTAACCACCAGAAATGTTGTTTGATGTCTTTGTACATCTTAGTACTCCCAGGATGTACTGACAAAAGTGTAGCATGCGCCTCCTGAAGAATACTCTCTTTCAGGTCCGGCTGATTTGGAACGCATAGTCTACCTCCAAACCACATCAATCCATCCCTGATTTGAAATCCGGGCAACCTGCCAGCACCTACCTGCTTCTTCATCTCCAAGATATCAGCATCAACGTCTTGACTTACAATGATCATTCCATTCAGTGTAGGCTGAAGCCTCAACTGAGCCAAAGATGCTCCCAATCCTTGCAAGACAACCTCAATACCTGCTCGATCCAGTTCCTCAATTAGATGCTTCTGAGTTGTAATCAAACTGGCTAAACTGCTCTTGCGACTAAGTGCATCAGCAACAACATTAGCTTTCCCAGGATGATACTCAATCTCTGGTCGCATGTCATCAAGCACTTCCAACCATCTCCGCTGCCTCAAATTCAGATCTTTCTACTGATATATGTACTTCAAACTCTTGTGGTCCGTGTACATGTTCAATTTCTCACCGTACACGTAGTGTCTCCATTGCTTCATGGCAAAGATAATCGCAGCCAACTCCAGATCATGAGTCAGGTAATTCTTCTCATGCAGTCGTAGTTGCCTAGACCCATAAGCGATTACTCTTCCTTCTTGCATTAAGATACAACCAAGCCCACGATATGAAGCATCACTATAAACATCATACTCAACACCTGCTCTAGGCAAAGACAAAATAGGTGCAGTAGTCAGCTTCTCTTTCAACTCCTGAAAGCTTGCCTCACATTGCTCAGTCCACTTGAAGTTCACATTCTTCTTGGTCAGTCCAGTAAGCGGCACGGCTATCTGAGCATAACCTTGAATGAATCTCCTGTAGTATCCAGTCATTCCAAGAAAACTTCTGACGTCCTTCACTGTAGTAGGCCTAGCCCAATCTCTCACTGCCTCTATCTTCTGAGGGTTAGTTGCCACTCACTCCTTAGAAAGGTTGTGACCTAGGAATGCCACTTTAGATTTCCAAAATCACACTTGTTTAGATTTCCAGAAATCACACTTGGATAGCTTGGCATACAACTCCTGCTCTTCCAACTCCTGCAACCTGATGTCGAGAGGGCAAATATGCAACTAGACATCATTGGAGGCAAACTGCAACTGGAAGTCGGGGAGGCAAAGTTTGCAACTGAATGTCCAGAAAGCAAACTGCAACTGGATGTCGGTGAGGCAAAGTTTGCAACCGAATGTCCAGAATGCAAATTGCAACCGGATATCATAGGAGAAATTATGCAACTTGAGATCGAGATAGGCAAGTCTGCTGTTGGATACCAGTGAGACGAACCTACACCAAAAGGAAGTATTATACTTAGATAACCCCTACCTTGTTTTCTACAATATTCACTTATAACTATTTCATTTTGTACTAGCTTGAACTATTTTATAATATTTTGTAACCTAGCATTATACTGTTTATACTGATTTCTATATCTATCAAACTTGCGTATCTACCGCCTAATCTCAATTATCTTGCCATCTTCTTTGTAGTACTTTGCATTTTATGTGAGTTAGTATTTCATACAACTTTATTGTATTTTGCTATTTTAAAATTTGGTGGCTACTCACCTAACAGTTTTATTTATTATACTTCTGTTATAATTCATGATTCATTTTCACATAATTGGTTTTGCATTGTTACTACCATAATATATTATTTTTCTCCTACACATCATTTATAAATTTGGTATCATAATGTTGTTGTTTCGCCCTATAATTTTCGTCTATACGTATATACATAATTTTGTATGCTGATTTTCTTGGTCTACTTAACAAATCGAAATTATTTGGATTTTTGCCTTTTTTTGTTATCATACATATATGATTATTGTATTTACTTTACAAATCACCTTATGATATCAATTTATATACAAAATCGTTTTTTTCATTGTCTATACTTTTCTTTGTTATATAACTAGTTTCCGCACTACTTTCAATGGTACATTTTACTACTACAATGTCTTGTTTGACTGCTACAAATCATTTATAATTTTCATATCATGCTATTTATTTCACCTATATAATTTTTTCGCCTATGCGAGTATGTGATTTTTGTAAATTGGTTTTCTCGCTCTACTGAATAATTTAAAGGTGCTTCGATGTATGCCTAATTTTCAAATTGTAGGTATAATTATTAAGGTTACCTTACAAATTATTTTATGATACCAATTTGTATACAGAATTATTTTAGGTTGTCTATACTTTTACTATATTCCCTTCTTATATATTTCTCAAACTGTTAAATTGCTAGTTTTTGTCATATAGTATCAATTTGGTTTGCGACTCTTTTTTACATTGATGAATTTGGAGTATTGAATCTATTTATAAAGTACCCATTAACTCTGTTCTTCTTTATTGCATTGTTTTCTGAAATTATTTCACAATTAATGACTAAGTTTATTTATCATTTTATCTAATGGTTTACTTGATAGTAATTTGTATGTAAAATCTTTTCAAAATACACTATCCTCTATTGTCGTATTTGTTTTCTTATGCTACTTTCCTATTTTTCTTATATAGTTCTCGTAAAATTTTGATATTCATAAATTTTCTTAAATATATTTTTGTTTATTTCAACCATATTGCTTACCTTTATGCTATATGTATTCTCTTAATGTTTGTAGTTTCTATATGTTATACTGATATTTTCTTTGGTGTGTACAAAATACAGCCTTTACCATAGTGAGTTCTGGGGACAGAACTGTTCTAAGAGGGGGAGAGTGTAACACCCCGCAAAATTTAAATGACAATTTTGCCCTCGGGTGTTACGCACGTGCATTTTGTACTGTTATTGATGATATCCATAAATGCATTTGATATGTATTTTGAATTCCAATTATTTATGCAATCCCGTATTCTTAAAATCCCATTTGAGACAACTCAAATGCTAAATTTCAATCTTTGAGTTTTTTACGTGTTTTTACGTATTATCGATGCACGTGTCGATTTTGGGTATTCCACCGTTACGTGCAAAGTTTTCAATGAATTTCAATCATTTATTTTTATAAACATGTTTGAATTTGTTTTGTAAACGAAAATTTAATTTTTGACTATCTTTACTAAAATAAATTTTCTACGTGCAATACACGTATTTTCTGTACGTTTGAGTACATTATCATATATGTATACTAAATATATTCTTATATTGCATTCCAATTAATTATAGATATTTTTCAGGTTGACAAAGTCAATTTTTGTATTTTTGAGATTTTACGGGCGACGCATGTGTTTTGGTGCACGTGTTAAGCGTATTATTCTTTCAAAATGAATTTCATGAAATGATGAGTGTCTATTTTAATTGTGCATGAAAAGTATAGTTTTAAAGAAAATTTTATATATTTATTAAATATTTAAATAAGTTTTTTTAAAGAGATTAAATAAATAAATTATTTTGTACACAAAGCACGTGCACGTGCATACGTGCGATGTGCATAAATTTTGGGGCTGGGCTGTTTTAGAAGAGGGAAAAATCTGGAGTTTGATTTTGAAAGAAGGAGGGAAAGCAAACTTTTGAATTGTAGAATATGGGGTCAGTGGTGTTCAAGTGGGAGGTAGTTATACTAACTACCCTACTACTCTCTTATAAAAATACCCCCTTAGTCTCTCATTCTCTCATCTCTTCTCCTCCCTCTCTCCTGCCATTCCGAAAGCAAAGTTCCAAACAAACCAGCATAGCCTTGTCCATTTCCCCACCTAATCATCCATTCCACTTGCCTATATACATATACTAATGTATATATATGTACATACATAGTATGTGTATATGAAAGAAAATGGGAGTTTGTCCTTGATGTTGCCGAAATGGAGTAGGGATGGAGATGCTCTTGATGATTGTTTCTTGCCGAGATGGAGTGTGGGGCTAGCTTTGGTGCACGGATTTCGAGGAGGTTGCAATTGGAGTTTCTTTAGGAGCTTCTAATTCTAGGAGTTCATTGAGTACAAATCTTCAATTTAGGTGGGTGTTTCTCAGGACTTTTAATGTAGAAAATATGTTATGGCTATGATGATTGCTACCATGCTTGTGAAAAGTAAGTTTAAACATATTAGATTGCCCTGTGTATGTTTATGATGAAGGTCGTGAGGGACTAATAATGTAGTAATGACACTGAAAGTAAGACTGAATTGGGCCTGTACAGTCGACTGTCACGTGGACAAGTCGACTGGTACGAGGCGAATGTTCTCTCATGATTTATTAATTTAATGGCGTACATGTGTACAAACCGAAGTGATAGAATGATTGCTAAATTCATATCCCCCATGTTATATATGATGGAGGAGATGTGAACGGATGAAAAAGAACTAGTGATAATTAGTAAAATTGGGAATAACCTGTACAGTCGACTGCCGATATGAACAGCCGACCGAGGTATTAAATTAAATTACGAATAGTCCAGAAATTTCATGAAACGAAGTATTTTCATTGTGATGTTCTAGTATGCTAAATTGAGATTTAATATTCATTTCTGCAAGTAAATGATGAGTAAATGTAAATGCATGCTTAACATTTCCTTGAGGAAAGAAAAATATTAGTTATGTGACATTCTATGTGGTGATGCTAGTGAATAGCTAAGAAATTGCATGTTTATGCAGCATGAATATATATGGTAATGTGACACAATGTTAAATGTGAATGGAAGAACAGAGGCGAGATAATTCCTAATTTTGAAATGTTAACCTGTTCAGTCGACTTAATGCAAGCAGCGAGTCGACTGGGCTGAGTATGAGAATTGTAATTAAAACCCCAGGACAGACGACTGATGGAATGACAGTCGACTGTCACGTGAATGATATTTTGAACATGGAAAATTGCGGAGCAGCCGACTGGCCATGTGCAGCAGTCGACTCTCCCGAGCATTTATGAAGAACTTGATTTGACTAGACAAGTCAACTGGGATTTGTCCAAGTCGACTGTCCAGAATATTCTGATTTCATGTGGTTTCTGTTAAAAGTTGCGGATCTTATGGTTGATGTTGGTAAACTCTATTTGTTGTTGCATGAATTTACATGAAATGAATCATAGATTTGAATTGAGAATTAAATGAATATGAAAGCTAAGATCATGATAAAGAAAGTCTGTGAGACTATTAAATGAATTATGAGTTAAAATTGCTCAAATTGGAAGTTGTGAATTGGAAATTGAAACAAAAGAGTAGCTAAGTCTCCCCCGGCATTGGAAATGAATTGAAATGAAATTTGAAAAGAAAGACCAAGGTTGGCCATGTTGAATGAATGAATAAGTCCGGTTTAGGGGAGAGGCTAACTCTAGAGCTTTGATTTTGTTCATGATTCTAATAAAAACTAAGGATTAGTGCATAGTGAAGATGTAATGAAAGTGAGAGAAAAACTCGGGTATGAGAACTAGGGTTTACGGTGCGGGTGTGTGAGCCACAGAATGCATGCTTGATGAGTCAAGACATGGCATGGGCACAACTCAGAATGATCGGACTCTAGTCACGCTTGTGGGATGTTTGGTGACTGCAAGAGGATCGTGTGCCATGAAGTGAGGCTGAATTGCCACAGAATGCATGCTTGATGAGTCAAGACATGGCATGGGATTCCCCTCCGGAATTTTCTGTACACGAGCTTATACTCATAGATCATCTAGGATACTCACCATAGTTACAGTAGTAGATTAAGTCATGGAGAGGGATTGAACCCTACAAAGATGAAGAACGATTAAGAGGCTTGCCCTCGGACCTATGTAGTATGGGATGCATAGAATCCGAACAAGTGCGCATTAGTGTCATCTAATATAAACAATTGCATTAAGGATTAAGTGCACAATCACAACAAGACATCATTAAGATTTTCCCTTTGCTCTATTTTTGATATGTGAACAAATTTGTGATCTGTTAAGAAATGAGAATCGATATATTATTTCTGGCATAGAGAGGATGGCCATGTATAATTATCGTCGGTTGAATAAACTGACATACCCACAGTGTTGTATGCAGGACCAGTGGCATGAAAAAGATTAAAGAGGAACAAATGCTTAAAAATTTTTCAATGTTGTTGTACATTTATTTCATTATTGTAAATTTTACTTCCGCTGTGCAATATAAATGTAATATTGATGTAAACTCTGATGTAAAGTGAAAAGTTTAAATTTCCTTGTAAAATTGTATTAAGAGAAGCGAAAAGATCCTGTAGAACATCTCGAATTCAGTGTATTTGGGATTCGGGGCGTTACAGAGTGGTATCAGAGCTACGCTTCTAAGTAGTATAAATTTATAAGGAACGACACCCTAGAAGTGGACATTAGAGTGTGAGTTCAGTTTATAGAGATTTAAATGTAAGCGATCTATATTTGTGTTGCTCTATAGGCTGATGTTTTCTCTTTCCTTTCCCTATTGGATGGTTGGAGTCATGAATGGAAGTTGTTATTGAATTTACATTCAAATTCATTCATGATGCTCTCCTCGTATACATTGATTTGAGATTGTATGCGAGCTCATTTTCTCTGGGTATCAGAGTAGCGCAGTGGAAGAGTGGTTGGTTTGAACCTTCATTCATGATACCTTACACATAAACACACTTTCCCGTCAAATTATTTTTATGGACATTCATCATGGTATTTTTTCAATATTTAATATTTTCCAAATAAATATTTTTCTATACTATTAAATTATATTAATGCCTAGTATTTTGTCTATCTTCCTTAGTCTTGATCTTGTTGAACTTATTTTAATTGTCTCTCAATCTTAAAGTTTTGTCTTTTGGGTTTTATGTCACCTTATGTTCATCCGTCCATATGTGCTATTACTTTACGTATTCTGTTAAATTTATACTACAACTATTATTTTCAATTATTATTACATTTTGAATTTTACTTGTGAATTTTGCTTATGTGCATTCATTTTACATGATTTGATTGTGTGATACGATATTCTTTCGTTATCTCGTATTGTCCTATATACTTCAATATATTTTAACAATATTGAAATATTTTATCCGTATAAATACAACATACTAATTTGATTTATTGTCTGCATTCGATATTATTGTTATTACATATTGTCTACAAATTTGTTTTGTTATGTTTATAAAATTTTGTAATTTACGTTTCTTTAACAGAATGCATATACTCACTATTTATACTACTTCATTCTCAAATTTTAAATTGTCTTTACATTCTCGATTACTACATATGTTTTCCATTGAATTTTTATATGTGTCATGTATTTCAAGATACTTACTATACATATGATTTCACCGTCTTCCAATTATTACATTACTATTTTTATGCATAATTGTTTGTGTCAAATGTCCTAAATTGCTACACTACATCAGTATTGTTTGCAATTTTATTTCCGACATGTGCATATATTTTACATTATTTTAGTGTTATAAATAATTTTTCATAACTACTAATTAGTACCCTCTATGTTTGAATATGTTGTATGCACCTTGTTTGATATTTCATCGTGTAACTTCTCTTACTCCTGTTTTTATATCATCGATTTCAAACATAAAAACCATAATTTATTAAATATCCCATATCCAAGTATACATGGGAGATTACATCTTTTCATCTTCTATTTTGGTGCAACCTGATGTCGAGAGGGAAAATATGCAACTAGACATCATTGGAGGCAAACTGCAACTGGAAGTCGGGGAGGCAAAGTTTGCAACTGAATGTCCAGAAAGCAAACTGCAACTGGATGTCGGTGAGGCAAAGTTTGCAACCGAATGTCCAGAATACAAATTGCAACCGGATATCATAGGAGAAATTATGCAACTTGAGATCGAGATAGGCAAGTCTGCTGTTGGATACCAGTGAGACGAACCTACACCAAAAGGAAGTATTATACTTAGATAACCCCTACCTTGTTTTCTACAATATTCACTTATAACTATTTCATTTTGTACTAGCTTGAACTATTTTATAATATTTTGTAACCTAGCATTATACTGTTTATACTGATTTCTATATCTATCAAACTTGCGTATCTACCGCTTAATCTCAATTATCTTGCCGTCTTCTTTGTAGTACTTTGCATTTTATGTGAGTTAGTATTTCATACAACTTTATTGTATTTTGCTATTTTAAAATTTGGTGGCTACTCACCTAACAGTTTTATTTATTATACTTCTGTTATAATTCATGATTCATTTCCACATAATTGATTTTGCATTGTTACTACCATAATATATTATTTTTCTCCTACACATCATTTATAAATTTGGTATCATAATGTTGTTGTTTCGCCCTATAATTTCCGTATATACGTATATACATAATTTTGTATGCTGATTTTCTTGGTCTACTTAACAAATCGAAATTATTTGGATTTTTGCCTTTTTTAGTTATCATACATATATAATTATTGTATTTACTTTACAAATCACCTTATGATATCAATTTATATGCAAAATCATTTTTTTCATTGTCTATACTTTTCTTTGTTATATAACTAGTTTCCGTACTACTTTCAATGGTACGTTTTACTACTACGATGTCTTGTTTGACTGCTACAAATTATTTATAATTTTCATATCATGCTATTTATTTCACCTATATAATTTTTTCGCCTATGCGAGTATGTGATTTTTGTAAGTTGGTTTTCTCGCTCTACTGAATAATTTAAAGGTGCTTCGATGTATGCCTAATTTTCAAATTGTACGTATAATTATTAAGGTTACCTTACAAATTATTTTATGATACTAATTTGTATACAGAATTATTTTAGGTTGTCTATACTTTTACTATATTCCCTTCTTATATATTTCTCAAACTGTTAAATTGCTAGTTTTTGTCATATAGTATCAATTTGGTTTGCGACTCTTTTTTACATTGATGAATTTGGAGTATTGAATCTATTTATAAAGTACCCATTAACTCTGTTCTTCTTTATTGCATTGTTTTCTGAAATTATTTCACAATTAATGACTAAGTTTATTTATCATTTTATCTAATGGTTTACTTGATAGTAATTTGTATGTAAACTCTTTTCAAAATACACTATCCTCTATTGTCGTATTTGTTTTCTTATGCTACTTTCCTAGTTTTCTTGTATAGTTCTCGTAAAATTTTGATATTCATAAATTTTCTTAAATATATTTTTGTTTATTTCAACCACATTGCTTACCTTTATGCTATATGTATTCTCTTAATGTTTGTAGTTTCTATATGTTATACTGATATTTTCTTTGGTGTGTACAAAATACAGCCTTTACCATAGTGAGTTCCGGGGACGGAACTGTTCTAAGGGGGGAGAGTGTAACACCCCGCAAAATTTAAATGACAATTTTGCCCTCGAGTGTTACGCACGTGCATTTTGTACTGTTATTGATGATATCCATAAACGCATTTGATATGTATTTTGAATTCCAATTATTTATGTAATCCCGTATTCTTAAAATCCCATTTGAGACAACTCAAATGCTAAATTTCAATCTTTGAGTTTTTTACGTGTTTTTACGTATTATCGATGCACGTGTCGATTTTGGGTATTCCACCGTTACGTGCAAAGTTTTCAATGGATTTCAATCATTTATTTTTATAAACATGTTTGAATTTGTTTTGTAAACGAAAATTCAATTTTTGACTATCTTTATTAAAATAAATTTTCTACGTGCAATACACGTGTTTTCTGTACGTTTGAGTACATTATCATATATGTATACTAAATATATTATTATGTTGCATTCCAATTAATTATAAATATTTTTCAGGTTGATAAAGTCAATTTTTGTATTTTTGAGATTTTACGGCCGACGCACGTGTTTTGGTGCACGTGTTAAGCGTATTATTCTTTCAAAATGAATTTCATGAAATGATGAGTGTCTATTTTAATTGTGCATGAAAAGTATAGTTTTAAAGAAAATTTTATATATTTATTACATATTTAAATAAGTTGTTTTAAAGAGATTATATAAATAAATTATTTTGTACACAAAGTACGTGCACGTGCATATGTGCGATGTGCATAAATTTTGGGGCCGGGCTGTTTTAGAAGAGGGAAAAATTTGGAGTTTGATTTTGAAAGAAGGAGGGAAAGCAAACTTTTGAATTGTAGAATATGGGGTTAGTGGTGTTCAAGTGGGAGGTAGTTATACTAACTACCCTACTACTCTCTTATAAAAATACCCCCTTAGTCTCTCATTCTCTCATCTCTTCTCCTCCCTCTCTCCTGCCATTCCGAAAGCAAAGTTCCAAACAAACCAGCATAGCCTTGTCCATTTCCCCACCTAATCATCCATTCCACTTGCCTATATACATATACTAATGTATATATATGTACTTACATAGTATGTGTATATGAAAGAAAATGGGAGTTTGTCCTTGATGTTGCCGAAATGGAGTAGGGATGGAGATGCTCTTGATGATTGTTTCTTGCCGAGATGGAGTGTGGGGCTAGCTTTGGTGCACGGATTTCGAGGAGGTTGCAATTGGAGTTTCTTTAGGAGCTTCTAATTCTAGGAGTTCATTGAGTACAAATCTTCAATTTAGGTGGGTGTTTCTCAGGACTTTTAATGTAGAAAATATGTTATGGCTATGATGATTGCTACCATGCTTGTGAAAAGTAAGTTTAAACATATTAGATTGCCCTGTGTATGTTTATGATGAAGGTCGTGAGGGACTAATAATGTAGTAATGACACTGAAAGTAAGACTGAATTGGGCCTGTACAGTCGACTGTCACGTGGACAAGTCGACTGGTACGAGGCGAATGTTCTCTCGTGATTTATTAATTTAATGGCGTACATGTGTACAAACCGAAGTGATAGAATGATTGCTAAATTCATATCCCCCATGTTATATATGATGGAGGAGATGTGAACGGATGAAAAAGAACTAGTGATAATTAGTAAAATTGGGAATAACCTGTACAGTCGACTGCCGATATGAACAGCCGACCGAGGTATTAAATTAAATTACGAATAGTCCAGAAATTTCATGAAACGAAGTATTTTCATTGTGATGTTCTAGTATGCTAAATTGAGATTTAATATTCATTTCTGCAAGTAAATGATGAGTAAATGTAAATGCATGCTTAACATTTCCTTGAGGAAAAGAAAAATATTAGTTATGTGACATTCTATGTGGTGATGCTAGTGAAAAGCTAAGAAATTGCGTGTTTATGCAGCATGAATATATATGGTAATGTGACACAATGTTACATGTGAATGGAAGAACAGAGGGGAGATAATTCCTAATTTTGAAATGTTAACCTGTTCAGTCGACTTAATGCAAGCAGCGAGTCGACTGGGCTGAGTATGAGAATTGTAATTAAAACCCCAGGACAGACGACTGATGGAATGACAGTCGACTGTCACGTGAATGATATTTTGAACATGGAAAATTGCGGAGCAGCCGACTGGCCATGTGCAGCAGTCGACTCTCCCGAGCATTTATGAAGAACTTGATTTGACTAGACAAGTCAACTGGGATTTGTCCAAGTCGACTGTCCAGAATATTCTGATTTCATGTGGTTTCTGTTAAAAGTTGCGGATCTTATGGTTGATGTTGGTAAACTCTATTTGTTGTTGCATGAATTTACATGAAATGAATCATAGATTTGAATTGAGAATTAAATGAATATGAAAGCTAAGATCATGATAAAGAAAGTCTGTGAGACTATTAAATGAATTATGAGTTGAAATTGCTCAAATTGGAAGTTGTGAATTGGAAATTGAAACAAAAGAGTAGCTAAGTCTCCCCCGGCATTGGAAATGAAATGAAATGAAATTTGAAAAGAAAGACCAAGGTTGGCCATGTTGAATGAATGAATAAGTCTGGTTTAGGGGAGAGGCTAACTCTAGAGCTTTGATTTTGTTCATGATTCTAATAAAAACTAAGGATTAGTGCATACCATGTTTAGATTGTTGTAGGTTCTTACTTGAATGTATGTCATGCTTAGGTTAATACTTAAGTAGTATACCATGTTTAGGATGTTGTAGATTCATGCTAAGTATACATTCATGCTTAGATTGTTGTAGATTAATGTTGAAGTTGAATACCATGTTTAGGATGTTGTAGATTCATGCTAAGTATACATCCATGCTTAGATTGTTGTAGATTAATGTTGAAGTTGAATACCATGCTTAGGAATGTTGTAGATTCATGCTATGTTATATACCATGCATGGAAATGTTGTAGGATTAATGATTAAATTACCTACCATGCCTAGGATTGTTGTAGGAATGGTTAAGGTTGTATACCATGCTAATTATTTTAGGTTAAAGTAGTGAAGAAAATCATGCTTTGTCGTATACCATGCTAAATTATTAGTACTCATGGTAAGTTGTAGCAATTAACCATGCTTAAAGTAGCAGGAGATATCCATGCTTAACCTAGTAGCTATTCACGCTTTAACTTATAGTAGCCTTCTACTTAAGTTGTATCCATGTTTGTAGTTGTAGTGTTAATGTAGAACCTTCATGTTGTAGTTGTAGTATTAACTATCACGTTGTAGTTATAGTGTTAGTAAAGAACTATCATGTTATAGTAAATTGTGTTGGCAAAGAACTAGCATGTTGTAGTGGTAGCGTTAGTGAAGAACAAATCATGTGTAGTTGCATTATTGTGTTGTGAAGTAGTCCTAGTAAATCCCCTAGAAGGAATCCCATGTTCGGGATTATATAGTTAGAGTCATGCATGATTGAATGGTGTATTGTAGCATTCCAGTTAAAAGAACCATGCTTGAATTGTATATGGTAGTGAAGGATCAAAAAGAAACATTGAACCCATGCATCTAGCTCCTAGGTGATTCTAGCTCAAACTTGACAAAGAACCCAAGAATTTAGTTGCATGTAGTTCTAGTTCGCTTTTGGAAAAGAAACCGTAGGTTCTAGTTGTGCGAGGTTCAAATTGAATTTGGACCATATCATGGGGCCATTCCTCATCCTTATGGGCAATAAGGGTTGGGAAGATCACTAATAGTTAGTTCGATAAAAGTTGTTATGTCGCTTTGGGCTTCTCATTGGTAGAATGTCTGTTTTAGACTGTTAGTAGATTCTTCTGTTGCTTCTAATTATAGAAGATCGAGTTTGCTAGTAGGAACATTTGGTTGCTTCTAGGTTTGATTACCTGTATGGTTGTTTTTGCATATGGTTGTGCTCGTACGTGGCTCGACTGGCCCGTATGTAGCTGTGGATCTCATACGCAGCTCATTTGGCTCGTATGTGTGTTTTTGCTCATATGCGGGTCAACTGGCCCGTGCGTAGCTGTTGGTCTCATACGCGGCTTATTTGGCTGGTATGTATGTTGTTATCTCATACGAAGCCCGCCTGGCTCGTAGGTAGATGTTGGTTTCATACGTAGCTTATTGGCTCGTATGTGTTCGGTTTACTCGTATATAGCTTATTAGCTAGTACGCAATTTTGTTATGCTCGTCTAGGGTGATATTATTACCCTAGGGGCTATCGACCATCAAGACATATGTTTTCTTACTCTTAAGGGACTGTGGACGAGTGACTCATACCGTCGGATCTTAACCGGTGTAGGTTGATCGCGGGCCGGAGTATAGAGGGAATCCAAGTTCAGGGTAGTGGCATATAGGTACACTCATATTGCCGGGGTCTTGGATCAATAGGCCATGAACCAGATCCTTAGGGATTCTGCTAAGTCTAGGATGAGCAACCTAGTAGAGTTGTCTTGCGAAGTCTAAACTTAAGACTCGGCATGTTGTGTAAGTTCTGTGGTCACCCCTCAGTTTGTTTAGGGTTAGTGACATTGTTAAGGTAGTAACTTATGGCTTTATTACTTAACCTTTAATTTTCGCCGAAGGGAAGGAGTTGGTGTTAAGGGTGATTCTTTATGATCCGACCTGTCCTATAGGCCTGGATTTGGTGGTGTTATTGGGTTGTACCCTTCTTGTCAAAGGGATACGGTCTGTGGCTTGTCACAAGTTGGAAGCACAGGATCCGTATCTCGTCTGTTAATTTCTAAAGTTGAATGATAAGCGGGAGCGATTCCTGTCGGAGCCAGGGGGATGGACCCCCAGCACTCCGTCTTGGCTTGGATCTAGGGGCGAACAAGCCATAGACTACAGTATGGCTAGGGGGCGGCAGGGGGCTCTCCTGTTGGCGGAAACTCCGGGGTTCGTCAGACTTTTGAGTGAGGCAATTGTGGCAAACGAAGAAACCACTATAAAACTGCAATTGGCAGAATTAGACCGCCTCAGGGCAACCTCATTAGTCATGTCTAATCTTCATAAACAAGCTGAGTACAAGAGTAGAACTCATAGTGCAGGGTTCAAATCCCTATAATGAAGAGACGAATTGAGATGGGCGCATGTAGTATGGGCTGCATGTTGCTTCGGAAACTTGCTGGCATTAGAATAAGAGCATCGTAGCTTTAGTCAATATTGTATTAGATTCTAGTCATAGCACTCACGAACACTTAAACTACACCGACACATTGCTATGTTGTATGTTTGTTTTGGGAGTCTCGCTGCTAAGTTATCAGCCTTAAAGCATCAGTAAATACTGATGTCCCCACTTCAATAGGTACTGGATCGCAGAAGTACAGGTGCGAGATTCAGGAGGACTCAAGGCAAGGAAAGCGAGGAGTCGATGTCATGTTTAGTTTCCGCTGTAATATTTATGTTGATTATCTATTTGTCGAAAAGTATCCAAGTGGGAATTACCAAGTGTTGTTATTCATTCATTGTACTCTGATGTAATTTGTTGAAAGTTGTAATACTTGGATTGTAAAGGTATTATTGTAACACTATTGTAATGTATTGCAGTTGTATAACATTCAAACTTGTAATACATTGGGTGTTGAATAAAAAGTTTTAAATTCTCCTGTTTTTTCTGTGTATTATGACTAATTGAAGAAAAGATTCTGGCTTATGTCACGGTTTCCCAGTTACTGTAAATTGGGACGTTACAATATATAAGAGTGAGCCAATCATACCTCGATAGAGTTTCTGATCGACACTCTTACCTAATTCATCTTTGTCAAGGGTAGTGGTAGTAACCATAGGTGTAGTCTTACTACTCGTGCTATCCATGTTAAATCGTTTGAGTAATTCCTTAGTATATTTTTCTTGATTAATAAATATGCCATTATGTGACTGCTTAATTTGTATTCCAAGGAAATAATTGAGTTCACCCATATGACTCATCTCAAACTCATTTTTCATGGTGTTAGCAAACTCTTGACATAGATTACTATTAGTAGAACCGAAAATTATGTCATTAACATATATTTGTATGATTAAAATATCATTCTTAATTCTTCTAATAAACAAAGTAGTATGTACTTTACCTATTTCAAAACCTGTTTCTAAAAGAAAAGTCTTCAATCGATCATACCAAGCACGAAGGTGCTTGTTTAAGACCGTATAAAGCCTTTTTCAATTCAAAAACGTGGTTTGGGAATTGTTCATATTCAAAACCTCGTGGTTGTTTAACATAAACATCTTCCTGTATAAAACCATTTAGGAACTCATTTTTAACATCCATTTGAAAGAGTATAAAATTTATAAAACAAGCAAAAGATAATAAGATACGAATTGATTCTAATCTAGCAACAGGAGCATATGTTTCATCAAAATCTGTGCCTTCTTCTTGATTATACCCTTGAGCAACTAGTCTAGCTTTGTTCCTAACAACTTGTCCTGATTCATCTAACTTATTCTTGAATACCCATTTGGTACCAATTATAGTATGATCAGAAGGTTGTGGAACTAAATCCCATACATCATTACTTATGAATTGGTTTAACTCATCTTGCATGTCCTTCATCCAAAATTCGTTCTCACACGCTTCTTGTATATTCTTCGGTTCAAAATCAGACAAGAAGGTTGTGTGAGATATCATGTTAACATGTGATCTCGTCTGAATACCATGTGAAATATCCCCAATTATTAAGTCATGAGGATGATCTCTAAATTCAACAAAAGACTTTAATAAAGTTGGAGACATCATAACAGGATCTGTCAACTTGATAAGCCATCAGTCGACTGATTTACAGCAGTTGACTTGACTTCCTTATCGGTCGACTTATCCACAAGACTAGTTTGTTCTAAAGATGTAATTACTTTATTTAAAGGTGATGAATTAGTTTCATCATCTTCAATTAAAGTCGATGAAGACAGAGATTCATCAAATGCAACATGCATGGATTCTTCAATAGTCATTGTTGACTTGTTGAAGATTCTATATGTCTTACTCCTATTTGAGTATCCTACAAAGATACCCTCATTAGATATAGGATCAAACTTATCTAAATTATCCTTAGTGTTCAAAATAAAACACTTATATCCAAATATTTTAAAGTAAGAGACCTTAGGAATTCTATCAAAAAATAGCTTATAATATGTTTTCTTTAGCTTAGGCCTAATCAAAATTCTATTTAAAACATAACAAGTTGTAGCAACGGCTTCAGCCCAAAAATACTTAGGTAGATTGCTTTCAACAAGCATGGTATGTGCACATTCTTGCAAAGTCCTATTCTTCCTTTCAACTACTCCATTTTGTGGTGAAGCTCTAGGAAATTCAAACGAATGAATTATACCATTTTTGTTGCAATATTCTGCAAACGTTTCATTTTCAAATTCTCCACCATGATCACTTCTAATAGTGACTATGGTTAGAGACTTTTGATTTTGAATTCGTTTAAAAAAATTAGCAAATTCTCCAAAAGCATCATTCTTATGTTTTAAAAAGAAAGTCCAAGCGAATCGTGAAAAATCGTCTACTAAAACAAATACATACCTACTTTTATTTAAAGAAGCAACTCTAGTAGGGCCAAATAAATCCATGTGAATTAATTCGAGCGTCCTACTAGTAGAAATTACTTCTTTTGTTTTAAAAGTAGATTTAATTAGTTTACCTAGTTGACATGCATCACGTAACTTATCCTTTTTAAAGGATAGTCTTGGCAGGCCTTTAATTAGGTTGTACTTAGAAAATTTAGATAGATTTTTCATATTCACATGGCCAAAACGTCTATGCCAAAGCCAAGAATCATTATTAGAAGCTACTAAGCAAAAATCATTCGAAAACTCATATGCTTTTGAACACAATTCATAAATGTTATTTTTCCTAAAACCTTGAAAAAATATATTTTGCATGGTAGAATCATAAATTAAATATTCATCTTTTTCAAACATGATTTTATAACCCTTATCACAAAGTTGTCTAATACTTAACAGATTATGCTTAAGTCCACTAACTAATAAGACATCTTCTATAGAGGGGTTAGTGTGCTTACCGACCGTACCAATTTCTATGACCTTTCCTTTATTTTTGTCACCAAATGTGATTGTTCCTCCATCAATGTCTTGTATGGAAGATATGAGGTTGGCATGACCAGTCATGTGCTTCGAGCATTCGCTGTCAAGTATCCAACGATCTCTCTTAGATACCTATAAAAAGTCAATGTGAATATGGTATCCTTTTCATTGGGTCCAAAATAGATTAGTTTGTAGAAAACCAAACCCATGATGAGTTTGATTTTCAACCATTAGCATAAATGTAATTAGCAGAATTACATACACTAAGCATGTATGAACTAATATAAGCAATTCTATCTTTTAAACTCAGGTTGACTGGAACCCATACATATTTGCTCTGTCCAGTCAACTTTACAGCACCTTTCAGCCGACTTCTACTATTATTCAGTCGACTGGGTGGTAGTATATGTCGACTTATCTGAGGTATTTGTCTCGTTGAATGAGACTCAGTACCTCTGGACAGGCTCCTGGTGGCTGGGCGCAGTCGACTTGTCTAAACTTTAGATTTGCCTTTATCATGAAAACTTACAGTTTTAGGCTTTTCAAAAAACTCATAAAGTTTATGATTAACACTGGAAATAGATACAGGTTTATTTATACTAGTGTTCTTAGAAGAATGAGATTTTTTAAGGGACTTTTTAAAACCAAGTCCAAACTTTGACTAGATTGCACTTGATTTTGAAGAACATCATTTAAATTCTCTTTTCCTTTATTAAATTTAAATACGTTCTTGGATATCTCTTCATAATTTTTCTTTAGAGACTCAAGATCCATATCTAAACTAGAAAGACGAGAATTTAAGGATTTTACTTCTTTATCATGGTTAAGATTCTCTTGAGAAAGTATTTGATTTACTTTCTCTAAGTTCTTAACTCTAATTTTTTCTTTTTTATGTTCTTGAAAAATTTCATTGGAAGCATCAAGTAAATCGTTAGAATCATACTCATTACTTACTTGATTTTGAGACGCCATAAAACACACGTTTGCAACTTCGTTTGTCTCATCAATTGCTTTTTCCGACGAAGAATCGCTGTCATCCCAAGTTGCTTGGTATGCCTTTTTGTTCTTCACGAACTTATTCTTTGTGTACTTGTCCTTCTTGAAGTTCGACGCCTTTCCCTTAGATTTTGCTTTCCCTAGTGGACAATCCTTCTTCATATGGCATGTCTTGTTACACCTGAAAGAAGTTGGAGGTTCATTAGATTCCTTAGATTTATTAGATTTTGAATTAAACTTACCTTTTCTTAGGAACTTTTTGAACTTTCTCGTGAACATGGAAATCTCTTCCTCATCTTCTTCTTCATCCTCGGAGTCTGACATGGCTTTGAATGCTAATGTCTTCTTCTTTGATTGTTGTGGTTCGACATCCTTCTTGCGCTCTTCAAGTTGTACCTCATAAGCCATAAGATTTCCCACAAGATTCTCAAGAGAAAGTTTTGTTAAATCATTGGCCCCTTCTATGGCAGTGGTCTTCTTATCCTATTCGGGGGCTAGTGCACGTAGTACCTTCCTCACCATCTCGGCTTGAGTGTACGTCTTTCCAAGTGCCACAAGTGAATTGGTAATATCTGTGAACCTTGTAATCATCTCAGACACATTCTCATTCTCCTTCATGCAGAACATATCAAACCCGTGAACAAGAACATATATTTTAGATTCTTTTACTCTATTTGTTTCTTCATGAGTTACCTCGAGTGTGTGCCAAATTTGATGTGCGGTTGTTTCATTGGACACACGGTTGAACTCCTCCTTTGTAAGGCCACAAAATAGCGCGTTCATTGCCTTTGCATTGTTCATTGTTTGGTTCTTCATGTCATCGTTCCATTGTGCATATGGAATGGTAGGAGCGGTGTACTCGGTCTCCGTCATGTTCCATATTTCATAGTTGATGGACTAAAGGTAGATCTTCACTCTACACTTTCAATAGTTGTAATTGGTTCCATCGAAGAGGGGTGGCCTTTGTGTAGATTGGCCTTCATGGAATTGATTTGCATTAGAAGTAGTTGTCATTGCACTCAACCAGACTCTGATACCAAGTGTTGGATCCTGTAGGCAAGGCAAGAAATACTAGAGGGGGGGGTGAATAGTGTTCTATAAAAAATTAATTGCGGAAATGAACATTTCTTCTGACCGGTCGACTTGAAAAGAAAAACAATTCGACTGATGCGACAGTTAAGGAGAGTATTTTAAGACGAGTCTGTTCAGTCAACTTACAGAAGAACAAGTCGACTTACCAGACAAGTTTTCAGAGTGTAAGTATTACAAGTTTGATCAGTCGAGTTAAAAGGAGACGCAGTCGACTGTCTAGACAAGTTTCACAGATAACTTTCAAAAAAAGTAAATGAAATGCAAGTTCCAAGAGATCCAACCACAGAGTACACATGATGTATCCTGGTTCGGTCCTCCCGACCTACATCTAGTCCCCAAGCAACCCACTTGAGATTTTTCACTATTCTTGAATAAATTCAAGAATACCCTACGGCGTTAGACAACAACCTTGTCCAACCCGTAGTCCTCTCTCACCATTAGAGAGAGCTACCCACTCTTCCACCAAGAGTGAAAACCTGACTCTACACCCTAGAGCCCAACTCTCCAACTGTAATCCCTGTTTATCATTTTGTGTATTTTTGAATGTATTTTTCGTTTTGGTGTATTTTTCCCTCTTGTATTTCTCTGAACCGTATATTGGAGTTATTTTCAATATATATTCGTTTTATTTCATTTTGAGCTCGTTGTATTTGATTGGTTGTCTCTTTTGTCTCGTTCTTCATTGTTTTGGTTCTTTCTTTCATTTTGGTCTCGTTATCTTTATTTTATTTTTCTTGAGTGCTTGTGGTGGTGGTTGGGTGTAATCTTTTTCCAACTCCTTTTATTTGAACCCTAATAAGATTTTTACCAAAGCCAATTTAAAATTTCCAAACCAATTTGTTATCCTATACAATTGTATTCCTATTTAAAATTCCCAAACCCAAAACCCATTGGTAAACTACTACTAACTCTTAATACCCACAACCTAATACCCATAAACCCACATCTAAACCCTATATATAAACACTCTCCCTCACAAACCATAACCCTAGACTCCAACACACAAACCCAGCCTCCCTCTCCCTCTCTCCCTCCTTGTTTGCGACTGCACACTGAACCAAACGCCCCAGGCCGAAACCCCCCAGGCCGACCTCCTCCCTTTCTCGGCCTGTGCTCAACCTGACAGCCACCAAGCCCGATCGCCTTCTTCCCTTGGCCATCCGATCATCTCCCACACCACCATCAACAACCCCCTTGCACCATATAATCCCTCTACTCTCTCGTGGAGTTCTCTTGTTGCAACAAGCCACTTTGATCATCTCTTGCTTTTGGAAGTTTCGTTCGTGAGGAGATTCTTGCTCGAGTTGCTTGGATTACTTGATTAGCAGATTTTTGTTCGTCTCTTCGATTAAGGCAAGTAACTTGTACTCCAATTCATTTATTTGATACAAGTCAAAAATACCACCTATAGTGTAGTTGGGTCAAGAGACGACTCTTGTTTGTGATATGCTTGATGGACTTTGTCTCTATTGTGCAAATTTGACCATAGATGATTCACGACACAATATGGACATGAATTAATTTAGGTTTTACCCGTTCTTGATTTGGATCATGTATGTGAGACTTTTGTGAGAATTCGTGTTTTGGTTGAGACCCATGTGATATATTCGGTGTGGACATGTTAGATACCCTAAATTATGATGTTTAGACACTTGGTAGACTCGATTTCATGTTGGGGTGTGTTTGGATCAAATTTCTTGCATCTATGTTGATTTTGTTTTTAAGGGAAAAAATCTGCATTTTGTCGCTGTTCTGTTTTGTTTGTTGTTTTGAACTGTGTTAAAGTCAGTATCTTGATTTCGGTATAAAACATGAGTTTTAGAGAATTTTGTCTATTTTCAAACCCCTCTGACCTTGCTTGATTTTGATTTCTTATGACTGAGTTATGACTATTTTACTACAGAGTGTCGATCTTTTCCAGATTCTGTTTTTCGGTAATTTTGATGACAAACCATTTTAAAGAATCATGCAATATATATTATTTTGATCCAAAACTTTGGTAAGTGTTTCTTTAACTAGTTAGGGATTATCCAGAATTTTGGTAAATTTTATTGATGAGTTTTATGTGTTGTTTCATGCTCGTTTATGAAATCTATACTTGCTAAATTTTGCTCGTTGTTCTGTAAAGAATCTTATTTTCACTATGATTCCTTTTATTGTATGAAAAATGTTTGTGAAATATGAAAGTTAG
The DNA here is from genome assembly GCA_017893485.1 of Hemerocallis citrina. Taxonomy (NCBI): domain Eukaryota; kingdom Viridiplantae; phylum Streptophyta; class Magnoliopsida; order Asparagales; family Asphodelaceae; genus Hemerocallis; species Hemerocallis citrina. The sequence continues at coordinate 79,927,979 of CM030359.1, forward strand.
TATATTTTATGTATTTTCATATCCCATTTGCGAATTAGATTTTGTTTCACTGGCTACGAGATATCATAGTTTTCGTACAGCAGTGTTGGGAATTCCAGATTTGCCAAACTATGGTTTCTTTATGTTTTCTTATTTTTGATGATTGATCTAATTTTGCTGGAAAATTATGAAACTTTATATTTAGATACTAGACATATAGAGAAATACTCCAGATTTTTCGTGGATATATTTAATGTGTTTTCATGCTGTTTTTCTGTTCTTGAATTCGTTTTCCTGATTTCTGGCTGAACCTAATTTCTGTAATCAAATCAGTTTTGAGCTGTGTTTTTGTGAACTAGTATGTGACTTATTTATATTCGCTGGATTCGTGTGGAAGCCTATTTTCGAGATCCTTCGACGGATCCATATTTGCTTGTTTGTAACACTGGGAATCACTGTTTTATCACAGTATGGTCTTACTGTCCTGAACTTGTGATGTGTTTATCTTAGTCTTTTATGAGATATCTTGCACTTGTACATGTTTAGCTTGTAACTTGCACTTGTCACATGATCATGGCATGTTATTCTTGATATATTTTGCACATATACATGCTTTGTTTGACATTAATAATAAATAACCAAGCCAGGGTCTAAGGGACAGATCTAATAGTGGATAATTCAGAAATGTGTACTCGGAAGGGGATCCACTGATCCTACGTGATTACTTGAGACATGATACTTGACACGTGATTTATTGAAACTTGCATGCAAGACACGATACTTGCCACTTGCACACTTGACATGTGATTACATGATACATGATACTTAGAGCTTGGAGCTCGATTACTTGACTTGTCTCCAAGTATACTGCCCTCTATGGTCCACTTTGAAATCTAAAGCGAAACTGTTTGCTATAGCAACCATGTAAGGTGGGCTGCATAAAGTGCTACCTAAATAGTAATCACTACAAGACTTGAATATGATACTCGAACATGATGCTTGAACATGATACATGCTTGCTTGACACTTGACTACATGATACATGAGACTTGATACATAATTACCTGACACTTGACACTTGATGCATGTTCACATGATACTTGATTTCTTGACACTTGATCTATGCCATGTACACGTGATCACTTTTACCATGCTAGTTGTTATGTTGACAACACACTTATACCATGTTGTTAGTTAGTTTTCCCATGTGCTTGTATCCTACATTATAAGTGGTCTGTAACTACGAATTAACAAGTACTTGTGTTTTCTCTTTTCCTCTTTCCTGCATTCGTTGAATTGCAGATTTTGGAGAACATGTTCCAGATGGTATCGGAGACCTGAAGTATTAGTGCTGCTTTTTATTAATATTATTTCTTATAGCTTGCTTGAACAATAATGTATTTGGAGACTTGGATTTATTCTTGAATTTGGACGATGTGACCCAAGATATTTGTTTTATTCAAATCATGACTATTTGAGATTTATATATTTGGTTTTAAATATTCGTGTTGGTATTTTGGCTCATTATGTGCATGTAGCTGATTCTTTTGCTTCCGACTCTGATGATTCTTAAGAATGTTGTAAAGATTTCTTGAACAGCTTAAGGATGATGAAAATCATTTGCTGGGCTTTTGTTGCGTATCCGTATTCTGTATTCTTTTTGGGAAGCGGGGCGTGGCAGGGTTTTTAGTGGTATCAGAGCACCAGGTTTGGCTAATGTATTAGTTGCCTAATATATTATACAAGCTTGGCTCGAACTGGAATCTGTTCAACATTTCACCAACCATGCATGCATAAATGAATCAAATATTGTCAACATTGATCTGGATGCTAATTATTTTTGGTTTTGTGCAGACTATGGCTCGTAGGGGTTCTACTTCTTAGTCGCATGTTGACCCGTTTTAGGCGGTCACTGCAGTGCTTGAGCGCTTGATTAATCAGCAGCAGAACCATAGTGATTTGGTGAAGGCTGCTTGGGAAGCCACTCGAGTTACTCCGCCTGTTGCACCTAGGCAGGATGTTCTTCCACCCCGTCCGGGAACGATCACAAACTTTACGATGCTGCATCTCGACAGGTTTTCAAGCACTAAGATGCCTTTGGAGGCTGAACAGTGGTTGATTTGGACAGAGCAACTGCTTTTGGCAGCTAGAGTGGCTGATGCAGATTGTGTGGATGTGGTTACCATCCTGTTGGTGGACTTGGCTCATATCTGGTGGAGGTCCGAGTCCGAAAGACTCGAAAGTCCGATCACTTGGGCCACTTTCACTAGGAGCTTCTTGGAGAAGTTCTTTCCTAACAGCACCAGAGTTGAGATGGAGCAACAATTCTTAGCCCTAAAACGGGTTGGTCGTTATTTCTAGTAATGGAATTTTGTTACATATTGCTCATGCAATGTTGTAACATAAGACTTTCTTGAAACAGGGCTCCAGGTCTGTGGACGAGTACGCAGCTGAGTTTACGAGACTTAGCCGCTTCGCATCCATTCTTGTGGCGAACGAAGAGGATAGGGCTCGTAGGTTCATTTTGGGGCTTGAGCGAGACATCAAGGTGCAGCTTGTCTCTCTGTGCTTGCGTACCTACGCTGAGGCTCTTGAGGCAGCTAAGGCCCAGGAGCAGGCTCATGGTGGACTGACTCCTTCTCAGCAGACTGTTTCGCACTCAATTGCTAGGTCTTCTGGTGGACCTATTAGGAGACCTGTTCTAGCCTTCCAATCAGGGTAGCTCCTTACTCTTCTGTGGGTCCTCCGAGTGTTGGTTTCTGCGACTTTTTTCGTATTCCAGGGCATGAGCGCAAGGATTGCCAATGTGCCAATAGTAGCTGTTTTGGATGTGGTACCGCTGATCATTCGGTGCAGGAGTGCCCGCCGCTGGCTTCTCCAGCCAGGGGTCCTGTTCCGCCAGTTGCCGCTGCTCGTGGTCCAGTTAGACTACCGCTTCCCCCATAGCGTCAGATTGTCGATCAGAGTACCGCTATTCTGAGAAGAGGCGCAGGCTAGTGATGCACAGTTACAGAGATTTCGAGCTGAGGTAGAGTCTGGGTCCAGGATGGATATGGTTATTCATTCGGATGGATCTCTTCGTTTTGGGTCCAGATTATGTGTCCCGGAAGGTGATGCTCGTTAGAGGTTGCTTGAGGAAGCCCAACAGTCTTCGTATTCTATCCATCCTGGCGGTGCTAAGATGTATTGGGATTTGAAGCTTCATTTCTGAACGAGACAAAAGAAAACAACGAGCTTCATTTCTGGTGGCAGGGTATGAAAAGGGCTGTGGCTCAATTTGTTGCTCAGTGTTTGATCTGCCAGTAGGTTAAGGCAGAGCATCAGAGAATCGCTAGACTTCTTCAATCGCTTCCTATTCCTGAGTGGAAGTGGGAACTTATCACTATGAATTTTGTGACTGCTTTGCCGAGGTGTAATATCCCAGACGGATATTACCATATATAAATTATTATTTTATTATTATTTTGTTTTAATTCCAAAATTAGAATATTTTGACGATTTTCACCCGGTTTATTCATAGACATCATTTGTACCCAGATATCAGTCAGTATACAGCCGTATTGTATCAAATTGATACCGTGATCTTCCGAACTAATAATAAAATTTACTTTATTATTATTTCCGAGATTTAATTATTTTTATGCGGATTATGCAAAGATTTTCGGTATACGGACATATATGCGCACATACGAGTAGTATGTCGATTAGTGCATTATACGAATTGTGTGTTGTGTATTTTGGACAACACTTATTTTGCTATGACAAAACCTAATTAGAGGGTTAGGGTTTGATTAGGAGGCTTAATCTAGAATTTTTGTACGCATAAGAAGATTAAGTAAAAACCCCTACTAGAAAATATCTCTCCCACATCACACCTCCACCACATAACACCTCCCTCCACCTCACCCCTATCTCTCCTAGGAGTATGGCTGGCCCACTTTTTGTGGGAGGGCTTTTGTGAAAATGTGTGCAAGAATATTTGCATTTTCCACCATTCTCTCCACCTATAAATACCCCCTTCCTTCTCCTTAGTTTCATTTTAGAAAGATCAAAAGAAAGAAAGAAAGAAAGGAAAAGAATGAGTGAACTAACTTGAGAGTTTTTATTTGTAGATTTGGTAGGAGTTCTAGGAGAAAGAAGGAGTGTAATCTAGTTCTTCCATCAAAGAAACAAGGTGGGGGTTCTCCATATTTTTATTTGGTTGTTTGTTTGCTTGTTGTTTGTTTGTTTTGTTGTTTGACTTCTTCTCCTACCTTCTTGTTTTGTTTTCTTTTGTTTTTGGGTGAGTTTTGTGATGGGTGTGTTGTGAATGTTATGATGAATAAAAAGAAAGAGAAATAGTAGTAGTACCTACTAAAACATATAAAGATCACATCTTTAACATTGTAAGTTGTTGTTTATGTATGTTGTTGGACCAAAAAATGACATAATGCATATGAGCTTGAACATACAACCGATTGAGGGTTGTAGGACTTGTAGGACTTAGTATACATAAGCATATGAACATTCTTATACAACCATTTTGGTTATAGGACTTGATTGAACTTGGACAATAATAATAAGCATATGTTTTATTGTAATTTTCTTTCTTAATAAAAAGATCTTTTCTTTATTAATCACTAGTTGTAGAATAGATAAAAAATGATCCTTTCTTTTCTCACTAGTGATAATAAAGACTAATAGGCAACTAAGTAGTAGCATGCTAAAATAAAAAGTAGTAGTATGTTGATTAAATGAAGTAGTAGTAGTATGTGGATTAAATAAAGTAGTAGTGGTATGTTGTAAAATAAAGGAGTAGTAGTAAGTAATTATAGATGTTTTATGTAGTAAGTTGTATGTTTGTTCTTGATAAAAATAGAGTAGTAGTAGTAGTAGATTGTTGTAGGATGTCTTCTAAAAATATCCTACCATGTTTTTATGCTTAGATAGTTGTAGGATGTTTTCTAAAAATATCCTATCATGTTTTTATGCTTAGATAGTTGTAGGATCCATTCTAAAAATCCTACCATGTTTAGATTACTTTGTTTATGCTTAGAATGTTGTAGGATCCATTCTAAAAATCCTACCATGTTTAGATTAGCTTATACATGCTTAGAATGTTGTAGGATTAATTCTAAAAATCCTACCATGTTTAGACTACTCTATTTATGCTTAGGATGTTGTAGGATTCATTCTAAAAATCCTACCATGTTTAGATTACTTTGTTTATGCTTAGAATGTTGTAGGATCCATTCTAAAAATCCTACCATGTTTAGACTACTTTATTTATGCTTAGGATGTTGTAGGATCCATTCTAAAAATCCTACCTTGTTTAGATTAGCTTATACATGCTTAGAATGTTGTAGGATTAATTCTAAAAATCCTACCATGTTTAGACTACTTTGTTTATGCTTAGGATGTTGTAGGATTCATTCTAAAATTATCTACCATGTTTAGAAGTATTATTTATACTTAGAATGTTGTAGGATTCATTCTAAACATCCTACCATGTTTAGATTAATGGAATTGTGCTTAGAATGTTGTAGGATCCATTCTAAAAATCCTACCATGTTTAGATTAGCTTATACATGCTTAGAATGTTGTAGGATTAATTCTAAAAATCCTACCATGTTTAGACTACTTTATTTATGCTTAGGATGTTGTAGGATCCATTCTAAAAATCCTACCATGTATAGATTAGCTTATACATGCTTAGAATGTTGTAGGATTAATTCTAAAAATCCTACCATGTTTAGACTACTTTGTTTATGCTTAGGATGTTGTAGGATTCATTCTAAAATTATCTACCATGTTTAGAAGTATTATTTATGCTTAGAATGTTGTAGGATTCATTCTAAACATCCTACCATGTTTAGATTAATGGAATTGCGCTTAGAATGTTGTAGGATCCATTCTAAAAATTCTACCATGTTTAGATTACTTTGTTTATGCTTAGAATGTTGTAGGATCCATTCTAAAAATCCTACTATGTTTAGATTAGCTTATACATACTTAGAATGTTGTAGGATTAATTCTAAAAATCCTACCATGTTTAGACTACTTTGTTTATGCTTAGGATGTTGTAGGATTCATTCTAAAATTATCTACCATGTTTGGAAGTATTATTTATGCTTAGAATGTTGTAGGATTCATTCTAAAAATTCACCTACCGTGTTTAGGAATGTTGTATGTTCATACTAGTAGTTATCCATGCTTAATAAGATACTCATGCTTAGTAGTTATTCATGCTTAATAAGATCTATGCTTAGATGATTGTAGGAAAGCATATACCATGCTAGAATAAGTTATCTATGCTTAGATGATTGTAGGAAAGTAGTATACCATGGTAGTTTAATCTATCTATGCCGAGATGATTTTAGGAAAGTGGTATATAATGCTAGATTAATTTATCTATGTCTAGATAATTGTAGGAAAGTGGTATATAATGCTAGATCAGCCATACTTACATGCTTGTAGGAAAGTTGTATACCATGCTAGATTCATTTATCTATACTTAGATTGTAGTAGGAATCGTTATACATGTTTATAATGTTGTAGGATTGATGTTTAATTGACCTACCATGTTAGAACATTGTAGGAGTATTATGGTGAGTGGTTATGTTATGTACCATAATTAGATTGTCATGGATAGATGCTTGCAAATTGTATGCCATGCTTAAAGTGCTATAAGATGAAGTAATAAGGGTTGGGAAGACCATTAGTAATAGTTAGTCTGATAAAGGCTGTTATGTTGCCTTCGGTCCTTCATTGGTAGAATACCGACCATAGACTATTAGTAGATTCTTCTGTTGCTACTAATGATAGAAGATCAAGTTTGTTAGTAAGCACATTTGGTTGCTTTTAAGATTGATTACCTGTATGGTTGTTTGCATATGGTTGTGCTCGTACGTGGCTCGACTGGCCCGTATGTAGCTGTGGGTCTCATATGTAGCTTATTTGGCTCGTACATAGGTTGTTGTCTCGTACGCGGCTCGACCGGCCCATGCATAGCTGTTGGTCTCATACGCGGCTTATTTGGCTGGTATGTACGTGGTTATCTCCTACGAGGTCCGCCTGGCTCGTAGGTAGTTAGTATTTCATACGTAGCTTATTGGCTCGTACATGGTTGTACTCGTGTATAGCTTGTTAGCTAGTACGCAGTTCGTTGTGCTCGTCTAGGGTGAGATTATCACCCTAAGGGCTATCGACCATCAAGACATATGTTTTCTTACCCTAAGAAACTGTGGAGGAGTCACTCCTTGTGTACCGTCGAATCTTAACCATAGTAGGTTGATCGAGGACCGGAGTATAGACGAAATCCAAGTTTAGGGTAACGGCATGCATGTATATTCGCACTGCCGAAGTATTGGATCGATGAGCCACGAACCGGATCCCAAGGGATTCCGGTAAGTCTAGGTTAAGCAGCCTAGTAGAGTTGTCTTGCAAAGTCTAAATTAAGGTCTAGCATGTTATGGTTATAATATTGTCCTCCCTAGGAGTGCTCAGGGCTAGGGACATTATTAGGGTAGTGACTTATAAAGATCATTACTTAAAACCTTTGCCGGAAGAGAGGAGTTGGTTGTAGGGGGCCACCTTACGATTAAATCGTCCCTTGAGGCAGACCAGGTGGTGTTATTGGGTTGCACCTTCCTGTCAAAAGGGATACGCACGATGCCTTCTCACAAGTTGGGGACATGGGTTGCGTATCCTGATTGTTAATTCCTGAAGTGCCATAACAAGGCGGGCGGAGCTAGGGGGGATGGACCCCCGGAACTCCGTCAGGTCCTATACCAAGAGGGCGAACAGGCCATGGACTACGGTCCGACGAGGGGGCGGCAGGGGGCTCCCCTGTTAGCAGTATCCCCAATGGTTCGTCAGGTTTTTGAGTGAGGTCCGGTAGCTGGATAGCAGTGGCAACATGGACACCACTGGCAAACTGCATTAGTGGGACTTGACCACGTCTGCAACCTCATCAGTCACGTTGTATCTGTCAAGGAACAGGTTGTGTACAATTAGAATTCATAACGCGGGTTTAAATCCCTATATATGGAGAAAACGGCTTGAGATGGGGCGCATGTAGTATGGGATGCATGTTGCTTTCAGAGACTTGCTGACATTAGAATAGGAGCATCCTAGTTCTATTTAAATATCGCATTAGAGTCTAGTCATAGCACTCACGAACACTTAAACTACACCAACACCATTGCTATATTTTGTATATTGTTTGGGAGATTCGCTGCTATATGATCAGCCTTTAAGCGTCAGTGAATACTGACGTCCCCACTTCCATATGTACTGGATCGCCGAAGTACAAAGGCGATATTCAGAAGGACTCAAGACAAGGAAAGCAAGGAGTCAATGTTATGTTTAGTTCTGCTGCAGTATATGTATTGATTATCTATTATTTGAGAAGTACTCAAGTGAGAGTTACCGAGTGTTGTTCTTCCTTCCTTGTACTCTGATGTAAGATGTTGAAGGTTGTAATACTTGGAAATGTAAAGGTAATATTGTAACTCTATTGTAAGGTATTACAGTTGTACAATATTCAGACTTGTAACACATTTGTATTGAATAAAAAGTTTTAAATTCTCCTGTTTTTCTGTGTATTGTGACTAATTGAAGAAAAGGTCTTGGCTCGTATCACGGTTTTCTAGTATTGAAAATCGGGGCGCTATAGAGTGGTATCAGAGCTAACTTCAATTTACAGTCCAACACAGCAGGAAAATTAAACTTGGATACCTTTTAGGAGTCGGGTCTTAGTTAGTTATAGGCAATTGTAATTCATATTGTTGTTCCTTTCAACTTGTGTTTTATGATTTTCCTATATGTGGACTAATTCTAGTATGTATATTTTAGGATGGTATTCGAAGATATCCTAACCGAGGATGTATTGATGGAGGAGAGTGAGCCAATTTCAAGGGATGATCCGATGATCTCGAGCGAGGAGCCGAAGGAGATTTCACTGCAAGTTAACCTCAAGATGAACTCGCCTTCACCACCACGAGGGCCAAGTATGGATCAACGCAGGGCGGCGGCGGCCAGCATATACCGAGAAATGAGGAAGCTAATGAAGTACGTAGCCAGGATAGATCGTCAAGCTAAGCAACTGGGTGATGCTTGCATAGCTACATTAGCAGGCATGGCGGAGGAACGGGAATATTTCAACGCCAGATTGGCACAACTACGACGTGAGTGGGAGCAAGTTCTAGAGACCACCAAAGTTTTAGTATGCCATTTCTGTGAGGAGGATGGGCACGAGAAATCAGTCTGTCCACAACGACAAGGAAAAAGGCCTCCACCACCATCAGGATTCGAGAACCAAGGTCAGAAACAGAAGACTCAAAAAACAAGGGGCAAAATTTGAGGCGCCAACCCGGGAAGTTGTTTCTTATGTGGCGAGCAAGGTCATTTCAGGAAACAATGTCCGATGAAGAACTCTCAAGTGGAAACCCGTACATGTTACAACTGTGGGGAAATTTGTCATATTAGGCCAAACTGTCCCCAGCTTCATAAAAACGACGACAGATCATCTCCGAAGATGAACGCTAAGGGAAAGGATCCTGTTCACCAAGGGTGAGAATTCGCACGTACTAAGAGCAAGTTGAAGGAGCCAGTAACAATATGTGCATATGGAACTGCAACTAAGTCTAAAGGCTGCATCTTTTGAAATTTATTTTGGATGGAAGAAGTTATATATGATGTAACACTTTTTGTAACTCGTCGTATTTATATATATATGAAATCCAGGCAACTATTTTGTTCAAACTTGGTTCATCATAATCTTCTGTCTAAATTATTTTTCCTATAGTTGAGGTGTGTGCGGGAGGCGACTCAAGAATCGGTTCGGTTAATTACACCACATTAAGCGTCAAAATTACAGGAGAGAATCCCGGAAGTTGGAAGTGATGTCCATAGGTCACGTCCTATTCTAAAGAGGGAGTAGCTACCGAATTGCAAAGGTCGGGTTCTTTGGAGAACCAGTTCGTGAATGAGCCACTGGGGAACCGGAAAGTAGCATAAGCTTTCTTTCCCCGAGTTATTAGGGTATGGGTGTTTGCCTGTTTTCCTAACTGAACGTAGTTCTGAGGACAGAACTATTCTAAGGAGGGAGTATTGCAATATCCCGGACGGATATTACCGTATATAAATTATTATTTTATTATTATTTTATTATTATTTTGTTTTAATTCCAAAATTAGAATATTTTGGCGATTTTCACCCAGTTTATTCATAGACATCATCTGTACCCAGATATCAGTCAGTATACATCCGTATTGTATCAAATTGATACCGTGATCTTCCGAACTAATAATAAAATTTACTTTATTATTATTTCCGAGATTTAATTATTTTTATACGGATTATGCGAAGATTTTCGGTATACGGACATATATGCGCACGTACGAGTAGTATGTCGATTAGTGCATTATACGAATTGTGTGTTGTGTATATTGGACAACACTTATTTTGCTATGACAAAACCTAATTAGAGGGTTAGAGTTTGATTAGGAGGCTTAATCTAGGGTTTTTGTATGCATAAGAAGATTAAGTAAAAACCCCTACTAGAAAATATCTCTCCCACATCACACCTCCACCACATAACACCTCCCTCCACCTCACCCCTATCTCTCCTAGGAGTATGGCCGGACCACTTTTTGTAGGAGGCTTTTGTGAAAATGTGCGCATGAATATTTGCATTTTCCACCCTTCTCTCAACCTATAAATACCCCCTTCCTTCTCCTTAGTTTCATTTTAGAAAGATCAAAAGAAAGAAAGAAAGAAAGGAAAAGAATGAGTGAACTAACTTGAGAGTTTTTATTTGTAGGTTTGGTAGGAGTTCTAGGAGAAAGAAGGAGAGTAATCTAGTTCTTCCATCAAAGAAACAAGGTGGGGGTTCTCCATATTTTTATTTGGTTGTTTGTTTGCTTGTTGTTTGTTTGTTTTGTTGTTTGACTTCTTCTCCTACCTTCTTGTTTTGTTTTCTTTTGTTTTTGGGTGAGTTTTGTGATGGGTGTGTTGTGAATGTTATGATGAATAAAAAGAAAGAGAAATAGTAGTAGTACCTACTAAAACATATAAAGATCACATCTTTAACATTGTAAGTTGTTGTTTATGTATGTTGTTGGACTAAAAAATGACATAATGCATATGAGCTTGAACATACAACCGATTGAGGGTTGTAGGACTTGTAGGACTTAGTATACATAAGCATATGAACATTCTTATACAACCATTTTGGTTGTAGGACTTGATTGAACTTGGACAATAATAATAAGCATATGTTTTATTGTAATTTTCTTTCTTAATAAAAAGATCTTTTCTTTATTAATCACTAATTGTAGAATAGATAAAAAATGATCCTTTCTTTTCTCACTAGTGATAATAAAGACTAATAGGCAACTAAGTAGTAGCATGCTAAAATAAAAAGTAGTAGTATGTTGATTAAATGAAGTAGTAGTAGTATGTGGATTAAATAAAGTAGTAGTGGTATGTTGTAAAATAAAGGAGTAGTAGTAAGTAATTCTAGATGTTTTATGTAGTAAGTTGTATGCTTGTTCTTGATAAAAATAGAGTAGTAGTAGTAGTAGATAGTTGTAGGATGTCTCCTAAAAATATCCTACCATGTTTTTATGCTTAGATAGTTGTAGAATATTTTCTAAAAATATCCTATCATGTTTTTATGCTTAGATAGTTGTAGGATTTATTCTAAAAATCCTACCATGTTTAGATTACTTTGTTTATGCTTAGAATGTTGTAGGATCCATTCTAAAAATCCTACCATGTTTAGATTAGCTTATACATGCTTAGAATGTTGTAGGATTAATTCTAAAAATCCTACCATGTTTAGACTACTCTATTTATGCTTAGGATGTTGTAGGATTCATTCTAAAAATCCTACCATGTTTAGATTACTTTGTTTATGCTTAAAATGTTGTAGGATCCATTCTAAACATCCTACCATGTTTAGACTACTTTATTTATGCTTAGGATGTTGTAGGATCCATTCTAAAAATCCTACCATGTTTAGATTAGCTTATACATGCTTAGAATGTTGTAGGATCCATTCTAAAAATCCTACCATGTTTAGATTAGCTTATACATGCTTAGAATGTTGTAGGATTAATTCTAAAAATCCTACCATATTTAGACTACTTTGTTTATGCTTAGAATGTTGTATGAAAATGCCAAGCTGTACAAGGAAAGGACAAAGTTGTACCATGACAAACAGCTAGCAAGGAAGGAGTTTTACGAAGGACAAAAGGTATTGATATACAACTCAAGATTGAGACTTTTTCCAGGCAAGCTTATGTCAAGATGGTATGGGCCATACACTTTCACGAGAGTCTTTCCACATGGCGCTTTGGAGGTTCATAGCAAGGAAAAGAATCAAACATTTAAGGTGAACGGGCATAGAGCGAAGCCATACATAGAGATGAGTCTAGAACTGCAAGAGGAAGATGTGAATCTTCAAACCATTCCATACATCGCATGAACTCATCATGTCTAGCTGAAGACAGAAAACACAGCGCTTATTGGGAGGCAACCCAATTTTTCAGGGGAGTATTTACACTTTCCTTTATTTGCTTTCAGTTATTCATTATTTTTCTTTTAGTTCTTTTTATTTTCAGTATCTCCTTACTAGATGGTGACACATGCCTGTTTTTATATTCGAACATTGAGGACAATGTTCCATCTAAGTTTGGGGGTATTAGGGTTAGTTATATTTATCATCTTTTTGAAATTTTTTTCTTTAGGATAAACAATTTCTTATAAAGTAAGAAGAAGGATACTTATTTACTTTAGGATTGTTGAGTTTCATAAATTCCCTACAAGATTATATGAGTCATGCAATTATACATAATAAACAAATGTGATGCTTTTTCTGGTAATTATTCCCTTTAAATCTAGTCCTAAACAGAGTTTAAGTAAATAGAGTAATAGAGAAATAAAAATAAAAAAAAATAAAAAAAATTGAATAAAGTCAATCTACTCCAATGTTTTGAGTGCTTAGTAACTAGGGGTATTCATCACCAATGTTTACCTTTACGTCAAACGGCAACTTGAAATATGAGTATGCAAAGCACTGTAGAGTTTGTGACCTGCTGAGTAACCGGGTGGATCCATCACAAATGTTTCGCATTCGCTTCAAAAGGCAAGTGACATCTTTAGAGAAGAGACTACTAAAAAAAAAAAAAAAAAAAAAAAACTCTAGTTTGCTACTCGATTTGTAGTAGAGAAAAGGGATAATCACAGACTGAGTAGTTGCATAATATAACTACATTAATCGAATGACAAATATGATTAAGTTTGGGGATTATGACTGAACAATTGCACTAGAGAAAGTGGGTATGTTTAATTTTACTTTGTCTGAAATTGTTTATACCTTTCTATGCTGATGTCCACATAATAAGAAATCTTGGTGGTTGAGTCCATTGTGATTATTATTCTCCCTATTCATAATTTTAGTTTGCTTGAGGACAAGCAAAATCTAAGTTTGGGGGTATTTGATGAACACAATATTATTCACTTTCTAGAGCAATAATCTTGTTATAACTAGACATTTAAAAGCTCTATATGTGGTATTTAACTCCTATTTTCTCTTTTCCATAGGAAACAGCTTATAACAGAAAAACGAAGCAGATTTAGGACTTCAAGGATAATACACAGCAAACTGCAGAGGATCAGTCGACTGGTTCCCCAGCACAGGCGACTGGACAAGAGAAGCTGATTTTCCACAACTCTCGACACAGTCGACTCACTCCCAAAAGACAGTCGACTGGTCTGAACAATTATGAAATCTTCAGGAGTCTCGACTCAGTCGACTGGTTCGAAGCTAAGTCGACTGGTCTGCGGCGGAGTAAACAGATAAGATATTCGAAGATTCACCCAAATCTAATTTCAAATCTATTTAAATCCAGATCTTATGCAACGAATCAAATCTAGAGACTGGAAATTGGCAAAAGCACGTGGTGAACAGATAAGGAAGGAAAGAAGAAAAGAGAAAGACATAAATCATCAAATCAAGAAGATTTTTCCCTTAAAAAGGGGAAACCCTAATTCTCAGCGGTACTCTATAAATATCAGAAAAGATCATCTGTAGAAGGAGGCATCTATCTCTTGGACGCAACTTAATCTCAGAATTCCCAACGATCAAGTCATCAACCAGTGCTTCATTCCATCATCATCGAAGAAAGGGAAGAGGAGAACCAGTACTCGAAGGCAGTCGACTGTGTGACAGCCAGTTGACTCTATTGCCGGAATCCATTAGTTTATTTCTTCTCTCCTTATTCTGTGATGTTGATCATGTATTTGAACTTGTTAAGCAATAAAAGTATAATTATGTGGAACTAATTTCATAGTTGGGTAGATCGAAGCCGTAGTTATGTAGTGCTATGTTCTTTTGAATCCTTCTATTTTACTTATTGATTGAATCTAATTGAATTGATATAGATTGATAACAGTCAAACTTGTTCAGGAGTTATAAGTACAGTCGACTGAAGGTGAGAGCCAGTCGACTGCCATACAGAATCTGATATTATCAAGTCTGTGAGTTAGAAATCTGAATCTGTTATATGAGCATATTGAGACGATCCGTATCTCGTGCTCGTAATTCGTAACAAGAGAATCTTTAGGATTCTTGGTTCAATCAACTTAAAGGATCTAGATCTGATACCAATTTCTAGAACTTTAAGTGTTTGTTCGTTTCCACTGTGCTTATGCTTTTGTTAAATATAACTTAGTAGATACCATGCTAAAATACTTAGGGGAAGAAACGAATTAGAGTAGATACCATGCCTAATTCTTGGCTTAGGGAAACAATACTTTAAGGAGTAGATACCATGCCCTTGAAGTGAACAAACATGAGTAATTAGAAGTAAATTCAGAAGGCAACTTAGCATTACTAACTATTGGTGGAGATCAACAACCCAACTATTCAAGAGATATTTGTGATTCAACACCTCTCATCTTAGTTTTAATCTTTTAGTTCTTTTAGAATATTATAAAAACTCTTATTCATTTTTATTATTAGTTTTATTGATTAGTAAGTTGAAGTCTACAATCTCTGTGGGATCGACCCTTGCTATTACTACGATTCTATAAACCATTCGTGCACTTGCAAGGTTTTATAATTTGTGTCTAGTTTTATCTATTTATTAAGGTATCTAGATTAGCACAACAGAAAGTAGTATACCATGGTAGTTTAATCTATCTATGCCTAGATGATTTTAGGAAAGTGGTATATAATGCTAGATTAATTTATCTATGTCTAGATAATTGTAGGAAAGTGGTATATAATGCTAGATAAATTCAGCCATACTTACATGCTTGTAGGAAAGTTGTATACCATGCTAGATTCATTTATCTATACTTAGATTGTAGTAGGAATCATTATACATGTTTATAATGTTGTAGGATTGATGTTTAATTGACCTACCATGTTAGAACATTGTAGGAGTATTATGGTGAGTGGTTATGTTATGTACCATAATTAGATTGTCATGGATAGATGCTTGCAAATTGTATGCCATACTTAAAGTGCTATAGGATGAAGTAATAAGGGTCGGGAAGACCACTAGTAATAGTTAGTCTGATAAAGGCTGTTATGTCGCCTTCGGTCCTTCATTGGTAGAATACCGACCATAGACTATTAGTAGATTCTTCTGTTGCTTCTAATGATAGAAGATCAAGTTTGTTAGTAAGCACGTTTGGTTGCTTTTAAGATTGATTACCTGTATGGTTGTTTGCATATGGTTGTGCTCGTACGTGGCTCGACTGGCCCGTATGTAGCTGTGAGTCACATATGTAGCTTATTTGGCTCGTACATAAGTTGTTGTCTCGTACGCGGCTCGACCGGCCCGTGCGTAGCTGTTGGTCTCATACGCGGCTTATTTGGCTGGTATGTACGTGGTTATCTCCTACGAGGCCCGCCTGGCTCGTTGGTAGTTAGTATTTCATACGTAGCTTATTGGCTCGTACGTGGTCGTACTCGTGTATAGCTTGTTAGCTAGTACGCAGTTCGTTGTGCTCGTCTAGGGTGAGATTACCACCCTAAGGGCTATCGACCATCAAGACATATGTTTTCTTACCGTAAGAAACTGTGGAGGAGTCACTCCTTGTGTACCGTCGAATCTTAACCATAGTAGGTTGATCGAGGACCGGAGTATAGACGAAATCCATGTTTAGGGTAACGGCATGCATGTATATTCGCACTGCCGAAGTCTTGGATCGATGAGCCACGAACCGGATCCCGAGGGATTCCGGTAAGTCTAGGTTAAGCAGCCTAGTAGAGTTTTCTTGCAAAGTCTATATTAAGGTCTAGCATGTTGTGGTTATAATATTGTCCTCCCTAGGAGTGCTCAGGGCTAGGGACATTATTAGGGTAGTGACTTATAAAGATCATTACTTAAAACCTTTGCCGGAAGAGAGGAGTTGGTTGTAGGGGGCACCTTACGGTTAAATCGTCCCTTGAGGCAGACCAGGTGGTGTTATTGGGTTGCACCTTCCTGTCAAAAGGGATACGCACGATGCCTTCTCACAAGTTGGGGACATGGGTTGCGTATCCTGATTGTTAATTCCTGAAGTGCCATGACAAGGCGGGCGGAGCTAGGGGGGATGGACCCCCGGAACTCCGTCAGGTCCTATACCAAGAGGGCGAACAGGCCATGGAATACGGTCCGACCAGGGGGCGGCAGGGGGCTCCCCTGTTAGCAGTATCCCAGACAGTTCGTCATGTTTTTGAGTGAGATCCGGTAGCCGGATAGCAGTGGCAACATGGACACCACTGGCAAACTGCATTAGTGGGACTTGACCATGTCTGCAACCTCATTAGTCACGTTGTATCTGTCAGGAACAGGTTGTGTACAATTAGAATTCATAATGCGGGTTTAAATCCCTATATATTGAGAAAACGGCTTGAGATGGGGCGCATGTAGTATGGGATGCATGTTGCTTTCAGATACTTGCTGACATTAGAATAGGAGCATCCTAGTTCTATTTAAATATCGCATTAGAGTCTAGTCATAGCACTCACGAACACTTAAACTACACCAATACCATTGCTATATTTTGTATATTGTTTGGGAGATTCGCTGCTATATGATCAGCCTTTAAGCGTCAGTGAATACTGACGTCCCCACTTCCATAGGTACTGGATTGCCGAAGTACAAAGGCGAGATTCAGAAGGACTCAAGGCAAGGAAAGCAAGGAGTCAGTGTTATGTTTTGTTCCGCTGCAGTATATGTATTGATTATTTATTAGTTGAGAAGTACTCAAGTGAGAGTTACCGAGTGTTGTTCTTCCTTCCTTGTACTCTGATGTAAGATGTTGAAGGTTGTAATACTTGAAAATGTAAAGGTAATATTGTAACTCTATTGTAAGGTATTACAGTTGTACAATATTCAGACTTGTAACACATTGTGTATTGAATAAAAAGTTTTAAATTCTCCCGTTTTTCTGTGTATTGTGACTAATTGAAGAAAAGGTCTTGGCTCGTGTCACGGTTTACCAGTATTGGAAATCGGGGCGCTACACAAGGAGTCCTAAGGATCATAATGCTATTTGGGTGATTGTCGACCGTTTGACGAAGAGTGCTCACTTCATTCCTTTTCGTGTCAGGAAGCCTAGTGAGAGCCTAGATAAGGGTTATATGCAAGAGATTGTTAGACTTCATGGGGTTTCAATCAGTATTGTATTCGACAGGGATACGTGATTCAGATCTCAGTTCTGGAAGAGTCTTCAGGACAGTTTGGGGAGTAAATTAAAGTATAGTACAGCTTTTCATCCCCAGACTGATGGATAGTCAGAGCGGACTATTCCGATTCTTGAGGACATGTTGAGGTCCTGTATGCTTCAGTTTGGTAGGGTATTGGGAGGATCATTTGCATCTCTTAGAGTTCTCGTACAATAACAGCTTTCAAGCCAGTATTAAAACTGCTCCATTTGAAGCACTCTATGGGCGGAAGTGCAGATCACAAGTGTGCTGGGATGACATTGGTAAGATGCAGTTGTTATGTCCGAAGTTGATCACCAAGACAGTTGATGTAGTGGTTCAGATTAGGAAGCACTTGCAGGCAGACCAGGACAGGCAGAAGCGATGGGCCGATGTCCATCGGAGAGCTTTGGAGTTTGATTTTGGTGACCATGTTTTCCTAAAGGTATCGCCGTGGAGCGGTGTTATTCGGTTCGGTGGTGGGGGCAAGCTTAGCCCTAGGTTTATTGGACCGTTTAAGATTTTGGAGCGAGTAGGCAAGGTGGCCTATCGTCTCGCATTGCCGCAAGCTTTATTAGGAGTGCACGATGTTTTCCATGTCTCACAACTCAGGAGATATATCTGAGATGAGATCCATGTGATCGACTATTCAGAGTTGACTGTTCGACCGGATTTGACTTGTAGGATTCCGCCAGTTGCTATTGTAAATCGGCGGGAGAAAGTACTTAAGAACAAGGTCATCAAGTTGGTTCGTGTGGCTTGGAATCCTCACTCGCATGGTGAGTCGACTTGGGAGCTGGAGGAGGAGATTCAGCAAAGTTTCCTCATTTGTTTAAGTAATTTTGTTTTGTTCTTTTGGTTGTTTCGGGGTTACCCTATGTATCTTCTTTTTGAATTTCAAGGACGAAATTCTTCTTGTTAGGTGGGTAGGATTGTAACCCCTATTTTTTATTTTGTGTATTTTTGAGTGTATTTTTTCGTTTTGGTGTATTTTTCTCTCTTGTACTTTTCTGAACCGTATATTGGAGTTGTTTTCAACATATATTCATTTTATTTCATTTTGAGCTCATTGTGTTTGATTGGTTGCCTCTTTTGTCTCGTTCTTCATTGTTTCGGTTCTTTCTTTCATTTTGGTCTCGTTATCTTTATTTTATTTTTCGTAAGTGCTTGTGGTGGTGGTTGAGTGTTATCTTTATCCCACTCCTATTATTTGATCCCTAATAAGATTTTTACCAAAGCCAATTTAAAATTTCCAAACCTATTTGTTATCCGATACAATTGTATTCCTATTTAAAATTCCCAAACCCAAAACCCATTGGTAAGCTACTACTAACTCTTAATACCCACAACCCAATACCCATAAACCCACATCCTAAACCCTATATATAAACACTCTCCCTCACAAACCATAACCCTAGACTCCAACACACAAACCTGGCCTCCCTCTCCCTCTCTCCCTCCGTGTTTTTGGCTGCACACCCGACCAAAAGCCCCAGGCCGAAACCTCCCAGGCCGACCTCCTCCCTTTCTCGGCTTATGCTCAACCAGACAGCCACCAAGCCCGATCCCCTTCTTCCCTTGGCTATCCGATCATCTCTCACTTTTAGAAGTTTCGTTCGTGAGGAGATTCTTGCTCGAGTTGCTTGGATTAGTTGATTAGCGGATTTTCGTTCGTGGGTTTTGTTCGTACTCTTGATTTGCATCGTTCTTTACCTTCGATTAAGGCAAGTAACTTCTACTTCAATTCATTTGTTTTATATAACTCAAAAATACTACCTATAGTGTAGTTGGGTCTAGAGACGATTCTTGTTTGTGATATGCTTGATGGGCTTTGTCTCTATTGTGCAAATTTGATCATAGATGACTCACAACACAATATGGACATGAATTAACTTAGGTTTTACCCGTTCTTGATTTGGATCATGTATCTGAGACTTTTATGAGAATTCGTGTTTTGGTTGAGACCCATGTGATAAATTTGGTGTGTAAATGTTTGATATCCTAAATTATGATGTTTAGAAACTTGGTAGACTCGATTTCATGTTTGGGTGTGTTTGGATCAATTTTCTTGTATCTATGTTGATTTTGTTTTTAAGGGAAAAAATCTGTATTTTGTCGCTGTTCTGTTTTGTTTTCTGTTTTGAACTGTGTTAAAGTCAGTATCTTGATTTCGGTATAAAACATGAGTTTTAGAGAAATTTGTCTATTTGCAAACCCCTCTGACCTTGCTTTATTTTGATTTCTTATGACTAAGTTATGACTATTTTATTACAGAGGTGTCGATCTTTTTCAGATTCTGTTTTCCGGTAATTTTGATGACAAACCATTTTAAAGAACTATGTTACATATATTATTTTGATCCAAAACTTTGGTCAGTGTTTTTTTTATCTAGTTAGGGGTTATCCAGAATTTTGGTGAATTATATTGATGAGTTTTATGTGTTGTTTCATGCTCGTTTATGAAATCTATACTTGCTGTATTTTGCTCGCTGTTCTGTCAAGAATCTTATTTTCACTATGATTCCTTTTACTGTATGAAAAATGTTTGTTAAATATGAAAGTTAGTATATTTTATCTATTTTCATATCGCTTTGGTGGAATTGGATTTTTTTTCACTGGTTGCGAGATATCATAATTTTCGTACAGCAGTGTTGGGAATTCCAGATTTGCTAAAACCATGGTTTCTTGATGTTTTCTTATTTTTGATGACTGGTCTAATTTCACTGAAAAATTATGAAACTTTATATTTAGGTACTGGACATACAGGGGAATATCCCAGGTTTTCTGTGGATTTATTTAATGTGTTTTCATTCTGTTTTTCTGTTCTTGAATTCGTTTTCCTGATTTCTGGCTGAACCTAATTGCTGTATTCAAATCAGTTTTGAGCTATGTTTTTGTGAACTAGTATGTGACTTATTTATATTCGCTGGATTCGTGAGGAAGTCTATTTTCCAGATCCTTGGACGGATCCAAATTTGCTTATTTGTAACACTGGGAATCACTATTTTATTACAGTACGGTCTTCCTTTCCTGAACTTGAGATGTGTTTATCTTAGTCTTTTATGAGATATCTTGCACTCATACATGTTTAGCTTGCAAGTTGCACTTGTCACATGATTATGCCATGTTATTCTTGATATATTTTGCACATATACATGCTCTGTTTTACATTAATAATAAATAACCAAGCCGGGATTTAAGGGACAAATCTAATAGTGATAATTCAGAAATGTGTACTCGGAAGGGGATCCACTGATCCTACGTGATTACTTGAGACATGATACTTGACACGTGATTTCTTGATACTTGCACGCAAGACACGATACTTGCCACTTGCACACTTGACATGTGATTACATGATACATGATACTTAGAGCTTGGAGCTCGATTACTTGACTTGTCCCTAAGTATACTGCCTTCTATGGTCTACTATGAAATCTAATGCGAAACTGTTTGCTATAACAACCATGTAAGGTGGGCTGCATGAAGTGCTACCTAAATAGTAATCACTACAAGACTTGAACATGATACTCGAACATGATGCTTGAACATGATACATGCTTGGTTGATACTTGACTACATGATATATGATACTTGATACATGATTACCTGACACTTGATACTTGATGCATGTTCACATGATACTTGATTTCTTGATACTTGATCTATGTCATGTACACTTGATCACTTTTACCATGCTAGTTGTTATGTTGACATCACACTTATACGATGTTGTTAGTTAGTTTCCCCATGTGCTTGTATCCTACATTATAAGTGGTCCGTAACTTGGCAATTGACGGGTACTTGTGTTTTCTCTTTTCCTATTTCCTGCATTCGTTGAATTGTAGATTTTGGAGAAGAGGTTCCAGATGGTATCGGAGACCTGAAGTATTAGTGCTGCTTTCTTACTTCGGGGCGATTAGCTCCAGGGTGACAAGCTTTGGGTTTCGAGCCCCGAACTTTGAGGCGGTGAGCTTCAGGATGACGAGCTCCGGGGGTCATGGAGAGTGAAAGAGGTTCACCATCCCTGTCGTTCACCAAATGGAGGTTACATCGTGTGGGATTTCACACCGAATGCTGAGATGAGGTAAGATTTGCTCGAAGTCCATGCTGAGCGTCGTGCGAAGGAGAGACTATAGAAATCACAAGATTTGCTCGAGGTCCATGCTGAGCATCAAGTAGATGAGAGATTGTGGGAAATATCACAAGTGGTTCAAGTTCCATGCCGAGCGTTGAGCGATAACAAGATTGTAAGAAATCTCATGAGTGGATCGAGGTCCAGGCCAAGCGTCGAGCGGAGAAGAGATTGTAGGAAATCTCACGAGTGGCTCCAAATCCATGCTGAATGTCGAGCAGATGCGAGATTGTAGGAAATCTCATGATTGGCTCGAAGTCCATGTCGAACGTCGAGCGAAGGCGAGATTTTCGGAAATCTCATGAGTGGCTTGAGGTTCATGAAAAGCGCAGAGTGAAGGCGAGATTGTAGGAAATCTCACGAATCTCACTAGTGGCTTGAGGGTCAATAACGAGCGTGGAGTAGAGCCGAGATTGTAGAAAATCTAAAGAGTGGCTCGAGGTCCATGCCGAGCATCGGGCGGTACATAATTGGATGATTTAGTGGACCAGCTTCTGTTCATCATAGCTATAGTCAGTGGCATGTGCACTGCACGTGAAATGGCTGACATCACGGCTGGGGGGATTGAGGAGTCTCTATGTCATCAACCGTTGGATCAAATTGGACGGTCAAGATTGGGTATGGAAATCGAGGTGCTCTGGAGTCAATTATATGTACTCCTCCCTCATTCTCCTCTTTACTTTCTCTCACTTGCTTCAGAGTTTCTCTCTCTAGGTTATGTTTAGGCACTGGTGACTAGCTTTTCAACGTCCTTTCCGGCAACCAGGTTAGTATTTTTATATTATGTCGATGGTTCGGTCCCGGTCTTTCGCCTCCACGTCTGGCCAGGGCGACAACAGTTCTCCTTGTAAGGAAGTTCAGCAAGTTTCTTTCGAATCTACATCCTGGGAAGAAGTCGAAGAAGTCCAAAAGGTCTACAAGGTCGAGCCCATCCAAACTCGAAGGCCCTTTTCGGTGGAGTCGAGTGACTCAGATGGGGAGGCCGAAGAGATGGAGGTGTTCGATGAGATCAGGCTGACCTAACCAGTGACAGTCTAACATAATTAGAAAAAGAAAATTTCTTTTGCCTCTGATGATATACCGGGGTAGTGGGATGCATTTCTTTTGAAGGCTACCTGTAATAGTGTACGGGATTTAATTGAAATCGTGAAGGTAGAAGATAAGAAGGGTGGTCGATAGAGGTTGCAGAGAATTTAAGAAATGTATCCAGTTGAATAGGTTGATAGATCTCACTTAGTGGACAAGGATGAGGATGAGGTGCCTGATAATAAAGAAGTAGCAGGCAAGGGGGGAGAGGGCAAGGGCGAAGTTAAATAGGTCGTCCTGTTAGAGGGGACTATGTGTTTAAAGCAGTTGGCATCACCATTCACCCCGAGGGCCCCACGTATTCAGGGGAGAAAGATGATGTGGACTCTTTCCAGCAGTCCTGGGTCTCCCATCGAGTTTTTCCTGAAGGGCGTGCTTGACGTCCCCTATCTTCGCAGCCGAGTTCGATTAGAATTTATTCAGATGACCTCGAAGTGTTGGTTCAGTTTGAGGTACAGCCCTCTTTGTCGAGCCATCAAAGGATCAAGGCAGACAGCATAGACAGCATGTTGACAAGCAACAACCTCTTGCTGATACGGGAAAGCTACATCATTTTCCTGGAATACAAGCTAATGGTACTGAACCTGGGGATCCGACCAACAGATAACCTGGCTCCTTGGTTCTGCATGTTTCTGCTCGATGCCTTCAGCTCGGGGTTGAGGTTACTCCTGCATCCATTTGTGAAGCAGGTGTTGAATTGGGCAGGACTGAGTCCAATGCAGTGTGACCTAAACTCCTGAAAGCACCTAGTGTGCTTTATTGTCATGCCCCGCTTCCCAAAATACGGAATACGAGTACGTAACGTAGGCCCAGCGAGTGATGTAAACACCATCCATAAGTTGTACCAGACTAACTTAGCAATATGAACAATAAACACAGCCACACAAGAAAGATATAATCACATGAATCAAAGATAGACTTCAATAATAATGAAATAATCCAAACAATATCCAACATAATGTCCAAAATATGGGAAAAATAAATAGCGACGGGACAAAAGCCCAAAACAAAGTATAATGTTATGAAAATGTTCCGAAGAAATAAATCTAGCAATAAAGTAAATTAAGCAGTGCAATCTTTTGTTCCATCTCCTAGAATCGTTGCTCACCAATTCCTGCTGGTAGAGATCCTTTGGTACCTGTAAATTCTTGATCTAAAAAGAAAGAAAATAATGTTCTTAGAGCAAGTCATGGAAAGCAAGTTGAGAAAACAGGGAGTAACGGGAACATAGTATATCAAAGAAAATGGACGGGATCAATGTCAATAAGCAAGTCAAATATTGGCAATAAAATCAAAGGTTATTTTTCATGTAAACGTGCATATGCAATGTGCAAGAGGGACTAGGTTTTAGATCAAAGATGTAGGCACGATATTAAGAATATATTGGGTTAGCTCGTGTAAACTCTCAATACACCTTAACAAAATTCAAATAGAAATATGATAAAAAGGATTGGGATCTACTTGCAGAGATTAAAGAATCTTGAACACAAAGAATAAAGGGGTTCAAGAATAGACTTGCCTGTTAGATGATAATTTCTAATATATAGAATAACGGGATGAGAATCACGAGCGGAGAATCCACGAACGGAACACGAAAACATGTGCGAGCCCATGCAAACACACACACAGCAACTCCAATCCAAATACCGGATCCTCCTCCAAAAAACACCAAACACCAGATCCAGTCCCTTCTTCACTACCCGAACAGCAAACACCCAAAATCAAGTCCCTTCCTCATTTACAACTCCAAACATCAATTGGCCAGGAGAGGGGAAGTGGGACAGTGGCGTACAGCAGACTGGCGGTGACGCCATCGGCGAGGGGTACCCGGGGTGACTGGCGATCGAGGAGCGACTCAGCGACGGGCGACAGCGAGGGGGAGGACCGGTGCTCTGTTTCTCTTCACCGAAACAGAGGAACGGGATGGAGACGACAACAGAACTGAGCAACGACAGGGGGATCACCAGTGGTTGGGGGGTAAAGGTTGCATACGAGGGCGACGAGGTCGTGAATTGACGACGAGTGGATGGGTTCGGAGGTTGGATGAAACGTGGGGAGTCGAAGCTTGGGCGAGGACGGGAAGGCGAGGATGGGATCGAGGGTTAGGGCGACGAAGTCGAGGATGGTGGGGGTGATGACGGGGATGATCGGAGTGGACGATTGAGTGGCAGGCGAAGGAGGAGAACGGGTGCAGGCGATGGGAATAGAAACAGGGGATCAGTGAGGGAGAGAGGGGGAATGGTTAAAATATTGGGGTTAATTATTATTTAGGGTTAATGGGGGGTATTTATAGGGTAATTAAGATATAGGGTTTTGGATTGCGGATTAATGGGTTTAGGGTACGGTTTAGGTGTAACATCCCGAATTCCAAATAAGTCTGAATTCGAAATTCCACAGGATCTTTACACTTCACTTCGTACAATTTTACAAGGAATTTAAAACTTTTATATAACAATGATTACATCAACGCAGTGAAATTATAAATTACAACATGATACATGAATTAAATAACAACTTGAATATTTCTTTAAGCAACATTCATTCTTTAGTCTTATCATTCACTTAGTCCTGCATAGAAAGGGTTGGCACGTCAGTTGCATACAACTGACACTAGGATATAATACATCAATTTCTCTTACTTAGAAAGCACACATTTGTCACAAACAAAGCTAAGGGGGACTATCTTATTGATGTCGTGTGTGAATGTGCACTTGGTCCTTAATGTAGTTATTTATATTTAATGACACTAATGCGCACTTGTTCGGATTCTATGCATCCCATACTACATAGATCCGAGGACAAGCCCTTAATCATTCTTCATCTTGTAGGGTTGATTCCCTTGCCATGAGTTTAACTACTATGGTAATTACGGTAAGTATCCTAGGTGTTCTATGAGTTACGAGCCCATGCCCAGATATCCTGGAGAGAATCCCACGTCATGACATGATGCATCATGCAGACATCCTATGGAAAATTTGCCTCTACCACGGAATGATGGCACTATGTAGTCACCAAGCACCCCACAAGCATTGCCACGGTCCCGATATCCTGGAGAAGTATCCACGTCCTGACATGATGCATCATGTTGACATCCTATGAACACTCTCACATCGTAGATGCGAAGCATCATACTCGTGTTTTTCTCTTACTTTCATCACATCTTCACTATGTCTTTAATCCTTAGATAATTAAATCATGAATAAAATCTATATCCTAGAGTTAGCGTTACCTCTACATCAGTCTTAAACGTCAATCATTAACCATGACCCAAACCTGGTCTTTATTCATCACATTACTCTTTCAAAATTCCAATCATGCCGATGTAAGGACTTAGCTAAACTCTAGTATCAAACTCATTTCATGTTCACCCAAAAGAGAGTTCATATTCATAAATTTTATATTTCATCATGTTTCTTTTACTTCATTTTCCATGCACAATTTGCATAATTTTAAACAAAAATCTCATATTTAATGTTACTCAATCTTTACATGTCAAAAATCTCATTTTAGAACTCTACACACAATTTCTCTATATTCAAAAATGTTTGTTGTCTTTAATTACAAAAAAACATACTCTAAGAAACTTTATTAACTCCTTCTTCTCAAAATTTGCTTTTAATTCTCATTATAATAAGCCAAATATTGTAGAAATAATTTTCATGAAGTCTATGTATTTTTAGAAGAACTCTAAATTTTTTTTCTCAATTTTTAAACACTTAAAATTACTAGAAAGAATCCAAAATAATAAAAATTAAAATTAAAAATTAAAAACAGTGGCTAAAGGCCGGATTCGAGCCCAAGTCAATCCCCCCGCCAATGAACAGTGACCGACCCAAACCTCACCGGTCGACTAGTAAGGCCAGAGTGTCTAACCGTCATATAGATAACTTAATTTATACTTAAGGTTTGGCTTTCGATTTTGAATTAAAATCAATTTTTCAGAAAACAGAGTCTCTTCAGAGACTCGAACCCAAGACTAAAAGCTCCGCTCAGCTACAGTAACGCACCCAAAATGCACCCGAAGGCCTGTAGGTCTTGAGTGACTAACCGATATAGAGTCCGATTAAAATATTTTTGTATTAGACTGTACTGTTTCTAGTTATTTCTCTAATCAACTTGATTTTTCTCAATCAATTTGTACTTATAAAAATCTAGATCTTTTCCAGAATCTTATTTCTTTGAAAAACGGTAACATATCTTTCCTTTGATTGTCAAAATCTCATTTTTAAATACATAATAGACTATTTCTTTTTAGTTCTTTGAAAAAGTGGATCATGAATGCATTTTCGACATAAAGAGAATTTCTTTTTAGATGAATCTTTTATCAACATATTTCTCCTTCATTCACAATGTGTTCATACAATTTATTTTCTTCTTTAACAAAATCAAGCTCTTTAAATTAGTCTTATGTTTACCAAAACTAATCTTTTTCTTATGTTTCAAGGAGACAACATAGATGTTAATCTAGTGAATATGACATTTTTCATAAATGCAAATTAAACACACTTATTGCAACTAATCTACTTATCCCACAATCCATAGACATTAATTTGCATTCTACAATTCATTCATGAGTGCAAATTTTCACATATTGCATTCTACAATTCATTCATAGGAAAATTTCATATAATCATGTTCCACCAATTC
This sequence comes from Hemerocallis citrina, assembly GCA_017893485.1. Classification (NCBI taxonomy): domain Eukaryota; kingdom Viridiplantae; phylum Streptophyta; class Magnoliopsida; order Asparagales; family Asphodelaceae; genus Hemerocallis; species Hemerocallis citrina. The sequence goes on from CM030359.1 coordinate 79,955,514, forward strand.
ATATGTATTCTAGCATGCAAATATGTTAACTAAACATCATAACAAATCTTAATTAACACAATTAAATTCATTTTACTAACTTTTGATGTGGATAAACTAGAGTTTCTTTTCTTACTAGTCTCAAACAAGTATAAAGCAACCTTTCCTACTTATTTCTAACATATTCACAATTTCATATCCTAGCATGGTATCTATATTAGAAGTTTGAGAAATTGCCCACCTTATTGAAGAAACAAATAGAAAATCTCAAGAAACTCCTCGAACGCACGAATGGCTCCCTTCTCCTCCTAGTTTGTGCCATGAACTTGAGCCTTCTTCTCTTTGCTAGTGTGAAACCCGAGACTTCCTCCTTGATAGTGGCCGGCCTCCAATGTTACAAGAGCACACCAAACACACAATCTCTCAATCTTTTTCTCACACAAATCTTTCTTTTCCTCACAATTTGTTTCTTTTCTTTTCTTTTCTTTTCTTTTCTTTTCTCTTATGAATATTTCTAGTGCAAGTTATGAAGAAGATAAGGGAGGGGTATTTATACACAACTCAAGTTCAAATAGAGGGTTGAGATGAGTTTAGATGAAAGGCTAGGATGCATTAGGGAGTTAGAAGAAACACCTACCATCACATAACTACCCTTCCACTCTCTCCATCATACCCACAACCAAGACCAAGTCCGGCCAAGCCCTCTCACTCATCCACGTGCTTGTGCAATGCACGTGTCACACTATGCATACTACAAACTAGCTTGTACATTAAATTGTTAGTTTATTTGTTTCTTGATCAAGTCTACACTACAAGTTAAGTTAATTAATATTAAAAATAACTAATGGGCTAATTAGGTGTGCTAATGACCATGGGCTCTGTAATTAAATTAATTAATTTAATTAAGTGGGCTAGAATAAGACTATTAGGCCTAGAGATTAAAATAGGCTATAATTTAAAAGAGAAGATATATTTATTCATGAAATGAGAATACTTTTAAATATCAAATAAATATATATTAAATTGCACGTGCAAGACACGTGAAAGTGAAAGAAAACTTCATATTTATTATTAGAGAAATTCAGGATGTTACATTAGTCTCCAAAAAGAGACGAATAAAAAGAAGACAATGAGATAAACATATAGCAGATCAATTTAAACTCAAAACACAAGGAGCAAAATTTGTAGTGAGCCAAAAATAGCAGAATTCAAGCCAAAAGAGTACAGAATGATCAAAAGAGAATAAATGATCCCAAAGAAAAGCAAGATTTATTGTTCAAAGAAAATTCAGATACAATAATTGAGGAAAAGAACATAAAATACAATAAATTCCAAAAAAGAAAAATAGGGGTTACATTTATGATGCTCTGTGAAGATAGGGGAGCTCCTCTGAAGTTGAAGTACTTCCTCGTTTGCCTCGGGATCAACTCGAAAGGGACGTTTGAGGAAGTGTGTTGCATCTCACCTCGCCCCCACAGATGGGTAGTCCACGGTCACCAGGAGTCCATCAAGGAAAGGAAATATAAATATTTCGTCGTCCGAAGTCAGGTGTCATGGGACATCCCGATGAATTGGTCCTTCTACAAGCCTAACCACAAGGCCTCGAAGGAGAAAGACTTTACGAAGGAGGAAAGCGAGGATGTTGATCAGATCGTTGCCTGATGGGAGTATCGGTTGGGCGAATGTAACCGAGAGGCACTTAGCAAGGATTAGACTATGCCCCGTCGACCCATGTATGTTTTTGGTTTCCTTTTGATGTCTATCATTTCCCCTTCATTCTCATAGCTCGTGTTTTCTTTTGCAGCTATGGATGATGTGGAGATCGAGGCGAGGAAGGCCTTCTTGGCCAAGAAGAAGGCAACTGAGCAGCCGAAGCGCGAAAGAAGAGGCCCACCACTGCTACGTCCGAGGGGACTTCCGAGATGAAGTCCAAGAGGTCGAGGGCTTTGAAGGTTTTAGGCACCTCTGGCCTAACCAAAGTGGAGCAAAACCTGGGTAACCTTAAGGTTGCAGAGATTGTGAAGTCTGGTCTCCCGCCCGTCCATTCCGAGGCCAAGGAGATCGTATGGGAGGATTGGCTAGTGCCATGAGCCCCCAACTTGTCAGAGGATTTCTTAATGGAGGGTTCGGTGGCGATAGAGTCAGTGGAGCACCTGGCTACCCCTTAGGTCTGAGAGTGCCTCTTAACCGAGACACTCGAGTCAAGCTTCATGAAGTGGGCTCAGTCCGACATGATTGTAAGTATTTTTGAACCCTGTCACCCTAAGATATCTTTTTCTGTTCTTGAAAATTTCTAAGTCTTTGTTCCCCATTCGTAGGTGACCCTACAAGGAGCGGAGCTGAGGAGTAGTATACCTGTGAGTTTAAGCAGTCCGAGCAAAGGGCTCAAAGGTATGGGAGGGTGATGAAGGAGCCCAAGCTGCTGGTCCATGACTTGGAAGCTTGCAAACGTGCCTTAAAGGCAGAGCTGACCATCGTCGTCGATGACCGAAGTCGGTTGGACATGGAGAAGACCCTCCTGCAGGAGAGTGAAAAGAAGTTGCATGCCACAAAGCTGAGTACCATCGTCAAGGCCATCTTTGCCTAGGACCAGAGATATGACTGGGCCATCGAGCATCTGCTTCGGAAGTATTCCGATCCGAACTTGAGGGTTTCAGCTTCTCCATTAAGTTACCCAAGCCTCCACTCACTCCAGGGGGAGGTGATGATAAGGGGGATGCTCGCTCGCCTGTCCCAGAAGATGAACTGACCACGGATGCTCCCGAGGTTAACATCGCGGGGATAGAAGAGGTGTGCCCTCCAGTTTTAAGAAGTAGCTCGTTTTTTTTTTTTTTTTTTGGTATTTTCCGAAGGCGGACTGGCCACCGCTTTTTGTATGGATGTTCATTAATGAATGTAAAGGATTTTTGGGCTGAGCTTTTGGATTAGACATTTTTCATGTGATGTTTTGTGTTCTGTAATTTGGCCAAGTCTGTGAGACTCGGAGTGATATATCTATTTCTTCTCTTATCAGATGACCGAGTCTATCTTGGCTGACCCCTGTGGAGCCAAACTCGAGTACCTTAGGAATAAGGTGAAATCCATGGAGTCTAGCCTAGCACGCTACCATAAAGAAGCCAGGGATCGGGGGGCGGCGTTTTCTTTTTGTATGAAAAGATTGCAGCAACTGAGCTTAGAGTTGGCTCGTTCAAAGAAGGCAATGGTCAATCGGCATCTAGGGAGCGCCGAGACTTGACTATCGGTCTCTTTTGATTCCTTTCAGTAGCTGACTTCGGGTGAGGCACCCCGTTCGGCTGACTCATTCCTTCGTGGGATGGTAGTGGAGAAGGAACTTGAGTTATACAGTGTTACGCCCCGCTTCCCAAAAATACAACAATGTACGGGGTCGTGACTAAGGCCCAGCAAATGATGCGAACAAATCATTCATAAGCTGTAATAATCAACTCAACCACATGAATATAATCACAACCTTGTAGGCAAAATATAATTGCATAAACATGAATAACATAAGTGATTCATGCAGTAACCACAAAATAACCAATATTCGGAAAGAAATAAACTTCCAGTAAAAAATGCCCAGAATACAATGTATTAGTAATAGCAATAGAAACTGAGAAACACAATATAAGATAAATATTGCAGTCTAGAATTCATCTTCATTTTCTAGAGTACTTTATCGCTACGTCCTTCTGGCTGTTCTTCTCAGGGTACTTGTAAGTTCATCATCTCGAATTAGGGGAGGAAGGAATACCCATTAGAGCAAGCTACGGGCCGCAAGTAGTACAAGCAAAATGAAACAAGAATAGGGATATAGCAAGGAAAAGGGAATTACATATACAGGAAAGAAGTCATGTAACGGGAAATGCAAACATATAAACGAGGGTCATGTAATCTTGACTTATAAACATGAATCATGTAACTGATAAACTGAAACATGTAACATATAACAGAAATCATTAAACTTGTAAACATGAATCATATAACTTGTAAACAGGAATATGCATGAGCACGGTGTTAATCTTAAGTCTATTCATCTTTCGTTAGTCTTATCTAATGCACGCAATCCTACATTCCATACCACAGGTTCGGGTGCATACAATCAAGTAATGTTTAGACTCTAGTGGTGAATTCCATAAGGTTCTTTACTTGGAAAATCATGTAAACAGGAATCATGTAGTCAAGTGGTAGATTATAGAGGTGGCCCCCGTCATCTCACGACGTGGCACATAGTTTTACGTGGCACTTAGTTCCATGTGACTTGTAACATATAACATATAACATATAACAAGGATGTGTAATCAGATAATGGATTCTAGAGGTGGTCCCCATAGGTTCTAGAGGTGGCCCCCGTCATTCCACGACTGCCCCCATCATTCCACGACTTGGCCTTTAGTTTCATGTAACATATAACTTGAATCATTATTTTGGAAAACACAGGGCCCCTTCTGAGTACAGTCTCCTATATCGCATACTACTAGGTCTTACCCTTATTACCCTAACTTGTTATTCTTTTATAAAAATTAAATATGAACATGAAATAATAAGAATGGATATCCGGACATGATCAAGGAGGTATCAAGGGCTTGCAATGAATGTAATATATCTATGTTCATAAACGCAAAGAATAAACATATTTATATTTAAAACATGAAGATACAATTGTGGACAGTAAGACGTTGTTGTACAAAAACTAACTTTTCCGCTGCTACGAAAAAGAGAATCAGGTACTATCATGGGTTCAAGAAACAAGACTCCTTGCTTCGCTTTCTCGTAGCAACAGAAAAGTTAGTTTTTGTACAACAACAGCTTGCCGGTTCCAATGCATATTCATAAGGTACATTATAGTTACAATAGCTAGGTCAACCGGACAATTCTCTAATGGTCTACTGTTCAGGAAATAGCTTAGTGCAGGGTTCTTATATATATAAATCAACTGTAAACTCATTTAAAAATCTTATAGAAATTATAAAGTGACTCCTAATCATGTATAATAACATCCTGATAAATTTCATGTCTTTATTCTACTGTTAACATGATATTTTAATTAGTTAATGGAGAAATGCTTCAAAATAGTAATCTGAAATTAAAAATGTCACAATAATATAAACAATATATCCTTAACTCTACATATCGGATTCCGGATCCGTCAGAAGTTTTAGTTACTAGATTTAGAGGGCTACAACTCTTGTATATAGTGTTCTAATTGGTTTAAACTTTAACTAGGTCATAATCTCACTATGAGTTCAAATACACAGCAGGGCAGTAAACTAAGATTTTCATTTGCAACAACCAAATACCCAAAACATATTATCTTATACAAGAACTCCACCAAGCATTCTTATTCAATAGCATTGCAATAATTATTATTTCGATGGCATTAATCTTACAAATTAAATATTTACACCACTACATCATAGTACGATCAAATCATAAATCTTGACATGTATCTTTATACCTATAATTATTTATTAAGTGTTCGTGTAATGCATGCATGATCAATCTACAAGTATAAGATTGGCAAGATTCAGTAGGGATACATACATTAACGTATGGAGATCAAGTGATGCATGAAGAAAAGGAAAACATGATCTATAATGCTATGAATCAACAAAGAAACCTACTTGCAGAATTCAAGAAAATGCTTGTACGAGAACAAAAAGAATGTACAAGGGATACTTGCCTTTTTGTGACGATGAGAACAAGTGAAACGAAGCAGTGGCAGCAAACGGGCGGTGATAAAGGCAAGAGACTCGAGCCGGGCCGCGGTGGTGATGATGCAACAGCAGGAAGGAGGAAAGGAGTCGTTGGATGCGGCTTGGATGCACTAGGTAGAATACGGAGTTCGAGTGACGGTTGGCAGTCGGGATTTGAGGTAGCAAGGGGGTCAAATGTGGTGCCAATTGTCGGGGGACAGCGGCGCCAACAACAAGGGAAAGGGTGCGGCAACAATGGTAGCCACAACTGTGATGACCGATGGAGGAGATGAAGTGGAGTTGGTTGTCGGGGTGTCAGCTGTGAAGAGTTTCGGGGGAGAGGGACTGCAATCAATGGGATTGGAGAAGCAGCGATGGCGAGGTGCTGGCATTGAGGCTGATAGCGGTAAGGCAGCATGAGGTCGTGGTAGGTGGTTGAGGGCGATGGCTGTCGAGGTAGCGTTCAACAGAGGCCGTCAGTGGTGCTCGGAGGTGAAGACAGAGGGTGGAGGACGGTCGCAATGGGTTATGGTGGCCGGCGTCAAGTTTTGGTGGAGCTCAGGTGGTAGAAGAAGGAAGAATGAGAAGAAGAAAAGAAGTACGCTGTAGATGATTAAATTAAGGAGTTAAAGGGATTAGTGGGGGTTAGAGGCTAATTAGTGGTTATGAGTTATTTGGGTGGTTATTGAGAGATTTTTGAGGATTTCATTAGTGGGGAAATTATTATGGAGACAGTAATGAGATAGTGGGGTAACATAAAAGGGATTATGGAGATAGCGGGGGATTTGAGGGGATTGTGCAGTTGATTAAATTAGGCTAGCATGTGGGCTTGGATTTTGGGTTTGGATTGGGCTTCAAATAAAACAATAATAATTATACAAAAGTATAGGCCAGAATTTGGGTTCAAAATAATAATTAAAAAAAATCGGAAGAATTCAATTCAGGTTCAAGAGAGCAACAAAAATTTTACCGATATCTGGAATCCAACAATACAAAAAGAGAGAAAGAAAATACATTTGCACGGGGTTACAATCCTACCCACCTTACAAAAAAACTCTTCATCGAAATTCATTCGGTGGATCATAGGATAGCCCTGAGAAAAGCCTATTCGAAGAGGTGGAGGAACTTCTTCTGGATTTCCTCATCGAGTTCCCAAGTCGACTCACCTGGCAAGCGATGATTTCATGAGACCCAAACTAGTTTGACGACTTTATTCTTCAATACCTTCTCTAGTCTGTCCAAGATAGAGAATAGTCGAATCTCGCACGATAAGTCTGGCCTCACGGACAACTCAGAGTAATCGATCCCATGACTGTCATCCCTGATGTACTTCCTGAGCTGGGAGATGTGGAGCACATAATTGACTCCAGATAGAGCCGACGGCAGTGCGATCTTGTAAGCTACCTTGCCCCTTGTTCCATAATATCAACTGGACCGATGAATCGTGGACTTAGTTTTCACCCGCCTCCAAAATGGATAACACCCCTCCATGGTGATACCTTCAGAAAGACATGATGCCTGCTTCAAACTCTAAAGGCCTTAGATGAATGTCTGCCACTTTCTTTGTCTGTCCTGAGCTGCCTGTAAGTGCTTCGTGATTTGAGTTACTACATCGACTATCTTTGTGATAAATTTGCCCCAAAAGTTTCCTCTCACGGATGTCATCCCAACAGATTAGCGATCTACACTTACAACCATACAGTGCATCGTACGATGCTGCCTTGAGACTTGCCTGATAACTATTGTTGTACGAGAATTCGGCTAAGTGTAGATGATCTTCCCACGAACCTCCATACTAAAGAACATAGGACCTTAACATGTCCTCCAGAGTCTGAATCGTCCTTTCAGACTGTCCATCTGTCTGAGGGTAGAAAGCAGTACTATAATTCAACCTACTCCCCAGACTCTATTGGAGACTCTCCCAAAACAGAGACCTGAATCTTGTATCTCTGTATGATACAATGCTGACAGGAAATCTATGCAATCGAAGATATACTAAATGTTTTTCTCGTCCAAACTCTCTGTGGACTAACCCACTCTGAAAGGGATACAGTGGGCACTCTTCGTCAACCTGTCCACAATAACCCAAATGACATTATGACCCTTGGGACTCCTTGACAATGCTGTCACAAAATCCATAGTGATGTTCTCATATTTCCACGCCAAGATTGGAAGAGGCAGAAGAAGTCCAGCAGTACTTTGATGCTCGGCATTTACTTACTGACAAATCAGACACTGGGACACAAACCAGACCACTGCTCTCTTCATACCGTGCCACCAAAAGTGTTTTTTAAATTCCTGTACATCTTTGTGCCTCCAGGGTGAATGGAAAAGGGTGAGCAGTAGGCTTCTTCAAGTAGCTTCTGTCTGAATTCTCCCTTAGGTACTGATGTGATTATTTGCAAGTGTATAAAATCGCAACAAATATTATAGTTAAGTGAAAAGTGTGTCGAACCCACAGGAACTAATTATTTTACTTAGTACCGAAATTTACTAGATTAATTACTATTTGGAAAATCGTAATTTAATAAAGAAAGCAACTAAATTGAATTAAATAAAGAACTAACTAAATTAATTGAAAGGTGCGGAATCTGAAATTTTTGTGATTTGTTAATGGCAAAATTAATTCTAGGGCTTTCGAATTCACCTAGTTAATCCCACACAATTTATAACTCCATGTGAATAAAAAGATTATTTTTCCAAGTTGTAGACCGAAATCCCAAAATTATTCAATATTCTGTCTCAAGCAATATCAAAAATATCATCAACAAATTATTTGTCATAGTTCATGCACAAATTACTAATTGAAAATTCATTAAGATCTGTAGATTTCCTAACGGTCACATTAACATCAGTTCGCTCTTGTAACGGTGTTTAATTTTATTAATTCAAAATCACAAATTACCAGTTCGGTCTCTCCATGATTAAATGATCATACAAAAGTTGGTCAACCAATTGTAAGCATTAAGAACAAAAATCAAACACACAACCATGGAAAAATAGAAAAATAATATGGAATTAAAATTGTGTTCTCAAAACTAGGATACATCAAAGTCCTAGAAAAATATATTTAGTTCATAATAAAATTGCAACTAACAAATACTGTCTTGGATTGCATAATAAAAATAAGAGGATTAAAGAAAAGATACAGAATAAATATTTTCGTAAAAGAAAAATTGCAAACTGAACGCCTCGAAATCAGCACTTCTCTTTCTCTCTCTTGACAGTCCCATCTCTGTCTCGAGCAGCGCGCCGCCACGTCAGCGCCCGCTGACGTCCCTTTCTCTCAATGTGTCTCGCTGACATGGCCTTAAAATCTCGTGCCCACCTTCTCTCTCCTTCGTTCTGGATGTCTTCATTTTTTGTTTTTTGTTTTTTATTATTTTTTTTTCTTTTGAAATCCCGAGCCGCCTACCTACCTACCTACCTACCTCCTCTGTTCACGCCACCTACCACACCAAGTCTTCAAGCCTCCCCTGCATATATCTATATAATAAATTACAAAGAAAGCTATCAAGTGGCTCACAATCAATCCCCCCAAAATCAAAGGCCCATATCAAACCTCACAAAACACATTTTCCCTCCAAAATTTCAAACCCCAAAACCAAAATTTTCCCCCTAAAAAACTCATTACTTTATTACTATCTCTCTATTCTCTCTTTACTTTTTCATATTTCTCTCTCTCTCTATCTCTCTCTCTCCCATTCTTTCTTTATTTACTTAGAAATTTTGATTTTAATATTTCAGTTTTGTAAAATTTCAGAATTTTTAAAAGTAAATATCTCTTCAACAATTAAATTTCATTATTTTCCACACTTAAAGTTCTAAGAAGTTAGATTTTATACCCCCATTTATAATTATTTTTCAACATATACTAATGGAAACATATACTTTTAATTATAACTAATTATTGTCATACTATTCAAACTTGAGCTACATAATTATTGTTTTATTGTTTACATGGCTTTTCGTGTTTTGTATCGTTCCGAAGACGTGCTGTAGGCACGTGCCCACGGGCAAATCTAGTATATATATATAGGATGCGAATAGGAAATGTAATATTAGGGTTAGGTTATTTGATTAGTTAGTTAAGATAATTAATTATTATTAAATAGTTAATTAAAATCTTGAGATTAATATTAATCTTAAACTAATAACCAATTTAATAAAAAATAGTGCATTCTTTCATTTCTTATATATATATTATTATTATTATTATTAGGCTAAATTTAAAAAAACCACACTAAGTTTTGGGCCAGTTTAAAAAAACCGCACTAAGTTTTTTTTTGTTTAAAAAAAGAACACAAAATTTCAAAAAACTCCACTGGGTTAGTTAGGGTTAGGGTTACGTTTAGGGTTTGGTTAGGGTAGGGTTTAAAAAAACTACTTTCATCTTTCAATTGTGTTTAAAAAAATCACATTCATCTTTCATTTGTGTTTAAAAAAACATCACTTAACTAAACAGATGTATAAATAAACTCCCCCGAACTAACCCTAACACTAACCCTAACTAACCCAGTGGAGTTTTTGAAATTTTGTGTCCTTTTCTTAAACAAAAAAAACTTAGTACAGTTTTTTTAAACTGGCCCAAAACTTAGTGTGGTTTTTTTAAATTTAGCCAATTACAAAATTTTATTCTAACGCTTAATTGATAATAATATTTCTATTTTGCTTTTCACAATGCCAAATTGTAAAAATTAAAATTCAACAAATCAATAAAATTTAATTAATAACTTTCCTTATTTTGTTTGTTGATTTTTACCGAAAATCTTCACTTTTTGCATCAAAAATCTTATTCCTTCAAAAATAATTAATTAACTGAAATCTATGGAAATTAGATAAATTTTTAACAAGATAGACGAATACAAGCATTTTTTATGGGTAAATGAGTATAAATATTTATATAAAAATTAGACATATCAGGTACACACAATCAAGCTCCAAAGCGAAGCAAGCCGTCTACATGAATGATCAAGTTGGTCCTTAGGCTTGCTTCTACTTCGCTTCTGAATTTCTGTAACTGCTCATCACCAGCCTGGGCTTCTTTCATCTGCTACACCAAAGTTGACTGCAACTGCAACATCATACATTGTTGCGCTGTAGTGGGCAAAATCACTTCTAAATCCAGTATTCTCATATCTTCCAACAATTCCGTCTGCTAAATTAGAAACATAGCGGTGGGTCGTCTACTCAAGGCATAAGGTACCAAATTCACCTTACCAGGGTGGTAATGCAAATCGATATCATAATCTGCCATGAACTCTAACTATCTTATCTGCCTCATGTTCATCTCCTTCTGTGTGAATACATATATGAGACTTGTGATCTGTAAAAATCTCAACTCTATCCCCAAGCAAATAATGCCTCCATAACTTCAAGGTGAATCGAATAGGGCAGCGGTGGCTTCTTCAAGTAGCTTCTGTCTGACTTTGTCATTAGGTACACACAATCTAGCTCCAAAGCGAAGCGAGCCATCTGCGTGAATGATCAAGTCGGTCCTTAAGCCTGCTTCTACTTCGCTTCTGAATTTCTGTAACTGCTCATCACCAGCTTGGGCTTCTTTGATCTGCTCTGCTAAAGAAGAGTGCAACTGCAACATCATACACTATTGTGCTGTACAGGGCAAAATCACTTCTAAACCCAGTCTTCTTATATCTTCCAACAGTTCCTTCTGCTCAATTAGAAACATTGCGGTGGGTCGTCTGCTCAAGGCATAAGGTACCAAATTCACCATACCCGGGTGGTAGTACAAATTGATGTCATAATCTTTTATGAACTCTAGCTATCTTCTCTACCTCATGTTCAACTCCTTCTGTGTGAATACATATTTGAGACCCTTGTGATATGTGAAAAGCTCAACTCTATCCCCAAGCAAATAATGCCTCCATAACTTCAAGGTGAATGGAATAAGGCGAGCGGTGGGCTTCTTTAAGTAGATTCTGTCTGACTTCTCAGTTAGGTACACACAATCTAGCTCTCAAGCGAAGTGAGCCATCTGCATGAATGATCAAGTCAATCCTTAGACCTGCTTCTACTTCGCTTCTGAATTTCTGTAACTGCCCATCACCAACCTGGACTTCTTTGATCTGCTGTAACGCCCCGCACTCAACTCGTACGCACACAATTAACTAAATTCTAGCCACGCCCACCACAGGTTGCCTCAAAACGGTGGTTAACCGTTGGGTACCCTTAATCCTTGGCTAATCCTATATATCTCTCATTCCTTTCTTTCTTCTTATTCTATATACTACTATATATATATATATATATACCATATATACCATACCATACTAGTATATATACTTTTTCTAGAAATACGAGGTCTCACATTCACCCCCTCTTAAGAATTCAACGTCCTCACTGAATACAGGACGTGGAATCTAGTACAGGATCTTTCTTTCTAGTCGAATGTAAACTTGTCTCCTAATCGCTGCCCTCCCAGGGTTTTACGCATCTCATACATATATTACGTCCCACGCACTTCCTATATACAAGTCCTACATTCGATGTCGAAAGTTGGCTCTGATACCATCTGTAATGCCCCGCACTCAACTCGTACGCACACAATTAACTAAATTCTAGCCACGCCCACCACAGGCTGCCTCAAAATGGTGGTTAACCGTTGGGTACCCTTAATCCTTGGCTAATCCTATATATCTCTCATTCCTTTCTTTCTTCTTATTCTATATACTACTATATATATATATATACCATATATACCATACCATACTAGTATATATACTTTTACTAGAAATACGGGGTCTCACATCTGCTCCACCAAGGAAGAGTGCAACTGCAATATCATACATTGTTGCGTTGTACTGGGCAAAACCATTTCTTAATCCAGTCTTCTCATGTCTTCCAACAGTTCCTTCTGCTCAAACAGAAACATAGTAGTGGGTCGTCTACTCATGGCATAAGGTACCAAATTCACCTTACCCAGGTGGTACTACAAATTGATGTCATAATCTGCCATGAACTCTAGCCATCTTCTCCGCCTCATCTTTAACTCCTTTTGTGTGAATACATATTTGAGACTCTTGTGATCTGTGAAAATCTCAACTTTACCCCCAAGCAAATAATGCCTCCATAACTTCAAGGCAAATATTATGTCTGCAAGTTCAAGATCCCACGTAAGGTAGTTCTTCTCATGTGGCCTCAACTGTCGGAATGCATAAGCAACAACTCTGCCTTGCTACATCAGTACGAAACCGAACCATTTGCCAAAAGCATCACAATGAATAACAAATCCTCTTGAACTATCTGGTATAATTAGCACAAATGCTTCATCATAAGATTTCTCCTAAACAAACTTTTGTTCTTTCCTCATCAACCTGGTTAGCGGTTCAGCACTCTTCGAGAAATCATGAACGAATTTTTGAAAATAACTTGCTAGCCCAAGAAAACTATGCACCTCGGATGCTGACTTCGGTACCGGCCAATCCCTGACTGCAGTGATCTTTGACGGATCAACTGAAACTCCATCACCCGAGATATATGGCCCAAGAATGTAACACGATCTAGCTAGAATTCAATTTTGCCGAGCTTCCCATATAACTGATTCTCCCCTAAGGTCTGTAAGACCACTCTCAAATGCTCTGCATGATCCTTCCTATTCCGAGAATATACCAAGATCTCATCGATGAACACCACCACAAATTTATCCAAAAACGGCGAGAATAACATGTTCATCAAGCTCATGAATACAACTGGTGCATTGGTGACTTCGAATGGCATCACCAAGAACTCATAATGTCCATATCTTGTGAGGAACGACGTAAACTGAATGTCTTCGGTCTTCACTTTAACCTTGTGGTAACTTGAAAGAAGGTCCAATTTTGAGAAAACTGAAGTACCTCCAAGCTGATCAAACATGTCATCATTTCTCGGCAGTGGATATCAGTTCTTTACAGTAACATTTTTCATTTCCCAATAATCAATCCAGAGTCTACGACTACCTTCCTTTCTGTTGATGCACAAAATCGGGGCTCCCCAAGGTGAAACACTTGGCCTGATAAAACCCTTATCCAGTAATTCTTGGACTTGTACCTTCAATTCTGCCAGCTCAACTGGTGTCATTCTGTAAGTACTCTTTGAGATTGGCGCTGTATCAGGATGGACATCAATATTGAACACTACATCTCGGTCTGGTGGTAACCCGAGTAGCTCTTCAGAAAATATGTCCAAAAAATCCAGCACGACTAAGGGTGCAACTTCACCATCAGTGCACAACAGTTCTTGTACACTAGCTTCCTGGTTCGCAGAGTTCTTGACACGCCCAAGTGGTTGTTGGTGTATGCCCTAGAAGCCAGGTGTGTATTGACATTACTAGTTTACATTGCATTATGATATTTATTTCATATATAAGGCATTTCATTTATTGTGTTATTTATTGTGATTAAATGAGCATAATAAAGTAATTAGAAAAGTATGTTCAATACTATGGGATATCATGTTCATGACTTGATGTGAGATCCTATTGGTTGTACTCAGAATACTATTATTAAATATACATAGTCAAGTATTATTGTCAATTAGAAAAACAATAATGCATAGTGTAGCGCCCCGAATTTCTAATATAATATCTTAGAAAATACGTGGCATAATTCCAGCATCAACTTCAATGTAACATTAAACACAACCAACACCAATAATTTTTTTTTTTCTCAACTTTTATTACAATAATCCTTTACATAGCACAGCGGAATACAATACATCTCAAATCACAAAATTAAAAACTCTTCTCTTTTCAACACTTTACAATTACATGAGTCACTATATAAATTGAACTCAAGCATCCAAATCCAAGCTCTAAGCAACAACCTGTAAATATGAGGCTAGAGATAACCCTAACCCCCAAACTAAAGGGGTCAGCCATAAATGGTGTGAGTGACATAAAAACAAACAAACAACATAAATAAACATTAAGCACGGATTCTTAAAACAACATGTAATAAACAAGAACACATAAAATATGACGTAGCAAGGAAACATGTAAACAACAAGTGGAACTAAACTAAGTGTCAAGTGTAGAAAACAGAAAACCACATGCATAAAACCAAGTCAAGAAAACACAAATTCTATATGCGGACTCTCTAAAGCGTACTTGTCGAAGTCTATGCATCCCACTCTACATAGGTTCGGTGCAAGCCCTTATCGTCTCCACATTATAGGGTTCAATCCCCGCTATGCAACTAATCCTATCACGATGACCACTACGAGATAAAGATAAACTGTGAGTATTAGCCCATGCCCCGATAATTCCGGAGATAGATCCCACACCACAGGTATTTTACCTGGATAATTCCGGAGATCATCCCACACCGAAAGCAATGACCTCATCACACGAATACCACATGTGCGTCGCCTCGACCCCGATAATTCCGGAGATCAATCCCACACCACAAGTAATTACCTGGATAATTCGGAGATAAATCCCACACCACAGGTAATTTACCTGGATAATTCCGGAGATAAATCCCACACCACAAGTAAGTTACTTGGATAATTCTGGAGATTAAATCCCACACCGAAAGCCATACTGAGGTACATGACTCATGTTCCCGTTCATCATATCACCACTAGTGTCTGTCGTTATTATTTTTGGGTTATTTAATTACTTAACGAATCTCCTAGAGTTGATGTACCCTACCAGACTTAACTCAAAACTGAACAACCAAAATGCCTCAACAGGCCTAAACATAATGAACTCAACTGCCGGTATACTAGGGTCACACACACCCTCTAGAGACTCAAACTCAAATATCTCAACCAATCTTACTTCATAAACTGCTCAACTCAACATCTTGAAAACATAAGTTCAATAGAAGATAGGGTATAAAACAATAAGTTATAGCTTAGAACATATAGAGAATAAATCATTTGAAAGAACCTTCATAAATATATAAAAAACACATCAGTACCAGTCGACTATAGAAAGCATAAGTCGACTGTCCAGAAAAAAAGTTCCATGATTTAAAGAAAATAAGCTAAGTGTTATAAGTTGACTTATCAAAGTCATAAGTCGACTTACCAGAGTGTTTTAAGTTGACTTATAGAAGTCATAAGTCGACTTACCAGAGAATTTAAGTTGACTTATAGAAGTCATAAGTCAATTTACCAGAGTGTTTTAAGTTTACTTATAGAAGTCATAAGTCGACTTACCAGAGAATTTAAGTTGACTTATAGAAGTCATAAGTCGACTTACCAGAGTGTTTTAAGTTGACTCATAGAAGTCATAAGTCGACTTAAAAGAGATTATAAGTCGACTTAAAAAGACATAAGTCGACTTACCAGAGAGAAATCTACGATAACTTTGAAAAATAAATTCTAAGTTTACCAGTCGACTGTCCAGCGCCGATTTTCACAATAAACTTGAAAAATAATACTAAGTGTACCAGTCGACTGAAAAAGTCCTAAGTCGATTGTCCAGAATGGATTTTCAAGGAAACTAAATATCACATCAGCCGGGTCGTACCAGTCAACTGAAAGGTCTGCCAGTCGACTGTCGGCCTACAGACTGCACAGTTTAGGTTGTACATAATAATCAAATTAGAGTTTTCTAAAAGAAATCATTGTTTACTAAAATAATTTGTATTCAGATAAAAACGTCGATCTCAAAGAATCCCCAGTTTGGGTATATTTCCTCAATTCAATCAATTTATCAAGAAACCTTAATTTTCATGTCAAGATTCTCTGGATTCATAAATCTTCCACTCAAAATTCTCAAAACTGAATTTCTTCCACGACTCATAACCAAAATCTGATTTGTAATCACAAGATTCAATTGTTCATCCAATCCCTTATTGTCATAATCATACTCAAATCCTAAACATGCTTTCTAGCAATAAAATTTATCAATCAAGATCTATTAAGCATTCATAGATTTTACATACATAATACAACAACAACCATTGCATCGCTCACATACAAAATACACTAAATGAATGAAGATGTCAAAACAAACAACAAAACAATCATGCACATAATTCAAAACAACAAACCAAATTTACATCACTGACATAAAACATACACAAAGCAAAACAACATGTCACTCACCTTAGGAATGAAGAGATCCAACAAGAAAACCTCGCTTTTTGCGAGATCCAAAATCCTCCTCTTGTTCCTCCCAAAAAAATCAAAAAATTCTTTGTTGTGCAGTGAATGATGGCTGCAAATTTCTTTAAAATATTCGGAATAAGGAGTTTAGGGTTTTCCAAACACTTTTACAAAATAACCCCCTTGAAATACAAATTTACATATATAGATCTCTATTCTTGAAAACTCAATAAAAATCATTTAAATTAGGATTTAAAGGTAAAACATACCCATTAATCTTAACCGGTACTGTTCAAAATGTCCAGAAAATAAATTTTGCATTTTAACCCCTAAAAATGACAAATTTGCCAAAAGATCCTTCTTTTCTCAAAATTTGCAAATAGATCCAATTAATCTCAGAAAAATCTGGAAAAAAAATAAATAAATTCCAAATACTAAATAATGATTTTCCATAAAGAAAATTTGACTTTTGAACTTCTCAAGAAAATATTTGCACGTGTTTTGCACGTGTAAAAAGATATACTTTCAGAAAATATTTATAAATTCTCCAAAAATCATTTTAATCATTTATAAACATTTAAAAATATGGGGTTCTACATCACTCCCTCCTTAGAAGAGTTCTATCCTCAGAACTACTACTAATGGGTCCAAACAACATACCAACAAAGAAAAACAATATCTCATAAATGGAAACATAGTCCAAACAATTGCATATGAGAACATTATCAAAATAGAAGGAATACAACTCAATTCAAAGGTACAATCATTCAAAGAATTACAATCACATGAAAGAAATACATTCATACAAAAAGCTCAGGGAAATCCTTCTGCATGCGATCCTCGGGCTCCCAAGTAGCCTCCTCGAACTGCTGATTCCTCCACAGCACCTTGACCATAGGTATCACTTTGCTCCTAAGAACTTTCTCCCTACAGGTCAACGATCTCAACAGGCTGTTCCTTGTAACTCAAGTTCACCTGTAGATCTTCAGGAATCTCTACCAACTGATGATTCTGATCTGGCACATACTTCCTCAACAATGACACATGAAATACATCATGCACTTGTGCTAACTCCTCTGGAAGCAATCTATATGCTGTCTTGCCAATCCGCTCCATGATCCTGTATGGCCCAATATACCTTGGCGCCAACTTGCCTCCCTTACCAAACCTGATTACTCCTTTGGTCGGAGAAACCTTGAGGAAAACTGCATCCCCAACCTCAAACTCCAAGTCCTTTCGTCAAGTATCAGCATAAATCTTTTGCCGACTCTGAGCCTCGACCAATCTCTTGCGAATCAGCTCAATCTGCTCTGACGTCTGCTGTACGATCTCAGGACCATACATCTGCCTCTCGCCAACCTCGTAACAACAAACTGGTGTCCTGCACCTTCGTCCGTACAAAGCCTCATACGGTGCCATCCCGATACTCGCATGGTAACTGTTGTTATAAGCAAACTCAACCAATGCCAAGTATCTCTTCCAACTACCACCGAAATTCATAACACAAGCCCTCAACATATCTTCCAGCACTCGATTCACCCTCTCCGTCTGACCATCGGTCTGCAGATGAAAAGCTGTACTGAAATCAGTTCTGGTGCCTAAAGCTGCTTGTAGGCTCTTCCAAAACCTTGAAGTGAACCTTGCATCTCTGTCAGAAACGATCGACACTGGAACTCCATGAAGTCTCACAATTTCCCCAATGTACAACTCAGCCAATTTCTCCATCGACCAAGTAATCTTCATGGCTAGAAAGTGAGCCGACTTAGTCAAACGGTCCACGATAACCCAAATCGAGTCATTGCCCTTCGAACTCCTCGGCAAACCTGTGATGAAATCCATACTGATATTCTCCCATTTTCACTCTGGAATGGGCAACGGCTGTAACAAACCTCCAGGTCTCTGATTTTCTGCTTTGATCTGCTGACAAGTCAGACACCTTGCCACGAAATCTGCCACATCCCTTTTCATACCAGACCACCAAAAATGCTGCTTGATGTCCCTGTACATCATCGTGCCTCCATGATGTACTGACAACAATGTAATGTGTGCTTCCTGCAAGATACTCTCTCTCAAATATGTATTATCCGGAACACACAACCTCTCACCCATCCAAAGAACTCCATCTTGAACATGAAACTCTGATAGCTTGCCCTCTGAAACCTGTTGCAACATCTTCTGAATCTCTGAATCTGATCTCTGTCCTTCTACAATCCTCTCTCTCAAGGATGGCTGCAGCCTCAACTGAGCCAAAGACACCTCTAAACCCTGAAGCACCACCTCGATACCTGCCTGATCAATCTCTGCTGCCAACTCACTTCGAGTAGTGATCAAACTTGATAAACTACTCTTCCTGCTAAGTCCATCAGCCACCACATTTGCCTTGCCCGGATTATACTTGATCTCAGGACGAATGTCTTCCAATACCTCCAACCACCTTCTCTTCCGAAGATTTAGATCATTCTGTTGATAAATATACTTCAGGCTCTTGTGGTCAGTGTAGATGTTGACCTTCTCACCATAAACATAATGTCTCTACTTCTTCAAGGCAAAGATAATAGCGGCTAGCTCCAAATCATGCGTCGGATAATTCTTCTCATGCGGACGCAATTGCCTCGAACCATAAGCAATAACCTTGCCTTCTTGCATCCAGACACAACCCAAACCTCTGAGAGACGCATCACTGAAGATATCATAATCCTTCCCAGCTTGTGGCAAAGCTAAGATAGGTGCAGTAGTCAACCTCTCGTTTAACTCAAGGAAACTCGCCTTCACACTTATCAGTCCATAGAAATGCCACATTCTTCCGGGTCAAACCTGTCAAAGGAACTGCAATCTGAGAACAACCCTGGATGAATCTCATGTAGTAACCAGCTAAACCCAAGAAACTTCTGACTTCCTTCACAGACGTTGGCCTGGGCCAATCCTTTACTACTTCAACTTTCTGAGGATCAGTGGCCACTCCCTCCTTAGAAAGGATATGACCAAGGAAAGCTACCTCAAACTTCCAAAACTCACACTTCGACAACTTGGCATACAAGCTATCCTCCTGCAATTTCTGTAATACCGCTGTCAAGTGCATAGAATGCTCCTCCTCCGACTTCGAATACATCAAAATATCATCGATGAAAACCACCACGAAGGAGTCAATAAATGGCCTCAAAACCCGATTCATCATATCCATGAACACTGCTGGCACATTCGTCAACCCAAATGGCATCACCAAAAACTCATAGAGTCCATGTCGAGTCCTGAAAGCTGTCTTACTCACATCTTCCTCCTTGACTCGTACCTGATGATACCCTGATCTCAAATCAATCTTCGAAAATACAACTGCACCTCGAAGCCTGTCGAACAAATCATCAATCTGCGGCAGTGGATACTTGTTCTGAATAGTCACCCTATTCAACTCCCGGTAGTCAATGCACATCCTCATTGACCCATCCTTCTTCTTGACTAACAACACTGGTGCTCCCCACGGAGAAGAACTCGGCCTAATAAGCCCTTTGCTCAACAGCTCCTTAATCTGTTTCTTCACTTCGTCTTGCTCTACAGGTGCCATCCTATACGGAGCCTTAGAAATCTGCGCGCTCCCTGGCTGAACATTGATGCAAAACTCCACATCTCTCTGTGGCGGTAATCCTGGAAAATCTTCCAAGAACACCTTAGGAAAATCTCTGACAACCGGAATGCCCTTGACTTCATCTGGAATCACCACCTTGGATACCATTACAGCCACCTTCGGAATCTTCTTCTTCCCTTGGAAAGTCACTGCGGGACCACCTGGTGCCTTCACTAACACCTTTTTCTACTTGCATTCAATTGTGGCATCATATATTGCCATCCAATCAATGCGCACGATGACATCCACTCCTAAGACTTGCAGCTCAATCAGATCGATGCCGAATAACCTCCCACCAATCTTGATATCACAGCCCTCATAATATCGATCAGCAATCAATTCTTCACCTGACGGCGTTGCCACCGACAAAACCTTGCCTGAAAACAACTTAGGCTCCACACCTAAGACCTTTGCAAAATTTGGCGATACAAAAGTATGCGATGAACCAGTATCAAATAAAACCCTGGCCTTTATTCCATTAATCAAAACAATCCTTGTTACATGAAGAGTGATACTCAATCTCCAATTGTTCTCAAACAAAGGTTTTAGTTATTACATTGATTAAAAATAAAATAAAACTCTTGCATACCCTGTATTACATCTTCTGAGTTACCTGCATCCTCCTCAGTTAATGCAAATACTCGTCCTTGCCTCTGGAATTTACTTCCACCTGAACCATCCTTCCTCAGTTGTGGACAATGAGACTTAGAATGTCCAGTCTGCCCACAATGGTAACAAGTCTGCTTCGCCAACTTAGGACACGCTGACCTGTAATGACCTGCCTCCTTACAGTAGTAACAAGTCACTCCCTGAGTTGCAGGTGCCTTCTGCACTGGATCACTGAACTTAATTTGCTTCGCTGGGAATCCCTTCCCACTCTGACCTGATGCTGGCCTCTTGTTCCTGTTCCAAGTATCTTGCCTTTTCTAGAACTGGTCCATGTCCTCCTCAGTCATAGCTGCTCTCCTGACCAGCTTGTCGAACCTCCTTAAGCCCAACGGGATCATTCTCGACCTCAAGTTTGGCTTCAAGCCCTGCTCAAACTTCTTGGCCTTCTTCGCCTCGTCAACGATCAACTCTGGTGCATACCTCGAAAGCTGAGCAAACTTGGTCTCATACTCTCGCACGGTCATGCTGCCCTGCTGTAGATTCAAGAATTCGGTCGCCTTCTTCTCCTGAATATCTAAGGGAAAGAAGTGATCGTTGAATTCCTCCAGAAAAGCTTCCTAAGTCATCGGCTGGTCTCCCAAAGTCCTTTTCACCGATTCCCACCAGACACCAGCATCCTTTTCCAGTTGCATAGTAGCTAACTTCACCTTATTGGCTGCCGGAGTCTCCGATACCTCGAAGATTGTCTCCATCCTTCTAATCCGATAGCTGTGTTTGGATCAGATTGCCCCACGAAAACTGGCGGCCTCATCCTCTTGAAGGACTCTATCAGCTTGATAGGATCGGCGTTAACCAATCCCTGCCCAGCTCCATGATTCTGCTGCTGGTTTTGATTCTGATTCTGCGCCAAATTAAATGCCATTAGCGCATTCAGAGTCTGATACACCTTGGCAAATTCGACCTCAAGATCAATTCCAGTTCCTCGAGAACTCCCAGATCCATCCTCATTGTTACCACCATTCCTGGGTCTGGGTGCAACCATACTGAATACTGCAAAACGAGGGAAAAGTTAGAGCACCACACACAATTCAAACTCACATCAATTTCCTTTGGCAAAACCTTAATTGTATCCCAAAGGAAAAACATCATGTTTCAGTTCTATGTGATACTCACTCTTTAATGTCCACACCTAGGTACTCACACTCTAGTGTCGACACCTAGGTTATTTTTTATGCCATGTTTAGTATTACTATTGAAGCATGCTCTGATACCAATCTCCGTAGCGCCCCGAATTTCTAATATAATATCTTAGAAAATACGTGGCACAATCCCAGCATCAACTTCAATGCAACATTAAACACAACCAACACCAATAATTTTTTTTTTTTCAACTTTTATTACAATAATCCTTTATATAGCACAGCGGAATACAATACATCTCAAATCACAAAATTACAAACTCTTCTCTTTTCAACACTTTACAATTACATGAGTCACTATATAAATTGAACTCAAGTATCCAAATCCGAGCTCTAAGCAACAACCTGTAAATATGAGGCTAGAGATAACCCTAACCCCCAAACTAATGGGGTCAGCCATAAATGGTGTGAGTGACATAAAAACAAACAAGCAACATAAATAAACATTAAGCACGGATTCTTAAAACAACATGTAATAAACAAGAATACATAAAATATGACATAGCAAGAAAACATGTAAACAACAAGTGAAACTAAACTAAGTGTCAAGTGTAGAAAACAGAAAACCACATGCATAAAACCAAGTCAAGAAAACACAAATTCTATATGCAGACTCTCTAATGCGTACTTGTCGAAGTCTATGCATCCCACTCTACATAGGTTCGGTGCATGCCCTTATCGTCTCCACATTATAGGATTCAATCCCCGCTATGCAACTAATCCTATCACGATGACTACTACGAGATAAAGATAAACTGTGAGTATTAGCCCATGCCCCGATAATTTCGGAGATAGATCCCACACCACAGGTATTTTACCTGGATAATTCCGGAGATCATCCCACACCGAAAGCAATGACCTCATCACACGAATACCACATGTGCGTCACCTAGACCCCAATAATTCCGGAGATCAATCCCACACCACAAGTAATTACCTGGATAATTCCGGAGATAAATCCCACACCACAGGTAATTCACCTGGATAATTTCGGAGATAAATCTCACACCACAAGTAAGTTACTTGGATAATTCCGGAGATTAAATCCCACACCGAAAGCCATACTGAGGTACATGACTCATGTTTCCGTTCATCATATCACCACAAGTGCATGTCCTTATCATTTTTGGGTTATTTAATTACTTAACGAATCTCCTAGTGTTGATGTACCCTACCGGACTTAACTCAAAACTGAACAACCAAAATGCCTCAACAGGCCTAAACATAATGAACTCAACTGCCGGCATAGTAGGGTCACACACACCCTCTAGAGACTCAAACTCAAATATCTCAACCAATCTTACTTCATAAACTGCTCAACTCAACATCTTGAAAACATAAGTTCAATAGAAGATAGGGTATAAAACAATAAGTTGTAGCTTAGAACATATAGAGAATAAATCATTTGAAAGAACCTTCATAAATATAAAAAAAACACATCAGTACCAGTCGACTATAGAAAGCATAAGTCGACTGTCCAGAAAGAAAGTTCCATGATTTAAAGAAAATAAGCTAAGTGTTATAAGTTGACTTATCAAAGTCATAAGTCGACCTACCAGAGTGTTTTAAGTTGACTTACCAGAGAATTTAAGTTGACTTATAGAAGTCATAAGTCGACTTACCAGAGTATTTTAAGTTGACTTATAGAAGTCATAAGTCGACTTACCAGAGAATTTAAGTTGACTTATAGAAGTCATAAGTCGACTTAGCAGAGTGTTTTAAGTTGACTCATAGAAGTCATAAGTCAACTTAAAAGAGATTATAAGTCGACATAAAAAGTCATAAGTCGACTTACCAGAGAGAAATCTATGATAACTTTGAACAATAAATTCTAAGTGTGCCAGTCGACTGAAAAGGGTCTAAGTCGACTGTCCAGAGCAGATTTTCACAATAAACTTGAAAAATAATACTAAGTGTACCAGTCGACTGAAAAAGTCCTAACTCGACTGTCCAGAACGGATTTTCAAGGAAACTAAATATCACATCAGCCGGGTCGTACCAGTCAACTGAAAGGTCTGCCAGTCGACTGTCGGCCTACAGACTGCACAGTTTAGGTTGTACATAATAATCAAATTAGAGTTTTCTAAAAGAAATCATTGTTTACTAAAATAATTTGTATTCAGATAAAAACGTCGATCTCAAAGAATCCCCAGTTTGGGTATATTTCCTCAATTCAATCAATTTATCAAGAAACCTTAATTTTCATGTCAAGATTCTCTTGATTCATAAATCTTCCACTCAAAATTCTCAAAACTGAATTTCTTCCACGACTCATAACCAAAATCTGATTTGTAATCACAAGATTCAATTGTTCATCCAATCCCTTATTGTCATAATCATACTCAAATCCTAAACATGCTTTCTAGCAATAAAATTTATCAATCAAGATCTATTAAGCATTCATAGATTTCACATACATAATACAACAACAACAATTGCATCGCTCACATACAAAATACACTAAATGAATGAAGATGTCAAAACAAACAACAAAATAATCACACACATAATTCAAAACAACAAACCAAATTTACATCACCCACATAAAACATACACAAAGCAAAACAACATGTCACTCACCTTAGGAATGAAGAGATCCAACAAGAAAGCCTCTCTTTTTGCGAGATCCAAAATCCTCCTCTTGTTCCTCCCAAAAAAAATCACAAAATTCTTTGTTGTGTAGCGGATGACGGCTGCAAATTTCTTTTAAATATCCAGAATAAGGAGTTTAGGGTTTTCCAAACACTTTTACAAAATAACCCCCTTGAAATACAACTTTACATATATAGATCTCTATTCTTGAAAACTCAATAAAAATCATTTCAAATAGGATTTAAAGGTAAAACATATCCATTAATCTTAACCGGTACTGTTCAAAATGTCCAGTAAATAAATTTGCATTTTAACCCCTAAAAATGACAAATTTGCAAAAAGATCCTTCTTTTCTCAAAATTTGCAAATAGATCCAATTAATCTCAGAAAAATCTGGAAAAATAATAAATAAATCCCAAATGTTAAATAATGATTTTCTATATAGAAAATTTGACTTTTGAACTTCTCAAGAAAATATTTGCACGTGTTTTGCACGTGTAAAAAGATATACTTTCAGAAAATATTTATAAATTCTCCAAAAATCATTTTAATCATTTATAAACCTTTAAAAATAATATTTAAAAATACGGGGTTCTACACATAGAGACTAGTATGTGCCTAGACTGATGACCATATCTCACGAGTCATGGATATGAGATATCAAGTCTTCACATTGATACATATTAGAGTAATAATGTACTGGACTGACCCACCATGAGAACTCTTCATAGATCATTACGTGAGTGTCTTAAGCGGTTCTCTCAGTGACCATGGTGTATGCAGTCCTTTGACTTGAAGTCACTACAGTTCCCTACATGAGAAGTTGTATATTTTAATGTCGTCAAACATTACCTGTAATAAAGTGATTATAAAGTCAACTATTGGATATACTACAAATCATGCGTAGGGATGTGAGTGACTTAAATAGGATTTGTCCCTCTTACATAACAAGAGCGATATCTACGGACACCTTGATTGAGTGAAACTGCAAAATGCATGGCCGTACTCAAATGAGTCAATATGAGATATTGTACTCATTTGTTTTAGTAAGTCTACTCGGACTTCAAGAAACTAAAGATTGAACTATACAAGAGTGACATACTTTATGCCTTGTGGTCAATTAAGATATCTGGACAAAGGGACTAGACTACGTGGTAACATTGGTCATGGATAGGTTATGTCAAGTCACTGACATTCTCAATATTTGAGTAGCAGTGATGTATTGCTAGATACCGCTCACTGTTTATAATACTAAAATATGATTTTAGTATCACTATCAATGTAATGGGAACCTACAGGGTCACACACTTAGAATAGATCAAAATTGAGATTAAATTCATAAGATTAATTTAATTGGGAATCCAAGTAAGACATGGACTCCTGACATTGGTTGGACATTTAATCAGATTAAATGGGCTGACTAAAGTTCATAGGCCCACACACGAATCGACCCAGTTTGGATTATGAGTCCAACAAGCTTATTACTCTCTTAGGGTTGATTTACTGCAGCAATATATATGATACATATCTGTGGAAAAGTCACACATGAGAAAACCCTAGCCGTCACAGAAAATGTGAGAGAGAGATTGTGAGGAATAGCCCCATGCTGCAACTAGCACAGCAGCGTGAGGAAAGCTTGGTTTTGATCCGTTCGTGTGGAGGCCATAGAGGCACCGCAACATTGCAGTGCTATGATCGACATATCTTGGAGACAGCATATCCATCCTTAAGGTATAACTCAAAAATACGTTTTATGGTTTTTGCATGGATCCATGGCTAGGTTTCAATATTTTGTAACTTTTTTGCTATGTATTCAATCTGTGTTTACCATTGAAACCTAACAGTGGTGTCTCACCAGCATGGAATTCAAATTCGTGGCGACCTAGAATTTTGAATAACACTTTCTTCTCTCGGCAGTCAATCACGACATGAGTAGCGCCCAACCAATTCATCCCAAGAATGACGTCAAACCTTGAATTATTGATAACGATGAGGTCAGATCTAAAGTCCATGCCACCTGACATTCCATGCAACTTGCAAGTTGTTGCTTAGAAATTGGTGTCGATCAACAAAAACAGAAAGAGATAAAGGAGTGGGTAGCACCAGAATCAAACAGAACATGTGCAGGAAAGGAGTGTGCTAATATGATACCTAGTAATAAGTCAATAGTGGTGAGTGAGCATATGCATGGTATGGTCAAGGATACATGGAGCAAGAAGAAGAATGTGCAAGATAGAATGGAATGCTAAATACTATAATCATATTATACATGCAACAACTCCCTTTGCAGTCTCTACTTTCTCTGCAGTTAGGTTGTAAGCCTGACCTTGACCTCCAGTCTGGCCTCTCCCAGGAGCTGGCATCCTTTGACCATAGACTTGCCTCTACTGTGGGAGCGATGGCCTGGTCTGACCACGAGCTAGTTCTCCCTACTGGGCTGGTCCTCCATTCGGTGAACCCAACATCCTTTGTGGGCATTCCCTTGTGGGCATTCCCAGAGTGTATGGTCACTAGCTCCACATGCGAAGCACTGGCGGTTGGCAGCCCGACAATCCTTGCACATGTGACCAACTGTAACACCTTGTGTTAAGAATATATATATATATATATATATATATATATATATATATATATATATATATATATATATATATAATTGGAGAGTTCCCTATAGAATTTCTTTGGGGGGGTTGTTTGTGGAATTAATTATATATGGATGGAGGGAGCCCAAGGTGAATAAAGAAGCAAGCAGAGCTTGTTGCTTTATTTCTCATGGCTGACGTCACCATGGGTGACGTGGCATAGGCAAAGGGGCCCACCCGGATGTGTTTCGGCTGTACTCTTTCGCAAGAGGGAGAAAGCAGTGGTTGTGATTGGGATTTGTCCCATATGGGAGTGTTGCAAAAGTTAATTAAATATATAAATAATAATGCCTATGATCAAGAGCCACCAATCCGGTTAACCACCTTTTGAGAAATAGCCTCTGGTGAGCAGTTGTACTAATAAATAAATAATTTGTTTGATAAATTGTATAAATTGTCTGAGTTTGGGGTATGGGCGTTACACCAACTCTATGTGTAACACCCTGCAAAATTTAAATGACAATTTTGCCCTCGGGTGTTACGCACGTGCATTTTGTACTATTATTGATTATATCCATAACGCATTTTGATATGTATTTTGAATTCCAATTATTTATGCAATCCCGTATTCTTAAAATCACATTTGAGACAACTCAAATGCTAAATTTCAATCTTTGAGTTTTTACGTGCTTTTACGTATTATCGATGCACGTGTCGATTTCGGATATTCCACCGTTACGTGCAAAGTTTTTGATGGATTTCAATTATTTATTTTTATAAACATGTTTTAATTTATTTTTTGTAAATAGAATTCAATTTTTGTCTATTTTAATTAAAATGAATTTCTACGTGCAATACATATGTTTTCTGTACGTTTGAGTACATTATCATATATGTATATTAAATATATTCTTACGTTGCATTCCGATTAATTATAAATATGTTTTCAGGATGATAAAGTCAATTTCGTATTTTTGAGATTTTCCGGGCGATGCACTTGTTTTGGTGCACATGTTTAAGCGCATTCTTCCTTCAAAATAAATTTTCATGAAATTGTGAGTGTCTATTTTTATAGTGCATGAAAAGTATAATTTTAAAGTTAATTTTACATATTTATTACATATATAAATAATTGTTTTAAAGGAATTAATTGGATAATTTATTTTGGGTGTACACAAAGCACGTGCACGTGCACACGTGCGATGTGCACATTTTTTGGGGGGACCGGGTTGTTCACAAAAGAGGGAAAAATCTGAAAGTTTGATTTTGAAAATAAGAGGGAAAGCAAGTTACAAATTTTAATAATGGGGTAAGTGGTGTTCATGTGGGATGGTTGTTATAACTACCCATTAGTTAATCTATAAAATTGCACCCTTAGTCTCTCTTTCTCTCATCTCTTTTCTCTCTTCTCTCCTGCCCATGCCGAAAGCAAAACCAACCAAAAGCAACA
The DNA here is from genome assembly GCA_017893485.1 of Hemerocallis citrina. Taxonomy (NCBI): domain Eukaryota; kingdom Viridiplantae; phylum Streptophyta; class Magnoliopsida; order Asparagales; family Asphodelaceae; genus Hemerocallis; species Hemerocallis citrina. The sequence continues at coordinate 79,984,295 of CM030359.1, forward strand.
AAGCTTTTGTCCTACTCTCCTAATATCCACCATACAATTCCATGTGTGTATATATATATGTGTAGACATGTGTATATACCTAGTATATGTATATGAAAGAAGAGGGGAGTTGCTCTTGATGTTGCCGAAATGGAGTGGGAATGGAGTGGGAGTTGGTCTTGAGTACAAATCTTCAATTTAGGTGGGTGTTTCTTAAATGCTTTCTAATTTAGGAAGAGAAATATGCATGATAGATGATATATAATTTATTTGGTTGAAATTGAATTGATTGCATGCAAATTAATGTAGAAATGGATCATTAAATCTTGATTGGTGTGGTAGATGCAAATTACTATTCTATTTTCTAAATGATTATGATTGTTAGTTGAGATGCTAGAATTGAAATGATTCATATGAAATTGATGCACGTTGAGACATGATTAGAATAATGCATCTATGTTGTTTGTTGAGAATGTGACAAAGAAGTGTGATTCTAACATCAAGTATTTATTTATGTGAATATAGAGATGTTATAAAGTAATTTTGATAAAAGAAAACAGTTTATTTGGAAAATTGATTGAATATATGTTTTGATGCATTTTAAGGATTTCATTGAAAAATGAGAAACTTGAGAATTGGATAACATATACGATGTTGTTTTTAAAAGGAATATATCCTGGAAATGATCTATATTTTTATATGGAAATACAAATCAATTAAAAGGTCGAAAAATATATGCAAGCTGCAATTTGTGTGATCGACAGTCGACTGTTTACTTTCCACAGTCGACTGGTAAGTATAAGAAATTGGTTTTTCGTCGACAGGACAGTCGACTGTCCACTTCCACAGTCGACTGCTGCTGGTGTTTGGGTTTTCAAAGTATTCGCGGAACAGTCGACTGATTCCTGGTCGACAGTCGACTGAACCGACTGTGTTATTATGGATGTTTTTAAAGTTTCATAAAACAGTCGACTGATACCGACTGAGATGTTTTTCGCTGAACAGTCGACTGATACTGTCACCAGTCGACTGAACCGAACTATTTTCTGGTTCTTGAGTTTGGATTTGATTCTTGACAAATGAAAGTTAAATAAGTTGAATATGAGATTTTATGGTTATTAATATTTGATTGAGTTTTATTGTGAAATGCACACCAGGAGGTGGAAGATAAAATTGATAAAGAAATCAGATTTAATTGTTCTCATGTTATGAGATTATAAAAGAAATATTCTGAGAAAGAGTTTGTGAACAAAAGAAATGGAAATAATTACTTGAGATTGATTATAAAATATTGTTGATCTCTAGAAAGAGATAGTTGTTGGAATCTAGAGGCTAGGCGAGACCCTAGTGACCGGCAGTATTATTTATGATTGTAAGAGCTAACAAGTGAGGGTTTAGTGTCTCTTGAGAAGTAGCCAGGTAGGCTGACTGTCTCTGTTATTTTGATTTAAGTCCGGTAGGGTAAGCTAGCTCTAGGTTGTGATGATTTTCTTTTAAAACAAATTGTGTAAGGCTGTGATGGAAGTAAGAGAAAAACATTAGTATAAGGGCCATTGGATGGGTGTTGTGAGGGTATGCACAGGCTGTCTTCACGATGCGTCATGACATGACGTGGATACTACTCCAGAGTACCATCCCAGTGGCGACGCTTGTGGGATGTTTGGTGTTTATGGGTGGTGCCATTGTTCCAAGGCGGAGGCTGAATTACCACAGAATGTCTGCATGATGAGTCATGTCAGCGATGGGATTCCCTCCAGGCTGCCTGGACATGGGCTCATAGATCATAGAACATCTATGATACTTACCAAAATTACAGATAGATACATAGTGGAGACGTGATGAAAGTAGGAGAAAAACACTTGTTGAGGGCCATTGGATAGCGGCGAGAGCGTATCCCAGGAATTCCCATGATGAGTCTGGGGGAGGATGCTGCTCCAGAGTACCGTCCCGGTGGCGATGCTCGTGGGATGTTTGAAGACTACGGGTGGTGTCATGTCTATGGTGAGAGCTGAATTACCACAGGATGTCTGCATGATGAGTCATGTTAGCGATGGGATTCCCTCCAGAGTGCCTAGACATGAGTTCGTAGGTCAGAAAACATCTAGGATACTTACCGTAGTTACAGTAGTAGATTAAGTCATGACGAGGGATTGAACCCTACAAAGATGAAGAACGGTTAAGGGCTTGCCCTCGGACCTATGTAGTATGGGATGCATAGAATCCGAACAAGTGCGCATTAGTGTCATATAATATAATAACTGCATTAAGGACTAAGTGCACCGCACAACACGACATCAACAGGATAGTCCCTTTGTAGCTTTGTTTGTGATCAAGTTTTTGCTAAAGTATTTAAGAATCGTTATACTGTTCCGGCATAGAGAGGATGGCCGTGTATAATATTTCGTCAGTTGTAAGCAACTGACGCGCTCACAGTTTATATGCAGGATTTGGAGTCACATGAAGATATAAAAAGAATTGATGCTGTGATTACTTAAATGTTAAAGTTGTAACAATTGTACATTCATTATTGTTGTATTTTAATTGATTCCGCTGCGTATTGATATAAAAAAACTCTGATGTAATTATTGTTGAAATAAAAGTTTTAAATTCCTTGTAAAATTGTACGAATGAAGTGTAAAGATCCTGTAGAACATCTCGAATTCAGTGTATTTGGGATTCGGGGCGTTACACTATGGAAAAATTCACACGTCACGACCATCCTTGGAGAAGTAGGAGGATATGATAGCGCTCTTGCGGTAGGAGCCGGAGTTGGCCTCTGTAGGACGGGCGACAGCAGGATGCTGTACTAGCCGCTGGACTGCACTCCTCCACTGGTGAGCCTGCTATTGGACTCTAGCTGCATCAAGAACTGTAGCGAAAGTGCGGTGCTGTTGGGTAACTAGAAAATCCTGAATGTTGAATTCTAGACCCAGTAAGAACCTACGGGCCCCGTCTTCCTCATTCGCCACCAAGGCTACAGCAAAGCAACTAAGTCGAGTGAATTCCACGGCGTACTCATCCACAGACCGAGTCCCTGTGTCAGAATGGTGTTAAATTAATATTGCTACACATTGAATAGGTAACGAAATTCAACATCAACTAACACAAATAGACGAACCTGTGTTAAAGAGATGAACTGCTGTTCCATCACAAATTTAGTGATGACTGGAAAGAACTTCGTCAAGAAGCTCTTGGTGAAAATGGCCCAAGTGATAGGCCTCTCTAACCTTTTAGTTTATGTCCTCAACCAGATATGGGCAAGATCCATAAGCTAGATGCTTACTACATCCACCCGATCAACGTCGGAGATCCATGCAGCTTGTAACAATTGGACGGTTCAGATCAGCCACTGCTCGGCCACCAGTGGTGACGAGGTGCCCGTGAACTTGTCTGGGTGCAAACTCATGATGTCTACCACCGTACTAGGCCTTGGTAGTTGTAACACCCCAAATTATATATATATATATATATATATATATATATATATAGGGAAAAAGGGGTATGAGCAACTTGCTCATTTAGTAAATAAGCAATTGATGATGTGGCATACATGTGATTGGAAAATCCTTAAAGGGTTAGTTGTCCAATGTATTACATGCATGCCACATAATCAATTGCTCATTTACTAAATGAGCAAGTTGCTCATATCCCTTTTACCCATATATATATATATATATATATATATATATATATATATATATATATATATATATATATATATATACTAGGATTGCCCGTGGGACGTGCCTACGGCACGTATTCGGGACTGCATATAAATTTCTAAAAAAATTAAAACAAAAAAGGTGGGTGTTTAAAATGTTTTTCTAATACGACGTCTTTAAAATGTTTCATACGGCATGTTATCGCGACGTCTTAACTTTCTTTAAAATATTTAGTAAAAATTTCGATGGAATATCTCATGAAATATTATTCCTTTGGCTCTGGGAAATATATATTAGGCTCTGGGAAAAAAAAACTTTGTCGTAAACAATTTTCCTTCCTAATCCAATCCAAGTCACATTACACAGTCATAATATATATTAGGCTCTGGGAAAAAAAAACTTCATATGACTAAAGCTATAGTTTGGAATCATAATAGATTTTAGAAAATTTTCTGAAATTTTTGACAGTCAAGAAATTCTGAATTGCATCTTCCTCTTGCTTTAACTTTGTCGTAAACAATTTGAACAAAGAAGCATAGGGTTATCCAGCACATCTTGTTCATATTATATAGATGATTGTCAGTAAGATACATAATGTTTTTAGATGGTGACTTTGGATAGATTATGATGCCCAAATTAGAACTTTGGCATGTCTTGATGATTGCATATATTCATTCTAGATTAAAAAGAAACGGTTGAGATCTGTGAGAGAAGATAGGGGAACGGTGGGAGCGGAGGCAGGAGGAGGGCGGCAAAACCCCAGCCGCCTCCCCTCATCTTCAGACCTAGGGTTTGCTTTTCTTTTTTAGGTTTTTTTGGAGCTTCTCTCTCTAGATTTTCTAGAGAGAGAAACTCATGTATAACTCGAGTTCTCGTTATGTTATACACATTTATCACATTTGTCACTTTATCACATTTATACACATTTATCACATTTATACACATTTATCACATTTTGGGAGCTTCACTTTATCACATTTCTATTTGCTTTTGTATAACTCTAGTTCTTGTTATATTTTGCTTGTTCAGTTATTCCTATATACAACAAAACTTTTAAGAGGTAATGTCATTCAATTAGATAACCAGCACGCGACATTATTCGAGGCTTTTGGTGTCCTTCATTTATATTTGCTACTATTTTGTTGCCAACTCTACATGCATCATTTCATTGTTTTAGCTAACAACATGATAATTTTTTGTGTTCCCTCAAGGTGTCCTCTCCTGGTGTAGAAAGAGTTATTCGAATTCCAGAAGAGCTTGAAAGGTTCAAAGAGAAGCCAATGTATGTCAGGTATACTATCAGTGAAGACACCTCTGATTCCCCTCAATAAAGTGATGGTGTGTTCAAGCTCTTTTCCTACGACCTGGAATTGGGCCATTGCACTTGGGGTATAGCTGTTGTGAAGATAAACAGAAAGCAGGCAGGAAAGGGAAGACCACTCAGCAAGAAACAGAGGGAATGGCGATTGGAGATGCCATTTGATTCACTGATTTTGGTTAGAATACATTCTGATTGTTGATACTTGTTCAATGAGATGAGAAATTTAAACTGATGATGTTAATGAGATAGTGATGTTAATGAGATAGTGATATACTACTTGATGCTTGAGTGAGTGAGATGATGAATCTTACATTTTGCACATGAATCTTTTGCATTTGCTAGTTTGTCTGCTGCAATAACCATGAGAAGGATTTTATTCTCAATCACCAATGAGTAGGGATTTAATTTCTTCAATCGCACTTTGCTGGCTCATTTGTAACTTGCTCCAATTGACTTATTTGTGAGTACAGTTGATCCAATGATGGAACCACCTTTAGTCACTGCAAACACAGTTCTTTCCATCCTTGCAGTTGATTACCCAGTTGATAAAGTCTCTTGGTATGTTTCTGATGACGGTGCTGCTATGTTGACATTTGAAGCTTCAAGTATATTAGGCTCCTTACGAAATTCTACTCGCATTTAAAAATTTATCATCACAGTCAAGAAATATAAATCCTCCCCAGGCCAATCAAAGTAACATCACACAGACATTATATATATCGGGCTCTGGGAAGAAAAAATCTTCATATGACTAAGATACAAAATAATAACCAAGATATTGTTTGAAAACATAATAGATTTTAAAAATTTAGTAAAAATTTTGACAGAACCTCCCCTAAAATATTAGCCCTTTTACAGAAATTCCTTACGGAATTCTGCTAACAATTAAATATATGACATCACACGCAATAAACATCAATCCTCCCCAAGCTCAACCGAGCAACATCACACAGGCAACATATATATAAGGCTCTGGGGAGGGGAAATCAGAATATAATGCAAGATACAAAATAAAAACCAAAAATTCTTTTGAAAATGTAATATTTTTTTTGAAAAACCTTCGAAAAACATTTAAAAAACCAAACACAAAACCCAATACTCCACAAAATTGCGGGTACGGGTATTAACATAACTATATTATATCATTATTACATACAGTTACTTACATCATCTCCAAAAATACTAAATATTACAATTATTACAACTATTACATCCTCCACCACACTAAACACCAACCAACTGAATGAAAAAAAAAATACATGGTTGTAGGTCCCCCAATGGTTGAAGTCTTCAAAAATAGGACCAAACAGTGAGCCTAAAAAATCAGTTAGAGTTTTGAATCAAATAGTAAGAGTTTACAATAAACAATTAAAACAATAGTAATAGTTTTGAAACCAATACCTTTCAAACAGAACAATGGCTTCAACCAAACATGTTCATCATCACCCTACAAAAAGTTAAACCGTCAATATGTACATGACGGTTTTGAGTGTGGACAACAATCTGGGAAAAAAAGAAGCATTAAATTAGCAGCAATTAACAGTTAACATAGGGTGTAGTTGTAGTAAATATAATTTTACCTTATTGCAACCCCAATTCTTCAATGTAGTTGCATTTATAAATTTGAGGTCCATGTCAGCTGCTTCCCAGTTCTATTAAAGTTCAAAAGTAAAACAACAATTAAGGTAAATCTATCATATATAAATGGATTTTTTTATTTTATCGTCTTGTTTCATTAAAGAAAAAATAATAAGTTAATAGACGACCCTCATTCTAAGTTAATTGATTTGAAGAGTTTGCTGGCTCATTATTGATTTAATGTTTGCCATCAAATTGATTTGAAGAATCGGACTAAATCCCAAAATTCCATATCTGAAGATTGTAATGATTTTTTCTTTCAAATTGATTGTGTTTTGGGTTAAACATAGCAATTTTGATGTGCTTGTGGTATAATAGAATTGCCTTCAATTTTTTTTTTAAAAACTGATCTTTTTTATTATTCCTCAATCAAGATTGAAACCTTTTTCATGGGTTTTGTTTATTTCTGTGTTTTGTGATTATGTTGAATTTTGGGAGTTGAGATTTGGGCACTTTTTTATTTATTTATAAACTAACCATAGGTTGTATCAAGTTTGTTTCAAAATATACCCCTAAGTTGGTTGATTAAGTTTTCTCTTATGAATTGTTTTTCGAATCTGTCTGATGGAGTAACGGGTAGTATTAGAATTCTTGTTTAGTAGATTCTCTGTAAGTTCTTATTCGCGAAGCTTTTTTATCCTCCCTTATTATTCTCTGTTATAATAAATTACTTATGTTAATATTAGTTGGTAATTGTGATCATTTATCTTTTGCAGCTAATTAAATCTTTTCATGATAACTGTGTATATTGCTGGTAAATGATTGTTATTGTTATTTAATTTCCATACCTGATTATCTTCATTATCTTCATATTTTTGAGGCTCTATGTCATTCTTTCTTTTTTCTCTCATTTTCTGGTGTATAAACCATAGTAGCATATCAATATGAGAATTCTATGGTTCCTATCCATATGCACTAATTAAATATTATCTTCATATGGTGGGCACCCTTTTTACTTTTAACAGTTTTCTTGCGTCATTTAACAAAGCTTGGGGTATATTTTTGCAGGCGGTTTACATGTTAGTTACATCTCCTTGGTGTAATTTTGATGATTACTGTCTCTCTTTGCCTAGAGATGATTACTCTCTTGCATCTGGATTGGAAACTGCAATGGATGACGATGTTGGAATGTGCCTAAATGTTTTATCTCGAAAATTATTGATTTAGTTCCCTTCAACTTTATTTTTTTGCAGCCCACGATATCTGACGATGTTGTTTTGCCTAGTACTTTGATGTTGTTGTTGGTTCATTATGATATGAGTTTGATGTTGTTTGCCTAGTACTTTGATGTTGTTTGCCTAGTTATGTTTTGCCTAGTAACATAACTATTTCCTGAAATGAAAATGAGGTCGGTTCATTAAATGAGTGCATGTATGTATATGCAAAACCTAGAAAATTTTAATCTGCATAGTTACATATGATGTATAAGTTCCACACATACAGACATGAATGAATTAATAAAAGATACTGAAATCTTCGTGGAGGAAAATAAGCTTGTAGGGACAAACAGTAACATAATAATTTCTAGACCGGATTTCAACCTGTACCCTATCTGCATTTTACTATCTTTTATTTTCCTCCCCGAACATTTCAGAATCTTTTATTAATTCATTCATGTCTGTATGTGTGGAAATTATACATTATATGTAACTATGCAGATTAAAATTTTATAGGTTTTGCATATACATACATGCACTCATAGGTATGTATACAATGATAAAGGGGAACGGCTGCAGACTGCAGTGAATAGTAATAGTCACTAAAATTAATCCTTAAGTAGCAGCCTCCTATTGGTTGTTATACATTAAGCTCTCTTGTCTAGTTTCATGTTTTGTTTTGTTTTCCTTGAAGGAAAGGTGTAGCAGGACTACCCTGTTTCAAAAGTTTTTCTTGAAGAAACCATTTCAAAAGTAACCAAAATGAAAATGCTAAGCGGAGTTTAAAGCGGACACATGTAAGTGATATAGTTCGTTTCTTTTCTGAAAACTCGATATAAACAAAATTGGTGGAAGCACACACTAAATAGTTAACATATACAACCTGTAGCATTAGTTTTGGCTTAAATGGAAGCATACAGCAAGTACATACAACATTTGATACTTTTACTCTAGTAGATTCACAAAAAGCAACTCAAGATATAACAAAGGATTTAGTAGGTTCAGCTATTTCTGAAACCTGTCAGCAATCATTGTAAATTTGCATCACAATTGTTTGAGGTGTTCGCTTATTGAGTAGTTTTTGACTCAGTTTCTCTCTTGCTCACTTTTTTCTTCAGATACTTTTGGACAGGTTGCATACTTTAAAAACTGAAGATCGATAAATGCTTTAAAAATCCATGCAGGTGTGAGTTCTAAGCGTGCAAAAACATTCATATGGTATCTTTCAAGACCACTCTTGTAGTAGCTGCCTTAGAGATCATCACTATTGCTTCAAAACAAAGATCCAGTCTAAATCCAGTACAAAACAAAGATCCAGTCCTAAAAAAATAATACAGATTTGTGTGACAATTTTTTTTTAAAAAAATCTTTCAGTGCAGTAAATTATCATAATGCACGTTCAATTAGTTCCATTGTCAAATCATTTCAACTTCCTTTATTCTACAGCCTCCAAAAATTCTCATAATGCACGTTCAATTAGTTCCATTGTCAAATCATTTCAAATTACACAAAAAACCACACTTGTTTAGCAACTTCCAATCTAATCCTATCTTATATTCTAATGCAAAATCATCGACACATTTACTTGCCAAGTACCACTTGGAGGCTATCATAAAGATAATACATGCATAACAGCTCCGGCTATGTCAGAATTTCTAAGTATTCTAACAAAAAAATAAGCTTCTAACACAATGCACATCATTTTAATTAGAAGCTGTAAGCAAAGTAATTATGTGTACCTCTAGACTTATCACGTAATATATGTGTACCTCTAGCCTTATCACCTACCCCTCCGATTGCATTCTAAGTATTCTAACCAAAAATAAGCTTCAAACACAATGCACGTCATTCTAATTAGAAGCTGCAAAACAAAGTAATTTATGTGTACCTCTGGCCTTATCGCCGACCCCTCGGATTGCATTGGAATTCAGCTAAAAGGGCAATGTGATCAGATGACCAGTCTGGTGAAGGGAGGGTTGTATCTTTGCGTAAGCTTTCCTCATTCAAGAGTTCCAACAGTGACTCCACTGTCAATGTGTCCGCTGAGAATACACACAGAAAAGATTAGCAAAAGCCATTAAATGCCAAACCAATTTGCTTATACAAACATAATCCCTCATAAATAAATCACTGAAAATTTTGAAGCATAGTATAGCAAAGAGCTGGAAAAATAGAATACCTGTGTAAAATATGTAATCAACGGTGCCAGTAAAATCCCTAGTACTGTTAGTGAACAAAGGTTCATTTGTTAAAGGGTCCAATTTTCTTCTTTGTTGCTCCACCCCAAGACCAGCCCCAAACATTCTTGAAAACGATGAGTATGCACTAACCTGTTGGATGTTATATATCATTTTGGAGAAATCTACTTCAAGTCAAGTAAATGATAAACAAATATTTACCAGTGGGAGCTGGTGGTTTAATTTGCTTGCAGGGCGTAAAATATTAAGAGGATCTACTGCCAGGTCTGGGTGCATCTGATCAATCTTGTCCATTGCAAGAAGTGTATGAGGAGCACTACATTCGACATACTACATATTCTCATTATAGAATCATAATCTATACACAAACATATGCATAAAGTGAGATCAGAAACAAAGTGTATACCTTCCTAGAACGGAATTCAAATCTCCACATACTAACATTGGTATATCTGCACTGACAGCAATTTTCTCCAGACCTTTCAAAAGAGTATGAATCCTTGTGATCGGGTAAAGGAAGTGATTGGAATGAAATATGGAAGCAATGTGAAGTAAAACAACAGTAAAAATATAGATGAAAGCAGACCTGCCACATCTTTACATCCTTGTGATCCAGATGGACGTTGACATGTGTATTTGCCTGCGATAGGAATGAAAGAAAAAGAAACTTTAATTCCTAACCCAATGCACAAAAGTACATACAAATTCCTGAAACATATGCAGGTCAGAAGTGAACATATGCGAGGGACCAGTGGTAAGCATATTTGGTAGTGAGCAAGAGGTTCGGTAGTGAGCAAGAGTTCGACCGAAGGAGAGGCGCGCCTACAGGTGGGTGGGTAAGCGCGCGTGTGGTTTCGCTTTTCTCGTTTTCTCGTTTTAAGGTGGCATATATTAGCAAAATAATTGGCAGGTGTCAGATGAGGGAAAGAAAACCGAAAGGCCAAGAACATATACTTCTATGGAATTACAAATCTGCTAGTCTTTTTTGTTTTTAAGTATGCCTGAGTAACAATTAATTACATAAACTGATGATAGCATATAGAGACTCACAACACACAAGAGCTGCCTTTTTCCAGGGTTATCACTATTGACCTTTGCTTCCAACACCACAATCAGAGCAATGTTGTCCTATACAGCAAAATTAAAATTGTAAACTAAATAAGGCTATAGTTGAAGAGAAATCTTTTTAAAATAATTTAAATAATAATTAAATAAATGGACAGCTACCTTAATCAATCTGCTCAGCGCAACTTTCTTCTGACCAGCTGCAATAACTGCATCAGTCAAAGACTGTGCAGCCTTGTTAAACTCAACCTGAAAGGAAACAATTAGAAAAAACTGAAACCAAACAAAAAGTTCACTTATGAAAGGAAGAACAACTACCTCATATTTCTTAACATGTGAAAATCTATCTATGCGGAAAAAAGTTGCACAACCATCAACAGCTTTTGGGTTTCCATCGTAAACCTGAACAACATAAGTACTTGATTAAATAATAATGCAAATTCTGGATGTACTTGATTAAAAAACTGAAATTTAAAACTTCAAAAATGTAATAAAACCACAACCCAATACTTACCAGTTTAATAGCAATTTCCTCAGAAAACAACCAACAACCAATCACAAAAAAAAAACTAAATAATTAAAGACCAAAACTTTATCAAATTCCCACTCAGAACAAACATAAATAGATCTCTCCAAACGATCCCCTTCAGAAATCAGTTAGTGGTCAGGGAGACGGTGAAGCTTCGGTGGGGTTCGCTAGGTTCGCTTGGTCGAAAAAGAGAGAGCGGTGAAAGAGGAAGACGTTGGGTCGATTTAACAAACCCACTAAATGCAATCAACTAAAAAATTGATGCTACAGAAAGATGATTCACACAATCAACTAAAAAATTGAAATTTAAAACTTAAAAAATGTAATAAAATCACAACCCAATACTTACCAGTTTAATAGCAACTTCCTTATTAGTCTGAACATTAGTACCTGCAACCAAAAACAACCTTAGATTGATTAAATTTGGGGATAGTAGGCATGTAACTAATACACCTGTAAGAGTTGAAGTAAATAATCCTAAAGCTTTAAACATTAAACTGAACCTCTTCAATATTATACATCAGAAGTTGCACTTGAAAATCACCATCCTATATATCCATCATTCTGATTTTACGAAAGTGGGCAAGATATCTTCCAGATTCACTCACTCATTCAGTCATTCTAGAATTGCAAATTGAAAGGAGAAAATTTGACAATTTGAAAAGATCTCGATGGTGAAATCGGTGAAAAAAAGACCAATTTGCCTCTTTGAAAGAGAAGAGGAAATTTGTAAACCCCAAACCTAGATGAAATTTGAAAAGAGGAAATTTGTATACCTGAGATGGTAAAATCGGTGGTCGGTGACGGTGATGGGTAGAGCCGAAGTTGGATGGCGTCGAGGTTGGTGTTGAAGAGGCGCTGGAGTTGGGGTTGGCGTTGAAGAGGCGGCGGAGTTGGGGGGCGCTGAAGAGGCGTCGCTGAAGAGGACTCGGGGTTGATCGCTGAGGAGGCGTCGCTGAAGAGCGGAAGGGAGGACCATGGAGTTGGCAACTGGAGGTGGGGGGGACTCTGAAGAGGCGCCGGAGGTGGGGGGAGGGAGACACTGACAGAGAGCGGAGAGAGAGAGAGAGAGAGCGGTAAGAGAGAAGGAGAGAGTGAGTCGGTGAGAGAGAGAAAGGTGGAAAAGTGAGAGACGATGGAGAAAGAGAGAGACCGGTGGTATTTTGGGAGAGAGAGAGAGAGTGTGTGTGTGTGTTTTGAAATTGGGGATTTGAAATTTTGAGCGGGAAAATATGTTTTGTGAGAGTAGATCTGGACCATTGATTTGGTAAGAGATTGAATGTGAGCCACCTGATAGCTTTCATTGTAATTTATTATATATATATATATATATATATATATATATATATATATATATATATATATATATATATATATATATATATATATTTTCTTTTTTAACTGTTCCTTACTCAAATGTTCACTAACTTAACCTATTACTTATTTACACCATTTCTTACTTAGAAAAAAATTCATATATTTTTTAGAAAAACTTTAGTAAAAGCTTTCAAAAACCAAGCACGGAACCAAGTACTCCACAGCGAGGTGGGTACGGGCTTTCACACTTCATCACTGCACTATATATATATATATATATATATATATATATATCATTATACCTAACAGTTATACACATAATCTTCCATTGTTCAAAATAATACATCATTCTACCCCCATTTCTATATATAATATATACATATATATATCCCATCTACTACGAGTAAAGTATAACTACCAAACCTCAACAACCATCTCACCTTGCTGCTATCAAAACCTACAGGAGAGTTAGGGTCGTCCATCCTCAGGGATGGACTCCCCTAACCCCGAGAAAAAACAGGGGTTGTCCATCTATCTCACCTCGCTACTATCAAAACCTACACGAGAGTTAGGGTCGTCCATCCTTAGGGAGGGACTCCCCTAACCTCCAGAAAACAACAGGGGTTAGCCATATCTGGTGTGAGTATAATTTACTAGTTAGGCAAATAAATTAAACTATATAAAGAAAATTGAAAGAACTTACAAATATCCTGATAATTAAGTTAACGTAAAATTTGAACGTAAAACATCATAAAAGTGACTTTGCACTAAAGTACTCTTTTGAATTTTCAACCCAGTTACAAATCATATCCACTCCCTACCTTGAAGTTGTGTCTCGGCAGGTAGTTCCCGCCCTTTCCATGGAAATTGCGGGCATATAGTTCCTCGACACAATTCCAAGACATACTATATTCACATTAATTCTCGTCTTTGACATCACTGTCACTCAATCTCATAACAATTCAGTCATGCAGTCTCATACAATATTTATAATCATTCTCATTGCATAACATCACACTCATTCAATCTCATAACATATTGATATTTATTCTCATCACATAACTTCACATTCATCAATCATATAATATCACATGTATTTATTTTATTGCATATCATCACATTCATTCGTTTTCATCGCATCTTATTCATATGCATTCAATCTCATAATATCACATTCATTCATATCTTATAACACATATCATAACATCTTGTAATACATAAAATTTCATTCTCATTATATGTTACAATCACTCTTCTCTTCATTCTGACTTCATCATATAGATTATTTTGATGCTCATTCTCAGTTTATCATTTACTTTGCTTTACAATTCATTTTCATCACATCATAAAATTTTAGTTGCTTCTCATTCTTATCGATAATGTATCTTACTTCCATTCTCATTTACATCTCGTATTACAATTTAATTCATTTTCATTCTTATCAGATGATAATCTGCACCCCAAACATAGTTTGGGTGATATTACACCGCACCCCAGATAGACTGGGTAATAATCACCACACCTCCAAGTAGATCTTGGGTAATATAATATCACATCTCAGGCCGATAGCTTGGAATATTACTTTACTTTATTTTCATTTTCATCTTACAATTTACTTTACTTTTTATTTCTATCTCGCAATACAACTATCATATCAACAACCCACCAATTCATTATGGGAGTTGTGCAATGTAGATAGTTCCCACCATTTCCATTGAAATAGAGGGCAAGTAGTTCCTCGACACAATTCCAAGGTGCATCAACTCATATCATACCATATTTTTCGTTTCGTAACCATTCTTATATTCATCACGTAATACACCTTACTTCATGTTTCACACTCATATTACATAGTACTTTACTTTTCATTCATAGAATACATACACATTTTCTTCAATTTATTCACATTAATTCACATACATAATTCCTTCACTTTTAATTTTATACTCATATACATAACACCATATTAATTCACATATATAATTCCTTCACTTTTCATATTTAATCACATAACATAAATATTTTTCTTTTCATACATATTCTCATATCACAATTTCTTTATTTTTCATATATAATCACATAATGCAATTTCCTTACTTTTCATACTTATTTAACCACATACTTTATTTTCCATTCATTTTCATTTACATACTCATGACTCCTATTCTTTCATACTCATCTTCATTCATATACATTTTATTTTACTCTTCTTATTCATTTCAACTCATACATTGGCTTTACTTTCTCTATTTCACTTTACATCCGATACTTTCTTTTCTTTCTCATTTACATATCACATCATATGCTTTCTTTACTTTATCATTTTACTTTTCATTTGACATTTATTCATTTTATTAATTTGTCGACCAGTGAGTCACAGTATCCCAATATACTAGAAGCCGACAGCCCAGTAAACACGCGGACCTTTGCCCCCCCCCCCCGTGGGGTCTTACACATCTGAGGCTACGTCTTCCTCCCAGCCTATGCCAGCGAGGAAAACACCGCTGCCCACCAAGGGTCTTACGCATTCATCAAGATTATAGCTCTGTCAAATACAAATTGCTGCCTACAAGGGTCTTAGCATCGCTGCCCACCAAGGGTCATACGCATCCATCAAGACTAGAGCCGATAGCTCCGTCAAACACAAATCGCTGCCCACCAAGGATCTTACGCATCCAACTAGGTCTCAAGCCGATAGCTTGGGCGATAAAACACGCACCCCAAACATAGTTTGGGTAATAAACACCGCACCCCAAGTCGGTCCTTGGGTATTAGGAGGTCTAGCCCAAATCCCCAGGATTTCTGTAGGTACTGGTCAACAAAATTTAACTGTTATTATCATTTTCGTTTCATCTTTTCATTTCATATTATCACCACATAACATCTCATATTTCATTTCAATAACTTGTCACATCTTTGACTTTAACCATGAGAATTATTATCTCATTTTATTATCACATACCATCTCATCTTTTATCTTAACATATTAACACATATTCGGAGTTCACCATATTATTTATCTTCTCATTGTATCACATATATGCACACACCATGTTATTTAACTTATAAAATCATCACATCATATTATTGCGTATCATGAATGCACCATGCTATTTATTACCTCAGTATATCACATATTTACATACACCCGGTTATTTAATTTATAAGATTCTTACACCATATTATTTCATATTATGAATTCACCAAAGTATTTATTTAGTCACGTTATAATATATTATGAATATGCCAAGTTAAGTAGATGATTATATCATATTATTGCCCACTAGTTTCACTTTGAACATCACTATATTGTACATATATGCAATTGTTAATTTCATCGATTATGATACCACAACTCATTATCACCCATATATATCATAAACATGCACCATATATGGTACGCCGGGCAATAGTGGCAAACGGAGATACCACTGTATGACTGCGAATGGCGGGTGATATGGCTAAAAAAAGGGTTAAATCGGAACCATTCAAATCGGGCACGAATCTTAAAGCTCAGGGGTAAAATGGTAATTTCACCTATAATGGGGTCTGAAATGGGAACTGGGCCTTTCTTCAAAGCCCAATAATCCATAAACGGATCTGTCTTAACGGGTACGGGTCCCAACTCGTAAGAAACCTAGTCAACTGGATAGGAGAGGATTCAGATTTAAGATTATCCTTAATCAGCAGTCTTAACCACTTCATCCATTTACATCGGGAAGTATGCATTTAATCTTATCCTGAAACGGACTCCTAAGGCGACTATAAATACCCCCCATCCCCCACTGTTACCAGGTAATCAATCTTTTGCCAATTAAAGCTCTTTCTTAATCATTCAGATTACTGACAAGAGCGTCGGAGGGTGCGTCGCCGGGATCAACCCCGGTGTCTTGCACTTTTTGCAGGTTAACGACAAGAGGATCTCGGTCAGACTCCGGTGAAGTCTTTCAGGTTTGACTATTCACATTCCCTCGAATCCACAGATCTATCTGTTTGCCCCCACACCGATTTCAGCGGCAACAGATTGGCGCCGTTTGTGGGAAAATGAATAGCAGTCCAACTTCTTCCACTGGTCAATACCACCTCCAGCCATGCCACCAAGGAAAGTAAGATCCAGAGGGTCCAACCGTGGACCCACTCCCATTCCTTCCAACAACAACCGGGGGCTCCCTTCCAATCTGTCCAGTAATAGGGACAGCTCCCTCCTCAACCTGATCTGCTGCTATAGCAGGGGCAGCCTCCTCTTCAGAATCTTCAACCCCACCAGGCTCAACTCGTGCCCCAGAACGCTGGTATAGGGACCTCTCATCCTCATCCTCAGAAGCAACCTCCTCACCGCAATCATATCTCGGTTATAACCCTTCCACCGACTCCATGGCATCCCATAACCCTCGGACTTCAGAAGATCTCCGCAACATCATAATCAACCGGCAGAAAGAGGAAGACCTTCGCCCCTGTTTGGATGACAGGCGGGCCCGAGAGGGAGCCTCCCGCTCAGAACGTCCAAATGCGCGATCTCCTCGCCACCATGACCGCAGGAGGTCCGCTCTTCATAGGAGGCGGAGGGAGTCCCCCGAGTACCATCGAAGGGTGCACCATTCTCCCGCTAATCGATAGGCCGAGAGGGACCAGAACGGACCCATCACCCGAGCAGAGTTCCAAGAGTTTCAGGCAACAGTCTTGCGAGCCGTCAACGTCCAGCCAAACAACAACAACAATAATATTCAGAGGGTCCCCACTCCTGAGCTGGTTCGAAGCCCTCGCCATCGGTCCCTAAGTCCTCCTCAAGCTCCGAGCCACCACCATCACATCCCTAGTCCTCACCAGTCTTCGAGCTACTGTTGCCGTAGCCCACGTTCCCCTATGTACGAAGACGAGTCCAGAGGCTCACCAGGATACCGTCGAAGGGATGATGCTATCTACCATGGTCTCCACGAGATGGAGAGGTGCCTCGGTCAACTCCATAGGGACGAGGAGCTAAGAGGGAGGACCCTCCGTCCAAGCAGACCTCCGTTCTCCCGAACCATCATGAAGGCCCCCGTTCCAGCAAATTTCAAGCCCCCGTAGTTCGAGACATACACGGGGGAATCAGACCCCATGGATCACATCGAGAGTTTCAAAACTCTCACGATGATCCATCAGGCCTCCGATGCCCTCCTATAAAGACATTCCCAGCTAATCTCAAGGGCCCGGCTCGAGAATGGTACTCCTGCCTCGTCCTGTCTTCCATCTTCCCTTTCGAACAGTTCGAGACCCTCTTCATAACCCATTTCGTGAGCAGCCTCCGCTCCGAAAAAACATTTCACTACTCTTCCTTAGTCAGAAGAAGGGAGAGAAACTAAGAGACTATGTCAAGCGGTTTGCGGCGGAAGCCAGGTCCATCACCTCCCTCAATCAATCGGTCGCTGCAGCCGCCTTCTAGTCCAATGTCCTCAACTCAAACCTCCGGTCCTCCCTAGCCAAAAAGCCCCTGCGAGACTTCTCTGACCTTCTTCTCAGAAGCGAGAAGTACATCCGGATGGAGGAAGCTAAACATCGCCCCACATTCGAAGGATCCTCTTCTGGAAATAAGAGGAAGGCCGCTAAAAACGAGGGAGCTAAAAAGCTCCAAAAGGACAACGAGGGTCAGCATCGTCCACCTCCCAGATTTGAGAAATTCACCCCTCTCAACGCCAATGTCTCGGCAATCCTGATGGAAGTTGAGAAAGAAGGAATCCTACCTCCTCCACCAAAGATGAACACTCCGAGCAAGAAGAGGGAAGGAAAAGTGGTGCCGCTACCATCGAGACCACGGACACAATACCAATGACTGTCGGGCTCTGAAAATGAGATCGAAGCCCTCATTCAGAGAGGGCAGCTTGCCAAGTTTCTAAGAAAAGACCGGGTCGATCCTCCTCCACCCCCCAGGGGGGCTAACAAGCGGCCCGAGAGAAGCGAGGAGACTCCTGACTTCGAGGAAGTGCACATCTTGCACCTCATCCATGGAGGTCCAATGGGGGGAACCTCTAACTCCTCCCGAAAGGCCTTTATTAGGGAAGTCAATGCGGTGCACAGCCTATCCCCTCCCAAAGGTCTTGGAGTCCCAGTTACTTTCTCGAATGAAGATCTGGAGGGTGTCCGAACCCCCACTATGATGCACTGGTGATCAACCTCCATATGGCTAACTTCAAGGTATAGAGGATTCTAGTGGATAATGGCAGTTCTATCAACATCCTCTTCCTTAGAGGCCTTCCGAGGGCTCAAATTATCCCGAGACAGGCTCAAGCCCACCAGCTATACTCTCCATGGGTTCATAGGAGTGCCAGTGACAATCAAAGGTGTTATAACTCTTGACATAACTGCTGGCAAAACTCCTACTACCCGAATGGAGCGAATGGACTTCATAGTTGTTGACGTCCCAGCTACCTATAATGTGATCCTAGGTCGACCAGGCCTAGCTGCTCTAGAAGCCGTCCCATCAGCTTACCATCTAAAAATGAAGTTTCCCACCAAGGCAGGCATAGGAGAAGTAAGGGGGAGTCAGGAAATGGCCCGCAAAGGTTATATGATCTCGACTGGAGGACCCGTCCTCTCCCTTGAGACCCTTGAAATTCCCCATGGGAACACCCAGCCAATGTCGGAACTGGTAGACGAGCTCGAGGAAGTGCTCTTCTCGGAAGAAAATCCGACCTGCAAATTCCTTATCAGCAAACCCTCCCTTCTGCCCTCTGCTTCGATATAGTCCAGTGCATAAAGAAGAACTGGGACCTCTTCGCATGGACAGCTGCTGACATACCGGGGATTTTCGAAAAACTCCTTGTCCACCATCTAAGTGTCGCTCCGGGGTCCAAACCGGTCCAACAGAAGAGGCGTAAGTTTGCCCCCGAACGCCAGCAAGCTATAAAAGAGGAGGTAGAGAAGCTCCTCAAAGCCCGGTTCATACAAGAGGTCAACTATCCAGAGTGGCTCTCCAACGGTGTGATGGTCAAAAAGGCCAATGGAAGTTAGAGGATTTGCGTCGACTTCACAGATTTGAACAAGGCATGCCCCAAGGATCCTTTCCCACTTCCCAGCATCGACACCTTGATCGACACCACTTCGGGCCATGAGCTGTAGAGCTTCATGGATGCCTTCTCCGGATACAACCAAATCTGAATGTTCCCCCCAGTCCCGAGAACGTCCTTCGTCACAGATCAAGGTCTCTACTGCTATAAAGTGATACCCTTCGGGCTTAAAAATGCTGGTGCCACCTACTAATGCCTTGTCAATAAGGTCTTCAAAATTCAGATTGGGCAGAACATGGAGGTTTACGTCAACGATATGCTAGTAAAAAGCATTCATGGGTCTGACCATGTTGCCGACCTCCAAGAAGCCTTCGACGTGTTAAGGAAGCATAACATGTGACTAAAGCCAAATAAGTGAGCATTCGGGGTCTCATCAGGAAAATTTCTGGGCTTTATGGTCAGTCAAAGGGGGATTGAAGCCAACCCTGAGAAGATAAAAGCCATACTCAATATGGCTCCTCCTACAAATATGAAAGAAGTGCAAAAGCTTACAGGACGCCTCGCGGCTATAGGGCACTTCCTCTCTAAGTCCGGAGAAAAGTGCCTCTCCTTCTTCAAAGCCCTCAGGGGGGCTAAGGGCTTCGAGTGGGGCCAGCAGCAGCAAGAGTCGTTCGACCAACTCAAAGCCTACTTGGTCAACCCCCCACTCCTCAGCAAGCCTACACCTGGGGAAACCCTTTACCTCTACCTCGCTGCCTCCGAACAAACCCTCAGTGTTGTCCTAGTTAGGGAAGAAGACAATGCATAGAAGCCTATCTATTATGTGAGCAAGGTCCTTAGAGATGCCGAGCTCCGCTATCCGAGGTTGGAAAAGATAGCCTACGCCTTGGTTATGGCAGCCCGGAAGCTTCGTCCCTATTTTCAATCTCATTCGGTGGTTGTCCTTACCGACCAGCCGCTCAAGCAAGTCCTGTATAAACCCGAGACCTCCAGACATCTAATGAAGTGGTCAATTGAGCTAAGTTAACACGACATATCTTATCGGCCTCAGACCGCTATCAAAGCTCAAGCCCTAGCCGAATTTATAGTGGAAAGCACGATCCCGAAAGTCACTCAAGCAACAAACGGGCCACCCATCAGGACGGTGTATGTAGATGGGTCTTCTTGCACTGAAGGGAGCGGAGCCGGAGTTATACTGGCAGGCCCTCGTTCTCCAATACTCCCTCCGTATCAATTTCAAGGCTTCCAATAACAAAGCTGAGTACGAAGCCCTAATAGCAGGCCTAGGCATGGCTCGCAAGGTAGGAGCGCAGCATGTTCGAATATTCAGTGACTCTCAGCTCGTGGTAAATCAGGTCTTGGGAGAATACGAGGCACGAGACGATCGAATGGCCAAGTACCTAGCCAAGGTCAAAAGTCTCATGGCTTCGTTCGAAGATGCGCAACTCCAGCGGATCCCTAGATAGGAGAACGCCCAAGCAGATGCCCTCTCAAAACTAGCATCCTCCTCCCTCCAAGGCCTCGAGCAGACCGTCCTGATCGAAGTCCTATTAAGGCCCAGCATCGAAGAAAAAGCCCATGACTCAATGGAGTCGTTATCGGTCCAACTCGAAGATAACTGGATAAGGCCTTTAGTCGAGTTCCTCAGAGAAGGGATCCTTCCCAAAGATCCCAAAGAAGCTCACCGAATTCGAACAAGAGCGGAGCGGTACACCCTCATTAAGGGAGTCTTGTACAAATGCTCCTACACCCATGTAGACGGCCGACCCTACTTGAAATGTCTCTCTCCAGAAGAAGCCCTGTATGCTCTGAAAGAGCTCCACGAAAGGATAGGCAGAGCCCATTCGGGATCAAGATCCCTCGACCGCAAAGTCTTGAATTATGGGTACTTCTAGCCTACCCTCCTTCCAGACGCAGAACAACATGTCCGACAATGCAGCCCCTGTCAGTAATTCTTAACTATCCGCCGCCTACCGCAAGCCCAAATCACATCTCTCTCAAGTCCAATTCCCTTTGCAATGTGGGGAATGGACCTGCTAGGTTCGTTCCTACCAGCTGCAGGCCAGCTCAAGTTCCTAGTCTTGGCGATCGACTATTTCTCCAAGTGGATCAAGGCCGAACCACTAGCAACAATTACGGAGAACAAGGTGCAACAGTTCTTCTGGAAGAACGTGATCTGCAGGTTTGGCATACCTTGAGTCCTGGTGACTGCTAACGGAACACAATTTGCGGGAGCAGTCCGCTCCTTATGTGAAGACCACGACATTCAGCAGCGGTTCTCCTCCGTCTCTTACCCTCAATCTAATGGTCAAGTAGAAAACGCCAACAGGCAAATCCTCTCGGGCATTAAAAAGAGACTAAACAAGTTGGCTAAGGGATTGTGGGCAGAACAACTTCCTAACGTATTGTGGAACTACCGTACTACTAAAAAGACCCCCACAGGAGAGTCACCCTTCAACCTCACCTACGGTTCTGAGGTCGTAATCACCTTAGAAGTTGGTTTGCCATCCCCTCGCCTAGTCGCATATAATGAAGAGCAGAATGCCAGAGAGCTCCGAGCTAATCTGGACCTTATCGATGAGCTCTGCGAAAGAGCTTCGATTCACCAAGAGAATTATCAAAGAAGAATCGAGCAGTCCTACAACAGAAAGGTCCGTCCCACAGATCTTAAGGAGGGGGACTTAGTCCTCAGGAAGCTAGCCATCTCGTTCCCCAGCAAAAAGAGCAAGCTAGCCCCGAATTGGGAAGGACCATACAAGGTCTCCAGAGTAGTTTGGCCAGGAGCATATCGTCTTGAAGACCTCGAAGGCAGAGAGATACCAAGAACATGGAACGTCAACCATCTACTGAAGTACCAAGAGGGTGTTTGAACACCCCTCTGAGTACCATCAAATGTTGGGCTATTCTATCTATTTTTATTTTCTTTATTATTCTTCTATTGTAATAACAGCCTGCAACTTAGAAGAAGCCGATTAGTAATAATTCATAAAGAAATTCTATTGCATAATAGTTCTCTTGTAATTCTTTTATCTTTCTGTTTAATACCCTAATTGTGTCTTCTAAAATGACGAGTTTGGAGTCCAAAACTTGGCTCGATTTAGCTTCGAAAAGCTCGATCTTAAGCGAGTTAGAAGTGGTTCGCCATTCGGAACTGCTCCCACAACTGTTGAAACTTACTCAAACGACGAGTTCAGAGTCCAAAACTTGGCTGGATTCCGCTTCAAATAACTCGCTCTTAAGCGAGTTAGAAGTGGTTCGCCATTCGGAACTGCACCCACAACCATTGAAACTTACTCAAACTGTAATGTCCCGATTTTCATTTATGAAAATTACTTATTTATTTTGCACGTAGTGTTCACGTGCAGTTTTCGTCATATGAAATCTTATAATTTTCCTTATGGATGATGAGTATATGCATATGTATGTATATATGTTCTTTAAAATATTTTCAAATAAACACAAGCCCAAAAATCTAATTTATTTATTTTGTAAAAACTAATATTTTGGCCCATCAATTTAAGCCCATGAATTAATTCTTTTAATAACAACTTGTGAGGTAACATCTTTTAAAAGATTATTTTTATAATGTATAATGTACAAGTTTTTATATGAAGACTAGAATAGCACGTGCATGCAACATGGTGTGCATTGCACACTATTCTCCTTGGCCGGTTTTGGAGAAGTGGAGTTAGTGTATGGGTGGTTACTTAGTTGTGGGTAGTTACTACAACTCGTACTTTCATCCTAGCCTTCCATCTCATAACCATCTACTAAATCCTAGCCCTCCATCTCACCCAAAATTGTGTATAAATACCCCCTCACTTACTTGTTTTCTACACAAAATTTCATTGTGAGAAGAGAGTTATATTTTTTAAGAGAGTTGAGGGTGAGTGCTTTTGGAGGCCGGCCATCACTTCAGAGGGAGCTTCGGTGTGGAGAAAGGAGCAAGGAGTCGTGCATCGCATTAAGAAGCTTTACGGGATTCGTTTATTTCGTCAACAAGGTGGGTGTTTCTCAGGACTTCTAATATAGAGATCATGCTAGGGCTAATATTGATTGTTATCATATTTGTGAAAAGGTGGGTGTTTCTCAGGACTTCTAATATAGAGATCATGCTAGGGCTAATATTGATTGTTATCATATTTGTGAAAGGTGCTGTGAAAGGTAGGTGTTTCTCAGGACTTCTAATATAGATCATGCTAGGGCTAATATTGATTGTTATCATATTTGTGAATGGTGGGTGTTTCTCAGGACTTCTAATATAGAGATCATGTTAGGGCTAATATTGATTGTTATCATATTTGTGAAAGGTGGGTGTTTCTCATGACTTCTAAAATAGAACTCATGTTAAGATTGAGATTGAATTGTGTATGTATTTATAAACTGAAGTGATAAGATGATTGCTAAATTAATACTATACGAAATGTTGAAAATACGAATGAATGAAAAAGAGCTAATGATAATTAAAGAACTGGAAATGACCGGTACAGTCGACCGATCATGCGAGCAGTCGACTGGTACACTGAAATAAAATATGTACAGTTCAGAATTCCATGAAACGATGTATTTAATATGAATTGTTAACTTGATTTTCTAGCATGCTAAATTAGAGTAATATTCATCATCGTAGATAAATGATGAGTAAAGGAAAAATGTATGTTTAGTACCTCATTGGAAAAAAGAAAATATTAGTATGTGAAATTTACATTTAATCATAAACTATGTTATGATGATGGTGAATAAATAAGAATCACATGTTTATGTTGGCATTTGAACATACTGTAATTGAATAAAATGCTGTGTGCTAAATGAAGAACAAACGGGAGAGATGACCCCTTAAATTGAAAATTTACCCTATTCAGTCGACCGAATGTATGTAACAGTCGACCGTACTGAACTTGAAAAGTTATATAATTGAACTCTGTGGAACAGCCGACTGGTTTGAATGACAGTCGACTGCCCTGTAAATGATATTTAGATTTTGAACGCTACGGAACAGTAGACTGGCCATGTGCAGCAGTCGACTCTTCCGAGCGGTTATTGAAGAACTTTCTTCGACTAAACAAGTCGACTGGATAAACTCTAAGTGGACTATCCAGATCATTTTTGATATCTCAGAAATTCTATGAATTGTTTTATGGTAAAGATTATGAATCTTATGTTGAATGATTATTGGTTGTGACAATTTAAGTAAACTCTATTTGTCTTTGCGTGAATTTATACCTGAAATGCAGCGAATCATTTATTTGAATCTTTGAAAGTTGTACGAATGTGAAAGTTATGGACATGGAAAAGGAAAATCTATTGAGATTATGAAAATGAACTCATGAGCTGGTAACGCTCAATTTTGGTAATTGTGAATTGAAATTGAAACAAAAGAGTAGCTAAGTCTCCCACCGGCGATTGGAAATAAATGAAATGAAATTTGAAAAGAAAGACCAAGGTTGGTCATGTTGAATGAATGATTAAGTCCGGTATAGTGGAGAGGCTAACTCTAGAGCTTTGATTTTGTTCATGATTCTAATAAAATAAGGACTAGATAAATAGTGAAGATGTGATGAAAGTAAGAGAAAAACATTGAGTATGAGGGCCATTAGATTGGCGGCGAGAGCGTATCCCAGGATGTCCCATGATGAGTCATGATAGGGCGTGGATACTGCTCCAGAGTACCGTCCCGGTGGCGACGCTCGTGGGGTGTTTGACGACTGCGGGTGGTGTCATGTCTATGGTAGGTGCATAATGAGTCATGTGTCAGTGTGTTGGGATTCCCTCCAGGGCGCCTAAATATGAGCTCGTATGTCAAAAAACATCTAGGATACTTACTGTAGTTACAGTAGTAGATTAAGTCATGAAGAAGGATCGAACCCTACAAGATGAAGTACGATTAAGGGCTTGCCCTCGGACCTATGTAGTATGGGATGCATAGAATCCGAACAAGTGCGCATTAGTGTCATATAATATAAATAATTGCATTAAGGACTAAGTGCACAATCACAACACGACATCAATAGGGTATTTCCTTTAATTTGATATGTGAACAAGTTTGTGATTTGTTATGAAATGAGAATCGTTATACTGTTTCTGGCATAGAGAGGATGGCCATGTATAATTTTCGTCGGTTGAATAAACTGACGTGCCCACAGTTTTGTATGCAGGATAAATGGCTTGATAAAATTGAAAGGAGAACTGATGTTTACAAATTATTCATTGTTGATGTAGATTTATTTGAATGATGTAAATTGATTCCACTGTCATTACATGTAAATTATTGTGTTATATGCTTCCGCTGTAAAATGTAAAGTGTAAAATCTCATGTAACTCTGATGTAAAATGGAAAGTTTTCAATTCCTTGTAAAATTGTACCGAATGAGACGAAAAGATCCTGTGGAAATCTCGAATTCAGTTGTATTTGGAATTCGGGGTGTTACACAAACGATGAGTTCGGAGTCCAAAACATGGCCCGATTCCGCTTCGCAAACATGCTCTTAAGCGAGTTAGAAGTGGTTCGCCATTCGGAACTGCTCCCACAACTGTTGAAACTTACTCAAACGACGAGTTCGGAGTCCAAAACATGGCTCGATTCCGCTTCGCAAACTTTCTCTTAAGCGAGTTAGAAGTGGTTCGTCATTCGGAACTGCACCCACAACCATTGAAACATACTTAAACGACAAGTTCGGAGTCCAAAACTTGGCACGATTCCGCTTTGCAAACTTGCTCTTAGGCTATTTGGAAGTGGTTCGCCCTTCGGAACTGCTCCCACAACCGTTGAAACTTACTCAAACGACGAGTTCAGATTCTAAAGCTGTAAGATCCCGAAAAATAGCATATGGCTATTTTGTATCGTAATCTGTGCGCAATTAAAAATTGTACACGATTATGTATTTTCTGATAACATATGTTTTTAATTGAGAAACATTAGACATATTGTCTAATTTATTTTATAATTTTGAAGGATTATTACGAGGTAGTTTTAATATATTTTGTATTGATTGGTATTGTTAAAGTGGAGATTTAGGGCTTGTTTGAAATATATTTGAGATTGGGGGCTTATACAAAATATTCCCTTACATTATTTATCTATCTATTTATTTAATTACATTTTACAAAACCCCCCCACCTTTTCCTTCTCCCTTCTTCCTTCTCCTCCTTCTCCCGTTCACTCCCAACCGAAGGAAAACCCCCACCTTCTCCTTCTCCTTCTCCTCCTCCTTCCTTCTCCCGTTCACTCCCAGCCGAAAAGGAAAAACCCCACCACCTCCCCTCTCCTTCCTTCTCCTTCTTCTTCTTTCCCTTCCTATTTTCATTCCGACCAAAAAGAACCCCAAAAGAACCCATTCGGCAATTCTTTCCCCCGCTTAAATTCCCTCCTTTTCTCCATGGTTTTTCAATTAAATCAAGGGGTAGACTAAGTGAAGGGTCCTCTACATCGTGGTGGCCTCGGATTTTCGAAAGGATTTCGGGAAGGTAAACCCTAAATTATTTTATTGTATAAAATTTAGTTGGATTAATTTCTTTTGAGTAGGAGTATTTTGGTAGGAAGATTAGAAGATGTTGGAAATGGTAGATGTGAGAAATTAGCAGATTATTAGAAAGATTGCAAGTTGTTAGTAAATTAGGGTTTTGAGTTTGTAAAAGAGAACCATATGTGTAAGAATTAGTTCTCGTATGGTAGTAGAAATTGTTGTTGGACTATTAGAATAATTTGGGAATGCTTTTAGTAATTGTTTGAAAATAAAAAATTCCATAGGCATTAGATTATTATGCGCATCGTACGTGTGCATCCCAGGCGTTCAATAAACGCTTGTGTGATATTTGGAATAGTGTTATTAGCTCTTGTGATTGGTTTGGAAGAATTGAGTTTTAATTGCTTTGAAATTGATGATAGGATATATTTGCGACTTTGGATGCAGGGTGGCATGGTGGCGCTTCGGATCTTCGCGAAATATGTGAGTATCAATTTATCTACGTATTTCTGTGATTTAAGAAATATGTGAGTATCAATTTATCTACGTAGTTTTGTGGTTTAAGAAATATGTGAGTATCAATTTATCTACATATTTTTGTGGTTTAAGAAATATGTGAGTATCAATTTATCTATGTATTTTTGTGGTTTAAGAAATATGTGAGTATCAATTTATCTACGTATTCTTGTGGTTTATGAAATATGTGAGTATCAATTTATTTACGTATTCTTGTGGTTTATGAAACATGTGAGTATCAATTTATTTACGTAGTCTTGTAGTTTAAGAAATATGTGAGTATTAATTTATTATGTATTTTTGTGGTTGAGGAATATGTGAGTATTAATTTATTTACGTATTTTTGTGGTTTTGAGGAATATGTGAGTATCAATTTATTTACGTATTTTGTGGTTTAAGAAATATGTGAGTATGATGTATCTACCTATTTTTTGTATTGTGGCCAAATTTCATGGCTTTTTGATATATTTTGTAGAAGTTATGTTAAAGATTGATTTTGAGGAAAAATACAGATTTTATGGGCCCGAAAATAGGTTTTTGTGATATTTGGTGAAATTAACTATTTGAGTATATAAAACCTATATAATGGATTAGTTATGTATGTGGGAATGAGTTACACTTATATAATAATATTGAATATGTGAGTATGGTTTTATATACGTTTGATGTTAAAAAAGAGTTTGAATAAATTGAAGTGTTGATATGATTTATGGATGAGGCGTATTGGGATAAAGTGCATGGGTATAAATTAATGGATTAGTTATGTATATGGGGATGAGTTACACTTATATAATAAAGATTGAATCTTGGATTGTTGTAGGATTGAGGCTCATGCTATATACCATGCTTAGGTAGTAGTAAGAACCCATTCATGCCTATGTGACATCCTAGTAACCCATCATGCTTGAGTTTGATGAACCCATGCATGCTTGTGATATTTAGTTGTTCTTAGTAAAAAGAACTATCATGCATGAGTTTGATGAACCATTTATGATTGTGAACCCATGAAACAACGTGATGCTTGAATTGTAGTCAATGTTCATATCCATGCTTAAGGTTGTAATAGACAACCATGCTTAAGTGTAGTAAATCATACTTGAGTTATAGAAGTTATATACCATGCTTGGATTATTGTAGGAAAGTTATAAACCATGCTTAAGGTGGTGGTAGATATCCATGCTTAGTGTGTAATAGTCACTCATGCTTGAATTGTAGTCAATGTTCATATTCATGCTTTAGATTGTTGCAAGTCCATGCTTAAGGTTGTAATAGACATCCATCTGTAGAGTGTAGTAGTTACTCATGCTTGAATGGTAATAAATATTCATGTTAAGTTGTAGTAACATACATGCTTAAGTTGTAGTAACTAGTCATGCTTAAGTTGTATTCATGCTTTAAATTGTTGTAAGTCCATGCTTAAGTTGTATTCATGCATAAGATTGTGGTGAGGACATGGTTAAGTTGTATTCATGCTAAAGAGTGTTGTAGGTTGATGTTTAAGTTATATACCATGCTTAAGGCCATGGTATATTCATGCTTAAGTGATAGAAAAGAATCATGTTGTTGTAGTTGTGGTGTTAACTATCACGTTGTAGTTGTAGCGTTAGTAAAGAACTATCACGTTATAGTGGTAGTGTAGTAGAGAACTATCATGTTGTAGTTGTAGCGTTAGTAAAGGACTATCGCGTTATAGTGGCAGTGTAGTAGAGAACAATCATGTTGTGGTGGTAGCGTTAGTAAAAAACCATCATGTTATAGTTGCAATACTCAAGTTGCATAGTAGTTCTAGATTCAAAGGAACCACACTGGAATTGTATTATGATTCTAGTGAAAGATTAAAAAGAACCCATGAGCTCATGCTTTTAGTCCTAGATGATTCTAGCCCAAACTTGAAGAAAGAACCCAAGAGTCTAGTGCATGTAGTTCTGGTTCAATTTGGGGAGGAAAACCACGGATTCTAGTTGTATGAGACCCTAAGTAAGGTTGGACCATATCACATGAACATTACTCATCTTCATGGGTAGTATGGGTTGGGAAGGTCACTAGTAATTGTTAGCTCGATAAAATTTGTTATGTCGTTTGGGGCTTCTCATTGGTAGAATGCCTGTTTTAGATGGTTAGTAGATTCTTCTGTTGCTTCTAATTATAGAAGATCAAGTTTGCTAGTAAGCACGGTTGGTTGCTTCTAGGTTTGATTACCTGTATGGTTGTTTGTATGTGATTTTGCTCGTACGTGGCTCGACTGGACTGTATGTAGATGTTGGTCTCATACGTAGCTTATTTGGCTCGTATGTATGTTGTTGCCTCATACGCGGCTCGCCTGGCCCGTATGTAGATGTTGGTCTCATACGTAGCTTATTTGGCTCGTATGTATGTTGTTGTCTTATACGCAGCTCGACTGGCCCGTATGTAGCTGTTGGTCTCATACATAGCTTATTTGGCTCGTATGTATGTTGTTGTCTTATACGCGGCTCGACTGGCCCGTATGTAGCTGTTGGTCTCATACGTGGCTTATTTGGCTCGTATGTATGTTGTTGTCTCATGCGCGGCTCGACTGGCCCGTATGGTCCCATACGTTGCTGTTCAGCTCGTATGTGTTTTTGGTTACTCGTATGTAGCTTCTTAGCTAATATGCAGTTTGTTGTGCTCATCTAGGGTGATATCATTGCCCTAGGGATATCGACCATTAAGACGTGTGTTTACCTTACTCCTAAGGGACTGTGGACGAGTCACTTCGTGGGTGCCGTCAGATCGTAACCGTTCGTTGATCGCAAACCGGAGTGTGACTAAATCCAAGTTCAGGGTAGTAGCATGCGTATACATTCGTATTGTCAGGGTCTTGGATCGATAGGCCATGAACCGGATACTGAGGGATTCTGGTAAGTCTAGGTTGAGCAGCCTAGTAAAGTTATCTTGCGAAGTCTAATTTGAGACTTAGCATGTCGTGTTTATAATATTGTCATCCCTAGGATAGTTCAGGGTTAGTGACATCGTTAGGGTAGTAACTTATGGCTATTACTACTTAATCATTATTATTATCATCCTTCGCTGAAGGGAAAGAGTTGGTGTCAAGGGTGATTCCTTATGATCCGACCTGTCCTATAGGTCGACACTAGGAGGTGTTATTGGGTTGTATCTTCCCATCAAAGGGATACGTACGGTGTCTTCTCACGAGTTGGGAGCACGGGTTGCGTATCTTGATTGTTAATTCCTGAAATACCATGGTAAGAACGGTCTGTCGGTACTAGGGGATGAACCCCGGAAATTCCATCACGTTCTATGCCAGGGAGAGCGAACGGGCCATAGATCACGGTCTATGAGTTATGAGTGATAGGATAGGCTTCGTGCTATCCTGTGCTCGGAAGACCCTGTGTTCGTCTGGTTTTTGAGTGAGGTCCGGTGCACCGGGTAGTAGTGGCAAACATAGAACCACGAGCATACTGCGTACTGCATTGGTGGGACTTGACAACGTCTGCAACCTCATCAGTCATGTTGTATTGTCGGGAACAGGCTGTGTACAAAATAGAATTCATAACGTGGGTTCAATTCCCTATATATGGAGAAATGGCTTGAGATGGGGCGTATGTAGTATGGGATGCATCCTGTTCCGGAGACTTACTTGCATTAGAATAAGAGCATCATTGTATTGGTAAATCTTGCATTAGAGTTAAGTCATAACATACACTGGCACATCAATTATATGTACACGTTTCTTTTCCATTCAAGATGAATTGCGAGTGTGGTAGTTGAAGTAAATTAATAACCAAGCTATGGGCTTGGGATGTGATGTGAAATTAACCAAGTTCGGCTTGGGGTGCGGTGATCATCACCCAAGCTATCGGCATTGGGGTGTGATATGTTATTGCCCAAACTATGGTTGGGATATGGAGTATATTGTGATGAAATGCATGTAAATGGTAATGTGCAATGAGATGTTAGGTAGGACATGAATGAATGTGGCAGTATGAGAATGAATGCATCTGTTTATGATGTGATACGTGATATAATGCAAAAAAATCAATATCTATATTATGAGAGTGGTTATGAAAATGGTTAATAAAGATAAGTAAGTCATGAGTGGGTATGGATATACATACAGGTGATGACTCAGAGAGTATTTGATGTGAAATCCCATTTATGATGTTTACATGTTCAGTTGTTAAGTAAACTTTGATTATCTTGGTATTTGTAAGTTCGTTCTGTTTTTACTTATAAAGTTACTTTATTTGCTTATTCAGTAAATTATACTCACACCAGAAATGGCTAACCCTTTAGTGTTTGGGGGTTAGGGAGTCTCTGGACTACCCTAGGTCCCCTACTGTTACAGGTCCTCAGCAGTGCAGAGGTGAGGTGTAGATTCAGGTTTCTGTGGAGTGGAGCTCCATTTTACAATTGTTGTTAAAGGTTTAATTATGTAAATAGTAAAATTGCATTTTAAATTGTATTGTTGATGTATAAGTATGTGGATGATGATGATGAGTATAGTGTGGAGTAGCATGATATGTTTTTGACCCGTACCCATCTTGTTGTGGAGTACCGGGCCCTGTGGTATGTTTTTATAAGTTACTTTCTAAAAACTTTACTGCGTTTTCAAACGAATTTATGGGTTTTAATTGATAATTGATATTATGTTATGAGTTTGGCCCCCAGAGCATGATATTTATATTGCCTGTGTGATTCTTCTCATTTTGGCCTGGGGAGCCCATGATATTATTGCCTGTGATGTGAGCTATGGAATTTAGAGCAGAATTCCGTAAGTTTTTTGTGTTTCGGGACAGAAATTACAGGGGAAACTCTGCCCAAATTTTCCTTGAAATAACTGTCTTAGTTTATGTTGAATGTGATATAGAAATTGAAAGAATTGATTTTGGAGTCAAAAAGGAAAAAAAATGGGCAGGCGTTACAGTTTGATATTACAAATTGATATTTGTAATTATTGTGTAAAAACTCTGATGGCAATAATAGTGTTTTAAATTTTTCCAGTTTTTCTGTGTGTCGCGACTAATTGAAGAAAAGATCTTGGCATGTGTCACGATTTCCCAGTTACGTGGAAATCGGGGCGTTACAAAAGCTTGGCTCGATTCCGCTTCGCAAACATGCTCTTAAGCAAGTTGGAAGTGGTTCGCCATTCGGAACTGCTCCCACAACCGTTGAACATCTGTAAAGCGACGTGTTCAGAGTCCAAAACTTTGCTCGATTCCGCTTCGCAAACTTGCTATTAAGCAAGTTAGAAGTGGTTTGCCATCTGGAACTGATCCAACAACCATTAACGCTCTCAAAACCACAAGCCTGGAACCCAACAAATGGTTTGACTCCACTCCAAGTATGTGCCAAACAAATAACAAGTGCCCAACGATACGTGCAAGTTCACAAAATGAATATCATTGCATTGAAGTTTGAGGAACAAATCTATTTACAAGACCAACTTCTTATACTTATGACAAGATACAAAACTTGGAGAATAAAAAGGACAAAAACACGGACAACTACTTCAATGCCTCCTCGGGGCAGGGATGTTTCGGTTTAAAGACACCTGGGGTCGGCGAATGCTGTATGGCCGATGCCTAACCTCGGTGCTCGTCCCTAGACCGGCAAACTGAGATGCATCTTCAGCACTGCTTCTGGCGGTAGCACCAACAGACGCTCCGCTCGACGAAGCAGCCACCCCACTTTGTGTGTCACTAGGACTTCGTCGAGCAACAGGCGGACGAGTCACAAGC
This sequence comes from Hemerocallis citrina, assembly GCA_017893485.1. Lineage (NCBI taxonomy): Eukaryota > Viridiplantae > Streptophyta > Magnoliopsida > Asparagales > Asphodelaceae > Hemerocallis > Hemerocallis citrina. Next base: position 80,017,843 of record CM030359.1, read on the forward strand.
TCGTAAAAAAAAATTCCTCTGTCGCTCTCTTCCCGAGTACACGAGGTGCTTCTGACATTGACCCGTTTGGGTTGGGGCTTGAGGCAAGCAACCTCCGTCTCAAGTTCGACGATTCGTTCCTTCAGAGAGTGGTCCTTCACAGCTATCTTTAAGCGAGGGAACTGAGCTGAGCCTGCAGCGCCAGAGGTGTCGGCAATAATCCGACGGAGATGAGTAACCTCGATGCTCTTATCAATAGTAACCCTCTTCAGCTCGTCTATCTCCACCATTACCTTGTTCATTGCTGCTGACAACTCATCTCGCTCCGCTGTCAACTTGCCCATCGCTGCTGTTAGTTCTTCCCTCTCTGCCAAAAGCTCGTCTCTTGCTGCTGTCAATTCGTCCCTCTCAGACACCAGTTCATCTCGCTCCGTTGTCATCTACGTCAAGGAATGGCGGAGTCGCCTAAGCCTCAGGCCAAGATTAAAGGCTATTGACGAACCATCATCATCGGCTTCGGGGGTCATCTCCCTGAGCCTCTCTTCTAACCTCCGAATCTCGATATCTCGACAACCTACAATTAGTTGCAGATGATTCCGCTCACGTTTCGCTCTACGAAGCCCCAACTCAACTTCATAAAGGTGCTCTCGGCACCTAGCGAGGCATAACTTTGTTGCCCCTAGGCCAGCCTCGGGACGAGTCTCCTTAGCTACATAAGGTGCTTCGACGAGCTGCGTCACCTCGACAAGCTGAAAATTCCAAGGCAAGATGATGAGAATACTTAGCAAAAATTTGCAAATTTGGTAAACACATAGCCAAAACTCCTGAACCATGCGACGTGAACACTTAGCAAAATTTCTAAAATTTTGTGAACATGTAGCCGAAGCTTATAGGCAGGGTGATGTGAACACTTAGCCAAATTTCAAAAAAATTTTGTAAACACATTACCAAAGATTCAAAGCAGAGCGATGCAAACACTTAGTTAAATTCAAAGAAAAAGAGAGATTTCATTCATTCAAAAGTGCGGTGGCCAGTCCACAATTAGGCGATACATTAAAAAACACAAAAAAAAGAAGCTGAAGTCAGGGGGTGACCTCTTTCCCAGAGTGTCTGGAAGTGGCGGGGTCGGACTCCCCCGAAGGCGCGACGATCGCTAAAGGGGTCACCTCGGATCCCTGACGCTCACTAACGATCTCGACCTTGGCATCTGCGTCTTCGTCCCTAACTTCCCCCTCAGACTCGTCATCAAAACCGTCAACGTGGTCAGGGAAGAGGCACCACCCAGAGTAGTCGACCTCGGGGAAGCGCTCGGTAACTTGCTCGATGGTGCAAGCGTACGCCTTGGCCATGTTGGCCGCGAGAAAGCCTTGGCCCTTCTCCATGGTCGCAGCTTCGGCTTCCTTCGCCGCTGCAACCTTAGCAGCTTCTACGGCCTCGGCCTGTTGCTTCGTCGCCTCCTCCTTCTGCCGAAGCATATCACCATCGAGCTTCCTGACGAGGTCGTCGTGGTACTCCAACCTCGTCGTCTACCCGTCTGCCTAAACCTTCAATTTGTCGAGCTCGTTTGCGATCCGAGCCTTCTCGGCTCGAGCTCGGTCGACCTCTTTCTTCAGGTCCTTCTCGAGTTCGGTGATCTTCTCCATGAGATGACCAAAGTGAACGGTTATCTACAGCAAAAAAGACAAGTTAAAAAAGGAGTTAGCAAAATAAATAAGTAATTCATCTAAAACATACGAAACTAAAATACTCACCGAAACCGCCGATCGAGCAATCTCGAGGGCGTCGTCCCCCACGCCGCCGGCGTCCATGGCTACTCGATCTTTCGGCGTCGCCAGGTGTTTGACCGCCTGCATGCTCGACATCGAGTTGCCGAGGAAGTCGTCCAGCTTCCGAACTTGCCAGTCCGGAACGAAGATTTTCTTGTGTTCCTCGGTCAGGAACACTTCGGCCTCCACCGTCAACGAGGCCGCCTCCATCCCGAGAGCAGCCGCCATCGGGAACTCGCCAACCTCGATCGATGTCGAGGTCGCAGCTGTTGCCACCCTCGAGGTTACCGTTGCCGAGGCCGCTGCCTCCTGAACGGCGCTGTCGACCGTTTTTGGCTTCGGAGCAGTCACCTTCGTGGCGACCCTCTTTCACTTCTGAGGTGCCTTGTTGCTGAGCGCCGCCCGCTGAGCCAAAATCACATCGTAATCCATAGTTTCTACAACAAAAGAAAGTTTGGTTAAAACACAAGTTACAATCGAATTAGAAAAGAAAAACGAACAATGAAACCCGCATACTAGGATCTATGCAGCAGAGCCCTCTCCTGAAGAGTTCCTCCTCCGTCAGATCTCTCCAATCGAACTTTGGCCAGTCGAGGAGAATTTGAACCATCTCTTCTTCATTAGGGTAAAGCACTGGTAGCTCCCTTACCCTCTTCGTCACTTCTTCGACCCAGTCCGAGGGTATACAAACAATGAAGTATTTGTCCTGCCAATGCTTTATGGAATCGAGGCAGCTGATGAGCCGAGCACCATGCCTCGAAGCCAAGTAATATCTAAACTCTGACTTGTGCTGCTGATGAAGTCGGTACAGCGTCCGAAGCACCCTCAAGTCTGGCTTGATCTCGGCTGCCTGACAGTGGAGTGCGAACCCATTGATGACCCTCCATGCGTTCGGCGTCAACTGGATTGGGCTGACCCCGAACCACCTCAGCACTTGGACGGCGAAGGGGAGGAGTGGCAGATGCGCTCCGACGATGAAGGCGTCGACCGGCCAGAAACACATGTTCACTGGCATCGGCGAGTTGGCCCTCACCCCGGGACCCGGCAGCATCACTTCGAAATCCTCGGGGATCTGAAAGCACTCTTGGATCGCAACCAGGTCCATCTCGTTGAGGATCGAGACAATGTCGTTTGCTTCCGAAGTCTCCCTCGCAGCGTTCTCCTCGAAGCTCCGCCCCCTCCTGTATATAATACGTTCGGCGTGCTCCTCCGGAAGCTCCTGAACCCTATGGAGCCCCGTAAAGATGCCCGACAGTCTCCCGAACTCCCCCATTTGTTTCGGATCCTCCACAATGATCTCCGTGACTACCGAACCACGACCCTCGGCTCTCTTGCCCCTGTCGACGCGAGGAACCTTGCACGAAGATGGCTCGTCGCCAGTAGAGGGGGAGGGCTCCGAAGTCGGCGAGAAGGAAGACATTTTTTTGACAAAAAATAAACTAAGTATAAGTTACCTTGAAGTGACAGTCGCGGTTGGAAAACTCACCGGAAAACAGTCGACAATCGCTGGACGCTCTCGATAGTTAAAATCACCGCCTGAGTAAAAATTTGGAGAAGTGAAGAAATGAGGGGGGGTGAGTCTTATAGAAGCTGGCACACAAAACGAGGATATTGGGCTCCAAAAACCCAACAGTCAAGCCTATTTACACGAAACGACAAAAAGTTGTACTGCATCGTTAATGACTAACGGTCAAAATCGTCAGAAGTTCAACAGTCAAACGACCAGTTGTCAACAGGTCACTTTGGGCTTCGGCACACCTTGCCGAGCATTCTTGGAACCGAATGCTCAAACGTGAAAAAAAACTCACTTTAGACTTCGGCACGCCTTGCCGAGCGTTCTTGGCACCGACGCTCAAACGTGAGAAAAAACTATCACTTTGGGCTTCGGCACGTCTTGCCGAGCATTCTTGGCACCGATGCTCAAACGTGGGAAAAAACTCTCACTTTGGACTTCGGCATGCCTTGCCGAGCGTTCTTGGCACCGACACTCAAACGTGAGAAAAAACTCACTTTGGACTTCGGCACGCCTTGTCGAGCGTTCTTGGCACCGATGCTCAAACGTGAGAAAAAACTCACTTTAGACTTCGGCATGCCTTGCCAAGCGTTCTTGGCACCGACGCTCAAACGTGAGAAAAAACTCACTTTGGACTTCGACACGCCTTGCCCAGAGTGCTTGGCACCGACGCTCAAACGTGAGAAAAAACTCACTTTGGACTTCGGCACGCCTTGTCGAGCGTTCATGGCACCGACGCTCAAACGTGAGAAAAAACTCACTTTAGACTTCGGCACGCCTTGCCGAGCATTCTTGGCACCGACGCTCAAATGTGAGAAAAAACTCACTTTGGACTCCGGCACACCTTGCCGAGCGTTCTTGGCACCGACGCTCAAACGTGAGAAAAAACTCTCACTTTGGGCTTCGGCACGCCTTGCCGAGCGTTCTTTGCACCGACGCTCAAACATGAGAAAAAACTCCCACTTTGGACTTCGGCACGCCTTGCCGAGCGTTCCTGGCACCAACGCTCAAATGTGAGAAAAAACTCACTTTGGACTTCGGCACGCCTTGCCGAGCGTTCTTTGCACCGATGCTTAAACGTGAGAAAAAACTCTCACTTTGGACTTCGGCACACCTCGCCGAGCGTTCTTGGCACCGACACTCAAACGTGAGAAAAAACTCTCACTTGAGACTTTGACACGTCTTGCCGAGCATTCTTGGCACCGACCCTCAAACGTGAGAAAAAAACTCACTTTGGACATCGGCACGCCTTGCCAAGCATTCTTGGCACAGATGCTCAAACATGAGAAAAAACTCTCACTTTGGGTTTCGGCACGCCTTGCTGAGCGTTCTTGGCGCCGACGTTCAAACGTGAGAAAAAACTCTCACTTCGGGCTTTGACATGCCTTGCCGAGCGTTCTTGCTACCGACGCTCAAACATGAGGAAAAACTCTCACTTTGGACTTCGGCATGCATTGCTGAGCGTTCTTGGCACCGACGCTCAAATGTGGGAAAATGGCAAACCTCGCCGAATCACTTTTGACATGTGTCACCACCCCGAGGTACCTCTGGACCTCGGCAAGCTACCCCGAACCTCCCTCGACTTCGGCCTTCTTCCTGACACGCGTCAGCTCCTCGAGGCGATTGATGAAGGTCGGCAACATTGCCGAAGTTACTTTCCACCGACCCCCAAATAAGGGGAAAATTCACCTTTGTGCAAACATGGCCATTAGATCTCCCCAAAATTCGCACCCAAAGCCGATGGAGAGCTCAGATCGCACCACATCATAAATGAAATAAATAAAATTAAATAAATAAAAAATAAATCTATTTTTTATTTATTTAATTCGAGTTGTTTATTAAAAAATTGCGAAAAATGGTTAAAAGTTCGGAAAAATTAATTAAAAATTCTAAAAAATAATTATAAATTCAAGAAAATATTATAAATTTGGGAAAATATTTTTGAGCCCCTGAGTAAATAATTATTGCTTAGAATGATTAATTAGTGCCCTCGAAAAATAAATCACCGCTCCGCAAAATTGAATAAATGATCCGAAAAATAATTAAAAAACCGAGAAAAATCCCCCCAAAAAAAATATAATAATCCAGAAGAGCTCAAAAACAATCTTGAGTGCACTACCAACTCAGAAAAACACCATAATGCCTCGTTTAAGATCCGAAACCCCTCATTTGGACTCCGATACAACTCCGCAAGCCATTAAAATAGTAAAAATACTCCTCAAAGGCTGATCAAACTCAATCTTTGGGAGTGGGGGGCTCATGATATGTCTAAAAAAAGGGTTAAATCGGAACAGTTCAAATCGGGCACGAATCTAAAAGCTCAGGGGTAAAATGGTAATTTCACCTATAAACTGGTCTGAAATGGGAACTAGGCCTTTCTTCAAAGCCCAATAATCCATAAATGGATCTGTCTTAACGGGTATAGGTCCCAACCCGTAAGAAACCTAGTCCAACTGGATAAGAAAGGATTCAGATTTATGATTATCCTTAATCAGCAGTCTTAACCACTTCTATCCATTTACATCGGGAAGTAGGGATTTAATCTAATCCTGAAACTGATTCCTAAGGCAGATATAAATACCCTTCCATCCCCCACTATTACCAGGTAATCAATCTTTTTCCAATTAAAGCTCTTTCTTAATCATTCAGATTATTGATAAGAGCATCGGAGGGTGCGTTGCCGAGATCAACCCAGGTGTCTCGCACTTTTTGCAGGTTAACGGTAAGAGGATCTCGATCAGACTCCGGTGAAGTCGTTCAGGCTTGACTATTCACATTCTCTCGAATCCACAAATCTATCTGTTTGCTCCCACACCGATTTCAGCAGCAACAGCGGGATTAGACCATTTCAGGGCATCCTCATCAGTCACGCTGTATCTTTAGAAAACAGGTTGAGTATAAGAGTAGAGTTCATAGCGCGGGTTCAAATTCCTATATATGAAGAAACAACTTGATATGGTGCATATGTAGTATGGGATGCATACTATTCCGGAGACTTGCTTGCATTATAATAATTGCAGCATTGCATTGGTTAATCTTGCATTAGAGTCTAAGTCATAGCATACACAGACACATCAATTATATATACAAGTTTCTTTTTTCATCAATCTGTTTGTTTAAAGTTGAGAATCGCTGCTAGTCATCAGCCTTAAAGTATCAGTATATGTACTGACATCCCCACTTCAATAGGTACTTGATTGGAAAACTACAGGTACAGGATTCAGGAGGATTCAAGGCAAGAGGAGCAAAGTGTTGACTTTATTTCAATTGTAGCATCTGTTGTAAATTTATTTATGTTGAGAAGCATCCAAGTGGAAGTACCAAGTGTTATTTATTATTCATTGTACTCTGATGTAATTTTTATTGAAAGTTTGTAACACTTGAGCTTGTATGGCATTATTGTAATACTGATGTAATGTATTGCAGTTTTATAAAATTCGGACTTGTAATACATTTGTGTTGAATAAAAAGTATTAAAGTTTTCCTCTTTTTCTGTGTATTGTAGCTAATTGAAGGAAAAAATTCTGGCTTATGTCACGGTTTAATCAGAGTATAGGAAATCAGGGTGTTACAGAGTGGTACCAGAGCTAACTTCAGTTTTCAGTCCAACATAGTAGGAAAATTAAACATGGATTCCTTATAGGAGTCGGGTTTTAGCTAGTTGTAGACAATTATAATTCATATTGTTGTTTCTTTCAGCTTATGTTTTATAATTTTTTTATATCTGGACTAATTTCAGTATATGTGTTTCAGGGATGATATTCGAGGATATACAAACTTAGAATGTGTTGATGGAAGAGAGTGAGCCGATTTCAATGGATGATCCGATGATCTTGAGCGAGGAACCAAAGGAGACTTCACTACAAGCTAATCTAGAGACGAACTTGCCTTCACCATCACAGGAGCTAAGTGTGGATCAACGCACAGTGGCGGCGGTCGGCATAAATTCGGGAATTAAGAAGCTGAAGAAGTATGGGATCGGGAAAGGTCGTCGAGCTAAGCAACTGGGTGATGCTTGCAGAGCTATATTAACAAGCCTAGCGGAGGAGCGGGAACACTTTAATTCCAGATTGGCACGACTACAGCATGAATGGGAGAAAGTCCAGGAGACCACCAAGTTTGTATGATTCTATTTCTGTAAGGAGGTTGGACACAAGAAATCAATCTGTCCACAACTACAAAGAAAAAGATCTGCACTAGCATTAGGGTTCGAGAACCGAGGTCAGAAGCACAAGATTCAGAACATGGAGGGCAAACATGAAGGCACCAAGCCAGGAAGCTGTTTCCTATGTGGTGAGCAAGGTCATTTCATGAGCCAGTGCCCGAGGAAGGACCCTCGGGTGGAGACCCGTACATGTTATAAATGTGGGAAGATTGGTCATATCCGACCAGATTGTCCCAAGTTTCAGAAGAGTAGTAGCAGATTAGCTCCGAAGATGAATCACAAAGGAAAGGAGCATGTTCACCAAGAGTAAGAGTTCGCACTTACTAAAGGCAAGCTGAAGAAGGCAGGTGATCCATTACCAGTATGTGCATATGGAGTTGTAACTAAGTTTAAAAGTTGTATTTCGAAATTTATTTTGGACTAAGAAGTAACATATGATGTAACAATTTTTGTAACCGAATGGATTTATATATTTATGAAATCCAAGCCTATGCACGCTTTTTGATGTGATCTGAGTCGTCGATCAGGGCGAGCTCTTGGGCGGCGTTGATGAGGTCATTGTAATTCTTAGCAATGTGGCGCAAATTTTGGCACGATCAGGGTCGTTGATTAGATACTGGCTAGCCCACTGATGCACTTAGGTGGCTGTGATGCGAGGACCTGCTGAGTAGGCGACGTGGCTTGATCAAGAGCATTGATCATGCCCTGGCTCGAGCGCTGAGGGGGATCATACGGCGGAGAAGGAGAGAAAAGCAACGGGGAAAACGAAGGGCGGTGTGAGCGCATCTGAGCTGCTCATTACACTTGAGCTCGAATTTTGGAAAGATCTAAGGGTCATGAATTACAGCGGGGACCCCTTTGCTCGGCCAAAAATTTCGCCGAGCTATGGGATTTTGATCCTACTCCAACTATGGTTGCTTGCCCTCGTCGAACTAAGAGCTTTTGGGCGAACTACGGCTTGGCAACCCCTATTTGGGCGACTTGAGCCTTCATCAAGATTGTTTTCGACATTGTCGAGTTATGCAAGATTGGTCACCAAGCTATGAACTCTTTCGCTTTGCTGCGCTATGGGGCTCGCAATTGCTTGCTGAGCTATGGAGGTCGATGCTTCGCCGAGCTATGGAGCTCGCAATTTTTTACCGAGTTATCCCCTGTTTTGAAGTTTTCGTGATGCTCTATTTTCGCCGACCTATTCTTCTTCGCCGAGCTCGTTGAGCTATGAAGCTCGCCATCGAGCTATGAGGGCTTCGAGCATCTCGCCGAGCTATGGTGTTTGGTCATTGGCGAGCTATGGGTTTCGGAGTGCTGCCGTGCGTCACCGAGCTATGAATTTCATCTTCTTCCCAGCTTTGTTGACTTAAGAGCCTCATCGAGCTATAAAGTTTTAAACCATCGTCGAGATATGGAGAATCTTGAATGAGCTATGAGCGAGCTGTCGATCTTCGGTCGAACTATGGGTCTAATTCCCCATTGTCGAGCCTCGAAGAAGTTGAGCTACGTAAGCCTCTCGTTGACCAAGGGTTAGGCAGAGCTTTAGAAGAAGCGAAGCTCGGAGCTGGAGTCGTGGTGCTTAGAGTTGGAGTGAGGAGGAAGAGAGCTTTCTGTTCGAGCTTTGTTTTGGAAGGAGTTTAAGGAAGAAGAAGGGGTTACGGATTTGGTGTTTGCGGATTTGGAACCCGTACGCACAACTCATTTAGATCCATATCTTTTTGGACTTTGGGTATTTGGGTTTGGTTTGTGGATCTGAACCCGACCCGAATTGAAATTCTTCTTTTACTCTCCTTTTGGACCCTGTGAGCTTTTGGTGGGGATTTTTTGGACTTGGATTTGCATATAATTGTGTACATATGTGTATATATGTAATTATTTATATGTGTGTACCAAGTTTTTACTTTATATCCCTCGATTGATGGGTGAAATAGAAACTTTTTTTTGGTTTTGAAGCAGGAGATTTTGTCAATGTCGACGTTATGCTTGTCGATCAAACATCTTATCACTTGTTTTGATGAACCACTCTTTTGTCGACCAAGCATTTCATCATTGGACGAACATTCAGTTAGTCTGAGAGTAGAGTGCTTTGATCATGGGATCTATAGTAGACCTATATGAGTTGTTGCAGACTTACTATTTGATCCCAACAGGTTTGTTGAGGCAATTCCGCGATGGAGTTGAACATTTGGACATGTCGTTTCTCCTCGGCAAGTTTTGTAAAGACAATTCTTTGACTGAGTTGATGTTGAGCTTGTTGTTTGATCCCAACAAGTTTGGAGAGAACTCTGTGATGGAGTTGGATGTTTGAGCTTGCTGTTTGCGCTCTATGACGAAGTTGGACATTTGCGCTTGCCGTTGTGCCCGGCAAGTTTAGAGACAACTCTGAGATAGAGATGTCATTTGATTCTGGCGAGTTTGGAGAGGCAACTCATAGTGGAGCTAAGTTGGAACTTGTTGTTTGACCCTAGCAAGCTTATAGTGGTTAATCCTTGATCGAGTTGATTTACAAACTGCCGTTTGATCCCAGTGAGTTTGGATAAGAAACTCGTAGTGGAGTTGAGTTGGAACTTTTTGTTTGATCCCAGCAAGTTTATAGAGGTTACTCCTTGATCGGGTTGAGGTAGAGTTTGCCGTTTTGGTCATTGAACTTGTTTTTTGCGCCCAACAGGTTTGTAGAGACAATTTTAGGCCAGAGTTGGGTGCCAAGCCTATTGCACGAAGATGCAGGGTCATTGGAAGGACTCGAGCAAGGAGCAGCGCGATGTACTCGTTGTTTGGAGTCGATGAGTTGTTGAGGTAGCTCGTGCGAAAAGCAAGATATTGAACTCGTTGTTTAGAGTCAACGAGTTGTTTATGGAGCTCGTGCGGAGAGCAGAGCGTTCAACTCGTTGTTTGGAGTCAATGAGTTGTTCGGTAGAGCTGGATCGAAGGCCAAATTGTTGAACTCGTTGTTTGGAGCCAACGAGTTATTGACAGAGCTCAAGCGGTGAGCAGAGCATGGAATTCATTATTTGGAGCCAACGAGTTATTGATGGAGCGCTAGCGGTGAGCCGAGCATTGAACTTTTTGTTTAGAGACAACGAGTTGTTGATGGAGCCTGAACAAAAAGAAAGGCGTTAAACTCGTTGCTTGGAGCCAACGAGTTATTATTGGAGCTCGAGCGAATAGCAAAGCATTGAACTCGTAGTTTGGAGCCAACAAGTTGTAGACTGAGCTCAAGTGGCAATCAGAGTGTACAACTCGTTGTTTGGAGCCAATGAGTTATTTGAAGCTCGTGCGGAGAGCAGAGCATTGAACTCGTTATTTGTGGCCAACGAGTTGTTGACGAAGCCTGAGTCAAGAGCAAGGTGTTGAACTTGTTGCTTGGAGCCAACGAGTAATTGATGGAGCTCAAGCGGTAAGCGAAGCTTTGAACTCATTGTTTGAAGCCAACAAGTTGTTGACGGGGCTCAAGTGGAGTGCGGAACGTTAAACTTGTTGTTTGGACCCAACAAGCTATTTGGTGGAGCTTGAAGATGCTGAATATTTGCAAGTGTACAAAATCATATAAGTAATACAGATAGGTGAGTAGAGTGTCGAACCCACAAGGACTAGATATTTTACTGAGTACCGATATCGCTAGATGAATCACTAATTGGAAGATCGAAATTTAGAAATGATAAAACAACTAAATTAACTTAATCTACTTAAATCTTACTAAACTGGTGAAGAGGGAAAGGGCTATGAAACTATGAAGCTCCTTGTACTTTGTTTAATGGTAAAATTAGTTCTAGGGCTCTTGGTTCACCTCGTTTATCACACACACAAATTATAATTCCTTATAAATAAAAATATTATCTTTCCAAATTGTCGACCAAAATCCTAAAGATATTAACCACTCTATCAACGCAGTCTAAAAATTATTCTCAATTAATCATTCGCCTATCCATCAAATTATTAATTGAAAATTTGGATTTCTTAACGGTCACATCCTCCAATATACGGTGTTAATTTTTATTAATCACAAATAACCTGTTCGGTCTCTTTATGATTTGAAAAATCATACAAATGTCTATCCACCATGTTGTACGCATAAATAATAAAAATTAAAACACAACTAGGAAAAATAGAGTAATAATAAGGAATTAAAATTTGTGTTCTACAAAACTCGGCTACACCTTAGCCTCTAGAACAATAAATTCAGTTCATATTTGTTTGGGATTGCATCAAAAAATATAGAGAAGAAAAAATAGAAAAGAATACAAAATTTAATTCAAATCCCTTTTCTGTCTCAAAAGTAGGAGCCAAAAGTATTGCTGTCACGCGCCGTCACATCAACGCATCAGTCTGTCCCACTGCCGTTGTCGGGCCGTGTGTCCCAAAATCAGAGGCGCCACGTCAGCACTGCAGCGCGTCAGATCCCTGTCTGCGTCGAAGCCTGACTGGCTATCACCCAGTTGCCACGTCAGCGTGGGTCCCACGCGCTGCAAACTGAAGGAAAAGAAGAAACCAGTCAAGTCATCTGCTGCTTCGGCTCTTGATCCTGCTTCAATTCACACGCGAAAGGAGAGAAAGGATCTGTGTGTCTCTCTCTCTTCCTTGTTACTTTTTCCTTTTTTTATTTTTTTTGTTTAATAATAAATAATGATTAGCCGTCACCTCCTGGAATCTCCTCTCTCCCTTTGGTTTGTATTTATAGAGTACGGGAAGAGAGTTAGGGTTTGCACTTTTGCAGAAAAGTCCTTTTCTTTCATTTATTTCCTTCCTTGTTTGATCTGAATTTTATTTCTTTCTCTTTTCTTCTTTTCTTCTTTTTCTGCTAACCACGTGCTTCTGCATACACAAAATAATATCTGAAATTAGGATTTTTAAATAAAATTAATTAGTTTAAAATTAATTAAACTAACTATAAATCATATTAGCATATAAAAATCCTTTTAAAAATTATTTGTCGCACTTTTAATTCAACAAAACAATAAAAATTTATAAATCCATTATTTTACTTTGTTTGTTGATTTTTTTCACAAATCTTTACTTTTTGCATCAAAAATATTATTTCTTCAAAAATAATTAATTAAATGAAATCATATAGAAATAAGATGAATTATAGACAATATCAGCGAAAACAAGCCATTTTAATAGGTAAATGAGTACAAATATTTGTATAAAAATTAGACACATCAAATACCCCCAAACATAAGATTTTACTTGTCCTCGAGCAAAAAGTAGAATCATAAACAAGGGAATAATAATAGTAGGCTTAACCCATCACACTAAAAATTCTTATCATGCAAGCATCAAAATTTCAATTAAAAATATAAACAATTGCAAATAAAGTAAACCTAAGCATACCCACTTTCTCCAGTGCAATTATTTATTCATAATTCTCAACCCAATTGCATTTGTAATGCAATTAATGTAATTATAGTATGCAACAACTCAATCTGTGATTATCCCTTCTCTCTACTACAAACCGAGTAGCAAACTAGAGTTTTTTTTTTTTAGTCTCTTCTTTAAGTCGTCACTTGCCTTTTGACGCGAATGCAAAATATTTGTGATGAATTCACCCGGTTACTCAACAAGTCACAAACATAAAGTGCTTTGCATACTCATATTTCAAGTTGCCGTTTTACGTAAAAGTAAACATTGGTGATGAATACCCCTAGTTACTAAGCAACTCAAACCATTGGAGTAGATTGACTTTATTCAAAAAAAAAAAATTCATTATTACTCTATTTACTTAAACTCTGTTTAGGACTAGATCAAAGGGGATAATCACAAGAAAAAGCATCACATTTGTCTTTAATGTATAATAGCATGACCCACACAATTTTGTAAGAATTTCGAAACTCAATAATCCTAGAGTAAATAAGTATGCTTACTCTTGCTTTATAGGAAATTGTTTATCCCAAAAAAAAAAAAAATTTTATTTCAATGCTTATCACAATAAAGAACTCAAAAGTGTAAAGGTAAGCCTAATTATAATCCTTTTGTTTTGTTTTTCCTTTCAAAAATAATAAAAATAAAAATGAATTTTGTAAACCTTCCCCCCAAACTTGAATATCACATTGTCCTCAATGGGAAAGAAAAAGAAAAACAAAAAGAATGCAAAAAGTTTAGAATATCTCCCCTGATTCGTCTTTAAATTTCTACACGCGCAGCATTCAGTATTTTGGCGATATCTGGAGCTGTAGATGTCGAAATGGGCTGATTATTTTTTTGCTGTAAAGCTAAGACAATTGTCTACAACTTCTATTTGAATCACTTTTCCAGATTCTGACTCCATACTGCTCAAAAACAGCCATCAATGCATGTGTTCAAAACAGCTCCGCCCGGCGACTTCCAAAATTTATGCAATCCTACAAGATAAAATCAAAAATTAAAATAAACTAAACTAAAATATAAATCAAAACTAAATGCAATAAAATAAAACATGAGTTGCCTCCCAAGAAGCGCTATGTTTTAAGTCTTCAGCCAGACTTTCTTCAATTTTTCAATATTGTTTGGCCTTCTCGATGTGCATGATTTCCTTGCCAACTTCATTACCCATGTATGGCTTCAACCGCTGTCCATTCACCTTGAATGACCCTTTTTGCTCATCATAAATTTCTATTGTTCCATATGGAAACACTCGTGTGACAACAATTATCAAATGAATAACCAAAAACTGAAAAATCATCCATAAAAATTTCAATAAATTTCTCAACCATATCCGAAAAGATTGACATCATGCAGCGTTGAAATGTGGCAGGGGCGTTACAAAGACCAAAAGGCATCCTTCTATATGCAAAAGTTCCATATGGGCAAGTAAAGGTTGTCTTTTCTTGATCTTCTAGTGCTATAGCAATTTGATTGTACCCCGAATACCCATCAAGAAAACAATAGTAAGAATGTCCTGCAAGTCTTTCAAGCATTTGGTCAATGAAAGGTAATGGAAAATGATCTTTTCTAGTTGCATCGTTTAGTCTTCGATAATCTATGCATACTCGCCATCCCGTGACTGTTCTTGTTGGTATTAGCTCATTATTATCATTTTTTACTACAGTTATTCCTCCTTTCTTTGGCACAACATGTATAGGACTTACCCATGCACTATCTGAAATTGGATAAATGATACCTGCATCTAAAAGCTTCAATACCTCCTTATGCACCACTTCTTGCATTGATGGATTTAATCTTCGCTGTGGCTGCACAATAGGTTTAAAATCATCCTCCATTAGAATTTTATGCATGCAAATTGAAGGGCTAATCCCTTTTATATCAGAAATGTTCCATCCCAAGGCAGTTTTATGTTTTCTCAAAACTCTCAACAATTTTTCTTTTTCAAGATTATTCAAAGAATCATTGATAATAACAGGAAAAGTGGAGTTTTGGCCTAAAATGCGTACCTCAAACTCGATGGGAGTTGTTTAAGCTCAAGTTGTTGTGGTGATGAAAAAATGAGAGGTGTATCTTCCAAATTTTTATCATAATCACAAATCTCTTCATTTTCTAATTCAAGTGTTTCTGAATTTGTTAAGCATTCTTCTAAATGTAATTTAGCAATTTCATCCAAATGTGTTTCTTCCATGACTTCACTTACTAGAAAGCATGCATGAACTTCTGAGGGAAGCTCCATGGATTTAAATACATCAAATGTTACCTGTTCGTCGTCAACCTTTAGAATAAGTTTACCTTGTTGTACATCAATCAATATTCTCCCTGTTGCAAGAAAAGGTCTCCCCAAAATCAAAGGGATTTATTCATCTTCTTCCATGTCAAGTACAATAAAATCAGCTGGAAATATGAATTTGTCAACTTTCACCAAAACATCTTCAATGATCCCTCTTGGATATTTGATTGACCTGTCTGCCAATTGCAAGGAAATTGTTGTAGGCTTTGCTTCTCCAATACCTAGTTTCCTGAAAACAGAATATGGCATGAGATTAATACTCGCTCCTAAATCGCATAGTGCTTTATGAAAAGGAGAATTTCCAATGATGCAAGGAATTGTAAAACTCCCTGGATCTGTAAGTTTAGGTGGCAGCTTCTTTTGCAAAATTGCACTACTTTCTTCAGTTAACATCACCATCTCATGCTCTTCTAGCTTCCTCTTGTTTGATAGAATGTCCTTCAAAAATTTAGCATATTTAGGCATTTGTTCTAAAGCTTCAATAAGAGGAATATTAATATGCAATTGCTTGAAAATATTTAAAAAATTTGCAAATTGATTATCAAGCTTATTCTTTTTAAGTCTTTGTGGAAAAGGAATAGATTGATCATAAGGAGAATTAGCACAAGTGTTAGAATTTAACTCCCCTGAAATGGTTTGGCTTGCCTCTCCTTTGTGCTGCGTTTGTTCTTCCATTGTTTGTTCATTCTCACATTGTTTTTCATCCACATCTCGTTCTACATTTTTGGTTTGTGGCTGCCCAATTGTTGCCCCACTTCTAAGTGTTATTGCCTTCACATGCTCCTTGGGGTTTACAACTGTGTTGCTTGGTAAAGTTCCTGCAGCTCTTTCATTAAGAATATTAGAAATTTGACTAATTTGTACCTCGAGATTGTGGATAGAAGTCGAAGTTGAATTTGCAACATTTTGAATTGCTTGATCTGTCTTTTGCATGTATTGCTTGAACATTTCTTCTAATGTTGACTTCTTTTCTTGTTGTTGAAAATTTTGTTGTGGTCTAGCTACTCCTTGATTATTGTTCCAAGAAAAATTGGGGTGATTTCTCCATCCTGGATTGTATGTGTTTGCATAAGGGTTGTTTTGCCTTTGAAAATTTGACACATAATTTGCTTGTTCTGCATTTGATGGAGCAAAAGGGTTCCCCACTTGGCAATCTGCATTAGAATGATTTCCTGCACAATAGTCACAAATGATATGAGATTGAATAGCATTAACATTCATATTACCTATTTGCTTAGATAAAAAATTAATTTTTGCATTTAAATTAGAAATAGGGTCAAGTTCAAAAACTCCCGCCACTTTTCTTTGCATTGTTCTTTCTGAGGACCACTGGTAATTATTAGATGCCATTTCTTCTAAAAGGTCATAAGCTGCTTCATGAGTTTTGCTCATTAAGGCACCTCTAGCTGCTGCATCTACCATAGATCGATTTGTAGCCCCCAAACCGTTATAGAATGTTTGTACTTGTAGCCATTTTGGAAGTTCATGATGAGGACACTTTCTTAATAGATCCTTGTACCTCTCCCATGCATCATATAATGACTCTGTCTCAAGTTGAGTGAATGTTGTGATGTCATTTCTTAACTTTGATGTTTTTGCTGGGGGAAGTACTTTATCAAAAAATTTTGTGCTAAACCTTCCCAAGTTGTAATAGCTCCCTGTGGCAAAGAATTCAACCCAGCCTTTGCCCTATCTCTAAGTGAGAAAGGAAAAAGTCTAAGTCGAATAGCATCATTCGAAACTCCATTGTGTTTGAAGGTATCACATATTTCAAGAAAGTTTGCGATGTGAATATTTGGATCATCATGTACTAGTCCTCCAAATTGAACTGTTTGCTGAATCATCTGAATAATTGCGGGTTTGATTTCAAAATTGTTTGCTTCAATTATCGGCCTTGTGATACTTGATAGCGTTCCTTCAACTAAGGGCATTGCATAATCCCTCAAAGCCTTGTTCTCCTCTCTGTTCGCCATGGATAAAGAGGATGTGATCTTCTCTTTCTTTTCCTTCCTAATTTGTCGTAAGGTTCTTTCAAATTCTGGGTCAAAAAGTTTAGGCTCCAATGGGTTAGATCTGGGCATACACACCTAAACCCTGAAAAACAAGTAAATAAAAAAAAATTTAAATCAAAAGGATAAAGAAGTAAGAAAAATAAAACAATAAAAATAAAAATAAAAATAAAAATCCTAAGTCCTAAAATATAAAGAAAAATAAAACTAAATACAAATAAAAATAAAAAGAAAAATAAATAAAAGTAAAAGTTAGTAAAAAGAAAATAAAAGATGTAAAATAATAATAAAATAAAAATAATTACAAAAAAAATCCAAACTAGCAATAATCTAGCAATTTTCAATATCAATAAAAGAATAACTAATCCCCGGCAGCGGTGCCAAAAACTTGATGCTGAATATTTGCAAGTGTACAATATCACACAAGTAATACAGATAGGTGAGTAGAGTGTCGAACCCATAGGGACTAGATCTTTTACTGAGTACCGATATCGCTAGATGAATCACTATTTGGAAGATCGAAATTTAGAAATGATAAAACAACAAAATTAACTTAATCTACATAAATCTAACTAAATTGGTGAAGAGGGAGAGGGCTGTGAAATGATGAAGCTCTTGTACTTTGTTTAATGGTAAAATTAGTTCTAGGGCTCTTGGTTCACCTCGTTTATCACACACACAAATTATAATTCCTTATAAATAAAAATATTATCTTTCCAAATTGTCGACCAAAATCCTAAAGATATTAACCACTCTATCAACGCAGTCTAAAAATTATTCTCAATTAATCATTCGCCTATCCATCAAATTATTAATTGAAAAATTGGATTTCTTAACGGTCACATCCTCCAATATACGGCTGTTAATTTTTATTAGTCACAAATAACCTGTTCGGTCTCTTTATGATTTGAAAAATCATACAAATGTCTATCCACCATGTTGTACGCATAAATAATAAAAATTAAAACACAACTAGGAAAAATAGAGTAATAATAAGGAATTAAAATTTGTGTTCTACAAAACTCGGCTACATCTTAGCCTCTAGAACAATAAATTCAGTTCATATTTGTTTGGGATTGCATCAAAAAATATAGAGCAGAAAAGATACAAAAGAATACAAAATTTAATTCAAACCCCTTTTCTGTCTCAAAAGTAGGAGCCAAAAGTGTTGCTGTCACGCGCCGTCACATCAACGCATCAGTCTGTCCCACTACCGTTGTCGGACCGCGTGTCCCAAAATCAGAGGTGCCACGTCAGCACTGCAGCGCGTCAGATCCCTGTCTGCGTCGAAGCCTGACTGGCTGTCACCCAGTCGCCACGTCAGCGTGGGTCCCACGCGCTGCAAACCGAAGGAAAAGAAGAAACCAGTCAAGTCATCTGCTGCTTCGGCTCTTGATCCTGCTTCAATTCACACGCCAAAGGAGAGAGAGGACCTATGTGTGTGTCTCTCTTCCTTGTTACTTTTTCCCTTTTTTTTTGTTTAATAATAAATAATGATTAGCCGTCACCTCCTGGAATCTCCGCTCTCCTTTTTGTTTGTATTTATAGAGTACGGGAAGAGAGTTAGGGTTTGCACTTTTGCAGAAAAGTCCTCTTCTTTCATTTATTTCCTTCCTTATTTGATCTGAATTTTATTTCTTTCTCTTTTCTTCTTTTCTTCCTTTTCTGCTAACCACGTGCTTCTGCATACACAAAATAATATCTGAAATTAGGATTTTTAAATAAAGTTAATTAGTTTAAAATTAATTAAACTAACTATAAATCATATTAGCGTATAAAAATCCATTTAAAAATTATTTGTCGCACTTTTAAATCAACAAAACAATAAAAATTTATAAATCTATTATTTTACTTTGTTTGTTGATTTTTTCCACAAATATTTACTTTTTGCATCAAAAATATTATTTCTTCAAAAATAATTAATAAATGAAATCATATAGAAATAAGATGAATTATAGACAATATCAGCGAAAACAAGCCATTTTAATAGGTAAATGAGTACAAATATTTTTCTTCCTTTTCTGCTAACCACGTGCTTCTGCATACACAAAATAATATCTGAAATTAGGATTTTTAAATAAAATTAATTAGTTTAAAATTAATTAAACTAACTATAAATCATATTAGCGTATAAAAATCCTTTTAAAAATTATTTGTCGCACTTTTAATTCAAGAAAATAATAAAAATTTATAAATCCATTATTTTACTTTGTTTGTTGATTTTTTCCACAAATATTTATTTCTTGCATCAAAAATATTATTTCTTCAAAAATAATTAATTAAATGAAATCATATAGAAATAAGATGAATTATAGACAATATCAGCAAAAACAAGCCATTTTAATAGGTAAATGAGTACAAATATTTGTATATAAATTAGACACATCACTTGAGCGAGGACCGAGGCATTGAACTTGTTGTTTGGGGCAAATGAGTTGTTGATGGATCTCGAGTGAAGATCAAGGTGTTGAATTCTTTGTTTGGAGCCAACGAGCTATTTGGAAGAGCTTGAGCGAAGAACAAGGCGTTGAACTCATTATTCGGGGCAAACGAATTGTTGATAAAGCCAGAGCGAAGAGCGAGGTGTTGAACTCCTTGCTTAGAGCCAACAAGTTATTGATGGTGCCTAAGCGATGAGCGGAGCATTGAACTCGTTGTTTGAAGCCAACTAGTTGTTGACGGAGCTTAAGCGGTGAGCGGAGCGTTGAACTCGTTGTTTGGAACCAACGAGCTATTTGGTGGAGCTTGAGCAATGACCGAGGCGTTGAACTTGTTGTTCGGGGCCAACAAGTTGTTGATGGAGCTCGAGTGAACCAAGGTGTTGAACTCGTTGTTTGGAGCCAATGAGCAATTTGGTGGAGCTTGAGTGGAGACCAAGGTGTTTAACTCGTTGTGTAATATTCCTGTCAGATATTATACTGTATAAATTATTATTTTTTAAATTAAAATATTTTTATGAAAATTACTTGGTTTTTATAATAAAAAGTTATCTGGATATATATACTAGTAAGTATATATATGCAATGTATCATTTTTGTGCACTTGTACAAAATCTTGAAAAATGCGTTTTTCAGAAAATGTTTGGAAAATCCTAGGCAGATATTAAAAATTATTGTTTTATTATTATTTTATTTTTATTTTCAGAATTGAAATATTTTTTGTGGATGTCAGCCGGTTTTGTTAATAAACATTATATATATATACCAGTCAGTATACGTCTGTTTTGTATCAAATTGGTACTGGAATCTTCCGAGCCGGTAATAAAATTATTTTTATTATTATTTCTGAATTAAATTATTTTTGGTAGAGATTATTCGTTTTAACGAATAAAAATAATTTGTATAGACAGATTTATATACGTATATGTACTGTATCGATTTTGTACGTTTGCACGAAATCATGTAGTATGTGATTTTGGAAAAATTCCTCTTATTTTTTATCAATCATGATCAAATAGAAGGTTAGGATTGAATTAGGGTTTGATTGCAATTTAAAATTGCAAATTGATCTCGAATTTATTAAGCCCTGAGAATGAGAACACTTGTCTTGTTCTCTACCACACACTTTTCCCCCTTCTCCTATAAACCCCCCCCCCCCCCCCCCCCCCTCCTCCTTGGCCGGCCAAACATAAGAGGGCAAAAGAAACCCATCATTTTGTTCTCCATCTCTCTCTTTGTCTCTAAAATTTGTTCTACTTCTTCACTTGTTTATTTCAGAAAAAAATTGAGAAGAAAAGAAAAGAAAAGAGAGATCAAAATCAAAAGAGAGATTAGGGTTTCATGGGTTTCTTCATGGGTTCTTGAGGAGGAGCAAGAACAAGGAGCAAGGAGGAGAATAAAGCTAGCAAGTTCTTCCAATCGATTGGGTGGGGGTTCTCAACTCTTTTCCTTAGTTAGTATTATTGTTATTTGATGGTTATGTTAAGAACATGGACTAAATTATCGTGCATACGATTTTCATGGACTAGAATAAACCTTCATATAAGATTTGAAATGGTAGAACACAACTAAGAGCCCTAAAGAATCAATCTTTGTGGTTGTCGGGAGAGAATTAATTACATATGCTAAAGGTGGAATTTTGACCCCAAATTAATTTTAGTGGTTCTTATATGTGTTATTAACATGCTGTAATTTTGATAGATTTTTTTTGTGTTATTTTGATGGGTGATATGAACCGTTTCCCCAAAACCGCGAGAGTTTCGCAAAAACAGCAAACCTACTATTTTGGGGTTAACATCGACCTATGTTCAAGGTGCTGTATCTGATGTTCCTTACGGAATAGGGAAAAGTGATTAACTAGGAAGTTGTAGCAGAGACTCTCACCTTTCCAAAATGCCCTATTTGGTTAGATTCCGATAAGTGGTGCAAACGTTATGACCATTCCAAAACACAGCAGTAAGTTTTTGGCTGAATGCTAGCTATTTGATTGCTTGATATTTTTGTACCTCTTACTTGCTGCATATGAGACAGTGTTCAACTAGAGAATTTTAGTAGAGACTCTCACCTTTTCAAAATGCCCTATTTGGTTAGATTCCAATCAGCGGAGTAGGAGTTATGGCTTTTACAATTTACAGTAGCCAGTTTTGGCTGAGAAATTGCTGTTTTAATTGCTTGAAGTTTTTGTTAGTTTTACTTACTTAATCTGAAAAAGTGTTCAATTAGAGATTCTCAGTAGAGTCTATCACCTTTCCAAAATTTCCTATTTGGTTAGATTCCGATAAGTGGTGCAAAAGTTATGACCATTCCAAAACACAGCAGCCAGATTTTGGCTGAATGCTTGCTGTTTGGATTACTTGATATTTTTGTACCTCTTACTTGCTGAATCTGAGAAAGTCTTCAACTAGAGTTGTAGTAGATACTCTCACCTTTACAAAATGTCCTATTTGGTTAGATTCTGACAAGCGGAGTAGGAGTTATGGCTTTTACAAACGACAGCAGCCAGTTTTGGTTGAGAACTTGCTGTTTTGATTACTTGATGTTTTTGTTTCTTTTACTTACTAAATTTGGGAAAGTGTTCAACTAGAGAGTTGTAGTAGAGACTCTCACCTTTTCATAATGCCCTATTTGGTTAGATTCTGATAAGTAGAGCAAAAGTTAAAAGCTTTGAAAGTTTCAGCTTTTTGTTAAGAAATCTGTTGTCGGATAATTTTTGCATGTGTTCAATCATAAGGAATCTGAAAAAGTCATCAACTAGAGAGTTTTAGTATATATTCCCACCTTTCCAGAAATTATACTTTGGTTAAAGTCCGACAAGTAGAGCAAAAATTACAAGTTTTCAAAGTTTCAGCTTTTTGTTAAGAAATCTGTTGTTGGTTAATTTTTGCGTGTGTTCAAAGGACGGTGGATTGAATTCCATAAGGAATATGAAAACTCATCAACTAAAGAGTTGTAGTATATGTTCCCACCTTTCCATGGAGTATTATTTTGTTAAATTCCAACAAGTGTAGCAAAAGTTACGACTTTTGCAAGTTTCAGCTTTTTGTTAAGAAACCTGCTGTTGGTTAATTTTTGCGTGTGTTCAAAGAATGGTGAATTGAATTCCATTAGAAATCTAAAAAAATGTTCAACTAGAGAGTTGTAGTATATATTCCCACCATTCCAGAAATTACAATTTGGTTAGATTCTGAGAAGTATAACAAAAGTTACGAGCTTTACAAGTTTCCGCTTTGAGTTACTTTTGTTGTCTTCGTATTGTGTTCAAAGAACAGTGAATTGAATTCCATAGGGAATCTGAAAAAGTGTTCAACTAGAGAGTTGTATTATATGTTCCCACCTTTTCAAAAAGTATGATTTTCTTAAATTTCGACAAGTGTAGCAAAAATTACGACCTTTGCAAGTTTGAGCTTTTAGCTGTACTTTTGTTGTCTTCATACTGTGTTCAAAGAACGGTGAATTGAATTCCATAAGGAATCTAAAAAAGTGTACAAATAGAGAGTTGTATATATGTTCTCACCTTTCCAGAAAGTATGATTTGGTTAAATTCCGACATGTGCAGCAAAAGTTACGACCCTTGCAAGTTTCAGCTTTTTTGTCAAAACCTGCTGTTTTCAATAACTTTTGCGTATGTTCAAAGAACGGGGAAAAGTGTTCAACTAGAGAGTTGTAGTATATGTTCCCACCTTTTCAAATTATCTAGTTTCGTTAAATTTCGACAAGTAGAGCAAAAGTTACAAACTATAGAAGTTTCAGCTTTTTGTTGAAATTCTGCAGATTGGTTAAATGTTTGCGTGTGTTTAACAGACCAGATTTTGAATTCCTTACCGAATCTGAAAAAGTGTTCAACTAGAGAGTTGTAGTAGATGTTCTCACCTTTTTAAAAAGTCTAATTTTGTCGAATTTCGATGAGTGTAGCACCGTTTGCTTCTAGGGTGTTATAAGGCTTTTTATGTCGCTTTCGGGTTTTCGTTGGCTATATGTTTATATTCGACTGTTAGAAGATTCTTCTGTTGCTTCTAATTATAAAAGATCAAGTTTTGCTAGTTTGTACGTTTGGTTGCTTTTAGGTCATTAGAACACCTGCAAGATTGCTTCTATATGTTGTTTTGCTCATACGCAGCTCGCCTGACTCGTATGTAGTTGTTGGTCTCATACGTAGCTTATTTGGCTCGTATGTATGTTGTTGTCTGATACGCAACTCACCTAGCTCGTATGTAGTTGTTGGTCTCATATATAGCTTATTTGGCTTGTATGAATGTTGTTGTCTCATACGCAGCCGCCTGGCTCGTATGTACTTGTTGGTTTCATACGTAGCATGTTTAGCTCGTAATTGTTTTGTTCACTCCTATGTAACTTATTAGCTAGTACGCAGTTTGTTGTGCTCGTCTAGGGTGATATCATTGCCCTAGGGGCCATCGACCATCAAGACATGTATTTTCCTTACTCCTAAGAGACTATGGACGAGTCACTCCTCGTGTACCGTCAGATCTTAACCGGTGTAGGTTGATCGTGGACCGGAGCGTAGACAAAATCCAGGTTCAGGGTAGTAGCATGTGAATACGTTCGTATTGCCAGGGTCTTGGATCGATAGGCTATGAACAGGATCCTTAGGAATTTTGGTAAGTCTAGTTTGAGCGCCTAGTAGAGTTATCTTGTGAAGTCTAACTTAAGACCTAGCATGTTGTGTTAGTACTGTTGTTATCCATCGGATTGTTTAGGGTTAGTGACATCGTTAGGGTAGTAACTTATTGCTATTACTACTTAACCTTTATTTATTATCATTTTCGCCGAAGGAAAAGAGTTGGTGTTAAGGGTGAATCCTTATGATCCGACCTTTCTTATAGGCCGGCACTAGGTGGTGTTATTGGGTTCTGCTCTTCTTGTCAAAGAGATACGGTCTGTGCCTTCTCACGATTTGGGAGCACAATATCTGTATCTCGTCTGTTAATTTTTGAAGTGCCATGATAAGGGCGGGAGCGATTCCTGTCGGAGTTAAGGGATGGGCCCCCGGAACTCCGTCATGTCCTTTGTCGGGGAAGCGAACAGCCATAGACTACGGTCTATCGGATAGGGGGCCGCAGGGGATGTTTCGAGCCAACCTGTGTTGCAGCAACTCCAAGGGTTTGTTTGGTTTTGAAGAGATGTCTGATACGCCGGGTAGCAGTGCCAAACATAGACACCATGAGCGTACTGCATTGGTGGAACATGACCATATCTGCAACTTCATCGGTCACGCTATATCTTCAGAAACATGTTGAGTGCAAGAGTAGAATTCATGGCGCGGGTTCAAATCCCTATATATGAAGAAACGACTTGATATGGGGCGTATGTAGTATGGGCTGCATATTGTTCAAGAATCTTGCTTGCACTAGAATAAGTGCATCATTGCATTAGTTAATCCTGCATTAGATTCTAAGTCATTGCTTACATTGACACATCAATTATATATACACATTTCCTTTTTCATCAATCTGTTTGTTTAAAGTTGAGAATCGCTGCTAGTCATCAGCCTTAAAGCGTCAGTATATGTACTGATGTCCCCATTTCAATAGGTACTGGATTCCAAAATTATAGGTATTGGATTGCAAAATTATAGGTACTGGATTGCAAAGCAACAGGTACAGGATTCAGGAGGACTCAAGGCAAAAGAAGCAAGTGTTTATTTCAATTGTAATGTATATTGTAATTTATTTATTGTTGAGAAGCATCCAAGTGAAGTACCAAGTTTTAGGTATTATTCATTGTACTCAGATGTAAATTTGTTGAAAATTGTAACACTTGGGCTTGTAAAGGTGTTATTGTAACACTGATGTAATGTATTGCAATTTTATAACATTCAGACTTGTAATACATTTGTATTGAATAAAAAGTTTTAAATTTTCCTATTTTTGGTGTATTGTGGCTAATTGAAGGAAAAGATTATGGCTTATGTCACGGTTTTCCAGTGTATGGAAATCGGGCCGTTACAGAGTGGTATCAGAGCCGACTTCAATTTACAGTCCAACACAGCAGGAAAATTAAACTTGGATGCCTTTTAGGAGTCGGATTTAGCTAGTTGTAGACAATTATAATTCATATTGTTGTTTCTTTCAACTTATGTTTTATAATTTTTCTATATCTGGAGTAATTCCAGTATATGTGTTTTAAGGATGGTATTCGAGGATATCCTAACCGAGGATGCGTGGATGGAAGAGAGTGAGCCGATTTCGATGGATGATCCGATGATCTTGAGAGAGGAGCCGAAGGAGATTTTACTACAAGCTAACCTCAAGACGGACTCGCATTCACCACCACAGGGGCTAAGTATGGATCAACACAGAGCGGCGGCAGCCAGCATACATCAAAAAATGAAGAAGCTGAGGAAGTACAGGACTAGGAAAGGTCATCAAGCTAAGCAGCTGGGTGATGCTTGCAGAGCTATATTAGCAAGCCTAGCAAAGGAGGAGGAACACTTTGACTCCGAATTGGCACGGCTACAGCATGAATGGGAGCAAGTCCAGGGGACCACCGAGGTTGTAGTATGCCATTTCTGTGAGGAAGTTGGGCACAAGAAATCAGTCTGTCCACAACTACAAGCGAAAGGATCTGCACGAACATCAGGGTTCCACAACCGAGGTCAGAAGCAGAAGATTCAGAAGACGAAGGGCAAAATTGGAGGCGCCAAGGCAGAAAGCTATTTTTTATGTGGTGAGAAAGGTCATTTCATGATCCAGTGCCCGAGGAAGGACCCTCAGTTAGATACCCACATCTTTTACAAATGTGGGAAGATTGGCCATATCCGACCAAATTGTCCCCAGTTTCAGAAGAGTAGCAGTAGACCAGCCTCAAAGATGAACAATAAAGGAACGGAGCCTGTTCAGCAGGACTAAGAGTTCGCACTTACTAAAGGCAAGTCGAAGAAGGCAAGAGAGCCATCACCAGTATATGCATATGAAGTTGCAACTAAGTTTAAAAGTTGTATTTTGAAATTTATTTTGGACTAAGGAGTAATATATGATGTAACACTTTTGTAACCAGTTGGATTTATATATATGAAATCTAGGCAACCGTTTTGTTCAAACTTAGTTCATCATATTCTTTTGTCTGAATTATTTTTTTGAAGTTAAGATGTGTATGGGAGGCAACTCTAGATTTGGTTTTGTTGATTACACCATCTGGAGCAGTCCTCATTACAAAATTGTGCTATAAGGGTTGTAAACTCCAAATCGGAGGAAAGACCCTAAGTATAAATTTGTTAGAGTTGGACCTAGCAGGAACGGAAGAAGGGCACGTTGAGCATTTGACTACAGTTCAGAGCAACTATAGGAGCATCAACTTTGTGCAAATTATCGAAGTGAATTTTGGATGTCTGAAGTGGCATTGTAGGCCATGTACTATTCTAAGGATTGAGTGTCTACCGAACCGCAAAAGATCGAGGTAGTGAAGTATTGGCCTCAGCCAAAGACCATGAAGGAAGTAAGAACCTAGATGATGAGATCAGGCAAGCCAGTATTGAAGTGATTACTCAAGATTAAAGCTCAGTTTTGGCACGATTGAAGTTGCAACCGAGTCTAAGTGCACAAGTCAGAAGGCTTAGGAAGAAGATGCAGGGATTGAAGCACAAAACCGGCAAGTTGATGAAGGAAATCTCAGAACATCAGTATGGACTTCATCACATGATTGCCCAAGAATTCGGAAATAAATGACTCAATATGGGTTATTGGGGATCAGTTGACAAAGAGTGCATATTTTCTTCCGATGAAGAAGACTTAGTCACTAGAGAAATTAGTGGAAGTCCACATCGAAAGCTTAATGAAGCAGCATGGAGTGCCAGCTTCAGCGATTCTGACCAAGATTCAAGAGTTACATCTCGATTTTGGTAGAGTCTGTAGGCAGCTTTGGGATCAAGGTCGGGATCATTAGATAACCAGTTCGTGGAGGAGTCACTTGGGAGGCGGAAAGCCGTATAAGCTTTCTTTCCCCGAGTTATTTAATGTGTGGATGTTTTTCTGTTTTCGGAAAGCCGTATAAGCTTTCTTTCCCCGAGTTATTTAATGTGTGGATGTTTTTCTGTTTTCCTTACTTAACGTAGGTCTGAGGACAAAGCTATTCTAAGGAGTGAGTATTGTAATATCCCGGTCAAATATTATATTGTATAAATTATTATTTTCTAAATTAAAATAATTTTATGAAAATTACTTGGTCTTTCTAACAAAAAGTTATCGGGATATATATACTAGTAAGTAAATATATGCATTGTATCAGTTTTGTGCACTTGTACAAAATCTTGAAAAATTCGTTTTTGAGAAAATATCTGGAATTATCCCGGACAGATATTAAAAATTATTATTTTGTTATTATTTTATTTTTATTTTCAGAATTGAAATATTTTTGGTTGATATCACCCGGTTTTGTTAATAAACATTATATATATATATATATATATATATATATATATATATATATATATATATATATATATATATATATATATATACAGTCGATATACATCTATTTTGTATCAAATTGGTACTACATCTATTTGTATCAAATTGTACTGAAATTTCTACATATATATATATATATATATATATATATATATATATAGTCCCCTTCGGTTGCACACTACTTTTGGTGAGCACTTCGTGAGCACTCATGAAATAGAGCACCTATGACAAATCCAAACAGCTCATATTGTTCTATATACCTTAGATAGCCTAACAATAAAAAATCAAGTAATTTGAAGTTCATTTGCCCATCCATCATGCTGTTAGAATTTTCAGCCATACAATTTTGTAATGATGTAAATCATGGGCAAATGAACTTCAAATTACTTGATTTTTTATTGTTAGGCTATCTAAGGTATATAGAACAATATGAGCGGTTCGGATTTGTCATAGGTGCTCTATTTCGTGAGTGCTCACGGAGTGCTCACCAAAGTAGTGTGCAACCGAAGATTTCTATATATGTATATATATATATATATATATATATATATATATATATATATATATATATTTATATACCAGTCGATATACATCTATTTTGTATCAAATTGGTACTGAAATTTTCTGAGCCGGTAATAAAAAATTTTGTATTATTATTTCTGAATTAAAATATTTTTTGTAGAGATTATTCATTTTAACGAATAAAAATTATCTGTACAGACAGATATATGTACGTATATGTACTGTATCGATTTCGTACGTTTGTATGAAATCATGTAGTATGTGATTTTGGGAAAATACCTCTTATTTTTTATCAATATGATCAAATAAAAGGTTTGGATTGAATTAGGGTTTGATTGCAATTTAAAATTACAAATCGATCTCAAATTTGTTAAGCCATGAGAATGAGAACACTTGTCTCATTCTCTACCACACCCTTTTCCCCCTTCTCCTATAAAAACACCCCCCCCCCCCCCCCCCCTCTTTCCTCCTTGGCTGGCCAAACATCACAGGGCAAAAAAACCCCCTCATTTTGTTATCCATCTCTCTCTCTTTCTCTCTCAAATTTGTTCTACTTCTTCACTTGTTTATTTTAGGTAAAGATTGAGAAGAAAAGAAAAGAAAAGGCAGATCAAAATCAAAAGTGGGGTTAGGTTTTCATGGGTTTCTTCATGGGTTCTTTAGGAGGAGTAAGAACAAGGAGCAAGGAGGAGAAGAAAGCTAACAAGTTCTTCCAATCGATTGGGTGGGGGTTCTCAACTCTTTTTTTGGTTAGTATTATTGTTATTTGATGGTTATGTTAAGAACATGGACTAATTTATCATGCATATGATGTTCATGGACTAGAATAAACTTGCATATAAGATTTGAAGTGGTAGAACACAACTAAGAGCCCTAAAGAATCAATCTTTGTGGCTGTAGGGTTAGAATTAATTGCATATGCTAAAGGTGGAATTTTGACCCCAAATTAATTTTAGTAGTTCTTATATGTATTATGAGCATGCTCTAATTTGATTTTCTTGAGTTATTTTGATGGGTGAAACAAACCGTTTCCCCAAAATAGCGAGAGTTTTGCAAAAACAGCAAACCTACTGTTTTGGGGTTAACATCGACATATGTTCAAGGGGCTGTATCTTGATGTTCCTTGCGGAATTTGGAAAAGTGATTAACTAGGAAGTTGTAGTAGAGACTCTCATCTTTCCAAAATTCCCTTTTTGGTTAGATTCCGATAAGTGGTGCAAAAGTTATGACAATTCCAAAACATAGCAGCCAGCTTTTGGCTGAATGCATGCTGTTTGGATTGCTTGATGTTTTTGTACCTCTTACTTGCTAAATATGAGAAAGTGTTCAACTAGAGAGTTGTAGTATAGACTCTCACCTTTTAAAAATGCCCTATTTGGTTAGATTCCGACAAGCATAGTAGGAGTTATGGCTTTTACAATTTACAGCAGCCAGTTTTGGCTGAGAACTTGCTGTTTTGATTGCTTGATGATTTTGTTACTTTTACTTACTGAATCTGAAAAGTGTTCAACTAGAGAGTTGTAGTAGAGTCTCTCACCTTTCCAAAATGTACTATTTGGTTAGATTCGGATAAGTGTTGCCAAAGTTATGACCATTCCAAAACACAGCAGCTAGCTTTTGGCTGAATGCTTGCTGTTTGGATTGCTTGATTTTTTTTACCTCGTACTTGCTGAATTTGAGAAAATGTTCAACTAGAGAGTTGTAGTAGAGACTCCCACCTTTCAAAATGCCCTATTTAGTTAGATTCCGACAAGCGTAGTAGGAGTTATGGCTTTTACAAACGACAGCTGCCAGTTTTGGCAGAGAACTTGCTGCTTTGATTGCTTGATGTTTTTGTTACTTTTATGTATTGAATTTGGGAAAGTGTTCAACTAGACAGTTGTAGTAGAGACTCTCTGTCATGCCCCGCTTTCCAAAAATACGGAATATGAGCACGTAACATTGGCCCAACGAATAATTTTCATCATCCATAAGTTGTTCAGGAATCTTTACAACATCTCACAAAATAATCAGAGTCGGAAGCAAGAGAATCAACCACACATGAATAATTGAATCAATATACCAACAAAATTTACTTGAAACAAAATGTATTCATCTCAAATAAATCAGATCTGAACAAGTCAAAAATCTTGGGTCATACTACCCAAATACAAAGAATCTAAGTAACAGATAAATTATTCAAAATGAGCAACAAGAAATAGATAAATATAGCAAAACCTCCAGCCAACTAGAACTTCAAATCACCTACTCCATCGGAAAGCTGATCACCAAATCTGCAATTTGACAAATTGCAGGAGAATGAAAAAACAAAACAAGTACCCGTCAATACAAGTTACGGGCCACTTATAATGTAGGATACAAGCACATGGAAAACTAACAAATAACATGGAATAATGCATCAACAGTAATAACTAGCATGAATCAGCAAAACAAGGTCAACTAGCATGGTATACTAACAGTACAAATGTTTGTGTCAAATGCAGTGTCATATGGCAACTAACTGTGTCCAGTAACAGTAAGCTCAGTATACCAGTGAATCAGGATAACAGTATAATAGTATTAGTCCAACTGTATCAGTCTAATAGTATCAGTCTTATGTTCTTACAGTCTTGTGTGTATTACTAGCTAGGTAGCCCTTCATGCAGCCCACCTTACATGGTTGCTACATTCAAACAATTTCGCTTTAGATTTCATAGGGGATCATATAGGGCAGTATACTTAGGTATCAGTAACAGTAGCAGTAGCAGTAACAGTCAGAACCTAGTGGTCCTCCTTTGATTACACCTTCCTATAGGGAAGTGTGCAGTCAGGTAATCAGTAACAAAAATCAGACAGTCAGAACCTATTGGTCCTCCTCCGAATACACCATCCTAGAGGGAAGTGTGCAGTCAGGTAATCAGTATAAAAGTATAATAGATGCTTAGTATGGGTAACACGGGTCCCCTTCCAAGTACACATTTCTATAATTTCCCACTACTAGATCTTTTCCTTAAGCTCCGGCTTGGTTACTTCTATTATGGTCATCAAACAGGCATGGATGTGTACGAAATAGTATTAAACTAACATGTTATAATCAGTATTAGGTTCAGAAAAACAAATAAACATGCATAGATAATATACAGTCACATAACCGAGCAAAACAGCGTATGTTCATATTCATGACAACAAGACAGTACAGTACTAAAACAGTGATTTCCGTTACTACAGAAATCCAAATCTGAATCCGTCAAAGAATCTGAAAAATAGACTTCCACACGAATTCAGAGATTATAAATAAGCCATATAGTATTTCACAAAATCATAACTCAAAATTGATTTGAATCCAGAAAATACGTTCAGTCAGAAATCAGTAAAACAAATTCTCAGTCAGAAAAACAGCATCAAAACCACTCAAATAAATCTAAGGAAAATCTGGGGTAACCCCCTACATGTCTAGCATCAGAGTATAGAGTTTCATAATATTTCAGTAAAATTAGTTTAGCCAACAAAAATCAGAAAACATCAAGAAACAATAGTTTGGCAAATCTAGAATTCCCAACACTGTTGTACGAAAACTGAAATATCTCGCAAACTGTGAAACAAAATCCAAATCCACAAAAGGGAGATAAAAATAGACAATATAAACTACCTTTCATATTTCACAAATATTTTTCATACAGTAAAGGAAAATAGGGTGAAAATATGATTCTTTATAGAACAGCGAGCAAAATACAGCAAGTATAGTTTTCATAAGCAAGCATGAAACAGCGTATAAAACTCATCAATAAATCCACCAAAATTTTGGGTAATCCCTAGATAGTTATAGAATTATTGACCAAAGTTTCAAATCAAAATTATATGTGTAGCACTAGTATCAAAATAATTTAGTCGTCAAAATTATCAAAAAAAATGAAATCTGGAATTTGTTTACACCTCTGTAGTAAAACAGTCATAACTCACACATACGAAAAAGAAATCAAGCAAGTCTAGAGGGGTTGGAAAGAAGACGAAATCCTCTACAAATCATGTTTGATACTGAAATTAAGATTCCGACCTTAATATGGTCTAAATTACTGGTCAAGACAGATCATCGACAAAACACATAATTTCCCCAAAAACCAAAATCAACATAGATCCAACGAAACTTGATCCAAACGCAATCAAACATGAAATCGGGTCTACCAAGTGTCCAAACATCATGAAATAGGTTATTTAACATATCTAAAACAAGTCAAACACATGGTTCTCCACAAATTCCCAAATTCTCACAAAATCCCTCATACATGATCAAATCAAGAATGGGCAAAACCTAAGTTGTTTCATGTCAATAATGTGTTGTGAGCCAACTATGGTCAATTTTTCACTATAGAGACAATACCTATCAAAATCTCACACACGAGTTTTCGCTAGAACCCAACTACACTATAAGCGGTATTTTTGACTTGTATCATACAAAGGAATTGGAGTACAAGTTACTTTCTTGAGAGACGACGATGGAAACGAAGCGAAGAAGAGAATAACGAGAATGGATTCCCGGAACGCGAACACGATCGGACGACGAACTAACCAATCACCAACACACGATCACAATCGCGATCACGAACACTGGGCACGAATCTCGATGATCAAAATAACGATCAAGAGATCCAACATCTAGATCCAAGAGATCAAGATCAAGATCGGACGGCCAAGATCCACTAGATGATGATGATCAAGAAGATCACGATGAGATGATGATGGATGTGATCGGACGGCTCACAATCAAAGAGATCAAAACCCAAGAACAACACCAACAGCAATGGGTCTTGGCTCTGACTTGATGGCGGACGATGACCGGCGTAGGGTGGCAAGGCGGAGGACGGTGACTCCGGCTGCTGTTGGGAGGTGCCACAGGGTGGAGATGGTCTGTTGCGGTACAGTGGAGGACGCCGAGGTGGCTAAAGAGGAGGACCGGGAGGTGCACGGGGGACGGTTGATGCTGGCAGCCGTTGGGCTGCTGCGTCACTGCTGCGGCGCACCGAGAGGATAGGGGACGCGACTGGCAACTGATGAGTTGGCGTGAGCAAGGAGACATGATGCGATATATATATATGGGTTAAAAGTTATTAGGGTTGGGGAGTAATCAGAGGAGACGGATGAATAGGTGGGTGGGGTTTTTAAATGGGTACGGCTAGGGTAGTTTAAGTGAATGGGTATGGGTTTTAATTGGGCCTTGGGGTTTTGTTTAATGGGTATGGTTAACTATAATAGGTAATGGGGGTTAAATAAAAATACAATAAGAAAACTAAATAACCAATAAAACATAATTCATTAAATAATGTAATTTACATTACAAAATATAATTTATTTAAAATACTACAAATATAGTTAGTAGATAAACGCGGATTTTTAATAACCAGTCAAAAAAATCAATAATAACCATAATACTAATAACAATAATAATAATAAGAGTAATACTAACAAAAAAATAAGAATTGTATTACAATATAAAAATCATAGAAAATATTTACAAATAAAGTTATTGATCGAAAACAAATTTTGTCAGGAGATATAATAATACAATTTGACAAAAGAATTTGAAAACGGAAAAAAATAATTTGCGAAAATTTTAAATACAGAAAATATACAAAAATACGTTTTTGGGAAAACAGGGGTTACAAATCCTACCCACCTTACAACAAAATTTCATCCTCAAAATTTGCTTAGGCGGTACATAGAAGAAGGCAAAAGCAAACTGAGGGGAATAACAAAACAAGAAATTATAGGGAAAGGAACAAAGCAGTTGCAACACTAGAAAAAGAAGGAATGGATAACAATAAGGTCAAATGGAAGGCATGAAAGAGAATAAACAGTATCAAAAGAAACGAAATAACACAATATAACAAATCAAGAC
Organism: Hemerocallis citrina; assembly: GCA_017893485.1. Classification (NCBI taxonomy): domain Eukaryota; kingdom Viridiplantae; phylum Streptophyta; class Magnoliopsida; order Asparagales; family Asphodelaceae; genus Hemerocallis; species Hemerocallis citrina. Next base: position 80,052,172 of record CM030359.1, read on the forward strand.
AAGAAGTAGGCAGAACTGAAATCAAAGGGAAAATTGATAGGAAAAAATTGAATCAAATAATTAATGGGTGCATGATGGCAAAATGGAATGCAAGAAAGAAGTAACTGGAATCAAAAATGAAGAAGAACACCACAAGACTTGCAAGATAACAAAGTAAAGGGGTGAAGAAATAGATAGAGCTGGAATCGAAAAATGAATGGACAAGGAAATGATGAACCAAGCAATGAGTCAACGGATGAGAACAAATGCAAGCGATAGGGAAAACCAAACAATGCAAGGAACGAGAAACAACAATAGGATCCTGGGACCTGTGGGTTATGGGTCCACCATGCTTCCGCTGTGACACTCTGATGGTGACGTTCCAAGCTGCAGATATGCCGTTGTAGACCACGTGACACCAAGCGACGATCCGAGCAGGAAAAAAAATGAGACACCAAAATCAAAGAGAATATAGGTAGGAGAATTTGGGTCGGGCTCGAGTTAGATATTAATAAATACTTCAATCCAAGGAAAATAAAATTGGGCTTTTGATGAGGGCTTTAATTTAAATAATTAGGTCAAAATTAATGGGTGTTAACAAAAATAATATTAATAATACAAAAATCAACACCTATTAATAATAAAATAATAAAAACAAAAATAATAAAAATAATAATAACAATACTAATCATCAAAACCATACTGGTAAAAATAATAATAATAATAGTAAAAATATTAACAATACTGGTAAGGATAATAATGCAAGACAGAATATAATTTGGGGTTCATCATTTTTGTGAAAATATTAACAACAATAATAAAACAGTAAATAAAGTACAATAATAATAATAGTAATAGTAATAACAACAATAATAATAATACTAATAATAATAAGGAAAACAATAATAATAATAGCAAAAATTCTTTGATGTGGGTTCGCCTCATTTATATCCATCCGTAGACTTTGCTTTCTCGAAATCAAGTTGCAGGTTCGCCTCCACGACATCAGGTTGCAGGTTACCATCTGGATGTTGGGTTGCACATTTTGCCTCCCCGATATCCAGTTACAATTTGCCTCCATTGACGTCTAGTTGCAGGTTTGCCATCTCGATATCCAGTTGCACCAAAATGATGAACGAGATGATGCAATCTTCCACGCATACTTAGATATTGATTGCTCAATTTAAGTACGAAGTTACGTTTTGAAATTTGTCATATTAAAATACACAATTATTCGAAATAACAAAATTTTTGTTTTAGAAAACAATTTTATAGAAGATCCAAAATACAACAAATAATTATCGAAATACACAAAATATTCAAAAAAAATATAAAGAAAATATAGGCAGGAGAAGAATGAATTTTATACTCAATAAAGATTCAATGAAGGAGGACGACTACAAGGGATGAAAGAAAATAAGAATCAAAGAATTGAATATGAAGGAAGAGGAACGAGGGGGCACATGCAGAATTTGAAGAGGATATGGCAAAATGAATCAATAAATGAGGATGAATGCAAGGCACAGAAACCAATGAATGACACAGGAGCTGAAATAAGAGGAAATCAACGAGGCAAGCAGAAAATAAGAGATTGCTTGCACCAGAATCAAAGAGAACATGAGCAGGGAAAAATAAATAAGGACAACACCTAAGATAGAATCAAAAGCAAGAGAAAAAGAATTGATGATCAAGGGTGAGGAAAACACAATGTAAAAAGATAATATGAAGAATAATGCAAGATGAATGAAAGAATCAAAGGAATATGGGTACAGAAAGAACGAAACTATACCCAATAAAGAATCAACAAATGAGAACGACTAAAAGAGACAGAAGAAACAATGAATCAAGGAATCGAATAAGAAGGGATCAAATGAATGGAACAAGACTAGTATCCAGATCAATGCTGATAATGATTCATTCATGTATGCATGGTTGGTGAAATGTTGAGCCGATCCCAGTTTGATCCAAGCTTGTCTAATATATTAGGCAACTAATACATTAGCCAAATCTGGGCTTTGATGCCACTAAAAACCCTGTCACGCCCCGCTACCCAAAAATACAGAATACGAGCACGTAACATTGGCCTAGCGAATGATTTTCATCAACCATAAGCTGTTCAAGAATCTTTACAACATCTCACAAAATAATCAGAGTCGGAAGCAAGAGAATCAACCACACATGAATAGTTGAATCAATATACCAACAAAATTTACTTGAAACAAAATGTATTAATCTCAAATAAATCAGATCTGAACAAGTCAAACATCTTGGGTCATACTGCCCAAATACAAAGAATCTAAGTAACAGATACATTATTCAAAAAGAGCAACAGGAAATAGATAAAGATAGCAAAAGCTCCAGCCAACTTGTAACACCCCGTATTGTACGATACTTGAATATATATGTATGTATGTATATTTTCCGTATGCGTGCACATGATTTCAGAATTATGGGTTGATTTTGCTATCGTGGTGTGTGGTTAGGGTTACGGGACGGTTCATGAGAGTATTGCATTCTAAAAGATGTAGGAGAACGAGGAGGACCGATACTTGTATAAACGCTAGTTTTCGGTACGACGCATATGCAAATATAATACTGTATGATACTACAGTGGATATATATTGCGTGCGCTCGATAAACCTCTCGTCTTGCACTCGTAGGGACATATTTAACCTTAAATTGGGCAACCAACACAACAACCACAAAACAAGGGGTTACAAGCCATGGTTTGATCAAAACCACCCTACTAGCCTACCCTACCCCCCCAGCTCAAAACCGGCCCATATCCCCCGTCTCTTCTCCTTCATTTATCCACTCCATCCCACCTCCTTGCTCTGGAAATTTCAGAATTCCTCCAAGAGAAAAAAAGAGAGGAAGAAGAGAGAGTGAAGAAGAAGGTCTCAAGGAAGGATTTTCAAAGGAAAAAGCTCAAGGAGATCAATTCCTCTATAGCAACCAAGGGTGGGGAGTTACTCTAAACCATCTTTTATGTCTCTTAATTGATTTTCTTGCATGCATGTATGATAAAAAGTGCTAGGATGAATATCTAAGAGCTTGAAAGATGAAATCAGAACTGAAACTAGAAAACTGGTTTAGAATGCTATTTTGTAGATTTTTCTGGGAACAAACTACAAGGAATTAGGCGATGAAATTTTCAGGGATTGTTCATATGTATGTTTAGATAGTTGATGATTTATTTCAGATTTTTCTGAGGTAATTTGATATTTTAATAAAGTGGAATGGTAGAACTGTGTCGTAAGGCAGAACCAGCAATTGGTGAACAGAATGACTGATGTTGTTGGAATTTTCCTAATTTATTGGAGCATGTTTTTGATCTGAAATTTTTACCCTATATTCCTACATACATCTAGATTCCATAAAAAAAATCAGGAAAATATTTGGATGAAGTTATAGGCATGAGCAAAATTGATCTTTAATCAGTAGCTGAAGCTGAACTGAAAAACATGATGACTTTCTATGCTGAATTGAAATAGAGAGAACTCACTGTATGCTTGGAGTTTTGACATGAAATATCTTGCTTATTGTTCACTATGATCTCTAGTTTCATCACTATAAATTTTGTGTCATTTGGATAAGTACGGAATTTAATATGATTTTATGAGAATGTGTAGTACCCCGTATTTTTATGTATTATTTTTAAAGGTTTATAAATGATTAAAAAGATTTTTGAGGATTTAATAAATATTTTCTGGAAATTTATCTTTTACACGTGCGAAACACGTGCAAATATTTTCTTGAAAGTTCAAAAGCCAAAATTATTTTATGGAAAATCATTATTTATTATTTGGGATTTATTTATAATTTTTCTAGATTTTTCTGAAATTAATTGGATCTATTTGTAAATATTGAGAAAAAGAAGGACCTTTTTGCAAATTTGTCATTTTGAGGGGTGAAAGTGCAAAACTATTTTTCTGGGCTTTTAATCAGAGCCGGCTGGAGTTAAGGATTTATTTTACTTTTAAATCTCAATTTATTTGATTTTATCAAGTTCCAAGTATAGGAATCTATTTATGTAAAGATATGTTTTCGAGGGGTTATTTCGCAAATATGTCTAAAACCCTAAGATCCTATTTCCGGGTATTTAAAAGAAGAGAACGCAGCCGTCATTCGCTGTACAACATAAAGATTTATTATTTTTGGAGGATTGAGAGAAGGATCTTGGATTTCACAAAAAGGGAAGGCTTTCTTGTTGGATTTCTTCATTTCAAGGTGAGTGACATGTTGTTTTCTTTTATTATGCGTATGTTGTATGTGAGTGATGTAAATTTGTTTTGTTGTTTTGATTTATGTGAGTGATTGTTTTGTTGTTTGTTTTTGACATGTTTGTTTTTCTTTTATGTTGTGTATGTGAGTAATGTAATGGATTGGTTGTTTGATTTATGAATGTTTATTGGATCAGGGATATTGAATTGTATTGCTAGAAAGCATGTTTAGGGTTGAACATGATTATGCATATTATGGATTGAATGAAAAATTGGATCTTGTGAAACCCTAGTGGTATGTGATTACAAATTTCATTATGGTTATGAGTTGTTGTAGAAATTTAAATTTTTGAGAAAATTGAATGGAAGAGTTATGAATCAAGAGACCGTATCTTGAGAATTGAAATTTGAGGAATTAATTGAATTGAGGAAATATATCCAAATTGGGAATTTTCTTTGAGATTGGTATTTACATGTTTTGGGATCTGAATACGAAGAAATTTCAATGAGTAATTGATTTTTTTAGAAAAACTCAATTTTTATTATATGCACAAATTCATGTTTTAATTGAAAGAAATCAACAAAATCTCCATTTTTATGATTTCAAGTAGTTGATCTAGTTTTAGGGACTATTTTGTATTCTACAAGTTATATTTGATCATATAAGAAATATGTTTTTCATAGAAATCGTTTTCATGAAGTAAAACTACGTACCGGTTGAATTGTGCACAACCAAAACTATACAATCTGTAGGCCGACAGTCGACTGGCATGACCTTTCAGTCGACTGATACGACCCGGCTACTATGTTCTTTAGTTGTATTGAAATTTCTCTCTGGTAAGTCGACCTATGTGTCACGCCCCGCTTCCCAAAAATACGGAATATGAGTACGTAACAAAAGCCCAGCGAATGATTTTCATCATCCATAAGCTGTTCAAGAATCTTTACAACATATCACAGTATAATCAGAGTCGGAAGCCAGAAAAAGACCAACCACATGCACTTATGAACCAAATACCAACAAGAATACTTGAAATAAAATAGATTAATCTCAAATAGTCATGATCTGAAATACACAATATTCCTGGGTCATAATGCCCAAATACAAGAATAATTACAAGTCTCAAAATACAATATTTGTTCAAGCAACTATAAGAGATAATAATCGCAAAATTTCAGCCTCTAGCCCCTCATCTTGTCAATACCTTCAGGAACCTGCCCTCCAACATCTGCAATACAACGAATGCAGGAAAGAGAAAAGAGAAAACACAAGTACCCGTCAATGGCAAGTCCAGGTCACAAATAGAGTAGGATACAAGCACATGGAAAGGGGATAACTAACTAGCACATGGTATATGTATAATGTCAACCTAGACAAACTAGCATGGTAAAAGTATCAAGGGACACGGCATAAATCAGGTATCCTATAAACATGCATCAAGTGTCAAGTGTCATGTAATCGTGTATCACGTATCATGTTTCAAGTAATTCAAGTCTCATGTATCATGTAGCCAAGTATCAAGCAAGCAGGTATAATGTCAAGTATCATGTTTAAGTATTAAGTTCAAGTCTTGTGTGATTAATATCTAGGTAGCACTTCATGCGCCCCAAATTATATCACATGGTTGCTACAACACAACAGTTTGTTTTAGATTTCATAGGAGACCATGCAGAGCAGTGTACTCAGGAACAGTAATCCAAATCATATACCAAATTCAAAATATTCCAAATCATATACCAAATTCCAAATATTCCGAATCATATACCAAATTCCAAGTAATCCAAATCATATACCAAATTTCAAGTATTCTAAATCATATACCAAATTCCAAATGTGGGAAACACGGACCCCCTTCCGAATACACGTTTCTGAATTATCCACTACTAGATCTTTCCCATTAACCCCGGCTTAGTTACTTTTAATTATTAATGTCCAACAAGCATGATTACGCGCAAAATAGTGTCAAATAAGCATGATGGGATTAGGTATAGGTTCAGGATATCAAATCAGCGTGCATGGGTAATATAGATTCACATATACGAACAAAATATACTAGGTTCATAATCAGGACAGCAAGACTAGTCAGCACTAAATCAGTGATTCAAAGAGCTACAGGCATGAAAATCATAATCCGTTGAAGGATCTGGAAACTAGACATCCACACGCTTCTAACGATCTAACGAGTATAATAAAGTCCTATACTAGTTCACAACATCTCAGTTAAAAACTGAATTGAACACAGATTTTCAGTTCAGCCAGAAAACAGGGGAACGACTTCAAAAGCATAAAAACAGCATGAAAACGTATCAAATAATTCCACGAAAAATCTGGGGTATTCCTCTATAGTTATAGAATCAAAATAATAAGTTTCATAATATTCCAGCAAGTATAGATAAGGCATCAAAAATAAGAAGCAACAGAAAAACATGGTTTGATGAATCTGGAATTTCTCAACACTGCCGTATGAAAACAAGGATATCTCGCAATCAGCAAATCGAAATCCAATTCCGCCCAAACGACGTGAAAATAGATAGATTTTTCCAACTTTCATACCTCAAAAATAATTTTCATAAAACATAAGGAATTAGGGTGAAAACTGGGCTCTATACTGAACAACACGCAATTTACAGCACAAGATGAATTTAGAAAAGAACATGAATCACTACATAAAACTCATCTTTAAAATACAAAAAAAATCTGGGTAGTCCCTAGTATCATAAGGAAACACTAAGAAAAATATAATGGCAAGATATTATGTATAGCCAAGATCTTGAAAATAGATAGTTCACAAAATCTACACAAAACTGAATCTGAAAACTACCGACACGTCTGTACCAAAATTATCATATCTTAGTCATACGAACTCCAAATCAAGTAAAATCAGTGGGGTTTGAAAATAGACACAATTATCTACAATTCACTTTGAAATCTCCAAGTTGAGATTCGGACCCCAGCATAGGTGAAAACAGCAAACAACACAGCACAGCCCGCAAATTCCAGATTTCACACCTCATCTTAGAAACGTCATAACTCCCACAATTTTGATCCAAACCTAACCAAACATGAAACACAAACTACTAATCATCTAAATATCATATTTTAGGGATTCTAACATGTACAAGCCTAATAATTCTCATATGGGCAATCAATCGAACACATAGCATGCAATATGACACATACACGAACAAAATCAAGTTTGGGTAAAACCTAGGACATTAACCTATCAAACATCATGTTATAAGTCTTCTATGGCCAAATTTAACACAATAGAGACAAACCCATCAAATAGAAACACACGTTTTGGTCGTCTCTAGACCCAACTACTCTAGGTGTGAACTTTTTGACTTGTATCAACCGAATGAAATTATGTACAAGTTACTTGGCTCTAATGGAGTGAGACACGACGCAAATGAGTCCAAGCGCAAAACCCACAATCAAAATAGCCTTCCCACGCGTTTCCAAGGGAACCCACGAACCGAAAAGCTCCTACGATCGAACTCCTTGATGCACGAACGAAAGTGGGTGATACCCACTTAACAAATAAGCAAAAGGAAGAGTTTTGAAGAGGGTTTGTGGATGGTGGTGCTGTTTGGAGATTCCAGCCACAAAAGGAGAGGAAAAGTAGTGTTTTGGATGTATCGTAGTTTGTAGTATGGTGGATGGGGGGTGTACTTGGTGCAAGGGAGGCTGGTTATAGGGGTGATGAGGCTCAGTTTGGGAAGGTAGTGCACAGGCCGGGAGGGATTTGAGAGGAAGAGGGCGGTCGGGATACTAGAGAGGAGAAAAATAGGATTAGGGTTAGGGTTAAGGGATTATGGGGTGTTTAAATAGGTGATTAAAGTGGGCTAATGGATAGTGGGTATCAACAGGAATTAATAGGTATACAATTGGGTGATGGGTATTAGGTCAAATTCAAATGGGGATACAAAATACAATGAAATCTATGGCTCCTAAAAATCTCCTTAAGGGCCAAAAATCTCAAATTGGTCAAAACACTTCCAAAAATTCACCATAACCCAAAAAGAAATAATAAATACGAATGGGGCCAAGAAAATGAGTAAAAAATCTCCAAACGACGAAAAACGAACAAACGACACACAATCAGCACAAGGAGGTCAAAAATGTCAGAAAAACAATATATATTGAAAATAATCAAATATATGGTTCCGGAAAAATATAAGTGATATAAAAAATACATTTTGACAAAAGAAATTTGAAAACCGAAAAAAAAATAATTTGAGAAAAATTTTTAAATACAAAAAATATACAAAAATACCCTTTTGGGAAAACAGGGGTTACACTATGACTTTTATAAGTCGACTTATAACACTTAGAATATTTTCTTAAAGATTACTGGAATTTCTCTCTGGTAAGTCGACTTGTGACTTTTATAAGTCGACTTATAACACTTAGCTTATTTTCTTAAAACCGTGGAATGTTCTTTCTGGGCAGTCGACTCACGCTTGTTATTAGTCGACTGATACTAATGTACCTTTATATTGTTGAATGTTCTTTCAAATAATCTATTCTCTAAATGCTTTAATCTATAACTTGTTATTTTATACTTATATTCTATTGAGCATGTGTTTTCAAGATGTTAAGTTGAACAATTTATGTTGGAAGTTTGGTTTGGATATTTGAGCTTGAGTCTCTAGAGGGTGTGTGTGGCCCTAGTATACCGACGATTGAGTATTTATGTTTGGGCCTGTTTAGGCATTTAGTTGATCAGTTGTTGAATTAAGTCCGGTAGGGTACACCAACTCTAGGAGATTTGTTAAGTAATTAAATAACCTAAATGATAAGGACAGGCACTAGTGGTGATATGATGAACGAGAACATGGGTTATGGACCTCGGTATGGCTTGCAGTGTGAGATAATCCTCGGAATTATCCAGGTATGAGTGAAATAGTCTCCGGAATTACCTGTGGTGTGGGATTGATCTCCGGAATTATCGGAGTCGAGGCGACGCACATGTGGTATTCGTGTGATGAGGTGCCATTGCTTGCGGTGTGGGGTATTCTCGAAGATTCCCAGGTGTGAATGAAATAGTCTCCGGAATTTTCTATGGATAGAGTTTGACCTCCAGAATTATCGGGGCATGGGCTAATTCTCACAGTTTATCTTTATCTCGTAGTAGTCATCGTGTTAGGATTAGTTGCATAGCGGGAATTGAACCCTATAATGTGGAGACGTTAAGGGCTTTAACCGGACCTATGTAGAGTGGGATGCATAGAATCCGACAAGTACGCATTAGAGAGTCAGCATATAGACTTGTGTTTTCTTGATTTGGTTTCACGCATGTGTTTTCCTGTTTTCTACACTTGACACTTAGTTTAGCTTCACTTGAAGTTTACATGATTCCTTGCAATGTTATATTTTATGTATTATTATTTGTCACATGTTGTTTATGAATCCATGCTTAATGTTTATTTATGTTATTTGTTTTATGTCACTCACACCTTTATGGCTGACCCCTTTAGTTTTGGGGGTTAGGGATCATCTCTAGCCTCATATTTTAAAGGTGATTTCTTAAGGCTCGGTTTTGGATGCTTCAGTTCGAGTGATTTAGTGACATATGTAAAATGAAAAGTATTGTAAAGAAAAGAGAATTATCATCTGAGGTGTTTTTTGTATTCCGTTGTGCTATGTAAACGATTATTGTAATGAAAGTTGAAAAATTTTTATTGGTGTTTGGTTGTGTTTAATATTACATTAAAGTTGATGCTGGGAATTGTGCCACGTATTTTCTAAGATATCATATTAAAAATTTGGGGCCCTACAGAATGTACTGTGCTGGTTTCAGCCAGTTTGGATACCCTATAGAGATTGGACATTTGAGACTCATTAAGAGCACAATTTTAGAACATGATTCCTTAGAGATTTGTAGTAGACATCTATATCTTTCTAACAAGACCAATTTGAGGCAATTCCAGAAAATGATTGATTTACTGTGATTTTTGTAATACTGGACAGAGACCTAGAGTGGATCTGAGTGCTCTGATTTAGAAAGACCTAGTGTGCGACTTTGTGCAATTGTGAGAGATGTGTGTGTTAGGATGATCTATGGGTATAATTTGGACTCATAACCAACTAGAGAGTTGTTGAGGACACCCACACCTTTCTATAGAACTTGGGTTTGTGACATTCTGATGTGTGAGTAGTCTTTTGTGTTGTCGGGAAGGTGCAGCCCATGTACAGGAAGTACACAAGCTGAGGCTTGAGAAGCTATTTTGGGGATCAAGATGATTGAATTTAAGTTCATGATCAACTAGGAAGTTGTAGCCTAGGATCTTACCTTTCCGGATTGGGCTCGTACACTCCAATCATAGTTGTACTTAGAGAGTTATGACCATTCTAAGTTTCGGGCAGAAACCCCATAGGTTGTTAGTCTTGGTTTTGACTAAGTATTATGAGGACATTTCCCATGTGTACTATCAGAGTTGATGACTCTTGTCTAGGGATGGTTGATATCTGTTGTTGGTGTGGTTGACTCTAATAATGGGAGGCGTGACTCGAGTTAGTCACTAGGGTAAGGGATACCCTGCACCTGTCATCCCTATATTATAAACTTTCACCGAAGCGTAGGACATCCGAGCTTGCCATTGAGATAAGTTCATAGCCCGGGTCAGGGGTGAACATACATTCACAGCCGGGGAAATGGCGAATGTAGGCCGTAATGCTGGACAACTCCAGGCCGGGAAAGTAGGCGAACCGTACCGGCATCGCCAGGGCCAGAGATAGATAGGCGAGTGTGGAAGCAAATTTCATCTTTACCCAAAGTGATAGAGTAAGGTCGGGGTTAGAATGACATATTAAGGGGTTAGGAAATTGCATTAGTCCTAGTAAACCATAGTCGGTTTTGTACCTTCCAGTCATAGGGATACGTTTTCAGCACTCATGGATGAGTCCTCGGCTCGTATCTCGATCTGTTAATTCTCAAAGCTTTGCCGGAGTAAGGTACGGGAGGTTAAGAGGATTCGACCTCCTAAGGTGCTCAGGTCCCTATGCGCGGGGGTTTTGTGTTTTGGTATATATATAAGTTCATAACCCGATCAGGGGTGAACACGCATGCGTCAGTCCATAGGAGGACATGGGGAATCAATCGGTCGGGCGACTGGATTCAACGCAGCTTTCTGAGGAGGTCCGTACGCGAGTACCAAGTGGCGGCTACCACTTAGGCACTGCAGTGGCGGAACTAGACCGACCTACTGCAACCTCCTTGGGCGACGGACAATCTATTGAGAACTGGTTGAGTACAAGAGTAGGATGCATGGCGAGGGTTTGAATCTCTAAATTGTGGAGAAAGACGGCTAGATTTGGGGGCGCATGTAGTATGGAATGCATTCGTCCTCCAAAGTCTTGCTTGCATTAGAGTCAGGCATGTGAATTTGCTGCATCTAGTCATAGGGTCATGTCATAGCACTGCACTCGAACCCGAATCCCTTTAACCCTTATTTTGGCACATCACCTTTCTATTTTGCATAAATTTTGGTTGTGATTGAATTTTAGAGGATCGCTGTTATCACCAGCTTTCCATCAGTCGTAGTACTGACGTTCCCTACCTTGTAGGTATTCGGAGCCGATCTACAGGTACTACAGAGCTCGAGTTGGTCCAAGGATCCGAGGGACATATGCAAGTACTGTTATATTGTTGTAAATCTTTTACTTTTATTTGGACATTGTAACACTTGTGATTGTAACATTTATATGGAATAAGAGTTTTAAATTTTCCTATACTTTATGTGATTGTGGCTATTTTGAAGTTCGACTCCTGGAGTAGGGTCTCAGGTTCCTGGTATGGGGATTTGGGGTGCTACAGATAAGTTGGTATCGGAGCAGACTTTAAATATTAGTCCGGCACAGCAGGAAAATTAGACTTACATGCATTGCGAGAGTTGGGTTTATTCAGATAGCTGATGGTTATAATTCATAATGTTGCTTTTACAACTTATGCCTTATAATTTTTCTCTATCTGTACTAATTCCCATATTTTCTCTTGCAGATACCGAGCTTGGACAATGGACACTCGAATGGATGGTCCGATGGACATGGTTCTGCACCCCCACTTCCACCTCCACCCCCACAGCCCACGGCCATAGTACAAGTTATCACCATGTTGTCCCTAGAGCTGGCTGCCTACAAATGGAGCCACGGACAGCTAGAGGATCGCATTGAGAACCTCGCACGGGCGTTGATAACCACTGAAAGGAGAATGGCCAAGCTAGAAAGGGCCAAAAGGAAATGGAAGACGAGGGTAGTACTTCTGAAGCACCGGTACGAGGAGAGGCTGGGTCAGCTGCAGAGCAGGTATTTGGCACTAAGGACATAGGTCTGCGACATGCAGGATCTATTAGACCGCATAACTGCCAGGGATAACTCCGAGGTTGGCGACTCGCCAGGAGTAGGAGAGCAGTAACCTCCCCTAGTGTTGTAGGATCTCTTTTGATGTGTATAGATGACAACCTTTCTAAATAGCTAGGCTAACATGCTATTGTTTTGATGGGTGTAGTATGAACCCATGTGATGATGATGATGTGGTTATATGTTGACAAATCATTGTAAAACCTTTTTGAAATGAATGGAACTACTATGTCTTGACCAATGCTAGTGTGTTATGGGGTTTTTGCATTACGATTGTTGGTTGATGATGTCTGTATTAGCTTTCAGATGGTAGGAAGGACTAGAAGCAACCGGAGTGACCAGACTGAAGCCGAATGTAGTGGATCCAATGGTACTGGCCTTGATGTAAGGGAAGAATTTACTCGGGTATATCAGATGATTGGAGCATTTGTAAAGGCTAGCAGGAACCAAGTGCCCCCACAAAGAGCACCAGGAGTTGTGGTGAACACTGATCCAGTGAAGATGGTGGAATCATTTAGGAGGAGGAAACTGCCAGTCTTTGAAGGACAGGCCAATCCCATAGCTGCTAACGACTGGATGCGTCAGGTGGAGACAGTATTTAAGGTGATGATGACTCCCGAAGACAGCAAGGTACGTCTAGCCACAATCTTGCTAGAGAAGGACGCCGGAGTTTGGTGGCAGTCTGTGAAGCGTGGTTGGGAGAGGGACAGATCACTTGGGAAGATTTTCTTGAGGAATTTCGACAGCACTATTTTCCCTTGGATGTGCAAGAGGAGAAAGCAATGGAGTTCCATGGCTTGAAGCAAGGAAATATGACCATCAGGGAATATGAGACGAAGTTTTCTCAGTTATCAAGGTATGCGTCGGAGATGGTCCAGTAGGAAGTGAAGAAGGCCCAGAGATTTGAGCAAGGGCTTAGGCCTGGACTGAGGTCAAAGATGGTTCCCTTGGGCATTCACCGATTCGACAAGCTGGTAAGAAGAGCCGCAGCGACAGAGGCAGATATGAATCAGAATCAGGGAAGGACAGAGTTCTGAAACAAAGAGAAGAGAACTACTCCAGCATCAATGTAACACCCCGTACTCAACTCGTACGCACACAATTAACTAAATTCTAGCCACGCCCACCACAGGCTGCCTCAAAAGGGTGTCTGGACGTTGGTATCCTTAATCCTTGGCTATCCTAATATATTCTCTCCTTTCCTCCTTATTCCATCCGATATGGGATATTATATCCCATGGTCAGCCGATCCACACCACACCACACACACATTTCCTTATCTCATTCATTTAATTCTTTCCTATGTCCCATAGGAAATCATCTAGGTCCATCATGTCATCACATCCCATAGGATCATCTATAGGCCACCATTTAATACCTACTCCACTTCCTTTCTTTTCCTTCTTTCCATGCCACGTCACCTTCATCCTTTCCATTCTTTCTTTCTTTTCTACTTTAGTATATATACTATATATATATACTATTCCATATACTAGTATATATATACTTTCTAGAAATACAGGGTCTCACATTCACCCCTTCTTAAGAATTCAGCGTCCTCGCTGAATATGGGACGTGCAATCTAGTACAGGATCTTCTTTCTAGTCGAATGTAGACTTGTCTCCTAATTAGTGCCTACACAGGGTGTTACGCATCTCATACACATATCGCTGTCCACACAGGGTCTTACGCACCTCCTATATACAAGTCCTACATTCGATGTCGAAAGTTGGCTCTGATACCATCTGTAATGCCCCGTACTCAACTCGTACGTACACAATTAACTAAATTCTAGCCACGCCCACCACAGGCTGCCTCAAAATGGTGTCCGGATGTTGGTACCCTTAATCCTTGGCTATCCTAATATATTCTCTCGTTTCCTCCTTATTCCATCCGATATGGGATATTATATCCCATGGTCAGCCGGTCCATACCACACCACACACACATTTCCTTATCTCATTCATTTAATTCTTTCCTATGTCCCATAGGAAATCATCTAGGTCCATCATGTCATCACATCCCATAGGATCATCTATAGGCCACCATTTAATACCTACTCCACTTCCTTTCTTTTCCTTCTTTCCATGCCACGTCACCTTCATCCTTTCTATTCTTTCTTTCTTTTCTACCTTTGGTATATATAATATATATATATACTATTCCATATACAAGTATATATATACTCTCTAGAAATACGGGATCTCACAATCAAAGTTCAAGAAGCGAGGCAAGGGCCAAAAGTTCCGGAAAATCAATACCAATATAGGAGAATTCAAGCCCGGAAGTTGTTATCACTGTGGAGAACAGGGACACTTTGTGGATCGTTGCCCTAGGAAGAATACGGTGAAATGTTTCCAGTGTGGACTAGAAGGGCATATAAAGTCAGAATGTCCCCAATTGGCAAGGAACAGCCACAGGGCAGGGTCGGGAGCAACCGACAAAGGGAAAAAGCCCATGCATCAAGGAAGAGTGTTCGCCTTGACCAAGAAGGATGCTGAAGAAGATGGAAGGGTAATTACTGGACATATATATATAAATGGAATTTTGGCTACAGTCTTGTTTGATAGTGGATCGACTCATTCTTTTGTGTCAAAATCTTTTTTGAGAAAACTAAGATGCACGCAAAAGGCAATTCCAGATCTAGCTTTGACGGTAGCTACGCCGTCAGGGGCAACCCTTACTACAGATCTATGCTATAGGGGATGTAAGCTCCAGATTAGCGGAGAAACCCTAAGTATCGATTTGTTGGAGTTGGATTTTGCCAGGACTGATGTCATTATTGGTATGGATTGGATGTCGAGGCCCAAGGCAAGCATTGACTACAAGGAGAAGGAGGTAGTCATCTCAGTTGAAGGAGTGGAACTAGTATTCCACAGGGAGAAGGGGTCGAAGGCAATGACTTTTGCAACTGCTAGTGAAGTACGGGTACCAGAAGAGGTGAACAAGATACCAGTGGTGAGAAATTTTCCACTTGTATTCTTAGAGGATTTACCTGGAATTCCCCTAAGTCATGATGTCAAGTTTAGCATCATAGTTCAACCAGGTAGTGCTCCAGTATCCAAAGCACCCTATCGAATGGCACCAATAGAGCAGAATAATGTCAAGAAGTAGATTGAAGAGTACTTGCAGAATAAATTTATCAGACCAAGTGCATCGCCTTGGGGAGCACCAGTATTGCTTGTAAAGAAGAAGGATGGGTCATCCAGGATGTGTATTGATTATCGAGAATTAAATAAACTCACTATTCGAAACAAGTACCCAATTCCCAAGATTGACGATTTGTTCGATAAGCTTTAGGGAGCAGTAGTATTTTCCAAAATTGATCTATGGTCCGGATATCATCAAGTGCGAGTCAAGGAAGATGATGTACCTAAGACATCTTTTCGAACTCGATATGGACACTATGAATTCTTGGTAATGCCGTTTGGAGTGACTAATGCTCCAGCAATCTTCATGGACTTGATGAACAGAATTCTACGTCCGTTTATTGACTCATCCGTCGTGGTCTTCATCGACGACATTTTGGTATATTCAAAAACAGAAGCGGAGCATGCTGAACATCTGAAAATCGTCTTGAGCAAGCTACAAGAGCATCAGTTGTATGCCAAATTATCTAAGTCTGAGTTTTGGAAATCGGAAGTTGCGTTCCTAGGCCATATCCTTTCTAAGGAGGGAGTGACAAGGATCCTCAAAAGATAGAAGCGATCAAGGAGTGGCCACAACCAAAGATGGTGAAGGAAGTAAGGAGTTTTCTGGGTATGACTAGATATTACCGAAAGTTTATCCAAAATTATGCAAGGATAGTTGTATCCCTTACAGCCTTGACCAAGAAGAACCAAAGTTTCGACTGGACGGAGAAATGTGAACAAAGTTTTTAGGAACTGAAGAACCGTTTGATCTCTGAACCTATATTGGTTTTACCTCAGGAAGACAAGGACTACGTCATCTACAGTGATGTGTCATATTTGGGATTTGGGTGTGTGCTAATCCAGGAGGGCAAGGTCATAGCTTATGGTTCGAGGCAGCTACGACCACATGAGAAGAATTATCCGACCCATAATTTGGAACTTGCAGCAATAATTTTTTGCTTTGAAATCATGGAGACATTAAATCTACAGAGCAAAGGTAAAAAATTACACTGACCATAAGAGCTTGAAGTATATCTATCAGCAGAAGGATCTTAACTTAAGGCAGGGGAAATGGTTGGAAGTACTCGAAGATATTAGGCCTGAGATTATATATCATCCTGGAAAAGCCAACGTGGTAGCACATGCGCTTAGCAGGAAGAGAAGTATGGCTACATTGGTAGCGACCCGGAGGGAGCTAGATGAAAAGATCAGGCAGGTAGGCACTGAAGTGGTTACACAACGCTTAAGTGCAGTTTTGGCACAGTTGGTGTTACGACCAAGCTTGAATGAGCAAGTGAAAAAGGCTCAGACCGAAGATCCAGAGATGGAAGACATGAAGAAACAAGTGCAAGAAGGAAAGTTGCCCCAATTTAGTATAAGAGAAGGTTCACTATAGTTTGGTAACCGACTATGTGTACCAAAGGACGAGGATTTAAGGGAAGACATCATGAAGGAAGCTCACTCCACGTTACTCGCGATTCACCCTGGAAGCACCAAGATGTATCATGATATAAAGCAGAACTATTGGTGGTCAGGGATAAAGAGAAATATAGCAGAGTTCGTCGCCAAATGTTTCACCCCAAGTTAAGGCCGAAAATCAGAAACCAGGAGGATTGTTACAGCCTTTACCCATTCCAGAATGGAAATGGGAGAACATCAGTATGGATTTTATCACAGGATTACCCAGGATCCCTAAGGAAATGACTCAATATGGGTGATTGTGGATCGATTGACCAAGTCATCACATTTTCTTTCAGTAAAGGCAACCTGGAAAGTCGAGAAGTTAGCCGAGGTCTACATCGAGAACATAGTGAAACTACATGGAGTGCCAGTGTCGATAGTATCCGACCGAGATGCAAGATTTACATCTCGATTCTGGCAAAGTTTACAGCAGCGTTGGAAACTAAAACAGACTTCAGCACAGCTTTTCACCCACAGACGGATGGACAGACAGAGAAAGTCAACAGGATTCTTGAGGACAAGTTGCGGGCATGCATTTTGGACTTCGGAGGAAGTTAGGAGAAATACTTATCCTTGGTAGATTTTGCTTATAATAACAGCTATCAGGCAAGCATTGGCATGGCCTCGTATGAAGCTTTGTATGGACGAAGATGCAGGACACCGGTTTGTTAGTTCGAGGTAGGAGAGTGGCAGATGTATGACCAGAAATCATGCAGCAAACGTTTGAGCAGGTCGAGCTTATTCAGAAGAGGCTTCAAGGAGCACAGAACGGGCAGAAGAGCTATGCGAACAACCGCCGAAGAGTGTTGGAATTTGAGGGAGTTATCAGATTCGGAAAAGGCAGGAAGTTAGCTCCGAGATATATTGGACCATACAAGATTCTGAAGAGGATTGGTAGGATGGCTTAAAAGTTGGAGCTACCGGCCGAGTTATCTCAAGTGCATGACGTGTTCCACGTCTCTATGATACGGAAGTATGTGTTGGATTCAAGCCATTGGTTGCCAGAGGTTCCGAAAGATTTACAGATAAACCTTTCCGGGAGAGAGCAACCAGTCAATATACTTGATCATCAGGACAAGGTACTGAGAAACAAGGTCATCCCGATGGTCAAAATTCTCTGGAAGAACAAGTTCGTGGAAGAAGCCACGTGGGAGCCGGAGAGCCGCATGAAAACTTTATATTTGGATTTATTTTAAGTGTTTTTTTGTTTTATTTGTTGTTCTTTTCTCCCACTGAGAACGTTCTGGGGACAGAACAACTCTAGGGAGGGAGTGATGTAACACCCCGTATTGTACGATACTTGAATATATATGTATGTATGTATAATTTCCGTATGCGTGCACATGATTTCAGTATTATGGATTGGGTTTTCTATCGTGGTGTGTGGTTAGGGTTACGGGACGGTTCATGAGAGGATTACATTCTAAAATGCACGAGAACGAGGAGGACCGATACTAGTATAAATGCTAGTTTTCGGTACGACGTCTATGCAAATATAACACTGTATGATACTACAGTAGATATATATTGCGTGCGCTCGCAAACCTCTTGTCTCGCACTCGTAGGGATACATTTAACCTTAAATTGGGCAGCCAACACAAGAACCACAAAACAAGGGGCAACAAGCCATGGTTTGATCAAAACCACCCTACTAGCCTACTCTACCCCCCTAGCTCAAAACCGACCCATATCCCCCTCTCTTCTCCTTCATTTCTCCACTCCATCCCACATCCTTGCTCTGGAAATTTCAGAACTCCTCCAAGAGAAAAGAAGATAGAAAGAAGAGAGAGTGAAGAAGAAGGTCTCAAGGAAGGATTTTCAAAGGAAAAAAGCTCAAGGAGATCAATTCCTCTACAGCAACCAAGGGTGGGGAGTTACTCTAAACCTTCTTTTATGTCTTTTAATTTCTTTTCTTGCATGCATGTATGATAGGAAGTGCTAGGATGAACATCTAAGAGCTTGAAAGATGAAATCAGAACTGAAACTAGAAAACTGGTTCAGAATGTTATTTTGTATATTTTTTCGAGAACAAAATACAAAGAATTAGGCCATGAAATTGTCAAGAATTGTTCATATGTATGTATAGATAGTTGATGATTTATTTCGATTTTTTCTGAGGTCATTTGATATTTTAATAAAATCGAATGGTAGAACTGTGTCGTAAGGTAGAATCAGCAATTAGTTAACAGAATGACTGATATTTTTGGAATTTTCCTAATTTATTGGAGCATGTTCTTGATCTGAAATTTCTACCCTATATTTCTACATGCATCTAGATTCTACAGAAAAATCAGAAAAATGTTTGGATGAATTTATAGGCTTGAGAAAAATTGACCTTTAATCAGTAGATGAAGCTGAAATGAAGAACATGATGACTTTCTGTACTAAATTGAAATAGAGAGAACTCACTGTATACTTGGAGTTTTGACATGAAAACTTTTTATTATTGTTCACTATGATCTCTAGTTTCATCACTATAAATTTTGTGTCATTTGGATAAGTACGAAATTTAATATAATTTTATAAGTATTTATTGTGCTAGTTTCAGCCAGTTTGAATACCCTATAGAGATTGGACATTTGAGACTCATTAAGAGCTCAATTTGAGAACCTGATTCATTAAATATTTGTAGTAGACATCTAGATCTGTTCAACAAGACCAATTTGAGGTGATTCCAGTAAAGGGTTGATTTACTGTGATTTTTGTAATACTGGACAGAGACCTAGAGTGGATCTGAGTGCTCTGATTTAGAAAGACCTAGTGTGTGACTTGGTGCAATTGTGAGAGATGTGTGTGTTAGGATGATCTATGGGTATAATTTGGACTCATGACCAACTAGAGAGTTGTTGAGGACACCCAAACCTTTCTATAGAACTTGGGTTTGTGACATTCTGATGAGTGAGTAGTCTTTTGTGCTACCGGCAAGGTGCAGCCCGTGTACAGGAAGTACACAGGCTGAGGCTTGAAAGGCAATTTTGGGGACCAAGATGATTGAATTTAAGTTAATGATCAACTGGGAAGTTGTAGCCTAGAATCTTACCTTTCCGGATTGGGCTCGTACACTCCAATCGTAGTTGTACTTAGAGAGTTATGACCATTCTAAGTTTCAGGCAGAAACCCCGTAGATTGTTAGTCTTGGTTTTGACTAAGTATTATAAGGACATTTCCCATGTGTACTATCAGAGTTGATGACTCTTGTCTAGGGATGGTTGATATCTGTTGTTGGTGTGGTTGACTCCCATAATGGGAGGCGTGACTCGAGTTAGTCACTAGGGTAAGGGATACCCTGCACCTGTCATCCCTATATTATAAACTTTTGCCGAAGCGTAGGACATCCGAGCGTGCCATTGAGATAAGTTCATAGCCCGGGTCAGGGGTGAACATACATTCACAGCCGGGGAAATGGCGAATGTAGGCCTTAATGCTGGACAACTCCAGGCCGGGGAAGTGGCGAACAGTACCGGCATCGCCAGGGCCAGAGGTTGATAGGCGAGTGTGGAAGTAAATTTCATCTTTACCCAAAGTGATAGAGTAAGGCCGGGATTAGAATGACATATTAAGCGGTTGGGAAATTGCATTAGTCTTAGTAAACTATAGTCGGTTTTGTACCTTCCAGTCGTAGGGATACGTTTGCGGTACTCATGGATGAGTCCTCGGCTCGTATCTCGATCTGTTAATTCCCAAAGCTTTGCCGGAGTAAGGTACGGGAGGTTAGGAGGATTTGACCTCCCGAGGTGTTCAGGTCCCTATGCGCGGGGGTTTTGTGTTTTGGTATATATATAAGTTCATAACCCGATTAGGGGTGAACACACATGCGTCAGTCCATAGGTGGACATAGGGAATCAATCGATCGGGCGACCGGATTCAACGCAGCTTTCTGAGGAGGTCCGTACGCGGGTACCAAGTGGCAGCTACCACTTAGACACTGTAGTGGCCAAACTAAACCGACCTACTGCAACCTCCTTGGGCGACGGACAATCGATTGGGAACTGGTTGAGTACAAGAGTATGATGCATGGGTGAGGGTTCGAATCACTAAATTGTGGAGAAAGACGGCTAGATTTGGGGACATATGTAGTATGGAATGCATTCGTGCTCCAATGTCTTGCTTGCATTAGAGTCAGGCAAGTTCTTACAGTCTTGTGTGTATTACTAGCTAGGTAGCCCTTCATGCAGCCCACCTTACATGGTTGCTACATTCAAACAATTTCACTTTAGATTTCGTAGGGGATCATATAGGGCAGTGTACTTTGGTATCAGTAACAGTAGCAGTAGCAGTAGCAGTAACAGTCAGAACCTAGTGGTCCTCCTCCGATTACACCTTCCTATAGGAAAGTGTGCAGTCAGGTAATCCGTAACAGAAATCAGACAGTCAAAACCCATTGGTCCTCCTCCGAATATACCATCCTATAGGAAAGTGTGCAGTCAGGTAATCAGTATAACAGTATAATAGATGCTTAGTATGGGAAACACGGGCCCCCTTCCAAGTACACATTTCTATAATTTCCCACTACTAGATATTTTCCTTAAACCCCGGCTTGGTTACTTCTATTATGGTCATCAAATAGGCATGGATGTGTACGAAATAGTGTCAAACTAATATGGTATAATTAGTATTAGGTTCAGGGAAACAAATAAACATGCATAGATAATATACAGTCACATAACAGAGCAAAATAGTGTATGTTCATATTCAAGACAACAAGATAGTACAGTATTAAAACAGTGATTTCCGTTACTATAGAAATCCAAATCTGAATCCATCAAAGAATCTGGAAAATAGACTTCCACACGAATTCAGTGATTATAAATAAGACATATAGTATTTCACAAAATCATAACTCAAAACTGGTTTGAATTCAGAAAATACGTTCAGTCAGAAATCAGTAAAACGAATTCTCAGACAGAAAAACAGCATTAATACCACTCAAATAAATCCAGGGAAAATCTAGGGTAACCCCTACATGTCTATCATCAGAATATAGAGTTTCATAATATTCCAGTAAAATTAATTTAGCCAACAAAAATCAGAAAATATCAAGAAACAATAGTTTGGCAAATCTGGAATTCCCAACACTCCTATGCGAAAACTGAAATATCTCGCAAACTGTGAAACTAAATCCAAATCTGCCAAATAAAGATGAAAATAGACAATATAAACTAACTTTCATATTTCACAAATATTTTTCATACAGTAAAGGGAAATAGGGTGAAAATACGATTCTTTACAGAACAGCGAGCAAATAACAACAAGCATAGCTTTCATAAACAAGCATGAAACGACATATAAAACTCATCAATAAAATCCACCAAAATTCTGGGTAATCCCTATATGGATATAGAATTTCAAATCAAAATAATATGTGTAGCAGAAGTATCAAAATAATTTAGTCGTCAAAATCATCAAGAAATGAAATCTGGAATTTGTCTACACCTCTGTAGTAAAACAGTCATAACTTACACATACAAAAATGAAATCGAGCAAGGTAAGAAGGGTTGGAAAGAAGACAAAATCCTCTACAAATCATGTTTTATACTGAAATTAAGATTCTGACTTTAATATGGTCTAAATTACTGGTCAAGACAGATCATCGACAAAATATAGAATTTCCCCAAAAACCAAAATCAACATAGATCCAACAAAACATGATCCAAACGCAACCAAACATGAAATCGAGTCTACTAAGTGTCCAAACATCATGAAATAGGGTAATTAACATATCTAAAACAAGTCTATCACATGGTTCTCCACAAATACCTAAATTCTCACAAAATCCCTCATACATGATCAAATCAAGAACGGGCAAAACCTAAGTTGTTTCATGTCAATATTGTGTCGTGAGGCAACTATGGTCAAATTTTCACTATAGAGATAATACCCATCAAAATTACATACACGAGTTGTCTCTAGAACCCAACTACACTATAAGCAGTATTTTTGACTTGTATCATGCAAATGAATTGAAGTAAAAGTTACTTGCCTGAGAAACGACGATGGAAACGAAGCCAAGAAGAGAATAACGGGAATGGATTCCGGGAACACAAACACGATCGGACGACGAACTAACCAATCACCAACAAATGATCACAATCGCAATCACGAACACTGGCACGGATCTCGATGATCAAGAGAACGATCAAGAGATCTAATGGCTAGATCCAAGAGATCAAGATCAAGATCGGACGGCCAAGATCCACTAGATGATGATGATTAAGAAGATCACGATGAGATGATGATGGATGTGATCGGACGGCTCACAATAAAAGAGATCAAAACCCAAGAACAACACTAACAGCAATGGGTCTTGGCTCTGACTTAATGGCGGACGGTGACCGGCGTAGGGAGGCAAGGCGGAGGACGGCAACTCCGGCTGCTGTCGGGGGTGCCGCAGGATGGAGATGGTCTGCCGCGGTACAGGGGAGGACGCTGAGGTGGCTGAAGAGGAGGGCCGGGAGGCACGCGGGGGATGGTTGACGCTGGTGGCCGTTGGGCTGCTGCGTCGAGGCTGCGGCGCACCGAGAGGACAGGTGACGCGAATGGCGGCTGATGAGTTGGCGTGAACAACGGGACATGATGCGATATATATATATATATATATATATATATATATATATATATATATATATATATATGGGTTAAAAGTTATTAGGGTTGGGGAGTAATCAGAGGAGACGGTTGAGTAGGTTGGTTGGGTTTTTAAATGGGTACGGCTAGGGTAGTTTAAGTGAATGGGTATGGGATCCAATAAGAAAACTAAATAACCAATAAAACATAATTCATTAAATAATGTAATTTACATTACAAAATATAATTTATTTAAAATACTACAAATATAGTTAGTAGATAAAGGTAGATTTTTAATATCCAGTCAAAAAAATCAATAATAACCATAATACTAATAACAATAATAATAATAAGAGTAATACTAACAAAAAAATAAGAATTGTATTATAATATAAAAATCATAGAAAATATTTGCAAATAACGTTATTGATCGAAAACAAATTTTAATAGGAGATATAAGAATACAATTTGACAAAAGAATTTGAAAACCGAAAAAAATAATTTGCGAAAATTTTAAATACAGAAATGATACAAAAATACGTTTTCGGGAAAACAGGGGTTACGCTCTCACCTTTTGAAAATGCCCAATTTGGTTAGATTTCGATAAGTAGAGCAAAAGTGACAAGCTTTCAAAGTGTCAGCTTTTTGTTAAGAAATCAGCTGTTGGTTAATTTTTTCGTGTGTTCAAAGAACGGTAGATTGAATTTCATAAGGAATATGAAAAATTCATCAACTAGAGAGTTGCAGTATATATTCCCACCTTTCCATAAAGTATGACTTGGTTGAATTCTGACTAGTTTAGCAAAAGTTACAACCTTTGCAAGTTTTAGCTTTTTGTTAAGAAACCTGCTGTTGGTTAATTTTTGCGTGTGTTCAAAGAACGGTGAATTGAATTCCATAAAGAATCTGAAAAAAATGTTCAACTAGAGAGTTGTAGTATATGTTCCCACTTTTCTAGTAAGTATAATTTGGTTAGATTCTGACAAGTAAAGCAAAAGACACGAGCTTTAGAAGTTTCAGCTTTAGCTATACCTTCGTATCTTCGTATTGTATTCAAAGAACGGTGAATTGAATTCCATAAGGAATCTGAAAAAGTGTTCAACTAGAGAGTTGCAGTATATGTTCCCAACTTTCTAAAAAGTGTGATTTGGTTAAATTCTGAAAAGTGTAGCTATCACGCTCCGCTTCCCAATAGAGAATACGAAATACGGATAAGTAATTAAGCCCAGCGAATGATTTTCATCATCCATAAGCTGTTCGGAATCTTTACAACATCTCACAAGAATAATCAGAGTCGGAAGCAAAAAAATCAACCAAGCATGCATATATGAGTCAAAACCAACAAGAATACTTGAAACAAAATATTGTAATCTCAAATAATTCAGATTTGAATAAGTCAATATTCTGGGCCACATTGCCCAAATACAAATAAATCCAAGTATCAAATACAATTGTTCAAATTAAGCAACAAGAATAATAATAGCAAATTCCAGCAGCTAGTATCTCATATCACCAACACCGTCTAGCACCTGGTCTTCAAAATCTGCAATTTAACAATTGCAAGAGAAGGAAAGAGAAAACAAACTTCCGTCAATGCAAGTTATGGGCCGCTTGTAGTGCAGGATACAAGTACATTGGAAAAGATAACTAATAACATGGAATAGCATGATAATAAATTAGAATAACACAAGCATGGTAAGATGAACAAGTATAAGTGGCATATATCAAGTGTTAAGTGAACAAGTATCATGTAAACAAGCAACAAGTATCAAATGTCAAGTATCAAGTATCATGTATCAAATATCAAGTATCATGTAATCACGTATCATGTTCAAGTGTCATGGTCAAGTCTTGTAGTTATTACTTTCTAGGTAGCACTTCATGCGCCCCAGTTTTTATCACATGGTTGCTACATTCAAACAAGTTACGTTTTAGATTTCATAGTGGATCATATAGGGCAATGTACTTAGGGACAAGCCTCAAGAAATCAAGTAACAAGTATCAAGCCTCAAGTATCAAGTATCAAGCCTCAAGAGTGAAGTATCTAGCCAAATATGAAATATCAAGCCTCAAGTATCCAGTATCAAGCCTCAAGTGAAATATCAAGCCTCAAGTGTGAAGTATCAAGCCTCAAGTAAAATATCAAGCCTCAAGTGAAATATCAAGCCAAGTATCACGTATCAAGTAACAAGCCTCAAGTAATCAACTAACAAGTAAGATCAAGCGATCCTCTTCCGAGTACACATTTCTGTATTTTCCACTATTCGATCTTTTCCATTAAAACCCCGACTTGTTCATATTAATATTAGTGTCAAACCAGCATGTACGTGTCACAAACAGGGCAAGTATTTCATGATATAAACAAGTAACAAGTTATAAGATAAACGGGTGAAAGATAACACACAAAACAATAGAACAACGAAATTCCTAGTTCACGACAGCAAGATAGTACTGCACTAAAACTGAGATTCCCGTTGCTACAAACATGAAAACCTAGATCCTTAGAAAGGTCTAGAAAATAGACTCCTGGCCAAATCCAGCAAGTATATATAAGTCATATGGTGTTACAGAAAATCATGTCTCAAAACAGATTCGAATTCAGGAAATATGTTCAGCCAGAAATCAGAAGATTGTATTCAAAGTCAAGAAAATAGCATGAAAACACACGAATTAAATCCACGGAAAGTTTGGGGTATTCCCCTATATGTATAGTAACAGAAAAGAAACTTTCATAGGTTAATCCTAGGTTATTTCATGTCATGCATGTCGTGAGGCAACTATGGTCAAATCAACACAATAAAGACAATATCAACAAAGGTTTCACACATAAATTATCTTTAGAACCCAACTACACTACAGGCGGTATTTAGTACTTGTATTACGCAAAGGAAAGAATACAAGTTACTTGCCTTAACCGACGACGAAAACTACGATTGGTGTGAATATTTGCAAGTGTACAAAATCGCAACAAGTAGTATAGTTAAGTGAATAGGGTATCGAACCCACAGGGACATGATATTTTATTGAGTACCGATATCACTAGATTAACTACTATTTGGAAGATCGAAATTAATAAAGCATAAAACAACTAACTTAAATAAATCTAAAGAAAAACTAACTAAATTAATGAAGATGGAGTGGGATGTGAAATTGTGTAATTTGTTAATGGCAAAATTAATTCTAAGGATTTTGACTTCACCTAGTTCATCCCACACAATTTATAATTCCATAAGAATAAAAATATTATTTTTCCAAGTTGTAGACCAAAATTCCCAAATTATTCAATGCTTTCTCTCGAACAACACCAAAAATATCTCCAACTAACAGTTTGTCACTTCTCTATGCAAATTTAATTAATCGAAGACTCATTAAGTTCTGTGGATTCCTTAACGGTCACATCAATCACGGTAAATTATCTCTAATTTCGCTCACTCAATGGTGTTCAATTTTTATTGTTCTAAATCACAAATTACCTCTCAGTCTCTCCATGATCCAATAAATCATACAATCGTCTATCCACCAATTGTACGCATTAAGAACAAAAATCAAACACACAACCAAGAAAAAATAGAAAAATAATCTGGAATTAAAATTGTGTTCTCAAAACTAGACTACATCTAAACCCTAGAAAAATAAATTTAGTTCATAATGAAATTGCACTTAAAAAATTTGTTCAAGGATTGCATAATAAAAATTAGAGAGAGAAAAGAGATACAAAAGGGACTGTTTTTGTAAGAGAATTTGCAAACCGAGATGCCTCGAAAAACGTGCCAAATCCTTCTCTGTCGTTTTCATGATCGCCGAGCCACGTCAGCGCTGCTGACGTCAGCACTGAGCGCTGACTCCTGTCACGTCGAAACTGTCCCTTCCTGTGGGTCAGCGTCAAGTTGCCACGTCACCGCTGCTTTCTCTCCCTGTCTCTCTCGTCTTTTCTTTTCTGCTTTTTTTCTTTTGTTAGCCTTTTGGTTTTATAAAATTTTTTATTTTTTATTTTCCTTTTCCGCTCTTCCGTGTTGGTTCAATGAATCCCTGTAGCCACCAACCACCTACCTCCTCCTTCTCTTTGTTTTATTAATTTTTTTTCTTTTGTTTCTTTCTGTGTTCACGCCAACCAAGGCCAGCACACCTCCTACCTACCTCCCTCCCATGCTTCGGAAATAACCTACAGATATATGTAGGAGTAGGAAAAAAATCAGATCAGGGTTAGTTTAAATCAAAGAGTTAGGTTTAATTATTAATTAGTTAATTAATTAGAATATTTAGATTAAGATTTATCTTTTAATATAATTAACTAATTTATTTTTATTTTTTTTTTTTAACTCTTTTCTCTAAAATTATATAAATTGATAAAAATATTTTCTATTGACTTTTTCAAGGACTAAATTGTAAAAATTAAAATTCAACAAATCAATAAAAATAAATGAAACAATAGTTTTGCTTTGTTTGTTGATTTATCAAAAATAATCACTTTTTGCATCAAAAATCTTATTTCTTTAAAAATAAATAATTAATTAAAATCTTATAGAAAAAAGATGAATTATAAATAATATAAATGAAAATAAGCAATTTTAATGGGTAAATGAGTACAAATATTTGTGTAAAAAATAGACACATCAACGATGAGCAAGAATAACGGGAACGGATTTCCGGAACGCGAACCCAAACAAACGAACAACGCAACAATGAACGAACGAACCCACGAACAAAAACGAATACGAATTACGAACGAGAACCACTCCAATCGATAGTGCGAGCACGGGGAAACACGTGCACACCACACCAAAACACAACATCAAGAGGGAGAGATGACAACAGTGGCTACCGTTGCTGCTATCGGTTGCTGTCTGCATCGGAGGGAGATGAACAAAAGGCGGCACTGCGGTGTGCCCTAGCTGATGCTGCTGACTGGCGGTAAAGATCCCTGGCCTCGAAAAGAGGAGGAGGCTGAGTGGAAAAGGTCGGACTATGCAAGGATGGGGACAGGGAAGGAGAGGGATGGAGAGGAGAGGGTGCACGAGGGTTGTGAGGCAGAGCTGGGGCTCGGGAAGCAGCTGACTTGGAGGTCGGGGAGAGATAGAGATGGGGAGAGGCGGCTGCTAGGGTTGGAGTAGAACGGGAGTGCTTGGGTTTTAAATATATTTAGGGGATAGTTTTTAGGGTTAAGCAGATGGTAAATTAATGGGTTGGTTATGTGGATGCTATCGGGTTTGGATTAATAACTAGGTAGTTAGTGTGAGGGTTTCAATAGGTTTAGGGTATTCAATGGGTATGGTGATGGGGAAAAGATAAAAATAAATAATAGCCCCAAATGAAATAAAATAGGCACAAATGGATAAATAAAACAGGTCCTGAACAAATAAATAAAGAGGATCAAAATAACAGTTCGATCAGAAGGAGACGGAACAGAAGACTGACAAAAGAACCAAGAAGATCGATAAAAGAGAAGAAAATCAAACAAATAGATAAGTAGAAAAAAATAAGATCCAATATACGTTTCAAAAGAGATACAATAAGAGAAAATACACCAAAAAGAAAAAAAAATACACTAAAAAATACACAAAATGGAAAACAGGGGTTACAAATCCTATCCACCTAACAAGAAGAATTTCGTCCTCAAAATTCAACAAGAAGATACATAGAGTAACCCAAAAAACAAACAAAAAGAACAAAACAAAAACTACTCAAACAAATGAGGAAACTTCTGCTAAATCTCCTCCTCCAGCTCCCAAGTCGAATCACCAGGCGAGTGAGAATTCCAAGAAACACAAACTAGCTTGATGACCTTGTTCTTTAGTAATTTCTCCCGCCGATCCACAATAGCAACTGGCGGAATCTCACAAGTAAAATCCGGCTGAACGGTCAACTCAGAATAGTCGATCACGTTGCTCTCATCTCAGATATATCTCCGGAGCTGTGAGACAAGGAATACATTGTGCACTTTTGATAAAGCTGGCGGCAATGCAAGATGATAGGCCACCTTGCCTCCTCGCTCCACAATATCAAACAGTCCAATAAACCTAGGGCTGAGCTTGCCCCCACCACCAAACCGAATGACACCCCGCCACGGTGATACCTTTAGGAAAACATAGTCACTAACCTCAAACTCCGAAGCTCTCCGATGCACATCGGCCCATCGCCTTTGCCTATCCTGAGCAGCCTGCAAATGCTTCCTGATCTTAACCGCCGCATCAACTATCTTGGTGATCAAGTCTGGACCCAACAACCTCCTCTCACCAATGTCATCCCAGCACACTGGTGATCTGCACTTCCGCCCATAAAGTGCCTCGAACAGTGCAGCTTTAAGACTAGCCTGAAAGCTGTTATTGTACGTGAACTCTACGAGATGCAAATGGTCCTCCGATGATCCACCGAACTGAAGCATACAGGACCGCAACATGTCCCCAAGATTCTAGATGGTCTTCTCTGACTGTCCATCAGTCTGGGAGTGAAAAGTTGTGCTGTATTTTAATTTACTCCCCAAACTGTTCTGAAGACTCTCCCAAAACTGAGATCTGAATCTCGTATCCCTGTCGATAGAATACTGACTTGAACCCCATGAAGTCTGACAATTTCTTGCATGTACCTCTCAGCTAGGCTCTCAGTAGACTGTACGACACGAAAAGAAATGAAGTTACAACTCTTCGTCAAACGGTTGACAATCACCCAAATGGCATTATGACCCTTAGGACTGCTCGGCAAAGCAGTCACAAAATCCATAGTGATATGTTCCCACTTTCATTCCGAAATAGGAAGTGGTTGAAGAAGTCCAGCGGGTCTCTGATGCTCTGCCTTAACCTGCTGGCAGATCAAACACTGAGAAACAAATTGAGGCACAGCCCTCTTCATACCATGCCACCAGAAATGAAGCTTCAAATCCCGATACATCTTAGTACCGTCAGGATGGATAGAATATGATGACTGGTGGGCTTCCTTAAGCAACCTCTAACGAACTTCACCCTTCAAGACACATAAGCTGGATCCAAAACGAAGTGATCCATCAGCATGAATAACCATGTCCGTTCTAGAACCAGACTCAACCTCAGCTTGAAAATCCTGTAACTGCGCATCACCAGTCTGCGCCTCTTTGATCTGATCAACATGAGACGACTGATGCTGGAGTGCCAATCAACTCCGATCAGAACTCGGCAACAAAACATCCAACTCCAACCTCCGCATCAGCTCAATCAGATCCCTCTGCTGAGTCAAGAACATAATTTTTGCTCTCCTGCTCAAAGCATCCGGCACCAAGTTTACTTTACCAGATTGGTATTGCAAACTCATGTCATAATCGGCCATAAGTTCCAACCGATGCCTTTGCCTCATGTTTAACTCCATTTGGGTGAAGACGTACTTGAGATTTTTGTGGTCTGTAAAGATCTCCACTCGGTCCCCAAGTAAATAATGTCTCCACAGCTTAAAAGCATAGATCACTACCGCTAACTCCAAGTCATGAGTTAGATAATTCTTCTCATGCGGCCTCAACTGCCACGATGCATAAGCAACGACTCGGCCCTTCTGCATCAGAACTGCTCCAAGACCCTTACCAGAAGTATCACGGTTAATTACAAATCTGCCTGAACCATCTGGAATAGTCAACACAGGCGCTGATGTCAATCTGTTCTTCAACTCAGCAAAATCCACACCACACTCATCAGACCAGCAAAACCTCTGATCCTTCCCAGTCAGCTTAGTCAATGGTCCTGCTATCTTCGAAAAATCTTAGACAAATTTCCGATAATAGCCAGCTAAACCAAGGAAACTCCTGACTTCAGAAACTGACTTGGGCACAGGCCAATCCTTCACAACCTCAACCTTGGCTGGATCCACAGAAATACTATCGTTCGAGATAATGTTCCCCAAGAAAGAAACCTTGTCGAGCCAAAACTCACACTTGCTGAGTTTCCACAGAGCTTATTCTCTCTCAAAGTCTATAGAATCACTCTTAGATGCTCAGCATGATCTTCCCGATTTCGAGAATACACCAAAATATCATCAATGAAGACCACCACAAATCTATCCATGAACTGAGAAAAGACCCGATTCATAAGACTCATGAATACAGCAGGCGCGTTCGTGACCCCGAACGACATCACAAGATACTCATGGTGCCTATATCTGGTCCTGAAAGCAGTGTTCTGTACATCAGTCACCCTCACTTTGACTTCATGATACCCAGAACAAAGATACAACTTCGAGAAAATAGTAGCCCCACTCAACTGATAAAACAAATCATTGATCCTGAGCAACGGATATCGGTTCTTCATAGTAACACTGTTCAGTTCCCGATAATCCACGCACAGTCGACGACTACCATCCTTCCTGTTGACAAAAAGGACTGGAGCAACCCAAGCCGAAACACTGGGTCTGATGAACCCCAAATCAGGCAACTCATGAATCTACACCTTAAGTTCTGCTAACTCAACCAGTGCCATCCTGTAGGGACTCTTCGATATAGGCACTGTACCAGGCTGAACATCAATACCAAGCTCCATATCCCTATCAGGGGGTAAGCCAGACAACTCCTCTGGAAAAACATCCAGGAAATCCCGAACTACTAGAGGCACGACCTCATAGCCTGAATGTAATTTCATCGCACAAACCTCCCGATCAACTGCAGCTCGGCCATGGGAAGACTCCTCGGCACGGAACACAAACTCTGCGTGATCTAGAATTTGAAACACAACTTTCTTAGCACGGCAATCAATAATGGCATGGGTTTTACCCAACCAATCCATACCCAGAATGACGTCGAATCCTGAATTCCTAATTACAATCAAATTGGCTTTGAAATCTGTGCTACTAATAATCACGGGACACTGCTGGCACTCCCGGGAACAAATGAAAACTCCATCACCTGTCACAATGTTTCAAGCTTCTAACATGTTGCTGCACTCCAACTGATGGCGAGCCACAAATCGAGAGGAGACAAAAGAATGGGTTGCCCCAGAATAAAAAAGAACATGAGCAGGAAAAGAGCAAATAAGGATGACACCTAAGGCAGAATCAAAAGAGACAGAGAAAAGAATAGATGAATAGGGGTGAGGAAAACACAATGCAGAAAGAAAATATGAAACAATAAATACAAGAGAGAAGAAAAGAAGCAAAAGAGAAACAATAAAACAACAAAACAATAAAAGCAAAATATACCTTCAACAACACTCTGTGCTGACTAAGTATCAGTAGCAGTCAAGTTGAAAGCCTGACCTCTCCTGGAGGCAGCAGTCCTCTGACCGACAATCTGGCACTGCGGAGGAAGTGGTGGCCTAACTGGACCACGAGCTGGGGCAACCTACTGAACGGGGCCCCTGTCTGGAAGAGCCATCTGTTGCTGCTGCGGACAATCCCGTGCCATATGATCAGAAGCACCACAACCAAATAGCAGCAACTGGCAAGCCTGCAGTCCTTGCGCTCATGCCTAGCAGGTTGGCAAAAGTCGCAAAAACTAGCCCTCTGAGGAATCGCAAAAGAGTAAGGAGCTGTCCTGACCGGATAGGCTGGGACAGGTTGTAATATCCGGAGAGGATATTACATTGTATAAATTTATTTTAATTATAATTTTCGAAATTAAATTATTTTATATGGATTTTGCAAAGATTTCGGTGTGTATATATATATATATATATATACATAAACATGTGGATTGTACCAAATTAGTACATTGTGTAAATTGTGTGGTGTATATTTTTTGACAAAATACTTCTCTTTGTCATAACAAGTTAAGTTAGATGGTTAAGTTTTAAGGAAAGACGAAACCTAGGATTAAGTGTGCATGAGAGAATTAGGAGTTGTTCTTCTAGAAACTCTCTTACTTCCTCCTCACCCTCACACCATACCTCCACTTCACCTCCCCCATCCCTTAGAGCATGGCCGGCCCATACCCCTAGGGAGTTTTGTGCAAATTTGTGAGTGCACTTTGCACTCTCCCCCTCCTCTTCCCTCCTATAAATATCCCCTCCCTTCACTCTTGTCTCATTTTACAAAGACAGAAAAATATAAAGGGAGGAAAAGAAAGAGAGAACTACTAATAGGAGAGCTTTACTTGTAGGTTTTCCATAGAGTTTCCATAAGAGCTAAGGGGAAGGAGAAGGGTAGCAAGCTAGTTCTTCCTACAAAGTTTAAGGTGGGGGTTTCTCCATTCTTTGTTCTCTTGTTTGTTTTTTGTGCTTTCTTTATATGTTATTTGCTCTCTTTTATGGGTTATTTTGTTGAGTTATTGTTTTCTTTTGTGGGTGTGTTGTGTTGCTCTCTTGTATGGGTTATTTTGTTAGGTTGTTGTTTTTGGGCATGTGGTTTGTGTTAAACAAAAGCCATGACCACATAAATGAGAATGAATGGTAGAACTAAATAAAGAAGAGCCTAAAGATTGAACTTTTGATGGTTGTAATTGTTGTTCTTGTTGTTATTATTTTTGACTAATGAACCTAAGCATATGGAGGATTGTGTATACACCCATTTTGGGTAGTAGAACTTGACTTGAACATAAGCATATGGACTTGTGTACATACCCATTTTTGGGTTGTAGAACATACAACTTGGACTATTGGACAAAGGCATATGAAGATTGTGAACTAGAATATTTATATAACCATTTTTTTGGGGTTATGGAACTTGACAAATTTAATGAATAAGTCTTTTATTTGCTTCTTTCTCTCTACTTTAATAAATAACAAATTGTGCTAACTCCTAGTTATAAAAAGATAGACTTGTAGTATGAAGAAAAAGAAGTAGACCTTTGTTATGGGTAAGGCTTGTAGGCTATAAAAAGTAGTTTTGAAGTGTAATTCATATGGTTAGATTTTTGCAGCATTTCATGACTTGTACCTTGTAAAGAGAGGTAGTCTTGTAAAAATATCCATGCTTAAGTATTGATAAAGACCCATGCTTATGTTATTTTCATGCTTGAATTATTGTAGGGGTTGTGGTAAAGGATCCATGCTTAAGTTGTCTAATTTGTTGTAGGAACTCATGCTATGTTGTAGACCATGCTTATTTTGTTGTAGGATAAATTGTAGTATCCATGCTTAGGTTGAAGTAAGTATCCATGTTTAGATGGTGTAGGAA
This sequence comes from Hemerocallis citrina, assembly GCA_017893485.1. NCBI lineage: Eukaryota > Viridiplantae > Streptophyta > Magnoliopsida > Asparagales > Asphodelaceae > Hemerocallis > Hemerocallis citrina. The sequence goes on from CM030359.1 coordinate 80,086,953, forward strand.
AATTTTATACCATGTTTTGATTATTATAGGAAAGCTATAGACCATGTTAGATTATCGTAGGATTGATGTATAAATTACCTACCATGCTTTAAAATGTTGTAGATTCATATTAGGTTGTATACCATGCTTAGGAATGTTGTAGGATTGATGTTTAAATTACTTACCATGCTTAAGAGTGTTGTAGATTCATGCTAAGTAGTATTACCATGTTTAGAATGTTGTAGGTTCATACTTAAAATGTATACCATGCTTAGATTGATTGATATACCATGCTTAAGATTGTTGTAGGATTAATGTTTAAATTACCTACCATGCTTACATTGTTGTAGATTAATGTTGAAGTTGAATACCATGGTTAGGAATGTTGTAGATTCATGCTAAGTATATATCCATGCTAAGATTGTTGTAGGATTAATGTTTAAATTACCTATCATACTTAGATTGTTGTAGGATTAATGTTTAAATTACCTATCATACTTAGATTGTTGTAGATTAATGTTGAAGTTGAATACCATGCTTAGGAATGTTGTAGATTCATTCTAAGTATGTATCCATGCTAAGATTGTTGTAGGATTAATGTTTAAATTACCTTCCATGCTAAGATTGTTGTAGATTTGAAGTTGAATACCATGCTTAGGAATGTTGTAGATTCATGCTAAGTATATATCCATGCTAAGATTGTTGTAGGAGTAATGTTTAAATTACCTACCATACTTAGATTGTTGTAAATTAATGTTGAAGTTGAATACCATGCTTAGGAATGTTGTAGATTCATGCTAAGTATATATCCATGCTTAGATTGTTGTAGGATTGATGTTTAAATTACTAAGATTGTTGTAGGAATGCTTAAGTAGTATGACATGCTTAAGATTGTTGTAGGTTCCTACCATGCTTAAGATTGTTGTAGAATGATGTTTAAAATTATATACCATGCTAACTGTTGTAGGTTAAAGTAGTAAAGAAAATCATGCTTTGTTGTATACCATGCTAAATTGTTAATACTCATGGGTAAGTTGTAGCAATTAACCATGCTTAAAGTAGGAGGAGATATCCATGCTTAAATCTAGTAGCTATTCATGCTTTAAACTTATAGTAGCTTTCTACTTAAGTTGTATCCATGCTTGAGTTGTAGTGACTATCCATGCTTAAGTAGTGAAGATCCATACCTAAAGTGGGTAGTAGATATACATGCTTAAAGTAGTAGACATTCATGCTTAAGTGTGAGTAAAGTCCATGCTTAAAATGGTAATAAACATTCATGTATAAAGTGATGGTAGATATCCATGTTATAGTTGTAGTGTTCAGCAAAGAAACTATCATGTGTAGTTGTGGTGTTAGTAAAGAACCTTCATGTTGTAGTTGTAGTATTAACTATCATGTTGTAGTTGTAGTGTTAATGAAGAACCTTCATGTTGTGGTTGTAGTGTTAGTAAAGAACCAATCATGTTGTAGTTGCAATATTGAGTTGTGAGGTCCTTCTAGCTAATCCTCTAGAAGGAACCCATGTTGAGATTGCTTAGTTGTTCTAGATTCAAGAGCCATGCATGCTTGAATAGTATATTGTGGCTTTCTAGATAAAAGAAACCATGCTTGAATTGCATATGGTAGTAGTGTGGTGAAGGATTAGGGAGAACTTATGAACCCATGAATCTAGCTTCTAGGTGATTCTAGCTCAAACTTGAGAGAGAACCCAAGAATCTAGTTCCATGTAGTTCTAGTTCAATTTGGCAAAAGAAACCATGGATTCTAGTTGTGTGAGGTTCTAATTGAAATTGGACCGTATCATGGGGACATTCCTCATCCTTATGGGTAATAAGGATTGGGAAAGTCACTAATAATTGATTAGCTAGATAAAAAGTTTTATGTCGCTTTTAGGCTTGTCATTGGTAGAATACCTATTGTAGGCAGTTAGTAGATTCTTCTGTTGCTTCTAATTATAGAAGATCAAGTTTTGCTAGTAAGCACGTTTGGTTACTTCTAGGTTGTTTACCTGTATGGTTGTTTTTGTATGTGGTTTTGCTCGTACGTGGCTCCACTGGCCCGTATGTAGTTGTGGGTCTCATATGCAGCTTATTTGGCTCGTATGTATGTTGTTGTCTCATATGCGGCTCGACTGGCCCGTATGTAGTTGTTGGTCTCATATGCAGCTTATTTGGCTAGTATGTATATTGTTGTCTCATACGTAGCCCGCCTGGCTCGTATGTAGTTGTTGATTTCATATGTAGCTTGTTGGCTCGTATGTGTTTTGTTTACTCGTATATAGCTTATTAGCTGGTATGCAGTGTTTTTGTGCTCGTCTAGGGTGATATTATTATCCTAGGGGCTATCGACCATCAAGACATGTGTTTTCCCTACCCCTAAGGGACTGTGGACGAGTCACTCCTTATGTACCATCGGATCTTAACCGGTGTAGGTTGATCGCGGACCGGAGTATAGACGAAATCCAAGTTCAGGGTAGTGGCATGCAGGTTCATTTGTATTATCGGGGTCATGGATCGATAAGCCATGAACCTGATCCTTAGGGATTCTGGTAAGTCTAGGTTGAGCAGCCTAGTAGAGTTGTTTTGCGAAGTCTTAACTTAAGACTTAGCATGTTGTGTAAGTTCTGTTGTCATCCCTCAGTTTGTTTAGGGTTAGTGGTATTGTTAGGGTAGTAGCGTATGGCCAATACTACTTAACCTATATGTTATCATTTACTCACCAATGGGAAAGAGTTAGTATTAATGGTGATTCCTTATGATCCGACCTATCCTATAGGCCTGCATTAGGCGGTGTTATTGGGTTGTACCCTTCTTGTCAATGGAATACGGTCTATGCCTTCTCATGAGTTGGGAGCACGAGATCCGTATCTCGTCTTTTAATTTCTGAAGTGCCTTGATAAGCATGAGTGATTCCTGTCGGAGCCAGGGGGGTGGATTCCCCGGAACTCCGTCTTGGCTTGTATCTAAGGGCAAGAAGCCATAGACTACGGTCTGGCTAGGGGGCGGCAAGGGATGCTTCGTGCTAACCTAAATCCGCGGAAACTCCAAGGATTCGTCAGATAATTGAGGGAGGTCCGGTGCACCTGGCGAAATTAGACCGTTTCAGGGCAACCTCATCAGTCATGTCTAATCTTCAGAAACAAGTTGAGTACAACAGTAGAACTCATGGCACGGGTTCAAATCCCTGTATATGAAGAAATGGCTTTGAGATGGGTGCATGTAGTATGGGCTGCATGTTGCTCCGGAGACTTGCTGGCATTAGAATAGAGGCATCCTAGCCTTAGTTGATATTGCATTAGATTCTAGTCATAGCACTCACGAACACTAAAACTACACTGACACATTTGCCATGGTTATATATTTGTTTTGGGAGATTCGCTGCTAGTTATCAGCCTTAAAGCGTCAGTGAATACTAACGTCCCCACTTCAATAGGTACTGGATCGCAAAAGTACAGGTACAAGATTCAGGAGGACTAAAAACAAGAAAAGTGATGAGTCAATGTCATTTTAAGTTCCGCTGTAATATTTATGTTGATTATCTATTTGTTGAAAAGTATCCAAGTGAGAATTACCAAGTGTTGTTCTTCATTCATTGTACTCTGATGTAAGTTGTTGGAAGTGTAACACTTGGGATTATAAAGGTATTATTGTAACACTGTTGTAATGTAATGCAAATTGTAACATTCGGACTTGTAATATATTTGTGTTGAATATAAAGTTTTAAATTTTCCTTTTTTTCTGTGTATTGTGGCTAATTGAAGGAAAGATTCAGGCTCGTGTCACGGTTTCCCAGTTACCGAAAATCGGGGCGTTACATAGGCCTCCGAACAGGCCCACCAGAAGGCCTAGCAACCGAGTGCGGAACAGTCCACTGAGAAGGAGCCAATCCACCACGAGCCTGCTCCTCAGCACGAGCTGCCTCAACAGCTTCTGCAGAAGTACGCAAGCAAAGGGAGACAAGTTGCACACTAATCTCTTGCTCAAGCCCCAAAGTGAATCTACGAGCCCTATCCTTTTTGTTCGCCACAAGAACGGCTACGAAGCGGCTAAGCCTAGTAAATTCAGTTGCGTACTCATCCACAGACCTGGAGCCATGTTTCAAAAAAGTCTCATGTTACAATATTGCATGGACAATATGTAATGAAATTCCATTACAAGAAATAACGACCAACCTGTTTCAGGGCCAGGAATTGTTGCTCCATCTCCACTCTAGTGTTGATAGGAAAGAACTTCTCCAAGAAGCTCCTAGTGAAAGTGGCCTAAGTGATTGGTCTTTCGAGCCTTTTGGACTCGGACCTCCACCAAATATAAGCCAAGTCCACCAACTGGATGGCTACCACATCCACTCGATCTGCATATGCAACTGTAGCTGCCAAAAGCAGTTGCTCAGTCCGAATCAACCACTGTTCAGCCTCCCAAGGCATCTCAATGCCTGAATACCTATCGGGATGCAGCCTCATGAAGTTTGTGATTGTACCCGGATGGGGAGGAAAAGCTGTTTGCACAGGCACACTGGGCGGCAAAACCCGAGCAGCTTCCAAAGCAGCCATCACCAAGTCACTGTGGTTCTACTGCATATTAATCAGTCGTTCCAACACAGTGGTGACAGCCTCAAACCCTGGATGCTCATCCTGAAGACGAGAAGTAGAACCTTTACGAGACATAGTCTGCCCAAAAAAAAACAATTAGCATCCAGATCAAAGTTGATAATAATTCATTTATGTATGCATGGTTGGTGAAATGTTGAGCCAATCCCAGATCGAGCCAAGCTTGTCGAACATATCAGTCAACTAATACATTAGCCAAAACTGGGCTCTGATACCACTAAAAAATCTTGTCACGCCCCGCTTTTCAAAAGAGAATACGGAATACGGAAACGTGACTAAGCATAGCAAATGATTTTCATCATCCATAAGCTATTCAGAATCTTTACAACATCTCACAAAAATAATCAGAGTCGGAAGCAAAAGAATCAATCAAGCATGCATATACGAGTCAAAACCAAAAAGAATACTTGAAACAAAATATTATAATATCAAATAATCTAGATCTGAATAAGTCAATATTCTGGGTCACATTGCCCAAATACAAATAAATCTGAGTATCAAATACAATTGTTCAAATTAAGCAACAAGAATAATAATAGCAAATTCCAGCAGCTAGTATCCCATATCACCAACACCATCTGGCAGTTGTTCTCCAAAATCTGCAATTTAACAATTGTAGAAAAAGGAAAGAGAAAACAAACTCCCGTCAATGCAAGTTACGGACCGCTTGTAGTGCAGGATATAAGTACATTGGAAAGGATAACTAATAACATGGAATAGCATAATAATAAATTAGAATAACACTAGCATGGTAAGATGAACAAGTGTAAGTGGCATATATCAAGTGTCAAGTGAACAAGTATCATGTAAACAAGCAACGAGTATCAAGTGTCAAGTATCAAGTATCATGTATCAAATATCAAGTATCATGTAATCACGTATCATGTTCAAGTGTCATGGTCAAGTCTTATAGTTATTACTATCTAGGTAGCACTTCATGTGCCCCAGTTTTTATCACATGGTTGCTACATTCAAACAAGTTACGCTTTAGATTTCATAGTGGATCATATAGGGCAGTGTACTCAGGGACAAGCCTCAAGATATCAAGTAACAATTATCAAGCCTCAAGTATCAAGTATCAAGCCTCAAGAGTGAAGTATCCAGCCAAATATGAAATATCAAGCCTCAAGTGTGAATTATCAAGCATGAAGTAAAATATCAAGTCAAGTATCACGTATCAAGTAACAAGCCTCAAGTAATCAATTAACAAGTAAGATCAAGAGGTCCTCTTCCGAGTACATGTTTCTGTATTTTCCACTATTAGATCTTTCCCTTTAAAACCCCGGCTTGTTCATTTTATTATTAGTGTCAAACAAGCATGTACGTGTCATAAACAGGACAAGTATATCATGTTATAAACAAGTAACAAGTTTAAGTTGTAAGATAAACATGAACGGGTGAAAGGTAAAACACAAAACAATAGAACAACGAAATTCCTAGTTCACGACACCAAGACAGTATTGCACTAAAATGAGAATCCCGTTGCTACAAACATGCAAACCTGGATCCGTTGAAATTTCTAGAAAACAAAATCTCGTCCGAATCTAGTAGGTAGATATAAGTAATATGGTGTTTCAGAAAATCAAGTCTCAAAACAGGTTCGAATCCAGGAAATGTGTTCAGCCAGAAATCAGAAGATTGTATTCAAAGTCAGGAAAACAACATGAAAACTCACAAATTAAATCCACGAAAAATCTGGGGTATTCCCCTATATGTATAGTAATAGAAAATCAAGTTTCATAATTTTCCAATATCAATTGCTTAGTCAAAAAAAGTCAGAAAACATCAAGACACGACAGTTTTGTAAATCTGAAATTATAAACACCGCAGTACGAAAACAACAATATCTCACAAACCATAAATCGAAATACAAATCCGCCAAAAGGGTAATAAAATAGATACAGTAGGCTAACTTTCATATTTATAAATATTTTTCAAATAGCAAGTAGAATTAGGTCTAAAATCAGGTTCTTTACTAAACAGAAAGAAAAATCTGCTAATATAGTAGTTGTTTGGAAACATAAAACGGTTTGTAAAACTCAACAAATAAATCCACAAAAATTATGGGTTAATCCCAATAAGGTATAGCTGTACTGTGCAAAATATTGGATCAAAATAATACTTTTAACATCATGATAGATTACTCTTCAGAATTCATAGAAAACAAAATCTAGAAATATCTCTACACCTCTGTTGTAAAATAGACATAATTCACAACTAGTAAATCGAAACTGAGATTCGTCAAAAGGGTTGGAAAATAGACATAATTCTCAACAAATCGTGTTCACAAAATATCTTCAAATACTGACCTTAATAGGGTCTAAAATACTGATCAAGACGGAAAAACCAGCAAAACTGAAAATATCTCATATGCACAAAATCCACTAGTTCACATAGAACTCATCCAAAACACGACCAAACACAAAATATGGTGTATAAGGTGTCCAAGCAATATGATATAGGGTATTACACAAGTCCACAACAAGTCTACCACGAATAACACGAACGAGCACATGATAACATATGAACAAAACACATATGCACAACAAGAAGTGGTCAATCCTAGGTTATTTCATGTCATGTATGTTGGGAGGCAACTATGGTCGAATCAACACAATAGAGACAATATCAACAAGGGATTTCACACACAAATTGTCTTTATAACCCAACTACACTATAAGCGGTATTTAGTACTTGTATTACACAAAAAAAGAATACAAGTTACTTGCCTTAACCGACGACAAAAACTACGATGAGTAAGAATAACGGGAACGGATTCCCGAAACACGAACCCAAATGAACAAATAACGCAACAATGAACGAACGAACCCACGAACAGAAATGAACACAAACTACGAACGAGAACCACTCCAATCGATACCACAAGCATGGGGAAACACGTGCACACCACACCAAAACACAACAGTAAGAGGGAGAGACAACGGCAGTGGCTACCGTTGCTGTTGTCGGTTGCTGTAGGCACCGGAGGGAGATGAACACAAGGCAGCACTGCGGTGCGCCCTAGCTGATGCTGCTGACTGGCGGCAGAGATCGCTGGCCTCGGAAAGAGGAGGAGGCCGAAGGGGAAAGGTCGAACTGTGCTGGGCGCGAGAGGGTAAGGACGAGGACAGGGAAGGAGAGGGATGGAGAGGAGAGGGTGCACGGGGGTTGCGAGGTGGAGCTAGGGCTCGGGAGGCGGCTGACTTGGAGGTTGGGGAGAGATAGAGATGAGGAGAGGCGACTGCTTGGGTTGGAGAATGGGAGTGCATGGGTTTTAAATATATATAAGGGATAGTTTATAGGGTTAAGCAGATGGTAAATTAACGGGTTGGTTATATGGGTGCTATCGAGTTTGGATTAATAACTTGGTAGTTAGTGTGAGGGTTTCAATAGGTTTAGGGTATTCAATGGGTATGGTGATGGGAAAAAGATAAAAAATAAATAATAGCTCCAAATGAAATAAAATAGCCACAAATGGATAAATTAAACAGGTCATGAACAAATAAATAAAGAGGATCAAAATAACAGTTCGATCAAAAGGAGATGGAACACAAGACTGACAAAAGAACCAAGAAGATCGATAAAAGAGAAGAAAATCAAATAAATAGATTTATAGAAAAAAAATAAGATCCAATATACGGTCCAAGAGAGAGATAATAAGAAAAAATACACCAAAAAGAAAAGTAAAAAAAATAAATACACTCAAAATTACACAAAATCGAAAACAATGGTTACAATTGCAAAAGTCATGACCTTTGCAAGTTTCAGTTTTTAGTTGTACTTTTGTTGTCTTCGTATTATGTTCAAAGAACGGTGAATTGAATTCCATAAGGAATCTGAAAAAGTGTTCAATTAAAGAGTTGTAGTATATGTTCCCACCTTTCCAGAAATTATGATTTGGTTAAATTCTGCCAAGTGTAGCAAAAGTTACGACCTTTGCAAATTTCAGCTTTTTTGTCAAAACCTGTTGTTTTCATTAACTTTTGCGTATGTTCAAAGAACAGAGAATTGAATTCCATAAGGATTCTGAAAAATTGTTCAATTGGAGAGTTGTAGTATATGTTCCCACCATTTCAAATTATCTAGTTTCGTTAAATTCCGGCAAGTAGAGCAAAAGTTACATGCTAAAGAAGCTTCAGCTTTTTGTTTAAATTCTGCAGATTGGTTAACTATTTGCGTGTGTTTAACGGACCGGATTTTGAATTCCTTACCGAATCTGAAAAAGTGTTCCACTAGAGAGTTGTAGTAGATGTTCTTACCTTTTCAAAAGTCTAATTTTTTCGAATTCCTATGAGCATAGCACTCTTTGCTTCTAGGGTGTTAGAAGGCTTTTTATGTGGCTTTCGGGTTTTCATTGGTAGTATGTTTATATTAGACTGTTAGAAGATTCTTCTGTTGCTTCTAATTATAAAAGATCAAGTTTTGCTAGTGAGCACGTTTGGTTGCTTCTATGTCATTAGAACACCTGCATGATTGCTTATATATGTTGTTTTGCTCATACGCAGCTCGCCTGGCCCGTATGTAGTTGTTGGTTTCATACGTAGCTTATTTGGCTCGTATATATGTTGTTGTCTCATACGCAGCTCTCATGTCCCATATGTAGTTGTTGGTCTCATACGTAGCTTATTTGGCTCGTATGTATGTTGTTGTCTCATACGCAGCTTGCCTGGCTCGTATGTAGTTGTTGGTCTCATACATAGCTTATTTGGCTCGTATGTATGTTGTTGTCTCATACGCAGCCCGCCTGGCTCGTATGTAGTTGTTAGTTTCATATGTAGCTTGTTTGGCTCATAATTATTTTGTTTACTCATATGTAGCTTATTAGCTAGTACGCAGTTTGTTATGCTCGTCAAGGGTATATCATTGCCCTAGGGGCCATCGACCATCAAGACGTGTATTTTTCTTACTCCTAAGAGACTGTGGACGAGTCACTCCTTGTGTACCATCAGATCTTAACCGGTGTAGGTTGATCGCGGAACGGAGCGTAGATGAAATCAAAGTTCAGGGTAGTAGCATGCGAATATGTTCGTATTGCCGGGGTCTTGGATCGATAGGCTATGAACAGGATCCTTACGGATTTTGGTAAGTCTAGGTTGAGCGTCTAGTAGAGTTATCATGTGAAGTCTAACTTAAGACCTAGCATATTGTGTTAGTACTGTTGTCATCCATCGGATTATTTAGGATTAGTGACATCGTTAGGGTAGTAACTTATTGCTATTACTACTTAACCTTTATTTATTATCATTTTCACCGAAGGGAAAGAGTTGGTGTTAAAGGTGAATCCTTATGATCCGACCTTTCCTATAGGCCGGCACTAGGTGGTGTTATTGGGTTGTGCTGTTCTTGTCAAAGGGATACGGTCTGTGTCTTCTCACGCGTTGGGAGCACGAGATCCGTATCTCTTCTGTTAATTTCTGAAGTGCCATGATAAGGGCGGGAGCGATTCCTGTTGGAGCTAGGGGATGGACCCCCGGAACTCCGTCATGTCCTACGCCAGAGAAGCAAACAGCCAGAGACTACGGTTTATCAGATAGGGGGCCGCAGGGGATGCTTTGAGCTAACCTGTGTTGCAGCAACTCTAAGGGTTCGTCTAGATTTTGAGTGAGGTCCGAACATAGAAACCATGAGCGTACTGCATGGGTGGATCTTGACCACGTCTGCAACCTCATCAGTCACGCTGTATTTTAAGAAACATGTTGAGTGCTAGAGTAGAATTCAAGGCGCGGGTTCAAATCCCTATATATGAAGAAATGGCTTCATATGGGGCGTATGTAGTATGGGCCGCGTACTATCCAGAGTCTTGCTTGTACTAGAATAAGTGCATCGTTGCATTAGTTAATCCTACACTAGATTCTAAGTCATAGCATACACTGACACATCAATTATATATACACGTTTCTCTTTTCATCAATCTGTTTGTTTAAAATTGAGAATCACTGCTAGTCATCAGCCTTAAAGTGTTAGTATATGTACTGACGTCCCCATTTCAATAGGTACTGGATTGCAAAATTACAGGTACTGGATTGCAAAGCTATAGTTACAGGATTCAGGAGGACTCAAGGCAAAAGAAGCAATTGTTGATTTATTTCAATTGTAATGTATATTGTAATTTATTTATTGTTGAGAAGCATCCAAGTGAAGTACCAAGTGTTATATATTATTCATTGTACTCTGATGTAAATTTGTTGAAAGTTGTAACACTTGGGCTTGTAAAGGTATTATTGTAACACTGATGTAATGTATTGTAATTTTATAACATTCAGACTTGTAATACATTTGTGTTGAATAAAAAGTTTTAAATTTTCCTGTTTTTCTGTGTATTGTGGGTAATTGAAGGAAAAGATTCTGGCTTATGTCACAGTTTCCTAGTGTATGGAAATCGGGGCGTTACACATTGTTCTGGGCCAACGAGTTGTTGATAAAGCCTGATGAAGAGCAAGGTGTTGAACTCGTTGTTCGGAGCCAACAAGTTGTTGATGGAGCTCAAGCGGAGACCAACGCGTTGAAGTCATTTTTTGAAGTCAACGATTTGTTGAGGGAGCTCATGGGCATAAAATAGCATTGAACTGGTTGTTTGGGGCCAACGAGTTGTTGACGAAGCCTGAGCGAAGAGCAAGGCGTTGAACTCGTTGCTCATGGCCAATAAGTTATTGATGGAGCTCAGGTGGTGAGCAGAGCATGGAACTCGTTGATCGATGTTGACGAGTTGTCGGCCGAAGGAACTCAAGTGGCGTGCACAACGCCGAACTCATTTTTAAAGCGAATGAGTTATGAGTGCTCTGAATCTTCTTAATATGGAAGTGAAGCTAGTAGTGTTTGTTTTGCATTGAAGTGGTTCCATTCTTCTCTTTGCCAAATAGTTGTGTACATCGAACGAGGTCCTCAGGGCATTGAGCTTGCTCTCCTTCGCAATATGCGGTGCTTGACGGAGTTGGGATAGTTCCGTTTGCACAATGCTTTAAGCGAGACGGAGTTGGAGCTTGTTCAGGTGAAGATGATCGAATGAACCTGGAGCTTGCCCGCCTAAGGTAGACTTGACTTGAATTTCATCATCAAGAGTTGATGTGGCCTTATGGAGCTATTAGCTGGTAGGAGGCATGTGAAGAAGTTTGTTTCTCTTAGGTAGAGCATCTCTCCATTGTGTAGCTGGAAGAACAACTTGCTTGACAGTTTGTTGTACAGTGTTCATAGGAATTTTGGTAGCAATTCCCAGACATGAAACGTAGACTCATTGTAATTCTTTTTTTGTAATGAGACTTGTAGTTTGTGGAATAAGAAGTTTTCTACGTGTTGGTGTCTTGTCCCGTGATTCGTCGTCTTGGGGTTGGCTAGTCGTATGAGCTACTCTTGGGAGAGTTAGACTCTGGACTTGCCATTTTTTATTCGTAGATATTTGTAGTGATGCTGGATCTAAATGCATAGATTTGCGATAATTCTGCGATTGAAGAATTCATGTCATATGCTTGATCCTTGCTGACAAGATTGATGTGTCATTGACTGGGTTCGTTGTAGCTAAGTAACAGGGCCTCAAATCAGTTGTGTATAGCTAAAGAACCGTCGATGGTGTGTGACGGAGTTTAGAACTTCTCCGTTTTGAACTCAGCTAGTTGTAGGAGCAACTCTGAGGGAGAGTCGTTTTCCAAACTTGCTGTATGGGTCCTCCAACAAATTGTGATGGTCACATCGAGTGGAGAATTGAACTCAAAGAGTTGTTTTTTACAAGTGATACTGGAGTAACTGTGATCAACGATTTGGACTTCCTAATCTGTCCTCAAGGAATTTTAACTAGTTTCAGGAACAGGTCGAATGGTGAGTTAAACCCTGAACATACTTGTTTGCAGGTTGCTAAAGTAACTCCGAGCCATGGGTATGGATTCCGAACTTTTTAGTTTAATTATTAACAGGTTGCAGGAGCAGATCGAATAGCAAGTTGTATTCTGAACATGCTTAATTGCAGGTTGCTAAAGTAACTCCAAGCCATGGGTATGGACTACGAACTGGTCGTGGAGATCGAATGGCGAAGCGCACTCTAAACTTGCTTCATTGCAAATTGCTAGAGTATCTTCGAACCATGGGTATGGACTCCGAATCCGTCTTATGGAAAGCTTGTAACGAATTTTTAGCACCGCTCTAGGCGTAAGTTGGGCGTTTAGCTCGTTGTTTGTTTAAGTATTAACAGGTTGGAGGAGTAGATTGAATGGCGAAGCGCACTCTAAACTTGCTTCATTGCAAATTGCTAGAATAACTTTGAACCATGGGTAGGGACTCCGACCCCGTCTTATAGGAAGCTTTTAACAAGTTTTTGGTGCCATTTTTGTGTATAAGTTTGGCACTCAACTCATTGTATGCATTCGTAAAGTTGAACAAGAATTTTGCAAAAGTCATACTACATTTTATTGGAAAATAAAACTAAGCGGCTGCTCTAGTGGCTGGCCGTTATTAAAAATTGAGAAAATTTGTTGAAAAATAAAACTAAGCGGCTGCTCTAGTGGATGACCGTTAATATAAATTGAAAAAATTTACTACTACTGTTAAGAGAGGACGTTTCAGACGCCCTCATTCGCCTTCACAAGGTGTTCTACCTTCCATGTTCTGCAGATATCTCCTTGCCCCCCGGGTCTTCAAGTTGATGAGCCATTAGGCGAATAACTTAGTAGACCTTACCTGGACTTTCCAGTTTTGGAGGGAGCCCCCCCATTGTTTTGCATAGAGAAAGAGAAATTTTCTAATGCAGCAATGTGTTTAGGCATGACTATTTGTCTCTGTTGAATGAGCAGAGTGGCTTCAGGCAAGGGATTCGGGTTTATTACTGTGTTATGATGAGAACCAGCTTGGACATGGTGAGAGATGATTTGGCAGTTTGGATGTTCTTGGTAGATTGATTATGGTAGTGACTTCAAGCTTGTTTACAGTTTTGGAATTATTGTGACTGCTTTCTGGCGGTAACTTTATGGCGTCGAGGGGGAGAACCGAGTCCCCCCATTGTAGCGGTGTAGCATGCTCATGCTATATGTTGGCTTCCTACAGCTTGGCCTACGCCAACTATTGTTGGGAACTTCATTTTCATGTGAAATGCAGAGGCAACTGCAGGAAAGGCCGCTAGGCCGGGACGGCCGAATATAGCATTGTATGTTGCTTTGACATCGACTACCATAAAGTCCAGTGCTTCCGTTCGAATAGCGGGGGCCTTTCTTGCTGTCACAACCAGCGTGATGACTCCTTCTACTTGAACGGGGACACCGGAGAATCCGTGGAGTATATAACCGGCTGGATTTAGTCGGTCTCGGTGTAGCGCCCCAGATCCCCATACTGGAAAATGAGACCCTATTCCAGGAGTCGAACTTCAAAATAGCCACAATCACAGAGAAGTACGGGAAAATTAAAAACTCTTATTCCATATAATTGTTACATTTACAAGTGTTACAATATCCCAATAAAATTACAAGATTTACAAATAATATAATAACACTTGGATATGTCCCTTAGATGCTTGGACCAACTCGAACTCTGTTGTACCTGTGAATCGGCTCCGGTTACCTACAAGGTGGGGAACGTCAGTACTTTGACTGACGCAATGCTGGTAACAACAGCGGTCTCCAAGTTAACAATCACAACCATGATTTATGCAAAAGAGAAAAGTGATGTGACAACTAGAGGTTAATGGATTCGGGTTATAGTGTTGTTGTATGCCATGATTCTACAACTAGATGCATCAATCACATGCCTACTTATAATGCAAGCAGTACTTTGGAGAACGCATGCATCCCATACTACATATGCCCCCAAATCTAGCTGTCTTTCTCCACATTTCAGGGATTCGAACCCTAGCCATGCATCCTACTCTTGTACTCAACCTATTCCCAATAGATTTCCATGTCTGAGGAGGTTGCAGTCACTCGGTCTAGTCCCGCACTGCAGTCCCTAAAGTGGTGGTCGTGTTTTCCACTTAGTACCCGTGCACGGACCTCACTCAAAAAGCCGTGTCAAACCTTCCGATACAAAACCATGTACCCAAATGACGTGATGATTCACATATAGAACAAACCCAAGCGCATAGAAACATGACGGCCTCGAGGATCAAATCCCCCTATCCGACAGGAGCTCCTTGTTGGATCCTGTAGGCGAGACAACAAACACTAGAGGGGGGTGAATAGTGTTTATAAAAACTAAATTGCGGAATACAGATTTTTCTTCTGTGCAGTCGACTTAAAGAGTGAACCAGTCGACTGAAAAGGTAATTCAAACAAATCTGTGAAGTTGACTCAGAGTTAAGACAGTCGACTTAACAACCAGAAAAATTATCAGAGTATACGAGTCTGACCAGTCGACTTATAAAGTACTCAGTCGACTGTCCAGACAGGTTTCACAGAAACAACTCAAACTGAGAAAATAAAAATGCAAGTAAGAGAAATACAACCATAGAGTGCACACGATGTATCCTGGTTCAGTCCTCCCGACCTACATCCAGTCCCCAAGCAACCCACTTGAGATTTCCACTATTCTTGAAAAAGTTTACAAGAATACCCTACGGCGTTCAGACAACAACCTCGTCTAACCCGTAGTTCTTTCTCTCAACCAGAGAAAGCAACCCACTCTTCCACCAAGAGTGACACAACTGACTCTACACCCTAGAGTCCTACTCTCCAACCGAGAGGAAAAGAAAAACAATAAATTTGTTTTACAATCAACCTATAGCCTTGTTTGTGATTTGTGATATAGTACGTGGCTAAAAAAAGGTTGACTTCTATCTTCAGTCCAGAACGAAATCAGATGTTATACTGGACTGAAAAAGGAGAACCAAGACTTAGTAATTTGAAAGCTTTTGTCTCTTGGAGAATGTAACACTTAAGATTCCAAAGAAATGCTTGGAGTATTAGACCTTTTAACAGTGGATTCTAATCTCTATTTATAGAGATAGATTCACTGGACGTTGGGAATCAGTTGTTCAACTGTCAACCAACGGATCTAAAAAGATTTGAATTTGAAAAACGATTTTAAAAACACAAAACTGTCAAACGCACTTGAACAGTCGACTGGGTTGCCATGATGAGTCGACTGGTCAGAGTTTGAATAAGTTTAGTCAGTTTTGTACTGACTCAGTCGACTGGTATAGGTATCGGTCGACTGGTACTCAACAGTTAAACTATTTCAAACTGTTTTGACCTTTTTTGATGTTTTAAAACACACATTTGTAAAGGAGTGAGTGTATGTGTGTGTGACAAGGCTTTACATCATACTATGACTCAAGAAATATAAAATATTAAATTTGGTTACAAGACATAACAATATATGACACTTGAAGCATAGGTCTTGACTTGAGTCTTGAGTGAAGCCATTGTCTTTATCCAGAGCATGTGCTTGTACATTTGTTCAGCTGTATAGTAATGAGGCCTTTGTGTATACAACCTGCAATTATAAGGTGTAGCATAGATACATGTTGCAGTGTGTTGTAATCATCAAAATCAAGAATCAAGATTCTCCCCCTTTTTGATGATGACAACACAATAGCTGATTATAATAACATAAAGAATACAAGCATAGAATTGATATGCTCCCCCTATTAAAAGCACATAATGCATATGATATCAGGCGACTTAAAAAAGAATCAGTCGACTTAACAGAACCTCTTGAAAAGAACAGAACACAAAAATCATCACAAAACAGCAATAAAAAGTCTCTATCAGTCGACTTACCAAGTTGATCAGTCGACTGAACAGAAAATTTACACAGGGAGGTTTTTCTCCCCCTTTGTCATCAACAAAAAACATAAGATAACAAGTAATAAAAATAGGAATGACTTTATAGATATTAATTTAGTCTTACAAAATTTTAACAGCAGATAAAAAAGAAAAAATACATAGGAAATAAAACTAGAAAAAAATCATCAATCTTCATCTTCTGTGTCGTCAGCAGCATCTTGAGACGGTGGTGGAAATTGAGTAGTAAAAAGATGAGTCAGATGGGAGATTTTGGAGTCAAGGGAGTTAATATGAGAATCAAGAGTGTCTTGACGATCCATTAGATAGTTAACACAATGATATAGACTACGTGGATCATCAAAATCAGCACGAGGACGAGAAGAACTAGAGGCTGAAGATGGTCTAGCAGAAGTGGCTAGAGGAACCTGAGTGTGGGGAGGAGACCTAGGGGAAGTTCTAGACGGAGGGTCAAGAATCTTCATACGTGCTAAACTGGCACGATCGAAGCACTCATAATGCTTAATAACATTGGTCTCAGAGTCGAGATCAATATCATAAGCAAGGAAGACACGAGTGAGGAGACCACCAAATGGTAAAAAGTGGGTATGAGACTTATGGAGTCTCGAAAAAATGACACGACCCCAATTGATATTAATTCTACCAAAAATTGCATAAACTGCTTGTTGCAATTCCAGAGAATACTGATCAAAGCTCCCTATTTTGGGAAGAATATTATATGATAGTATTCTTGCAACTAGTTTTGCAATAGGTGTGATAGATTTACTAGACATGGGGGGTCCATGATTTGGCAAAAAGATTTTTGATAGGATAGATGCATCATCTAAAATGATTTCCCCTAAATCAAGTCCCTCATCATCAATACCCATAATAAGATTAATTCTCTCGGATGTGAGTTTAATCTTCTTATTTTTGACCGAAGAATAAACAACAATTTCTCCATCATCCGTTTGAACTACTCTCATATTGGTATAAAAAAGATAGATGAGTTGTGGGTAATAGTCGGGTTGATTTTCTAAGGATAAAAACTTATATAGACTACAATGTTGAAAAAGAGAAATAAGATTGAACCTATCTAAATCATTGAAGTTGACAAATCTACCTGGAAAAATTGCAATGTTACAAATTAGATACCACTTTTCTAAGAGTTCAGAACTCCTAAGATATTGAGAATAGTCTTTTGGTGAAGAACTATCATCAACATGGGATCTCTTAGATCTTTTCGGAGCCATTAATGGAATCAAACAAAAAGAAGTGAGATTTAAAAAGATTATACCAACAAGGAGAATGGAATCAAACAGCAAGGAATCGGAAATCAGCAGCTTCAAAACAGATTCGTCAGTCGACTTTCGGATCGATCTCCTTCTCCTTAGGGTTTCAGATTGGCGAAAAGTAAAAGTGAAAAATTCGGGCTGTGAGAGAGTTTTTAACAGAAAACAGATGGCTGAGATTGAATAGGAATGAGATCAACGGCTCACACAGGAGTCACGGGCGAGTAAAAAAATAACAATTTGTCTCAAGAATTATGTGATGATTCGACGATGAAGACAGACTGACTCGCGACAGTCGACTAGTTTTAGGAGACAGTCGACTTAGTCGAGAGAAAAATAAGTATTTGTAACAACTGATCAGTCGACTTGGTGAAATTTCAGTCGACTGGTCAGAGAGAAAAAATAAGTATATATAGAGAATACGGAACAGTCGACTTAGGAAAATCTCAGTTGACTTTAACAGAAATATTTTCAACAAATATCAAGAAAATTACATATCCCTAGTTCTCTTCTTAAAGTTATAAAAATGTCTTCTTTAAGGGGTTTTGTAAAGATATCAGCTACTTGTTTATCAGTAGAGATAAAGTCTAAAGATATGTCTCCTTTTAAAACATGATCACGTAGAAAATGATGTCGAATATCAATATGTTTCGTACGTGAATGTTGAACCGGATTTTTAGATAAATTAATTGCACTGGTATTATCACACATTATTGAAGGTTTTTCAAAAGAGATACCATAATCTAATAAGGTTTGTTTCATCCACAGAATTTGTGCACATGCCAAACTTGCAGCGATATATTCAGCTTCTGTAGTAGATAGGGACACTGAATTTTGCTTTTTACTGCACCAAGAGACCAGGGAATGTCCCAAAAAGTGACATGTTCCACTAGTGCTCTTGCGATCAGTTTTACTACCAGCAAAATCAGCATCACTATACGACAAAAGTTGGAAATTATCGGTGCGTGGATAAAATAAGCCATAATCAGATGTGGCTTTAATATATCTTAAAATTCGTTTCACTGCTTTTAAATGAGACTCTTTAGGACTAGACTGATATCTAGCACACAAACATACACTGAACATAATATCTGGTCTACTAGCGGTAATATATAAGATTGAACCAATCATACCTCGATAGAGTTTCTGATCGACACTCTTACCTAAGATATCTTTGTCAAGGGTAGTAGTAGTAGCCATAGGTGTGGATTTACTACTTGTACTATCCATGTTAAACCGTTTGAGTAATTCCTTTGCATATTTTCCTTGATTAATAAATATGCCATTTGAAGACTGTTTAATTTGTAGTCCAAGGAAATAATTGAGTTCACCCAAGTGACTCATCTCAAACTCGTTTTTCATGGTGTTAGCAAACTCTTGACATAGATTATTATTAGTAGAACCAAAAATTATATCATCAACATATATTTGTATGATTAAAATATCATTCTTAATTCTCTTGATAAACAAGGTAGTATCTACTTTACCTATCTCAAACCCTGTTTCTAAAAGAAAAGTTTTCAAGTGATCATACCAAGCACGTGGTGCTTGTTTAAGACCGTATAAAGCCTTTTTCAATTTAAAAACATGGTTTGGGAATTGTTCATGTTCAAAACTTGGTGGTTATTTAACATAAACATTCTCTTTAATAAACCCGTTAAGAAAAGCACTTTTAACATCCATTTGATAAAGTATAAAATTCATGAAACAAGCAAAAAATAATAAAATACGAATTGATTCTAATCTAGCAACAGGAGCATATGTTTCATCAAAATCTATGCCTTCTTCTTGATTATATCCTTGAGCAACTAGTCTAGCTTTGTTCCTAACAACTTGTCCTGATTCATCTAACTTATTTTTAAATACCCATTTGGTACCAATAATAGTATGATCAGGAGGTCGTGGAAATAAATCCCATACATCATTCCTTATGAATTGGTTTAACTCATCTTGCATGGCATTCATCCAAAATTCATTCTCACATGCTTCTTGTATATTTTTCGGTTCAAAATCCGACAAGAAGGCTGTATGAGATATCATATTAATATGTGATCGTGTCTGAATACCATGGGAGATGTCACCAATTATTAAGTCATGAGGATGATCTCTAACTTCAAAAAATGATTTTGGTAAAGTTGCAGATATCACAATAGGATCAGTCGATTTGATAAGTTCCTCAGTCGACTGGTTTACATCAGTCGACTTGATGTCCTTATCGGTCGACTTATCTGCGAGAATAGTTTGTTCTAAAGATGTAATTACTTTATTTAAAGGTGATGAATCAGTTTCATCATCTTTAATTAAATTTGATGAAGACAGAGATTCATCGAATGTAACATGCATTGATTCTTCAATAGTCATTGTTGACTTGTTGAAAATTATATATGCTTTACTCCTATTTGAGTATCCTATAAAGATACCCTCATTAGATCTAGGATCAAATTTATCCAAATTATCTTTAGTGTTCAGAATAAAACACTTACAACCAAATGTCTTAAAATAAGAGACTTTGGGAATTTTGTTAAAAAATAACTCATAACAAGTCTTCTTTAGCTTAGGTCTTATTAGAATCCTGTTTAAAACATAACAAGCTGTAGCAACGGCTTCAGCCCAAAAATACTTAGGTAAATTGCTTTCAACAAGCATGGTATGTGCGCATTCTTGCAAAGTCCTATTTTTCCTTTCAACCACTCCATTTTGTGGTGAAGCTCTAGGAAATGCAAATGAATGTGTTATACCATTCTTGTAGCAATATTCTGTAAACGTTTCATTTTCAAATTCTCCACCATGATCACTTCTAATAGTGACTATGGTTAGAGATCTTTGATTTTGAATTCGTTTACAAAAATTTGCAAATTCATTAAAAGCATCATTTTTACGTTTTAAATAGAATGTCCAAGTGAATCGTGAAAAATCATCTACTAAAATAAATACATATCTACTTTTATTTAATGAAGTAACTCTAGTAGGGCCAAATAAATCCATATGAATTAACTCAAGTGGCCTACTAGTAGAGATTACTTCTTTTGTTTTAAAAGTGATTTGATTTGTTTTCCTAGTTGACATGCATCACATAACTTATCCTTTTTAAAGGATAGTTTTGGCAATCCTTTAACTAGGTTATTCTTAGATATTTTAGAGAGATTTTTCATATTCACGTGACCAAATCATCTATGCCAAAGCCAAGAATCATTATTAGAAGCTATTAAACAAAAATCATTTGAAAACTCATTTGTATTCAAACATAATTCATAAATGTTGTTCTAGCGAAAACCTTGAAAAATAATATTTTGCATAGTAGAATCATAAATTAAACAAGCATCTTTTTCAAATACAATTTTATAACCTTTATGTAACACCCCAAAAAAAATTTTAATTTTTTTTTTTTTTTGAAAACTAAGTCTCCAAATTCAATTCCTTCAATTTCTATATCACTTTAATCATAAACTAAGAAAGTTATATTTTAGGGAAAATTTTGACAGAGTCTCCCCTGTGAATTTTGCCCTGAAACACAAAAAACTTACGGAATTCTACTCAAAATTCCGTAGCTCACAATCCACATAATATTTTCATGGGCTCCCCAGGCCAAAATGAGCAAAAACATACAGGCAATATAATATAATGCTCTGGGGGCCAAACTCATAACGGATTATCACATATCAAATAAAAACTATAAATTTCTTTGAAAAACAAGGTAAAAATTTAGAAAAATTCTTGTAAAACCTACCACAGAGCCCGGTACTCCACAACGAGATGGGTACGGGTCACAAACCTGTCATACCACCCCACACTATACTCATCATTATCATATACATGCTTATACATCCCTAACACAATTTAAATCATAAATTTTACTATTCCTATAACTAAATAGTACAAATTTTTAAATTAAACTTCATCCTACCAATCCATGCTTCACCCCTGCACTGATGAGAACCTGTAACAGTAGGGGATCTAGGGTAGTCCTCAGACTCCCCTAACTCCCCAAACACTAAGGGGTTAGCCATTTCTGCTGTGAGTATAGCTATTAATCTAATGACAAATTAAAATAGTAGAAAGAAAATAATTTAAACTTACGAATACCAAATTAAGATAATGCAACCTGAATCCTGAACACAACAACATCGTCAATACAATGATATATCAAATACTTTGTCAATCCTGCATTCAACTATTTAATTATCCATAACTTCCCACATTTCATAATATACTTCACATCAACCTCGTATATATATATATATACTTATTCGACATCCGTATAGTACAAATACACATACCATCCATTACTTTTCAATTTAACTACTCTAACCCAATATTCATTCTTCCACAAGTATCGTCATAATAGCATTTCACTGTTTATATTAATATAACTACATGATGTTATTACATCATTTCTCCAACTCTATTAAACCATGCGCTTCATTTACTTATATTATGTCATCAACCCACACATTCATCCTGGAAGTTGTGCCAAGGCAGGTAGTTCCCACCATTCCCACGGAAATAGCGGCGAGTAGTTCCCTGACACACTTCCAACGTACACAAACTCATATCCCAGCATACTTTCTTTAATAACCATTTTCATACCCAATCTCATAATACAGGTATTTATTTTATTGTGTTATAATAAGTGTCACATCATAAACATATGCATCTATTCTCATAATACCACCTTCCTTCATGTCTTATGACATAAATACCACATCTCATTGCCCATGCAATTTACTCACATTTCATCACATCATTAACACATCATTAATAAGAATACTTATACTGGTTACATCAAAACCATGTTTTATAACTCATTCACATCTCATTACTCCACTTAGTAATTCTCATTCTTATAAGGATTATATTTCTTATTATCACTTTCACTTTATCCCCAAACACAATTTGGGGCCACAACATATCACACCCCATAGCCGATAGCTTGGGTAATAATCACTGCACCTCAAACACACAGTTTGGGTAATATCACATCACGTCTCAAGTCGATAGCTTGGTTATTTATTTCTCTTCAATCACTTATCATCTTCACTTCACTTTATTTCTCATTTCTATCAATCATTACCACTATTATATCCACTCACCCTGCGAATTATGCCAAGGCAGGTAGTTCCCACAATTTCCACAGAAATTGCGGGCAGGTAGTTCCTTGACACAATTCCAAGGTACAACTCATATCAATCTGTATTTACTTTAATGATCCCATACGTAATACAATTACTTCATATTATTCATGATAACACATCTCTTTTATTATTTTCATCATAAATTAATCACATGCTGCATTTATCATTTCTTTTTTATATACTAACTCATAACACGTTCACTTTCATAATTACTTCATTCACAACAACTTTCTTTCCCATACACAATTCACATTTCACTATCCACTTTCTTTTCCACACACAATTCACATTTCACTAACCACTTTCTTTTCCACACACAATTCACATTTCACTAACCACTTTCTTTTCCACACACAATTCACATTTCACTAACCACTTTCTTTACTACCAAATTTATTATTAACACTTATTTATTTTATTAGTTTGTCGACCAGTGAGCCACAGTATCCCAACATACTGAAAGCCGACAGCCCAGTAAACACGCGGCCCGATGCTCACACAGAGTCTTACTCGTCCGAGGCTACGTCTTCCTGCTAGCCGAACTAGCGAGGGAACCACTTACCCCAAGTAGAACATGGGTACTTCCTCCCGGCCGAAGCCAAGAGGGAAAAAGCCACTGACCCCAGGTAACCTGGGTACTTCCTCGCGACGGCTGTTATCGAGAGAAAAACCACTAACCCCAGATAAACTGGGTACTTCCTCCCAGCCGAAACCAGGAGGGAAAAACCACTTACCCCAGATAAACTGGGTACTTCCTCGCGACAGCTGTCATTGAGGGAAAACCGGGCCTCAAGCCGATAGCTTGGGCGATAAAATCCACTTACCCCAAACATAGTTTCGGTCCACTTACCCCAAGCCGGTCCTTGGGTATTAGGAGGTCTAGCCCAAACCCCCAGGATTGCTGTAGGTACTGGTCAACAAAACCATCTGTTATTAGCATTAATCATTTCATCATTCCATCTTACTAAATCAACATAAAACATCACAGCTTTTAATTTAACAATTAACACATCCTTGACTTTAATCATGTGAATTAATAACACATTTTATTAACACGTACCATCTTATCTTTTATCTTACCATTTAAGGCATATCCAGTGTCCACAATATTAATCATCACATCATTATACCACATTATGCATACATTCTGTCATTCAACATATAAAACCATCATATCATATCAATGCATATTATTAATGCGCCAAGATTATAATAGTAATAAAAGAACTACATTATGTTATTCCATATCGTAAAGGTATCAAAATGTATACTTCATCACATTATAATATCCATTATTACCCATTAATTCACTACGAACATAATTATAATGTAAACATATACACACTTATTAATTTCATCAATTATCACATCCCGAATCAATATCATGATATATATATATACACAAACATACACCACACATGCGGGTTCCCAAGAAAAGGGGCCAAAATTATTTATTTCCTCTAATTAAATCTCATAATATCCAATTATAGCATACTAGCTCATACATCATGTTTCATATAAATAAAATCACCTATAAGGGCTTATATTCCCCAAAACATGCACAAAACGGGCACTATAATTACACGGATTTTCAAAGCATGATCACAATCACTAATTTTGTCTAATTACATCTTATAACATCCATCCATAGCATGCTAGCCCATACACCAGGCTCCGCATATACGCAATTGCCTATATCGGCCTATATACCCCAAAAACATGCACAAAACATGCACGGGGTAAAAATATGCATAAACGATTTAATATATTTAATTTTTATATTTCAACACGTCATATTAACCCCTAATATAGGTTTTGTATACTTAAAATAGTTAATTTCCTCAAAATATCCCAAAAACTCAGTTTCGGACCCTTAAAAATCCATATTTTCATTCAAAATCAGTTTTTAATATAACTTCTACGAAATACATTAAAAAGCCACGAAATTTGGCCATAACATAAAATATATATAGATGCAACATACTCACCTGACAGATCGAGCAAACGATGTCCCACGCCCGCCCGGTAGCCAGTCGAAGTTCAACTTTTTCAACCTAATAGGAGAATTATAGAACCGATTAGCTTAAAACTCAAAACTCGACCTACGGACCTCCAAATTTGAATCTGTCTTCACCCACGTGTCACAAATGACATATGTAGGTGAGCTACATCGATGGATTTCGAATTCGGATCCCCATACAAAATTTCATTGATTAATCGGAAACTTATTACTTAGAAAATTCTCTATCTCCTACTTTCCTTACTCTCTTATTCCCAATATCTCAAATTAGGATTAATGAGAATAATAAAAATTAATTACACCACCGGATATATCAAATGCTCACTTCACTCTCGCTCGGGCGTTTCTCCGAACACCCGGCGTGCAAAATAACCCTTTTTATTCTCTAATCATTTCCATTAAGTTCTAAGGCTACAAAACTCCTTCTAAATTCATATTAACACTCTCACACTACTCCACAACCTCCCATGAAATTTCTACACTTGCTAGAAGCAAGTTTCCTACTCCACTTCACAAACTCGAAAATTTGGCTATATGCCAAAATTAGAACTTCGAGATTTCACCATGGTATACACCAATCCTAACTTCTAACATTCTCTATATGCTCTCTACATCTCCCTACATCAATTTCTAGAGAAAGAAATTAAAAGCGTAAAATTTGCTAAACTAACATACAATTTAACATACCTTATTGAAACTTCCTTGAAGAACTAACCCTACCACAAGGAAGAGCACCCAAAAATTTACTAGAAGCCCCGAAATATTTGAGATTGGAGGTGGAAATTTGGTGGATTTCAAAACCCTAGTTCGGTTCCAAGAAATGGGGGAGGAAAGCTTCGGTCGGGATAGATGGGGAGGAAAGATACTGTCGGTCCAGATGGGGAAGAAAAGAAGATGGGGAAAATTGACCACTTAGTAAATTGGGTTTAGGGTTATGGGCCTTAAGCCCATTTACTAAAGAAAATACCTTAAAAGGGGTTATTTCCACAAAATTTTGCAACTAAATGCCACAACCTAAAAACTCTACCACATTAGCATTTTATCAATCCCCTATAGTGTATAAACGCCCCAAAAAAATTCGGGTCAAATCGGATTCGTCTCCTCCGAGAAAACTCCTCTCAAAGCTCCTATATTTTCAATTTTTCCCGTTTACCCCAAAATATCAATTTAATCATTCTAATACTAATAAAATCAATTAATAGGGGTAAATATACTCAGAAACATATTTTAAAAATAATTTAAACCAAATAATCAAGGAAATAAAAAAAAACAGGTGTTACACTTTATCACATAGTTGACTAATACTTAACAAATTATGTTTTAGTCCACTAACTAACAAAACATTTTCTATAGTAGAATTAGTATTTTTACCAACCATGCCGATTCCTATGACTTTGCCTTTGTTGTTATCACCAAAGGTAACTGTTCCTCCATTAATGCTTTGTATGGTGGATAGAAGATTGGCATGACCAGTCATATGCTTTGAACACCCACTGTCAAGTATCCAACGATCTTTCTTTGGTACCTATAAGATATTCAATGTGAATATGGTACCCTTTTCATTGGGTCCAAAACATATTAGTTAGGGGGAAACCAAACCCATAATGAGTTTGATTTTCCTCCATAAGCAGGAATAAAATTAACGGAATTACATACATTTAACATATATGAATTGATATATGCAGTTCTATCTTTCAAATTCAAGTTAACTGGAACCCATACTAGTTTGTTCTGTCCAATCGACTTTATAGCATCCTTCAGTCGACTTCTACTGTAAGTCAGTCGACTGGATGATGATGTAGGTCGACTTATATGAGGTTTTGGTCTTATTGAATAAGACTCAGTTCCTCTGGACAGACGACTGGTAGATGGATTCAGTCGACTTGACTGAACGTTAGCCTTGCTTTTATCACTAAAAATTATAAGCTTAGGCTTTTCAAAGAATTTATACAGTTTATTTTTAACACTAGAAATAGATTCAAGTTTATTTCTACTATTGTTTTTAAAGGAAAGATCTTTTACAAGAGATTTTTTAAAACCAAGACCAAACTTTTGACTAGATTTCACTTGATTTTGAAGAACATCGTTTAAATTCTCTTTTCCTTTATTGAACTTAGATACGTTCTTGGATATCTCTTCATAATTCGTTTTTAGAGATTCAAGATCCATATCTAAACTTGAAATACGAGAATTTAAAGATTTTACTTCTTTATCAAGGTTAAGATTCTCTTGAGAAAGCGTTTGATTAACTTTCTCTAGATTCTTAACTCTAATCTTTTCTTTTTTCAATTCTTGAAAAATTTCATTGAAAGCATCAAGTAAATCTTCTGAATCATAATCATTACTTACTTGATTCTGTGAAACCATAAAACACATGTTCGCAACTTTGTTGGTTTCATCAGTTTCTTCTTCTGAGGAAGAATCGCTGTCATCCCAAGTTGCTTGATATGCCTTTTTGTTTTTGGCAAACTTGTTCTTTGTGTACTTATCCTTCTTGAAGTTGGATGTCTTTCCTTTAAACTTTGTATTTTCTAGCGGACAATCTGATGAGGACATCTTTCCTGTTTAGTTTATTTCATTACCATTTTTATTTCTGGCAATTATAGCCATATGTAATCTTTTGTATTTTTTTAGATTTTGAGAATATTTTGGAGATGTGTTTCAAGATGTAATTGAGCCTATTTAAAGGCCTTGAGATTAATGAGAAAGGATGCCATTATTGATTAAAAAAATCTGTGTTGAGTTTTGATCTTCCTTTCTCTCCTTTGTGTGATACAATTGAGATCCAAATTAGGGTTTGTGATAAATCCTAATCCAATTTTAGAATTAGTGATTAATTCAAAAATCTATCCCCAAATTAAAATTCCCCAATTACAAAAACTCCAACCCATCGTTGCCCCAAATCCCCATCCTCCTCAACTCCCGCTCCCGTCTTCGTCCCCTTCCTCGACCAACAACCAGAACCCCAACATAACCCCCATCGGCAACTCCCTCATCCTCTCACCTCTCCCAATCCGAATACTACTGCCACCTCCCCCATCGTCCAGACCCCCTCCTTGTCGACGCCACCATCGTCGACTTCCTGCCACCCACAACCCCCACCACTACAGCCCCTTCCCGTCGCCTCTTCCTCCTCCCAATCCAGATCACCACCCCTAACCCATCTAATCCAAAACCCTAACCCACCGGACCCCAACAGCCTCACTGCCTTCTCTCTTCCCGTGAGTCCCGTTCGCCTCCACCTCTCGACGACGTCGCAGCCATTGCCAGTCAACCGCCAGCGGCAGCACAGCACTCTCACCGGTCCGATTGCATCCCGACAGCCATCAGCCGTTCGAGTAGTCGCCACTTCGATTGCTGCAATTGTTCTTCGCATTCGGTATACTCTTTCCATTCTTACTATTTGTGTTCTACTGCCTTATCATCTAGTTTATTATCTGATTTATCTGTCGACCACAAAATAATTGAGATTGAGTGATCCACATGCTAGAATAGAGTACGAATCGATATTGCATTTATTACTTGCTAACACATAGGAATTTAATTATTGATCGTAAGATTGAATTATTAATTGGGATTGTTAGCATAATTCAGTTCTTGAAAATCCATCCAACCAATTAATTGTTTAAAATTCCTGACTTTAATCCGCGTAACGTGTTGGTAAAATTAACCCATTAAAATTCTTGGAAATTCTCTATTTTAGGGTTGGTTTTACATCATTTTGGTATCAGAGCGAAGGTTCTTAAAACCCTAGTTCTTGAATCGTAGCCATCATTTTTGCATTCATTTAGGATTGTTTAGTCTTTTATTTTTGTCTTTCTTTTATTTTAGGTCATTTCAGATTCATAAAAAATAAAAAAAATAAAAAAAATTTAGGACACACACGACCCATAGTTTCCACTTTTGGTGAATGCGTTTTCGCAGCACCATCACAGACCCTGAAGAGCCTTTCCTATCCCTTCCCAATCACCCAATTAGGAACCCTAAACTTCCCAGACCTGAAATGGACAACTCTGATATCTCCGCTACCCTAGCTGCCATCCAAGCAACTCTTGCCAATATCAATCAGCGGCTTGAGAAAGTGGAGCTAAATCAAACCATTGTCCCTGAGCTTCATGCCCATCGTCAGATCCCTCAAGGAAATGTTCATGACGATCGATGTCAAGAACGTGACCCTGACGAACAATACAAAAAGGACGTTAAGGCTGACGTTCCCCAGTTTGAAGGCCACATGGAACCCCAAGCTTACCTCGATTGGATCCGTGCCATGGACCACTATTTTGTGTGGTTCGACATGAGCGAAACCCTTAAAGTTAAATTTGCCACTATGAAATTAACGGGTAAAGCTCAACAACATTGGACTAATCTTGAACATGCCCACAGAGGCCGAGGTCTGGCACCCATAGCCACTTGGGAGGCCATGAAAGAGAAGCTCACTGAGAGATATGTACCGCTATCATTCCATACCCGATTGCTAGATTCATGGAACCAACTCTATCAAGGAAGTAAATCCACACAAGAATATGTTGATAAATTCGATGACTTCCTTATTCGGTGCAATGCTTTAGGTAAAGAGAGTGAAGAACAAACTCTCTCTAGGTTTAGAGCTGGACTACGAGCTGACCTTAGGAACGAGCTAATCTATAGAAACGTGGACTCAATAGCGGCAGCCTACGCCCTAGTCCTCTATATGGATTCCCTTAAAGCTAGTTCCCATTACAAGTCCAGCGAGTCGATGGATCATTCCTCTAGAATGAATCATCTTGATCCCTCTAGACCTGAGCACTCCTCTCCTCAGTACCCCAACAAGTTTTACCCCAGCAAATCTAATTCACATTTTAATTCACATAGAGATGAACATAAGGGTAAGAACACCGAAAGAGATTACAGTAAGATTGACCCTCTCACTAAGTGCTATAAATGTAAGGGATACGGTCATGTTGCTGGCAACTGTCCTAGTCCAAGTAGGATTAATATAGTAAAGGGTACCGCAGTCATCGCTGATGAGCCCGTCAATGAGTTTACCTATGAACCTAATATAAGTGATGACTTTGATGAAAAAGAGGATCACCCGTCTCTCAATTGTATTCAGCCTATCCAGTCACCTCTATTGAGTATACCCGAGACACCCATTCCTTCCCAAGTCACTTGGCAACCCATAGATTTTACTCATGTATTAGAACATCACAAAGTCACAGAGTCTGCACCCACATTTGCATATAACATTCATGACTTGCATAGAGAAATTTCCAAGGAACTTAATGAGAATAATTTTAACTACAAGTTAATAGCAGATACTAGAAGGAAATTTATAACTTTTGATATTGGTGACAAAGTGATGGTTCGGATTCATCCGGAACGGTTTCCTGTTGGACCCGTTAAGAACTTGAACATACGTGCTGCAGGCCCATTTAAGATTCTACATGCAATCAATAATATTACCTATGTCGTTGACCTTCCTGAAGGTTTTGGCATAAGTAAGACTTTCAATATTGAGGGTCTAGTACTTTATGAAGGCTCAACATTCAACCCTAGAAATTTTCTTATAGATGAGCCTACCCTGCAGCCTAGTGGTGAGATTTCCCCATTACCTCCACTACCAGATACTACTTACCCATCGACAGAAGAATTGGATAATATTTTAGATGATCAGATAATCTCTACTAGAGATGGTGGTATGCACAAGTATTTGGTGAGGTGGAAAAACAAACCGAAGTCGGGTGACACTTGCAGTGATCGTGAGGGGCTCCCATAGCTGGATCCAGATTTTTTGGAGCACTATGGCAGGATCACTGGTTTTGACTCGACTGGGTCGAGCTCTCTCCCATCCGGAGAGAATGATGAGGACATCTTTCCTGTTTAGTTTATTTCATTACCATTTTTATTTCTGGCAATTATAGCCATATGTAATCTTTTGTATTTTTTTAGATTTTGAGAATATTTTGGAGATGTGTTTCAAGATGTAATTGAGCCTATTTAAAGGCCTTGAGATTAATGAGAAAGGATGCCATTATTGATTAAAAAAATCTGTGTTGAGTTTTGATCTTCCTTTCTCTCCTTTGTGTGATACAATTGAGATCCAAATTAGGGTTTGTGATAAATCCTAATCCAATTTTAGAATTAGTGATTAATTCAAAAATCTATCCCCAAATTAAAATTCCCCAATTACAAAAACTCCAACCCATCGTTGCCCCAAATCCCCATCCTCCTCAACTCCCGCTCCCGTCTTCGTCCCCTTCCTCGACCAACAACCAGAACCCCAACATAACCCCCATCGGCAACTCCCTCATCCTCTCACCTCTCCCAATCCGAATACTACTGCCACCTCCCCCATCGTCCAGACCCCCTCCTTGCCGACGCCACCATCGTCGACTTCCTGCCACCCGCAACCCCCACCACTACAGCCCCTTCCCGTCGCCTCTACCTCCTCCTGATCCAAATCACCACCCCTAACCCATCTAATCCAAAACCCTAACCCACCGGACCCCAACAGCCTCACTGCCTTCTCTCTTCCCGTGAGTCCCGTTCGCCTCTACCTCTCGACGACGTCGCAGCCGTTGCCAGTCAACCGCCAGCGGCAGCACAGCACTCTCACCGGTCCGATTGCATCCCGACAGCCATCAGCCGTTCGAGTAGTCGCCACTTCGATTGCTGCAATTGTTCTTCGCATTCGGTATACTCTTTCCATTCTTACTATTTGTGTTCTACTGCCTTATCATCTAGTTTATTATCTGATTTATCTGTTGACCACAAAATAATTGAGATTGAGTGATCCACATGCTAGAATAGAGTACAAATCGACATAGCGTTTATTACTTGCTAACACATAGGAATTTAATTATTGATCGTAAGATTGAATTATTAATTGGGATTGTTAGCATAATTCAGTTCTTGAAAATCCATCCAACC
This sequence comes from Hemerocallis citrina, assembly GCA_017893485.1. NCBI lineage: Eukaryota > Viridiplantae > Streptophyta > Magnoliopsida > Asparagales > Asphodelaceae > Hemerocallis > Hemerocallis citrina. The sequence goes on from CM030359.1 coordinate 80,118,590, forward strand.
AATTAATTGTTTAAAATTCCTGACTTTAATCTGCGTAACGTGTTGGTAAAATTAACCCATTAAAATTCTTGGAAATTCTCTATTTTAGGGTTGGTTTTACATCACAATCCTTCTTCATATGGCCTGTTTTATTACACCTGAAACAAGTTGGAGGATCATTAGAATCTCTAAATTTAGAATTGAACTTACCTTTCTTTAAGAATTTTTTGAATCTCCTTGTGAACATGGCTATCTCCTCTTCATCTTCTTCTTCATCTTCTGAATCTGTTATGGCTTTAAAAGCTAATGATTTCTTCTTAGACTGTTGTAGTTCTGCATCCTTCTTCCGTTCTTCAATTTGAACCTCATAGGCCATTAGATTTCCCACAAGATTCTCAAGAGAAAGTTGTGATAAATCATTTGCCTCTTCTATTTTAGTGGTCTTCTTTTCCCATTCAGCAGAAGTGCACGAAGAACTTTTCTCACCATCTCTGTTTGAGTGTATATTTTCCCAAGTGCCACAAGTGAGTTTGTAATGTCAGTAAATCTGGTTATCATTTCGGACACGCTTTCATTTTTCTTCATGCGGAACATTTCAAACCTGTGAACAAGAACAGATATTTTAGATTCTTTCACTTTGTTTGTTCCTTCATGAGTTACCTCGAGTGTATACCAGATTTGATGTGCGGTTGTTGAATTTGACACACGGTTGAATTCTTCTTTTGTAAGAGCACAGAATAATGCATTCATTGCTTTTGCATTATTCATTGTTTGGTTCTTCATGTCATCATTCCATTGTGCATATGGAATAGTAGGAGCAGTGTATTCTGTTTCAGTCATGTTCCCTATTTCATAATTAATGGATTGGAGATAGATCTTCATTCGGCACTTCGAATAATTGTAATCTGTTCCATCGAAGAGAGGTGGCCTTTGTGTAGAATGCCTCTCATGGTACTGATTTGCATTTGAAGAAGTTGTCATAGCCTTTAACCTCGCTCTGATGCCAAGTGTTGGATCCTGTAGGCGAGACAACAAATACTAGAGGGGGGGTGAATAGTGTTTATAAAAATTAAATTGCAGAATACACATTTTTCTTCTGTGCAGTCGACATAAAGAGTGAACCAGTCGACTGAAAAGGTAATTCAAACAAATCTGTGAAGTCGACTCAGAGTTAAGACAGTCGACTTAACAACCAGAAAAACTATCAGAGTATACGAGTCTGACCAGTCGACTTATAAAGTACTCAGTCGACTGTCCAAACAGGTTTCACAGAAACAACTCAAACTAAGAAAATATAAATGCAAGTAAGAGAAATACAACCACAGAGTGCACACGATGTATCCTGGTTCAGTCCTCCCGACCTACATCCAGTCTCCAAGCAACCCACTTGAGATTTCCACTATTCTTGAAAAAGTTTACAAGAATACCCTACGGCGTTCAGACAACAACCTCATCTAACCCGTAGTCCTTTCTCTCAACCAGAGAAAGCAACTCACTCTTCCACCAAGAGTGACACAACTGACTCTACACCCTAGAGTCCTACTCTCCAACCGAGAGGAAAAGAAAAACAATAAATTTGTTTTACAATCAACCAATAGCCTTGTTTGTGATTTGTGATATAGTACGTGGCTAAAAAAAGGTTGACTTCTATCTTCAGTCCAGAACGAAATCAGATGTTATACTGGACTGAAAAAGGAGAACCAAGACTTAGTAATTCGAAAGCTTTTGTCTCTTGGAGAATGTAACACTTAAGATTCCAAAGAAATGCTTGGAGTATTAGACCTTTTAACAGTGGATTCTAATCTCTATTTATAGAGATAGATTCACTGGACGTTGGGAATTAGTTGTTCAACTGTCAACCAACGGATCTAAAAAGATTTGAATTTGAAAAACGATTTTAAAAACACAAAACTGTCAAACGCACTTGAACAGTCGACTGGGTTGCCATGATGAGTCGACTGGTCAGAGTTTGAATAAGTTTAGTCAGTTTTGTACCGACTCAGTCGACTGGTATAGGTATCGGTCGACTGGTACTCAACAACTAAACTATTTCAAACTGTTTTGACCTTTTTTGAAGTTTTCAAACACACATTTGTAAAAGAGTGAGTGTATGTGTGTGTGACAAGGCTTTACATCATACTAAGACTCAAGAAATATAAAATATTACATTTGGTTACAAGACATAACAATATATGAAACTTGAAGTAAAGGTCTTGACTTGAGTCTTGAGTGAAGCCATTGTCATTATCCAGAGCATGTGCTTGTACATTTGTTCAGCTGTATAGTAATGAGGCCTTTGTGTATACAACCTGCAATTATAAGGTATAGCATAGATACATATTGCAGTGTGTTGTAATCATCAAAATCAAGAATGAACACTCCTCTCCCGTTCCTTACCCTGGCTCTTTGGGAATTAACATATCGAGATACGAGACCCACGAACTCAAAACCTGAGAACCAAATCCATATCCGTACGATAAAAAAGGTACAACACCCGACTATGGTCTGATAGTGCTAATGCAATGTACTTACTCCTAATACATCCCTCTAATCCAAGACTCACTATAACCATGCAGGTAAAAGATTGCTCCCAATACTCAACCCATCGATCACTGGCCCCGGCGACGCAAGTCCTGCTCGCCACTTCTCCTAGCTTGGAATTCGTCCCTCACCATGGCCCGCGTTCATCCTTAACCGGCATGCATACAACATGACGGTACCAACTTGGACGTCCAACGCCTCGATGGAAGTTCACAACTTAGGGTCGATAGACGTAGGGTATCACTCTACTCTAATGAATAACTCAAGTCACAACAAACCTCCACAGGAGTCAACACCAACAAGACAAGCAAATAGACACCATTCATCCCCAAACAATGAGTCATCAACTCTTAGGTACAAAAGGGGGAAAGGTTCTACCAACACCTAGCCAAAACCATGACTAAAAACTACGATGTTTCTACCGGAAATTTAAAAGGATCATAACTCACACAATACAACTCAGATTTGGGTGTTCAAGCCCAATCTGGAAAGGTAAAGACCTAGGATACAACTCTCTAGTTGATCATCACCTCAGATTTAGTCATGCAAGTCCTCAAAATAGCTTCACAAGCCTCAGCCTGTATACTTCCTGTACACTGGCTGCACCTTACCGATAGTATAAAACTCTACCTGCTCATCGGAATGATACCAATCTAGGTTCTAAGGAGAGGTGTGAATGTCTTCTACAACTTCCGAGTTGACCACCATCCAAATTGTTTCATTTGATTGCCCTAAAACAGTCATTACTCTCAGGCATACAAAACCACACATAAGACTTTACTCAAATAGAGCCTATAGCTCAAAAACTGGTTTCTGTCCAATCTTGCAAAAATCATAATTATTAATATACTCACAGGAAATTCTTCAAATAGGGCATCTTGGAAAGCTCTAGACGTCTACTACAATTTTCTAGTAGAACACTTCCTCAAATTCTGCTCTTAAAGAGCCACAAAAGTACCATCTTATCAGAGCATCAAAACTGACTGTGTTCTGCACAGTACATACTAAAATATTCATCATAAATCACATGCTCATCAAATGGTCATCAAATTTGCATTGCAGAAATTAGACATCATCAGGTATAACATGAAAAAAGTTCACATCCAAATTACAAGTAATCAAAGAGTTCTACCTGTTGTAAATATGCACAAAAGTTTTGCTGTTATTCAGCTACTATCTTGACTACTCTTGATTAATTAATTTTGAACATGCATCAAATTTCATCCAAATAATTTTATGATTTTTTTGTAGAGTTCAGATGCATGCAAGACATCATGGTAAAAATTTCGGAGATAGATCATGTGCCAATTAATTCTAAGAATTCCCACAAGTTCAGTTATCACAATAGACAGACTCAGCCTCTGCCTTACGACTCAGTCCTCAAAATGGACTTTATTAAAATATGTAGTATCATCAAAAAATTTCGAAATAAATCATGTAGCTTCTAGACATATATGAGATCATTCTGTATAAATTTTAAGATCAAATTCTAATTATTTTGTTCTCTGGAAATTCGGGAAAATGACATGCAGATCATGTTTCTGTTTCCATTTTCCAGATTCAAACTATCTACTCCTAATCAAACAATATCATGCTACTATTACTCATTGCATGTAAGAAATTAAACAAGAAGGAACAAGAACAAGTTCAGAGAACTCCCCAACCTTAGTTGGCTTAAGAAGATGAGGTTTGACTTGAGCTTCCTCCTCCAAAATCCTACTCCAAAGCTTGAGAACACTTCCTCTTGTAGCTCCTTTCACTCTTTCCTTTTCTTTCTTTTTTCTTCTTTTCTGAAATTTCCAAACCTCAAGAGTTGATAAGAAAGTGGTTTTATCATGAGAGGAGTGAGGGAGAGAGGGGTGGTAGGCCAGCCAAAATAGTGGGGTAGGGGGGTAAGGAGGCTAGGTGGTTTTTTCTCAAAACAATGGCCTCTAGCCCCTTGTTTTTGAGACAAGGCTTGGCTAAAATTTTTGGTCTTGATCAAGCTCTAGATGAGAGGTGAGAGGTTAGATTCTGGTGCATGCAAAGTATATGTATTGTAGTACCATACAATTTCATATTTGCATACGTAGCGCACTCAAAACTAGTGTATGTACTAGTATTGGTCCTTCTCATTCTCGTGCACCATCAAGAACGCAACCAACCACACAAACCACCCCGCAAACATAAACGCACTCCATCATTCATACATATACAATCAAACAACATTGTAATATATATATATATATACACACAAACAATATATATATATATATATATATATATATACACAAAAGCATTATATTATCTGGGGTATTACATCGGGAGAGCTTAAGCGCCTCGAATGTGGCAATGAAGAGGATGTTTACTGAGCTGTCATTGTCCACCAGGATGCGGCGTACTTCATGATTCACCATGTAAAGGTTTATGACCAATGCGTCGCAATAAGGTGTTTGGACGCCTTCCAAGTCCTTGTCGGAGAAAGATATCGGAACCTCGGTGCTCTTTGCAGGTGTGATGTTATCTATGGAGTTGACTTCACTGACGAAAGCTTTGTGGGAGGATTTGGAATCCCCCCATTGGGCCTCCATTAACGGAGTGGTGGACGACCATGTGTTCAGAGTCTTGCAATTCGTATGGCCTCTCTTGACGCTTATTAGCCCTCCGGGACGGAGGATTTTCGGCGTCGTTGTCTTTCTGAATGAAGTTGGAGAGATAGCTCCTACGAATTAGGTCTTCCAGTTCTTCTTTTAGGGCTCGACAGTTGTCAGTAGTGTGTCCATGATCTCTGTGAAATGCACACCACTTATTTTTTTCTCTTCTCCTTCTAGACGTTGACATCTTAGGGGGAGGGCGGATTATTCTATCCTTCTCAACTTCCATTAGGATGACTGATACGCTTACATTGAGAGGAGTGAACTGGTGGAAGCGTGGCGCTAGAGTTGGACGGCGTTGACTTGCACCATTTTTCTGAAACTTCCTGGGTTCTTCCTCGCTTGTATTCTTTCGTATGTTCCCGAAAGATGAATCATTCTTGCCTTGAGGATAGAGAGCTTCCTCAACCCTGATATATCTGTCACTCCTTTTCAGGAGCTTAGTGAAACTTTTGGGTGGCTTTTTTTGTGAGGGAAGCATTCGGGTCTTTGTTAGTGACGTTGTGGCGGAAAGCTGCAGCCGCCAATGAAGAGTCTAAGGAGGAAATTTACCTTGCTTTTGACGTAAAGCATTTGACGAAGTCTTTTTAGCAGTTCTCCATCTTTTTGTTTCAGTTCTAAGAGGGAGACACTTATTTTTTCAGCCTTGCAACTAGTAATGACGTGCACAATGAAAAGCTCCTCGAGCTGATCGAAAGAGAATATTGATTCTGGAGTCAGACACGAATACCATTCTCTTGCTGATCCTTTCAGTGTGGCAGGGAATGTTCAATACATGAGTGCATCGGTGGTGTTATAGACCATCATGAGTGTTTTGAATCTCTCTATATGCTTGGTCAGGTCTGATTCTCCCTTGTAGGATTCAAATTGAGGTGCCTTGAAGTCCCTTGGGATGGGTGCATGAGGATGGCTTTGCTGAAAGGAGGTCAAATAGGGCGGTAGGCCCTGCTGAAGCGGTTTCTCTCATTCTTCATCTGTTCTAGACGATTCTCTACCTCTTGAATACGGCGAAGGACTTGGTCATCCTCCCCATGGGACCTGATGAGTCGGCGGATCCTTTGCTGAGGGGCTGGCCCAGATCTTGACTTTCTTGGATAGCTTGGAGTATGTCGAGCTTGAACTTATCCAATTCGGCCCTAGTGACTGGGGAATTTTTTCCTTTGTTCTGCACAAGAAGCTTTCGATTCTCATGAGTCGGGCTCGTTATGGTGGTGCGCCCACTGTGAGAGGAGGATTGCCTTGATCCATATCTAGGAAAGTTGGTTCTCTGGTTTGCTTGTTGTCCCGAGCGGGAGGCCTCAGTTCGGGTGCGCCTCTAGTCTAAGTGGATTCGTAGATTCCTTGTTACCAAGCACTGATGATGTGGCGGAGATCTTTAGACCCTCGGGGGCCTCGCGAGGCCATTGAATCAGTTGAAGTATTATGGACTGAGATGTGGTCATACCGAGGATGTTATTCATGACGGTTTTGTCGGAGCCCCCCGGTGCCTCTCCATTGGAAGGAGCTTGACTAGGCTACCGGAGTGACTGTTGAGGAGGAATCAGATCTTCCATAGGAGGATCTGGTTCACGAAGAGAGTTGGTACGGCGGCTTGAGGCCGCCACTCTGCCTCTGAGTCTTGGTGGCATGGCGGTAAGTCTGCCTTGTGTAGTTTTTCACAGACGGCGTCAATTTGTTGCTACTTATTTGGTGTGGGAGCAAATAGATAATGAGTTAATAATTGATGGAAACTACTAAAAATCTGACCTTTGACCTTGGCCGTGAAATACGGTTAAGGCTCCTGAGATTGAATCTGGATCGCTGATTGACCACCGTGATCTGAATCCGACAGTTGCTGATGTGGTCGATAGACCTGCAAAAAGCCTAAAACACCGGGGGGTAGCCCCGGCGACAGACCCTCCGACGCTCAAGTCAAAACCACACTAAGAAATAGAGTTTAAAAGAGAAATTGGCGAATTGTTGACTACCTTCTGACTGTGGAGGGGGAGGGAATTCATAGGCCTGAGAAACATATCAAGAGATTTATTTAGATCCGTTGGATCGATATGAATTCTTTATCTCCTTTATGTTTCTCCCCTTCAATAGATAAGTTCTCTTGTTAGAGGATAAGAGATTTGATTCCTAGCCTACATGGGCTGGGCGTCTCTCCTAGTGGTCCTAGTCTGTCACTTTTTATGGCTTGAAAAAAACCCATGTCTTGTAAAGGAGCCTGGAAAAGACCCAGATCTGTTAAAGAGCCATCTTATGATTAATCTGGCTGTAGAAGCTTTGAGATTTATGCTGGAATCGTATGGCCCTTATTTGCTGCAATTTTTACAATCATCATCGATCCTGTCTAATAAACCAGGCTTCAATTCATAAGCTAGTTATCCATCAAGGCATTGTTAAAAGAGGCATGGATAACTGAACCACGGTTAACAAGGCTTCATACATGCCTAAGTGTTTCAATATACTGATCAAGAAGAGACTAATATGATACAGTGAACCATGTCATCAGCACCACATAAAGGTTATGGTTTGATTCATGACTCCTATTTCGAGATTTTAATGAAGAGAGGGTTAGCCACATGGACCAAAACACAAAATATAAGTTGGGCATTGGTATATCGAATACATAATTTCTAAACTATATGAAGAGAGAGTTGGTCACATGGACAATAACACAAAATATAAGTTGGGCATTGGTATATCAAATACATAATTTCTAAACTATACTATCTCAGAGAAAAAATTGACTAAATAGTCAAATACAGTGACGTCAATGGATGCACTAGAAAATCATTCTTACATGGTTTATAGTGTGGTCTTGTAGATTTACCATCCTTAAAAAGGAGGGGAAAGAGGGGAAAAGATTACAAACTCATTGCAACCCAAAAATGTTTCTCCACATTGCAACCCATTGCAGGTATTAATCTAAATGAGATCATGCAATCAACTGTAGACACACACACACACACACACACACACACACACACACACACACACACATATATATATATATATATATATATATATATATGAAGTGGAAAAAAGATGAGTGTCTTTATTTATATTTCTTCATATATATATATATATATATATATATATGAAGTGGAAAAAAGATGAGTGTCTTTATTTATATTTCTTCATATATATATATATATATATATATATATATATATATTTTGTTCTCCACATCATTCTCCACATCATTTATTACAGTGTTCTCCACATCCATGGTGATACTGAGCATTTTAGTTTGAGTCAAACTATTAGAGATTTTTTTTATCAAAAAAAATTTAAGAGAGTGCTAATATTATAACTGGTAATACAAATGCTTCTCCTTAAAACATAACAAAAAATCGTAATTGATCAATAAACAGCAATAGCAAAATAGCTTGCTGGCCCAGTTATTTTACTAACACTGACTGGGAAATAGAAAAAATGGACCAGGAACAAATGGATATAGCTTGGAACCCACTGACATATAAGTTCTAAAACCAGTATATTCTCTTCTGAGTGAAAATCTAGAATGTCTTCATGCAGCTTTAGACAGGATATGGTCATTGCCTAACAGATGACTCAATAATTGAATGATTCAATTAATTTTGGGTCCTAAACTATAAAATTAGCATGAAAATAGAAGTTTCTAAAACATTAGGCCATTTGATGTATATTGCATTGACAGCTCAAGTTATCTGAATTCTGCTGCAAATACACTTGACCAACTAACAAATCCACTTGACCAACTAACAAATCCATATTATCAAATACTATAAAGATTGCAACTGGCTAAACAATGCATTTTAATGAAATAATATGTAGAACCAGCATTTACTAAATTTAACATGCATGCACTTTCAATGTAGAAATACGCGCTACATGCACAAATTGGGTAAGTGGATTAAGCATTCAAGGGAAATTTATGAGAGAATGATATCTCAAACTAATAAAAAATTATAACTCAGGACATGAATACTCCATAAAGAACACCATCAATATATGCCCTGAGAACACTAATTTCTCCCAACATGCTGCATACTATCAGTTTGTGAAGCAACATCTCTAATTTCTCCAAACATGTTGCATTACACGAAAAGAAGAACAAACCTGTCAAAAAAACATGAGAACATTTGATAAGGTTGATTACTAAAAGTAGTTAATATACCCAATTTCAAATGCATTACTTTTATAAAAATTGGAACTCACCTTTAAAGCATTATTGCTTGTTTAAACTGAATTTATTCATAATAAAACTTCAAGAATTGTAGTATAAACATTTTAATAAGATGAGACTATATCAAGAGTATTTTATAAAAGGGGAAAAAATCATAAGCCAAAATGATACAAAATTCACAAACACTACAAACCCTAATTAATATATTTACAAGTTTACAAATTCAATAAATCCTAATTAGTCAACATTCTCAAATCCTAAAATACTCCACAATCCAAAATAATTTCATTCATAAATTCAAAAATTATTAAAAGTTAGAAATATTCATACCTAGGGTTTGAGCTAGAGAGAGAGGAAGAAAGATGGCAGGCAAGGTCGGGGAGGATGCCGGAGGGAACGATGGCGGGGAGAACACCAGAGGGGACGAGGGCGGGGATCATTGGCGGCGGCGCGAGCTATTGCGGCGATACGGCTAGGGTTCCGATATATATATATAGAGGGGTAAAAAATCATAATAATAGAAAAAAAAAATCATATCGGGGGAAATAAGAAATCATACCCAGTGTTTCTTCGAAAAAACATCGAGGTACAAAACTCTAGCCCGACGTTTTACTTAAAACGCCGATGTAGATAAGTTTTTTTTTATTTCCTTTTAAAAATAGCGCAATCTACCTCGGAGTTTACAAAAGCGCCGGGGTAAACTGATTTTGTTTCCATCATCATTGTACTCCTCCACCTTGAATGCTCTGACGATTCTCTCTCTTGGACCAGTCACCACAACTGTACCCCAAAAAGAAATAAGATGCATGATATGAGTAAGATTACCAGAAAAACAATTACAAGTCCCATGAAAGTAAAAGTTATTTCTGTCAAGCCATAAAATCCAGGTCGTTGCGATGATTGCGATATACCACGCTTCCCTCATCTCACATCTCTCGCTAGCAAAAAAAGGTCAAATCCAAAGGTCTTTATAAACATGGGAAAAAGTCGATGTTCCGTGAGCCATCAGGACCTCGCAAAAATGGCCTTACTAATGAAGCAGGGTGGCTCTACTCCACATTTTTATAAAAATGGTCAAATCTATATATATATATATATATATATATATGATAGACGGTAGGCTTGTAAATAAAATCTAAAACAACTTATATTTTGGTATTTATTTATTTTACTTTGATTTCAGTTAATTTAGTTTCTTTAAGACTGGTGAAAAACAACTTGGTTTCTGACCATTGTGCCTCAATTAGTGGTGCTTAGGTTGTCTTAAAAATAAATTATCAATATATTAAGCGGATGTGAACTTCCACAGCAAGTCTCTGATGGACCTAGTTGTCAGTTTCCTCTTCGACTGCAGAAACGCCTTCCCGTTATTATTATTATTATCTATCTAATCAAATACTAGAATGAGGGAGTTTGTATAATTTGTAGTTGAACAACTTATGTACATCGCCTATAAATTTTTTAAATACATCTCAATCTTACAAAAATCACAATTCACAGTGCACCTCCCCAACACCCCCATCTCTCTCTTTCTCCAACCTTAATTCCCCCGAAAAAATCATGGACATCGACAACTAAAACGAGTTCGGCTGATCTCTACAACAACGTCCTCCGCCCCCTCTCATCTCCTTCTTGCTCCTCTATCTCCTCCTACTTTCCTCCCTTCGAATCCAACGAACTCATCCTCAACAACAACAAATTCGGAGGAGTCGGAGTCGTCCCAATCCCCAAACCTCGCCCCCATCCTTATTCATATTCCTTCGAGTCAAAGCACATTACCTTCACTCTTGAGCATGCCTTCGACTCCTCTGCCTTCTCCCCCGCCGGCATCTTCACCGCCTGCCACTGATCCGGCCACGTGAAAATTGATCTGGATCTTAAAGCAGAGTTCTTTGTTTTCTTTTGTAAAAGCTTAGGGTTTTGCGAATGTGATTGTGATTGTAGTCGCTGATAAAGCTGAGATTTGCAAGGAACAACTTGACTGCGGCAGAGAGGGAGACTTTCATGGTGAGATTTTAGAGAAAGTTTTGATTTTGAGTCGTAATTTTGATGATTTAGTGGAATTTGATTTTTGGCTGCAGAGGGTGTTGGAGGATGATGGATTTTATACGGTCAGCATTCCGTCGAACGTGACGAATCCGGCGGTGAAAGAGTATATTGTTTCATCGGTCTGAGCTCTAAGTTTTTCATTTAGTTCAATGTTTTGTGCTTGTATATTTATTGCGGTTTGTTGTATTCTCACACTCTGTGGTAGATGAGAGGTTCACATGAAACAATGATATACTAAAAATTTTGAAAATTTTACATTGATTAGGTATGTTTGTATTTGAACACAAGTGACGGATATGCGGTGCAACTTGACTTTGAAATAGAAGCGTGTTGTTTATTTTAGGGAAATGTTGTGATGGAAAGATTGATATTTGTCTGGTTTTTTGTATTTGAGGTTTTTAAATTGAGTGAGATGTAATCGTTGTGTGTGGAGGAGAAGTCGGAGAGCGAGGAACCGGAAGAGCTATGTTGAGAAAGTTTGGATTGTTTACATGAAATATTGATTGTGTTTTAGATAGGATTATTGATTGATAAAGTTTGAATTCATAGATAAAATGATGATTTTGAGTTTGAGAAAGTTAGAATTTTTAGTTGTTAATTGTTAGGACGTACATTACACGCGTGCAGATAACTGGTTTATTTAAAGGCAGAATATCACCATGTGTTTCTTTGATATGATGGTAACGAAACAATTCGGTGACCTAAAAATGTACATAAAGTAAATACATGAACCTCAATCCCTAAGATGATGAGAACAATGCCTTCCCATTGTACCCAGTCCTCAACTTCTCTTTGTCTCTTTCCAAACTGTTTACATTATCATCAGTAACCACATCCTCTCATTTCCTTCCAAATTCCAAGTGAGATTTCCCGACCAAGACATCAACTGCAATTTAAATTTAAGAAAGGAACAATGTAGAGCATATTATTCATACAAACATACATATGTACATTCACACAAATATTTATCCCAATATAGACTCTAAAGTGATCTATATCACCACAATTCCAGGCAAGAAACAAATCATCACGTCAACTTTTTTTTAAAAAAAACAATCACCACATACATACACCGACACACTCTCTTACAATAATTCGATAATAAAGGAAATGACGTAAGCAGGGGGTTAAACTCCAGACCTCTTCCTCATTAGTTAACACGCTTATCACTAGACCATTTGGCACGCTCAAATCATCACTTAGAGGAACTTCTTCTTAGACACAACATGCATCACAATAACCATAATAATAATTTTCACAACAAAAGCCAATAGCAAATATACTTCCTGGTTTTCTTCTTCTTAGCCTTCTTGGCCGCCTCCTACTGCTCCACCTTTCCTTGCTCAAACTACCTCGTGTTCCCCACCTAGCTCTCAATATCATCCAACTACTCCTCATGTGCCGCCGCCAACACCTCCATATCCATAAACACTTGCTGCAGCTCCAATCAAGCTCCTCTCCAGATCCACCGGGGTGCCATCCCACTACTTCATCTCTACAATCACGTCCAACACCTCCCCCTCCCCTACAAGAAGCACCTCTCTACCTTAACAGTCACCATAAGTTTCTCGAGTGTCTCCTCACCAATGGTTAGACCTTGTCCCGATGGTTTCCCTATACTTGAATGCCACCTTTTTCCGCAGATCTTGGAAGTTCCCCATCTGATCATGGAGCTTCCTGTGGATATAAGCAATAACGGAGGAGAGTGTGTGATCAGTGGAGGATCGAGGGTTGCAGCTGCGGAAGGAGCGGCTGGCGGCATTGGCGGTAGCGAGGGATTCTAAGCGGAGTTTGATGAGCTTGGTCTTCTTGAGGTCGAGGGAGTCATCGGAGTCCATGAAGGAGTGGAGGGAGCGAACAACAGTGGCGTTGTAGAGGGTTTTGGATGTTCCATTAAAGGAGTGGAGGGACTGGTGGAGCTGTTCTTCTTCTTTGAGTTCGTCGTTGATGGATTGGATGTCAACGAAGAATTTGTTTAGGTTGGTGTTAAGGAGTTAAGCGTAGGAGGGAGGAGCTATAGAGAGGCGATAACCGATCACAAGTAGACCAAACCAAACACACAAAACACAAAATTTTGTTCCGGTTTGGGCGAACCTGATAAGGGGTGAGAAATAACCAAGATAATATTCAACTAGAGAAGATACAAAAGTTAAGGTCACTCTCACCAAGTACCTATCTATCTCTCAAGCTTCATTAGAAGATACTCTGCTGTTCACAATGGAAAAAACACTTGGATGTAGTACTCGATGCTTTTGGTAGACCTCTCAATGGATGCCATTATAGTATTATATAGAGATCTAGTGAAACCCTAGGTTGTAGTCTTGATACAATCATCATCCAATATATCCTGAAGAGAAAGCCACACGATAGGAGATGTGCTATCTAACTTTGAGAGGAAGTTGGGCTCAAACTGATTCACCTAGAACCAGCCAATTACTGCCTCTGCTTACTTGCGGTCAACTGCTCTAAAGGGAAGTCAACTGCTCTCATGTTAGAGAGCAGCTCAAACGCCCTCGCAGTAGACTGCAATTCAATGCAGTCAACTGCAGTCTGCTACTGCTCCTTCCATTTCCATATTTGCTTCAAACCTCTTTTCACTTGACCGTCTTCTCTTCACATCTTACTTAGTATGCAGGACATAAATCCAATAATGTCTACCTTGAATTGCATACTCATGCTCCACACTTGTGTGATTAATTTTCTCTAGACTCTTTCCTTTTCCTCTTACAAACAACAGGCTTCAATGTCTTTTTGGTTTAGTCGAATTTCCCTCCGCCTATTATTTATCCAATTGTATGTCACCTTAAGGGCCCCAATAGACGTCGACACAAAGACATCACCCTCCGCACAAACTACACCTACCTCGAGGCATCCTCCACCTTCCAACAATATTCGAACGTCGTGATCTCACTTTTATGATTCTAGCGGCAGCAAACTAGATACTACTTTAGGAATGCAGGGCATAGAAACACTTGTGCAAGATTTTTCGTTCTTACAAAGGTTCTAGAGGTTGTGCTGAACACTCCTACTTTCCTTCTTCACCTTAAGACGACCTTCCCAAACTTATCTCTCGCCCCGCCCAAGAAGATGAGTGATACCTAAGCATAAACCATAATTCTCCTTCACCTCTCCTACTTTGCAGGTTAATTATGCCTTTCTCTGTACAATGCCAATGTATAATAATCAACTAGTATAGTATAACCATGTGTAATATTGCACTAAATTTTTCAAAGATGAGAAAATAACAAAAGTGTTTTTGAAAATTTCATCTAGCAACATCTATAGAATATTGCATGATTTTTGAGGTTTGATTAAGGTATATAATTCCAATTTAAATTTTGGATGGAGCAAGAGCAGGGGGTGCCTCCTACATTTGTTCTCATTTTTTTCTTTAAAAAGAGAAAAATGAGAAAAGTCATTGGACAAAAAGTGATCTTAGCGTGTATATATATATATATATATATATATATATATATATATATATATATGTATATATATATATATATATATAATAATAATAATAATAATAATAATAATAATAATAATAATAATAATAATAAATCATACGGCAATTTGGAAAAAGCTATTAAGGGCTCTCATTCAATTGAAACAAAATTAACGGCTCAGATTCACCCTTCCAAAAGATATTTCCCCCCACAAAACTATATTTTTTCTTCCAAAACATAAATCATCACTTCTTTATTATTATCTCTCTCCTCTCTTAACTTTTTCCGTATATATCCATATCCATCTCTCTCTCTCTCTCTCTCTCTCTCTCTCTCTCTCTCTCTCTCTCTCTCTCGCTCGCTTGCTCTTTATCTCTCATATCTGTTCACTTTTTTAGATCAATCTCTCTCACTTTCCAACTCCCCCTCCTCCTCTGCCGATCGTCACAAAACTCCTTTCCCAACCCCTACCCTCTCCCGCACCTGAACATCCCCCCAGCGTCGTCTTCCCTCGCCCCACCTCAGTCCCTCCGCCTTACCAGCCAAGAGCGCAAAGAGATGTTCCAGAACAGCTGGATTGTCACGCCGCTGGTGGAGCCCCCTCCCCGCCCCCCCCCCCCCCCCCCCCCCGGAAACTCCCCAGTGGGCCCTCCGCTCCACGTGGCAATTCAACTCCCATCTCAATTTCTTGCTTGTAAACAGATATGGTTTAGTTTAGTTCACAATTACAATTTTGGAGCCAAAATATTTTGATCTTGGATGATAAAGTTTTGTTCTTTTTAAATTTTATAGGTGTTTCGGCAGCTATTGAATATTGGGGGTGGAGTTCTTGAGATGGAGACGACATTGATTTCAGGAAATTCTACGTTAAATGATGTTCTTATTCCGTTGTTAAAGGTTGGTTTTTTTTTGTTGGTTTTATTGATAATAAAATTTGAGTCTTTAGGATTTCGTTGTGAATGTGGTTGGTTTTGGAACAATTGGAGTTGGTTTTTGTGGTATTTTGAGTTTGGAGGTTTCAGTGTGAATGTGGTTTCGTTTAGGAGGAATTAGAGTGATTTTTGGGGTAATTTAAGTTTGGAAAGTGTGTATTAGTGTTTTTGTTTGGGGGTTGAGGAATTGTCTGATGTTTGAGTGGCATTGTCAGTTTGCGCTGTCATCTTGGGTAGGAATTGTCAGATGTTTGAATGGAAATACCACCACTAAATTTGCTATGTAGGTAGTTTTCTTTTTAGTTGATGGGAAAATCGATGAAGTTTAATGGGAAATGGGAACTGGAGCATTTTTGAATTTGTAATGCGTAGATGACTATCACTTAATTCTCCTATATGTATGAATCTTTGGAGGTATCACTGTCAATGTGGTTTGTTTCTAGAGCAATTGAAGTTGATTTCTGTAATGCGACATAATTTTTAAATACAATATTTTTAATTAATAAATAATTTTTAAATGAATTTATTTAACTATTTTGAATTTCGGTGAAATTGTTGTTTTGCACGTGCAAAACACGTGCAAATATTTTTGAAAGGCAAGTCTTAGAATTTTGAGTTTCTAAATAAATTCTCTTATTTATAATTGAACATATTTTAATTTTGGGGATTTTTCTGAATAAGATAAAATGCTTTTGTAAATATTTCGAACGAAGGAGACTTTTCTGTAAAAAGTTGTTTTAAGGTAAATTTTGAATTCAAAAAAATGGTTGGCTGCATTTTAGCGGCCGGTTTATCATTGGAGAGAATTGAGGATGAAATTTTATCTATTTGATTTGATTTTAATTTGATTTCATTGAATAAATAATTAATTATGCAAATTGGGACTTCTAGGGGTTTTATTTATAAAATTTCCAAAAAAACACTAGAAAAGATCCCGGCCTATTTAGAGGGGTAGAAAGCTTTCGGCCTCCTATCTTTCTTTTGAGACTTATTTGATTTTGGTGTTATTGGAGTTGATCTTTTGTTTCGAAGAGAAGACTACTAGCTTGTAACAATTTCTTCTTGAGGTGGGTAACACTCCAACTCTCTTGCTAGGTTTTATCTCATAAATATATAGTATCATGCTAAGGATGAAATGAAGTGGGAAATGAAGGAGATGGGAGGGGTATAGGCCGGATTCTATTGGGGGGGGGGGTGTAGCATAGGAAATTAGAGTGGTTTTAGGAAAAACCATGGCATGTAGCCAATGGTTTTGGTGTTAGTTGTGTTGGCTGTCCTATTTAGCTTAAATGGGTTCTAATGAGCGTGAGACGAGTGGTCTAACGAGTACATGCAATATATATTCACTGTAGTATCATACAGTGTTATATTTGCATGGGTATCGTACCGAAAACTAGTGTTTATACTAATATCGGTCCTCCTCGTTCTCGTGCATCTTTGGAATGCAATCCTCCCATGAACCGTCCTGTAACCCTAACCATCCACCACGATAGCAAAATCGACCCATAATACTACAATCAGTTGCACGCATATTAACAATATATATACACATATGCATATCTTTAGGTACCGTACAAAATGGGGTGTTACACCCAAGTAGCCTCCTCGAATAGCTGGTTCCTCCACAGCATCTTGACCATCGCTATGAACTTTTTCCGCAGAACCTTCTCTCAACGGTCCAAGATCTCCACGGGTTGCTCTTTGTAGCTCAAGTTCAAATGCAGTCCTTCCGGTACCTTAAATGCAGTCCTTTCGGTACCTCGGTTAGCTGATGATTCTGATCTGGTACGTACTTTGTCAACATAGATACATGGAATATATTGTGTACCTGTGCCAACTTTTCTGGTAGATCCAATCTGTAACCTGCCTTCCCAATCTGTTTCAAAATCTTGTAAGGTCGAATATACCTTGGTGCCAACTTGCTTCCTCTTCTGAATTTTTGATATATATCAGTTCATTACCCGATGAGGGGTGAACACGCATGCGTCAGTCCATGGGTGGACATGTGGAACCAAGGGTCGTAAGGACTAGGTTCAACGTGGTTTCTAAGGAGGTCCGTACGCGGGTACCAACTGGCGGTGACCACTTGGGTACTGCAGGGCGAAATTAGACCGACCGCTACAATCTCCTTGGGCGACGGACAGTCTATTGGGAACTGGAGTGTGTACAAGAGTAGGGTGCATGGCAAGGGTTCGAATCCCTAAATTGTGGAGAAAGACAGCTAGATTTGGGGGCGTATGTAGTATGGGATGCATTCGTGCTCCAAAGTCTTGCTTGCATTAGAAGTTAGGCATGTGAGTTTGCTGCATGTAGTATAGGGTCATGTCATAACACTGCACTAGAACCCGAATCCACTAAACCCTTGTTTTGGCACACACTTTTCCTTTTTTGCATAAATTATTGGTTGTGATTGAATTTTAGAGGATCGCTGTTATCACCAGCCTTGCGTCAGTCGAAGTACCGACGTTTCCCACCTTTTAGGTATCGTTTATACCTTCCGAACAGGTGCAGAGATATCAGAGTCGCGCAGCAGAAGCCTGAAGCTGAGGAGCAAGTCCCGGGGGAGCCGATGGGCCGCTCAGCGAAGTTCCGCAAGTAATCAGTTGATTACCATTCCAGGAGGCAGCTGATAGCTTTACAAGTGGAGTCTGTAAATACTTGCAATAAGTTGTAATGAATCGATGTAATTTGCACTCCTTGTCCAAGAACAAGTTATCGGTTGTAATCAATGATATAATGACTTATTTAGCGAATAAAAAAAGTTTTTAAATTTCCATATTATTACTGTGTTGAGATGCATTTGAAGGTAAAGATTCTGGAAGGTATCACGGATGTCCGATAACGGGGATCCGGGGCGCTACATTGGGAGACGGAGGACCAGATGAAGATTGATTTTTCGGAATTGTTTGTATAAATTTCATGTTGTTCTTTTTTTTTCCCTGCTAGCAGTAATTTTGAGGACAGAACTCATCTAAGGAGGGAGCAATGTAACACCCCATAATTTTTAAATATAATATTTTGAATTACTAAATAATTTTTAAATGAATTTATTTAATTATTTTGAATTCTTGTGAAATTTTCGTTTTGCATGTGCAAAACATGTGCAAATTTTTTTGAAAGACAAGTTTTAGAATTTTGAGTTGCTAAATAAATTCACTTATTTATAATTGGATATATTTTAATTTTTAAGATTTTTCTGAATAAGAGAAACTGCTTTTGTAAATATTTCAAAAGAATGAAACTTTTTTGTAAAAAGTCGATTGGAGGTAAAATTGGTTATATGAATTTTGGGGGCCGTTTTTTCAAAGGAGATATTTGAGTATGAAATTTTATCCATTTGATTTGAGTTGATTGAATAAATAATTAATTATTCAAATTGGGATTTCTAGGGTGTTTTATTTGTAAAATTTCCAAAGAAACCCTAGAAAAGATCCCAGCCTATTTAGGGGGACAGAAAGCTTTCGACCTCCTTTCTTTCTTTTGAGATTTTGTGATTTTGGTGTTATTGGAGTTGATCTTTGGCTTGGAGGACAAGACTACTAATTTGTAACAATTTCTTCTTGAGATAGGTAACACTCAAACTCTCTTACTATGTTTTATCTCATAATATATACTTCATGCTATGGATGAACTCTTGTTAGTCATGGATTGTATGTAGCATGATTGTAGTACTTGTAGAGAAGTATGTGATATGTGATTTTTGAATATGATGCATAAAAATTGAATCTTGATTGTGTATGGATCTAAAATAATTGTTCTTTAATAATGGAGTTTTCTATGCCTGAAAGATCTAATTTTTGTTTGTAGAAATAGATATAATGAACCAATATGTTATTGTAGATGTGTATATCTTATTGTACGATTTAAGAAACATGATTTGAGTAATTAAAAGATGGAATTTTTATGAGTTATTTACTGTTTTAATGTGAATTCATGGGGAGTTGAAAACTAGAATTTTTATACATTGATTTCATGTTAAAACCCATTTGAAAAAAAAATATTTTGATGTGAAGAATACTAGGGTTAGGGTTTCGGGGTTAAACCTTAGATCTAGAGTTTTTGGGTTCGACTTCAAAGACTGCACAACAACTCGAGGGTTGCACAGTGCCGGCCCGAGCACTGTGCAGACCCGAAGCTGCTGTTTGGTGTGTTTTTGGGTTTCGGTTTGGTTATCAGTGAGGTGTGCGAAGATTGTTCAAAATGTTGTGCTGAGTTTATGCAACACGATTACTACAAACCACCAAACAAAATAATAGATCGAACTAAACAAACCAAAGCCCACAATTTTGTCCCGGTTTAGGTGAACCCTAATCCGGGGGAGTATAACTGAGATAATATTCATCTAGAAAAAGATACAAGTGTAACAACCCCAAATTTTCATGAATATATATATATACATATATATATATACTAGTATAATGCACGTGCGATGCACGTCTATAAAAAAATTTAGTCTTACTTATTTTACGTAATTCAGAAATTTTATCCGATCTTGGTCAATGTAGTTTTTGACAATATGTTCAAAGTAATGCAATTTATTAAGATCAATTAGTAATGATAACTTTTTTGGTGTTATACTATATCAGTATTCAGTACACAAAGTACTGCTTATTTTGAATTTTATTTCCCTAGAAATCACTCACTAATCACTTCACCCACTAATCACCATTAATAATTAAAACGTGCACGACATACAAAGTCATGCTAACATGAATGGTCATGAATGGTCTCGGTATGCTGCACCCACTAATCCATAAGCAACGACATTCAACACATTCTCACAATTTACCAAACCAAATGCACATTCTCACACATTCTCACAATTTTCCAACATGAATGGTCATGAATGGTCTCGGTATGGTCAGATATTAATCACCTTTTATTAATCACTCACTAATCACTTCACCCACTAATCACCATTAATAATTAAAACGTGCACGACATACAAAGTTATGCTAAGATGAATGGTCATGAATGGTCTTGGTATGCTGCACCCACTAATCCATAAACAACCACATTCAACACATTCTCACAATTTACCAAACCAAATGCACATTCTCACACATTCTCACAATTTTCCAACATGAATGGTCATGAATGGTCTCGGTATGGTCAGATATTAATCACCTTCTATTAATGAAGGGTACGAATGGGTGGCATGCAAATCTAGGGCTGTTCATCGGTGCTAAACCAAACCGAACCGAACCGAAATTTTCGGTTTGGTATATTTGAAACAAAAATCCGAACCGAAACTGATAAAATTTGGTTTGAACCGAACCGAATTTTATCGGTTCGGTTCGGTTAATAACCGAACTAACCGAAATTTTTAATACATACTAATTTTCTACTATGACTCAGAAGAGTGGCAGATGAGTCAGAAATATTCATGCTTTTCGCTCTCACAACTTAGACTATCTCAGAATGAAAATGGTGCTTGTCCTCCATTTGAGAAGTTGAAGATTGAACCACCATCCTATTAGGCTACACATCAGTGTGGCTCACATGGTAATAATCTATTCTTCACTTAAAATAATTCACCCTAAATCAGGATTCACATTTCACACACATAGCCTTGGTAGTATTTTGATTTCATTTTGATTTCACACACATAATCAGGTATGCTACTATTAGCTGGAAGTGCACTTGCATAGCAGCTTAGTTTAAGATGGATCCTAGGGGTATAATTTATTTTGGTCCAAAAAAAGTTCGGTTTTTTGTTTGGTTCGGTTTATGTAGAAGCCAACCAAAAACTGAACCAAATTGGTAAATTTCGGTTCGGTAATCGGTTTTAACCAAAGTATGAACAGCCCTATGCAAATCTACAATTTTCCAACATGAATGGTCATGAATGGTCTCGGTATGGTCAGATATTAATCACCTTCTATTAATGAAGAGTATGAATGGGTGGCATGCAAATCTTAATTTATTAGTCATGCAAATTATATTTTTTAACCCTATATATATTTTTTGTCTTTTATGTTGATGGGGGCATGATAGTAAAAAGCCGCTAAAATAGGGCTTTGCTTAATAATAGTATATATATATATATATATATATATATATATATATATATATATAGTAAAAGGGATATGAGCAACTTTCTCATTTTATAAATGAGCAATTGATGAGGTGGCATGCATGTGATACATTGAGTATCTAACCACTTTTAGGATTTCCCAATCACATGCATGCCACCTCATCACTTGCTCATTTACTAAATGAGCAAATTGATCATAACCATATATATATATGATTTATTAAGCACATGAACTATATTGTATTTTTGAATGAAACTAAGTGTGAAACTTTTCTTGAAAACATATACATATATCTACATTTTTTAGTTGGGCTTGAGAATCCCAATGAGTTTTGAACCAAAACAAAACAGAAGCACTAAAAAAAATAAATTGAAATGGGACTTGGCCCATGGCTGGCCAACATTTTGGACGGAAGGGTTGGGGGTTTTGGAACATGGAATCGAGGGTTTTCAAATTGGCATGCTGGATTGTAACCCATGTTCTCGTATATATATATTTTTCGTATATTTTCTGTATATAAAACTTTTATAACTTCCTTCTCGCTTTTAAATTCTTTTTCCAATAATTACATTTTCAATTGATCGACTATTTATATTTTAGCCGAAACCAATTATGTTATTGCTATTTAGATTTTCTAAGATTGTTAAACTCAAATTTCATTTTGATATGTATATATATTATCATTATTGTTATTATTATTACTTTTGAATGCTTATTGAAATTCATCTTTCGTTGTTTATTAAATTGTGGAAGTCTATTGATCTCCATCTACATTTTATGATTATTAGAGTATGGATTTTATATATATACCATTTTATTTAATTAAATAATATGTAATATTATTTTGCTCCTTATTATATTTTGGTTCGATTCAAATATATTCTTGATCATTTCGTGAGGTCTTACATTCTATTGTATTTAGTAGTATTTGAGTATTAAATTGATGCATACAAATTGATTAATTGAGTTACTATATTTGTAGCACCCCAAATCCCCATACTGGGAACCTGAGACCCTACTCTAGGAGTCGAACTTCAAAATAGCCACAATCACAGAAAGTATAGGAAAATTTAAAACTTTTATTCCATATAAATGTTACATTTACAAGTGTTACAATATCCAAATAAAAATTACAAGATTTACATCAATATAATAGCACTTGCATATGTCCCTTGGATCCTTGGACCAACCCGAGCTTTGTAGTACCTGTAGATCGGCTTCGGATACCTACAAGGTGGGGAATGTCAGTACTTCGACTGACGCAAAGTTGATAACAACAGCAATCCTCTAAAATTCAATCGCAACCAATAATTGATGCAAAAGAGAAAGTGATGTGCCAAAACAAGGGTTTAATGGATTTGGGTTCTAGTGCAGTGGTATGACATGATCCTACGACTAGATGCAGCAAATCACATGACTGACTCTAATACAAGCAAGACTTTCAAGCACAAATGCATCCCATACTACATACGCCCCCAAATCTAGCCGTCTCTCTCCACAATTCAAGGATTCGAACCATCACCATGTATCTTACTCTTGTACTCAACCAGTTCCCAATAGATTGTCTGTTGCCCAAGGAGGTTGGAGTTGGTCGGTCTAGTTTCGCCACTGCAGTGCCTAAGTGGTGGTTGTGTTTGCCACTCGATACCCGTGCACGGACCTCTTCAGAAAGCCGCGTTGAATCCTGTCGCAAGACCGTGTAATTCATGTGTCCACCCCTAACCCAGCTGTAGACTGTCCACCCCTAACCCGACTGTGAACTGATATATATATAAACAACAAAACCCACGTGCATAGGAACGTGATGGCCTCGAGGGTCAAATCCCCCTAGCCTCCCGTACCTTACTTGAGCAATACTTTGGGAATTAACAGATCGAGATATGAGCCGATGACTCACTCAAGAGTGCCGAAAACGTATCCCTACGATAGGAAGGTACAACACTGACTATGGTCTGCTAGTACTAATGCAATTACCAATCCCTAATGCATCACTCTAATCCCAGCCTCATTCTAATCACTTTGGATACAAATGAGATTGCTTCCAAAACTTGCTTATCGACCTCTGGCCCTGACGATACCAGTCCGGTTCGCCACTTCCCCGACTTGGAATTGTCCAGCACTACGGCCTACATTCATCCCTAACCCGGCTGTGAATGTACGTGTTCACCCCTAATCCGGCTGTGAACTTATATTAGTGACACGGCTCGGATGTCCTACGCTTCGGTGGAAGTTCATAACTTAGGGTTAACAGACGCATGGTATCACCTTACCCTAATGACTAACTCGAGTCACGCATGCCACTATGGGAGTCCACAAACCAACAACAGATACCAACATCCCCACAAAAGAATTATCAACACTGTAGTACACAGGGGAACAAGTCCTCACAATACCTAGTCAAAACCAAGGACTAAGCAATCTACGAGTTTCTGCCCGAAACTTAAAAAGGTCATAACTCCCTCGATACAACTCCGATTGGGGTGTACGAGTCCAATCCAGAAAGGTAAGAACCTATGCTACATCATTCAAGTTGATCATAAACTCAAATTTCATCATCTAGGTCCTCAAAATGGTCTCTCAAGCCTCAGCCTGCGTATTTCCTGTACACGGGCTTCACCTTACCGGTAGCATAAAATACTGCTTGCTCATCAGAATGGTACAAACCTAAGTCCTATGGAAATGTGTGGATGTCCTCTACAATTTTCTATTTGGTCATAAGTCTAAAATATGCCAATGGATCACCCTAACACACACATCACTCACAAATGTACCAAGTCACACACTAAGACTTTCTCAATCTGAGCACTCAGCTCAATTCCTGGTCTCTGTCTAGTATTTAAAAAATCATAATAAATCAACCACTTACTGGAAACACCTCAAATAAGTCTTGTTATAAAGGTCTTGATGTCTACTACAAATCTCTAATGAAACAGTTCCTCAAATTTTGCTCTTAAGGAGCCTCAAATGTACCATCTCTACAGGGTGTCAAATTTTGCTGAAACCAGCACAGTACATGCTAATAAATCATCATAAATTCTATGCTCATTCCATTTACACAAAATTTACAGTAAAGAAAATAGATATCATAGTGAACAACATGAAAAAGGTTTCATGTCCAAACTCTAATTCTACAATGAGTTCTTCATATTTCAATTAAGCACAAAAATCATCATGCTCTTCAGTTACAGCTCTAGCTACTGTTTAAAGATCAATTTTTAACATGCCTATAAATTCATCCAAATATTTCCTTGATTTTTCTATAGAATCTCGATACAAGTGGAAATACAGGGTAAAAATTTCAGATTAAGAACATACTCCAGTTAATTATGGAAATTCTCACAATCTCAGGCATCCTATTAACCAACTACTGCTGCTGCCTTACGACACAGCTTCACAAATAGATTTTATTAAAATATCAAACCATCTCAAAAAATCCTACATAATTCATGAACCATTTATACATATATAGGAAATTTTTGTAAAAGTTTCATCATCTAATTATATGTGGTTTGCTCTCGGGAAAATCTAGAAAATAGCATACAGATCAAGATTCTAGTTCTAGTTTCTGATTTCATCTTCCAATCTTCTTAGATATTCCTCCTAACACTTACTACCACACTTGCATGCAAGAAATCAATCAAGAAACAATAAGAAAGGTTTAGAGTAACTCCCGACCCTGAGTTGATGTAAAGTAGTTGATGTCTTTGAGCTTTCCTTCCTTGAGAATCCCTCCAAGAGCTCCTTTCATCAATCTTTCTTCTTTCTCTCCTTCTCTTCATTTTTTTCTTGGTTTGAGTTCTGAAATTTCAGAACAAAGGAGATGAAATGAGGGGTTTTTGATGGAGAAGTGAGTGAGGAAAGAGGGAGGAAGGTGAGGCCAGTTTCTAGGGTAGTAGGGGGTAGGGTGTAGGGTGGTTTTGTAGTGAAACCATGGTCTAGCCATTAGTTTTGAGGTGTGTTATGTTGGCCGCCCATTTTAACACTTAAACGGATTCTTTGATGCAAGACGAGGGGTTTATCGAGTGTACACAAGATATATCCATCGTAGTATCATACAACATTATATTTGCATAGGCGTCGTACCAAAAACTAGTGTTTATACCAGTATCGGTCCTCCTTAGTATCGTGCATCTTCTAGAACGCAACCCCTCCTCACGAACTGCCCCACAAGCCTAACCGCACACCCCGATAGCAAAATCAACCAAAATACTCAATCATGTGCACGCATACGGACAATATACATACATACATATATATATTTAGGTAGCGTACAATCCGAGGTGTTACAGTATTATTTATTCATTAATTTATTTATTATTAAACCTTATAAGCCCAATATCTTATTAGATCCAACCCATACCCAATAGCCCAAAACCCATTCACTACCCTATATATACTACTAAACCTTACTAAACCCTAACCCTGGAAACCCTACCCCTCTACTATTTTACCCACAGCCGCCAAAACCCAACCTTTCATCTTCATCCATCTTCAACCTTCCACCTTTTCACCCCCTGTCATCCCCATTACTCCTCGCCTTCACCCATCATCGCCATTTCCACTACCTATGCCCCTACAGCCCATCTTCTCCACTTTGCCCCACCGCCTCGCGATGCCCCCTCGCCTCTCGGCCGTTCGCCCTGCATCTAGCCAGAGCCTCCGTCCCCATTAACCTCATCATCTTCCCTACCATGGCCTTCCGCCATTGTGCTCGTCCCGTCGAGCTTCCCTCTCGCTATGATCCTTGATTGTCGTCCTCCCACACCACCTTCGTATGCTTCCCGTCGAACCCATCACACCCCGTCGACCTCGCCGCTCGCCATTGCCTCGCCCTGAGCGCACCACCCCAAGCTTCTTCGCCTGAGACTTCCCCCACACAGTCAACGACCACCCTCGCCCCAGTCGTTGCCTGCCATCGAAGTCGAGCCACAGCCGAGGTAGTCATTCGATTGTTGTCTGCTGTTATGTTTCTGTGATTGTCGATGGGTGCCGTGTGTGAAGGACTCCGTTGTTTGCTATTTTGGAGGGGCTTACTGTTTGCCGTTTGGGTCGATGTTGTTGCTATTGTGTACTCTTGCTGCTGTGCTTATTTGCACGTGTGATGCACGTGCTCTTGCTGTTGTCATCTAGATCCGTGCCAATCGTACTCGTCGCCCGAGAATCCATTCCCGTTATCCTCTTTCTCTCCGTCGGATCCGTCGTCAATTTCAAGGCAAGTAACTTGTATAATTTCTGTTTGTATAAACAAGTACTAAATACCGCCTGTAATGTAGTTGTTTCAAGATCCATTCTCATGAAACCCTTGTTAGATATTGTCTCTCGGTGTGATCCATTTGTAGTTGTCTCATTACACACACGACATGAAATAACTTAGAAATAATCAATTCTTGTGCATATACGTATATTGTTCATGATCGATGATGTGTTCTATGATCTTGTATGCATGATGTGTAGTCGTAGTATAACTTGTTGTAGACTTGTTAAATACCCCATACCGTATTGCTTGGACATCTACTTATACCATTCTTGTGTTTTGTCTTGATTTTGATTTGTTGCACATGAACTAGTCATTTAATGCATAAGAGGAATTCTGTTTTTGCTGCCTCCCCGATTTTGTACAGTATTTTAGAACCTATTAAGGTCAGTAAATCAATTTTATTTGTGAATATAGATCGTAGAAACTGTTGTCTATTTTCCAGCATTTCTGACATATCTCAGTTTCGATTTGTGAGTTGCAAGTTATTGCTGTTTTACTACAGAGGTGTAGAAAATTCCAGATTTGGTTTTATGTGGATTCTGCAGAGTTATTTATTTTAATACTGATGCTAAAGATTAAAATTAAATCTAAAATTTTGTTGGGTATAACTAGACTTGGCTGGGATTAACCCCTAATCTTTGTAGATTTAATTAATGACTTTTATAAACTATTCTATACTTGCAAACAACTACTATACTTGAAGAATTTTCATACTGTTCAGTAAAGAATCTTAATTTCAATCTGATTCTACTTGTTGTTGATAAAACTTTTTGTAAACATAAAATGTAGCCTGCTGTATCTATTTTATCACCCTTTTGACGGATCTAGATTTCGATTTGTATTTCGTAATTTATTGCTGTTTTAGTACTGCTGTGTCAAGAGTTTCAGATTTACAAATTTGCTGTATCTTGCTGTTTTCTGATTTTATTTTACTACACTATCCATCTTGGAATATTATGAAATTATATTTGCTGATACTAGACATACTAGGGGATACCCCGGATTTTTCATGGATTTTATCAGTAAATTTTTATGTCATTTTCATGCTTGTGAATATAATCTTCTGATATAATGCTGTTCTAAGCCCTGTTCTGTAATTAGTATATGACTTATATATATATGTGTTGGATTCGGTCGAGAGTCTATTTTCTAGATTTTCTGACGGATCCAGATTTGCATGTTAGTGGCAACAGGAATACCAGATTTGGTGCAGTACTGTCTTGCTGTCCTGAACTAGAATTTTCGTTGTCCTACCCTTTTATTTGTTGTCTATCACCTGTGCTTGTTTTGTCTGATCTGAACCTGTCCCTTGTTCATACCATGTTATTCTTGCACTGTTTTGTGCACTTTCTTGCCTGTTTGATAATAATAATAAGAACAAGCCGGGGCTTAAGAAAAAGATCTAGTAGTGGACAATAAAGGAGCCTGTACTCGGAAGGGGATCCGTGTTTCCCGTGTGACATATTTACCGACCAAGTTACCGACTACGTTACTAATCAAGTTTACCGACCAAGTTAATTACATGTTACCGATCAAGTTTACCGACCATGTTTTGTAGTCCTGTGAATACCCGAGCACATGACCTATAGAATCCATTACGAAATCTAAACGTAACTTGTTTGTATGTAGCAACCATGTGGTAAATAAATGGGACGCATGAAGTGCTACCTAGATAGAAATAAGTACAAGACTCGAAATAACATGATCACCTGTATATTCCGGTTACCTGTACATTCTATCTAACACCTGTTACATGTTTACCTGCATGCATGATACCTATCACCTGTCACATGTCACATGCACCTGTTATCTCATCACATTACTTGATTTTGTTCCTGATTTATGTTAGTCATTTTGTTTTGTTGTCATATCTGTTGCATGCTATGTTTGCTTCCGCTGTTACTCTATACCTATTTATCTTTCTGTACTTGTAGTCTGCACTACAAGCGGCCCGTAACTTGCAATGACGGGCGTTTTGTTTCTCTTTTCTTTTCCTGCAATTTGTTAAATTGCAGACTTTGGTGACTAGCTGCCCGATGGAGTAGGTGGTCTGAGATTCTAGTTGCTGGAGTTCTTGCTATTATTATTTCCTGTTGCTTATTTTGAATAAATGTATTACTACTTGGATTATTTTTGTATTGGGCAATTTGACCCAGAATTTATAACACTTGTTTCCAGATCTGGTTTATTTGAGAATTATTTATCGTGTTTCAAGTAAATCATGTTGGTTATGTTAATTTATTCATGCATGCGTGGTTGATTTATCCTTGTTAATTTCTCTGTTATTCCTGTGAAATATTGAAAAGATCCTCACAGCTTATGAAAGGTGAAAGCCATTCACTGGACTTAGTCACGTATCCGTATTCCGTATCTTCTTTTTGGGAAGTGGGGCGTGACATGGAGTGTGGGGAACCCTAGGGGTTTTGTTCACTCTAACACTCCAAGCCACCACCCTTAACCCCCAATGGATTGAGCTCTCACTCTCTCTCTTTCCCCCCTCTCACAAAATCCCGGCCACATGCCTCCCCTCACTCTCTATTTAGTCCCCTTATCCAACCCTAGCCCCATTTTCTCATTTCTACTCCAACTTAAACTAGTTTCTACTCCTACACTTGAGTTGTTGTTTTTAAAGCAATAAGGCCAAGGATAAGCAAAAGAGGAACCAAGGAGAAACCAAAAAGGAGCCAAGGAGTGAAGCACTAGGAGCAAGAAGGAACTAGGAGTTGAATTTTATCTACAAACAAAGGTGGGTGTTTCTAAACCTTTGTAGTGTTTAATTTTGTGTGGTAAATTTTTGATATTGTCTTGACAGCATGAGAAGTCGTGAAATGTGTAATTAAGTAGTAGAAATTCGTTGCATGCTAGTTTATTAGTGTAAGACTAGATAAACAACACAGTAAAGAGGTAAATAGAAAAGTTTGCTAGGTCTGGATGCTATAACTCAAACATTACTAGGAGTTTGAAGTTAAAATTTTAAACGTAGACTCTTATGCATGCTATACAATTTTATTCCAAATTTCATTACTTTAGGAATTTATTTTCAATTTTAATTAAATACGAACTTGAACTCTGACTGTATAGAAAACAGACTTAGGTTATGTTCTAACTATGATTTTTATATGCTCAGAACTCGGTAACCACTTAAAAAATATTGTTGACATTTTATTATGTGCTTCTAATATGTGTCTAGTGCTAGAATATAAAATTTTATAATGTTTGGATGTCGTTTTCTATTTTTAGAAAATCCGAAACCACTGACTATTCTGAAAAGAAAAACAGAGTGAAGATGATCTGTTCTAATTTTAGCCAATCTTCAAGAAATCATAACATGAAAAATACTTGATAGAACCACTTGAAATTTAATTATGTTCTGTTACCATGTATGTAGAACTTATGTTTCAAATTTCATAAAGTTTAGAGATCATTTGCTATTTTAAAAGTATTTTTATGTTAGGGCTGGTTAGTTATTGCTCTGTTCTGGAAATTTTTGCATGCATGTTAAATAATGGCTTATTTAACCAGTTAAACGACTTAATCTGATAAAGAATGTAACTAAAAAGTTGTATTAGACACATAGATCTTTCTGTAATGTCTACGAACTCATGATTTGGATCAGTACTCGAATTATAATTAATTTTGCAAGTGATAACGGAAACAAACAGATTCTTAAAGCTCATTGTTTTCACTATGCCTAAGAGATTGAGTTTGAACTTGTAAAATCTGAGTTTCAAGTTGCGGTTGTGGGTCATAAATCATTTTGTGGATGTGAGAATAAGTTAGGACTTAAATTATCTAAAGTTTCATGTTATGAGTATTTCATGTGTATTTGTAGACCTACAATATAGACATGTTTGTTCATTGTTTTGAAGTAGGAATTGTGATGGATGTTTATGTATTGTTGTTGATCACTTTGGGATGAGAATCATGCCCAATTTGTGCTTGTGCTTGCTGTCTACTTTGAGTAGAAGTATAGGGAGCACCCGATCGCTTTCCTTTGAAGAAACGGGACCGAGAACGACCCCGTTTTGGCATGCATGCCAATTGTATGCTTGCATTTTGGAAATGTAATATTCCATTTTTGTAGCTTTCTAGCACTCTTTTTGAGTATTCATGGTATAGAATTTATTCATATCTCCTTTATATCCTTGCTAGATAGAGTTCACCGTGGGGTTGTGTACCCTTGTTGGGCTACATTGGTTGAGTTTGAGACTCTAGAATTAAGTCATGTTGACACATCTAGACGGGTAGAATAGGAACCCATGTCACATCGAACGTGTTGGAGGAGATGACTCGTGCGCCGACGTACTCGCCGTTCATAGAATTATTCCATGGTTGTGTTTGGAACTGCCACTTGTTAGGGACCATGGAGCATGAAGGTTAGCGGGAAGTACGTATTGGTCGGGCCGAGGTTGCAATCGAACTCCAAGCATAGATGGCGGTTGTGGCAATTGACGGAGTGAGTTCGTTGTTGGATTGGGCCAATTGTGGGCAGAGGCGGGCCAACTCTTGGGCCAAATTTGAGGGCTAGGTTGAGCCACATTGTAGGATGAGTTAGTTTCTAATGATGAAAAAGGTAATTAACTAGAAGAGAGTCTACATGTAAAACTTAACTAGTTGTTCATAATAAACAAAGTTGTTCTAAGTTAGGACATGAAAATTGATAGATCGACTAACTAAGATTATTGTCTAAAAATGAATTAGACCTAGACTCATCTCATAATTCAGAATGAGACAATGAAAAAGGATTAGAGATTGATTAGAGTTTTGGAATTCAGATAATCAGATGAAAAGCTAGTAATCACATAATTAACCTCATTCTTAATCTTTGTCCTAGAATGGGTTAGCACTGGTACATTGGGTTGTGTTGTTGTAGGATTAGCTCGAGTCATTGTTGAATGTAAGGACAGGCATTAGTGGGTGTTTTGTTCACTTGTGAGGGGGACGCATGGCATCTTCACTCCTGGCTAAATCCTAGGTTCTTTTAATGTGGCAGGGGACTTAGAGACTGCTCTTTGAGTGAACTCTGTGGGGGCTCTATTGTCTTCGGTGAGAGTGCCTTTATGACTGTAATAACCTTTGAGGATGTTTGGAGTGGTGGCATCATCTCAACTGCAAGTTCTAGTCTAGTGTAAGTGATGCTGAATTTTTGCAAGTGTACAAAATCGCACAAGTAATATAGATAGGTGAGTAGAGTGTCGAACCCACAGGGACTAGATATTTTACTGAGTACCGATATCACTAGATTAATCACTATTTGGAAGATCGAATTTTATAAATAATAAAACAACTAAATTACCTTAATCTAATTTAATCTAACTAAATTGGTGATGAGGGAGAGGGCTGTGAAACTATGAAGCTCTTGTACTTTGTTTAATGGTAAAATTAGTTCTAGGGCTCTTAGTTCACCTCGTTTATCACACACACAAATTATAATTCCTTATAAATAAAAATATTCTTTCCAAATTGTCGACCAAAATCCTAAAGATATTAACCACTCTATCCACGTAGTCTAAAAATTATTCTCAACTAATTCTTCGCCTATCCATCAAATTATTAATTGAGAAATTGGATTTCTTAACGGTCACGTCCTCCAATATACGGTGTTAATTTTTATTAATCACAAATAACCTGTTCGGTCTCTTTATGATTTGAAAAATCATACAAATGTCTATCCACCATGTTGTACGCATAAATAATAAAAATTAAAACACAACCAGGAAAAATAGAATAAAAATAAGGAATTAAAATTTGTGTTCTACAAAACTTGGCTACACCTTAGCCTCTAGAACAATAAATTCAGTTCATATTTGTATGAGATTGCATCATAAAAATTAGAGAAGAAGAGATACAAAAAAAATATAGAAATAATGCAAACCGAAATCTTTATCTTCCTTCTGTCTCTATGTCAGTCAGAGTCGCCACATCAGCGTTCAGGCCTGTCACACCCGTGCCTCGTCTCATGGCTTCTCTGGTGCCATATAGCCCACGCCAGATCAAATCGTCAAAAGTCTCGTCGCCACGTCAAGCAGTCTTGCCACATCAGCGCAGCACAGGATTAGTCTCACGTCAGCACGGAGAACAAGAAGCCCGTCAATCGTGCTTCTGCCCTTTAGTGCGTACCACGTCAGCAAGCCTCTGGATTCGCACTGAGTCAGAAAACAGCTACTGGGACCCGCACGCTGCAAACTGAAAGAAAAGAAGAAGCAGTCATGTCACGTGCTGCTTCGGCTCTTGATCTTGCTTCGATTCACACGCCAAAGAGAGAGAGGATCTGTGTGTCTCTCTCTCTTCCTTGTTACTTTTCCCAATTTTTTTTTGTTTAATAATAAGTAATGATTAGCCGTCACCTCCTGATTGATCCTCTCTTCTTTGCCTTGTATTTATAGAGAACGGAGAGAAGCATTAGGGTTTGCACTTTTGCAGAAAACCCCACTCTTTTTCTTTATTTCCTTCATTATTTAATCCAGACTTTTATTTATTTCTCCTTCTTTCTTTTCTTCCTTTTCTGCCCGCCACGTGCTGCTGCGTACACAAAATAATACCAGAAATTAGGATTTTTAAATCAAATAAAATTCATTAGTTTAAAATTAATTAAACTAACTACAAATCATATTAACTTATAAAAAATCCTTTTAAAATTATTTGTCGCACTTTTAACACAACAAAACAATGAAAATCGATAAATCCATTATTTTACTTTGTTTGTTTATTTTTTCCACAAATCTTTACTTTTTGCATCAAAAATATTATTTCTTAAAAAATAATTAATTAATTGTAATCTTGTAGAAATATAATGAATTCTAGACAATATCAACGAAAACAAGCCATTTTAATAGGTAAATGAGTACAAATATTTGTATATAAATTAGACACATCAAATACCCCCAAACTTAAGATTTTGCTTGTCCTCGAGCAAAAAGTAGAATCATGAACAAGGGAATAATAATAGTAGGCTCAACCCATTACACTAAAAAAAATCTTATCATGCAAGCATCAAAATTGCAATTAAAAATATAAACAATTGCAAATAAAGTAAAACTAAGCATACCCACTTTCTCCAGTGCAATTATTTATTCATAATTCCCAACCCAATCACATTTGTCATGCAATTAATGTAATTGTAGTATGCAACAACTTAATCTGTGCTAGAGTTTATATATATATATATATATATATATATATATATATATATATATATATATATATATACTTTTTTTTTCCGTCTTCTTTAAGTTGTCACTTGCCTTTTTACGCGAATGCAAAACATTTGTGATGAATTCACCCGGTTACTCAACAAGTCACAAACTTAAAGTGCTTTGCATACTCTTGTTTCAAGTTGCTGTTCTACGTAAGTGTAGACATTTGTGATGAATACCCCTAGTTACTAAGCAACTCAAAACATTGGAGTAGATTGACTTTATTCATAAACAATTTTTTTTTTCATTATTACTCTATTTACTTAAACTCTGTTTAGGACTAGATCAAAGGGAATAATCACGAGAAAAAACATCACATTTGTCTTTTATGTATAATAGCATGACCCACACAATTTTGTAAGGAATTTTGAAACTCAATAATCCTAAAGTAAATAAGTATGCTTAATATTGCTTTATAAAAAAAATTGTTTATACCAAAAAAAATTTATTTCAATGCTCATCTCAATGAAGAACTCAAAAGTGTAAAGGTAAGCCTAATTATAATCCTTTTGTTTTGTTTTTCTTTTCAAAAATAATAAAAATAAAAATGAATTTTGTAAACCTTCCCCCCAAACTTAAATATCACATTGTCCTCAATGGGAAAGGAAAAGAAAAACAAAAAGAATGTAAAAAGTTTAGAATTTCTCTCCTGATTCATCTTTAAATTTCTGCACGCGCAGCGTTCAGTATTTTTGCGATATCTGGAGCTGTAGATGTCGAAATGGGCTGAATTTTTTTTTGCTGGAAATCTAAGACAATTTTCTACAACTTCTCTTTAAATCACTTTTCCAGATTCTGATTCCATGCTTCTCAAAAACAGCCATCAATGAAGGTGTTCAAAACAGCTCCGCCCGGCGACTTTCAAAATTTATGCAATCCTACAAGATAAAATCAAAAATCAAAATAAAATAAACTAAAATATAAATCAAAACTAAATGCAATAATATAAAATATGGGTTGTCTCCCAAGAAACGCTAAGTTTTAAGTCTTCAGCCAGACATGGGGGTGAGATGGTTAAGTAACGCCAAGATCCAACAACATTAACACATCCTTTCTAATTTTCCTTTTCAGATGTGGATCAGGTTCAAGCTCCAATTTGAGGCGTTTCCTTCTTGATGATGAAGTCTTTAATTCCCCCACCTCTTTGAATTTATGCTGCAAAAATGAATAAATTGAAGGTTCAGCATCCAAATACATGACATGTTCAAAAATATTTTCTTTTTCAGGTTCAAAATTTGTTGAATTTGTTGGACATACTTTGATTGGTGATTTTTCAAATTTTTCCTTATGTTTCTCGCCCACAATTAAATGAGTTTCACTTACTTGAATAGATGACTGTTCTTCAGGAGGAAAATTTATGGAATTAAAAATATCAAAAGTTACTTGCTCATGCTGAATTTGTTCCTCCATAATTTGTTCAATTTCACTTTGCTTTTCAACCACATCGCCATTTTC
This sequence comes from Hemerocallis citrina, assembly GCA_017893485.1. Taxonomy (NCBI): domain Eukaryota; kingdom Viridiplantae; phylum Streptophyta; class Magnoliopsida; order Asparagales; family Asphodelaceae; genus Hemerocallis; species Hemerocallis citrina. Next base: position 80,154,272 of record CM030359.1, read on the forward strand.
TTCTTGTGGTTGCTCAATTGTACTCCCGTTGTTTAGTGTTATCGCTTTGACATGCTCCGTGGGGTTGACAACTGTGTCGCTTGGGAATGTTCCTGTAGTTTTTTCGTTAAGAAGATTTGAAATTTGACTAATTTGTACCTCAAGATTGTGAATGGAAGCCGAAGTTGAATTTGCAATATTTTGGATTGCCAAATCTGTCTTTTGTATGTAGTGCATAAACATGTCTTCAAGTGTCGGCTTCTTTTCTGGCTGTGGAAAATTTTGAGGTTGTATAATTGCTCCTTGATTGTTGTTCCATGGATAATTGGGGGTGTTTCTCCATCCTGAATTGTATGTGTTTGCATAATAATTGTTTTGCATTTGAAAGTTTGACACAAAATTTTCATTTTCGGCATTTGATGGAGCAAAAGGGTTCCCCACTTGACAATCTGAACTTGCATGAATTCCTGCACAAAGATCACAAATCATATTAGATTGCATAACATTAAAATTTATATTTTCTACTTGTTTATATAAAATATCTTTTTTTGCATTTAAAGTAGAAAAAGGATCAAGTTCAAAAACTCCAGCCACTTTTCTTGGCATCGTTCTCTCTGAAGACCACTGGTAATGATTTGATGTCATCTCCTCTAAAAGATCATAGGCTGCTTGGTAAGTTTTGCTCATCAGTGCACCACCAGCTGCTGCGTCAACCATAGATCTATGTGTAACTCCCAAACCATTGTAGAATGTTTGCATTTGCAGCCATTTCGGTAGTTCATGATTAGGACACTTTCTCAATAACTCTTTAAACCTTTCCCATGCATCATACAAAGACTCAGTCTCCAATTGAGTAAATGTGCAAATATCATTTCTTAGCTTTGCGGTCATTGCTGGAGGAAAATACTTGGCTAGAAATTTTTGTGCAAGTCCCTCCCAAGTAGTAATACTACCTGGTGTTAGATAATGTAGCCAAGCCTTCGCTTTATCTCGTAGGGTAAAAGAAAAGAGTCTCAGTCTAATTGCATCGTCTGATACACCGTTGTGTTTGAAAGTGTCACAAATTTCTAAAAAATTTGAAATGTGAGCATAAGGATCTTCGTGTGGTAGTCCCCAAAATTGAACAGTCTGTTGAATCAATAGAATCATCTCCGGTTCAATCTCAAAATCGTCAGCTTCAATAACCGGCTTCTTTATGCTTGATTCATAAATTGAGGGCATAGCATAGTCTCACAAAGGCCTATTTTCATCGTTCGCCATGATAATGTACGTGTATGTCCTAAAACGTAAGTATCGAAAAAAGGAAAAAAAATAGAAAAACTAAAAAAAAATAAAATAAGAAAAATAAATAAAAGTTAGCGTTAGTCAAAAGAAAATAAAGATGTAAAATAATAATAAAATAAAAATAATTACAAAAATAGAGTTAGTCAATATCAATAAAAGAATAACTAGTCCCCGGCAACGGCGCCAAAAACTTGATGCTGAATTTTTGCAAGTGTACAAAATCGCACAAGTAATATAGATAGGTGAGTAGAGTGTCGAACCCACAGGGACTAGATATTTTACTGAGTACCGATATCACTAGATTAATCACTATTTGGAAGATCGAATTTTATAAATAATAAAACAACTAAATTACCTTAATCTAATTTAATCTAACTAAATTGGTGATGAGGGAGAGGGCTGTGAAACTATGAAGCTCTTGTACTTTGTTTAATGGTAAAATTAGTTCTAGGGCTATTGGTTCACCTCGTTTATCACACACACAAATTATAATTCCTTATAAATAAAAATATTATCTTTCCAAATTGTCGACCAAAATCCTAAAGATATTAACCACTCTATCCACGTAGTCTAAAAATTATTCTCAACTAATTCTTCGCCTATCCATCAAATTATTAATTGAGAAATTGGATTTCTTAACGGTCACGTCCTCCAATATACGGTGTTAATTTTTATTAATCACAAATAACCTGTTCGGTCTCTTTATGATTTGAAAAATCATACAAATGTCTATCCACCATGTTGTACGCATAAATAATAAAAATTAAAACACAACCAGGAAAAATAGAATAAAAATAAGGAATTAAAATTTGTGTCTACAAAACTTGGCTACACCTTAGCCTCTAGAACAATAAATTCAGTTCATATTTGTTTGGGATTGCATCATAAAAATTAGAGAAGAAGAGATACAAAAAAAATATAGAAATAATGCAAACCGAAGTCTTTATCTTCCTTCTCTCTCTATGTCAGTCAGAGTCGCCACATCAGCGTTCAGGCCTGTCACACCCGTGCCTCGTCTCATGGCTTCTCTGGTGCCATATAGCCCACGCCAGATCAAATCGTCAAAAGTCTCGTCGCCACGTCAAGCAGTCTTGCCACGTCAGCGCAGCACAGGATTGGTCTCACGTCAGCACGGAGAACAAGAAGCCCGTCAATCGTGCTTCTGCCCTTTAGTGCGTACCACGTCAGCAAGCCTCTGGATTCGCACTGAGTCAGAAAATAGCTACTGGGACCCGCACGCTGCAAACTAAAAGAAAAGAAGAAGCAGTCATGTCACGTGCTGCTTCGGCTCTTGATCTTGCTTCGATTCACACGCCAAAGAGAGAGAGGATCTGTGTGTCTCTCTCTCTTCCTTGTTACTTTTCCCAATTTTTTTTTGTTTAATAATAAGTAATGATTAGTCGTCACCTCCTGATTGATCCTCTCTTCTTTGCCTTGTATTTATAGAGAACGGAGAGAAGCATTAGGGTTTGCACTTTTGCAGAAAACCCCACTCTTTTTCTTTATTTCCTTCATTATTTAATCCAGACTTTTATTTATTTCTCCTTCTTTCTTTTCTTCCTTTTCTGCCCGCCACGTGCTGCTGCGTACACAAAATAATACCAGAAATTAGGATTTTTAAATAAAATAAAATTCATTAGTTTAAAATTAATTAAACTAACTACAAATCATATTAACTTATAAAAAATCCTTTTAAAATTATTTGTCGCACTTTTAACTCAACAAAACAATGAAAATCGATAAATCCATTATTTTACTTTGTTTGTTGATTTTTTCCACAAATCTTTACTTTTTGCATCAAAAATATTATTTCTTCAAAAATAATTAATTAATTGTAATCTTGTAGAAATATAATGAATTCTAGACAATATCAACGAAAACAAGCCATTTTAATAGGTAAATGAATACAAATATTTGTATATAAATTAGACACATTAGTAAGGATGAGGGTAACGCAATTAGGGAAGCCCTATATCCGTCCGGTCCTATGTTGATCAATCGGGCAGGGGACTTAGAGACAGCTCTGTAAGTGAACTTTATAGGGGCTCTAAAATAATGTCCTCAGCAAGGAGCCCTAGTATTCGTATATCGACTTTTGGTGAGGTCCGAGAGGGCAGAATTACCGCAATCTACTTTGGTTTCAGCCGTGACGGAGTAAGCCTGTGACGGCAAACTCAGGAAAAATTACTGCAACCCACTATGGGTTCCAGCCACGGCGGAGTAAGCCTGCGACTGCGACTCTGGGCATAGTGGGTAAAATACGAGGTATTGGACACCATTACTGACAGCAGCGATGGGAGTGAACCATGCGACTACAGCCTCATCATCACTAGAGTATCAGAGAAAGGAAGGAGCACAAGAGTAGGATGCATGACGGGGGATCAAACTCCATCAATTGAAGAACGTCGTTTGGTTGGAGAATGTGTAGTATGGGATTTATATTTTTTCAGTGTGCATAGTGTGTACATAGTGTGTGCATTAGATGTAGGCCATGGCATACACCAATACTTATTTAACATCACTTTTTCTTTTGCATCAAATTTTGGTTGTTGAGGTTTGGAATCTCTTTATTATGGCATAGCAAGGATTGCTGTATTATAGCATTGCGTTAATTGTATTCAACTAACGTGCCCATAGTTTGGTGAGTTTGCAGGACCACCTGATCGTGGGGAGCGCAGGAGGACTCGAGTCGTGCAAAGCATCCAAGTGGAAGTTTACTGTCCAATTTTATTGTATATTCATGATGTATCAATTTAGTGTAATTATTGTATCATTGGACATTGTAATAACATTTTGATGTAATAAAAAGTTTTAATTTCCTGTGATGTTTGTTGTGTTGTGACTCATTTGAAGAAAGATCCTGGAGTGTGTCACGAGTTCCTACGTTTGGAATTCAGGGCGCTACAGAGTTGGTATCAGAGCCGACTTCAAATTTTAGTTTAGCATAGCAGAAAATTAAACTTGGATGCCCTGGTAGAGTCGGGTTTAGTTCGACAGTGGGATGATCGTAATCATCCTGTCGCATTTTGCAACTTATGTTTATGATTTTTCTTATGTTTGACCTAACCCCACTGTGATTATTCTTTTACTAACTATTATGGCGCAACCGGATGTCGGGGAGGCAAATCTATAACCAGATGTCCAGGAGGCGAGCATGCAGCTGGGCATCGATAGAGGCAAGCCTGCAACACAAGAGTCGAGGAAGAAAGGGAGGAGCCGACAGCGTTGACCTCGATGTCGAGGTGAGAATTCAACAAGATGTTTGACTATCAATGGAACTAAAGTATATGTTTTGTTTGATAATGGATCCTCTCATTCTTTTGTGTCAAGGAAGTTGGAATGCACCTAGGAAGCAACCCCTGAGTTAACTTTAATGGTAGCTACACCATCAGGAGCAACTCTCACTATGGATGTAGGTTATAAAGGTTGTAAACTCCAGGCTGGAGGAGAAACTTTGAGTATAGAGTTACTGGAATTGGGCTTCGTGGGAGCTGATGTGAAGGAATGGATTGGATGTCCAAGTACAAGGCAAATATCGACTGCAAAGGGAAGAAGGTGACCCTAGTCATACCCGAGAAACCGAAAATTGTGTTTCAAGGGAAGAAGAAGGATGGAAAGATTCTGGCGACTACAGCCATGAGTAAGGTGTCGAAGGAAGTTAAGGGAATACCAATTGTATGAGACTTTTCACTCGTATTTTTGGAGGAGTTACCAGGACTACCCCCACCAAGAGATGTGGAGTTCAATATCGTGATCCAGCCAGGCAGTGCACTCATATCGAAGTTGCCATATCATATGGCACTGGTGGAGCAGAATGAAGTCAAAAAGTAGATAGAGGAATTGCTGCAGAAGGGACTCATCAGAACTAGTGCCTCACCATGGAGAGCGCCGGTACTACTGGTCAAGAAGAAGTACGGGTCATCAAGGATGTGAATCGATTACCGGGAATTGAACAAAGTCACAGTCCACAACAAGTATCCGATTCCTAGGATCGATGACTTGTTCGATCAGCTACAAGGAGCAGTAATGTTCTCGAAGATCGATCTACGATCGGGTTACCATCAGGTTCGTGTCAAGGGGGAAAATGTATTGAAGACAGCTTTTAGGACTCGGCATGGGAACTATGAGTTCTTGGTGATGCCATTTGGAGTGACCAACGCTCCAACAGTCTTCATGGATTTGATGAATAGGGTCCTACAGCCATTCATCGACTCATTTGTGGTGGTCTTCATAGATGACATTCTGGTGTAATCTAAGATAGAGGAGGATCATGCCAGGCATTTGACTGCGGTTCTGAGCAATCTTCAGGAGCATGAGTTGTACTTGAAGCAGTCCAAGTGCGAATTCTTGAAGTCGGAAATAGCTTTCATCGGCCATGTCCTTTTCTAAGAAGGGAGTGGCCACCGACCCATAGAAGATCGAGGCAGTGAGGGATTGGCCTCAACCAAGTACGGTGAAGGAAATAAGGAGCTTTTTGGGTTTGACCGGGTACTACAGGAAGTTCATTCAGGATTATGCTAAGATAGCAGTGCCACTCACAGCTTTGACCAAGAAGAATAAGAACTTTGAGTGGACCGAGAAGTGTGATGGGAGCTTCCAGGATCTGAAGAACCGACTGATATCAGCACCAATTTTGGTTTTACCTCAACCGGATAAATGGTACGTGATCTACAGCGTTGCATCTCATTTGGATTTTGGATGTGTTCTGATGTAAGAAGAGGAGGTTATTGCCTACGGATCGAGGCAGCTCCGACCACATGAGAAGAACTATCCCACACATGATCTGGAGTTGGCTGCTATAATTTTCACCTTGAAGATATGGCGAAAATTTATCTACGGAGCGAAGGTGGAGATGTACACAGATTACAACAGCTTAAAGTATATCTATCAGCAGAAGGACTTAAATTTGAGACAGAGGCGATGGTTGGAAGTGTTGGAAGATATCAGGCCAGTGATTTTGTACCATCCAAGAAAGGCCAACGTGGTGGCAGACGCACTCAGTAGGAAGAGGAGTATTGCTATGCTGATTGCAACCAAGAAGGAGCTGGTGGAAGAGATAAGGAGAGCCGGAATCGAAGTGATTTCACAAGGTTTAGGTGCTATGTTAGCTCGATTAGAGCTCTAACCAAGTTTGAAGGACCGAGTGAAGAAGAGTCAAGAAGGTGATGCGGAGACCCAAGCACTCAAAGAGCAAGTGAACGAAGGAAAACTTCCTAAGTTCAACGTTAAAGAGGGAGTGTTGTGGTTTGGGGATCGGTTGTGTGTGCCAAATGTAACCCCCATTCCCGACAATAAGTACTTTCCCACGTATTTTCTATATCTTTATTATTTAAAAAATTATTTTGCTCTAAATTCATTTCGGATCTTGTATTAAAGTATTTTCTAAATCGAAAATCATATTCATTTCGAATAATGGTTTATTTTAATTGTATTTTCTATTTCTTGTTGATCAGCTATTTATATTTGAGCCCAAATCAAATGTATTATTGCTATTTGAATTATTTTAATAAATTTGTATTTTGTTATATATTATTATTATTATTATTATTATTATTATCATTTCGGATCTTGTATTAAAGTATTTTCTAAATCGAAAAGCATATTCATTTCTGTTACTGCTGAATCTGGTGTGGGGGTAAACAGATAGAATTTGTGGGTTCGTGGAAAAACCTGAATAGCGGGTCCGAACCTGTTCGTCGGAGTTGGGATGCCGACTCCCACCGAATACCTGCAAGGAAAGTGCAAAACACCGGGGTTGATCCCGGCGACGCACCCTCCGATGCTCTTGTCAGTAACCAGTGATGATTAAAAAAGAGCTTAAGTTGACAAAAAGTGATTAACCTGTAACAGTGGTAGGTGAGGGGTATTTATAGTCGCCGTTGGGATCAGATTAGGAATGTGATTCCTGTGATCTGATAAGGCGTAAAATCCTCGTAATCAGATTAGGAATGTAATCCCTTAATTCCCGGTGAGAGGATAACTGCAAATCAGGCCCGTTGATTTAGTTAAATCAGTGACCCTGATCTGCTCTTGCTGGTCTGGGTTTGTATCGGGTCGGGACTCGTACCCAGTTGGGATGGATCCGTTCGCGGGTTGTTGGATCTGTGAGGAGGAGACCCAGTACCCGCTTCGGATCCGTTAGTAGGTGAAATTACCGTTTTACCCCTGAGCTTTAAGATTCATCTCCGATGTGAACGGTCCCGATTTAATCTTATTTTTAGCCATATCACGAGCCCCCCACTCCTAGAGACTGAGTTTTTCAGTCTTTGAGGAGTAGTTTTACTGTTCTAATGGCGTACGGGATTTTATCGGTGTTCTTAATGGAGTTTTGGATCTTGCTTGGGGTATAACAGTGTTATTCTGGGCTTGTAAAATGCCCAAAAATATTCTCAGAATTTTCTGGATTTTTGGTGATTTTTCCCGATTTTTCTGAATTTTTTCTCATTTTTTTGAATTTTTTATTTATTTTCCGAATAAAATAATTAATTATCGAAAATATTAATTAATTATTCTAATTTAATAATTATTTTTCCAGAATTTTAAAATATTTTTTCTGAATTAATAATTATTTTTTAGAATTATTAATTAATTTTTTCGATTTTTTAAATATTTTTTCGGATTTTTTAAATAAAAAAAACAATTAAATAAATAAATAAATTAAATTAAATAATACCTGACACATGGCGCGTTCTACGCCGTCGGATCCTGGCACGAATCTCGAGGGGGCGCGTTTTTCGAAAAATTGTTATTTTGTCGTTTTGTGCAGACGTGGCGCGATCTGAGCCGTTCATCAATTTTTGCGCGATTTTTGCGAAGATCCAACGGTTGGAGTTGCTCAGTGGCTTTTTTCTCCGTTTGCAAGATCGGAAAGGGACTTGATCGGCTGCCGACCGGGGGTGACTTCGACCTCGGGTGTGAGGCCACGTGGCGATGCCACGTGGCATTTTTTTTTCTTCCCCGCGCTTCCTTCTTTCTCTTCTTCTTCGTTCTTCGCTCTGTGTCTTCTTCTTCGTTGCTCCGACCCATCCTTCGACTCGACAACGCCTCCGACTCTGACTCCGTCCCCGTCTCCGTCCCCGAGGGCGTCAATGGAGTTCGGTGACGTCGAAGTGGTAAGGCGAGCTCGCGAAGTGGAGGGCTCGGCGACGGAGCTTGGAATGAATGGAGCTTGGCCATGGAATCGATGGAGACGGAGCTCGCGCAGTTCGGAGCTCGTCGAGGCAGTGATGGAGCTCGATTGTGGGAGAGCTCGACGGCGAAGCTTCGAATGAATGGAGCTCGGCCATGGATTCGATGGAGAGGGAGCTCGCGTAGTTCGGAGCTCGTTGAGGCGGTGATGGAGCTCGACGCAGTGGTGAGCTTGGCATTGGAGCTCAGTGTTGGTGCCGTCCGGAGCTCTTTAAGGTGGTTGAGGAGCTTGGAGGGATGGTGGATTTGGTGATGCGGAGACAGCTCGACGAGGAAGGAGAAGAGCGCTCCGAGGGAGAAGGCGAGCTCGATGAGGTGGAAGGAGTTTTGGGTTCGAGCTCGGGAAGGGGACGAGCTGCGAACGAGGGAGCTCGCCGTTGGACGACTCTGACTGTGGCGAGCTCGGCGGTTTGGAAGCTTCGGTGAAGATGGAGGAAAGGAGCTCGGCTGTGAATCTCGATGGAGCTCCTTATTGGAGTTGGAGGCTGACGAGGTCGAAGGTGACGAAGGTAGAGCTTGGCGACGGTGGAGGCGGAGCTCGGAGGCAGTTGGTGATGGGTCGAGAGTTGAGCTCGACTGTGGCGGTGGCGAGCTCGAAGCTTGGTTTCGGCGAGGAAACGTTGAAGCTCGTCACCTGAGCTGAAGCTCGGCGGCAGAGGCGTGGAGCTTGGAGGCAGTTGGTGATGGGTCGAGAGTTGAGCTCGACTGTGGCGGTGGCAAGCTCGAAGCTTGGTTTCGGCGAGGAAACGTTGAAGCTCGTCACCTGAGCTGGAGCTCGGCGGCAGAGGCGTGGAGCTTTGGATGTGGCAAGTCGAGATCGGCGACGGAGGAAAGGAGCTCGACGTCGGAGGAACGAGAGCTGCATGGGTTTTTTTTTTTCTTGTTTTGGCGGGAACGAGCGGAAGAAGAAGGAGGGTAAAGGGGTTCGGGTTTGGATCCCTTAACGGGTCGAACCCGACCTTTTTTCTCCCTCTTTTTTTTTTAAATTTTTTTTTTTTTGACTTCTTCTTCTTCCTCGCTGCTTCTTGTTCGGCAAATCCGAGCACGGATTTTGAGGCAAATTTTTGGCCATTTTGCAGCTTGGTGGGGCAGTAGCTCGGATGGTAGATCCGAGCTACGTGGCTCGATCTGGGTCGTTGGATGGTGGCACGAATCTCGAGACGGGCTCAATTCCCAAAAAAACGCTATCTTGTCATGTAGTGGTGCTGGCATGATCTGAGCCGTCTGATTGAGATCTTACACGAATGTTGAGGAGAAAGTGAGTTTTCTCCGTTTTGACGCTCGGATGGGCACTTGCTCGGTTAGCCGACCGGACTCTTTGATGTTGGGGCTCGGATGGGAAGAGTTCGGTTCGGATTTCTCCCTCGTGCGAGTGGCTCGGCTCGGATTTCCGAGCTATTCGGCGCAGCTGCATTGAGATCCACTTTCCCGGTGCTACAGAGGTCCGATCGGGGCGTGCGACCCCTCGTTTCGAAGCTGGTTCGAAGATCTACAACTTCTCTTTAGGAGTGGGATGAAGATTCACCCTCCTTCATGGTCAAAATAGCCCCGCAAGATGCTTGTCTTCGTGAAGTTGATAAGTACTTTGGTCTTGGGGATTTTGGAAGAGGAGCTCCACTCCTAGGGGCGGAGAAGATGTGCTAGGAAGACCCTTGTGCTAGGAAGACCCTTGTGCAGAAGTGCCTAGGAAGACCTGTGCTAGGAAGACCCTTGTGCTAGGAAGACCCTTGGGCTAGGAAGACCCTTGTGCCAGGAAGACCCTTGGAAGATGTGCTAGGAAGACCCTTGGGGCGAAGAAGAGGCGCGAGTGGGTCGGATCGCTAGTTGCTCGGCTCGGAATACCGAGCGACGTGGAGCGATCTGAGCCGTCAGATCTCAGCGCGGATCTCGAGCGGGCACAGTTGCCATGAAAACACTATCTTGTCGTTTAGCGACGCTGGCAAGATCTGGGCCGTTGGATGATGGCACGAATCTCGAGACGGCTCAGTTCCCAAGAAAACGCTATCTTGTCGTTTAGCGACGCTGACAAGATCTGGGTCGTCTGATCGAGATCTTGCACGAATGTTGAGGAGAAAGTGAGTTTTCTCCTTTTGCAGGATCGGGAAGGCACTTGCTCGGCAGCCGACCGGGCTCTTTGATGTTGGGGTCGGATCGGCACTTGCTCGGCATTCGAGCGGATGGAAGAGCTCGGCTCTGGAAGAGAGCCATTTGGGAGACGAGTTTGAGGAGCAACACTAGGAGAGAGTTGTGAGCTCCGAACTCGTTGAGAAGAGGTCCGCTTCGGCGGCGAGCGGAGGGAAGAGCTCGGCTCTGGAAGAGAGCCATTTGTGAGATGAGTTTGAGGAGCAACTCTTGGAGAGTTTTGAGCTCCGAACTCGTTGAGAAGAGGTCCGCTTCGGGGATGAGCGGAGCGAAGAGCTCAGCTCTGGAAGAGAGCTATTTGTGAGACGAGTGTGAGGAGGGACTCTATGAGAGAGTTGTGCTCCAAACTCGTGGAGAAGAGGTCCGCTTCGGAGGCGAGCGGAGTGAAGAGCTCGGCTCTGGAAGAGAGCTATTTGTGAGATGAGTTTGAGGAGCAACTCTTGGAGAGAGTTTTGAGCTCCGAACTCGTTGAGAAGAGGTCCGCTTCGGGGATGAGCGGAGCGAAGAGCTCAGCTCTGGAAGAGAGCTATTTGTGAGACGAGTGTGAAGAGGGACTCTATGAGAGAGTTGTGCTCCAAACTCGTGTAGAAGAGGTCCGCTTCGGAGGCGAGCAGAATGAAGAGCTCGGCTCTGGAAGAGAGCTATTTGTGAGACGAGTGTAAGGAGGGACTCTATGAGAGAGTTGTGCTCCAAACTCGTCGAGAAGAGGTCTGCTTTGGCGGCGAGCGGAGGGAAGAGCTCGGCTCTGGAAGAGAGCCATTTGTGAGATGAGTTTGAGGAGCAACTCTTGGAGAGAGTTTTGAGCTCCGAACTCGTTGAGAAGAGGTCCGCTTCGGAGGCGAGCGGAGTGAAGAGCTCGGCTCTGGATGAGAGCCATTTGTGAGGCAAGTGTGAGGAGCAACTCTAGGGGAGAGCTGTAGCTCCGAACTCGCTGCTTATGTGAGAGAGTAAACGGTTGTGGGAGCAATTCCGAATGGCGAACCACTTCTAACCCGCTGAAGAGCAGGTTATTTGAAGAGGAATCGAGCCGAGTGTTGGACTCCGAACCATCGGTAGAGGTAGTCAACAGGTTGTGGGAGCAATTCCGAATGGAGAACCACTTCTAACCCGCTGAAGAGCAGGTTATTTGAAGCAGAATCGAGCCAAGTGTTGGACTCCGAACCATCGGTATAGGTAGTCAACGGTTGTGGGAGCAATTTCAAATGGCGAACCACTTCTAACCTGCTGAAGAGCAAGTTATTTGAAGCAGAATCGAGCCAAGTGTTGGACTCCGAACTCGTTGTGAAGAGCTTAGTAAGTCGCGGGAGCAGCCATGTAGAAGAAGCTGGACTCCGAACTCACCTTTCAGCAAGTCATGACTCGGAGAGGTAGAGATGAAGCAAGAGCAACAATTTCCAATGAAAAAACGTAAAGTTTTATTGAAATAAACTAAGTGGCTGCTCCAATATGGCGAACCCTTATTACATGCTATTGGCCGGATTACAAGCATCGGCCTTATTAAAAATCAATATCCTGCTTCTATGATAAGGTGAAGACCTCTTGGGAAGAGTCGGGAGGTTCTGAGTCTTAAAGCTCGGCGGGCCCTTCGGTTTGTTTGTTGGCTCCTCAGGGGAGAAGCTGGGCCCCCTCTTTTTGGACGAACTTGGTCAGGTGCCCCAGCTGTATGAGTTCTTCGATCTCCTCCTTCAGAGCCCGACAATCTTCCGTGTCGTGGCCGTGGTCCCTGTGAAAGCGGCACCACTTATCCTTGTTCCTCTTCTTGCCAGGTGTATTCATCCTCGGGGGAGCGCGGAGGAGCCCTTCCTTGTCCACCTCCATAAGAACTTCTGATATATTGGCAACGAGGGGGGTGAACTTCTCAAACCGAGGAGTAGGGCGGCGCTGGCCATTGCCGTCCTTCTGAAGCTTCATAGCCTCTTCTTCTTCGGTCAGCTTTCGTTTTGTCCCTGAGGTAGACCCTCCGAAGCTTGGAAGGTAGGCGGCCTCTTCGGCACGAATGTACTTGTCACACCTGAGAAGAAGGTTGGCAAAGTTCTGTGGAGGCTTCTTAGCAAGAGAGGAGCGGAGGCTGGAATTGAAGACGTTGGATTGGAAGGCGGCTGTTGCAACGGATTGGTCGAGGGAGGCTATGGACCTGACCTCCGCAGTGAACCTCTTCACATAGTCTCTCAACTTCTCTCCCTTCTCCTGGCGGAGCTGGAGTAACGAGATGTTAGTCTTCTCCGTGCGTCTGCTACTCACAAAATGAGTGATGAAGAGGCTCTCGAATTGCTCGAAGGAGAATATGGAAGACGGTGCGAGGCGGGAGTACCACTCCCGAGCCGAACCCTTGAGAGTGGCGGGGAAGGTTTTGCACAGCAAAGCATCGGAAGCTTGGTGGATTAGCATGAGGGTCTTAAAGCTTTCGATGTGGTCCACGGGGTCCGACTCCCCCGAGTAAGTTTCGAACTTCGGGGGTTCGAAACCTCTTGGGATAGGAGCTTCCATGATGGTTCGGGAGAAAGGGGGTCTGCTCGGACACATGGTTTTGCTGTTCGACCCCTCCGCCTCGTCCATCCGACCGATTCGCCTCTCCACCTCATGGAGACGGCGGTATAGGGCATCGTCCCTCCCGCGGTAGTCGAACGAGCCTCTGGACTCGTCTTCGTAGGAGGGAGAGCCGGGACTACGACGATGGTCATCCCGGGAGCGGCGAGGGCTAAGATCATGCTACCGGTGGTTAGGAGCTGGCGGAGGAGAGGCGGACCTACGACGAGGACTGGGAACCCGTTGGGGCGAAGGAACCTTTTGGGCCTCATTGTTGTTGGGTCGGAGGTTAAGTACCTGCAACACCGTTGCTTGAAACTGCAGAAACTCGGCGCGAGTGATGGGCGCCTCATTGTTCCTCGGCTGATGCCGACCGGTAGGAGAGTGGCGCCTCCTCCTGTAATGCCCGGGTGACTCTCTCCACCCTCTCCTGGTAGGAGACCTTCTACGCTCGCGGTGGTGAGGATTCCGCTCAGCTGGACGTTGTAGGCGGGAGGCTCCCTCTCGGGACCGCTTTTCGTCCAGACGGTGGCGGAGATCCTCATCCTTCTGCTGGTTGAGGATAGTATTTCGAAGGTCAGGGGCCTGAGGACTATGGGAGGCGTAAGAGTCTGTAGAGGCGTTGTGTACCGATATGTGGTCTTGATGGAGAGGTTGTTTTTGCTTCCGTGGATCGGGACCGTTTGGGGGTTGCTGGTTCGGAAGAGGAGGTGGGTCCTGTTGGACACGGTCCTCGGCGGGCGGAGGGAGCCGGCCCAGTTGTTGAGAGGGGTTGACAGGGACTTCTTGCTGGTCCGCGGGGTTGGGTGCACGATTGGACCCTCTAGATCTGACCTTTCTGGGGGGCATGGCTAGAGAAGAGCTAGTCGACGAGGAAGAGGCGGAGGCTATTCGTATGGTGTTCCCACAGACGGTGCCAATCTGTTACCGCTGAATCTGGTGTGGGGGTAAACAGATAGAATTTGTGGGTTCGTGGAAAAACCTGAATAGCGGGTCCGAACCTGTTCGTCGGAGTTGGGATGCCGACTCCCGCCGAATACCTGCAAGGAAAGTGCAAAACACCGGGCTTGATCCCGGCGACACACCCTCCGACGCTCTTGTCAGTAACCAGTGATGATTAAAAAAGAGCTTAAGTTGGCAAAAAGTGATTAACCTGTAACAGTGGTAGGTGGGGGGTATTTATAGTCGCCGTTGGGATCAGATTAGGAATGTGATTCCTGTGATCTGATAAGGCGTAAAATCCTCGTAATCAGATTAGGAATGTAATCCCTTAATTTCCGGTGAGAGGATAACTGCAAATCAGGCCCGTTGATTTAGTCAAATCAGTGACCCTGATCTCCTCTTGCTGGTCTGGGTTTGTATCGGGTCGGGACCCGTACCCAGTTGAGATGGATCCGTTCGTGGGTTGTTGGATCTGTGAGGAGGAGACCCAGTACCCGCTTCGGACCCGTTAGTAGGTGAAATTACCGTTTTACCCCTGAGCTTTAAGATTCGTCTCCGATGTGAACGGTCCCGATTTAATCCTATTTTTAGCCATATCAATTTCGAATAAAGGTGTATTTTAATTCTATTTTCTATTTCTTGTTGATCGGCTATTTATATTTGAGCCCAAATCAAATGTATTATTGCTATTTGGATTATTTTAATAAATTTGTATTTTGTTATATTATTATTATTATTATTATTATTATTATTATTATTATTATTATGGTTATTATTATTATTACTTTCGATTGTTTATTAAAAATCTATTTTTATTTATTAATTGCATTTGTAGTTATTTCCAATAACTTCTATATTGTAATACCAAATATCTTATGTTTGAAATCATATTTTATTGGTTATTTTTCCAATAACCCATTAACCCTACATCTCTAATTCCCTATATATACTATTCTACCCTAAACCCCTAACATAATCCTAATCCTAGCTACTGTGCAGCCGCCTAACCTCCCCCCCCCCCCATTATTGTTCCTTCATCTTCCCCATCTGCAGTCGCCATCCTTCATTGCTGCCTTGTTCCCCCGTTCCACTCGTCGTCCTCCAACCGCTCTACCACTGCCATCGACTTCTCCCTCTCCCTTCCTATGTTTTGCCATCACCCTGAAACCACCATCCCACCACTGCTACACCGTCCTGTACAACTTCTTCGACATCTGCTTTTGTAACCTGACCTCGCCATTTTCGATCCCCCTCATCGTCAGCCACCTCGACTACACCCTGCTCCTCCGCCCTCTTAGTCGCCGTCGTCTTCACCACTGCCTCATCGAAACCAATTCCTTACCGACCTCCAGCTTCGTCTCCCTCCCATGTTTTTGTTGAGAACCCATCACACCACCGTCCTCCACCTCTGGTGATGCCACCACCAGCGTCGCCACCCTCCATCAACCACCGCCCTCACCAGACTATCAACCCCAACTTTCGTTCTACCGCTTCTCTGTTTTTTCCGCCCAAAATAGAGCCGCTGAGTTGCTGTAATCCGTTGTTTGGTGATTGGGCAAATTTGTTGTTTGGTGTTCTGTCGATCCACTGTTTGCTGTTTTGTGGGTTTGGGATCCGTGTTTGCTGTTGTGGTTGCTGATCTCTCTCTCTTATTGTTGCTTTGGCTCTTGTGTAGTTCGTGGGTTCGTTGCTTTAGGATCCTTATCTCATTATTCTTGGTATTCAATTTCGTCATCCAAAAGGCAAGTCACTTTTCCCTTGAATTGTACATTGTATCAACTTCAAGTTTCATTGAAATTCTTGCAACTAGATCTTATTCGTTATCATATCGTAGTATTTATTATCTTCGTTTGGTCTATTGAGGGTTTACACGAGCTAACTCCAATACTCTTGACATCGTGCCACTTTTGACTCTAAAGATTGAATCTTTCATGCATTCATGTAGAATTGAGAATAGGGGTAATCATATAATCATGACACAATTAATTATTATAGAGAGAATTGCTAGGTTGTATGTTGTTTGATCGATTGATGGTTGATTGATGATAAAATAATGTATTTATGTGTTTTTAATCTTATTTACCATGTTTTTATACCCTTCATGCTGATTGAGAAGTTCATCGACTAATAGAACTGTTACCCATCATGTGTAATGAATTTATTCCTTGAAAAATATCGTATGTTACTTGCTGTCTGTATGTTGTCTGCTATTTTCGAAGCAGTAAATTATCTCAAAATAAATTGCTTTCTGAAATAAGAATTGTAGCCTTATCTTTCTAGTTTCCAGAACATCTTGAATTTCTGAATTCCAAGTTGTGTAGCAAAAGTTATGATCGTTTTACTATAGCTGTATTATTATTTCCAGATTTTCAGATTCTTGTATGATTCATGTTTAAACTGTTAAAAGGCTGATCAAATGTTAAAATATTGCTCTAAAAATTTCCAGATTGTTACCTGTTTAGTAGTCTAGAAAATATTTTTAATGAATTTAATATTGAGTTTTTGCTGTTTCGAAAATAATAAAAACATGATGTCGAAATTCTGCTTGAACATGAAATCTGTAAAGAATAATGTTTTTGACCTAGCTACTGTTGTCGGATTTTGAACTTTAAATATGCGTTGGAACCGCGTGGAAGTCTAGTTTTCATAATTTCTGACGGTTTTAGTTTTCGAGTTTTGAAACAGCAAGAAATTGTATTCTTGTACAGACTACTCTTGCTGTCCAGAATTTCATCTTCTAGTTTTTACTAGATTAATTGTTATATATCGTAGTATTGCATGAATTAAAGTGTGTATGTTGCATTGCATGATCCTAATGTCCCATTTTCATCATTCTAATTGTCCTATCTAAGCTATCGTCCAATTGCTCTCCTATTGATACTATTGTTCATCTAATGTCTTAAATTGTATATTGTATTATTGCATTAATAAAATAATTAATAAGCCAGGGTTTAAGGGTTGACTTTAGTAATGGACAATATAAGGACTGCACTCGGAGGAAGGGCCCGTGTTTTCCTATTTATCGGTCTAGTGGTCTATCGGTCATATCGGTCATCGGCTGATTATAGATTATTGATTACAGTATCTCGATTGATTTGGTCATCGTTCATCGGTCATTATTGTATATTGTTGCTGAGTAAATGAACTATAAAATCCACCACTAAGTCTAAACGTAAGTTGTTTATATGTAACAACCATGTGGTAAATGAATGAGACGTATGAAGTGCTACATTAGTTAGGATTAAAATGATTAATAGACTTAAAGATTGACACCACGTCGACATTGCATATTGTTCATTATTGTTCATATTGATATCCAATATTGGCTAAGTGTTATTTATATTGATCATTGAATATTATTATCGATTATTGAATTATTGTTTACAACTATTGCATCTTTTACCGTGATATTGATTATTGATTATTGTCTCATGTTATTGATTCCTATTGATCCATTGATTCATTGTTATATTGTTATTCCATTGTTCCCTACTTTCTCTACTTGCTGTCCATGACTTGCTCTAAGGACAATTTTCTCCTCTTTTTAGATGAAGTGTTCACAGGTAATGAAGGAGAATTGCCTGCTGGGATTGGAGAACAAAGATTCTTAAGATTTTAATGCTTTTAATTGCTTATTGTATCAAATTTAATGTATTGAGACTTATTACTATTGTGTTTGGGATTTATTATTGTATTGGGCTTATGTCCCGAATTTTTATTATTGTTTCCAGATGTTGGATTATTGTACTTGGATATTTTATATTGCTTCATTTCAAGTATTATTGTTCATGAGATTATTATTATTGCCTGTGTAATTGTTCTGTATTGATTATATTATTTAGTTGATCGGATAAACATCTTATGGGTGACGTAAGTCATTCGCTGGGCCAATGTCATGTACTCGTATTCCGTTTTTTTGGGAAGCGGGGCGTGAAACCAAAGGTGGAGGATCTTAGTGAGGAAATCATGAAGGAGGCACACGCCACCTTGCTGGCAGTTTATCCGGGGAGCACGACGATGTAAAGAAATATGAAGCAGTTCTATTAGAGGGACGGAATGAAGCGAGATATAGCGGAGTTTTGTGGCCAGATGTCTTACTTGTCAGAAGGTAAAGGAAGAGAATAGAAGCCCAAAGGGTTACTACAGCCATTGCCCATTCCAGAATGGAAGTGGGAGAACATCAGTATGGATTTTGTCACGGGATTACCAAGGTGTTCTAGAGGGAACGATTCCATTTGGGTTATGGTGGACCGACTAACGAAATCAGCACATTTTCTACCGGTAAGGACAACCTGGTCTTTGAAGAAGTTGGCGGAGGTCTACATTCAGGAGATTGTGAAGCTACATGGTGTAGCATTATCTATAGTTTCCGGCAGAGACTCGAGATTCACCTCACGGTTTTGGAAGAGTCTACAGGCAGCAATGGGGACAAGGACGGATTTCAGTACAGCTTTTCACCCACAAACCGATGGACAAACAAAAGGGTGAACAGAATTTTTGAGGATATGCTTCGGGCATGCATCTTGGACTTCGGAGGGAGATGGGAGAAGCATTTAGTGCTGGTTGAATTTTCTTACAAAAATAGCTACCAGGTTAGTATCGAGATGGCTCCATTCGAAGCATTGTACAGGAGGAAGTGTAGGACACCCGTATGCCGGTATGAAGTGGGCGAGAGGCAGACGTTCGGATGAGAGATAGTACAACAGACCTCGGAGAAGATTGAATTGATCAGAAAGAGGCTACAGATCGCATAGAGCAGGTAGAATAGCTATGCCGACACATGCCACAGAGAGCTAGAATTTAAGGAAGGAGATTATGTATTTTTGAAAGTCTCGTCGACCAAGGGCATGGTTGGATTTGGAAGGGGTGGCTTGCTGGCCCAGAGGTACATTGGACCCTACAAGATCTTGAGAATGATCGGAAAGATAGCCTACAGGTTGGAACTACCCGCTGAGTTAACCGAGGTGCATGATGTTTTCCACGTCTCCATGCTGGGAAAGTACGTGCCAGACCCGAGTCATCAACTGCCCGAGATTCCCGAAGACCTTCAAGTAGATCTCTCCTACGAGGAACGACCAGTAAAGATACTAGATCGTCAAGAGAAAGTGCTGAGAAGAAAAATCATTCTGATGGTCAAAGTTCTTTGGAGGAATCAATTCGTCGAGGAGGCAACTTGGGAGCCAGAGAGCTGAAAGCAGAAGACCTACCCTTAGTTATTTATGTAATTTCCATTCCTTCCTCCCCACTAAAGAGTAGTACTGAGGACAGAACTATTCTAAGCAGGGAGTGATGTAACAACCCCAAATTTTCATGAATATATATATATATATATATATATATATATATATATATATATATATATATATATATATGGGAAATGCTCCATTGAAAACGTACTGTAGCGTGGAAAACGTGAAAACAAGCCTAGGTCGTTGTTGGGAACAACGGCCGAGGTTATAATGCATTATAACCTAGGCCGTTGTTCCCAACAACGGCCTAGGTTGTTTTCACGGGTTTTCACAACATTTGCGTTTTCAATGGAGCATTTGCATTTTCAATGGAGCATTTTCCTATATATATATATATATATATATATATGATTTATTAAGCACCAGGACTATATTTTATTTTAGAATTAAACTAAGTGTGAAACTTTTCAAGAAAACAAATACATATATCTACAATTTTGAGTTGGGCTTGAGAAGACCAATGAGTTTTGAACCTAAACAAAACAAAAGAACTATTATAAAATGAAATGGGACTTGGCCCATGCATGGCCGGCCAACAATTTGGAGGGAAGGGTTGGGGGTTTTTGAAGATGGAATGTCAGGTTTTCAAATTGGCATGACGGAGTGTGGGGAACCCTAGGGGTTTTGTTCACTCTAACACTCCAAGCCACCACTCTTAACCCCCAAAGGATTGAGCTCTAACTCTTTCTTTCCCCCCTCTCACAAAATCCCGGCCACATGCATCCCCTCACTCTCTATTTAGTCCCTTCATCCAACCCTAGCCCCATTTTCTCATTTCTTCTCGAACATAAACTAGTTTCTACTCCTACAATTGAGTTGTTATTTTGAAAGTAATAAGGCCAAGGAGAAGCCAAAGAGGAGCCAAAGAGAAGCCAAGAAGGAGCCAAGGAGTGAAGCACTAGGAGCGAGAAAGAACTAGGAGTTGAAATTCATCTACAAACAAAGGTGAGTGTTTCTGAACCTTTGTAGTATTTAATTTTGTGTAGTGAATTTGTGATGTAGTCTTGATAGCATGAGAAATCATGAAATTTGTAACTAAGTGGTAGAAATTCGTTGCATGCTAGTTTAATAGTGGAACACTAGATAAAAAACACAGTAAAGAGGTAAACATAAAAGTGTGCTAGGTCTGAATGCTATAACTCAAAAAATAACTTGGAGTTAGAAGTTAAAATTTTAAGAGTAGACTCTTATGCATATTGTACACCTTTCTTCCAAATTTCATAATTTTTGGATTTATACGCTATTTTAATTAAATACAAACTTGAATCCTGACAGTACAGAAAACAGACTTAGCTTATGTTCTGACTACGATTTTCCAAATCTCATAACTCTGTAACCACTTGAGACATATTGTTGAAATTTTTGTATGTGCTTCTAATATGTGTCTAGTTCTTGAATATAAAGCTTTATAGTGTTTTGACATGTTTGCTATTTTTAGAAAATTGAAAACATTGGCTGTTGTGAAATCAAAATATAGAGTGAAGATGATCTGTTCTGTTTTTAGCTAATCTTCAAGAAATCATAACATGAAAAATACTTGATAGAACCACTTCAAATTTATGTATGTTTTGTTACCATGTATGAATAACTTATGTTTCAAATTTCATAAAGTTTAGAGATCATTTGCTACTTTAAAGTATTTTTATGTTAGCACTAGTTAGTTGTTGCTCTGTTCCGGAAATTATTGCATCCATGTTAAATAATGACTTATTTGACCACTTAAACGACTTAATCTGCAGAAGTATGTAACTAGAAAGTTGTACTAGATATATAGATCTATCTGTAATGTCTACGAACTCATGATGTGGATCAATACATGAATTATAATGAAATTTTCAAGTGATAATAGAAACTCACATATTCTTAAAGCTCATTATTTTCACTATGCCTAAGAGATTGAGTTTGAACATGTAAAATCTGAGTTTTCAGTTGTTGTTGTGGGTCATAAATTATGTTGTGGATGTGGAAATGAGTTAGGACTTAAATTATCTAAAGTTTCATGTTATGAGTAGCTCATGTGTGCTTGTAGACCTACAATATAGACATTTTTGTTCATTGTTTTAAAGTAGGAATTGTGATAGATATTTATGTATTGTTGTTGATCACTTTGGGATGAGATTCATGCCCAATTTGTGCTTGTGCTTGTTGTCTACTTTGAGTAGACAGTATGGAGAGCACCTGATCGCGTTTCTTTGAAGAAACGGGACCGGGAACGACCCCGTTTTGGCATTAATGCCAATTGTATGCTTGCTGTTTAGAAATGTGGTTTTCCATTTTTATAGTTTATTAGCACTCTTTTTGAGAATTCATGGGGTAGAGTTTATTTCTAGGATAGTGTACCCTTGTTGGGCTACATTGGTTGAGTTTGAAACTATAGGATTAAGTTATGTTGGCATATCAAGACGGGTAGAATAAGAATCTGTGTCGCATCGAACGTGTTTGATGAGATGACTCGTGCGCTGACGTACTCGCCGTTCATGGAAGGATTCCATGGTTGTGTTTAGTGCTACCACTTGTCGAGGACCGTGGAGCGTGAAGTTTAGCGGGAGCAACGTGTTGGTCGGGCCGAGGTTGCATTCGAACTCCAAGCATAGTTGGCAGTCGCGGCGATCGATGGAGTCGGTTCGTTGTTGGTTCGTGCCAAGTGTGGGTCGAGGCAGGCCATCTCTTGGGCCAGATTTGAGGGCTAGGTTGAGGCCCATTGTGGGATGAGTTAGGTCATAATGATGAAAAAGTTAATTAACTATAAGAGAGTCTAAATGTAAAACTTAACTAGTTGTTCATAATAAACAAAGTTGTTCTTAGTTAGAACATGAAAGTTGATAGATCATCTAACTAAGAGTATTGACTAAAAAAGAATTAGACCTAGACTCGCCTAATAATTCAGAATGAGACAATTGAAGAGGATTGGAGATTGATTAGAGTTTTGGAATTCAGATAATCAAATGAAAAGCTAGTAATCACATAATTAACCTCATTCTTAATCTTGGTCATAGAGTGGGTCAGCACTAGTACCTTGGATTGTGCTGTTGTAGGATTAGCTCGAGTCATTGTTGAATGTAAGGACAGGCACTAATGGGTGTTGTGTTCGCCTGTTAGGGGGACGCGTGGCGTCTTCACACCTGGCCGAATCCTAGGTTCGTTTAATGTGGCAGGGGACTTAGAGACTGCTCTGTGAGTGAACTCTGTGGGGGCTCTATTGTCTTCGGTGAGAGTGCCTTTATGACTGTAATAACCTTTGAGGAGGTTTGGAGTGGTGGCGTCGTCTCGACTACAAGTTCTAGTCTAGTGTAAGGATGGGGGTAACGGAGTTGGGAAAACCCTATATCCGTCAGGTCCTATGTTGACCAATGCGAGCAGGGGACTTAGAGACTACTCTGTGAGTGAACTTTGTGGGGGCTCTAAAATAATATCAGCTTTTGGTGAGGTCCAGGAGGGCGAAATTACCGCAATCTACTATGGGTTCAGCGGTGACGGAGTAAGCCTATGACTGCAACCCCAGGCGGAATAACCGCAACCCGCTATGGGTTCCAGCCGCGATGGAGTAAGCCTGCGACTATGACCTCGGGCATAGTGAGTAAAACACGAGGTAATTGATGCAACTACTGACAGTAGTGACGGGAGTGAACCGGAGAACTGCATCCTCATCATCACTTGAGTATCAGAGACTGAAAAGAGCACAAGAGTATGATGCATAGCGGGGGATCGAACTTCATCAATTGAAGAACGTAGTTTGGTTGGGGAATGTGTAGTATGAAATGCATATCTCTCCAATCAAGCGAGCATTAGTTTTAGGAGCATGTGTGCATAGTGTGTGCATTAGATCTAGGCCATGGCATACACTGACACTTGTTTAACATCACTTTTTCTTTTGCATCAAATTTTGGTTGTTGAGATTTGGAATCGCTATATTATGGCATAGCGAGGATCACTGTATTATAGCATTACGTCAGTTGTATTCAACTGACGTGTCCATAGTTTGGTAAGTTTGCAGGACCACTTGATCGTGGGGAGCGCGGGAGGACTCGAGCCGTGGAAAGAATCCAAGTGGAAGTTTATTGTCCAATTTTATTGTATGTTCATGATGTATCAATTTATTGCAATTGTTGTAATCATTGGACATTGTAATAACATTTTGATGTAATAAAACGTTTTAATTTCTTGTTATGTTTGTTGTGTTGTGACTCATTTGAAGAAAGATCCTGGAGTGTATTACGAGTTCCTACGTTAGGAATTCGAAGCGCTACAACAAGAGTTACATCAACTATCACTACTACTCTATCTATCTTTTAAGTCCCCCAAAAGATACTTGATGTTTACAATGGAACACTCTCAAACTCTCTACAATAAAGTAATTTTTCTTCCCTCCAAAATGAGGCTGTTATGATGATATACATAGAGATCTTGAGAAATCATAATTTGGTATCTTGATACAATAACTATCCGATGTATCCTGAAGAGATAACCATACTGTAACAACCCCACATTCTCACCCATTTTTTTAACTATTCTTACTTAGAATAATCTTTATAAATTTCAATTAAAATTCAAGCAGAGTCTCCCCTGAAATATTAGCCCTTTTTCAGAAATTCCTAACGAAATTTTGCTGACAAATACATATATCACAACATAGGCAATGTATATCAATCCTCCCCAAGCCAATACAAGCAACAAAACACAGGCAATATATATGTAGGGCTCTAGGGGCATATCTCATCATATTATGCAAGATATAAAATAAAAACCCAAAATTCGCTTGAAAACATAAAGGGTTTTTAGAAAAACCTTTGAAAAACCTTTCAAAAACAAATCCAAAGAACCCAATACTCCACAATAAGACGGGAACTGGTTTTAACATACTTGCCTCATCACTATATATCATCATCTCATACAGATACATACATAATCTTCCAAAATACAATACACAAATATTATCACATATCCCCATACTACATGACTTAGGCTAATTAAAGTATACAAAAGATACATACACCACCAACTCTACTACCCGGAAAGTATCACTAGAAAATTAAGTATACTAGAATATCTCACCTCACTGATAACCAAAACTTGCAAAGAGAGTCAAGGGCGTCCTCCCTCAAGGAGGGACTCCTCTAACCCCCAAAAATAACCGGGGTTAGCCATAACTAGTGTGAGTATAATCTACTAGTAGAGTTACTAAAATAAATAATATGAAAGAAATTAAAAGAACTTACGAACATGATGATAACTGAATTTAACTTGAAATTAAGCATATAAATATAGTAAAGATTGCACAAAGTAATTTTTTCTAATATTGAACCAATTTACATACCAACGTCCACTCAATCTATATATTTTATTTTTACTTTAACATTCCTTCTCATCTTATACTATATTCATTTTCATTTTCATCTTATAACATCTCATAATACATTAACATTCATTCTCCTTTTATATTACAGTTTAATTTTCTTTTTATTCTTATTTCATCATACCGCTTACTTTAATTCTCACTCATTTTATCATATACTTTGATTTATATTTCATTCTCATCTCATCATATAACTTACTTTACTTCTCATTCGATAATATATCTTACTTTCATATTCATTCACATCTCATATTACAACTCACTTTAACTTTCATTCTAATCTTATAATATTACTTTAACTTTTAAACTTTCATTCACATCTCATATTACAACTATTATATCAACACCCCACCAATCCACCTTGGAGTTGTGTCTAGGCAAGTAGTTCCCACTATTTCCACCAAAATAGCAGGCGAGTAGTTCTTCAACACAATTTCCAAGGCATACCAAATTCATATTATATCATGTTTTTATTTTAACAACCATCCTCATCACATAATGCCACTTACCTTTAATTTTCATCACATAATACAACTTATTTTACATTTCATTCTCATAATACATCTCACTGTACTTTTCATTCACTTAATACATAACTTATTTTCAATACTTTTCATTTTTATTCACATAACACAATTTCTTATCATATTCATTCACATGCTCATCACACATTTTCTTTACTTGTCATATTCATTTCCAAAACAAAATTTCTTTACTTTTCATTCTCATTTCAAAACACATTTTCTTTACTTTTCATGCTCATTCACATAACCCATTTTCTTTTACTTTTTCATTCTCATTTCATATCACACTTTCTTTATTTTCTCATTCTCATTTCATATCATACACTTTCTTTAGTTTATCATTCGCACTTCATAATTACCCATTTTATTAGTTTGTCGACCAGTGCCCCACATCATCCCAAATACTGAAGCCGCTAACCCAGTAAACACGCGGACCATTGCCCACCAAGGGTCTTACGCGTCCAATGTTACATCTTCCTCCCAACCTATGCCAGCGAGGGAATACACCACACCCCAAGGAGAACTTGGGTAATATACACCACACCCTAAATATAAATTGGGTAATAAACACCGCACCCCAGATCAACTTGGTAATAAATGCCACACCCCAGATAAACTGGGTAATAAAATGCCACCACCACATATTCTTATTTACTTTATCTTCACTAAGTTGATATTTAGTTTCCCTGATTATATTACAATTTCCTTTTCTTTTATCGATCTCAACTCTCACTTTTCTTTAGAATTGTGCCTAGGTGAGTAGTTCCCACCATTTCCATACAAATAGCGGGCGAGTAGTTCCTCGACACAATTCCAAGGCATACCCGACTCATATTATATTTTGTTTTTTTTACTTTAATATTCATTCTTATCTCATAGTGCATTAATATTCATTCTCATCTCACGTTAATATTCATTCACATCTCATGATATAACTTCCTTTACTTTTTATTGTAACGTCCCGAATTCCAAATAAGACCAAATTCGAGATTCCACAGGATCTTTACACTTCACTTCGTACAATTTTACAAGAAATTTTAAACTTTTCATCATACATCAGAGTTTTTTACAATTGTTTATACAGCAGAAGATAAAAGTACAGCAATGAAAATAATATACAAATTGCAACATCTTTAACATGTAATTAGTCAACAGCATCATAACGACTTTACTTCTTCATGAAAAATATCCATTTTGTAACGCCCCATACTCAACTCGTACGCACACAATTAATTAAATTCTAGCCACGCCCACCACAGGCTGCCTCAAAAGGGTGGTTAACTGTTGGGTACCCTTATCATTGGCTTTTTTCCTATATATCTCTCTTTCTCTTCCTTCCTATGGCCGGTATGGGACATTGTTCCCAAGGGTCAACCCGGTCAATACTACACCCACACACACATTCTTCCATTCATTTAATCCTTCCTATGTCCCATAGGAAATCTCATAGGCCCATTACACCATCAATTCCCATAGGATCATCTATAGGCCACACATTAATACCAACCCCACTTTTCTTTCTTTCCTTCTCCTCCACGTCATCACTTCTTCCATTCCTTCCTTTCTTTCTTTCCTATTATATATAGGAGTATATATACTATACTAGTATATATATATTTCTCGAGAAATACGGGGTCTCACATTCACCCCCTCTTAAGAATTCAGCGTCATCGCTGAATACGGGACGTGCAATCTAGCACAGGATCTTCTTTCTAGTCGAATGTAGACTTATCTTCTAATCGCTGCCCTTCCCAGGGTCTTACGCATCTCATATATATATATTACGTCCCACGCACTTTCTATATACAAGTCCTACATTCGATGTCGAAAGTTGGCTCTGATACCATCTGTAACGCCCCGTACTCAACTCGTACGCACACAATTAATTAAATTCTAGCCACGCCCACCACAGGCTGCCTCAAAAGGGTGGTTAACTGTTGGGTACCCTTATCATTGGCTTTTTTCCTATATATCTCTCTCTCTTCCTTCCTATGGCCGGTATGGGACATTGTTCCCAGGGGTCAACCCGGTCAATACTACACCCACACACACATTCTTCCATTCATTTAATCCTTCCTATGTCCCATAGGAAATCTCATAGGCCCATTACACCATCAATTCCCATAGGATCATCTATAGGCCACACATTAATACCAACCCCACTTTTCTTTCTTTCCTTCTCCTCCACGTCATCACTTCTTCCATTCCTTCCTTTCTTTCTTTCCTATTATATATAGGAGTATATATACTATACTAGTATATATATATTTCTCGAGAAATATGGGGTCTCACATTATATTCAGTATAATGTCTATCCCGGTGGCATGAAGATGTATCAAGATTTTAGGAGAATATTTTAATGGACCGGAACGAGGAAAAATATTAATTATCAGGTGAGCATGGATAAACCTCTTTTGAGGTGTGTAGCTGACAAAAGAAAATGATTATGCAGATTAGCGGTGAAAGCCTCTTGAAGTTAGAAATTGGAGATTGGGTATTCTTAAAGGTATCCCTTATCTAGGGAGTACGCCGTTATAGGAACTGGGGAAAAGTTAGACCCGAAATATGATGGCCCTTCTGAGTTATAGAAAGAATTGGAACTGTGGTATATTGTTTGAAGCTTATCTTGGAGAGATCGGGTATTCTTGATGCATTTCTTGTTTTTATGTCGAGAAAAGCGTGAGAGATTTATCTCAATTGTGGAGCCATTGTAGATTGAAGTCCAGCTGGATGTGGCATGGGATGTGACAGAACCTATGAGGCCAGTGGTTATTATAAATCGATAGTGCGATCGACCAGACGACAAGTTGTGCAGTTGTTAAAGGGGCAATGAAGTTCTGATGTAGATAATGTCCTTGGAACCTTAGGAAATGGTGAGGAGTAAGTATCTTGACTTTATTTGAGGAGTTTTCTTAAACCCCATAGCTCGAGGACGAGCATCATTTGAGGTGTGTAGAATGTAACACCTCGGATTTTAAAATACCGAAAATATTCGTTTTTATATTTTGTAGGGGTGAGAATTATTTTAAGTGATATCTTATTGATACTGGTATGGATATTTAAATTGGATTGGTGTAGATGATATGTTGAAGCCATGAGTTGAGATTTTATGTGAAGAAATATTATTTACTTTATTTTATAATTTTGGAGGATTGTTATGAGATGATTTAAGGTATTTTGTATTATTGGTATTATTAAAGTATAAAGTTGGTGTTTATTTGAAATATTTTAGGGTATTGGGGTTTTATTTGCTAAATAGCCTTTATTTAATTATTAATATTATTAATATTTTTATAAACCCCCCCTCTTTCCTCCTTCCTTCTCCCTTCTTTTTTTCTGTTCCATTCCCGATCGGAATGAAGCACCGAAACCCAAACTTTCGGCCTTCACTTATCCCCGCTTAAATCCACTTGGATTCTCCGTCAAATCCAAATTAATTTAAGGGGCAGGCTAATTGAAGGGTTCTCTACATCGTGGAAGTGTCGGATTTTCGAAAGGATTTCGAAAAGGTATACCCTATTTTATTTATTCGTATAAAATTAAGTGTGGTTAGTTTTATTGAGTAGGATTATTATGGTAAAGAGATTTAGAGATGTTGGAAATTGTAGATGTGAGAAATCAACGAATTTTTATGGAATTTGTAAGTTGTTAGTAAATTAGGGTTTTGGGTTTGTAAAATAGAGATATATATATATATAATAATTATCTCTTGTATGGTGGTAAAAATTGTAGTGAGCCATTAGAATAAAATGGGGAGTAGTGATTTTGGCATAAACTCGAACTATAGGGTTTATGAAATCGGGTAGAAAACTCGATCCCAATAATTGTAGAAAATGCATATGAGGGTGTAGAGTATTATGCAAGGATTAATATAAATTTAGGATGATTTTTATAGGCTTAAGCTCAATTAAATTGAGTAAAATAGACTATAGGGAAAAGTGCGCGCCGGGTGTTCGGTGAAATGCCCGCGCGGTATAGAGGTGAGAATTTGATGAATTCGGGGGTGTAGATGAGTCTCGTTATTGTTGTTAATCATAATTTGAGATATTAGGACAAAGGGATTGAAGAAATTAGGAAATAGGAAATTTTCCTATTAGAAAGCCTCCGATCAATAGGTATGTTCTTGTATTGGGGTTCGAATTTGAAATCCGTCGATGTAGCTCGCCTACGTATGTTATTTGTGACATGTGGGTGAAGAAGGATTTGAATTTGGAGATCCGTAGGTCGAGTTTTGAGTATTGAGCTAATCGGTTCTATAATTTTCCAATTAGGTGAAAAAGTTGAACTTCGACAGGCTACCGGGCGGATGTGGGACATCGTTTGCTCGATCCGTCAGGTGAGTATATTGTATTTATAAATATTTTACATTGTGGCCGAATTTCGTGGCTTTTTGATATATTTTGCAAAAGTTATGCCAAAAATCGATTTTCAATGAAAATACGGATTTTTAAGGGTCCAAAATGGGTTTTTGAGATATTTGGTGAAATTAACTATTTTAAGTATATAAAACCTATATTATGGGTTAATGTGATGTGTTGATGTATAAAAACTAAATATATTGAATTGTTTAGGCATATTTTTATCCCGTGCATGTTTTGTGCATGTTTTTGGGTATATAGGCCGATATAGGTAATTTGGTATATGCAGAGCCTTGTGTATGGGCTAGCCTGCTATGGATAGATGTAATAAGATGTAATTAGACAAAATTAGTGATTGTGACCATGTTTTGGAAACCCGTGTATTTATAATGCATGTTTTGTGCATGTTTTGGAACATAAAGACCCTTATAGGTGATTTTATTTACATGGAGCATGGTGTATGAGCTAGTATGCTATAATTAGATATGATAAGATTTAATTAGAGGAAATAAGTGATTTTGGCCCCTTTTTCTGGGAAACCCGCATGTGTGGTGTATATTTGTGATATATATATAGATGATTATGACGTGTGATGCAATAGTTGATGAAATTAATAATGGGGTACATGTTTACATTTTAATTATGTTCGAAGTGAATTAATGGGCAATAATATGATATT
Organism: Hemerocallis citrina; assembly: GCA_017893485.1. Lineage (NCBI taxonomy): Eukaryota > Viridiplantae > Streptophyta > Magnoliopsida > Asparagales > Asphodelaceae > Hemerocallis > Hemerocallis citrina. Next base: position 80,184,496 of record CM030359.1, read on the forward strand.
ATTCTGTGATGAATTATATATTTTGATACGCTTACGATACAGACTAACACCTTATAATTCTTTTATTTATGATATAACTTGGTGTATGTCTATAGGTGATTTAATGAAGTAGTAAATAGCATAGTATTCATAATGGGTGATGTTATGGAAAATTAAATAACATGGTGCATTTATAATGTGAAATACTATGACATGATGGTTTCTATGTTAATTGACATGGTGTATGTATATATGTGATTCAATGAGATGATAATTAATATCGTGGACGCCGGATATGCATCAAATGGTAAGATAAAAGGTAAGATTGTAAGTGTTAATAAAATGTGTTATTAATTCACATGATTAAAGTCAAGGATGTGTCAATTGTTTAATTAAAAGCTGTGGTGCTTTATGTTGATTTAATAAGTTCAAAAGATGAAATGATTAATGTTAATAACAGATGGCTTTGTTGACCAGTACCTACAGCAATCCTGGGGGTTTGGGCTAGACCTCCTAACGCCCAAGGACCGGCTTGGGAATAGTGGACCCAAACTATGTTTGGGGTAAGTGGTTTTATCGCCCAAGCTATCGGCTTGAGGCCCGGTTTTCCCTCGATGATAGCTGTCGCGAGGAAGCACCCTAGTGGGACTAGTGGTGAGTGTTTGCCTCACTGGCTTCGACTGGGAGGAAGTACCCAGTTTATCTGGGGTTAGTGGTTTTTTTCCCTCGATGACAGCCGTCGCGAGGAAGCACCCTAGTGGGACTAGTGGTGAGTGTTTGCCTCGCTGGCTTCGGCTGGGAGGAAGTACCTAGTTTATCTGGGGTTAGTGGGTTTTTTTTTCCTCGATGACAGCCGTCGCAAGGAAGTACCCTAGTGGGACTAGGGGTGTGGTGTTCCCTCGCTAGTTTGGCTAGGAGGAAGACGTAGCCTCGGACGAGTAAGACTCTGAAAGAGCATCGGACCGCGTGTTTACTGGGCTGTCGGCTTTCAGTATGTTGGGATACTGTGGCTCACTTGTCGACAAACTAATAAAATAACTAAGTGTTAATAAAAATGTGAAAGTACAGAAAGTGAATTGTGAATTGTGGATGAGAAAGAAAGTAGTTGTGAATGAAGTAAATGTGAAGGAAAACGAGTTATGAGTTAGTGTATGAAAAGAAGTGATAAATGCAGTACGTGGTTAATTTAAAATGAGAATAATAAAAGAGACATGTGTTATTATGAATAGTACGAAGAAATTGTATTATGTATGTGATCATTAAAGTAAAATACAGTGTGATATGAGCTGTTACACCATGGAACTGTGTCAAGGAACTACCTGCCCGCTATTTCTGTGGAAATTGTGGGAACTACCTGCCTTGGCATAATTCGCAGGGTGGGTTGGTATGATAGTGGTAATGATTAATGGAAATGAAGAATTAAATAAAGTAAAGATGATAAGTGATTGAAGTGAATTAATAACCAAGCTATTGGCTTGAGATGTGATGTGATATTACCCAAACTGTGTGTTTGAGGTGCAGTGATTATTACCCAAGCTATCGGCTAAGGGGTGTGACATGTTGTGGCCCCAAATTGTGTTTGGGGATTAAGTGAAAATGATAATAATAAGATATATTACTTATAAGAATGAGAATTACTAAGGTGGTATAATAAGATGGGAATGAGCTATAAAACATGTTTTCGATGTAATGAGTATAAGCATTCTACTAGTGATGTGTTAATGATGTGATGAAATGTGTGAGCATTGCAATAAGCAATAAGATGTTATAATTGCGTCATAAGACTTGAATGAATGTGGCATTGTGAGAATAGAAGCATATATGTAAGAAGTGATACTTGTTATATTTCAATAAAATAAATACCCGTATTTGGAGAATGGTTACGAAAATGGTTAATGCAGAAAGTAGGTTGTGTTATGAGTTTGTATTCATATAAATGGTTATTAAAGAAAGATGTAATAGCATCATGTAAGTGATATTTATATAAATAGCGAAATGCTAATATGATGATAATTGAAAAGGAATGAATATTCGGGTTAGGAAAATTAACTTGAAAAGGAATGGATTGTATGGAAATTTGTATTGTGCGAATTTAAAATAAGGATAAATATGAGGTTGATGTGAAGTATATAGTGGAATGTGTGAATTATGGATAATTTTATAATTCGATGCAGATTTGAAGAGTATTTTATATAAAATCATAATGATGATGTTTTTAAGTTCAGATGTTCAAGGTGTATCTTTTTACTTGATGTTGTAAGTTTAAATTATTTTCTTTATACAATTTTATTCATTTATTAGATTATTGATTATACTCACACCAGAAATGGCTGACCCCTTAGTGTTTGGGGGGTTAGGGAGTCCCTGGACTACCCTAGACCCCCTACTGTTACAGATCCTCAGCAGCGCAGAGGTGAGGCATTGATGTATAGGGTGGAGTTTTTTTTATTTTAAAAATCTTTGTATAAAATTCGTTAGGTGAATAGTGAAAATTGTAGTTTAAATTGTAATTTGAATGTAAGAGTACCAAGATGACGATGATGAGTATAGTGTGGGGTAGTATGGTATGTTCTTGACCCGTACCCATCTCGTTGTGGTATACCGGGCCCTGTGGTAGGTTTTACAAAGGTTTTTCTAAAAATTTTTCCTTGTTTTCAAAGGAATTTATGGTTTTTATTTAATATTTGATATTCTGTTATGAATTTGACCCCCAGAGCATGATATTTATATTGCCTGTGCTATTCTGCTCATTTTGGCCTGGGGAGCCCATGATTATATTGCCTGTGTTGTGAGCTATGGAATTTAGAGCAGAATTCTGTAAGCATTTTGTGTTTCGGGGTAGAAATTTCAGGGGAGACTCTGCCAAAATTTTGTTTGAAATATACCTATCTTAGTTTATGTTTAAAGTGATATAGAAATTGAAAGAATTGTATTGGGAGGTTTAATTTTCAAAAATATATATATATATTTGGGGTGTTACACATATCGTGCAAAGTAAGCTGTGGGCACGTCAGTTACTTACAACTTACGAAAATATTATACTCGGTCATCCTTTCTATGTCGTACATATAACGATCTCAATACTTTAACAAACCACAAATGAATGGAAAATAAAGTGTTAAATGTGACTACACTAAATATGTAAGTGTATGCGATGTCTTAATGCCTAATGCAGATATTTTATACTAAGATGACACTAATGCATACTTGTTCGGATTCTATGCATCCCATACTACATAGTTCCGAGGACAAGCACCTACGTACTCCACATTAAAGGGTTCGATCCCTCACCATGAAAACTACCCAGTAATAAGAACAAGGTTTAGATATTCCACGAGTACGGATCCCAGTTTCGGAGTACACTGTCTGACTGTTACACAGACTCCAAGTCGTGCGAATACCCCGCAGGTGCCCCTCTAGCCCCGGTATACGTATATGCACTGGAGTACGACAAACTATCCACCCAACTATGCATAGTCCCAGATTTAAAAATAAGAGCTCGTCTCCATCGAAGCAACCTCAGTCCCGAAGTACACCGCCTGACTGGGTCTATAGTCCCAGAATACACTGCCCGACTATATAGAGTGCCCCACTTACGTTTACCCAGGTTTACTATATCTTCTCTTAAGTGCCTAGTTACTTAAGTTCATGACATGAATCAATTTCCATACCTAGAGGTAGTTTTACCCCCTACCGGACTTAACCACAAATACGAGATAGCTCTATGGCCATATCTCAAAATATATCTCAAATCTTTTAATTCAAATGTGCCGGTACCCGAGGTCTCACTAACTCTAAATCACAACTTTTCATGTCCAAGAATCCATGGGTACATATACCCTTCAATAATCATGTATCAAACTAAAATATTCTCATCTTCAACTTATTCACAAAGTGATCAATGTCTTATCTTAGCACTTATTCAAGATTCACTTATTCATTTAAAATTCAAAAATAGAACAATAATTCCTTTCATGAACAATAGATTCAATACTATAAATTTCATTAGCAATTTAAGCAATTCATATCTCAATCCACATCAAGTATTTCTTACTCAACATAAGTGTTTGTTTACACCAAAAGAATTTCATAACTTGTCACATATTTTTCTCTTCTTTTCAAAAATAAGGGTCATATACTCAAATAATAATTTTGGAGTCAAAAACTCATTTACTATCTCAATTCCCCTTTTTACTTTCTCAAACTATACAAGAAAAATTTTAAACTATCTCTAATAATTTCTATGTTATTTTATATGAATAATAGAATTTTATTCCCAACCATATTCACATTAGAAATCCCAAAATATATTAAAAATCCAAAAAAAAATCAAAAAATGGTCTTCGGGTTTCGAACCCATGACCACCCGAGACAAACAGCAAGCACCCAAAGCCCATCACGCTAGCCACTATGTCCATATGGACTTTGTGTCATAAACCACATCGAAAATCCCCTTATACTCAAATACGGATCCGGATTTTTTTAAAATGAAGACAAAATAAAATGTGTCCGACAAGTTTTGAACCTAAGATCTCTTACAAGCACAATAGCACTCTGGGGTGCACTGGCTGACCAATATGTCTAAGTGTGATTATTGACTAGGAGTCGTATTAATATGATTTTGTTCATATTGTTCTCAAATTGGTTATTTTTTGCAAAACTCGTTTATTCGAATGATCCAATCTTTTAGGAAACTAAGTTAAACTTTCCTTTGACTGAGATAAATCTTAAAACAGTAGCCAACGAATTTCAAATTCATTTTAAAAATATATCTCTATTTTTTTCAAGTAGTTTTTCTTTCCATTTTACATATCAATTTGCATTTTCCCCAAAACTTGAATTAAGAATTGTATTCATTAAAACCAGTTTATGCACTAATTATAATTTTGTAATAAAAACCAAACATGCCTCTTAATTGTCCACGAGGATCTCAAAACTCTCTTATGCCAAAAAATTTATAATCTTGACATAACATGGCAATATGCATAGGTTAATACATTTCATGGCAACAATTTAATTTGTTTGTCTTTCTTTCTTTTTTCTAATCATCATGGCATCAAGGCATACATTGAATATAACATTACTTCTACAAATTTTCATACAAATTATATATTCGACATGTACAAAATTACAAGCATATTAGTATGATTTATGGCATTAATTCTTTTCTTAATATTCTTCTTTCTAATTATCATGGTGGCAATTAGTTACTTAATCACAACAAGATTACTTTCATTCATGGCATACTACATTAGCATGGATTATGTCTACATACATCACATCTATTTCAATCTATACTACTTTTTTATAAATTTTTGCATGCATTCTCTACATTTAGAAAGAAAGAGATCACCCACCTCTTATGACAAATAAACAACCAAGAATGATGGGACTCCTAGCTCCTACCTCCAACAAGCATTCCTAGTCCTTCTCCTCCTAGCAAGCCTCCAATGCACATGAATACTCTCTTTTCCTTTCTTTAGTTTGTTTAGTTTAGGTGTGAAATGAGAAGAAAACTAAGGTGTATTTATAGGACAAAGTGAGGGTTTAAAATGCAAATTTCTCCACCTAATAAATTACTCAACTTAATTCTCCATCTCTTCATTACCCTAACTCCCATAACTCCCAACTCTTCACTACTCCACCTCTTCAAAAACCTAACCCCCACCTCTTCATGTACAAACCGGCCATTTTCTCTCTAGGAAGCATGTGCATGTGTTGTGACTAGTGCACACACATACATAAAAATAAATACAATTCTTATAGTTCTAAATTGTGTATTAAAAGTTGTTACATGTCATGTGTGAGTTCATGCACAACTTAAAATAGGATTTATTTAATGGGCTTAGCTTATGGCTTTCTTTTTAATCAATTTAATTAGTTAGTCTAGTGTGCTTGCCTTTTAATTAATCTAATGGGCTAGAATCTCTCTTTAGGTCCATGGATTTAATAAAAGGCTAAATAAAAGGCTATGCATGCTAAAATAGTAAATGAGCGTAAGAAAATAGAAATGGAAAAATTAATACGTGCATCATAAGTGCAAAATTGAAAAAATGCATTTTTAAATAAAAATAAAAATATGGGGTATTACAGTACTCCCTCCTTAGAATAGTTCCGTCCTCAGAACTACTCTTAAGAGAGAGAAAAAAATGCAAAGAAAGAAAACAAAAGAAAAGAGTTTGCAAAAATTTTAGTTGAAGAGTTTAGGGTGATCTTTAATTTTCTTTTCCTCTGATTCCCAAGTGGCCTCCTCAACAAATTGGTTCCTTCAAATGACCTTGACCATAGGTACTGTCTTATTTCTCAAGACCTTCTCTCGATGATCCACAATCTCTATTGGACGCTCTGCATAACTCAAATCTAATTGCAAACCTTCTGGCACTTCTAGCAAATGATGACTTGGATCCGAAATATAACCTCATAACATAGACGCATGAAAGACATTGTGCACTTGGGCCAACTCTTCTGGTAATTCTAACCGATAAGTTGTCTTCCCAATTCTTTACGATATCTTATAAGGTCCTATGTATCTCGGGGCTAATTTTTCTCCCCTGCCAAAACGAATCACCCCCTTGGTTGGAGACACCTTCACAAAGACAAAGTCACCTTCATCAAACTCCAGGTCTCTCCTCTGGTTGTCGGCATAACTCTTCTGCCTGCTTTGTGCGTCGAGTAACCTCTTCCTGATCAGCTCGATCTTATCTGAGGTCTGCTGCACAATCTCCGGCCCATACAGCTGCCGTTATCCCACTTCATACCAACACACCAGTATCCTGCACTTCCTTCCATACAGATCCTTTTACGGTGCCTTGCCAATGCTCGCTTGGAAACTGTTGTTGTACGCAAATTCCACAAGAGCCAAATGCTTCTCCCAACTACCACCGAAGTCCAACACACAACATCTCAGCATATCCTCTAGTACCCTGTTAACTCTCTCAGTCTGCCCATCAGTTTGAGGATGAAAAGCTGTACTGAAATCAGTCTTCGTCCCCAAAGCTGCTTGAAGACTTCTCCAAAAATGCAAAGTGAAACGCGCATCTTGGTCGGATACTATCGATAGCGGAACTCCATGAAGCTTCACAATCTCGCTAACATATAACTCAGCCAGCTTCTCCATCGACCAAGTAAGCTTCATCACGAAAAAGTGAGCCGATTTGGTGAGTCGGTCCACTATTATCCAAATTGTATCATTGCCTTTGGAACTATTGGGCAAACCGGTGATGAAATCCATGCTGATACAATCCCACTTCCAATCCCGGATGGGTAAAGGTTGCAACAAACCTCCGGGCTTCTGATTTTTGGCTTTGACTTGCTGACAAACTGCACACTTGGCAACAAACTCAGCCACATCTCGCTACATCCTTAGCCACCAGAAATATAGCTTTATGTCCTTGTACACCTTGGTACTCCCTGGATGCACGGATAACAAAGTAGCATGCGCTTCCTGAAGAATACTCTCCTTCAATTCTGCTTGATCTAGCACACACAGCCGCTCTCCATACCACAACACTTCATCTTTCACCTGAAACTCTGTCAACTTGCCAACGCCAACCTGCTCTCTCATCTCCTAGATCTCTGGATTGGTCTTCTGACTGTCGATGATTCTGTCTCTCAAAGTAGGTTGAATCCTCAACTGAGCTAAGGAAGCTCCCAAACCTTGCAAAACCACCTCAATCTCTGCTCGATCAAGCTCCTCTGCCAACTTCTCATGAGTTGTGTTCAATCGGGACAAACTGCCCTTCCTGCTGAGCGCATCAGCCACAACATTGGCCTTGCCCTGATAGTATTTGATCTCAGGTTGGATATCCTCCAACACTTCCAACCATCTCCTCTACCTCAGATTCAAGTACCTCAGCTGATAGATATACTTCAGACTCTTATATCCGTGTACATGTTGACCTTCATCCCGTACACGTAGTGCCTCCACTGCTTCAAAGCAAAGGTGATCGCTGCTAACTTCAGATCATGGGTTAGGTAATTCTTTTCGTGTGGTCTCAGCTATCTAGATCCATAAGCTATTACCTTTCCCTCTTGCATCAGCACATAGTCCAAACCACGATGGAAAGCATCGTTATAGACATCATATTTAACTCCTGCTCTTGGCAAAGCCAAAATGGGAGCGGTAGTCAACCTACCCTTCAACTCTTGAAAGCTAGCTTCACACTTCTCCAACCATTTGAAACTCACATTTTTTCTTGTAAGCCCTGTGAGTGGCACAGCTATCTGGGCGTAACCCTGAATGAATCTTCTGTCGTATCCAGTTAAACCCAGAAAGCTCCTAATCTCTTTCACTGTGGTTGGCCTTGGCCAATCATTTACTGATTCAATCTTCTGTGGGTCAGTAGCCACTCCCTCCTTAGAAAGGATGTGACCCAGGAAGGCGACTTCGATTTTCTAGAAGTCACACTTGGATAGCTTTGCATACAGTTTGTGCTCCTGTAGCTTCTTCAGTACCTCTGTTAGGTACTCGGCATGCTCTTCTTCTGACTTGGAATAGACCAATATGTCGTCGATGAACACAACGACAAAAGAATCAAATAATTACCGCAGAACCCTGTTCATCATGTCTATGAAAATAGCAGGTGCATTGGTGACTCCAAACGGCATGACTAGAAACTCATAGTGACCATGCCTGGTTCGGAAAGCCGTCTTGTGCATATCATCTTCCTTTACTCGGACTTGGTGATATCCTGACCGTAAGTCTATCTTGGAGAAAACAGCTGCTCCTTGTAGACGGTCGAATAGATCATCGATCCGAGGAATTGGATACTTGTTCTGTACTGTAACCTTGTTCAACCCTCTGTAGTCGATACACATCCTCATCGATCCATCCTTCTTCTTCACCAAAAGAACTGGGGCTTCCCAAGGTGATGCACTAGGCCTGATTAATCCTTTGCTCAACAAATCTTCGATCTGCTTTTTGATCTCATCTTGCTTAACCAGTGCCATTCTGTATGGTGTCTTGGACATAGGTGCACTCCCTGGCTGAACAGTGATGCTGAACTCTACATCTCGATATGGGAGAAGCCCAGGTAGATCATCAAGAAACACTGCTGGAAAATCTCGGACCACTGGAATCTGCTTCACTTCTTCAGGAACTTTCTGCTCTAACAAAGCCGCTACCAACTGTTTACACTTCCTCTTACCTTGAAATGTAACTATTGGTCCTCCTGGTGCCCTCACCATAACTTCCTTGCTCTTACACTCAATAATGGCACTGTAAACTGATATCCAATCTATGCCAATAATGATGTCGACCCGTAAAACTGCCAACTCAATAAGGTCAATGCCAAAGAGCCTGCCTCCGATCTCAAGATCACACCCTTCATAAAGACATCCTAGATTCTACGGTTTCTCTTGGCTGTCCTGAGCTCTTCCCGTAGTTCCTAGATTTCCTTTTTCATATCTTTAAAGCTCCGTTGCCGCTCCTGCTTGTCCCTGCGAATGAGGTGGTCCAACTTGGCAAAGTGTCGATCATTCACGTGTTGAACCTTCTCGAGTTCACACACTTGAAAACTCAGCTCCTGAATGCGCTCCTTATCTTCTGTCCGTTGCAATAGCAAGTGGTTTACTCTCCACTTTTGAGCATCCAATTCTCTTCGAAAAACAGGAACAATATCATCTTGGTCATCTGGAATGAGTTCTTTGTCTGAGGATTCTTCGGGGAAATCAGGCGGCGGGGGAGTAATCTCCCTAGACTCGGAGAATTCCTCTTCTATCTCCACTGGGTCCTCTTCTTCCTCTTCTGGGTCTTCTTCTTCTTCCATTGGCTCTTTCTCTTCATCCTCGAAGGGGACAAACCAATGCGCCTCATTCTAGGGACCATGCTTATTGGCCATCTTATAGGGAAAAGGAGGAGAAAATGTCATCTCATAGAGCAACACAAACAGAAGTTTAAATCTCTATAAGTTGAAACTCACACTCTAATGTCCACTCTAGGGTGTCGTTCCTTATAAATTTGTACTACTTATGAAGCGTGCTCTGATACCATCTGTAACGCCCCGAATTCTAAATAAGACCGAATTCGAGATTCCACAGGATCTTTATACTTCACTTTATACAATTTTACAAGGAATTTTAAACTTTTCATCACACATCAGAGTTCTTTACAATTGTTCACACAGCAGAAGATAAAAGAAGTACAACAATGAAAATAATATACAACTTGCAACATCTTTAACATGTAATTAATCAACAGCATCATAACGACTTTACTTCTTCATGAAAAATGTCCATTTCCTACATAATAAGATGTGGGCACATCAGTTACTAACAACTTACGAAAATGTTATACTCGGCCATCCTCTCTATGTCGTACATATAACGATCTCAATACTTTAATAAACCATAAATTTGAATGCAAAATAAACTATTAAAAGTGACTACACTAAATATGTAAGTGTATGCGATGGCTTAATACCTAATCCAGATATTTTATACTAAGATGACACTAGTGCATACTTGTTCGGATGCTATGCATCCCATACTATATAGGTCCAAGGGCAAGCACCTACGTACTCCGCATTAAAGGGTTCGATCCCTCGCCATGAAAACTACCCAGTAATAGGAACAAGGTTTAGATATTCCACGAGTACGGATCCCAGTCCCAGAGTACACCGCCCGACTATTATACAGACTCCTCGTCGTGCGAATACCCCGCAAGTGCCCCTCTAGCCCCGATATACGTATATACACTGGAGTACGACAAACTATCTACCCGACTACGCATAGTCCCAGATTTAAAAAAAAGAGCTCGTTTCCATCGAAGCAACCTCAGTCCCGGAGTACACCGCCCGACTGGGTCTATAGTCCTGGAGTACACCGCCCGACTATAAAGAGTGCCCCACTTACGTTTGCCCAGGTTTACTACATCTTCTCTTAAGTGCCTAGTTTCTTAAGTTCAAGACATGAATAAATTTCCATACCTAGAGTTAGTTTTACCCCCTACCGGACTTAACCACAAATACGAGATAGCTCCATGGCCATATCTCAAAATATATCTCAAATCTTTTAATTCAAATGTGTCAGTATCCGAGGACTCACTAACTCTAAATCACAACTTTTCATGTACAAGAATCCATGGGTAATCATATCCTTTAATAATCATGTATCAAACTTAAATATTCTCATCTTCAACTTATTCACAAAGTGATCAATGTCTTATCTTAGCATTTATTCATGATTCACTTATTCATTTACAATTCAAAAATAGAACAACAATTCCTTTCATGAACAATAGATTCATCACTATAAATTTCATTAGCAATTTAAGCAATTCATATCTCAATTCACATCAAGTATTTCCTACTCAACATAAGTGTTTGTTTACACCAAGAGAATTTCATAACTTGTCACATATTTTTCTCTTCTTTTCAAAAATAAGGCTCATATACTCAAATAATAATTTTGGAGTCAAAAACTCATTTACTATCTCAATTCCCCTTTTACTTTCTCAAACTATACAAGAAAATTTTTAAACTATCTCTAATAATTTCTAGGTTATTTTATATGAATAATAGAATTTTATTCCCAACCTTATTCACATTAGAAATCCCAAAATATATTAAAAATCCAAAAAAAAATCAAAAGATGGCCTTCGGGTTTCAAACCCATGACCAGCCGAGACAAACAACAAGCGCCCAAAGCCTATCACACTAGCCACTAAGTCCATATGGACTTTGTGTCATAAACCACGCACATCGAAAATCCCTTTATACTCAAATACGAGTTCGGAAATATTTTAAATGAAGATGAAATAAAATGTGTCCGACAAGTTTTGAACCCAAGATCTCTTACAAGCACAGTAGCGCTCTGGGGTGCACTAGCTAACTAATAAGTCTAAGTGTGATTATTGACTAGGAGTCGTATTAATATGATTTTGTTCATACTGTTCTGAAATTGGTTATTTTTTGCAAAACTCGTTTATTCGAAAGTTCCAATCTTTTAGGATACTGAGTTAAACTTTTCTTTGACTAAGATAAATCTTAAAACAGTAGCTAACGAATTTCAAATTCATTTTAAAAATATATCTCTATTTTTTTCAAGTAGTTTTTCATTCCATTTTACATATCAATTTGCATTTTCCTCAAAACTTGAATTAAGAATTATATTCATTAAAACCAGTTTATGCACTATTTATAATTTTGTAATAAAAACCAAACATGCCTCTTAATTGTCCATGAGGATCTCAAAACTCTTTTATGCAAAAAAATTTATAATCTTCACATAACATGGCAATATGCATAGGTTAACACATTTCATGGCAACAATTTAATTTGTTTGTCTTTCTTTCTTCTTTTTAATCATCATGGCATCAAGCCATACATTGAATATAATATTACTTCTACAAATTTTCATACAAATTATATATTCGACATGTACAAAATTACAAGCATATTAGTATGATTCATGGCGTTAATTTTTTTCTTAATATTCTTCTTTCTAATTATCATGGTGGCAATTAGTTACTTAATCACAACAAGATTACTTTCATTCATGGCATACTACATTAGCATGGATTATGTCTACATACATCACATCTATTTCAATCTATACTACTCTTTTATAAATTTTAGCATGTATTCTCTACATTTAGAAAGAAAGAGATCACCCACCTCTGATGACGAATAAACAACCAAGAATGATGGGACTCCTACCTCATAGCTCCAACAAGCACTCCTAGTCCTTCTCCTCCTAGCAAGCCTCCAATGCACATGGATACTCTCTTTCTCTTTTTCTTTTTCTTTTTTTTTCCTTTCTTTAGTTTGTTTAGTTTAGGTGTGAAATGTGAATGAAACTAAGGTGTATTTATAGGACAAAGTGAGGGTTTAAAGTGCAAATTTTTCCTCCTAATAAATTACTCAACTTAATTCTCCATCTCTTCATTACCCTAACTCCCATAACTCCCAACTCTTCACTACTCCACCTCTTCAAAAACCTAACCCCCACCTCTTCATGTACAAACCGGCCATTCTCTCTCTAGGAAGCACGTGCACGTGTTGTGCACTAGTGAACACACATACACAAAAATAAATACAATTCCTATAGTTCTAAATTGTGTAATAAAAGTTGTTACATGTCATGTGTGAGTCCATGCACAACTTAAAATAGGATTTAATTAATGGGCTAGTCTCATGGGCTTTCTTTTTAATCAATTTAGTTAGTTAGTCTAGTGGGCTTGCCTTTTAATTAATCTAATGGGCTAGAATCTCTCTTTAGGTCCATGGGTTTAATAAAAGGCTATGCATGCTAAAATAGTAAATGAGAGTAAGAAAATAGTGATGAAAAAATTAACACGTGCATCATACGTGCAAAATTGAAAAAATGCATTTTTAAATAAAAATAAAAATATGGGGTGTTACAGTACTCCCTCCTTAGAATAGTTCCATCTTCGGAACTACTCTTAAGAGTGAGAAAAAAAATGCAAAGAAAGAAAAGAGTTTACAAAAATTTTAGTTGAAGAGTTCAGGGTGATCTTTCGTCATCTTTTTCTCTGATTCCCAAGTGGCCTCCTGAATAAATTGGTTCCTCCAAATTACCTTGACCATAGGTACTATCTTATTTCTCAAGGGTGGTCGACTGCATTGAATCCAAATCCATCTAAAGAGCACCGGAAGTTGACTGTCCATATGGACAGTCAACTACTTGCTGCTGTTGCTTGTTGCTGCTGCTGTTGTCTTTCTTCTTTTTCTACCATTCGCTTCGATTCCTCTTCTCGCATCACCGTATTCTTTTCACATCGAACTAGTATGGAAGGTATAAACCCAATAATCTCCACCTTGGATTGCAAACTCATACTTCCACACTTGTGTGATTAAACTCTTTCAGACTCTTTCACCTTTCTCTTTTCTCTTTCCAAACAACTCGGTTCAGTGACTTATTCTGCTGATTGAATCTACCTCCACATGTTATTTCTCCAATCATATGCTCACTCCAAGGGCATACCCCAGTAAGTGCCAACATGAAGGCACCACTCTCCGCACTAACTCCACCTACCTAGAGGCACTCTCCACCTCCCGATAATATTCAAACGTCATAGTCTCGTTTCAATAATTCTAGTGACGGTGAACTATATAATGCTTTATGTAACCCCCATTCCCGCAAATAAGTATTTTCCATGTATTTTCTATGTTTTGATTATTTATAAATTTATTTTGTGCTAAATTTGTTTTGGATATTTTATTAAAGCATTTTTAATCGAAAACTATATTTATTTCGAATAACGGTATATTTTAACTTTTCTTTTTTTTTATTTCTTATTGATCGGCTATTTATGTTTGAGCCAAATCAAATGTATTATTGCGATTTGGGTTATTTTAATAAATTTATATTTTGTTATATAATCTTATCATTGTTATTATTATTATTTTTTTTTTATAATTATTATCGTAATTGTTATTTTTATCCTTATGATTATTGTTATTGTTATTATTGTTGTTATTATTATTGTTATCAGTATTATTATTTTGTTATTATCATGGTTATTATTATTGTTATTAGTATTATTATTTTATCGTTATTATTATCATTATTGTTATTATTATTATTATTCTGTTTTAAGCCCGAACATGTTCCATTTTATATGTATTTCACGATATGATTTAACGTATATGTATATGTATATTTTATAAACCCTATAATGCTAATTATTTTTTCCTTATTGGATTTAAACCTATTAATTGATTTATAAACCAAAACCCAACTCATCCTCCTATTGGATCCTACCTGAAAACCAATACCCAACATACCCTAAAACCCTAACCTATACTACCCTAACCCTAGCCCCCAATACCCAAGCCACCTATACTATGTAAACCCAATCCCCTAGCCCCTACTGTTGAACCCCTTCTTCAACCTCCCGACTCCCTCTCTCTGCCTTTCCCTGAACCCAATCGACGCTACCTCGTCACCCCATCCTCCTCCATTCTTTTTGAAACCCACTCCTATGAAACCCATTGACCTCCACCTCACCTGCATCGCCCCACCACCTCCCTCGCCCTCGCTCAAGCCTCTTGCCACCCTCGACTCCCATCTCGACTTTACCCCCGAGCAAACCCTATGCATCCCCTCGTCTTCGTCTGCCTCTCCGCCTCATCAACTCCTGAAGCACCCTGCCTTCATCTTCCTCTTCCATCCTCGTGCCCCATCGTCAACCTCCCATCACCCTCGACAGCACACAGTATAACCCATCCTGCCTCCTTCCAAAACCCACTGCTGCTTCCGCCACCATCGACACCCATTGCCTCGTCGAGCTGCGCCGCCACCTACGATGCCCTCCTCCGTCAAGCATCGCTCTTCCTCAACCAGCGATGCCCAGACTTGAAGAATCCCAATCCAGATCGTCCCTGCTGCTGCTTCTCAGTTTCCCACCCAAACTGACCGCAGCCGAGTACCCCCATCGCCGCCCTGTGCTTCGCTGCCGTTCCCCCACTGCGATCTCTCTCTCTCTCCGCTGTTTAGTTTTCGGAGGCAGGAGATTGTTTCTGTGTTTACTGTTTAGGTGGAGTGGGGGATCCGATTGGAGTTGTTTGGGTGTTTGCTATTTGTGGAGGGATTGGCTGTGTATTGTGTATGTTTGCACGCTATTTGCACGTACTTTCGTGCGTGCTTCGTTCGTGTGTCGTCGGGATTTTTATCCCATCTATTTTATTCGAATTTAATGTCTGACAAGCAAGTCACTGTCTTCTTGAATAGGTAATTGTATCAAATTCAAGTTTTGTTGAATCTCTTGTAAGTAGATCTCTTTGTTATCGTATTATACATTGTTCATCTCTTTCGTTGGGTCTATTGAGGGTTTACACGAGCTAAACCCAATATTCTTGACATCATGCCACTTTGGAGTCTAAAGATTGAATTTTTTTTATGTATGCATATAGAATTGATAATAGGGTTATTCATATAATTGTCACACAACTAATCCATTGTATAAACAATTCTTAGGTTGTATTGTTGATTGATCGTTTGTGGGTTGATTGATGAAAAATTAGTGTACACATGTGAATTTATTTTTATCTATCATGTTATTGCAACCATCATGCTGATTAAGGAGTTTATCGACTAATAGAATTGATACCCACCATGCCTAATTAATTTATTTCACGAAAATACCCTAAAGCATGTATCATGCTTGTTGGATGTATGTTGACTGCTATTGTCGACCCAGTAAAAGATCTTAAAATGAATAATTTTCTGAATATAAATTGTAGCCTTATTTTTCTAGTTTCCAGAACATCTTGAATTTCTAAATTCTGAGTTGTGTACCAAAAGTAATGCTTATTTTACTACAGCTGTATTTTTTAATTCCAGATTCTTTGATTTTTGTATGTTTCATATTTAAACAGTAAAAAGGCTGATCAAATGATAAAATTTTGTTCTGATAATTTCCAGATTGTTAATAATCATGTCTAGGAGTCTAGAAAATATTTTTTAATGAATTTGATATTGATTTTTTTCTGATTCTAAGATTTTAACAACATGGTGTCGAAATTCTGCCTGAACATGAAACCTGTAAAGAATGGTGTGATTGACATAGCTACTATTGCCAGATTTTGAACTTTAAATATATGTTAGAACCATGTAGAAGTCTAGTTTCTAGAATTTCTAACGTGTTCAGTTTTTGAGCTCTGAAACAGCGAAAAACTGCATTTTTGTACACACTACTCTTACTGTCCAGAATTTTATATTCTAGTTTTTGAAAGTTTAAATAATCCTATATCATTGTATTGCATGAATTGAAGTGTGTGTGTTGCATTGCATGATCCTAATGTCCTATTGTCATCATTCTAATTGTCATATTTCATGTCATCATCTTATTGTCCCTCTATTGTTACTATTGTTCATCCAATGTCTCGAATTGCATATTGTATTGTTATATTAATAAAATAATTAACAAGCCAGGGTTTAAGGTAATGACTTGAGTAATGAATAATATAGTGACTGTGTCATCCAGTATTTATCGATTGATTGTGGAGCGCTGACTACAACACCCCAATCTTTTTTGTCGTGAACTCTTGAACCCGTGAACTCGTGAACTCGTGAATCAGTGAATCAGTGAATCGGTGTATCATTATAATGAATTGTGCAAAAATATTATTATCATATCAGTGATTATCGTATCGACACATGATCTATAGAATTCACCACTAGAGTTTAAACGAAATTGATTGTATGCATCGAACCTGTGGTATGGAACATATGGGATACAGTAGTACTTGCATTAGTTAGGATTTAAAATGATTAATAGACTTAAGAATTGACACGACATCGAAATTACATATTGTACATCATTATTCCGATTGATATAAAATATTGTCTAAGTGTTATTGATCATTGAATATTGTTATCGATATTGAATCACCGTTTATACCATTGCATCGTTAACCATGATATTGATTATTGATATTGTCCCATGTTATTGACTTCTAATGATCCATTGAATTCATTGTTATACCGTTATACCATTGTTCTTTGCTTTCTTTACTTGCTGTCCACGACTTGCTCTAAGGACAATTTTCTCCTCTTTTTAGATGAAGTGTTTATAGGTGTTGATGGATAATTGCCTGATGGATTGGAAGAACAACATTGGTGAAGGAAATTGATAGCATCGCCGCTTAATAAATTATTGTTTTTTATGAAGAATTAATTACTGAACTATTGTTATTTAATTGTATTGTGAGATTTTGACTCGAATATTTGTATTATTGTTTCCAGACGTTGGTTTATTGTATTTGGATATTTTATATTGCTTCATTCCAAGTATTATTGTTCATGAGATAATTATTATTGCATGTGCAATTATTCTGTATTGATTATATTGTTGAGTTGATCGGATAAACGGCTTATGGGTGACGTTAGTCATTTGCTGGGCCAATATTATGTACTCGTATTCCATATTTTTGGGAAGCGAGGCGTGACAATATTTTTAGTAGTATCAGTGTCACGCCCCGCTTCCCAAAAATACGGAATACGAGCACGTAACAAAAGCCCAGCGAATGATTTTCATCATCCATAAGCTATTTCAAGAATCTTTGCAACACATCACGGATATCATCAAGGTCGGAAGCAAAAGGCACAACCATTCACGAATACTTGAACAAATTACCAATAGAAATTTACTTGAAACCAAATTCAATATTCTCAAATAAATCAGAGTCTGGAGAAAAACAAATATCCTGGGTCACATCACCCAAATACAAATAATATCCAAGTCTCAAAATACAAGAATAATCCAAGTCTCACGAATACAAATATTGTTCTAGCACGATACAAGAGAAAATAGTAATCAAAAGCAACACTAATACTTCAAGTCTCCGATACCATCTTGAACCTGTTCTCCAAAATCTGCAATTCATCGAATACAAGAAAGAGGAAAAGAGAAAACACAAGTACCCGTCAATTGCAAGTTGCGGGTCATAAATAGAGTAGAATACAAGCACATGGAATGGGGAAAACTAACTAGCACATGGTATAGGTATGATGTCAACCTAGACAAACTAGCATGGTAAAAGTGTCAAGTATACACGGCATAAATCTAGAGTCAAGTAAACAAGTATCCTATAAACATGCATCAAGTGTCATGTGTCGTGTAATCTTATATCAAGTATCATGTTCGAGTATCATGTATCAAGCCTCATGTGTGTTTTACTATCTAGGTAGCACTTCATGCGCCCCAACTTTTATCACATGGTTGCTACAACACAACAGTTTCGGTTTAGATTTCGTAGTGGACCACAAAGGGCAGTATATTCGGGGACAAGCAAGTAATTGAGCTCCAAGCTCCGTGTATTATATATCATGTATCACGTGTCAAGAGTGCAAGTGGAAAGTATCGTGTCTTGCGTGCAAGTATCAAGTATCATGTCAAGTATCACGTAGGATCAGTGGAACCCCTTTCGAGTAACATTTCTGAATTATCCACACTAGATCTTTCCCATAAACCCCGGCTTGATTACTTTTATTATTAATATCCAACAAGCATGAATACGTACAAAATAGTGTCAAATAATATGGTATAATCAGTTTTAGGTTCAGATAAACAAATCAGCATGCATGGATGATATACATTCACATATGCGAGCAAAATAGTCTAGGTTCATAATCAGGACAGCAAGACCAAGCAGTACTAAAACAAGGATTCTAAGAGTTACAGACATGCAAATCAAGATCTGTCAATGGATCTGGAAACTAGACATCCACACGAATCCAACGAGTATAATAAAGTCACATACTAGTTCACAACATCTCAGCTCAAAACTGAATTGAACACAGATTTCATGTTCAGCCAGAAAACAGGGGAACAACTTCAAAATCATGAAAACAGCATGAAAACATATCAAATAATTCCACGAAAAATCTGGGGTATCCCCCTATAGGTATAGACTCAAAATAACAAGTTTAATAATATTCCAGTATGTATAGATCAACCATAAAAAATAAGAAGCAATACGAAAACATAGTTTTAACGAATCTGGAATTCTCAACACTGCTGTACGAAAATTAGGATATCTCACAATCAGCGAATCGAAATCCAATTCCGCCAAAACGACATGAAAATAGATAGATTTTACTAACTTTCATATTTCACAAAGAATTTTCATACAGTATAAGGAATTATAGTGAAAACTGGGTTCTTTATTGAACAGCGCGCAATTTACAGTATAAGTAGATTTTAGAAAAGAATACGAAACACCACACAAAACTCTTCTTTAAAATTCAACAAAAATTTGGAAAGTCCCTAGTATCATGAGGAAACACTGAGCAAAATATTATACCAAGATATTATGTTTAGAGTAGTTCTTGAAAATAATCTGTTAACAAAATTTACACAAAACAGAATTTGGAATCTACCGACACGTTTGTACCAAAACATACATAACTCAGTCATACAAACTCAAAATCAAGTAAAACCAATGGGGTTTGAAAATAGACACAATTATCTAAAATCCATCTTTTATTTCAAAGTTAAGATTCGAACTGTAGCATGAGTGAAAACAGCGAACAAAACAGAACAAGCTGCACATACAGATTTCACACCTTTAGACAAAAACATCATAACTTTCTCAATATTGCTCTAAACATAACCAAACTTGAAATACAACCTACCAAACATCTAAACATCATGTTTTAGGGATTCTAACATGTCTAAGCCTATTATTTTTACATGGGCAATCAATCAAACACATAGCATGCAATTAATCACATACACGAACAAAATCATGGTTGGGTAAAACCTAGGATATCATCCTATCAAGATTCATGTCATAAGCCATCTATGGCCAAATTTATCACAATAGAGACAAACCCATTAAGAAAAATATAATTTTTGGTTGTCTCTAGACCCAACTACTCTAGGTGTGAACTTTTTGACTTGTATCAACCTAATGAATTGTAGTACAAGTTACTTGCCTTGTTATGGAGTGAATACGACGCAAATAAGCTTTAGGAACAAAACCCACGAGCGAAATCCTTCCAAGCACGAATCCAAGCAAACCCACGAACAAAAATGCCTTACGATCAACTCCTTGATGCAACGAATCAAATTGGATAATACCCACTTGAAAAATCACCAAAGGGGAGAGTTTTGTGATGTTTTGATGGTGGTGGTGTTGTTTGGATGGTGCCGGCTATAGAGGTGGGGGTTGTAGGTGGTCGGGTGTTGAAGTATAGATGGATGGAGTGGTCGGCTAGGGATGGATGAGATGATGGCCAGATATGGAGGCAAGTGGGGGCTCGGGTTTGACAAGGGGAAGCAGCTGGGAGCAACTATGGAGAGGGCCGGGATGCTTCAAGGAGAGGGAGAGAGGAAATAATGATTAGGGTTAGGGTTTAAGGAGATTAGGGATATATATTATGGGTTTAATTGTGGGCTAATGGGTTGTGGGTATGAATATGTAGTAATAGGTATACAATTGGTTAATGGATATTGGGTAGATTTCAATTAGGGATACAAAATATAGTGAATTCTATGGCTCCTAAAAATCTCCTTAGGGGTCAAAAATCATAGTTTGGAAAAAATCACCACCAAAAATCCATCACATCACCAAAACAAATAATAATAATGAACGAGGCCAAGAAAATGAGAAAAAGAACTCAAAATGGTGAAAACGACAAAAACGACGAACAAACAACACAAGGAGTTCAAAAACAAAAGAGAAAGAATATTTATTGAAAATAATCCAATATACGGTTCCGAAAAATACAAGAGATATAAAAATACACTAAAAATGAAAATACACTCCAAAATACAAAAAAAATAAAAAACAGGGGTTACAATCCAACCCCCTACAAGAAAATTTCGTCCTCGAAATTAAAAAGAATGATACATAGGATAACCCCAAGCAAAACAAACCAACCAAAAAGCAAAACAAAGCAACTACTCAAACAAGTGAGAAAATTTCTGCTGAATTTCCTGCTCCAACTCCCAAGTCGACTCACCAGGCGAGTGAGGATTCCAAGCAACACGAACCAGCTTGATGACCTTGTTCTTAAGCACTTTCTCCCGCTGATCCACAATAGCTACTAGCGGAATCTCACAAGTCAAATCTGGCCTAACGGTCAACTCAGAATAGTCGATCACGTGGCTCTCATCTTAGATATACCTCTTGAGTTGTGAGACATGGAAAACATCGTGCACTCCTGATAAAGCTGGCGGCAATGCAAGACGATAGGCCACCTTGCCTACTCGCTCCAAAATCTCAAACGGTCCAATAAATCTCGGGCTAAGCTTGCACCCACCACCAAACCGAATGACACCGCGCCACGGTGATACCTTGAGAAAAACATGGTCACCAACAGCAAACTCCAACGCCCTACGATGGACATCAGCCCACCGCCTCTGCCTGTCCTGAGCTGCCTGCAAGTGTTTCCTGATCTGAACCACTGCCTCAACTGTAATATCCCGGACGGATATTACCGTATATAAATTATTATTTATTATTATTTTATTATTATTTTGTTTTAATTCCAAAATTAGAACATTTTGGTGATTTTTACCCGGTTTGCTCCTAGACAATATCTGTATCCAGATATCGGCCAGTATACATCCGTATTGTATCAAATTGATACCGTGATCTTCCGAACTAATAATAAAATTTATTTTATTATTATTTCCAAGATTTAATTATTTTTATGCGGATTATGCGAAGATTTTCCGGTATACAGACATATATGCGCACGTGCGAGTAGTATGTCGATTAGTGCATTATACGAATTATGTGTTGTATATTTTGGACAACACTTATTTTGCTATAACCTAGTAGGGAGGGTTAAGGATTTGATAAGGAGGTTTAGCCTAGGTTAAGTTTACATAAGAAGGTTAAAAATTCTTCTAGAACAAACCCTCCTCCATACAAATCTTCCCTCACATAACACCTCCCCCACTCTCCCCCTTCTCCTAGGTATGGCCGGCCCATGAAAGAAGGAATGCATTTTGTGGAATTGTGGGGAGCTTATGTGCAAATGTGTGAGTGCACAATTGCACTTTCCACCCTTCTCTCCTTCTATAAATAGCCCTTCCTTCTCCTCCTTCTCTCATTTTAGAAAACAAAAGAAAGAAAGAAAGAAAGAAAGAAAGGAAAGGAAAAGAAAGAGAGAACATCACACTAACATGAGAGTTTTTCTTTTAGGTCTTTCCTAGGAGTTCTAAAAAGCTAGGGGAAGGAGAAGGTTAGCATAGGCAAGTCCTTCCTACAAAGAGCAAAGGTGGGGGTTTCTTCACTTCTTTGCTTTTGATTGTTTGTTTGTTTGTTTGTTTGTTTGTTTTGTTGTTTGACTTCTTCTTCTCATCCTCTTGTTTTGTTTTTTGGGTTTGATGGGTGTGTTGTGGTTGTTGTGAAGGATGAATAAAAGTAAGAAAGTAGTAGAAAACCCTACTAACACATATAAAGATTACATTTTTATTGTATAGTTGTTGTTTTGTATGTTATTGGACTAAAGAACTACATATTGCATAATGTTGGACATACAACCATTGTTGGTTGTAGGACTTAACTCACATAAGCATATGAACATTGTTTACAACCATGTAAGGTTGTAGGACTTGATTAAACCTTGGACTAATAATAAAGGCATATGTTCTATTAAAAAGATCTTTCTTTTCTTTACTAAACACTAGTTGTAGAAATAAATTAATAAAAAGATCTTTCTTTTCATTTAAAACACTAGTTGTAGCTAATTAAAAAGATCTTCTTTTTATTTTTAATCACTAGTTGTAACTTAATTAAAAAGATCTTTCTTTTTATTTTTAATCACTAGTTGTAACTTAATAAAAAGATTCTTTTCTTTTATCACTAGTTATAGTTAATAAAAAGATCTTTCTTTTATTTTTAATCACTAGTTGTAGCTAATAAAAAGATCTTCTCTTTTTATTTAATCACTAGTTAGTTGTAAAAAGATCTCTTTTATGCCCACTAGTTAATAAAGATCTCTTTTTAGTAACTAAATTGTAGATGTTTATGATAAATTTTAGTTGATACTTATAGTAGTAGTAGTAGACATATATATGTTTCTAATAAAGTTGTAGTAGTAGTAGACATGTATGCTTCTACTAAGCAGCAATAGTAGATGTATGTTTCTATTAAAAGTAGTAATGGTAAATGTGGAATTTATTACATCATGCTAGAAGCTATTTTCATGCTATACATGTTGTAGGATTATCCCTAAAATTATTTAGAAGCTATTCTCATGCTACACATGTTGTAGGATTATTCCTAAAATTATTTAGAAGCTATGTTTATGCTTCAATTGTTGTAGGATTACTTCTAAAAATAATTAGAAGCTATGTTTATGCTTCAATTGTTGTAGGATCACTTCTAAAAATAATTAGAAGCCATATTTATGCTTCTAATGTTGTAGCATTGCTTCTAAAAATAATTAGAAGCCATATTTATGCTTCTAATGTTGTAGGACTACTTCTAAAAATATTTAGAAGCCATGATTCATGTTTCACATATTGTAGGATCTTTTCTAAAAATGGTTAGAAGCCATTTTTTTATGCTACTAATGTTGTAGGACCACTTCTAAAAATAATTAGAAGCCATATCCATGCTTAGTTAGTTGTAGCTTTGCTTCTAAAAATAATTAGAAACCATATTCATGCTACTTATGTTGTAGGATCATTTCTAAAATGATTAGAAGACTTATTCATGCTTCACATATTGTAGGATCACTTCTAAAAATATTTAGAAGCCATATTTATACTACTAATGTTGTAGGATTACTTCTAAAAATGTTTAGAAGCCATTTCCATGCTACTAATATTGTAGGATTACTTCTAAAAATGTTTAGAAGCCTTATTCATGCTTCACATATTGTAGGATCACTTCTAAAAATGTTTAGAAGTCATTTCCATACTACTAATATTGTAGGATTACTTCTAAAAATGTTTAGAAGCCATATTCATGCTTAATAAGTTGTAGGATTACCTCTAAAAATATTCTACCATGTTTCCATGCTTAGAATGTTGTAGGATTGTTTATAAAAATATTCCTATCATGTTTAGGCTTAAGAGGTTGTAGGATGCTTTCTAAGAAATTCTATCATGCTTATGTTTAGAAAATTGTAGGATTCATCCCTAAAGCTCCTACCATGTTTAGTGATTTATTTATGATTAGGAAATTGTAGGATTCATCCTAGGAATTTCCTACCATGGTTAGTAGTCATTTATGCTTAATGAAGATTCATGCTAGATAGGTGGTAAAAGAATTGTATGCCATGCTAGCTTAATTGTAAGTAAGTTGTATGTCATGCTAGTCTAGATTATGAGTAAGTTGTATACCATGCTAAAGTTCAAATACTTGCTTAGAATGATTGTAGGAGTAGTGGTAGAACTACCTACTATGCCTTGGAATGTTGCTTGTTTATACTAATAGGGTTGCGGTGATTAGTCATGATAAGTAGTAAGCTTTCATGATCAATTTGTAACCTATGCTTGACTATAGTGGACTTCATGTCTAGGTCGTAGTGATCGTTATGCTTAAGCTCGATATGAGTACAAGCATTAATCACATTCATACATAGGAGTATCATGGTGGTTGTGTTATATGATTAGATTGTCGTAGGAATATGCGTGCAATTGTGTGCCGTACTTAAGGCGCTATAAGTTGAGGTAATAAGGATTGGGAAGACCACTAGTGATAGTTGGTCCGATAAAGGCCGTTAGGTCGCCTTCGGATTCTTCCTTAGTGGAATACCGACCATAGAATATTAGTAGACTCTTCTGTTGCTTCTAATATTAGATGACCAAGTTTGTTAGTAAGCACGTTTGGTTGCTTCTAGGATTGATTACCTGTATGGTTGTTTGCACACGGTTGTGCTCGTACGTGGCTCGACTGGCCCGTATGTAGCTGTGGGTCTCATACGTAGCTTAGTCGGCTCGTATGTAGGTGGTTGTCTCGTACGCGGCCCGACCGGCCCGTGCGTAGTTGTTGGGCTCATACACGGCTCATTTGGCTGGTATGTATGTGGTTATCTCCTACGAGGCCCGCCTGGCTCGTAGGTAGTTATCGTTTCATACGTAGCATATTAGCTCGTATGTGGCTGTTACTCGTGTATAGCTGTTAGCTAGTACACAGTTCGTTGTGGGCTATCGACCATCAAGACATAGCGGCATGCATGTATATTCGCACGACCAAGGTCTTGGATCGATGAGCTACGAACCGGATCCTGAGGGGTTCTGGTAAGTCTAGGTTGAGCAGCCTAGTAGAGTTGTCTTGCGAAGCCAAATATAAGGCCTAGCATGTTATGTTATAATATTATCGTCCCTAGGATCGTCGAGTCAGGGACATCATTAGGGTAGTGACTTATAAAGGTCATTTTGCTCAGACCCTTGCCGAAGAGAGAGGAGTTGGTTGTAGGGGGCACCTTACGACCAACTTGTCCCTTGAGGGAGGCCTTAGGTGGTGTACTGGGTTGTACCTTCCCGTCAAAGGGATACGTACGGTGTCGTCTCACAAGTTGGGAGCACGGGTTGCGTATCTCGCTCTGTTAATTCCTGAAATACCGTGGCTGGGGTGCCACAGGATGCATGGTGCAGTCCTGCGCTTGCTATACCCCAGAGAGTGCCACAGGGTAGGCTTCGCGCTGCCCTGCGCTTGCGAAACTCTATGGTTTAATTTTGGAACGATGCCCGATATACTGGGATCGAGTGAGGTCCGGCTTGCCGGGTAGTAGTGGAAAACGGAGACACCATAAGCAGTCTGCATAAGGGGACTTGACCTCTTCTGCAACCTCACAGAGTCATGGAGTATTGTCAGGAACAGGTCGTGTACAATTAGAGTTCTTAACGTGGGTTCAATCCCTATATATGGAGAAACGGCTTGAGATGGAGTCGCATGTAGTATGGGCTGCATGTTGCTTTCGGAGACTTGCTGACATTAGAATAGGAAGCGTCCCGTCAAAGGGATACGTACGGTGCCATCTCACGGGTTGAGGACACGGGTTACGTATCTCGCGCTGTTAATTCCTGAAATACCGTGGCTGGGGTGCCACAGGATGCATTGTGCAGTCCTGCGCTTGCGATACCCCAGAGGGTGCCACAGGGTAGGCTTCGCGCTGCCCTGCGCTTGCGAAACCCTATGATTGGATTTTGGATTAAGGCCCGATACACTGGGCAATGGTGGCAAACATGGACACCACTATACGACCGCAGTGGCGGAACTAGACCGCACCTGCAACCTTGTTTGAGTGAGGTCCGGCATGCCGGGTAGTAGTGGAAAATGGAGACACCATAAGCAGACTGCATGGGGGGACTTAACCCCTTCTGCAACCTCACAGAGTCATGGAGTATTGTCAGGAACGGGTTGTGTATGATTAGAAGTCATAATGCAAGGAAGCATTCTAGTTCTATTTAAATATCGCGTTAGAGTCTAGTCATAGCACTCACGAACACTTAAACTACACCAACACCATTGCTATATTGTGTATATTGTTTGGAAGATTCGCTGCTATATGATCAGCCTTTAAGCGTCAGTGAATACTGACGTCCCCACTTCCATAGGTACTGGATAGCAGAAGTACAGGTGCGAGATTCAGGAGGACTCAAGGCAAGGAAAGCAAGGAGTCAGTGTTATGTTTAGTTCCGCTGCAGTATATGTATTGATTATCTATTTAGTTAAAAAGTACTCAAGTGAGAGTTACCAAGTATTGTTCTTCATTCCCTGTACTCTGATGTAAGATGTTGAAGGTTGTAATATTTGGAAATGTAAAGGTATTATTGTAACTCTATTGTAATGTATTGCAGTTGTGTAATGTTCAGACTTGTAATACATTGGGTATTGAATAAAAAGTTTTAAATTCTCCTGTTTTTCTGTGTATTGTGACTAATTGAAGAAAAGATCTTGGCTCGTGTCACGGTTTCTCAGTATCGGAAATCGGGGCGCTACAGAGTGGTATCAGAGCTAACTTCAATTTACAGTCCAACACAGCAGGAAAATTAAACTTGGATACCTTTTAGGAGTCGGGTCTTAGTTTGTTATAGACAATTGTAATTCATATTGTTGTTCCTTTCAACTTATGTTTTATGATTTTTCTATATCTGAACTAATTCCAGTATATGTATTTTAGGATGGCATTCGAAGATATCCTAACCGAGGATGTATTGATGGAAGAGATTGAGCCGAATGCAATGGAGGATCCGATAATCTCGAATGAGGAGCCGAAGGAGATTTCACTACAAGTTAACCTCAAGATGAACTCGCCTTCACCACCGCAAGGGCCAAGTATGGATCAACGCAGGACGGCGGCGGCCAGCATATATCGAGAAATGAGGAAACTAATGAAGTACGTAGCCAGGATAGATCGTCAAGCTAAGCAACTGGGAGATGCTTGTATAGCTACATTAGCATGCTTGGCGGAGGAGCGGGAATATTTCAACGCCAGATTAGCACAACTACGACGTGAGTGGGAGCAAGTTCTAGAGACTGCCAAGGTTTTGGTATGCCATTTCTGTGAGGAAGATGGGCACAAGCAATCAGTCTGTCCACGACGACAAGGAAAAAGACCTACACCTGCATCCGGTTTTGAGAACCAAGGTCAGAAACAGAAGACTCAGAAAACAGGGGGCAGAATTAGAGGCGCCAACCTGGGAAGTTGTTTCTTATGTGGCGAGCGAGGTCATTTCAGGAAACAATGTCCGATGAAGAACTTTCAGGTGGAAACCCGTACATGTTACAACTGTAGGGAGATTGGTCATACTAGGCCAAACTGTCCCCAACTTCACAAAAATGACGACAAATCAGCCTTAAGGATGGACAACAAAGGAAAGGAGCCTGCTCACCAAGGGTGAGAGTTCGCACGTACTAAGAGCGAGTTGAAGGAGCTAGTAACAATATGTGCATATAGAACTGCAACTAAGTCTAAAGGTTGCATCTTTTGAAACTTATTTTTGGACGGAAGAAGTTATATATGATGTAACACTTTTGTAACCCGTCGGATCTATATATATATGAAATCCAGGCAACTATTTTGTTCAAACTTGGTTCATCATAATCCCTTGTTTAAATTATTTTTTCCAATAGTTGAAGTATGTGCGGGAGGCAACTCAAGAATCAGTTCGGTTAATTACACCACATGAAGCGTCAAAATTACAGGAGAGAATCCTGAAAGTTGGAAGTGATGTTCATAGGACACAGAACTATTCTAAGGAGGGAGTAGACACCGAGTTGCAAATATCGGGTTCTTTGGAGAACCAGTTCGTGGATGAACCACTTGGGAGCCGGAAAGCAGCATAAGCTTTCTTTCCCCGAGTTATTAGGGTGTGGATGTTTTGCCTGTTTTTCTAACTTAACGTAGTTCTGAGGACAGAACTATTCTAAGGAGGGAGTATTGTAATATCCCGGACGGATATTACCGTATATAAATTATTATTTATTATTATTTTATTATTATTTTGTTTTAATTCCAAAATTAGAACATTTTGGTGATTTTTACCCGGTTTGCTCCTAGACAATATCTGTATCCAGATATCGGCCAGTATACATCCGTATTGTATCAAATTGATACCGTGATCTTCCGAACTAATAATAAAATTTATTTTATTATTATTTCCAAGATTTAATTATTTTTATGCGGATTATGCGAAGATTTTCCGGTATACAGACATATATGCGCACGTGCGAGTAGTATGTCGATTAGTGCATTATACGAATTATGTGTTGTATATTTTGGACAACACTTATTTTGCTATAACCTAGTAGGGAGGGTTAAGGATTTGATAAGGAGGTTTAGCCTAGGTTAAGTTTACATAAGAAGGTTAAAAATTCTTCTAGAACAAACCCTCCTCCATACAAATCTTCCCTCACATAACACCTCCCCCACTCTCCCCCTTCTCCTAGGTATGGCCGGCCCATGAAAGAAGGAATGCATTTTGTGGAATTGTGGGGAGCTCATGTGCAAATGTGTGAGTGCACAATTGCACTTTCCACCCTTCTCTCCTTCTATAAATAGCCCTTCCTTCTCCTCCTTCTCTCATTTTAGAAAACAAAAGAAAGAAAGAAAGAAAGAAAGAAAGGAAAGGAAAAGAAAGAGAGAACATCACACTAACATGAGAGTTTTTCTTTTAGGTCTTTCCTAGGAGTTCTAAAAAGCTAGGGGAAGGAGAAGGTTAGCATAGGCAAGTCCTTCCTACAAAGAGCAAAGGTGGGGGTTTCTTCACTTCTTTGCTTTTGATTGTTTGTTTGCTTGTTTGTTTGTTTGTTTTGTTGTTTGACTTCTTCTTCTCATCCTCTTGTTTTGTTTTTTGGGTTTGATGGGTGTGTTGTGGTTGTTGTGAAGGATGAATAAAAGTAAGAAAGTAGTAGAAAACCCTACTAACACATATAAAGATTACATTTTTATTGTATAGTTGTTGTTTTGTATGTTATTGGACTAAAGAACTACATATTGCATAATGTTGGACATACAACCATTGTTGGTTGTAGGACTTAACTCACATAAGCATATGAACATTGTTTACAACCATGTAAGGTTGTAGGACTTGATTAAACCTTGGACTAATAATAAAGGCATATGTTCTATTAAAAAGATCTTTCTTTTCTTTACTAAACACTAGTTGTAGAAATAAATTAATAAAAAGATCTTTCTTTTCATTTAAAACACTAGTTGTAGCTAATTAAAAAGATCTTCTTTTTATTTTTAATCACTAGTTGTAACTTAATTAAAAAGATCTTTCTTTTTATTTTTAATCACTAGTTGTAACTTAATAAAAAGATTCTTTTCTTTTATCACTAGTTATAGTTAATAAAAAGATCTTTCTTTTATTTTTAATCACTAGTTGTAGCTAATAAAAAGATCTTCTCTTTTTATTTAATCACTAGTTAGTTGTAAAAAGATCTCTTTTATGCCCACTAGTTAATAAAGATCTCTTTTTAGTAACTAAATTGTAGATGTTTATGATAAATTTTAGTTGATACTTATAGTAGTAGTAGTAGACATATATATGTTTCTAATAAAGTTGTAGTAGTAGTAGACATGTATGCTTCTACTAAGCAGCAATAGTAGATGTATGTTTCTATTAAAAGTAGTAATGGTAAATGTGGAATTTATTACATCATGCTAGAAGCTATTTTCATGCTATACATGTTGTAGGATTATCCCTAAAATTATTTAGAAGCTATTCTCATGCTACACATGTTGTAGGATTATTCCTAAAATTATTTAGAAGCTATGTTTATGCTTCAATTGTTGTAGGATTACTTCTAAAAATAATTAGAAGCTATGTTTATGCTTCAATTGTTGTAGGATCACTTCTAAAAATAATTAGAAGCCATATTTATGCGTCTAATGTTGTAGCATTGCTTCTAAAAATAATTAGAAGCCATATTTATGCTTCTAATGTTGTAGGACTACTTCTAAAAATATTTAGAAGTCATGATTCATGTTTCACATATTGTAGGATCTTTTCTAAAAATGGTTAGAAGCCATTTTTTTATGCTACTAATGTTGTAGGACCACTTCTAAAAATAATTAGAAGCCATATCCATGCTTAGTTAGTTGTAGCTTTGCTTCTAAAAATAATTAGAAACCATATTCATGCTACTTATGTTGTAGGATCATTTCTAAAATGATTAGAAGACTTATTCATGCTTCACATATTGTAGGATCACTTCTAAAAATATTTAGAAGCCATATTTATACTACTAATGTTGTAGGATTACTTCTAAAAATGTTTAGAAGCCATTTCCATGCTACTAATATTGTAGGATTACTTCTAAAAATGTTTAGAAGCCTTATTCATGCTTCACATATTGTAGGATCACTTCTAAAAATGTTTAGAAGTCATTTCCATACTACTAATATTGTAGGATTACTTCTAAAAATGTTTAGAAGCCATATTCATGCTTAATAAGTTGTAGGATTACCTCTAAAAATATTCTACCTTGTTTCCATGCTTAGAATGTTGTAGGATTGTTTATAAAAATATTCCTATCATGTTTAGGCTTAAGAGGTTGTAGGATGCTTTCTAAGAAATTCTATCATGCTTATGTTTAGAAAATTGTAGGATTCATCCCTAAAGCTCCTACCATGTTTAGTGATTTATTTATGATTAGGAAATTGTAGGATTCATCCTAGGAATTTCCTACCATGGTTAGTAGTCATTTATGCTTAATGAAGATTCATGCTAGATAGGTGGTAAAAGAATTGTATGCCATGCTAGCTTAATTGTAAGTAAGTTGTATGTCATGCTAGTCTAGATTATGAGTAAGTTGTATACCATGCTAAAGTTCAAATACTTGCTTAGAATGATTGTAGGAGTAGTGGTAGAACTACCTACTATGCCTTGGAATGTTGCTTGTTTATACTAATAGGGTTGCGGTGATTAGTCATGATAAGTAGTAAGCTTTCATGATCAATTTGTAACCTATGCTTGACTATAGTGGACTTCATGTCTAGGTCGTAGTGATCGTTATGCTTAACCTCGATATGAGTACAAGCATTAATCACATTCATACATAGGAGTATCATGGTGGTTGTGTT
Organism: Hemerocallis citrina; assembly: GCA_017893485.1. NCBI lineage: Eukaryota > Viridiplantae > Streptophyta > Magnoliopsida > Asparagales > Asphodelaceae > Hemerocallis > Hemerocallis citrina. The sequence goes on from CM030359.1 coordinate 80,216,443, forward strand.
ATATGATTAGATTGTCGTAGGAATATGCGTGCAATTGTGTGCCGTACTTAAGGCGCTATAAGTTGAGGTAATAAGGATTGGGAAGACCACTAGTGATAGTTGGTCCGATAAAGGCCGTTAGGTCGCCTTCGGATTCTTCCTTAGTGGAATATCGACCATAGAATATTAGTAGACTCTTCTGTTGCTTCTAATATTAGATGACCAAGTTTGTTAGTAAGCACGTTTGGTTGCTTCTAGGATTGATTACCTGTATGGTTGTTTGCACACGGTTGTGCTCGTACGTGGCTCGACTGGCCCGTATGTAGCTGTGGGTCTCATACGTAGCTTAGTCGGCTCGTATGTAGGTGGTTGTCTCGTACGCGGCCCGACCGGCCCGTGCGTAGTTGTTGGGCTCATACACGGCTCATTTGGCTGGTATGTATGTGGTTATCTCCTACGAGGCCCGCCTGGCTCGTAGGTAGTTATCGTTTCATACGTAGCATATTAGCTCGTATGTGGCTGTTACTCGTGTATAGCTGTTAGCTAGTACACAGTTCGTTGTGGGCTATCGACCATCAAGACATAGCGGCATGCATGTATATTCGCACGACCAAGGTCTTGGATCGATGAGCTACGAACCGGATCCTGAGGGGTTCTGGTAAGTCTAGGTTGAGCAGCCTAGTAGAGTTGTCTTGCGAAGCCAAATATAAGGCCTAGCATGTTATGTTATAATATTATCGTCCCTAGGATCGTCGAGTCAGGGACATCATTAGGGTAGTGACTTATAAAGGTCATTTTGCTCAGACCCTTGCCGAAGAGAGAGGAGTTGGTTGTAGGGGGCACCTTACGACCAACTTGTCCCTTGAGGGAGGCCTTAGGTGGTGTACTGGGTTGTACCTTCCCGTCAAAGGGATACGTACGGTGTCGTCTCACAAGTTGGGAGCACGGGTTGCGTATCTCGCTCTGTTAATTCCTGAAATACCGTGGCTGGGGTGCCACAGGATGCATGGTGCAGTCCTGCGCTTGCTATACCCCAGAGAGTGCCACAGGGTAGGCTTCGCGCTGCCCTGCGCTTGCGAAACTCTATGGTTTAATTTTGGAACGATGCCCGATATACTGGGATCGAGTGAGGTCCGGCTTGCCGGGTAGTAGTGGAAAACGGAGACACCATAAGCAGTCTGCATAAGGGGACTTGACCTCTTCTGCAACCTCACAGAGTCATGGAGTATTGTCAGGAACAGGTCGTGTACAATTAGAGTTCTTAACGTGGGTTCAATCCCTATATATGGAGAAACGGCTTGAGATGGAGTCGCATGTAGTATGGGCTGCATGTTGCTTTCGGAGACTTGCTGACATTAGAATAGGAAGCGTCCCGTCAAAGGGATACGTACGGTGCCATCTCACGGGTTGAGGACACGGGTTACGTATCTCGCGCTGTTAATTCCTGAAATACCGTGGCTGGGGTGCCACAGGATGCATTGTGCAGTCCTGCGCTTGCGATACCCCAGAGGGTGCCACAGGGTAGGCTTCGCGCTGCCCTGCGCTTGCGAAACCCTATGATTGGATTTTGGATTAAGGCCCGATACACTGGGCAATGGTGGCAAACATGGACACCACTATACGACCGCAGTGGCGGAACTAGACCGCACCTGCAACCTTGTTTGAGTGAGGTCCGGCATGCCGGGTAGTAGTGGAAAACGGAGACACCATAAGCAGACTGCATGGGGGGACTTAACCCCTTCTGCAACCTCACAGAGTCATGGAGTATTGTCAGGAACGGGTTGTGTATGATTAGAAGTCATAATGCAAGGAAGCATTCTAGTTCTATTTAAATATCGCGTTAGAGTCTAGTCATAGCACTCACGAACACTTAAACTACACCAACACCATTGCTATATTGTGTATATTGTTTGGAAGATTCGCTGCTATATGATCAGCCTTTAAGCGTCAGTGAATACTGACGTCCCCACTTCCATAGGTACTGGATAGCAGAAGTACAGGTGCGAGATTCAGGAGGACTCAAGGCAAGGAAAGCAAGGAGTCAGTGTTATGTTTAGTTCCGCTGCAGTATATGTATTGATTATCTATTTAGTTAAAAAGTACTCAAGTGAGAGTTACCAAGTATTGTTCTTCATTCCCTGTACTCTGATGTAAGATGTTGAAGGTTGTAATATTTGGAAATGTAAAGGTATTATTGTAACTCTATTGTAATGTATTGCAGTTGTGTAATGTTCAGACTTGTAATACATTGGGTATTGAATAAAAAGTTTTAAATTCTCCTGTTTTTCTGTGTATTGTGACTAATTGAAGAAAAGATCTTGGCTCGTGTCACGGTTTCCCAGTAACGGAAATCGGGGCGCTACATCAACAGTCTTGGTGATCAATTCTAGACCCAACAACTGTCTCTCGCCAACATCATCCCAACACACTGGCGATCTACACTTCTGCCTATAGAGTGCCTCGGACGGAGCAGCTTTAATACTGGCTTGAAAGCTGTAATTGTACGAGAACTCCACAAGATGCAAATGATCCTCCCAAAACCCACCAAACTGAAGCATGCAGGACCTCAACATGTCCTCGAGAATCTGAATAGTCCGTTCTGACTGTCCATCAGTCTGGGGATGAAAAGCTGTACTGTACTTTAATTTACTCCCCAAACTGCTTTGAAGACTCTCCCAAAACTGAGATCTGAATCTCGTACCCCTATCGGATACAATACTAACTGGAACCCCATGAAGTATAGCAATCTCTTGCATGTACCTCTCAGCAAGGCTCTCAGTAGACTGACCGACACGAAAAGGAATGAAGTGAGCACTCTTCGTCAAACAGTCAACAATCACCCAAATAGCATTATGACCCTTAGGACTCTTCGGTAAAGCGGTCACAAAATCCATGGTGATATGTTCCCACTTCCACTCTAGAATAGGAAGCGGCTGAAGAAGTCCAGTGGTTCTCTGATGTTCTGCCTTAACCTGCTGATAGACCAAACACTGAGAAACAAACCGAGCAACAGCCCTCTTCATACCATACCACCAAAAAGAAGCTTCAAATCCCGATACATCTTAGTACCGCCGGGATGGATAGAATACGAAGGCTGATGGGCTTCTTCAAGCAACCTCTGACGAACTTCACCCTTAGGGACACATAACCGGGAACCAAAACGAAGGGAACCATCTGAATGAATAATCATGTCCGTCCTAGACCCAGACTCAACCTCAGCTCGAAATTTCTGCAACTGCGCATCACTAGCTTGCGCCTCTTTAATTTGCTCAACAAGAGACGACTGCAGCTGGAGCGCCAAACAACTCCGACCAGAACTCGGCAACACAACATCAAGCTCCAACCTCCTCATCTGCTCAATAAGATCTCTCTGCTGAGTAAGAAACGAAACTGCTGGTCTCCGGCTCAAAGCATTAGAACCAAGTTTACTTTACCAGGATGGTATTGCAAACTGATGTCATAATCGGCCAAAAGTTCCAACCAATGCCTTTGCCTCATGTTCAACTCCTTCTGGGTGAAGACGTACTTGAGACTTTTGTGGTCTGTAAAGATCTCCACTCGGTCTCCAAGTAAATAATGTCTCCACAGCTTCAAAGCAAAGATCACTACCGCTAACTCCAAGTCGTGAGTAGGATAGTTCCTCTCATGCGGCCTCAACCTGCCTCGATGCATACGCAACAACTCGGCCCTTCTGCATAAGAATTGCTCCAAGACCCTTACCAGAAGCATCACAGAGAACTACAAATCCGCCTGAACCATCTGGAATAGTCAACACAGGCGCTGACGTCAGTCTATTCTTCAACTCAACGAATGCCACGTTGCACTCATCAGACCAACAAAATCTCTGATCCTTCCCAGTCAATTTAGTCAACGGTCCTGCTATCTTCGAGAAATCCTGAACGAACTTTCGATAATAGCCAGCCAAACCAAGAAAACACCTGACTTCTGAAACTGACTTGGGAATAGGCCAATCCTTTACAGCCTCAATCTTGGCAGGATCCACAGAAATACCATCACCAGAAACAATGTGCCCCAAGAAAGAAATCCTGTCGAGCCAAAACTCGCACTTGCTAAGTTTTCCATAGAGCTGATGCTCTCTCGTAGTCTGCAGAACCACTCTAAGATGCTCAGCATGATCTTCCCGATTCCGAGAGTACACCAATATATTATCAATGAAGACCACCACAAATTTATCCAAGAACTGAGAGAACACCCGGTTCATAAGACTCATGAATACAGCCGGCGCATTCGTGACCCCGAACGGCATCACAAGATACTCATAGTGCCCGTATCTAGTCCTGAAAGTAGTCTTCGGTATATCTTCAGCCTTCACCTTAACTTGGTGATATCCAGAACGAAGATCCAACTTCGAGAAAACAGTAGCCCCACTCAGCTGATCAAACAAATCATCAATCCTAGGCAACGGATACCGATTCTTTACTGTAACTCTGTTCAGCTCTCGATAATCCATGCACATACAACGACTTCCATCCTTCTTATCTACAAAAAGGACTAGAGCACCCCAAGGTGAAACACTAGGTCTAATGAAACCCAATTAATAGGTTTTGAATAATGTTATATTTTAATTTTAATTTTCTATTTCTTATTGATCGTCTATTTATATTTGAGCCAAATCAAATGTATTATTGCTATTTGAGTTATTTTAATAAATTTATATTTTTTTATTGTTATTATTATTATTATTATTATTATTATTATTATTATTATTATTATTATTATTATTATTATTATTATTATTATTATCGTTATTGTTATTTTTATCCTTGTGATTATTATTATTGTTATTATTATTGTTATTATTATTGTTATTCTCATTGTTATCAGTATTATTGTTTTGTTATTATCATTGCTATTATTACTATTGTTAGTATTATTATTTTTATCGTTATTATTATCATTATTGTTATTATAATTATTATTTTGTTTTAAGCCCGAACATGATCCATTTTATATGTATTTCACTATTTAATTTAAAGTATATGTATATGTATATGTATATTTTATAAACCTTATAATGATAATTATTTTTCCCCTATTGGATTTAAACCTATTAATTGATTTATAACCCAAAACCCAACTCATACTCCTTTTGGATCCTACCCGAAACCCAATATCCAATAATTCCCTATATATACTAACATACCCTAAAACCCTAACATATACAACCCTAACCCTAGCCCCCAATACCATAGCCGCCTATACTGTGTAAACCCAACCCCTACCCTCTACTGTTGAACCCCTTCTTCAACCTCCCGACTCCCTCTCTCTACTTTTCCCTGAACCCAATCCACGCCACCTCGTCACCCCGTCCTCCTCCGTTCTTTTTGAAACCCACTCCCGTGAAACCCATTGACCTCCACCTTGCCTGCATCGCTCCACCGCCTCCCTCGTGCTCACCCAAGCCTCTTTCCACCCTCAACTCCCATCTCAACTTCACCCTCGAGCAAACCCTGTACATCCCCTCGTCTTCGTCTGCCTTTCCGCCACATCGACTCCCGAAGCACCCTGCCTTCGTCTTCCTCTTCCATCCTCGTGCCCTGTCGTCAACCTCCCATCACCCTCGACAATACACAGTCGAACCCATCCTGCCTCCTTCCGAAACCCACATGTGCTTCTGCCACCATCAACACTCATTGCCTCGTCGAGCCGCACCGCCACCTGCGATGCCCTCCTCCGTCAAGCACCGCCCTTCCTCAACCAGTCAACTCCCAGACTCAAAGAACCCCAATCCCGACCGTCCTTACTGCTTGTTCTCGGTTTCCTGCCCAAATAGACCGTAGCCGAGTACCCCCGTAGTCGTCATCGCCAGCCGAGCCCAGCCGCCGCCGTTCCTCTGCCGCGATCTCTTTCTCTCTCTGTTGTTTGGTTTTCGGAGGCAGAGGGATTGTTTCAGTGTTTGCTGTTTGGATGGAGTGGGGGATCCGATTGGAGTTGTTTGGGTGTTTGATGTTTGTGGAGGGATTGGCTATGTGTTGTGTGTGTTTGAACACTATTTGCACGTACTTTCGTGCGGGCTTCGTTCGTGTGTCATCGCCGGGATTCTCATCCCGTAATTCTATTATATTCGAATATACCGTCTATCAGGCAAGTCACTGTCCTCTTGAATTGTTAATTGTATCAAATTCAAGTTCTGTTGAAACTCTTAAAAGAAAATCCCTTTATTATCGTATTATACATTGTTCATCTCTTTCGTTGGGTCTACTGAGGATTTACACGAGCTAACCTTAATATTCTTGACATCTTACCACTTTTTATTTAAAAGATTGAATCTTTGATGTGTTCATATAGAATTGATAATAGGGTTCTTCATATAATTGTCACACAACTAATCCATTGTAGAAACAATTGCTAGGTTGTATTGTTGATTGATTGTTTGTGGATTGATTGATGATGAATTAGTGTACACGTGTGAATTTATTTTTATCTATCATGTTATTGCAACCATCATGCTGATTAAGGAGTTTATCGATGAATAGAATTGATACCCACCATGCCTAATTAATTTATTTCATGAAAATACCTTAAAGCATGTATCTTGCTTGCTGGCTGTATGTTGACTGCTATTTTCGATCCAGTAAACGATCTTCAAAACGAATAATTTTCTGAATAAGAATTGTAGCCTTATCTTTTTAGTTTCCAGAAAATCTTGAATTTCTAAATTCTGAGTTGTGTAGAAAGTTATGCCTCTTTTACTATAGCTGTGTTTTTAATTCCAGATTCTCAGACTTTTGTACGTTTCATGTTTAAACAGTAAAAATGCTGATCAAATGATAAAATTTTGTACTGATAATTTCCAGATTGTTAGTAATCATGTTTAGGAGTCTACAAAATATTTTTTAATGCATTTAATATTCAGTTTTGCTGATTCTAAGACTTTGACAATATGATGTCTAAATTCTTCCTGAACATAAAATCTGTAAAGAATGGTGTGATTGAGCTAGCTACCATTGTCGGATTTTGAACTTTATATATGTGTTGGTACCGAGTGGAAGTCTAGTTTCTAGAATTTCTGACGGATTCAATTTTTGAGTTTGGAAACAGCGGGAAACTGCTTTTTTGTACAGACTACTCTTCTGTCCAGAATTTTATATTCTAGTTTTTGATAGTTTAAATAATCCTATATCATTGTATTGCATGAATTGAAGTGTGTGTGTGTTACATTGCATGATCTTAATGTCCTTTTGTCATCCTTCCAATTGCCCTATTTCATGCCATCATCTTATTGTCCCTCTATTGTTACTATTGTTCATCCAATGTCTCGAATTGCATATTGTATTATTGCATTAATAAAATATATAACAAGCCGGGGTTTAAGGGAATGAATTAAGTAGTGATAATATAGTGACTGTGTCGGCCAGTGTTTATCGATTGATTGTGGAGCGCTGACTACGGCACCTCAATCTTTCGTGTCGTGAACCCGTGAACCCATAAACTCGTAAACTCATGAATCAGTGAATCAATGAATTAGAGTATCATTATAATGAATTGTGCAACAATATTGTTATCATATCAGTGATTATCGTACCGATAGATGATTTATAGAATTCACCACTAGAGTATAAACGAAATTGATTGTATGCATCGAACCTGTGGTATGTAACATATGGGACACCGTTGTACATGCATTAGTTAGGATTAAGAATGATTAATAGACTTAAGAATTTACACGACATCGACATTGTATATTGTACATCATTGTTCCTATTGATATTGAATATTGTCTAAGTGTTATTGATCATTGAATATTGTTATCGATATTGAATCACTATTTATACCATTGCATCGTTTACCATGATATTGATTATTGCTATTTTCCCATGTTATTGACTCCTAATGATCCATTGAATTCATTGTTATACTGTTATTTCATTGTTCTTTGCTTTCTCTACTTGCTGTCCCCGACTTGCTCTAGTGACAATTTTTCTCCTCCTTTTAGATGAAGTGTTTACAGGTATTGATGGAGAATTGCCTGATGGATTTGGAGAATAACATTGGTGAAGGAAATTGATAGCATCGCCGCTTAATAAATTATTATTATTTTTTTGAAGAATTTAATTATTGAATTATTGTTATTTCATTGTACTGTGGGATTTTGACCCGAATATTTTTATTATTGTTTCTAGACGTTGGTTTATTGTATTTGGATATTTCATATTACTTCATTCCTAGTATTATTGTTCATGGGATTATTATTATTACATGCGCAATTGTTCTGTATTGATTATATTGTTGAGTTGGTCAGATAAACAGCTTATGGGTGACGTTAGTCATTCGCTGGGGCAATGTCATGTACTCATATTCCCTTTTTTTGGGAAGTGGGGCGTGACACTTTAGGAAGCAAACATTGGTTCAAGTTTTTCTGTTCCCCCAAAGCTGGTAGAGACTGTGCTAACTCTACACAATCTCCCTCTTACCCTTCATCACCTTAAGATGACTTTTTCAAAATGATAGAACTCCACATCGAGCTATGCACATGCAGCGCTATGCTTCTAGAGCAGGGTTGGCAACCGGGTTTGGTTAACTCATGACCCGCCTGGGCCCGCCCGCATTAAACCCGAACCAGTTTGACCCGGTCCGAGTTCGGGTCAAACCCAGAAACCTAAACTGGTTGGACCAGGTTGAGAAAACACCAAAAAAAACTCGCTCGATCCGGCCCGTTTAATGGGTAACCCGACACAACCCGACCCGCACCCCACCGGATCTAACAGTTGCAAATGCAACCATTGCTGCTGCTTTTTTTTTGGAGGGGAGGGGGGGGGGTATAAAAATCCCCTAAATTCACTCAACTTGTTTCAAAAATTCACTTTACTCTCCATCTATCAACTTTCTTACTCTCTCAACTTTCTATTACTACTACTACTCTCAATCTACTTCAACAAAAAAACTACAAATAAGTAAAAAATTTCAGTCGTGTTGAAGCTACTACGTCTAATACCAACTCTCTCTACTACTCAAATTCTTGTCGAACCTCACTTTCTCTCTACGATTCTACTACATATTTTCTCAAGTGAAGAAACTCAATTGCTTGAATTATCTTCGTTTACTCAACTCTTTTTATTATTTTCTCTCTCAACTCTATATTCGTGAAGTACGGTATCAAAATTTCTCAACTCTCTTAACTTTTTGATATTGTTGTAGCTTTAAATTTTTTTTAGTAAACTTGTTTTTGGGGTTTTCGCTACTCTTTCAACTATCTCAATCCTCTATCATTTTTTAGATTTTATTTTCACATATATTACTACTACCTCAACTCTCTCAACCCTCCTATATTATTTTTTTGTTTTTCACATACACTACTACTACATTAGAAATTGTTTTTTTTCACATACACTACTACTACACTACATTTATCATGTTATGATCACGAGTTAGCGGCCGTAGCCAAAGTGGACAAGATTCCACTAGTTCATCTCGTCGGCCTCCAATAATCCCACAATTAGAGACCGAATAGAACCCTAACCTTAATATAGATTATAAAAGTGTTCATCCACACAAACATGATCCTGACACACAACAAGAAATGCATGCTAGTGACACACAAACACATGATACTGAACCCGCACAACCCATTTCTACTAGAAAATATAAAGGCTAAATTAGTGATTGACACAAATTTTATGACTATATCTCAAACGAAGAAAATTCGAGCATAGGACATAAGATTTATAAAACATGTAGTAGAAGTTACAAATAGAAGAAGGTTGAAGGGACGGGTACAATTAGTCGACACATTACAAATGTACATCCCAATCTAGTATAAGACCAACCAACCGAATAAAAGATCAATCCTAGGACCGGGCAAGTAGATAGCCATAGTTATGATCCCGAAACTGTTCTTCGGAAAATGGCTAGATTAGTTATTAAGGAAGAGTTACCGTTTTCCTATTCCGAGAGTAGAAACCTAGAGACCTTTAACTAAAATGCACTAAATCCACATTTCAAAAGAATTCCTAGAAATACAATTAAGGCCGATTGTTATAAACTTTATTCAAAAATGAGAGATGCTTAAATTGCACTTTTGTATTCTTTAACTTGTAGAGTATCATTAATGACCAATTGTTGAAAAGGCAGTAACGGCATTTCGATGATGGGTATAACTTGTCATCGGATCAATAGTGATTGGCTGATTCAAAAGAGAATCATAGCACTTGCTGTTTTGCCATACCCCCATAGCGGTATGGTTATCGCAACACATATTTTAGAAGTTTGTGATTTATTTCATATTTGCGATATAATTTTTTTGATTAGTTTTGATAATGTCTTCAACAACACTAGTTCGATTAGAACATTGTAACAACAGTTAGCTCCTCTATGTCTTAAAATTTTTTATGTTAGATGTGCATGTCATATTTTAAATTTATGTGTACAATATGCATTGAAAGTAGCTGATCCATGTGTAAATGCAATTAGAAATTGTGTATATTTCATCGCTTTGAGTGATACTATGCTTCAACAATTTGAAGAATGATGTAATCTTAAGGGAGTACATTTTAGAAAATTCCCTAAAGATCTTAAACACTGATGGAATTCTACTTTCGACTTATTAAATATTGTTACTCAATACAAAGCGGTTATAAATGATTTTTGTCTTCCAAAAAATATGGAAAATTTTACAATGACTCCTCAATCATGGTATTTTGCCGAAAGTTTGTTAAAATTTTGGGAACCTTTTAAAACTGTAACTGTGTAGTTTTCAAAATATTATGCTTCCACTTCTAGTAGTTTTTTATTTCAATAATTACTATAATGCAAACTTTTCAAGAAATGCTTTCAGACTCTAACATTATTCATATTGTTATTCCCGCTTACGATAAATTTTTGAAGTATTGTAATCATCCTTCTATATTGTATTGTATTGCTAAAGTAATGGATCATCGTATAAAATTATAAGAGTTTGAATGAAATATTTTTTTAATTTACTTAAATAAGACTCCCAATATGAATGTAATGATTATTTAGAACAATTTGATTTGACATTGAATAACTTGTATCATTTTTATTACAGAACTTATGCATCTAGTGATACAACATATTAAACTAGTATATCAATTTCTTCTTCTTCTTCAAGAGGTAAGGGTAAGAGTACATTAGAAGATACCACTGCTAATCTATTTGCTCGTATTCAATCTAAAAAATCTAGGACTAATGCACCTAATGAATTAAACTAGTATAATTCACAATGTAGTGAGAGTTATAGTTCTAAGATTGAAATTTACAATGGTGGAAAGAACATGAAATTCTTTTTCCAATTCTTTCACATATGGCTAAAGATCTTCTTGTAACACCCCGAATTCCAAATAAATCTGAATTCGAAGTTCCATAGGATCTTTACACTTCACTTCGTACAATTTTACAAGGAATTTAAAACGTGTATACAACAATAATTATATCAACGCAGCGGAATTATAAATTACAACATGATACATGAATTAAATTGAAACTTGAACATTCATTAAGCAGCATTCATTCTTTAGTCTTGTCATTCACTTTGTCCTGCATAGAAACTGTGGGCACGTCAGTTGCATACAACTGATGCTAGGATATAATACATCAATTTTTCTTACTTAGAAAGCACACACTTGTCACAAACAAAGCTAAGGGGGACTATCTTATTGATGTCATGTGTGATTGTGCACTTAGTCCTTAATGCAGTTATTTATATTTAATGATACTAATGCGCACTTGTTCGGATTCTATGCATCCCATACTACATAGGTCCGAGGGCAAGCCCTTAATCGTTCTTCATCTTGTAGGGTTGATTCTCTCGCCATGAGTTTAACTATTACGGTAACTACGGTAAGTATCCTAGGTGTTCTATGAGTTACGAGCCCATGCCCAGACATCTTGGAAAGAATCCCATGTCATGACATGACGCATCATGCAGACATCCTATGGACAATTCGCCTCCGCTATGGAACGATGGCACTACGTAGTCACCAAGCACCCCACAAGCATTGCCATGGTCCTGATATCTTGGAGAAGTATCCACACTCTAACATGACGAATCATGTGGACATCCTATGATCACTCTCACACCGTAGATCCGTGGCCCTCATACTCGTGTTTGTCTCTTACTTTCATCACATCTTCACTATGTGTCTAATCCATAGATAATTGAATCATGAAAAAAATTTATATCCTAGAGTTAGCATTACCTCTACATCGGTCTTAAACATCAATCATTAACCATGACCCAAACCTGGTCTTTATTCATCACATTACTCTTTCAAAATTCCAATCATGCCGATGTAAGGATTTAGCTAAACTCTAGTGTCAAACTCGTTTCATGTTCACCCAAAAGAGAGTTCATATTCTTAAATTTCATATTACATCATGTTTCTTTTACTTTATTTTCCATGCACAATTTGCATAATTTTAAACAACAATCTTATATTTAATCTTACTCAATCTTTACATGTCAAAAATCTCATTCTAGAACTCTACACACAATTTCTCTGTATTCAAAAATGTTTGTTGTTTTTAATTACAAAAAATCATATTCTAAGAAACTTTATTAACTCCTTATCAAAATTTGATTCTAATTCTCATTATAATAAGCCAAATATTGTAGAAATGATTTTCACGAAGTCTATGTATTTTTAAAAGAATTCTAATATTTTTTTCTCAATTTTTAAACACTTAAAATTACTCAAAAGAATCCAAAATAATCAAAAATCAAAAATCAAAAATCAAAAACAGTGGCTAAAGGCGGATTCAAACCCAAGTCAAACCCTCCGCCAATGAACAATGACAGACCCAAATCGGACCCGTGGACAGTAAGGCCAGAGTGTCTAACCGTCATATAGATAACTTAATTTATACTTAAGGTTTGGCTTTCGGTTTTGAATTAAAATCAAATTTTTAGAAAACAGAGTCTCTAGAGAGACTCAAACCTGAGACTAAAAGCTCCGCTCAGCTACAGTAATGCACCCAAATGCACCCGAAGACTAGTAGGTCTTGAGTGACTAACCGATATAGAGTCATGTTAAAATATTTTTGTATTAGACTGTACTGTTTCTAGTTCTTTCTCTAATCAACTTGATTTTTCTCAAAAAATTTGTACATGTAAAAATCTAGATCTTTTCCAGAATCTTATTTCTTTGAAAAACAGTAACTTATCTTTTCTTTGATTGTCAAAATCTCATTTTTAAATACATAATAGACTATTTCTTTTTAATTCTTTGAAAAAATAGATCATGAATGCATTTTCAACATAAAGAGAATTTCTTTTTGGATGAATCTTTTATCAGCATATTTCTCCTTCATTCACAATGTGTTCATACAATTTCTTTTCTTCTTTAACAAAATCAAGCTCTTTAAATTAGTCTTATGTTTACCAAAACTAATCGTTTTCTTATGTTTTAAGGAGACAACATAGATGTTAATCTAGTGAATATGACATTTTTCATAAATGCAAATTAAACACACTTATTGCAACTAATCCACTAATCCCACAATCCATAGACATTAATTTGCATTCTACAATTCATTCATGAGTGCAATTTTTCACATATTGCATTCTACAATTCATTAGCAGAATTTCATATAATCATGTTCCATCAATTCATATGTATTCTAGCATGCAAATATGTTAACAAAACATCATAACAAATCTTAATTAACACAATTAAATTCATTTTACTAACTTTTCATGTGGATAAACTAGAGTTTCTTTTCTTACTAGTCTTAAACAATTATAAAGCAACATTTCCTACTTATTTCTAACATATTCACAATTTCATATCCTAGCATGGTATCTATGTTAGAAGTTTGAAAAATTGCCCACCTGATTGAAGAAACAAATAGAAACTCCTAAGAAACTCCTTGAATGCACGAATGGCTCCCTTCTCCTCCAAGTTTGTGCCACGAAACATGAGCCTTCTCCTCCTTGCTAGTGTGAAACCCGAAACTTCCTCCTTGATAGTGGCCAGCCTCCAATGTTGCAAGAGCATACCAAACACACAATCTCTCAATCTTTTTCTCACATAACTCTTTCTTTTCCTCACAATTTGTTTTTTTTCTTTTCTTCTCACTTATGAATATTTCTAGTGCAAGTTATAAAGACGATAAGGGAGGGGTATTTATACACAACTCAAGCTCAAATGGAGGATTGAGATGAGTTTAGATGAAATGCTAGGATGCATTAGGGAGTTATAAGAACCACCCACCATCACATAACTACCCTTCCACTCTCTCTATCACACCCACAACCAAGACCACTCTGGCCAAGCCCTCTCTCACTCATCCACGTGCTTGTGCAATGCACGTGTCACATTATGCATACTACAAACTAGTTTGTACATTAAATTGTTAGTTTATTTGTTTCTTGATCAAGTCTACACTACAAATTGTGTTAATTAATATTAAAAATAACTAATGGGCTAATTAGGTGGGCTAAAGACCATGGGCTCTATAATTAAATTAATTAATTTAATTAAGTGGGCTAGAATAAGACTATTAGGCCTAGAGATTAAAATAGGCTTTAATTTAAAAGAGAAGAAATGTTTATTCATGAAATGAGAATACTTTTTAAAGATAAAATACACATATTAAATTGCACGTGCAAGACACGTAAAAGTAAAAGAAAACTTCATATTTATTATTTGAGAAATTCAGGATATTACAACACTCCCTCCTTAGAATAGTTCCGTCCTCGGAACTACACTTAAAGAGTTAGAAAACAAAACATAAAAGAAGAAAGAAAAGCAATACAATCAAACAAAGAGCTCGGGATGATCCTTCATCATCCTCTCCTCGGATTCCCAAGTAGCCTTTTCCAGCAACTGGTTCCTCTAGACTACTTTGACCATCTATCGTCTTGTTTCTCAAGACTTTCTCCTGACGATCCATGATCTCAACTGGTAGCTCAATGCAGCTCAGATCTAGCTGCAAGCCCTTCGGCTTTTTGGGCAAATGGTGACTTGGATCTGGAATATAACCTCTCAGCATAGACACATAGAAGACATTATGCACCTGAGAAAACTCTTCCGGTAACTCCAACCGATAAGTAGTTTTCCCAATCCTCTTCAATATTTTATACGGGCATATAAACTTTGGGGCTAACTTCCCACCTCTGCCAAAACAAATCACACCTTTACTAGGTGATACCTTCAGAAAGACAAAGTCACTTTCCTTAAACTCAAGGTCCCTCCTCCGGTTGTCTGCATAGCTCTTCTGCCTACTCTGAGCATCCACCAACCTCTTCCTGATCAAATCGATCTTTTCAGAGGTCTTCTGCATGATCTCGGGCCCAAACATCTACCGCTCCCCTACTTCAAACCAGCAAATAGGTGTTCTGTACTTCCTGTCATACAGAGCTTCATACGGCGCCATCCCGATACCAGTCTGAAAACTGTTGTTGTAGGCAAACTCTACCAGAGCTAGATGCCTCTCCCAACTGCCTCCAAAATTTAGAACACAACACCAAAGCATATCCTCAAGAAATTGATTGACTCTCTCAGTGTGTCCATCAATCTGAGGATGGAAGGCAATGCTGAAATCCATCTTAGTACCCAAAGCTGTCTGAAGACTCCTCCAGAAATGTGAAGTAAACCGCGCATCTCGATCAGACACAATGGTCAATAGAACACCATGAAGCCTGACGATCTCCCCAACATATAGCTCAGCTAACTTGTCCATAGTCGAAGTGAGTTTCATTGCCAAGAAGTGAGCTGACTTGGTTAGTCGATCGACAATGACCCAAATCACGTCATTACCCTTCGAACTCTTGGCCAAATCTGTGGTGAAATCCATGATGATGTTATCCCACTTCCATTTCGAAATGGGTAACGGTTGCAATAAACCTCCGGGATTCTCATTCTCGCCTTTCACCTGCTAACAAATCTCACACTTTGCCACAAACTCAGCCACATCCCATTTCAAACCTGACCACCAGAAATTTTGCTTGATGTCCTTGTACATCTTGGTACTCCCAGGATGTACCGACAAAAGAGTAGCATGTGCATTCTGAAGAATACTTCCTCAAATCGGATTGATCCGGGACACATAGTCTCTCTCCAAACCACAACACTTCATCCCATATGTGAAACTCTGATAATCTAGCAGCACCAAACTACTCCTTTATCCTCTGAATCTCTGCATCTTCCTTCTGACTCACTATAATCCCTTCATTCAGCATGGGCTGAAACCTCAGCTAAGCCAAAGATGCTCCCACACCTTACACAACAACCTCAATACCAGCCTGATCCAACTTCCCTGCAAGATGCCTCTGGGTCGTGATCAAACTGGCCAAACTACTTTTAGGCTAAGTGCATCAGCAACAACATTAACCTTCCCCAGATGGTACTTAATCTCATGACAAATATCCTCAAGTACTTCCAACCATCTCCGTTGCCTCAGATTTAGGTCTTTCTACTGATAAATGTACTTCAAGATTTTGTGGTACGTGTACATGTTTAATTTCTTACCGTACACGAAATGTCTCCATTGTTTCAAGGAGAAGATAATCGCAACCAACTCCAGATCATGAGTCGGATAATTCTTCTCATGCGGTTTTAGTTGCCTAGACCCATAAGCAATTACTTTTCCCTCTTGCACAACCAAGCCCACGATGTGAAGCATCGCTGTAAACATCATACTCAACACCTACTCTAGGCAAATTCAAAATGGGAGCAGTAGTCAGCTTCTCTTTTAACTTCTGAAAGCTTGCCTCGCACTACTCGGTCCACTTGAAATTCACATTCTTCTTGGTCAGACCAGTAAGTGGCACGGCTATCAGAGCATAGCCTTGAATAAACCTCCTGTAGTATCTAGTTAACCCAAGAAAACTTATGATTTTCTTCACCGTAGTAGACCTTGCCCAATCCTTCACTGCCTCTATCTTCTGAGGATCAGTTGCCACTCCCTCCTTAGAAAGGATGTGACCTAGGAATGCCACTTCAGATCTCCAGAAATCGACTTGGATAACTTGGTATACAACTCATGCTCTTGAATCTTCTTCAGAACCTCAGCCAGATGCTCAGCGTGCTCTTCCTCCGACTTGGAGTACACAAGAATATCATCGATAAACACCATGATAAAAGAATCAATAAACAGCCTCATAACTCTGTTCATCATATCCATAAAGATTGCAGGTGCATTCGTCACTCCAAATGGCATAACTAAGAATTCGTAATTTCCATGTCGAGTTCTGAATGCAGTCTTGTGCAAATCTTCTGCTTTCACTTGAACTTGATGGTATCCCGATCGAAGGTCTATTTTGGAGAAAATAGATGCTCCTTGTAAATGATCGAACAGGTCACCAATTCATGGAATAGGATATTTATTATGAACAGTGACCTTATTCAGCTCCCGGTAATTGATGCACATCCTCATCGACCCATCCTTCTTCTTCACCAACAATACCGGTGCTCCCCAAGATGACGCACTCGGCTGAATAAAACCTTTCCCCAACATTTTCTCAATATGCTGTTTAATTTCATCCTGCTCCACAAGCGTCATCCTATACGGTGCCTTGGAAATGGGTGCACTCCCTGATTGAATAGTAATGCTGAACTCTACATCAGATTGGGGAGGTAACCCGAACAAGTCTTCTAAGAACATAGTCGGTAATCCCGAACCACTAGAATTTGCTGCACCTCTACAGGAACCTTCTTCTTGCGGATAGCTGCCACCAAATCTAAACATCTATTCTTTCCCTGGAAAGTGACTACAGGACCGCCTGGAGCCTTCACTGTTACCTCCTTGGTCTTGCACTCGATGTTCACACTGTACACCGACATCCAATCAATGCCAATGATAACATCAACCCCTAGGATATTCATCTTGATCAGATCAATCCCGAAAATCCTGTCTCCAATCTCAATCTCGCAGTCTGCATAATACCGATCAGTGGTTAGAGTCTCCCCTGATGGAGTAGCTAATGCTGAGACCTTGCCTGGAACAACCTTTAGTTCGACTCCCAAGACTTCAGCAAATTTAGGAGATACAAAAGTATGAGAGGATCCAGTATCGAACAGAACAACAGCTTTCTTTCTAATTAATAAAAGTTCTCCTGTTACATAACACACTCTCGTTACATAACAGTTTTTTTTACTAAATAAATAGGGAAAAAGAACAACAGAAACATCTAAATATTCGTCCCCGTACCAGTAATGACGTGATCCACTTCATCAGCGTCGGTCTCAGTCAAGGCAAATATTTGCCCTTGCGGGTACGACCTCTCACCAACCTGCTGCGGTGGTCCATTTCGGGTGACATCTCGTGACTTGGGGCACTGAGATTTGTAATGGCCCGTCTCTCCACAATTGAAACAAGTCACAGGAGGCTTCACCCTGTAATACCCTAAATTTCCTTTTTAATAAAATATTGACTTTCACGTGTTGTGCACGTAAAAATTTCATATGTATAATATTTATTTATTTTTATATACAAAATCTCTTTTGATAGTATGAACAATTATTTTTTTCCTTTCCTTTATTTTCCTAAAAAGCTTAATTTTCTAAAAAGCCTAAAACACTAATTAATCGTTTTAGCCCACTTTAATTTATTACTATTTTGATTGTTTGGCCCACAACCTAAGCCCACCAATTTAATAAATTAATTAAATAGCCACACTTGTCATGAAGAGATAAAATGTGAACAATTTAATTTATTAAAATTGTACAAACTTTTTATGAGAGATACTAGGGTAGCACGTGCATGCAATCTAGTGTGCATTGCACACCCTTTAGTGGGCCGGATTTGAGAGAGAGGGAGAGATGGGAGTAGTGTGGAGGTAGTTATCTCATCATGGGTAGTTGCTACAACTCCCTAATTCATCCTAGCCCTTAATCTCTAACTAGTTGATCCAATCCTAGCCATTCAATCCACCCAAAATTGAGTATAAATACCCCATAGTTTCTTCTCATCTTAGTACAATATAAAAATTTGTTAAAGAGAGAAAAGATTAGAGAGAGAGAAAGATTGAGTAGTTTCTAGTGTGAGTGTTCCCTTCGAGGCCGGCTATTCAACCCCAACTTGAAGCTTCGGTTTTGGCAAGGAGCAAAGAGGAGGAGGCGTGCATCGCAATCTAGGAAGCTCTAAGGGATTTCTCTTTGTTTCTCCAAAAAGGTGGGTGTTTCTCATGACTTCTAGAATAGAAATCATGCTAGGATTGAGATTGAATTTTCATTATGTGTGTGTAAAGTTAGATTGATTGAAAGATTGTTATAATGAAATCCCCCATGCTATATACATCATGTGAAAACTCGAATGAATGGAAAGGAACTAAAGACATTTTGAGAAATTGGAAAACTAGCCGTACAGTCGACCGATCATGTCGAACAGTCGACTGGTCTGAAAGAATGAAACACACCATGTTAAGTTTTGTACTAATTATGCATGAATAAACAAGTGAAATTATTGCTCTTGTTAATACTACGTTTTGAATGAAAATGAAATACAAGTGTGATTGCAAGAAACGAATGAGTGAACTTAACGGAATGATATGATTAATGTTATGTTATTTTAATTTCAATCTAGTATGCTAATTTGGACTTGATATTCATCTCTGTAGAAAAACAATGAGTAAGAAGAAAAGAATATGTTGTTAGAAATCGTGGTTGTGTGAAAAATACGAGCTGTGAGAATCTCTACATTAAATTGTAAACCATGTGTGTAATGATGGTAGTCAAATAAAGTTGCAAGTTAGTGTTGATAAATGAACATACTTTAGTTAAACTGAAATGTTGTGTACTAATCGAAAGGGAAGACAGGGCCGGCCCAAAGGTAAAGCAACCAAAGCTAGGGCTTTAGGCCTCCAAAGAAAAATATCTAAAGAATAAAGGCCTCCTCACATACCAAAGAGCCCGAAATTGATTACAATAATATAATAATAAAGGCCTCCTCACATACCAAAAAGTCCGAAATAGGCTTTCTCACATACCAAAAGACCCGAAATTGATTACAATAATATAATAAATGATTTTGCATCTCAAAAAGCCCGAACGATAACATTTAAAGAAAAATATATTAATTTTAACAAAATATTATTATAAACTTATAAAAGGCCTCATTTTGGAGTTCGCTTTAGGCCTCAGTAAGTGTTGGGCTGGCCCTGAGGGAAGAAGAAAACGTTTCCGTACTTCCATTTTTATTGCTGACCAGTCGATCGAATAGGCATAAGTAGTCGACTGACCTGAATGTCAAAACCTTCTGAGTTTAAAACCCTGCTAAACAGCCGACTGGCCTGAGTAATAGTCGACTGTCCTGACCCTTTTTGAATTTTAAATTTTTCGGAACAGCCGACTGGTCGTGTTGGCAGTCGACTATCCCGAGCATTTTTTCCTTGAATGTTTTTCTTTAGCTGAACAGTCGACTGGCTATGTTTTGAGCCGACTGTCCATATTATTCTGACGTCTCAGATTTTAATTTCCGTCTCGTGACAAAAATAAACACATACATATATTGCTTGAAAAATATTTTGATAATGGAGATTGTATGTGACGGATTAGAAAAGAGAATTTTATTTACCTTTGCATGAAATCGCATATGAAGTGAAGTAAATTATTCTGTTGAATTTATGAAAGTTTTTACGATTATAAATGCCATGAACATGAAAAGAAAAATCTGATGTAATCATGAAAAATGAGCTTATGAGCTTGAAATGCTCAATTCTTGTGAAATTGTGAATTGAAATTGAGAACTAGAGTGTAGCTAAGCCTCATACCGGCATTGGAAAGAAAGGAATTGAAATGAAATTTGAGATGAAAAGACCAAGATTTGGGTCGCGTTGAATAAAGAATTAAGACCGGTATAATGGAAAGGCTAACTCTAGAGAATTGATTTTTGTTCATGATTCTAACGAACTAAGGACTAGATACGTAGTGAAGATGTGATGAAAGTAAGAGAAAAACACGAGTATGATGGCTATCGAATTGGCGGTGTGAGAGTGATTCACAGACTACCTGCTTGATGCGTCATGACATGGTGTGAGCACTACTTCAGAATTATCGTCCCGGTGGCGATGCTTGTGGGGTGTTTTGGTGGCTACGGGTGGTGCCATTGTTCCACGGCGGAGGCTGAATTGTCCATAGTCTGCCTGCTTGATGCGTTATGTCAGTGCGTGGGATTCCCCTCCAGACTGCCTGGGCATGGGCTTGTAGATCATAAGACATCTAGGATACTTACCGTAGTTACCGTAGTTACCATAGTAGTTTAAGTCATGGCGAGGGATTGAACCCTATAAGATGAAGTACGATTAAGGGCTTGCCCTCGGACCTATGTAGTATGGGATGCATGGATACTGAACAAGTGCGCATTAATGTCATATAACAATAATAACTGCATTAAGGACTAAGTGCACAGCACGACACGACATCAATAGGATAGCCTCTTTAGCTCTGTTTTGTGAACAAGTTTTGATTTTGTTAAGAAATGAGAATCGTTATACTGTTTCCGGCATAGAGAGGATGGCCATGTATAATTTTCGTTGGTTGAGTAAACTGACGTACCC
This sequence comes from Hemerocallis citrina, assembly GCA_017893485.1. Taxonomy (NCBI): domain Eukaryota; kingdom Viridiplantae; phylum Streptophyta; class Magnoliopsida; order Asparagales; family Asphodelaceae; genus Hemerocallis; species Hemerocallis citrina. Next base: position 80,237,897 of record CM030359.1, read on the forward strand.
ACAGTTTTGTATGCAGGGAAAATGGTCCGATAAAGATTAAAGGAGAACTGATGCTTAAAGATTATTCAAATATTGTTATACTTTTATATAATAATGATGTAATTTGCTTCCGTTGTGAATTGTAAAGTGTAAGGATTCCATGTAACTCTGATGTAAAGTGAAAAGTTTTTAATTCCTTGTAAAATTGTACGAAAGAAGCATAAAGATCCTATGGAATCTCGAATTCAGTTGTATTTGGAATTCGGGGTGTTACAGAGTGGTATCAAAGCCAGGTTTCACACTAGTACAAATTTATAAAGAACGACACCCTAGAAGTGGACATTAGAGTGTGTATTGAGTCTAGAGATTTAAATGTAAGTTACTTACATTTGTGTTGTTCTATGACTTATGCTTCTTCCTCTCTATTTCTAAGATGGCTGATCACTTCGACCCTACTGGAGACGACAATTGGCATATCATAGAGGAAGATTATTATCCTGGACAAGCAAATTCCGAGGAAGAGTACTATCCAGGACAAGCAGATTCTGACGGAGAGGAACGGCCTGAGTCCCGAGAGATCACTCCACCTCCGGACTCATCTGATGATTCTTTTGACGAAGAAGAACCAGTTCCGAGCGATCTTGTTTTGTCTCTTCAGAGGCAGGTTGAGACACTACGAGAGAGAGTCGGACTATTAGAGGCTCAGTTGGCGAAGCGCAAGGATGATTTTGCAGTTCTCAGTCATCGTGTATGGGAACTCGAGAAGAGGAAAAACATGACCAATGTACTGAAGGAGGAAGTTGAGGAACTATGGGGAGATTTTCGTGAAGCGAAGAGAAACCGTAGGAGTTAGATTGCTGTAGCTTCTACTGCTTTCATTCTGATGTCAAGAAATGTTTTAAATTCGAATGTATAAAGTTTGAAATGAAAAGTTGATTTAAAATTCATGTTTCACACTTCGAATTTAATGGATCTTTTGCATCAGAATATGGCTGGACGAAGGGCAAGAAATAGTGAAGGTCTGGACTTGAAAACGGAACTAGCGAGGGTCTATCAGACACTCAATGCCTGTGGCCATGAACCAGAACCAAGGAAGGGTACCTGCAAATTCGATGCCCGAAGTAATCAAACTTGTGGAATCATTCAAGTGGATGAAACCACCAGTGTTTGAAGGGAAAGTGAGACCCTGATACGGCTGACAACTGGATCAGGCAGGTAGAGACTATCTTCGAAGTCTTGGAGACCCCTGAAGGCAGCAAGGTGAAGTTGGTGACTCTGCAGTTCGAGAAGGATGCGGCTGTGTGGTGGCAGTCGACGAAGCGGACAATGGGAGGTATTGTTCTTGGCTGGGAGGAGTTCTTGGAAGAATTCCGCAGTCATTATTTTCCCTCAGATGTCTAGGAGAAGAAGGCCATGGAGTTTCTGTCACTGCAACAAGGTAGCATGTCAGTTAGGGAGTATGAGACTAAATTTACTCAGCTTTCAAGGTATGCTCCCGAAATGGTGATGGATGAGGCAAAGAAGGCTCATAAGTTCGAGCATGGGTTGAGGCCGAGATTGAGGTCCCGGATGATACCCCTTGGTATCAGGAGGTTTGACAAGCTAGTCAAACGGGCGGCAGCCACGGAGGCAGACATGGAGCAGTTCCACACTGTTCAGAATAGAATGAATAACTGGAACATGGGGAAGAGGCCTGCAGTTGCTGGGAGTGCCAGGGGACAGCCGTCAGCCCAGAGGTTCAAACCAACGGGTGTGAATGCTGTCAACGTAGTTGGGAGACCCAGAAATGCATAGGTGAGACCTCCTGTGGTGACTTGTTACAATTGTGGGGAGACAGGTCACTACCGATCCCAGTGCCCAAAGTTGTAGGATGCCGTCCAAAGGGGACCAACTCAGCAGGCTGGAAAGAGACCGTACCAGCAAGGGCGAGTATTTGCCTTGACTGAAGCTGATGCTGATGAAGTAGATCATGTCATCACAGGTACGAGGGCGGATGTTTAGAAGTTCATGTTGTTTTCTTTTCCCGTTTATTTAGTGAACTGTTACGTAATGGGTGTGTATTATGTAATAGGAGAACTTTATTTGAATGGAATGAAAGTTGTTGTTCTGTTCGATACTGGATCCTCTAATACTTTTGTATCACCTAGATTTGCTAAAGTTCTGGGAGTTGAATTGAAAATCTTTCCAGGCAAGATTTTAGTAGTAGCTACTCTATCAGGGGAAACTTTAACCACTGATCGGTACTATGCTGATTGCGAGATTGTGATTGGGGATAGAATTTTCAGGATCGATCTGATCGAGCTGAATACTTTGGGAGTCGATGTTATCATTGGCATTGATTGGATGTCGGTGTACAATGCGAATATCGAGTGCAAGACCAAGACAGTAACAGTAAAGGCTCCAGGAGGACCTGAAGTCACTTTCTAAGGGAAGAGGAGATGTTTAGAGTTGGTCGCTGCTATTAGCCAGAAGAAGGGGATTCCTGCAGAGGTGCAGCAGATTCCTGTGGTTCGGAATTATCTGATTGTGTTCTTGGAAGATTTGCCTGGGTTACCTCCGCATCGTGATGTAGAGTTCGGCATCACTATTCAGCCAGGGAGTGAACCTATTTCCAAGGCACCGTATAGGATAGCACCTGTAGAGCAGGATGAGATCAAACGGCAGATTGAGGAACTATTGGAGAAAGGCTTTATTCAACCGAGTGCATCACCTTGAGGAGCGTCGGTGCTTTTGGTAAAGAAGAAGGATGATTCGATGAGGATGTGCATCGATTACCGAGAGCTGAATAAGGTCACTGTTCAGAATAAGTATCCGATTCCAAGAATTGATGATTTGTTCGATCTTCTACAAGGACCTTGCTGTTTTCTCCAAAATAGATCTTCGATCAGGATATCATCAAGTTCGAGTGAAAGCTGAAGATGTGCACAAGACTGCATTCAGAACTCGACATGGGCATTACGAATTCTTAGTTATGCCGTTTGGAGTAATGAATGCACCTGCAATCTTCATGGACATGATGAACAGAGTTCTAAGGCCGTTCATTGATTCTTTCGTCGTGGTGTTTATCGATGATATTCTCGTGTACTCTAAGTCGGAGGGGGAGTACACGGAGCATCTGGCAGCAGTTTTAAGGAAGCTTTAGGAGCATGAGTTGTATGCCAAGTTGTCCAAGTGTGATTTCTGGAAATCTGAAGTGGCATTCCTAGGTCACATCCTTTCTAAGGAGGGAGTGGTAACTGATCCTCAGAAGATAGAGGCAGTAAGAGATTGGGTAAGGCCTACTACAGTGAAGGAAGTCATGAGTTTTCTTGGATTGACTGGATATTACAGAAGATTCATCCAGGGCTACGCTCAGATAGCCGTGCCGCTCACCAGTTTGACCAAGAAGAATGTGAACTTCAAGTGGACCGAGCAGTGCGAGGCAAGCTTTCAGGATTTGAAAGAGAGGCTGACTACTGCACCCATTTTGGCTTTGCCTAGAGAATGTGTTGAATATGATGTCTACAGCGATGCTTCACATCGTGGGCTTGGTTGTGTCTTAATCCAAAAGGAAAAGTGATCGCTTATGGGTCTAGGCAACTAAGACCGCATGAGAAGAATTACCCGACTCATGATCTGGAGTTGGCCGCGATTATCTTTGTCTTAAAGCAATGAAGACATTATGTGTATGGTGAGAAGCTGAATATGTACACAGACCATAAAAGCTTGAAGTACATCTATCAGAAGAAAGATCTGAACCTGAGGCAAAGGAGATGGCTGGAGGTACTTAAGGACGTTCGTCCAGAGATTAAGTATCATCCTGGGAAGGCTAATGTTGTTGCTGATGCACTTAGCTGCAAGAGTAGTCTGGCGAGTTTGATTACAACTCAGAGGCAGTTGGCAGAGGAGTTAGATCGAGCTGGTATTGAAGTTGTTCTGCAAGGCTTGGGATCATCTTTAGCTCAGTTGAGACTTCAACCGACACTGAACGAAAGGATTATTGCAAGTCAGAAGGAAGATGCAGAGAGTCTGAAGATGAAGGAGCAAGTTGGTGCTGGCAAGTTGCCCGGATTTCAAATCAGGGATGAAGTGCTGTGATTTGGTGAGAGGCTGTGTGTTCCGGATCAGGCAGACCTGAAAGAAAGTATTCTTCAGGAGGCACATGCTACTCTTTTGTCTGTACATCCTGGGAGTACCAAAATGTATAGGGACATTAAACAGCATTTTTGGTGGTCAGGTTTGAAACGGGATGTGGCTGAATTTGTGTCGAGGTGTGAGATTTGTCAACAAGTCAAAGCCGAGAATCAGAAACCTGGAGGTCTATTACAGCCATTACCTATTCTGGAATGGAAGTGGGATAACATCAGTATGGATTTCATCACAGGTTTGCCTAAGAGTCTTAAGGGCAACGATGCGATCTGGGTCATAGTCGATCGACTAACCAAGTCTGCTCACTTTTTGGCAATGAAACTCACTACTTTGATGGACAAGTTAGCTGAGATGTATGTGGGTGAGATCGTCAGGCTTCATGGCGTTCCGTTGATCATTGTATCGGATCGAGATGCGCGGTTTACTTCGCATTTTTGGAGGAGTCTTCAGACAGCTTTGGGTACCAAGACGGATTTCAGCACTGCTTTTCATCCGCAAACCGATGGGCAGACCGAGAGAGTCAACCGTATTCTTGAGGATATGCTACGGTGTTGTGTACTAGAATTTGGAGGCAAATGGGAAAGGCATTTACCTTTGGTAGAGTTTGCCTACAACAACAGTTTTCAGACCAGTATCGGGATGGCGCCGTACGAAGCTTTGTATGGCAGGAAGTGCATGACGCCTGTTTGTTGGTTTGAAGTTGGGGAGCATCAGATGTTTGGGCCTGAGATTGTGCAGCAGACCTCTGAAAAGATTGATCTGATCAGGAAGAGGTTGGTGGAAGCTCAGAGTAGGCAGAAGAGCTATGCAGACAACCGGAGAAGGGACCTTGAGTTTGAGGTTGGTGACTTTGTGTTTCTGAAGATATCGCCCAGCAAAGGCGTGATCCGATTCGGCAAGAGTGGGAAGCTAGCCCCGAGGTTTATAGGTCCATATAAGATATTAAAAAGGGTCGGGAAAACTGCTTACCGGCTTGAATTACCGGAAGAGTTGTCCCAGGTGCACAATGTCTTTCATGTGTCTATGCTGAGAGGTTACATTCCAGATCTAAGTCATCATTTGCCCGAAATGCCAGAGGGTTTGCAGTTGGATCTGAGTTACATTGAGCTCCCAATTGAGATTGTTGATCGTCGAGAGAAAGTCTTGAGGAATAAGACGATACCGATGGTCTAGATAGTCTGGAGAAACCAGTTGGTTGAAGAGGATACTTGGGAATCTGAGGAGAGGATGATGAAGGATCATCCCGAGCTCTTTGTTTGATTTGTATTTTTCTTTCTTCTTGTTGTATTTCGGTTTCCTCACCCTTTAATTGTAGTTCCGGGGACGGAACTATTCTAAGGAGGGTGTGTTGTAATACCTTAAATTTCCTTTTTAATAAAATATTGACTTTCACGTGTTGTGCACGTGAAAATTTCATATATATAATATTTATTTATTTTTATATACAAAATCTCTTTTGATAGTATGAACAATTATTTTTTTCTTTTCCTTTATTTTCCTAAAAAGCTTAATTTTCTAAAAAGCCTAAAACACTAATTAATCGTTTTAGCCCACTTTAATTTCTTACTATTTTGATTATTTGGCCCACAACCTAAGCCCACCAATTTAATAAATTAATTAAATGGCCACACTTGTCATGTAGAGACAAAATGTGAACAATTTAATTTATTAAAATTGTACAAACTTTTTATGAGGGATACTAGGGTGGCACGTGCATGCAATCTAGTGTGCATTGCACACCCTTTAGTGGGCCGGTTTTGAGAGAGAGGGAGAGATAGGAGTAGTGTGGAGGTAGTTATCTCATCATGGGTAGTTACTACAACTCCCTAATTCATCCTAGCCCTTAATCTCTAACTAGTTGATACAATCCTAGCCATTCAATCCACCCAAAATTGAGTATAAATACCCCATAGTTTCTTCCCATCTTAGTACAATAGAAAAATTTGTTAAAGAGAGAAAAGATTAGAGAGAGAGAATGATTGAGTAGTTTCTAGTGTGAGTGTTCCCTTGGAGGCCGGCTATTCAACCCCAACTTGAAGCTTCGGTTTTGGCAAGGAGCAAGGAGGAGGAGGCGTGCATCGCAATCTAGGAAGCTCTAAGGGATTTCTCTTTGTTTCTCCAAAAAGGTGGGTGTTTCTCATGACTTCTAGAATAGAAATCATGCTAAGATTGAGATTGAATTGTCATTATGTGTGTGTAAAGTTAGATTGATTGAATGATTGTTATAATGAAATCCCCCATGCTATATACATCATGTGAAAACTCGAATGAATGGAAAGGAACTAAAGACATTTTGAGAAATTGGAAAACTAGCCGTGCAGTCGACCGATCATGTCGAACAGTCGACTGGTCTGAAAGAATGAAACACACCATGTTAAGTTTTGTACTAATTATGCATGAATAAAAAAGTGAAATTATTGCTCTTGTTAATACTACGTTTTGAATGAAAATGAAATACAAGTGTGATTGCAAGAAACGAATGAGTGAACTTAACGGAATGATATGATTAATGTTATGTTATTTTGATTTCAATCTAGTATGCTAATTTGGACTTGATATTCATCTCTGTAGAAAAAACAATGAGTAAGAAGAAAAGAATATGTTGTTAGAAATCGTGGTTGTGTGAAAAATACAAGCTGTGAGAATCTCTACATTAAATTGTAAACCATGCGTGTAATGATGGTAGTCAAATAAAGTTGCATGTTAGTGTTGATAAATGAACATACTTTAGTTAAACTGAAATCGAAAGGGAAGAAGAAAACATTTCCGTACTTCCATTTTTATTGCTGACCAGTCGACCGAATAGGCATGAGTAGTCGACTGACCTGAATGTCAAAACCTTCTGAGTTCAAAACCCTGCTGAACAGCCGACTGGCCTGAGTAACAGTCGACTGTCCTGACCCTTTTTGAATTTTAAATTTTTCGGAACAGCTGAATGGTCGTGTTGGTAGTCGACTATCCTGAGCATTTTTTTTTCTTGAATGTTTTTCTTTAGCTGAACAGTCGACTGGCTATGTTTTGAGCCGACTGTCCAGATTATTCTGACGTCTCAGATTTTAATTTCCATCCCGTGACAAAAATAAACACATACATATATTGCTTGAAAAATATTTTGACAATGGAGATTGTATGTGACGGATTAGAAAATTGAATTTTATTTACCTTTGCATGAAATCGCATATGAAGTGAAGTAAATTACTCTATTGAATTTATGAAAGGTTTTACGATTATGAATGCCATGAACATGAAAAAGAAAATCTGATGTAATCATGAAAAATGAGCTTATGAGCTTGAAACGCTCAATTCTTGTGAAATTGTGAATTGAAATTGAGAACTAGAGTGTAGCTAAGCCTCATACCAGCATTGGAAAGAAAGGAATTGAAATGAAATTTGAGATGAAAAGACCAAGATTTGGGTCGCGTTGAATAAAGAATTAAGACCGGTATAGTGGAAAGTCTAACTCTAGAGAATTGATTTTTGTTCATGATTTTAACGAACTAAGGACTAGATACATAGTGAAGATGTGATGAAAGTAAGAGAAAAACACGAGTATGAGGGCCATCGGATTGGCAGTGTGAGAGTGATTCACAGACTGCCTGCTTGATGCGTCATGACATGGCGTGAGTACTACTCCAGAATTATCGTCCCGGTGGCGACGCTTGTGGGGTGTTTTGGTGGCTATGGGTGGTGCCATTGTTCCTTGGCGGAGGCTGAATTGTCCATAGTCTGCCTTCTTGATGCGTCATGTCAGTGCGTGGGATTCCCCTCCAGACTGCCTGGGCATGGGCTCGTAGATCATAAGACATCTAGGATACTTATCGTAGTTACCGTAGTAGTTTAAGTCATGGCGAGGGATTGAACCCTATAAGATGAAGTACGATTAAGGGCTTGCCCTCGGACCTATGTAGTATGGGATGCATAGAATCCGAACAAGTGCGCATTAGTGTCATATAACAATAACAACTGCATTAAGGACTAAGTGCATAGCACGACACGACATCAATAGGATAGCCCCTTTAGCTCTGTTTTGTGAACAAGTTTGTGATTTTGTTAAGAAATGAGAATCGTTATACTGTTTCCGGCATAGAAAGGATGGCCGTGTATAATTTCCGTCGGTTGAATAAATGATGTACCCACAGTTTTGTATGCAGGGAAAATAGTCTGATAAAGATTAAAGGATAACTAATGCTTAAAGATTATTCAAATATTGTTGTACTTTTATATAATAATGATGTAATTTGCTTCCGCTGTGAATTGTAAAGTGTAAGGATTCCATGTAACTCTGATGTAAAGTGAAAAGTTTTTAATTCCTTGTAAAATTGTACGAAAGAAGCGTAAAGATCCTGTGGAATCTCGAATTCAGTTGTATTTGGAATTCGGGGTGTTACACACCCAACCATTTCCGGGTCTTCCAGTCACATTGACAGCGTTCACCCTCGTTGGTTTGAACCATTGAGCTGGAGTCTACCCTCTAACATTCCTAGAAAGTGCGGGCCTCTTCCTGACATTCCAATTGTTCCTCTGATTCTGGGCGGCATGAAACTACTCTATATCCGCTTCTGTAGTTGCAGCTCGCTTGACTAACTTGTTAAACCACTTATACCAAGGGGTATCATCCTTGATCTCAGACTCGGCCTCAGTCCATGCTCGAACTTCCGAGCTTTCTTTACCTCGTCCATCACAAGTTCGGGTGCATACCTCGAAAGTTGAGTAAACCTTGTCTCATACTCCCTGACAGACATGCCTCCTTGCTGCAGTGCCAGGAACTCCATCACTTTCTTCTCTTGGACATCAGATGAAAAATAGTGACCGCAGAACTCCTCCAAGAATTCCTTCCAGCCGACAACACCATTTCCCATAGCCCGCTTCATCGACTGCCACCATATAGCTGCATCCTTCTCAAGCTGCAATGTAGCCAGCTTCACCTTGCTACCGTCTAGAGTTTCCAAGACTTTAAAGATAGTCTCGACTTGCCAAATCCAATTGTTAGCTGCATCTGGGTCTGACTTCCTTTCAAACACTGGTTGCTTCATCCTCTTGAATGACTCCACGAGTTTGATCGCCTCAGGAACTGGATTCGCAGGCATCCCCCTATGGTTTAGGTTCATGGCTATGGCATTGAGGGTCTAATAGACTCTAGCCAACTCAGTTTACAAGTTGAGTCCACAGCTGGGTCCTTCTCCATTCCTTGATCTTCCTCCAGCCATACTCTCATTCAAAAAATCCATTAAATTCGAAGTAGAAAACATGAATTTAAACCAACTTCTTTCATTTCATTGAATTCAAACTTTGTACATTCAAATTTAAAATATCGTCTGACATCAAGTGAAAAGCATTTAGAAGATACAACATTCTAATCTCTACGGTTCCTCTTGGCTTTCCTAAGCTTTTCCCGTGGTTCTTCCACTTCTTCCTTCAGCACATCATACATGTTCTTTCTCTTCTCGAGTTTCCAAACACGATGACTAAGGGTAGCAATATTCTCCTTGCACTTCTCACACTGGGACTGCAATAGATCTGCTCTCTCCCTCTGAATCTCCACCTGCCTCTTAAGAGACACGATGAGACCTCCCGGAACCGGCTTTTCCTCGTAGGATGAAATGTCTGATGAGTCCGGAGGCGGAGTGATCTCTCGGAACTCAGGCCATTCTCTTTCATACTCCTCGGGATCTTCTTCGTCGGAATTTCCTTGTCCAGAGTAGTAATCCTCTTTGAATATGTGCCAATCATCATCGCCTGCGGGGTCGTGGTGATTCACCATCTTGGGGAAGGGAAAAGAAGAAGCATCAATCATAGAGCAACACAAATGTAAGTAGCTTACATTTAAATCCATATACCCAACTCACACTCTAATGTCCACTCTAGGGTGTCGTTCCTTATAAATTTATACTACATGAAAATGTGGCTTTGATATCACTCTGTAACACCCCGAATTTCAAATAAGTCTGAATTCGAAGTTCCACATGATCTTTACACTTCACTTCGTACAATTTTACAAGAAATTTAAAACTTTTATACAATAATGATTACATCAATGTAGCGGAATTATAAATTACAACATGATACATGAATTAAATAGCAACTTGAACATGTCTTTAAGCAGCATTCATTCTTTAGTCTTGTTATTCACTTTGTCCTGCATAGAAACTATGGGCACGTCAGTTGCATACAACTGACACAAGGATATAATACATCAATTTCTTTTAGAAAGCAAACACTTTTTACAAACAAAGCTAAGGAGGACTATCTTATTGATGTCGTGTGTGAATGTGCACTTAGTCCTTACTGCAGACTATCTTATTGATGTCGTGTGTGAATGTGCACTTAGTCCTTACTGCAGTTATTTAAATTTGATGACACTAATGCGCACTTGTTCGGATTCCATGCATCCCATACTACATAAGTCCGAGGGCAAGCCCATAATCGTTCTTCATCTTGTAGGGTTGATTCCCTCGCCATGAGTTTAACTACTACGGTAAGTATCCAATGTGTTCTATGAGTTACGAGCCCATGCCCAGACATCCTGGAGAGAATCCCACGTCATGACATGATGCATCATACAGACATCCTATGGACAATTCGCCTCCGCCATGGAACCACTACGTAGTCACCAAGCACCCCACAAGCGTTGCCACGGTCCCGATATCCTGGAGAAGTATCCATGCCCTGACACGACGCATCATGTGAACATCCTGTGAACACTCTCACACCGTAGATCTGAGGCCCTCATACTCGTATTTTTCTCTTACTTTCATCACATATTCACTATGTATATAATCCTTAGATAACCGAATCATGAATAAAATCTATATCCTACAGTTAGTGTTACTTCTACATCGATCTTAAACATCAATCATTAACCATGACCCAAACCTGGTCTTTATTCATTACATTACTCTTTAAAAATTCCAGTCATGCCGATGTAAGGACTTAGGTAAACAGGAAGTAGTTTGAGATGAAGTGAACGTCTCCCGTACATACACCAAAGTCATGTAGCCTCTTGTAGGACCGTACCTAAAAAAATAGAATTTTCAGAATATAAGTTACATCTTTTTTAAATTGATTAGCAAGTTAAAAATACTAAACAATCCCCGGCAACGGCGCCAAAAACTTGTTGATAATTTTAGATTTATTTAAGTGAATAAATAATATGAACACAAATTTAAACCTCGCAAGTGTACGAATCGTTGACAGAAATGTAGTATTAGCAATGGTCGATCCCACAGATGTTGTAGTAAACAACTCACTAAGCAATTGCTAAGATGTTTTCTTCGCTTGTTTGTTATTATTTCCCTTTTTTTTTATGAATGAAGAGGATTAAGAAAAGGAATTAAAATGATAACAACTTCTAACTAAGAGAGTGATCAAGTTGATTATAGAGAGCAAAAATATCTATCAAAAGAGTTGGGGCATTGATTTCCACCATTAGTCATGTATTCTAAACCCAAGCTACTGCACTACTATGACTCATTTGGAATTGCTCATGTTTGTCAATTTTAAAGGTATGATATCTACTCTTTAAAATTAGTGTTTTCCCTAAGCAATGAATTAGGCATGGGGGTATACTCTAATTCTTTTCTTCCTTTAAGTATTTAGCATGGTATCTACGAAGTTGCACTTTAAGAAAGCATAAAAGTAATGGAAATTTGACAAACTCATAATGACCTAGAACATGGTATATATTCTATTCCTCTATGTTGATTAAACCCTAGAACCAAAATTAGTTCTTGTGTTACTAATCATGAGCACTAGACTTGATCATGAGTTCATATTCATAAATTTCATATTTCATCATGTTTCTTTTACTTCATTTTCCATGCACAATTTGAATAATTTTAAACAACAATCTCGTATTTAATCTTACTCAATCTTTACATGTCAAAAATCTCATTTTAGAACTCTACACACAATTTCTCTATATTCAAAAATATGTGTTGTCTTTAATTACAAAAAATCATATTCTCAGAAAATTTATTAACTCCTCAAAATTTGCTTCTAATTCTCATTATAATAAGCCAAATGTTGTAGAAATAATTTCCATGAAGTCTATGTATTTTTAGAAGAATTCTAATATTTTTTTCTCAATTTTTAGACACTTAAATTACTCAAAAGAATCCAAAATAATAAAAAAAAAAAATTAAAAACAGTAGCTAAAGGCCGGATTCGAGCCCAAGTCAAACCCCCCGCCAATGAACAGTGACCGACCTAAATCGCACCCATCGACTAGTAAGGCCAGAGTGTCTAACCGTCTTATAGATAACTTAATTTATACTTAACGTTTGGCTTTCGATTTTGAATTAGAATCAATTTTTTACAAAATAGAGTCTCTTGAGAGACTCGAACCCAAAACTAAAAGCTTCACTCAGCTATAGTAACGCACCCAAAATGCACCCTGAAGACCAGTAGGTCTTGAGTGACTAATCGATATAGAGTCGGATTAAAATAATTTTGTATTAGACTGTACTGTTTCTAGTTCTGTTTCTAATCAACTCGATTTTTCACAATCAATTTGTATTTATAAAAATCAGGATCTTTTCCAGAATCTTATTTCCTTGAAAAACAGTAACTTATCTTTTCTTTGATTGTCAAAACTCATTTTAAATACATAATAGACTATTTCTTTTTAGGTCTTTGAAAAAGTGGATAATGAATGCATTTTCAATATAAAGAGAATTTCTTTTTCGATGAATCTTTTATCAACATATTTCTCCTTCATTCACAATGTATTCATACAATTTCTTTTCTACTTTAACAAAATCAAGCTCTTTAAATTAGTCTTATGTTTACCAAAACTAATCTTTTTCTTATGTTTCAAGGAGACAACATAGATGTTTATCTAGTGAATATGACATTTTTCATAAATGCAAATTAAACACACTAATTGCAACTAATCCGCTTATCCCATAATCCATAGACATTAATTTGCATTCTAAAATTCATTCATGAGTGCAATTTTTCACATATTGCATTCTACAATTCATTCATAGCAAAATTTCATATAATCATGTTCCATCAATTCATATGTATTCTAGCATGAAAATATGTTAACAATACATCATAACAAATCTTAATTAACACAATTAAATTCATTTTACTAACTTTTCATGTGGATAAACTAGAGTTTCTTTTCTTACTAGTCTCAAACATGTATAAAGCAACCTTTCCTACTTATTTCTAACATATTCATAATTTCATATCTTAGCATGGTATCTATGTTAGAAGTTTAAGAAATTGCCCACCTTATTGAAGAAACAAATAGAAACTCCCAAAAAACTCCTTGAATGCACGAATGGCTCCCTTCTCCTCCTAGTTAGTGCCACGAAACTTGAGCCTTCTCGTCCTTGCTAGTGTTAAATCCGAGACTTCCTCCTTGATAGTGGCAGGCCTCCAATGTTGCAAGAGCACACCAAACACACAATCTCTCAATCTTTTTCTCACACAACTCTTTCTTTTCCTCACAATTTGTTTCTTTTCTTTTCTTTTCTTTTCTTTTCTCTTTTGAATATTTCTAGTGCAAGTTATGAAGAAGATAAGAGAGGGGTATTTATACACAACTCAAGCTCAAATGGAGGGTTGAGATGAGTTTAGATGAAAGGCTAGGATGCATTAGGGAGTTAGAAGAACCACCCACCATCATATCACATCACTACCCTTCCACTCTCTCCATCACACCCATAACCAATACCAAGTCCGGCCAAGCCCTCTCTCACTCATCCACGTGCTTGTGCAATGCACGTGTCACACTATGCATACTACAAACTAGTTTGTATATTAAATTGTTAGTTTATTTGTTTTTTGATCAAGTCTACACTACAAGTTGTGTTAATTAATATTAAAAATAACTAATGGGCTGATTAGGTGGGCTAAAGATCGTGAGCTCTCTAATTAAATTAATTAATTTAATTAAGTGGGCTAGAATAAGACTATTAAGAAGAGGTGCACGACAGTAGTCTCTTCAATCTAATTCTAGGTTATCTCGGAATCTAGATTATCTCTTTAAACATGTAATTCAATAAATTTGTATTTTTTAAAAAAGTGTTAAAGACATCTATTTGAGTGTAATCTGATTATTGTAAAAACTTATCCAAAGTTGAAATGAATAATATCTGCACTTTTGTTTCATTATTAAATATGTTCTACATTTATCTATTTTTTTGGATTTAAAGTGTTAAACAAAAAAATAAAAAATACCAGGCCAACCCGGACCGGCCCAACCCAGGTCGAGTTAGACCCGTAAGGGTTCGCGAGATGGTTCGGGTCGAGGTTTTGGAGTTCAAACCCGGCCCGACCCGGGTATCCACCCAACCCGGCCCTGGACCGCCCTTTAGCTAGGCAGACCCGCCGGGTTGGGCCCGAAGCGGTTCACGGGGACCGAACTGGCTTGCAAGGCCCGGTTGCCAACCCTATTCCAAAGTTCTCCTAGATATCAGTCTCCATTTCATCAAAGGAATATGCATGACCTTCTCCAGTGTGTATCCCTTTCTGTCTGACATCTCCAATTCAACTATTCTCTCACACATTACTTCACAAATCTCACCGATCATCATTTTCACATAACAACCTGATGTAGACTTGTAAGTAGAAACCATCTCTCTCTCAAAGCAAATATGTGAAGAAATACCCAAATAAAAAATTTAGCATGAATCCACATCTAAGAAACTTGAAACTATAAGACAGTCTAATTTATAACCTGATCTAGCGGCTCTGACCATGTTGGCACCCCCTGATTCAACCACTTACGACAGTCTCTATTGTATTGCCCAATCCCTCTGCAACAGTGGCAATGAACCCCACCCTTACGTTCACTTTCCGTTCTAATTGAAGTACTATTCACCACCAAGCAATTGACAAGTAGACAACGATTTCTGACTCTCCTTCCTAAGTGCATCCTCCCCCAAGCCGGAAACCACACCTATTGACGAAAACTTCTCATTAGCGGATTTTCCATCTAGCATGGTGGTTATCAAGTGGGATAAGTTTGTCCGTGAATATATCAAGTTGAAAATTTTAAGCTCATCTGCGTACATCACCCTCAGTTCAGATAACTCAGTATTGAACTCCACTACATGATCTTGAAAAGTGGTATATTTCTTCATTGAAAGATATCATTGCTTTCTCTAAGATATCATTGCTTTCTCTTTTCGTACATCCAATCTTGTAATGGGAATTTCAAGTAGTCAATTCTGAGTCTCGCCCAAAGACTCACCATACTTCTCTCCTTAACAACATTGCAGCGTCGCTCGTCAATGTCAACCGGATTAAACCAAGGCTTCTAAATACATCTCCTCTCAATTCTTCTACTTTGTGCTTATTGATATCCCTTTATCTCCTTCTACTTCTCTCCTCAACAAGATTGCACCTAGCATCACTCGTCAATGACATTCGGATTAAACCAAGGCTTCTAAATAAATCTCCTCCCAATTCTTCTGCTATGTGCTTATTGATATCCCTTTATCTCTTTCTAGGGCTAGATCCAAGCCTTGTTGAACTGATGCGTCGTGCATGTTCACTTTCCACAGATCAAAGTTGATTTTACCGTCGAACCGCTTGATCTTCGTGAATTAATCTATCATCTCCAAGGAACTCGAGCGACCCATTTATGCAACCTGGTGCTTTGATACCAATTTTTAGAAATTTTGTGCTTCGTTTATGCGACTCGATTACTACAAACCACAAAGCAAAATAACATATCAAACTAAACACACCAAAGCACACATTTTTGTCACGGTTTGGGCGAACCCTAATCCGGGGAAGAAATAATCAAGATGATATTTAACTAAAGAAAGATACAAGAGTTACAACCACTCTCATTTCAACCTTATCTATCTCTTAAGTCTCATCAGAAGATACTTATTTTTTATAATGGAAAATTCTCAAACTCTATACAATGAAGCACTCTCTCTTCCCTCCAAAAGCGGGTCATTATATACATATCTTGATACAATAACCATCTGATTTATCCTGAACAGATAACCATACGATGGGTGTCGTACGATCTAACTTGTAGAAGAATTGGGCTTCAATTAGATTATCCAAACCATACCCACATACAGTCATTGCCCCCGATGCAGTCGACTACAATGAATCCAAATCCATCTAGAGAGCACAGGCAGTCGACTGTTCATAAGGATAGTCGACTGTTGCTTGTTGTTGTTATTGTCTTCCTTATTCTTCTTTGATGGAATAATTTGCAAGCGCACAAAATAGTAGTAAGTAGTATAATTTAAAAGAAAATAGTGTCAAACCTACAAGGACTAATTATTTTATTGAGTACCAAAATTCACTAGATTAACTATTATTTAAAGAATCAAAAATTTGGTAAAATAGTAACTAAATTAAACTAAACTAAAGTAAAAAAGCTAAACTAATTAAAAAGAACGAAAATCTAAAATTTTATTGTTTATTAATTGAAAAAATAGTTTTAGGGCTTTCGGTTTCCTCTAGCTAATCTCACACAATTCATAATTTCATGGAACTAAAAATTATACTTTTCGAAGTTGTAGACCAATATCCCCTTATTATTCAATGTCTTCTCTCGAATAACACCAAATATATCTCCAACTAATAACTCGTCATATCTCTATGCAAATTTAATTATTTGAATATTCATTAAGTTCTATGAATTTTTCTATAGCCACATTAATCGCGGTAATTATCTCTAATTTCACTCAGTCAATGTTGTTTAATTCTATAATTCTAAATCAAAAATTACCTCTCGGCATCCCAATAAATCAATAAACCAAACAATAGTTGGTCAAACAATTATACGCTTTAAGAATAAAAATTAAATACACAACCATGAAAAAATGGAATAATAAAATAACATGAAATTCAAATTATGTTCTCAAAACTAGGCTACATCAAAACCCTTGGAAAATAAAATTAGTTCATGATAAATTTGGAACTAATACATGTCTAATTGAATTGCATGATAATTATAAAAAATAGAAAAGAGAAAAAAGAACTCGTTGTTGTTTGAAGCATAAATTGAAGTCGTGATTTCTTCTCAAAATCAAGCATCGGGATGTGCGTAGCAACTACTCTTTTTCTCTTTCTTCCCGCAACTCAGAGCCGCCTTCTCTCTTTCTTCTTTTCTTTTTTTTCTTCTCCTCAGGAAACGTGCAACCCCTCTTTTATTTTATATTTTTCCTTTCTTTTCTTCTCTGGCCACAACTTCAGCTCTTCTCGGTTTCTGTGCTATCCTTTATATAGGGTGAAAGAGTAGGCTTTTTTAAATAGGTAAGATAGTATTGGTTAATTAATTAATTAGTTAAAATCCATAGAATAAGATTAATCTATTAAATTTTAAAGTAATTAATTAACTAATCTAATCCAAATCCACTCAAGCACTCAAATCCGGGTTGTTTCTCTTTTTAAATTTTTTTTTTATTACACAATTTCATACTACCCTCTATCTGACCATATTATTTTTATGAGTTCTTCAAAAGGCCAATTCGTAAAGCTATGCCTTGGAGTGCTCGAATTTTCTTTAAATCTTCATATAGAATCAATTTGAATTCTGAAATCAATATCATTGTTTACTTCCTTGATTTTACCAACACGCCCACATTTTTGCACTTATCCATCTCATTCTACAGAAACAAACAAATAAATAAAATTAAGTAGAAGAATATGAAATTCAACAAAATAACGAGAACTTACTGCTTTAATGCATAAAAAGAGTAATAAAAGCATGTAGAAATTATACTCATCATTCTTCCACCATTCACTTTGATTCATCTTCTCGCATCACTGTTTTCCCTTCACATTGAACTAGTATGCAAGATATAAACCCAACAAAAATTGTCATGTTGGTATATTTCTACAATTAAGAGTAGGTTAATAATTCTAAGGGACTTGAATCACCATTTTAACAGAAGTAGGTGTTTATGTGGAGATTACTGGTAAGACCCAACTTAAATTAGTTCGTTCTTTTAGAAGGAATTCTGATGCATACAAAATTGTCCATGCTTTGTCGTACTCTTTTTAGGCTATAGTACTCTTTTTAGGCTATAGTTTGGAGAATAGGTTGATTCCTCAGTACTAATTACCAAAGATTTTGAATTTGAATAAATTGTTCAACAGAGATTCTAAACTTTTGGTAGCTTAAATTATTCTGAGAAAGCTCCTATGGTAAATGTTGTTGTTGAGTGTGAAAAGAGTAGTGTGAAAAGTTCGTACTTATGTTGCAACTTGTAACAATGATTACTTAATCATGGATATACTTATTTAATCATTATTAAAAGATACAAATCTTATTATTTATTTTGTGTATACACTGTGTTAGATACAAGGGGATGGCCGATCATACCAAAATGAGTCAACCGACCGGTTTTCCAACCGAACCAATCGATTCGGTACCAAAAAATTCGCTTATCAAAAATATGGTACGGGACAACCGTACTGAGTTCTAAAATCCGATTCAGTTTCGGTATAAATATGATTCAGTCGGTATTTTACCGTACCGTACCGAAATATGCTAATATCATTTAGTTCAAGTCATATATAATAAGTACGAAGGAAATTATTTAGGAGATAGGCAAACTTTTTCAATTTTCGCCTTTTTCAATTGATGATGGGCAAATCAAAATAAGGATTCTTTACCATGATGATGCACTGTGGCTACAAGTATGTCTCTAAATAGGCTATGTTATCAAATTCTGCTTTAAAGTGCTTTAACATGGTTGCAAAGGCTTCAAAATATGAGATGTTAAAATTGATCTACTCGTCGCGTTCATGAGTTACTTAAAGGCAAAGATATTATGTTACTGCTACATGCCTAGTATCAGTTGATCTGTTCATGCAATTAGCAGGGAAATTGTTGAAATTATTGATGGCGCAAATGATTATTTTTCTGGAAAGGTGATTATATGCTTCCTTTTTATTGTTCGAATAAACATTCATTCATTGAGCCTGACAACTCTGGTTTCTGATTTCGCAATCTTTTTTTTTTGGCTTCCTGAAGCTGCTATTTGTTTCTCCTTTAAGCTTTGTATCATGTTAATAGCCAATAACATAAATTTTTTATTTTTATCTTTAAAGAGAACGTAAGCTATGAAGGAAAAAGTAGAATAGTTTCCTATTCTTTCAAAACAGCTGAAAAGGAATCTGAGAATTTGGTCTATCTTAATCTGAGCATTATTCTCTAGTCCAGAAAGAAGGGATCTTCTTCTCACAACTTCTTACTCAGAAAGTCCAATTCTTCCAAGTAATGAAATTTGTACTACTGCACTCATATTTGCACTACTTATTACTGTACTCTTTCTGCGATAGTGTTGAACAAAACCCAGTTATATCGTGTTATGACGTATGTAATACAGCATCTATTGAAACCGTGACATACTCTCTCCCATATTTGCTAAGGTATTTGTTGGGTCATATTTGGTATAATACCATTACAGAACCGTACCAACCGAAGTAGTCGGTATACCGATGTTTCGGTATACCGATCTTTTTTGGTTGGTAACGGTTTGCATATTTTCAAACCGAACTAATTTGATATGGTAATAGTACAATGTTAAAAAGTCTGGTACTGTACCGAGCTCACCTCTAGTTAGATATGTGAACTATTATAGTGCAAATCTCCTAAGAGATGCATGCCAAGTATTTCCATGATCTCTTTTTAAGCTTATATATATTTGATATGAATTCTAGTGGTTGCTTCTATGGTTTATTGTATCTGTAATATTGTTAAAATAAAACTAATATAAACATTAGGAACGTCAATATTGGACATGTGTACGAAGCTGTGTGCACCTGGTACACAATTAAGTTCTACTAGTAATAATGACAAAAAGTATTAAGGGAAGAAGGGATTTGAGCAACTTGCTCATTTAGTAAATAAGCAATTGATGATGTGGCATACATATGATTGAAAAAGTCTTAAAAGGGTTAGTTGTCCAATGTATCACATGCATGCCACATAATCAATTGCTCATTTACCAAATGAGCAAGCTGCTCATATCCCTTTTACCCAAGTATTAAATGAGGTTTTATAAGTTTTCCACCATATCTGTATTTTTTAGAAGAAAATATTTTAATCAAAAGAAAGATGTCACGTCGTATGGTGAAAAAGCTATTCATTGTTTCTTTTCTCCATCCAAACATCAAAATAGACATAAAAACTTGTATTCCATACAGGGCCGGCCCAAAGGTAAAGCAACCAAAGCTAGGATTTTAGGCCTCCAAAAAAAAATCTAAAGAATAAAGGCCTCCTCACATACCAAAGAGCTCGAAATTGATTACAATAATATAATAACAAAGACCTCCTCACATACCAAAAAGTCCGAAATAGGCTTTCTCACATACCAAAAAATCCGAAATTGATTACAATAATATAATAAATGATTCTGCATCTCAAAAAGCCCGAACGATAACATTTAAAGAAAAATATATTAATTTTAACAAAATATTATTATAAACATATAAAAGGCCTCATTTTGGAGTTCGCTTTAGGCCTCAGTAAGTGTTGGGCCGGCCCTGATTCCATATATTTCTATGATTTTAAATCTATCCAAACACCTTAATGACTAAATTGTACATCCACTGATCCACAGCCAGGGTCAAAGAGAGTACGAGAGTAGGGAGACGCTTGAGACCCCAAAAATTTTGTAAAACCTTCTAATATAGACCAAATATTTTTTTTGGCCCCCAAGTTAAAAAAAAAATTGGAACCCTCAAGTCTAATCCACCTCTTATTAAATGCTCAAAATAGTGGTATGAGCTTTGGGCTAAAAATGAACAGTGATACTTATTATTTGATCTGTAAATCATTAGATAAAATTTTGAATAAGAAACTAGTGTTTACACAAGTTACAGGTATATTTATTCATTTGAGTAGTATCTCTTAGTCTCTAGTATTATAACAGTATAAATAGTGTAGTATGATTATTGATTAGTATTACGCTTACCAAATTTAGAGTACAACTGTACAAGTACGAAAAATACATGACACTAAAAATATAAATTCGAATATTTACTTTGATTATAATTTTATTTTGATCCAATTACTTTAATTTTTCAAAACAAAAGTAAAGTAAGAGATTTTTGGCAATAATTATGTCGACCCCCATTTTGATCTGTCTGCCTCCGCCACTGTCCACAGCTTTGCAGGAAAGGAAATACGAACTCATGAATATAGATTAGTATTTCCATCTTTACACTTAGATCCCTACAAATCTCATATTTGCATAAAATAGCTTCTCTTGAATTAAAACCCTCATATTTCATTTGATTCGTAGTTCTATCTACCATACAAACGGATCTTACTCCGGAACGGCTTCCTAAGGTTAAAAATAACATCGAATGCACATTACATATAAACCCTCTTACTCCCGATTTTACACTTTTGATCCCTTTTTATTCTAATTCTAATCAAGCACCTCGAAATATTAGGGTGTCACAATTGACTGTATAGCCTCATGATCCCCCCATCTCCGTTATCGTTTACATGATTTTGATTATGTGTATTGTCTCCTACACTTGTCTTAACAGCAACTAGTCTCCAAATTTGAGTCGTAGGACATGCTTTTAGCACATGTCCGAACGAGAAACGCTTGGAACGAATGGGAGGTATTCACTCATACTCCACCTCAAACTCCATCTTCTCAAACCCCCTTCAATTGTTACAAGACAGATCTAGGAAGAGCTTTCGTTGCAGAAACCTCAACGAAACATCTACCTCCAGATTGTACATAATTAATATTCAGAATGTAAGATAACTCATTTATAAGATAAGGGTTCAAAAAAAAAGTACAAACAGTTGCTTAAAATGTATAGCATCATTGTTAAAACAATTTAAAGCCAAATTAGTCGCCTAAAAGGTATCCCAATCCCTTAGGACTTTTTTTAGTATGCAAAGCCCTAACTAATATAACTTCTTAATATTTTCTATAACTGTCCAATATGTGCACCAAACCGTAGGATTTGCAATATCTCTTTTTATAGATGATAGAAGTTGTTAAGCAAAAGAGGGACATCTTCATCATTTCAAATATCCACTTCCTAATTTTTCTCTCACGATTCTTCTCCATCAATCTCTGTTTCTAATCAAATAAAATCTAATTAAAGAAAAACCCTCAAATTTTTTCTATCAATTTTCTATTTGTCTTGCATGAATGCATGCCACCCACTAGGCTTTCATATTTGGGATTACATTTGGCTCTAATATGAAGTCATCGTAGATTGTAGTTTTCTTTATTTATATTTTTAATCATTTTTCTTCTTTTTTTCTCGAAAATGAATTTGAGAGAAAACAAAAAAAATCAAGATCAATCAAAGAGGGGGGAAAATAAAAACATATATCATATGATATTGAATAGATCAGGCAATTTTTAAGATAAATCCAATGGTTCCTTCTTCTTTCTATATCATATCATATAATTTTTTAATCATAAGCTTATTTTTTTCCTAATAAATTATTCTGCTATAGAGGTGGTATTAGTGGATGTTTGATTTGTGGACCATTTTATAGCGTAAAACACTTAAGCAACCATAATTAAAATTTTAAAAAACAAACAAACTCACTTATTAATGAGTTATCCAAATATTATTATGAAAGTTATTAGTTTGCTTTATAGAAAGCCTAAGTTCCTAAACATACAAAGAACCTCCAATGCATTAGGGTGCAAATCATAGCCGTGCCAAACTAAAAACATGTATTAAAGTGCTGACAATCCGTGCCAAACTTCAAGTGGGACCCTTAAGCAAATAGGGTGCAAATCATAGCCGTTTCCGCTATAACGACCTTAATTAATTATTGGGATTTTTCACAAAGATTGCTGACAAATATTAAAGTGCTGCATAAGTTCTCAACAAATAGGTACTTTAAATTAGTCTCTCTATCAACTTCAAAGTGATTAGTTACAGGCACCATTACAACAAGATAGAAGTTCTAATCTGTTGAACAAATTGCCGGGAAAAATATTTTTGTGCAAGAGTCTCATTCTCTGAAAGTAGTCTTAGACCATTACAATTTTATTATCTTCTAGACCATTATTTCTTCAAAGTTAGCTCAGTGTATTCAAATTTTCATAATGTTGTTTTTGGATCCCAAATTGATCATTTTTCCTATCACTTGTGAAGTTTACCGAAACTTATGCATATACGGCTTTACAACCGGATATGAAAATTAGTCCAACTTCGTACCTTTCTGGCACAAACCGTACATCTCAGAGATGTCATATTTATGTGGTTTGGAGAGTCATCAGGGACGTTATTACCGAAGCTCTTGAAGCAGGTCGACTCCTTGTGAAGTTGACCGAGAAACTGTTGTAAAAACTCCTAAATTCTTTGATTTTCTGCAGCTCGAAAGAATAGAATAAAATAAATTAGAACAAAGTTACCAGCCTATGGGGAAGTCGCGCTGAACGCACTGTCCTAAGAGTTGATTCGAGATCTTATGTGCAGACTTTTCTCAGTTGCTTCTAGTGGTAAAACTCCCGGTATCACCGGCGTCTCGCTGTCGCACACAACGTCGAGAGATGCGACCCGAACTTGTCTTTACCCAGAAGTACTGAAGAGGAAAACAGAGGACCGGAATTGTGAGGCGAGAGGAAAACGAGAGCAAGAGTTTTTGTAGGGAATATTTTTCAGTAGTCAGTAAAGGGATGAAAAGATTGGAATATATAGGCAGCAAGGTCCTTAACTGTTGCTGATCCCAGGCACAAACGTGCACAGAGAAGATGGCCAAAATTTCGGATCTAAATAACTGATCCAATGTTCGCAGCAAAATCCGGAGGAAACAGTCAAATAAATGTAAAATAGAAACAAATAGCAAAAAGGAGTTTTGGGCCTCAATTCGAACCCGAAGAGCAAATCGGATCGGCATTCGATGCCCGCAGATGTCGGCACGCACCCGTGCCCATTACGCCAGGCCGGACCTAGCCGGCGGCGCGCGCGTGTGGCCCACGAGTTCCCCACACAAGACTTCAAAGGAGAAAAGGATGGATTGTAATATTGTTAGAAAATGAGTGTTTTATACACTATTTTCGAACCGATTTTTGAGCAATTTTTTGAGTAAGATCCTCAATGAATTATTGAGAGATCTTGATTGATTTGTGTTCTCCTTCGTGAGTAGATCAAAATCATATATTGGTTCGCTAAAATCGGTTAAGGGGTGAATGAGAAATTGTCTCTCAAAGTGAGACGTTTTCATTCTTGAAAATGGGTTAAAGGGAACTTAGTCCCACATCGGAAATAACAAAGGAAATAGAAGAGGATATATAGTAATCTCCTTCTAAGCATTGTAAGATGGCTAGAAGAGAGGCTCTCTCTCGCGCGCGCAGGGGGGGGGGTGCAAATCACGGACCGGTTTACATGCGACTTGTGTGCGCCCGCACGACCTGCGGACACGAATGCCGGACCGATTTGATCCCACCCCGTGCAGAGCCACTTTTTGCTACAGTTTTCTTTTTGTAACGGCTGAAATGAATGCAGAAACGGTTCTGTCTGCCGTTTCAGTGCTGTATTTAATATTTTGTCTGCCGTTACGCTGAAGGCATTCAATTCATTGTCTGCCGTTACAGTGAAGGCTGTTAAAGGCTGTTAATGCCTTGTCTGCCGTTACAATGAAGGCTGTTAATGCCTTGTCTGCCGTTACAATGAAGGCTGTTAATGCCTTGTCTGCCGTTACAATGAAGGCTGTTAATGCCTTGTCTAACCCAGGCTCTATAAATAGAGGCCTTCCCCTTACTTTCTTCCCTGCACAAAACCATATCATTTTCTCTCCTTCTCTTCTGTGCTGTTCGTCCGTCCTTGTGTTGGTAAGTCAGGTGATAGGTTCAAACGCTGCTGATCAGTTCGGGAGTGGTACGTGGTGCCTACGGGATCGCTCCAAGCCGTTGCATCCTGGGAGACAGACGCCTCCGTTCAATCCAGCAACCGGAGAGAGGCGAAATCTGTTTTAAGGACACTGTGTGATACACAGGCCTCGGCTTCTTGGGAGTTGTACTTTTCATTTGCTTATTGTAAGTTGTTTAATTTATTTTCCTTTTCTTTTTCTTTCGGATTTCTCTTCTCTGTTCCCTTCTCGGTTTTCCTGTGCCTCTCTATCTTTCTTTGTAAAAGGAATTTTGTAAACATTATATTTTTGTAACAAACTTAAAACAGATTTTCGATTTATTTCATTTTCGATTTTGAGGCACGGTTTTTCTTTTATTTCTTTTATCTGGAAAACTTACACTCGTGTTGTGTAAATTTCAGATTCACGATGACTACTGCATTGGACAATGCTGTTGTATCTGAAACGGTCTATGTGCCGGTTGTTGATACAACACAAGAACCGATTGCTGCTGCGGCACGAGTGCCAATGCCCACCGTTGTACCTGTCTCAGTCTCCCATGGGGAGAAACCTGAGAAGTTCAACGGGCAGAACTTTAAGAGGTGGCAACAGAAGATGATGTTCTATCTGACCACACTGAATCTTGCAAGGTTCTTGAACGAAGATGCTCCAGATCTTAAGAAAGATGAGCAGGATAACCAAGTCATTGCCGCTGTGGATGCTTGGAAAAATGCTGATTACTTGTGTAGAAATTACATAATGAACGGATTAGCCGACTCTTTGTATAATGTTTACATTGACAAAAGAACAGCTAAAGAACTTTGGGAATCACTAGAACATAAATATAAAACTGAGGATGCCGGCGCCAAGAAATTCATTGTGGGCCGCTTCCTAGACTATAAAATGGTAGATTCTAAAACAGTAATCAGTCAAGTTCAAGAACTACAACTAATCTTGCATGAGATTCATGCTGAAGGTATGAACTTAAGTGAAAGTTTCCAAGTGGCTTGTATAATTGAAAAATTACCACAAGGTTGGAAAGACTTTAAGAATTACCTAAAGCATAAGCGAAAAGAAATGGGCATTGAAGATCTCATTGTCAGGCTTCGTATTGAAGAAGACAATAGGGGATCTGAAAAAGTTGGACTCATCAGCCATGCAGCAAAGGCAAATGTAATGGAACATAAACAACGTTCCAACAAGCACAACAACAAGGGTCCGAAGTTGGGGCCTAAGGGAGGAATCTCCAAGAAGCCGAAGTTTCAAGGCAAGTGCTTCAATTGTGACAAAATGGGTCACAAGTCCACTGAATGCAGACTTCCCAAGAGGAACAGGAACAGAGAAGCAAACTTGGTTCAAGGAATTGCTCAAGATGTCTCCGATATCAACCTCTCAGCTGTGATATCAGAAGTGAATATGTTAGGTTCAAATCCGAAGGAATGGTGGATTGACACTGGAGCTACTCGACATGTGTGCTCCAATAGAAGTATGTTCTCCACTTTCGAACCATTAGAGAATGGGGAGAAAATGTTTATGGGGAACTCGGCTACATCAGAAATAAAGGGCCAAGGCAAGGTGATCTTGAAGATGACTTCTGGAAAGGAACTGACTCTGAACAATGTTGCATATGTTCCTGAAATCCGTAAGAACCTGGTATCTGGTTCGTTGCTTAACAACCACGGTTTTCGTTTAGTGTTCGAGTCAAACAAATTTGTTTTGTCTAAAAGTGGAATGTATGTTGGTAGAGGATATATGAGTGGTGGAATGTTCAAACTCAATGTAATGACCATGGTCAATAATATGAATAAAGCTAGCTCTTCTACTTATTTGCTTGAGTCTTCCAATTTATGGCATGGTAGACTAGGACATGTTAATTATGATACTTTGCGAAGACTAATTAACTTGAATCACATACCAACGTTCCAAATTGATTCCAAACACAAATGTGAAACTTGTGTTGAGGCAAAACTAACAAGATCATCATTTAAAAGTGTTGAAAGAAACACCGAACCACTTGATCTAATTCACACTGATATTTGTGATTTGAAAATGATACAAACAAGAGGTGGTAATAAATATTTTATTACCTTCATAGATGATAGCACAAAATATTGCTATGTATACTTGCTTAAAAGCAAAGATGAAGCTATAGAGAAATTTGTTCTCTATAAAAATGAGGTTGAAAATCAACTCAATAAGAAAATTAAGGCGCTAAGAAGCGACCGAGGTGGAGAGTATGAATCGCCATTTGCTGACACATGTGCTAAGCATGGGATTATACATGAAACCACAGCGCCTTATTCTCCTCAGTCCAACGGTGTTGCTGAGAGAAAGAATCGTACATTGAAAGAAATGATGAATGCGATGTTAATAAGTTCTGGTTTACCACCAAACTTGTGGGGAGAAGCTATTCTTTCAGCTAACTACCTTTTGAATAAGGTGCCCAAAAGGAAAGAAGATAAAACTCCATATGAATTATGGAAAGGAAGAAAGCCATCCTACAATTACTTGCGAATGTGGGGATGTCTTGCCAAGGTGGTAGTACCCCCACCTAAGAAAATGAAAATAGGACCAAAAACAGTTGATTGTATTTTCATTGGTTATGCACTTAACAGTAGTGCCTATCGGTTCTTGGTATACAAATCCGATATCACTGAGATATCAAAGAACACGATAATGGAATCTAGAAATGCATCGTTCTTTGAAGATGTATTTCCATGTAAGTCAAAGGAGGAAGCAAGTTCCTCCAAACGAACACATGAGACTATCAGTGAAGATAGTGAAAACCAAAATGAAGAAGTCAAGGAGGAACCTCGACGCAGTAAAAGAACAAGAACGGAAAAATCTTTTGGTCCGGATTTCTTGACTTTTATGCTTGAAGAAGAACCCCAAACCTTCAAGGAAGCAGTGAACTCTAGTGATGGTCCTCAATGGAAAGAAGCCATCAAGAGTGAAATTGATTCTATCTTGCAAAACCATACTTGGGAACTAGTGGATCTTCCACCAGGTAGTAAACCTTTGGGTTCCAAGTGGATCTTCAAGAGAAAAATAAAACCTGATGGATCAATTGATAAATACAAGGCAAGACTTGTAATTAAAGGTTATAAACAAAAAGAAGGTCTTGATTACTTTGATACATATTCTCCTGTGACGAGAATAAATTCCATTAGGATGGTACTTGCCGTAGCAGCTCTACGCAATCTTGAAGTACATCAAATGGATGTAAAAACAGCCTTTCTTAATGGAGATTTAGATGAAGAAATCTACATGGAACAACCTGAGGGTTTTTCATCTCCAGGACATGAAAAGAAAGTGTGTAAACTGGTGAAGTCATTATATGGCTTGAAACAAGCTCCAAAACAGTGGCATGAAAAATTTGATAATGTCATGATGACAAATGGCTTCAAGATCAATGAATGTGACAAATGTGTATATGTCAAAGACACAGAAGATGGATATGTCATTATATGTTTGTATGTAGATGACATGCTTATTATTGGAAGCAATGATCAGATAATTAAATCTGTTAAAAACATGTTAAACTCGAGGTTTGACATGAAAGACATGGGACTAGCTGATGTTATATTGGGAATTAAAATCACAAGAACATCAGACGAGCTTATTTTAAGCCAGTCACATTATGTTGACAATATTCTTGGAAAATTTGATAAAGATAATTCTGGAATTGCGAGAACTCCAATAGATCTAACTTTACACTTATCCAAGAATAAAGGGGAGAGTATTTCTCAAGTAGAATACTCTAGAATCATAGGCAGTCTAATGTACTTAATGAGTTGTACAAGACCAGACATAGCCTATGCAGTAAGTAAACTAAGCAGATACACGAGTAATCCTGGAAGCGAGCATTGGCAAGCAATTATAAGAGTACTGAAGTACTTGCGTTTTACTCGTAACTACGGGCTGCACTATACGAGATATCCGGCTGTACTTGAAGGATACAGTGATGCGAACTGGATATCGAGTGATAATTCAAAATTCACTAGTGGCTATGTGTTTACACTAGGTGGTGCAGCAGTTTCTTGGAAATCCTCGAAACAAACAGTGATCGCTAAATCCACGATGGAATCAGAATTTATCGCATTAGACAAATGTGGGGAAGAGGCTGAATGGTTACGCCACTTCCTTGAAGATATTCCAAGGTGGACGAAGCCTGTGCCTCCAATCTGCATACATTCAGATAGTCAATCTGCAATTTGTAGAGCACAGAGCAATATGTATAATGGTAAATCTAGACATATTCGTCGAAGACATAATACCATTAGACAACTACTCTCTACTGGGGTTATCTCTGTGGACTATGTAAAGTCAAAAGATAACATTGCGGATCCACTAACCAAAGGGTTAAACAGAGAGTTAGTTGATAAATCATCGAGGGGAATGGGACTAAAGCCCATGAAAGAATAAGTCGATACAATGGAAACCCAACCTAGTTGACTGGAGATCCCAAGATCTAGGTTCAAAGGGACAACTAAATTGTAAAGACCAAGTTAGATCACTGTGGGGATTTTCCATGTCCATTCCCATGATGAAACAGTGATGCCCGCAAGGTAACAGGTTAAGCTAGGCTTTTAATGATTCTTATGCGTCGGATATCCGAGCAGAGTAATGCGGGTTACTCTTAAGTAAGAAATCACCTATGTAAGATGGAAGAAGGGCCGCTTCCAAGGGAATAATATAGGGCAATATTCCTGTTAAAATCTTGCAGAACCAGGCGTATGTTCATGGCCAAAACGAACATAACAGTGAGAACTGAAAAAGCGTTAGAAAGATTTCTGTGTGAGATATGTCATCGTTTACACAAATGGCAGAACAGTTCAAAGACATCGCGTCTACTGTTTAGTTAGTAAAGTAAACATATTTTCATAAGGGAAGGTTCAAAGGGTAACACCTACCTATCCTATGCAGAAATCAATCGTTGAATTCTATCACCAAGTCTGTCGGGTCAGTCCGTCGTGTCAGTCTGTCGTGTCAGTCTGTCCTGTCTGTGGTCGTCAATTTTCATTCATGTGGGGATTGTTAGAAAATGAGTGTTTTATACACTATTTTCGAACCGATTTTTGAGCAATTTTTTGAGTAAGATCCTCAATGAATTATTGAGAGATCTTGATTGATTTGTGTTCTCCTTCGTGAGTAGATCAAAATCATATATTGGTTCGCTAAAATCGGTTAAGGGGTGAATGAGAAATTGTCTCTCAAAGTGAGACGTTTTCATTCTTGAAAATGGGTTAAAGGGAACTTAGTCCCACATCGGAAATAACAAAGGAAATAGAAGAGGATATATAGTAATCTCCTTCTAAGCATTGTAAGATGGCTAGAAGAGAGGCTCTCTCTCGCGCGCGCAGGGGGGGGGTGCAAATCACGGACCGGTTTACATGCAACTTGTGTGCGCCCGCACGACCTGCGGACACGAATGCCGGACCGATTTGATCCCACCCCGTGCAGAGCCACTTTTTGCTACAGTTTTCTTTTTGTAACGGCTGAAATGAATGCAGAAACGGTTCTGTCTGCCGTTTCAGTGCTGTATTTAATATTTTGTCTGCCGTTACGCTGAAGGCATTCAATTCATTGTCTGCCGTTACAGTGAAGGCTGTTAAAGGCTGTTAATGCCTTGTCTGCCGTTACAATGAAGGCTGTTAATGCCTTGTCTGCCGTTACAATGAAGGCTGTTAATGCCTTGTCTGCCGTTACAATGAAGGCTGTTAATGCCTTGTCTAACCCAGGCTCTATAAATAGAGGCCTTCCCCTTACTTTCTTCCCTGCACAAAACCATATCATTTTCTCTCCTTCTCTTCTGTGCTGTTCGTCCGTCCTTGTGTTGGTAAGTCAGGTGATAGGTTCAAACGCTGCTGATCAGTTCGGGAGTGGTACGTGGTGCCTACGGGATCGCTCCAAGCCGTTGCATCCTGGGAGACAGACGCCTCCGTTCAATCCAGCAACCGGAGAGAGGCGAAATCTGTTTTAAGGACACTGTGTGATACACAGGCCTCGGCTTCTTGGGAGTTGTACTTTTCATTTGCTTATTGTAAGTTGTTTAATTTATTTTCCTTTTCTTTTTCTTTCGGATTTCTCTTCTCTGTTCCCTTCTCGGTTTTCCTGTGCCTCTCTATCTTTCTTTGTAAAAGGAATTTTGTAAACATTATATTTTTGTAACAAATATAACCATTCACAAAACTTATTCTACATTCGACGTGGGACTAAAAGCAAGAAGAAAATTGGTTTTGCTCTTAAATTGAGCAACACAGCCAACCGAAACTATTATAAGAATAATAGTTTGTGAGAGATTAATATAGAATTTCAAGATCATTAAGACAAGGATTTCCAAAAGTTTTCTACAAACAGTACTTGTTTAAAATATACAGCATTATATTAGATGATCCTTAACATATGAAAGAACCCCCAATTAGCAATGGCATCGGGTCGGGTCGGGTCGGGTCGGGTCCTTCATTACCCAGACTCGGTACCGGTTTCCTAAATATCCAAAAATTTGATTCGGACCCGGACCCGTGAGGACCGGGTTTGGTTCCGGATCCAGGCCTTATTAAAATATTTCTACCCCAACGGGTAGGAGCGAGAGCGTGAGCGGCTAGCGAAGGCGGCAAGCAGATAATTTAGAATATAGGAAAGAAGAAAAATGCACGAGTTTTGGGTTTGGAAAATGAGGATTTAGAATTGAGGAGAGAGGAGGTGAGGAGGAAAGGTATGATATTTAATTTTTTATATTTATTTTATGGATTTTTAACGGGTCTAGATACAGTCTATTTTGAGCGGACCCAGACCTGAACCCAAAAGTACAACAGGTTCTATTTTAGGACCCGAAATCGAACCCGTATAGAATGGATCGGTTCGGGTCCAATGCCAGATCGGGTCCAGATCGGATCCTAATATTAGATATTTATACCAATGCTACCTCAGTGCGTTCTGCTCCTACCTATTACCCGAAAAGCCAGACCCAGATGGGTCAGCTGACTCCTAGCTGCCATCAGCATGCCCCACCTCCACCTCCTAGTGGAACCCTTTCACAGACGAGGCACAAATCATAAAATGGTCCCACTAGGGACCGCTTAATTATTCATTAAAAATGTAATTAACTTAGGATTTTTAGTATGCATATTCCTAACAAATATGTAAATATATATATATATATATATATATATATATATATATATATTCTTTTACAAATATATATTTTCATATTTATCAAAAACTACGATGTTTTTCATCTTTTAGGTGTCCTTAAAAGAATGTACATTTTTATATTTGTCTCTGGTTACAGGTGTACCACCTATTAGTTATCCCTTTAGTTATAAGACATAAATGATGTAGAAAATATTCAAACTTTGTGAAAAATCTAAGTTAAATCTTTTTCATCCCAACATACTGTAAACTCAACCAGAACCGATCAACTCTCCACAAATTTTTCTTTACTTTTGCAAAAACTTGAGAAACTTGTCATGCATATTTGTACCTTTGTCTTGCTCCTCATTATTCTTTTAAAGAATTAATGGTACATTCTCCGTTCTATTCTATATCCAGTAAGGGTTAAACCTGCAGAGTTAACTAAGGAAAATATGGCAGAGGGATATATATGAAATAAGCAGTGTCAAATGTAAATATAGAAATTTTTAAGGGATATAAGAGCATCCACAGTGGTTTGCTAAATACTCAAAAATTAGAAATCCATTTAGAAAACCGACGTGCAGTGGTTTGCTAAAAACTCAAAAGTTAGAATAGGAATGTACAGTAAGTTGCTAAAGTTAGAAGTCTGGATAGAAGATTGCTAAATATAGAAGACGGATTAACATAATCCGTCTGAGC
The DNA here is from genome assembly GCA_017893485.1 of Hemerocallis citrina. Taxonomy (NCBI): domain Eukaryota; kingdom Viridiplantae; phylum Streptophyta; class Magnoliopsida; order Asparagales; family Asphodelaceae; genus Hemerocallis; species Hemerocallis citrina. The sequence continues at coordinate 80,270,619 of CM030359.1, forward strand.
ATTGAGACGGAGGAAGATCATCCGTCTCAATTCGATAATTAAAAAAAAATTGTTTTAAACGGATGAAGTTGTTCCGTCCATTCTTAATTTGTTATTTAAAAAGCAATAGAAGGATGACCTTCATCCTTCTTCACACTTTTTTTTTACTTTATTTTAAAAAAAAAAAATCAAAAGCCATAGAAGGATGACCTTCATCCTTCTTCACATTTTTTTTTTTACTTTATTTTTAAAAAAAAAAAAAACAAAAGGAATAGACGGATGACCTTCATCCTTCTTCACACTTTTGCTTAGTTTCATAATGTGCCGACGGTTGAAGTTGATCCGTCCGGCACTGTTTATAATATTTTTTTTTTGCTTAGTTATTAGACGGATGAACAAGATCCGTTTCATACTATGCTTTTTTAAAATTTAGCAATAACGACTGCAGCGACATTCGTTAAAAGCTAAATTCTCATTTCTAAAGTTAGAATAGGTTTAGCAAACGACTGTGGATGCTCTAAGTGATGGTAGTTTTGTTAAGGGATTTTTTTCCCGTACTAAGCCACTCTTTGAAAGTATTTCAACATCTAAGCCACTTTGGAAACTATTTCATCTCTAAGCCACTCATCGTTACGTCAGCTATAATCGCAGTTGGAAACTGCGGCTATAGCTATTTTGAAGCAGCAGTTCCCAACTGCGGCTTCCTCTTTGATTTTTTTTTTTTTTTTTTTTTTTTGTCGCCGCAGTTCACAATTGCAGCTACAGTGAAAAATCGATAATATGTAATACACAGAGAGCCAGGTGGTGGAGACTGAGAAAAAATTTGCAAGTTTTTAAATGCAAAAGATAGGCCGAGAACTGCATCCTCTCTTTTTATTCGAATTCCTTCTAGATAGCAACAAGTCTCTGTGAAAATTTTATGAAACTGCGGCCTCTCTATGTTTACGCCGCAGTTGGTAGACTATATTGAAATTTTGCTTCCTGAGTCATAGAGCAAGTACGGAGAAAAGCATAGCCATTTCAGTATTCAAGAAACATATAGCAGTTCTTTCTTTATTAAGAATGTAACGTTTCTTCGAGCTTGAAAAGTCGTGTAAACCCCTCAATTGAATTAACGTGAATTAATAATGACTAACACCGTGAATTAATGGGGACATTAGCGTAGTAGATTATGGGGTTGAGGGGTAGTGGACAAAATTTAAAAGATTAAGACCAAAGAATGTAGATAAAATAATAACTAACAACGTGAATTAATAGTAAAAGAAAAGAAGTTGGATTAACGTGAGTTGGGGCCAAAAAATTTCCTTAAAGGGAAGAAGTTGGATTCAATTGAGGTTGTAGTTGGGAACTGCGACTTCTCTATGTTGAGCCCGCAGTTACCAACTACGACCTTAGTTGAATCCAACTTCTTCCCTCTATGAATCAGAGAGAAAGTTAGAAATAGGATTGAACTGCGGCGTCCGTTGAAACACTGATATCTGGATATCAGATCTCCAGATATCGGTGTTTTCCTGTGTACAGTTCGAAACAATCAAGATACATATAATTTTATCAACATCTCACATTTTCTCAACATCACAAATATCATATCAAATCACGAACAAATCACAATTTCCCAACATCACATATATCACAATAAATGACAAATTAGAGTCAATTTTCCATCATTACAAACATAAAAAATATAACACACTTCCACAATATTACACAATACCTCATAATCACATGATAAGTCCATATATAACATAAGTCACAAGTCCAAATTAAGAATAACACAAGTCAAAATTAACACAATCAAAAACTGTTAATATCACAAGTCACTTACTATTAGCATAATTTAAAAATAATTACAAAAAAATATTGTGAACGAATTAACCTGGTGTGTATAGGTCAGCTTTCCTCCTCTTCTGGAGAGTCTTTGGCTGACTTGTACCTAATTGTCTGAGCTGTGAGATGGGGAAAATTTTGTCGAATTCCTCTATTTCAGGTGGCAAAACTTCTTGATGTGGCTCTTCGTGTAATGGCAATTCTTGTTATGGCTCTTCGTGCAATGGCTCTTCTTGTTGCGGCTCTTCGTGCAATGGGACCTTTTGTCGTGCCTACCTGCCATGCCTGGGATGCCTCACTACCTGCTTACGTCTACCTGTAGCCGAAACTGGAGCTCTCAACATAGCATCAAGTATCGCTCCTTTACCAACTTCTTCAAGTGTCGACCTGCACGGCTTGAGAATCTCGTGTGCGACTCCTTGATGCTCTCGACCACATTACTCGTTAAGGCCTTAGCGCATTTACGTGCAATAATCCATGCATTTTCAATCTGTAAAAAATTAGAACATATCTATATAATAAAACACAAAGAAAAGCTATCAAGTGGCTCTCCTTCAGTAGTAAGGAAATCGATGATCCAGATCTAAGCTCTCAAAAACAGCTCCTTTATTTATTTAATTCTCTCTCTCTCTCTCTCTCTCTCTCTGTCTCTCTTTCTCTGTTTCTCTATTTACTCAGAAATTTAGATTTCCGATTTTAGGTTTTTTAATTTTCAGATTTTTTATGTTTTTTTATTGCTAATGTTACATTGAAAATAGTAAGTATCTCCTCAATAGTTAAATTTCATCATTTTCCACCCTCCAAGTTTTAAAAAGTTGGATTTTATATCCCCATTTATAATTATTTTTCAACATATACTAACAGAAAAATGGACTTTTATTTACAGCTAATTATTGTCATACTATTCAAACTTGAGCTACATAATTATTGTTTTAGTGTTTACAAGGCTTTTCATATGCTGAATCGTTCCGAAGACGTGTCGTAGGTACGTGCCCATGGGCAAATCTAGTTAAATGACAAATTATAATGATTCAAATTGGAATATACGCTGAAGTTAAATATACTAAATAAACCCCCAAAATGATTATATCTTATGATTTTACCTCTTACAATTTTACGAGAAGTCGAAGCCCTCGGTTGATACATGGGTTGAATGCTGGAATGTCGGGGCACTGGTTCCAGCTCTCTCATCGGAACCAGAATCTGGATACCTGCTGTTACAGTGGATGGAGGAGCAACATATAGTCGTGTAACCCTCTGATACCAAGACATTACTCACCATGCAAGGATTGATCATAAGGAGGAATACCCTCAACAAGCACATCAAACTGCCACACTTTCCATGCTTCTACCCATACCCAATGATGATTTTCCCAACTGTGAACTGGCAAACAACCCACTCTCGTTACACTATGCAGTACAGCATCATACGATCAAGGTGTCGGGATGCTCTGTTGTAACCCGAACAGTCAAAGGACTCGGTCAAAAAAGTAAAACTCTACTACATAAAAGTTTATGAGTGGTGCTTTCGTCAACCACAGTTGTCTCATCGCCGTGCACACCGTTAGTAGCTTGTCCAATCTGTCATCTGTATATGGCTGTCACGCGACGTACTCATCTCGAAGCTGGTCAAGCTCATCTTTGTAGTAGGTCAAAACACAACATGAGTTATCTCTCTACATGTATCCCCCAGTCCAATACACACCTAGAGGACGCAACATATGCACATTCTCCGCGTTTGCCAACCACAACTACGACTGCCTACTAATTTGGGGGGTCACCCAATATGGATACGCTCCCAACTCCATATCTATATTATCTCCATCAGCCCAATCATCTGCACCACATTCAATGCCTCTGAATATAGACATCAGTACAATGACGCTAATGGCGCACTACTCCAACTGTTCCAGCCGGTCATCCTATGACCGACGAGCACAGATACATAAGTGGAACGAATCACATGAGGAGTTCGGAAGTTCCTCCAAATAGTGTAAGCATATAAGCATATATGCCCTCGTGTAGCCTTAACCTAGTATTCGGTTGAGTCGTCATTCAAGGGGGTGGAGAACATAGACTTTAGCCATGAAAGTCATATCGACATACCCACTAATGCCATCTCATCTGCCTCAACGCCAAGCGAGTCTCTAGCCAACTCATTTCCATCAAATGCCTTACTTCTAGTGACAGCCATCCCATCGATCAGAAGTCTGGAAAAGACGACAATATCCTGTAGTGTCACAATCATCTCACTTACATGAAGATGAAATGTATGTGTCTCCGGAAGCCATATCTTAAGAAAAGCCATAAGTAGCACACAGTCTAGTTTCAAACCTTTGATGGCCACCAATCATACTCCGTAGAATCCCGTATCGACTAACAAGCCGTAAATACGCGGATGCATGGGTAACAGCGTGTGTACGGGGAACGTGCACTCCTTTGATAAGTCATCCCATAATGACTGAGACATGTGTCATTGTTGTAAGGTTAGGAGTGTAGGGTCTATGTGTCTTGTAGGGCCTGTAGGTGGATCATACTACTGTAACCCCCGTTTTCGACTGTACAAAAATCTTCTACGTATTTTTGTGATTCGATTTCTTTTTAGAAATTTTCCTTCTCTTAAATTATATTTTTGTATAAGGTTCATCTTTTGAATTTCCTATTGATGTGCATTCTATTATTATTGCAACTATTCTTATTTATCATAGTCATTCTATAATTATTTAATTCTTTGTTATATTATGAAGCCCAATCCTAGTCCATTTTATAATATATCTAAATTATTTATTTTGTAAACCATATTTAATTCCTAGTCCATAATATAATTATTTTATTATTATTGACTGAAGCCTAATCTTATATTCCTTCTATTGTATTATTTAATTTTGGAAGCCCAAATAAAAAGAAATGCAAACCATACAAATCCTAGCCCAAGCCCACACTTTTAAACCATAATTTTAAACCCAAATTCCAATTCAATTCCTACTCGTTAACCTAGGGATGGCATTCGGGCCATTCGGGCCGGGCCGGGCCGGGTTTGACCAGGTTTTGATCGGTCCCGGGCTAACCCGGGCCGGGCTCCTCCCAACACGGGCCGGGCCGGGCCGGGCTCAAGGTAAAAAACCTTGGCCCGGACCTGGCCCCCAGCCCCTAGTGTGGGGGCCGGGCCGGGCCGGGCCTGGCCCTTGTATAGGGATTTTTTTTTTTAAAGTATTGTTAAAGAACAAGTATATGGATTTGTAATTTCATAACAATTGCAAAGAATAAAATTTCATAAATAATTGAAGTACATGAATAAATAAAGTACATGATTAAATAAATTTGAACTTCTTGAATGAAATTAAGTACATGAATAAAATTCATACAAATTTGTCTATTTAGATCAAATCATCAAATTACAAATCAAGGGAATTACTTGAATTTAAAAATCGAGATAGCCTCTACTTAGATTGAAGAGAAGGCATTGGACTATTGTCGTACACTTCAACTTAACCTAAATATAGAATCTCATCACTCTAAATTTTTCAATTAATTACAATTAATTAAACAATATTTTAATGTAAATTAACTAAATGTAATCATTCATTCATCGCTACTTGTTGATCCACCTCCAGCTTGTGCTTCAAGTAAGTCTTGGGGTCCTCTCTTCCGCTTTCATCCAATCTTCGGTGCATACTAGCATCTCCAAATTTTTGGCTGTCAATCGGTTCCTGCTCTTGCTCATTATCCTGCCACCAAGAGAAAAAGTACTTTCCGATGCAACAGTTGACACCGGTGTTGTTAGCAGATCTTTAGCCATACGAGAAAGAATATTAAAAATTGCTTCATTAGTCTTCTAAAATTGTAACACATCTTCTACATCTTCAACTGCACTTTGTGCATTATACCAATTCAACTCATTAGGTGAATTGGTTCTTGCCTTTTTTGATTTAATAAGATTTAAAACACCAATACTAGCTTGACTCTTTCCTTTTGCTAATATGGAGGAAGAAGAAGAAGAAGATTCAACATTTTGTGTTTGTGTTTGAATAGTGTTAGTTGAATAAATCCTATCATAAGAATCATATAACCTAGTCAAAACATTCTCAAATTTACGAGTAAAAGCAACATGATCAAAATCTAGTATTGTATCGTGTGGGGCATAAGTGTAGAAAATTTCAATTAAATTTTTTGTACCTTCTAATTTAATCATAGGATTCATTACACTAGCTACACAATATAACATAGGAATTGGATGAAAATATTTCAAAAATTTAACATATGCCACATTAACCATATCTCCAATAAAAGTGTCATTTTGCAAATCTTTAATTGTTGTCATCATAGTCACAATTTCAAGTAAAATACCACTAGATGTAGATGTATATGTTTTCGAAAATTGCAAAGTTGCATCGTTAAAAGGTTGTAAAAATTTATATAAACTATCGGCAAAAAACTAAAAATCATCATCTAACATACAATTTTGCATACCCATTGCGACACAAAAATCTCTAAGATTAAAACGATAATGAAGAACAACACCTAATAATTCAAAGGTAGAATTCCAACGATGTCGTACATCTTTAGGAAAATGTCTACATACAATGCCCCTAAGTTTACACCAATCATGAAAAGCTTGATAAATTGGACTACTCAATGTAATATAATGAACACAATCTCTCATAGCTTCTAGTTTATCATTTCCATATTTTAGTGCATCTTGCACACAAAGATTTAAAATGTGACAAGCACACCTAACATGAAAAATTTCGGGTTCCACAGGATCTAAAGTAATTTTTAAACTCTCAATTGCCTTAGTGTTATTGGATGCATTATCAAAACCAATAGCAAACACTTTATCATGAATAAAAAAATTATTGCATGCTTCCATAATGTGTGTGGCTATAATTTTACCCTTATGTGGGTACCTAATTTATCCAAAAGAAATTATTCTCTTTTGAAGTAACCAATCCGAATCTATCCAATGACATGTTACACACATCATTGGAACCCCGTTTACTTCTACTCACCCATCTGATGTCAATGAAACTCTAGTGTTTAGTGATTTTAGTGTTGCTATCAAAAAATCCTTACTCTCATTGTAAACTAATTTACAATCACCCTTAACAACATTCCTAGCAATTTTTTTAAAATGGGGGTTGAAGGTGGTTTGTACAAAATCCTCTACATATTTTTGTTCACCAAACGAATGTGGCAATTCACCCCTAATTACTAATTTAGCGATTTCCTTACGAACGTGATCGTGATCATATGTATGACTATCTACTTGACCGGTTTTATGATGTATTTTTTGTTGTGTGAGGTTATCTTTCGAAAATTGTCATTGACATTTGTTTAAGTGACGTTGAAGTGTACCCGTGCCCGATCCTACTTTAAACTTATATGGGGTTTGACACTTCTTACATATTTTATGTCCTACACTCTTATCATTTTGTGAAGGGACAAAATTGAAAAAATTGTGTACTTCCGAAGTAGTCCCTCTTGTTTTCCTTGAGTTTAGAGAAGGACCTTGTTCCGACGGTTGTGGTTCTACATGATCTTCTATTTCTATAGGATTTGAGTGTGTTTCATTCAAATCAGGAAACTATCATAATTCATAAATGTTTCTTCACTATCTATATATTGGTTAGGAATGGAAGGAATGTGATGACTAGTAGATTCTTGACTACTATGTCTACCACCACCGCGTGATCGATTAGAGGCCATTTAACTATGAAAAACTAGTATATGTAAAAATTATATAGAAAACAACAACTAAATGTATGACAACTAATAATTAAAAATAAACAACAATCTATCTCAATTACAAATTAACAACAATATCAAGAACTAGTGAGTGAGTAGTGTATGTTTCTTTTACCACTTTACCAAAATTAAAAATAAAATCTAAAAAAAACGAGAGGAAGAAGATCAAGAAAACACAAATTATATGAGAATAATGAAGTAGGATGCTATGTTAATTCTACAAATTAAAATTATACTAAAATACCATAAGAAAGTTGAGACTTGAGAGCTATGAGTAGAAGTAGTATTGATTGTTGTTGTTGAATATTGATGAGTTGATCACTTGATTGTTGTTGATTTCCTTCCTTCAAAATGTAGAAAATTTGATCTTGATTACTTGAGAGAGTGTTGATCACCAAATTGTTGTTGTTGATTGTAGAAATAGTAGAGAGAATGAGATATTTGAGTAAATTGGTGAAGAGAAATGAAAGGAATGGTATTGTATTTATAGAAAATGCCATTTTTTTCATTTCCTAAAGTACCTCCCAAAACTAGACGTTATAAATCCATTGGGGGGTAGTTTTGTAATTTAATTTATTTTTTTAATTTTCTGGAAAAAAAAAATTTCTCCAACGGTCGGCCCGGCCCGGCCAGAGCCCGGGCGGGCCGGTTCAACCGGTCCCGGGCCTGTAGCGGGCCGGGCTTGACCGGGCTTTTCTTGGAAAAATGGGGACCGGCCCTAACCGGGAGGGAGGGGGGCCGGTTAGAGGCCAGGCCCGGGTTGGAGGGGGGCCGAGCCGGTCCGGTCCCGGGCCAGCCCGGCCCTGATGCCATCCCTACGTTAACCCTATAACTATCCCTCCTTAACTACACAGTCAATACCCCCTACAATTTCTCAAATTTCCTAAATATCTCTCCATTAATCCACTAATTACTCCTAATCTCCACTACCGGCTATTCCCTATAATCTCTCCTTAACTAAACCATTAATCCCCGTGATTAGCCCCCTTAATCTCCATTAATCTCTCAACTCTTAAACAACCCCTCCTAATCTCTCCTCCTTCTTCATTCTCTCCGAAAACCAAACCCCCTCACTGTTCACCCCCGAACACACCCTGCCCCTCTCGACTGCTCACCAGTCCGCCATCAGCCCACTGACCGCCTACACCCGCCGTAGCTCGCAACCCTCCTCCTCCTCGTCTCCCACAGCCTCGAACTCCACTGTTGCTCTCCATCACCGCCTTGACCCTGCACCCATCGCCACTCGACCGAAGCCCCACTCTAGCACAACCACCATCGACAACACCTTCCCCGCAGCGAGCACCACCACCCGTCATCTTCCCCCTTCTCCTCGAGCAACCCTTACCTTCGATCCCCTCGCTGCCGCACACCCTGCCTCCACCTTGCAGCCCCAACGCACAGCCTCGACCTCCTCCACCTTCAACCTTGCTGCTCGTCTTTCACCACAGAACCACCACAACCTCCGACTGCACCCTCGTCGTTGCTGCCCTTGCTCAACCTCCAACTCCATCGATATTTTCCCTTGCCATCTCTTCGGCGCTGCCACCATCGTGCAGCCCTGCCTTCCACCCTCGATGCCATCGCCCCTCCATCTGCTGCTCCCATGTTCACCACCGAACCCATCGAAGCCCCGAACCTCGCTCGCCATTGCCACCTTCCTTGTCGACCACCATCAATAGAACCCCCCGGTTGCAACCTCACCATCTTCCTCTTCCTCGTCACCGTAGCATCGTGACCACCCCACAGCTCATCGCCACCGCCACTTCTTCTCGTCACAGCACCCGAACATCCTAGTCCTCTGCAGTCGAAGCCCTGCTGCTCGCTGCCTCCTTCGATCACCATCCCACTGCATATATCGACCACCTCTCCCCCTCATCTCACCTCCAAACCCACCAAGCCTCCACCATAGACTCCCCGTCTCTGACTGCACCATCCTCCAACCACCGCAGCCCAGCACTCCCTTGCTGTACAGACCATCGCAGCAGCCCCGCATCCCCTTGCTGCCACCGTCGTTGCGGTTGTCCTTGCTGTGTGTTGCCTTGCTCTATTACTGTCGCTTGCCGTGGGTCACCGCCATCGTTGCCGCTATCGCCCTTACTGTTGTTACTGTTGTCTCTTACTGTGGTTGTTGTTGTCTCTTATTACCGCCTGCCGTTGCCTTGCTACCTTGCTGTTGGTTGCCGCCTGCCGTGAGTTGTCGCTTCTCTTGCTGTGCCCATTGTCGTGCTCACCTCACTATTACTCATCGACAAGGCAAGCATCTCTTGTACACATTTTTATTGTTCTTGTGCAAGTATTCTTCTTGAAATCCAGCAAGTAGTTATTTATTTGAATATCGTATCTAATTGAATTCCATGACTGAATTCTTTATCGTTTAATGTTATTGATTCATTGTCTTTCTATCTTGCCATTATTATTGATTTAAAGCTTGAACTGTTAATTAATCATTTATTGAACATTTAAGTACACTACCATGTATCTTTCTTGCACTTGTACTGAGGTTTCGACCCAATTCCTGAAATTAAAACTTAGAACTTTGTATATAAGAATTGTAGCACACTGAGTCTTGAATCTGGAACATCTTACAGATTCTTAATCTAATTTATATTTTGTAAGTTATTACCATTTTAGTGCTATCATGTTATAATTTCCAGAACTGAAACTGTACACGAAATCAGTAAATAATAAATTTTTATGCATAGCTACATTAACTATAATATATCATGTGAATATGCGTTGGAACATGCAGAGAGTTTATTTTCTAGAATCTCTGACAGAATCCGATGTGCATTTTCGTAGCAGCGGGAAAGTGAATTTGAGTACCAATAGGTGCTGCTGTCCAGAACTTGCAGTATTATGTTTTTACATATAAACCTGATATTTTTCATATTTAATGAATTGAACTATGTATATTTCATATATTGCATAGCCTTGGTGCCTTCTTGATATTGTATTAATACTATCGTTCTCATCAAATGTACCCATTGCATAATTCTTAATACTACCATTTTCATTGATCGTATTGATTGCATGTCTATAATTGATCGTATTTAAATGATAAAAAGCCGGGGTAATAAGGGTAAGACATAGTAGTGGAAAATATAGGAGAGTGTACTCGGAAGGGGATATTGGTTACAGCCCATATTAGTCATTGTTATCGGTCATATTAGTCATCGACTGATTATGGATTACTGACTACAGTATCCCAATTAATCGTGTATTGGCCAATGGTCATCGGTCATCGGTCATTGATATTGCAAGACTCGAGTACATGACTTGTGTAGAATTTACCACTATTGTCTAAACGTTCACTAGATTGTATGCACCCAAACCTGTGGTATGGAAAGTAGGATTGCATGCATTAATTAGGAATGATAAAAGATGGATAAACTTAAGAATAACACTGAAAATGTGCATGACTCATGTTTACAAGTTACATAATTCCTGTTTACAAGATTACAATATTCATGTTTACATGACATGTTTCCCAATTGGTTATATTTTGAGACTTGTTTCAGTTGTACTTGAATTAACTTGATAATGTTGCATTACAATTACATCGCAAGTTCTTGTTTCTCTTCTTGTTCAGTTTTGTTTCTTTTCTTGTTACATATATTGTTTCTCGTCATCATGCTTGTTCCAAAATTGAATTGCCAGTTCTTATTGCTTTCCCTATTATGTCTGCTTCTTGTTCCTATTTGGCGTGCTACTATTTGTCGCCTGTAGCTTGCTCTAACAGGCATTTTCCCCATCTCTAAATGTTGAGATTGCAGGTATCACGGAGGAATCAACTGAAGGACTTGGAGAACTGATCTTCTAAAGATTAGAGTGGAATTAATAGTCTACGATAGTTATTTCATTCATGTTATTCTATTCCAGCATTGCGTTATTATTGTACAGTATATTTTGGGCTTTGGTGAACGAAGCTTATTTTCTTTCCATATGTTGGTTATTTATGAGACATTTCATGTATTATTTACGTTTATGTGATTATTCTATTGCATGTATGGTTATTGTTATATTTCATATTGTTGAGTAAACTATTACAGCTTATGCATGATATACACATCATTTGTTGGGCCTCCGTTGCGTGCCCGAATTACGGTATTTTGGGAAGCAGGGCGTGACAATGACGAAGATAGTTGTTCGGTAACCTGCACAAATATGAGAAATTAGTTTAATTACTTACAACGTTATATCTAAAAATTAAAACCGTGATAAGGAATCAAACTAAACTTACATATGTAGGTGCACGTCTATTAGTAGATGGACATCCACTAGTAGATGGTCGACCGCTACTTGTCGAGGGTCGTCGGCCACTTGTGCCAGCAGCCTCATTTGTATCATCCTGCAAAAAATAGATACTTGTAACCCCCATTTTCCATATATATGTATTTCTGTGTATTTTCTACATTTAAAATTTTTGTAAATTATTTCTCTGCTTTCAAAACTCTTTTGTCAAGATGTATTCTTGACTCTTCTATTAAAACCTAATTTTTTGATCAATAATTTTATTTGTAACTAATTTCTGTGATTTAATATTTTAGTACAAATCTTATTATTGTTAGTACTACTTTTATTTCTATTATTATTACTAATACTGTTATTATTATTACTATTATTGTTTTTACCACTTTTCTTATCATTATTATTGTCAGTATTATTATTTTTACTGTTATTTTTAATACTGTTATTGTTATTATTGTTATTGTTATTGTTTCTATTATTATTATTAGTATTCCTATAAAGTTCTATTATTATTTTTATTGGATATTAACCCAATATAAAAACCCATACCCATTAGTATTTCACCTAAACCCAACAACCCATTTTATATCAGACCCTACCCGTTAACCCATATACCCTGTTTTACCAAACCCGTTATACCCCATCCCCGTAACCCTATTCAGCCACCTAACCCTAAAACCCTAATATATTTTTACCTATATATATACATTAACCCATGCCTTTGCAAGCCTGTTCACCTTCCTCCCCTCAGCCGCCTCTCCATCTTTTTCTCTCCCGTTCGTTCTCTCTCCCTCCGCCCTGCACTGCAACGCCGCGGCAACCCCCTTCCTCCTACTGTGCACCCTCCCTGTCGCAACCTCGACGTCGACGCCAGTAGACCCCCTGTCTCCCGTGCCTCCCCGTCGCTGCTGCCATGGCCCCCTGGTCCCCTCCGCTGGTGCCCCTCCCGAGCTTACCTACTGTGCCTCGTCGATGACGCACCGCCGCAGCCTGGGCGAGAGTAGCGCACCACCCCGCGCTTCCCTGTGCATCGTCTCCCTCCTTCTCTCGTTGACTGCACAACCCTGGTCTTCTTCGGTCGCGATGCAGCACCACAGCGACCTCCGCAGCCGAATAGCCACCGCAGCAATAGCCAGCAACGGCAACGAGCACTTCCCGCCATTGTTCGCTGCCCTCTGTCGCCGGTGCCATCCCCCTTGGCCACCGCCAGTCATCGCCATGCAGCCGCCAAGCCTAAGAGGGTGTTCTGTTCATCAAGTGGGTTTGACCATCTTTGAGTTTGGGCCGTCCGATCACCATCGTGGTCGTAATCATGATCTCTTGATCTTGATCTTGATTGATTGATTCTTGGCCGTCCATTGGATCATGATCATCATGATTGATTGTATGTGGGCCGTCGATCTCCTCTTGATCATCCGATTAGATCCTAGCCGTCTGATCTCCTCTTGATCGTCATGATCATGATGATCATCAACTTTTGTTGATCGCAGCCGTTCAATCGATCGATCTTGATCTCCATCATTATCTTCATCATCAGAGAAATCTGACCGTCCGATCTGATCCGATCATCTTGATCTTGATCGTTGATCTCAGCCATTCGATTGTGTTCGTGATCTCGATCGTCTTCATCTTGTTTGTGATCGTGTGTTCGTGATTGGTTCGTAATCCGTTCGTTGTGTTTGTGTTTGTTGTGTTTGTGTTCGTGCCCCGGGATCCGTTCCCGTTATTCTTGTTCCTTGCATCGTTTTCATCATCGTCTCTCAGGAAAGTAACTTGTACTCAAATTCCTTTGTATGATACAAGTCATCAATTCCGCTTGTAGTGTAGTTGGGTTCTAGAGATAACTCGTGTGTGATGTATAATTGATGAGTATTGTCTCTATAGTGTTTTGACTATAGTTGCCTCACGACACTTATGACATGAATTAACCTAGGAGTGAACGTCTCTTGATGTGATGTATATGTGAAACAATTATGAGAACTCGTGTGCTTGTGAGATCTATGTGATATACTTGTTGTGGACATGTTGTATACCCTATTTCATGTTGTTTGGACACCTAGTAGACTCTAATTCATGTTTAGTTATGTTTCGATCAAGTTTCGTGTGATTCATGTTGGTTTTGTTCTTAAAGGAAGTTCTGTGTTTTGTCGATAATCTGTCTTGATCAGTAATTTAGACCATATTAAGGTCAGTATCCTAATTTCAGTATAGAACATGATTTGTAGAGAAATTCGTCTTCTTTCCAACCCCTCTGACCTTACTCGATTTTATTTTCGTGTGTGTGAGATATGACTTTTTTACTACAAAGATGTATTTCATTTCCAGATTTCGTTTCTTGGTGATTTTGATGGTTAAATTATTTTGATACTAGTTCTAAACAGATTATTTTGATCTGAAATTTTGGTTAGTACTACCATAACTATTTAGGGATTACCCAGAATTTTGGTGGATTTTATTGATGAGTTTTATATACCGTTTCATGCTTGTTCATAAAGACTATACTTGCTGGATTTTGCTTGCTGTTCTGTAAAGATTTGTATTTTCACCCTAATTTCTTTTCATGTATGAAAAATATTTATGAAATATGAAAGTTATATTATTTTGTCTATTTTCATCTCCCTTTGGCGAATTTGGATTTCATTTCACGGTTGGCAAGATATTACAATTTTCGTACAGCAGTGTTGGGAATTCCAGATTTGCCAAACTATCGTTTGTTTATGATTTCTGATTTTACTTGGCTAAGCTAACTTTACTGAAAAATTATGAAACTTTATATTTTGATTATAGACATATATGGGAATACCACAGATTTTTCCTGGATTTATTTGAGGTGTTTTGATTCTGTTTTGCTGACTGTAAATTCGATTTCCTGATTTCTAGCTGAACCTAGTTTCTGGATTCAAATCAGTTTTGAATTATGTTTTTGTTAATTAGTATATGACTTATTTGTATTTTCTAGATTCGGTTGGGAGTCTATTTTCTAGAAGTTTCAACGGATTCAGATTTGCATGTTTTTAACACTGGGAATCATTATTTTACTACAGTATGGTCTTGCTGTCCTGAACTTGAGATTTGGTTATTTTATTTTTTCATGTATTATCTTGCACTCGTACATGTTTACCTTGAAACTTGAACTTGTTACATGATCATGCCATGTTATTCTTGATATATTTTGTACACCTACATGCTTGTTTGATATTAATAATAATTAACCAATCCGGGGTTTAAGGGAAAAATCTAATAGTGAATAATTCAGAAATATGTACTCGGAAGGGGATCCACTGATCCTACGTGAGGACTTGAGACATGATACTTGACACGTGAATACTTGAAACTTGCACGCAAGACATGCTACTTGCCATTTACACAACTTGACACGTGATTACATGATACATGATACTTGGAGCTTGGAGCTCGATTACTTGACTTGTCCCTGAGTACATTGCCCTCTATGGTCCACTATGAAATCTAAAATGAAACTGTTTGTTGTAGCAACCATGTTAGGTGGGCTGCATGAAGTGCTACCTAGATAGTAATCACTACAAAACTTGATACATGATACTTGAACATGATACATGCTTGTTTGATACTTGAACATGATACATGAGACTTGATACTTGACACTTGGTTACTTGATGATTGATCCTCGACACATGTTTACATGATACTTGTTTACTTGACTCTTGATATATGCTACATGATCCTTATTCACCTTACCATGCTAGTTATTTATATTGACATCATGCTTATTCCATGCAATTAGTTAGTTTTCCCTATGTACTTATATCCTGCATTACAGGCGTCCCGTAACTTGCAATTGACGAGTACTTGTTTTCTTTTTTCCTCTTCCCTGCAATTATTAAATTACAGATTTTGGATAACAGGTTCCAGACGGTATTGGTGAAGTATTAGTGCTGGATTTTATTATTATTATTTCTTGTAGCTTGCTTGAACAATATTGTATTTTGATACTTGGATTTATTTTTGTATTTGGACAATGTGATCCAGGATTTTTTGACTTGTTCAGATCATTACTATTTGAGATTTATGTATTTGGTTTCAAGTATTCTTGTTGGTATTTTGGTTCATATGTGCATGTTGGTTGATACTTTTGCTTCTGACTCTGATTATTTCGTGAGATGTTGTAAAGATTCTTGAACAGCTTATGGATGATAAAATTTATTCACTGGGCTTAGTTACGTATCCGTTTTCCGTATTCTCTTTTGGGAAGCGGGGCGTGACAATACTTTTTTGGGAAAACATATGAAAATATACATATTATTCAAATATCCAAACATATTATTTATCCGGGGCCTATTAGTACCGCTCGAGGGTCTGCCGCGCGTTCTAGCCATTATATCGAAGATGACACTACATTGTACTATTTCAAATATTAGTCGATTAAAATGGTATACAACAATTCTAAAATCATCGCCTTGTTATCCAATCACAAAGAATATGTTTATACACCACTTGTATTTACGATACCGAATTGTTCATTCACAACATCCCAATACATTACTCAGATCGATTCATACATTTACAACAATTCTAAACGCCTTATTAACCAATCACAAAGATTATGTTTATACACTACTCGTAGTTACCAAACCGTTTCCGTTCACAACATCCCAATACATTACTCATATTTATTCATTCGTATACAACAATCACAAATTCGCGAGTCATTATACAACATCACAAGCATAATAAATGAATTTCAATACATATAACAAAAATTATAATTTAGGGATTTAAGGTTACCTTGAAATTTTTTGGGACTTGACGGTGGAAGAGGACGACGTAGATGATGTCGAAGATGAGTATGGAGGATGCTAGAGACCTCTTTCGACCTCCTGAGTTAGTGTTTTGATTTGGAGATAAAGAGTTAAAATCGGGGGAAAGCTCAAGGAATGAGGGCTTCCGTATTAGAGACATCCAGGTGGAGGTAGAGGGGGGAATTGTGAAGCTTGAATTTTTGGAAGAAATTTGGCAAAGATGAGGAGAGGCTGCAATTAGGGAGATTGGGGATCTGGGGTTTTGGGGTTTTCGGTTTCGGAGTGGAGCAGAGAAAGTGGAGAGAGATAAAGTAAATGGAAGATAGAGGAGCCCGATATATTAAGTGTTTTTTTGGGAGCAGGGCCCCGCTTGAGGCCGCAATTAGAAATTGCGGATGTGTTCTAAATAGAGGTCATAGTTCCCAACTGCGACATCTCTTTTTGCATAAAAAAGTTGCAAATTTTTTCTAGTCTCCACCACTTGGTTCTTTGTGTCTCACATATTGTCAATTTTTTTACCATAGCTGCAATTGGGAACTGCGGGGACAAAACAAAATTTCAAAGAAGAAGCCGCAGTTGGGAACTGCGGCTTAAAAATAGCTAAAGCCGCACTTCCCAACTGTGGTTATAGCTGACATGGCGATGGGTGGGGTACAAATAAAAATAATTTGCAAAGTGACTTAGAAGTGGAAATAGTTTCAAAATCTCTAATATTATAATGGGAGAAGGCCTTAGTGTCATTTGTCAATCTATTAACATGTGCAATGCACGTACATAACTAATATAAAGGAGGTTTTCTGTTCAAATCCTCCTTACGTCAGAGTTTTTGTTTTTATTTTTCAAAAATTTTAAAACGTGCATCGCACGTGTAAATTACTAGTTTGGCTTTGTGTGGGAAAATATTATTGTTAAGGACCCAAAATCTTAATCGAACTTAATTATCTTTACCATATATTATGCTAAACGAGTTTTGGACCAAGGATTTTTGTAATTTTTTTTTCTTTTTAAGACTAGAAAATGAGAGCAAATATAAGAGATAACGTTCCACTCTTTCTCCATCAAAATTTTGAAGAGCAATCATATCTCTTAATCAAAACATAAAAAGAGTGCAATATTGTATAGATGTTATTAGAGATTTTTTTAAAAAATAGTTTACTTATTTTCTCACTTTTTAAAATTATGTGCAATATATTGCACAGGATTATACTAGTTAAATTTATTAGAAGTCCAAACTACTAGATATTTTTACCAAATGAGCCACTTTTTGAGGAAAATAACCCACTTTCGAAAGTGTTTACCAAAATGACTCAGATAGCGAGTTTGGTGAAAATACTCTCGCTTTTTGAGATAACGAGTGTAGGCTTACGTGTTTGGAGAAAAAACTTGAAGGAAAAAATATCAAAGTAAGACTCGCCGTCTCAAATAGCGAGCGTAGTTGTACTACATTCGCTGTTTGAGATAGCGAGCCTGACTTTGAGTTTTTTTGTTAAACTGATCTACAAAAAAAACTCAAAGTCAAACTCACCATCTCAAATAGGGAGTGTCGTACAACTACACTCACTGTTTGAGATAGCGAGTCTTACTTTGATATTTTTTCTTCAAGTTTTTTCTCCAAGTTCTGGAGAAATACATAAGCCTACACTCGCTATCTCAAACAACGAGGGTATTTTCACCAAACTCATTGTTTGAGACAGCGAGTTTGGTGAAAATATCCTTGCTGTTTGAGACAGCGAGTCTTACTTTGATTTTTTTTTCTTCAAGTTTTTTCTCCAACTGTGGAGGAATACCTAAGCCTACACTCACTATCTCAAACAGCGAGGGTATTTTCACCGAACTCACTGTTTGAGACAGCGAGTCTTACATTAATATTTTTCTTAAAGTTTTTTCTCCAAACACCTAAGCCTACACTTGTTATCTCAAAAAACAAAAGTATTTTTACCACACTCACTATCTGAGTTAGCTATAAATACTTTCAAAGTGGGTTAGTTTGATAAATACTTTCAAAAAAGTGGCTCATTTTAGTAAAACAATTCCCTGGTCAATACCGTCCGGCCTCCCATTTGACCAACCCCCTTTTCCTTTTCCCTCCAAATTCTCCATCCCCCAACTGCGTAACAGAATTCCCATTTTCCATCTCTCTCTCCCCTAAATCTGTACCAATCTTCTCAATTTCAATCAATCCAACAAAAAATAACTATGATTCTGATTATTTTTTGAACGATCCACCATGAACAACCACTTCTCCTTCTCCTCATGGTGCCATGACACCGACTGCCCCTCCGCCGCCGAAATGACCAGCAATGCCAACTTCACCATCTCCCCCTCCGGCGGCGGCGGCGCCAACCTCGACAAATTCTTTGCCGACGTCGAGTCCATCAAGGACGAGCTCAAAGAAGTCAAACACCTCAACCACTCTCTCCACTCTGCCAACGAGACCTCCAAAACCATCCACAATGCCTTCACCATCCGCTCTCTCCGCTCCGCCATGGATTCCGATGCCTCCCTCGCCCTCAAGAGAGCCAAGCTCATCAAACTAAACTCTAGTTAAAATCCCTCGACCGCACCAACGCCGCCAACCGGTCCGTCCTCGGCTGCGGGCCCGACTCCTCCACCGACCGCACGCTATCCTCCGTCGTATCTGGACTTCGCAAGAAGTTCCATGATCAGATGGAGAAGTTCCAAGATTTGCATAAGAAAGTAAGAAGACCATCTAGAGAGGGTATTATACAGTGACAGGTGAGAAGGCATGCGGGGAGGTAGTGGAGAGTCTGATGGTGACTGGGAGGGGGGAGAGGTTTATGCAGAGGGAGATAGAGGAGTAGGGGAGGGGGGAGGTGGTGGACGTGATCTGGGCCGGCTCTAGCCCAGGGCCAACAGGGCGACCGCCCAGGGCCCACTTCAGGGGAGGGGCCCAATTTTTTTTAAATATAAAAAATTAATGGTCTTATAATTAATATAATGAATTAATGGGTTTGTAATTAATTTTTAGTGGAGAGCCCAATTTAGTAATCTCTCTCTCTCTTTCATTGTCACTTCAACTTCTTCAAATTTTTTTTTGTCCAGCCTCTTCATCTTCTTCAAATTCTCTCTCTTTCTCTCATTCACTCTTTCTCTCCCTTTCGGCATCTTCAGATATATTCAAATTGTCAGTTGAGAATTTTCGTTTGTTTCTTTTACAGAGTTTTTTTCTTAGCAGGAGTTGTAGTTGGAGTTGTAGTCATGGTGTCTCGGGTATCAGACACGTAGTTGGAGTTGTCGGTCTTCTTAGCAGGATTGTAGAAGTTGTTGGTCTTCTTAGTACTACTCTGGTAGTTCAGCCCTCTCATGTCATTTTTTTTAATTAATAGAATTGAGAATATCTTTTGTGGGTTTAGAAGGTACCGAGGTAGAAATCACTCCAACAATAGTATTTTTGATTGATTTTTTTGTTAGGCAAGCTTAGTGACCAATTGAAATTTGAAGCTTATTTATGTGATAAGCTTGATTCCTGGGGCCCTGGCCTTATATTTTAGAAAAGATGTGATTATTTTTTTTGGCAGGTGCAAGAGTCGCTGTCGCTATACTTAATGAAAAATTTAGAGTATTTGGTGTCATAAAGCAAAATAACGGTAATCTTTACTTTTCTGAGTATTATTTTTATGTCCCCCGCCGTTATTTATAATTTATTAATATATATAAAAATACATGCGTGTCTATAAAAGGGGCCTAAAAAAATTTTTGCCCAGAGCATCAAATACCTCAGGACCGGCCCTACACGTGATTGCGGAGATGAAGGAGAGTCACGGGGTCGCGGTGGAGCTGGAGAGGAGCTTGATGGAGCTGCAGCAGGTGTTTATGGATATGACCATGCTGGTGGCAGCACAGGGGGAGTAGCTGGATGATATCGATAGCCAGGTGGGGGAGGCGAGGTCGTTTGTGCACAGAGGAGGAGCACCTGGTGGTTTCCAGGAAGCATCAGAAGAATAAATACTAGGGACTTGTTTCGCCATTTTGTTGCTGTTGATTATTGTTTTGGTGATAGTGTTGCCAGTTGTGCTTAAGAACAAGTGAAGTGATTGGTCTGAACAAGCAACGGACACGCTAGCGTGATTGCTCATTGCTTGTGGTGATTCGTTAGTCAGTTAGTTAATTAGTTTGTTTACGAATTTGAGATGATTTGTCAATTTGGTAGATGTTGCTGCTAGTTTTGGCGTGAGAGCAAACAGTTAAATTTGTGGGTTTTTTTGGAAACAATAAAGCAAACATGTTGATCTTCACTAACGTTTGGCTGGTTTCTTGCTGCTGCCACCATTGACCTGCAAAAAAGTTTGATACACCGGGATGGATCCCCACGACGAATCCTCCGACGCTCTTGTCAGTAATTAGGAAGATTATGAAAGAACTTTATGTGGAAAAAGATTGATTACCTTGTTATGGTGAGGGGAGAGGGGTATTTATAGTCGCCTTAGGGACCCGTTTAGAGATAAGGATTTATCTCTACTTCCCGGTATTTTTGGATAAGATGTAGAGTTTAAACTCGTTTCATGATAAGAGAGTTGGTTAAAACTGCCTCTTAGAGATAATCACGAATTTGAATTACTCTTTAAATATCCTGGGCTGGTTTGTAGCGGGCTGCTACCCATACCCAATAGGACAGATCCATTTATGGGTTATTGAGCTTTGAAGAAAGACCCAGTTCCTATTTCAGACCCGTTTGTAGGTGAAATTATCGTTTTATCCCTAAGAGCTTTAAGATTCGTGTCCAATTTGAATGGTCCCGATTTAATCTTTTTTTTAGCCATATCACGAGCCCCCACTCCCGAAGACTGAGTTTAACAGCCTTTGAGGAGTAGTTTTGTTGTTCTAATGGCGTACGAGATTTTATCGAATTTCTTAAATGAGTTTGGATCTTGCTCGAGGTGTAACGGAATCAATTTGAGCTTGTAAAATACTCAAAATTATTCTCAGAATTTTCTGGATTTTTTGTAATTTTTCCATATTTTTTGCAATTTTTCCAATTTTTAATCATTTTTTGAATTTTTTATTCAATTTCTGAATTTAAATAATTAATTATCGAAAATTTTAATTAATTATTCTAAATTAGTAATTATTATTTTCAGAATTTTAAAATTATTTTTCGAATTAATAATTATTTTGAGAATTTTTTAATTAATTTTTTGGAGTTTTAAATAATTAATTCAATTAAATAAACAAATAATTAATTAATTAAATACCTGATGACATGGCGCAATCCTGTGCATTGATCATGATCAGGGAGCGCACATCACAAAGCGGCAGTTTTTCCCATTTTATGTCCGTTTCACACTCTGTTCGACGAAACGATCGTCATGCTGACACGTGGCGATCAACGAGACCC
Organism: Hemerocallis citrina; assembly: GCA_017893485.1. Lineage (NCBI taxonomy): Eukaryota > Viridiplantae > Streptophyta > Magnoliopsida > Asparagales > Asphodelaceae > Hemerocallis > Hemerocallis citrina. The sequence goes on from CM030359.1 coordinate 80,292,552, forward strand.
GTTGACTTTTTTTTTCTTTCTTTCTTTCTTTCCCGTCCTCTGCTTCGTCTTCCTTCTTTGGCACTCGGGGTTGGGCGAGCTCGATGAATGTTTGAGGTTTATTCGACTGTGAGATTCTTGGCGAAGGAGATGGTTGGCGAGCGATCGAGCTCGACGTGGCGAGAAGGTGGAGCTTCGAAAGCGAGGTGGAGCTCGACTGCCGTGGGGTTTTCGAAGCTCGACAGGGGCTTGGACGATGTTGGAGCTCGACACAATGGAGGGGTTCGACAGAGGAGCTCGACGGCGAACATGGTGAGGAGTTGGTTGAGGAGCTCAAGCTCAGAGAACGGGGGGAGTTGGAGCTCGGCATTAACGCTCGGCAAATTCAGTGTGAGGGTTCGAGCTTGGCAATGGGTAGCTCGACGAGGTGGAGTCGGTGCTTGGTGAAGGAGATGCTCGGCGAACGGGGGAGAGTTGGAGCTCTTCGATGGAATCTCGGAGAATTCAGTGTGAGCGTCGAGCTTGGCAATGGGTAGCTCGACGAGGAGGAGTCAGAGCTTGGCGAAGGAGATGCTCGGCGAATGGGGGAGAGTTGGAGCTCTTTGATGGAAGCTCAGCGAGGGGATGAGCTTGCCGAACGATCGAGCTTGACGTTAGGGGAGCTCAGTGGTGGCGGTCGTGGGGTCGCGCTTGGAAGTGCGAAGGGGAGTTCGACCGTGGAGGTGATGGTGATGGCGAAGTCGGCTTTGGAGATGGGCTCAGTGCTTCGGCAAAGGAGATGAGCTTGGTTTTTTTCTTTGAGAGTTGCCGGTTTGCGGGTGTGAGACCCATACCCGTGGACCCGTTAAGTGTCTTGGCCTTTGGATTTTGCTTTCGGGTTTGGGTCATAAACCCGACCTGATCCGAAGCTCTTCCTCTTTCACGAACCGAGAGCGTGTTTGCTTGAATTTTTTTTTTAGAATTTGTGGTCGTTGATCTTGATTTGAGTGCAGATCACGAAGAGAATTTTTCTCTTTTTTCGTTCGGATCCACTTCTGCTCAGCTCGATCTAGCGATCACGACGAACGGTCGGCGAACGTTTGGAGAACGTATTGAAGAACATTAGCGAACGAATAGGCAAATTGCCGGTGAACGATTTTGGCCTGGTTTTGTTCGGTTTTTCATTTGCTCGGTGTGCCTCAGTGAATGACTTGGCGAGCTACAGCTGACCAATACGTGGCATTGACCGTTGACTGGTCAACACCATTTCAATCATTTTCTGATCGGAACTGCGTCTATTCGGCTTGAAACGACGAGCATGGCGAGCGTGCGTCGAGCTACAGATGAGTGACACGTGGCTTGTGACCGTTGACTGGTTAACGCCATTTTGCCCATATTTTGATGGGATCATCGTCTGTTCGACACGAAGCGGCGAGCTTGGCGAGCGTATGTCGAATTACAGGAGAGTGACACGTGCCTCTAGACCGTTGACTGGTCAACGCCGCTTCGGTCATTTATCGATCAGATCATCGTCTGTTCAACACGAAGCGGCAAGCTTGGCGAGCGTATGTCGAACTATAGGAGAGTGACACGTGGCTCTAGACCGTTGAATTGTCAATGCCACTTCGCTCATTTTTCGATCGGATCACTGTTTGCTCGGCCAGCTCAGACCGTTTGGCGAACGGTTGTGGAGAGCTTCACTATAACTAATTTTTGCGAAGCTACGGAGGTCCGATCGCGGCGTGTGATCCCTTGTTTCGAAGTTGACTCAAAGATTTACAATTTCTCTTCAGAAGTCAGTTGAAGAATCACCCTTCTTCATGGTCAAAATGGTCCCGCAACATCTTTGTGTTCATAAAGTTAGGAAGAGCGTTGTATATCTGTTGCAAAGATCCATTCTTGGGGGCGAGTTGTAGGAGCGTCTTTATATGAGTTAGGATCCGAACTCTCTTGGAAGAAGGCCGCTCAGGAGGTAAGTTTGAGGAGCAACTCTACGGGAGAGTTGAGCTCCGAACTCGTTGATATATAGTCTAATCTATTGTAACTCCCGTTTTTGCCTATACGTATTTTCTTGCCCATATTTTTGGTAGATAACCGAAACAAAAATATATGTAAGAAAATACGTATAGGTTAAAACAGGAGTTACAATAGATTAGACTATATTGTGATATATATATATATATATATATATATATATATAGAGAGAGAGAGAGAGAGAGAGAGAGAGAGAGAAATGTTCCGTTGCGCCCTAGACCTCCGTGTGTACTCGGCCTTCCCGTCTTCGACGATTCGAACTGTTCACATTGATCTACACATATAAATTAGTCTAAATATGTCAAATCAAATTATTTGAAATTCATTTGCCCATCCATCATGTGACTATAAAAAATAACAAAGGCGGGAAGGCCGAGTGCACACGGAGGCCTACTGCACAACGGAACATTACTATATATATATATATATATATATATACACACACACAATTTTTTTTTTCGCAAATGTTTTCTATTCCCGACCCAATCAATTAATTACTTAAGCAAACAAAAGAGCCGTCATTCACCATCTCCACTTCCAAATTCCAGATGAAGGCCACTCTTTAGAGAAGTCGAAGGACAATAACTGGGAAGGTTCTAGAGTTTTTGAGAATCAGACAAGTCTGAATTTGCAAGCTTCTTCCCCGACTTGAAATACACTTTCAACATCTCTACTACTATAATGGGAGAAGGGGTTAGTGTAATTTGTCCTTCTACCAACCCGTGCAGCGCACGTGTTGGGTTGTGGACTAACTTTGGTAAATATTTTCGGCAATGGACCAGTTTGGTAAATATTTCCGAAAGTGGATCATTTTGGAAATTATTTTCTTTTTACCCTTTTCATTATCCCTTCAATGGACTAACTTTGGTAAATATTTTCGACAGTGGATCAGTTTGGTAAATATTTCCGAAAGTGGATCAGTTTGAAATTATTTTCTTTTTACCCTTTTCATTATCCCTTCAATTTTTTCTTCCACGTGCACGTGTGCACGTGTATAATACTAGTAAAATATAAGTGAAATCTTGTTTTAAACCATAGAGTATAATCTTTGTGATGTGTTTATCTTTTTTATAATAATAAATGATTAAATTATGGGATTATTTTTGTGATGTTGTATTTTATATGTAACTAGGTTTGCCCGTTGACACGTGCCTACGGCACGTCTTCAGGACGATGCACCTTGTTTGATCATAAAAAATAGTTTTTGAGTTCCAGTAAATTAATTGAAGTAGCAAACATAGAGCAAAAAACATATTATATATTTTTTTTGATTTTTTTTGAATTATTTTTAAAATTTTTAATTTTTTAAAATTTTAAAAAAATTAATTTCTTAATTTTTTTAATATTATATAGAAGAGGGAGGGAGAGAGAGAGAAAAAAATTAAATAAATATAGGAGTTGTTTTGGGTGGGAGATTTGAATTTGAGTTTTGGGGGAAACTTTTGGAGGGAAAATATGTTTTGTAAGGTTAGATCCGGGTCTTTGATTTTTGGGAGGATTGAAGGAGAGCCACTTGATAGCTTTCTTTGTGTTTTATTATATAGATTATAGAGACTGAAAATTGATTCTTACAAATTAAGTACCTGCATATTATAGGCATTGTGAAAAGTTATTTTCCAAGCTTTTCACTTTAAAATTTTGTAGAGAAATCCAAATTAACTAAATCAACAGATCCTTCTAAACAAATTTTGGTAAAAGAAACTTATTCTGAGAATTTTAGCACAAGTATACCACTTACTCTCGAAATCATACTTATGATAAATACAATTTAATCACTTGCAGTAGCAGAAGGTAATTAATTAACTTATTAACTTAGGGTGTAGAAGATTTTTTTTTTTTTTTTTTTTTTTTTGAGTAGAAAGGTGGGATAACACCACCCTGTTTCATTAATAAGAAATTAATAAACACCCCGCATAACCGGGAACAGTACAGAACAGGAAATAAACATAAACCCCCAACAGAACCCTGGGGGGTGGGCTTCATCATCTAAACCTCATAGAACAGGACAACAAAACATAAACCTCCAACAAATCCCTGGGGGATGGGTTTCTACATCTAACCCTCACACAGCCAAAATACATAGAAGTGAGCTAACCAAAAGGACACATTGGGAGCCACTGGATCAACTGGAAGGTGCGCTGGGAGCACCCCTCACTCCATAGTCGGCCCGAACTCTATCTCCTCATCGTCATATTCTTCCACCTGGAAGACTCGTGCGATCCTCCCTCTCGCTCCTGATGCCGCTGCTGTAGCCCAAAAAGAGATTAGATGCATAATATGGGTAAGGTTACCAGAAATAGAATTACATGCAGCACGGAAATAAAAATTATTCCTATCTAGCCATAGCACCCATGTGGTTGCCGCAATGGCAATGTACCACGCGTCCTTCATGTCGTGTCGGATCGATGCAAATCTGGGACCTACCCATAGTTCCTCATACTCTCTTGGGTAGTCACTTGTACCCAAGGCACTAAGGACCTCGACCATGGTAGCTTTACTCCTTGTACAGCCAATAAACAGGTGGTTGAGATCTTCTGTATGTGTGTTGCAGAAACCACAACTGGTCTCAATGTGCGGTTGTCTCTTGGCTAGGTTCTCTCTGGTGAGAATAGCATTGTTAAGCACTAGCCAGAGGAATACTCTGACTTTAAGAGGTGTTTTTGCCTTCCATAACACCGTTGCCCAGCTGGGTGTGCATCCACGAAAGTGAATCCTGTGGTAAAGGGATCTAACCGAAAACACTCCTTTCTTCTCAAGTCCCCACCGCAACTGGTCTGGGCCTTGGGCACAGAGCACTCCAGAGTGTGCAATTAACGTCTGTAGTTCACGCAGCTGCTGGAGTAAACCTGTTGAGAGCCTTCCTTGGAACGAGGGTTTCCAAGTCCCTCTTTTCCAGGCTTCTACCACCGACATATTCGGACGATTCGCTTTTTCAAACAGCTCTGGGAAACTGTCCTTAAGAGCCTGTGGACCACACCATTTGTCTCACCAAAACCTAGTGGACCGCCCATTACCGATAATAGACGTCACTGCTGAATTGAACGGTCCGCTTGCCTTTGTAATGCCTTTCCAGAATCTGGAGGTTTTAGATCCCACTCGGAAGCCTAAACTCCTCGTTCCTTTTTCTCGAAGGTAGGGTTGAATGAAGTCCTGCCATCCTTCGCCACACTGGTGAAACACCTTCCACCACCATTTTCCTAGCAGAGCAAGGTTCATATCTCTAAGGTCAATGATACCTAGCCCTCCATGTTTCCTCTTCATGCAGGCGATATTCCACTTAATAAGGTGGTAGCCACCCTTATTTGAGTCTGCCCCTTTCCAGAGGAATCTTTTACGGATTCGGTCAATCCTCTGTATTACCCACTTTGGAAGTTCGAAAAAGGACATGTAGTAAATGGGCAGGTTGGAGAGTACAGAGTTGATGAGAATCACTCTTCCCCCGATCGAGAGCAATTTGCCTTTCCACCCCGACAGTCTTTCTTCCACCCTGTCAATAATAGGCAACCAGTCAGCCTTGGTGAGCTTCCCTGGTTTGAGCGGGAGCCCTAAATATTTGATCGGAAACTCCTCCGTCGCGCAGTTTAGAATGGTGGCATGTACCCGAGCTTCCGCTTCAGATAGAGTAATTGGGACCAACGCGCTCTTGTGGAAGTTAATTCTGAGGCCTGACCATGCCTCAAAACAGTACAGGGCCCCTTTAAAGCAGATTGTTTCAGTTGTATTACCATTTCCAAAGAGAAGGGTATCATCAGCATATTGCAGAATCGTGCATCCCTGTTTAGTGGTGCTGCCTGCCACAGGTTTAATCCAACCTTTTTTTTGACAGTTTTCCAACATTCCTCTAAGCACATCCGCAACGATAGTGAATAACAGAGGGGATAGCGGATCTCCCTGCCGGAGTCCCTTCTTGCATGGAAACGTTGGTCCTGGCCTCCCATTCACCGAAATTGCCGTTTTGCTAGAATACAAACACAATTTGATCCATCTTATCCATTTCTCACCGAAACCTCTTCCTTTGAGTGCCTCCAGCAGACAATCCCAATCCACGGAATCATATGCCTTCTCAAAGTCCAACTTCAGAAGAAAGTTCTTCGAGTTGTTCGTGTGGCAATGGTGAATAACTTGTTCAGCGGTGGCCACACAGTCCAGAATACAACGGCCCTTGATAAAACCCGTCTGGGTTTTATTGACAAGACTGTCCATCATGCTACCCAAGCGGATCGCTAGGACCTTAGTGATGATTTTAGCCGAGCAGTTAATCAGGCTAATCGGTCGAAAATCCCCCACGCATCTGGATTCCTCTCGTTTGGGAATCAATACCACCTCTGCAAAGTTGAACATTCCTAGTCTCAGATTGTTGTGGTAAAATTCCTCCATAAGCTCCATGAAGTCTCCTTTAATTTCTTCCCAGAACACTTGGAAGAACATCATAGGAAAGCCATCTGGCCCAGGTGATTTGTCTCCTCCCATCTGATCCACAGCCGCCTTGACTTCTTTTTCTGAGAAAGGCTCCTCCAAAGATGACAGGTTTTGACCTGGGTCATTATTATACCCCTGCCAGTAGCCCTCATTCATTGGGATCCTAAATTCATTCTTCCTCCGAAGAGGTCCTTATAGAAGGTGTGAAAAGTCGTGGAGATCACTTTTTCATCCTGTGAAGTACCCGAACCTGTCTGAATTGAGAGGATAAGATTGGATCGCCTTCTAGCGCTTGCTACCCGATGGAAGTAGGCCGTATTCGCGTCTCCTTCTTTGAGCCACGAGATCCTAGACCTTTGCTGCCATTTGATCTCTTCTAGCCTATAAAGATTGGCTAAATTCTCACGTAGTTGTAGAAGCCTGCCTCGCTCCTCCTGCGAAAGGATTCTAGATTCTTCTATCCTCTCGAGCTCATCAATTCCTTCCAGCAGGGAGTCCTTAGCCTGCCAGATGGAAGAGAACCTAGATCGGTTCCATTTTGCAAGCCTCTTTCTCAACCTTCGGATTTTCCCACACCATCGCGATGCGGCGTCCCTGCCCGCCATTGGGAGCGCCCAATTCTCAATTACCATATGATGGAAACCCCGGATCTCCAGCCAGGCCTTTTCAAATCTAAATTTCCTGGGTCTACGTTGCCCTCTAATTCCTGTGTCTAACAGGATTGGGGTGTGATCTGAAGTTGACCTGGGGATCGTTCTAGCCGATACTAAAGGGAATTTTGCTTCCCATTCCATGGAGACTAAAATTCTATCCAGCTTGGCCATAATCGGGACCGCTTGCATATTAGACCAAGTAAAAAGTCTATCATTGACTGGGATATCGATAAGTTCCAGCTCCGTGATCAGCTTATTGAACTCCTCTCTGTGCCTATCACTAGCACCTCTCCCCTTATGCTCAAAAGCAAATTTAGTGATGTTAAAGTCTCCACCCACAATCCATGGCCCCGACCACCTTCTACGAATATCGACCAGATCTTGCCAGAAGGCCTCTCTGTCAGTCGCCACATTCGGTCCGTAGACCACAGTCACCGTCTGCATCCAATCATCAGCTCGACGTTTGAGACGGGCCGTCAAAGAAAACGTACCATCGTGTACCTCTAGGCAGGAGAATAGGTCCGAGTTGAAGCCAATCGCAATCCCCCCTGAGGCCCCACTCGATGGCCGCCACAACCACTCCTTGATTCTATGACCCCCTACTCTTTTGAGTTTGAGGCCATGTTGCAATTTGGTTTCCTGCAGACCTACAACTTCCGCCTTGGAGTTGTTAATTACGTCCCCCACCATATCTCTCTTCCCTCTACCCCCCAGTCCCCTCACATTCCAGAAGAGCGTATTCATTGGGGAACATCATCCTCAGAGATCGTTGGAGAAGGTGCAGGGCCAGCTACCTCCTCGAGAACGGTAGACTGCCCAGTACCATCGCGGAGGGCTTTTTCCGACCAGGAGTTAACCCTATCCACTTCCCACCCTCTAATTTTATTGAGCGCTCTAAATCCCAAACCTCTAACCCACATGTCTCGGCAAGTAAAAAAACCTCATTATCTGACATGAAATTTAAAATGGAAGCTAAAAAATAAGTCGTACCTCCAGTATCGAGCTTAGCAGCTTTGGCAGATAGACAACCTTCTAACATCATAGAGAAATAATAGCATGTAATTCCAAATGCAACTTTACGGTGGTGGTTTCTATTGGGAAAGATGAAGTCCCGTCTTCAATACTAAAGAACTGGTTCTCAAAAAAAGACAACCTTCTAACATCATAGAGAAATAATAGCATGTAATTCCAAATGCAACTTTACGGTGGTGGTTTCTATTGGGAAAGATGAAGTCCCGTCTTCAATACTAAAGAACTGGTTCTCAAAAAAACCCCTAAATCTAAAAAACCCTAGGGGCGGCGGCGGCCACCCTCCACGCCGCCGCCCTACATGTCGTCCCCTCCCGGCCATCTCCTCCCCCTTCCCTGATCTCAAAACCTTTCCCCCTTCCCTGATCTCAAAACCCTAGATCTACATTCGCGCTCTGTTGGGTGGCGGCTCGTCGAAGACGGAGGCCGATCGTCGAAGCCGGCCGTTCGTAGTCCCCGATCTCAAAACCCTAGGTCTCCAGTCGCGTTTTGTTGGGTGGCGGTTCGTCGAAGACAGAGGCCGATCGTCGAAGCCAGCCGTTCGTCGTCCCCGATCTCCAGTCTACAGTCGAGTTGGACGGCGGCTGTTCACCTCTGTCCCCTCCCCCCTTGTACTGTTGTACCGTGTGTCGTCCCCGATCGCCTCTGTTGTACAGTGTGTCTTCACCTCTGTTCACCTCGTCAAAGCCGCACGTCGTCCCCGATTGACGACGGCCACCATTGTGCCTCCCAAGACAACCCACTCACCTCTGTCCCCTCCCCCCTTGTTCCTCCGGCGTCCCCTTCCCCCTTCCAGATCTGAGATCTCGAACGCCGGCGGCGAGATCTGTGCTTTTGGAGTATCCATCGCTGCTGGTGTGATTGGGAGCTGCCTTTGCGTCGGAGGATCGACGAGTTCATCCATCCCTACCTGTGTCTTATTGCTGTCCCTTTCTTTGGCGCTAGTTGCGGTGCCATCGCTACCGCCACCATGTCCGCGCACTCAACACCAACCGCGGTGATCTACAGCTGCGATTTGGATGTTGAGTTGCTGGTTGTGTATGCGAAGAAGAAAGTGTACGTGTGATGGTAGTACCGGAGTTAGAGACGGCAGTGGGATGATCTGGTTATTGTTTGTGTGGGGAAGTGGAGGAGGTGCTTGGGATCGGTGTTGCACGATTACGGGGCTAGGGCCCGAAGACGGGTTCCCCCCAAAGGTGCGCACCTTTACAGCACTAGGTAGGGCTTGGGCCCGCAGACGGGGTTCCCCCATGAGGTGTCCTGTAGAAATTGTTGAGGTGAAGATGTATCTATTTTTGTTCGGTAGTGGGGTAGTCGCATCCTGAACTCGACACCCGTTAATTAACGGCCACAGATTTCGCAACAGCGCCGCCACTACGCTCTCATCAATAAACCTGCAATCTACAATGTCCATCGCCCTTAGGGGTGAGAGGGGAAGGTGATGCTTCTGTTAGTTGTGATTGTTTCGGGTTTTGCGTGAGAGAGAGAGAGTGAGAGAGTGAGAGAGTAAAGATGTTGCTTCCACTACAAGGAATTTGACATATAGTGACAGCAAAAATCCGTAGGTAAAAGGCGAAAAACCGTAGGTATAGCCCGTAAAACCTATACCAACGGGCATATTTTTCCGTCGTTTTTAATTAGCTATACCCACGGCAAAATGCCGTCACTATAGCCTATAGCAACGGTTTTTTCAACAGTTGGACAAAACCTCGGTGTTATACCCACGGTTTCGTATCCGTTGGTATAGGTTTTAAAAATGTATTTTGCTTTCCTATACCCACGGTTGAAGCTCCATTGCTATAGGTTTTAACGATGATTTTCGCATTCAATTATTTGAATATATACTCATCGTTCTATACACAATTTTTTCTTATTAATTACGCTTATGATAATTTAATATTTTCTTTTATAATATTAATTTAATTATAAACCAAATACACAATGAAATAAATACATGTGTTTATGAAACAAAATTAAATTAAATTAAATTTCAATCATATTAAAAATTAATGAAGTATTACAAATATGTCAAATTCAAATTACAAAATAGTTAAAATGTCAACCTAAGAGTATCATACTGACATATAATAGGCATATCAAGTCTTATAACAATCTAATCCACTTAATTTTGAGGTTTGCTCCATCAACAGAAAATTAGCTTCCATTGCCAATAAATAGTGTACATCTACAACTCGCAAATAAATAACTCCGATCTACAATGTTGACTGGAAAATCATCTCAGCAAGTTCCTGTACCATCAAAAATTTAAAGGAATAGTTATTAGGCACATTCAGCAAAGGATAATAAAGAAAACTTGTTTGGCACAGGGCAAATCTCAAAACTATTTTACCATCAATCTACAAAAAAGAAAACCATGTAACATATCAGGAAATAAATCACTAATGAAAGTAAGTATAAACTCTTACAAATAAACTTACTTCTAATGTATTAAAGATGGTTTTAGCAGCGTGGCGGAAAACCGTTTCACAATAACCTCCTGAGCGTCTTGCTCAAGCACATTTCCACTAATCATGTGAACTTATCCGCTGCTACAAATAAAATTCCAGTTCCAGAAACATTCATTAAATAAATGATTTTTAACTGACTAGATCCATACAAGGTTACAAACAAACATATGTAAAAACCTATGTAGATCCTAAGAAAATCCATTCCTATTACTCAGGGCAACAATAATGCACATATGTATCAAAAGAACAGCAGCAGCATCTTAAGGGCATCCGCTGGCAATCTAAATAGAGTTGTATTGTGTGGAAACCATATATATCTGAAAATCAAATGATCACTGTGGATCCATGATCTACATATCTTACAAGCATGTAGTGTTATAAATTATCCATTCCAATGAAAACAACCTTTCTATACAATTCCCTGCCAGGAACTATGGCTCCAGACTTTCCATTGAATTTTTTTTTCTTTTCTTGAAAAGAGAGATTAAACTGAGAATTGATTGCATAAGATATCTTGACTAAGTAGTTATCCATGATCCATCACTGATTCCTTTGTAGAGAAGTTTGGATGGAAAATGATGAGCTTAAGTATTCGGGCTTTAATCCTCCAAATACCAAAATTAGTTCAACTAAATATGTTTTTTTAATCAAAATAAGTAACGAATAAAGCTTTGACATGATAGCACAACAAAAATTAACTTGCTTGATATGATCCATAAATGAAACTATTATTAATGAATTTCATGTATTACCAAACAAGATGGTTTATGACAGGTAAGAATTATAGCAAAAAAAACAAAACTTATAGATGAGACAAGTATTATATGCTACTTAGAAGAATTACTCCAAGCATATAAACAGATAAACCAGTACTAAACCTTCCATAGAAATATGGTCTAGTTAAACAAAAAACAAAAAACATAACGAGTTATTGCGTCTTACCAGATTCTGCCACAAGTGATAGACCTCCATTATCTTTTGCTTCCTCCATTCATCCAAATCAAACACATTCATCCCATATGCCCAACCACATGCATGAGGATCAAAATTTTCTGCAATAAGAGGTTGCGAGAAGTTAAGATAGCGATCAAATCGATGGAAGCTTTCCCCGCAAGTCTCGACTGCACCATTAACCTTCCCTTCAAGATTGATCTCCCATAGACCCGTAAGATCTTTCTGTACTACAATATCATCATCCAAGAACACCACTTTGTTAAGCTTCGGGAAAATTTCAGGAAGGTAACAAACTTGAAACAGATGGCGACTCTCACATAGGCACCTCAACAACATGACTAGATAATCGATACAATGATGAGACGGACTGAAGCAGATTGCTAACAAATTGATCATAACCATAGCATAGTATGTTTTAGCATGTGAGAATGCCTATCTTTTTTGTCTTCCATATCTGATTCTGGAAAATTAGAATTTCAGTATCCAATGCTTCAGAAAATTGGTATGTATAGTTAGCAATCATGTGTATGATTGCTAACTAATTGGTATGTATAGTTAGCAATCATGTGTATCATGTGTATAGTTGGCGAATTGGATATTTATGTAACACATAACTAATTTTATGTGTCGGATTCATGTGTCTATGCTTCACCTCCTCGTGAACACTGAGTATATAATTTTAGCAGGAGATGATGATAAGATATGAGATCATATTTAGAATGTTTGTTTCTTGCATTGAAATATATATAGGCCCATATATAGGAAGCATGTTATCTCATGCTATTGCCCATGTCTACATGTTTGGTTAGCAATAACTCACATTAAAGATTGGAAGTTAGTGAACAAATTGTTCCGCCTCATATCAACAATACTCTTGCCTTCATGTTTTGATTACTTCCTTCTTCTTGGTCACCTGCATTAGAAAAAAAGAAACGATCAGATGTACATGCAAAACTAGTCTTACAATCTGGCTAAAATAAAAACAAAAGAAGAAAAAAAAATCCTTTTAGTAGTAGGATGCAAAAAAAATTCCTTTCAGTAGTAGAGCTGACCGAAAGAATTCCTTTTTTGAGCACATGAGATCCCCATAGTAGTAGGATGCAAAAAAAAAAAAAAGAATACAAGAAAAAGGAAAATGACTGCTTAAAGATTGGCCAACGGGCTCGTTGTATCCACATTGTTGCTTATAATTGTCACCAATCACCTTATTAGTAGTTCATATCCTTAAAAATCTATAAAAGTGCATACTCTATAATATTTACTGTACGGTTTCTATTTCACCGTGAAAAAATGTAACTAGAACAGACATCATATGGACAATCTAAGAGTTTATTGATCAGTTAACCATTCCCAAACATTTTCTTGGAGGTGTACATGAGCGGTATCTTCATACTAGTTTTGTCAAATTTCAAAGCGATCACTTCTGAGAGAAACTACCAAGTAAATGACTATGAGCATTTTAGAAAGCCACTTTATTTGTATATAAAATTAATAATGATACAAGTATTGGTTAAAGAAGTAATCGGTATATTAAAAATCATTTATATTTAACTGTAAATATGGTGAACTTGAGAAAAACTCTCCTTACTCTGAATATATTATTTTAATACCATTCGGTTCATCAAACCATTTATGCTTGAGAATTGGCTATATTTTGCAAGTGCCACAGCATAATTGTTGTAAGAACTATAAGAAACCATTCAGCCATGATGTACTGAATAAACCTATTACTGAGTTAAAGAGTTAACAAAGTACCAAAAGATTGTTGGGAGTGAGCTACTCAATCACGAGAAAATTGCTTTTGGATGATATATTGTGCCTCTGCAACGAGTCTTCTAAGCATTTCGCCAGCCAGCAAAATCTCCTTGCCGAGCCCCATACCCTCACCTTACATACCCATGTTTTCAACTGCTTGAAGACATTAGGAATTAGAAAAGCCATTAATTACAACGAAATCAAAATTTAATCAGTCATTCCCATCTTTCTATAGCATTGAGTAAAAAAATGAATAGTCAAAATTTCTATTCATCAGAAATTCATTCAATAAAACCCAAATTTACAGTACCCATGTACTAGATCTCTCTATTAAATACATTAGATCCAAAACTGCTCCCAGACTGGCCAAATAAAGATCACACCTATTCTACACATTTATCAGTATGTATGGACTGCTAAACTCTAATTTTGCTATGAAATAGTTATGCAAATTATTATCTAAAGAAGTACCTCACCTTCATCTCCGTGAACAGTGATAGGTCCAGTAGGCAGTACTGCGTATAATGACTAGAGTGGATGTCATGCAAAGGAAATCACCACAAATCCTAGGAGCGAACTTTGATTTTCCCCAAATCTAACGTGTCCACAGATATTGGATTAGGAAGAAAAGGAGAGGAGAGAGAGATGGGGGCTTCGGGCATGAGACAATGACGGCGAAAACAAGTTAGATTTAGGGTTTTGGCGACGGGAGCGATGATGGCGATGGGGGCGCCGGGGGCTGGAGACAGCGATGGCCTCGAGGACAGCAGATACGGGGGTGTTGGCGATAGGGGAGGTCGGGGTCGGCGGGGACGCCGGGAGTTGATTTTTGATTTTGGGTTTTGAGAGAGAGGGGGGATTTTCGATTTTGTGAGAGAGGTTAGGACGGTCGGGGGAACGACGGCGTGAAGGGAAGGTGGAAGTAAGATGGAAGAGCTTTTTAGGGTTTGGGTGAGGGGTTTCTGATTTGGGGTTTTGAGAGAGACAGGGTGGGGGGAGAATGAAATTAGAAATTGGGATTTTGGTGGGAATTAAAAGTGTTTTATCCCGTCTATACCCACAGTTTACTACATGTCTGTAGGTATATGATTGCTTTACCCACGGTTTTAGTGATCCGTCACTACAGGTGTCCGTTGGTATTTGGCAAATTCCTTGTAGTGTTCTCTCTACTCTGTGCTGGTGTCTGTTAGTGTTTGTGAGAAATCACTAGAGAGAGTAGATGCGTGTGAGAGGCGAAGATATCCTCTTCACGGCTCTCTCCTTGTCGGTGTTCGTGGTTAGGGTGATCGAGTACTTTGTTTTGTGAGAAACTCTTGATGAGAGCTGTAGCGTGACAAAAGCGAGTACCCTCTCCACGACTCCCCTTTTGGGTGCGACTCTGATTGGGCCATATGTGAAGTTGCGTTGGTGAGGTAGAAGAATGGGAGCGGCAAATTTTCAAATCGCACATGATTCGCTTCAGGTGGGTGGGCGCATGCCGTGGAGGTGGGTACTCGAAACTTGCTTGACGGACATACAATTAGTTGGTCATCGTAGTTTAGAGTGAGAGCTAATTATATGTACTGGTCATGTCGCTTCATGTTTTTTTTTATGTCTGTAGGTTGTAACTTGCTCCAATATACTGGGGTTGTTTTGTTAATTTCTTATTAATAAAACAGGGTGGCCTTATTCCATCTTTTCCCTAAAAAAAAAAAAAAAAAAAAAAAAAAAAAAAAAAAAAAAAAAATACTGGACAGAAAACGAGCATGGAAGAAAGCAAAACAAATTGGTCTCATTTCTCCTTGAGGGAATTAATATATGGAAAATCCACCAATCGTTTCTAGCATTCTCAACTCCTATCTTAATCCATCTATTCGAAGAATGATTATTTTCTTGGAGC
Source organism: Hemerocallis citrina (assembly GCA_017893485.1). NCBI lineage: Eukaryota > Viridiplantae > Streptophyta > Magnoliopsida > Asparagales > Asphodelaceae > Hemerocallis > Hemerocallis citrina. The sequence continues at coordinate 80,307,701 of CM030359.1, forward strand.
ATAAATAACCTATCGGGTGGGCTACTGTGTAATGTGTTGGCCTCAAGCCCAAATCCGACTAATAAAATTCAAAACCACAGAGGACAAAATATTTTGTCATCAATGCTGGAACAAAGGCGTCAAATTTATATTCCTATCACCTTTCACATTGGAGGCAGATTTTAGCTTTCTTCTTTGTTTGATCTGTTATGTTGTAAGGTCCTATTGTTGCAGGACGTCTCGGTTAGATGTGTCCTAAACTGAGATACTTCGGGCCATTCTTCAATGACGTCTGTCACATATAATCAGAATTTTGTTGCCTGTGGAAGCATGATACACGGTCTTCAGTACAAATTTGTTTAGCTTTTAATTTTAAACTAGCGTATAATTGATTATACATGATTGCACGTAAAAGGCAATATTTAAGTGGTATTTTCTTTTGAGAAATGATATCATGTCATTCCACTTCTAATATAACAACTATATTTGCAACTCTCTCACACAATTGGTCTATATAAATTTTTTAAAAAGAAAAATAGTAGTGCAGTTAGCTGAGATCTCTTATATTTTTGTAAATGGACAAATTATAGAGAGTTGCAAATCGAGTGGGATGCTATGATTTCTCTTTTCTTTTAATCAAGATGAAAATTTATTTTTAAAAGAAGATGGACAGATAGATATAAATTTTGCTAAACCCTACCCTATTTTTACCAATTTAAAGATAACCCTACCCATTTTTGTGGATGACCGGCCCTACTATATGCCCAAAGTTGTTGTGGTTCATCCACAATTGACTAATGCGTTTAATTTTGGTGTAAAATAACCATTTTATCCTTGTCAAGTATAGTAAGGTATATATATATATATATATATATATATATATATATATATATATATATATATATATATCGTAACCTTCGGTTGCGAACTGGTTGGTGCGAACTCAGCTTACGAACTGGTCTTTTGGCCGTTGGATCCAAAATTTCAGCTTCGATGGCTCAGATTGAATCTCAGATCCAAGGCAGTGATTAGCGGGGGTAATTTCGTAACTTTACCCCCGCTTTCTATTAGCCCCCGTTCTCACCAAGCGCCCTCTCGTTTCTCATTCCCCTTCGATAGTAATCCCCCAAAACGAGAGAAACCCTAATCCCCTTCAAATCGTAAGAGAACACTTCAAATCGTCGTCTCTAAACCTCAAACCAGTTCGTAAGCTCCCTTCTCCACTTCGCTCCGTGGTTGCGAACTCCCAAACCAAGTGGTGAAACCCTATTCCCCTTCACTCCGTCGTTTCTCATCTTCTTGCACCAAATCGAAACCGTAAGCCGCTTTACCGTGCTTCCCTCTGTCGTATTTCGAACTCAAACCCAAATCGAAAGACCCCCTTCTTCCTCTCTCAGTGTGAGCGAAACCCAAATCGAAACTTCGACGGGTGCTCTCCAAAATCTTCTGTGCGAACCATTGATTTCGTTATGGTTCGCCTTCGGTTGCGAACTGGTTGTGTGCGAACTCAGCTTGCGAAAACCTGGGGTTGCTGTTGGATCCAAAATAGCTCCAAATGGAAACCCTAGGGTTTTCATCAGGTATAAATTTAGATTTTTTTGGTTGCGTTTTTCTTTTTCTTCCTTGAATTTGTGGGAAACCCAATGAGGTATTTTTCTAATAGAGATTGAATGTTTTGTTTGGATTTGTAGGAAGCGTTTGAGCTTCGCTGAGTCTTTCTTCATGGCTTGATTTCGACTATGGATATATTATTGCCAGTACACTGATGCTTGATATCAATTGAGGGAAGTGTTTGATTCTGACTATTCCCTATTTAAAATTATAATTGCTTACTTTATTGCATTTTGGTATAGGCAGTGATGACAATCTAGAAATTACAAACAGTTGTAGGCATTTTGCTGCTTCTTCTGTTTGACAAGCATTTGTACGAACAATTCGTAACGGAAGGCTACCCATATAGAGTACAATGAGTGCACTCACTGTTCCCACCATATCTGATTTGTATTTGCTAAGTTAGTAGGTTGCATTTATTTAAATGAAGGAAGGATTAATTTATAGTTGTATTTCGGTTTGAGACATGTGCTCCTCCTTTGCAAATGTAAGGGTAATTTGGTAATTTGGTAATTTTTCGGTTAGAGACATATGACATCTTTTAAGAGGTTTTATTTATTCGGATTATGGTTGCAACTAGTTGGCGTGGCATAATAATGCAGCCGTAGTGAGATCATGCATCTGAATAAGTTCTATACTAAATCCTGTTTCTATTTGATGAGTTTTCCACAATTTGGTTGAGCTGAAGCTGTGAAAAAAAATTGCTAAGCTGAAGCAGAAACAGGTTTAGCTGAAATATGAGTTGAAAGTTAAACAAAAAATGAGTTGAAACTGAAACTGAAATATGAGTTTTTATTCTGATTGTGGTTGCAACTAGTTGGCGTGGCATAATAATGCAGCCGTAGTTAGATCATGGTTATGAATAAGTGGTTGGGACAACATATGTGCTATACTCATGCTTGATTATATTTGACTTGTTTCATAATAACATATTATGTGCAAGGTTGTTCTGAGCCTATATGTACTTCAATTGTTGACAATTTACGGTGATAATAGTGCAGTCCGATATTGCTAAGCTTTTTATGTTATTTTTTGTAGGGTGGTTGGAGCACTTTCCTCCTTTTCATACGTGACAGAGCTTCGAGCTGTTTAGTTTCAGCATCAGCAGCGCCAGAAGTCCGACATTTTTTTCATCTTTTAGTTTAAACTGTTAGGCCTCGATTTTTAATATTGATATTCAACTGTATAATGTAATACGAGGTTTGAGTTTGTATACTGTAAATTTTTGGTTTAATGAAAACTGAAGTTGTAATATGAGTTGAAACTGAAACTGAAATATGAGTTGAAACTGAAGCTGAAATAAGGTTTGAGTTTGTATACTGTAAATTATTGATTTAATGAAAACTGAAGTTGTAATATGAGTTGAAACTGATACTCAAATATGAGTTCAAACTGAAGCTGAAATATGAGTTGAAACTCGAAGTTAAATGAGATGAAATCTAGACCTGATGAAATATGAGATGAAAGTTGAAGCTAAAATATTAGTTGAAGTTAAATGAGTTGAAGTTGAAGCTGAAATATGAGTTGTAACTGAAACTGGAACGAGTTGAAACTGAAACTGTAATATGAGTTCACACTGAAGCTGAAATATGAGTTGAATATCGAACTTAAAAGGAGCTGATATATGAGTTCAAACTTGAACAAAAAATGAGTTGAAACTGAAACATGAGTTGAAGTTGAAACTAGAACTGAAACTGAAATATGAGTTGTATTTGAAACCAAAAAATGACTTGAAACTGAAACTGATATATGAGTTGAAAGTTGAACAAAAAATGAGTTGAAACTGAAACTGATATATGAGTTGAAAGTTGAACAAAAAATGAGTTGAAACTGAAACTGATATATGAGTTGAAACTTGAACCAAAAATGACTTGAAACTGAAACTGAAATATGAGTTGAAGTTGAAACTGGAACTGTAATATGAAATACGACACATTGATATATATGCAATATCAATGTGTGCTTTAGAATCCAGCGAACAAAACTGAATACTTCAATGTTATTGCTTCCATCATACTGCAATTGTAATGCAGTGATCGCACGAGCAACAAGACCAGTTTATCTGATGTAATATCATTTTAAAAGAGCACCTCCAAATACTATTTTGCAAAATGAACTGGCTGGTAAACAGGGAAGAAAACATCAAATATCATTTCAATTCAGTCCTATGAAATATCAACACAACTAATTTCCAATAACATCAAATATCATTTCAATTCAGTTTATCTGATGTTATTGTTTAAAACATCAAATAACATCAACTGTTTCCACCATCACATAGATGCAAACTCCAACAAAACCCATTCTTACAACAGAACTATCGAGAATTAAGGAGACTAGAATCCCACCAACTGCAGTACTAGGAAACAAACATACAACACTTACAACAGAACAACATCCTAGTATATCAAACCTAGTTTGCTTCCTCTTCAGAACCTTTCAGGTAGTGACCCTCGGCTGCATCGCCAGAGCTGCTCTCTTGCTGCTTTCCTTGGGCCCCACTACATTGAATCCCCCACTGGTGTTCCCTCCATGCATTGTATACTACATGTGGAGAAGTATTCCATTAGATGTATCACTTTCTAATTCAAACTGACAAATGTATCTGTAATCTAGTGGACTAGTTTTATGATCACGTGATGAAGGGGTAAAACTCGTCAAATAGTTGTATAAAAACCTGTAGCTTTGCTATTAGAGACTGTCGAATGACTCCCTTTTCCAAACTAGGGACAACTTAGTACTTATGTCAAGTGTAAAAAAAATTTGTTAAAGATGCATACATTACAGAGCTGTAGGATCGTTTCAGAATAACAATATTGACCCCTCTTATATACTCATCAATGTTATAAACAAAGGAAAACCTTACATAATTTAGTAAATGCGCTTAGAATGCTTTTGGAAAATTTACAACAGTGCATTTATTTCCTTCCCAATGATTGAAACTACATATTCACCCAATGAGAATATCATAAAATTAAAGACAAGCAAGGTTGAAGGCATTCTTTTGTTAATAATACCTTTCACACAATTGAAGAAAAATGAACAATACATGGCCGTAAGCATCCATACACTAAACAGCACATGTCCATGTTTTTATTGAAGACAAATGAAAGCTTATATCTCATGGTAAATTAATGCAAGTGCATCTTACATTTGTTTTCCTTAAAGGTGTTACATATATGAAATGTCTACCATTAGATACTATATCTAGATAATTAATATATATATTATTTGTAATAAAACTCCAAATCAGAAGAAACTATCATGAACTTCAGGTGCTTTTTTAATCGACATTTATTTGACTAGTAACTAGAGAAACTTAAAGGTTCATTTTCAAGAAACAACCATTAGTTACAGTCTCGTTAGATCTATACTTCATATACATGAAACTATCATGAGCATTTTAAAGCATCATACTAAACTAACATAAATTTTTTAAACCATAACAACGAATACCAGCCAGCCAACAAGCAGACTAAAAACAAAATTTCCATGTACAACACAAGTAATTACCACAGAATTTGACAACACCTCACTGGCCACAAGGACGGGCAAATGTTTTTTCAACTGATTTGCATACCTGCACAGCTACATCAACCATCATCCTAGCTTTTTGCCTTGAACTTTGAACAATTTCCAGTGAAATATTGACAATTTCCAGTATTACGCTGTCTCATGTAGAGCAGGGCAGACGCAACCTGAGAAAAATATTGACAAAGCCTTTTAGAGCCTAATAATTCAAGTAAAATATTGAAACAATAAACAATGAAAATATGGATGAGTTTACTTGATCATTGGCATCTCCGTGGAATTTAGATAGATGGCAGTCTGTCAAATGAAAACAATAGATATTAAACTTTTTTACTCTGAGATATCAACACAACTAATTAACATATTTTAAGTAAATGTAGGCTCAGAACACAACTTAGCATATGACAGGGATTTACATTATTGTCAACTGAATCAAGCAAGACTGAAAAGCATCATAATTATGTTCACACTTGGGCTGCAATACTATGCCACGCCAACAAGTTGATCCATAATTTGATCAAAAATTTATAAATAAGGAGTTGCAACTGAAACAAAAAATGAGTTGAAACTGATGCTGAAATATGACTTGAAACTGAAGCTGAAATATGAGTTGAAACTCAAATTGAAACAAAAATTTTGTTTATAAAAAAACAAAACAACGTTTTCGCACGTAAGTCCGATATTCTTCAGCTTGTATAAAATATTTTTTGTCATCATTGCCTACTTATAAACAAAATAAAACATAGCCGATAATAAACTTCAGAATTGAACAAAATAAAAAAAGAAGAACTTCCCTCAAGCAACATTGTCATCAGTACTTTCTTCCGAGGAGTCATCTACTTCATGTCCAATGCGCCCACTAAAAAAAGAACCAAATACTTAGTTAAGCTGATAAGCAATTTAAAAATAGTCAATGTCTAAAAGATGTGGATTGTTTACCCCTCTAAATTGTTTGGGCAATTTCTTGAATCGTGTAGTCCGCGTGTACCACAAGCCTTGCACCATCTAGGTTTCCTTACTTTCTCTCTTGTTGGCTTCAATCGCTTCCCACTAGGCCTTCCTTTCGTATTGCATTGCTTAGGCTCCTCCACGAGAACTTTAGACTTTTCCATGGATTTTCCATATGCCGGTCTAGTACTTTCGGGTTGTACAAGATGGAACCCTTCAATACTTTTGATCATGTTGTTCCGCATGAATTCGTAGCCTTCATTGGAAGCTAATCCATTATCAACTTGTTGTTGGGCTAATTTACTCAACTCACAATAGCGAGAACCTAAATTCTCACTACTACCTTCATGAAGTCCTCTCCTATTAGTGAATATATTGCTTCTTCGGATTACATCTCGGGTCCATCTTCTTAAAATATATTGCTTTGCTAGTTCTTTGTGATTGGTGTACTTAAGATATGCCAAAAGATGCTTACAAGGAATGCCCACGAATTCAAACAACAAGCATGCACACATAGCCATTTGAGTCTCTTTAGAATAAGTCACCACTTTTGCATTTTCTGTTTCACCACACTTCTTCACTAGGTAAATAGCTTGATTCTCATCTTCTTGCACCAAATTTACATTATATATTAAGCTTGATTTTAGTTCTTCTTGGAAATCATAAAAAATAACCAAAGAGTACACTTGCGCCATTTGTGCCTCTATATACCATTCGGTCTTCAAGTTTGGTTTCTTCTCAATTGTACGATGATTTTCTTGAAGTTCTTGTTCTCTTTGTCTTGCAATGACCCTCTCGAATATTACGGCAAACTCATGTAGTGAGTACTTCTTTTGAGTATGTTTCTTTAAGAAAGCATTCATTCCTTCACTCCTTTTGAGTACTTGACATTCCGGCCCAAAAATGTGGTCTATGATAGACAGGGGCCCATTTTTCACGAATTTCAAATTTATCTTGCAACCACTTATTGTTTTCCACACCATACTTACGAAGCAATGATTTCCAATTTTCTTCAAAAGTAGTACAATCATCAGAATTGTAGACAATATTCTTAAAAGCTTTCATAAACTCAACATCTTGGTTCATTTTAGGGACCCCTTGTAGTATCATATCTAAAATATGCCAAATACAAAATCTATGGCGAATTTTAGGAAAAACAGCTTTGATTGCAGCACTGATCCCACGATCTTGATCAGTGACCATGCCAAATGGTGCATGTTTCATTGCTACTAACCATTTTTGAAATAACCATATAAATGAGGAAGTCATTTCATTTGGGATGAACCCACACCCTAGGAAAACAGATTGCCAATGATGGTTGATTCCAACAAAGGGAACAAATAGCATTCCATAACGGTTCGTGCGATATGTTGCATCGAAAGAAACTACGTCACCAAATACAGTGACTCAACCGACCAAGCTCATCTAGTTGGAAATCATAAAAAAAAGTAGGATCTATTTCTTTTTGCCAATTGAAAAAATCAATCAACATTTGTCCATCATGCCCTTTCATAGCCTCCCGAAAGTCTCTCTCATTATTTCTAGCATCGGTCTCGGTGAATCCAACCCTATCATGACCCCCACTCGAATTTTCAGAAAAATCATTTGTTTGCACGTTGGAATATTAGCTTGTGTAAGTTGATCCATTATTACTTTATCGGAATCTGACACATTACGATTTCGTGGTAACAAATGTCTTCTACCGGGTGAGGTATATACATGATTGTGTAATTCAGTGAGTGAATAAAGAACCCATGAATGTGTTTCTTCATTTAATTTCACACGAATTAATGCTTTGCAGTTGGATCTACTTGTAGTCCCCCGCCTAACATCATTAGACTTACTCTTCGTAATACCGGCTTTATTACAAACAAACGACTTATCCACTACAACGGTTCCCTTTAATTTTGTTGAACCCTTACGCATTTGAAAACCCCCACATGTAGCGTAATTGTTATAGAAATTTTCAGCTTGCTCTAAAGTATCAAAAGTCATACCGAGCTTTGGTTTTAGGTGGTCGTCCACAACCGGGATAAATTCACCTACTTGTACATTCAAAAAATTGTCACCGGTATCAGATCTCCTTTCATCAATATCCATTCCTATTATCAAAGGAAACAAAACAGAAACCAACACAACCAATTACTCAACAATTGTACAAATTATTTCAAAAAATTATGAAACTGAAACAGAAAAAAAAAAAACCTATTTGGAAGATGGAGGAGTTCGCACAGAAGATTTTGGAGAGCACCTGTCGAAGTTTCGATTTGGGTTTCGCTCACACTGAGAGAGGAAGAAGGGGATCTTTCGATTTGGGTTTGAGTTCGAAATACGACAGAGGGAAGCACGGTAAAGGGGCTTACGGTTTCGATTTGGTGCAAGAAGATAAGAAACGACGGAGTGAAGGGGAATAGGGTTTCACCACTTGGTTTAGGAGTTCGCAACCACGGAGCGAAGTGGAGAAGGGAGCTTACGAACTGGTTTGAGGTTGAGAGACGACGATTTGAAGGGTTCTCTTACGATTTGAAGGGGATTAGGGTTTCTCTCGTTTTGGGGGATTACAATCGAAGGGGATTGAGAAACGAGAGGGCGCTTGGTGAGAACGGGGGCTAATAGAAAGCGGGGGTAAAGTTACGAAATTACCCCCGCTAATCACTGCCTTGGATCTGAGATTCAATTTGAGCCATCGAAGCTAAAATTTTGGATCCAACGACCAAAAGACCAGTTCGTAAGCTGAGTTCACACCAACCAGTTCGCAACCAAAGGTTACCCTATATATATATATATATATATATATATATATATATATATATATGAGTAAAATGGATATGCGGAACTTGCTCATTTAGTAAATGAACAATTGATGAGGGTAATATGCATGTGATACATTGGACAACTAATTATTTTTAGAATTTTTCAATCACATGCATGTCACATCCTCAATTGCTCATTTACAAAATGAGCAAGTTGCTCATACCCCTTTTGCCTTATATTAAATATAACACGCATACCCTTTTTTGAAAATTTTGTATTTCAAAATTAGCGGACTTATTAGTAAAAATTCTCTCTCTCTCTCCCTCTCCAAGTTCTTTTAGAAGATTATATATTTAAGTCCCTCTGATACCTAATTAACTAAACATATGTATTTTAGGTATATAAAAAAAAGGAACAAAACCCTCAAAAGACTTATTTTATAGTGTGTTTTGACGTAGTATGGCTATCTGCTAACAAATTATGGATGAAGCAGAGTCATCCACAAAAAGAAGAATATATAGCAGGGTTAACTACAAATTGGTGAAAACCGAATAAGTTTTGGCAAAATTTATCCATAGTTATTTGTAGGGTGCTTTCGAATTGGATATGAGCAAAACAATTATCTGTATCAACACTTCAATGTCGAATATGGATGCGGATAAGGAGATGAGTGGATAAAAAATAATCATATCCCTATCCATAAATTTTGGACACGAATACAAATCATCAGATGTCAATGTTCCCGAATACGGATACATATTAGGACATTAAAACAATCATATAATATTAAAAAATAGGTTGAAAAAAATTTATCTGTATTTTTGGCTATGTTTACTTTATAATTGAAATTGATGTTGGAAATTGTGCCACGTATTTCTGAGATATCATATTGAAAATTCGGGGCTACAGGGTATGCCGGTAAGGTCCAATATCCTTGGGGTACAACTCACTCGTACTTACGCGTTGGAGTACAGTCATCGGGTTAAGTTGTATGACGTGGGATTTAACCCTATAATGAGGAGAACAATAAGGGCATGCCCTCGAACCTATGTAGTATGGGATGCATAGAATCCGAACAAGTGTGCATTAGTATGTATTGTGTGCATTTGTTGCTTTATTGGATACCTGTTTTATGTCATTGTTTTATGCTTTGATTTTTGTTTCATGACATACACTTATACACTTAGATTAGATTCACTATTTGTTTTATTCATCTTTATCATTATTGGTTTTGTGCAACCTGCTATCTGTCAAGATGAGTAGACCAAACGCGCTCCCCCCACTGTTCAACCCTAACCCTAGGTCAAATGAACCCTAGTTCTCATAGTCATGGATGTTTCAATGATCAAAACCACCCTAATTCATGCATACAAATTCCAATATTTGACTGATTAAAATTACACAATAAAACCCATGAATATATCATAAAGATTCCATCTTCTAACTTCTCAATCATGGATTTAAAATTTCATATAACAAGATTTACACATCTACAAGATATATGAGTTAATTTAAATTAATTTCCATGGATAAAGATTTGACCTTTTATGCTTAATAATATCCATAACTAAAGAACAAATCAAATCAGATCATCATGCATTCAAGATTCAATTTTTATCTCATATTATCAACCAATCTTTATCTAACATTCAATCTCTACAAATATCTCATAACAAACATCATATTCATGCTATCATACAACCATGGATAAAAAAAACCATTCCTAGCATGGTTCTACAACGTTCATGAGAGAAATAAACATACAAGAGAGTTAGAGAGACGCCCACCTCTTGTAGATTTCGAATGAACTCCAAAAGCCTTCTCTCCTAATGCAAAAGATCTCCTCAATCTCCAAAATCAACAAAAATAGAAAAAAACTAAAGAGGGCCGAAACTCACTGTTCATGCCATCTTTTATATGATGTCGGGACAGAAAATTAGGGTTTTGTGGGAATTTTTGCAGTAAAGTCCCCCTACAATCCCAAATTTGCATAATTAGTTATTTTTTTCAATATTTCCAAACCAAATACAATCAAATATAGATTAAATTCACCCTTAAATCTCTCTACCAATAACCGGCCCCCTAAATGCAGCCAACAAGTTTTTTAAATCCAATTTTCGCTCCAAACTGCTTTTTTACACAAAGCCCTCTTCTTTCAAATTATTTTCAAATGTAATTTATCATATTCAAAAAAACCCCAAAAATTAAACTTATACTTAATTATAAATAAGAGAATTGATTTAGTAACAAAAATATTTAAAACTTGCATTTCAAAAGTATTTGCTTCACAAAATTCAAAATATTTAAATAAACAAATTCAAAAATTATTTATTAATTCAAAATATTATCTTTACATTTATGGGGCGTTACAGTGTTTGATGAAATGCATGAAAGAAAGGTGGCGTGCACACAAGGTGTTCGATAAAATGTCTAAATAAAGTATCATGCACACAAAGTGTTCGATGAAATGCCTAAATGAAAGTTGTAAAGTAGTTGGGAAGTTTACTCCCACATAGATGGTAGAATAGGGTAACTAAGTACATATATTAGGTTGCCCATGATCCAAGAGCCAACAAAGCTATAGCACTTTTGGTGAGGCAAACGCCCTGTGGTGGGGCCGTGGTTATATGATATATGCACGTGTTTAGCTGACCTAGGCTCGGGGCATTACATAGGGTTTCAACTTGACCAAGAACAGAGCCTGTGAAATAGATGCATTTCTTGTGAGGTACTCGAATGACAAGTCAAGCACTGGGCCTAAGTTATAAACAAATTTCTTGTGGGGCACTCGGGTGACAAGTCGAGCACCGAGCCTAGGAGATGGTGCATTTCTTATGGGGTGCTCTAACAACAAGCCGAGCACTGAGCCTAGGATATAGGAGCATTTCTTGCGGGGTGCTCGGATGACGAGTGGAGACCTACCCTGGGAGATAGGCACATTCCTGGCGGGGTGCTTGAATGACGAGCCGAGCACCGACCCTAGGAGATAGGCATATTTCTTTTGGGGTGCTCGAACGACGAGTTGATCACCAAGCCTAGAATATAGTGCCTTTCGTGTAGGGTGCTTGAACGACGCGTCGAGAACCGAGCCAATGAGATCGATACATTTCTTGTAGGGTGCACAAACGACAAATCGAGCAACGGGACTAGAATATAGATGCCTTTCTTGCGGGGTGCTCGAAAACATGTCGAGCATCGATCCTAGGAGATAGGCACATTTTCTGTATGATGCACGAATGACGAGTCTAGAACTGACCCTTGGAGATAGGCACATTTTCTTGCAGGATGCTCGAACGATGAGCCGAGCATTGAGCCTAGGATATAGGTGCCTTTCCTGTTGGGTGCTTGAATGATGCGTCGACCACCGATCCTAGGAGATAGGCGCATTTCCTGTAGGGTGCTCAAACGTGTAACCCCTATTTTTCCTGAAAATGTATTTTTGTATTTTCTGTATTGTAAAAATTTTCACAAATTATTTTTCCGGTTTTCAAATATCTTTTGTCAAAATATATTTTTAGATTTCCTATTAAAATCTAATTTCAACCAATAAATGTATTTGTAACTATTTTAAATAAATTATATTGTGTAGTGCAAATTACATTTTTATTATGAACAATATTTTTATTTGTTAATTTATTTTTCGGTTGGATTTTTAAAACCCAATTTCTTATTGGATTTTTATATACCCATTTATAACCCACCTAAATCCTATATCCATTTTAAATAGACCCGTAACCCATAAATACCCATTACCTATTACTACACCTTCCTAATCTAAATCCTACATCCTACATCCGATCATTACCTACCTAATTACTACTTACCTATTATATACTCAACCATCCTAATAATACCTACTACCTTAAATCTTTTCTAATCACCTATTGATTTCATCACACCCAATCCTTCCTGTGCATTAGCATCTACCGTGAGCTTACCTATAAGCTACCCGGACTTGTCCCTAATACAACCCGACCCATTCTTTCTTTTCTTTTACCTGTTAGCCGCCACCATGTTGTGCACCTCCCATCTTTCTTCAAATCCTATATATATACATATCTATATGTATCTAACCTTGCGGCATATATTTTTATTTTTATTTTATTTTTTCTTTTTCCCAAACCCTTGTGTCGTGCTTCATCTCTCCCGTTTTCTCTCCATCCGCCGTCTCGCGCTCTCATACTCTTGGGTTTTTCTTGCGCGTGCTCGAGTGCACGTGTGGATCGTTCGTGAGTTCGTGAATTTTCGTTCGCGGAAATTTCTCCTACTTTTGATTTGCATCGTTCTTCATCTCCATACTAAGGCAAGTATACATAATTTCATTAGGTTGATACAAGTCAAAAAGTTAACATATAGAGTAGTTGTGTCTAGAGACGGCCAAAAATTGTAATTTTATTTATGGGTTTTGTCTCTATTGTATTAATTGGCCATAGATGACTTATAGCACCAAGTTTGATAGGAATATAACATAGGTTATGCCCAAAATTGAATTTTTGTTCGTATGTGTGATTAATTGCATGATATGTGTTTGATCGATTGCCCATGTGAAAATAATAGGCTTGGACATGTTAGAAGCCCTTAATAATGATATTTAGATGTTTGGTAGGTTGTATTTCAAATTTGGTTGAGTTTGGTTCAATATTATGAAAGTTATGTTGATTTTAAGTAGAGGTGTGCAGTCTGTTCTGTGTTGTTTGCTGTTTTCACCTATGCTAAGATCCGAATCTCAACTTCAAAATTAAAAGTTAATTCTAGATATTTGTGTCTATTTCCAAACCCCACTGTTTTTATTTCATTTGGAGTTCGTATGACTGATATATGATAATTTTGGTACAGCCGTATCGATAGTTTTCAGATTCAGTTTTGTGTCAATTTTGCTAACTATTTATTTTCAAATTCTAGGCTATACATAATATCTTGCTATAATATTTTGCTCAGTGTTTCCTCATGATGTTAGGGACTTTCCAGATTTTTGGTGTATTTTAAAGATGAGATTTGTGTGGTGTTTCATATCCTTTTCTAAAATCTGCTTTTGCTGTAAATTGCGTGCTATTCAATATAGAACCTTGTTTTCACCCTAATTCCTTATACTGTATGAAAATTATTTGTGAAATATGAAAGTTAATAAATTTTGTCTATTTTCATGTCGTTATGGCGGAATTGGATTTCGATTCACTGATTGCGAGATATTCTAATTTTCGTACAGCAGTGTTGAGATTTCCAGATTCGTTAAAACTATGTTTTCGTATTGCTTCTTATTTTTGAAGGTTGATCTAGACTTACAGGAATATTATGAAACTTGTTATTTTGAGTCTATACCTATAGGGGATTACCTCAGATTTTTTTTGGAATTATTTGATGTGTTTTTATGCTGTTTTCATGCTTTTGAAGTCGTTTCCCTGTTTTCTGGCTGAACATAAAATCTGTATTCAAATCAATTTTGAGTTGAGATGTTGTGAACTAGTATGTGACTTTATTATATGCGTTGGAATTGTGTGAATGTCTAGTTCCCAGATCCTTCGACGGATTGTGATTTTCATTTCTGTAGAGTCCAGAATCTCTGTTTTAGTACTGATTGGTCTTACTGACCTGATTATGAACATAGGTTATTTTGCTCGTATATGTGAATGTATATCACCTATGCATGCTGATGTGATTCCCTGAACCTAGACCTGATTATATCATGTTAGTTTGACACCATTTAGTGCACATTCATGTCGGTTTAATAACCGTAATAAAAGTAATCAAGCCGGGGTTATTGGAAAAGATCTAGTAGTGGGAAAGCATAGAAATGTGTACTTAGAAGGGAGCTCGTGTTTTCCATATAATTATCTGTATTCTGACCCTGTCTACATTGCTTCTTATGTAAGAAGGTGTAGAGTAGAAGAGAACCACTAGGTTCTATCCGTCTGTTTCTGACCCTGTTTACATTACTTCTTATAGGAAGGTGTAGAGTAGAAGAGAACCACTAGGTTCTATCCGTCTATTCTGATATCTGTCTGACCCTGAGTACACGGCCCTATATGATCCCCTACGAAATCTAAAGAGAAACTGTTGTGTTGTAGCAACCATGTAGGGTGGGTTGCATGTCGTGCTACCTAGATAGTAATCACACAAGACTTACATTAAATCTGAATCTGAATATCTGATTATCTGAAATCTATTACCTGATTACCTGACACATCTGTTATCTGACACTTGACACTTAACACTTGAGACATATGCTAGGATACCCTGTTAGTTGATTCTGCCATACCACATTAGGTCTGTTTCTGATAGTAGTTAGATCTGTTTAGTTTTCCATGTGCTTGTATCCTACTCTATTTGTGACCCGCGACTTGCAATTGATGGGTACTTGTGTTTTCTCTTTTTCTCTTTCCTGCATTCGATGAATTGTAGATTATGGCGAATAGGTTCAAGGCGGTATTGGAGACTTGAAGTATTAGTTGCTTTTGATTATTATTATTTCTTGTATCGTGCAAGAACAATATTTGTATTCGTGAGACTTGTATTATTCTAGTATTTTGAGACTTGGATATTATTTTATATTTGGGCGATGTGACCCAGAATATTTCTTTTTCTCCAGACTCTGATTTATTTGGGAATAATGTATTTGATTTCAAGTAAATTTTCTGTTGGTAATTTGATTCAATGATGCATGTTGGTTCCACTTTTTGCTTTCGACTCTGATATATTCTATGATGTGTTGCAAAGATTCTAAAACAGCTTAAGGATGATAATAATCATTCGCTGGGCTTTTGTTACGTACTCGTATTCCGTATTTTTGGGAAGCGCGGCGTGACAAAACGACGAGTCGTGCATCTAGCCTAGGAAATAGGCGCATTTCTTGCGGTGTGCTTGAACGATGACTTGAGTACAGAGAAAATAATATAGGCACATTCTTGTTGGGTGCTCGAACGACGAGTTGAGCATCGAGCCTAGAAGATAGACGCATTTCTTGTGGAGTGCTCGAATAATGGGTCGAGCACCGAGCCTAGGATATAGGCGCATTTCTTGTGGGGTGATTGAACAATGAGTTGTGCACCGAGCATAGGAGATATGTACATTTCTTGCGGGGTGCTCGAACGACGAATCGGGAACCGAGCCTAGGAGATAGGCACATCTCTTCCAGGGTGCTCCAATGATGAGTCGAGCACTGATTCTAGGAGATAGGCACATTTCTTGCAGGGGGGCTTGAGCGACGAGTCAAGCACTGAGCTTAGACTTCGGTCAGGGTGGCTCTTAGGGGTTCGGACGGTCCTGGTCTCCTTTTGGCTTTTGATTTTCGTCATTGGATGGAAATTTATTTCAGTGGCGAAAATCACACCATGTCATCCTGTAGTTCCCAATGCATCTCCATGCCTGTTGATCTCTGCCGTTGGATGGGAATACACATGAGGGACGAAGATATGGTACGTAAGGACCGGTCAAGTAGGTAGTTATAGTTATGATCATGGTATGGTACGTAAGGAAATGGCTAAACTAGTTATGAAGGATGAGTTGTCATTTTCTTCCGACAATAGGAACATAGAGATATTTAACCAAACCGCTCTAAACCCCCATTGTAAAATAATTCCTAGAAACACCGTTAAATTCGATTGTTTTCAAATCTATAACATGGTTAAAGATTTTTTTATTGCTGCTTTGTATTCTTTAACTTGTAAAGTTGCATTAACTAGTGATTGTGTGAAAAGTTGTAATGATGTTCACATTTTCTACATAACTTGTAATTTTATAGATACTGGTTGGATCTTTCAGAAAAGGATCATACAATTTTAATATTTTATGTATCCCCATAATGGTAAGGCTATCGCATCACAAATTATGGTAGCATGCAATAATTATGGTATTTATGATAAATTTTTCTTTCTTTCTATTTATCCTTGATAATGCCACCAATAATAAAAAAGCGGTTCCTTCATTAATTCAAGCATTATTGCCTTCAGGGCCTAAAATATTTCATGTCAAATGTGCATGCCATATCCTCAACTTGTGTGTGCAAGATGCATTGAAAATAGTTGAACCATATATAAATGCAATAAGAGATTGTGTGCATTTTATAGATTTGAGTGGTCCTAATCTTCAAGCATTCAAACAATGTTGTAAGCTTTAAAATATAAATTTTAGAAGATTCCATAAAGATGTTAAACATTACTGGAATTCTACTTACGACCTACTTATTATTGTTAGTAAATACAAAATAGTTATAAATGAAATTTGTATTGCAAAAAACAAAAAAAAACTTTTGCATGAATGAACAATTTTGGGAATTTGCCGAAAGTTTGTTAAAATTTTCAAAATGCAACCCTTGCATTTTAAAAATCATACGAGTGAACTTCTAGTTATACTTTATTTACAATAGTTATTATGATAAAAACTTTTCAACAAATGATGCATGACACTTATATTAGCTCAATTGTTGTTCCCACTTGCGAAAATTTATGAAATATTTTCATCATTTTCCTATGTTGTATTGTGTTTCTAGTATAATGGATCCTCGTATCAAGTTAAATGGTACGAAGAATTTGATTGCTTTGTTTTATAGTATGGTTGAAGATTTTTCTTATGATGTTGATGAATTTATAGTACTATTTGAGTCAGTATTAGATAATTTATATGATATTTATGAAAGAAAATTTTTATATACTTATCAAAATACAACAACACCACCACCATCTTCTTCCAACAGTAAGGGCATTGCATTTGCAGATACATCAGTTGATGAATGGAATCTTATTCAATCTAAAAGACCTAAGACTAATGCATCTAACAAATTGAAATGGTATCATGCACAACCTTCACTGCCGTTTGAACACAATATTGATGTATTAAAATGTTGGAAAAATAATGAATATTCATATCACATTCTTTCTTGCATGGAAAAAGATATACTCGGCAAAAATATTTTGCCCACTGAGGCACGTTCATGACATTATGAAAATTTCATTATTCATCTACTATCATTTTATTAATTAATTAATTAATTATTTTTATTTTTATTCTATTAATTTTTAATGAAGAATATATTTTATGGGCTATTATTAAGCTCTAAATTTTAATTCAAATGAGGGTATTAGTGTTTGGACCACTAAGACCCGAGGTTCGAGTGGAGATGAAAATGATTTGGAGAGCTTGCAAAGCGGGAATTCGTCATATCAAAGGTGGGTGTTCTATCCATTTTCATGTATATTTGTAGTAACATGTTAGAGTTCTAATTTGAATGAATTGTTGATCATTTCATGTATGGTTGCAGTTGCATGCTAGGGTTCAAATTTGAATGAATTATTGACAAATTCGTTTATGTTTGTAGTAGCATGCTAGGGTTCTAATTTAAATGAATTATTGACAATTTCATGTACATTGTGGTAGCCTGCTAGGGTTTTAACTCGAATGTCGAATTATTGACTTATGACAAGATTGTAAAAAAGTATGTAAATGATATGTTCTCTTGGTGTTTTTAATTAGATAAATTAATTAAAAATCATGGTTTGATTTAGGGTTTGAAAACCCTAATTTATATTAGGTTTTAATCAAGGATTTGAAACCCTAACTGCTTAACGGGTCTGTTAAAATCTTAACAGGTCTGTTTTGTGAGTGTTTTGATTTGCGGGTTTGTGTGTATGCAGATTCAGGTCTGGGGATGCTTGCTTGCGGGTTTGGGTCTCCAACGGGGTTCAGGTATGATCAGTAGTTTGGATTTGGGGTTTGGATGAGGATTTGAAACCCGTATTGCATATCGAGATTGCCAATTCATTATCGGGCTTGTTTTGTGAGGAGCATAATTTCGTGTTTGTTGATGTGGGGCTCGGGTTAGATATTTTAACTCAAGGTTATGCTTAATTAATTAAAATTTATATACTTACTTCGGATCTTGTTTGAGTTAATTTAAATTTTTAGACAAGTATAGAACTCAATTTAGTTATCAGGTCTGCTAGTTCTTAACAGGTCTGTGAATGAGCTCAGGTTTGGATGTTTAGGGTGTGGGTTTGTTTAATTGGGGATTGATTTTAAGTCCATATTAGGACTTGATTAAGTTCAATTAATCACACAATTAATTTGGGTTTGATTTTAATATAGTTTAGGTATGTAATTTACACTTAGATCTCGGGTCTGTGTATGCAGGTGTTAAGGCAGTAGGGGGTTGGCTTGATATAGCTAGTGTGAATATTCTGATATCATGGTACCACGGCTTCTTGTCAGGTTCTTCCTCTACCATCAGACAGGGCTGACCAGACCCTTTGCTATGAGCCTAAAGCGAAACCGAGGTTTGAGTAAGCAGATTAAGTCATTACACGAAAACTTTTAGGTGATGATCGCCCACACGAAAACCGAGGTAGAGTGCTTTCACCGCTGGTGTTCTCCAATCCGGTAGGGCTTGGTGTCAACTCAACATCTTCCGATGATGTAGTAAGAGAGGTCAGTAACCGCAAGAGATTCTTTTGCACCGAAATCAGAGTGTGGGTGGCCGTATCCACAAGAAAGCGGTGATGGCTCACTTTCCTCGCCGGATCCACTAGAAGTCACGAATCTTCCATGGCACCTGTCGGAGCAGTAGAGGCCGAATAGTTTGTTAAGAGAATTTGAAAAGAGGTATTAGAGAGTGCACCTTGTTCAATTGAATGAAACAGATCCTTAAGTAATCGGGTAACGTCAATCTAAGGTTTTTCCTGTGTAACTTCAACTCCCGGGGAGAAAGATGTGCAACTAAAAACGGAAGCTGGTCCTAAGTAATCATTGTTGTTCATTGGATTCCGGAGGAATGACTTCGTTAGGATTGGAGAATTTTGCGATTCTTCCTGAATTGACTCGATTCTCCCTGTCGAGAGTGACTTTGAAAGTATTACCTAAACTCTTCCGACTGAATATGAGAAAGCCTATAAAACAAAGGAAGCTTTTAAGCTTTTTAGTTAGGAGTTGGAGTGAGGCAAGCGAGGGAGATGTGGATCATCCAAGGCACATTAGCATGGCGTTGTAGTGTTGGGTTTAATTTAATGTTAAAACCTGTTTAGATTAAGATCAAAATTTGGTTTAATTGAATTAAGAAGTGATTGATTAATTATGTTCGAATTTGATTGATAGTTATTTAGATTTTATATGTGTATAATTTAATATTTAAAAGGTGTATAATTTTAGAATTTGAGAGATTTACTAATTGCGTATATAGAGGCTAATTAATTTCGAATTGAATTATTTGAGTAGAGAACTGTAATCAAATTGAAAATATGTAATTTAACTGAATTAAAGACTAGTGGATTATTAGCTCGCTTGACACTAATGATTGATTGAGTTATTGTATAAAATGTAAGTTTCTGATAATGAATAGAATGAGACTTGTGAGAGGCAAGTAGATTCTCTTAAGTTATTTAGGGTGGTTGCAGATAACCTTAGGGGGATATTGGGTACAAAGTCCTAGTTGGTTGAGTTTTAGAGGCTGAGTAGGACATAGGGTGCTGGCAAGAAAGTGGTTTTTTGGTAATGAGATAGATGGGGCTAGTATTCGAGTTTATGAGGTAAGTCCGGTTGGGTTACGCTAGCTCTAGATGGGGTTTTGTTTTCCTTCTAAATTAAAGACAGACACTAGAAATGAGTTTTGACGAAGCTTGAGCAAACGTGAGTAGGGGGCTCTATATAGTTGGGGGTGAATTTTGGGACTATAGTTATAGTCGGGCAAAGGATTTCGGGACTGTGATTGTCATGCAGAGCGAGACGAGTCTCAATTATTTCTGGGACTATAAATGATTGGGCGGTGGATTCCAGGATTATGAATAGTCAGGCGAAAGGGAGACAGATCTCCAGTATTCCGGGCTAGAGTGACACTTACAGGATGCTTGCCGATGATGGTTCTGAATAGTCGAGCGGTGGATTTTGGGACTGGAGACAATACTCGCGGGATGTCTAAATCTTGACATTTGTCACCATTATAGGATTGCATGGAGAAGGATTAAACCCTACAATGAAGAGAACGGTAAGGGTTTGCCCTCGGACCTATGTTGTATGGGCGGCATAGAATTCGAACAAGAGTGCATTAGAGAATGTCATGGTTGTTATGCATTAGTCATTAGGATCATGGCATATACTGACATACTTAGGATAGTCACTCTTTCACATTTATCTTTCATTCAAGTTTGTGGAGAATCGCTATTGTATTAGCACTGCGTTGGTTGTATTCAACTGATGTGCCCACAGTTTACAAGTTTTACAGGACACTTGTTAGCAAGTGGCGTGGATGCGAGTTTGTGATGGATTTTGATGAAAGACTGAGAATCCATTGATGAAATAAATTGTAATTGTTTTATGAAAATTCCGCTATGAAATGTAAAGGACAATGATATAAATTTTTTTTTAATTTCCCTGTTTTTTTTGTGATATGAAATTGAAGTAAAGATTCTGGATGAGTCGCAAATTGCCTGTATATAGAAATTGCTCCCCCCCCCCTCCCCGTTGTCCACCTTCGCATCAGAAAAAGTTTTTTTTCTTCTTTTGGGCGTGATATTGAATAAGAATAAGAACCGTTTGCCACCATAGACTTTGGAGATGCTAGTGTGCTCAAAAGAATGGATGAAAGTGGAGCAGATGACTCAAGGAGTACAAGAAGGCTCAAGTGGTAGCAACACTCTAGAAGACGAACAATGAAAACAAACTCTTAAAGAGTGAATGTAGCGCCCCGAATTTCTAATATAATATCTTAGAAAATACGTGGCACAATTCCCAGCATCAACTTCAAGGTAATATTAAACACAGTCCAAAAACACAGATAATTTTTATTTCAATTTTTGTTACAACAATCTTTACAAACACAGCAGAATACAAAACACCTTGAATTACAAACTTTCTTTTTACAACACTTCTTTTACAAAATTTACACAAAAGCTCTATTACATCAATTTATTTCAAGCATCCAAATACCAAGCTCTAAAACATGAGTCTAGAGATGATCCCTAACCCCCAAAACTAAAGGGGTCAGCCATAACGGTGTGAGTGACATAAAAACAAAGCAACATAATTAAATCATAACACACTGAGTCATCAATAACAAGTATTATCAACAAGAGTGAATGAAATGAGAAATAACAAATAAGTAAAGCATGAAAACATCAAGGAATATAAGATAGTAAGTAGTAATTCATGAAAACATCAAGTGAATCTAGACTAAGTGTCAAGTGTAGAAAAAAAAGGAAAACACAAGCATAAAACCAAGTCAAGAAAACACAAGCTCTATATGCTGACTCTCTAATGCGTACTTGTCGGATTTTATGCATTTCATAGTACATAGATCCAGTGCAAGCCCTTAAAGATCTCCACTTATAGGGATAACCCCTCGTTATGCAACTAATCCTACTACGGTGATGGGAAACAAGATCCAGAATACTCCGCGAATAGGCACTACAGCCCTCGACGCGCAAGCATCATGTAAGATAGCTAAAAAATAATCGGAGAATCATCTCCCAACCCCGTGTACCCCACGAATAGGCTTGCAAGGCCCTCGACGTTCAGATACACCAAGAACATTCCGTGAATAGGCCTACCGACCCTCGACACGCGAATGCACCTTGTATGCTCCGTAAATAGGCCTGCAGACCCTCGACATGCGAACACACAAATGTCTTCTCGAGACATAACAACAAACAGTCCTGGAATGCATCTGTTGGACTAACAAAACCATGAGCCTATACTTACGTTTTCCAAGTTCCATCACATCCCTACTAGTGCCTGTCCTTAAGTTGATTATTATTAAAAACACAAAATCCCCATCTTTAGAGTTAGTGTATCCTGCCGGACTTAAATACTCAACAACAACTAAACCAAGACCCCCCGGGTCTAACTCAACAAATCTCAACTGCCGGTTCCCACTTAACTCCTAGAGATCTCAACAAGACCAAAACTCACTAATCCATCATCAAAACGATCAAAGGGAGAAACCTCTCCAATCAACAAAACCCAAAACTTTATAAAATTCCCAAATCCAAATCCAATAATAAAATATCTTGAAAACATATGTTCCATAGAAAGAATAATATCTAGAATAGTAAGTTATAGATCCAAAAACATTTAAAGAATCAACCATTTAAAGAACACTTGGAAAACTCAAGAAACCTCAGTAACAGTCGACTGCAAAACAAAGTCGGTCGACTGTCCAGAGCGAAGATCCAACATTTTTAAGAAAATAATTCTAAGTGTTGACGGTCGACTGTAAAAGATACCAGTTGATTATCCAGAGCGAAAATCCAATACCTCGAGAAAATATCAAAACAGAGCAGAGACAGTCAACTGGAGAAATGGTTCAGTCGACTGTTCCGCACCAGATTTCAAGAAAACGAGAAAACACATAGCAGCCAGGTAGCGATGGTCGACTGTCGAAACATACTAGTTGACTGTCACACCTTCAGACTGTAGTTTGGGTTGTGCATATTTCAACCGATACGAAGATTTACTTTACAAAAACGAAATCTATAAAAGTATATTTCTGATATGATCAAATACAACTTATAGGATATACGAAGATCCATAAAAACTAATCAAAACCGCTTGAATTGATAAACTATCATTTTGATGAATTTCTTCAAAATAAAACATGAATGTGTGCATATGTCAAAATTAGAGTTTTTAAGAATCAGTCATACATCAAAATAACTTGTTTTATATTTCAAACCTTATCAGTACCAAAATAAGTTGAGATATAGTAAAATCCTTCGAAAACACATAAAAAACTCAGTTTCTTCTAAAACAACAAAAATACTATATTCATGAAAACATTCGTGTATGTTCGTGCACCAAAGAAAACTTCACCAATCCATAAACTAAAATAACAAAATATTCAAATTTAAAACTTAGCATTTGAGAAATCCAAATTCGAACAATATCTTTCACAAAATCACAAATCCCCATATTTAATCAAAAATGTATCAAATCCAAATCTAGACATTAAAACTCAAATCCTCAAGACATGGTCTTTTAATCCATTACTCATTCTCAAAAATTCCTCAAACTCAATCTCAACTATCCTCAATAGCTGATTCATGAACAAAAATAAATTTATCATCAACATGGCCAAGTTGCATTCATCCAACTCACCAATAGTCCAAAAATCTCATCTTTAATTAATTTATGCATAACGTTCACCACATCCAATCAAATCAGTAAATACCAAAAAGAATTAGCCTACTCACAATTTATATTAGGTTCTCCAAGAATCTAAAATCATCAACATGCAATTCTACTCACAATAACTAGGGTTCTTCTCAAGATCCAATTTTTATCATCCATCCAACATACATATTCATACCAAACTCTAGCATACTTTCTAATAAAAGAAACACCACATACAACATACATAAAACAAAACAACAAAACAATTTACATCACTCACATGCCACATACACAACGCAAAACAAAACAAGTCACTCACCTCAAATGAAGAAATTTGATAAGAAAGCCTTTCTTTTGCGAAATCCAAGATCCCCTCTTTAAATCTCCAAAAAAAAAGTAAAAATAATAAAACATTTGTATTGTGCAGCGAAAGACGGCTGCACTCCATCTTTTAAATAGGCCGAAAATTGAAGGATTAGGGTTTTAAACACATTTGCAAAATAATCCCTTAACAAATTATTACTTTACATATATAAACCTTTCTTTATAAAGTAGTTAAAATAAGTTAAATAAATTAAAACCAAATCAAATCCTTTTACTACTGAATTGTCCAGCAATCCAGCACAGCCCAGAAATAAAGAAAATTTGGATTTGTACTCAGGGTGGCAATTTTGCACAAAAGTCCTTCTTTTTGTAATACTTGCAAATACATCATAAAATATTCGTAAAAATCCAAAAAATTTAGAAATAATATCTAATAATAAATATCAGATTTTTCCAATTAAAATATCTAACTTTTACTTTATAGGAAAAATATTTGCAAAAGATCTAACATAAATTCCATATTTGAAAAAACACCATATCTGTTTAAATCTTTACCAAATCAACTCTAAATAGAATTTAAATATATTTTAATTTAAATGATGACCACGGAAAGCCCAAAAATTAGTAAAAATGAAATTTCATTATTTATTTGAGATCCAAACGGCTTTTTACATAAAGACCCCTCTCTTTCGAGGTATTTATAAAAATAGTTTCTTTATTCAGAAAAATCCCAAAATTTAGGATATACTCTATTATACGTAGGAAAATTTATTAAAAATATAAAATTGAATATTTACACAAAAAATATTTGGACGTGTTTTGCACGTGCAAAAAGATAAATCTTTAGAAAAATATTTATTAAATCTCCAAAAAATCATTTTAATTCATTTATAAATCTTTAAAATTATATTTAAAAATACGGGGTACTACAGTGAAGGCCTAATCTCACTTACCCCCGAAGATAGAAGATTGAAGATTATGGCAATGAAAGGTCACTAGAAATTTAGGGCGATGAGATCCTAGCTTTAGGTTAAGTTGAGGTGCACGACAGTAGTCCAATGTCCTTCTCTTCAGTCTAACCCTAGGCTATCTCAAACTCTCGATCACCCCCAAGCTTGTCATCTTACCGTGTAATATTGTTAGTTTGTATTACATATTTTTTGTTACATGTGACATGTTTTTTATTTATTTCACTCTTATACATCATTCCAAACTTCAATACTACATGAAAAAAATATTACATATATTTTATATATGACGCTTGTATATCGGAATATACTACAATATTAAATGTTTTTTTAATATCTATTTTATATGTTAAGAGAAAGTGAATTAAAAATAAGAAACAAGTGTTAAAAAAAATTAAAACAAACCCAACCCAGCTCAGCCCAGAACCGGGAGGACCGGGCTGGGGGGCCAGTCCGAGCTCAACTTTCCCCCATTGGAACAGGCCCAGACCTGACAAGTCCAAACTTGAGCCGCTACAGGGACGGGCCTGGTGGGCCTTGGCCCGCTCAAACTAGTTGCCACCCCTAATGGAGCCCGCTAGAGCATAGTGGTAAGTAAAACATCGAGTCTTGCTTGCATCAATCCTTATAATATGAATAAGAGTTTGTTTTCTTTTTGATTTTCTTATTGTTTTTTTTTTGTCGCAAGATTACGAGTAAGAGTTGACCATGTGTGAACTTGGGTTTCCAATTATTGTTGATCTTCCGGCCATATAGCCCAAATTCAATAGTGTAGTTTCCATAGATGAGTGTAAACTTTACACAGGGATAACAATATGGCAAGTATTATAGAGTTCGAATTCTGCTTGCAATGAATCTAATGAGTATCTATACTTTGCTTGGATCCTAAAACTTGGTAAAAAAACCATATGCACATTTGGGAATTAAAAAGGCATATATATTGTGCCTTTGATATTCCTAAAAAACCATGTCTCAGACAAAAATCTCCTAAGATTAGGGAATCATGTACAAAAATCTCTCAAGATCGGGGGATCATGTAAGGAGAACATATTTTTAGAAAAATCAAAAGTTCTTCTTGGCTTTTACTGTAACGACCCCAAAAAATTTATTTTCTTTATTTTTTTAAAATTTCTTACTAAAATAATCTTAGTAGATTTAAATTAAAATTTGGGTAGAGTCTCCCCTAAAATGTTAGTCCTTTTACAGAAATTCCTTACGGAATTTCTGCTAACAATTAAAAATATCACAACACAGGAAATTAATATCAATCCTCCCCATTCCAATTCAAGCAACAATACACAGGAATTATATATATATGGCTCTGGGGACATATCTCATCATATAAAGCAAGATACAAAATAAAAACCAAAAATTCATTTGAAAACATAAGGGATTTTTAGAAAAACCTTTTAAAAACCAAACGCAGAACTCAATACTCCACAACAAGGTGGGTACGGGCTTTCACATACTTCATCTCATCACTAATAATGATCATCACAGACTGACACATAGAACATTTTCCAAAATACAAATATTACATAGATTCTATTTTCTACCCCCAATTATACATAACTTAAGCTATTAAAAAAAATAAACCATATCTACATATACAATCTTGTAACTTCCTGAGAAGATAAAACTAGAAAAACTGAGGAATCCAAGTTTCTCACCTCGCAGCTACTCAATTCCTGCAAAAAGAGAAATCTAGGGACGTCCACCCTCAGGGAGGGACTCCTCTAACCCCCCAAACAACAGGGGTCAGCTAATACTGGTGTGAGTATAATTCCAAACAGAATGAAAACATAAATTTAAATCACAAGGAATTATTACCAAGTTTAAAATAACAGAGACGAATTTGATTAAAGAAGTAAGAGCATAAATTTAGGACAATTCATTTAAAAATAAAAATAACTATCACACATTACTCTGGAACAGGACTTTGCCTCCGATATGTGTCCAGGCAGGTAGTTCCCATCATTTTTATCAAAATGGGGGCAGTAATTTCTTGGCACACTACAGAAAGCTCCTCTCGTCAATTGTATTTTATTTCACCAATCAGAATAATATCACCATCATAAATTAATCCATCTCGCCAATAAATCTTCTATATATGTAAACTCTTATAATTCACTAACTTCGCCCGAGTCACCCGTATTGTTATACACAACTCACCAATATACATGTATATATCAAGCATCAAGCTATTATCGCGTAAGTAGACATTTCACCCCCATACCCTAATCAAATTATCGCTATGATATCAGCGGATATAATATCCTATTATCACCACCAGTCTCGCTCGTGTATATATATATATATATATATATATATATATATACTCAAA
Source organism: Hemerocallis citrina (assembly GCA_017893485.1). Taxonomy (NCBI): domain Eukaryota; kingdom Viridiplantae; phylum Streptophyta; class Magnoliopsida; order Asparagales; family Asphodelaceae; genus Hemerocallis; species Hemerocallis citrina. The sequence goes on from CM030359.1 coordinate 80,335,247, forward strand.
TTCCCAATTCTCCGTAATGTTATACGGATAACGGATACATATAACTATCGGTTAAATAGTATTACCAATATATTATATAAAATCATCTCAACATCATCACCGATATCCTATCACCAATATCATTAATATAACAATAACAAGAATGCCACCGATAATAAATATCAACAATATATATATATATATATATATATATATATATATATATATATATATATATATATATATATTTATATATATATATATATATATATTAATGCCATATGTAGATAGATATCTTTCCAACATTATATTATTATACAGATCGCCGCCTACCAAGGGTCCTACGCGACCGAGGTTACATCTTCCTCCTGGCCATATACCAGCAAGGGAATACACCACACCCCTAGTGAAACATGGGTAATATATATATATAAAACCACACCCGATCTATCATGGAGTCGTGCCTAGGAAGATAGTTCCCTCCATTTTTATAGAAATAGCGGGTGGAAGTTCCTTGACACGATACTAAGGTAAAGATACTTGCATTACATTACTACACTTACTTTCACCATATACTTACCATATAGTAACCATTACTTTAGGGTAATATATAACAACGCACCCCAAGCCGATAACTTAGGTAATTACACCGTACCTCAGATAAACTAGGTAATATACACCGCATCCCACATATTTTCATTTACTTTATCTTCACTAAGTTGATATTTACTTATGCATCACCAATTCTCCCTTCCCTGACTATAGTATCATTCCCTTTTCTTTTTATCAATCTCATATTATATCACATTCTTACTTTAATAATCATTCTCATCTCATAATACAGCTTACTTTACTTTTCATTTTCACCTCATAATACAACTTTCTTTACTTTTCATTTTCACCCCATAATACCATTTACTTTACTTTTCATTTTCACCTCATAATACTCATTTTATTAATTTATTGATCAGTGCCCACATAATCATCAAACTGAAGCTGATAGTCCAAAAAAACACGCGGATCGATGCTCACACAGAGTCTTACACGTACACCGCACCCCAAGTAAAACTTGGGTAATATACACTGGACCCCAAGCCGATAACTTGTGTAATATAACTGTAACCCCGGTTGCTCATTTTTGTATTTTTATTTATATATAATAAAATTCATGGTTATTTTATTTATTGCTAATTTTACGGATTTTCATCTCATTTGTATCATGTGTTGTTCTTCTCTCTCTTGTGATTCATTTTGCATTGATTCAGCTTTACATTCTCATTTATTTGATCTACAATTTGTTCTTGATCTTGTTTATTGTTTAATCCTATTTCATGACCTATTTGTCTCTTATTGGACACTTTTCTTCCTATTGGATACTACCCAATTCACCCAAAACCCATATTGACTCTATATAATCCCCCTAATTGCTCCATAACCATAATTACCAAAACCCTAATATTTCCTCCCTCTCTCTAGCCATCACTTACCCTCTCTCCTACCCCCGACCTACTCCCAATCTCCCCCTTCCTCTTTGCTGTTGTCGTCCAGTTCCTCGATGCCGGCAAACCCCACCGCAACACCCCTTTCCTTTTCTCGATCCCCCGCTGCACCCCCACCTGTCCCCATTTGGGCAGCGCAACGCCGCAGCGACCAGGAGGAGCCCCTAGCCACCGTCGCTGTCGTCTTTCGTCGTGGTGAGCAACAGCCCAGGCCGTCGTCGTCTTCCCATGTTACTGTCGTCCGCTCTTGGTGTTGTTTGCTGCTGTCTTTATGTGTGTGTGCGTGCGTCTCATGTGCACATATTTTGGTTGGTGTGGATTCTCGTCTCTTGTTCGTTCATGTTCATTGTTTGGGATCCATTCCCGTTATTCTAATCTTCATCTTCGTTTCCGTCATCTTCATTTCAGGCAAGTAGCTTGTATGTGTTCTTTTTGTCATACAAGTTAAATACCGTAAGTAGTCTCACATGAATTGGTTAGTACCCTCTTGATGACAATATGTGTTAGTTAATCCGTTCCTTCATCTCTTGATCATGAGTAGTACACAGTAGTTGACACCATTATATGAAAACAATTAGATTGGATTAGAATGGATATCTTGACTGTATGTTTGATTTTGACACATCATATGTTGTAGTAACTATATATGGATGTTTTGTTAGATCTGATCTCTTATTATAGATTATTTGTTCACATGCCATGCTGATTTGAATAGCCTATATGCCATGCTTTGTATGCCATCTTAGTTTTGGACCATGTGTAATTGAGCTATTTGATAAAATACATAAAAGAACTTTTGTAATACTGCTGCCCTATTTTTGTACAGTAATTTCGACCATTTTAACATCAGTAAACGGAATAAGTTTGTGAACATGATTTGTAGCCTTTGTCTTCAAGTTTTCAGAACTTTTGACGGACTTGAATTCCAATTTTCGATGCATGAGTTATTGTTTTTTTACTGCAGTCATATCGTATATTCCAGACTCTGAACTATATGTATTCTGTATGAAATATTATTTTAAAATTGATACTAAAAGTAGAATTTGAACTCTATATTCTGCTGAGTATGTTTAGACATAATTTTGATCAATCCCTAATTTTTGTGGAATTAATTAATGACTTTTGTATCTCATTTTATGCTTAAGAAACCAATCGATATATTTCCAACTGCATGTTGTTCAGTAACGAATTATGTTTTCAACCTGATTCTATTCGTTTTTTATGAAAACTTTGTGAATATGTATTGTAGAATAATTTTTCTATTTTATCACCCTTTTGACAAATCTGGATTTCGAATAGTATTTTGCAAATTATTTCTGTTTTGGTACTGTTGTGTCTGAACTTTCATAATTGTAATTTTGTTGCATTACTCTGTTTTTCCAATTATATTGACTATGCTATCTGTAGTATAATTTCATGATATTTTATATGTTGAAACTAGATATGTTAGGGAATATTCCAGATTTTTCTTGATATTTCTCAGATTTAATTATGATGATTTAAAACTCTTTTCATGCTTATAAACAAGATTTTGTATTTTCTGGCTGAACATAACTTCTGTATTAAAGGCTGTTTTCAACCCTGTTTCTGTGGCTGATGTATGACTTGTATATATGCGCTGGATTCATAAGAGAGTCTAGTTTCCAGATTTTCTGACGGATCTAGATTTGCAGTTTTGTAGCAACGGGAATCTCAGATTTGGTACAGTAGTGTCTTGCTGTCCAGAACTGAAAGTTTCGTTATTTTGACTGTTATAAGTTGTTTTTGTCGCCCGTTTGTGTTCTTATTCACCTTTGATTTATCCTTTATTCTTACAATGTCTTTAGCCCTGTTTGTGTTGTTCAGACCTGTTTAATAATAATGAAAACTAATCAAGCCGAGGCTTTTAAGGGAAAGATCTAGTCGTGGACAATATAGAAATGCGTATTCAGAAGGGAACTCGTTTTTTCCATTCTTTACTGTGGTACCTACTGTTTATCTCTGGATGCACGAGGGCATAATCCATGACACTGTTACTGTTTGTTATTACTGTTACTGTTACTGTTTGTCTGAATATACTGTCCTATAGGTTCCACTACAAAATCTTAAAACGAAACTGTTTGATATAGCAACCATGTGGTAAAATCTGGGACGCATGAAGTGCTACCTAGATAGTAATATACATTAGACATAAGAATAACTGTTTTCACTATCACACCCTGTTATTGTTACTATTGACTTTACTGTTATCATTGATTTCACTGTTACCGTTGATTTCACTGTTACCGTTGACTTCACTACTGTTATCACTCCACTCTTTACTGTTATCCTGCTATCTCTGTTATCCGTAGACTGTTACCCTTGTTGTTTTTCTTCCATGTCAGAACTTCCTGCTTTATTTTAGTTTTTCCGTTTTCCTTTTCTTGCTTGTACTGCTTGCGACCCGAAACTTGTATCTAATGGGTGTTATGTTTTCCTATCTTCCTATTTTTCTTGTAATTTCTATACGAGCAGGATTGGTGATCGCTTGCCTACTGGAGTTAGTGAGCAAAAGTTTTGAGCTGCGCATTGGAAATTTGCTTAAATGTGTTGATGAACTATTTTATTAATGAATTGTATTGAGACTTGTGTTTAGGCTTGTAGTCCCAGGATATTATTTTGTTTCAGATCATGTGTTTATTTGGGATATTTATTATTGTTGCAATAAATACTATTGAGTTATAATTGTTTTTGCATGTCTGGTTGAGTATGTTGATATATTTACTGTTGTGACGAGTCAAATAGATCCGTACAGCTTATGGATGGTAAAAACTATCCGCTGGGCTTAGTCACGTACCGTATTCCGTATTTTTTTTGGAAAGCGGGGCATGACAAAGTTTTTAGTGGTATCAGGGCCTCAGGTTTGGCTACTGTGTTAGTCTTACTAATACATTAGACAAGCTTGACTCGATTAGGATTTACTTAACTACCAACAGGCCATGCATTGCACAAACATTGATAATCAACTTGATTTGAACACTAATTATTTTGGGTTTTGTGCAGTATCACGCTCCGCTTCCCAAAAATACGGAATACGAACACATGACATTGGCCCAGTGAATGACTAACGTTATCCATAAGCTATTTATCTGATCAACTCAATAATATAATCAATACAGAACAATTGTGCATGCAATAATAATAATCTCATGAATAATAATACTTGGAATAAACAATATGCAATATCCAAATACAATGAACCAATATCTGGAAACAATAATAAAATCCAGGTCATAAGCCCAATACAATAATAAATCCAATCTCAATTAATAACACTTCTCAATACATTAAGTTCAATAAAATGATAAGCAATTAGAAAGCATTATATCTTTAGAAAGTTTTTTCTCCAATCTCAGCAGGCAATTCTTCATCAACACATGTGAATACTTCATCTAAAAGAGGAGAAAAATTTTTCTTAGAGCAAGTCATGGACAGCAAGTAGAGAAAGTAAGGAACAATGGAATAACGGTATAACAATGATTTCAATGGACCAATTGGAATCAATATCATGGCACGATAGCAATAATCAATATCAACGATAAACGATGCAATGGTGTAACAATGATTCAATATTCGGTAACAATAATCAATAATCAATAACACTTAAACAATATTTGGAATCATTAGGAACAATGATGTACAATATGCAATGTCGATGTGATGCAAACTCTTAGTCTATTAATCATTTTAATCCTAACTAATGTAGCACTTCATGCGTCCTATTTATTTACCACATGGTTGCTACATATAAACAAGTTATGTTTAGACTTAGTAGTGGATTTTATAGTTCATGTACTCGGGAACGATGTAAACGATTCTCTTCAGTATTCAGTTATTCAGTCATTCAGTTATTCAGTATCAATATCCATGGAACAATATGCAGTTATCCAGTTATTCAATCATTCAGTCATTCAGTAATTGTAGGGAAACCACGAGCTCCTTTCCGAGTACAGTCTCTATATTGTCCACTACTTAAGTCAACCCTTAAACCCCGGCTTGATTAACAATTTTATTAATGCAACAATACAATATGCAATCTTGAGACATGAGATGAACAATGGTAACAATAGGAGAACAATAGGACGATAACATGAAATAGGACAATTAGAATAATGACAATAATTCATTAGGATCATGCAATGCAACATACATATATTAATTCATGCAATACTACGATATAGGAATAGTTAATCTATTAAAAACTAGAAGATAAAATTTTGGACAGTAAGAGTAGTATGTACCAAAATGCAGTTTTCCACTGTTTTAGAAATCGAAAACTGAATCCGTCAGAAGTTCTAGAAACTAGACTTCCACACGATTCCAACACATATTTAAAGCTCAAAATCCGACAAAATTAGCTAGGTCAAACATATTATTCTTTACAGATTTCATGTTCAGTCAGAAAACCGACATTATGTTATTATAATTTTAGAATAAGTAAAAACTCGATAATAAGTTCATTAAAAATATTCTTTAGACTCCTGAACATTATGACTAACAATCTAGAAATTTTCAGAGCAAAATTTTATCATTTGATCAGCCTTTTAACAGTTTAAACATTAAGTACACGAGAATCTGAAAGTCTAGAATAAAACTCAGTTGTAGTAAAACGGGCATAACTTTTGCTACACAACTCAGAATTTAGAAATTCAAGATATTTTGGAAACTAGAAAGATAAGGCTACAATTATTATTCAGAAAATTATTCGTTTTAAGATCATTTACTGATTCAAAAAGAGCAGTCAACATACATACCAGCAAGCAAGATTCAGGTTTTAGGATATTTTCATCAAATAAATTAATTTAAACATGATGAGTATCAATTCTATTAGTCGATAAACTATATAATCAGCATGATGAGTGTCAAAACATGATAAATAAAATTAGAACACATACATACACTAATTTTTTTATCAATCAACCATCAATCGATCAAACAACATACAACCTAGCAATTCTCTCTACAATAATTTATTTGTGTGACAATTATATGAACAACCCTATTATCAATTCTATCTGCACACGTGAAAGGTTTAATCTTTGGAGTCAAAAGTGGCACGATGTCAAGAATATCGGGGTTAGCTCGTGTAAACCCTCAATAGAACCAATGAAAGAAATGAACAATGTATAGTACAATAAACAAGCGATCTACTTGCAAGAGTTTCAACAAAACTTGAATTTGATGTAATTAACAATTCAAGAGGACAGTGACTTGTCTTATTAACGGTGAATTTGAATACCAAGAATAATGGGATTAGGATCCCGGAGCAACGAACCCACGAACACACGAATCCACAAAATAGCACGTGTATAGTACGTGCAAACAAAGAGACAAGCAATAACAGCAAGAGCAAAAAGGTAGTAAGTCAGTAAAGACCAAGAGCAGAGGCGACAGCCAAGCCGACAGCGGGGGTTGGTGGCGTCGCTGGTGAGGGCAGGCATCGACGATAAGGGCATCGCTGGTGGCATCGAGCGAAGGGGAAAAACAGCCAAGGTTGGGTTTCGGCTGCTGCTAACGATCGGAATCAGGGCAAGGGCGAGGAGGATCGGAAGTGGGTCGCTGGTGGGCGCTCGATGGAGGAGGGCGGTGGTTGAGGTGGGGCTCGCCGAAGTAGGCCGGAGAGGAAAGAGGTGAGATGGATTTGGGCGGGAGATTGGCTGACGGGGAGAGAGAAAGAGGAGAGAGGAGAGAGAAAGACGGCTACAAAATTGTATTTTTTGGGGTTTTTAGGATTTGTATTAGGGTTGTATTTATAGAATACAAGTAGAATATTGGGTTATTGGGTTGGGATCCAATAATAGTGGTTTTGGGTTAAGAACAAACTGCAATTGGGTTTTAGGGTTCAATAAGATATGGGTTTGAAGATAATATGGCTCAAATAAAGTATCCACAATCCAATAAAATAAAATCCACAAGATATATAGCCCAACAAAAAGAGAAAATAGTTCATGAACGAAAATTTAAATCCAATTAGATAAATAGATAATACAAATGCAAAAGGATATCAATTGGGCATGAAAATAGACTGTAATTCGCCAGGAAAATCAGAACAAATAAAATAATAAAATAATTCAATATATGGATTTTAAATAGATTAATCAAGAAAAGTAATTAATTATTATAATTTTAAAAATAATAAAATCATACAACAAAATAATATTCGGGTTTAATAATTTTATTAAAAATAATCCAATAATAATAATATATTAGATTTTAGGGTTAAATGTAAATATCTGATCAATCAGAATTAGAAAGTAAGATTAAAATACGGCATTATTCAAAATGAATAAAATTTTCGATTAGAAAATACTTTAATAAAAGATATGAAAAGAATTTAGCACAAAATAAATTTACAGAAATCAAATTATAGAAAATACACGAAAAATACCTATTGTTGGGAATGGGGGTTACATGCAGACTATGGCTCGTGGAAATGCTTTGCCTCCGCAAGAAGGCCATCCTGAGTTGGCAGCTGTTACTCAGGTACTCCAGCAGATTGCTCAGATGCAACAGGAGCACAGCGAACTGGTTAAGGCCGTTATGGAAGCTACTAACCGGAATGTTGTTCTGACCCCCGTTGTGCCTGCCCCTGTAGTTTTGCCCCCTCTTCCGTCTACCATTGCAGATTTCATGAGGTTGTACCCTGATAAGTTTGATGGTACTGAGACGCCTCTTGAGGCTGAGCAGTGGCTGATACGAATGGAGAGCCTGCTACAGGCAGCTAGAGTTGCCGATGTTGACCGTGTGGATGTGGTATGCATCCAGTTGGTGGATTTGGCCCACATCTGGTGGAGGGCAGAATCCGAGAGGCTAGTGCGGCCTATTGCTTGGGCCACTTTCTTTCAGAGCTTCCTGGAGAAATTCTTCCCCCACATAACCCGGGAAGAAATGGAGCATCAGTTTCTTGCCTTGAAGCAGGTTGGTTGGTTGTCTGGTTGATTTATTAGTGCCATGTTTTGAGATTTAGTTACATATTATATATGTAGTATTGTAACACCAAGTTCTTCTTGGAACATGGCTCTAGATCCGTGGACGAGTACGCCGCGGAGTTCACTAGGCTTAACCGCTTCGCTACCACCTTGGTGGCGAATGAGGAGGATCGTGCTCAGAGGTTCCTTTTGGGTCTTGATCTGGGTATTCAGGTGCACTTGGCTGCCCATGTCTCCATACCTATGTGGATGCCTTGGAGGCAACTCGAGTGACAGAGCAGACTCGAGCTCGGGAGACCCCTTTTCAGCGGGTTGTGCAGTACTTCGCTGCTGTTGCTGCCAGGCCTACTGGAGGCCCGATAAGGAGGCTAGCTCTAGTCCTTGCCGTTAGGACAGCTCCTTACTGTCCTGCTCCTCCACTGAGGGATGTTGTTTGTGACTTTTGCCAGACCCCTGGGCATTTAGATCAATATCTGAACGGAACGGATTCGAACTTCTCCTAGAATAGTTTCCGGTGCGAAATGAAATTCAATGAGTAATTCAAAGGAGAAAAATCGGATTCATTTTTGAAGGCTAAAGTCAAGCAGAAATGATGGAAAAAAATAAGGATTGCTGGAAGGCCAACCGCAGGTGCCTCGGTTGTGGTGCTGCTGACCACTTGGTTCGAGATTGTCCTCGGAGGAGGCACGACCAGGCCTTAGTCGTGCCAGTTCGTAGTCAGGTCAGACTGCCACTTCCCCAGTAGTGTCAGATCGTCAGTCAGAGGACCGCTGCTCTAGGGAGAGGTCAGGCTTTCAACTTGATCGCGGAGGAAGCTGAAACCGCGGAAGAAGTCGTTGCAGGTATTCTTTTGTGTTTTCTTTTGTTATTCTGTTATTTGTTCCTTGCTTTATTTCTCTTGCGTCTTTCTCCATATTGTCTTCCCTGTATCATTTTTCATATTCCTTGGTTGTCTTTCATCCGTTTATCTTTTCCTTTGTTTTGTCTCTATCTTAGGTGTCATTCTTGTTCATTCCTTCCCTGCTCGTGTTCTTTTTTATTCTGGGGCAACTCATTCCTTCGTCTCCTCTCGCTTTGTGGATCAGCATCAGTTGGAGTGCAGTGTGATGCCAGAGGCTTGGAACATTACCACAGGTGGTGGTGTTGTCGTCTATTCCTGGGAGTGCAAGCAGAGTCCCGTGGTGATTGAAAGTGCAGTTTTCAGAGCAGATCTGATTGTGATCGGCAATTCATGGTTTGATGTGATTCTCGGCATGGATTGGCTGGGTAAGATCCACACGATCATTGATTGTCGAATGAAGAAGGTTTTTTTCAGGATGCCAGGCTATGCAGAGTTTGAGTTCCATACTGGGGAGTTACCCCTTAGGCATGGTCATGAAGTAGTTGTCGATGTAGGTTGTGAAATGGGGTTGCATTCAGGCTGTGAGGCTGCACCTCTTGTAGTGCGGGATTTTCTAGATGTGTTTCCCGAGGAGTTGCCTGGACCACCCCCGGATAAGGAAGTGGAATTCGGTATTGAGGTTCAGCCAGGTACTGTGCCAATCTTGAAGAGTCCATACCGGATGGCACTAGTTGAGCTAGCAGAGCTGAAGGTGCAGGTCCAAGGATTGCTGGATTTGGGTTTCATCAGGCCCAATGTGTCCCCATGGGGCGCTCCTATCTTGTTTGTCAGCAAGAGGGACGGGAGTCGTCGTTTGTGCGTGGATTACTGTGAGCTGAACAATGTTATAGTGAAGAACCAGTATCCACAACCCAGGATCGATGATTTGTTTGATCAGTTGGGTGGAGCTGCTGTCTTTTCGAAGTTGGACTTTTGCTCTAGTTATCATCAAGTGAAGGTGAAGGCAGCTGATGTGCAGAAAACTGTGTTCAGGACCAAATATGGGCTCTATGAGTTCCTAGTGATGCCTTTCAGAGTCATGAATGCACTAGCAGTATTCATGAGTCTGATAAATAAAGTTTTCTCTCCATTTCTGGACAGATTTGTTGTAGTCTTCATAGATGACATTCCGGTGCATTCTCGAAATCGGAAGGATCATGCTGATCATTTGAGGTTGGCTCTGCAGACCTTGAAGGAGAATTAGCTCTATGGAAAACTCAGCAAGTGTGAATTCTGGCTTGATCAAGTTACCTTTTTGGGGCACATTATCTCAGGCGATGGTATCTCTGTTGATCCACATTTGATGTAACTAAAGCAATTGTTGAAGACTGATATAAGCAGTAACGTAATTGTAACAATTATCGAACATATGATGTAAGTAGTGACACATGTAAACTAGTTGTAAGCTGATCCCTTAGTCTATAAAAGGAAAGGCATAAGAAGAAGAAAGACGGACAATCTAGGAGAGAAATTCCATATAAGATTATAAGAAGAGAGCTTGATTGTCAAAAGTTGGAAAGTAATAAAGAGTTCTCTTGTCTATGTTCTTGTTCTTGTTGAGCTTTTCTTTTCTAAAAGAGCTAGAAAGAACAAAATCATATTAACCATGGTTCAATTTAAGGTATGATCAACTAATCTCTTTTCTGTAGGGAGAGCTTTGTAAGGCTCTATCTGAAAGTTCGTACAAAAGACCAATTTACTACCTTCACAGTTGAGCCATACACCTAGTGGTAGAAAATGAGCTAGGTTACGGTTGCATGTACTGAACTGCTAGTCAGTTGTTTCAGACATATCTCTTAGAAGAAGTTGTCTTGAAGAGCATAGTAGTCCTAAGATGGGAGGAACGTAAAAGGAGCAATTAAATCAAGATGCATACCAAAGGTATTTTATCCACCGGTAGTAACCGGTACAGAATATCTCATAGAGGCTTAGCTAGGTCGGAAGCAAGCTGGGCCATTTTGTTTGATTTTTATGATATCCTTAGAAATCTCTCCCTACTCTTGACTTTCCTACTTATTATTTCAAGCATTGAGTATATCAGACATATAAGATTAATGGACAATAACAATAATAGTTCTGATGCTGATTTAATTTAAGAATTAATTATTAGTTATCACGAAAATGATAGAATGTTAGTTTTTGATATTTATTATCCCCAGAGTTTGATAAGCCTTGTTGATTATTATGAGTTTAAATCATTTTTCTTTAGTATAGAATGAGTAATAATTTTAACAATAAATTAAGTTAATCCTGGTTAAAATGGTAATATAAATGTTCAAATAAATGATGACCTAACTTTTCAGGAAGATCTTTATTATTCTTTGAAAATAGGTAATTTAATAGATATACTAGTTCTACAACAACATATATGCAATATCATGAAGAAAACGAATATATTGAAAAACTTCCATATGATAGTGATAGTGATTATTCAAAAGAATTAGAATTTGAAGATATGTTTTATTATTTAGATATTGTTGAAAATGATAATGCTTGGTTACTTAGAAAAATTAATTTAAAAAATGATTTGATACTCTTTCGCTCCCTTTACTTTTGCAGACATTCAACCTGTAACACCCTAGAATTTTAAATAATGTTTTTGAAATTTATAAATGAATTAAAATGATTTTTGGTGATTTAATAAACATTTTGTGAAATTTATCCTTTTACACGTGCAAAACACGTGCAAATATGTTTTGGGAAACTCAAAGTCAGAAATTATTTTGGGGAAACCTATTATTTATTAGTGGGTATTATTTGTTAATTTTCTGGATTATTTTGATATTTATTTGACCTATTTGCAAATATCACAAAAAGATGGGCTTTTGTGGAAAATTACCACTTGGAGTAAAAATTCCAGATTTTTCGGATTTCTGGGCTGAGCATGATGCCTAGTCAACTCAGAGGTAAAGGGTTTACATTTTTATTTTAATAGATTTGGTTTATTTTGCAAATTTTCTTCAAGAAGGGTTTTTTTTTTTTTTTTTTTTTTTTGCAAAATTGCTACTTAGAGGCAAAATTACAAAATTTGTTTTCTGGGTTTACAAACAGTGCTGGCCAGGTCTGGAGTGGTTATTTTCATTTTTAAATTTAAATATAATTGGTTTATCTAATTTCCAAGTATAAGGATTTATATATGTAAATATATATTCAAAAGGGATATTTTGCAAAACCTATTCAAAAACCATAAAACCTAATTTCCGACCTATTTAAAAGAGAGTGCAGCAGTCTCTTTGATGCACTACACAAAAAGTTTTCTTTATTATTGATTTCTTGGAGTTTCGAAGCGAGGATCTTGGTTTTCTTGCGAAAGGAAGGAATTCTCTTATTCTTTTCATTACTTCAGTTGATTCTTCAATAAGGTGAGTGACATATGTTTGATTTCTTACCATTTTAAGCATGTTATATGTGATGATTTGTGTATTAGAAACCATGTTAGGAATTGGGTAATGATATTGTAATATCCTAAATTTCTATTTATAATTAATTGAGAAACTGTTGAGTTTACGTGTTGTGCCCGAACAAATTCCTGTACATTTTTCCTTATAAATTATCTCTTTCATAACATGAACAAACAATCATTTTTTAAAAATCTTTCTCCTTATTTTCTAAAGCCTATTTTAAAAGTCTAAGCCTATTTTTCTAATTTAGCCCATCCTAATTAATCATGTGTTTTATTAATAACCCATGGGGTCTAAAAGCCCATTAATTTGAAGCCCACTAATTAAATTACCTTTTAATTGTTATAACATGTAGTGTAAACACATTTAGTAGACAATAAATTAACTAATCATGTACAACTTATTAATAAGGGTACTAGATGAGACACATGCATTGCACTAGCACGTGTCTAGTCGTGCATGGGGGTGTGGCCGGATGGAGCAAGGAGAGATGGAGAGAGTGGGGTTGTGGATTCAGGTGGTTATCATGGGTAGTTGCTACAACTCCCTAACTCATCCTAGCTGATCTCTAACCATTTGATTTAATCCTAGCCATCTATTCTCACCCTAAAAATGTATAAATACCCCTTAGTTCTTCTCATTTAGTACACTAGAAAATTTATTAAGAAAGAAAAGATGAGAGTGAGAAAAAGATTGAGAACTTTAGTGAGTAAAAGATTGAGTGTTTTTGTGTGTGGTGCTCACCCCAAGGAGAGGCCGGCTTAAATCAAAGCACAAGGAGAGAGAGAGAGATCGGGTTCCATACAAGTAAGGAGGAGGAGACGCGTTGGTGGCTCAAACTAGGAGGAGAATGACTCGTTCGTTCATTCTAGGAGATTTCTAGGAGCTTTTCATTCGTTTTTCTCCAATAGGTGGGTGATTCTCATGCTTCTACTTTAGACATCATGCTAGGGATTGAATTGTTAAAATGGCTAAGAAAGACTAAGTAGAATTGATCAGATGTTTGTTTAAATAGAGAGAAATTGTAGATAAAGTGAATGCTTGGGAAATTGATTTGCTAGTTGATACAATTGTGATTTCCATGCTAAATTTGTTCATGTTACCATGAAATATATATTTGAGCCATGCTAAATTGAGAAATTTGTGTTTATGAGATGACTAGTTGATTGAATGCACTATGGAAACCTTATTGATGAAATTAGTATAATACTATTGTAGAAAGATGAGTTGTGTTCTAAAATTATTGTTTAATAATAACAAGTAAAAATAAAGAGAAAAAGTAATCTTTTGTGGAAATCTTTGATTATAAAAAAGGTGAAAATTATGATCATGTTCTCAATGTTAAAAATATATCTATGATCTACTTTAAATTGCAACCTGGTGCAATCGACAGTCGACCGAACTGGAGTCGACAGTCGACTGTCAGGTAATAAATTTCGGATTTTAGTTGCAGAATAGTCGTCCGACTATATTGTAATAGTCGACTGCCCTGACTATTGGTTTTTGAGTTTTAAATCTTCGCAGAACAGTCGACCGGCTATATTGTAACAGTCGACTGCCCTGATTATTGGTTTTCAAGTTTTAAATCCTGGCAAAACAGCCGACTGGCCTTTCTCAACCGTCGACTATCACGGTTTTTGGCTGACGAAATATTTCAAAAAAAAATAGTTTTCAAGTGTTATAAAAATTGAAAAAAGAATGTTAGAAAAACTTCTAATAATATCTAGATTTCATGAGATGATTTTCTATAACCTTTGGCTTAGTATATATGAGAATTTGAGACTATTTTGATGGAAAGAACTTATTATAAATTGTTATCTTAAATTGTCTTGGATAAAGAAAAATAAATGTATTATTTAAAAATGGTTTTGAAATGAGATTTGGAAATGGAAAAATTAAAGGTGTGAATTTTGGATTTAGTATTCATAAAATGAGACTAAGAGAATTATGTGGAAAGAATGAATTATGAATGTGCCAAGTTAGAAAATGAATCTATTTTTATGCATGAAATTGTACATGAAAGTAAAATCAAATGTTTTGATGAATTATGAAATATCTTATGAATTTGAATACACAAATGCTATGAACATGAAATGAAATTGAAAGCTAGAGGGTAGCTAAGCCTTATACCGGCATTGAAAGAATATTTTTGAGATGAAATATTGAAAAGAAAAGACCAAGTTTGGGTCGTATTGTTGAATTGAATGATTAAGACCAGTATAGAGGGAATGCTGACTCTAGGGTATTGATTTTATTCATGATTCAATAACTAAGGATTAGATACATAGTGAAGATGTGATGAAAGTAAGAGAAAAACAGGAGTGTGAGGGCCTCGGAGCTACGACGTGAGAGTATTCACAGGCTGTCTACACGATGTGTCGTGTCATGATGTGGATATGTTTCCAGGAGTCCGTACTGCAGGCGACGCTTGTGGGGTGTTTGGTGACTGCGGGTGGTGTCATGTCCCATGACAGAGGCTGAATTGTCTATAGGTTCTATACGATGCATCGTGTCATAACGTGGGATTCTCCTCTAGGCTGTCTGGACATGAGCTCGTAACTTATAGAATATCTAGGATATTTACCATAGTTACATAGTAGTTTAAGTCATGACGAGGGATTGAACCCTACAAGATGAAGAACGATTAAAGGCTTACCCTCGGACCTATGTAGTATGGGATGCATATAATCCTAATAAGTAAACATTAGTGTCATGTAATATAAATAACTGCATTAAGGACTAAGGGCACAACACAACAAGACATCAATAGGATAGTCCTTTTGTAGCTTTGTTTGTGATCAAGTTTGTGGTTTGTTAAAGTATTTGAGAATCGTTATACTGTTCGGCATAGCGAGGATGGCCGCATATAACATTTCGTCGGTTGTAAGCAACTAATGTGCCCACAGTTTCTATGCAGGATAAAGTGCATGAAAAAGGACTAAGGAGGAATTTATGCTTAAAAAATTATTCAAGTATTGTTGTATTTCATTCATGTAATTGTTATAACTTTGCTTCCGCTGTTAAAAATGTAACTGATGTAATAAAGTTTTAAATTCCCTGTAAAATTGTACGAAGAGAAGTGTAAAGATCCCGTGAAACTTCGAATTCGGTCTTGTTTGGAATTTGGGGTGTTATAGATATAATGAATTGTTGATAAGTAGATGAATAAAGATTGAATCTTTTCATGAAACTATGTTATAGATGATTAGAATTTCATATAGATGACTTAAGACTTGTTAAGAACCTAAATGAAACCATGAGTAGGTTGTTTGTATTATATCCTTACTGATTTGATTACACAAATTGAGTTTGCATGATGATTATTTCAAAAAGTGATTAAAAATGAACCTTTCACTGTATATAATATATATACTATGTTTTGAATTTTGATGAAAAGGAACTTGATTGTTTGCATGTCGTAATCACCTATATTCATGAGTAAACTATTGGGATCAGTAGGGTTTGTGTATAACAAGTTATGGAAGGGTTTATTGAATCAAAAGATCAAGTTTGGAGTGAAATATGAGTTTGTTTCTTTTCGGGTTTGAAGGCATATGGCCGAAATTGAGTTTTGTGAATTTTGTGAAGTTTTTGATTGGATTTGAGTTGTTTTGGGTACTGAGATTGTTTGAACATTATACTACTTCCTATTGATAAGATTTTGATGTTGTAATTGATGTTAGAGCACCTATATAAACATATACATATATACTTTACTGTTTTGAAGAAATTTGCCAAAATTGCTATTTTGTGAATTTGATGTGGTTTTGATTTGTTTTATAAACTCGAGTATGTTGTACAAGTTGTATTTGATCATCCCAGGAATCTAATTTTGCAAATTTTTGATTTTACAAAGTATAATTGAAGTATCAGTAAAAAGGTGCACGAATATTAAAGCTACAGATTTTGAATATGACAGTCCACCGCACCTATTTAACACATGAAGTGACGGTCGACTGACTATTGTGGATTTTCGGATTTTGGGTATGACAGTCGACCATTGTCCTTTTGAACTGATATGACGGTCGACTGTCAGCTGTTCTAATGAGTTGTTTTATGGAGTTTTCTTCGTTTTCTTGAACGATTATTTCTTCGATATTATGGATTATTGATCTACTGTTTTAGATGATGTTTTTGCTACAGATTATAGTATTTACAGAGAATTATAATTTGATTATAATATAATTTAAATTTGCATATCTATGACTTTATAAAGTGAAATATATATGGTTTTTGATGAAATTGACGTTTGTGACTCTCTATGATTTCAAAATATGATTCTCAGTTATTTAATGGATTTAATACTGTATTTCAGTTTTGGAATTTGTGAGTATATTAAATGAATTTTGATTTGTTGATTTTTAAAAAGTTTTCTTAATATGAGAGTATTGATTTTGGAATTGAGAGTTTTGATGAAAGATTTGGTGTTGATGGTTGAGTTATGAGTCTCTAGAGGGTGAGTGGGACCCTAGTACCCTGGCAGTTGAGATTTTGTGGTTTGACCAGTTGTGGCTTTGTTGTCGATTAGTTGAGTTAAGTCCAGTAGGGTACGCCAACTCTAAGAGATTCGTAATTAATTAACTTAATAAATATAACAACAGGTACTAGATGGTGATATGATGAAATGAGTGCAAATGTTAGTTATGGACTTTAGGATGATCCAATGAGTGAGATAATCCCCAATATTCAGGGACAATGACTGAAATAGGTCATAGAATGTTCCAACATGACTGGGATTGATTTCCAGTATTCCAAGGACGAGAGCTACGCTCATGAGATGTTTATAAGATTGAATCTTCTCCAGTATTCCAAAGACGAGAGCGGCGCTCATTATGGCTCTCTCATAATTCTCACGATTTCTCCCCTCTTAGAAAGCCATGGATCTCTCCATCCCTTCCAATTACAACCACCCATCTCTCTTCCAGTTCAACCTCTCAAGAACCCAACAGACCAGAAGATTCAAACTCAGAAATTTGAATGCTCTACCGAATTCAGAGCTTCAGACTCAGCCAGCATTCTCCAAACCCAACACAACTCAATCCAGTGGACCAGTTCCCACCCATCGAGTCACTGTTCACGATCGGCAAAAAGGAGTTGTTCATGAGTTTTTTGTACCTGAGGTACTCAAGCTTGAGTTTAATTGTTTCCATTTATATTGAAATTGTTTCGAACCAATGGTTTTCTTAATAGAATGACGGGTTTGTTGATTCTGATACAAAGATGATCATTTTTTCTTAGGGTCTGTTTGGTTCAAAGGAGGGGAAGGGGGGGGGGGGGGAGGGGAGGGATTTTAATGGAGAGGAGGGAAGGGGAGGGAAAGGGAGGGGAGGGGAGGAAAAATAATAATTTTCTTGTTTTGTTCACAAGGGGGAGGGAATGGATTTTATAATAAAATTACTTTTATATCCTTTTGCATATAATAAGAAATTCATACAACCACATCCTTGTTTGGTCATCCTGAAACAGGAATTTGTCTGTGCAACCTATTATATATATACTTGACTGTTATCAAATGCAAATCTCTGTTTGTATTCTCATCTCTTCCTTAATTTGTAGGTGATGGAGGAAATTTTGCTGGTGGTTTTGATATTAGTATTTTTGGGGAGGTTCAAAAGACAGGTGCGGATTATTAATCCAGAGAAGCTGAGAAAGTGTACACATTTGATCCTAGTCTGTGCTAGCTGAACACCAAGACTTTGATGCATAGACATGTACTGGCCAATTCAAACAGTAGAAGTGTAAAACAGAATGAACTAACGTCAGTTGTTCTATACAATTCAGTCTACTATGTATGTGGATTTGTAGGAGGGAATCACCAAAGACAATACAAACAGATTCATACTTAAGATTCAAATGTTGAGAGAGAAACTTGATGACAATACAAACCAGAAACTACTATTGATTATATTGAACACTGACACTTTTCAAAACTTAATTTATGAAAAGAGACAGAAAAAGAAAAATACTTTCGTACCTGGGCTGAGTTTAAAATACCCAGTATGATTACAATATCTTTCTTTAATCAAGTTACATCATCTACAACAATACACAACCACCCTCTCATTCCATTGAAGAAGGTCGTTGCTGCAGCCACTGTTTCCAAATTTATATGCAGTCACCAACTACCCAGTGAACCTGATACGGTCTCTTTTCCGGTTAAGACCTTTCTCTTTTAGGATTTGAGGCTGCTAGTAGGGAGAAAGAGAGAGGTTTTTTAGGATTTAGATTTTTTCAAGGGCAATTTAGTCTAGCCACTTTAAAAAATTAGCCATATTTTCTCTCCCCTCCAAATCCCCCCACTTTTGGAGGGGAGCCAAAATTGGCTCATGAGGGGTGTTGCACCTCCCCCATTTCCCTCCCCTCCCCTCCTAAAAATTGAACCAAACAAGAAAAGTATTAAAAAAACCCTTCCCTCCCCTCCCCTTCCCTCCATTCCCCTCCAACCAAACAGACCCTTAATATTTTTTGGGGGCAAATCAAGAAACCCCCTACCATTTGAATTTTTAGTCAAGAAACCCTCTAATATTAATTTTTCGCACATAAACTCCCTCTGTTTTGTTGATTAAGAGTGCAAACTTAGGGGATTTCTTAATTAAAATTGTAAACATAAAAAGGAGAAATTCATTATTTTTCAATTCAGAATTAACAGAAAGAAAGAAAATTAATGGAATAGGTGGTTTATGTGGCAGTAATTAACGTTAGAGAGTTTATTGAATAAAAATAGAAACATCAGTAGTTTTTTGATTTCCCCCCTATTTTTTACAAGGTAATTTAATTAAACTTAAAACAATGGGGACAAATTAGTACAAGAAAATGACTAGTAAATCCCCAGTGCAAAATTGCATTGACCAAAATTATATGAGAGATTCCTAAAATTGAACGAAAAGTTGAAGAACTTAATAAAAGTTAATTAAGAAAAATACAAAAATCAACTATAAATCTAAGTAGGTAGAGAAAAATAAATTCTAGTGTCTAGGGACGAAGCCAAAATAATTTTGCTAGGGGGACAAGGAAAAAATCTTATGTTCAATTTTTTTTTCTTTTTTTTTGGGGGGGGGGGGGATTGGAAAGAGAGCGACACATTTAAAGAAGAAATTATAGTCATTGTCGTGGGTTGTTTATTTTCAAAACTACTAAATAGTGGGAATCATGGGAACATGGGAAGGAAAAAAAACGAATATCGTGGATTACAGAAGATATTGCGCTAAACCGAACAGAATGGAAAAGCAGGATTCATGTAGCCGACCCCAACTAGTTGGAAAAAAGGCTTTGTTTTTGTTGTTGATTTAATGTTATTAATTTTCTTTTCCGAAACTAAAAAACCTTGCCAATTAGTTAGAGAATAAAATAGTATGGTAATTTTTGTATATAAAAATTAAAATTTTAATTAGGGGATGGTTTTAAATTTCTCCCACCCTTTTTGAATGCACTGTGAAGCGGAGGGATCATACGGTTATTTTCTTTTCTTGTTTCTAAAGTAGAAATGAATTATTTTTTTTTGAAATGAATTGCTCGCATTTTCTTTTTATAACTTTTGCTGTTAATATCTCTGTTGTTTTATGGAAAGTTTGTAAATGTATATAATAGTAGTTAGTTTTTAAAAAAGAGTTTAAAATTATGTTTAACAGAGACGGTAGAATATAATTTTCCATTATTGCGCTTATGTGGGTCGTTTGGCTGATTTGTTTCTTCCACTTATGGTAGTCTTGTAATTACATGAAAGTTTTAAAGTATTATATAATAGATAGGTAAATTCAATGGCAATGTTGTAAATAAGTAGAATGTGAGTTTGTAATTAATTGAAATGTTTTAAAAACTTCTCTGGTGTCTTATGCAAAACAGAAATATAATTTGCAAATATGGAAAAGGCTATGCAAATATAACAAAAAATAATTTGACAACTAAGGGTGCCGGTTGAAATTAATTTTAACAAATATAACTGTGCTCTGTTCCAATCGGATAGAAAATTAATTTTATACATAGGGGGCTAAAATAAAGTTTTTTTTACTTTTGCTCTACTTTCTGTATTTCAAAATAGGGGAAGGGGAGAGGGATAGACCCATTTCCTTAATATATAGTTGTAATAGATATAATACTTCGACCAAATTGGTTGCCTGGAATTGTTTAAGGAGAAGACCGTTGCTATCACATTTTTTTAATAATTATTGTTTAAAGTAACTCTTTGTTCTTTTTGGCAGGATCAGTACATTCTGCACACCGCGGAGGCTCAGAATATAACTCTGCCCTTTGCTTGCAGGCATGGTATTATCCTTTTTCTTTCTCTGATCTATTTTTTAAACTGATTTTACACTCTCATTTTACGTACTATACTGAGCTTCTCAATAGGAGTATTTAGATATTCAGTGAAAATCAATGAGCATGATGAACATGGAGGTTGATGACAACTTGTTATTCCATAGACCCTTACACTTTGTAGCAAACCTGCATCCCTTTGGTTGGTAAATGTTCCATTAAACATATTTGTCAATAATGCAAAAGTCTCAATAAGACCTATGCATTGTGGTTTTATGTTTTCAAAGTCTAATTTAAGGAGACTAGTATCAGTATTAAATCACCTATGCACCTTGCCACTAAATTTAGAGATGAGGATTGCAATTGCTACCATATGTCTTCTCTATAATCGACATGATATCTCCTTTTTCATTTGAAAATGCATATAGAATATGTCAGTCCATTTGCACAAAAAGAAAGCTTATCTCATAGATTCCATGTTTATGTAGGAATCCATGCTTAGGATTAGATGGTTGATATATGCGATGTCGCTCAAGACTATCAGATCGAAATTGTCTAGAACCTTGATTTAATCACTTCCATTCTAGATAACCATTTTATTTTATTGATGATGAGCTGAATTATCTTTTATTAAGATAAAGTAAAGAAGCCCCTCAACAACTGTGTGGCTCTTCCTTCAAAATAAAGGGTTCCCACCCACCCACACACAACCCCGATTTTCACTCACTTAAATTTTGTTGCAAAAGCTACCTTGAACTTGTGTGTATGATTTAAAATGCTACCCCGAACTTTCATTTATGATAAAAGTAACTGCCCTCTACTTGTACATTTATAGGTAGGTCAATGTGGAAAAAAATGGGGGAAAAAAGTTGAGTTCAGTTTTTATTAAGTGAAAATTGCTTTTAGGCTGCTCACCAAAAACATTCTTGCCTTTAACCCCTTTGACTTTTCAACCTACTTTTTTCACTCGTAGGTACAGGTATGAGAAAGTTATCAATAAACCTCTCATGTGCTCTAAACAGTAGTAAAAATAAATTATTTTGAGTACAATATAAAAGAAAGGCTGGATATTTTATGTAATAAATAAAATACCCTTTTTAAGAAACCATGTTCCTCAGTTCTCCCCTCTTTCCTTCTTTATTCTGTCCGATATTTCCATCAACTTTTTTTTTCCAGATCCATCTCATTCTTGACAGTTTTTTGCCGGCATTCTTTATTGTCATGCTGCCAGAATTATATTTCATATTTTTTTTTTTTGGAAAATAGTACCTTTAGATGAGAAAACAATATATTTGGAGTATATTTGGAGGGAGAGCTGTACGTTGGAGTTAAAGGAGTATATTTGGATAAAATTCAGTACATTTTGAAGAAAAATAGTAAAATTGATTCAAAGTCAATACCCAAAAAAGTATAAAGGCCGAGCCAAGACCGAAAGATAATTTCTATTGAAATTGAACATGTGTATACTAATGCATGTTGAATTTGATTGAGTAATCCATTGCCACACTCAAAATAAGACTACCAAAATAGGAAAAGTATAAAGCAAGAACATAAGTTTGAACATGTCACGTTGTGCACGTTATCCTCATCTTCAGTTGTTTGTTATCTTCTTGAATAACATAGGTTGTCAATCGTGTTGTTATACCTAGCACGATTATGACCAGTTTTCTTGCACTGGCTACAGTAAAGTGTTTTTAATAAAATATAGTAAAAACTAGTGAATTTGATTTTCTTTTTAAAATGTACAGTGCATGGAAAGTAGTTTGCTAGCATAAACAAATGCATAATTCATATCTAAATACAATAGTTCGAAGCATATCATATTTTTGTAAGTTTTGTAGGAAAAAGTTTGCTTTAATTATCTAATAGGAGATATTTGCTTTGTAATTAAGATGGGCAAAATTGGGTTTTTGAAAATATAACCCCTTAGAATACCAATGGTATGTAAAAATGTACTTAGGATTGTATAGATAACTTTTCTTATATCTAGGGGTTAAATAGAGTAGTCAAACGAGTTAAGGGTCTACTAGAGATTTTCTCTCTTATTACTTTATCGCGGGGGGGGGGGGGGGGGGGGGGGGGGGAGGGTGTTTGCCCCTTTATAAATCTACTTGAAAATCCACAAAGTTATTCCTAAAAAATGTGCTTATCGTAGTGACTAAAAAGCCTATAAACTTTCAGGCCACTAGTCCAGATAGATATTTGGTTAATTTAATCTAAAGTGCTATATCACGAAAAATGGGATATCCTTTTTCTAGGGTCTATTCTAATTTAATCATCTATCAATCTATTTAATTTTTCATGTGGGACTATTATTTGAGCCACACCCTAAACAATATGAACCCAAGTGCTCATGGTGGACTCTTAAGTTTAATTAGGATTTTTGTTTTATCTTAGGAGTCTTTTAATTGTATAAGGATTGCTTTTATTATTTAATTAAATGAAGTTTATCTTTATCTAATTAAATACGATTTTCTTATCTAATAATTAGATACAAGTTTGTTTTTAATTTAAGTTTAAATTAAATTGGAATTCTTATTACTAATAGGATTAGTCTAATTGGCTAAAAATATGAGTTGTGAGGATTTTGAAATAGAGAAAAAAAGAAAAGGAGAAAATAATCGAAGAGAAATTATAAACCCAATTTAGGGAGGGAAAGAGAGAGTTTGACAGGAGATCCTTGTTCTTAGGATTTCTTCAAGAGAGTCGGGTAGACTTTCTTATTCTTCTTGTTTTGAGAGGTTGTTGGATAAATTTCTAGTGGTTCTAAGTTTTGTACTTGAATAATTCTGAATAGTGAAATATTGATTGTTTGCTGCAACTTTGTGTTGGATTGTGGTTTTGTACGATCTTTAATTTTGTTTTTCGTCTCTGGTCTGAAAGGGTGTTAGCCTAAGTTAGAGTCCAAACAAGTGGAATCAGAGCTTGGATTACAGATGGGAGAAAACAAGATCAAAATCGAGAAGTTTGAGGTCAAAATTTTGGATGGTGGAAACTCCAAATCGGTGATTACCTATATCAAAAGGATCTCTACAATGACTTTGTTTGGTGTACTTCCTGCAAAGATCAATTTAGATCCAGCTAAATGTCGAGTAGGAGGTTCTTGATGGGAAGGAGCTCGATGCTATTCATCTGGGTTGACGATGAAACAATTTCCCATATTAAGAAGCCGAAATATGTGGAAGAGGCTATGGAGATTCTCACGTACATGTACGAGAAGCCATCCGCAATAAATCAAATTTTCTTATTGATGAAAATGGTGAACATGTGTTTGTCAGGGGGTGGTTGAGCGGTGGGTCAAGTGCAAAGTTTGTCACGATGACAAGAGTCTGCATGTGTAAGGTTGGAGTAGGAATTAGAGGCCCGTCTCTTACTGTGTTATCTTCCAAATAGTTTTAGTTCAATAGTGCAGGGAATCTCAATTTCTGTAGGATGGCATGACCCTTAATGATGCAACGAGTAGCATCAAGATGAGGTGATGCGATGGAAAGCTTTGGGTTCATCTTCAGTTGTCGCTCTGACAGGTGAGGGTCGTTGACAAACTAAGGGAAAACTGAAACCAAATAACCAGTCCCAGTACGAGAAGGAGTTTGAACATGGTGGCAGTTTTGGGTGTTGGTATTGTCATAAACCAGGTCATGCGAGACACAATTATGAGGTACTGAAGAAGAAGAAGCACAAGGGTTCATAGAATGTCGATGTGCTGTAGTCGGATGTTCTTTGTGTATCTACAGGGCTCGGGTTGGACACAAAGGCAATGGTGTGTGGATTTGGGTGCATCGTTTCGTTACACTTCCAAGGCAAGAAGTGTTTGATGACTATAAGGTTGGTAATTTTGAAGAGATGCTAATTAACAGTTGGAGATGCCATGTGGTAGGGAAGGGTACAATTGTTCTGAAGGTCCATTGCTGCAGGCACCTTGTCTTTCGAGAGGCGAGGCATGTCCCTGATTTTAGGGAGAATCTTATCTCAACAAACAGACTCGATTCAAGAAGGTATGTCAACACTAGCTTGGTAGTGGAGAATGAAAATTTACTATAGGTAAAGTGTTAGGGAATTGTGGTGCAATAGAGTTGTTGAGTACGGTAGCGAGGAGCACAAATAGATTTGATGAACAAACAAGCAAGTAGATTACACCAATCATACAAGAGCACAATGATTTGTCCCAGTTCGAGCAAACCTAATATGGGGAGAAATATCGGTCGATATTATTGATGTGGACATTAGTTCAAGACGATTTAGGCGCTTCTATCTGCGCAGACATCGTTTGGGATGACTTTTATTGGCCTAGTATTTTATTTCAGCATTTATATTTATTTTTGGTATTTTAGCTATATATGAAGTACTTTTGCGTTTTGCACCCTTCATCTTTTACATAAGGAGTATATTGGAGATTTGTATTGAGATTTGTTTTGTACCTACATATAACCTCTTGATTAATGAAAAAAAGATGCTTTTGATTGACTAAAATTATTGTGATTGATTTTTTTGCTCTTCATTCATCTCTTGTATGTGAGACAGTGAGATAATATTAGGGTTTGTGAGAAAATCTAAGCTATGTCCCCAAATTATTTTCTAACCCTAATCCCTTCATCTTCACAGCCGCCACTGTTCCTTCATCATCTCCACCTTCTCCCTCATAACCCGTGCTCCTCTCCATCGTCCTCTTGTCCCCGAAACCCATCCACGCCACTACTGCTGTCTCGGCTCCATCGCCTCCCTCATCAACCCGCAACCCAAGCCACCCCCCGATCACCTTCCCCTTTCACTGCAACTCATCCCACACCTCCAACCCCTCACGACCTAAGTAGTTAAAATTCACGATTCAACCGATAAATCCCCGATTAATCGCTAATCAGAGGCTAAGCGATTAATTTTTTAGCGATTTATAATATTTCAATAGTTAGAAATTTTATCGGGTATAATCGGCCGATTAGTGGTTAATCGGCCAATTTTAAGTGGCCAATTAACCGATTAAATACCCTCTAATTTTCATGCTCGTTTGTATTATTTGGGCTTAATCCGGACCAAACTCAAATCCAAATTCAAAATCCAAACCCTTTCTGGTCCTCGTGCAAACCCAAACCCGACATATCGCTGCTCTCTTCTTCCTCGTGCAAATCCAAACCCAAACTGATTCTCTTTTTCTTCCTCGAGCAAACCCAAACCCTACCGCCGTCGCTCCCCTGTACCGTCGCATACTTGACCTTGCCCGCATTTGTTGCACCTTCTTCTTTTGCTGCTCGCGCTACTCCCCGATTATTTTTGTTTGATAGAATCGACTAACAAACCCAATCCGACATACATTCAGAATCCAAACTTATCTCAAACCAAATACTCTCTTCTTTTTCTCTATAATTATATGTTCCTATTTGATAATCTCATAATAGTTTTATGTTAGGATTTAGGATTGCTACATAATGAGGATATATCATTCTATATAATAATAATAATAATAATAATAATAATAATAATAATAATAATAATAATAATAATAATAATAACGATTTTTCCGATTTAATTCCCGATTATTTTTCGATTAACCGATTAATCACAATCGCTCCTAGACCGATTAGTTACAAAAACTGATTTTAATTGCCTAGCTCACGACCACCATTGCAGCACCCCCAAATCACACAACCACCTTGCTCCCTCCCCCGACTGCCACCGTCGACTGCTCCTCGCTCCTCGCTGCCTCCTGCACGTCTTCCACCACCAACCGACCACCCCCACCCATTCCACCACCACAACTTCGAAATCCTAATCCCCAAATCCCCTCAGATCTGACCCGACATGGCTGAGATCTTGGTGTGGGGTGTTAACTGTTGAGACCTGATCTTTGCTGTGCTCAGAATGAATTCAGATCCGGTTTTTGATTGTGACTTTTGATTGGGTGTTAGTTGCTGTTTATTGTTGGGCAAAATTCAGATCCAGCAACTTCCTCCATCTGTGGCAACGACTCGTTCATCGAACTCCGGTAACTTCTTTCCAATACTCTATTATTTGTGTTATGCCTATCATCTCTAGAATATTATATAAATTTACTGTCGTCCATAAATATTGAGTATGTGCTTCTACTTGCCAATTAGCATACGAATCATTATTTTATTTTACTTGCTAAGAACATCTATGTATAATTATTGATTGTTAGGATTGAATCTTTAATTGGGCTTGTTAAATTTATTTCATTTCTTGAAAATCCATCAAACCAATTCCTAGTTTTAATTTCTGACTTAATCGACACTACTTGTTGATAAACTTAATCTTTTGATATTCGTGTTGGGTTAAGTTTACATCAATTGTTCAACTAGAGAAGATTACAAAGAGTTAGTTACAAACTCACTCACAAAAAACTAGCTCTCGAGCCTCACTTACAATGGAATAAATATCATGGAAGTACTTAATCTCTTAATGGAGACTTTACAATATTCTATAGAGATATAAAGAAACCCTAAGTTGTAGTTTTGATACAATAATTGCTTGATATATCTTGTAGAAGAAGCCACACGATAGGAGTCGTACAATCTAAATTGCAGTAGAAGATGGGCCCAGAATAGACTGAGATACAGGCCGAAAAATAGTTAGCCATCGTCGGCGGTCGACTGCCCAAAAGGGACAGTTGGTAGCACTTGTCTATCTCCAAGTCAGAGGCTTTCGACAGTCGACTGCCATTTGCCAAATTGATTGCATTGCTGACTTACTGTATTGCTGCTGCCGTTGCTGTTGTCTTCTATCCTGCGATTGCTTCGACCTCCTCGATTCATGACTCTTCTTCTAATTGAACACAAGTATGCAAGACATACACTCAACATAAAGGTGGTGGCAAAGAGGAAACGTCGTTTTATTTGCTCGACGACATCAGCTTTAGTGTAGTTGGTTCTACCTCTTCTATAGTTGGATTCTTTTTTTTTTTCTTTTGTATTAAATCCAAATTATTTTCTATTATAAATAGGAGATGACCGTGTAGAAGAAACAATATACTAGTGAAAAAATTTGTTTCAAAGTCAAAAAAGCGACCGGGTTGCAAAAATAAAGGATTTTTGCCCTTTGGTAA
This sequence comes from Hemerocallis citrina, assembly GCA_017893485.1. Classification (NCBI taxonomy): domain Eukaryota; kingdom Viridiplantae; phylum Streptophyta; class Magnoliopsida; order Asparagales; family Asphodelaceae; genus Hemerocallis; species Hemerocallis citrina. Next base: position 80,363,260 of record CM030359.1, read on the forward strand.
TAATAATGATAATAATAATCCCATCGGATAGAAGGGGAGAGGAAAATGATTTGTTGATGACTCTAATCCAAAGTCGAGGTATGAACTGTTTGAGGCACAACTTAATCAGGATTAGTTGATTGGTCTCGCGAAGTTTGAGAGGTGGAGAAAGAAAGTCAATGTTTAATGGAAGTTGGTTATGGTAAGGAGGATCCTGATGTGGAGTGTGAGATTGCTTCAGTGAGTTCTTGGTAATTTGGTGGAGGCTTCAAGTTTCTGCTCTGATGTTGAGGGTGGGATAGATAAGTGTGATCATGCTGGTTGCACCAAGGCTATGATTGGTGCAGTCTACTGATGTTGTGAAGGTATCGTCCACGAAGGTAGTGGATGTCGGAGTGCATCATTGGCCTTGAGAGGTTATGTTTCATGTCTAGTGTTGGCAAAAATTCTTGGAATTGAGAATTTTAGCTGCAAAGAATTCAACACAAAAAATAAGGGCAGATGGTCTTCTACTGTTCATGACCTACACAAGTAGTTGTGGTGAGGTGCACTCTCTGCATGAGGTGAGGGGTGTTTTGGCCTCCAAAAGGGGATTGTTTGTCCTTGAGAGGTGATGAAGGGTGTTATATTCTGTGAGTAGTAAGAGATGTTTTGTCTTGAACGGGAAAGTGGGAGGCTGGCAGAGGCAATGAGGAAAAGTATAGAGTGTATGGCAAGTTATTGTAGTTTAGGCTTGAGTGAAGCTTGTGTTCTTCCTTGACATTGAAGACTGAAGCAGTGTGAAAACATTGGAATTAGGAGTACTTTGACTTCAAGTGGGAGATTATTTGATGTAGTTGTAAATCCAAGTGCTCATGGTGGGTCCAAGTTCAGTTAAGACCTTTTGGTTTATTTTAAATTTTTTTCTACCAGAGACTTCAGTTTATTTTAGGAGTCTTAATTGGATAAAGAATTAAATAAAGTATATCTTTATCCAATTGAACAAGGTTATCTTCATCTACTTAATTATATAACTGATTGTTTTTAGTTTGAGTTTAAGTTAAATTGGAATTCTTATTGGTTATAGGATTAGTCTAGTAGGCTATAATTATGAGTTATGGGGATTCTAAGAAAGAGAAAATGCGAGGAGAGAAAATAATCTAAGTGAGACAATAAACCTAATCTAGAGAGAGAGAGGGTTTAAGAGATGATCCTTGTTTTAAGGATTTCTTCAAGAGAGTCAGTTAGACTTTCTTGTGCTTCCTGTTTTGCGAGATTGTTGGTTGAATCTCTTATGGTTCTAAGAGTTGTACTTGAATATCTAAATAATTGTTATTGATTGTCTGAAGTAACGTTGTGTTTGATATTTGTTTCATAGGATCTTTCATTTTGTTTTGCATCTCTTGTTCTAAAGGGTGTTGGCCTTGGTTAAATTCCCAACACCAGACCTCCCATCTAATTTTGTTCGTCTTTTAATAGATTTTTTAATGACATTGATTCAACATCTAATCTTGTTTGAGTTGGAGGGACCATTATTATTGATAAAACTTATTTTCTTTAGGAAAATTACAAATATATTTCAGTTATCTATATCACACCATTTCTTTGGACCAGTAATAGTTTTTATACCTTTTGTTACCTGCTTGCGTTCTCATTTTTTATTACATTAAGTTAGGCCAGTGGATGTGAGAAGGAACAACACCTTCTAATTTAGCGATAACTACATTCCAATCTTGTCTAACTGAAATTGGAGATATCTTGAGTTGGTTTATCTACTACACATAGCTGGAGTTGGAAGCCTATTGATACAAAGGTCATCATGAGTTTTTCGAACCCATCCCATCTTTTTCCTTGTGTCACATCTATCAAAATGATGAGGACATCACTTCTGTTTTGTTTTATTGAGATTTTAGCTATATATAGTATGCAATTTGCACAATTTATTTTCTGCATTAGAATATTTTGGAGATTTATATTGAGATTTTGTTTTGAGCCTATATATAGGCCTTGAGAATAATGAGAAGGAATGCTATTATTGATTAAAAAATTTACCGTGTGTTGAGTAATTACTCTGCATTATTTTCTTGTGTGTGATACCATAAGAAATTATTAGGGTTTGTGAGACATTCTAAGAAAGTATTATTGTTTGTGAGAAGCTTAGTTTATACCCCATCCCCTTCCAAATACATCCCTTACACCAGCACCCTCTCTCCCTCTCCCTTTTCAGCCAAAACCCATCCACCCCCTTTTTTCTTGAAACCCATTAGCCTACTCCCTTCACACCCGCAGGTTAAGTCGCACCTCCACCGACGCCACTGCAGCCTCGTCGAACACCCCGACCCCCACCTTGCTGTCGTCCCTCACCACCCGATCCCTCGCATCCGCCTCATCCCCAAATCCACTACAAATCCCCTTAAATCCTAAGTCCTAATTCTCAAATACTATCACATCCGAAACCCTAATCCCCCAAATCCACTTCAAATCCAAACCCTAATCCCCAAATCCAATTCTAATCCTCAAACATAATTTTCAAATCTCCAATTCAAATCCTAACCCAAATCTTCATATCAAGAGAATGCACTGCCGAGGAGTACAATGCTATTGACTGCGGCGATTGGCATCTTCTTCCTCTTCATCCGTGGCACTTGTTCATTGAACCCCGATAACTTCTTTCAATTTCTTAAATATTTGTGATACTGCTTTATCATCCCTAGATTATTATCTGAATTATCTATCGCCCACAAATATTGAGTGTGTGTTTTTACTTGCTAATTTAGAGTACGAATCATTATTGCATATCTTATATTGTAATAACGATTAAGTATAATTATTGATTGTTACTTTAATTTGGCTTGTTAAACTTATTTCAATTCTTGAAAATCCATCAAACAAATTAGTAGTTTTAATTTTTAACTTGATCGGCATTACATGTTGGTAAATTTAATCTTTTAATATTCTTGAAAATTCTCTACCTAGGGTTAAGTTTACATCATTTTGGTATCAGAGCCAGGTTCTTAAAACCCTGGTTTTTGCATCATTTAGGCATAATTTTGCTTTCATTTAGGATCATTTTAGGATTGTTTTTAGTTCATTTCAGATTTAAAATTTAAATTAAAAAAATTTAGGTGCATTTAGGACATGTTTTTCCAAATTTCAGCAAATACACGTCCCCACGACCCCTTGTTTTCCACAGTTGGTGAATGCGTCTTTGCAACATCATCACGAATCCCGAATAGCCTTTCCTGTCCCTTCCAAACCACCAAATCGGGAATCCTAGATTTCAGCAAGCCCCTTTTCGACCTGATATGGACAACTCTGGTATTTTCACTACCTTTGCTGCCATTCAAGCAACTCTTGCCAATATCAATCAGAGGCCTGAGAAAGTGGAATTGAATCAAAATGTTGTCCCTGAGCTTCATCGTTAGATTCCTCAAGAGAATGATCGTGATGACCAACGTCAAGATCGTGACCCTGACGAATAATACAAGAAGAATGTTAAGGCTGATGTTCCCCACTTTGAAAGCCGTATAGAACCCCAAGCTTATCTCGATTATATCTATGCCATGGACCACTACTTCATGTGGTTTGACATGAGCAAAGCCCTGAAGGTTAAATTTTCCACGATAAAATTGACTGGTAAACCTCAACAATATTGGAGCAATCTTGAACACGCTCGCAGAGGCTGAGGCCTGGTACCCATAGCCACTTGGGAGGCCATGAAAGATAAGCTCACCGAGAGATATGTATCATTGTCGTTCCACACATGATTACTAGATTCGTGGAACCAACTCTATCAAGGAAGCAAATTCACCCAAGAATATGTGGATAAGTTCAACGACTTCCTCATTCGGTGCAATGCCTGAGGTAAAGAGAGCGAAGAATAAACCCTCTCTAGGTTCAGTGCTGAACTACGAGCCGATCTTAGAAATGAGTTAATTCATAGAAATGTGGACTCCTTGGCAGCGGCTTATGCCTTTATCCTCGATATGGATTCTCTTAAAACAAATTCCTCCTACAAGTCCAGCGATTTGAGAGACAATTTCTTTAGAATGTCCTCCACTGGTCCCTCTAGACCTGAACCCCCTCTTCCCAGTATCCCAATGAGTCTTACCTAAGTCAGCCTACTTCAAATTCTTATTCACCTAGAAATGACAACACAGGTAAGAACACTGAAAGTGACTACTCTAAGATTGATCCTTTTACTAAATGCTATAAATGTAAGGAATACGGCCATGTTGCTGGTAGCTGTCTCAACCCCAGTAGGATCAACATTGTAGAAGGTACCGCTATCATTGCTGATGTGCCCGACAATGAGTTTACCTATGAACCTCATGTAAGTGATGACTTTGGTGAAGAAGAGGATTCCCAGTCTCTTAACTGTATTCGGTCGATCCAATCACCTCCATTGAATGTACCTGAGTCACCCATTCCTTATTAAGTCACTTGGCAGCCCATAGATTTTATCCCTGTGTTAGAATATCATAGAGGCTCAGAGTCTGCATCCACATTTACATCCTGCATTCATGATTTGCATAGAGAAATTTCCAAGAAAATTAATGAGATTAATTTTAACTATAAGTTAATAGCAGATAATTGAAGTAAATTTAAAATTTTTGATGTTGGTGACGAAGTAATGGTTCAGATTCATCCGTAACAGTTTCCTGCTGGATTTGTTAAGCAATTGAATGCACGTACTGCAAGCCCATTTAAAATTCTGTATAAAATCAATAAAATTGCTTATGTCGTTTACTTTCCTGATGGTTTTGGCATAAGTAGGACTTTCAATGTTGAGGATCGAGTACCCTATAAAGGCCCAGAATTTAACCCTAGAAATCTTCTTATAGATGAGCCTACCCTACAGCCTATTGGTCCGATTCCCACATTTCCCCTTCACCCTGATACTACTTACCCACCGATAGAAAATTTGGATAATATTTTAGATGATCAAATAATCTCTACTAAAGATGGTGGTATTCATAGGTATTTGGTGAGATGGAAGAATAAGCCGAAGTCGGAGGATACTTGGATTGATCATGAAGAGCTCCAGTGCTTGGATCCAGACCTTTTGGAGTACTATGACATGATCACTAGTTTTGACTCGACTAGGTTGAGCTCTCTCCCACCCAGAGAGAATGATGAGGAGATCAGTTTTGTTTTGTTTTATTTTGAGATTTTAGCCATATGTAGTAGTTTTGTAATTTGCACCATTTTTTCTACATTGGAATATTTTGAATATTTATATTGAGATTTTGTTTTGAGCCTATATATAGGCCTTGAGAATAATGAGAAAGAATGCTATTATTGATTTAAAAAATTACTTTGAGTTATTGCTTTGCATTCTTTTATTGTGTGTGTGATACCATAAAAAATTATTAGAGTTTGTGAGAAGCTTTAGTTTATATCCCATCCCCTTCCAAATGCATCCCCTACACCAGCACCCTCTCTCCCTCTCCCTTTTCAGCCGAAACCCATCCACCCCCTTTCTTCTTGAAACCCATCAGCCTACTCCATTCACACCTGCAGATCAAGTCACGCCTCCACCGATGCCACTGCAGCCCTGTCGAACACCCCGACCCCCACCTTGCCGTCGTCCTTCACCACCCGATCCCTTACATCTGCCTCATCCCCAAATCCACTACAATTCCCCTCAAATCCTATGTCCTAATTCTTAAATTTAATCACATCCGAAACCCTAATCCTCAAATTACATCCCCTTCAAATCTGAAACCCTAATCCCCAAATCCAATTCAAATCCTCAACCCTAATTCTCAAATCTCCAATTCAAATCCTAACCATAATCTTCATATCAAGGGAATGAACTGCGAAGGAGTACAACGCTATTGACTGCGACGATTGACATCTTCTTCCTCTTCATCCGTGGTGACTTGTTCATCTCTAACTTCTCAAATAATTGTGATACTGCTTTATCATCTCTAGATTATTATCTGAATTATCTGTCGTCTACAAATATTGAGTGTGTGTTTTACTTAATTTAGAGTACGAATCATTATTGATAACTGTTGATTGGTAGGCGTGAATCTTTAATTGGGCTTATTAAACTTATTTCAATTCTTGAAAATCCATCAAACTTGGTAGTTTTAATTTCTAACTTAATCGGCATTACATATTGGTAAACTTAATCTCTTAATATTCTTCGAAATTCTCTACCTAGGGTTAAGTAGATTTGTCTTCTCAGTAACACTTCTGCCGAATTGAGGGTGTTTAACAGCAAATTTCTTCATATTAAGAGATCAATTAAAATTTGATTGATATTAGTATATATAAGATTTGGAAGGTTTCTGTGTTGCAATGTTAATCAATCCTGCACTTCCAAATATCACGTTTATCAGCTTATATATGTTTTGTGTGTGTGTTGGGCGAGGGGCTTCGCTATGTTATGGCTATTCGGTGTGATATATTTCAATTTGATATATTGCTGATATGCTCATTTTCTGTATTTTGATTTGGGATGTGAAAACTGATAGATCAAGATGAGTAATTAGGGTTAGGGTTTATATCTCATAGCCGCTTAGATATTATACCCTGCTTATCAGTATTGGAATATCACAGAGCACTACCTTTAGACCAGCTTTTATATGAGATGAACTGGGTTTAGGGTACTGGGCTTTATGCCCACTCAACCCGGTCCAACAATTAAACAGATAACACATGTTTTGCACGTGTTGCCCCATAGAACATCATACACAATAATATTCTATTATATTGAGAATATACCTATATATCCAACAATCTTATCCTATATTCTCAATATATTAGGCAATGCCCCGTTAAATCATTGGCTCACAAAAATAATATAGTTCACAGACTAAATCAATTATAACTCGAATAGTTCAAATGAGACTAAACCAAAATAATCAAATAGTTCAAAGACCATATCAAAACAGAATAGTTCACAATGACTAAACCAATTAGAGAAACTCGTCCTAGTTTCAAAATCAACCAAAGCAAATAAACTTCAAAAACAAAATATGAGTTTTAAGCTCATGAACACAAGAGTCTTAAACTCAACAGAAGTTTTATCAAACAAGTGACAAATTTATTCTTTAGAGAAATAAACCAAAACTATATCCTTGCAAACTACTTTATGTTTACTCCATTTTGAGCAAATCATTATTCTGAAATCTATGTTGACAGATTTAACTCCTCCATCTTTGCTAGCTTATTGAAAACAAGAATATCAAGAGTAACATCTCTAAGAATTCCAGCAAATTTCATAAAGTATCTAGTTCTACTAAAGAACTTAGTACAATTCAACGATAGCTTAGCAAAATGTAACGCAAGCGTCACAATCAAGTTTCTTTAACAAAATAAAGAACAAGAACTATTATAGTTTCTGCACAAGAACTATACTATGTTTCATATTGGAATGATAGAACAGTCTAATCAATTATGGTTAATTCTGAATCATCAAAATCGGAATAAAACATGAATCCATAAAAGAGTTATATCATCAAAATTAGAATGATATAACAACCATTCTAAACATCGGAAACACATCGACAAGTTTTCATGCTTTCTTTTGGAATAATGAGATGATTCTAAGTAAATTATGAAAATATATTGCATCTTCAAAATTGGAATGAAGTTATATATTAACAGAATTTACATAGAACTTTTCAAATGATCTAAAGCACGCCAACTGCCTAAAATTGATGCTTCAGTTTGAATTTCTCTATGGATCCAATTGGATTCTAAATCTCAAAACAACTTGAATGTTAAAGCTTTTGACTCAATAGCTTTTAACTCTATTTCTCCCATAGTTTTGATAATTAAATCACTTTCAAGTCTTTTAGCCAGAGTATTAGTCATACTTGTCGCAAATTGCACTTTATCTATGAGAAAGTTCAACTAGGCTTCTTTCAACCTTAATATACTCCTCTTACCATTATAGAGTGAGTTATGAGCTACAGTGCATTTATAGCTTAGTAGTTGCATAACAGAATTAGAAAATTTACTTTAAACTTCTCAATGGATGATTAGCAATAAGTTATTCAATCCACTCAGCCTCTTCCCCTGCAGAGGATAACACATAGAGGTCTGATTTCTTGGATGAGAACGCAATGCTTGTTTGCCTTTTAATCTCCATAAAAAAAAATTTCTGCTCCTCCTAGTGTGAACATTTACTAGTTGTCGACTTCCACTAAACTTTGTGTAGCATAAAACAAACTCTTTAGTACCACTCAGGTACCTCATTAGCCTCTTAAGGACACTCAAATGTGTATGAGATTATTGGTGAATCTACAGATCATACCTACCTCAAAGGCTATGTCTATTCTAGTGCAGATCTTTGTATACACGAGACTTTCAATTCTTTTAGAATGATCTACCTGTCTCATAGTTGCATTATCATTCGGTGTCAACCTTTTATCATATTCATAAGGTGTTTCAGAACACACCTTTAATCACTATATCCCCACTTTTAAAACACATTATTGATTTATCGAGTTTGACGAAGGGTTATCCCTTGCCAACCAAAACTCACCCTTATTTGGATAGCACAGTTTTAACTTTATTTATAATAGAGATGTCACTTCCAATCAACAAGCATGTCAATAAAACCAAGTAAATAATAGCCATTATATTTGACACACCACAAAGTTAAAGGCACTGATCTGAATTACTTGATTCATATACTAGGCTCTTTGAGAAATTTGTCAAATTATTTATATGTTAGCTATATTACATGTTTTAAAACATACGATGATTTTACTAAATTGTAAATCTTCTTCACTAAACATATTAGTACAAAACTCTTAGTACAAAACTATTCAGTACAAGACTTTTCAATATAAAATGTTCAGTACAGAACTTTCAGTACAAAACTGTTTAAAATCTTTTATGAATAACAAAATTTTCAAAGGATGTAAGGGCAAGAAGAATCCTTATTGTAAATATGACAAACATGTGAGTAGACAACAAATCAGTCTACCCTATTTATCTCAGTCAATTCTTAGCTACTAGAAGTGCATTAAAATTGCTACCGAACAATCAAAATTAAGTTTCTTCTACAAAACCCCACTTACTTACTATAGTTTTAGCCCATTTCGGCAGATCAACTAATTTAAACTATTATTGTATGACACAAAATCATCTCATTGTCTGCTAAAGACTCTTCTTAGCTCATTTGTCATTCAAGTTTAAGTGTCAGTAGAACTGGTTCTTGATTCAAACTGTGAATCATTGATCGTGACAGTAGGACTGATAATTTCATAGATTTGTCTTTGATGAACACATTATCAAAGAACTTTGCAAGTCTAGATTGTACTAACCCAAATTAGATAGATCCAAAACTGTCCATAGAACCACATTCTGCACTTTCTAAGTATACACAAATATTTGTTATAGGTTCTATTTTAGGCCTTTTGGGATCATGTACTTTAACAAATGTATCATACCACATTTTTCACTTTGACAAAATTATTTGTGTTTTTATACCGTTAATCTACAAGGTGTAAGTAACTTAGAGTGTGGTAACAAATTAGAAATATGTTTGATAATGTAACATCACTCATAATTACTCAAAGTCAAACTAACAGTCAATAACATAGAATTCAACATTTCACTGAGTGTTTGATTCTAACTTTATCAATACTGTTTGACAATGGTAAATATAGTGCATTAGAGATTATGCCAAATGCAAATTACTCTAAAATTATTAAACATATTCACCACATCCATCAACACTAAACCCTTGATTTTTAGCATTTAACTAGATTTTAATTCATCAAAATAGCGAGTGCTACATCCTCCATATATGTATGACAAATATTGAATAATCATTTACATAGGTGATTAAATACTACTGACCAATTATCGTCTCATCTAGTCACAAAGCTACTGAGATCACAAATATCAGAATGTATTGACTCAAGAAGTTGTGTGCTCCTAGAGACCATCCTAAATGATTTTTTAGTGATCATAATCTGAGCACAACTTTCATATTTATCATATTTTATAGAGTGTCATTTAGTAGAGTTATGAGTTTTAACAAGGACAAACAATTTAATATATAGTTCTCAAATCCTAGCCAATTTGCTATGTTCATGAACAATACACAATTAGAACTATTATTATTAATTGTCTCATTTGTTAAACTCAACTTATACATGCGATTGACACATATGCACATTATTAGAGTTAAAACAAAATTACTCTACCACGTTTCACAAATTTGTTTGCTTTCCCTAGTGATTCTAACAATGTCCACTTGCTCAAACACATTGAGCTATATTTTTCTTTATTCATTCTTCATCATCTTCAAGACGCTAAACGAGATAATGATCAGTATTTTATAATTCAATTTTGCACACATAGTACAACGAACGACAAAGAACAAAACGCAACTAATGGAGTCATATTCTGCATTACAGGATGCTCTTATCTAAGTTACGAACATTTGTTACAGATCTTATGCATTATTTATTTATTTTTAATTAGAGAAGCAAATATATAATCTCACACAAACTGCAGACAACGGTTTTGTCAAAATATCTATACACATAGTATGATAAAGCACTTAACAATCCTAAACATGCTAGTTTTCAAGGTGAGAATAACTATGATCTAAAACTCCCAATCATGTGATCAAATGCACAAAACGTTAACACATTCATCACATGAAAGTACTAAAAAAGATTAGAGTAGATCATACCGACATTTCAAGTTACAAGTGGTTTCTAAATTCGATGGAGAAGCCTGCGTAGTGCACACTTATTCAACCGTGATGCATATCCATCATCTCCAACACACACAATTTGTAAGTAACTTTGAAGTTCCTACATCATCAAATTGTTAAAATTAGCCAATTAAACGAATTATTAGCACTATTTTATTCTAACAATACTTTAATTGGAGATACAAATTTACAGTCAAGACATACAGTTTAACTTATCAAAATTAGATATTTGATTTTAGCACATAGCCAAGACATCTGTTCAACTTGTATTTAATTAAATAAATGATTAATACAGTCTTGAACTTAATCACTTAGCATCACAGTATCTCTATAATTTAAAATATTAACTTAAAACGAGTGTTTTGAACTTCCAGCACATAGCAAAATATTTAACAAAAATTTAATATGAGGAATGTAAAGAACGTATCTTTAATTTTAGATTTGATTCAACAAACCAAACACTAAACAACATCTCCAACCAATATAACAGTTTTTTGGACTGGATCTGAATCTGGATCTGCTCCAATTACCCAAACATGAGATGGCAACTCTTGAACCCAATCAAAGAGCGTGTGACTCCAAGTGGATCTGTCACCACACAGCAATCAATCCCCTTTTCTCTCCAAACAGGGAACAACAAATCTTTAGCGAATGGCAATGCTGTATTTGGATCCGAAATGGATCGGATCCTGTACCTAAATCACCAAACAGTGAAACCCACAATTCAAAAGGTCGGATCTGAGAAGATAGGAGAAGCAGGTCACAGCTGGCAGCGGCCGCGATGGTGGGGTGCGCCACCGGCCTGTGACGATGGGGTGTGCCACCGGCCTGCGACGACTTCGACGGTGGTGGCTGCAGTTGGAGACAGCAACGGACTCCGAAGATTTCTCTCTTAAAGTGGGTTTCAGATTTGATAGTTGGAGACGACGAGATCGCGCGGGGGGTTGTCGACAAAGGCGACGACGGGCAGCGGCGGCACATGGTGACGTGCATCGGGATCTGGTGACTGGGCTGACAAACAGACCCAATCAAAGCAAGGAGAAGATGTAGCGGCAACGCCGTTCGTTGGCTTGCAGATCTGCGACAGTGCTGTGGGTTGTCGACGATGGCGACGACTGGCAGCGGCGGTGGCACGGTGTCGGCGCCGACGGCTGTGTCCATCTATCGATCCGGTCCATCTCTTTTTCTCTCTTAATCTAAAAGTTAATATCTAATATCTTAAGATTGATAGATCAAGATGAGTAATTAGGGTTAGGGTTTATATCTCATAGCCGCTTAAGATATATACCCTGCTTATCATTATTGGAATATCACAGAGCACTACCTCTAGACCAGCTTTTATATGAGATGAACAGGGTTTAGGGTACTGGGCTTTATGCCCACTCAACCCGGTCGAACAATTAAACAGATAACACGTGTTTTGCACGTATTGTGCACGTGTTGCCCCATAGAACATTATACACAATAATATTCTATTATATTGAGAATATACCTATATATGCAACAAAAACATGAGTATGGTGGTCAAATAACAATTGAATGCAAAGTCTTCAGATACGCCTTTTTCGTTCAGATGTCAAGGATGATGTAATAATTTGGATTGGTAAATCACTTCATATTCCTTATTTAGTTCAGAACTTATAAAATGACCCTCTTAGCATTCCTAGTCCCTGAAGGTTTCCCAAATTGACAAAATAATTTGGATGGTAAGTGGGAACTTGGAAGCTAAAATCCAAGTATACCCACAGTATTATGGAAGTTTTCAACACTAGTAAATGTTTTTACTCAGTATTAAAAGAACAGAATTGAAAAACGAAACATAACCTCCTTTAAATTGTAAAAATCCTTATCTCAATCTAAGCATCAGAATCCAAGATTTACCACCATTGTACTAGGTGGATAACATGTAGCGAAATTCATATTGTTTGAAATTATTTAATCTTAGCTGTAGTTAATATTAGTTAAGGGTTTATTGGTAGGATTATTCTATTGGACAAAGGGACTCTAAATATAACTGGAGGCATGTTTATTAGTCTGTCTGTTTATTTGTTTCTATTTTCTTTTTTTGTTCTCATTTCTGATTTCTTATTCTTGTGTATGTGTGCTTTCTTCATATGCATAGTTTCTCTAAACTGATTTATTTGATTTTTTTTGGAAGTAGTTACAAGTGTATTTGAAACAGGTTGTTGTACTAGCTGTGCTGTTCGTGTGAAATCTGGCCATATTAGACAACCGGAAGCTCTTGGTATATCTGCAGAACTGAAAACAAAGGTTACTTTGATTTACTTTTTTGTTCGTAGTTTCTATATCAACTGAATGGGTCACATTACTTTGAACCTTAATGGCATTCCTTGAAAAAGTGCAACCCTATATTTGATATTCTTTGTGTTTTTCCTTTTTTGTTTTTCTGTTTTATTTTCTTAAATTCGAGTGAATCAGAAATTGTAAACGCAAGTTCTTATTTTATTTATTTATTTATTTATTTATTTATTTTCCTGAGACATACAAATTACAGATAGTATATAGAGGAACTGCAAAATGCAACTAACTTGAGTGTTTCCTTTCAGGGTTATGCACTACTCTGTGTTGGCTTCCCATCTTCTGATATTGAAGTTGAAACTCAAGATGAGGATGAGGTATAACTATCCAACAAAAGAAATCTCAAACCGTAAATTATCACATTGTATGAGTGTATCAAAGAAACTGCTATATATTTTAATTGTTAGTTTACCCGTATTCCTACTCAGCTTCCTCCTATATTCTTCTCTCTTTGCAGGTTTACTGGCTCCAATTTGGAAGGTATTTTGCCAGAGGACCTATAGTAAGTTTCATTTCATCCATTTTCAGAACAGATACTTGAAAACATTTCATCTTATAGATCGTCAGTAAACCTTGTGAAATTGTATTTAATGAAGGATCATGAACTTTGCTTCCATTCTCCCATTACCTTACCAATTTCCCACCTAAATCTGTGGGAAAGGGATGATTATGCATTGGAGCTGGCCCTGGCAGATGAATAACACAAGACCAATTAGTTTGAAAGTACCATTTTGGCCTTCAAATTAGTTATGTCTGTTGTTGTGGTTTATGCTAGCTGAACCTCATATCATAATCAAATGGAATGTAGATTGTCAGGTTACGGCCCTCTTCTGTTCATAAGATAATTGAATATAGAATTTTTTCTCTATTGAGATTTTGTTAGCTACATTATATTATTTTAGAAATTTTATTGTTTCCATGTTAGAGTTGCATCATATTTGTTTATGCGTTAAGTCTTTGGGGTTAGAGTGAATTATCTGACACAAATTTCAAAAAATTTGGGAATTATCTATATTTATGTGTTTCTATATGCATTTCTACTTGTATGTTTGTGAATGTGAATTAATATGTTTTCTATCACATCCGCGTTTAATTTACGTATAAGTTGTAACACCCCGAGTCCGGCTCAGCTGTGCACGCGGCTACACGTGCATGCAATACGCGAACAAATAAAATCGTAACAACTGCTCACCACAGACGTGTTTCACAAAAGGGGTTATAGCCATTAGGTACATTTTGATCATTAACAACCTAATATATTCTCTCACTCTCTCCTCAATTTTCGATGTGGGACTAACCCAACTCATGCCCAACTGTGCACAACGCACCACTTCTCTCTTTCATTTCTCATTTAATGCCCATTTTCCTAAGCCCCGTAGACCTCTTCTATAGGCTCCTTCATTAATCCAATTAATCCATAACCTATAGAATCTCTTATAGGCCAATCAACCACTTCTCACTAACTATATATATATATATATATATATAGGGGTCGGTTCGGGTGAGAACCAACCCTGGGGTGAGAACCCAAGGGCCTCTCCCAACCACTCATCAAATCATTTTGTATGGCTGAGATTATGCAAGTACATAATAAGGTAATAGATCATACTGTACAGAAATTTTTTTGGGTGTGACGGTTAAGGCAATTTTGGTCAGATTGGAGAGAGAAATAATTCAATCCCGTAAAATATGGGAGAAAATTTTGTATCCCAAATTAATAGCAACTGCAGAATCATTCACCAATTCGTTTCTTCACCAATTCATTCACTATATAGCAATTGACTGTATTGTAAGTAGATACAACTAGTGCATATTTTAGCAGGAATATATATATATATATATATATTGTTTGTTTATCAATTTGCAAACTTATGTTGTACATGCTGTCAGTATAGCAACTGACTGTATCAATATAGCAACTGAATGTTTTTTGAATAGCAACTAACTGCATTGTACGTAGCAACAAAAATTTCATATTTAGCAACATTGTACGTAGCAACAAATGTTGTTCATTCTGATGAAGATTGTGGTTCGGCTGAAAATAAAATAAAAAAGGCAATATATGTTGCCTAATAATCTGTGATCTTCATTCCTTTTAAATAAAATAAAAAAGGCAATATATGTTGCCTAATAATCTGTGATCTTTCATTCCTTTTATTACGCAGTCCCCAGCGCTTAATTAAAGGGATTGACATCTTAATGCAAATATTAATTAATCTTATTGTTTAATTTTAAAAAATCTTGACCGTTAAGATTACGCAGATGAATGGCTGGGATAGGCCCTTAAGTTCTCACCCCAGGACATGGTTCTCACCCGAACCTTTCTCTCTCTCTCTCTCTATATATATATATATATAGAGAGAGAGAGAGAGAGGAGTGATCCAATGAGATACGTCTTAAAATGAGATAATGAGATACATCAATTATCACCATTAGATATGAGAGAATTGAAATGAGTGGCTTTTATTTATTTCTACATATCTATTATAAAGAAAATGAGATATCTATTATATCTATTATATAAAAACCTAATTTCTCTCTCACCGTCTCTCATCTCTCATCTCTCTCTTTGTTTCCCTTTTCAAGACCCAACCGCCCTTCTCCCAAACTCCCGTTGCCAACTCCGACCTCCTACCTACCTTCACCATCATCCTCTTCTTTTTTATGTCTACGAGCCTTGGGAATATTCTTGGTGTTTGGGGATGATGGAATACGAATTCTTTTATATATAAAATGGAGGTGAATTGAAAGCAAAACCTTTATATCGACGTTTTATTAAAAGCTTAAATTTTTGTTATAATTTTGTGATTTGTATGTGAAGAGAAAACCTAGTCCTCAACTTTCCCAATCTTCAAAAATCTTTCATTACTCTCAGGAATTTTTTCAACTGTGCTTGAATTATCTAGCATTATATTTCTGTTCCAATGTATCAGGTTGATTGTGATTATTTATATATGGTTAGCAAGTGCAATGCATTTGGTTTCCTTTTTATGTTGTGTCGTAATTTCCGTTAATTTCTTAAGCATGACAAATATTGGTAAAAAGCTCGGGATAGTATGCACATCTCGAGGAGGATATAATGTCTGTTTGTAAGTTTATGTCGAAGAATGATTCCTTCATAAATCATAACTTTTGTTTGGAGATGAACTTTGTGGTTGTCTGAGAACTCATGAAGAAGTCCAGGAAGGACCATTGAAATAATTTAACCCTGACGAATTTCAGAAAGAAGAAACAAGGACAATTGTTGATTTTGTGAATACAGTACAGTTCAAAAGTTCAAGTCATGCATCATCCAATGCGAGTATAGTTCTATGATCTTCTATCTTGGCCGGTTTTACATATTCACAAAGAAAATGGATGTCGTACATCATTATTCTGTTGTACTGGCAGGGCAGAAAATTGTGGTAAAAGAAACTGTGGGTATGATTCCCAAACTTTGCTGATCTAATACAGGAATTTATGAAGAAAAAAGGGAAAAAAATCTGCAGATATACACAATGTAGTTAAACATTTCGCATCAGGATAATCAGTCGATGATAACGTTACTGATACGATGTAGTAGATGCAGCTGAAGAGGTATTTACACGAATTACTTTGCCTTTCCCCTTCAGGAAACCGGAGTACCAATGAGCTGAAAGCCTAGGATACCTCTTCAACTTCTTATCACTGAAATCAACGTAATACAGGCCATAATTGCTGTTGTACCCGCCAAGAAATTCAAACAAATCGAGGAAGGACCATGTGAAGTAGCCTAAGGTATTAGACCCATTCCTGAATCATTCAACAAAACAGTAGTATAGTAGTCTTTTGAATTACTTAAGTTCGGATGGAGAAAGCTGTCAAACTCAATAATTGGACAACTCATGAGTGTCACGAAGTGTCGTGTTATGCACTGTCGGGTAACCTGCAGTTGCCAATTGACATGAACAAGGATGATAGTAGTCTTGTAATGATTACACGCTACAGACTATTTCTTATATAAATCTATTGAATTGATGTTTTAAAATTCGATGGATATGAAAATAACAGCAATGAAATAAATCTCAGTACTTCCTACTTACCATTTTCATGAATGTGGGTAGGAGGGTTGCCATAGGCTTGCTTGAGATACTCCAGTACACCTTGTAAGCCGTATGCAGTTGAAATCTACAAGTACAGTATCTTTCTCATTAGCATTAGCCTCCTACAATCTACAGTTTTTATCTGACACTGTTTCACTTACCTCAGCGCCAGACTCGTCAAGATTCACCACTGCAAAACATACTTTTAGCCGATCAGCTTAGGAAAGATATTTTATTTATTTTATTTGGTAGTTAAAAGTGGGGGAAATCTTCCTTAATTTGTAATACTTTCCAACATTGTCAAAAATCATGGTACACAAGGTATTTTCACAATTTGACTGAAGATGTAAAGAGTAGTGTAAATTTCATTTCACCTGATAATTGAACAGATGCATCAGTCAGAAAATCTCCTTGATCATGTGTCACGTTAGTGGCGTAGTCCGCAACAGCCAAAGTATTGTGGTAATTTACTCCAAAGAAATCAAAAGCGCCCACGAGCTCCTTGGTATTGGAGATATCAAAGGATAGTCTCCTTATTTAGAATATTGCATGTTTTTTTGATATATCGGATAGAGCCAAGAGGCTCCAGCCATCAAAAAATATATTAATCAATAAAAATAGTAGCTATACAAATACAGATACAATGGTTTTACAAGCAGTAAAACTGAAAGAGGAAAACAACAATGAAATCAATAAGCGACTGACTAGCACACAAAAATAGAACAGCGATACAAAATTCGAACGATCTCCGATAAGGTGGACTGAGCCGGAAGCCAGGAATACTGGGAAAGAAAAGGAGCGCCCTGTCAGACCCAAGAGGACTGCAAACTCACACTACGGCTCGCTTCCGCAAGGCACAATGGGCTGGCGCTAGCAAGCAGTGACGACTCGGAGCATCGATCACTCACAAAGTAGGGGAAAGGTGGAGAAAAGGAGCAGAAAACGAGACCGAAGCTCAAGGACACTCTAGCAACACAAAAAAGGAAAAACAGCCTGCCTACACCGCGCGGATGGCATCGAGCAGCCGAGTCTCAACTGCGCAGGATCCGAGGGACCGAACAAGAAGCTGCTTTCCTAGCCAGAATTCGGGCGCTCACCTGATTCTGCAAATTACAATAGACTCTCTTATTGTATTTTCGCTTCCCGGTGGGAGGGATGACCTTCACTAATGGGGGCAAAACTGCAGCAGGTATCGACAAGCTAGCTACATCTTTGATGATGCAAAAAGATGGAGAGAGCAGACTGGAATCAACTGAAGGGGCTATTGGGATGGAGTTAGTAAGATAGGGAAAACGGGAGAAAGAAGAATTAACTAGAAACGGAGAAAGCTTGAGGGGAAAAGGTTGCAAATTGTGCAAGACCTCCATTAGGATTAACTAGAATATTGCATGTTGATATTCAATTTGTATAGCTCAGCACATTGATTTGAATTACCATCTTATTTAACTTAGTTTCCTCATTCCTTTGTATTTTCTAAGATTAGAATTACTTTCTCATTTAGCTTAGTTTACTTTCCCATTTAGCTTAGTTTCCTCATTCCTCTGTATTTCCTAAGATTAGAATTACTTTTCCATTTAGCTTAGTTTCCAAATTCTTTTGTAATCTATTTATTCTCTTCGTTGACAATGAAAACATATACCACTATTTAATCAATTCTAAACTATTATCATATGGTATTAGAGCAGTCAGTCCTTCTTCTTCTTCTTCTATAATATTCCGGCCTCCCCGTACAACACACCTCCTACCACACCTCATCATGGCCGATGACCAACCTCAACTTTTCCCCGCTGTTGACACTCATATAGTCACTCTTCCAAACTCCGGTCAGTCATCTCACCAACTCCAACTCATCAATATTACTCACCACAATATTGTTAAACTTACTTCCACAAACTACTTGGCTTGGAAACTCCAAATGGAAGCCATTCTTGTCGCCTATGACCTCTACAAATTCATCGACGGTTCTCATCCGTGCCTTATCTTCAATACAAACACACCTAATCCAGATTACCTACCATAGGTTCGACAAGACAAACTACTATTTGGCGCACTTGTCGGCTCGCTCTCATCTTCCTTGATTCCACTTATCTAACGTGCCACCACCTCCCGCGATGCCTAGCTTACACTTGCCATCACATATGCTCGCCCGACCCTGTGGACACATCAAACAACTCAAGGATCAAATCAAACGCTCAGTAAAAGGTTCTCAGACGATCTTCGAATATATGCAGTTCATCAAGTGCCGCTCTGATGAACTTGCTGCACTTGGCCAACCAATGGACCATGAGGATCTCTGATAGAGAAGATTCTTGATGGCCTAGATGATGACTATAAGGCTATTGTTGACATTATTGAAGGCCGCGACACACCTATCTCATTTGATGAACTTGATGAGAAACTCATCAATCGAGAACTGTCCTTCAAGCAAAGTCAACCACTCCTATCTTCCACTCCGGTCACGTCTAATGTTCTGTCTGCCCGTCACAACGGCAGATCTCGGACCTCCGTCTCTCGTCCCTCCTGGACACCAAACCAAGCCCCACCCGGCCTTTCCCCATCTACTACGGTCAGCCATGGGCCCTCGCAATGCCGCCCGCCCCTTCCGTATCTTGGTAAGTGCCAAGGATGTCATGCTCAGGGTCATACCATAGCCAACTGCCCTCTCTTTCAGCTGATTCCGACCAACAGTGCCTCCCGGTCTTCGGCCTCTACATTTGGCCGCTCTCCCCAGTGGCAACCACGGGCACACATGGCCACTGCTAATTTCACTGACAACACCGCATGGCTTCTTGATTCCGGGGCCTCTCACCACGTCACTGCAGATCTGAAAAATCTTTCGCTTCATACTCCGTATGACGGCCCTGATGACATTGTTATTGGTGATTGTACTGGGTTACCTATCTCTCACACCGGTTCTTTTTCTCTTCACACTCCCTCTCATTCATTTAAATTGCACGATGTTTTGTGTGTTCCAAATATAAAACGAAATTTGATTTCTATATCCCAATTTTATCAAACAAATAAAATGTAACACCCCGAATCCCAAATACCACTGAATTCGAGTTCTACAGGATCTTTTCACTTCTCTTCGTACAATTTTACAAGGAAATAAAAACTTTACTTTACATCAGAGTTACATTATGCATCAACATTTGTACAGTGGAAGCAAATTTTTACATCAATGAATGAAATACAACAACAGTTGAATAATCTTTAAGCATCAGGTCTTCTTTAGTCTTTTTCATGTACCTTTTTCCTGCATAGAAACTGTGGGCACGTCAGTTCATTTAACTGACGAAATATTATACACGGCCATCCTCTCTATGTCGAAAACAGTATAATGATTCTCAATACTTAACAAACTACAAACTTGTTCACAAACAGAGCTAAAGGGACTATCCTACTGATGTCGTGTTGTGAATGTGCACTTAGTCTTTAATGCAAATATTTCTATTATATGACACTAATGCGCACTTGTTCAGAGTTTATGCAGCCCATACTATATAGGTCCGAGGGCAAGCCCTTAACCATTCTTCATCTTGTAGGGTTCAATCCCTCGCCATGACTTAATCTACTACTGTAACTATGGTAAGTATCGTAGATGTTTTATGACCTACGAACTCATGTCTAGGTGCCCTGGAGGAAATCCCAACGCACTGACACATGACTCATCATGCATGCATCCTGTGGTAATTCAGCTGTAGCGCCCTGAATTTCCAATATAATATCTTAGAAATACGTGGCACAATTCCCAGCATCAACTTCAATGTAATATTAAACACAGTCCAAAAACACAGATAATTTTTATTTCAATTTTTATTACAACAATCTTTACAAACACAGCGGAATACAAAACACCTTGAATTACAAACTTTCTTTTTACAACACTTCTTTTACAAAATTTACACAAAAGCTCTATTACATCAATTTATCTCGAGCATCCAAATCCCAAGCTCTAAGCAACAACAACCTGTAAAACATGAGGATAGAGATAATCCCTGACCCCCAAAACTAAAGGGGTTAGCCATAAAGGTGTGAGTTACATAAAACAAGCAACATAATTAATCATAAAATACTGAGTCATCAACAACATGTATCATCAGCAAGAATAAAGGAATGAGAAATAACAAATAAGTAAAACATGAAAATATCAAGGAATATAAGATAGTAAATAGTAAAATATGAAAACATCAAGTGAATCTAGACTAAGTGTCAAGTGTAGGAAAAACAGGAAAAACACGAGCAGAAAACCAAGTCAAGAAAACACAAGCTCTATATGCTGACTCACTAATGCGTACTTGTCGGATTCTATGCATTCCATAGTACATAGGTCCAGTGCAAGCCCTTAACGATCTCCACTTTATAGGGATAACCCCCTCATTATGCAACTAATCCTACTATGGTGATGGAAAACAAGATCCAGAATACTCCGCGAATAGGCACCACAGCCCTCGACGCGCAAGCATCATGTAAGATAGCTCAAAAACAACCGGAGAATCATCTCCCAAACCCGTGTACCCCACGAATAGGCTTGTAAGGCCCTCGACGTGTAGATACACCAGGTACATTCCGTGAATAGGCCTGCCGACCCTCGACACGTAAATGCACCCTGCATGCTCCTTGAATAGGCCTGCAGACCCTCGACACGCGAACACACAAATGTCCTCTCGAGATATAACAACAAATAGTCCTGGAACGCATCCGTTGGACTAACAAAACCATGAGTCTATACTTACTCAATAACAAAATCTGCTGATTTAAAACTTAGCAATTGAGTAAATCCAAATTCAAGTAAAATCTTCCACAAAATCACAAATCCCCAAATTTAATCAAAATGTATCAATCCCCAAATTTTTTCATCACAACTCAAATCCTCAAGACATGGTCTTTTAATCCATTACTCATTCTCAAAATTCCTCAAACTCAATCTCAACTATTCTCAATAGTTGATTCATAAACAAATTTATCATTAACATGGCCAAGTTGTATCTATCCAGCTCACCAATAGTCCAAAAATCTCATCTTTAATTAATTAATGCATAACATTCATCATACTTAATCAAATCAGCAATAATCCAAAAGAAAAAGCCTATTCACAATTTATATTAGGTTCTCCTACAATCCAAAATCATCCACATGCAAATTCTTCTCACAACAACTAGGATTCTTCTCAAAGATGTCATCCATCTAACATACATATTCATACCAAACCCTAGCATGCTTTCTAATAGATGAAACACCACATACCACATACATAAAACAAAACAACAAAACAATTTACATCACTCACATGCCATATACACAAAGCAAAACAAAATAAGTCACTCACCTTAAATGAAGAAATCTGATAAGAAAGCCTTTCTTTTGCGAAATCCAAGATCCCCTCTTTAAATCTCCAAAAAGTAAAAATAATAAAACCTTAGTGTTGTGCAGCGAAAGACGGAAGCACTCCATCTTTGAAATAGGCCGGAAATTGAAGGATTAGGGTTTTGAACATATTTGCAAAATAATCCCTTAACAAATTATTACTTTACATATATAAACCTTTCTTTATAAAGTAGTTAAAATAAGTTAAATAAATTAAAACCAAATCAAATCCTTTTACCACTGAGTTGTCCAGCAATCTAGCATAGCCCAGAAATAAAGAAAATTTAAATTTGTACTCAGGGTGGCAATTTTGCACAAAAGTCATTCTTTTTGTAATATTTACAGATACATCATAAAATATTAGTAAAAATTCAGAAAATTCAGAAATAATATATAATAATACATGTTATATTTTCCAATTAAAATATCTGACTTTTACTTTCCAGGAAAATATTTGCACAAGATCCAACATAAATTCCATATTTGCAAAAACACCATATTTGTTTAAATCTTTACCAAATCGACTCTAAATAAAATTTAAATATATTTTAATTTCAATGATGACCATGGAAAGCACAAAAATCAGTAAAAATGAATTTCCATTATTTATTTGAGATCCAAATGGCTTTTTACATAAAAGCCCCTCTCTTTCGAGGTATTTATAAAAATAGTTTCTTTATTCAGAAAAATCCCAAAATTTAGAATATACTCCATTATAAGTAGGAGAATTTATTAAAAATATAAAATTGGATATTTATACCAAAAATATTTGCACGTGTTTTGCACGTGCGAAAAGATAAATCTTTAGAAAAATATTTATTAAATCTCTAGAAAATCATTTTAATTCATTTATAAATCTTTAAAATTATATTTAAAAATACGAGTTACTACATCAGCTCCTACCATAGACATGACACCACCCGCAGTCACCAAACACCCTACGAGCGTCGCCACCGGGATGGTACTCTGGAGTAGTATCCATGTCCTACTCATGATGCATCATAGGACATCCTGTGAATACTCTCACGCGGTCAATCCAATGGCCCTCATACTCAATGTTTTTCTTCTTACTTTCATCACATCTTCACTATGTATCTAATCCTTAGTTTAATTGAATCATGAACAAAATTAATCCCTTAGGGTCAGCACTCCCACTATACCGGTCTTATTCATTCATTTCACATGACCCAAATCTTGGTCCTTTCATTCCAAATATCATTTCCACATTCCTTTTATTGCCAGTATAAGGCTTAGCTATACCATAGTTCTTAATTTCAACTCAAAATTACAACATCGAGCTTTTCATACTCACAAAGTCCTTTTTTCATGATTAATCACAGTTCACGTTTCGTAATCATAGTATTCATGTGTCCATGTTCATATCATAACTCAACATGTCGTTTAATTATATTTTCATACACCATTTCATGCATAAACAATAAAATTTCAACTTGTCATAATAGTTCATTCATTCCACAAATCTCTTATTCTTATTTCAATCCATACTAATTTCACAATTTGTAATTTCAATTAGTTACACAAATCAAACTTCCAAATTTCTCATTACTAATTCTCATTTTTAAAACTCCTAAAAAAAATAACTCATTTATTTTTTTCCTTTATCCTAAAAGACAATTTAATTAAAAACAAGTCCTTTCTTGCAAATAGCCTCAAATTCTCAATTTTACTTTACCAAAAGTTATAAAAATTCTCTCATGAAGTCCAATTAATTCAGTAATTAATTCTATATTTTTCTTAATTTTAATTTATTTTTAAAACCCAAAATAATCTTAATTTCCCCAAAAAACACATTTTTAAACTAAAGCCCACAACCGGATTCGAACCCACAACCAGCGGCCCAAAGGACAGCGCCCATGACCACTGCACCAAAGCCACAGAGGCGATATGATATGGGTTATTGTCCATGTGAATTGGCTTTCGGCATTTTGGAATTTCTAACAAAAAATAAAATAAAAGCTCATTCTCAGTATCGAACTCGAGACCAGAGACCAAGCCCCCCGCTACTGTAGCGACTGAAACCATTCCGACCAAATGCTCTAAGTGGCTAGATTATTTTGAAAAAAAATTAGTTGGATTTGAACTAGTTCTCTGTTCATCTCTACATTTCATAATTTTCGAAAAAAACGATTTTTTTTCTTTTTCTTTTCTTTTGAAAGCAAAATTTTCCAGATTATAACATACATAAATTTACAGTAAACCAGTATTTTTATAATGATTATTTGCTTTATAAAACATGTATTTTGGTCCTACTTTATGTTCTATGTCCATATTTTCGACATTGAGAACAATAACACATTTCTTCATAATTTAGAATTAGAATTCCACAACCTACTATGTTCTTTTGTTCTTTTTCTTATTAACATCCTATTACATTTTTAGAACACAAAAATCTCATCTTTCTATAATAACGAAATTCTATTTTAGACAATTAACTACACATGATGCATTTAATCAACTATTTGTAAGCACAAATTTTACCATAACATTCATGTAGCACAACAATATGGTCATTTTTAGCACATTAATTCACCATTTATTCATTAGCAATCAATCAAACATTCTCTAAATTACCACTCCACTTTTAATTAAACAAGCATGGTTCCAATTTTCAACTAATTGATTCATAATAATTTCATTAAATCATCCCTAGCATGATATCTAGTTCTAGAAGTATGAGAAACACCCACCTCTTTGGAGAAACACGAAATGAAAAGCTCCTAGAGTCTCCTAGAATGCAAGAAAGTAGCCTTCTCCTCCTAGATTGTGTTGCAAAATGCTCCCCTTCTTGTTCCTTGGTGCAGCCCGAGCTTCCCCTAGTGCTTGATGATGGGCCGGCCTCCTTTTGGTTGGGACACACACACAAATGCACACTCAATCTTTCACTTCCTAATATATTACTCTCCTATATAGTTTCTTCCTTTCAATTATTTTCTTCTTAGTGTTGTTTACATGAAGGTAGGGGCTATTTATACTAGTTTTAGGATAGATTGGAGGGTCAGGATTTCACTAGATGGTTGTAGGTGAATGGCTAGGATAAGTTGGGAAGTTGTAGCAACCACCCATGCACACAAACCCACTCTCCCACTCTTCTCTTAGCCATACCCGGCCTCCTAGGGTGTGCAAAGCACACACACGTGCATACACGTGCCCCTTCTAGTGCCCCCTATTTAAAGTTTCTATAAATTTTATTAATCAATTGTTCACCAATTGTTGTGTCTACATGACAAGTTGAGACAATTTAAAGGATTAATTAAGTTTGTGGGCCTCAAAATAGTGGACTTTAGGCTTATGGGCTAATTAATAAAAATATTTAATTATTAGAGTGGGCTTAAAATAAGAAAACTAGTTTAGGCTTTATAAAATAGGCTTTTTAGAAAGATAAAGGGAAAGAAAGAAATAATTGTCCATGTTATAAAAGAAAATTTTATAAAAATAAATATGCATACGAAATTTTGCACGTGCACAACACGTGAAAAATCAACATTTCTTATTAAGATGAAAATTTAGGGTATTACATAAAACATCCATTGAATTCTTACCAACTTCTTTTTATGTGAAGGATTTAATGACCGGGGCAACACTGCTAGAGGGACGAACTAGAGATGGTGTGTATGAATGGCCGACATCATCCCTTCCCACCAACTCCAAATTTGCCTACTCCACTGTCAAAGCCTCTCCCGCTGATTGGCACCACCGTCTAGGTCATCCGTCCGAGTCCATTCTTCGACACATTGCGACCACCTTTTCTTTGGCATTTTCTTCATCAATTTCAAAAACTATTCATTGCAACGACTGTTATTGCAATAAAAGTCACAAGTTACCTTTTTCTCAATCCAGCATTATATCTACTACTCCGCATCAAGTTATTTTCTCTGATGTGTGGATGTCTCGTATTCATTCCATTGTTTGTTTCAAATACTATGTCATTTTTGTTGACCACCATACTCATTACGTCTGGTTATACCCCGTCGCCCATAAATCGGATGTCTCCAAAGTTTTTCCATGGTTCAAAGCCTTAGTTGAAAACTATTTCAAAACCAAAATTGTCACACTCTACTCCGATAACGGGGGAGAATACATAAATCTCAAATCCTTCTTATCCACTTCTGGCATATCTCATCTTACCATCCCTCCACACACACCAGAACACAATGGCTTCTCTGAGCATCGTCACCGTCACATTGTCGGAATTGGTCTCGCCTTGTTATCCAGAGCTTCCCTACCTCTTCCCTTTTGGTCGTATGCCTTCCTCACCGCTACCTATCTTATTAACCGTTTGCCCACTCCCAACTTAGACATGCAATCTCCTTATCACAAACTTTTTGCCTCCCACCCAAACTATCTAAATTACATGTCTTTGGATGTCTCTACTATCCATGGTTACGTCCATACTCGACTCACAAGTTAGCACCTCGCTCCACTCCCTGTATTTTCCTAGGATACTCACTCACCCAAAGTGCCTATTTATGCTACGAACCCAACTCCAAGAAATTATACACCTCCCGGCATGTTCGCTTTGTTGAAACTGAGTTTTCCATGTCCAGTTTCTCTCCTCACCTAGCTCGTCCGGATGGTACCACTTGCTCATCATGGCTCTCCATTCCTCTTCTTGCTCCGACTTCCAGCATACCATCTCCGTCTTCACCTCGCAGCATGCCCTCGTTAGGTAACTTCTTGCATCCTCACACAGCTCCGCACCCCAATCCGTCGGTACCCCACGACGAGCACACCACTTCGCCGCAACAAACCACTTTGCCCAATCCAGAAATTACCGCACCTAACCTTCACCCTAACCAAAGCACGCCATCGCCCATTCTTCATAGAGAAACTCCGAGTTCGCAGCAGGCGAAACTCTGACAACCCACAAAATCCACACGTTCACAATCCCGAACACAATCCAAAACCTTCACAACCCACCCGGACCTCCTCAATCATAACCCGCTCCCGCAACAACATTTCTAAGCCTATCACCAAGCTCAACCTCTCTGCTCTCCTTGCCCAAGAGATAGAACCCACTTGTGTGACTCAGGCCATGTCTGCAGAGTTTGATGCTCTGCTTCGCAATGGTACTTAGGAGTTGGTACCTCCGGATGGAGTTCACAATATTGTCGGTTGCAAGTGGATTTTTTGCATTAAACGTTTACTTGATGGTTCTGTTGACAGGTATAAAGCTCGTTTGGTTGCAAAGGGTTTTCACCAGCGCCTCGGCATAGACTATCATGAGACCTTTAGTCCTATTGCCAAACCCACCACCGTTCGTCTTGTGCTTTCCATTGCAATCAGCCATGGCTGGTCTCTCCGCCAACTAGACGTCAACAATGCCTTTCTTCAGGGCACTCTTACTGAAAACGTGTACATGACCCAACCTCAAGGCTTTGTTGATACCAACCATCCACAGTATGTCTGCAAGTTGCGGAAAGCCATCTATGGCCTCAAGCAAGTACCCCGGGCTTGGTACAATGAACTTAGGCAATTTCTTCTCTCCTCGGGTTTCATTAACTCCGTTGCGGACGCCTCCCTATTTATACTCAACAAAAACAAAGTATTACTCTATATACTTGTTTATGTTGATGACATTATTATCACAGGAAATGATTCCACTGCAGTTCAAACTTTCATTGCCCGCCTTGCCCATCAGTTTTAACGAAAGGATCTTGGTCCTCTAGCCTACTTTCTTGGTGTCGAAGTGGTTCCTCATGTTAAAGGTATCGTCTTGTCACAACGAAAGTATATCGCTGATCTTCTTGCGCGTTCCAAGATGACTGATGCTCGCCCGATTGCCACTCCTTTAGCCACGACACCTACTCTCACTCTCCACTCGGGAACTTCCTTATCAGATCCCACCGAGTTTCGCACAATTGTTTGTAGTCTACAATATCACTTATTAACCCAACCAGACATTGCATATGTGGTCAACAAACTCTCTCAATTCATGCATTGCCCCACTACTGGTCACTGGAATGCTATCAAACATCTTCTCAGATATCTTTGTGGAACCATTGATCAGGGTATTCTTCTCCATTGCCGCTCATCTCATGATCTTCATGCTTTTTTCGATGCTGACTGGGCTGGCAACAAAGATGATTTCACTTCCACTAGCGCATACATCATTTATCTCGGGCGGAATCCCATTTCTTGGAGATCTAAGAAACAACGTACCGTTGCTCGGTCTTCGACTGAAGCTGAGTATCATTCAGTTGCTTCTACCGCTGCAGAACTACACTGGATCACCTCTCTCCTTAGTGAGCTTGGTTTCTCTTCATCTCAGAAACCGGTTATGTACTGTGACAACATGGGCCACCAACTTATGTTCCAATCCGGTGTTTCATTCTCGTATGAAGCATGTTGCTCTTGACTACCATTTCATTCGTGAACAAGTTCAACACGGCACTCTTCGAGTGACACATGTCTCGTCCACGGATCAGTTAGCAGATGCACTCACCAAACCACTACCTCGCACATGCTTTCATCAGCTACTACTCAAGATTGGACTCTCTTCCCGGAGGTCCAACTTGTGGGGGCATATTGGAGATATCAAAGGATTGTCTCCTTATTTAGAATATTACATGCTGATATTCAATTTGTATAGCTCAGCACATTGATTTGAATTACCTTCTTATTTAACTTAGTTTCCTCATTCCTTTGTATTTCAGAATTACTTTCCCATTTAGCTTAGTTTACTTTTCTATTTAGCTTAGTTTCCTCATTCCTTTGTATTTCCTAAGATTAGAATTTCTTTTCCATTTAGCTTAGTTTTCAAATTCTTTTGTAATCTATTTATTCTCTTCGTTGACAATGAAAACATATACCACTATTTTATCAATTCTAAACTACTAGTAATTTACACGTACAATGCACGTTTTAATAATTTCAAAAAAAAACTCGGATGTAGGAAGGATTTGAACTGGAAACCTCCTTTATATTAGTTATGTACGTGCGTTGCACATGTTGGTACAATGACAAAATGACAAATGACACTAAGGCCTTCTCCCATTATAATATTAGAGATTAGAGATTCTATGGAGATTAAAGAAAGAAGGCAACCCCCAATTTTTGGGTAAAAAAGATCATGAGTGGCGAGAGGTGGGTTAGGAGGGTATGCGGGTAGTTTTGACATTAAAAAAATGAGCATGAGTTTAAACGAACACGTAATTGCACGTGCTTCATTAAGAGGGCCTAATTTTTTTTATTGCGTTGAATTTCATTTGGGGTGAGTCTTTGGGGTTTCTTGCAACTGATCAAGTTTTGAGATATTTTTCCTTATTAACTATAGGAAAGATATTCTAAGTGCACCTGGGTTTTGTGTACCCATGTTTTAACTCACGCGTGGATTTAGAAAATTGAGAGAGCGAACATCTTAAAACGGCTATGGAATTGATCATCATTTTATGTGCATTATATGGGGATGTTTAGTGGATGTAGTTTGACCGTATATTGCACGGGTTTGCTCAGTTAGAAAATTAGGGTTTGTTTGTTGACGACCCCAACTCTCCCATTAAAATAGTAGAGATTATCATACTTGGTTTGATTCCTGCAGAATTTTGGAATCTTGTTGCCAACAAATTTCTTCATTGTTTCAGGATAATCTCCATAGATGATCGGATGGATGAACCTGAACATGACATTTTTCGTTCAGAGGACAAGACCTACACTAACTGTTATAATTCTAAAAAGAGTGTAGTAACTGGTCTAATGTGTTCTTTCTCTTTTCTATCATTGAAGGAGCAAACCATTGTGAGCAAAAGTATCCCATGTGCTTGGAGTTCTTCCATCCTCAGCTGCTGCCCCTTCAACCTGTACTTCAAAAAATAAGAAGCTTTTCTTCATTTTCACGCAACCTTATCAATATAATTGAAGGAGGTGTGCCTATAGTTTTCGCTGATAGTAAACAGAACTGGAGACTGCGAGCAACATTACATGATAGGCTGAAGTCCCTGATCCAAACACGAAATTTGAAGGGAAGTCATCTCTTGTTATGTCCACAGTGCTCTCATCAATACTTAGGAGAAAAAAGAGATAAATCACAAACCATGCTCTCATCCTTTCTTTCTCACAACCACACATACAGTGATTGATACAGTGAGAGATACATACTTATGTACATATGTTAGAGACAAAAAAATTGTATGAAGGAGAATGAGCTTCCAGTCACTGTCTGCATCCAATCTTAAACAAGCGTGTTTTTCTTTTTTTTGTGTGGTTCAAAAAAAGTGGGGGATAATCTGTTTCCCGAAAAGTACAAAAAAACAGTTTAAAATTTAAAATTAATCATTGATGTTGCAAGGCTTTGCTCAGAATAAACTTAAAATCCTGTGATACAGCACAAAGCATAATACAACAAAATTACACAATGAGCTGGAAAGGACTAACAAACATAGCGACCTCCAAAATTGTACCATTTTCCAACAACTGAAGCTAATATCCTGGGACTAATAGAACTCTGCAGTACACAAAACCCAAAAGCAAAATTTCACCAAGACAACTCATGGATAACAACTGTAAATAGATAACGAAAACACCCAGGAATCACTGTTCTGAAACAAGGGAAATAACGTCACATAATTTCAGCATGAATGCATAAAGAACGATATTAATTCGTCAGCTCCATGATAGCAGATGAACCATCTTAATCGGAGTTGGGGGCACAGCTAGTATTTGCTTCCACAACCTTCTCATTGGAATTGGTATCCACGCCAACAACATACTCCTCAACAAGATTCTCCTTAGATTCAACATCTTTTTCGATCGAGGTAACCACATCATTATTCTCTTTAAAAACCTTAGACATGCAATGTTTCTCAGTTGATATACTTTCTGCCTGCAAAAGCTGGATAGTATTTCCCTCCGGATTATCCTCCTTTCTTTCTACTGTTGCGAACTCATTTTTTAACTCTATTTCTGAAGCAGGAATCTCACATTTTGAAGTACATAACTCAGTCGGTTCCAGTGGATCTTTAACAGAAGTGACAGTTGAAAGCTCCTTCAATGGTGTCACAGGCTTCAACTGTACTAACAAATTTTGAGTTCCAGTTTGAGTTGCAGTTGTGATCTTACATGATGTCTTTTTTCTCTTCTGACCTCTACCACTAGGCAATGAAACCTCGCCAGTAACATTTCACTCTTCAAATTAGGTTGAAGATGAACCGACAACATGAGGCAAAGAGCTCACCAATTGATGCGCTGGCACTTCCGATTCTTTGGATGACGACGGGGCTTCGAAAACAGGGGAAAAACGACGACGGGGCTTGGAACGGCAACGACTGCGATGAGGGGGTACTCCGGTGGTTGAAGGGAGGTTTGGTAGAGAGGGATCACGGTGGCAATGGATGAGGGTGGCGATGGAACGGCGATGGCGCAGTGGGTTCGGTGGAGACGATTTGGGCGGTGGATGAAGAGGAGGGGGGTTATCGGAGGGGCGACGATGGGTTGGAGGTGACGAGGGGTTGGTGAAGAGGATGATGGTGAGTTGTCGAATGTGGTCGGAGTTGGCAACGGGAGTTTGGGAGAAGGGCGGTTGGGTTTTGAAAAGGGAAACAGAGAGAGAGAGAGAGATGAGAGATGAGGGACGGTGAGAGAGAAATTAGGTTTTTTTATAATAGATATAATAGATATCTCATTTTTTTAAAAATAGATATGTAGAGATAAATGAGAGTCACTCATTTCAATTCCGTCATATCTAATGGTCATAATTGATGTATCTCATTATCTCATTTTTAAGATGTATCTCATTCGATCACTCCTATATATATATATATATATATATATGTATATATATATATGTATATATATATAGGGTAAAAGGGATATGAGCAACTTGCTCATTTAGTAAATGAGCAATTGATTATGTGGCATGCATGTGATACATTGGACAACTAACCATTTTAATGATATTCCAATCACATGTATGCCACATCATCAATTGCTTATTTACTAAATGAGCAAGTTGCTCATACCCCCTTTTCCCATATATATAATGTATCACATGCATGCCACATAATCAATTGCTCATTTACTAAATGAGCAAGTTGCTCATATCGCTTTTACCATATATATATATATATATATATATATATATATATATATATATATATATATATTATATTTCCATATAATAATATATATATACACTCTTAAGTACGGGGTGTTACATACACCCGCCGTAAGAACTCATCGCCCTGGTTGAGCTCGGAACTTGCAACCTGATCCTGATTTCCCTTTCTAGCTGATGCGGAGTGGACTACCCTGATTCTACTAGCTGTAAAGCCCTACCCGGGACTCTGGTTGTCCACCAGTGTACATCTGCTAGCTCTATCTCAGGCGTACATCTTGCACACACTCGGTGTCGAAAGTCGGCTCTGATACCAATTGTAACGCCTCGAGTCCAGCTCAGTTGTGCACGTGGCTACACAACCACAGGCTTTACGGGCATTTTTTTGCACATTTACCGGCGTTTATAAATGCCGCTGTAGATACCACTGGCGTTTTATAAATCGCCGGTGCAAGTGTTGCTGAATCGCGCGTCGCTGTAGCTTAGGGACATTCACCGGCATTTTTTACAACCGCCGGTGTAGGTTAAAACTACACCGGTGGTCGCAAAAATGCCGGGGAATGTGTGTTTTCGTTTGGTAGTGCTGTTTTTGGCCATTACCTACACCGGCGTTCTTAAACCGCCGGTAAAGGCTGTCAATTTTTTGCTGAAAGCTACACCGGTGCTGGTAAAAACGTCGGTGTAGCTATATTTTAATTTTTTTTAATTTAAAATAAAAAAAAATTAAAGAAAAAAAAGAAAAATTGCGCACTCTTGCAATCAAATTGAACACAAAATCATGATGTTACCAAAATTTTCATTTTCTTTAACAGTAAAAGAAAATGAAAATTTCCAGTATCTAAGCATGTTTGTCTATTAATTCTTCATCCTAACTAAATCATGATGTTTCCGGCTCAAAGAGAAACCTGCACACATGTTTGTTCAGCCCAATTCTTGTACAGATTTGGATTTTGGTATACAGCATCCTTAGATGATAGTTAACCCATTTTGGTAAAAAAAGCATGCTAAGATGACAATCAGATGGCTAATATCCAGCGTCTTTAACAGTGAAAGAAAATGAAAATTTCCAGTATCTAAACATGTTTGTCTATTAATTCTTCATCCCAACTAAATCATGATGTTTCCAGCTCAAAGAGAAACCTTCACACAGGTCTGTTCAGCCCAATTCTTGTACAGATTTGGATTTTGGTATACAGCATCCTTAGATGACAGTTAACCCATTTTGGTGAAAAAGCATGCTAAGATGACAATCAGATGGCTAATATCCAGCATCTTCAACAGTAAAAGAAAATGAAAATTTCCAGTAACTAAGCATGTTTGTCTATTAATTCTTCATCCCAACTAAATCATGATGTTCCCGGTCAAAGAGAAACCTGCACACAGGTCTGTTCAGCCCAATTCTTGTACAGATTTGGATTTTGGTATACAACATCCTTAGATGACAGTTAACCCATTTTGGTAAAAAAGCATGCTAAGATGACAATCTGATGGCTAATATCCAGCATCTTTAACAGTAAAAGAAAATGAAAATTTCCAGTATCTAAGCATGTTTGTCTATTAATTCTTCATCCCAACTAAATCATGATGTTTCCGACTCAAAGAGAAACCTGCACACAGGTTTGTTCAACCCAATTCTTGTACAGATTTGGATTTTGGTATACAGCATCGTTAGATGACAGTTAACCCATTTTGGTAAAAAAGTATGCTAAGATGACAATCAGATGGCTAATATCCAGCATCTTTAATAGTAAAAGAAATGAAAATTTCCAGTATCTAAGCATGTTTGTCTATTAATTCTTCATCCCAACTAAATCATGATGTTTCCGGCTCAAAGAGAAACCTGCACACAGGTTTGTTCAGCCCAATTCTTGTACAGATTTGGATTTTGGTATACAGCATCCTTAGATGACAGTTAACCCATTTTGGTAAAAAGCATGCTAAGATGACAATCAGATGGCTAATATCCAGCATCTTCAACAGTAAAAGAAAATAAAAATTTCCACTATCTAAGCATGTTTGTCTATTAATTCTTCATCCCAACTTTACCAATGATGTTTCCGGCTCAAAGAGAAACCTGCACACAGGTTTGTTCAGCCCAGTTCTTGTACAGATTTGGGAATTCGTAAGATTTTAGATCTAGGATGACAAATTTTGATTGGGCTTTGATTGGAGATTCTAGTCATAGATCGATTCTTTGGTGACCGACTTTCTAAAGAAAATGCCATTTGGAAGTATGCGGGTACATGTTTGTTGGATCACCAAAACTCCCATTTTTATTGAAGAAAAATAAGAATAGGGCTCATATCAAGTGTAGTTTTAAGGAAGTGTCATCGTGGAAGGAAACCAAATATAGAAGCCAGAAAGTGGAATGGTAGAGAATGAGGATACACCAGGCTAACATAGCGGCATTTTCCTCATCTCTCTCTCATCCCTTCTTTCTCTTCAGCAAAGACACACAAAGAGACATCAGCAACAACAGCAAGAGCGACAAGAACAACAATAATAATAAATTATTATGAACGAGATGTCTCTATATGGGTTTCCAGATCTCCACTCCAACTCGTCTCTTTCTAATCACAGCCCAATTAAGAACATAGACGACAGTCACTAAACAATCCAATCACAGCCCAATCAAAATTTGTGATCCTGGATCTAAACACTTCAGAATTCCCAAATCTGTACAAGAATTGGTCAGAACAAACCTTGTGCAGGTTTCTTTTGGAGCCAGAAACATCATTGGCAAAGTTGGGATGAAGAATTAATAGACAAACATGCTTAGATACTAAAAATTTTCATTTATTTTACTGTTGAAGATGCTGGATATTAGCCATCTGATTGTCATCTTAGCATGTTTTTTTACCAAAATGGGTTAATTGTCATCTAAGGATGCTGTATACCAAAATCCAAATATACAATACATGAAGGCAATTTAATTTTCGTGCTACAACTATATGTGAAATGTAGCACAAGTGAAATTTTGTATTCAGGCAACTTGGCTCCAAATTATCCCTATTAACAACCCAGCTCAGAAATTATCGCATTCTTCTCTTTCAAACCCAAATTGTTCCCTGGTCATACCTAGTAATACCAATCTCAAGAACCAATCTCAAGAATCTCAAGAACCAATCTCAAGTAGCAAGCTAAATTAGAGAGTTGGGAAAAATTGTAGAACCAATCTCAAGAACATACCAACTACATCATACCTAGGCTTTGTGTTGAAATTTCTGAAACAAAAATTTTAAAAATAAAACGATTCAGAAATTTCAAGAACAAATCTAGGGTTTGTATCAATTGAAGGAGCGACGACAGGGGAGGGGGGTGATGAGGGGGGAAAGGGCGACGGCGGGGGAGGGGGCGGCGATGGGGGAAAGGTGGTGACGATGCGAGTGAGAGAGAGAGAGAGGGGATTGGGGAGGCTTGTAGCGACGACGGGAGTGAGAGAGTGGATGACGGAGCACGGGGACGACGACGGAGGGCACAGCGATGGCGGCCAAGACAGAGGCGGGAGAGCGCGAGGGAGAGGGGAAAAAAATTTAGGTTTTTTTGTGTGAATGGTATAAGGTTTGGGGAAAATTTATTCCAAACCCTATACCGGCATTTGTAGTTAAACGCCGGTGAATATGGCCTTCACCGGCGTTTTAATATAAAACGTCGATGAATACCATAATTCTCCGGCATTTTATAGAGGCCGCCGGCGTATAACCATCCAATTTGATGCCCCATTCCTGGTCTCTTCCTACCCCATCGTTTCTGGCAAAATGCCGGGGAATATACGCCGGTAAATCCATCGTGTGCTGTAGTGGCGAACAAATAAAATCCTAACAACTGCCCACCACAAGCATGCTTCATAAAAGGGGCTATAGCCATTAGGTACCTCTTGATCATTAGCAACTATATTTAAACACTCAAACTTTCGAAGCTAATTTCCGATGTGGGACTAACCCAACTCACGCCCAACCACGCACAGCACACCACTTCTCTCTTTCATTTCTTCATTTAATGCAACATTTTTCCTAAACTTCGTAGACATTTCTATAGGCCTCTTAATTAATCCAATTAATCCATAGCTCATAGAATCTCCTATAGGCCAACCAACCACTTCTCACTATATATATATATATATATATATATATATATATATATATATATATATATATTTCCATATAATATTATATGTATACACTCTTAAGTACGAGGTGTCACGTAATTACATCCAATAAACTTACTGTACAACAATATAATCTCACAATGTACAACAATCAGAAAACTCTACAACACACTGGATAACAACTTCCATAAATTGCTCCTCGTTGCTCGAGTCTCCTGCTCCAAGGTCAACAATCCTGCAACTCAACTGACTGTGGGCACGTCAGTTGAATGCAACTGACGCAATGCTGGTAAAACCAACGACTCCCCAAAACTCAACAATCAAGATTGATGCAAAAGAAAAATGTGCAAACAAATCACAAGTGTTACTGTATGCCATGCCCTAGAGTGTAATGCATAATTCCAAAATGCACACAATGCACAATTCATTTGAAAATGTATGCATCTCATACTACATACCCCAAAATACAATTTTAATGGAAACATATGCATCCCATACTACATACTTCCTAAGGAGTTCGCTTTCTTCTTATTGTAGGGTTCGATCCCTCGTGATGCATCATACTCTTGTACTCTTTTCCGTTCCTGACATTCATCTAGTGACTGATAAAGTTGCAGATGTGCAGTCTAATTCCGCCACTGCAACTGAAAATGGTCATTTATTATGCCATGATGTCGGAACCCTGTGGGCCGTTTTCCGTCCCCGAACAAAATGCCGGTCCATGCGGGCCGTTTTCCACCCCACTGTCTAAAAGTGATTTCTCCGACCGGTCCCTGTGGTCCTTTTCCGCCCCTGGGCAAAAGCCGGTCCCTACGGGCCCTTACCACCCCCGATCCTAAAAAAGTTACTCCACCCAGTCTCTGTGGTCCTTTTCCGGCCCCGGACGAATGCCGGTCCCTGCGGGCCGTTACCACCCCCGATATTATCAATAGACCCTAAGTTTAAACAGACGGGACTACATCGCCCGACCCCCTTACCAAGCGAGATGGCGCCGCACGTGTCTCCTTGACAGGTGAGTACAACCACCCGATTAGTGCCTATTCTATCAATACATAAGACGGCTCAAGAGTTGCCCCAACTTGGCCCAGCGACATTCGACCTCCGTCGATTGCCAAACGCCCTTTTGCTTGGATCTCGACCCCGCCCCCGGCCTGCGATCTATTCCTTATTGGTTAGTGATCTGCCGGCGCCCGAAGACTGTCTTCATCCAGAACCTCAGAAACTAGAGTGAAAACTTTATTCTCTTTGAGTCTTATGCAGTTCTCACTGCTAAATCTGAACCTAAAAAAGAGTACCTCAACTCTAAGTCTTAGGCAGTTCCCACTTCTAAGTCTAAACCTCGAAAAAAGTACATCGACTTTGAGTCCTGCACAGTTCTCAGTGCTAAATCTAAACCTCGGAAAGAGTACCTCGAAATGGTACCTCGACTCTGAGTCTAATGCAGTTCTCACTACAAAGTCTAAACCTCGGAAAGAGTACCTCAAAAGGGTAACTTGACTTTTAAGTCTTACACAGTTCTCACTGCTAATTCAGGTTTTATGTTCAGGTAGCATGCAGTAAGTTGTGTTCAACTATTTGTTTCAGGTCAGAGAACTCGTCAAATGAATCTACTAAAATTCTGGGTGAATCCTACATGTGTCTAGGTTCAACTAGATTTATTTTAGATTTTTTTTTTACTGTTAGCATGGTCAATTAAATTAAGAAACAGTAGGATACACATGCATTTGTGAATCTAAAAATTCTAACATAGCAGTACTAAAAAGAAGATATCTAACAAATTACACATCGGAATTCAAATCCTCAAAAAGGGCAGTAAACTAGACATCAGAGGCTAAATTTCATGTTAAGAAAGTTATTTCAAATTATGACATTAGCATGGTTGAAAATCTGATTCAAAATGAAACAACTAGCAGTCCAGAAATTGTTTTAACATAAAAGTGCAATAAATAAATCATACAATCATATATTTCTTGCAAATTGGTAATCAAAGTGATCCTAGATGTCAACATGCATATTTTTATATTTGAGATACAATTTCACAGACATGGTATATATTCATCAATCAAATTCAATCCAACATGCATACAATTCATCAACAAGTCTATAGCATGAATCTAGTTAATTACATGTAAGTGCATATGCATGAAAAAATAGGGACTAGGTTTTAGATCAAAGAGAACAACACGATGTTAAGAGTATATCGGGTTAGCTCGTGTAAACTCTCGATAAACTTAACGGAATTTTCAAAAGCAGTACGATAACGAAAGGGACTAGATCTACTTGCAGAGATCAAATAGACTTGAACAAAACAAAATATTAGTTCAAGAAGAGACATGCCTGTGAGACGGTTAATTCGAATAATATAGAATAACGGGATAAGAATCCCGGGCGACGATCCACAAGAACACGTGCGAGTCACATGCAAGAAACCAAGCAGCAAAAGACCAAAACTCCACATCGGATCTCCGCAAAACAGCAAACGGCAAACCCAGATCCACTCTAACAAAACAGTAAACACGGGAACCAACCACTCACCTTTTGCCGAACACCAAACAGCCAAGTGAGGGATCCTACTAACCAACACAGCAAACACCTGATGCCCACTGTCTTCTCTTCTTTCCTCACTCGACCGAGAGAGAGAGAGAGAGAGAGCAGGAGAGACCTCGGCGACGACTGCGAACATGACGGTGCAGCACTGTGGCGGGGTTGCTCGGTAGCGGCGACCATGGCGAGGCGGTAGCGGCTGGTCAGGGAAGCGACGCAACGACGGCTTCGACGGCTTTGTTTTCCGCTCACAAACAGAGGAAGATGCCAACAGGGAAAATGAACGGGCTTCGACAGTGACGACAATTGCTAGGGGATCCATGGTGGATGCAAGGGTGAGCGGAGAGGGTCGGCGATGGCGAAATGGCAGCGAGGCGAGACAGCGAGGAAATGGGTTCGGTTGAGGGGATTTCAAGTGGGAGAGCGATGAACACGGGGATGAGGCACAAGGATGAGGCTAGGAGGTAGACGACGAGGAGATGGGTCGAAGGTGGTCGGAGGATGGGGAGGCGATCAGAAAGCTTGGGCGATGGATGGGTTTAGATGGAAATAGGGAGAGGGAGAGAGAGTTGGGGGTAGGGGGAAATGAACAGTAGGCGGGGGGCTTCATAGTATAGGGATTCGGTTAATGACGGCTAGGGTTGAGTAAAATAAGATTAGGATTTATTAATAGAGATTAGGGTATTC
This sequence comes from Hemerocallis citrina, assembly GCA_017893485.1. NCBI lineage: Eukaryota > Viridiplantae > Streptophyta > Magnoliopsida > Asparagales > Asphodelaceae > Hemerocallis > Hemerocallis citrina. Next base: position 80,403,069 of record CM030359.1, read on the forward strand.
AGAGAAAAAAGAAGGATATTGGGCTATTGGGTATTTGAGTATAGATCCAATAAAATAAAATACATTGTACATGAATATAATTGATCAATATAAACCCGAATACAAGAAATAAGATATATGATATAATTTGCATTACATAAATTATTCGAAACAAATTAAAAACACAAATATTAAATAAGAAGGGATTGTTTTAATAACTAATAATAATAATAATAGATAATCATATTAACAATAAGAATAGGAATAATAACCATGACAATAAAAAGAATAATACTAATAATAACATCAATAATAGTAATAATGACAATAAAAATACTAACAATAATAATAGCAATCCTCAGGATATTATCAATATATAAAAATAGGAATTATGTTAAAATAGTCGAAACAGTAACAATATCTTTGAGGGTTATAATGAAAATAGTTGATCAAGTAGAAATGGAAACAAAGTTTATTCGACATAATTATCATTATTGTTTAGAAAATTGCTTTAACAAAGAAACTCAAAACGAATTTAACAATAACAATGTATAAATATCGAGATACAGAAAATACTCATGAAAATACGTATTTGCGGGAATAAGGGTTACAACTGCCCACCATAGGCGTGCTTCACAAAAGGGGCTATAGCCATTAGATACCTCTTGATCATTAGCAACCTAATATATTCTCTTTCTCTCTCTCTCCTTAATTTCCGATGTGGGACTAACCCAACTCAAGCCCAACCATGCACAACACACCACTTCTCTCTTTCATTTCTCATTTAATGCCCATTTTCCTAAGCCCCATAGACCACTTCTATAGGCTCCTTGTAACACCCCGAATTCCAAAATACACTGAATTCGAGATTCCACAAGATCTCTACACTTCATTTAGTATAATTTTACAAGGAAATAAAAACTTTTCACTTTTTACATCAGAGTTACATGAGATCTTTACACTTTACATTTTACAGCGGAAGCATATATCACAATAATTTACATGTAATGACAGCAGAAGCAATTTACAACATTATACCAAGATACAACAATGAATAATCTATAAGCATCAGTTCTTCTTTAATCTTTATCAAGCCATTTATCCTGCATACAAAACTGTGGGTACGTCAGTTTATTCAACCGACGAAAATTATACACGGCCATCCTCTGTATGCCGGAAACAGTATAACGATTCTCATTTCTTAACAAATCACAAACTTGTTCAGAAACAAAGCTAAAGGGACTATCCTGTTGATGTCGTGTTGTGATTGTGCACTTAGTCCTTAATGCAGTTATTATGTTGTATGACACTAATGCGCACTTGTTCGGATTCTATGCATCCCATACTACATAGGTCCGAGGGCAAGCCCTTAATCGTACTTCATTTTATAGGGTTCAATCCCTCGCCATGACTTAATCTACTACGGTAAGTATCCTAGTTGTTCTATGATCTACGAGCCCATGTCCAGGCAGCCTGGAGGGAAATCCCACGCACTGACACGATGCATCGAGCAGGCAGACTATGGAAAATTCAGCCTCTGCCATGGAACAATGACACCACCCGTAGCCACTCAAACAACCCACAAGCGTCGCCATCCGGACGATAATTCTGGAGTAGTGCCAACGCCATGTCTTGACGTATCAAGCAGGCAGCCTGTGGATCGCTCTCACACCGCCAATCCGATGGCCCTCATACTCGTGTTTTTCTCTTACTTTCATCACATCTCCACTATGTATCTAGTCCTTAGTTTAATAGAATCATGAAGAAAATCAAATCTCTAGAGTTAGCCTCTCCACTATACCGGACTTAATCATTCATTCAACATGACCCAAACCTTGGTCGTTCATTTCAACAATTCATTTCAATTCATTTCTTTTCAATTGCCGGCGTGAGACTTAGCTACCCTTTAGTTTTCAATTTCAATTCACAATTTCCAAGAATCGAGTTTTTCAAACTCATAAATTCATTTTTCATAATTACAGTAGATTTTTCTTTTCATGTTCATAGCTTTCACAATCATAAAACTTTTCACAAATTCAATAGAATGATTTACTTCATTTCATGCAAAGACAAATCTAAAATGTCACAACCAATCTTTATTCATCAACAATAGACACATAATATTTATCAGAAAGCAAATCTAGAATTCTGAGATGTCAAAAAAAGATCTGGACAGTCGACTCAGGACATACTCAGTCGACTTATTTAGCAAGGAAATTATTCGAAAAAAGTTTCGGAATAGTCGACTGCTGTACAAGACCAGTCAGCTGTTCCGCAGTGTTTAGAACTCTAAAATATCAATCACAGGGCAGTCTACTGGTACTTAAACGAGTTGGCTGTTCTGCCGGGTTTTGATTCGAAAACTTTTATTGTTTAGGACGGTCGACTACTACATTTATTCGGTCGACTGAATAGAGTTAAATTTCGAATTAAGGAAATATTTCTTCCTTTTGTCTTTCGATTAGCACACAGTACTTTTATTAAACTATAGTATGTTCAATATCGATACAAACATGCAATTTTATTCGGTTACCATCATCATAAACGTAGTTTACAATTTAATGTAGAATTCTCATAACTAGTGTTTTCTTTCACACAATTGCGATTTCCAAGCACACATTCTTTCTTTACTCATTGTTTGTCTACGGAGATGAATATTAACTCCGAATTAGCATGCTAGAAAAAGTCAAGATAATAACACACATTAAACATATTGTTTCATGGAATTCGAACTGTACATATTTTATTTTATCAGACCAGTCGACTGTTCGACGTGATCGGTCGACTGCACAGATGAATTCCAGTTTCTCAAAATGTCTTTAGTTCTTTTCCATTCATTTAAATTTTCAGCATGGAAGATTTCAATATAACAATCATTCTATCAATCCAATTTTTCACACGCATAATGACAATTCAATCTCAATCCTAGCATGATTTCTATTCTAGAAGTCATGAGAAACACCCACCTTTTTGAAGAAATAAAGCGAAATCCCTTAAAGCTTCCTAGTTACGATGTACGTCTCCTCCTCCTTGCTCCTTGCCAGAAACGAATCCTCCAAATGGCAATGGTGGTCGACCTCCAAAGAACAACTCAACTCTAATCTTTTCTCTCTTATCAAATTTCTATTGTACTAAGAGGAGGAGAAATTAGGGGGGGTATTTATACTTAATTTAGGAATTGATTAGAGGGCTAGGATCAAATAGATGGTTATAGGATGGAGGGTTAGGATGAGAGTAGGAGTTATAGCAACCACCCACACACTCAAAATAACTACCCACACACTCATCCACTCCTATGCACAAACCGACCCCCTACTTGGTGTGTTCATGCACGTGTACGTGCAATGCACGTGCACTCACTAGTCCTCCATAATAAAAGTTGTACATTATTTTTACAAAAATAATCTTAAAAAATATTCTACATTACAAGTTACAATAAAAGAGAAATAGCTCATGGGCTCTATTTAATGGGCCAAATTAGATTTGGGCTAAAAAGAAGGCTTTTGTTTATTTGAAGAAAATGGGCCTTTATGAAAATAATTAGAGAACACATATACATATATATACATATACACATTATCCATAATGAAGATAATTATAAGATTTTTTTATACTACAAAAATTGCATGGGCACAAATTAAATATTTTAATGAAAATCGGGGCATTACACTCCTTCATTAATCCAATTAATCCATAACCCATAGAATCTCCTATAGGCCAACCAACCACTTCTCACTATATATATATATATATATATATATATATATATATATATATATATATATATATATATACTAGATTTGCCCATGGGCACGTGCCTACGGCACGTCTTCAGAATGATACATCATATGAAAAGTCTTGCAAACAGTAAATCAACAATTATGTAGCTGAAGTTTGAATAGTATGACAATAATTAGTTGTAAATAAAAGTCCACGTTTCCATTAGTATATATTGAAAAATAACTCCATTAGTATATATTGAAAAATAATTATAAATTGGGGTATATATATATATATATATATATATATATATATATATATATATATATAGAGAGAGAGAGAGAGAGAGAGAGAGAGAGAGAGAGAGAGAGAGAGAGAGAGAGAGAGAGAGAGAGAAGAGAGAGAGAGAGAGAGAGAGAGAGAGAAGTAATTAAATAAATAAATGAGTTGTTTTGGGGGGATTTGAATCTGAGTTTTGGGAAAAAACTTTTGGGGGAAAAATGTGTTTTGTGAGGTTAGATCCGGGCCTTTAATTTTGGGGGATTTGAAGGAGAGCCACCTGATAGCTTTCTTTGTGTTTTATTATATATATATATATATATATATATATATATATATATACACTCCTAAGTACGGGGTGTTACATACACCCCACCTTGAGAACTCAGCATCCTCAATAAGCACGGGACATGCAACCTGATGCAGGATCCCCTTTCTAGCTGATGTGGATAGGACTACCCTGATTCTACTTACTGTACAGCCCTACCGAGGACTCTGGTTACCCACCAGTGTACATCTGCTAGCTCCATCTCATGCGTACATCTTGCACACACTCAGAGTCGAAAGTCGGCTCTGATACCATTTGTAATGCTTCGAGCCCCGCTCAGCTGAACACGTGGCTACACGTGCGCGTAATACACTAACAAATAAAATCCTAACAACTGCCCACCATAGATGTGCTCAAAAGGGGCTATAACCATTAGGTACCTCTTGATCATGAGCAACTATATTTAAACACTCAACTTCCCAAGCTGATTTCCGATGTGGGACTAACCAAACTCACACCCAACCATGCACAACACACCACTTTTCTCTTTCATTTCTTCATTTAATGCAACATTTTTTCTGAGCCCCAAAGACATCTCTATAGGCCTCTTAATTAATCCATAGCCCATAGATTTTCCTATAGGCCAACCAACCACTTCTCACTATATATATATATATATATATATATATATATATATATATATATATATATATTTCCATATAATAATATATATAGACTCTTAAGTACGGGGTGTCACATAAGTTGTTTCTCTTCAAGGCTTCATAACGGTTGCAAAAGAGTGGTGCCAACCTCACACATTAGAAGATAGACGTGTGAAGGCTAACCTTAACTACACCTCCTAGTATGAAAAAATAGTGCGTGTGCAAATAAAACTATGAACTTTGCAATGAAATAAAAGAAAGAGAAGACAGAGTAGTGAGATCGTTGGAGTCATGTGGGGGGATTGTTGAAGCTCCAAATTCGTTCAAAAACCCTAACCTTCTATCTAAAATTGGTGTAGTAAATTACGCAGGGATGTGGAGTACATTGAGTACCTAAAGATGGCTACAAATGGCAAAAAACCCTAAGACAATCCCTTCTTTCACCAATTTTAACATAAACCCTTGTTGCCTTCAAGGATGGGAAGTGGGTTGCCATTTATAGCCAAGGATATATGATTTAGCTCAAATTTTGTAGCTTAAAATGAAGGGCCACATATCGATCCAGAATTTGTTAACAAGTTGCTAAGGTTCTAGAAAGGTGCATAAAGGTGGAAGATTTAAAAAACAAAAACACAAGCGCGCGGGGGGGCTTAGGGGCCCAAGCTGACACAAGAGGGGACACAGGATCGCGCGTTTTTTTCGGTTTGTCTTGTTTCTTAGTCTTTTGCGGTGCGCCATACCTCCATTCCACAATGGGGTGTGTAACCCCTGTTTCCCCAAATACATGTTTTCTGTGTATTTTCTGTATTTAAAAATTTTGTAAATTATTTTTACCGCTTTCAAAATTCTTTTGTCAAAATGTATTGTTCGATCTTCTATCAAAATTTATTTTCGATAAATAATTATATTTGTAACTATTTCTATGATTTTTCTGTGTATTTTCTTATTATTATTATTACTGTTATCATTATTACCATTATTATTTTTATCATTTTCTTATTATTATTGTTCTTAGTATTATTGTTATTATTGATATTTTTGACTCGTTATTAAAAATCCACTTTTATTTACTAACTGTATTTGTAGTATTTTAAATAAATTCTATTTTGTAATGCAAATTATATTTTTTTAATTATAAACAATTTTTGTATTGGTTACTTTTCTATTTAAGTTTTAATCCCCTAAATCCCAATAACAACCTAACCCATTAAGCCTCTACCCACATACCCTATATTACCCTGAACTCAATACCATTATCTTTAATATCCCCAAATCCAATAACCCATCACATACACGCTACCCTGTTATCAGACACCCCTACCCATACCCGTTAAGCACTGGACCCGATGCCCTTTTCTTTTACTATTCCGCCGTCACCCCTACTCTCTTAACCCTAAAACTAACTTGACCCATGTATAAACCCTGTTTGCCGACTGTTTATCTTCTCCACCTTTAAACCCTAGCCGCCTGCATATACCCCATCTCCCGCTGCCTGTGCACCCTTCTCTCCCGCCTCCTCTTCAGCCTCTCCTTCCCCGTCGAGCCCCCATCGTCAGCCCCAACGCCCTATCCCCTGCGTCGCGCTGCCCTCAACTGACGCTCCTTGGCCTCTGTCGCCCTGCACTCCCTTCCGTCCTCCGCCAGCTGTAGCCAGCACCGGAAGCCCCTCCTACGCTTTCCATCCGCCATCCCTGTGCAGCCTACCCCGTGTGCTCCCCCTGTGCGACGCCAGCGAAGTACCCCAACGCAGCCAGTCTTCTGCCCATTTCTCCTCTCCCGACTGCAATAGCAATGGCGACAGCAAAGCCACTACCATCGCCCATTGCCATCTCTCGTTTCCTCTCGCTCTCTTGTGGTCGTGTGTTGGTCTCACAATGTTCGTGGATTGTGTGTGGGTTCGTGGATTCGTGATTTGTGGGTTCATAGTCGTTGGTTGAGTTCGTTTGCCTGGAAATCCGTTCCTGTTATTTTTGCTCTTTGCGCCGTTCCCGTCGTCGTCTCTCAGGCAAGTAACTTGTATTCTTTTCTTTGTATAATACAAGTACTAAATACCGCCTGTAGTGTAGTTGGGTTCTAGAGACAATTTGTTTGTGAATTCTCTGTTATCTATTGTCTCTATTGTATTGATTCGACCATAGTTGCCTCACGACATACATGACATGAAATAACCTAGAGTTGACCACTTCTTGTTGTATATATGCGTGTTGCTCATATGATATCATGTGCTCGTTCGTATTAATCGTGGTAGTCTTGTTGTGGACTTGTGAAATACCATATACCATGTTGTTAGGACATCTAGTGCACTATATTTCATGTTTGGGTTGATTTGGATGAGTTTTACATGAACTAGACGATTTTATGTTCAAAGGATAAATTCTGAAAATTCTGTTACTTTGATTTGATCAGTATTTTAGACCCTATTAATGTCAGTATTTGAAAATATTTTGTAAACATGAACTGTAGAGAATTCTGTCTATTTTCGAACCCATTTGACGGATCTCAGTTTCGATTTTTGAATTGTGAGTTATTTCTTTTACTACAGAGGTGTAGGAAGATTTCCAGATTATGTTTTCTATGAATTCTAAAGACTAATTTATTTTTATCATGATGTCAAAAGTATTATTTTGATCCAATATTTTTGCACAGTATAACTCGACCTGATTGGGATTAACCCTATATTTTTGTGGATTTATTTGATGAGTTTTACCAACTGTTCTATGTTTCCAAACAATTACTATACTAGCATATTTTTCATACTGTTCAGTAAAGACCCTGATTTTCGACCCAATTTTACTTGCTGTTTGTAAAATCTTTCTGTATATAAAAGTTAGCCTACTGTATCTATTTTATCACCCTTTTGGAGGATTTGGATTTCGATTTATAGTTTGTGAGATATTGCTATTTTCGTACTGCAATGTTTATAATTCCAGATTTACAAAATTACTGCATCTTGTTGTTTTCTGATTTTACTTGACTACTCTATTTTGTTGAAAAATTATGAAACTTGTTTTTCTGTTACTACACATATAGGAGAATACCCCAGATTTTTCGTGGATTTAATTAATGAGTTCATGCTATTTTCCTGACTTTGAATACAAACTTCTGATTTCTGGCTGAATACGTTTTCTGGTTTTCAATTCAGTTTTGAGTTATGTTTTTGTGAAATACTATATGACTTATATATATTTGCTGGATTCGACAGGGAGTCTATTTTTTAGATTTTTTGACAGATCCAGATTTGTATTTTTGTAGCAAAGGAAATTCTAGTTTTAGTGCAGTACTGTCTTGCTGTCCTGAACTAGAATTTTCGTTATTCTATTCTTTTATGAGTTATCTTTCACCTGTACATGTTTATCTTGCAACCTGAACTTGTTACTTGATCATGCCATATTATTCTTTCTCTGTTTTGTGACATGTACATGCCTGTTTAATAATAATAATAAATAATCAAGTCGGAATTAAGGGAAATACCTTAGTAGTGGACAATATAGGTATGTGTACTCAGAAGGGGGCCCGTGATCCATTACATGTTGCCATTACATGCTTGCATGAGTCATGCCTATTATTATTATATTCTGTTATGAACTCACGATTACATGATTCATACCTGTTATTATTATTTTATGCTATAAACTCACGACTACATGATTCTTGTCTGTTATTATTATATATTGCCATGTTCCATGACTACATGATTCATGTCTGTTTCTGTGGCCACGATTCCACTACGTGATTCATGTCTGTTTACCTGTTACTTGCTACTTGATTTGACGCTTTAGTACACGACCCATAGAAACCCACCACTTTGCATAAACGAAACTGTTTGAATGTAGCAACCATGTAGTAAAAACTGGAATGCATAAAGTGCTACCTAGATAGTAATAACTGCAAGACTTGAACATGATAACTTGACACTTGTTACCTGTTATTTGTGCTTGATACTTGATACTTGCTACTTGTACTTGATACTCGACACTTGATACTTGTTACTCGTTTACATGATACTTGTTTACTTGTTACTTGATACATGCTACTTACACTTGTTCACCTTGCCATGCTAGTTGTTGTATTTCGTTATCATGCCTATTCCATGTTATTTGTTTACCTTTCCCATGTACTTGTATCCTGCACTACAAGCGGTCCGTAACTTGCATTGATGGGAGTTTTTTTTTCTCTTCCTGCAATTTATTAAATTGCTAATTTTGGAGATCTGCTGCCAGATGGAATAGGCGAGATGAGATACTAGATGCTGGAGTTTTGCTATCATGATTTTCCTGCTATTATTATTATTATTATTTCCTGTTGCTATTTGAACAATGTATCTTGTACTTAGATTTACTTGTATTTGGGCAATGTGACTCAGAATATTGACTTGTCCAGATTTGATTTATTTGAGATTATAATATTTTGGTTTCAAGTAAATTCCTGTTGGTATTTTGATTCATATATGCATGCTTGGTTAACTTCTCTTGCTTCTGACTCTGATTATTCTTGTGAAATGTTGTAAAGATTCCGAATAGCTTATGGATGATGAAAATTATTTGCTGGGCTTAGTCACGTATCCGTATTCCGTATTCTCTTTCTGGAAAGCGGGGCGTGACAAGGGTTTTAGTGATATCAGAGCCCATGTTTGGCTAATGTATTAGTTTGACTGATATATTAGACAAGCTTGGCTCGATCTGGGATTGGCTCAACATTATACAAACCATGCATACATGAATGAATCATAATCAACTTTGATCTTGATGCTAATTATTTTTGATCTTGTGTAGACTATGGCTCGTAGGGGTTCTACTTCTCGTCCCCAGGAAGATCAGCTTGGGATTGAGGCTGTTATCACTGTGTTGGAGCGGCTGATCAATATGCAGCAAAACCACAGTGATCTGGTAATGGCTGCTTTGGAAGCTGCTCGGGTCCCGCCACCCGCTGTGCCTATGCAGGCAACTCTTCCCCCCCATCCGGGTACAGTCACGGACTTCATGAGTCTGCATCTCGATAGATTTTCGGGCACCGAGATGCCATTTGAGGCAGAACAGTGGTTGATCCGGACTGAGCAATTGCTTTTGGTGGCAAGTGTTGCAGATGCTGATAGAGTGGATGTGGTGACCATCCAGCTGGTGGATCTGGCTCAAATTTGGTTGAGGTCTGAGTCCGAGTCCGAAAGGCTCGAGTTACCGATCACTTAGGCCACTTTCACTAGGAGCTTCTTAGAAAAGTTCTTCCCTAGCAGCACTAGAGTGGAGATGGAGCAACAATTCTTGGCCCTGAAATAGGATGGTCGTTATTTCTATGTTGGAATTTTGTTACATATTGTCCATGCAATATTGTAACCTGAGACTTTCTTGAAACAGGGCTCTAGGCCTGTAGATGAGTATACAGCGGAATTTACAAAACTTAGCCGCTTTGCAGCCGTTCTTGTGGCGAACTAAGAGGACATGGCTCGTAAATTCATCATGGGACTTGAGCGAGACATCAAGGTGCAGCTTGTCTCCTTTCGCTTGCATACTTATGCTGAAGCTCTTAAGGCAGCTCGACCTCAAGAGCCGGCTCGTGGTGGGTTGGCCCCTTCTCAGCGGATTGTTCCGCATTCCTCTATTGTTGCTAGGCCTTCTGGTGGGCAGACTCGGAGGCCTGTTTCAGCCCAGCCTGACAGGACAACTCCTTACCCTTCTGCCGCTCCTTGGTGGGAGGGATTCTGTGATTTCTACCAGAGGTCCGGGCACGTGCACAGAGACTGCAGGTGTGCCAATTGCTGCTGTTTTGGTTGTGGTTCGGCTGACCATTCGGTGCAGGATTGCCCGCAGCGGAGAATGACTCTTCCAGCCGGAGATCCAGTTCAGCATGCTGCCCCCAAGAGAGGTCTGGCTTTTAACCTGACTACTGCAGATGCAGAGACAGCAGAGGGTGTTGTTGCAGGTATATTTGCTTTATTGTTTTGTTATTTGTTGTTTCTTTTTTCTTCCATTTTCTTGCATTATTCTTTCATATTATCTTTCTACATTGTGTTTTCCTTACATCTGTTCAACCATTTCTTTTTTCTTTCTTTTTATTCCATCTTAGGTGTTGTCCTTGTTTGCTCTTTTCCTGCTCTTGTTCTCTTTGATTCTGGGGCAACCACTTCCTTCGTCTCTTCTCGGTTCGTGGCTCGCCATTAGTTGGAGTGCACCCTCATGTCTGTAGCTTGGAACATCGCCATCAGAGTGACGCAGTGGGAGCATTGTGGGCCCACAACCCACATGTCCCAGTATCCTCTTATTGCTTCTCCTCTTATTGTTTGCTTCTTTCCATCCCTTGTACTCGTCTTCATCTATTGACTCCTTGATTGGTTCATCTCTTCCTTGTCCATCCTTTCTTCGATTCTAGCTCTATCTATTTCTTCATCTCCTTGCTTTGTTATCTTGCAAGTCTTGTGTTGTTTCTTCTTAATTTTTGATACCGGTTACTTCTTTCTTGCATTCCATTTTGCCATCTAGCACTCATTCATTATTTGATTCAATTCTGCCCTGTTCATTCTCTCATTGATTCCAGTTCTGCTTACTCCCTTATTGCTTTGTTATCTTGTGTTGTTTCTATCCTTTTGATATTGTTTACTTTCTTTCATGCATTCCATTTGACATCCTTCTTATCCATCTTCTTTCTTTCTCTGGTGTTGCCACTGCTTTGTTCCTTTCCCTAATTCTTTGTTTTGTTACCCTTCCCCTAGTTTTCTTTTTCCTTATCCTATGTCCTAAGCAAATTTCGAGGACGAAATTTTGTTGTAAGGAGGGTAGGATTTGTAACCCCTGTTTTCCCAAATACATGTTTTCTGTGTATTTTCTGTATTTAAAATTTTTGTAAATTATTTTTACCGGTTTCAAAATTCTTTTGTCAAAATGTATTGTTCGATCTCGTATCAAAATTTATTTTCGATCAATAATTTTATTTGTAACTATTTCTATGATTTTTATATTGAAATACAATTCTGCTTATTATTAGTCTTATTATTATTATTACTATTATCATTATTACCATTATTATTTTTATCATCTTCTTATTATTATTGCTATTAGTATTATTGTTATTATTGATATTTTTGACTGGTTATTAAAAATTCACTTTTATTTACTAACTGTATTTATAGTATTTTAAATAAATTCTATTTTGTAATGCAAATTACATTTTTTTTATAAACAATTTTTGTATTGGTTACTTTTCAATTTAACTTTTAATCACCTAAAACCCAATAACAACCTAACCCATTAAGACTCTACCCATATACCCTATATTACCCTGAAGTCAATACCATTATCTTTAATATCTCCAAACCCAATAACCCATCACATACACCCTACCCTGTTATCAGACACCCCTACCCATACCCGTTAAGCCCTGGACCCGATGCCCTTTTCTTTTACTGTTCCGCTGTCACCCCTACTCTCTTAAACCTAAAACTAATTCTACCCATATATAAACCCAGTTTGCCGACTGTTTATCTTCTCCACCTTTCAACCCTAGCCGCCTGCATATACCCTATCTCCCGCTCCCTATGCACTCATCTCTCCCGCCTCCTCTTCAGCCTCTCCTTCCTCGTCGAGCCCCCATCGTCAGCCCCAACGCCCTGTCCTCTGCGTCGCACTGCCCTCAACCGACGCACCTTGGCCCCCGTCGCCCTGCACTCCCCTTCTATCCTCCACTAGCAGCAGCCAACACTGGCAGCCCCCTCATACGCTATTCGTCCGCCGTCCCTGTGTAGCCTAACCCCTGTGCTCCCCCTGTGCGATGCCAGCGAAGCACCCCGACGTAACCAGTTTTCCTTCCGGTGCTCTTCTCCCAACTGCAACAGCAACAACAACAGCAACAGCGACAGCGAAGCCGCTACCGTCGCCCATTATCATCTCTTGTTTCCTCTCGCTCTCTTGTTGTCGTGTGTTTCTCACGGTGTTCGTGGATTGTGTGTGGCTTCGTGGATTCGTTATTTGTTCGTGGTTCATGGGTTTGTAGTCGTTGGTTGAATTTGTTTGCCCGGGAATCTGTTCCCATTATTCTCGCTCTTTGCACCATTCCCGTCATCGTCTCTCAGGCAAGTAACTTGTATTCTTTTCTTTGTACAATACAAGTACTAAATACCGTCTGTAGTGTAGTTGGGTTCTAGAGACAATTTGTGTGTGAATTCTCTATTATCTATTGTCTCTATTGTGTTAATTCGACCATAGTTGCCTTACAACATACATGACATGAAATAACTTAGGGTTGACCACTTCTTGTTGTATATATGCGTGTTGTTCACATGATATCATGTGCTCATTCGTGTTATTCGTGGTAGTCTTGTTGTGGACTTGTGAAATACCCTATACCATGTTGTTAGGACATCTAGTGCATTATATTTCATGTTCGGGTTGATTTGGATAAGTTTTACATGAACTAGACGGTTTTATGTTCAAAGGATAAATTCTGAAATTTCTGTTACTTTGATTTGATCAGTATTTTAGACCCAATTAAGGTCAGTATTTAAAAATATTTTGTGAACATGAACTGTAGAGAATTCTGTCTATTTTCGAACCCATTTGAGGGATCTCAGTTTCGATTTTGAATTGTGAGTTATGTCTTTTACTACAGAGGTGTAGGAAAATTTTCAGATTGTGTTTTCTATAAATTCTGAAGAGTAATTTATTTTTATCATGATGTCAAAAGTATTATTTTGATCTAATATTTTGCACAGTATAACTAGACCTGATTGGGATTAACCCTAAATTTTTGTAGATTTATTTGATGAGTTTTATCAACCGTTCTATGTTTCCAAACAATTACTATATTAGCAGATTTTTCATACTGTTCAGTGAAGAACCTGATTTTACTTACTATTTGTAAAATCTTTCGGAATATGAAAGTTAGCCTACTGTATCTATTTTATCACTCTTTTGGCGGATTTGGATTTGGATTTATGGTTTGTGAGATATTGCTGTTTTCGTACTACAGTGTTTATAATTCCAGATAACAAAACTACTGCATCTTGTTGTTTTCTGATTTTACTTGACTACTCTATTTTTGTTGGAAATTTATGAAACATGTTTTCCTGTTACTACACATATAGGGGAATACCCCAGATTTTTCGTGGATTTAATTAATGAGTTTTCATGCTATTTTCCTGACTTTGAATACAAACTACTGATTTCTGGCTGAATAAGATTTTCTGGTTTCAATTCAGTTTTGAGTTATGTTTTTGTAAAATACTAAATGACTTATATATGATTGCTGGATTCGGCCGGGAGTCTTTTTTCCAAATTCTTTGACGGATCCAGGTTTGCATTTTTTTAGCAACGGAAATCCCAATTTTAGTGCAGTACTGTTTTGCTGTCCTAAACTAGAATTTTCGTTGTTCTATTCTTTTGAGTTATCTTTCACCTGTACATATTTATCTTGCAACCTGAACTTTTTACTTTATCATTCCATATTATTCTTGTTTTGTTTTGGGACACGTACATGCCTGTTTAATAATAATAATAAATAATCAAGCCGGGGTTAAGGAAAATACCTTAGTAGTGGACAATATAGGTATGTGTACTCAGAAGGGGGCCGTGATCCCATTACATGTTGCCATTACAATCTTGCATGATTCATGCCTGTTATTATATTCTGTTATGAACTCACGATTACATGATTCATGTTTGTTATTATTATTTTATGCCATGAACTCATGACTACATGATTCATGCCTGTTATTATTATATGTTGCCATGTTTTATGACTACATGATTCATGCCTGTTTCTGTTGCCACGATTACACTACGTGATTTGTGCCTGTTTACCTGTTATTTGTTACTTGACTTGATGCTTGAGTACACGGCTCTGTAGAAACTCACCACTAGGCATAAACGAAACTTTTTGAATGTAGCAACCTTGTAGTAAAAACCGAGATGCATGAAGTGCTACTTAGATAGTAATAACTACAAGACTTGAATATGATCACTTGACACTTGTTACCTGTTACTTGTACTTGATACTTGATACTTGCTACTTCTACTTGATACTCGACACTTGATACTTGTTACTCGTTTACATGATACTTGTTTACTTTTCACTTGATACAAGTTACTTACACTTGTTTCCCTTGACATGCTAGTTGTTGTATTTCGTTATCATGCCTATTTCATATTATTTTTTTACCTTTCCCATATACTTGTATCCTGTACTACAAGCGGCCTGTAACTTGCATTAACGGGAGTTTGTTTTCTTTTTCAACTTCCTGCAATTTATTAAATTGTAGATTTTGGAAATCAGCTGCCAGATGGAATAGGCAAGATGAGATACTAGATGCTGGAGTTTTGCTATCATGATTTTCTTGCTATTATTATTATTATTTCCTGTTGCTATTTGAGTAATGTATCTTGTACTTGGATTTACCTGTATTTGGGCAATATGACCCAGAATATTGACTTATCCAGATTTGATTTATTTGAGATTATAATATTTTGGTTTCCAGTAAATTCCTGTTGGTATTTTGATTCATATATGCATGCTTGGTTGACTTCTCTTGCTTCCCACTCTGATTATTCTTGTGAAATATTGTAAAGATTCCGAATAGCTTATGGATGATGAAAATTATTTGCTGGGCTTAGTCACATATCCGTATTCTCTTTTTGGGAAGCAGGGCATGACATGGTGCGTCTAGGTTTCCTAATGTAATTGTGTCAAAAAGAAGTTTTTCAGATGCAACTTGAAGCACGGTGATCAGATTGAGACATTGGTGGGTACTATCAGATTTGTGGTCTCGAGCCAGTCAATTTGGAATATAATGTGAAATTTTGGGCACAATGAAAATTAGGCGCTCTAGGTCGTGTGAACGGATGACCAGGATTGACTCGAAGCTATAAGTGTTTGATTGGAGCAATTTGTATATCCTTACACTCAGTAAGGAAATTGGAGTGTTTTGGCAGTGGAGATGACAACTTTTGTAGAACCCCGTATTTTCAAATATTATTTTAATTATTTGAAAATGAATTTAAATAATTTTTGAGGATTTAAATAAATATTTTCTAAGAAAGTTATCTTTTGTTCACGTGCAAAACACGTGCAAATGACTTTTCAGAAGTTTGAAAAATTAAGTTTTCTTTATGAAAAATCATTATTTATTATTTGAGAATTATTTAGTATTTTGCCAGATTTTTCTGAAATTAATTAGTACTATTTGCAATTTTTGAGAAAAGAAGGACTTATTTGCAAAATTGACGTTTTGGGGGTTTAAAGCGCAAAAATGCATTTGCTGGACATTCCGATCAGTATTTGTTGAAGTTTGGAAATATATTTTCTATTAGATCCTAACTTAAATGATATTTGATTTAAATTTCAAGAATAGAATTATATATGCAAGATGTATTTTGGAAAGGAGTATTTTGCAAAAGAGGGAATATAACCCTAATATTCTATCCGGCATATATAAGGGAAATCCTTTTTCCCAGCCGTCATTGAGAACTCACAGAATTTTGAGATTATTTTGAGGAGCAAGAAGGAGGATTCTTGGATCTAGCAAGGAGAAAGCTTTTGGCGGATTTTCATCAAATCAAAGGTGAGTGGTTTGTTTTGTTGTTTTGTTTTGCTTTGCTTGTTTTGTTTGTCTTGATTGATGAATGACGTAAGATCTTGTTATGCTTGTTTGTGATCATTATGCCATTATTTTGTTAGTCCCATTGAATGTATGGTATGGATCTTTTATTTGTTATGGAGGATGAGAACTCTTGTTGATATTTGAACCATGTATGAGAAAATATTAAGATTTGTTGAGGAAATGTTGATCTATGAGATCGTATTGTTGGGAGACATATTAAGAATTGATTTTGTTGTGATTAGATAGTAAACACCTGGACCTTATGGTTGTAAATCAGATTTGGATCAAGTTATGGAAGACATTTTGTTGAGAAAAACCCTAATGGGAGAATTAAGAATTGAGATCATGAGAATATGAGATGGGAGAAATTGATTGATTGAGTAATGTAACCATGATGGAGATTATTGAGAATTGTTTAGTTGTCTGGATATAAATTAATTTTATGATCGACGAATCCTTAGAATACTCCCGTTTGATTTGTGTTCAGACCTATACTTTTTGTAAATCTGTAGCCGACAGTCGACTGGACTGCGAAGCAGTCGACTGGTACGAGCCTATTGTGTATTTTCAGTCTTTGAGTTTTGTTCGGGACAGTCGACCTAGACTGAGGTCAGTCGACTGATCCTCTGTTTGTGATTTTGTTCAGTCCTTTCGGGACAGTCGACCTATGACCCTTCAGTCGACTCAAATACTTAGAATATTTTTGATGAGAATTATTTGTTTTTGTCTCGGGGCAGTCGACTGACTCCTTGGTAAGTCGACTGATCATGCCTTAGTTTATTTTTGAGAAATGTTGGGATATGTCCTCTGGACAGTCGACTGGTCCTTTATGCAGTCGACTGGTCCTGAAGGATCTTTGTATTTGATTGTGAGATATTTTGTTTAGTGTTTGATTTTAAGATGTTCAGTTAAGTATTTGTTTTTGAGATGTTCAGTTAAGAACATGATTTTGAGATATTTTGTTGAGCCACTTGTTAAGTGGAATTTGTTCAGATATTTGTTTTTTTGAGTCTCTAGAGGTAGGTGACCCTAGTATACCGGTGTTTGTTCAGTTATTTGTTGAGGCCCATCGAGGCAAATTTTCAGTTATTCAGATTTTTAGTCCGGTAGGGTACACTACTCTAGGAGATTTGTTCAGTAACCCAAACTAATAAGGACAGACATTAGTAGTGTCATGACGAATGGGAACTTGAGTTATGCACCTCAGTATGGCCTTTGATGTAGGATTTAATCTCCTGAATTATCCAAGTAGTTAACTTATGATGTGTGATTTATCTCCGGAATTATCCAGGTAGTTAACCTGTGATGTGAGGTATATCTCCTGAATTATCCAAGTAATTATCTTGTGATGTGAGATTGAACTACGGAATGATCGGAGTCGAGGCGACGCTTTTGGGGTATTATTGTGATAAGGAACCTATGTTTAGATGTGGGATGATCTCGTGAATTATCCAGGGAAAATACCTGTGATGTGGGATCAATCTCCGGAATGATCAAGCATAGGCAAATTATCATAGTTTATCTTCATCTCTTAGTAGTCATCGTTGTCAGCATGTAGTCATGATATTTTCTTGAATCACTTTTATGCATTCGGTTTTCCTGTTTTTACACATTTGGCTTTTGGTTTTGGTATCACCCATTACTCTTTTATTGTTACTTCATACTTTAGTGTTTGATTATTATTTGTTGGATATCATGTTTTAAGTTCATTTATGCTATTGGTTTGATTGGTTACCACTCACATCATTTATGGCTGACCCCGTAGTTTTGGGGTTAGGGTTCAACTCTAGCCTCACATGTTGCAGGTTATCGCCTAGATTGGAGGTTGGATGCTTGAGTGGGCAATTTGAGATAATTGGATTATTTAGTGATTGGTGTAAAACTGTAAAGGATATTTGAGATCATTATTGAGTTGTAAATAAAATGTTAATTTGTGTTGAGATGTTTAGACTTCCGCTGTAATTGTAATAATGGTTGTAATAAAGAAGAAAAATTTTAGTGGTGTTGTCGGTGTTTATTGTTGTATTGAAGTGGATTGCTGGGATTTCGCCACTTATTTTCTAAGCTCTCATATTAGAAATTTGGGGCGTTACAGAGATTGGTATCAGAGCTCCGCTTCAATGTAATAATAGACATAGTATGACAACCAACCTAGGTGTGGACACTAGAGAGTGAGTACCTAGGTGTGGACATCAGAGTGTGAGTATCACATAGAATTAAATTATGATGTTTGGTTTGAAATTATGGTATGGGGTATGGTTATGGCTTTGCCATAGGGTAATGATTTGAGTTTGAATTGTATGTGTGCTCTAACTTTACCCTTGTTTTGCTGTAATCACGATGGTTGCACCCAGAGGTAGAAATGGTGGCAACAATGAGGATGGATCGGGTAGTTCTCGAGGAGCGGGAATTGACCTAGAGGCTGAGTTTGCTAAGGTTTATCAGACCTTGAACACATTGATGGCACTCAATGTGGCACAGCAGCAAGCGCAGCAGCAGAATCCGCCGCCAAATCATGGAGCTGGGCATGGATTGGTGAATGCCGACCCCATCAAGCAGATTGAATCCTTTAAGAGGATGAGGCCACCAGTCTTTGAGGGGCAAGCTGATCCCACAGCAGCAGACGATTGGATTCGGAAGATGGAGACGATCTTCGAAGTATCGGAGACTCCAGCAGCTAGTAAGGTAAAGTTGGCTTCTATGCAACTTGAAAAAGACGCTGGTGTCTGGTGGGAGTCACTGAAGAGGACTCTGGGAGATCAGCCTTTGACATGGAAAGCTTTTCTGGAGGAATTCAGAGATCGTTTCTTTCCTCTTGATGTTCAGGAGAAGAAGGCAACTGAGTTCATGAACCTTCAGCAGGGGAGCATGACTGTTCGGGAGTATGAGACGAAGTTTGCTCAACTTTCAAGGTATGCACCAGAGTTGGTCATGGATGAAGCAAAGAAGGCCAAAAAGTTTGAGCAGGGCTTGAAGCCGAACTTGAGGTCAAGGATGGTTCCGTTGGGTATCAGGAGATTCGAGAAGCTGGTCAGGAGGGCCGCGATGACTGAAGAGGATATGGACTTGTTTCAGAAGAAGCAGGATACATGGAACCGAAACAAGAGGCCAGCATCAGGCCAGAGTGGGAAGGGATTCCCCGCGAAGCAGGCGAAGTTCAGTGGACCGGTGCAGAAGGCATCTGGAGCTCAGGGAGTGACCTGCTACTACTGCAAGGAAGTATGATATTACAGGTCAGCATGTCCGAAGTTGGCAGAGCATGTTTGTTCTCAGTGTGGGCAGACTGGACACTCAAAGCCCCATTGTCCACAGCTGAAGAAAGATGGTTCGGGTGGAAGCAAAGTCCCGAAGAGGCAAGGGCGAGTATTTGCATTGACCGAGGAGGATGCGAGAAACTCGGAAGATGTAATACAGGGTATGCAGGAATTTTGATTTCTTTCATTTTTGAATCAGTGTAATGAATAAAAGCTTTTATTTCAGAACAATTTAAGATTGAGTATCATTCTTATTGTAACAGGAGTTGTTTTAATAAATGGAATAAAAGCAAAGGTTTTGTTTGACACTGGTTCATCGCATACATTTGTATCGCCAAGTTTTGCAAAGATCTTAGGTTTGGAACCTAAGCTATTTCCAGGCAGGGTTTTGTCGGTGGCAACGCCGTCAGGTGAAGAGCTAGTAGCGGATCGATATTACGAGGGCTGTGATATCGAGATTGGTGGAAGGATGTTCGGCATCGACTTGATCGAGCTACAAGTGTTAGGAGTGGATGTCATCGTAGGCATCGATTGGATGGCTATTTATGAAGCCACAATTGATTGCAAGCAGAAGGAGGTGTTGGTGAAAGCACCAGGTGGACCTGCAGTAACTTTCCAAGGGAAGAAGAAGATCCCGCAGGTGGCTGCAATGGTATCTAAGAAGTCTATTGCAGATGAAGTCAAGGGCATTCCGGTGGTTCGAAAGTTTCCTCAGGTGTTCTTGGATGATTTTCCAGGATTACCACCGCAGAGAGATGTGGAGTTTTGCATCAATGTTCAGCCGGGGAGTGCGCCGATTTCCAAGGCTCCGTACAGGATGGCACCTGTAGAGCAAGATGAAGTGAAGAAGCAGATTGAGGAGCTTTTGAGCAAAGGACTTATCACTCCGTGGGGAGCGCCAGTGTTGTTGGTCAAGAAGAAGGATGGGTCGATGAGGATGTGCATTGACTACAGGGAGTTGAATAGGGTGACTATTCATAACAAGTACCCACTGCCGCGGATTGATGATTTGTTCGACAGACTTCGAGGAGCAGCGGTATTTTCGAAGATTGACTTGAGGTCAGGATATCATCAGGTGCGAGTCAAGGAGGAAGATGTGAGCAAGACAGCTTTCAGGACTCGTCATGGGTTGTATGAATTTTTGGTGATGCCATTCGGGTTGACGAATGCGCCAGCAGTTTTCATGGATATGATGAATCGGGTGTTGAGGCCATTCATTGATTCCTTCGTGGTGGTCTTCATCGATGATATCTTGGTGTATTCGAAGTCGGAGGAGGATCATTCTAAGCACTTGACAGCGGTATTACAGACATTGCAGGAGCACAGCTTGTATGCCAAATTGTCGAAGTGTGAATTTTGGAAGTCTGAGGTAGCTTTCCTTGGTCACATTCTTTCTAAGGAGGGAGTGGCTACTGATCCTCAGAAAGTGGAAGCAGTGAAGGATTGGCCCAGGCCGACATCAGTGAAGGAAGTCAGAAGCTTCTTGGGATTAGCTGGTTACTACAGGAGGTTTATTCAGGGGTATTCTCAGATTGCAGTTCCATTGACAGGTTTGACCCGGAAGAGTGTGGCATTTGTGTGGACAGACAAGTGCGAGGAGAGTTTCCTTGAGTTAAAGGAAAGGTTGACTACTGCACCTATATTAGCATTGCCGCAAGCAGGGAAGGATTATGACATCTACAGCGATGCATCTCTCAGAGGTTTGGGTTGTGTCTTGATGCAGGAAGGCAAGGTCATTGCGTATGGTTCGAGGCAGTTGCGTCCGCATGAGAAGAATTATCCGACGCATGATTTGGAGCTAGCAGCTATCATTTATGCCTTGAAGCTGTGGAGGCATTATGTTTATGGTGAGAAGGTCAATATGTACATTGACCACAAGAGCCTGAAGTATATCTATCAGCAGAGGGATCTAAATCTTCGTCAGAGAAGATGGTTGGAGGTATTGGAAGACATTCGTCCTGAGATCAAGTATCATCCGGGCAAGGCGAATGTAGTGGCTGATGGACTTAGCAGGAAGAGTAGTTTATCGAGATTGATCACTACTCGAAGAGAGTTGGCAGCAGAGATCGATCAGGCAGGTATCGAGGTGGTACTGCGAGGTTTAGGGGCATCTTTGGCTCAGTTGAGACTGCAGCCGTCCTTGAGAGAGAAGATTGTGGAAGGTCAGAGATCAGATTCGGAGATCCAGAAGATGTTGCAGCAGGTTTCAGAAGGCAAGTTATCAGAATTTCGTGTCCAAGATGAAGTTCTTTGGTTGGGTGAGAGGTTGTGTGTTCCAGATGATGCAGAGTTGAGAGAGAGTATCTTGCAGGAGGCACATAGCACATTGTTATCAGTTCATCCAGGAGGTACGAAGATGTACAGGGATATCAAACCCCACTTTTGGTGGTCTGGCATGAAGCGAGATGTAGTAGATTTTGTGGCAAGGTGTCTGACTTGTCAGCAGATCAAGGCAGAGAATCAGAGACCTGGAGGATTGTTACAGCCATTACCCATTCCGGAGTGGAAGTGGGAGAATATCAGTATGGACTTTATTACGGGTTTGCCGAGGAGTTCGAAGGGCAATGACTCGATTTGGGTTGTTGTGGACCGATTGACTAAGTCGGCACATTTTCTAGCCATGAAGATTACTTGGTCAATGGAGAAATTGGCTGAGTTATACATTGGAGAGATTGTGAGGCTTCATGGAGTTCCAGTTTCGATTGTGTCTGACAGAGATGCAAGGTTTACTTCAAGGTTTTGGAGAAGTTTACAGGCAGCTTTGGGCACCAGGACTGATTTAAGTACAGCATTTCATCCGCAGACAGATGGTCAGACGGAGAGGGTGAATCGAGTGCTGGAAGATATGTTGAGAGCTTGTGTTATGGACTTTGGTGGTAGTTGGGAGAGATACTTGGCATTGGTTGAGTTTGCTTATAACAACAGTTACCATGCAAGTATTGGGATGGCACCGTATGAGGCTTTGTACGGGCGGAGGTGCAGGACACCTGTTTGTTGGTATGAGGTTGGCGAGAGGCAGATGTATGGTCCTGAGATCGTACAGCAGACGTCAGAGCAGATTGAGTTGATTCGCAAGAGGTTAGTTGAGGCTCAGAGTCGGCAGAAGAGTTATGCTGACACTCGACGGAGAGATTTGGAATTTGAGGTTGGGGATGCAGTTTTTCTCAAGGTTTC
Organism: Hemerocallis citrina; assembly: GCA_017893485.1. NCBI lineage: Eukaryota > Viridiplantae > Streptophyta > Magnoliopsida > Asparagales > Asphodelaceae > Hemerocallis > Hemerocallis citrina. The sequence goes on from CM030359.1 coordinate 80,425,986, forward strand.
TCCGACCAAAGGAGTAATCAGATTTAGTAAGGGTGGCAAGTTGGCGCCGAGGTATATTGGTCTGTACAAGATCGTGGAGAGGATTGGCAAGACAGCATACAGATTGAAACTTCCAGAGGAGTTAGCGCAAGTACATGACGTGTTTCATGTGTCGCTATTAAGGAAGTATGTGGCCGATCAGAACCATCAGTTGGTAGAAGTTCCCGAAGATCTACAGGTGAACTTGAGCTACAAGGAACAGCCTGTTGAGATCGTTGATCGTAGGGAGAAAGTCCTTAGAAGCAAGGTGATACCTATGGTCAAGGTATTGTGGAGGAATCAACAGTTCGAGGAGGCTACTTGGGAGCCAGAGGATCGCATGCTGAATGATTTTCCTGAATTGTTTGAATGAATGTATTTCTTGTATGTGAATGGAATTCTTTGAATGATTGAACTATTGATTGATACATGATGTAATCTTTAATTTGATTGTGATGTTATATGAAATTATTTGGATTATGATCTATCTATGAAGTATTGTTTCCTTTTGTTGGTATGTGTTTGAACTCATTAGTAGTAGTTCTGAGGACAGAACTCTTCTAAGGAGGGAGTGATGTAGAACCCCGTATTTTCAAATATTATTTTAATTATTTGAAAATGAATTTAAATAATTTTTGAGGATTTAAATAAATATTTTCTAAGAAAGTTATCTTTTGTACACGTGCAAAACACGTGCAAATGACTTTTCAGAAGTTTGAAAAATTAAGTTTTCTTTATGAAAAATCATTATTTATTATTTGAGAATTATTTAGTATTTTTCCAGATTTTTCTGAAATTAATTAGTACTATTTGCAATTTTTGAGAAAAGAAGGACTTATTTGCAAAATTGACGTTTTGGGGGTTTAAAGCGCAAAAATGCATTTGCTGGACATTCCGATCAGTATTTGTTGAAGTTTGGAAATATATTTTCTATTAGATCCTAACTTAAATGATATTTGATTTAAATTTCAAGAATAGAATTATATATGCAAGATGTATTTTGGAAAGGAGTATTTTGCAAAAGAGGGAATATAACCCTAATATTCTATCCGGCATATATAAGGGAAATCCTTTTTCCCAGCCGTCATTGAGAACTCACAGAATTTTGAGATTATTTTGAGGAGCAAGAAGGAGGATTCTTGGATCTAGCAAGGAGAAAGCTTTTGGCGGATTTTCATCAAATCAAAGGTGAGTGGTTTGTTTTGTTGTTTTGTTTTGCTTTGCTTGTTTTGTTTGTCTTGATTGATGAATGACGTAAGATCTTGTTATGCTTGTTTGTGATCATTATGCCATTATTTTGTTAGTCCCATTGAATGTATGGTATGGATCTTTTATTTGTTATGGAGGATGAGAACTCTTGTTGATATTTGAACCATGTATGAGAAAATATTAAGATTTGTTGAGGAAATGTTGATCTATGAGATCGTATTGTTGGGAGACATATTAAGAATTGATTTTGTTGTGATTAGATAGTAAACACCTGGACCTTATGGTTGTAAATCAGATTTGGATCAAGTTATGGAAGACATTTTGTTGAGAAAAACCCTAATGGGAGAATTAAGAATTGAGATCATGAGAATATGAGATGGGAGAAATTGATTGATTGAGTAATGTAACCATGATGGAGATTATTGAGAATTGTTTAGTTGTCTGGATATAAATTAATTTTATGATCGACGAATCCTTAGAATACTCCCGTTTGATTTGTGTTCAGACCTATACTTTTTGTAAATCTGTAGCCGACAGTCGACTGGACTGCGAAGCAGTCGACTGGTACGAGCCTATTGTGTATTTTCAGTCTTTGAGTTTTGTTCGGGACAGTCGACCTAGACTGAGGTCAGTCGACTGATCCTCTGTTTGTGATTTTGTTCAGTCCTTTCGGGACAGTCGACCTATGACCCTTCAGTCGACTCAAATACTTAGAATATTTTTGATGAGAATTATTTGTTTTTGTCTCGGGGCAGTCGACTGACTCCTTGGTAAGTCGACTGATCATGCCTTAGTTTATTTTTGAGAAATGTTGGGATATGTCCTCTGGACAGTCGACTGGTCCTTTATGCAGTCGACTGGTCCTGAAGGATCTTTGTATTTGATTGTGAGATATTTTGTTTAGTGTTTGATTTTAAGATGTTCAGTTAAGTATTTGTTTTTGAGATGTTCAGTTAAGAACATGATTTTGAGATATTTTGTTGAGCCACTTGTTAAGTGGAATTTGTTCAGATATTTGTTTTTTTGAGTCTCTAGAGGTAGGTGACCCTAGTATACCGGTGTTTGTTCAGTTATTTGTTGAGGCCCATCGAGACAAATTTTCAGTTATTCAGATTTTTAGTCCGGTAGGGTACACTACTCTAGGAGATTTGTTCAGTAACCCAAACTAATAAGGACAGGCATTAGTAGTGTCATGACGAATGGGAACTTGAGTTATGCACCTCAGTATGGCTTTTGATGTAGGATTTAATCTCCTGAATTATCCAAGTAGTTAACTTGTGATGTGTGATTTATCTCCGGAATTATCCAGGTAGTTAACCTGTGATGTGAGGTATATCTCCTGAATTATCCAAGTAATTATCTTGTGATGTGGGATTGAACTACGGAATGATCGGAGTCGAGGCGACGCTTTTGGGGTATTATTGTGATAAGGAACCTATGTTTAGATGTGGTATGATCTCGTGAATTATCCAGGGAAAATACCTGTGATGTGGGATCAATCTCCGGAATGATCAAGCATAGGCAAATTATCATAGTTTATCTTCATCTCTTAGTAGTCATCGTTGTCAGCATGTAGTCATGATGTTTTCTTGAATCACTTTTATGCATTCGGTTTTCCTGTTTTTACACATTTGGCTTTTGGTTTTGGTATCACCCATTACTCTTTTATTGTTACTTCATACTTTAGTGTTTGATTATTATTTGTTGGATATCATGTTTTAAGTTCATTTATGCTATTGGTTTGATTGGTTACCACTCACACCATTTATGGCTGACCCCGTAGTTTTGGGGTTAGGGTTCAACTCTAGCCTCACATGTTGCAGGTTATCGCCTAGATTGGAGGTTGGATGCTTGAGTGGGCAATTTGAGATAATTGGATTATTTAGTGATTGGTGTAAAACTGTAAAGGATATTTGAGATCATTATTGAGTTGTAAATAAAATGTTAATTTGTGTTGAGATGTTTAGACTTCCGCTGTAATTGTAATAATGGTTGTAATAAAGAAGAAAAATTTTAGTGGTGTTGTCGGTGTTTATTGTTGTATTGAAGTGGATTGCTGGGATTTCGCCACTTATTTTCTAAGCTCTCATATTAGAAATTTGGGGCGCTACAACTTTTGATGGTCAGATCGGCATGGTGACTTTTGTGGACGATTGGACGGTTCGAGCCAGAGCTATAAGTGTTCAACAAGGGTGATTCATGTTTTATTTGGATGCGGATGAGATAATGAGTGCAAAAATGAGTAAGAACTTGACTTTTAACTATCAAAACTGAAGAAAGTGATGAATTGGGCTGGTTGGAGGCTATTTTTGGGCATTTCTAATCCATCCGTATATGATTCCTGCACGTCAAATTAGTTCAAGCCAAAAGAAAGAACCTAGCTTTCATCCTGATGGCGATATGCAGGTGTGATATAAAAATGCAAAGAAATCGGACTTTGAGCCTAAAATTGATGCAATTGGGCCTAATGGTCAGAAAAGAATGGGATATGATAGTCTGCCAATTATTAGCACGTATCAACCGCAAAAAACAAAGTTTCAACATGCACAATAACCTTTCTAGGCTTAATGGGAACATGAAAACTTGGCCGAGTATAGTAAAACCCAATGTTTCATAATTATCTAGTTTGTTACCGCCGCTAGGATCACATAATATTTGTATATCATTATAGCTGGAGATAGATAACCTCGATATGGGTGGAGTTCGAACAAAAGATGGCGTTTTCATGTCAACATCTACTAGGGATATTAGTGTTAGGGATCAAAAACTCTATCTTTGCGAACATGGATGCCAATGATATGCTCTTGAGCAGGCATATTAGTTACTATTAGGTGGAGGAAATTAAGCAAGTAAATGATGCCATTGAATCATGTATTCAAGAGAATTAAGGAAAAAGACTAGAACTTCAAAATCACACAAGTCAAGAAGTACCTCAAATACACGGCAAGGTGGAGATTGTTAGGTTTGTTTCACATTTGAATGTAATATTTTCTTTGGAGAAAACGATCTCAAAAGCCTAAAATAATAGCGATCAAACAAGGGGGAGGAAGAAAAGTTTCCACATCGATTTTTTCAAAAGAAGGATTCATGTTCACTTTATTTAATTGGAAAATTTAGATGAGGTCCAGGTTTAATTAAAAATTATGGTTTGTCTTGGGGATATACTTAATTATTGTTTTGAGATAATTATTTAGATAAAAACCAAGGTTTGCTAGACTTTTATAAATACATATTGCACCCTCCATAAGAGCATTGCACGTTTCATATGGGAGTCTTCATGGTAAACAAAGATTTATTCTTCTAGTTAGGGCTCAAGAGGTTGATATATTAATGGTGAAAAGGTTACCATAATCTCGTGTTGAATCTTGTTAAATAAAATCGGTTATTTATCCACAGTACTAGGTTCACCAATCACGAAAAAACCCTTTGTTCAGTTTGATTACTTCTTTCTTATTAATCATTCAACTTCGTCGTGTGTTTATTTTGCTGCTCGAGCTGACATGGATGATGACTGAAGCAAAGACTCTCCAGAAACATGGTGGACCCATTCACAGGACAATATTGTGAGATTAATCCCACATGATAATAATTCAACCACATGGCGCATTAGAAAAAGAAAGGATAAGAAGGCTCACCTACATGTCAGCCACTACTGCTGAAGATTCATTTGTATATTCGACCTTTCTGGATGCCACTGTGTGGGAGGAAACAAATATTCTGAGTTTTTTTTATGGAAAACAATAAAAGACATAACCTTTGCTTTTCGCCGGCATTGATCGCCATAAACTGTTCTCGATTCTGAAACTTGACTACCATAGGCGGTTGGATCTGATCTAAACAATTTTGATCACTTTGATTAACCTGAAAAATAGCCTGAAATACTAGGGTTGGCCCCAGCAACAGACCCTCTGATGCCCAAGTTAGAAAACTCTGAATATATGAAGAGTTTTCTGAGTGAAAATTGCGATTACTTTGATGCCGAAAAGGTCATGGGGTAATTATAGTCGCTAGGTGTAATGCCCCGAGCCCGACTAGGTTGGAGTCTGTAACACACGTGTATTTTGTAATAGGCTTTAATACGTATTTTTGGATTCCGACTATTTATGCATTTTCTGTCTTCTCAAAATTAATTTTTATCCTATTTGAGTCAACTCAAATATTAAATTCCGATATTTGTATTTTTACGTGCTTTGTACGTGTTATCGATGCACGTATCGATTACGTATTTTTCTCCTCTACATGTAATATTTTCTATGTGTATCAATTATTTATTTAATGATGCGTTCAAATTCGTTTTATAAATAAAAATTCATTTCCCCCCTATTTTGATTAAAATACTTTTATAAGTGCGGTGCACGTGTTTTCTATGTACATAGTAATTTTGCTGTGGAATAAATAAAAATTAATAAATATATTTTCTTATGTTGTATGTCGAATATCTTTAAATATTTTTCCGTTGAGAAAGTTGTTTTCGTATTTTAATATTTTTACGTACAACGCACGTGTTTTCAGTGCGCGTATTTAGGCATATTCTTTTAAAATAAAATTTCATAAAGTATGTGTGTGTGTCTATTTTATTCATGCATGAAAAGAATAATTTTTAATTAAACTATTTTTATACGCATATTATATAGATATAACTTATGTTCTAATTTAAAAATAAAAATAATTAATTTTTGTGAAGTGTGGTACACAAACCACGTGCACGTGTACACGTGCAATGTGCACACTCAAGAAACCAACCGACTGTTTTTGGACTTGGAGGGAAAAGTATGCTTTTGAATTTGAGAGTGGATTAGTGGAATGGTTAGTGGACAATTAGTTATAGTAACCAAATAATTAAAACCTATACATACCCCCTAATATTCACGCTCCTCCTTCCCCTCTTTCTTTTTTTCCTCTATCATTCCGAAACCAAATCCATCAGCAAATCCCCTTTTGCTTTCTCCACCTACTGTAATACCCTAAATTTTTATTAAATGAGAAATTGGTAATTTTATGTGTTGTGCATGTACAAATTTTTGTATAAATATTTTTTATATATATAAAATGATTTTCTATAACATGAACAAATATTTCCTTTCTTTCTCTTTGTTTTCTAAAAGCCTATTTTAAAAAGCCTAAACTTGTTTTTCTAATTTAAGCCCATCCTAATTAAATGTTTTATTATTTTGACCCATGAGTCTAAAGCCCACAAACTAATTAATCTTTTAATTATCATAACTTGTCATGTAGACACAATTAGTAGACAACAAATTAATTAATTTTGTACAACTTAATAGTGGGGGACACTAGGACGCATGTGCATGCACTAGAGTGTGCATTGTACACCCTTGCTAGAAGTGGCCGGATTTGAGCAAAGGAGAGAGGGAGAGTGGATGAAGTTGTGGGGGATAGTTATGTGACCATGGAAGTTGCTATAACTTTCCAATCCATCTTGATCCTTGATCTCTAACTCCTTGATTGAATCCTAGTCATCTTTTCTCATCCTAAAAGTGTATAATTACCCCTATATTTCTTCTCATTAGTTCACTAAACAATTCATTAAGAGAGAAAAAGATTAAGAGAGCAAAAGATTAAGTAGTAATAGGGAGTAAAAGATTAGAGTGTGAAATTTTGTGCGTGTTCCAACCAAGAGGAGGCCGGCCAACCATTCAAGGAGCAAAAGAAGGTTTGGGTTCCAAGCTTTCAAGGAGGAGAAGGCAATTGCAATACATTCTAGGAGGAGAAGGCCACTTTCTTGCATTCTAGGAGCTTTCATTTTCGTTTCTCTAATGATGTGAATATTTGCAAGTGTATAAAATCGCAACAAGTAATATAGTTAAGTGAATAGAGTGTCGAACCCACAGGGACTAATTATTTTATTGAGTACCGATATTACTAGATGAATCACTATTTGGATAATCGAAATTTATAAATGATAAAACAACTAAGTTAAATTAATCTAATTAAGGCTAACTAAATTAGTGAAGAGGGAGAGAGCTGTGAAACTGTGAAATTCTTGTAATTTGTTAATTGCAAAATTAGTTCTAGGGCTTTTGACTTCACCTTGTTTATCACACACAAATTATAACTCCTTATGAATAAAAATATTATCTTTCCAAGTTGTAGACCAAAATCCTAAAAATATTCACTACTCTATCCACGCAGTATCGGAATTATTCTCAACTAATTATTTTCCTATTTATCAAATTATTAATTGAAAATTTATGGATTTCTTAACGGTCACGTTCTCCTATAACGGTGTTTAATTTTTATTAACCACAAATCACCAGTTCGATCTCTTCATGATTTAAAAGATCATACAAATGTCTATCCACCAATTGTACGCATTAAGAATAAAAATTAACACACAACCATGGAAAAATAGAATAATAATAAGGAATTAAAATTGTGTTATACAAAACTAGGCTACATCTTAGCCCTAGAAAAATAAATTTAGTTCATATTCAATTTGCAACTAACAAAAATTGTTTGGAATTGCATCAAAAAAATATAGAGAAGAAGAGATACAAAAAGATATAAAAATATTGCAAACCGAACTCCTAGAACCAAGCCCAAGTCCTTTTATCTCTCTTCTCTATTCTCTGTCTCAAAACCGAAGCCAAATTGTCGCCTCAGCACGTCAGCCGCAGTCCATGTCACCAGCCGTCTGCATTAGCTGTCTCATCGCCTTGGAAACCGCGCCGAGTCAGCCGTAGCAACTGTTGCACGTCAGGGCTGTCCCGTCGATGCCATGTCAGCTACTGGGTCTCGCGCCTAGTACAAACCGAAGAAGAAGAGCCAGTCAAAGCACTGTAGCCACCTACCTCTACTTCGATTTTGCTGTCTTCTCCTTGTTTTTCTTTGCTCTGAGTCGAAGGCAAGAGAGAGAAGTCTCACTCTTACTTTTTTTTTATTATTTTCTTTTAATGTTTCAGCCGTCACCTCTTGGTTTTTGTGCGTTGCCCTTGGTAGGTATTTATAGGGAACGGGAAAGGAATTAGGGTTTGCACTTTTGACGAAAAATCCTCTCTTTTCTTTTATTTCCTTCCTTCTTCAAACAGATATTTATTTATTTCTCCTTTCTTCTTCTCTTTCCTTTTCTTGCAAACACGTGCTGCATACACAAAAAAAATAATACCAGAAATTAGGATTTTAAAAATAAAATAAAATTAATTAGTTTAAAATTAATTAAACTAACTAAAAATCATATTAGCTCATTTAAACCATTTAAAAAATTATTTATCACACTTTTAGCTCAATTAGCAAATTAAGATTCAACAAAACAAAAAAAATTAATAAATCCATAGTTTTGCTTTGTTTGTTGATTTTTTACCAAAGATCTACACTTTTTGCATCAAAAATCTCATTTCTTCAAAACTAATTAATTAATTGAAATCTTATAGAAATAAGATGAATTATCGACAATATAAACGAAAACAAGCAATTTTAATGGGTAAATGAGTACAAATATTTATATATAAATTAGACACATCAATAGATGGGTGTTTCTCATGATTCTAAATTTAGATGCCATGCTAGGAATGATTTGACAAAATGGTTAAAAAGAAATCAAGAAATTCTAGTCTCATGTTTGATAAATTAGAGATGGAACGATAATTTAGAGAATGATTGTGAAGATGATTGCTAATGGATAAATGTGTGAAATTGAAATGCTAGAATCTATCTTATTGTCATGTTTTATGTTTATAAATCATGCTATGTGAAGAAAGTTGTGCATATGAGACGCAAATTGGCATCATGTGTTTGTCTAAAATAAAGTTTCATTATTGTAGAAAGATGAAAACTTGTGTTCTAAAAATATTATTTCGTGGAAACCTCAATTATAAATAATATGAAAATTGTGATCTTATTTTAAATGTCAAAAATATATCCATAATCTACTTTAAATTGCAACCTGGTGCAATCGACAGTCGACCGAATTCGAGGCGACAGTCGACTGTCAGGTAATAAACTTTAGATTTTAGTTACAGAACAGTCGACCGACTATATTGTAAAAGTCGACTTCCCTGGTTATTTGTTTTGAGTTTTTTTAATCTTTGTGGAACAGTCGACCGATTGGATTGTAACAGTCGACTGCCCTGATCATTTTATTTTCGAGTTTCAAATAATATCTGGATTTTCGTGAGATAATTTTCTATGATCTGTGGCCTATTATAAATGAGAATTTGAGACTACTTTTGCAAGAAAGAACTTATTTTAATTATTGACTTAAATTGTCTTTTAGATAAAGAAAATTAAATGGATTGTTTTAAGGAATTTAGAAATGAGATTTTGTAATGAGAAATTTGAAAAGTGTGAATTGTGAAACTAAGTGAAATTGTGAATTGTGAAATTAGTATGGATTACAACAAAGATTAAGAGAATTATGTAGAAATATGAACTAGTGAATGTGACATGTTAGAAGAATTGAATTTTAATTATTTACGCATGATACTGTACTTGAAAATTGAAAGTAGATGACATGATGAGTTATGAAGTGCATTATGAATATGAATACATGAATACTATGAATATGAAATGTGAATTATGATTAATCATGAAAGAGGGCCTTATGAGTATGAAAAACTCAATGTTGTAATTATGAGTTGAAATTAAGAAGTAGGGTGTAGCTAATCCTTATACCGGCAATAAAAAAAATGTTGAGATAAAATTTGAAATAAAAAGACCAAGATTTGGGTCATGTGAAATGGATGAATAAGACCGGTATAGTGGGAATGCTAACCCTAAAGGATTGATTTTGTTCATGATTCAATTAAATTAAGGACTAGATACATAGTGAAGATGTGATGAAAGTAAGAGAAAAACATGTGTATAAGGGCCATTGGATTGGCGGCATGAGATTATTCATAGGATGCCCCATGATGCGTTATGAGTAGGTCGTGGATACTGCTCCAGAGTATCGTCCCGGTGGCGACGCTTGTAGGGTGTTTGGTGACTGCGGGTGGTGTCATGTCTATGGTAGGAGGTAAATTACCACAGGATGCTTGCATGATGAGTCATGTGACAGTGCATTGGAAATTCTCTAGGGCGCTTAGACATGAGTTCGTAGGTCATAGAACATCTAGGATACTTACCGTAGTTACAGTAGTAGATTAAGTCATGGCGAGGGATTGAACCCTACAAGATGAAGAACGGTTAAGGGCTTGCCCTCGGACCTATGTAGTATGGGTTGCATAGACTCTGAACAAGTACGCATTAGTGTCATATAACATAAATAATTGCATTAAGGACTAAGTGCATATTCACAACACGACATCAATAGGATAGTCCCCTTAGCTTTGTTTGTGAACAAGTTTGTGGTTTGTTAAGCTTTGAGAATCGTTATACTGTTTCCAGCATAGAGAGGATGGCCGTGTATAATATTTTGTCAGTGAATGAACTGACGTGCCCACAGTTTCCATGCAGAGTAAAGCACATGAAAAAGACAAAAGAGGAATTGATGCTTAAAGATTTTTCAACTGTTGTTGTATTTGATTCATTGTTGTAAAATTTGCTTCAGCTGTATAAAGGTTAATGTAAATGTAACTCTGATGTAAAGTAAAGTTTTATTTCCTTGTAAAATTGTACGAAGAGAAGTGAAAAGATCCTGTGGAACTCAAATTTAGTATGTTTTGGATTTCGGTGTGTTACAGGGTGGTATCAGAGCCACGCTTCCAAGTAGTACAAATTTATATGGAACGACACCTTAGAAGCGGATATTAGAGCGTGTGTTAAGTCTAGAGATTTAAATATAAGTCACTTATATTTGTGTTGCTCTATGATTTATGCTTCTTCTCCTCCTTTCTCTAAGATGGTGGATCACTTCGACCCAGCTAGAGATGAGGATTGGCACATCGTTGAGGAGGATTACTACCCCGGGCAAGTTGATTCAGACGAAGAGGATCCTGAAGAATTCGAAGAGGAATGACCTGAGTCCAGAGAGATCACTCCACCTTCGGATTCATCTGATGATTCCTCTGACGAGGAAGAACCAGTTCTGAGTAGTCTCATTGTGTCTCTTCAGAGGCAGGTAGAGACTCAGAGGGAGAGAGCGGAGCTGCTGCAGGCATAGTGTGCGAAGAGCAAGGAGAGCATTGCAACTCACAGTCATCGTGTTTGGGAACTCGAAGAGGAAAACCATATACGATGTACTGATGGAAGAAGTTGCGGAACTACGAGAATAGTTTCGAGAAGCCAAGAGGAACCGTAGGAACTAGACTGTTGTATCTTCTTATTGCTTTCATTTGATGCCAGAAATGTTTTAAATTCGAATATATAAAGTTGGAAATTCAATGAAATGAAAAGTTGATTTAAAATTTATGTTTATACTTCGAATTTAATGGATCTTTTGCATCAGAATATGGCTAGAAAAGGAGCTCGAAATAGAGAAGGTTTGGACTTGGAAACGGAACTAGTGAGGGTCTATCAGATATTCAATGCCGTTGCCATGAATCAGAATCAGAGAAGGGTGCCTACGAATCTAGTACCTGAAGCAATCAAACTCGTGGAATCATTCAAGTGGATGAAACCACCGGTGTTTGAGGAGAAGTCAGACCCTGACACGGCTGACAATTGGATCCGACAAGTAGAGACCATCTTCGAAGTCTTGGGGACTCCAGAGGGCAGCAAGGTGAAGTTGGCTGTGCTGTAGTTCGAGAAGGATGCGGCTGTGTGGTGGCAGTCGATGAAGCGAACGATGGGAGACATTGTCCTTTGCTAGGAGGAATTCTTAGAGGAATTCCACAGTCATTATTTTTCCTCAGACGTCCAGGCGAAGAAGGCCATAGAATTTCTAGCACTGCAGCAGGGTGGCATGTCGGTTAGGGAGTATGAGACAAGATTCACTCATTTCTCTAGGTATGCACCCAAACTTGTGATAGACAAGGCGAAGAAGGCTCGAAAGTTTGAGCATGGGTTGAGGCCAAGTCTGAGATCCAGGATGATACCCCTTGGTATCAGGAGGTTTGACAAGCTAGTCAAATGAGCGAGAGACACGAAGGCAAACATGGAGCAGTTCCACGTTGTTCAGAATCAGAGGAACAACTGGAATGTGGGGAAGAGGCCCGCAATTGTTGGGAATGTCAGGGGACAGCCACCGGCTCAAAGATTCAAGCCTACGGGTGCGAACGCTGTTCATGTGGCGGGAAGACCCGGGAATACTTGGGTGAGACCTTCTGTGACTTGTTTCAACTGTGGAGAGACATGCCACTACAACTCTCATTGCCCCAGGCTGTAGGATGTTGTCCATAATGGACCAACTCAGTAGGCCGGAAAGAAGCCGTACCAGCAAGGGCGAGTATTTGCCTTAACTGAAGCTGATGCTGATGAGGTGGATCACGTCATCACTGGTACGAGTGAGGATGTTTAGGAGTGTTTTTCTGTTGTCTCTTTTTTCTGCTTATTTAGTAAACTGTTATGTAACGAGTGTGTTATGTAACAGGAGGACTTTATTTGAATGGAAAGAAAGCTGTTGTTTTGTTCGATACTGGGTCCTCTCATATTTTCGTATCTCCTAAATTTGCTAAAGTTTTGGGAGTTGAACCGAAGATATTTCCAGACAAGATTTTAGCAGTAGCAACTCCATCAGGAGAGACTTTAACCACTGATCGGTACTATGTGGACTGCGAGATCGTGATTGGAGATAGAATTTTTGGGATTGATCTGATCGAGCTGAATGTCTGGGAGTCGATGTTATCATTGACATTGATTGGATGTTGGTGTGCAGTGTGAGCATCGAGTGCAAGACCAAGATAGTAACAGTGAAGGCTCCAGGTGGACCTGAAGTCACTTTCCAAGGAAAGAGGAGATGTTCAGATTTGGTGGCTGCTATCAGCCAGAAGAAAGGGATTCCGGTAGAGGTGCAGCAAATTTCGGTGGTTCGGGATTATCCGACTGTGTTCTTAGAAGATTTGCCTGGGTTACCCCGCATCGTGATGTGGAGTTCAACATCACTATTCAGCCAGGGAGTGCACATATTTCCAAGACACCGTATAGTATGGCGCTTGTGGAATAGGATGAGATCAAACGGCAGATTGAGGAACTGTTGGAGAAAGGCTTTATTCAACCGAGTGCGTCATCTTGGGGAGCGTCGGTGCTTTCGGTAAAGAAAAAGGATGGATCGATGAGGATGTGCATCGATTACCAAGAGCTGAATAAGGTCACTGTTCAGAACAAATATCACATTCCCCGAATTGATGACTTGTTCGATCGTCTACAAGGAGCTGCTATTTTCTCCAAAATAGATCTTCGATCAGGATATCATCAAGTTCGAGTGAAAGCTGAAGATGTCCATAAGACTGCATTTAGAACTCGACACAGGCATTACAAATTCTTAGTTATGCCGTTCGGAGTGACAAATGCACCTGCAATTTTCATGGATATGATGAACAGAGTTCTGAGGCCGTTCATTGATTCTTTCATTGTGGTGTTTATCGACGACATTCTTGTGTACTCCAAGTCGGAGGAGGAGCACACGGAGCATCTGGCAGCAGTTTTGAAGAAGCTGGAAGAGCAGGAGTTGTATGCCAAGTTATGCAAGTACGATTTCTAGAAATCTGAAGTGGCATTCCTAGGTCACATCCTTTCTAAGGAGGGAGTGGCAACTGATCCTCAGAAGATAGAGGCAGTGAGAGATTGGGCAAGGCCTACTACAGTGAAGGAAATCAGGAGTTTTCTTTGCTTGATAGGATACTACAGGAGGTTCATTCAGGGTTATGCTCAGTTAGCCGTGTCGCTCACTGGTTTGACCAAGAAGAATGTAAACTTCAAGTGGATCGAGCAGTGCGAGGCAAGCTTTTAGAAGTTGAAAGAGAAGGTGACTACTGCACCTATTTTGGCGTTGCCTAGAGCAGGTGTTGAGTATGATGTTTACAGCGATGCTTCACATCGTGGGCTTGGTTGTGTCTTAATGTAAGAAGGAAAAGTGATCGCTTATGGGTCGAGGCAACTACGAACGCATAAGAAGAATTATCCAACTCATGATCTAGAGTTAGCTGCGATTATCTTTGCCTTAAAGCAATGTTGAAACTACGTATATGGTGAGAAACTGAACATGTACACGGACCACAAGAGCTTGAAATACATCTATCAGCAGTAGGATCTGAATCTGAGGCAGCGGAGATGGTTGGAAGTGTTTGAGGACATGCATCCTGAGATCAAGTATAATCCTGGGAAGGCTAATGTTGTTGCTGATGCAATTAGCCGCAAGAGCAGTTTGGCCAGTTTGATTACGACTCAGAAGCACTTGGTAGAGGAATTAGATCGGGCTGGTATTGAAGTTGTCTTGCAAGGCTTGGGAGCATCCTTAGCTCAGTTGAGGCTTCAGCCTATGCTGAATGGAATGATTATTACAAGTCAGAAGGAAGATACTGATATTCTGAAGATGAAAGAGCAGGTTGTTGCAGGCAGGTTGCCCGGATTTCAAATTAGGGATGAAGTGTTGTGGTTTGGAGAGAGGTTGTGTGTTCCGAATCAGTCGGACTTGAAAGAAAGTATTCTTCACGAGGCACATGCTACTCTTTTGTCAGTACATCCTGGGAGTACTAAGATGTAGAAGAAAATTAAACAACATTTCTGGTGGTCAGGTTTGAAGCGGGATGTGGCAGAATTTGTGTCGAGGTGTGAGATTTGTCAACAAGTCAAAGCCGAGAATCAGAAACCCAGAGGTCTATTGCAACCGTTACCTATTCTGGAATGGAAGTAGGATAACAATGGTATGGATTTCATCACGGGTTTGCCCAAGAGTTCAAAGGGCAATGATGCGATTTGGGTTATAGTCGATCGACTAACCAAGTCCGCTCACTTCTTGGCGATGAAACTCACCGCTTCGATGGACAAGTTAGCTGAGATGTATGTTGGAAAGATCGTCAGGCTTCATGGTGTTCTGTTAACCATTGTTTCTGATCAAGATACGCGGATTTCAGCACTGCTTTTCATCTGCAAACCGATGGGCAGACCGAGAGAGTCAACCGTATTCTTAAGGATATGCTTCGGTGTTGTGTAGTAGACTTTGGAGGCAGTTGGAAAAGGCATTTAGCTCTGGTGGAGTTTGTCCACAACAACAATTTTCAGACTAGTATTGGGATGACACCGTACGAAGCTTTGTATGGCAGGAAGTGCAGGGCACCAGTTTGTTGGTTCGAAGTTGGGGAGCAGCAGATGTTTGGGCCTGAGATTGTGCAGCAGACCTTTAAAAAGATTGATCTGATCAGGAAGAGGTTGGTGGATGCTCAGAGTAGGCATAAGAGCTATGCAGACAACCGGAGGAGGGACCATGCGTTTGAGGTTGTTGACTTTGTCTTTATAAAGGTATCGCCCAGTAAAGGCGTGATCCGATTTGTCAAGGGTGGAAAGTTAGCCCTGAGGTTCATAGGCCCGTTTAAGATATTGAAAAGGATCGGAAAAACTGCTTACCCGCTTGAGTTACCGGAAGAGTTGTCTCAGGTGCATAATGTCTATCATGTGTCTATGCTGAAAGGTTATATTCTAGATCCGAGTCATCATTTGCCTGAAGTACCGGAGGGCTTGCAATTGGATTTGAGTTACATTGAGCTCCCAGTTGAGATTGTTGATTGTCGGGAGAAAGTCTTGAGGAATAAGACGATACCGTTGGTCAAGGTAGTCTGGAGAAACCAGTTGGTTAAAGAGGCTACTTGGAAATCTGAGGAGAGGATGATGGAGGATCATCCTGAGCTCTTTGTTTGATTTGTATTTTCTTTTCTTTCTTTTTATTGTGTTTTGCTTTCTCACCCCTTTTATTCTAGTTCCGGGGACGGAACTATTCTAAGGAGGGAGTGCTGTAATACCCTAAATTTTCATTAAATGAGAAATTGGTGATTTTACGTGTTGTGCACGAACAAATTTTTGTATAAATATTTTTTTTTATATATAAAATGATTTTCTATAACATGAACAAATATTTCCTTTCTTTCTCTTTGTTTTCTAAAAGCCTATTTTAAAAAAGCCTAAACTTGTTTTTCTAATTTAAGCCCATCCTAATTAAATGTTTTATTATTTTGACCCATGAGTCTAAAGCCCACTATTTTGAAGCCCACAGACTAATTAATCTTTTAATTGTCATAACTTGTCATGTAGACACAATTAGTAGACAACTGATTAATTAATTTTGTACAACTTAATAGTAGGGGACACTAGGAGGCATGTGCATGCACTAGAGTGTGCATTGCACACCCTTTCTAGAAGTGGCCGGATTTGAGCGAAAGAGAGAGGGAGAGTGGATGAAGTTGTGGGGGGTAGTTATGTGACCATGGAAGTTGCTATAACTTTCCAATCCATCTTGATCCTTGATCTCTAACTCCTTGATTGAATCCTAGTCATCTATTCTCATCCTAAAAGTGTATAAATACCCCTATATTTCTTCTCATTAGTTCACTAAACAATTCATTAAGAGAGAAAATGATTAAGAGAGGAAAAGATTGAGTAGTAATAGGGAGTAAAAGATTAGAGTGTGAAATTTTGTGAGTGTTCCAACCAAGAGGAGGCCGGCCAACCATTCAAGGAGCAAAAGAAGGTTCGGGTTCCAAGCTTTCAAGGAGGAGAAGGCAATTGCAATACATTCTAGAAGGAGAAGGCCAGTTTCTTGCATTCTAGGAGCTTTCATTTTCGTTTATCCAAATAGGTGGGTATTTCTCATGCTTCTAAATTTAGATGCCATGCTAGGAATAATTTGACTAAATGGTTAAAGAGAAATCAAGAAATTCTAATCTCATGTTTGATAAATTAGAGATGGAAGGATAATTTAGAGAATGATTGTGAAGATGATTGCTAATTGATCTATGTTATTGTCATGTTTTATGTTTATAAATCATGCTATGTGAAGAAAGTTGTGCTTATGAGACACAAATTGATTAAATGCATTATGTGTAGTTGATTGTCTAAAATAAAGTTTCATTATTGTAGAAAGATGAAAACTTGTGTTCTAAAAATATTATTTCGTGGAAACCTCAATTATAAATAATATGAAAATTGTGATCTTATTTTCAGTGTCAAAAATATATCCATAATTTTCTCTAAACTGCAACCTGGTGCAATCGACAGTCGACCGAATTCGAGTCGACAGTCGACTGTCAGGTAATAAATTTTGAATTTTAGTTACAGAACAGTCGACCGACTATATTGTAATAGTTGACTTCCCTGGTTATTTGTTTTGAGTTTTTTAATCTTTGCGAAACAGTCGACCAATTATATTGTAACAGTCGACTGCCCTGATCATTTTATTTTCGAGTTTTAAATCTTTACGGAACAGTCGACTGGCCATGTTTTAACAGTCGACTGCCCTGAAGTTTCAAATAATATCTGGATTTTCGTGAGATAATTTTCTATGACCTGTGGTTTAGTGTAAATGAGAATTTGAGACTACTTTTGCAAGAAAGAACTTATTTTAATTATTAACTTAAATTGTCTTTTAGATAAAGAAAATTAAATGGACTGTTCTAAGGAATTTAGAAATGAGATTTTGTAATGAGAAATTTGAAAAGTGTGAATTGTGAAACTAAGTGAAATTATGAAATGTGAAATTAGTATGGATTACAATAAAGAATAAGAGAATTATGTGGAAATATGAACTAGTGAATGTGACATATTAGAAGAATTGAATTTTAATTATTTACGCATGATACTGTACTTGAAAATTGAAAGTAGATGACATGATGAGTTATGAAGTGCATTATGAATATGAATACATGAATACTATGAATATGAAATGTGAATTATGATTAATCATGAAAGAGGACATTATGAGTATGAAAAATTCAATGTTGTAATTA
This sequence comes from Hemerocallis citrina, assembly GCA_017893485.1. Classification (NCBI taxonomy): domain Eukaryota; kingdom Viridiplantae; phylum Streptophyta; class Magnoliopsida; order Asparagales; family Asphodelaceae; genus Hemerocallis; species Hemerocallis citrina. The sequence continues at coordinate 80,443,982 of CM030359.1, forward strand.
TGAGTTGAAATTAAAAACTAGGGTGTAGCTAAGCCTTATACCGGCAATAAAAGAAATGTTGAAATGAAATTTGAAATGAAAAGACCAAGATTTGGGTCATGTGAAATGGATGAATAAGACCGGTATAGTGGGAATGCTAACACTAAGGGATTGATTTTGTTCATGATTCAATTAAATTAAGAACTAGATACACAGTGAAGATGTGATGAAAGTAAGAGAAAAACATGAGTATGAGGGCCATTGGATTGGCGGCGTGAGAGTATTTACAGGATGTCCCATGATGCGTCATGAGTAGGACGTGGATACTGCTCTAGAGTACCATCCCGGTGGCAACGCTCGTGCGGTGTTTGACTACAGGTGGTGTCGTGTCTATGGTAGGAGGCGAATTACCACAGGATGCCTGCATGATGAGTAATGTGACAGTGCACTGGGATTCTCTTTAGGGCGCCTAGACATGAGTTCTTAGGTCATAGAACATCTAGGATACTTACCGTAGTTACAGTAGTAGATTAAGTCATGGTGAGGGATTGAACCCTACAAGATGAAGAACAGTTAAGGGCTTGCCCATGAACCTATGTAGTATGGGATGTATAGACTCTGAACAAGTGCGCATTAGTGTCATATAACATAAATAATTGCATTAAGGACTAAGTGCACATTCACAATACGACATCAATCGGATAGTCCCCTTAGATTTGTTTGTGAACAAGTTTGTGGTTTGTTAAGCTTAGGAAATCGTTATACTGTTTCTGGCATAGAGATGATGGCCATGTATAATATTTCGTCAGTGAATGAACTGACGTGCCCACACTTTCCATGCAGGGTAAAGCACATGAAAAAGACAAAAGAGGAATTGATGCTTAAAGATTTTTCAACTGTTGTTGTATTTCATTCATTGCTGTAAAATTTGCTTCCGCTGTATAAATGTTATTGTGAATGTAACTCTGATGTAAAGTAAAGTTTTATTTCCTTGTGAAATTGTACGAAGAGAAGTGAAAAGATCCTGTGGAACTCGAATTCAGTATGTTTTGAAATTCGGGGTGTTACACATACTCACCAAACAATATATATATCTTATTATATATTCTCTTGTACATACATATATAAATATAGATATATAAACATGTATATATGTAGATATATACATATATGTATATGTAAGTGAGATGAGATGATGGTGCTGTCTTTGCTTGGCCGAAATGGGGTTTGGAGATTTGTCCTTGTGCACGAATTTGGAGGAGTTTGATTGGGACTTCTCATGGAGCCATGAAAGAGTTTTTTTGTTACTAGGAGCTTTCCATTCTAGGAGTTCAATTGCTAAGAAATCATATTTCTTGTGTGGGTGTTTCTTAAATCCTTTCTAATTTTACGAGTAGATTGCATGCTAGATAATATGTAACTTAATTGTTAAATTTTGATTGGTATGTTAAATGTAGATTGCATAATCTTGATCTAATTGTGTCATGATGTGTTGAAATAATATTGTGAATCATATAAATATCTAGAACTCTTACTGAATTAGAAAGAGAAATAATTATTGTGGAAATGAAAATTTATACATGGTAGAATATTTTTACAATAGTGAAAATAATGTAACATGTATGGAAATAGTTTTAAAATGCTATTATAATAGAGAATTGTGGAAATAGCCTCATTAATATATATATTTTGTGAGTACAAGAAATTTTATAAAGGAGTCTTGATGAGAGAACACTTTGTTTGGAAATTGACACTGTGAGTTCTTTAATATAATTTGGGAGAAAATTGTGTAACTTTGTCAAAAATGAAAATTTTGTAAAGTTTAAATAAATATACTATACTATATTTTGATAGAACACATTTTGAAAAAAAAAGATTTAGATTTTTGAGTGAGTACAAATTAATTAAAAAAAACGAGTTTATTAAAGGAAAAATTAAATACAGTACGGTCTCTATAAAAAGTTACTGACCGATCTTACATCGGTTAGTCACTCAAGACCAATTGGTCTTCGGGTGCGCTTTGGGTCGGTTACTGTTCCTGGGTGGAGGCTTTGGTTCTGGGTTCGAGTCTTGTTAGAGGCTCTGTTTTATTGAATTTTCAATTTTTCTCAAATCACAGTACAGTCGACATATAAAGTAAATAAGCAATATCATATCAGTTAGTCACTCCGGACCAACCGGTCTTCGGGTGCACTTTGGGTCGGTTACTGTTCATAGGCCGGGGCGTTGGTCTGGGTTCGAATCCGACCCTGGCCTTTCATTTGTAGTTTTTTGCTTGTTTTCTTATTTTGATTTTTTGGAGTTTTTAAGTGAAATAAAAATTGGGAAAATTTCTATTATTCTTCTAAAATTGTTTAGACTTTATAAAAATTATTTCTACAATATTTTGATATATTTTGTGAGAATTAAAGAGGGATTTTACATTAAATAATGTTGAAGAACTCGGTTTTATCGATTAAAATGTGACTATTGTATAATTAAAGAGAGTTGAAAATCTGGAATGCAATTACATTCCTTTTCGATGAGATTTTATGGTTATTAATATTTGATTAAGAGAATATTTGAATTGCACACAATGCTATAAGTGATTAAATTGATAAAATAGGTTGATTTGAATCATTTCATGTTGTGAGATTTTAAAGAAATATTTTCTTTGAGAAAGAGTTTATGAATAAAGAAATTGAAATGTTATTTTAAGATTGAATACGACATATTGTTGATCTCTAGAAAGAGATAGTTATTGGAATCTAGAGCCTATGCGAGACTCTAGTGACCGGTAGTATTTATTAATGAATTTGAGAGCTAACCAGTGTGGGTTGAGTATCTCTTGAGAAGTAGCCAGTGTGGGCTGACTGTCTCTTTTATTTGGTTTAAGTCCGGTAGGGTAAGCTAGCTCTAGGTTGTGATGATTTTTTTCTAAAACAAACTAAAAATATAAGGACTACACTATAGTGAAGATGGGATGAATGTAAGAGAAAAACACAAGTATGAGGGCCTCGAATTTACGGTGTGAGAGTGTTTATAGACTATCTGCATGATGCGTCATGTCATGACGTGGATACATCTCCCATATTGCCTTCAAACCCATCTCTTATTGAACCTAAAACACAATTGCAATTATTTCTAGACCCAAACCCACTATTATTGGATCCTAACCCATTAACCCAACAATCTAATTGTATTATATAAATACAACCCTAATACAAACCCTAAAAACACAAAATACAATTACTAGCTGTCATCTTCTTTCTCCTTTCTCCTCTTTCTCTTTCCTCCTGGCTTTCTCTCTCCCCGTCTGCCTCTTCATCTCCCTGCTCAACCCCAGCCCTCCGTTGAACCACCTTCGGTGACCCCCCAGTCGTCGACCCCTCGACCACCGTCTCTGTCCGTTGAGCTGCCCTCCCGCTCGACCGCAGCCCAGACCCACTTTCGAGCCACCCACACCCGAACACCCTCCTCCTCTGTCCTTCATCCCGATCGATGAGTAGCAGCTCGCGATGCCTCCAGTCTACGCGTCGTACTCTATTTTTGTCGAGCCCCGTCGTCGCTTAGCCACCCCCTCGACGCCAGACCCGTCGACCCCTTGCCCATTGCTCTTGCTGTTGATTGCTTGCTGTTGTTGCCTTGCTATCTAGCACATAGTGTGCACGTATTATTTTGTGGGTTCGTGTTTGTTGCTCTGGGGTTCTCATCCCGTTATTTTTTGGTATTCGAATTAATCGTCAGTAAGGCAAGTCACTTTCCTCTTGAATTAATATTTTATCAAATTCAAGTTTTTATTGATATTCTTGCAAGTAGATCCAATTGTTCATCGTATCGTATATTGTTAATTCTCTTTCGTTGAGTATATTGAGGGTTTACACGAGCTAACCCAAATATCCTCAACTTCGTGCCTCTATTGACTCCAAAAATTGAATTTTTCATGTATTCATTTAGAATTGATAATAGGGTTATTCATATAATCACAACACAATTAATTTATTGTAGAATTTATTGCTAAATTTTGTGTTTGAGTGATGGATTGATGTTGGATGTGGTTAAAATAGTATATGTGTGTATTCTTAATTGTATTTATCATGCTATTACTGTAGCACCCCGAATTTCCAATATGATATCTCAGAAATACGTGGCACAATTTCCAGTATCAACTTCAATTGCAATAGTAAATATATCTAATTTTTATTTCAACTTTTATTACATCACTTATTTACAAAACACAGCGGAGTACAAAACACCTTGAATTACAATCTTTTCCTTACAACACTTTCTTTTACAAATTTACATAATATATAACATCATTATATTTCAAGCATCCAAATCCAAAGCTATAAGCAACTACCTGTAAAACATGAGGGTAGAGATAACCCTAACCCCCAAAACTACAGGGGTCAGCTATAATGGTGTGAGTGACATAAAACGAAAACAACATAAATAAATCATAAAACATACTCATCAACAACATGTATTAACAGCAAGAATAAATGAAATGAGAAATAACAATAAGCAAAACATGAAATCATCAAGGAATATAAGATAGTAAATAGTAGAGCATGAAAACAACAAGTGAAACTAGACTAAGTGTCAAGTGTAGGAAAACAGAAAAACAACATGCATAAAACCAAGTCAAGAAAACATCAATGCTATATGCTGACTCTTTAATGCATACTTGTCGGATTCTATGCATTCCATACTACGTAGGTCCGGTGCAAGCCCTTATCGTTCTCCACTTTATAGGGTTAGATCCCTCGTTATGAAACTAATCCTACAACGGTGATGGAAAAAAGATCCAGAATACTCCGCGAATAGGCACCACAGCCCTCGACGCGCAAGCATCATGTAAGAATAGCTCAAAAACCGGAGAATCACCTCCCAACCATGTACCCCACGAATAGGCTTGCAAGGCCCTCAATGTGCAGATACACCAGGTACATTTTGTGAATAGGCCTACCGACCTTCGATACGCAAATGCACCTTGCATGCTTCGTGAATAGGTCTGCAGACCCTCGACATGCGAACATACAAATGTCCTCTCGAGACAGAACAACAAATAGTCCGGGAACGCATCCGTTGGACTAACATACCAGAGCATATACTTACACTTCCCAAGTTCCATCACATCTCCACTAGTGCCTATTCTAGGTTGATTATTATTAAAACACAAATCACCTCTTCTACAGAGTTAGTGTATCCTGCCGGACTTAATTCTACCAAACAAACCCAAGACCCCATAGGTCTAAAGCAACAAATCTCATCTGCCAGTTCACAGGACTCCCACTCAACTCCTAGAGAAATCACAACTCATCCATCAAGACCAAAACTTTCAATAAAACTCACAAATCCATTGTCGAAACGATTATATGAAGAAACCTCTTAAATCAACAAAAATCCAAATCTTATACAAAATTCCAGAATCCAAATAAATATTAGATTTATTAAATAACTAAAAACCATATTTTTAAGTTGTAGAATATCACAAAATATCAATTCCTTTGAAAACACGTGTAACTCAAATAAGGTCCAAAAGAATACATTTAAAACTCCATCGTAAATAACATATAATTCTCTGTAAATATTGCAAAACATCTTTTAAAACAATATAATATTGAAAGAACAATTGTTCAAAAGAATCATCAGAAAACTCAAGAAAACATCAGTCAGAGCAGTAGCAGTCGACTTCATAAAGTAGTCATTCGACTGTCCCGTGTGAAACCCAAACTCAAGAAAACATCAAGCTGCACAGTGACAGTCGACTGTCCCGAGGAAAAATCCGAAGACTGAAGAAAATTACAATCAGAGCAGTAGCAGTTGACTGTGTAATCTGGACAGTCGACTATCCCGCAGGAAAATCCAACACTTAAAGAAATATTTATTCAGAGCAGAGACAGTCGACTATATAAGGTAGTAAGTCGACTGTCCCGCAGAAAAATTCGAGACTCAAGAAAATACTTCAGTCAGGACCCCGACAGCCAACTGTCGACATTGGTCGGTCGACTGTCAGACCTCCAGACTGCAGTTTTAAAGGTTGTGCATGTTTTAACCGATACACGATTTCACTTCGTAAAAATCACAAATTTGAAGAATTAATTTCCTGAGATAATTAGTTGTAACTTGTTTAACATATAGAAGTTATTAAAACACATCAAAATATATTAAGATCTTGAAATAGGAGTTTTACCAAAAAAATTTCAAAACAACATCTTATATGCATATATGTTCGAATACGAATTTTAATATCAGTTTAGACGTCAAAAATCCATCAATAAGAGTAGTAAAGAGTTTAAAACTATCTCAGAACCAAAACAATTGAAATCCAATCAAAACTCCATCAAAACACACTAAAACCCAATTTCTTTGAAAACAACGAAATAAGATATGTGTACACATGTTTGTGTACTAAGAAAACTTCAAAACTCATCAATTAGAAACAGTAAAATATTTAGATTTAATCTTAGTACTAAAACCAATCATATCCAATTGAAAACTTCTCAAAACTTCACAAAATCACGAAATCCCCAAATTGATCATGATGCATAGATCCAAATCTAGACCCCCCTTTTCTCAAAACTCCAAGACTTAATTCTTAGATCCAATAGCCATCAAACTCATCCACAATCGTTCACAATAATTTGACCATGCATATGAGCCATTATATCAATCACTAATCAAGTTTCTATCTAACGAAAAGCCCCCAAATAGAGTTATGCATTTATACCCAAGTAAAGGTAATATTTTTATCAACTTTCTACAATATCATACAACACATCATGATAGGTTAAAACAGCAAGTATATGAAGGAAAGTATCCTACTCATGATTTCTATTCAGTTCTTTAACAATCTCAAGTCAACAAATTAGGGTTTCAATCATCAATAATATAGTTTCATGAAAGGATTCACTTTTAATTCATCTACTCATCAAAACTTCATATATCATCATACAAACTCCTAGCATACTTTCTAATAGATAGATCATCACATACAACATACATACAACAAACAAAACAAAATATGTCACTCACCTTGTTAAAGAGATCAAACGAAGATAATAAAGCAATACGAAAAATCACTCCTTCACAAGAAATCCAAGATCTTTTGCTTTAAAACACCAAAAAAATAAAGTAATGAAATCCCTTGTGTTGTGCAGCAAAAGACGGCTGCACTCCACCCTTAAATAGGCCGGGATCCAAGGTTTTAGGGTTTTGAACACAATTGCAAAAATACTTCTTTTAAAACACATCTTTACACATATCAGTCCATATACTTGGAAATTGATAAAAACAATTTATTTGAAATTTAATAACAAAAACAACCATCATAAAGCCAGCCGGCACTGTTTAAAAGGCCCAGAAAATGAATTTGCACTTTTACCATTCAAAATTACAATTTTGCAAAAAAAATCCTCTTTTATCAAAACTTGTAAAATAAATCAAATTCATCAAAAAAAGTAAACTTTTTAACCCTAAGTTGACTAGGCATTATACCCAGCCCAAACATCCGAAAATCTAGAGTTTTCAATCTAATTGGTAATTTTGCACAAAAGTCCTTTTTTGTAATATTTGCAAATGGGTCCAATAATTATCGAAAAAATCTAGAAAAATCAAAAATAATCTCAAATAATAAATAAGGAGTTTCCCCAGAATAGTTTTTGACTTTCAACTTTTCAAGAAAATATTTGGAAGTGTAAAAAGGCTAAATCTTCAGAAAAATATTTATTAAATCTCAAAAAAATCATTTTAATTCATTCATAAATCTTAAAACAATATTTAAAAATATGAGGTACTAAAATTACACCCATCATGCTGATTATATAATTTATTGCCCATAGAATTGATACCCATCATGTTTAGATCACTTTATTTCATAAAAAATATCGAAAAATTTGTACGTTGCATACTGTCTGGAAATCGTATAACAATTTTATCCCGGTATTTGATCTCAAAATAAATAACTTTATGAATAAGATTAGTAGACCTATGTCTCTAGTTTCCAGAACATGTTGAATCGCTGAATTCCGAGTTGTATTGCAAAAGTTATGATTGTTTTACTACTTCTGTGTTTTATTTTTAGAATTTCCGATTCATGTATGTTCAATGTTCAATCTATTAAAAGGCTAATTAAATATTAAAATAAAGCTCTGAAAATTTCCAGAATGTTAATTAACATATTTAGGAGTCTAATAAATATTTTTGATGATTTTATTATTTAGTTTTCACTGATTCTAAAAATATACCAACTTGGTGTCAAATTTCTTTCTGAACATGTAATCTGTAAAGATTGATGTTTTTAACCTAGCTACTGTTGTCGGATTTTGTATTTTAAATACGCGTTGGATTCGGTGGGAAGTCTAGTTTTCAGAACTTCTGACGGATTCAGTTTTCGAATTCTTTAGCAGCGGGAAATTCCATTTTTGTACAGGGATCTCTTGCTGTCCAGAATTATACCTTTTCGATTTTCTTGAATTAATTATTCCTATATCAGTGTATTGTGTGAATTGAAGTATATATGTTGCATTGCATGATCCTAGTGTCCTATTGTCATCATTCTAATTGTCATATCCAAGTTATCATCCTATTGTTCTCCTATTTATTACTATTGTTCATCTAATATCTCTTGATTGTATATTGTATTGTTGCATCGATAAAATAATTAATAAGTCGGGATTTAAGGTTTGACTTTAGTAGTAGACAATATAGGGAGTGTACTCAGATGAGGAGACCGTGGTTCCCTATATCGTTATCTTGTGATCTTGTGTTCTTGTGATCTTGTGATATTGTGATCTTGTTGCATCTTATGGATAAATTCTCATTATGGATTGAACATTGTTATTGTAAGACCCGAGTACATGATCTATAGAATCTACTACTTTAATTTAAACAAAATTGATTATATGCATCGAACCTGTGGAATGAGACACAGTAGTACGTGCATTAGTTATGATTAAAATGATAAATAGACTTAAGCATTGACACAATATCGACATTGCATATTGAACATCACTGTTTCTATTGATATTGAATATTGTCTAAATATTATTGACATCGACTATTGAATCTTGTCATCGAATATTGAACCATTGCATCGATTTCCATTTATATTGATTATTGTTATTGTCTCTTATTATTGACTCTTATTGATTCATTGAATTCATCGCTATATCGTTATTCCATTGATTCTTTACTTTCTCTACTTGCTGTCCATTACTTTCTTTAAGGACAATTTTTTTCATCTTTTTAAATGAAGTGTTCACAGGTAATGAAGAAGAATTGCCTGTTGGAATTGAAGAACAAACTTTCTAAAGATTTAATGGTTTCTAGTTGCTTATTATTTTATAGACTTATGTATTGAGACTTATAATTATTGTGTTGGGATTTATTATTATATTAGGCTTATGAACCGAATATTGTTATTGTTTTCAGATGTTGGATTATTGTATTTAGATATTTCATATTATTTTATTTCAAGTATTATTATCCTTGTGGTTATTATTGTCTGCATAATTGTTTTGCATTGTTATTATTGTTGAGTTGAATGAATAAACAGCTTATGGATGACACAAGTCATTTGCTGGGCCAATATCATGTGCTTGTGTTCCGTATTTTTGAAAAGCGGGGCGTGATAATATTTGTAGTGGTATCAAAGCCCATGTTTGGATAATGTATGAGTCAAACATGAATAACATAAGGAGGTTTGGCTTTGACTGATATATTAATCAAATTTGGGTTTTTACCGGTTTGACTCAACATTATGTGCAATGCAGGAATCACATGAATAATTAATAACCAATAATCTGGATACTAGTCCTCCTTTTTGGTCCGTTCTTATTCAGTTCATTCATTTCTTATTTTCCTTCGTCCCTTACAGTCGTCCTTATTCATTGATTCCTTATTGGGTATAATTTCATTCTCTTCGCACCCATACTCTTTTGATTTCGGTGTCATCCATTCTTATTATTCCTGCTTGATTCGTCGATCGGCATCGCTAGATCTACAACGGCATGTGAACGGCTTGGATCATGGCCATCAGAGTGGCGCAGTAGAAATGTGGTGGGCCCATAACCCACAGGTCCCAGGGTTCTCTTGTTGCCTTCTCCTTCTTGCATTCTTTACTCCCTTACTCTTACGTTGCATTGTCCTCATTCATTGAATCTTTATTTAGCATCGTTCTGGATCACTTCATTCTTATTCATGTCCTTTTTAATTCTGGTGTTGCCACCATTTTTCCTTTACTTCTGAATCCCATGTTTTGTTATCCACAAGGTTGCTTTTACTTTGTCCTGCATTTTGCCTGATTGAATTTCGAGGACGAAATTCTTTTGTAAGGTGAGTAGAATTGTAACCCCCATTCCTGCTAATAAGTATTTTTCGTGTATTTTGTATAATTTGATTTTTATAAATTTATTTTACGCTAAATTCATTTCGGATATTTTATTGAAGTGTTTCCTAATAGAAAATTTTATTTATTTCGAATAATGGTGTATTTTAATCTTTCATTCTCATCCTTACTTATTGGCTATATTTCAGCCTAAATCAAATATGGTTTTATTATTCGATTATTCTAATAAATTGGTTAAACCCGAATATTATTTTGTTGTATGATTTTATTATTATTTTGACTATAATTATTAATTGTTATTTCTTGATTTTTTAATTAAAGTTCATCTATTGAATTATTTTATTATTGCACTTGTTCTAAATTTCTTGGCGAACTCTAATTTGTTTGCAAGCCCAATGTATATTCTTTTCATTTGTATTATTTGTTTATCTGATTGGATTTAAATTTTTGTTCATGAACTATTCTTTACTTCTTGTTTGCGGATTTTATTTTATTAAATTGTGATTATTTTATTGACCCATATTGCCTTCAAACCCATCTCTTATTGAACCTAACCCACAATTGTAATTATTTCCAGACCCAAATCCACTATTATTGGATCCTAACCTATTAACCCAATAATCTAATTATTTTTTATAAATACAACCTGATATGGCTAAAAATGGGGTTAAATCGGAGCTGTCCAAATCAGGCGCGAATCTTAGAGATCAGGGGTAAAATGGTAATTTCTCCTACGAACGGGTCTGAAATGGGAACTGGGCCTTTTTCCAAAGGCTCAATAACCCATGAACGGGTCCATCATTCTGGGCGCGGATTCCAACTTGCGAAAGCCCAATCCAGGTGGAAAGGAGAATTAGGGTTTCTGATTGCCCTTAATCAACAGCCCTGATCTCTTCTATCCATCCACTGGGAAGTAAGGATTTGATCTTATCCCGAAACTGGTTTCTAAGGCGGCTATAAATATCCCCCATCCCCTACTGTTAACAGGTAATCAATCTTTTACCAATCAAAGCTCTTTCATAATCTTTCTGATTACTGACTTGAGCGTCGGAGGGTGTGTCGCCGGGATCAACCCCAGTGTTTCGCACTTTTTGCAGGCTAGCGGCGGGAGATCACGGTCAAACTTCGGCGAAATGGTGTTTCAGGTTTGACTATTCAACATCCCAAGAATCCACAAATCTATCTGTTTGCCCCTACACCAATTTCAGCGGCAACAGATTGGCACCATCTGTGGAAACCGCGAATAGCAATCCATCCTCTTCCATCGGTTAAGATCACCTCCAACCATGCCTCCAAGGAAACTGAGATCCAGAGGGTCCAACCGTGGGCCCACCCCTCCTCAACCGCAACAGGAGGCTCCCCTCCAAATTTTCCAGCAGCAGGGACAACTCCTTCCTCAGCTTGATCAGCCTCTGCAGCAGGAACAACCTCCTCTTCAGAATCTTCAACACCAGCGGGCTCCAGCTGGGCCCCAGAACACCGGTATTGGGACCTCTCGTCCTACTCCTCAGAAGCAACCCCTTCACCGTGACCACGTCTCCATACATAACCCTTCAACCGACTCAATGACATCTCATAACCCTCGGCCTTCCGAAGACCTCCGCAACATCCTTATCAACCGATAGAAAGAAGAGGACCTTCGCCACCGTTTGGATGAAAGGCGGGCCCGTGAGGGTGCCACCCACTCAGAACGTCTAAATAAGCGATCTCCTCGTCGCCGCAACCACAGGAGGTCCCCTCTTCATAGGAGGCAAAGGGAGTTCCCTGAATACCGTTGAAGAAGACATCATTCTCCCGCTGGTCGGCAGCCCCAGAGGGACGAGAATGGACCTATCACCCGAGCCGAATTCCAAGAGTTCCAGGCTACAATCTTGCAGGCCCTCAATCTCCGACCAAACAACAACAACAATGTTCAGAGGGTCCCTACTCCTCCTCCGGTCCAGAGTCCTCACCATCGGTCTCTAACTCCTCCTCAAAATCCAAGCCACCGCCATCACATCACCAGTCCTCACCATTCTCCTAGCTACCATTGCCGAACTCCATGCTCCCCTTCGTACGAAGATGAGTCCAGAGGCTCGCTAGGGTACTGTCGAAGGGATGATGTTGTCTACCATCGTCTCCACGAGATGAAGAGACGCCTCGGCCAACTTGACAGGGAAGAGGAGCTAAGAGGGAGGACCCTCCACCCAAACAGACCTCCGTTCTCATAAACCATCATGGATGCTCCCGTTCTAGCAAGCTTCAAGCCACCACAGTTCAAGACATATACGGGGGAGTCAGACCCCATGGATCACATCGAGAGTTTCAAAACTCTCATGATGATCCACCAGGCTTCCGATACTCTACTATGCAAAACCTTCCCAGCTACTCTCAAAGGTCCGGCTCGGGAATGGTACTCCCGCCTCGACCCATCCTCCATCTTATCTTTTGAACAATTTGAGACCCTCTTCGTTACCCACTTCGTAAGCGGCCGCCGAACCGTGAAGACTAGTATTTCACTACTCTTCCTCAATCAGAAGAAGGGTGAAAAACTAAGAGATTACGTCAAGCGGTTTACCATGGAAGCTAGGTCCATTGTCTCCCTCGACCAATCGGTCGCTGCAGCCGCCTTCCAATCCAATGTCCTCAACTCAAGCCTCTGGTCTTCCCTAGCCAAAAAGCCCCGACGAGACTTCTCCGACCTTCTTCTCAGAAGCGAGAAGTATATCCGGGCAGAGGAAGCTGAACATCGCCCCACTTTCGAGGGTTCTTCCTCCGGAACCAAGAGAAAGACAGCTAAAGATGAAGGAGCTAAGAAGCTCCAGAAGGACAATGGGGGCCAGCGCCGCCCGCCTCCCAGATTTGAGAAGTTTACCCCCCTCAACACCAATGTTTCAACTATCCTCATGGAAGTTGAGAAAGAAGGAGTTCTGCCTCCTGCCCCGAAGATGAATACCCCCGGGAAGAAGAGAGATAAGGAGAAGTGGTGCCGCTATCACTGGGACCACGGCCACGACACCAATGACTGTCGGGCTCTGAAGAATGAAATTGAAGCCCTTATTCAGAGAGGACAGCTATCCAAGTTTGTAAGAAAGGATTGGATTGATCTTCCTCCTCCCCAAAGGGGGGCTAATAAGCAGCCCGAGAGGCGCGACGAGAGCCCCGAATTCGAAGAAGAGCACATCCTGCACCTCATCCATGGGAGGAACCTCCAACTCTTCTTGAAAGGCTTTTATCAGGGAGGTCAACTCGGTGCACAGCATACCCCCCCCTAAAGGCCCCGGAGTTCCGGTTACCTTCTCGGATGAAGACCTGGAGGGTGTCCGAACCCCCCATTGTGACGCACTAGTGATTAACCTCCACATGGCTAACTTCAAAGTGGAGAGGATTCTGGTGGACAATGGCAGTTCTGTCCACATCCTCTTCCTGGCAGCATTTCGAGGACTCAAATTATCGCAAGAAAGGCTCAAGCCCGCCGGCTATACGCTCCATGGGTTCACGGGAAATGCCAGTGACTATCGAAGGGGTGATAACCCTTAACGTAACTGATGGAAAAACTCCTACTACCCGGACGGAGCCAATGGTTTTCATGGTCGTTGACATTCCAGCTGCTTACAATGTGATCCTAGGCCGACCTGGCCTAGCTGCTTTAGAAGCCATCCCGTCAGCTTATCATCTCAAAATGAAGTTCCCAACCAAGGCAGGTGTAGGGGAAGTAAGGGGGAGTCAGGAGATGGTCCGCAAATGCTACATGACCTCCACCGGAGGACTCGTTTTTTCTCTCGAGACTCTTGAAACTCCCCAGGGGAACACCCAGCCTATGTCAGAACTGGTAGACGAGCTGGAGGAAGTGCTCTTCTCAGAGCAAGATCTGAACCGCAAATTCTTCATCAGCAAGACCCTCTCCTCTGCCCTCTGTTCTGACATAATCCTTTGCATCAAGAAGAACCATGACCTCTTCGCCTGGACAGTTGCAGACATGCTAGGGATTTTCGAGGACCTCCTCGTCCACCACCTAAGTGTTGCACCGAGGTCCAAATCGATCCAACATAAGAGGCGCAAATTTTCCCCTGAGCGCCAACAAGCTATAAAGGAAGAAGTAGACAAGCTCCTCAAAGCCCGGTTCATACAAGAAGTCAATTATCCCAAATGGCTCTCTAATGTTATTTTGGTTAAGAAGGCCAACGGAAGTTGAAGGATTTGCATTGACTTCACGGATTTGAACAAGGCATGACCTAAGGATCCTTTCCCTCTCCCCAGCATAGATACCTTAATCGACGCTACTTCGGGTCATGAGCTACTGAGCTTCATAGATGCCTTCTCCGGATATAACCAGATCAGAATGTTCCCTCTGGACATCCCGAAGACCTCCTTCGTCACTGATCAAGGTCTCTATTGCTACCGAGTGATGCCCTATGGGCTTAAGAATGCCTGGGCCACTTACCAGCGCCTCATCAATAATATCTTCCAAAATCAGATTGGCCAAAATATGGAAGTGTAAGTTGATGATATGCTAGTCAAAAGTATCCATGGGTCCGACCATGTCGCCGACCAACCAGAAGCCTTCGATGTGTTGAGGAAGCATAATATGTGACTAAACCCGAACAAGTGTGTGTTCGGGGTCTCATCTGGAAAATTCCTTGGCTTCATGGTTAGTCAGAGAGGGATCGAATCCAACCCCGAGAAGATCAAAGCCATACTGGATATGACTCCTCCTACAAGTGTGAAAGAAGTTCAAAAGCTTACAGGATGCCTCGCGGCTATAGGGCGCTTCCTGTCTAAGTCAGGGGAGAAGTGTCTTCCTTTCTTCAAAGCCCTCAGGGGGGCTAAGGGCTTCGAGTGGGGCCAACAGCAGCAAGAATCGTTCGACCAACTGAAAGCCTATCTGGTCAACCCTCCACTCCTCAGCAAGCCTATTCCCCGGGGAAACACTCTACTTCTACCTCGCTGCCTCCGAGAAAACCCTTAGTGCTATCCTAGTGAGGGAAGAAGACAAGGCTCAGAAGCCCATCTATTATGTGATCAAGGTTCTCAGAGATGCTGAGCTTCGCTATCCGAGATTGGAAAAGATAGCGTACGCCTTGGTTATGGCAGCCAGGAAGCTCCGCTCCTATTTTCAATCCCACTCGGTGGTCGTTCTTACCGACCAGTCGCTTAAGCAAGTCCTGCACAAGCCTGAGACCTCCGGGTGTCTAATGAAGTGGTCGATCGAGCTGAGTTAACATGACATATCTTATCAGCCTCGGACTGCAATCAAGGCTCAAGCCTTAGCTGAGTTTATAGTAGAAAGCACCATCCCGAAAGTGAGTCAAGCCGCACATGGGCCACCCATGTGGATAGTATATGTAGACGGGTCTTCTTGCGGCGAAGGGAGTAGAGCCAAAGTTATTCTGACAGGCCCATACGACTTCTTTCTCCAATACTCCCTCCTCATCAACTTTAAAGCTTCCAATAACGAGGCTGAGTATGAAGCCCTAATAGCAGGCCTGGGTATGGCTTGGAAGGCAGGGGCGCAACGCATCCGGATATTCAGTGATTCACAGCTAGTGGTTAATCAAGTCTTAGGAGACTACGAGGCACGAGACGACCGAATGGTTAAGTACCTAGCAGAGGTCCAAAGTCTCATGGCTTCGTTTGAAGAGGTGCAAATCCAGTGGCTCCCTAGAGAAGAAAACTCCCAAGCAGATGCCCTATCAAAATTGGCCTCCTCCTCCCTCCAGGGTCTCGAGCAGACCGTCCTAATTGAAGTACTCCTAAGACCAAGCATAGAAGAAGAAGCCCCCAACTTGATGGAGTCACTGTCCGTTCAACTCCGGGACAATTGGATGAAGCCTTTGATAGAATTCCTCAGGGATGGGACCCTTCCCCAAGATCCAAAAGAAGCTCGTCGAATCCGAATGAGAGCGGAGCGGTACACCCTTGTTGAAAGAGTCTTGTCCAAACGCTTCTATACCCAAGTACATGGCAGACCCTACTTAAGATGCCTCTCCCCGGAAGAAGCCTCGTATGCCCTGCAAGAACTCCACGAAGGCATAGGTAGGGCCCACTCGGGATCAAGGTCCCTCGCTAGGAAAGTTTTGAATTACAGGTACTTCTGGCCTACTCTACTTTGAGATGCCGAGCAACACGTCTGGCAATGCAGCCCTTGTCAGCAGTTCTCCAACATCTGCCGATTACCCCAAGCGCAACTTACATCTCTCTCAAGTCCAATTCCCTTCCCAATGTGGGGGATGGACTTGCTAGGTCCATTCCCACCAGCTCCCGGCTAGCTCAAGTTCCTTGTCATGGCAATCAACTATTTCTCTAAGTGGATCGAGGCTAAGCCACTGGCCACTATTACCGAGTGCAAAGTGCTGCAGTTCTTCTGGAGAAATGTAATCTGTAGGTTCGGCGTACCTCGTGTCCTGATAACAGATAATGGAACACAGTTTATAGGGGTAGTGTTCTGATCTTTATGTGAAGACCTTGGCATTCAGCAATGCTTCTCTTCCGTCTCCCATCCTCAGTCTAATGGCCAAGTGGAGAATGCCAACAGGCAGATCCTCTCCGGCATCAAGAAGAGACTAGATAAGTCGTCCAAAGGCTTATGGGCGGAACAACTTCCTACCATATTGTGGAACTACCGCACTACAAAACGGCCCCCCACAGGAGAGTCGCCCTTCAACCTCACCTTTGGGTCCGAGGCCGTAGTTCCCTTGGAAGTTGGCTTGCCATCCCCTCGCCTTATTGCCTATGATGAAGAGCAGAACACCAAAGAGCTCTGGGTGAATTTGGACCTTGTTGATGAGCTCCGTGAAAGAGCTTCAATTCGCTAGCAAAATTATCGGAGGAGAATCGAGCAGGCCTACAACAAAAGAGTCCGTCCCACCAATCTCAAGGAAGGGGACTTAGTCCTCAGAAAGCTAGCTATCTCATTTTCCAGCCAAAAGAGTAAGCTAGCTCTGAATTGGGAAGGACCGTACAAGGTTTCCAATGTAGTCCGGCCAGGAGCATATCGTCTTGAAGACCTTGAAGGCAGAGCGATACCAAGAACTTGGAATGCCGACCACTTACTGAAGTACCAAGAGGGTGTTTGAATGCCTCTCCGAGTACATTCAAGTGTCTAGCCCTTCCTTTCTTTTTATTTGTACTTGCTTTTTTATTTTCTCATTGTAATAATGGCTTGCAACTTAGAAGCAGCCGATTAGCAGTTATCAATAAAGATCTCCTTGCCCCTGATGATTCTCTTGTGATTATTTTATCTCTGTTAAAACTTTTAATTTCTTTTACTCGAACGATGTGTTTGGAGTCCACAACTTGGCTCAATTCCGCTCCACGAGCTCGCTCTTAAGCGAGCTAGAAGTGGTTCGCCATTCGGAACTTCTCCCACAACCGTTAAAATTTACTCGAACGACGTGTTCGGAGTTCAAAACTTGGTTCGATTTCGCTCTGCTAACTCGCTCTTAAGCAAGCCAGAAGTGGTTCGCCATTCGGAAATGCTCCCACAGCCGTTGAAATTTACTCGAACGACGTGTTCGAAGTCCAAAACTTGGCTCGATTCCGCTCCGCAAGCTCGCTCTTAAGAGAGCCAGAAGTGGTTCGTCATTTGGAACTGCT
Organism: Hemerocallis citrina; assembly: GCA_017893485.1. Lineage (NCBI taxonomy): Eukaryota > Viridiplantae > Streptophyta > Magnoliopsida > Asparagales > Asphodelaceae > Hemerocallis > Hemerocallis citrina. Next base: position 80,461,866 of record CM030359.1, read on the forward strand.
CCCACAACCGTTGAAATTTACTTGAACGACATGTTCGGAGTCCAAAACTTGGCTCGATTCCACTCCGTAAGCTCGCTCTTAAGCGAGCTAGAAGTGGTTGCCATTCGGAACTGCTCCCACAACCATTGAAATTTACTCGAACGACGAGTTCGGAATCTAGACCACTGGGCTGGATAACTGACGAAATTTCTATAACTATACTAGACATGGGAGAGAATACTTGGAGTGCTTGAATGAATGCCCCATTGCTTCACTTGGCTGGATAACTGATGAAGATACTCAGGCATACATTCCCGAGCAACTTGCATTCCGAGCTGCGTATTGGAGAAAAAGGACTTTCTCCCCAAAATTCGTGCAAGATCTCGAACAGAATGCACAGATTGGACCACGACCACAAAACGACAAGATAGCATTTTCTCATGATCCGCACCGTCTTTTACATCGAGATCCGTGCAAGACCTTCATATGGACGGTTCAGATCGTACCACGTCCCTCGGAATCCAAGTCCAAGCGACTGGCGATCCGAGCTGCGTATTGGAGAAAAACAACTTTCTCCCCAAGATTCGTGCAAGATCTCGATCAGACGGCATAGATTGGATCACGACCACAAAACGACAAGAAAGCATTTTCTCGTGATCCACAACGTCTTTTACATCGAGATCCGTGCAAGATCTTCAGATGGACTGTTCAGATCGTGCCACATCCCTCGGAACCCAAAACCGAGCGACTGGCGATCTGAGCTGCGTATCGGAGAAAAACAACCTTCTCCCCAAAGTCCACGCTAGATCTCGATCAGGCGGCACAGATTGGACCACGACCACAAAACCAAAAGATAGCATTTTTGTAGAACCCCGTATTTTCAAATATTATTTTAAATATTTGAAAATGAATTAAAATGATTTTCTGAAGATTTAATAAATATTTTCTAAAGAGTTATCTTTTTACACGTGCGAAACACGTGCAATTATTTACTTGAGAGGTTCAAAAGTCAAGTTTTCCTTATGGAAAATTATTATTTAATATTTGGGATTTATTTAGTATTTTTCCAGATTTTTCTGAAATTAATCGGAACTATTTGCAAATTTTGAGAAAAGAAGGACCTTTATGTAAAATTGACATTTTTAAGGGTTAAAATGCAAAATGAGATTTCTGGACGTTTTAAACAGTACCAATTGAGATTTACGAGTATATTTTACTTTTAAATCCTAATTTAAATGAATTTGATGGAATTTCCAAGAATAGAACTATATGTATAAAGTTGTATTTTGAAGGGATTATTTTGCAAAATTGTCGTAAAACCCTAAAACCTATTTCCGGATTGTTTAAATAGACCTTTCCAGCCGTCATTACTAAAATACAGAATTTTGAGATTTGTTTTGGAAGAGCAAGAGGAAATTTTGGATCTTGCAAAAAGGAAGGCTTTTCGTTGGATCTTTTCAATTCAAAGGTGAGTGATATTGTTTTATTTTGATGTTTTGTATGTAATATGAACTTTGTTTTGTGGTTTGATTTAAGTGAACAATTGTTTGATTGTTGTTTGGCATGTATGATTATTTAGTACCTTGCATGAAAACGATGCAATGGTTGTTGTTTGTATCATGTATGTGAAATCTAAGAATGTTGAGTAGATCTTGGTTCATAAAATTGTATTGCTAGAAATGCATGTTTATGATTTGAGTATGGTTATGATCAGATGGAGGAACATCTGGATCTTGTGTTTACAAATCAGATTTGGTTTTGAGTTGTGGAAGATATTGAGTATTGAGAAATCCTAATGGAAGAATTAGGAGTTGAGAACATGAGAATTGAGTTTTGAGATATTGGTTGATTGGAGGAAATGTATCCAAACTGAGGATACTTTGAGATTGTTGTTTTATTTGAGTACAACTTATTTTAGTGAACAATGATTGCTTTTGGAAAACCCTAATTTTGATTATCGTATACAACCAAAACTAGGCAGACTGTAGGCCGACAGTCGACTGGTAGACTTTTCAGTCGACTGATACAACCCAGCTGCTGTATCTTTAGTTTTTCTTGAAAATCCGTTCTGGACAGTCGACTTAGACCCTTTTCAGTCGACTGGTACACTTAGAATTTATTTTTAAAGTTAACGTAGATTTTTCTCTGGTAAGTCGACTTATGACCTATTAAGTCGACTTATATTCTATTTTAAGTCGACTTATGACTTTACAAGTCGACTTATAACACTTAGAATATTTTCTTAAAGATTTCTGGAATTTCTCTCTGGTAAGTCGACTTATGTTTTTATAAGTCGACTTATGTTCTTATAAGTCGACTTATGTCTCCTTTAAGTCGACTTATGTTTTATATAAGTCTACTTATGATTTGGTAAGTCAACTTATGATTTTTATAAGTCATGTTATATTGTTGGTAAGTCAACTTATGATTTTTATAAGTCATCTTATATTGTTGGTAAGTCCACTTATGATTTTTATAAGTCATCTTATATTGTTGGTAAGTCAACTTATGATTTTTATAAGTCATCTTATATTGTTGGTAAGTCCACTTATGATTTTTATAAGTCATCTTATATTGTTGGTAAGTCAACTTATGATTTTTATAAGTCATCTTATATTGTTGGTAAGTCCACTTATGATTTTTATAAGTCATCTTATATTGTTGGTAAGTCCACTTATGATTTTTATAAGTCATCTTATATTGTTGGTAAGTCAACTTATGATATTTATAAGTCATCTTATATTGTTGGTAAGTCAACTTATGATTCTTATAAGTCAACTTATATTACTTAACTTATTTTCTCAAAAATCATGGACATTTTCCCTCTGGACAGTCGACTGGTGACCTTTTGCAGTCGACTGGTACTGATACTTTTCTAAGGTATTTTGATGTTCTTTAAATGATTATTCTTTAAATGTTTTAGATCTATAACCTACCCTTATAAATACTATTCTTCTATAGAACATACGCTTTCACTATAAACTATGGTTGGATTTGGATTATGGAATTTATTAAAGACTTGAGTTTTGTGGAGTAGAGAGATTTCCTCTTGATCATTTGACGATGGATTAGTGAGTTTTGGTTCTATTTGAGATTTATTGAGAAAGGCCTGAGGGGTCTTGGTTAGTTGTTGTTTGAGTTATTTAGATGTTCGCGTGATGAAGGTCTACGGGCCTATTCCCGGATAGGCAGGGAGGTAATTCTCCGGACAGGCAGGGAGGTAATTCTCCGGATAGGCAGGGAGATAATTCTCCGGATAGGCAGGGAGATGATTCTCCGGATAGGAGGGTGCATTTGTATGTACCGGGTGTATCAGTACATTTCGTAGGGTACACGGAAGGGAGATAATTCTCCGGATAGGCAGGGAGGTAATTCTCCGGATAGGCAGGGAGATGATTCTCCGGATAGGCGGGGTGCATTTGTATGTACCTGGTGTATCTGCACATTTCGTGGGGTACACGGAAGGGAGGTAATTCTCCGGATGTTGTTTAGACTGGGTGCATTTGTATGTACCGGGTGTATCTGCACATTTCGTGGGGTACACGGAAGGGAGGTAATTCTCCGGATGTTGTTTAGACTGGGTGCATTTGTATGTACCGGGTGTATCTGCACATTTCGTGGGGTACACGGAAGGGAGATAATTCTCCGGATGTTGTTTAGACTGGGTACATTTGTATGTACCGGATGTATTCTTGGTTTTATGCTTGTGTTTTCCAGTTTTCTTACACTTGACACTTAGGCTAACTTCACTTGTTGTTTTCATTTCATGAGGTTTTCATGCTTTACATCTTTTGTTATTTCTCATTCAGTTATCCTTGTTGTTCCTACATGCCGTTGATGATTTTATGTTTTATGATTAAATTATGTTGTTTTGTTTTTATATCACTCACACCATTTATGGCTGACCCCCTTAGTTTGGGGGTTAGGGTTCATCTCTAGCCTCAAGTGTTACAGCTTGTTGCTTAGAGTCGGGAGGCTTGGATGCTTGAGTTAGTTTTGAGATAAACTGTGGTAATAGAGCTTTGTGTAAATTTGTGTAAAAAGAAGTATTGTGAAAAGAAAGTTGAAATTCAAGGTGTTTGTAATTCCGCTGTGTTTGAAAAAGATTGTTGTAATAAAAGTTTGGAATAAAATTATTTATGTTTTTGAGCTATGTGTACTATTTCATTGAAGTTGATGCTGGGATTGTGCCACGTACTTTCTAAGTTATTATATTAGAAATTCGGGGCGCTACAATTTTCTCGTGATCCATACCGTCTTTTACATCGAGATCCGTGCAAGACCTTCAGATGGACACCTCTGATAGAGCCACGTCCTTCGAAGTTCAAAAGTTTGGCAAGACCCCACTTCTACTCCTCTCTCTTAAGCGAGCTAGAAATGGTCCGCCCTCAGAAACACTCTTACAACCATAAGGGATTAACTGAACACGCCAACACACAAGCACAGAGGAATAAACAAGCTTTCACTTCTATAAAGTTTAAAGTTCAAAGAAACTCAAATTACAAGACCAGCTACTCTTATCTACGACCAGTTAAAAAATTCAAAAAGCTAAAATCACAAGATTGCATCAACGACTCTTAGGAAGAGGGATGTTCCTCTTAAGAGACAGGCGGGGCCGGTGCACACCTTGCCGTTGCGATCCCGCACTCGTTAAGGTCCCTAAGCCAGCGAGCATAGTAGTGTCTTTCAGAGTTGCACCGGCTGAGGCTTCGCTCGATGAAGTAGCCACCCCGCTTTGTGCATCAGCAACACTTCGACGAACAACTGGAGATCGAGTCACGAGCTCGTAAAAGGAAATTCCTCTCTTGCTTTCTTCACGAGTACACGATGTACTCCTTACATTGACCCACTCAGATTGGGGTTTTAGGAGAGCGACCTCCCCCTCTACTTCGACGATTCGTTGCTTCAGAGAGTTGTCCTTCATGGCTATCTTGAAGCGAGGAAGCTGAGCGGAGCCTTCGGCACCGGAGCTGTCGGCAATAATTCGACGGAGATGAGTAACCTCGATGCTCCTATTGACCGTAACCCTCTTCAACTTGTCGACCTCCGCCATCAACTCATCGTGCTCGGCCATCAACTTGCCCGCCGCCATTGTTAATTCTTCTTCCTCCACCAAAAGCTCTTCTTCTACTATCTGCAAGTGGTGGATTTCAGCCAATAGTTCACCTCTCTCCGCGGTAGCCTCAGACAGCGCCTTCTTTAGGTGCTTCATCTCGGGGAGACACTTCGACAGCTTTAGCTTGAGGCGTTCCAAGTCCAACTCGCTCCTGAGAAAACACTCTCGACTGCGAGAGAGGGCCAACTTCGTTGCTATTAAATCAACCTGAAGACGAGAGGCTTCAACTGCTGAACTCGACTCGGCCACCTGAAAGGCAAAAACATATCGACGTTGAGCTCTGGAGAACACTTAGCGAAATTTTCAATAACAAGGTATTCACAACACTTGAGTTCTCAATGCAAAGAACAAAGAGTGTTTTCCACACTTAGATAACAAGGAGTTCGCAACACCGTTCTCAACACAGCAAAATTCCAAAACAAGGTGAATACAAATCAAGATCAAAATCTCAAACACTTAGCCAAAGTCTTAAAAAGTTGGTCATTTCATTAAAATTCAAAAAGTACAAGAGTGCGGTGGCTAGTTTGCGGTTCGGCGTTACAACAAAACCAAAAAAAAAAATAAAAACAAAGGAAGAGGCGACTAAGTCAGGGGGCCACCTCATGGCGCCGCTCCGAGGTATCCTCGCTCGGCACAGTGACGAGCACTCCTTCGACATTCACGGCATCCTCGGCGCCCTCCTCGGCCTCTTTGCCCTCTTGCTTGGCCTCGATCTCTGCCAGAGGATACAGCTCTTCACCCTCCACAGGATCGTAGAAGTAATACGAGGAGCTGTCGAAGTCGGGGGTGCGAGCCGCCACATGCTTCAGTGCTCGGGCGTAAGCCTCCTCCATGTTTGTCATCATGTGGGCTTCGGCCTAATCCCGAACCGCCTTCTCTACCTCCGCCACCTTCATCGCTTGGCCATTCAGTGCCTCTTCAGACACCTTCAAGGCCTTCTCCAGCTCCTCCTCGAGGTGAGCCCTCTCTTTCTCCAATGCCTCGACCTTGGCAATCTCGGCTGCAGAGTGCTTCAGCGAGCTTCGTCTCGAGGGCCCCTACCTCGGCCGCTCGCGAAGTCGAAAGTCGCTGCTCGGCCTCGAACAGCTTGACCGCTTTGGAGCACTCCGACCTCTCCCGATCGTTCGCCAGCTTCATCTCCTTCCCTTGCTCGGCGAACTTCTCGAGCACGTGGCTGAAGTGGCAGAGAGTCTGCGAGCAAAATGAAGGAAAAGAAACGATTAAAACCGGACAAAAAACTTAGGAAATTTTTTGGGTTGTCATAATCAACTCATACTTACCGACATAGTATTCCGAGCTATCTCCAGGGCATTGTCGCCCACAGTACCGGCCTTTAGCGCGGCACGGTCCATCGGGGTCGGCAAGTGCTTCACTGCCTGCATGCACATCCCCGAGTCGTCGAGGAAACCGTCTACCTTCATCACCCTCCAGTCAGGGATGAAGAGGCGCTTGTGCTCCTCGGTAAGGATGGCCTCAGCCTCGGTAGTAAGAGGCGGCACCTCCAAAGCCAGAGCGGTGCTGGCAAAGAACCCCCCGCTCGTCGAACTCGGGGCATCGACCAGAGGGGCCTGAGTGGGCATTTCCAAAGGGGCCTCGATCACCGGCTCCACAGGGACCGAGGGCACCGACATGACCGAGGGTGCCGAGGAGACTTGTACTATTCGGCCGGAAAGAGGCCTTGCCGTGGTCCTCTTCCTCTTCCTCGTCTCCGTATCCTTCGCCGCGCGACTCATTGCCATCAATGCCTTGTAATACATACCGGGGGCCTCTGCATATGAAGAAAGAACCGAACAAAAGAGTTACAAAAAAAAATGAAAAAACACTAAGACAAGTAAGAAAAAGAAAAGAGCGTACTGGGGTCGATCGGACTGAGACCTCTACCGAACAAGACCCCCTCGGTGATATCCTTCCAACTGAGGGTCGGAAGTCCGAGGATTTTCGCCACCACCTCCTCTTTCTCTCTTGTGAGCACCGGCTCTTTCTTTGCCCACTTCGGAACCCCATCTTTCCACGCCGTAGAGAAGCCCCACAGCTCGAGACCTCAGATAAGAAAATACTTCTCCTTCCAGTGTTTGATCGAGTCCGAATTCTCGATCAACTTCACCCCCTTCCTCGGCAACAAGTAATACTGATCTTCCATCTTGCTCATTCGGCAGATGCGATAGAGGCTCCGAAGTAGAACCAGTTGCAATTGCGCACCGACCGCCTGGCACCGGAGGATGAAGGCGATAACATGCCGCCACATGTTCGGCATAAACTGAACTGGGCTCAAACCATACCACTGCAGCACCTCGACCACGAAGGGATGCAGTGGTAGCCGAAGACCGACATTGAGTGCGTCGTACGAGAAGACGCACGTGTCTGCCGACATCCCCGTACATGCTCGGAACTCGGGGCCGGGGAGTAGTCGCGCGTACTCCTTCGGGATGCGAAATCCCTTCCTGATCCGGTGTAGATCTTCCTCGGTCATGATTGAAGGGATCTCATCCACCTCGGAAGGATCCCTCAGATTATTCTCCTCATAAGCTGGAGCCATCCCACACACCACCTTTTCTAAGATGTCCTCGGGATAGCTCCTCCCCCTACCGACACTCGACAATGTGGACGGCAGCCGACCCAGCTCTCCTGCCCCTTCGGAGTCTCAACTATCGTCGACACCCCGACCGGATCAACCACTTCCTTCCCCTACCTTGGCTTAACCACTACTGCTCGGCCGGTGTCTCGGTCCGAGGTGGAGGTCTTGTCCCCATAAGAAATTCTAGACATTCTCAAAAAGAAGGGGGAAAGACTAACCTTGAAGTGACGTGTATGGTCGGAAAAAATCGCTGGAGTTCAAACTCGCCTTGCTACAAAAGCTAATAGCGCCGAGAGCAAAAACACCGCTAGCAAAGGTAAAAGTAAAAGTGAAAGAATGAGAGAAAGAGTGGGGAGGTGAAAACTTAAAGTTAAAGAAGTGACTCTTGGGCTTTGTAACGTAAAGTTGCGACTCTTGGGCCCCCCTCAAGCCCGTTATAGAAGGCTAAACGACAAAGTAGAGAAGAGCGGCGACGGTTCATAAGGGTGGCGACGATTCAGACTCGGCCGCACCGCTCGGCAATTCCTCTAGCTCCGAGCCGCCGAGGCACTATGCGGAGCTATCGATGGACGGTTCAGATCACTCCACGTCGCTCGGAATTCCAGGCCGAGCAACTGGCGATCCGAGCTACATATTGGAGAAAAACAACTTTCTCCTCAAAATTCGTGCAAGATCTTGATCAGATAGCTCAGATTGCACCACAACCACAAAACGACAAAATAGCGTTTTCTCGTGATCCACACCATCTTTTACTTTGAGATTCGCGGAAGATTTCCAGATGGACGGTTCAGATCGTGCCACGTCCCTCGGATTCCAAATCCGAGCGACTGGCGATCTGAGCTGCGTATTGGAGAAAAACAACTTTCTCCTCATAATTCGTGCAAGATCTTAATCAGACGGCTCAGATTGGACCACGACGACAAAATGACAAGATCGCATTTTCTCGTGATCCACACCATCTTCTACATCGAGATTCGTGCAATATTTTCAGATGGACGGTTCAGATCGTGCCACGTCCCTCGGAATCCAAATCCGAGCGAGTGGCGTTCCGAGCTGCATATTGGAGAAAAACAACTTTCTCCTCAAAATGCGTGCAAGATCTTGATCAGACGGCTCAGATTGGGCCACAATCACAAAACGACAAGATAGCATTTTTCGTGATTCAAGCCGCCTTTTTGCTTCAAGACCCACGCCAGATCCCATGATGAACGGTCCAGATCGCCCCACGTCGCTCGGAATCTCGATCCGAGCAACTGGTGATCCGAGCTGCACATTTGAAGAAAAATGCCACCGAGCAGCTGCAACCGTCAGATTGTCTCAAAATTCGTGCCAAAAGATGATGAGCGGCTCAGATTACGCAACGCCCATAAAATGACAAGATAGCATTTTCTCGTGATCTGAACCTCTAAACCTCGTGATTCGCACCATGATGAGTGGTCCAGATCGCCCCACATCGTTCGAAATCCGAATCCGAGCAACTGGCGATTCCGAGCTGCTCACATGAGGAAAATAACATCGCTCGAAATCCCAATCCGAGCGACTAGCGATCCGAGCTGCTCATATGGAGAAAATAGCGCCGAGCGATACCGACCAACAGATCTTCTCAAATTTCGAGAAAATGCCCATAAAATGAAAAGATAGATCACGCAACGCCCATAAAATGACAAGATAGCATTTTCTCATGATCTGAACCTCTAAACCTCGTGATTCGCACCATGATGAGTGGTCCAGATCGCCCCACATCGTTCGAAATCCGAATCCGAGCAACTGGCGATTCCGAACTACTCACATGAGGAAAATAACATCGCTCGAAATCCCAATCCGAGCGACTAGCGATCCGAGCTGCTCATATGGAGAAAATAGCGCCGAGCAACACCGACCGACAGATCTTCTCAAATTTCGTGCCTCGACCTGATGAACGGCTCAGATCACTCCACGTCGCTCGGAATCCCAATCCGAACAACTAGCGATCCGAGCTGCTCATTTGGAGAAAATAGCGCCGAGTGACACCGACCGTCAGATTTTCTCAAAATTTGTGCCTCATCCTGATGAACGGCTCAGATCACTCCACATTGCTCGGAATTACAATCCGAACAACTAGCGATCCGAGCTGCTCATATGGAGAAAATAGCGCCGAGCCATATCGCTCGGAATCCCAATCCGAGTAACTGGCGATCCGAGCTGCTTACGTGGAGAAAGTGGTGCCGAGCGACACAGGCCGTCCGATCTCTCAGAACTACGCGCTGATGCGAGATGGGCGGCCCAGATTGCGCCACAACATAAATAATATTAAAAGTTAATTTTCTTATTTATTAAATTCGAATTACCTATTTAAAATTGCAAAAAATGATTAAAAATTCGGAAAATTTAATTAAAAATTCTAAAAAGTAATTATAAATTCAGGGAAATATTTTTGAGCCCCTGGATAAATAATTATTGCTTAGAATAATTAATTTAGACCCCCGAACAATAAATCACCACTTCGTAAAATTAAATAAACGGTCCGAAAAATAAATAAAAATTAAGAAACACCAAAAGTCTAGGAGAGCTCAAGAACAACCTTGAGCGTGCAACCAACTCTGAAGATCACCATAATACCTTATATAGGGATTCGACACCCCTCATTTGGACTCCGATACAACTCCACAAGCCATTAAAACAGTAAAACTACTCCTCAAAGGCTGATCAAACTCAGTCTTCAGAAGTGGAGGGCTCGTGATATGGCTAAAAATGGGGTTGAATCGGAACTGTCCAAATCAGGCGCGAATCTTAAAGATCAGGGGTAAAATGGTAATTTCACCTGCGAACGGGTCTGAAATGGGAACTGGGCCTTTTTCCAAAGGCCCAATAACCCATAAACAGGTCCATCATTCTGGGTACGGATTCCAATCCGTGAAAGCCCAATCTAGCTGGATAGGAGAATTAGGGTTTCTGATTGCCCATAATCAACGACCCTGATCACTTCTATCCATCCACTGGGAAGTAAGGTTTTGATCTTATCCCGAAACTGGTTCTTAAGGCAGCTATAAATACCCCCCATCCCCCACTGTTAACAGGTAATCAATCTTTTACCAATCAAAGCTCTTTCATAATCTTTCTGATTACTGACTTGAGCGTCGGAGGGTGCGTCACCGGGATCAACCCCGGTGTTTCGCACTTTTTGCAGGCCAGCGACGGGAGATCACGGTCATACTCCGGCAGAAAGGTATTTCAGGTTTGACTATTCAACATCCCAAGAATCCACAAATCTACCTGTTTGCCCCCACACCGATTTCAGCGACAACATAACCCTAATACAAACCCTAAAACACAAAATACAATTACTAGCAGTCATCTTCTCTCTCCTCTCTCCTCTTTCTCTCTCCTCCTGTCTTTCACTTTCCCCGTCTGCCTCTTCATCTCCCCGCTCAACCCCAGCCCTCCGTCGAACCACCTCTGGCAACCCCCCCAGTCGTCGACCCCTCGACCATCGTCTGTGTCCGTTGAGCCGCCCTCCCGCTCGACCTCAACCCAGAACCAGTTTTGAGCCACCCACACCAGAACACCTCCTCCTTTGTCCCTCATCCCGATTGACGAGTAGCAGCCTGCGATGCCTCCGGTCGCCGCGCCACCCTCTGTCTCCGTCGAGCCCCGCTGTCGGTCGGCCACCCCCTCGATGCCAGACCCATCGACCCCTTACCCATTGCTCTTGCTGTTGTTGCCTTGCTATCTTGAACGTAGTGTGCACGTATTATTTTGTGGGTTCGTGTTCGTTGCTCTGGAATTCTCATCCCGTTATTTTTTGGTATTCGAATTAATCGTCAATAAGGCAAGTCACTTTCCTCTTAAATTAATATTGTATCAAATTTAAGTTTTTATTGATATTCTTGCAAGTTGATCCAATTTTTCGTCATAACATATATTGTTAATCCTCTTTCGTTGAGTATATTGAGGGTTTACACGAGCTAACCCAAATATCCTTAGTTTCGTGCCTCTATTAACTCCAAAAATTGAATCTTTCATGCATTGATGTGAAATTGATAATATGATTATTCATATATTCACAACACAATTAATCTGTTGTAGAAATTATTGCTAGATTGTGTGTTTGAATGATCGATTGATGTTGGATGTTATTAAAATAGTGTATGTGTGTATTCTTAATTGTATTTATCATGTTATTACACCCATCATGCTGATTATATAATTTAATGCCCATAGAATTGATACCCATCATGTTTAGATCACTTTATTTCATCACAAATATCGAAACATCTGTACGTTGCTTGCTATCTGGAAATTGTATGACGATTTTGACCATGTATTTGATCTCAAAATAAATAACTTTCTGAATAAGAGTTGAACCCCTATGTCTCTAGTTTCCAGAACATCTTGAATCGCGGAATTCCGAGTTGTATTGTAAAAGTTATGATCGTTTTACTACTGCTGTGTTTTATTTCCAGAATTTCAGATTCATGTATGTTCAATTTTCAATCTATTAGAATGCTGATTATATATTAAAATAATGCTCTGAAAATTTCCAGAATGTTAGTTAACATGCTTAAGAGTCTAATAAATATTTTTGATGATTTTATTATTGAGTTTTCGCTGATTCTAAAAATATGACAACTTGATGTCATGTTTCTGCCTGAACATGTAATCTGTAAAGAATGATATTTTTAACCTATCTACTTTTGTCAGATTTTGTATTTTAAATACGCGTTGGATTCTTTGTAGCATCTTCTGGATAAATTCTCGTTAGGGATGGAACATTATTATTGTAAGACTCGAGTACATGATCTATATAATTTACCTCTTTAATCTAAATGAAATTGATTGTATGCATCGAACCTATAGAATGGGATACAGTAGTACGTGCATTAGTTAGGATTAAAATGATAAATAGACTTAAGAATTGACACAACATCGACATTGCATATTGAACATCACTGTTTTTATTGATATCGAATATTATGTAAGTGTTATTGACATCGACTATTGAATATTGTCATCGAATATTGAACCATTGCATCGAATTCCATTTATATTGATTATTGTTATTGTTCCTTATTATTGACTCCTATTGATCCATTGAATTCATTGCTATATCGTTATTCCATTGATTATTTACTTTCTCTACTTGTTGTCCATGACTTTCTCTAAGAGCAAATTTACTCCTCTTTTTAGATGAAGTGTTCACAGGTAATGAAGGAAAACTGCCTGCTGGAATTGGAGAACAAGCTTTCTAAAGATTTAATGCTTTCTAGTTGCTTATTATTTCATGGACTTATGTATTGAGACTTATTATTATTGTGTTGGGATTTATTATTGTATTTGGCTTATGACCCGGATATTGTTATTTATTTTCAGATGTTGGATTATTGTATTTGGATATTTTATATTATTTTATTCCAAGTATTATTATCCATGTGGTTATTATTATTGTTTGCGCACTTGTTTTATATTGTTATACTTGTTGAGTTGAATGGGTAAACAGCGTATGGATGACAAAAGTCATTTGCTGGGCCAATGTCATGTGTTTTGTATTTTTGGGAAGCGGGGCGTGATAGGGACACTTGAGGCACCGTCTCTCCTATAAGGGGGCGGGCTACGTAGTCTCGTCTATTATTTTTTGGGATCTAATGGGTAGAGCGGGAGGTGTACAATGTACTGCATTCTCCTGTCGAAAGCTGAGGGATAGATCACTACATAACAATCTATGTTCTAAGTTATTTGTACAAGTGGAAATGTTCTAAGCAATATAAGTGGAAGCAGACGTTTAACTTCGAGTTTCCTGGCGGAGTAGGAAAAGGCCTACCGGTCCGCCACAAAATTCGGATAACTTTTGGTAGGGAAGGGAGTGGAAAAGACACCGGTTCCGGCTGAGCTGCGGCAGAGCCGACTGATCATCTGTCTGTCCGAAAGTGTCTTCAACCACCGGTCCCGGGTGGAGTGGTTTTAGATCACCGGTCCGATCAGATCGGAGTGACCACCGACGATTTGAGAGTAGAGAAAGACCACCGGTCCATCTGCATGTGTGGGGGTATACTGCATGCACTGCAACTTTACCAAGTCACTAGATGAATGTCAGGAACGGAAAAGAGTACAAGAGTAGAATGCATAGCGAAGGATCGAACCCTGTGATCTGAAGACCATGAACTCTTTGGAAAGTATGTAGTATAAGATGCATACGTTTCCAAATGAGTTGCATTAGAGTAAGTGCATTGTGTGCATTCGGAATTGTGCATTAGACTCTAGGGCATAGCATACAGTAACACTTGTGATTTGACTGCACAGTTTTTTTGGAATAAAATATCGATTGTTAAGTCTGGAGAGTCGCTAGTTTTATCAACATTATGCTTGTTGCATTCAACTGACGTGCCCACAGTCATTTTAGTTGCATGGCTACTGGACCATGGAAGTAGGAGACTCGAGCTGCATGGAACGTCCAAGTGGAGATTGTAAATTTTTATTAAAATTTTTATTGATGTAATCCTACGATAAACATATTTGTACTGGTAATAACAATTGGGGCATCATAACGTTTTTAAATTCCTGTGATTTTTTTGTATTTGTTCTCATTTGAAGGAAAGATTCTAACTTGTATCTCGAGTTCCCGGTATTAGGAATTCAGGGCGCTACACCATGATACAAGAGTACCTAACAAGCTGTAGCACTTTTGGTGAGGCTATATCCTATGGTGGGGTCCTGGTTTGATCCTTAGATGTATAGACAAGCATATGCACATAAATCTAGGTGGTGAGGGGTGGCAATCAGGTCAGTTGGGTCGGGTCGAGTCAGCTCGTTATTTGGGCGGGTCCGGATCAGGGTGCCATCCTAACAAGGCCGGGCAGGGCCGGGTCGCGGGTTGGCCCGCCCGGTTAATATATATATATATATATATATATATATATATATTACAACTTCACTTACAATTTTTTTTCAACAAGTATAACTGTGTAAGAGTGAAAATAAAACATATATTGTTCATTTCAACTTCTATGAATTTTTTACATGTTTTTTTTACATACAAATATAAGTAATATAAACTCATAAAGAACATACAATATTTCGTGATTCACATTTACTGATTTACATGTTTGAGTGGATAATCAGAATTTAGAATTCGAGATAGCCTATAGTTAGATTGAAGAGAGGCCATTGGACTACCGTCGCGCACATCTTCGGAGATATAGTCATATAATTGTGTCAATCACTTGTTTCTCCGTAGTTTTTCTACTACTAGTGGGTTCGGTTGTTGTGTTCGTGTGTCAACATCATGCATTTCTTCTTTTATTTGGTGTATAGGGATATCGTGAGTTCCAACCTTAGGATTCGGTGTAAATTCGGGTTCAATTTGTGGGACTATTGGAGGCTGATGCGAAGAATCGGTGGAATCTTGTCCACTTTGGCTACTGCCGCTACCTCGTGATCTATGCATGGTAATAGTGTATGTGAAAAAGAATGGTTTACAGTGTTTTACTAGTGTGTGTAAAATAATACAAAATAATCTAGGAGGTATATATTAAAAAACAAAATCAAAAAAATAATAGGAGGGTTGAGAGAGAGAAAAAGTGAAAAACCAACAAACAATATGATACAAAAATTTAGAACTACAACAAAAATTAGGACAATAAGCGGCTTATGAAATTTTGATACCGTACTTCGCTGATAATCTTACATAGAAATGAGAGAGAAAATAAAAGTAGATTTCGACGTAGTCGACTGAGAAATGTAATAGACATTGTCACATAGTCCGGTAGTCGTTGAAAGAGAGAGATAGAGCTTCTTTGTTGGAGGAGGTGAAGTAGACATAGTTGAGAGTTGAATCAACATAATTTGATACGATCGAAAATTTTCACTTCTTTGTTGCTAGCTTCTTTGTTGAAAAACACTTGATTGAATTGAGATTGAATTAAATTGTAGTAGTAGAGAGAGTAAGAGAGTTAGGTGTAGAAATTTTTAGATTGGATTAGGGGGAGGGGGGGGGGGGGGTATTTATAGGAAAAAAACCTCAGCCAAAACATAGCATACTATAGCCAACAACTCTGTTTCCTTAGTTTCAGACCGTTCGACAAGCGGGTCAAACATTTGGCCCATGCAGATTGAACATTTGACCCGTGCGGGTGGAATGTTTGAGGCTGGCTAGATAGCATGAATAAAATTTCGTATGATCAAACATATGTTCTTGAGCTAAGAATGCTAACTGTTAGGAAAAGATATGATCTTGAGAAGAACTAGCATGATTTGATTAGAAAAATCATAACTTTGTGACATGATCGGATTTAGACTTAAAATTTTTACAGTAACATCTTGATTGTGTCACTATGAGATCCACAAAATTTCATAATTTTTTATTATAGTTTGTTATTTTAATAAATACCAATTTATTGCTGGTGTGAGATAACTTTTCTGCTCTGTTAGAATCTAGCTTGATTGACTTACAAAAATTATATCTCTTTGTCTATTATGAATTTAGACTTGAAATTTTCAATGTAGGTTTTCTTACATGTCTATATCAATTCCACAAATTTTCATAATTTTTGGAAAATTTATGATATTTTAAGAAAATGGTAAAACTATACTGGGTAATGCAAACATTGAACTTTCTTCCGATTCTATTTCAAGAATTTTGTGTTCAGTTTGGAAATTCATTTATTCCAAAATATATGGAGTTTTAAGCTAAAATGTTTATGCATGTTTCTCATAAGTGTGTACAACAATCCCGCCAATTTTGGTAATTTTTAGAGATGACTGGATATTTATGAAAAATCATGTTTCTATACTGAGATAGAAGAGTTTTAGCTCTATTTTCATTATGAGTATTAGTTACGCTGGAAAGCATAACTCCATGATAAAAGGAAATTTGCACTTTAAATTTTTACAGTAGTATCATAATTATGAATAAGAATTATTATCTCTTTGAAATACAACTTGCTGATATTGTTAAGAAACAGTGTGGATGTTGTTTGTTAATTTGTATCATATTCAAATTGTCATAACTTTCTTTATACTTGGAGTTTTGAGCTAACTTTTGGAAATGTACTGCCAATATGCATTTGGATTATGCATGCCAAAATTTATGAGATTTTGAGATCATGGCTATTTTTAACTGAGTTTTAAGCACACTGGTCGATAGTTTCTGCAAATCCTGAGAATTTGTATACATATCAGTGTGAGGTCTTTTTCATCATCAAAATAACTTATTTTTAGAAAGTTTCAAACTGAGAAAGTTTATTAGATTCAAAGACCTTCCTGTAGAATCTAAAAATATGGAATTTCAATAAATAAGTAAATAATTGTGTTTTTGCAACTAGCACCAATTGATGGATTGGATGAATAGCTTACTGTTTTGGGAATAAGTAAGTCATTGTTATATTAAGGCTATATAAATGGAGTTAGATAGTTGTTTATTAGCTTATTAATCATGAATTGAACATGTTTGAATTCGACTTGTGAATTTCTACTGTTTGAGATGTGATGGCTATGTAAATTAGCTTGTTGTTTGCCTAGGGTAATGGTTATCACCCTAGGACTATCAATCCTTTTGATCCTTGGTAAGTTGTGCTATTTTCACCTCGAAATGCTATGGATGAAGACAGTCTTCGTGCACCGGCGGATCGCTACCCATGGAGGGATTGATCATGGAACAGAGACGGGGTTGAGATCCAAGCAAGAGGGTGATTGGCGATCAACGGAGGTCGAATCGCCAATGTTCATGGGTCAAGTTTAAGCCAAGTTAGGCCAACTCTTGAGCCTGGTGTGGGGGCCGTGTTGGTTTATTCTCGGGCTTTGTGAATTTGGATAAAGAACAAGGTTTTTTTACTAGCAAGTAATCGGCTAGTAATCAATAATTTCTGCACAATTAAGATTTGTAATTGCTTAACAAGGACTAGTGGCAGTAGCCTAAGACCAGAGCATGTCATTTTATTGATAGGTCGGTGGCTGTACTTGCCTGTCAAGGGGACACGTGAGGCGATGTCTCGCCTATGAAGGGGCGGGCGTCGTAGTCTCGTCTGTTAATTTTTGGGATCTAGTGGGTAGAACAGGAGGCGTACAATGTATCGCAATCTCCTGTCGGAAAACTGAGTGATAGATCTCTAAGTAACCATCTATGTTCTAAGTTATCTGTACAAATGGAAATGTTCTATGCAGTATAAACGGGAAGCAGGAGTTTAACTTTGAGTTTCCTATCGTAGTTTGGAATGGCCTGCCAGTCCGCCACAAAATTTGGATAACTTTGGTAGGGACGGGAGTGGAGAAGACACCAGTTCCAGCTGAGCTGCGGCAGAGCCGATTAGGTTACCTGCTTGTTGAGAAGTGCCTTCTACCACCGGTCCCGTGTGGAGAGGTTTTAGATCACCTGTCCCATCAGATCTGAGTGACCACCAACTATTCGGGAGTGGAGAAAGACCAGCGGTCCATCTGCATGTGCGGGGGTAGACCGTCTGCAACTCTACCAAGTCACTAGATGAATATCAGGAACAGAAAAGAGTACAAGAGTAGAATTCTTTGCGAGGGATCAAACCCAGTGATCTGGAGACCACGAACTCTTTGGAAAGTATGTAGTATGGGATGCATACGTTTCCATTGAAGTAGAATTTAGGAAAGTATGTAGTATGTGATGCATACGTTTCCAAATGAATTGCATTAGAGTAAGTGCATTGAGTGCATTTGGACTTGTGCATTAGACACTAGGGCATGGCATACACTAACACTTGTGATTTGACTGCACTTTTTTTTTTGCATCAAATATCGATTGATGAGTTTGGAGAGTTGCTGGTTTTTTCAGCATTGTGTTAGTTGCATTCAACTGACGTGCCTATAGTCTGTTTTGTTGCAAGGCTACTGGACTGTGGAAGCAGGAGAGTCGAGCTATGTGGAACGTCCCAGTGGAGATTATAAATTTGTATTGTAAATTTTAATGATGTAATCCTATGATAAACAAATTTGTACTGGTAATAACAATTAGGGCATTATAAAGTTTTCAAATTCCAGTGATTTTGTTGTATTTTTACACATTTGAAGGAAAGATTCTGACTTGTGTCTCGAGTTCCCAGTATTGGGAATTCGGGGCGCTACACCATGATCCAAGAGTACCTAACCACTTATAGCACTTTTGGTGAGGTTATGCCCTATGGTGGGCCCATGGATAGATCCTTAGACATATAGACAAGCATATGCACAGACATTTAGGTGGTGAGGGGTGGCAATCGGATCAGTCCGGTTGGGCCGGGTTGGATTGCCAGCCTAATAGTGCCAGGCTGGGCCGGGTTCGAAATGGAAATATTCGACCCAGTCGACCCGCAAACCAATTAGGGTCGACCCCATTTCGGGTCAGGCCGGGTCGCGGGTTGGCCCGGTTAATATATATATTACAACTTACAACTTCACTTACAAAAAGAAAATCCACAAATATAACTATGTAAGAGCGAAAAAAAACATATATTTTTCATTTCAACTTCTATGAATTTTTTTACATGTTTTCGAAATGCAAATATTTGATCCGGTCGACCCGCGAACCCATTAGGGTCGACCCCGTATCAGGTCGGGCCGGATCGCGGGTTGGCCCGGTTAATATATATATATATATATATATATATATATATATATATATATATATATATATATATATATATATATATATATATATATATATATATTTATTTATTTATATTACAGCTTCACTTACAAAAAAAAAAAAAAAAAAAAAACAAATCCACAAGTATAACTGTGTAAGAGCGAAAAAAAACATATACTTTTCATTTCAACTTCTATGAATTTTTTACATGGTTTTTTACATACAAATACATGTAATAGAAACTCATAAAGAACAAACAATATTTCGTGATTCACATTTACTGATTTACATGTTTGAGCAGATAATCAGAATCTAGAGTTCGAGATAGCCTAGAGTTAGATCGAAGAGAGGGCATTGGACTACTGTTGTGCACCTCTTTGGGGATATAGTCATAATATTGTGTCAATCATTTGTTTTCCCCTAGTTTTTCTACTACTAGTCGGTTTGGTTTGTTGTATTTGTGTGTCAACATCACGTATTTCTTCTTTTATTTGGTGTGTAGGGATATCGTGAGTTCCAACCAAAGGATTCGGTGTAAATTCGGGTTCTATTTGTGGGACTATTGGAAGCCGCCTTGAAGAATAAGTGGAATCTTGGCCACTTTGGCTACGACCGCTACCTTGTGATCTATGCATGGTAATAGTGTAGGTGAAAAAGAAAGATTTCTTCTGTTTTACTAGTGTGTGAAATAATACAAAATAATCTAGGAGGTATATGTTATAAAATAAAATCAAAAAAATAATAAGAGGGTTGAGAGAGTGAAAAGCAAAAAACCAACAAACAAATATGATACAAAAATTTAGAACTACAACAAAAATCAAGACAATAAGAGGGTTGTGAAGTTTTTATACAGTACTTCGCGGATAATCGTATATAAAAATGAGAGAGAAAATAAAAGTAGAAGTCGACGTAGTCGACTGAGAAATGTATTAGATGTAGTCAGGTAGTCCGGTAGTCTTTGAAAAAGAGAGAGAGCTTCTTTGTTGGAGGAGTTGAAGTACACGTAGTTGAGAGTTGAATCAACACAATTCGATACGATCGAAAATTTTCACTTCTTTGTTGAAAAACACTTGATGGCATTGAGTAGTATTTGTAGAAAGTGTTAGAGAGTAAGGTGTGGAAATTTTAAGATTGAAATAAGGGGGTATTTATAGGAAAAAACCCCAGCCAAAACAGGGCCAACGACTCTGTTTCGTGAGTTTCAGACTGTTCGACCCGCGAGTCGAACGTTTGACCCGCATAGGTTGAACGTTTAAGGCTAGCTAGATAGCATGAATGAAATTTTTTATGTTCAAACTTATGTCTTGAGCTAAGAATGCTAACTGATAGGAAAAGATATGATCTTGAGAAGAACTAGCATGATTTGATTAGAAAAATCATAACTTTGTGCCGTGATCGGATTTAGACTTAAACTTTTTACTATAGCATCTTGATTGTGTCCCTGTGAGCTCCACCAAATTTCATAATTTTTGAATATAGTTTGATATTTTAATAAATTCCAATTTATTGCTGGTGCGAGATAACTTTTCTGCTCTGTTAGAATCTAACTTGATTGACCTACAAAAATTAGATTTCCTTGTCTGTTATGAATTTAGACTTGAAAATTTTAATGTAGGTTCTCTTACATGTCTATATCAATTCCACTAATTTTCATAATTTTTGGATGAGGTATGATATTTTAAAAAAGTGCTGCATCTATACTGGGTAATGCAAACATTGAACTGTTTTTCGATTCTGTTTCCAGAATTTTGTGTTTAGTTTGGAAATACATTTATTCCAAAATATAAGAAATTTTAAGCTGAAATTTTTATGCATGTTTCTTATGTGTGCCTATAACAATCCCACCAATTTTGGTAATTTTTGGAGATGATTTAATTTTAAAAAATCATGATTCTATACTGAGTTAAAAGTGTTTCAACTATATTTTCAAAATAAGTACTAGTTACCGTGGAAAGAAAAACTCTATGCTAAAAAAGAATTTCAACTTGAAATTTTACAGTAGTATCTTAAGTCAGTGTTGAACATTCCTACCAAGGTCATAATTTTTGAATAAGAATTGTTATCTCTTTAAAATACAACTTATTGTTGTTGTTAAGAAATAGTGTGGTTGTTGTTTGGAAATTTACATCCTATTCAAATTGTCATAACTTTCTATATACTTGGAGTTTGAGCTAATTCTTGGATATTTACTTTCCATATGCATCTGGATTATGCATTCCAAATTTTATGAGATTTTGAGATCATGGCTATTTTTAACTGAGTTTTAAGCATACACTGGTCGATTTTTCTGCATATCCTGAGGATTTTTATACATATAAGTGTGAGGTCTTTTTCATCATCAAAATGAACTATTTTGAGAAAGTTTCATACTGAGAAAGTAAAGTAGATTCAAACACCTTTCTGTAGACTCTAAAAATATGGAATTTCATAAAATAAGTAATTAATTGTAATTTCATAAAAATGTGAATAACTAACCGTTTTGGGAATATATAAGTCATTGTTATATTATGGATATATAAATGGAGTTAGATATTTGTTAGTTAGCTTATGAATCATGAATTGAACATGTTTGAATTGGACTTGTGAATGTCTACTGCTTGAGTAGTGATGGTTATGTAGATTAGCTTGTTGTTTGCCTAGGGCAATGGTTATCACCCTAGGACTATCAATCCTTTTGACCCTTCGTAATTAGTACCATTTTCACCTCGAGATGCTATGGATGAAGACAGTCTTCGTGCGCCGGAGGTTTTCTATCCATGGAGGGATTGATTGTGGAATGGAGACGGGAATGAGATCCAAGCAAGCGGGTGATTGACGATCAACGGAGGTCGAATCGCCAATGTTGATGGGTAAAGATTGGGCCAAGTTGGGCCAACTCTTGAGCCTGATCTGGGAGCTGTGTTGGTTTTCCCTAGGGTTTTGTGAATTTGGATAAAGAACTAGGTTTGTTTTTTAGCAAGTAATCGGCTAGTAATCAATAATTTCTGCACAATTAAGATCAGTAATTGCTTAACCAGGACTAGTGGCAGTATCCTAAGACCAGAACATGTCATTTTATAGATAAGAGTGAAAATCATGCATTTCTTTTTTTATTTGGTAAAAGTGAATATACATACATATATATATATATATATATATATATATATATATATTAATTACAACTTCGCTTACCAAAAAAAACATTCAACATGTATAACTGTGTAAGAGTGAAATAGTTCCAACTATAGGATAGTGTAAATTCGGGTTCTATTTATGTAACTCCCTGAATTCTAAATAAGCCTGAATTCGAAGTTCCGCAGGATCTTTACACTTCACTTCGTACAATTTTATAAGGAATTTTAAAATTTTTATACAACAATGTTTACATCAACGTAGCGGAAGCAAAATATAACATAATACGCAATTAAAATAACAGATGAAACATTTTTTTAAGTAGCATTCCTTCTTTAGTTCTTTCATTCACTTTATCCTGCATAGAAACTATGGGCACGTTAGTTGCACACTACTGACGGTACGATATAATACATCTTTTCTCTTACTCGTACTTGTTCGAACCTATGCATCCCATTCTACATAGATCCGAGGGCAAGCCCTTAATCGTACTTCATCTTGTAGGGTTGAATCCCCCGTTATGAGTTTAACTACTACGGTAATTACGGTAAAGTTCTTAGATGTTTTATTAGTTACGAGCCCATGTCCAGACAGCCTGGAGGGGAATCCCACGTTATGACATGATGCATCATGTAGACAGCCTATGGACAATTCTCGGAACTACGTAGTCACCAAGCACCCCACAAGCATCGCCACGATCTCGATAATTCCGGAGATGGATTCACGTCATGACATGACGCACCATGTAGACAACCTGTGAAAACTCTCACACCATGAATTCGAGGCCCTCATACTTGTGTTTTTCTCTTACATTCATCACATCTTCATTATAGTGTTGCCCTTAGGTATTTGAATCATGAGTAAATTAATACCCTAGAGTTAGAATTTCCTCTATGTCGGTCTTAAACATCAATTAATAACAACGACCCATTCTTGGTCTTTTTCTACAACATTTATCTTCAAAGAATTCATTCACGGCGGTGTAAGGACTTAGGTATACTCTAGTTTTTAATATCTTTTCATGTTCACCAAAATTTGGATGTTTATACTCACAAATTCCATAATCCATCATGATCTTTTTATTTTATTTTCCATGCATACTTGTATGTATATTAAAACACCAATTTCATTTATTAACTTGCTCCACTCTTCCATGTCAAAATCTCATAATTTCATCTCTACACAAAACTCTTTACATTCAAATTTCATCTCTCTTTAATTATATATAAGTCATATTTTAAGAAGAATTATCAAGTTCTTCATCCCATTGTTTTTAATATAAAAGTCACTCTAATTGTCACAAAATATGTCACAATATTGTGGAAATATTTTTTTATAAAGTTTAAATAATTTTAGAGAAATAATAGAAATTTTCCCAATTTTTATTGCTCTTAAAACTCAAGAATATGCTCAAAAATCGAAATATATTAAAAAGCCAGGCGCCAGGTTCGAACCCATGACCCCCACCCATGCTATAGTGACCACCCAAATTCGCACCCGAAGACCAGAAAGTCCAAAGGCGACTAGCGATAAGAATCCGCTTAAATACTTTAGTACAGGCTGTATTGACTTTTGGGAAAAATCAAAATTTTATAAAAACAATGCCTCTTCAAGACTCGAACCCAAGACTTCCAGCACTGTTCACAGCGCTCTAAACCCACACCGTAAACCAGTATTACCAAACCCATTCTCTGTTATAATTCTGAGTTAAAAATCCTTTATTTTACTGATCTAATTATAATTCTTTCTTTAATAATTTCGATTTCCCAATTAATTTGTACCATTCAAGGATCTAATTCTTTTCCAGAACTTTTCCTTTCAAAAATACAGTATAGTGCATGTATTTAAATTCACAATTTAAATTCACAAAATTCTTATTTTGCACAATATGATAAAATCTTCCTCCCAACTTGTATTAAAGAAATTATTTTATCAATTTTTCAAATAAAATGTTGTCTTTCATCAAAGCTTCTTTATGAAATTCCTTATACTCATAAAACATATACTAGTGAGACTATTTCTTCTCTTATAGTTCCGAATGCAACATATTTCGACAATAAGGTGGATATAGAACTATTCATACAATGTAACAAAATTAGACATATATATTGCAACTTTCTATACTAATCATATTGATTCAATAATTCAAGGGGACTTTTTACATTCTACACGATTCTTTACACAAGCCATTCACTAAGAAAATTTATCATATTAGCATGGTTCATTAAAATAAATATTCTATCATGAATTACATTAATAAGGCACCATGATAAGTTTTAATTCATTAATCTCAAAATCCATTCTACGAATCTTCTTATATTGACCATCAAGATTTTCTCTTTGTCCTTACTAGTCTCTTTAAACAATCACATGACAAATTTTATCATTTACTCTAGCATATTCATAAACTTAGCCAACTAACATGATATCTAGATTAGAAGTAGAAAAATTGCCCACCTCTTGAAGAACGATTTGAGAATTCTTAAAGAAAAACTCATCGAAAGCACGATTGCCTTCCCTTCTCCTTGATCCTAGCCGTGAGCCTTCTCCTCCAAGCTATGCAAAAACTGAGATTTCCCTCCTCTTGAGCTAGCCGGGCTCCACTATGAAAGAACACACACTCTCAATCTTTTCTCACACAATTTCTTCTCTTTCTCTTAAAAAATTCTTAGGTGCAACGGATAAGGATGACGAAGGGGCCTATTTATACACAATTCATGGTCAATTGAATGGTTGAGATGTGTTTGGATGAATGGCTAAGATGCATTTGGGAGTTAGAAAAACCACCCATTAGCACATAACCACCTTCCCACTCCCCCACTCTTCCAAGCATTGGCCGGCCTCTCCTCTTCATTCAATTTCACGTGCATGTGCAATGCACATGCCCCCACATGCACCCTATAATTAATTTGTTCATTAGTTTGTTATACTAATTTGTTACATGACAATGTCTACCCTACAAGTTGTTTTAATTAACAAAAGTATTAACTAGTAGGATAGCTAGGTGGGTTAATTCTATGGGCTTTTAATTAATTAATTAAATTTATTTAGGGTGGGCTAGGATTAAGTTATTAGTCCTAGGACTCTATAATAATTAATAAGAGGCTTTTAAAAGAGAAAATAAATATTTGTTCATGATATTAAAATATAGTTTTAAGGCCAAATCACACATTAATTCTCACGTGCGAAACACGTGAAATCAAATGAAATTTTTTATTTTAATTATATGAAAATTCAGGATTTTACAACACTCCCTCCTTAGAATAGTTCCGTCCCCGGAACTACGCTTAAAGAGTGAGAAACAAAACATAAAAGAAGAAAGAAAAATAATACAATTCAAACAATGCGCTCGGGATGATCCTTCAACATCCTATCCTCGGATTCCCAAGTAGCCTCTTCAACCAACTTGTTTCTCCAGACTACTTTGTCCATCGGTATCGTCTTGTTACTCAAGATTTTCTCCCGATGATCCACAATCTCAACCGACCGTTCATTGTAGGTCAGATCTAACTGCAAACCCTCCGGCACTTCGGGTAAACGGTGACTTGGATCTGGAATGTAACCTCTCAACATAGACACATGGAAGACATTGGACACCTGAGACAACTCTTCCAGTAACTCCAACCGGTAAGCAGTCTCCCCAATCCTCTTCAATAACTTATAAGGGTCTATGTACCTTTAGCCTAATTTCCCACCTCTGCCAAAACGAATCACACCATTACTAGGAGACACCTTCTGCAAGACAAAGTCACCTTCCTCGAACACAAGGTCCCTCCTCCGGTTGTCGGTATAACTCTTCTACTTACTCTGAGCATCCACTAACCTCTTCCTGATCAAATCAATCTTTTCTGAGTTCTGCTGCATGATCTCGGGCCCAAACATCTGCCGCTCCCCCACTTCAAACTAGCACATAGGCATTCTGCACTTCTTGCCAAACAGAGCTTCATATGGTGCCATTCCGATACTAGTCTAAAAACTGTTGTTGTAGGCAATCTCTACCAGAGCTAGATACCTCTCCCAACTGCCTCCAAAATCTAGAACACAACACCAAAGCATATCCTCAAGAATTCGATTGACCCTCTCAGTCTGCCCATCAGTCTGAGGATGGAAGGCGATGCTGAAATCTGTCTTAGTACCCAAAACTGCCTAAAGACTCCTCCAAAAATGCGATGTAAATCGTGCATCTCGATTAGACACAATGGTCAATAGAACACCATGAAGCCTGGCGATCTCCCCAACATACAGCTCGGCTAACTTATCCATATACGAAGTGAGTTTCATTGCCAGAAAATGAGCCGATTTGGTTAGTCGATCAACTATGACCCAGATCGCATCATTACCCTTCGAACTCTTGAGCAAACCAGTGATGAAATCCATGCTGATGTTATCCCACTTCCACTCCGGAATGGATAACGGTTGCAACAAACCTCTGGACTTCTAATTCTCAGTTTTCACTTGCTGATAAATCTCACACCTCGCCATAAACTCAGCCACATCACGCTTCAAACCTAACCACCAAAAATGCTGCTTGATGTACTTGTACATCTTGGTACTCCCAGGATGTACAGACAAAAGAGTGGCATATGCCTCCTAAAGAATGCTCTCCCTCAATTCTGATTGATCCAGAACACATAACCTTTCTCCAAACCACAACACTTCATCCCTGATATGAAACTCTGATAATCAACCTGTGCCAACCTTCTCCTTTATCTTCTGAATCTCTGCATCCTCCTTCTGACCTTCTATAATTCTTTCATTCAGCGTGGGCTAAAGCCTTATCTGAGCCAAGGATGCTCCCAAACCTTGCAAAACTACCTCAATTCCAGCCAGATCCAACTCCTCGGCAAGATGCCTCTGGGTTGTGATTAAACGGACCAAATTGTTGTTACGGCTAAGTGCATCAGCAACAAAATTAGCCATACCCGGATGATACTTAATCTCAGGACGCATGTCCTCAAGTACTTCCAGCCATCTCCATGGCCTCAGATTCAGATCCTTTTGTTGATAGATGTACTTCAAACTTTTGTGGTCCGTGTACATGTTTAACTTCTCACCGTACACGTAATGCCTCTATTGCTTCAAAGCAAAGATAATCGCAGCCAACTTCAGATCATGAGTCAGATAATTCTTCTCATGCGGTCTTAGTTGCCGAGACCCATAAGCGATTACCTTTCCCTCTTACATCAACACCCAAGCCCACGATGTAAAGCATCGCTGTAGATATCATACTCAACACCTGCTCTAGGCAAAGCCAAAATGAGAGCAGTAGTCAATTTCTCTTTCAACGCTTGCTTCGCACTGCTCATTCCACTTGAAATTTACATTCTTTTTGGTCAGACCAGTGAATGGCACGGCTATCTGAGCATAGCCTTGAATAAACCTCCTGTAGTAGCCGGTTAACCCAAAGAAACTTCTGATTTCTCTCACTGTAGTAGGCCTTACCTAATCTTTCACTGCCTCTACCTTTTGAGGATCAGTAGTCACTCCTTCCTTAGAAAGGATGTGACCCAGGAATGCCACTTCAGATTTCCAGAAATCACACTTGGATAACTTGGCATACAACTCATGCTTTTGAAGCTTCTTCAGAACCTTAGCCAGATGCTCAGTGTGCTCCTCCTCCGACTTGGAGTACACAAGAATATCGTCGATGAACACCGCGACGAAAGAACCAATAAACAGCCTTAGAACCCTGTTCATCATGTCCATAAACATTGCAGGTGCATTCGTCACTCCAAATGGTTCGTAATGCCAATGCCGAGTTCTGAATGCTGTCTTATGCACATCTTCTACTTTCACTCGAACCTGATGGTATCCTGACCGAAGGTCTATTTTAGAGAAGACAGCTGTCCCTTGTAGACGATCGCACAGGTCATCGATTCATGGAATTGGATATTTATTCTGAACAGTTACTTATTCAGCTCTCAGTGATCGATGTACATCCTTATCGACCCATCCTTCTTCTTCACCAACAATACCAGTGCTCCCCAAGGTGATGCACTTGGCCGAATAAACTTCCCCAAAATCTCCTCAATCTGCTGCTTAACTTCATCCTGCTCCACGGGTGGCATCCTATACGGTGCCTTGGAAATAGGTGCACTCCCTGGCTAGATAGTGATGCTGAACTCTACATCACGATGTAGGGGTAGCCCAGGAAAATCCTCCAAGAACACTGTCGGGTAATCCCGAACTACTGGAATCTGCTGCACCTCCACCGGAACTTTCTTCATGCTAATAGCTGCCACCAAACCTGAACATCTCCCCTTTCCCTGGAAAGTGACTGCAGGACCTCCTGGAGCCTTCACTGTAATTTCCTTGGTTTTACACTCGATGTTTGCACTGTACATCGACATGCAATCAATGCCAATGACAACAACGACCCCTAGGATATTCAGCTTGATCAGATCAATCCCGAAGATCCTGTCTCCAATCTCGATCTCATAGTCTGCATAATACCGATCAGTGGTTAAAGTCTCTCCTGATGGAGTAGCTACTGCTAGGACCTTGCCTGGAAAGACCTTCGGTTTGACCCCCAAAACTTTAGCAAATTTAGGCGATACAAAAGTATGAGAGGATCCAGTATCGAACAGAATAACAGCTTTCTTTCCATTTAATAAAAGTTCTCCTGTTACATAATAAACTCCCATTACATAACAGTCTTTACTAAATAAACAAGGAAAAGAACATCTGAAAATTCAAAATATCTGCCCCCGTACCAGTAATGACGTGATCTAGTTCATTAGCGTCGGCCTCAGTCAAAGCAAATACTCGTCCCTGCTGGTACGACCTCTTCCCCACCTGCTGCGCTGGTGCCTTTCGGGCGAAATTTTGCTTCTTGGGACAGTGAGATCTGTAATGACTTGTCTCTTCACAATTAAAACAAGTCAAAACAGGAGGTCTCACCCAATCATTTCTGGGCCCTCCAACCACATTGACAGCATTCGCCCCCATAGGTTTGAACCTTTGAGCTGGGGGCTGCCCCCTAACGCTCCCAGATACTGTGGGCCTCTTCTCGACATTCCAATTCTTCCTCCTATTCTAGGAGGCATGAAACTGCTCCATATCCTTCTCTATGGCTGCAGCTCGTTTGACTAGCTTGTCAAATTTCCTGATACCAAGGGGTATCATCCTTAATCTCAGACTCAGCCTCAATCCGTGCTCGAACTTTCGAGCCTTCGTTGCCTCGTCCATCACAAGTTCGGGTACAAACCTGGAAAGTTGAATTATGTAACCCCTGTTTTCCATTTTTTGTATTTTGAGTGTATTTTCTTTTCCCGTATATTTGATTCAACTTGTGTCTCTTTGGACCGTATATTGGAGTTCTTTTTCTTTTGTATATTCTTTATTTGCTTTGTCGTTTCATTTGAATTCTTAATTCAATTTTCAGTCTTTTGTTTCATCCCTATTTGATCGTGCTAATATTTTTGATTCTCATTATTTTTGTTCATGGCCTATTATTTATCCTCTTTGTGCCGTCTCATTTTTTTTTAATCCGTTATTTATTTTCCCTTAATCCTACCCTATTTATTTTACCCATTTCTTTAAAACCCAATTATATATAATCCAAAACCCATGTTACTCCACTATCCAATTATAAACCCAAACCCATTTAAACACCCCTACCTGACCCGTTGCCCTATTACCCATCAGTTTTTTTCCTATGCTACTGTTCCACCGTCACCTCCTATTCCTAATATTTCTATACCCTATATATACCCTTGCTCCTGTATATTTACTTCATCCCATCGTCCACCCTCCTACAAAACCCTAGCCGCTAATGAACCCATATCTCCCGAGCCTCATACTCTTCTGCTATCTCTCCCTCCGGCCAGTCGTGACACCCACAACGGCATCCACCTTGTCGCGACCACCTCGTGACACTGCAGGCATTGCGCTACAGCCAGCCTCCTACTCTCCCGTGCTCCTCCCCTCCCCCCCCTGGTGTGCTTCTTCGGCAATAAACAGCGAGAGTAAGCCACTGCTGTGCCGTCCCCCGTGCACCGTGTGACTCCCCCGTCGTGCACCTTCGTTGCTCCTCTTCTAAACGGGTGTAGATCCTCGCTGTTTGTGCGGTCGTCTCTCTCGCTCGCTCTCTCTCTTAGTTGCACGTGTCAGTGTGATCTTGGGTAATGTTCGTGGTTCATGATTGTGCTTTGTGGTTCGTGGTTGTTCGTGGTTATTGTGTTCGTGCCTCGGGAATCTGTTCCCATTATTCTTGCTCTTGTATCTTTTATTCTTTTCTTTGTTTAATACAAGTACTAAATACCGCCTGTAGTGTAGTTGGGTTCTAGAGACAATTCGTGTGTGAATCCTCTGTTATATATATTATCTTTATTATGTTGATTCGACCATAGTTGCCTCACGACATACATGGCATGAAATAACTAGGAATCATTTTTTGGATGAATATAAGCATGTTATTTTATAATATCGTGTGCTCGATGTGTTATTCATGCTATACTTGTCTTGGACTTGCAAAATACCGTATACCATGTTGCTTGGACATCTATTACACTATATTTCAGTTTTGGGTTGATTAGGATGAGTTTTACTTGAACTAGACGATTTTATGTTCGAAGAATAATTCAGTATTTTCTGTTACCTTGCTCTTGATAAGTATGTTAGACCCTATGTATATGAATTTTATTTATGAATAAGATTTGTAGAGAATTTTGTCTATTTTTCAACCCTTTTGACAGATCTCAGTTTCGTTTTACGAGTTGTGAGTTATGTCTATTTTACTACAGAGGTATAGAGAGATTTCCAGATTTTGTTTTTTATGAATTGTGAAGAGTAATCTATTTTTATCATGATGTTAAAAGTATTATTTTAATCTAATATTTTGCACAATACAACTAGGCTTGATTTGGGTTAACCCTGAATTTTTGTGGATTTATTTGATAAGTTTTACAAACCGTTCTATGTTTCCAAACAATTACTACACATGCAGAATTTTCATACTGTAAAGTAAAGAACCTCATTTTGGACCTAATTCTACTTGCTGTTTGTAAAAATATTTGTGAATATGAAAGTTAGCCTACTGTGTCTATTTTGTCACCCTTTTGGCGGATTTGAATTTCGGTTTATGGTTTGTGAGATATTGCTGTTTTTGTACTGCACTGTTTATAATTCCAGATTTACAAAATTACTGCATCTTGACTTTTTATGATTTTTGTTGACTAAACTATTTATATTAAAAAATTATAAAACTTTGTATTCTGATGATACATATATGGGCAAATACCCCAGATTTTTCGTGGATTTATTTAATGAGTTTTCATACTGTTTTCCTGACTTTGAATACAATCTTCTGATTTCTGGCTGAATGTGTTTTATGGATTCAAATCTGTTTTGAGTTATGTTTTTGTGAAATACCATATGACTTATATAAATTTGCTGGATTTGATCGGGAGTCTATTTTTCAGATTCTTTGACGGATCCAGATTTGCATGTTTGCAGCAACGAAAATTTCAGATTTTGTGTAGTACTGTCTTGCTGTCCTGAACTAGAATTTTCGTTGTTCTATTCTTTTATGAGTTATTTTTTACCTATATATGTTTATTATTCATCCTATACTTGTTACTTGTTCATGCCATGTTATTCTTGCCATGTTTTGTACAATACTTGAACATGATCACTTGACACTTGTTACCTGTTACAAGGTACTTGATACTTGATACTTGATAACTTGTACATGATACTTGATACTTGTTCACTTGCTACTTGCTACCCGTTACTTATACTTGTTCACTTGACCCTTGATACATGCCACTTACACTTGTTCATCTTGCCATTCTAGTTGTTATATTTTGTAATCATGCCTATTCCATGTTATTTGTTATCTTTTTCCATGTACTTGTATCCTACACTACAAGCGGTCCATAACTCGGACTGACGAGAGTTTGTTTTCTTTTTTCTCTTCCTGCAATTTTTTAAATTGCAGATTTTGGAGATCAGGTGCTAGATGGTGTAGGTGATATGAGATTCTAGTTGCTAGAGATTTTTGCTATTATTATTTCATGTTGCTTATTTTGAACAATTGTACTTGATTACTTGGATTTATTTGTATTTGGACAATGTGACCTAGGACATTGACTTATTCAGATCTGAATTATTTGAGATTATAATATTTTGGTTTCAAGTATTATTGTTGGTATTTTGATTCGTATATGCATGCTTGGTTGACTTTTCTTACTTCTGCCTCTGATTATTCTTGTGAAATGTTGTAAAGATCCTGACAGCTTATGGATGATGAAAATCATTCTCTGGACTAAGTCACGTATCCGTATTCCATATTCTTTTTTGGGAAGCAGGGGTGTGACAAGGTTTTTAGTGGTATCAGAGCCCAGGTTTGGCTAATGTATTAGTTTAACTGATATATTAGACAAGCTTGGCTCGATCTGGGATTGGATCAACTGTTCACAAACCATGCATACATAAATAAATTATAATCAGCTTTGATCTGGATGCTAATTATTTTTGGTTTTGTACAGATTATGACTCGTAGAGGTTCTACTTCCCGTCCCCAGGGAGATTAGCCTGGGATTAAGGCCATCACCACTGTGTTGGAATGGCTGATCAATATGCAGCAGAACCACAGTGACTTGGTGATGGCTGTTTTGGAAGCTGCTCGGGATCCACCGCCCGCTGTGCCTATACAGGCAGCTCTCTCTCTCCGTCCTGGTACAGTCATAGGGCTGCATCCTGACAGGTTTTCATGCACTGAGATGCCTTTGGAGGCAGAATAGTGGCTGATTCGGACTGAGCAACAGCTTTTGGCAGCTAGAGTGGCAGATGCTGATAGAGTGGATGTGGTAGCCATCCAGCTGGTGGATCTGGCTCATATTTGGTGGAGGTCCGAGTCCGAAAGGCTCGATCGACCGATCACTTGGGCCACTTTCACTAGGAGCTTCTTGGAGAAGTTCTTCCCTAGCAGTACTAGAGTTGTGATGGAGCAATAATTCCTAGCCCTGAAACAGGTTGGTCTTTATTTCTATTATTGGAATTTTGTTACATATTGTCCATGCAATGCTGTATCATGCGACTTTCTTGAAACAGGGCTCAAGGTCTGTGGATGAGTATGGAGCTGAATTTACTAGACTTAGTCGCTTCACAGTCGTTCTTGTGGCGAACGAAGAGGACAGGGCTTGTAGATTCATATTAGGGCTTGAGCAAGACGTTAAGGTGCAGCTTGTCTCATTTCGCTTGCGTACTTATGCTGAGGCTCTCGAGGCAGCTCCAGCTCAAGAGCAGGCTCGTGGTGGATTGACTCCTTCTCAGTAGACTATTCTGCACTCTGTTACTAGGCCTTCTAGTGGGCCTATTCGGAGGCCTGTCCCAGCCTCTCCGGTTAGGGCAGCTCCTTACTCTGTTGCGAGTCTTCAGAGGGTTGGTTTTTGTGACTTTTGCCGACTTCCTGGGCATCAGCGCAAGGACTGCAGGCATGCCAATCATCGCTATTTTAGATGTGGTGTTGCTAACCATTCAGTGTGGGACTGCCCGCAGATGGCTCTTTCTGCTAGGGGTCCAGTTTAGTAGGTTGCCCCTGCTCGTGGTCCAGTCAGACCACCGCTTCCTCTGCAGTGCCAGATTTTTGGTTAGAGGACCACTGCCCCTAGCAGAGGTCAGGCTTTCATCCTGACAGCTGCTGATGCTGAGTCAGCCGAGGGTGTTGTCGCAGGTATATTTTGCTTTTATTGTTTTTTTGTTTTTGTTCCTCTTTTGTTTCTTCATCTCCTTTTGCATTATTTCTTTCATATTTATCTTTATGCATTTTGTTTTTCCTCACCCCTGTTCATCCATTCTTTTCTCTGTCTCTTTTGATTATGCCTTAGGTGTCGTCCTTGTTTGCTCTTTTCCTGCTCATGTTTTTTTTATTCCGGGGCAACCCATTATTTTGTCCCTCGATTTATGGCTCTCCATCAGTAGGAGTGCAGCTTCTTGTGAGAGGCTTGGAATATTGTGACAGGTGGTGGTGTTGTCAATTGTTTCCGGGAGTGCAGGCAGTGTCCCGTGATTATTGGTGGCGCAAATTTCAATGCCAATCTGATGGTAATTGGGAATTCAGGATTCGACGTTATTCTGGGTATGGATTGGTTGGGTGAAACCCACACCATTATTGATTGCCGTACCAAGAAAGTTGTGTTCCGGATCCCAAATCACACAGAGTTTGAGTTTCATGCCGAGGAGATGTGCCTTGGTCGAACTGCAGTTGATCAGGATGTTTGTGCGATGGAATTACATTCAGGCTGTGAGGCAGCGCCTCTATTAGTGTGGGATTTCCTAGATGTTTTTTCAGAGAAGTTGCCTAGATTACCCCCTGATAGGGATGTAGAGTTCGATATTGAAGTTCAGCATGGTACGGAGCCTATATTGAAAACTCCCTACAGATGGCACAAGTTGTGTTAGTAGAGCTTAAGGTGCAGATTCAGGAGTTGCTGGATTTGGGGTTCATCAGGCCCAGTATTTCGCCTTGGGGTGCTCCAGTCCTTTTTGTTAACAAGAAGGATGGTAGGCTTCTACTGTGCGTGGATTATCGGGAACTAAATAGTGTTACTGTGATGAATCGGTATGCATTGCCCAGGATCGATGGTTTATTTGATCAGTTGAGTGGAGCTGCTATTTTCTCAAAGTTGGATCTTCGTTCTGGATATCATCAGTTCAAAGTGAAGGCAACTGATGTACAGAATACTGCATTCAGGACTAGATATGGCCACTATGAGTATCTTGTGATGCCGTTCGGGGTTATGAACGCGCCTACTGTATTCATGAGTCTTATGAATGAAGTCTTTTCTCAGTTCTTGGATAGATTTGTGGTGGTTTTTATCGATGACATTTTGGTGTATTCTCAGAATTGGGAAGATCATGCTGAGCATCTTAGAGTGGTTATGCAGACTTTGAGAGAAAATCAGCTCGATGGGAAACTCAACAAGTGTGAGTTCTAGCTCGACAGGGTCACTTTCTTGCGGCACATTATCTTGGGCGATGGTATTTATGTGGATCCGGCCACGGTTGAGGCTGTGAAGGATTGGACTGTTCCCAAGTCAGTTTCAGAGGTCAAGAGTTTTCTTGGTTTAGCTAGCTATTATCGGAAATTCGTCCAAGATTTTTTGATGATCGCAGGATCATTGACTAAGCTGACTGGGAAGGATAAGAAGTTCTATTGGTCTGAGGCTTGCAGTGAGGCTTTTGCTGTGTTGAAGAGTAGGTTGACATCAACGCCTGTGTTGACTATTCCAGATGGTTCAGACGGATTTGTAGTTCATTGTGATGCTTTGGGTAAGGGTCTTGGAGCAGTTCTGATGCAGAAGGGCCGAGTCGTTGCGTATGCATCGAGGCAGTTGAGGCCGGATGAGAAGAACTATCTGACTCATGACTTGGAGTTAGCGGCAGTGATCTTTGCTTTAAAGCAATGGTGACATTATTTACTTGGGGATAGAGTGGATATCTTTACGGACCACAAAAGTCTCAAGTACTTCTTCATCCAGAAGGAGTTAAACATGAGGCAAAGGCATTGGTTGGAACTTATGGCTGATTATGACATCAGTTTGCAATACCATCCTGGTAGAGTGAACTTGGTGCCTGATGCTTTGAGCAGGAGACCGACAGCTATGTTCCTAACTCAGCAGAGGGATCTGATTGAGCAGATGTGGAGGTTGGAGTTGAATGTGTTGTTGCCGAGTTCTGATAGGAGTTGTTTGGTGCTCCAGCTTCAGTCATCTCTTGTTGATCAGATCAAAGAGGCTCAGGCTGGTGATGCATAGTTGCAGGGTTTTCGAGCTGAGGTTGAGTCTGGGTACAGAACAGATATGGTTATTCATGCTGATGGATCGCTTCGTTTTGGGTCCAGGTTATGCATCCCGAAGGGTGAAGTTCATCAGAGGTTGTTTGAGGAAGCCCACCAGTCATCTTATTCCTTCCATCCTGGCGGTACTAAGATGTATCGGGATTTGAAGCTTTATTTCTGGTGGCATGGTATAAAGAGGGCTATGGCTTGGTTTGTTTCTCAGTGTTTGATCTTCCAGCAGGTTAAGGCAGAGCATCAGAGAACCGTTGGACTTCTTCAACCACTTCCCATTCTGGAGTGGAAGTGGGAACATATCACTATGGATTTTGTGATCGCTTTGCTAAGGAGTCCTAAGGGTCATAATGCCATTTGGGTGATTGTCGACTGATTGACGAAGAGTGCTCACTTCATTCCATTCCGCGTCGGACAGCCTACTAAGTGCCTAGCTGAAAAGTACATGCAAGAGATTGTCAGACATCATGGAGTTTCAGTCAGTATTGTATTCGACAAGGATACGAGATTCAAATCTCAGTTTTGGGAGAGTCTTCAGAACAGTTTGGGGAGTAAATTAATGTACAATACAGCTTTTCATCCCCATACTGATGGATAGTCAGAGAGGACCATCCAGATTCTTGAGGACATGTTGAGGTCCTGTATGCTGCAGTTCGGAGGATCATGGGAGAACTATTTGCATCTTGTAGAGTTCTCGTACAATAACAACTTTCAAGCCAGTATTAAAGCTGCACCGTTCGAGGCACTTTATGGGTGGAAGTGCAGATCACCAGTGTGCTGGGATGACATTTTTGAGAGAAAGTTGTTGGGTCTGGAGTTGATCACTAGGACAGTAGATTCAGTGGTTCAGATCAGGAAGCACTTGCAGGCAGCTCAGGATAGGCAGAGGCGATGAGCCGATGTCCATCGGAGAGCTTTAGAGTGTGAGGTTGGTGACCATGTTTTTCTAAAGGTATCGCCTTGGTGCAGTGTCATTCAGTTTGGTGGTGGGGGCAAGCATAGCCCAAGGTTCTTTGGACCGTTCGACATTGTAGAGCGAGTAGGCAAGGTGGCCTATCGTCTTGCATTGCCGCCAGCTTTATCAGGAGTGCACAATATTTTCCATGTCTCATAACTCAGGAGATATATCCGAGATGAAGGCCACGTGATCGATTATTCTGAATTGACCGTTCGGCCGGATTTGACTTGTGAGATTCTGCCAGTTGCTATTTTGGATCGGTAGGAGAAAGTGCATAAGAACAAGGTTATCAAGCTGGTTCATGTTTCTTAGAATCCTCACTCGCCCGGTGAGTCGACTTGGGAGCTGGAGGAGGAGTTTCAGCAGAAGTTTTCTCATTTGTTGGAGTAGTTTTTTTGTTGTTGTTTTGTTCTTTTTGTTTGTTTTCGGGGTTACCCTATGTATCATCTTGTTGAATTTCGAAGACGAAATTCTTGTTGTTAGGTGGGTAGGATTTGTAACTCCTGTTTTCAATTTTATGTATTTTGAGTGTATTTTCTTTTCCTGTGTATTTGATTCAACTTGTATCTCTTTGGACCGTATATTGGAGTTCTATTTCTTCTATATATTCTTTATTTGCTTTGTCATTTCATTTGAATTCTTAATTCAATTTTCAGTCTTCTGTTTCATCCCTGTTTGATCGTGCCAATATTTTTTATTCTCATTATTTTTGTTCATGCCCTGTTATTTATCCTCTTTGTGCCATCTCAATTTTTTTAATCCATTATTTATTTTTCCTTAATCCTAACCTGTTTATTTTACCCATTTCTTTAAAACCAAATTATATATAATCCAAAACCCATTTTACTCCATTATCCAATTATAAACCCAAACCCATTTAAACACCCCTACCCGACCCGTTGCCCTATTACCCATCAGTTTTTTTTCCCTATGCTACTGTTTCGCCGTCACCTTCTATTCTGTTGTGCAATCTAGATGATCTAAATAAATAGATAAACTAGACACAAATTAAAACCTCGCAAGTGTACGAATCGTTTATAGAAGCGTAGTGACAAGCAAGGGTCGATCCCATAGAGATTGTAGTACTTAACTCACTAATCAATAAAACAAAGAAAAATGCAAATCATAAAGTTTTGTTCTAAAAGTTTATTTGAAAAGAATTGAAAAGATTAAAATCTAAATAAAGTAGAATCACAAATTGAGTCACAAATATCTATTATAGAAGTTGGGCTTGATTTCTAAATAAAGTAGAATCACAAATTAACTCACTAATTTTTTTCGTTATTACTCTATTTACTTAAACTCTGTTTAGGACTAGATCAAAGGGGATAATCACAAGAGAAAGCATCACATTTGTATTTAATGTATAATCGCATGACTCATACAATTTTGTAAGGAATTATAAAACTCAACAATCCTAAAGTAAATAAGTATACTTACTCTTACTTTATAAGAAATTGTTTATCCCAAAAAAAAATATTTCAATGCTTATCTAAATGAAGAACTCAAAAGTGTAATGGTGAGATTAATTGAAATCCTTTTAATATTTTGTTTTTTCTTTTCTAAAATAAATCATAAATTTGTAAACCTTCCCCCCCAAACTTAAACATGACATTGTCCTCAATGGGAAAGGAACAAAGAAAAACAAAAAGAATGCAAAAGTTCAGAAATTCTTCCCTGATTCGTCTTTAAATTTCTGCACGCGCAGCGTTCGGTATTTTGGAGATATCTGGAGATGTAGATGTCCAAATGGGCTGAATTTTTTTTTTCGCTGGAAAGCTAAGAAGATAGGCTACAACTTCTCTTTGAATCACTTCTCCAGATTTTGACTCCAAGTTGCTCAAAAACAGCCATCAATGCATGTGTTCAAAACAGCTCTGCCCTGGCGACTTCAAATTTTCTGCAATCCTACAAGATAAAATCCAAAAACTAAAATAAAATAAACTAAAAGATAAATCAAATCTAAATACAATAAAAGAAATGATTAAAGAAATGAATAAAGAGAGAGTGTAAGTACTCCCCTCTAAATTGGGTTGCCTCCCAATAAGCGCTGTGTTTCTTGTCTTCAGCTAGACTGGACGAGTTTATGCAATGTATTGAATGGCTCGCGACTCAAAACTCATCTCAATATAAGGTTTCCCCCTATGCCCATTCACCTTGAACGTTTGATTTTTCTCCAACGCTCCATGTGGGGAAACCTTTGTAACAACGTACAGACCGTACCATCTTGACATAAGCCTATCCGCAATGGTCCACCTTAATGCACCATTGTGTTCTTGCAATATTCTCAACAATGTTTCTTCTTCTTGCATCCTCAATTTTGCAGTGACTACCACAGGTAACGTCTGGTTTTCACCCGCATATGCATACTTCCAATGTTCAAGTAGCGGCTTTAGCTCCACATCTGGTGTCCAGGTAAAAGAAGAAACAAAAATATTATTAGACACAAGATTTTCAAACACAGGTGCAAACTTACCTGAATATGATTTTGGATTTCCAAGGTAATGTACTGTCTCTGCAATCCTCCAATCATCATATTCCTGTTCAACTTGAGATAATATTAGAGGGTGTGTAATTGTGGCTTGTAATGGATCGACACTATGTTCCTGAAATGTTTGGTCACAAATTTCCTGAACCACATCAACATTATAACATTCATGATCATCGTGTGGTAATTTTGGTGCATCAAACATTTTAAACTCAATCTTTTCCTCTAGAGTTGTCACCGATTGGAGCTGTTCTTGTCCTCTAGGGTTTGGTATGGTTTTTGGTGGGAGTTCTCCTACCTTTCTTTCACTTAACTCCTTAGCAATTTGACCTATTTGAGTCTCCAATTTCTGAATGGCCTGTCCTTATTGGTTGCTTGTTTGCTGTTGCTGTTGGAGTAATTGAAGAACGGTGGATTCGAAATCCAACTTCTTCTGTTCTTGTTCTGGCCGATCAAACCCATTCCCACTCTGGAATTGCTGCGTATGCCCTTGTGCGAATTGATTGCCTTGATGGTTTTGATTATTGCTCCATGAAAAATTTTGATGGTTTTGCCACCCTGGGTTGTACGTGTTTGAAAAAAGGTTGTTCTGGGGCGGGTACATTTCCTGTAATACGTAGTTTGCGTGCTCCTGATCTGTGAAAGAAGACATGGGACATGTATTAGTTGTATGATCATAATGAGAACAAATTGCACAAATTTCTTTTGCTTGGTTTTTTACCCCACCCATCGTCGAAATTACATTAACAAGCATATGAATCTTTTTGTTCATGGTTTCCATTTCTAATTGCATGTTATTATTATTAGAAATTTCGTAAACTCCCTGTTTTTTCGAAAGGCCCCTCCTTGTTGAGAATTGTTGTGAGTTCTCGCTGAGTTCTTCAAATAGCTCGACGGCCTCTTCACCACTCTTCCTCATCAAAATTCCATTGCAAGCTGAATCTACAATTGCTCTGTTAGTGTCATTTAAACCCTCATAAAATGCTTTTACCTGATCATCCTTGGGTATGTTGTGCGTAGGACACTTGAGAAGCTTGTTCTTGAAGTCCATCCATGCCTCGAAGAATAAATCGCCATCTTTTTGTTGCAAGAGTAGAATTTCCCTTTTTAGTTGTCTGGTTTTCTGAGCTGGAAAGAATTCCTTCAAGAACTTCGTTGCCAATTGCTCCCATGATTGAATTGATCCTGGTTCCAAAGAATTATACCACAATTTAGCATTAAGTTTTAATGAAAATGGAAACAAGATTAACCTGATTTGTTCAGGGGTAAGCCCTTGGACGCTTTGTGTTCTGCAAAAATCAAAGAAATCTTGCAAATGTAGATGAGGATCCTCGTCTGGTCTGCCACTGAAGTGGGGAACCATGCTGAGTAATTGAGGTGATAGATGCATATTCTCTGTGACATTAGGTTGAAAAGCTATGCAAGAAGGTTGCTCAATATTGTTCGGAGTGAATTTGTCTTGCATTGGTACTCGATTTGGTACTTTCTCCCCATGGTTGTTTTTGGAAAAATCCTCTGTACAGTCGACTGATCCTTGGAGACAGTCGACTTATCTGAATCTGCAGAATGTAATCTAAAAGAGAATATAAGAAAAGAAGAAAAAATAAAAAATAAAAAATAAAAAGATTTGTATTGATTTTGCAAGTTAAAATACTAAACAATCCCCGACAACGGCGCCAAAAACTTGTTGTGCAATCTAGATGATCTAAATAAATAGATAAACTAGACACAAATTAAAACCTCGCAAGTGTACGAATCGTTTATAGAAGCGTAGTGACAAGCAAGGGTCGATCCCACAGAGATTGTAGTACTTAACTCACTAATCAATAAAACAAAGAAAAATTCAAATCATAAAGTTTTGTTCTAAAAGTTTATTTGAAAAGAAATGAAAAGATTAAAATCTAAATAAAGTAGAATCACAAATTGAGTCACAAATATCTATTATAGAAGTTGGGCTTGATTTCCACTTATAGTCATGAATGTTGTTTCACCTTCTACACTACTCTAATCACTTATGTTTCTTCCTTTATGGGCATGGTATCTACTCCTTAAAGTTAATATTTCCCTAGGCCAAGAATTAGGCATGGTATCTACTCTAATTCGTTTCTTTTCTTAAGTATTTAGCATGGTATCTACTAAGTTGCACTTGAAGAAAGCATAGGAACAATGGAAACGAACAAACACTCAAAGTTCTAGAAATTGGTATCAGATCTAGATCCTTCAAGTTGATTAAACCAAGAACCCCTAAAGATTCCTGTGTTACAAGTTATGAGCATAGGATATGGGTCATCTCTATACTCATATAACAGAGTCAGTTTTATAAT
The DNA here is from genome assembly GCA_017893485.1 of Hemerocallis citrina. Lineage (NCBI taxonomy): Eukaryota > Viridiplantae > Streptophyta > Magnoliopsida > Asparagales > Asphodelaceae > Hemerocallis > Hemerocallis citrina. Next base: position 80,503,772 of record CM030359.1, read on the forward strand.
AAGCAAACTTGATAACATCAGGTTCTTCATGTCAGTCGACTTGCTGTCACTCTTAGTCGACTGCCCTAAGAACTTCTGAACAAGTTTGATTCATATTATAAATTTTTATCAATTCAATCAGGTTGAATCAATAAGTGATGAAAGCAATGTTATTAGAAGATTATAACATTACATGACTACGGTTTCAATCAGCCCAACAATGAAATTAGTTCCACATATTCATAATAAAAGTATTAATAGATTTGTTCAAGGATTGCATTACAAAAATTAGAGAGGAGAAAAAGAATAAGAATTAATTGCAAACCCCTCTGTCTCAAAAGAACCGAATGCTTCCTTGAAGTCCAGCCAGATCAAAGTAGTCGCACGCGGATCGAAGAACCTGTCCCGTCGATGAACATTGTCGCCTCGATCTGACGCATGCCAGAAATCGAAGCACGTGCCCGCTGTCAAATCGAACCCAGAAGACTTTCCCGTCACTTCGAAGCCTGCCACCTGTCGAACACGTCAGCTCAAATACTGTGCCAGCACCTTTCGCCCTCTGTCAAACGAAGCCTCGGTGCGTGCGTCAGAAGCTTCACGTGATGGTGTCTGCTGCTTTCTTTGCGAAAAGAAGAGAACAGAGAGACAGAGAGAGAAGAGGATGTATACTAAATTCTCTCTATTTCTCTCTCTCTCTCCTACTGTTTTTCTTTGTATTCTCTGTTTGCTTTTGTTCGCTGGCTCTTCTTTTGTTTGCTCCCTCCTCTTCTTTCTCGATCGATCTGACTGTCACTATCAGATGATTGATGTCCCCTGATTTGATATATTTCGAGAGAGAGAGGCCCCCTCTAAACTCTGTGCTTCAGCCTTTTTATAGTCTCTTTTGTCCATATCTGCAGATTTCAAGTTCCTGATTCTTATCTCTTTACTCATAGGATGATCTTCTTACTTGCCACTCCCGGTCTCTAGCTTTGATTGTTGGAGAAGTTGTTATTCGCAGATAACCTGGGTTTGGATAACTTAATTTTGATTTGGATTTAGATGAGGATGGATCTTCAACTATCTTATCTTTTAACTCCGCTGGATACCAGTCGACTGTGTCGAGACGTCTGTAGTTTCATAATCAATCTGTCAAGTCGACTGCCTTTAGAGTAAGTCGACTGTACTGCGTAGATTCGGGATTTCAACCTCCTTTGTTCAGTCGACTGTTTGAAGAACCAGTCGACTTATGCTCTGCAGTTTCTGTGTATCATCCTCAAAATCCTGAATCTGCTTCGTTTAGCTGTCTTTAGGTTGTTTCCTATGGAAAAGAGAAAAGAAGAGTAAATTACCACATATAGAGCATTTAAATGTCTAATTGCATTAAGATTATTGCTCCTAAATGTGGATATTATTGGATTCATCAAATACCCCCAAACTTAGCTTTTGCTTGTCCTCAAGCAAAAAGTAAAATTATGAATAAGGGAAAAATAATAGTAGACTCAACCCATCACACCAAGAATTCTCATTATGCAAGCATCAAAATTGCAATTAAAAATATAAACAATTGTAAATAAAGTAAAAACCAGCATACCCACTTTCTCCAGTGCAATTATCTATTCATAGTTCCAAACCCAATCATATTTGTCATGCAATTAATTTTAATTACAGCATGTAACAACTCCATTTGTGATTATCCCTTTTCTCTACTACAAATCGAGTAGCAAACTAGAGTTTTTTTTTTTTTTTTTTTTTTTGAGTCTCTTCTTTAAGTCGTCACTTGTCTTTTCACGCGAATGCAAAACATTTGTGATGAATTCACCTGGTTACTCAACAAGTCACAAACTTTAAAGTGCTTTGCATACTCATATTTCAAGTTGCCGTTTGACGTAAAAGTAAACATTGGTGATGAATACCCCTAGTTACTTAGCAACTCAAAACATTGGAGTAGATTGACTTTATTCAATTTTTTTTAAATTTTTTTTAATTTTTTTCGTTATTACTCTATTTACTTAAACTCTGTTTAGGACTAGATCAAAGGGGATAATCACAAGAGAAAGCATCACATTTGTATTTAATGTATAATCGCATGACTCATACAATTTTGTAAGGAATTATAAAACTCAACAATCCTAAAGTAAATAAGTATACTTACTCTTACTTTATAAGAAATTGTTTATCCCAAAAAAAAATATTTCAATGCTTATCTAAATGAAGAACTCAAAAGTGTAATGGTGAGATTAATTGAAATCCTTTTAATATTTTGTTTTTTCTTTTCTAAAATAAATCATAAATTTGTAAACCTTCCCCCCCAAACTTAAACATGACATTGTCCTCAATGGGAAAGGAACAAAGAAAAACAAAAAGAATGCAAAAGTTCAGAAATTCTTCCCTGATTCGTCTTTAAATTTCTGCACGCGCAGCGTTCGGTATTTTGGCGATATCTGGAGATGCAGATGTCCAAATGGGCTGAATTTTTTTTTTGCTGGAAAGCTAAGAAGATAGGCTACAACTTCTCTTTGAATCACTTCTCAAGATTTTGACTCCAAGTTGCTCAAAAACAGCCATCAATGCATGTGTTCAAAACAGCTCTGCCCTGGCGACTTCAAATTTTCTGCAATCCTACAAGATAAAATCCAAAAACTAAAATAAAAAAACTAAAAGATAAATCAAATCTAAATACAATAAAAGAAATAATTAAAGAAATGAATAAAGAGAGAGTGTAAGTACTCCCCTCTAAATTGGATTGCCTCCCAATAAGCGCTGTGTTTCTTGTCTTCAGCTAGACTGGACGAGTTTATGCAATGTATTGAATGGCTCGCGACTCAAAACTCATCTCAATATAAGGTTTCCCCCTATGCCCATTCACCTTGAACGTTTGATTTTTCTCCAACGCTCCATGTGGGGAAACCTTTGTAACAACGTACAGACCGTACCATCTTGACATAAGCCTATCCGCAATGGTCCACCTTAATGCACCATTGTGTTCTTGCAATATTCTCAACAATGTTTCTTCTTCTTGCATCCTCAATTTTGCAGTGACTACCACAGGTAACGTCTGGTTTTCACCCGCATATGCATACTTCCAATGTTCAGGTAGCGGCTTTAGCTCCACATCTGGTGTCCAGGTAAAAGAAGAAACAAAAATATTATTAGACACAAGATTTTCAAACACAGGTGCAAACTTACCTGAATATGATTTTGGATTTCCAAGGTAATGTACTGTCTCTGCAATCCTCCAATCATCATATTCCTGTTCAACTTGAGATAATATTAGAGGGTGTGTAATTGTGGCTTGTAATGGATCGACACTATGTTCCTGAAATGTTTGGTCATAAATTTCCTGAACCACATCAACATTATAACATTCATGATCATCGTGTGGTAATTTTGGTGCATCAAACATTTTAAACTCAATCTTGTCCTCTAGAGTTGTCACCGATTGGAGCTGTTCTTGTCTTCTAGGGTTTGGTATGGTTTTTGGTGGGAGTTCTCCTGCCTTTCTTTCACTTAACTCCTTAGCAATTTGACCTATTTGAGTCTCCAATTTCTGAATGGCCTGTCCTTATTGGTTGCTTGATTGCTGTTGCTGTTGGAGTAATTGAAGAATGATGGATTCGAAATCCAACTTCTTCTGTTCTTGTTCTGGCCGATCAAACCCATTCCCACTCTGGAATTGCTGCGTATGCCCTTGTGCGAATTGATTGCCTTGATGGTTTTGATTATTGCTCCATGAAAAATTTTGATGGTTTTGCCACCCTGGGTTGTACGTGTTTGAAAACAGGTTGTTCTGGGGCGGGTACATTTCCTGTAATACGTAGTTTGCGTGCTCCTGATCTGTGAAAGAAGACATGGGACATGTATTAGTTGTATGATCAGAATGAGAACAAATTGCACAAATTTCTTTTGCTTGGTTTTTTACACCACCCATCGTCGAAATTACATTAACAAGCATATGAATCTTTTTGTTCATGGTTTCCATTTCTAATTGCATGTTATTATTATTAGAAATTTCGTAAACTCCCTGTTTTTTCGAAAGGCCCCTCCTTGTTGAGAATTGTTGTGAGTTCTCGCTGAGTTCTTCAAATAGCTCGACGGCCTCTTCACCACTCTTCCTCATCAAAATTCCATTGCAAGCTGAATCTACAATTGCTCTGTTAGTGTCATTTAAACCCTCATAAAATGCTTTTACCTGATCATCCTTGGGTATGTTGTGCGTAGGACACTTGAGAAGCTTGTTCTTGAAGTCCTTCCATGCCTCGAAGAATAAATCGCCATCTTTTTGTTGCAAGAGTAGAATTTCCCTTTTTAGTTGTCTGGTTTTCTAAGCTGGAAAGAATTCCTTCAAGAACTTCGTTGCCAATTGCTCCCATGATTGAATTGATCCTGGTTCCAAAGAATTATACCACAATTTAGCATTAAGTTTTAATGAAAATGGAAACAAGATTAACCTGATTTGTTCAGGGGTACGCCCTTGGACGCTTTGTGTTCTGCAAAAATCAAAGAAATCTTGCAAATGTAGATGCGGATCCTCGTCTGGTCTGCCACTGAAGTGGGGAACCATGCTGAGTAATTGAGGTGATAGATGCATATTCCCTGTGACATTAGGTTGAAAAGCTATGCAAGAAGGTTGATCAATATTGTTCGGAGTGAATTTGTCTTGCATTGGTACTCGATTTGGTACTTTCTCCCCCATGGTTGCTTTTGGAAAAATCCTCTGTACAGTCGACTGATCCTTGGAGACAGTCGACTTATCTGAATCTGCAGAATGTAATCTAAAAGAGAATATAAGAAAAGAAGAAGAAAAAAAAATAAAAAAAATAAAAATAAAAAGATTTGTATTGATTTTGCAAGTTAAAATACTAAACAATCCCCGGCAACGGCGCCAAAAACTTGTTGTGCAATCTAGATGATCTAAATAAATAGATAAACTAGACACAAATTAAAACCTCGCAAGTGTACGAATCGTTTATAGAAGCGTAGTGACAAGCAAGGGTCGATCCCACAGAGATTGTAGTACTTAACTCACTAATCAATAAAACAAAGAAAAATGCAAATCATAAAGTTTTGTTCTAAAAGTTTATTTGAAAAGAAATGAAAAGATTAAAATCTAAATAAAGTAGAATCACAAAGTGAGTCACAAATATCTGTTAAAGTAGTTGGGCTTGATTTCCACCTATAGTCATGAATGTTGTTTCACCTTCTACACTACTCTAATCACTTATGTTTGTTCCTTTATGGGCATGGTATCTACTCCTTAAAGTTAATATTTCCCTAGGCCAAGAATTAGGCATGGTATCTACTCTAATTCATTTCTTTCCTGAAGTATTTAGCATGGTATCTACTAAGTTGCACTTGAAGAAAGCATAGGAACAATGGAAACGAACAAACACTCAAAGTTCTAGAAATTGGTATCAGATCTAGATCTTTCAAGTTGATTAAACCAAGAACCCCTAAAGATTCCTGTGTTACAAGTTATGAGCATAGGATATGGGTCATCTCTATACTCATATAACAGAGTCAGTTTTATAATAAGCAAACTTGATAACATCAGGTTCTTCATGTCAGTCGACTTGCTGTCACTCTTAGTCGACTGCCCTAAGAACTTCTGAACAAGTTTGATTCATATTATAAATTTTTATCGATTCAATCAGGTTTAATCAATAAGTGATGAAAGCAGCGTTATTAGAAGATTATAACATTACACGACTACGGTTTCAATCAGCCCAATAATGAAATTAGTTCCACATATTCATAATAAAAGTATTAATAGATTTGTTCAAGGATTGCATTACAAAAATTAGAGAGGAGAAAAAGAATAAGAATTAATTGCAAATCCCTCTGTCTCAAAAGAACCGAATGCTTCCTTGAAGTCCAGCCAGATCAAAGTAGTCGCACGCTGATCGAAGAACCTGTCCCGTCGATGAACAGTGTCGCCTCGATCTGACGCACGCCAGAAATCGAAGCACGTGCCCGCTGTCAAATCGAACCCAGAAGACTTTTCCGTCACTTCGAAGCCTGCCACCTGTCGAACACGTCAGCTCGAATACTGTGCCAGCACCTTTCGCCCTCTGTCAAACGAAGCCTCGGTGCGTGCGTCAGAAGCTTCACGTGATGGTGTCTGCTGCTTTCTTTGCGAAAAGAAGAGAACAAAGAGACAGAGAGAGAAGAGGATGTATACTAAATTCTCTCTATTTCTCTCTCTCTCTCTCCTACTGTTTTTCTTTGTATTCTCTGTTTGCTTTTGTTCGCTGGCTCTTCTTTTGTTTGCTCCCTCCTCTTCTTTCTCGATCGATCTGACTGTCACTATCAGATGATTGATGTCCCCTGATTTGATATATTTCGAGAGAGAGAGGCCCCCTCTAAACTCTGTACTTCAGCCTTTTTATTGTCTCTTTTGTCCATATCTGCAGATTTCAAGTTCTTGATTCTTATCTCTTTACTCATAGGATGATCTTCTTACTTGCCACTCCCGGTCTCTAGCTTTGATTGTTGGAGAAGTTGTTATTCGCAGATAACCTGGGTTTGGATAACTTAATTTTGATTTGGATTTAGATGAGGATGGATCTTCAACTATCTTATCTTTTAACTCCGCTGGATACCAGTCGACTGTGTCGAGACGTTTGTACTTTCATAATCAATCTGTCAAGTCGACTGCCTTTAGAGTAAGTCGACTGTACTGCGTAGATTCGGGATTTCAACCTCCTATGTTCAGTCGACTGTTTGAAGAACCGGTCGACTTATGCTCTGCAGTTTCTGTGTATCATCCTCAAAATCCTGAATCTGCTTCGTTTAGCTGTCTTTAGGCTGTTTCCTATGGAAAAGAGAAAAGAAGAGTAAATTACCACATATAGAGCATTTAAATGTCTAATTGCATTAAGATTATTGCTCCTAAATGTGGATATTATTGGATTCATCAAATACCCCCAAACTTAGCTTTTGCCTGTCCCCAAGCAAAAAGTAAAATTATGAATAAGGGAAAAATAATAGTAAACTCAACCCATCACACCAAGAATTCTCATTATGCAAGCATCAAAATTGCAATTAAAAATATAAACAATTGCAAATAAAGTAAAAACCAGCATACCCACTTTCTCCAGTGCAATTATCTATTCATAGCTCCAAACCCAATCATATTTGTCATGCCATTAATTTTAATTATAGCATGTAACAACTCCATTTGTGATTATCCCTTTTCTCTACTACAAATCGAGTAGCAAACTAGAGTTTTTTTTTTTTTTTTTTTTTTTTTTTTTGAGTCTCTTCTTTAAGTCGTCACTTGTCTTTTCACGCGAATGCAAAACATTTGTGATGAATTCACCTGGTTACTCAACAAGTCACAAACTTTAAAGTGCTTTGCATACTCATATTTCAAGTTGCCGTTTGACGTAAAAGTAAACATTGGTGATGAATACCCCTAGTTACTAAGCAACTCAAAACATTGGAGTAGATTGACTTTATTCAATTTTTTTTAATTTTTTTTTAATTTTTTTCGTTATTACTCTATTTACTTAAACTCTGTTTAGGACTAGATCAAAGGGGATAATCACAAGAGAAAGCATCACATTTGTATTTAATGTATAATCGCATGACTCATACAATTTTGTAAGGAATTATAAAACTCAACAATCCTAAAGTAAATAAGTATACTTACTCTTACTTTATAAGAAATTGTTTATCCCAAAAAAAAAATTTCAATGCATATCTAAATGAAGAACTCAAAAGTGTAATGGTGAGATTAATTGAAATCCTTTTAAAATTTTGTTTTTTCTTTTCTAAAATAAATCATAAATTTGTAAACCTTCCCCCCCAAACTTAAACATGACATTGTCCTCAATGGGAAAGGAACAAAGAAAAACAAAAAGAATGCAAAAGTTCAGAAATTCTTCCCTGATTCGTCTTTAAATTTCTGCACGCGCAGCGTTCGGTATTTTGGCGATATCTAGAGATGTAGATATCCAAATGGGCTGAATTTTTTTTTTGCTGGAAAGCTAAGAAGATAGGCTACAACTTCTCTTTGAATCACTTCTCCAGATTTTGACTCCAAGTTGCTCAAAAACAGCCATCAATGCATGTGTTCAAAACAGCTCTGCCCTGGCGACTTCAAATTTTCTGCAATCCTACAAGATAAAATCCAAAAACTAAAATAAAATAAACTAAAAGATAAATCAAATCTAAATACAGTAAAAGAAATGATTAAAGAAATGAATAAAGAGAGAGTGTAAGTACTCCCCTCTAAATTGGGTTGCCTCCCAATAAGCGCTGTGTTTCTTGTCTTCAGCTAGACTGGACGAGTTTATGCAATGTATTGAATGGCTCGCGACTCAAAACTCATCTCAATATAAGGTTTCCCCCTATGCCCATTCACCTTGAACGTTTGATTTTTCTCCAACGCTCCATGTGGGGAAACCTTTGTAACAACGTACAGACCGTACCATCTTGACATAAGCCTATCCGCAATGGTCCACCTTAATGCACCATTGTGTTCTTGCAATATTCTCAACAATGTTTCTTCTTCTTGCATCCTCAATTTTGCAGTGACTACCACAGGTAACGTCTGGTTTTCACCCGCATATGCATACTTCCAATGTTCAGGTAGCGGCTTTAGCTCCACATCTGGTGTCCAGGTAAAAGAAGAAACAAAAATATTATTAGACACAAGATTTTCAAACACAGGTGCAAACTTACCTGAATATGATTTTGGATTTCCAAGGTAATGTACTGTCTCTGCAATCCTCCAATCATCATATTCCTGTTCAACTTGAGATAATATTAGAGGGTGTGTAATTGTGGCTTGTAATGGATCGACACTATGTTCCTGAAATGTTTGGTCACAAATTTCCTGAACCACATCAACATTATAACATTCATGATCATCGTGTGGTAATTTTGGTGCACCAAACATTTTAAACTCAATCTTGTCCTCTAGAGTTGTCACCGATTGGAGCTGTTCTTGACCTCTAGGGTTTGGTATGGTTTTTGGTGGGAGTTCTCCTACCTTTCTTTCACTTAACTCCTTAGCAATTTGACCTATTTGAGTCTCCAATTTCTGAATGGCCTGTCCTTATTGGTTGCTTGTTTGCTGTTGCTGTTGGAGTAATTGAAGAACGGTGGATTCGAAATCCAACTTCTTCTGTTCTTGTTCTGGCCGATCAAACCCATTCCCACTCTGGAATTGCTGCGTATGCCCTTGTGCGAATTGATTGCCTTGATGGTTTTGATTATTGCTCCATGAAAAATTTTGATGGTTTTGCCACCCTGGGTTGTACGTGTTTGAAAACAGGTTGTTCTGGGGCGGGTACATTTCCTGTAATACGTAGTTTGCGTGCTCCTGATCTGTGAAAGAAGACATGGGACATGTATTAGTTGTATGATCAGAATGAGAACAAATTGCACAAATTTCTTTTGCTTGGTTTTTTACACCACCCATCGTCGAAATTACATTAACAAGCATATGAATCTTTTTGTTCATGGTTTCCATTTCTAATTGCATGTTATTATTATTAGAAATTTCGTAAACTCCCTGTTTTTTCGAAAGGCCCCTCCTTGTTGAGAATTGTTGTGAGTTCTCGCTGAGTTCTTCAAATAGCTCGACGGCCTCTTCACCACTCTTCCTCATCAAAATTCCATTGCAAGCTGAATCTACAATTGCTCTGTTAGTGTCATTTAAACCCTCATAAAATGCTTTTACCTGATCATCCTTGGGTATGTTGTGCGTAGGACACTTGAGAAGCTTGTTCTTGAAGTCCTTCCATGCCTCGAAGAATAAATCGCCATCTTTTTGTTGCAAGAGTAGAATTTCCCTTTTTAGTTGTCTGGTTTTCTAAGCTGGAAAGAATTCCTTCAAGAACTTCGTTGCCAATTGCTCCCATGATTGAATTGATCCTGGTTCCAAAGAATTATACCACAATTTAGCATTAAGTTTTAATGAAAATGGAAACAAGATTAACCTGATTTGTTCAGGGGTACGCCCTTGGACGCTTTGTGTTCTGCAAAAATCAAAGAAATCTTGCAAATGTAGATGCGGATCCTCGTCTGGTCTGCCACTGAAGTGGGGAACCATGCTGAGTAATTGAGGTGATAGATGCATATTCCCTGTGACATTAGGTTGAAAAGCTATGCAAGAAGGTTGATCAATATTGTTCGGAGTGAATTTGTCTTGCATTGGTACTCGATTTGGTACTTTCTCCCCCATGGTTGCTTTTGGAAAAATCCTCTGTACAGTCGACTGATCCTTGGAGACAGTCGACTTATCTGAATCTGCAGAATGTAATCTAAAAGAGAATATAAGAAAAGAAGAAGAAAAAAAAATAAAAAAAATAAAAAAAAAAAGATTTGTATTGATTTTGCAAGTTAAAATACTAAACAATCCCCGGCAACGGTGCCAAAAACTTGTTGTGCAATCTAGATGATCTAAATAAATAGATAAACTAGACACAAATTAAAACCTCGCAAGTGTACGAATCGTTTATAGAAGCGTAGTGACAAGCAAGGGTCGATCCCACAGAGATTGTAGTACTTAACTCACTAATCAATAAAACAAAGAAAAATGCAAATCATAAAGTTTTGTTCTAAAAGTTTATTTGAAAAGAAATGAAAAGATTAAAATCTAAATAAAGTAGAATCACAAAGTGAGTCACAAATATCTATTAAAGTAGTTGGGCTTGATTTCCACCTATAGTCATGAATGTTGTTTCACCTTCTACACTACTCTAATCACTTATGTTTGTTCCTTTATGGGCATGGTATCTACTCCTTAAAGTTAATATTTCCCTAGGCCAAGAATTAGGCATGGTATCTACTCTAATTCATTTCTTTCCTGAAGTATTTAGCATGGTATCTACTAAGTTGCACTTGAAGAAAGCATAGGAACAATGGAAACGAACAAACACTCAAAGTTCTAGAAATTGGTATCAGATCTAGATCTTTCAAGTTGATTAAACCAAGAACCCCTAAAGATTCCTGTGTTACAAGTTATGAGCATAGGATATGGGTCATCTCTATACTCATATAACAGAGTCAGTTTTATAATAAGCAAACTTGATAACATCAGGTTCTTCATGTCAGTCGACTTGCTGTCACTCTTAGTCGACTGCCCTAAGAACTTCTGAACAAGTTTGATTCATATTATAAATTTTTATCAATTCAATCAGGTTTAATCAATAAGTGATGAAAGCAGCGTTATTAGAAGATTATAACATTACATGACTACGGTTTCAATCAGCCCAATAATGAAATTAGTTCCACATATTCATAATAAAAGTATTAATAGATTTGTTCAAGGATTGCATTACAAAAATTAGAGAGGAGAAAAAGAATAAGAATTAATTGCAAATCCCTCTGTCTCAAAAGAACCGAATGCTTCCTTGAAGTCCAGCCAGATCAAAGTAGTCGCACGCTGATCGAAGAACCTGTCCCGTCGATGAACAGTGTCGCCTCGATCTGACGCACGCCAGAAATCGAAGCACGTGCCCGCTGTCAAATCGAACCCAGAAGACTTTTCCGTCACTTCGAAGCCTGCCACCTGTCGAACACGTCAGCTCGAATACTGTGCCAGCACCTTTCGCCCTCTGTCAAACGAAGCCTCGGTGCGTGCGTCAGAAGCTTCACGTGATGGTGTCTGCTGCTTTCTTTGCGAAAAGAAGAGAACAAAGAGACAGAGAGAGAAGAGGATGTATACTAAATTCTCTCTATTTCTCTCTCTCTCTCTCCTACTGTTTTTCTTTGTATTCTCTGTTTGCTTTTGTTCGCTGGCTCTTCTTTTGTTTGCTCCCTCCTCTTCTTTCTCGATCGATCTGACTGTCACTATCAGATGATTGATGTCCCCTGATTTGATATATTTCGAGAGAGAGAGGCCCCCTCTAAACTCTGTACTTCAGCCTTTTTATTGTCTCTTTTGTCCATATCTGCAGATTTCAAGTTCCTGATTCTTATCTCTTTACTCATAGGATGATCTTCTTACTTGCCACTCCCGGTCTCTAGCTTTGATTGTTGGAGAAGTTGTTATTCGCAGATAACCTGGGTTTGGATAACTTAATTTTGATTTGGATTTAGATGAGGATGGATCTTCAACTATCTTATCTTTTAACTCCGCTGGATACCAGTCGACTGTGTCGAGACGTTTGTACTTTCATAATCAATCTGTCAAGTCGACTGCCTTTAGAGTAAGTCGACTGTACTGCGTAGATTCGGGATTTCAACCTCCTATGTTCAGTCGACTGTTTGAAGAACCAGTCGACTTATGCTCTGCAGTTTCTGTGTATCATCCTCAAAATCCTGAATCTGCTTCGTTTAGCTGTCTTTAAGCTGTTTCCTATGGAAAAGAGAAAAGAAGAGTAAATTACCACATATAGAGCATTTAAATGTCTAATTGCATTAAGATTATTGCTCCTAAATGTGGATATTATTGGATTCATCAAATACCCCCAAACTTAGCTTTTGCCTGTCCCCAAGCAAAAAGTAAAATTATGAATAAGGGAAAAATAATAGTAAACTCAACCCATCACACCAAGAATTCTCATTATGCAAGCATCAAAATTGCAATTAAAAATATAAACAATTGCAAATAAAGTAAAAACCAGCATACCCACTTTCTCCAGTGCAATTATCTATTCATAGCTCCAAACCCAATCATATTTGTCATGCCATTAATTTTAATTATAGCATGTAACAACTCCATTTGTGATTATCCCTTTTCTCTACTACAAATCGAGTAGCAAACTAGAGTTTTTTTTTTTTTTTTTTTTTTTTTTTGAGTCTCTTCTTTAAGTCGTCACTTGTCTTTTCACGCGAATGCAAAACATTTGTGATGAATTCACCTGGTTACTCAACAAGTCACAAACTTTAAAGTGCTTTGCATACTCATATTTCAAGTTGCCGTTTGACGTAAAAGTAAACATTGGTGATGAATACCCCTAGTTACTAAGCAACTCAAAACATTGGAGTAGATTGACTTTATTCAATTTTTTTTAATTTTTTTTTAATTTTTTTCGTTATTACTCTATTTACTTAAACTCTGTTTAGGACTAGATCAAAGGGGATAATCACAAGAGAAAGCATCACATTTGTATTTAATGTATAATCGCATGACTCATACAATTTTGTAAGGAATTATAAAACTCAACAATCCTAAAGTAAATAAGTATACTTACTCTTACTTTATAAGAAATTGTTTATCCCAAAAAAAAAATTTCAATGCATATCTAAATGAAGAACTCAAAAGTGTAATGGTGAGATTAATTGAAATCCTTTTAAAATTTTGTTTTTTCTTTTCTAAAATAAATCATAAATTTGTAAACCTTCCCCCCCAAACTTAAACATGACATTGTCCTCAATGGGAAAGGAACAAAGAAAAACAAAAAGAATGCAAAAGTTCAGAAATTCTTCCCTGATTCGTCTTTAAATTTCTGCACGCGCAGCGTTCGGTATTTTGGCGATATCTAGAGATGTAGATATCCAAATGGGCTGAATTTTTTTTTTGCTGGAAAGCTAAGAAGATAGGCTACAACTTCTCTTTGAATCACTTCTCCAGATTTTGACTCCAAGTTGCTCAAAAACAACCATCAATGCATGTGTTCAAAACAGCTCTGCCCTGGCGACTTCAAATTTTCTGCAATCCTACAAGATAAAATCCAAAAACTAAAATAAAATAAACTAAAAGATAAATCAAATCTAAATACAGTAAAAGAAATGATTAAAGAAATGAATAAAGAGTGAGTGTAAGTACTCCCCTCTAAATTGGGTTGCCTCCCAATAAGCGCTGTGTTTCTTGTCTTCAGCTAGACTGGACGAGTTTATGCAATGTATTGAATGGCTCGCGACTCAAAACTCATCTCAATATAAGGTTTCCCCCTATGCCCATTCACCTTGAACGTTTGATTTTTCTCCAACGCTCCATGTGGGGAAACCTTTGTAACAACGTACAGACCGTACCATCTTGACATAAGCCTATCCGCAATGGTCCACCTTAATGCACCATTGTGTTCTTGCAATATTCTCAACAATGTTTCTTCTTCTTGCATCCTCAATTTTGCAGTGACTACCACAGGTAACGTCTGGTTTTCACCCGCATATGCATACTTCCAATGTTCAGGTAGCGGCTTTAGCTCCACATCTGGTGTCCAGGTAAAAGAAGAAACAAAAATATTATTAGACACAAGATTTTCAAACACAGGTGCAAACTTACCTGAATATGATTTTGGATTTCCAAGGTAATGTACTGTCTCTGCAATCCTCCAATCATCATATTCCTGTTCAACTTGAGATAATATTAGAGGGTGTGTAATTGTGGCTTGTAATGGATCGACACTATGTTCCTGAAATGTTTGGTCACAAATTTCCTGAACCACATCAACATTATAACATTCATGATCATCGTGTGGTAATTTTGGTGCACCAAACATTTTAAACTCAATCTTGTCCTCTAGAGTTGTCACCGATTGGAGCTGTTCTTGACCTCTAGGGTTTGGTATGGTTTTTGGTGGGAGTTCTCCTACCTTTCTTTCACTTAACTCCTTAGCAATTTGACCTATTTGAGTCTCCAATTTCTGAATGGCCTGTCCTTATTGGTTGCTTGTTTGCTGTTGCTGTTGGAGTAATTGAAGAACGGTGGATTCGAAATCCAACTTCTTCTGTTCTTGTTCTGGCCGATCAAACCCATTCCCACTCTGGAATTGCAGCGTATGCCCTTGTGCGAATTGATTGCCTTGATGGTTTTGATTATTGCTCCATGAAAAATTTTGATGGTTTTGCCACCCTGGGTTGTACGTGTTTGAAAAAAGGTTGTTCTGGGGCGGGTACTTTTCCTGTAATACGTAGTTTGCGTGCTCCTGATCTGTGAAAGAAGACATGGGACATGTATTAGTTGTATGATCATAATGAGAACAAATTGCACAAATTTCTTTTGCTTGGTTTTTTACACCACCCATCGTCGAAATTACATTAACAAGCATATGAATCTTTTTGTTCATGGTTTCCATTTCTAATTGCATGTTATTATTATTAGAAATTTCGTAAACTCCCTGTTTTTTCGAAAGGCCCCTCCTTGTTGAGAATTGTTGTGAGTTCTCGCTGAGTTCTTCAAATAGCTCGACGGCCTCTTCACCACTCTTCCTCATCAAAATTTCATTGCAAGCTAAATCTACAATTGCTTGTTAGTGTCATTTAAACCCTCATAAAATGCTTTTACCTGATCATCCTTGGGTATGTTGTGCGTAGGACACTTGAGAAGCTTGTTCTTGAAGTCCATCCATGCCTCGAAGAATAAATCGCCATCTTTTTGTTGCAAGAGTAGAATTTCTCTTTTTAGTTGTCTGGTTTTCTGAGCTGGAAAGAATTCCTTCAAGAACTTCGTTGCCAATTGCTCCCATGATTGAATTGATCCTGGTTCCAAAGAATTATACCACAATTTAGCATTAAGTTTTAATGAAAATGGAAACAAGATTAACCTGATTTGTTCAGGGGTACGCCCTTGGACGCTTTGTGTTCTGCAAAAATCAAAGAAATCTTGCAAATGTAGATGAGGATCCTCGTCTGGTCTGCCACCGAAGTGGGGAACCATGCTGAGTAATTGAGGTGATAGATGCATATTCCCTGTGACATTAGGTTGAAAAGCTATATAAGAAGGTTGCTCAACATTGTTCGAAGTGAATTTGTCTTGCATTGGTACTCGATTTGGTACTTTCTCCCCCATGGTTGCTTTTGGAAAAATCCTCTGTACAGTCGACTGATCCTTGGAGACAGTCGACTTATCTGAATCTACAGAATGTAATCTAAAAGAGAATATAAGAAAAGAAGAAGAAAAAAAAAATAAAAAATAAAAAAAAAAGATTTGTATTGATTTTGCAAGTTAAAATACTAAACAATCCCCGGCAACGGCGCCAAAAATTTGTTGTGCAATCTAGATGATCTAAATAATTAGATAAACTAGACACAAATTAAAACCTCGCAAGTGTACGAATCGTTTATAGAAGCGTAGTGACAAGCAAGGGTCGATCCCACAGAGATTGTAGTACTTAACTCACTAATCAATAAAACAAAGAAAAATGCAAATCATAAAATTTTGTTCTAAAAGTTTATTTGAAAAGAAATGAAAAGATTAAAAATCTAAATAAAGTAGAATCACAAATTGAGTCACAAATATCTATTAAAGTAGTTGGGCTTGATTTCCACCTATAGTCATGAATGTTGTTTCACCTTCTACACTACTCTAATCACTTATGTTTGTTCCTTTAAGGGCATGGTATCTACTCCTTAAAGTTAATGTTTCCCTAGGCCAAGAATTAGGCATGGTATCTACTCTAATTCGTTTCTTTCCTTAAATATTTAGCATGGTATCTACTAAGTTGCACTTGAAGAAAGCATAGGAACAATGGAAACGAACAAACACTCAAAGTTCTAGAAATTGGAATCAGATCTAGATCCTTCAAGTTGATTAAACCAAGAACCCCTAAAGATTCCTGTGTTACAAGTTATGAGCATAGGATATGGGTCATCTCTATACTCATATAACAGAGTCAGTTTTATAATAAGCAAACTTGATAACATCAGGTTCTTCATGTCAGTCGACTTGCTGTCACTCTTAGTCGACTGCCCTAAGAACTTCTGAACAAGTTTGATTCATATTATAAATTTTTATCAATTCAATCAGGTTTAATCAATAAGTGATGAAAGCAGCGTTATTAGAAGATTATAACATTACATGACTACGGTTTCAATCAGCCCAACAATGAAATTAGTTCCACATATTCATAATAAAAGTATTAATAGATTTGTTCAAGGATTGCATTACAAAAATTAGAGAGGAGAAAAAGAATAAGAATTAATTGCAAATCCCTCTGTCTCAAAAGAACCGAATGCTTCCTTGAAGTCCAGCCAGATCAAAGTAGTCGCACGCTGATCGAAGAACCTGTCCCGTCGATGAACAGTGTCGCCTCGATCTGACGCACGCCAGAAATCGAAGCACGTGCCCGCTGTCAAATCGAACCCAGAAGACTTTCCCGTCACTTCGAAGCCTGCCACCTGTCGAACACGTCAGCTCGAATACTGTGCCAGCACCTTTCGCCCTCTGTCAAACGAAGCCTCGGTGCGTGCGTCAGAAGCTTCACGTGATGGTGTCTGCTGCTTTCTTTGCGAAAAGAAGAGAACAGAGAGACAGAGAGAGAAGAGAATGTATACTAAATTCTCTCTATTTCTCTCTCTCTCTCTCCTACTGTTTTTCTTTGTATTCTCTGTTTGCTTTTGTTCGCTGGCTCTTCTTTTGTTTGCTCCCTCCTATTCTTTCTCGATCGATCTGACTGTCACTATCAGATGATTGATGTCCCCTAATTTGATATATTGAGAGAGAGAGAGAGGCCCCCTCTAAACTCTGTGCTTCAGCCTTTTTATAGTCTCTTTTGTCTATATCTGCAGATTTCAAGTTCCTGATTCTTATCTCTTTACTCATAGGATGATCTTCTTACTTGCCACTCCCGGTCTCTAGCTTTGATTGTTGGAGAAGTTGTTATTCGCAGATAACCTGGGTTTGGATAACTTAATTTTGATTTGGATTTAGATGAGGATGGATCTTCAACTATCTTATCTTTTAACTCCGCTGGATACCAGTCGACTGGTTTTGGAATCAGTCGACTGTGTCGAGACGTCTGTAGTTTCATAATCAATCTGTCAAGTTGACTTCCTTTAGAGTAAGTCGACTGTACTGCATAGCTTCGGGATTTCAACCTCCTATGTTCAGTCGACTGTTTGAAGAACCAGTCGACTTATGCTCTGCAGTTTCTGTGTATCATCCTCAAAATCCTGAATCTGCTTCGTTTAGCTGTTTTTAGGCTGTTTCCTATGGAAAAGAGAAAAGAAGAGTAAATTACCACATATAGAGCATTTAAATTTCTAATTGCATTAAGATTGTTGCTCCTAAATGTGGATATTATTGGATTCATCATATTCCACACGCTAATATTTCTATACCCTATATATACCCATGCTCCTATATATTTACTTCAACCCATCGTCCACCCTCTTACAAAACCCTAGCCACTAGTGAACCCATCTCTCCCGAGCCTCCTACTTTTCTGCTCTCTCACTCTCTGGCCAGTCGTGACACCCACGATGGCCTCCCCCTTGTCGCGACCACCTCACGACACTACCGGCATCGCGCTGCAGCCAGCCTCTCCCTCCCTCGTGCTCCTTTCCACCCACCTGTGCCCCCTCCCCCCAAGTGTGCTTCTCCGGCGACAAACAATGGCAGCAAGCCACTGCTGTGCTGCCCTCGTGCACCGTGCGACTCCCCCGTTGTGCACCTTCATTACTTCTTTTGTGTACAGGTGTGGATCCTCACTGTTTGTGCCGTCGTCTCTCTCGCTTGCAATCTCTCTTGGTTGCACGTGTTAGTGTGATCTTGGGTAGTGTTCATGGTTCGTGATTGTGCTTTGTGGTTTGTGGTTTTTCGTGGTTATTTTGTTCGTGCCCTGGGAATCCGTTCCCATTATTCTTGCTCTTGTGCCGTTCCCACCGTCGTCTATAAGGCAAGTAACTTGTATTATTTCCTTTGTGTAATATAAGTACTAAATACTGCCTGTAGTGTAGTTGGGTTCTAGAGACAATTCGTGTGTGAACCCTCTGTTATATATATTGTCACTATTGTGTTGATTCGACCGTAGTTGCCTCACGACATACATGACATGAAATAACTAAGGATGACCATTTTTTGGATGTATATATGCATATTATTTTGTAATATCATGTACTCGATGTGTTATTCGTGCTATACTTGTTTTGGACTTGCAAAATACCCTATACCATGTTGCTTGAACATCTATTACACTATATTTCAGGTTTGGGTTGATTTGGTTGAGTTTTACTTGAACTAGACGATTTTATGTTCGAAGAATAATTCAGTATTTTCTGTTACCTTGCTCTTGATCAGTATATTAGACCCTATTAAGATCAGTATATGAATTTTATTTATGAATAAGATTTGTATAGAATTCTGTCTATTTTCCAACCCTTCTGACATATCTCAGTTTCGTTTTACGAGTTGTGAGTTATGTCGATTTTACTACAGAGGTATAGAGAGATTTTCAGATTTTGTTTTCTATGAATTCTGAAGAGTAATCTATTTTTATCATGATGTTAAAAGTATTATTTTGGTCCAATATTTTGTACAATACAACTAGACTTGATTTGGATTAACCCTAAATTTTTGTGGATTTATTTGATGAGTTTTACAAACCATTCTATGTTTTCAAACAATTACTATACATGTAGAATTTTCATACTGTTCAGTAAAGAACCTCATTTTGGACCAAATTCTAATTGCTGTTTGTAAAATATTTGTGAATAAAAAAGTTAGCCTACTGTGTCTATTTTGGCACCTTTTGGCCGATTTGGATTTCGATTTATGGTTTGTGAGATATTTCCGTTTTCGTACTGCAATGTTTATAATTCCAGATTTACAAAACTACTGCATCTTGACGTTTTTTGATTTTTGTTGACTAAACTATTTATATTGAAAAATTATGAAACTTTATATTCTGATGATACACATAGAGGGGAATACTCCAGATTTTTCGTGGATTTAATTAATGAGTTTTCATGCTGTTTTGCAGACTTTGACTACAATCTTCTGATTTCTGGCTGAACGTATTTTATGGATTCAAATTTATTTTGAGTTATGTTTTTATGAAATACCGTATGAATTATATATATTTGCTGGGTTTGGCTGGGAGTCTGTTTTCCAGATTCTTCGACGGATCCAGGTTTGCAACGAGAATTTCAAATTTAGTACAGTACTGTCTTGCTGTCCTGAACTAAAATTTTCATTGTTCTATTCTTTTATGAGTTATTTTTCACCTATACATGTTTATTGTTCATCCTATACTTGTTACTTGTTCATGCCATATTATTCTTGCCATATTTTGTACACACACATGCCTGTTTGATAGTAATAATAAATAACCAAGTCGGGGTTTAAAGCGAAAGATCAAATAGTGGAAAATACAGAAACGTGTACACGGAAGGGGATCCACAGATCCTACGTGAGGACTTGACACTTGCACGCTTGACAGGTGATTACTTGAAAGTTGCACGCTTGACACGTGTTTACTTTCCACTTGCACACTTGACACGTCATACATGATACAATATACTTGGAGCTTGAAGCTCGATTACTTGATACTTGTCCATGAGTACACTACCTTCTATGATCCACTATGAAATCTAATACGAAACTGTTTGAATGTAGCAACCATGTGGTAAAAACCTGGGATGCATGAAGTGCTACCTAGATAGTAATAATACAAGACTTGAACATGATCACTTGACACTTGTTACCTGTTACAAGGTACTTGATACTTGATAATTGATAACTTGTACATGATACATGGTACTTGATACTTGATACTTGTTTACTTGATACTTGCTACCCGTTACTTGTACTTGTTCACTTGACACTTGATATATGCCACTTACACTTGTTCATCTTACCATGCTAGTTGTTATATTTTGTTAGCATGCCTATTCCATGTTCTTAGTTATGTTTTCCTACGTACTTGTATCCTGCACTATAAGCGGCCCGTAACTCGCATTGACTGGAGTTTGTTTTCTTTTTCCTCTTCCCGCAATTTATTAATTTGCAGATTTTGGTGATCAGGTGTCAGATGGAGTAGGTGATATGATATTCTAGTTGCTGGAGATTTTGCTATTATTATTTCTTGTTGCTTATTTTGAACCATTATACTTGATTACTTAGATTTATTTATATTTGGGCACTGTGACCTAGGATATTGACTTATTTAGATCTGGATTATTTGAGATTATAATATTTTGGTTTCAAGTATTCTTGTTGGTATTTTGATTCATATATGCATGCTTGGTTGACTTTCCTTGCTTCCGGCTCTGATTATTCTTGTGAAATGTTATAAAGATCCTGACAGCTTATGGATGATGAAAATCATTCACTGGGCTCAGTCATGTATCTGTATTCCCTATTTTCTTTTTGGGAAGCGGGGAGTGATAAGGTTTTTAGTGGTATCAGAGCCCAGGTTTGGCTAATGTATTAGTTTAACTGATATATTTGACAAGCTTGGCTCGATCTGGGATTGGCTTAACAGTTCACAAACCATGCATAAATAAAAGAATTATAATCAACTTTGATCTGAATGCTAATTATTTTTGATTTTGTACAAACTATGGGTCGTAGAGGTTGTACTTCCCGTCCCCAGGGAGATCAGCCTAGGATTGAGGCCGTCACCACTGTGTTGAATCGGCTGATCAATATGCAGCAGAACCACAGTGACTTAGTGATGGCTGCTTTGGAAGCTGCAGGCAGCTCTTCCTCCCCATCCGAGTACAGTCACAGACTTCATGGGGCTACATCCCAATAGGTTTTCAGACACTGAGACACCTTTGGAGGTAGAATAGAGGCTGATTCGGACTGAGCAACTGCTTTTGGCAGCTAGAGTGGTAGATGCTGATACAGTGGATGTGGTAGCCATCTAGCTAGTGGATCTAGCTCATATTTGGTGGAGGTCCGAGTCCGAATGGCTCGAGCGACCGATCACTTGGACCACTTTCACTAGGAGCTTCTTGGAGAAGTTCTTCCCTACCTGCACTAGAGTTGTGATGGAGCAACAATTCCTAGCCCTGAAACAGGTTGGTCTTTATTTCTATTATTGGAATTTTGTTACATATTATCCATGCAATGTTGTAACATGCGACTATTTTGAAACAGGGCTCAAGGTCTGTGGATGAGTATGCAACTGAATTTACTAGACTTAGCCGCTTCGCAGCTGTTCTTGTGGCGAACGAAAGGGACATGACTCGTATATTCATATTGGGGCTTAACCGAGACATTAAGGTGCAGCTTGTCTCACTCCGCTTGCGTACTTATGCTGAGGATCTCGAGGTAGCTCGAGCTCAGGAGCAGGCTCGTGGTGGATTGGCTCCTTCTCAGCGGACTGTTCCGCACTCTGTTGCTAGACCTTCTGGTGGGCCTATTCGGAGGCTTGTCCCAACCCCTCCGGTTCGGGCAGTTCCTTACTCTGCTGCGGGTCCTCAGAAGTTTGGTTTTTGCGTCTTTTGCCGACTTCCTGGGCATGATTTCAGGGACTTCAGGCATGCCAATCTTCGCAGTTTTGGATGTGGTGCTGCTGGCCATTTAGTATGGGACTGCCCGCAGATGGCTATTCCAGCCAGAGGTTCAGTTCAGCAGGTTGCCCAAGCTCGTGGTCCAGTCAGACCACTGCTTCCCCGCAGTGCCGAATTGTCGGTCAGAGGACCGCTGCCCCCAGGAGAGGTCAGGCTTTCAACCTGACTGCCGTTGATGCTGAGTCAGCCGAGGGTGTTGTCATAGGTATATTTTGCTTTTATTGTTTTTGTTATTTTTGTTCCTATTTTATTTCTTCATCTCCTTTTGCTTTATTTCTTTCATATTTATCTTTATGCATTTTGTTTTTCCTCAGCCCTGTTCATCCATTCTTTTCTCTATCTCTTTTGATTCTGCCTTAGGTGTCGTCCTTATTTGCCCTTTCCCTGCTCATGTTCTTTTTTATTCTGGGGCAACCCATTCTTTTGTCTCCTCTCAATTTGTGGCTCGCCATCAGTTGGAGTGCAGCTTCACGTCAGAGACTTGGAAAATTGTGATAGGTGGTGTTGTCATTTGTTCCCGGGAGTGCAGGCAGTGTCTTGTGATTATTGGTGGCATAGATTTCAAGGCCAATCTTATTGTAATTGGGAATTCAGGATTTGACGTTATTCTGGGTATGGATTAGTTGGGTGAAAGCCATGCCATTATTGATTGCTGTGCAAAGAAAGTTGTATTTTGGATCCCAAATCGTGCAGAGTTTGATTTCCATGCATGGGAGATGTGCCTTGGCCGAACAGCAGTTGATCAGGAGGTTTGTGCGATGGAATTGCATTCAGGCTGTGGGGTTGTGCCTCTAGTGGTGCGGGATTTTTTGGATGTTTTTCAAGAGGAGTTGCTTGACTTACCCCCTGATAGGGATGCAAAGTTCGGTATTGAAGTTTAGCCGGGTACGATGCCTATATCAAAAAGTTCCTATAGGATGGCGCCAGTTGAGTTAGCAGAGCTTAAGGTGTAGATTCAGGAGTTGCTGGATTTGGGGTTCATCAGACCCAGTGTTTCGCCTTGGGGTGCTCCAGTCCTTTTTGTCAACAAGAAGGATGGTAGTCGTCGACTATGCATGGATTATTGGGAACTAAACAGTGTTACTGTGAAGAACCGATATCCGTTGCCCAGGATCGATGATTTATTTGATTAGTTGAGTGGAGCTGCTATTTTCTCGAAGTTGGATCTTCGTTCTGGATATGTGTCACGCCCTGCTTCCCAAAAGAGAATACGGAATACGGATACGTGACTAAGCCCAGCAAATGATTTTCATCATCCATAAGCTGTTCAGAATCTTTACAACATCTCATAGAAATAATCAGAGTCGGAAGCAAAAGAATCAACCAAGTATGCACATATGAATCAAAATGCCAACTAGAGTACTTGAAACCAAAATATTATAATCTCAAATAATCCTCATCTGAATAAGTCAAATATCCTGGGTCACATTGCCTAAATACAAATAAATCCAAGTTCAAGATACAACTATTCAAAATAAGCAAATAATAATAATAGCAAGAAATCATGATAGTAAAACTCCAGCAACTAGTATCTCATCTCGCCTTCCATCTGGCAGCTGATCTCCAAAATCTGCAATTTAATAAATTGCAGGAAGAGAAAAACAGAAAACAAACTCCCGTCAATGCAAGTTATGGGTCCCTTGTAATACAGGATACAAATACATGGAAAAACTAATTAATAACATGGAATATGCATGATACAAAATAGAATACTAGTATGGTAAGATAAACAAGTGCAAGTGGCATGTATCAAGTGACAAATAAAACAAACATCATATAAACGAGTAACAAATGTCGAGCAAGTAGGTAAACATGTAACAGGTTTCAAGTAGCATGTACAGGTAAATAGGTAACAGATAAACAGGCATGCAGGTAACATGTATCATGCAAGCATGTACAGGTAAATAGGTGAGCATGTATTAGGTATTCATGTATGTCTAGTTATGTCATGTTAAGTCTTATATTTATTACTATCTAGGTAGCACTTCATGCATCCATCCTTTTACTACATGGTTGGTACATTCAAACAGTTTCGTTTAGATTTCGTAGTGGATTCCATAGGGCCGTGTACTCAGGGATCAGGAAAACAGAAACAGGAAACAGGTTCATGAATCAAACAGGTACACGAATCAACTGATTCATGCATCAACAGGTTTATGAATCAATAAGTACATGACCAACAGGTCCGTGCATCAATAAGTAATAGGTACATGAATCAATAGGTCCATGCGTCAACAGGTAATAGGTACATCAACCAACAGGTCCATGCATCAATAGGTAACAGGTACATGAACCAACCGGTCCATGCAACAACAGGTTCATGTATCAATATGAATCAAAATGGGAAATACGGTCCCCCTTCTAAGTACACATTTCTATATTTTCCACTACTAAATCTTTTCCTTAACACCGGCTTGATTATTTTGTTATTATTAGTCAACAGGCATTATGTATCACAAAACAAGGCAAGAATAACATGGTATAACGAGTAACATGTTCAGGTTGCCAAATAAACAAGTATAGGTAATCAAGTAATCAGGTAATCAGAAACAAGTACAGGTAATCAGGTAATCAGGAACAAGTAAAGGTACAAGATAACACATAACAAGGTAAAACAACTAGCTTTCTAATTCAGGACAGCAAGACAGTGTTGTACTAAAACAGTGATTTCCGCTACTTCAAATATGTAAACCTGGATCTGTCAGAAAATCTGGAGAGTAGACTTCTGGCCAAATCCAACAAGTATATATAAGTAATATAGTGTTTCACAAAATCATAGCTCAAAACTGAATCTAAACCAGAAAATACGTTCAGCCAGAAATCAGTAAATTGTATTCAAGTATTGGAAAATAGCATGAAAACATCTTAATTAATTCCAGGAAAAATCTGGGGTATTCCCCTATATGTCCAGCATCATAATATAAAGTTTCATAATTTTCCAGCAAGATTAGTTTAGTCAACGAAAATTAGAAAACATCAGGAAACGATAGTTTTGCAAATCTGGAATTTCCAACACTGCTATACGAAAACTGTGATATCTCGCAAACCGTGAAACGAAATCCAAATCCGCCAAAGGGAGATGAAAATAAGAAAAATAAGCTAACTTTCATATTTGATAAATATTTTTCATACAGTAAAAGGAATTAGGGTGAAAATACAAATCTTTTCAGAATCGCGAGCAAAATCTAGCAAGTATAGATTTTATAAATAAGCATGAAACGGCATATAAAACTAATCAATAAAATCCACCAAAATTCTGAATAATTTCTAAATAGATATAGAAATACTGTGCAAAATTTCAGATCAAAATAATCTGCTTGGCACTAGTATCAAAATAGTTTAGTCATCGAAATTATCAATAAACGAAATCTGGAAATGAAACACAGCTCTGTAGTAAAACAATCATATCTCACACATACGAAAACGAAATCGATCAAGGACGTAAAGTTTGGAAAGAAGACGAATTTCTCTAAAAATTATGTTTAATACTGAAGTTAAGATACTGACCTTAATATAATCTAAAATTGCAATCAAAACTGATCATCGACAAAGTACAAATTTTTCTCTTAACAATAAATCAACATACAATATACAAAACTCGTCCCAAACACAGCCAAATATGATATAGAGTCTACTAAGTGTCCAAACATCATGAAATAGGGTATATAGCATGTCCACAACAAGTATATCACATGGATCTAAACAAACACACGATTTCTCATAATTATCCCACAAATATAATCACATCAAGAACGGTCAAAATCTAAGTTGTTTCTTGTCAAATTTGTATCGTAAGGCAACTATGGTCAAATTAACACTATAGAGAAAATATCAACAAGGGGTTTCACACACAAATTGTCTCTAGAACCCAATTACAATACAAGCGGTATTTAGTACTTGTATTTGATAAGAAATTTAATACAAGTTACTTGCCTGAGAGATGATGACAGAAACAACGAAGCAAGAGCAAGAATAACCGGAACGGATCCCGGAGCATGAACACAAACACAATGAACTGATCACGAACCAATCACGAACACAAATCAACGAATGGATCACGATGACGATCAAGATCAAGATGATCAACCAACGATCGGGCAAATCGGCATGGATGAGATCAAGATCATGATCAAGATCAAGATCAAAAAGATCGGACGGTCCCGATCAAGGTGATGATGAAGTTGATGATGATCACGATTGAACGGCTAAGATCACCCCAATGGTGCTGATCAAGATGAGATCGACGGCCCACATCCAATCAAGCATGATGATCGAGATCCAATGGACTGCTAGAAACCAAATCAAGGGGACATGATCATGATGATTAAGATGATCAGGACGATCGACGGCTCACAATCAACAAGATCAAAACCCGTACAACAACAAAAGCCAATAGGTGCACTGGCTGTTGTTGTCGACTCTGCTGTCTCTGTTGCTGGCTGACGGAAGGAGGTAGGGGAGGAGATTCGGTGCCGTGGTGCAGTGCAGGAGGTGCAGGGCCACGCACTGGGAGGCACGCGGGGGATGGCACAGGCGGTAGAACAAAGTGGAGGGGGGAGCACGGCAGAGATGTGCACCGGGGGGTTGGCTAAGCAGGGTGATGTTATCGCGGTGGCACGACAGGAAGGAGGGAAGGATTGGGATATGGCGAGGAGTGGAAGAGGGGGGGTCAGGTTGGGAGGCTGTCGTCGGTATCAGGGGTGGAGACGTGACACAGGGAGGATGGGGGTGCACACGGGTAGGGTGCAACGTCGGCAGCCATGGGGGTCACCAAGTAGGAGCGGAAGGCTCGGAGGATCGGGAGAGAGACGGGAGGAGGAAGACAAAGCGGAGGGATGGGTTAGAAGAGGCGGCTGCATGGGTTTAGGGTGAAAACAGAAAGGGGGGGGGGAAGAGAGGTAGGTAGCTGAGGTGGAGGAAGGTGGACAGGTTGTATGGGGGTAATATATAGGGTAGGATATTTAGGGTTTGCTGATAGGGGTTTCGGGTTTGGGTAAATTGCAACCAGGTGTGGGTAATGTAAATGGGTAGGAGCTGAACGGGTGGGGGTGTATATAGGTAATGGGTAATGGGTTTTAAATAGGGTAATGGATTATCTAATAAGGAAAAATTAAATAATATAATACCAATTTAATTAACACTCAAAATAATAATAATAATAATAAAAATAATAATAAAAAAAATTGTATTATTAAAAGAATCATTAGGAACTAGTTATTAATAAAATTATTAATTAAAAATAGATTTTAACAGAAGATCAATAATACATTTTAATAATGAATTTGAAAACTAGAAAAAAATAATTTGCAAAAATTTTAAGTACAAAAAATATTAAAAAATACGTTTTTGGGAAAACATGGGTTACAGTATCATCAGGTCAAAGTGAAGGCAACTGATGTACAGAAGACTGCATTCAGGACCAGATATGGCCACTATAAGTATCTTGTGATGCCGTTCGGGGTTACGAACTCGCCTGCTGTATTCATTAGTCTTATGAACCGGGCCTTTTCTAAGTTTTTGGATAGATTTGTGGTGGTCTTCATTGATGACATTTTGGTGTATTCTCGGAATCGGGAAGATCATGTTGAGCATCTTAGAGTGGTTCTGCAGACTTTGAGAGAGAATCAGCTCTATGGGAAACTCAGCAAGTGTGAGTTTTGGCTCGACATGGTCACTTTCTTGGGGCACATTATCTCAGGCAATGGTATTTCTGTGGATCCGGCCAAGGTTGAGGCTGTGAAGGATTGGCCTGTTCCCAAGTCAGTTTCAGAGATCAGGAGTTTTCTTGATTTAGCTGGCTATTATCGGAAATTCGTCCAAGATTTTTCGAAGATAGCAGGACCATTGACTAAGCTGACTGGGAAGGATCAGAAGTTCTATTGGTCTGAGACTTGCAGTGAGGCTTTTGCTGAGTTGAAGAGCAAGTTGACGTCAGCGCTAGTGTTGACTATTCAAGATGGTTCAGGCGGATTTGTACTTCACTGTGATGCTTCGGGTAAGGGTCTTGGAGGAGTTCTGATGCAGAAGTGCCGAGTCATTGCATATGCATCGAGGCAGTTTAGGCCGCATGAGAAGAACTATCCGACTCATGACTTAGAGTAAGCGGCAGTGATCTTTGCTTAGAAGCTGTGGAGACATTATTTACTTGGGGACCGAGTGGAGATCTTTACAGACTACAAAAGTCTTAAGTACGTCTTCACCCAGAAGGAGTGAAACATGAGGCAAAGGCATTGGTTGGAACTTATGGCCGATTATGACATCAGTTTGCAATACCATCCTAGTAGAGTGAACTTGGTGCTAGATACTTTGAGCAGGAAACCGACAGCCATATTCATGACTCAGCAGAGGGATCTGATTGAGCAGATGCGGAGGTTGGAGTTGGATGTGTTATTGCCAAGTTCTGATCGGAGTTGTTTGGTGCTCCAGCTTTAGTCGTCTCTTGTTGATCAGATCAAAGAGGCTCAGGCTGGTGATGGACAGTTGCAGGGTTTTCAAGCTGAGGTTGAGTCTGGGTCCAGAACGGACATGGTTATTCATGCTGATGGATCGCTTTGTTTTGGGTCCAGGTCATGCGTCCCGAACGGTGAAGTTCGTCAGAGGTTGCTTGAGGAAGCCTACCAGTAATCCAATTCCATCCATCCTGGCGGTACTAAGATGTATCGGGATTTGAAGCTTCAATTCTGGTGGCATGGTTTGAAGAAGGCTGTGGCTCGGTTTGTTTCTCAGTGTTTGATCTGCTAGCAGGTTAAGGCAGAGCATCAGAGAACCGCCGGACTTTTTCAACCACTTCCCATTCCGGAGTGGAAGTGGGAACATATCACTTTGGATTTTGTGACCGCCTTGCCGGGGAGTCCTAAGGGTCATAATGCCATTTGGGTGATTGTCGACCGATTGAAAAAGAGTGCTCACTTCATTCCCTTCTGTGACGGACAGTCTAATGAGAGCCTAACTGAGAAGTACATGCAAGAGAGTGTCAGACTTCATGGTTGTTCGTGGATCCTCGCTGTTTGTACCGTTGTCTCACTCGCTCTTTCTCTCTCTCTCTCTTGGTTGAACGTGTTAGTGTGAGCTTAGGTCGTGTTCGTGGTTCGTGATTGTGCTTTGTGGTCGTGGTTGTTCGTGGTTATTGTGTTCGTGCCCCGGGAATTCGTTCTCGTTATTCTTGCTCTTGTGCCGTTCCCGTCGTCGTCTATAAGTCAAGTAACTTGTATTCTTTTCTTTGTGTAATACAAGTACTAAATACCGCCTGTAGTATAGTTGGGTTCTACAGACAATTCGTGTGTTAATCCTCTGTTATATATATTGTCTCTATTTTGTTATTCGACCTGTAACACCCCGAATTCCAAATAATACCAAATTCGAAGTTCCACAGGATCTTCACACTTCATTTCGTACAATTTTACATGGAATTTAAAACTTTTATTACAACAGAGTCTTTAACATTAACACGTAGTGGAATAAATAAAATACAACAATGATAAATATACAACTGTAACAATTTTTGCATTTAAATAATCTTCAGCAACAAATTCATTTTTATATCTTCTTGTAAACTTCAAGTCCTGCATTTAAACTATGGGCACGTCAGTTACTTACAACCGACGAAATATTATACACGGCCATCCTCGCTATGCCGAACAATATAACGTTTCTTAAATACTTTAACAAACCACAAACTTGATCACAAACAAAGCTAAAGAGGGACTATCTTGTTGATGTCGTGGGTACTGTGCACTTAGTCCTTAGTGCAATTATTTATATTACATGACACTAATGCACACTTATTCGGATTTTATGCATCTCATACTACATAGGTCCGAGGGCAAGCCTTTAATCATTCTTCATCTCGTAGGGTTCAATCCCTCGCCATGACTTAAACTACTACGGTAACTACGGTAAGTATCCTAGATATTCTATGAGTTACGAGCTCATGTCCAAACAGCCTGGAAGGGAATCCCACGTCATGCCACGACGCATCGTGTAGAACCTATGGACAATTCAGCCTCCGTCATGAGACATGACACCACCTTTAATGTAAAAATCCCCTTTCAATACTCATAAAATATGCCAAAATATTGTAGAAATAATTTTTATCATGTCTAAACAATTTTAGAATAATATTAATATTTTTCTAAATTTTTATCTCACAAAAAGAAACTCAAAACCATAAAAAAATCAAAAAGATAATTTAAAGTCCACAACAGGTTTCGAACCAAGAACCCTAGGCCAGACCGCCATGAACAGTAACAGACTTGTGGCGCCACCGAAGACCAGTAAGTCCAAGGCACCTAACTGTTATAAAAGGGGCTCAAATTATACTTAAGTATGGTTTCGGTGAGTTGATTTAAAATCGTAATATAAGAAAACAGAGTCCCTAACCAGAATCGAACTCAAGACCATGGCCTCCGCTCTATTACAGTAGGAACATTAAAACGCACCCGAAGGCCAGTAAGTCCAAAGTGGCTAATCGATATGAAAAGAGTCACATGTGTATAGCATACAGTATTTAGTTTTCCTTTACAAAATTCAATTCTTCAATCGATTTGTGCTTCTACAAATTATAAATAATTTTCCAGAATATGTATCTTTGAAAAAAACAGTAATGTACATGTGTTAAAATTCATAAGTTTCTCTTTTTTCGCAATATAATAAAATATTTCTTCAAAAAAATGCATAATCAATTTTCCAAAATAAAAGATTGTCTTTCATAAAAAATTCCTTTATAAATTTTCTATACTCATTAAATAAATATTAGTGAGATTAAATCCCCACTTCTCATCACATTAGCATCAAAAGTTGTTTTTCATACATATTGCATTATTTGGGACAACTATTATTCTAACACGCATCAAATCTCATCCCAACAATTTTCTAAATAATACATCATTTTTCACTTATTAATTTAACAATAATTTCAATCGTTTATACGAATCACACCATCAAATTAACACATCATGACACAAAATAATTAAGTTTAAGTAATTTACAACTAACATGCCAATCAAAATTTAATAATTAAATTCTATATCACTAGCATTAATTTTACTCCTAAATTAGAGAGGATTTTAGAATCACCCATCCAAAATGTGATGTACTCAAATGAACTCCTAGAATGAGAAGCTCCAAGAAACTCCGATTCGGCCTCCTCGAAATTCGTGCACCAATAGTACGCACTCCACTTTCGGCCAGCACAGGAAAGATAATTCCTTCACATATATGTACATATATATAATTATATATATATATATATATACACATGATGGAACAAGATATAGGTGTGAATAGGTATAGTTGTGGTAGGTGATGTAGCACAGTGGAGGGGGTTGAATGATGGGCTTGCTGATTGATGGTTTCGGATGGCAAAGGAGGAGAGAAGTGTGAAAGAATATACACACACACGCACACACACACACACACACATATATATACACACACACACACACACATATATTTGGTGAATGAATGGAGAAGCACAAGAAATGGCCGATGGGATTTGCTGGATGTGATTTTCAGTAGAGCAAAGTGAATAGGGGCTTCGGATTGAAAGAGAAGAAGGATGAGAGAAAATGAATGTGTTAGGGGGTAATTATATAAGAGAATTAGTAGATAGTTATTAAAACTACCCATTAATCATTCCTATTAACACCACTAACTCCACTCTCAAATATTCAAAATACATTTTCACTCCTGCTTCAATTGAACAGCCCAGTTTCCCCCATCCAATTTCATGCATACACACGTGCACGTGCTTGCACTAGCACACACTTCACTCATACACATATTAAAAACATATGTATATAATATATTGTAAATGTTTAAGTAAAAATTAGTTTAATAAAAAGTTATAGATTTTCAAATACAAATAAAATAGACACACATTTTATGAAATTCATTTCGAAAAGAATATGCCAATATACGCGCACCAAAACACGTGCGTCGCACGTAAAATATCAAAAATGCAAAATCTTCTTTATCAGCGGAAAATTATTAAAATATAATCAAAAACAACATAGCAAAATATATTTATTAATTTTTATATTTTCTACGACGTAATCACTACGTACATAGAAAATACGTGCATTACACGTACAAAATTATTTTAATTAAAGTAAGGGAAAATGAACTTCCGTTTTATAAAATA
The DNA here is from genome assembly GCA_017893485.1 of Hemerocallis citrina. Classification (NCBI taxonomy): domain Eukaryota; kingdom Viridiplantae; phylum Streptophyta; class Magnoliopsida; order Asparagales; family Asphodelaceae; genus Hemerocallis; species Hemerocallis citrina. Next base: position 80,536,011 of record CM030359.1, read on the forward strand.
GATTTGAATACCTAAAATAAATAATTGAAAAACAGAAATATCACACGTAGCGGTGGAAAAATACGTAATCGATACGTGCATCGATAACACGTAAACAAACGGAGATTGAATTATTGTATTTGAGTTGACTCAAATAGGAAAAAATCAATACGGGAAATGTATAAATAGTCAGAAATCAAAATACGTAGTGAAGTACGTTACAAAATACACATGCGTAACACATGATGACAAAATTGTCATTTCTAATATTGCGAGGTATTACACTCTCCCCCCTTAGAACAGTTCTGTCCTCAGAACTCGTTAGGGTAAAGGTTGTATTTTGTACACACTAAAGAAAAAAATCATTATTATATATAGAAAACTGTAAACATCAAGGGAATTAATGTACTATAAAAATAAGCAATGAGGAAAAACAAGTCAAACTCTATATAAGAAAAACTATGAGTATCAGATTTCACAAGAACGGAACAAGAAAACTAGGAAAATAGCATAAGAAAATAAATATGGCAAAAAGATAGGATAGATTGAAAGAATTTTTTCATACAAAAATCAAATTAGGTAAAGCATTAGATAAAGGAAAATAAATTAAATCGTTAATTGCGGAATAGTTCGGAAAACAATGCAGTAAAGAGAAACATAGTCCAATAGATAATTTGTAAGTAGGTTTAGTAGTCAAAATATTTCCAAGGAATAAGCAGTAGAAAATCGCAAACTGAATTGGTACTGTATGACAAAACTGAATAAGCTGTTTTAAAAGGAGACTATTGGATAAAAGTTTGAAAAAATAAACGAGAATGAAATGTAGTTAAAGTATAGACAACATTAAATGATTTTGTATACCAATATCATAAAATACTTTCTAAGGTAATTATAATAATTATAAATAAGATTTGAAAATTAAAGATATAGCAGGCACACATCGAAATACTTCCGAATTGTCAAGGAGAGCAAGAAAACCAATATACAAAATTATATACGTACATAGGCGTAAAATTTGTAGGGTGAACAACCAATATTATGACATGAAAATTATAAATGATTTGTAGGAGTAAAACAAAACATCATAGTAGTAAGAGTAGTAACATATTATTTAAATAATGCGAAAACTAATCATATAGAAATAACTTACAAATCGAAGAAAAAGTATAAATACTAATTTTATTTTTTTGTTAGGTGAGTAGCCACCAAATCTGAGATAAGAAAAATAACAAAACACAATGAAGTGGTAGGAAATACTTACTCATGAAAAGATTCAAAATAATACGAAGAAGACAGCAAGATAGTTCAGATTAAGTAGTAGATACACAAGTATGATAGATATAGAAACTAGCATAAATAATATAATGCTAGGTTGTAAATTAGTATAAGCTAGTACAAAAATAGAATAGGGGTAAGTAAATATTATAGAAAACATGGTAGGGGTTATCAAAATAGAAAATCTCCTTCTGGTGTAGGTTCGCCTCGTTGGTGTCCAACTGCAGACTTGCCTCCTTGACCTTAAGTTGCAGAATCGCCTCTATGACATCCGATTGCAGTTTACCTTCTGGACATTCCGTTGCAGACTTTTGCCTCCCCGACGTCCAGTTGCAGTTTGCCTCCATTGACGTCTAGTTGCAAATTTGTCCTCTCGACATCAGGTTGCACCAAAACGGGAGATGGAAAGATGTAATCTTCCATATGCACTTGGATATTGGGTGTTTAACAAAGTGTGGTGTTATGTTTGAAATTAGTGATATAAAAGTAGATGGAAAAGTTGTAAATGAAGTCGGAAATTACAACAACAAAATATCAAAATAGATAGACTTTAAATATTGGATATACAAAATTTGTAGTAATGAAAATGATTTATAACATTAAGACAAAAATAGTGTAAAGCATATGCACGAGATGGAAACAAAAATGAAAACAATAATTATATAGTGTATGTATTATATTGAAGAAACATAAAACTACAAAATTTATGAGTAGCGATTAATACTAAAAGTGAATATAACAAAATAAATCGGCAAATAATATGTAATAATCATAGTATCGAATGTAGGCAATAAAACAAAATAGTATGTTATATTTATATAGGTAGGAAATTTCAATATTGTTAAAAATATACTGAAATATAGAAGACAATGTAGTATCACGAAATCAAATTATATAAAATGAATGTACATAAGCAAAATTTCATAAGCAAAATTCAGAATATAATAGAAATAATAAATGAAGAAAATAATAGTTGGAATATAAATTTAATAAGCGGCGATAAAATATGTAAAGTAATAGAAAATATGAATGGATAAACATAACGGAACATAAAACATGAAAGATAAAATTTCAAGATTGAAAGATTGATAAAAAAAAATTCAAAAGATCAAGACTAAGGAAGATAGACAAAATAATACATATCCAATTGATTTAATAATATAAGAAAATATTTATTCGAAAAATATTGAATGTTGGAAAAGTACTATGATGAAAATTCGGGAAAAAATAATTTGAAAGGGAAGTGTGTCTACGTGTAATATATCATGAATGTAGGTTCAACCAACCACGCTTCCACTGTGCCACTCTGATACTATGGTAAAATGTGCTCGCATACAATCTCACATCAATGTATACGAAAAGAGTATCATGAGTGAAGGTTTAATAACTACTTCATTTGCGACTCCAGCCATCCAAAAGGGAAAGGAAAGAGAAAACATTAGTGCATAGAGCAACACAAATGTAAATCACTTACATTTAAATCTCTATAAACTGAACTCACACTTCTAATGTCCACCCTAATGTGTCGTCCTTATAAATTTGTACTACTTATTGAAGCGTACCTCTGATACCACTCTGTAACACCCTGAATTCCAAATAAGACCGAATTCGAAGTTCCACAGGATCTTTACACTTCATTTCGTATAATTTTACAAGGAATCTAAAATTTTTATTACAACATAGTCTTTTACATCAATACGTAGCGGAATAAATAAAATACAACAATGATAAATGTACAATTGTAACAACTTTTGCATTTAAATAATCTTCAGCAACAAATTCATCTTTATATCTTCTTGTAAACTCCAAGTCCTGCATATAAACTGTGGGCACGTCAGTTGCTTACAACTGACGAAATATTATACATCGCCATCCTCGCTATGCCGAACAGTATAACGATTCTTAAATTCTTTAACAAAACACAAACTTGATCACAAACAAAGCTAAAGAGGGACTATCCTGTTGATGTCGTGGGTGCTGTGCACTTAGTCCTTAATGCACTTACATGTCACTAATGCGCTCTTGTTCGGATTCTATGCATCCCATACTACATAGGTCCGAGAGCAAGTTCTTAATCGTTCTTCATCTTGTAGGGTTCAATCCCTCGCCATGACTTAAACTACTATGGTAACTACGATAAGTATCCTAGATGTTCTATGAGTTACGAGCTCATGTCCAGACAGCCTGGAGGGGATCCACGTCATGACACGACGCATCGTGTAGAACTTATGGACAATTCAGCCTCCGTCATGGGACATGACACCACCGATAGTCACCAAACACCCTACAAGTGTTGCCTGTGGTACGAAATCCTGGAGATATATCTACGTCATGACACGACGCATCGTGTAGACAAACTGTGAATACTCTCACAGCGTAGCTCAGAGGCCCTCATACTCGTGTTTTTCTCCTACTTTCATCACATCTACCCTATAGTGTAGTCCCTAAATTTTTAGTTTGTTTTTAAAGAAAATTAACACAACCTAGAGCAAGCTTACCCTACCGGACTTAAATCAAATAAAAGATACAGTCAGCCTACCTGGTTACTTCTCAAGAGATGCTCAACCCATACTGATAAGCTCTCAAATTCATTAATAAAAACTGTCGGTCACTAGGGTCTCGCCTATCCAACAACTATCTCTTTCTAGAGATCAACAATATTTCATATGCAATCTCAAAATAATAATTCAATTCCTTTATTCATCTCTTTCTCAAAGAGAATATTTCTTTTATGATCTCATAACATGAAAAAAAAATTCAATTCAACTCTATTTTGTCAATTTTATCAATTATACCATTGTATACAATTCAAATAATCTAATCAAGTATTAAAATCACAAAATCTCATTCAGAGGAATTCTAAGTGCATTCCAACTTTCATTTTTCTTAAATTAACCATTGTCACAATTTAATCGATAAAAATCGAGTTCTTTAATGTAAAAATTCCCTTTCAATACTGACAAAATATGCCAAAATATTGTAAAAATAATTTTTATCAAGTCTAAACAAATTTAGAATAATATTGTATTTTTCTAAATTTTTATCTCACTAAAAGAAACTCAAAACCATAAAAAAATAAAAAAGAGAATTTAATGTCCACAACAGGTTTCGAACCCAGAACCCTAGGCCAGATCGCCATGAACAGTAACAGACTTGTGGCACCACCGAAGACCAGTAAGTCCAAGGCCCCTAACTGTTACAAAAGGGGCTCAAATTATACTTAACTATGGTTTCGGTGAGTTGATTTAAAATCGAAATTTCAAAAAACAGAGTCTTTAACCATACTCGAACTCAGGACCATGGTCTCCGCTTTGTTACAGTAGGAACTTTAAAACGAACCCGAAGGCCAGTAAGTCCAAAGTGGCTAAATGATATGGAAAGAGTTACATATTTTTTGTGTGTATCGTACTGTATTTAGTTTTCCTTTACAAAATTTGATTCTTCAATCAATTTGTGCTTCTACAAATTATAAATAATTTTCAAGAATATGTTTCATTGAAAAATACAGTATCGTACATGTGTTAAAATTCATAAGTTTCTCATTTTTTGCAATATAATAAAATACTTCTTCAAAAAAATGCATAATCAATTTTCCAAAATAAAAGGTTGTCTCTCATCAAAAATTCCTTTATAAAATTTCTATACTCATAAAATAAATATTAGTGAGATTAAATCCGCACTTCTCATCACATTAGCATCAAAAGTTATTTTTCATACATATTGCATTATTTGGGACAACTATTATTCTAACATGAATCAAATCTCATCCCAACAATTTTCTAAATAATACATCATTTTTCACTTCTTAATTTAACAAGAATTTCAATCGTTTATACGAATCACACCATCAAATTAACACATCATGATACAAAATAATTAAGATTAAGTAATCTACAACTAACATGTCAATCAAAATTTAATAATCAAATTCAACATCACTAGCATAAATTTTACTCCTAAATTAGAAAGGATTTAGAATCACCCACCCAAAATTTGATGTACTCAAACGAACTCCTAGAATGAGAAGCTCCTAGAAACTCCGATCCGGCCTCCTCGAAAACCGCGCACCAAGAGAATTCCAAATACCCATTCGGTACCAACAGTAAGCACTCCACTTTCGGCCAGCACAGGAAAGATAATTCTTCACATATATTTACATATATATAATTATATATATATATATACACATGTTGGAACAAGATATAGGTGTGAATAGGTATAGCTGTGGTAGGTGATGTAGCACAATGGAGGGGGGTGAATGATGGGCTTGCGGATTGATGGTTTCGGATGACAGAGGAGGAGAGAAAGAGGAAGGAGTAGTGAAAGAGTATATATATATATATATATATATATATATATATATATATATATATATATATATATATATATGGTGAATGAATGTAGAAACACATGAAATGGCTAATGGGATTTTCTGGATGTGATTTTCGGCAGAACAAAGTGAAGAGGGGCTTCGGATTGAACAGAGAAGAAGGGAGGAGAGAAAATGAATGTGTTAGGGGGTAATTCTATAAGAGAATTAGTAGATAGTTATTAAAACTACTCATTAATCAATCCCATTAACACCAGTAAATCCACTCTCAAATATTCAAAATACATTTTTCCTTCTACTTCAAATGAACAACCCAGGTTTTCCCCCTCCAATTTCATGCATACACACGTGCACGTGCTTGCACTAGCACACACTTCACTCATACACATATTAAAATCATATGTATATAATATATTGCAATGTTTAAGTAAAAATTAGTTTATAAAAAGTAATAGATTTTCATTCACAAATAAAATAGACACACACATTTTATGAAATTCATTTTGAAAAGAATATGCCCAAATACGTGGACCAAAACACATGCGTCGCACGTAAAATATCAAAAATGCAAAAACGACTTTATCAACAGAAAATTATCAAAATATAATCGAAACCAACATTGGAAAATATATTTATTAATTTTTATATTTTCCACGACGTAATCATTACGTACATAGAAAACTCGTGCATTACACGTACAAAATTATTTTAATCAAAGTAAGGGAAAATGAACTTCCGTTTTATAAAATAGATTTGAATACCTAAAATAAATAATTGAAACATAGAAATATCACACGTAGCGGTAGAAAAATACGTAATCGATATGTGCATCGATATCACGTAAAAAGTACGTAAAAACACGAAGATTGAACTATTGCATTTGAGTTGACTCAAATAGGATAAAACCAATACAGAAAATGTAAAAATAGTCAGAAATCAGAATACATAGTGAAGTACGTTACAAAATACATGTGCGTAACACGTGAGGGCAAAATTCTTATTTCCAATTTTGCAGGGTGTTACACGACCATAGTTGCCTCACGACATACATGATATGAAACAACTAGGGATGACCCTTTTTGGATATATATATGCAAGTTATTTCGTAATATCGTGTGCTCAATGTGTTATTCGTGCTATAATTGTCGTGGACTTGCAAAATATCCTATACCATGTTTCTTGGAAATCTAGTACACTATATTTCATGTTTGGGTTGATTTGGATGAGTTTTACTTGAACTAGATAATTTTGTATTTTCTGTTACCTTGCTCTTGATCAGTATTTTAGACCCTATTAAGGTCAGTATATCAATTTTATTTGTGAAGAAGATTTGTAGATAATTCTATCTATTTTCCAACCCTTCTAACAGATCAGTTTCGTTTTACGAGTTGTGAATTATGTCTATTTTACTACAGAGAAGTAGAGAGATTTCTAGATTTTGTTTTCTATGAATTCTGAAGAGTAATCGATTTTTATCATGATGTTAAATATTTTATTTTGATCCAATAGTTTGTAAAATACAACAAGACTTGATTGGGATTAATCCTGAATTTTTGTGGATTTATTTGATGAGTTTTACAAACCGTTCTATGTTTCCAGACAATTACTATACATGCAGAATTTCATACTGTTCAGTAAAGAACCTGATTTTTGACCTAATTCTAGTTGTTGTTTGTAAAATATTTGTGAATATGAAAGTTAGCCTACTGTGTCTATTTTGTCACCCTTTTTTGCGGATTTGGATTTTGATTTATGGTTTGTGAGATATTACTGTTTTTGTACTGCAGTGTTTATAATTCCAGATTTACAAAACTACTGCATCTTGACGTTTTTAGATTTTTGTTGACTAAATTATTTATATTGAAAAATTATGAAACTTTATATTCTGACATATATAGGGGAATAGTCCAGATTTTTCGTGGATTTAATTAATAAGTTTTCATGATGATTTCCTGACTTTGAATACAATCTTCTGATTACTGGCTGAACGTGTTTTCTGGATTCAAATATGTTTTGAGTTATGTTTTTGTAAAATACTATATGACTTATATATATTTGATGGGTTCGGCCGGGAGTCTATTTTCCAGATTCTTCGACGGATCCAGGTTTGCATGTTTGTAGCAACGGGAATTCCAGATTTTGTGCAGTACTGTCTTGCTGTCCTGAACTAGAATTTCCGTTGTTCTATTATTTTATGAGTTATCTTTCACCTATACATGTTTATTCTTCATCCTATAATTTTTAATTGTTCATGCCATGTTATTCTTGGCATGTTTTGTACACGCACATGCCAGTTTGATAGTAATAATAAATAACCAAGCCGGGGTTTAAAGGGAAAGATCTAATACTGAAAAATACAGAATCGTGTACTCGGAAGGGGATCCACAGATCCTACGTGATGACTTGACACTTGCATGCTTGATACGTGATTACTTGCCACTTGCACACTTGACACGTGATACATGATATTTGGAGCTTGGAGCTCGATTACTTGATACTTGTCCCTGAGTACACTGCCCTCTATGATCCACTATGAAATCTAAAACGAAACTGTTTTAATGTAGCAACCATGTGGTAAAAACCTAGGACGCATGAAGTGCTACCTAGATAGTAATAATTCAAGACTTGAACATGATCACTTGACACTTGTTACCTGTTACATGGTACTTGATATTTGATACTTGATAACTTGTACATGATACATGATACTTGATACTTGTTCATTTGATACTTGCTACCCGTTACTTGTACTTGTTCACTTGCAACTTGATATATGCCACTTACACTTGTTCATCTTGCCATGCTAGTTGTTATATTTAGTTATCATGCCTATTATATTATTAGTTATCTTTTCCCATGTACTTGTATCCTACACTACAAGCGGCCCGTAACTTGCATTGGCAGGAGTTTGTTTTCTTTTTTCTCTTCCTGCAATTTATTAAATTGCAGATTTTGGAGATCAGGTGCCACATGGTGTAGGTGATATGAGATTCTAGTTGCTGGAGATTTTGCCATTATTATTTCTTGTTGCTTATTTTGAACAATTGTACTTGATTACTTGAATTTATTTGTATTTTGGGCAATGTGACCCAGGATATTGACTTATTCAGATCTGGATTGTTTGAGATTATAATATTTTGGTTTCAAGTGTTCTTATTGGTATTTTGATTCATATATGCATGTTTGATTGACTTTTCTTGCTTCTACCTCTGATTATTCTTATGAAATGTTATAAAGATCCTGACAGCTTATGGATGATGAAAATCATTCGCTGGACTTAGTCATGTATCCGTATTCCGTATTCTCTTATTGGGAAGCGGGGCGTGACAAGTAAACTTTGTCTCATACTCCCTGATGGACATGCTTCCCTGCTGCAGGGCCAGAAACTCCATCGCTTTCTTCTCTTGGACGTCAGATGGAATGTAGTGACCGTGGAACTCTTCCAAGAATTCCTCCCAGCCAATAGCACCATTTCCTATAGTCCGCTTCATAGAATACCACTATACACCTGCGTCCTTCTCGAGCTGCAATGTTGCCAGCTTCACCTTGCTACCTTCTGGAATTTCCAAGACCTCAAACATAGTCCCGACTTGCCTAATCCAATTGTCAGCTGCATCTGGGTCTGACGTGTAACACTCCGAATCCCAAATAAGTCTGAATTCGAAGTTCCACAGGATCTTTACACTTCACTTCGTACAAATTTATAAGGAATTTGAAACTTTTATCACAACATACTCTTTTACATCAACACGCAGCAGAAAGTAAATGAAATACAACAATGATAAATGTACAACTATAACAACTTTAGCATTTAGGTAATCATCAGCATCTTTATATCTTTTTGTAAACTCCAAGTCCTGCATACGAAACTGTGGGCACGTCAGTTGCTTACAACCAACGAAATATTATACACGGCCATTCTCGCTATGCCGAAAGTATAACGATTCTTTAATAATTTAGCAAATACAAACTTGATCAAAAACAAAGCTAAAGATGGACTATCATAAAGATGGACACTAATGCACACATGTTTGAACCTGTGCATCCCATTCTAGATAGATCTAAGGACAAGCCCTTAACCGTACTTCATCTTGTAGGTTTGAATCATTCGTTATGAGTTTAACTACTACGGTAACTATGATAAGTGTCTCAGAAGTTTTATGAGTTACAGCCCATGTCCAGACAGCCTAGAGGGAAATCCCACGTCACGACATGACGTATCATGTAAACAGCTTATGGACAATTCGCCTCCGTCATGGGATGATGGCACTACATAGTCACCAAGTACTCCACAAGCGTCGTCATGATCCCGATAATTTCGGAGATAGATTCACGTCATGACATGACGCATCATGTAGACAGCATGTGAAAATTCTCACACCGTGAATTCGAGGCCCTCATACTTGTGTTTTTCTCTTACTTTCATCACATCTCCACTATAGTGCCTGTCCTTAGGTTTTTAGTTTGTTTTAGAAGAAAATCATCACAACCAAGAGCTAGCTTACCTTATCGAACTTAAACCAAACAAAAGAGACAGTCAGCCCACACTGGCTACTTCTCAAGAGATGCTCAACCCACACTGGTTAGCTCTCGAATTCATAATTACAATTGTCGGTTTCTAAAGGTCTCGTCTGGCCTTTAGATTCTCACAACTATCTCGTTCTAGATATCAATAATATTTCAACTTCTTTATTCACAAATCTCTTTTTAAAAGAAAACATTCATTTATAATCTTATAACAAGAAGTAATTCACTTCAACTTCTTTTATCAATTTAATCACTTATATCATTGTGTGCAATTCAAATATTCACTTAATCAAATATTAATAACCATAAAATCTCATCGAGAAGAAATCTAATTGCATTTCAAATTTTATCTTTCTTTAATTATACAGGAGCCACATTTTAAGAATTATCATGTTCTTCATCCCATTGTTTTAATATAAAAATCATCTTCAATTCTCACAAAATATGTCGAAATATTGTGGAAATAATTTTTACAAAGTCTAAATAATTTTAGAGGAACAATAGGATTTTTTTCTTCAACTTTATACTCTTGAAACACTCCAATTTAATAAAAATGACAAAACAAAAACAAAAGGCAATGGTCGAATTCGAACCCAGACCCCTCGCATAGCTACAGTAACCGACCCAAACTGCACTCGAAGACCAAGAAACCCAACAGCGGCTAGTGATTAAAGGACTGAAATCCTTTTGTCAGGGTCTTCAGTGGTTTGGTTCACAAAAATCAAATTTAATAAAAACAGAGCTTCTTCAAGACTCGAACACAAGACCGACGACACTGTTCACCGCGCCTTAAACCCACGCCGAGAACCAGTATTCCCAAACCCACTCTCTGTTATAAGTAATAGTTGAAATTACTTTATACTTCTTGTCAATTTATGAATTTTCTTTAGAAAATTCGATTACTCAACCAATTTGTACCATTCAAAAATCAAATTCTTTTCCAGATTATTTTCTTTCAAAATTACTGTATAATACATGCTTTTAAATTCACAAATTTCTCATTTTTGGCAATATAATAAAATCTTTCTTGCAACTTGTATTAAAGAAAATATATTATCAATCTTTCAAATAAAATGTTGTCTCTCATCAATGCTTTTTTATAAAATTTCTTATACTCCTAAAACATACACTTAGTGAGACTATTTTCACATTTCTTTACTACATTATCATTTTAAAAAAAAAATCATTTTCATACATGTTGCATTATTTTGACTATTATAAGATTATTCTAACACATCAATTTTCATTCCAATAATTCCCTACATGACACTTACTCTTTCTCTTTCTAATTTTAGCAATAGTTCTAGTCATTTGTTTGATTCACAATAGCATTTTAACACATCGTGACACAATTAAATTAAGTTCATGCAATCTACATTCATCCTACCGATCAAAATTTAACAATTAAACCATATATCAACTAGCATGCATCATACTCCTAAATTAGAAAAGATTTAAGAAATACCAACCCAAAGAAGTATTGATTTCTTAGCAGTTGAACTCCAAAAGAAATCTCACTTCGTCTCGAAATCCGCGCATCAAGGCAAAATTCCCAAGTCAGCAACTCCTCTCGAAAGCCTTCTCTGATCTCAACCCCGCATTTCATATATATATATATATATATATATATATATATATATATATATATATATATACACACACACACACACACACATATATACCTATATATATAATTGAATAGTTATAAGTTATATATGTATATATGTGTGTGGTGAGTAAGTGGAGAGAGAGATAAAGTGGCTGGGGGGTTTCTGATTTGACAGAGAAAGAAAGAAGGGAGAGGAGAAGAGAGTGAATGGTTTAGGGGGTGTTTTATAAAGAAATTATTCTATTAACTACCCACTATCCATTATCCTAAACCCCACCTATGCCACTAACCTAATTCAAAACATTTCCCTCCATTCCAAAATAGCCGGCCAAATATTCCAAAAGGCACAAACACGTGCACGTGCATCACATTTGCACACAGTTCATTCATATACATACATACATACATGAATATATATATATATATATATATATATATATATATATATATATATATATATATATATATATATAGGTTATATAATATATAGTAAATGTTTAAATAAATTTATTTTAGTTTAATATAAATTAAAATTTTCATGCACAATTAAAATAAATAACCACACACACTTCAAAAATTCATTTTGAAAAGAATACGCCTAAAAACGTGCACCCAAACACGTGCGTCGCATGTAAAAATATTAAAATACGAAATAGATTTTATCGACAGTAAAACTTTCATAAATAATTGAAATACAACATACGAAAAATATATTTCATTAATTTTTTTATATTCCACAACGTAATCACTACGTATATAGAAAATATGTGCATCGCATGTAAAAAATTATTTTAATTAAAATAAGAGAAAAATAAATTTCTATTTCTAAAATGAATTTGAATACGTCATTAAATAAATAGTAGAAATACATAGAAAATATTACACATAGTGGTGGAAAGTCGAACGTGCATCGATAACATGTGTAAAGCACGTAAAAATACAGAGATTGGAATTTTATATTTGAGTTGGCTCAAATAGGATAAAATAAATTTTGAGAAGACGGAAAATGCATAAATAGTCGGAATCCAAAATACGTAGTGAACACGTTATGGATATTACTCGTAACGGTATAAAATACACGTGCGTAACACATGAGGGCAAAATTGTCATTTCCAATTTTGCGGGGTGTTACATGACGTCCTTTCAAACACCCGTAGCTTCATTCTCTTGAATGAATCAATAAGTTTGATCGCCTCAGGGACTGGTACTACAGGCATCCCCTAGGGTTTTGGTTCATGGCGACGGCGTTGATGGTCTGATAGACCCTGGCCAACTCCGTTTCTAGGTCGAGTCCACAACTGGGCCCTTCTTCATTCCTTGCTCTTTTCCAGCCATACTCTGATTCATAAGATCCATTAAATTTGAAGATGAAACGTGAATTTAAATCAACTTTTTCATTTCATTGAATTTAAACTTTGTACATTCAAATTTAAAACATCGTTTGGCATTCATGCGAAGAACATTGAGATAATACAACATTCTAATCCCTACGGTTTCTCTTGGTTTTCCTAAGCTCTTTCTGTAGTTTTGCTACCTCTTCCTTCAACACATCATACATATTCTTTCTCTTCTCGAGTTCCCAAACTCGATGGTTGAGGGTTGTAATATTCTTCTTGAACTTTGCACACTGGGCCTGCAATTGGCCTGCTTTCTCCTTCTGAGTCTCCACCTGCCCCTGAAGAGATTTGATGCGATCTTTTGGAACTGGTTCTTCCTCGTCGAATGAATCATCTGATGAGTCTGGAGGCGAGGTGGTCTCCCGGGACTCGGGCCATTCTTCTTCATATTCATCGAGATCTTCTTTCTCTTCATCGGAATCTCCTTGTCTGGGATAGTAGTCATCTTCAATTATGTGTCATTCATCATCATCTGCTGGGGCGTGATGGTTCTCTGTCATGCCCCGCTTCCCAAAAAGATAATACAGAATACGGATACGTGACTAAACCCAGTGAATGAGAGGGTGCTGCAGGGCGTTGCGACTGGGAGTCGCAATGGCGGCGACTGGGGCAGGGTGATCGGGGCTCGGGAAAGGGAGGTTAGGGATGAGGGGACGATGAATAGGAGGGATGAGTTTATAGAGAAGGCGACTGAAGGTTTTAGGGTTTAGGTTTTAATAAGATATAAGGTTTCTAAAGGGTTAATGGGTTAAATTACAAGATCCATTAGAACAATAAAATAACCTATAAAAATATTGTTCTATAATAAAATGTAATTTGCATTACAATATAGAATTTATTTGAAATAGCTACAAATACAATTAGTAAATAGAAATGGATTTTTAATAACCAGTCAAAATTAATAATAATAATAATAATAACAATAATAAAATTTGTATTACAAGAGATAAAAAAAATCATAGAAAATAGTTTGAAATAAGATTATTGATAAAAAATAGATTTTAATAGAAGATCCAACAATACATTTTAACAAAAGAATTTGAAAGCGGAAAAAAAAAATTAATTTACAAAAATTTTAAATACAGAAAATACACGTAAAATATATATATACGGAAAACAGAGGTTACAAATCCTACCCACCTTACAACAAAATTTTGTCCTCGAAATTTGCTTAGGCCGTACATAGGATAGGGCAAAAGCAAACTTGGGGGAGAGTAACAAAATAGAGAATTAAAGGGGAAGGAACAAGACAGTGGCAATACCAAAAAAAGAAGAAAGTGGATAACAATGATGTCAAATGGAATGCATGAAAGAGAATAAATAGTTTCAAAAGAAAAGAAACAACACAAGATAACAAAGTAAGATAGGGAGTAGGTAGAACTGGAATCAAAGAGAGAATGAACAGGGAAGAATTGAATCAAATAATAAACTGGTGCATGACGGCAAAATGAAATGCAAGAAAGAAGTAACCGGTATCAAAAATATAGAAGAAACAAAACAAGACTTGCAAGATAACAAAGTAAGGAGATGAAGAAATAGATAGAGCTGAAATTGAAGAAATGATGGATAAGGAATAGATGAACCAAGCAATGAGTCAAAGGATGAGGATGAATGCAAGCAATGGAAGGAAGCAAATGATACAAGGAAGAAGAAGCAACAAGGGAATCCTGGGACCTGTTGGTTATGGGCCCACAAAGCTTCCGCTGCGCCACTCTGATCGGGAAGACTATGCATGCACATCTTGTAGCAAAGGATGAAACTTCTTCTCCTGGTGATGATCCAAGCTGCTGACAAGTCGAAGTAGAACCAGCAATGCCAACCAACGAACTAAGCAAAAAATAAAAAGAATGGATGGCACCAAAATCAGAAAGATATGGGTACGAAAAGAATGAATTCATACCCAACAAGTGGTCAATCAAAGAGGACGACTGAGAAAGATGGAAGAATTAAGGATTCAAGGGATTGATTAAGGAGGGATCAAATGAATGGAATAAGACTAGTATCCAGATCAATTTTGATTATAGTTTATTCATATATGCATGGTCTGTGTACTGTTGTGCCGATCCTGATCGAGCCCAAACTTGCCTAACATATTAGTCAAACTAATACATTAGCCAAACCTGGTGCTTTGATACCATTAAAAACCTTGTCATGTCCCGCTTCCCAAATAGAGAATACGGAATACGGATACGTGACTAAGCCCAGCGAATGATTTTCATCATCCATAAGCTGTCAGGATCTTTACAACATTTCGCAGGAATAATCAGAGTAGGAAGCAAGAGAAGTCAACCACGCATGCATATATGAATCAAAATACCAACAGGAATTTACTTGAAACAAAATTATAATAATCTCAAATAAATCAGATCTGAACAAGTCAATAATCCTGGGTCACAATGCCCAATACAAAATAATCCAAATAGCAATACATTATTTGAATAAGCAACAAGAAATAATAATAATAGCAAAACTCCAGCATCTAGATTCTCATATCGCCAACTCTATCAGGAAATTGTTCTCCAAAATCTGCAATTTAAAAATTGCAGGAAGAGAAAAAAAGAAAACAAACTCCCATCAATGCAAGTTACAGGCCGCTTGTAGTGCAGGCACAAGTACATGGAAAAGGTAAATGAATAGCATGATAACAAAACAGGATAACTAACATGAAACAGGAAACAAAATCAAGTAACATGATATACTAACAGGTATATGTAAACATGTATCAAGTGTCAAGCAAGCAGGTAAACAAGTAACAAATATTCAGGTATACAGGTAACATGTATCAGGCAAGCATGTAACAGGTGTCATGTTATGTCATGTCATGTCTTGTATTTATTACTATCTAGGTAGCACTTCTTGCGTCCCAGGTTTTTACCACATGGTTGTTACATTCAAACAAGTTTCGTTTAGATTTCGTAGTGGAGTATATAGGGCCATGTACTCAGGTATTAGATAGACATGCACAGGTACAGGTATCAAGTAATCATGCATCAGGTAGGACGACGTCCCCTCCAAGTACACCTTCCCATAGGAAGTATGTAGTTGGGTAACAGGTGGGAAACACGGGCCCCCTTCTGAGTACACCCTCCTGTAGAAAGTATTTAGTCAGGAAACAGATAACAGAATCACATGTCAGGTAATCATATCACAGGTAAT
The DNA here is from genome assembly GCA_017893485.1 of Hemerocallis citrina. Lineage (NCBI taxonomy): Eukaryota > Viridiplantae > Streptophyta > Magnoliopsida > Asparagales > Asphodelaceae > Hemerocallis > Hemerocallis citrina. The sequence goes on from CM030359.1 coordinate 80,552,284, forward strand.
CAGGTAACAGATCATCAGGTGGGAAACACGGGTCCCTTCCAAGTACACATTTGTATATCTTCCACTACTAGATTTTTCCCTTTAACCACAGCTTGGTTTCTTATTATTATTATCAAACAGGCATGTGCGTGTACAATACATGCCAAGAATAACATGGTATGAATATGTAACTGGTTCAGGTTAGAGGATAAACATGTACATGTGAAAGCCAACTCATAAAAGATTAGGACAACGAGAATTCTAATTCAGGACAGCAGGACAGTACTACACTAAATCTGGGATTCCCGTTGCTACAAACATGCAAATCTAGACCCACCAAAGAATCTGGAAAATAGACTCTCGGAAAAATTCAGCAAGTATATATAAGGCATATGGTGTTTCACAAAAACATAACTCAAAACAGATTTGAATCCAGAAAACGTGTTTTGCTAGAAATTAGAAGTTTGTATTCAAGAACAGGAAAACAGCATGAAAACTTTCAAATTAAATCCAAGAAAAATCTGGGGTATTTCCTATTATGTTTAGTAACAGAAAATAAATTTTCATAATTTTCCAACATAGATAGAATAGTCAAGTAAAATCAGAAAACAGTAAGACACGACAGTTTTGTCAATCTGGAATCACAAACACAACAGTACTAAAATAGTCATATCTCACAAAATATAAATCGAAATCTAGATCCGTCGAAAGGGTGATAAAATAGATACAGTAGGCTATAATTCATATTCACAAAGTTTTTATAGAAAGCAAATACCTTCAGGTCGAAATTATGTATCTTTGTTGAACAGCAAGAAAATTCTGCATATACAATAGTTGTTTGCAAGTACAAAATGGTTTATAAAAGTTATCAATTAAATCCACAAAAATTAGCGGTTAATCCCAATCAAGTCTAGTTGTAATCAGAAAATTATTGTGTCAAAATATTATCTTTAACATCAGTAGAAAAATAAATTACGATACAGAATACATATAAAACTGGATCTAGAATTTTAAACACATATGTAGTAAAATAGTCATAACTCGAAACTGAGATCTGTCAGAAAATATGGAAAGTAGATAGAATTATCTATAATTCATATTCACAAATAATTTTCCTATACTGACCTTAACAGGGTCTAAAATACTGAACAAAAATAGGAAAACCGACCAAACAGAAAATATTCTTCATACACAAAATCAACTAATTCATATGAAACTCATCCAGAACACAACCAAACGTGAAATATGATGTAATATATGTCCAAGCAACATAGTGTAGGGTATTTCACAAGTCCACTACAAGTATACGACGAATAACACAACCGAGCACACGATATCATATGAACAACATGCATGTATACAACACAAGGTGGTCATCCCTAAGTTATCTCATGTCATAGGTGTCATGTGGCAACTACGAGCGGGTCAACACAGTAGAGACAAGTTCAACAAGGAGGTTTCACACAAGAATTATCTCTAGAACACAACTGCACTACAGACGGTATTTAGTACTTGTATTACACAAAGAAAAGAATACAAGTTACTTGCCTTATAGATGACGACGAACACGACGAAGCAAAAACAAGAATAACGGGAACGGATTCTCAGAGCACGAACATAACAAACGAATCACGAACGAGATGATCACGAACAAGATGAACAACAGATCGCGAACAAGATGAAGACGATCGAGATCACGAACATAATCGGACGGCTGAGATTGATGATCAAGATCAAATGATGTTGATCAAGAGATCCAACGGCCAAAGATGATGATAGAGATCATGATCATGATGATTAAGATGAGATCGACGGCACACATCCAACTAATCAAGAATCTAACAGTAACACAAGCTTCGGCCCTGACTGTCGATGCAGGCGGGCGGCACGGCGGACAGGCGTTGCTCAGGGCTGGGTTGCTTCTACGAAGGGAAACACAGCACGGGGGCTGGAGCTATCGCAGCACAGGGAAGGTCGCCGAGGTGGCTTCGCTGCTGTCGGGGCCACCGGGGTCGCGACACATGGAGAAGGCACAGGGAGGAGGAGACAGGGGATGGTGAAGGCGGCTAGCTGCCGCTACCATCGCTGCAGAGCGGAGAACAAGGAGGTCGCGAAGGTGTTGGGCAGCGATTGGCTAAAGCTGCTATTACGGGTGCAGGAGGCAGCACAGGGGGCGCTCTAGTCGTCGTGGAGAGGGTGCTGCAAGGCATCGCGACTGGGAGTCCCGAGGGTGGCGACTGGAGCAGGGCAATCGGGGCTCGAGAGAGGGAGGTAGGGGATGAGGTGACGATGAATAGGAAGGATTGGGTTATAGAGAAGGCGGCTGAGGGTTTTAGGGATTAGGGTTTAATAAGATATAAGGCTTCTAAAGGGTTAAGGGGTTAAATTAGAAGATCCTATAGAATAGTAAAATAACCAATAAAAATATTGTTTTATAATAAAATGTAATTTGCATTACAATATAGAATTTATTTGAAATAGCTACAAATACAATTAGTACATAGAAATTGATTTTTAATAACCAGTCAAAATTAATAATAATAATAACAATAATAAAGTATGTATTACAACAAAAAAAATCATAGAAAATAGTTACAAATAAGATTATTGATAAAAAATAGATTTTAATAGAAGTTCCAACAATACATTTTAACAAAAGAATTTGAAAGCGGAAAAAAAAATTTAATTTACAAAAATTTTAAATACAGAAAATATACGGAAAATACATATATACGGAAAACATGGGTTACATTCTCCATCTTTAGGTAGGGAGAAGAAGAATCATCAATCATAGACCAACATTTATTGTAAGCAGCTTACCATTAAATCTCTATACCCAACTCACACTCTAAAATCCACTTTTGGGTGTCGTTCCTTATAAATTCGTACTACTTGGAAGCGTGGCTCTGATACCACTCTGTAACACCCCGAATTCTAAATAAGCCTGAATTCAAAGTTCCACGGGATCTTTACCCTTCACTTTGTACAATTTTACAAGGAATTTTAAAACTTTTGTACAACAATGTTTATATCAACCTAGCGGAAGCAAAATACAACATAATACACAATTAAAGTAACATTTGAAACATTTCTTTAAGCAACATTCCTTCTTTAGTCATTTCATTTACTTCATCCTGCATAGAAACTGTGGGCATGCCAGTTGCATACAACTGACGCTAGGATATAATACATCAATTTCTCTTACTTGGAAAACACAAACTTGATCACAAACAAATCTAAGGAGGAATTATCCTATTGATGTCGTGTGTGCTGGTGCACTTAGCATTAATGCAGTTATTTATATTTCATGAGACTAATGCACACTTGTTCGAACCTATGCATCCCATTTTACATAGATCGCGGGCAAGCCCTTAATCGTATTTCATCTTGCTTGTAGGGTTGAATCCCCCGTTATGAGTTTAACTACTAAGGTAATTATGATAAGTTCTTAGATGTTTTATGAGTTACGAGCCCATGTCCAGACAGCCTGGAGGGAAATTCCACGTCATGACATGACGAATCATGTAGACAGCCTATGGACAATTCGCCTCCGTCATGGGACGATGGCACTATGTAGTCACTAAGAACCCCACAAGCGTCACTACGATCCCGATAATTCTGGAGATGGATTCACGTCATGACATGAAGCATCATGTAGATAGCTTGTGAACACTCTCACACTGTGAATTCGAGGTCCTCATACTTGTGTTTTTCTCTTACTTTCATCACATCTTCACTATAGTGTTGTCCTTACGTATTTGAATCATGAGTAAATTAACACCCTAGAGTTAGCATTTTCTCTACGCCGGTTTTAAACATCAATTAATAACATTGACCCATTCTTGGTCTTTTTCTACAACATTTATCTTCAAAGAATTCATTCACGCCAGTGTAAGGACTTAGCTATACGCTAGTTTTTAATCTCTTTTCATGTTCACCAAAATTTGGGTGTTTATACTCACAAATTCCATAATCCACCATGATCTTTTTATTTTATTTTCCATGCACACTTGTATATATAATAAAACACCAATTTCATTTATTAACTTACTCCACTCTTCCATGTCGAAATCTCATAATTTGATCTCTACACAAAACTCTTTACATTCAAATTTCATCTCTCTTTAATTATATAAAAGTCATATTTTAAGAAGAATTATCAAGTTCTTCATCCCATTGTTTTTAATGTAAAAGTTACTCCAATTCTCACAAACTATGTCAAAATATTGTGGAAATATTTTTTTATAAAGTCTAAATAATTTTAAAGAAATAATAGAAATTTTCCCAATTTTTATTGCTCTTAAAACTCAAGAATATGCCCAAAAATTGAAATATATTAAAAAGCCAGGCGCCAGGTTCGAACCCACGACCCCCGCCCATGCTACAGTGACTACCCAAATTCACACTCGAAGACCAGATGGTCCAAAGGCGGTTAGCGATAGGAATTCACTTAAATACTTTATGCACAGGCTGTATTGACTGTTGGAAAAAATCAAAATTTAATAAAAATAAAAGCTCTTTAAGACTCGAACCCAAGACTTCCAACACTGTTCACAGCGCTCTAAACCCACACCGTAAACCAGTATGCCCAAACCCATTCTCTGTTATAATTCCGAGTTAAAATTTCTTTATTTTACTGATCTGTTTATATCTCTTTCTTTAATAATTTCGATATCCCAATTAATTTGTACCATTCAAGGATCTAATTCTTTTCCAGAACTTTTCCTTTCAAAATTACAGTATAGTGCATATATTTAAATTCATAAAATTCTTATTTTTCACTATATAATAAAATCTTCCTCCCAACTTGTATTAAAGAAATTATATTATCAATTTTTCAAATAAAATGCTGTGTCTCATCAAAGCTTCTTTATGAAATTCCTTATAAAACATATACTAATGAGACTATTTCTTCTCTTATAGTTCCGAATGCAACATATTTCGACAATAAGGTGGATATAGAACTATTCATACAATGTAACAAAATTCGACATATATATTGCAACCTTCTATACTAATTATTTTGATTCAGTAATTCATGGGGTCTTTTTACATTCTACACGATTCTTTACACAAGCCATTCACTAAGCAAATTTATCATATTAGTATGGTTCATTAAAATAGATATTCTATCATGAATTACATTAATAAGGCACCATGATAAGTTTTAATTCATTAATCTCAAAATCAATTCTACAAATCTTCTTATATTGACCATCAAGATTTTCTCTTTTGCCCTACTAGTCTCTTTAAACAATCACATGGAAAATTTTATCATTTACTCTAGCATATTCATAAACATAGCCTACTAACATGATATCTAGATTGGAAATAGAGAAATTGCCCACATCTAGAAGAACGAATTGAGAATTCTTAAAGAAAAACTTCTCGAAAGCACGATTGCCTTCCCTTCTCCTTGATCCTAGCCGCGAGCCTTCTCCTCCAAGCTATGGAAAAACCGATATTTCCCTCCTCTTGAACTAGCCGGCCTCCACTATGAAAGAACACACGCTCTCAATCTTTTCTTACACAATTTCTTCTCTTTGTCTTTAAAAATTCTTAGGTGCAAAGGATAAGGATGACAAAAGGGCCTATATATACACAATTCATGGTCAAATGAAGAGTTGAGATGTATTTGGATGAATGACTAAGATGCATTTGGAAGTTAGAAAAACCACCCATTAGCACATAACCACCTTCCCACTCCCCTACTCTTCCAAGCATTGGCCGGCCTCTCCCCTTCATTCAATTTCATGTGCATGTGCAATGCACGTGCCCCCACATGCACCCTATAATTAATTTGTTCATTAGTTTGTTATACTAATTTGTTACATGACAAAGTCTACCCTACAAGTTGTTTTAATTAACAAAAGAATTCACTAGTGGGCTAGCTAGGTGGGCTAATTCTATGGGCTTTTAATTAATTAATTTAATTTATTTTAGGTGGGCTAGGATTAAGTTATTGGGCCTAGGACACTATAATAATTAATAAGAGGCTTTTAAAAGAGAAAAGAAATATTTATTCATGACATTAAAATATAGTTTTATGGCCAAATCACACTTTAATTCGCCCGTGCAAAACACGTGAAATGAAAAGAAATTTTTTATTTTTAATTATATGAAAATTCAGGATGTTACAATTTACAGGACTATTGGAGGCCGACGTGAAGAACCGGTTGAATCTTGTCCACTTTGGCTACGACTGCTACCTCGTGATCTGGACATGGTAATAGTGTCAGTGAAAAAAACGATTTCTAGTGTTTTACTTGTGTATGAGAAATAATACAAAATAATCTAGGAGGTATATGTAAATAAATAAAATCGGAAAAATAATAAGATGGTTGAGAGAGAGAAAAGCGAAAAACCAACAAACACATATGTCACGCCCCGCTTCCCAAAAATACGGAATACGAGTACATGACATTGGCCCAACGAATGACTAACGTTACCCATAAGCTGTTTATCTGATCAACTCAACAATATAATCAATACAGAACAATTCCGCAGGTAATAATAATAATCTCATGAATAATAATACGTGGAATAAATAATATGAAATATCCAAATACAAAAAACTAACGTCTGGAAACAATAATAAATTCAGGACATAAGCCCAATATAATAATAATCCAATCACAAATAAATAATAAGTCTCAATACATTAAGTTCAATAAAACGATAAGTAATTAGAAAGCATTAAATCTTCAGAATCTTTGTTCTCCAATTCCAGCAGGCAATTCTCATTCATTAAGTGTGCACACTTCATCTAAAAAGAGGAGAAAATTGTCCTTGGAGTAAGTCATGGACAGTAAGTAGAGAAAGCAAGGAACAATCGAATAACGATATAGCAATTTGTTCAATGGATCAATAGGGATCAATACCATGGGACAATAGCAATAATCAATACCATGGTAAACGATGCAATGGTATAAACAATTATTCAATATTAGGAAACAATATTCAATGGTATCAATAACACTTAAATAATATTTGGTATCAATAGGAACAATGATGTATAATTTGTAATGTCGATGTCGTGTCAATCCTTATGTCTATTAATCATTTTAATCCTAACTAATGTACTTACTATTACATCCCATACTACAGGTTCAATGCATACAATCAATTTTGTTTATACCGAGTGGTGAATTCTATAGATCATGTGTCGGTACGATAATCACTGATATGATACAATATTATTGCACGATACATTACGATGATTCACTGATTCACTACGATACATTGATACGATTCATTGATATATTTCAATGATGTAATACACGAAAGATTGGGGTGCCGTAGTCAGCACTCCACAATCAATCGATAAACACTGGCCGACACAGTCACTATATTATTCACTACTCAAGTCATTCGCTTAAACCCCGACTTGTTAATTATTTATTAATGCAACAATACAATATGCAATTTGAGATAGTGGGTAAACAATAGTAACAATAAAGGAACAATAAAATGATAACATGAAGTAGGACAATTGGAATGATGACAATAAGACATTGGGATATGCAATGTAACATACACACTTCGATTCATGCAATACAATGATATAGGATTAATTAAACTATCAAAAACTAGAATATAAAATTCTGGACAGCAAGAGTAGTCTATACAAAAATGCAGTTTTTCGCTATTTCAGAACTCGAAAACTGAATCCGTCAAAAATTCTAGAAACTAGACATCCACACAGTTCCAACGCATATTTAAAGTTCAAAATCCGACAACAGTAGCTAGGTCAAACACACAATTCTTTACAGTGTCCAGTCAGAATTTCGACATCATGTTGTTAAAATTTTAGAATCAGCAAAAACTCAATAATAAATTCATTAAAAATATTTATTAGACTCCTAAACATGATTACTAACAATCTGGAAATTATCAGAGCAAAATTTTAACATTTGATCAGCCTTTTAATAGTTTAAGCATGCAAGATAAAAGAATTAGAAAATCTGGAAATAAAAATACAGCTGTAGTAAAACGGGCATGACTTTTGCTACACAACTTAGAATTTAGAAATTCAAGATGTTCTGGAAACTAGGAAGATAAGGCTACAAATCTTATTCAGAAAGCTATTCATTTTAAGATCATTTACTGGGTTAAAAATAGTAGACAACATACAGCCAGCAAGCAAGATACAGGTTTTAGGGTATTTTTCATAAAATAAGTTAATTAAACATGATGGGTATCAATTCTACTAGTCGATAAACTTCTCAATCAGCATGAAGGGTATAAAAATATGATAAATAAGATTAAGAACACATACATACATCAATTTATCATTAATCAACCATTAATCGATCAAACAACATACAACCTAGCAATTCTGTCTTTAATAATTTATTTGTGTGACAATTATATGAACAACCCTATTATGAATTCTATGTGTACACATGAAAGATTCAATTTTTGGAGTCAAAAGTGGCATGATATCAAGTAAATTGGGATTAGCTCGTGTAAACCCTCAATATACCCAATGAAAGAGATGAACAATTACGATAAACGAAGGGATCTACTTGCAAGAATTTCAACAAAACTTGAATTTGATACAATTAACAATTCAAGAGGACAGGAACTTGCCTTATAGAAGGTGAAATTGAATACCAAGAATAACAGGATAAGAATCCCGGAGCAACGAACACGAACCCACAAAATATCACATGCACACAACATGCAAAAGGAAACAATGCAATTGCAGCAAGATCTGAACAGCAACAATAAAGCAAGAGCAACGACGACAATGGCCAAGGAGGCGGCGGCGTCACTAGCGGCGGTGGGCGGCGTGAACTGTAATATCCTAGTTGGATATTATACTTATATTACATTATTTTTAAAATTAAATTTTTTTTAATCAAAATTACTTGGTTTTACTAATAAAAAGTTATATATATATATATATATATATATATATATATATATATATATATATATATAAGTACTAGGTTTGCCCGTTGACACGTGCCTACGGCACTTCTTCGGAACGGTGCGCTTGGTTTGATTATATAAAAAAAATTTGTAGGTTCAGCAAATTAATTGAATTAGCAAACATATTATATGAGAAACAGTTTATCTACCTTTAAGCTCAACCATCGCCTTTTTTGATTATTAGCTTGAACTTACCTGGAATGCATACAATTTGTTAGAAACACTGCATAGAGTTTTTTTTTTTAACTTCAGCATCACTTTTAGATACTTGTAATAGTTATGCAAGGACATTATCATATAGCTTTTATAGAGCTTACTCTAATCCCATAACCACTATGAGCATGTGTAAATAGAATGGTAATGCAAGTGCATGTGTGAAGGTATCTACAATACCAATAATTTAAATATTTGTTTGTCTGAGACTCAGTTTGCAATTGAAATACCTCTTATTATTATTTCAACCAAAATAAAATATATGAAGTTCTCAAAACTCTAATCCAAGCTAATCATTTCTTTTATATCCACTTTGTCTCCCCATTGGACCTTTATAAAAAAAAAATCAAAATGGATAAAAAACAAATTTCCTTTAGCTGTCTTTCTTGAGCAGAGAGTTTATACCCTTCACTGGTAAACTCCAGTCATCCCAATTCTATATATCCAATCAAACACTAAAAGTTCTTATATATTATGTTATCCATGGTTTCTAATAACCAGTGAAGGGAGCACTTCACGATAGTTTAATCTCTTGTAGTAAAAAAATTAATGTTACATATTTGCCAAGTTATTTTAGGTTGCTGGTCAGCTTGTCTGTCCTGCTATGGTTTGGAAGCCCAAATTGAGGCCACCAAATAATCCATCTCTCACTTGCGTACACCTTAAATCAAAACCAATAAAAAAACTCATTAAAAAAATCACCAAATTAAATTTTTTTTAAACCTATAATTCGGTGGAGGATAGTTGCCGATATGGAGTCGCTTGATATTCGCGCTCGATTCGGTGGAGGGGAGTCACCAATACGGAATCAGCAGCGTATCAGATACCGGCGACGACCTCCTGATTGGGTTCGACATTGGATTTGGATCTGGATTTGAATTTGTTTTGAGATTTTCAAATTTTCAAATTTATCAAATATTTGAATTTTAAATTTAAATTTTTTTTATTTTTTAAATTTTTTTTAAAATTAAAAATATATATATATATATATATATATATATATATATATATATATATTTCAATTTAAAAAAATTATTTTTTTAAATTTGTATTTGTTTTAAAAAAAAATTAATAATTTTTTATAAGTTTTTGAATTTTTGGAGTTATTTTTAAAGTTTTTAAAGTTTTTATTTTTTAAAAATTTTTAAAAATTTTATTTACTTAAAATTTTGAATTGAAGTGAGAGAGAGAAAGAGAGAGAGAGAGAGAGAGAGAGAGAGAAATAATTAAATAAATAAATGAGTTGTTTTGGGTGGGGGGATTTGAATTTGAGTTTTGGGGGGGAACTTTTGGGAGGGAAAATGTGTTTTGTGAGGTTAAATCTGAGCCTTTGATTTTGAGGGGATTGAAGGGAGAGCTACTTGATAGCTTTCTTTGTGTTTTATTATATAGATATATATGCATTGTATCGGTTTTGTGCACTTGTACAAAATCCTATAAAATACGTTTTTGAGAAAATGTCTAAAATTTCCGGGTATGATATTAAAAATTATAATTTAATTTTTATTTTCAGAATTGAAATTTTTTTGATGGATATTACCCGGTTTAGTTAATAAACAGTATCTATATATATATACCAGTCTGCATACATCTGTATTGTATCAAATTGGTATTGAAATCTTCCGAGCCGGTAATAAAATTATTTTTATTATTATTTCTGAATTAAAATATTTTTGGTAGAGAATATTCGTTTTAACTAATAAAAATTATCTGTATATATAGATGTATGTACGTATATGTACTGTATCAATTTCGCACGTTTGTACGAAATCATGTAGTATGTGATTTTGGGAAAATGTCTCTTAATTTTTATCAATCATGATCAAATAGAAGGTTAGGATTGTATTAGGGTGTGATTGCAATTTAAATTTGCAAATTGATTTCCAAATGTTTTGAGCCACAAATGAGAAGAACACTTGGGTTCTTCTCAACCACAAAGCTCTCTCTCCTTCTCCTATAACACCACCCCCCCCCCCCCCCCCCCCCGGCCGGCCACACACACCCAAGAGCAAGAAGCCCCTTTTCATTTGTTCCTTCATCTCATCTCATCTCATATTTCTTCCTCCTTCTTTACTAGTTTTAAATTTAGAAAAAAATTGAGAAGGAAAGAAAAGAAAGAGAGATCAAAATCAAAAGAAAAGAGTGGGTTCACTTTTCATGAGGAGCAAGAACAAGGAGCAAGAACAAGGAGGGGAAGAGCAAAGGTACTTCCTACAACCGATTTGGGTGGGGGTTCTCATCTCATATTTGTTATAGTTAATATTTTTGTTATTATTGCTAGTAAATTCAATAACTTGGACTAAATCATGTGCATATGGATGTTTATGGACTAGAATAAAAGGAATACAAATTGAAGTTGTAGAACTCAAGTAGAACACTAAAGAATCAACCCTAACTAGTATGTAGTTAGAATTAATTACTTGTGTTAATGTTGGAATTTTGACTCCAAATTAATTTGAGATCTTCTTGTATGTGTTACTACCATGCCCTAATTTTTATATATTTTTGGGATTAATTTGATAGATCAAACAAACATTTCTCCCAAAACAGCAAGCTTTTAAGCAAAATGATGTTTTGGTTAATTTTTGCATGTGTTCTAGGAGTTGGATTTTGAGCTCGTAAGGAATCTGAAAAAATTGTCAACTAGAAGGTTGTAGTAGATGTTCTCCCCTTTCCAAAATGGCCAATTTTGTTAGATTCCGATAAGTAGCAAAAGTTATAAGCTTTACAAGTTTTAGCTTTTGCTGTACTTTTTGTTGTTTTTGAATTGTGTTCAAGGTGCTGGATTTTGAGCTGGATTTTGAGTTCCTTAAGGAATCTGAAAAAGTGTTCAACTAGAGAGTGGTAGTATATGTTCTCCCATTTCCAAAATGTCTAATTTTTTTAGATTCTGATAAGTATAGCAAAAGTTACGACCTTTACAAGTTTTAGCTTTTGCTATAACTTTGCCTGTGCTTTTGTTGTTTTGTATTGTGTTCAAAGGACTGGATTTTGAGTTCCAAGCGGAATATGAGAAAGTGGTCAACTAGAGAGTTGTAGTATATGTTCCCACCTTTTCAAAATGTCTAATTTTCTTAGATTCCGATAAGTATAGCAAAAGTTACGATCTTTACAAGTTTCAGCTTTTGCTGTAACTTTTGCTATGCTTTTGTTGTTTTGAATTGTGTTTAAAGGACATGATTTTGAGTTCCAAACGAAATCTGAGGAAGTGGTCCACTAGTTGTAGTATATGTTCCCACCTTTCCATAATGTCCTATTTTGTTAAATTCCGACAAGTATAGAAAAAGTCATGAGCCTTGGAAGTTTCTGCTTTCGGGCTGTCTTTGTGTTCTTTGTATAGAATCTGAAAAAGTTTTCAACTAGAGAGTTGTAGTAGAGGTTCTCACTTTTCTAAAATGTCCAATTTTGTTAGATTCTGATAAGCGGATTAGGAGTTATGACTTTTACAAGATTGACAGCAGCTAGCATTTTTAGCTGAAGTCGCTGTCTAAATTGTTCGAAGTTTTAGTACCTCTTAATGAATTTGGAAAAGTTTTCAACTAGAGAGTTGTAGTAGAGTTTCTCACTTTTCCAAAATGTCTTATTTGGTTAGATTCCGATAAGCGGAGTGGGAGTTATGACCTTTACAAGTCACAACAGCTAGCATTTTGGCTGAAGCTTCGATGTTTTGGTTGTTCGAGGTTTTTCTACCCCTTAATGACTGAATCTGAGAAGGTCATAAACTAGAGAGTTGTAGCAGAGTTTCTGAACTTTCCAAAATTTCCTATTTGGTTAGATTCCGATAAGCTGAGTAGGTGTTATGACCTTTACAAATTACAGAAGCTAGCCTTTTGGCTGAAGTTTCGCTATTTAGGTTGTTCGAGGTTTTTCTACCCCTTAATGACTGAATCTGAGAAGGTCATCAACTAGAGAGTTGTAGAAGACTTTCTCACCTTTCCAAAATGTGCTATTTGGTTAGATTCCGTTTAGCGGAGTAGGAGTTATGACCTTTACAAGTCACAGCAGCTAGCATTTTGGCTGAAGCTTCGCTGTTTAGGTTGTTCGAGATTTTTCTATAACTTAATTACTGTAGCTGAGAAGGTCATCAACTGGAGAGTTGTATTAGAGTTTCTCACCTTTCCAAAATGTCCTATTTGGTTAGATTCCGATAAGCAGAGTAGGAGTTATGACCTTTACAAGTCACAACAACTAGCCTTTTGGTTGAAGCTTCGCTGTTTAGGCTGTTCGAGGTTTTTCTACCCCTTAATGACTGAATCTGAGAAGGTCAACAACTAGAAAGTTGTAGAAGAGTTTCTAACCTTTCCAAAATGTCTTATTTGGTTATGTTCCGATAAGTGGAGTAGGAGTTATGATCTTTACAAGTCACAGCAGCTAGCCTTTTAGCTGAAGCTTCGTTGTTTATGTTGTTCGATGTTTTTCTACCCCTTAATGGCTAAATCTGAAAAGGTCATCAACTAGAGATTTCTAGTAGATGTTATCCCCTTTCCAAAATGTCCTATTTTGGTTAGATTCAGATAAGCAGAGTAGAAGTTATGACTTTTACAAAGTCAGAGCAGCTGGCCTTTTTTGCTGAAGCTCGCTATTTAGGTTGATCGAGGTTTTTCTACCTCTTATTGACTGAAGCTGAGAAGGTTTTCAACTAGAGAATTATAGTAGATGTTCTCACCTTTATAAAAAGTCTAATTTTGTTGAATTCCGATAGGAGTAGCATGTTTAATTGCTTCTTGGTTGTTAGAAGGCTTTGTATGTTGCTTTTATGTATAAAAGGTCAAGTTTTTCTAGTAGCATGTTATTTTGCTTCTAGGTTGTTAGAAGACTTTTATGGTTGTTTCTATATGATTCATTTTTCGCATACATAGCCAGTTGGCTCGTATGTAATTTGTTTGGCTCGTACGTAGCTAGTCGGCTCGTATGTAACCAGTGTAGGTTGATCACGGACTGGGAGCGTAAACATAATACAAGTTCAGAGTAGTAGCATGCGAATACGTTCGTATTGCCAGGGTCTTGGATCGATAGGCTATGAACAGGTCCCTTAGAGATTCTAGTAAGTCTAGGTTGAGCACCTAGTAGAATTATCTTGCAAAGTCTAACTTAAGACTTAGCATGTTGTGTTAGTACTATTGTCATCACTCGGATTGTTTAGGGTTAGTGACGTCGTTAGGGTAGTAACTTATGTCTATTACTACTTAACCTTTATTTATTATCATTTTCACCGAAGGGAAAGATTTGGTATTAAGGGTGATACCTTATGATCCGACCTGTTCTATAGGTCAACACTAGGTGGTGTTATTAGTTGTACCTTTCCTGTCAAAGGGATACTGTCTGTGCCTTCTCACGAGTTGGGAGCACGGGATTCGTATCTCGTCTGTTAATTTCTGAAGTGCCATGATAAGGGCGAGAAGTATCCTGTCGGAGCTAGGGAATGGACCCCCAAAACTCTGTCATGCTCTATATCAAGAAAGGCGAACAAGACATAGACTTCAGTCTATCAGCTATGGGGCCACAGGGGATATTTTGAGCTAACCTGTGTTGTAGTTAACTCCAAGAGTTCGTCCGATTTTTGAGTGAGGTCCGGTACGCCGGGTAATAGTGAAAAACGGAGACACCACTATATGACTGCGAATGGCGGGATTAGACCATTTCAGGGCAACCTCATCAGTCATGCTGTATCTTCAGAAACAGGTTCAGTACAGGAGTGTAATTCATGGTGCGGGTTCAAATCCCTATATATGAAGAAACGACTTGTTATGGGCGCATGTAACATGGGCTGCATACTGTTCTGGAGACTTGCTTGCATTAGAATAAGAGCATCCTTGCATTAGCTAATCGTACATTAGAGTCTAAGACATAGCATACACTGACACATTAATTATATATATACACGTTTCTCTTTTCATCAATCTGTTTGTTTAAAGTTGAGAATCACTGCTAGTCATCATCCTTAAAGCGTTAGTATATGTACTGACGTCCCCACTTCAATAGGTACTAGATTGCAAAATTACAGGTACAGGATTCAGGAGGACTCAAGGTAAGTGAAGCAAAGTGTTGATTCTATTTCCATTGTAATATTTGTTGGTTACAGTTATTTCAATTGTAAATTTATTAATTGTTGAGAAGCATCCAAGTCAAGTACCAAGTGTTATATATTATTCAAACTTTGATGTAATTTTACTTAAAAGTTTGTAACACTTGGCATTGCATGGCATTATTGTAACACTGATGTAATGTATTGTAGTTTTATAACATTTGGATTTGTAATACATTTGTGTTGAATAAAAATTTTTAAATTTCCTGTTTTTCTGTGTATTGTGGCTAATTGAAGGAAAAGATTTTGGCATATGTCACGGTTTTCTAGTGCATGAAAATCAGGACGTTACACAAACAGAGACAGGGGAGGGCGGCGCTACAGTGCTTGGTCGACGGGATAGGGAGCAAAGGGATCAGTAGGGGTTCTGTTATGTGGTCAAGGGCAGAGGAGGAGGTTGGGGGTGTGGTTCTGGGCGTCGACGGCGAGTGGCGACTGGGAGGGGCGGCGCTCAGGAGGTGCCGGAGGTGGTCAGAGCTTGGCCAGAGAATTTGGGGAAGATGATGAACAGTAAAGGGCAGAAAAAACACAGTCGGGGAGAGAGAACGGGAGAGATAGGAAGAGGAGAGAGAGTAGACGGCTCTAGGGTTTCAATTTGTGCAATTTCTAAGGTTTGTACTAGGGTTGTATTTATAGGGTACAATTGGGATATTAGGTTAGTGGTTTAGGATCCTATAATAGTGGTTTCGTGTCAAGAACAATTTGTAATTGGGTTTTGGGTTCAACAAGAGATGGGTTTGAAGACAATAGGGTTCAATTAAAATAACCACAATCCACTAAAATGAAATCCACAAGGTATGCAACCCAACAAAGGAGAAAATAGTTCATGAACGAAAATTTAAATCCAATTAGATGAATAAATAATACAATTGAGAAGAATATCAATTGGGCTTGAAATAAATTGGAATTCACCAAGAAAATCAGATCAAGTACGAAAATTAAATAATTCGATAAATGAACTTTAATTAAATAATCAAGAAATAACAATGAAAAATTATGATCATAATAATAATAAAATTATATAATGAAGTAGTATTTGGGTTTAACAATTTTATTAAAATAATCCAATAGTAATAATATATTAGTTTTAGGCTCAAATATAAATAGTCGATCAATAAGATCTAGAAAATAAGATCAAAACACACCATTATTCGAAATGAATAAAATTTTCGATTAGAAAACACTTTAAAAAAAGGTCCGAAAAGAGTTCAGCACAAAATAAATTTATAAAAATCAAATTATAGAAAATACATAGAAAATACCTATTGTCGGGAATGGGGGTTACAACATATGATACAAAAATTGGAACTATAACAAAAATCAAGACAATAGGAGGGTTGTGAAATTATGATACCGTACTTCGCGGATAATCGTATATAGAAATGAAAGAGAAAATAAAAGTAGAAGTAGACGTAGTCGATTGAGAAGTGTACTATACGTAGTTATGTCGTCCGGTAGTCGTTAAAAGAGGGAGAGAGTGCTTCTTTGTTGGAAGAGTTGAAGTACACGTAGTTAAGAGTTGAATCAACACAATTCGATATGATCGAAAATTTTCATTTCTTTGTTGCTTGCTTCTTTGTTGAAAAAACTTGATTAAATTGAGATTGAATTGAGTATTAGTAGTAGAGAGAGTAAGAGAGTAAAGTGGGGGTATTTATAGGAGAAAAAACCCCAGCTAAAACAGAGCCAACGACTCTGTTTTCTGAGTTTCAAACTGTTGGACCCGCGGGTCGAACGTTTGAGGCTGGCTAGATAGCATGAATGAAATTTTGTATGTTCAAACTTAAGTTCTTGAGCTAAGAATACTAATTGATAGGAAAAGATATGATCTTGACAAAAATTGACATGGTTTGATAAGATAAATTATAACTTTGTGTCATGATCGGATTTAAACTTGAAATTTTTACAGTAGCATATTGATTGTGTCCATCTGAACTCCACCAATTTTCATAATTTTTAATATAGTTTGATCTTTTAATAAAATGGACTATGTTGCTGGTATGAGATAATTTTTCTACTCTTTTTGAATCTAGCTTGATTGACTTACAAAAATCATATATCCTTGTCTATTGTGAATTTTGAGTTGAAATTTTTACTGTAGGATCTGTTACATGTCTATATCAATTCCCCAAATTTTCATAATTTGTATGATGTATGATATTTTTAGAAAATGCTACATCTATACTTGATTAAGCAAACATTTAACTGTTTTTTGATTCCATTTCAAGAATTTTTTGTTCAGTTTGGAAATTCATTTATTCCAAAATATAATGAGTTTTAAGCAGAAATTTTTATGCATATTTCTTATAAGTGTGTATAGCAATCCCGCCAATTTTGGTAAAATGTGGAGTTGATTTGATATTTATCAAAAATCATGTTTCTGTACTGAGATAGAAGTGTTTCAGCTCTATTATCATTATGAGTATTAGTTACCCTAGAAAGCATAACTCCATGATAAAAGAGAATTTGAACTTGAAATTTTTACAGCAGTATCTTTAGTCAGTGTGGAACATTCCTACCAAGTTTCATAATTTTTGAATAAGAATTGTTATCTTTTTAAAATACAACTTGCCGATGTTGTTAAGAAACAGTGTGGATGTTGTTTGGTAATTTGTATCATATTCAAATTGTCATAACTTTTTTTATACTTGGAGTTTCGAGCTAATTTTTGGATATGTACTGCCCATATGCATTTGGCTTATGCATGACATGCTTTATGAGATTTTGAAATTATGGCTATTTTAAACTAAGTTTTAAGCATACACTGGTCGATTATTTCTGCATATCCTGAGAATTTGTATACATATCAATGTGAGGTTTTTTTCATCATCAAAATGACTTATTTTGAGAAAGCTTCAAACTGAGAAAGAAAACTAGATTCAAAGACCTTTCTGTAGAATCTAAAAATATGGAATTTCAAAAAGTAAGTATTTAATTGTGATATTTGCAACTAGCACTAGTCGTTGGATTGGATGAATCGCTTACTGTTTAGGAATATGTAAATCATTGCTATATTAAGGCTATATAAATGGTGTTAGATAGTTGTTTGTTAACTTATGAATCATGAATTGAACAAGTTTGAATTGGACTTGTGAATTTCTAATGTTTGAGATGTGATGGCTATGTAAATTAGTTTGTTGTTTGCCTAGGGTAATGGTTATCACCTTAGGACTATCAATCCTTTTGACCCTTGGTAATTTTTACCGTTTTCACCTCGAGATGCTATGGATGAAGACAGTCTTTGTGCTCCGGGGGATGGCTACCCGTTGAGGGATTGATCATGGAACTGAGATGGGGTCGAGATCCAAGCAAGAGGGGGATTGGCGATCAATGGAGGTCGAATCGCCAATGTCGACGGGTCAAGTTTGGGCCAAGTTGGGTCAACTCTTGAGCCTGGTCTGGGAGCCATGTTGGTTTTCATAGGGCTTTATGAATTTGGATAAAGAACTAAGTTTGTTTACCAGCAAGTATTCGGCTAGTAATCAATAATTTCTGCACAATTAAGATTTGTAATTGCTTAACCAGGACAAGTAGTAGTATCTTAAGACCATAACATGTCATTTTATTGATAGATCGGTGGTTGTAATTGCCTGTCAAGGGGACATGTGCAGCGCCGTCTCGCCTGTAAGAGGGCGGGTGACGTAGTCTCATCTCTTAATTTTTGGTATCTACTTGTTGAATGGGAGGCGTACAATGTACCGAAATCTCCTATCGGAAGCTGAGTGATAGATCTCTAAGTAACCATCTATGTTCTATGTTATCTATACAAATGGAAATGTTCTATGGAATATAAATGGGGAGAAGGAGTTTAACTCCGAGTTTCCTGTTGAAGTAGGGAAAGGCCTGCCAGTCCGCCACAAAATTCGGATAAGTTTTGGTAGGGATGGGAGTAGAGAAAACACCGGTTCCGGCTGAGCTGTGGCAGAGCCGATTGATCACCTGCCGGTCTAGAAGTGCCTACGACCACCGGTCTCGTGTGGAGTGGTTTTAGATCACTGGTCCCATCAGATCAGAGTGACCACCGACTGTTCGGGAGTGGAGAAAGACCACCGGTCAATCTGCATGTGCGGGGGTAGACCGCATGCACTGCAAATCTAACAATGTCAGGAACGGAAAAGAGTACATGTCACGCCCTGCTTCCTAAAAGAATATGAAATATAAGCACGTGACAAAGCCCAGCAAATAATTTTCATCATTCATAACCTGTAATGATCGACTCAACAACACAACATGAATATACAAGAAATATACAACCACGCATGCATGAAACAAATCTCATAATTAACAGAATTAATTGAAAACAAATACAAAATCCTAAAATAAACAAGATCTGGTAATAATAATAAATTTCGAGACAACATGCCCAACAAAAGTTCAAGTAGCAACAAGGAATTTATAAACTCAAAATAAAAGTAAACTAAAACATAAAGATTCCAGCCCAAGCTCAAAACACTTGATCACTCACTCCATCAGGAAGCCGATCTCCAAAATCTGTATATTTTTCATGTGGAAGAAATATAGTTGCAAGAGATAAGATGCCTTTTAGTGCAAGCTACAGGCCGCAAGTAGTACAAACGGGTACGGGAACAAATACAAGAGTGTATAAAACAGAGAACTTGAAACAAGATTATGAAACATATCATGGTAGCAATGCGACAGGTAACAGAGTCTAATGAAGCTAGCAGGTAAGTAAACTGAGTCAAGTAACAGGATCATGTAACAAGTGAACAAGTAATTTGAAACAGGTATCAAGTAGCATGCGAGACAGGTAACATGTGTGTACAAGCAAAACATGTTATTCTTAAGTGTATTGTTTAATCCTATTTAATGCACCACTCATGCGTCCCATATATATACCACATTGTTGGTGCATACAAACAAGTTACGTTTAGGCCTAATGGTGGATTCTATAGGGACGTATACTCAGGCATCAAGTAACAAGCAAGAAGATTCATGAATTAACAATAATATAACAAGTTCATGAATCGAGTAATAACGAGTTCATGAATGCAATAATAATATAACAATTTCATAAATCAAGTAATAACGAGTTCATGAATGCAATAATAATATAACAAGTTCGTGAATCAAGTAACAGGTGGGAAACACGGGCCCCTTCCGAGTACACTTACCTATATTGTCCACTACTAAGTTCTTTCCCGTAAACCCCGGCTTGTTACTTATTATCATTATTAAAATAGGCATGAAAGTGCAAAAACTGGGCAAGTTAACATGATAGGAAGCAGGAAACAAGTTTGGGCTGATAGAAAACATACTCAGATGTCGAAATAACTTATAACTATCAGAAACAACAAGAATTTCAATTCTGGACAATAGGACGTAGCTACACCAAAACTGAAATTCCTGTTGCTACGTGAATGCAAATTTGAATTCGTCAAAAGTTCTTAAAACTAGACACTCTGCCGGTTCCAGTGCAACTACACATGATGTATAAAAGTTACGGCAACTGGGTTCAAATCAACATTCTACACTGATTTTATGTTCAGCCAGAATTCTTAAAGTTATGTTTACATGCATGAATCAGGTCTGAAGGCTCATCAAATAAATTCAGGAAAATTAAGGGTGATTCCTTAGCATGTCTAGTCTCAGCAAGATAAATTTTATATTATTATATTACTGATAACATGTTCAAATTAAATTGCAAAGTAGGGTGATACAGTAAAATTGTGAATCTGGAAATTCAGACACAGCAACACTAAACCAGCAATATCTCACAAAATAAAACTCGTAACTTGATTCTGTCAGATAAACTGAAAACTAGACACATGGTGCTACAATTCATATTCAATAATTAATTCAAATATTTGTCATTAATAGGGTCGAAACCATCAAGCAAGGTCAAGACAGCAGTATTCCAAAACTAAAATATTCATAATAACTTGGTTTTTGTTCAATAATTATGAAATCTCAACTATAAATAATTGTATTATCACATCAGCAACTCAAGTATGGTTTTGACATTATCATGATGGGGGAAATTACTATCATGGTCACAACATCACATTCCAATATTCCACACAAATACATACAACCAAGTTCTACAATCCACTCCTAATATTTCATATATGCATATATATATTATTGTTTTGTCACGTGTGGTGTCATGCATGCAATAATAGGCTAAGCATGGTATTCATATGATGTAAAATTGCTAGGATTGAATCGGATCAATATATCGGTGGATCAAAATATATCAACACAATTAACAAGAGAACGAAGTTGAACTACGATGAACCTACGTTTAGATTTTCAAGAAATTGCTTGTAAGGGATACAATAAAATTTGTACAAGAATATACTTGCCTTGATTAGATTATAGGATGGCGATAATTCGTGAGAACATGTGCACACTACATGCTAGCAACACTACCACGGAAACATGTGCAACACATGCTCAACCCGATCAACAGCAAGTACTCCAATACTGCACACGGCAGAGAAGGCAGCAACAACGACAACGGCTAAGGGGGCGAGGATAGGATGGGGGATGTGCAGGCGAGGCTCGACCGCAGTTTGCAGTCAAGGGGAACGACAATGGCGATGGATGGTCAGGATGACGAGCACGACAGAAGGAGGAAGAGGTGATCGGGGTGGTTGTGGAGGATGGCTTGATGAGGGTGGATTGTGGTGGAGAAGACGAGGGAGACAGGGGGCTCGACGGGGTGCAGGGGAATGGTCGAAGCGATGGTGGAGACCGGAGGGGAATGCAGCGTGGTGGGTTTTGGCAGGGTGATGGCGATAACGAAGATGAACAGGGTAGGGGACCCGGTTTAGGCAGCTGTAGAGGTCTAGGGTTGAATAGGATAGTAGGGTTAGCATTTACACAAGGTTATTATATAGGGGTTTAGATGGGTTTCGGGTTAATGGATAGCGGGTTTCGAGATCCAATAGGGAAAAAGTCAATTAATAAAAAAAATTAGGCCATGAATTTGATGATTTAGAAATAGTCAAATTATCAAAAAAATAATAATTTAGGGTTGACAGGAACAATTTAAAACAATAGATTGGAACAAAGTTTGGGTCGAAAATAATAACAAATTTCATTAAGAGAGATAAATCGAATACACGGTTCAGAATTGAACAAAGTAGAGTACACTGAAGAAAATATAATGATGGGAACAGGGGTTACAGTACAAGAGTAGGATGCGTAGCGAGAGATCGAACCCATTTCCACCCTGGTGATGTTGGGGACAAACTTCTCCAAAAAGCTCTGGGTGAAGGTGGCCCAAGCAATAGGTTGCTCAAGTCTCTCGAACAGGGCCCTCCGCTAGATGTAGGAAAGGTCCATCAACTGAATGCTCACAACATCCACTAGGTCCATATCAGTGACCCTAGTTGCCTGCAGTAATTGCTCTATCCGGATTAGCCACTTTTCAACTACCAGTGGCATCTCAGTGCCTGGAAACTTGTTGGGATGCAACCTTATAAAGTCTACTACGGTACCAGGACGAGGCGGAAGAGCTGCCTGAGTGGGCACAGCGGGGGTCGGTACAACAGTGTTCCGGTTGGCAGCCTCCAACACGGCCCTCACCAGTTCACTGTGCTCTTGCTGCATTTAGACTATCCGCCGCAGCACTTGCTTAAAAGCCGCAATCTCTGGCTGTTCATCCTAGGAATGGGAAGTAGAAGCGTTTCTACAGGCCATGGTCTGCATAAAATCCAAAGCAATTAGTATACAGATCAAGTTGATTATCAATTGTTCATGTAATTGCATTGCCTGTTATTGTTGAGTTGATCTAGGCTAAGTCAAGTCTGACTAACATATTAGTCAAACTAATACATTGGCTAAACCTAGCTCTGATACCACTAA
The DNA here is from genome assembly GCA_017893485.1 of Hemerocallis citrina. NCBI lineage: Eukaryota > Viridiplantae > Streptophyta > Magnoliopsida > Asparagales > Asphodelaceae > Hemerocallis > Hemerocallis citrina. The sequence continues at coordinate 80,575,328 of CM030359.1, forward strand.
AAACCTGTCACACCCCGCTTTCCAAAAGAATACGGAATACGAGCACGTGACAAAGTCCAGTGAATGATTTTCATCATTCATAAGTTATAAGGATCGTCTCAACAACACAACAGGAATATACAAGAAATATACAACCATGCATGCATGAAATAAATCTCATAATCAACAGAATTATTTGAAGAGAAAGACAAAATTCTCAAATAAACAAGATATGGTAATAATAATAAACTTCAGGACAACATGCCCAATACAAGTTCAAGTAGCAACAAGGAATTTTTAAACTCAAAACAAAAGTAAAATTAAATCATAAAGATTCCAGCTGAAGCTCAAAACACTTGATCACTCACTCCATCAGGTAGCTGATCTCCAAAACCTGTATATTTATCATGTGGAAGAACTAGAGGAGCAAGAGATAAGATGCTCGTTAGTTTATGCTACGGGCCGCAAGTAGTACAAGCAAATGAGTATAGGAACAAATACAAGAGAGTATAAAACAGAGAACTGGAAACAAGAATATAAAACATATCATGGCAGGAATGCGACCGGTAATAGGGTCTAATGAAGCTAGCAGGTAAGTAAGTTGAGTTAAGTAACAGGATCAAGTAACAAGGTAAAAAGTAATTTGTAACAGGTATCAAGTAGCATGCGAGACAGGTAACAGATGTGTATAGGCAAAACATGTTATTCTTAAGTCAATTGTTTAATCCTATCCAATGCACCACTCATGCATCCCATATATATACCACATGGTTGTTGCATACAAACAAGTTACATTTAGGCCTAGTGGTGGTAGCTATAGGGTCGTGTACTTAGTCATCAAGTCACAAGAAAGCAGGTTCATGAATCAATAATAATATAACAAGTTCATGAATCGAGTAATGACGAGTTCATGAATGAAATAATAATATAATAAGTTCATGAATCAAGTAATAACGAGTTCTTGATTGCAATAATAATATAACAAGTTCATGAATCAAGTAATAACGAGTTCATGAATGGAATAATAATATAACAAGTTCGTGAATCAAGTAACAGGTGAGAAACACGGGACCCCTTCCGAGTACACTTACCTATATTGTCCACTACTAAGGTATTTCCATTAAACCCCGACTTGTTACTTATTATTATTATCAAAAAAGGCATGAAAATGCACAAACAGGGCAAGTAAACATGATAGGAAACAGGAAACAAGTTTGGGCTGAGTAGAAAACATATTCGAATGTCAAAATAACTTATAACTATCAGAAACAACAAGAATTTCAATTCTGGACAGCAGGACGTAGTCGCACCAAAACTGGAATTCCCGTTGCTACATGAATGCAAATATGGACCCGTCAGAAGTTTTAGAAACTAGACTCTCTGCCGGTTCCAGTGCATATACACACGATATATAAAAGTTACAGCAACTGGGTTCAAATCAATATTCTACACAGATTTTGTGTTCAGCCAGAAATCTCAAAGTTATGTTTACATGCATGAATTAGGTCTGAAGGCATATCAAATAAATCTAGGAAAATTAACAGTGATTCCTTAGCATGTCTAGTCTCATCAAGATAAATGTCATATTATTATATTACTGATAACATGTTCAAATTAAATTGCAAAGCAGGGTGATATAGTGAAATTGTGAATCAAGAAATTCAGACACAGCAATACTAAAACAACAATATCTCACAAAATTTATCTCGGAATTCGATTCTGCTAGATGTTCTGAAAACTAGACACATGGTGCTACAAGTCATATTCAGAAATTAATTCAAATATTTTTTATTAACAGGGTCGAAACCATCAAGCAAGGTTAGGACAGCTGTATTCCAGAACTAAAATATTCATAATAACTTGGTTTTTGTTCAACTATTATAAAATCCCAACTATAAATAATTGAATTATCATATCAGCACCTCAAGTATGGTTTTTAACATTATCATGATAGGGGAAATTACTATCGTGGTCATAACATCACATTCCAATATTCCACACAAATACATACAACCAAGTTAGACGATCAACTCCTAATAGTTCATATATGCATATATATATAGTATTGTTTTGTCATGTGTCGTGTCATGCATGCAATAATAGGATAAACAAGGTATTCCTATGATGTAAAATTGCTAGGATCGAATCGGATCAAATATCGGTGGATCAAAATATTTTAACACAATTAACAAGAGAACGGAGTTGAACTACGATGAACATACTTGCAGGTTTTCAAAAAATTGCTTGTACAGGATATAATAAAATTCGTACAAGAGAGTACTTGCCTTGATTGGATTGTAGGATGGTGATAATCCGCGAGCAAATGTGCACACCACGTGCGAGCAACACTACTACGGAAACACGTGCAACACGTGCTCAACCCGATCAACAGCAAGTACTCCAATACTGCACACGACAGAGAAGGCAGCAGCAATGACAGTAGCTAAGGGGGCAAGGATAGGACAGGGGATGTGCTCGTCCATGGTTTGCAGTCAAAAGGAACGACAATGGCGATGGATGGTCGGGATGACGAGCTCGACAGAAGGATGAAGAGGTGATCGGGGGTGGTTGTGGAGGATGGCTCGATGAGGGTGAATTGCGGTGGAGAAGATGAGGGAGAGGGGGCTCGACGGGGTGCAGGGGAATGGTCAAAGCGATGGTGGAGACTGGAGGGGAATGCAGTGGAGTGGGTTTTGGCAGGGTGATGGCGATGAGGAAGATGAACAGGGTAGGGGACCAAGGTTATGCGGCTGTAGAGGTCTAGGGTTGAATAGGATAGTAGGTTTAGGGTTTACATAGGGTTGTTATATAAAGGTTTAGATGGGTTTCGGGTTTATGGATAGCAGGTTTCGGGATCGAATAGGAAAAAAGTCAATTAATAAAATAAATTAGGCCATGAATTTGGTGATTTAGAAATAGTTAAATTTTCAAGAAAATAATAATTTAGGGTTGACAGGAACAATTTAAATTTATAGATTGGAACAAAGTTTGGATCGAAAACAATAACAAATTTCATTAAGAGAGATAAATCAAATACACGGTTCAGAATTGAACAAAGTATAGTACACTGAATAAATATACTGAACAAAATATAATAATGTGAACAGGGGTTACAGTACAAGAGTAGGATGCATAGCGAGAGATCGAACCCTGTGATATGGAGAGCACGAACTCTTTGGAAAGTATGTAGTATCTGATGCATATTTTTCCATTGAAGTTGCATTTGGGGAAGTATGTAGTATGGGATTCATACGTTTCCAAATGAATTGCATTAGAGTAAGTGCATTGTGTGTATTAATAATTGTGCACTAGACTCTAGGGCATGACATACACTAACACTTGTGATTTGACTGCACATTTTTTTTTTGCATCAAAATATCGATTGTTGAGTTTGGAGAGTAGGTGGTTTTATCAGCATTGTGTTAGTTGCATTCAACTAACGTGCCCACATTCTGTTTAGTTGCTTGGCTACTGGACCCTGGAAGCAGGAGACTCGAGCTGCGTGGAACGTCCAAGTGGAGATTGTAAATTTGTATTGTAAATTTTATTGATGTAATCCTATGATAAACAAGTTTTTACTGGTAATAACAATTAGGGCATTATAAATTTTTTAAATTCTTGTGATTTTCTTGTATTTGTACTCATTTGAAGGAAAGATTCTGACTTGTGTCTCGAGTTCCCGGTATTAGGAATTCGGGGCACTACACCCGACCTAACAAGTTATAGCACTTTTAGTGATGCTATGCCCTGTGTGTGGGGCCGTGGTTAGATCATTATACGTATAAACAAGCATATGCACATACATATAGGTGGTGAGGAGGTGGCAATCGGGTCGGTTGGGTCTGGTCAGGTCGGACCTGCTCTGGTCGGCCTATTATTGGGCCGGGTTCGGGTCGGGTGCCAGCCTAACCGTGCCGGGCCGGGCCGGGTGACGGGTTGGCCCGGGTATATATATATATATATATATATATATATATATATATGTATTACAACTTCACTTAAAAAAAAAAAAATTCAACAAGTATAACTGTATAAGAGTGAAAAAATGCACATATTATTCCTTTCAACATCTATGAATTTTTTACATGTTTTTTTACATACAAATACAAGTTATAGAAACTCACAAAGAACATGCAATATTTCGTGCTTCACATTTACTGATTTACATGTTTGAGCGGACAATCAAAATCTAGAGTTCGAGATAGCCTAGAGTTAGATTGATGAGAGGGTATTGGACTACAGTTGTAACACCCTAGTTTTTTAAATAATGTTTTTAGAATAATAAATGAATTTAAATGGTTTTTTTGATGATTTAATAAACAATTTTTCTGAAATTTATCTTTTTACACGTGCAAAACACGTGCAAATATTTTGTTTGGAAGTTCAAAGTCAGAAATTATTTTGGGAAAAACAAATATTTATTAGTAGGCATTACTTATGAATTTTCTGGATTTTTCTGATATTTATTTGGCATATTTGCAACTATTACAAAAAGAGGGGCTTTTGTGCAAAATTACCACTTGGAGTGAAAACTCCAGATTTTTGGTTTTTTGGGTTGAGCATGTTGTCTATCCAACTTAGAGATAAATAATTTATTTTTTGTTCTAATAGATTTGGTTTATTTCACAAAATTGTTAAAGAAGGGTTTTTTTGCAAAATTGCCACTTAGAGGCAAAATTTTCAAAATGGTTTTTCTAGATTTGAAAATAGTGTCGGCCAGATCAGGTTGGTTATTTTTTATTTTAAATCTCAATTGAATTGGTTAATCTAATTTCCTAGTATAAAGATTTATATATATAAAGATATATTCTAAAGGGATATTTTGCAAAACCTACTTAAAACCCCAATACCAAATTTCTGGCCAAATATAAAGAGAGTGCAGTAATCTCTTTTCTGCACAAAACAAAGGGTTTTTTTTATTATTGATTTCTTGGAGTTTCAAAGCGAGGATCTTGGATTTCTTGCGAAAGGAAGGACTTTTCTTATTCTCTTTATTATTTCGGTTGATTCTTCAATAAGGTGAGTGACATATGTTTGTTTTGTACTATGCATGTTTTATGTGATGATTTGTCTATTAGAAAGCATGTTAGGGGATTGTGTGATGATATTATGAATTATTGATGGATGGATGAATAAAAATTGAATCTTTTCATGAATCTAATACTATTGATGATTAGAACCCTATATAAATGACTTGAGTTTGTTAAAGAACCTAATAGAAATTATGGGTTTGCTGTTTCTTTACTATTCTTACTGATTTGGAATGAGTATATTGAGTTTGCATGATTTATTGTGCATATAGATGAATAAAAACCAAGCCTTTAACTGTGTATGCTTATGCATATGGTCTGTTGGATGATTTTAATGAAGAAAACTTGATTAATCCATGTTGCAAGTGCATATATTCATGAGTAAATTGATATAATTAGTGGGGTTTGTGTTTAATCAAGTTGTGGAAGAATTTTTGGATCAAAGAGAGCAAGTGTTAATGTCTTGAAAGGAGGTTGGATTTACGGGTCTGTTGTGTATGGCCGAAAATTGAGTTTTGTGTTTTTTGTGAAATTTTTGATTGAGATCTGATTTGTTTTGATACTGAGATTGATTCGAACAATATACTACTTATATTTGATGAATTCTTGATGCTTCTAACTGATGCAATTAAACATATGTACACTTATATATATATCTTTAATGCTTTGAAGAGTTTTGTCGAAAATTGATCTTTTGAGAATTTGATGAGGTTTCGATTGGTTTTATAAACTCCAGTATGTTAGATAAGTTGTATTTGATCATCTCAGGAATTTTTTATTTTGCAAATTTATAATTTTACAAAGAATTAACGAAGTGTCAGTAAAAATGTGCACGAATATTAATGCTGACATTTTTCAAACATGACAGTCGACCATCTGGATTTTGAGCTAAAAATGTCGGTCGACTGTAAATTCTTTACTTTTTGGATTTTGTATTGACAGTCAACCGCTCGCTTTTGAACTGTCTTTGACAGTCGACTGTCAGCTGCTTGGCTGAGTGTTTTCTTGAGTTTTTCATCGTTTTCTTGAACAATTATTTCTTTGAACTTATGGATTATTGAGCTGCTATTTTAGATGATGTTTTTGCTATAGATTACAGTATTTTACAGAGAGTTATGATTTGATTATAATAGAACTTGAATTGTATTTCTATGACTTTATAAAGTGAAATATATACGGTTTTCGAAGGAATTGATGTTTTGTGATTTTCTACGACTTCAAAATATGATTCTCAGTTATTTAATGGATTTAATATTTTATTTCAATTCTTGAATTAGTGAGTGTATTGAATGAATTTGGATTTTGTCGATTAAAGAAGTTTTTCTTGATATAAACGTTTTGATGATGGAATAAAGAGTTTTAACGAAAGATTTTGTGTTGATATTCGATTTGTGAGTCTATAGGAGTTGAGTGGGAGTCCTGCGAACCGACAGTTGAGATTTTGTGGATATTGACCAGTTGGGGTCTTAGAATTGTTTGTGGAATTATGTCCGGTAGGATACACTAACTTTAGAGAGGTGGAATTTGTGTATTATTAATAATAATCAACTTAAGGACAGACACTAGTGGATATGTGATGGAACTTGGGAAATGTAAGTATATGCTCCAGGGGTCTAGTTCAACGGATGCGTTCCAGGACTGTGTGTTGTTCTGTCTCGAGAGGATATTAGTATGTTCGCGTGTCGATGGTCTGTAGGCCTATTTACGGAACATAAAGGTGCATTCGCGTGTCGAGGGTCGACGGGCCTATTCACGGGATGTACTAGTGTATCTGCACGTCAAGGGTCTGCGGGCCTATTCGTGGGGTACAGGTCAGGGAGGTGATTCTTCTTGGGGGTCAGAGCTATTCTTACATGATGCTTGCACGTCGAGCGTTGTTAGGCCTATTCGCGGAGTATTCTGGATCTTGTTTCTATCACCGTAGAAGGATTAGTTGCATAACAAGGGATCTAACCCTATAAAGTGGTGAACGATAAGGGCTTGCACTGGACCTATGTACTATGGAATGCATAGAATCCGACAAGTATGCCTTAGAGAGTCATCATACTGTATTTGTGTTTCTTGACTTGGTTTTATGCTTGTTTGTTTTCTGTTTTCCTACACTTGACACTTAGTCTAGTTTCACTTGATGTTTTCATGCTTTATTTATTTTTATTTCATATTCTATTCGTTACTACTGTTGTTATGTGTTGATTATGATTTTATTCTTTATGTTTTATTTATATTGCATTTCTTTTGATGTTACTCACACCGTTATGGCTGACCCCTATAGTTTTGGGGATTAGGGTTATCTCTAGTCTGATGTTTTACAGGTAGGTAGCTATAGCTTGGGATTTGGATGCATGTGATAGAATGATAATGTGGCTTATACAAACTGTAAAAGAATGTGTTGTAAAAGAAAGAATTTGTAATTCAAGGTTTTTGTTTTCCGCTGTGCTTTGTAAAGAATTGGTGTAATAAAAGTTAAATTTTTTTTTGTGTTTGTCTATGTTTACTATTACATTGAGGTAGGTGCTGGGAATTGTGCCCGGTATTTCTAAGATATCATATTGAAAATTTGGAGCGCTACAGAGAGTGGTATCAGAGCATGCTTCAATAGTAATGATAAACATGGTATAAAAGAATAAACCTTGGTGGTCATTAAATCATGAGTACTTAGGTATGGACATTAGAGTGTGAGTATCACGTAGAATTAAGACAAGATGTTATGGTTTGGGGTATGATTGAGGTTTTGCCATGGGGTATTGATGTGAATATGAATTGTGTTGTGATGCTCAAATTTTTTTCTCTTTTTGCAGTATTCAGTATAATGGCAGGACCCAGGATCAGGAATGATTGAAATAGTTATAGGGCTGAGGGTTCCCATGGGGCTTGACTTGATTTTGAGACTGAAATTGCCACGGTGTATCAGACCTTGAACACATTCATGGTAGCCAACATGGCACAGAATCAAATCAGAATGAAGGGGCTGGACCAGTGCTTATTAATGCTGATCAAATTAAGCAGGTTGAGTCATTCGAGTAGATGAAACCGCCTGTTTTTGAGGGGCAGTCTGATCCAAATAAGGCTGATGATTGGATTAGACAGATGAAGATGGTCTTCGAAGTTTTGGAAACCCCTGCAGCCAATAAGGTGAAGTTGGCTACAATGCATTTAGAGAAGGACGCTGGCGTCTGGTGGCAATCAGTGAATAAGAATTTTGGGGATCAACAGGTGACTTGGGAGGCTTTTCTGAAGGAGTCCAGGGATCGCTTCTTTCCTCCAGATATTCAGGAGAAGAAGGCAACGGAATTCTTGAATCTACAGCAAGACAGCATGTCAGTGCACGAATATGAGACTAAGTTCACCCAGCTATCATGGTATACGCCAGAGCTGATTTTTGACGAAGTAAAAAAGGCCAAGAAATTCGAGCAGGGGTTGAGGCTGAATTTGAGGTCGCGGATGATACCATTGGGCATCAGAAGGTTTGATAAGCTGGTCAGGAGAGCAGTAATGATAGAAGAAATATGGATCAATTCCAGAAAAAGCAGGAGTTCTGGAACAGGAACAAGAGGCCAGCAGTAAGTCAGAGTGGGACGAAGTTCCCAGTAAAGCAGGGCAGGTTCAGTAGGCCAGAGCAGAAGGCACACGCAATTCAAGCCGTGACTTGTTTCAACTGTGGAGAGGTAGGCCACTATCAGTCAGCATGCACCAAGACACTTAAGATGCAGGTTTGTTATCAGTGTGATCGTGAAGGGCATCTCAGACCAAACTGTCTGCAGTTGAAGAAGGAAGGTGCAGGCAGACGTAAATTTCAGAGGCATGGGCGAGTGTTCGCAATAACTGAGGAGGTTGCGGGTAACTCAGAGGATGTGATCTAGGGTATGCAAGAATTTTAAATTCATTTATTTGATGTATTAAGTAAAACTTTGTTTAAGAATGAAATGGAGATTTGAGTATCATTCTTCATGTAACAGGATTTGTTTTCGTTAATGGAATAAAAGTAAAAGTTTTATTTGATACTGGTTCTTCGCATTCATTTGTGTCGTCCAATTTTGCTAAAGTTTTAGGTGTGGAACCTAAGGTATTTCCAGGCAAAGTCTTGTCAGTGGCAACACCATCAGGGAAAGAATTGATTGCTGATCGATATTACGAGGGCTGTGATATCAAGATTGGTGGGAGATTATTTGGCATTGATCTAATTGAGCTGCAAGTCATGGGTGTGTATGTGATCGTGGGCATTGATTGGATGGCAATATATGATGTCACAATTGAATGCAGGAAGAAAGAGGTGTTAGTGAAAGCACCAGGAGGTCCTGCAATGACTTTTTAGGGGAAGAAGAAGGACCCGAAGGTGACTGCAATGGTATCTAAGTTGATGATTCCAGATGAAGTCAGAGGCATTCTAGTTGTCAGGGATTTTCCTACGGTATTCTTGGAAGATTTACCGGGATTTTCGCCGCCGTGAGATGTTGGTTCTGTATTAATGTTCAGCCGGGAAGTGCTCCGATTTCTAAGGCTCCATACAGGATAGCACCTGTAGAGTAGGATGAAGTTAAGAAGCAGATTGAGGAATTACTGAGTAAGGGATTCATCAGGCCGAGTTCGTCACCATGGGGAGCACTAGTGTTGTTAGTGAAGAAGGATGGGTCAATGAGGATGTACATTGACTATCGGGAGTTGAACAGGATGACTATTTAGAACAAGTATCCGCTTCCACAGATTTATGATCTGTTTGATAGGCTTCGGGGAGCAGCTGTATTTTTGAAGATTGATCTGCGGTCAGGGTATCATCAGGTTCGAGTTAAGGCGGAAGATGTGAGTAAAACAACTTTATGAACTCGTCATGGACTCTATGAGTTTTTGGTGATGCCATGTGGAGTGACGAATGCACCTGCAGTGTTCCTGGTTATGATGAATCAGATTTTGCGGCAGTTTATTGATTCCTTTGTGGTGGTATTTATTGATGATATTCTGGTATATTCGAAGTCGGTGGAAGAGCACTCTAGAACTTGGCAGAGGTATTGAAGAAGTTACAGGAGCATAACTTGTATGCCAAGCTGTCAAAGTGTGAGTTTTGGAAGTTTGAGGTGGCTTTCCTTAGTCAAATCCTTTCTGAGGAGGGAGTGCCACTGAACCTCAGAAGGTTGAAGCAGTGAAGAGTTGGCCCAGACCAACGACACTGAAGGAAGTTAGGAGTTTCTTGGATTTGGCTGGGTACTATAGGAGATTCATTCAGGGCTGTGCACAGATCGCAGTTCCTTTGACAGGGTTAACTCGGAAGAATGTGGCATTCACTTGGAATGATAAGTTTGAGGCGAGTTTCCTTGAGCTAAAGAAGAGGTTGACAACTGTACCTATCTTAGCTTTGCCACAAGCGGGGAAGGACTATGATATCTTCAGCGATGCGTCTCTCAGAGGTTTGGGGTGTGTCTTGATGCAAGAATGGAAGGTTATTGCATATGGATCAAGGCAGTTGCGTCAACATGAAAAAAACTATCCGACGCATGAACTAAAACTGGCAACTATTATTTTTGCCTTAAAGTAGTGGAGGCATTATGTATATGGAGAGAAGGTTAACATGTATACCGACCACAAGAGCCTGAAGTACATTTATTAGCAGAAGGATCTAAATCTTCGGCAGAGAAGGTGGTTGGAAGTGTTGGAAGACATTCGTCCTGAGATCAAGCATCATCCAGGCAAGACAAATGTGGTGGCCGATGGGCTTAGTCGGAAGAGCAGTTTGTCGAGTTTGATCGCTACTCAAGCAAGTTGGTAGCGGAGTTTGATCAGGCCGGTATCGAGGTTGTATTGCCAGGTTTGAGAGCATCTTTGGCTCAGTTGAGGTTGCAGCCTTCTTTGAGAGAGCAGATTACGGAGGGTTAGAAATCAGATGCAAAGATTCAGAGGATGTTGCAGCAAGTTTCCGAAGGTAAGTTATAAGAGTTCCGTGTCCAAGATGGAGTTCTATTGATGAGTGAGAGGTTGTGTGTTTCGGAGAATGCAGATTTAAGGGAGAGTATCTAGCAGGAGGCACACAGTACCTTGTTGTCAGTACATCCTGAAGGCACGAAGATGTACAAGGACATCAAACAGCACTTTTGGTGGTCTAGAATGAAGAGGGATGTGGCAGACTTTGTAGCAAGATGTCTGACTTGCCAGCAAATTGAAGCAGAGAATCAGAGGTCGGAAGGTTTGTTACAGCCATTGCCCATTCTGGAGTGGAAGTGGGAGAATATCAGCATGGATTTCATCACAGGGTTGCGGAGGAGTCCGAGAGGAAAATGACTCAATCTGGGTTATTGTTGATCGTTTGACCAAGTCAGCTCACTTTTTTCAATGAAGATTACTTGGTCATTGGAGAAATTGGCAGAGCTTTACATTGATGAGATTGTGAGGCTTCATGGAGTTCCTATGTCGATTATTTCCGGTAGGGATGCGAGGTTCACATCGAGGTTTTGGAATAGTTTGCAAGCAGCTTAGGGTACCAGAACCGATTTCAATACTGCTTTTCATCTGCAGACTGATGGTCAGACTGAAATGGTGAATCGGGTATTGGAGGATATGTTGAGGGCTTGTGTTATGGATTTTGGAAAGGTACTTGGCATTGGTTGAGTTTTCTTATAACAACAGTTACCATGCGAGTATCGGGATCGCTCCGTATGAAGCTCTGTATGGGAGAAAGTGCAGGACACCTGTTTGTTGGTATGAAGTTGGTGAGAGGTAGATGTTTGGGTTAGAGATTATGCAGCAGACATCGGAGAAGAACGAGCTGATTCGTAAGAGGTAGGTCGAGGCTCAGAGTTGGTAGAAGAGTTATGCAGACACTCGACGAAGGGACTTGGAGTTTGAGGTTGGCGATGCAGTCTTTCTCAAGGTGTCTCCAACTAAAGGAGTGATCAAGTTTGGAAAGGGAGGCAAGTTGTAATATTCCGGTCGGATATTATATTTGTATTATTATTATTTTAAAATTAAAATATTTCTTATAGAAATTACTTAGTTTTAATAAATAATCATTATCTGCATATATATACAAGTAAGTATATATATGTATTGTATCGGTTTTGTGCACTTGTACAAAATCCTGTAAAATGCATTTTGAGAAAATTTCTGTAATATCCCGGGCTGATATTAAAAATTATTATTTTATTATTATTTCTGAATTAAATTTTTTTGTAGAGATTATTCATTTTAACTAATAAAAATTATCTATATATGTAGATGTATGTATGTATATGTACTGTATCGATTTCGTACGTTTGTACGAAATCATGTACTATGTGATTTTGGGAAAATACCTCTTGTTTTTTATCAATCGGGATCAAATGGAGGGTAGGAATTGGTTTAGGGTGTGATTGCAATATTTATTTGCAAATAGACTTCAAATTTGTTAAGCCACAAAGAATGAGAACACTTGGGTTCTTCTCATCCACAAAACCCAACCCTCTTCTCCTATAAACCCCCCCTCTCCTCCTATGGCCGGCCAATTGCTAGGGCAAAGCCCATTTTACATTTATTTCTTCATTTCCATCTCACTACATCTCATCTTCTCTTATATTTCCTTCCACCTCTTTTACTTGTTTTTATTTAGAAAAAAATTGGAAAAAAAAGAAAAGAAAGAGAGGTCAAATCAAAATTGAATGGGTTCTCTTTTCATGGGGTGTTCTTGAGGAAGATCAAGAACAAGGAGCAAGAACAAGGAGGTGAAAAGCAAAGCTAGTTCTTCCTACAACCGATTTGGGTGGGGGTTTCTCACTTTTTTGTTATAGTTATTATTATTGTTATTTTGCTTGTTATACGAAAAATTTGGACTCAATTCATGTGCATATAATTATCATGGACTAGAATAAAATGTCATATGAAGATTGACGTGGTAGAACTCAATTAGAACACTAAAGAATCAACCCTAAACTAGTATGTAGTTTTGATTAATTACTTATGCTAAATTTGAAATTTTGAGTCCAAAATAATTTGAGAGCTTGTTGTATGTGTTACTACCATGCTCTAATTTTTATAGATTTTTTGGGATTAGTTTGATAGATCAAACAAACGTTTTTCCCAAAACAGCGAGCTTTTAAGCAAAATGCTATTTGGGTTAATTTTTGCATGTATCCAAAGAGCTGGATTTTGAGATCTATAAGTGTTGCCGCTAAATTCGGTGTGGGGGCAAACAGATAGAATTTGTGAGTTCTTGGAAAACCTGAATAGCAAACACCTAACCTGTTCCGCCGGAGCTTGACCATTGACTCCCGCCATTCACCTGCAAGGAAGTGTGAGACACCGGGGTTGATCCCGGCGACGCACCCTCCGACGCTCAAGTCAGTAACCAGAAATGATTATGAAAGAGCGTTTAACTAGCAAAAGATTGATTACCTCTTAATGGAGATGGGTGGGGGGTATTTATAGTCGCCGTTGGGATCAGATAAGGAATGTGACTCCTGTCATCTGATAAGGCATAAAATCCTCGTAATCAGATTAGGAATGTAATCCCTAATTCCCGGTGAAAAGATAGATGTGAATCAGAGCCGTTGATTAGGATTAATCAGAAACCCTAATTCTATCTTTTCTGGACTGGGTGTGTTTCGGGTTGGGACCCGTACCCAGTTGAGGTGAATCCGTTCGTGGGTTATTGGGTCGTGAAGAAAGACCCAGTTCCCATTTCAGACCCGTTAGTAGGTGAAATTACCATTTTATCCCTGAGCTTTAAGATTCGTGTCCAATGTGAACGGTCCCGATTTAATCCTATTTTTAGCCATATCACGAGCCCCCCACTCCCGAAGACTGAGTTTGATCAGCCTTTGAGGAGTAGTTTTACTGTTTTAATGGCGTACGGGATTTTATCGGTGTTCTTAAGGGAGTTTGGAATCTTGCTCGGGGTGTAACAGTGTTATTATGGGTTTGTAAAATGCCCAAAAATATTCTCAGAATTTTCTGGATTTTTGGTGATTTTTCCAGATTTTTCTGAATTTTTTCTCATTTTTTTGAATTTTTTATTCATTTTCCGAATTAAATAATTAATTATCAAAAATATTAATTAATTATTCAAATTTAATAATTATTTTTTCAGAATTTAAAAATAATTTTTTCTGAATTAATAATTATTTTTAGAATTTTTAATTAATTTTTTTCGATTTTTAAATATTTTTTTCGGATTTTTTAAATAAAAAAAACAAATAAATAAATAAATAAATAATTTAAATATTACCTGAACACGTGGCACGTTTCTCACCGTCCATCATGATCAGATGAGTGCGCATCGTGAGGCAGATCACAATCTGGACACGTGGCACGTTTCTGACCGTCCATCATGATCAGATGAGTGCGCATCGTGAGGCAGATCACGATCTGGACACGTGGCGCATTTCTGGCCGTCCATCATGATCAGATCTGCGCGCATCGTGAGGCAGATCACGATCGGTACACGTGTCGCGTTCCTGAGCGTCGATCGTGTCGCGACGCGAATTTTGAGACGATCGGACGGATCGTGTGCGTCGGCGAGTATTTTCTCCATATACAAGGGTCGGTGCTTCGGCACCTCGGCTCGGCGCTTCTGCGAAGGCACCTCGGCTCGGCTAGATGCCACGTGGCAGTGCCACGTGGCGCTTTTTTTTTTCTTTCTTTCTTTCTTTCTTTTCCCCCTCTACTTCTTCTCTCTTCTTCTACTTCGAACTGCTTCTTTCCCTTCTTCTTCGTTGCTCCGACCCAACATTCGACTCGACAACGCCTCTGACCCCGACTCAACCCCCGTCCTTGGGATCGCCACTGGAGTTCGGCGAGGAGGACAACAACGGCGTGGGTTTTGTGGAGTTCGGAGGGAAGCTCGGCTGCCGTGGGGTGGGCGAGCATGGCGAACGAACTTCGAAGCTCGTTGAGAAAGGTCGGTGAGGCTCTGAAACTTGTCGGTGGAAGGGGAGACCGGAGACGACGAGCTTGGGCGAACTTCCAAAGTGGATGGCGCTATGAGGTCGAAGCAAGAGGGCTCCTCTCCGTCGTCGCTACTGAGCCGAGCTCCTCTCCACACTGAGTCGCCGAGCTCCGAGCACGAAACACCACGAACCACCTCCGAGCACGAACCATCGCTAGAGTTTGTCTTCGGGAGTGGAGTTCGGCGGTAGGTTCGTCGACGAAGGAGACTGAGCTAAGTCGTGGGAGAAGAGCTCGGAGTCGAGACATGGCAGAGCTTGGTGCTTCGGAGGTGGAGCTCGGCGGTAGGTCCGTCTTCGTCAGTGAGGAGCTCGGTGGCGCAGCTCAGAGTGAGGGAGAGAGAGAACTCGGCAACTATGGGTTCGGCGAGGAGAGGGTTCGACGTGGAGCTCGGAGAGAGGTGGAGAAGCTCGAAGCCCGACCGAGGAGTTGGGTTCGGCCAGTGAACTCAGGCACTGTGGAGCTTTGACAAGTGGGTTCGAGCTTGGAGAAGGAGCTCGACGTCGTGGCGAAGGTGGCGAAGCTCGAAGCTCGGCCGAGGAGTTGGGTTCGGCATGGAAAGGAGTTCGGAGCTTGGGTTCGGCCAGTGAGCTCGGTGCTTCAATGCTCGACGAAGAGAAGAGGCGAAGGGGAAGAGCTCGCGAGGGGAAGTTTGACGATGGGTTCGCTCGAGGGAGCTCGAAGACGATGGAGCTCGTTAATGGCGGTGGTGAGCTTGAGCACGACGAGGGGGTTGGAGCTCAGCAAGGGGATCATGACGCCAACGGAGGCGCTTGTGGAGGAGATGTCGAGCTCGGTAAGGCTTCGAGTTGAAGGAGCTCGACGCTTTGGGCTCGGAAGGCAGCTCAACAGATCTAGGCGAGGAAGAAGGAGGTGCTGGCCATGGCGGAGCTCGTACGTTAAGAAGAGGAGTTTGGGTCTTCCATTCTCTGTTGGTTTGGTCGCACAGTGGATAAGAGGAGACTTCGGCTTCGTTTGGTTTTTTTTGGCACCAGAATGCTGAAGAAGAAGATGGGAAGGGGTTCGGGTCGGATCCCCTTAACGGGTCCGAACGGGTCCGAACCCGGCCGAATCTATTGCCGCTAAATTCGGTGTGGGGGCAAACAGATAGAATTTGTGAGTTCTTGGAAAACCGGAATAGCAAACCTAACCTGTTCCACCGGAGCTTGACCGTTGACTCCCGCCGTTCACCTGCAAGGAAGTGCGAGACACCGGGGTTGATCCCGGCGATGCACCCTCCGACGCTCAAGTCAGTAACCAGAATTGATTATGAAAGAGCGTTTAACTAGCAAAAGATTGATTACCTCTTAATGGAGATGGGTGGGGGGTATTTATAGTCGTTGGGATCAGATAAGGAATGTGATTCCTGTGATCTGATAAGGCATAAAATCCTCATAATCAGATTAGGAATGTAATCCCTTAATTCCCGGTGAGAGGATAGTCGCGAATCAGGCCCGTTGATTTGGTTTAATCAGAGACCCTAATTCTATCCTGTCGGATTGGGTTTGTATCGGGTCGGGACCCGTACCCAGTTGAGGTGGATCCGTTCGCGGGTTATTGGATCTGTGAGAAGGAGACCCAGTACACGTTTCGGACCCATTTGTATGTGAAATTACCGTTTTACCCCTGAGCTTTGAGATTCGCGTCCGGTGTGAACGGTCCCGATTTAATCCTATTTTTAGCCATATCACGAGCCCCCCACTCCCGAAGACTGAGTTTGATCAGCCTTTGAGGAGTAGTTTTACTGTTTTAATGGCGTACGAGATTTTATCGGTGTTCTTAAGGGAGTTTGGAATCTTGCTCGGGGTGTAACAGTGTTATTATGGGCTTGTAAAATGCCCAAAAATATTCTCAGAATTTTCTGGATTTTTGGTGATTTTTCCAGATTTTTCTGAATTTTTTCTCATTTTTTTGAATTTTTTATTCATTTTCCGAATTAAATAATTAATTATCAAAAATATTAATTAATTATTCTAATTTAATAATTGTTTTTTCAGCATTTAAAAATAATTTTTTCTGAATTAATAATTATTTTTAGAATTTTTAATTAATTTTTTTCGATTTTTAAATATTTTTTTCGGATTTTTTCAATAAAAAAAAACAATTAAATAAATAAATAAATAATTTAAATATTACCTGGACACGTGGCGCTTTTCTGACCGTCCATCATGATCAGATGAGTGCGCATCGTGAGGCAGATCACGATCAGGCCACGTGGTGCGTTTCTGACCGTCCATCATGATCAGATGAGTGCGCATCGTGAGGCAGATCACGATCTGGACACGTGGCGCATTTCTGGCCATCCATCATGATCAGATCTGCGCTCATCGTGAGGCAGATCACGATCGGGACACGTGGCGCGTTCCTGAGCGTCGATCGTGTCGCGACGCGAATTTTGAGACGATCGGACGGATCGTGTGCGTCGGCGAGTATTTTCTCCATATACGAGGGTCGGTGCTTCGGCACCTCGGCTCGGCGCTTCGGCTAAGGCACCTCGGCTCGGCTAGATGCCACGTGGCTTTGCCACGTGGCGCTTTTTTTTTTTTTTCTCTCTCGCACTGTTTCCTTCTCTTCTTCTTTTTTCCCGCCACCTCCTCTGCTTTTCTTCTTCTTCTTCGCTGCTTCTTCGTTTCTTTCTCCCTTCGTTTTCTCTCTTCTTTTTCTCCTCCGTCCTCGTCTCGGCGTGGAAGGAAGCTCCGACGAAGGAGCTTGGAGCTCGACGGTGGAGCTTGTAGAGGTGATGGGTTCGGCTCGGCGACGGAGGGAGCTCGGCGAGAGTGGGAGCTCGAAGTCGGCGTTGCTCGGAGAGAGGGAGAGCTCGGCAGTGACTGAGTTGATGGGTTCGGCTCGGCGTTGCACTTGGAGCTCGTTCGTGGAGCTTGGAGGAGGAGAAGATGATGGGAGCTCGGAGCTCGGCGTTGCTCGGAGAGAGGGAGAGCTCGGCAGTGACTGAGTTGATGGGTTCGGCTCCGCGTTGCACTCGGAGCACGTTCGTGGAGATTGGAGGAGGAGAAGATGATGGGATCTCGGAGCTCGGCGCTTTGGTCGGAGCTTTGTGAGCTTCAGCGTTGGAAGCAGAAGGTGGCGAACGTGGAGCTCGGCCATGGTGAAGCTCGCTCAAGGTGGGAGCTCTACGGAGCTTGAGGAGATGACGGAGCTCGGAGCTCGGCGTCGTGGTCAGCCATGGCGGAGCTCGAGGAGGGAGCTTACGGCGTGTGGAGACGAGCTCGACAGAATGAGCTCGGTATCAAGTTTGATGTCGACGAGGTCGGAGGTTGAAGGAGGTGTTCGCGAGCTCGGGATGGAGAGTTCGACGCCGGAGCTAGACGTCGGAGGGGGTGAGTTCGGGAGCTCGGCATGTGTTGGGTTCTCTTCTCTCTGGTTTGGTCTTGTTTTGGCGGGAGATTGGAGAAGGAGATGGAAAGGGGTTCGGGTCGGATCCCCTTAACGGGTCCGAACCCGGCCCCTTGTGGATTTTTTTTTTCTCTCTCTCTCTCTCTTTCTCTTCTTCCTTGTTGCTCGGCAAATGAATCTGGTTCGGCAGATCCGAGCACGGATTTTGAGGAGAATTTTTTCCCACTTTGCTGTTCGGTAGGTCGGTAGCTCGGATTTGAGATCCGAGCTACATGGCTCAATCTGGACGGTTGATCACGATCGTGGTGCGAATTGCGAGACAAGGTGCTCAAATTTCGAGAATACATTATCTTGTCGTTTTGTGGAGACATGGCGAGATCTGAGCCGTTCATCATGTTTTAGCACGAATTTTGATACGATCCGACGGTAAGATGAGGTCGGCCGAATTTTTCTCCATATGCGGGGGTCGGTACCTCGGCACCTCGGATCGGCAGCTCTTCTGAGAAGAAAGAGGAAGGGGAGGAGAGGCATTTGGGTTCTCTCCTCTGCCTTGTTCTTTCGCACTGTGGAGAAGAGGAGAAGAGGAGAAGAGGAAGGAGAGGAGAGGCATTTGGGTTCTCTCCTCCGCCTTGTTCTTCCGCACAGTGGAGAAGAGGAGAAGAGGAAGGGGAGGAGAGGCAATTGGGTTCTCTCCTCTGCCTTGTTCTTTCGCACAGTGGAGAAGAGGAGAAGAGGAAGGGGAGGAGAGGCATTTGGGTTCTCTCCTCTGCCTTGTTCTTTCGCACAGTGGAGAAGAGGAGAAGAGGAAGGGGAGGAGAGGCAGTTGGGTTCTCTCCTCTGCCTTGTTCTTCCGCACAGTGGAGAAGAGGAGAAGTGTTGGGGAAGAAGGAGAAGAATGAAGGAGCTAAGAAGGGTATGGGTCGGACCGTGGGAATCGGATCCGACCCCGACCGTTAGCCTCTTTTTCTTTCTTCCTCTTCATCTGCTTGCTTTGTTCGGCGAATCCGAGCACGTATTTTGAGTTACATTTTTTGCCGCTCCGCAGTTTGGTAGATTGGCAGATCCAAGCTACGCGGCTCAATCTGGATGGTTGATCACGATCGTGGCGCAAATCACGAGACAAGAGGCACGAGTTTCGAGAAAATGTTATCTTGTCGTTTTGTGGTGACGTGGTGCGATCTGATCCGTCCATCACGCTTGAGTGCGAATTTGGAGATGATCTAACAGTGAGATCGGGTCGGCAGAATTTTTCTCCATATACGAGGGTCGGTCCCTCGTCCGCTCGGCTCGGTGACTCAGTAGTTCACCCTCTGCCCGTAGTAGCTCGGAGAAGAGGAGAAGAGGAAGGGGAGGAGAGGCATTTGGGTTCTCTCCTCTGCCTTGTTCTCTTGCACAGTGAAGAAGTGGTGCTGGGAAGATCCTCGTAAGAGCCATGGAAAGACCCATTCTTTGAAGTGAGTGCAAGGAGCAACTCTAGGGGAGAGTTGTGCTCTGATCTCGTCGAGAAGAGCTATTTGAGAGACAAGTTTGAGGAGGAACTCTAGGAGAGAGTTGCGCTCCGATCTCGTCAAGAAGAGCTATTTGAGAGACAAGTTTGAGGAGGAACTCTAGGAGAAAGTTGTGCTCCAAACTTTTGGAGAAGAGCTCCGCTTTGGAGGTGAGCAGAGTGAAGAGCTCGGCTCTAGGAGAGCCATCTGGACGAGGAGTTTGAGGAGCAACTCTAGGAGAGAGTTTTAGCTCCGAACTCGTTGAGAAGAGCTCCGCTTTGGAGGCGAGCGGAGCGAAGAGCTTGACTTGTAGAAGATCCATCTGGAAGAGGAGTTTGAGGAGCAACTCTAGGAGAGAGTTTTAGCTCCGAATTCGTTGGGAAGAGCTCCGCTTTGGAGGCGAGAGGACTGAAGAGCTCGACTTGTAGAAGAGCCATCTGGAAGAGGAGTTTGAGGAGCAACTCTAGGAGAGAGTTTTTAGCTCCGAACTCGTTGAGAAGAGCTCCTCTTTGGAGGCGAGCGGAGTGAAGAGCTCGACTTGTAGAAGAGCCATGTGGAAGAGGAGTTTGAGGAGCAACTCTAGAAGAGAGTTTTAGCTCCGAACTCGTTTGAGAAGAGCTCCACTTTGGACGCGAGCAGAGCGGGGAGCTCGATTTGTAGAAGAGCCATCTGGAAGAGGAGTTTGAGGAGCAACTCTAGGAGAGAGTTTTAGCTCCGAACTCGTTTGGAAGAGCTCCGCTTTGGAGGCGAGCGGAGTGGGGAGCTCGATTTGTAGAAGAGCCATCTGGAAGAGGAGTTTGAGGATCAACTCTAGGAGAGAGTTTTTAGCTCCGAACTCGTTGAGAAGAGCTTCGCTTTGGAGGCGAGCGGAGTGAAGAGCTCGACTTGTAGAAGAGCCATCTGGAAGAGGAGTTTGAGGAGCAACTCTAGGAGAGAGTTTTAGCTCCGAACTCGTTTGAGAAGAGCTCCGCTTTGGAGGCGAGCGGAGTGAAGAGCTCGACTTGTGGAAGAGCTGTCTGGAAGAGGAGTTTGAGGAGCAACTCTAGGAGAGAGTTTTTAGCTCCGAACTCGTTGAGAAGAGCTCCGCTTTGGAGGCGAGCGGAGTGAAGAGCTCGACTTGTAGAAGAGCCATCTGGAAGAGGAGTTCGAGGAGCAACTCTAGGAGAGAGTTTTAGCCCTGAACTCGTTTGAGAAGAGCTCCGCTTTGGAGGCGAGCGGAGTGAAGAGCTCGACTTGTAGAAGAGCCGTCTGGAAGAGGAGTTTGAGGAGCAACTCTAGGAGAGAGTTTTAGCCCTGAGCTCATTTGAGAAGAGCTCCGCTTTGGAGGCGAGCGGAGTGAAGAGCTCGGCATTAGAAGAGCCATCTGGCAGACGAGTTTGAGGAGCAACTCTAGGAGAGAGTTGTGCTCCGAACTCGTTTGAGAAGATCTCCGCTTTGGAGGCGAGCGGAGTGAAGAGCCATTTGAGAGACAAGTTTTGAGGAGCAACTCTAGGAGAGAGTTGTGCTCCGAACTCGTTTAGAAGAGCACCGCTTTGGAGACGAGCAGAAGTGAAGAGCTCAGTTCTAGGGGAGGGCAATCTGGAGGACGAGTTTGAGGAGCAACTCTAGGAGAGAGTTTTAGCTCCGAATTCGTTGGGAAGAGCTCCGCTTTGGAGGCGAGCGGAGTGAAGAGCTCAGCTCTGGGAGAGAGCCATTTGGAAGACGAGTTCTGAGGAGGAGCTCTAGGAGAGAGTTGTGCTTCGATCTCGTCGAGAAGAGCTCCGCTTTGGAGGCGAGCGGAGTGAAGAGCTCGGCATTAGAAAAGCCATTTGAGAGACAAGTTTGAGGAGGGACTCTAGGAGAGAGTTGTGCTCCGAACTCTTTGAGAAGAGCTCCATTTTGAAGGCGAGAGGAGTGAAGAGCTCGGCTCTGGAAGAGAGCCATTTGGAAGATGAGTTTGAGGAGCAGCTCTAGGAGAGAGTTGTGCTCCGATCTCGTCAAGAAGAGCTCCGCTCTGGAGGCGAGCGGAGTGAAGAGTTCGGCTCTGGGAGAGAGCCATTTGGAAGACGAGTTCTGAGGAGGAACTCTAGGAGAGAGTTGTGCTCCGATCTCGTCGAGAAGATCTCCGCTCCGGAGGTGAGCGGAGTGAAGAGTTCGGCTCTGGGAGAGAGCCATTTGGAAGACGAGTTCTGAGGAGGAACACTAGGAGAGAGTTGTGCTCCGAACTCGTTGAGTAGAGCTCCGCTTTGGAGGCGAGCGGAGTGAAGAGCTCGGCTCTGGGAGAGAGCCATTTGGAAGATGAGTTCTGAGGAGGAGCTCTAGGAGAGAGTTGTGCTCCGATCTCGTCGAGAAGAGCTCCGCTTTGGAGGCGAGCGGAGTGAAGAGCTCGGCATTAGAAGAGCCATTTGAGAGAAAAGTTTGAGGAGGGACTCTAGGAGAGAGTTGTGCTCCGAACTCTTTGAGAAGAGCTCCGCTTTGAAGGCGAGCAGAGTGAAGATCTCGGCTCTGGGAGAGAGTCATTTGGAAGATGAGTTTGAGGAGCAGCTCTAGGAGAGAGTTGTGCTCCGATCTCGTCGAGAAGAGCTCCGCTCTGGAGGCGAGCGGAGTGAAGAGTTCAGCTCTGGGAGAGAGCCATTTGGAAGACGAGTTCTGAGGAGGAACTCTAGGAGAGAGTTGTGCTCCGATCTCGTTGAGAAGAGCTCCGCTCCGGAGGTGAGCGGAGTGAAGAGTTCGGCTCTGGGAGAGAGCCATTTGGAAGACGAGTTCTGGTGAGGAACTCTAGGAGAGAGTTGTGCTCCGAACTCGTTGAGTAGAGCTCCGCTTCGGAGGCGAGCGGAGTGAAGAGCTCGGCTCTGGGAGAGAGCCATTTGGAAGACGAGTTTTAAGGAGGAACTCTAGGAGAGAGTTTTAGCTCCGAACTCGCTGTTTAAGTGACAGAATCAACGGTTGTGGGAGTAGTTCCGAATGGCGAACCACTTCTAACTCGCTTAGGAGCAAGTTATTGGAAGCGGAATCGAGCCAAGTGTTGGACTCCGAACCATCGGTGGAGGTGTTCAACGGTTGTGGGAGCAATTCCCAATGGCGAACCACTTCTAGCTCGCTTAGGAGCGAACTTGCGAAGTAGAATCGAGCCAAGTGTTGGACTCCGAACCATTCAACGGCTGTGGGAGCAATTCCGAACGGCGATATACTTCTGGCTCGCCTAGGGCGAGCCGAGGAAGTAAAGTCGAGCCGAGTGTTGGACTCCGAACCATCGTTAGTTCAAGGGTTGTGGGAGCAATTCCGAATGGCGAACCACTTCTAGCTCGCTTAGGAGCGAACTTGCGAAGTAGAATCGAGCCAAGTGTTGGACTCCGAACCATTCAACGGTTGTGGGAGCAATTCCGAACGGCGATATACTTCTGGCTCGCCCAGGGCGAGCCGAGGAAGTAAAGTCGAGCCGAGTGTTGGACTCCGAACAATCGTTAGATTAAGGGTTGTGGGAGCAATTCCGAATGGCGAACTACTTCTAACTTGCTTAGGAGCGAACTTGCGAAGTAGAATCGAGCCAAGTGTTGGACTCCGAACCATTCAACGGCTTGCGAAGTAGAATCGAGCCAAGTGGTTTGGTGTATTTTCCCTCTAGTATTTTTTTCTGACCATATATTGGAGTTGTTTTCAATAAATATATTCGTTTTATTGCATTTTGAGCTCTTTGTTTTTGATTTGTTGTCTCTTTGGGTTCGTTCTTCATTATTTTGTTCTTTCTTTCATTTTGTTCTTGTCCTTTTTATTTTTTGTTCTTGGGTGCTTGTGGTGGTGATTGGTTGTTATCCTTTTCCCAATCCTATTATTTGATCCCTAATAACATTACCAAAGCTAAACTAAATCTCCAATCCTATTTGATATCCTATACAATTTGTATCCTAATTAAAGCCAAATTAAACAAATCCTACTACTACTCCTAATTACCCACAACCCATTACCCATTAACCCAACTTGTATTATTAACCCTAATCCCTCCATATAAATACACCCTCCCTCACACAAACCCTAATCCTAATACCCTAACCCCTAGTCCCGGCCTCCCTCTCTCTCCCGTTGCTGCGCCGCCGCACACCAGCCCGACCCTAGACCCAGGCCGCCGACCCCCCTTCTCCGGCCTGCACCCTCAAACCTGACGCCAGCACCTAGGCCGAGCACCCCCTCCCGGCCTGCATCCAACCCGATAGCCCCTACTCCCGTTTCCCCCTCTTGGCCATCCCGACCACCCTTCACACCACCTCGCACAACCACATATAATCCCTAGTCTCTCCCATGGTGTTCTCTTGTGGCCGCAAGCCACTATTGTCATATCGCTTTCGGAGTTTTGTTCGTGTTGAGATTTTCGCTCAAGTTTGCTTGGATTCGTTGATTCGTAGATTTTCGTTCGTGGGTTTTGCTCGTTACTCTTGGTTTTCGTCGTTCTTCATCTTCGATTAAGGCAAGTAAGTGTACTCTAATTCATTTGTTTGATACAAGTCCAAAAATACCACCTGTAGTGTAGTTGGGTCTAGAGATAACTCTTGTTTATGTTATGTTTGATGGGTTTTGTCTCTATTGTGAAAACTTGACCATAGTTGCCTCACGACACAATATGGACATGAAATAACTTAGGTTTTACCCGTTCTTGATTTGATCATGTATGTGGAACTTTTTGTGAGAATTCGTGATTTTGGTTGAGACCCATGTGATATACTTTGTGTGGACATTCTAGATACCCTAATTCATGATGTTTGGATACTTGGTAGACTCTATTTCATGTTTGGTTGTGTTTTGAACAAGTTTTGTATGATATATGTTAAGTTGTCGTTAAAGGGAAAAATCTGTATTTTGTCGCTAATCGGTTTTGTTTGTTGTTTTGGACTGTCTTGAAGTCAGTATCTTAATTTCGGTATAAAACATGAGTTTTAGAGAATTTCGTCTATTTTCAAACCCCTCTGACCTTGCTCGATTTCGTTTTCGTATGAGTGAGTTATGACTGTTTTACTACTGAGGTGTAGATCTTTTCCAGATTTTGTTTTTCGATGATTTTGATGACTAAATGATTTTGATACTGATACTACATATATTATTTTGATCCAAAACATTCGTCAGTGTTTCTTTATCTAGTTAGGGATTAGCCAGAATTTTGGTGAATTTTATTGGTGCATTTTATATGTCGTTTCATGCTCGTTTATGAAAACTATACTTGCTGTATTTTACTCGTTCTGTAAAGAACCTTATTTTCAATATAATTCCTTTTACTGTATGAAAAATATTTGTGAAATATGAAAGTTAGTATATTTTATCTATTTTCATATCCCTTTGGCAGAATTGGATTGCATTTCACTAGTTACGAGATATCATAGTTTTCGTACAGCAGTGTTGGGAATTGCAGATTTGCCAAACTATCGTTTCTTGATGCTTTCTTATTTTCGATGACTGATCTAATTTTACTAGAAAATTATGAAACCTTATATTTAGATACTGGACATATAGGGGAATACGCCAAAATTTTCGTGGATTTATTTAATGTGTTTTCATGCAGATTTCCTGTTCTTGAATTCGTTTTCCTGATTTCTGGCTGAACCTATTTTCGATATTCAAATCAGTTTTGAGCTATGTTTTTATGAATTAATATATGACTTAATTATACTCGCTGGATTTGGTTGGGAGTCTATTTTCTAGACGTTTTGACGGATTTAGATTTTCATGTTTGTAAAACTAGAAATCACTACAGTATGGTCGTACTGTCCTGAACTTGAGATTTGTCTATTTTTGTCCTTTATACGATATCTTGCACTCGTACATGTTTATCTTGCAACTTGAACTTGTCACATGATCATGCCATGTTATTCTTGATATATTTTTGCACATATACATGCTTGTTTGACATTAATAATACATAACCAAGCCGGGGTTTAAGGGACAGATCTAATAGTGGATAATTCAGAAATGTGTACTCGGAAGGGGATCAACTGATCTTACATGATTACTTGAGACATGATACTTGACACGTGATTATTTAATACTTGCACACAAGACACGATACTTGCCCCTTGCACAACTTGACACGTGATTACATGATACATGATACATGATACTTGGAGCTTGGAGCTCGATTACTTGACTTGTCCCCGAGTATACTGCCCTCTATGGTCCACTATGAAATCTAAAGCGAAACTGTTTGCTGTAGCAACCATGTAAGGTGGGCTGCATGAAGTGCTACCTAGATAGTAATCACTACAAGATTTGATACATACTACTTGAACACGAAACTTGAATATGATACTTGAACATGATACATACTTGCTTATTATTTGACTACATGATACTTGAGACTTGAAACTTGACACTTGATACATGTTTACATGATACTTGATTACTTGACACTTGATTCATGCCATTTACACTTGTTTACTTTACCATGCTAGTTGTTTATGTTGACATCATACTTATACCATGTTGCTAGTTAGTTTCCCCTTGTGCTTGTATCCTACATTATAAATGGCCCGTAACTTGCAATTGACGGGTACTTGTTTTACTCTGTTCCTCTTTCCTGCATTCGTTGAATTGCAGATTTTGGATAACAGTTTCCAGACGATATTGGTGACATGAAATATTAATGCTGCATTTTACTATTTTTATTTCTTATAGCTTGCTTGAACAATATTATATTTTGAGACTTGGATTTATTCTTGTATTTGGGCGATATGACCCAAGATATTTATTTTATTCAGATCATGACTATTTAAGATTTATATATTTGGTTCCAAGTATTCGTTGGTATTTTGGCTCATATGTGCATGTGGTTGATTCTTTTGCTTCCGACTTTAATGATTCTTGTGAATGTTGTAAAGATTTCTTGAACAGCTTATGGATGATGAAAATCATTCGCTGGGCTTTTGTTTCGTATCCGTATTCTGAATTCTTTTTGGGAAATGGGACCTGACAGGAATTTTTTAGTAGTATCAGAGCACCAGGTTTGGCTAATGTATTTGTTGCCTAATATATTAGACAAGCTTGGCTCGATCTGGGATCTGCTCAACATTTCACCAACCATGCATGCATAAAGCAATCAATTATTATCAACGTTGATCTTGATACAGTCTTATTCCATTCTTTTTTACCCCTTCTTATTTGATTTCTTTTTGGGTATGAATTCATTCTTCTCGTACCCATATTCCTTGATTTTGGTGTCATCCATTCATTTCTTTGTCTCTTTTGCTTTCTGTCTTAGGTGCTGTGCTTGTGTGCTCTTTCCCTGCTCATATTTTGTTTGCTTCTGGGGTAACCCATTCTTTTGTCTCCTCTCGATTTATCGCTCACCATCAGTTGGAGTGCAGCAACATGTCAGAGGCTTGGAACATTGTGACAGGTGGAGTTGTCATTTGTTCCCGGAAGTGCAGGCAGTATCCCGTGATTATTGGTAGCGCAGAGTTCAAGGAAAATCTGATTGTATTTGGGAATTTGGGGTTCGATGTTATTCTGGGTATGGATTGGTTGGGTGAAACCCATGCCATAATTGATTGTCATGCCAAGAAAGTTGTGTTCTGGATTCCAGATCGCACAGAGTTTGAATTCCATGTCGAGGAGTCTTCCCTTCGCCGAGCTGTAGTTGATCAGGAGGTTTGTGCGTTGGAGTTGCATTCAGGTTGTGAGACGTAGTTCGAGATTTCTTGGATGTTTTCCCAGATGAGTTGCCTGGCTTATCCCCTGATAGGGAAGTGGAATTCGGTATTGATGTTCAGCTTGGAACAACACCGATATCGAAGAGTCCCTATAGGATGGCACCGGTTGAGCTAGCAGAGCTTAAAGTGCATATTCAGCAGTTGCTTGATTTGGATTTCATCAAACCTAGTGTTTTGCCTTGGGGTCCTCCGGTCCTTTTTGTCAATAAGAAGGATGGTGGTCGTCGACTGCGCATGGATTATCGAGAACTGAACAGAGTTACAATGAAGAATCGGTATTCGTTGCCCAGGATCGATAATTTGTTTGATCAGTTGAGTGGGGCTGCTGTTTTTTCGAAGTTGGATCTTCGTTATGGGTATCACCAAGTCAAGGTGAAGCTGCAGATATAAGAAGACTGCTTTCAGAACTAGATACGGGCACTATGAGTATCTTGTGATGCCATTCGGAGTTACGAATGCGTCGGCTGTATTCATGAGTCTTATGAATCGGGTCTTCTCTCAGTTCTTGAATAGATTTGTGGTGGTCTTCATTAATGGTATCTTGGTCTATTCTCAGAATCGGAAAGATCATGCTGAGCATCTGAGAGTGGTTCTGCCGACTTTGAGAGAGAATCAACTCTATGGAAAACTTAACAAGTGCGAGTTTTGGCTAGACAGGATTTCTTTCTTGGGGCACATTATCTCCGGCAATGGTATTTCTGTCGATCCTGACAAGGTTGAGGCTGTGAAGGATTGGCCTATTCCCAAGTCAGTTTCAGAAGTCATGAGTTTTCTCAGTTTGGCTGGCTATTATCGGAAGTTCATTCAAGATTTTTCGAAGATAGAAAGACCGTTGATTAAGTTGACTAGGAAGGATAGAAGTTTTGTTGGTCTGATGAGTGTGGTGTGGCTTTTGTTGAGTTGAAGAACAGATTGACGTCAGTGCCTGTGTTGACTATTGCCGATGGTTCAGGCAGATTTTTAATTCACTGTGATGCTTCTGGTAAGGGTCTTGGAACAGTTCTGATGCAGAAGGGCCGAGTCATTGCGTATGCATCGAGGCAGTTGAGGCCGCCTGAGAAGAACTATCCGACTCATGACTTGGAGTTAGCGGTAGTGATTTATGCTTTGAAGCGTGGAGACATTATTTACTTGGGGACCGAGTGGAGATCTTTACAGACCACAAAAATCTCAAGTATGTCATCACCCAGAAGGAGTTAAACATGAGGCAAAGGCGTTGGTTAGAGCTTATGGCTGATTATGACATCAGTTTGCAATACCATCCTGGTAAAGTAAACTTGGTGCCAGATGCTTTAAGTAGGAGACCGGCCGTTATGTTCTTGACTCAGCAGAGGGATCTGATAAGCAGATGAGGAGGTTGGAGTTTGAGGTTTTGTTGCTGAGTGCTGATCGGAGTTGTTTGGTGCTTCAGCTGCAGTCATCTCTTGTTGATCAGATTAAAGAGGCGCAGGCTAGTGACGCACAGTTGCAGAGATTTCGAGCTGAGGTTGAGTTTGGGTCCAGGACGGACATGGTTATTCATTCGGATGGATCGCTTCGTTTTGGGTCTAGATTATGTGTCCCGAAAGGTGATGTTCGTCAGAGGTTGCTTGAGGAAGCCCATCAGTCTTCGTATTCTATCTATCCTGGCGGTACTAAGATGTATCGAGATTTGAAGCTTCATTTCCGGTGGCAGGGTATGAAAATGGTTGTGGCTCAGTTTGTTGCTCAATGTTTGATCTGCCAGTAGGTTAAGGCAGAGCATCAGAGAACTGCTGGACTTCTTTAACCGCTTCCTTTTCTAGAGTGGAAGTGGGAACATATCACTATGGATTTTGTGACTGCTTTGCCGAGGAGTCGTAGGGGTCATAATGCCATTTGAGTGACTGTCGACCGTTTGACGAAGAGTGCTCACTTTATTCCTTTTCGTGTCGGGCAGTCTACTGAAAGCCTAGCTGAGAGGTATATACAAGAAATTGTTAGACTTCATGGGGTTCCAGTCAGTATTGTATCTGATAGGGATACGAGATTCTGATCTCAATTCTGGGAGAGTCTTCAGAACAGTTTGGAGAGTAAATTAAAGTACAATACAGCTTTTCATCCTCAGACTGATGGACAGTCAGAGCGGACTATTCAAATTTTTGAGGACATGTTGAGGTCCTGTATGCTTCAGTTTGGTGGGTCTTGGGAGGATCATTTGCATCTCATAGAGTTCTCGTACAATAACAGCTTTCAAGCCAGTATTAAAGCTGCTCCGTTTGAGGCACTCTATAGGCGGAAGTGCATATCACCAGGGTGCTGGAATGACTTTGGTGAGAGGAAGTTGTTGGGTCCGGAGTTGATCACCAAGATAGTTGATGCAGTGGTTCAGATCAGGAAGCACTTGCAGGCAGCTCAGGACAGGCAGAAGCATTGGGCTGATGTCCATCGAAGAGCTTTGGAGTTTGGTGTTGGTGACCATGTTTTCCTAAAGGTATCGCCAAGGCATGGTGTCATTCGGTTCGGTGGTGGGGGCAAGCTTAGCCCTAGGTTAATTGGACCATTTGATATTTTGGAGCGAGTAGGTAAGGTGGCCTATCGTCTTGCTTTGCCGCCAGCTTTATCAGGAGTGCACGATGTTTTTCATGTCTCACAACTCAGGAGATATATCCGAGATGAGAGCCACGAGATCGACTATTTTGAGTTGACCGTACGGCCGAATTTGACTTGTGAGATTCCGCCAGTTGCTATTGTGGATTGGCAGGAGAAAGTGCTTAAGAACAAGGTCATCAAGTTGGTTCGTGTTGCTTGGGATCCTCACTCACCTGGTGAGTCGACTTGGGAGCTGGAGGGGAGATTCAGTAGAAGTTTCCTTATTTGTTTGAGTAGTTTTGTTTTGTTCTTTTGGTTGTTTTGGGATTACCCTATGTATCTTCTTTTTGAATTTCGAGGAAGAAATTTTTCTTGTTAGGTGGGTAGGATTGTAACCCCTATTTTTTATTTTTGTGTTTTTGGAGTATATTTTTCGTTTTGGGGGTATTTTCTCTTTTGTATTTTTTTCTGAACCGTATATTGGAGTTGTTTTCAATATATGTATTCGTTTTATTGCTTTTTGAACTCTTTGTTTTTGATTTGTTGTCTCTTTGGGTTCGTTCTTCATTATTTTGTTCTTTTTTTTCATTTTGTTCTTGTCTTTTTTATTTTTTGTTCTTGGGTGCTTGTGGTGGTGATTGGTTGTTATCCTTTTCCCAATCCAATTATTTGATCCCTAATAAGATTACCAAAGCAAAATTAAATCTCCAATCCAATTTGATATCATATATAATTTGTATCCTAATTAAAGCCAAATTAAACAAATCCTACGACTACTCCTAATTACCCACAACCCATTACTCATTAACCCAACTTGTATTATTAACCCTAATCCCTCCATATAAATACACCCTCCCTCACACAAACCCTAATCCTAATACCATAACCCCTTGACCCGACCTCCCTCTTTCTCCCGTTGCTTGCGCCACCGCACACCCGCCCGACCCTACCCCCAAGCCGCCGACCCCCGTTCTCCAGCCTGCACCCTCAAACCCGATGCCAACACCCAGGCCGAGCACCCCCTCCCGGTCTGCATCTAACCCGACAGCCCCTACTCCCGTTTCCCCCTCTTGGCCATCCCGACCACCCTTCACACCGCTTCGCACCACCACATATAATCCCTAGTCTCTCTCGTGGTGTTCTCGTATGGCCGAAGCCACTATTGCCATCTCGCTTTTGGAGTTTTGTTCGTGTGGAGATTTTCGCTCAGGTTTTCTTGGCTTCGTTGATTCGTGGATTTTCGTTCGTGGGTTTTGCTCGATACTCTTGGTTTTCGTCGTTCTTCATCTTCGGTAGGCAAGTAACTTGTACTCCAATTCATTTGTTTGATACAAGTCCAAAAATACTACCTATAGTGTAGTTGAGTCTAGAGACGACTCTTGTTTGTGTTATGTTTGATGGGTTTTGTCTCTATTGTGAAAACTTGACCATAGTTGCCTCACGACACAATATGGACATGAAATAACTAAGGTTTTACCCGTTTTTGATTTGATCATGTATGTGGGACTTTTTGTGAGAATTCGTGATTTTGGTTGAGACCTATGTGATATACTTGGTGTGGACATGCTAGATACCCTAACTCATGATGTTTGGACACTTGGTAAACTCGATTTCATGTTTGGTTGTGTTTTGAACAAGTTTTGTATGATATATGTTGAGTTGTTGTTAAAGGGAAAAATCTGTATTTTGTCGCTGATCTGTTTTTGTTTGCTATTTTGGACAATCTTGAAGTCAGTATCTTAATTTCGGTATAAAACATGAGTTTTAGAGAATTTTGTCTATTTTCAAACCCCTCTAACCTTGCTCGATTTCGTTTTCGTATGAGTGAGTTATGATTGTTTTACTACTGAGGTGTAGATCTTTTTCAGATTTTATTTTTCGATGATTTTGATGACTAAATGATTTTGTTACTGATGCTACATATATTATTTTGATCAAAAACTTTGGTCGATGTTTCTTTATCTAGTTAGGAATTACCCAGAATTTTGGTAAATTTTATTGGTGCGTTTTATATGTCGTTTCATACTCGTTTATGAAAACTATACTTGCTATATTTTACTCGATGTTCTGTAAAGAACCTTATTTTCACTATGATTTCATTTTCTAGATGAAAAATATTTGTGAAATATGAAAGTTAGTATATTTTATCTATTTTCATATCCCTTTGGCGGAATTGGATTTCGTTTCACTAGTTGCAAGATATCATAGTTTTCGTACAGCAGTGTTGGGAATTCCAGATTTGCCAAACTATCGTTTCTTGAGGCTTTCTTATTTATCGATGACTAATCTAATTTCACGAGAAAATTAGGAAACCTTATATTTAGATACTGGACATATAGAGGAATACTCCAAAATTTTCGTGGATTTATTTAATGTGTTTTCATGCTGATTTCCTGTTCTTGAATTCATTTTCCTGATTTCTGGCTGAACCTATTTTTGGTATTCAAATTAGTTATGAGCTATGTTTTTGTGAATTAATATATGACTTAATTATACTTGATGGATTCGGTTGGGAGTCTATTTTCTTGACTTTGCATGTTTTTAACACTAGGAATCACTATTTTACTACAGTATGGTCTTGCTGTTCTGAACTTGAGATTTGTCTATTTTAGTCTTTTATGAGATATCTTGCACTCGTACATGTTTATCTTGCAACTTGAACTTTTCACATGATCATGCCATATTATTCTTAATATATTTTTGCACATATACATGCTTATTTGACATTAATAACAAATAACCAAGATGGGATTTAGGGGACAGATCTAATAGTGGATAATTCAGAAATGTGTACTCGGAAGGGGATCAACTGATCCTACATGATTACTTGAGACATGATACTTGACACGTGATTACTTGATACTTGCACGCAAGACACGATACTTACCACTTGCACAACTTGACATGTGATTAAATGATACATGATACATGATACTTGTAACTTGGAGCTCGATTACTTGACTTGTCCCCGAGTATACTGCCCTCTATGGTCCACTATGAATTCTAAAGCAAAACTGTTTGCTGTAGCAACCATGTATGGTGGGCTGCATGAAGTGCTACCTAGATAGTAATCACTACAAGACTTGATACATGCTACTTGAACATGAAACTTGAATATGATACTTGAACATGATACATGCTTGCTTGATATTTGACTACATGATACTTGAGACTTGAAACTTGACACTTGATGCATGTTTACATGATACTTGATTACTTGACACTTGATTCATGCCATTTACACTTTTTCACTTACCATGCTAGTTGTTTATGTTGACATCATACTTATACCATGTTGCTAGTTAGTTTCTCCATGTGCTTGTATCCTACATTATAAGTGGCCCGTACCTTGCAATTGACGGGTAATTGTTTTTCTCTTTTCCTCTTTCCTGCATTCATTGACATGAAGTATTAGTACTGCATTTTGGAGAACAGGTTCCAGACGGTATTGGTGACATGAAGTATTAGTGTTGCATTCTATTATTTTTATTTCTTGTAGCTCGCTTGAACAGTATTGTATTTTGAGATTTGGATATTCTTGTATTTGGGCGATGTGACCCAAGATATTTGTTTTATTCAGATCATGACTATTTGAGATTTATATATTTGGTTTCAAGTATTCATGTTGGTATTTTGGCTCATATGTGCATGTGGTTGATTCTTTTGCTTCCGACTCTGATGATTCTTATGAATGTTGTAAAGATTTCTTGAACAGCTTATGGATGATGAAAATCATTCGCTGGGCTTTTGTCTCGTATTCGTATTCCTTATTCCTTTTGGAAAGCGGGGAGTGACACCATGAAGGAGGTAAGAAGCTAAATGATGAGATTAGGCAAGCCAGTATTGAAGTAATTATTCAAGATTAGAGCTCAATTTTGGCACGATAGAAGCTGCAACCGATTCTAAGTAAGCAAGTCAGAAGGCTTAGGCAAGAGTTGCAGGGATTGAAGCACCGAAGCGGCAATTTGATCTCAGAACATCAGTATGGACTTCATCACATGATTGCCCAAAAGTTCGAAAATGAATGACTCAAGTTGAGTTATTCGGGATCAGTTGACAAAGTCTGCACATTTTCTTTTGATAAAGATGACTTAGCCACTAGAGAAATTAGCAGAAGTCTACATTAAAGGAGCAAGGAAGCAGCATGGAGTGCCAGCGACAGAAGTTCTGACCGAGATTCAAGAGTTACGTCTCGATTTTGGCAGAGTCTGCAGGCAGCTTTGGAAACAAGGTCGGGTTCTTTGGAGAACCGGTTCGTGGAGGAGTCACTTGGGAGCCGGAAAGCCGTATAAACTTTCTTTCCCCAAGTTATTTAGTGTATGGGTTTTTTTTGTTCTCATGACTAAACATAGTTTTGAGGACAGAACTATTCTAAGGAGGGAGTATTGTATTATCCCGGTGGGATATTAAATTTGTATTATTATTATTTTTAAAATTAAAATATTTCTTATGGAAATTACTTAGTTTTAATAAATAATCATTATTTGTATATATATACAAGTAAGTATATATATGTATTGTATCAGTTTTGTGCACTTGTACAAAATCCCGTAAAATGCATTTTTGATAAAATATCTGTAATATCGCGAGCTGATATTAAAAATTATTATTTTATTATTATTTTATTATTATTTTTGAATTAAAATAATTTTGGTAGAGATTATTCGTTTTAACTAATAAAAATTATCTGTATATGTAGATGTATGTATGTATATGTACTGTATTGATTTCGTACGTTTGTACGAAATCATGTAGTATGTGATTTTGGGAAAATTCCTCTTATTTTTTATCATTCTTTGTCAAATGGAGGGTAGGGATTGGATTACGGTGTGATTGCAATATTTATTTGCAAATAGACCTCAAATTTGTTGAGCCACAAAGAATGAGAACACTTGGGTTCTTCTCATCCACAAAACCTAACCCTCTTCTCCTATAACCCCCCCCCCCCCCCCCCCCCCCCCTCCTATGGCCGGCCAATTGCTAGGGCAAAGCCCATTTTTCATTTATTTCTTCATTTCCATCTCACTCCATCTCATCTTCTCTTATATTTCCTTCCTCCACTTTTACTTGTTTTTATTTAGAAAAAAAATGAAAAGAAAAGAAAAGAAAAAGAGATCAAATCAAAATAGAATGGGTTCTCTTTTCATGGGGTGTTCATGAGGAGGAGCAAGAACAAGGAGCAAGAACAAGGAGGTGAAGAGCAAAGCTAGTTCTTCCTACACCCGATTTGGGTGGGGGTTTCTCACTTTTTTGTTATTGTTAATAATATTGTTATTTGCTTGTTATGTGAAAATCATCGAATCAATTCATGTGCATATGATTATCATGGACTAGAATAAAATGGCATATGAAGATTGAAGTGGTAGAACTCAATTAGAACACTAAAGAATCAACCCTAAACTAGTATATAGTTTTGATTAATTAATTATGCTAAGGTTGAAATGTTGACTCCAATTTAATTTGAGAGCTTCTTGTATGTGTTAATACCATGCTCTAATTTTTATAGATTTTTTGGGGTTGAATTCATAGATCAAACAAATATTTCCCCCAAAACAGCTAGCTTTTAAGGAAAATGCTGTTTGGGTTAATTTTTGCATGTATTTAAAGAGCTAGATTTT
The DNA here is from genome assembly GCA_017893485.1 of Hemerocallis citrina. NCBI lineage: Eukaryota > Viridiplantae > Streptophyta > Magnoliopsida > Asparagales > Asphodelaceae > Hemerocallis > Hemerocallis citrina. The sequence goes on from CM030359.1 coordinate 80,610,919, forward strand.
GAGCTCTATAAGGAATCTGAAAAACTGGTAAACTAGAAAGTTGTAGTAGACGTTCTCTCATTTCCAAAAGGTCCAATTTTGTTAGATTCCAATAAGTATAGCAGAAGTTATGAGCTTTACAAGTTTCAGCTTTTGCTGTCCTTTTTGTTGTTCTTGAATTGTATTCAAAGAGCTGGGTTTTGAGCTCTATAATGAATCTGAAAAAGTGGTTAACTAGAAAGTTGTAGTAGATGTTCTCCCCTTTCCAAAAAGTCACTTTTTGTTAGATTTCAATAAGTATAACAAAAGTTATGAGCTTTACAAGTTTCAGCTTTTGCTGTCAAAATCTGCTGTTTTGTGATTTTTTACTTGTGTTTAAAGAACTGGATTTTGAGCTCTATAAGGAATCTTAAAAAGTTGTAACTAGAAAGTTGTAGTAGATGTTATTAGCTTTCTAAAAAGTCCTAATTTTATTAGATTCCGATAAGTATAGCAAAAGTTATGAGCTTTACAAGTTTCATCTTTTGCTGTTCATTTCGTTGTTCTTGAATTTTGTTCAAAGAGCAGGGATATGAAATCCATAAGGAATCTGAGAAGGTTGTTAACTAGGAAGTTGTAGTAGATGTTCTTAGCTTTCCAAAAAGTCTAATTTTGTTAGATTTGGACAAGTATAGCACTGGCTATGACCTTTACAAGTTTCAACTTTGTGTTGTCTTTTTTTGTTCTTGAATTTTGTTCAAAGAGCAGGGATTTGAATTACATAAGGAATCTGAGAAAGTTGTTAACTAGGAAGTTGTAGTAGATGTTCTTAGATTTCAAAAAAGTCTAATTTTGTTAGATTCCGACAAGTATAGCACTGGTTATGATTTTTACAAGTTTCAGCTTTGTGCTGTCTTTTGTTGTTCTTGAATTTTGATTCAAAGAACAGGGATTTGATTTCCATAAGGATTTTTAGAAAGTTGTTAACTAGGAAGTTGTATTATATGTTCTTAGCTTTCCGAAAAGTCCAACTTTGGTAGATTCCGACAATTAAAGCACTGGTTATGACCTTTACAAGTTTCAGATTTGTGCTGTCTTTTGTTGTTCTTGAATTTTGTTTAAAAAGAAGGGATTTGATTTCCATAAGGAATCTGAGAAAGTTGTTAACTAGAGAGTTGTAGTAGATTTTCTCCCCTTTCCAAAATGTCTTATTTTGTTAGATTTCGATAAGCGGGGTAGGAGTTATGACCTTTACAAGTCACAGCAGCTGGCCCTTTTGGCTGAAGCTTCGCTATTTAGATTGTTCAAAGTTTTTGTGTCTTTTATTTACTATGTCTGAGAAGGTTATCAACTAGAGAGTTTTAGTAGAGGTTCTCACCTTTCTGAAATGTCCTATATGGTTAGATTCCGATAAGCGGAGTATGAGTTATTCAAGGTCACAGCAGCTGGCCTTTTTGGCTGAAGCTCGCTGTTTAGGTTGTTCAAGGTTTTTCTACCTCTTATTGACTGAATCTAAGAAGGTTGTCAACCAGAGAGTTGTAGTAGATGTTCTCACCTATCTAAAAGTCTAATTTTTTTGAATTCTAATAAGCATATCATGTTGAATTGCTTCTACGGTATTTGAAGACTTTTATGTTGCTTTTGTGTATAAAAGATCAATTTATTCTAGTAGCATGTTATTTTGCTTCTAGGTTGTTATAAGACTTTTATGGTTGCTTCTACATGATTCATTTGTCGCATACATAGCCAGTTGGCTCATATGTAATTCGTTTGGTTCGTACGTAGCTAATCAGCTCGTATGTAAGTTGTTTTGCTCGTATGTAGCTTATTAACTAGTACACAGTTATTGTGCTCATCTAGAGTGATATCATTGCCCTAGGAGCCATCGACCATTAAGACGTGTATTTAATTTACTCCTCATGGACTATGGACGAGTCACCCTTCGTGCACCGTCAGATCTTAACCGGTGTAGGTTCATCACGAACTGGGAGCGTAAACATAATCCAAGTTTAGAGCAATAGCATGCGAATACGTTCGTATTGCCAGGGTCTTGGATCGATAGGCTATGAATAGGATCCTTAGGGATTCTGGTAAGTCTAGGTTGAGCACCAAGTAGAGTTATCTCGCGAAGTCTAACTTAAGACCTAGCATGTTGTGTTAGTACTGTTGTCATCCCTCAGATGGTTTAGGGTTAGTGACATCGTTAGGATAGTAACTTATGGCTATTACTACTTAACCTTTATTTATTATATGGGCGGGAAATTTCCTTATGATCTGACCTATTCTATAGGGAAACAGTTGGTATTAAGGGTGATACCTTATGATCCGACCTATTCTATAGGCCAACACTAGGTGGTGTTATTGGTTGTACCCTTCCTGTCAAAGAGATATGGTATGTGCCTTCTCATGAGTTGGGAGCACAGGATCCGTATCTCGTATATTAATTTCTGAAGTGCCATGATAAGGGCAGAAAATTTCCTGTCGGAGCTAGGGGATGGACACCTGCAACATCGTCATGTTCTATATCAGGAAAGGAGAACAACCCATAGACTACGGTCTATAAGCTAGAGGGCCACAGGGGATGCTTCGAGCTATCCTGTGCTGTAGTAAACTTTAAGGGTTCGTCAGATTTTGGAGTAAGGTCCGGTACGCCGGGCAATTGTGGCTAACACAGACACCACTGTATGACTGCGAATGGCGGGATTAGACCGTTTCTTGGCAACCTCATCAGTCATGTTGTATCTTTAGAAACAGGTTGAGTACAAGAGTAGAATTCATGGCACGGGTTCAAATCCCAATATATGAAGAAATAGCTTGTTATGGGCGTATGTAGTATCTTTCATGTCCAGCTTCTCAAAAAGGAATACGGAATACAGATATGTGACTAATCCCAGCGATGATTTTCATCATCCATAAGCTGTCAGGATCTTTACAACATTTGACAAGAATAATCAGAGTCGAAAGTAAGAAAAGTCAACCACGCATGTATATATGAATCAAAATACCAACAAGAGTACTTGAAACCAAAATATTATTATAACCCCTGTTTTCCCAAAAATATATTTTAGTGTATTTTCTATATTTAAAAAATTTTCGCAAATTATTTTTTTTCGGTTTTCAAATTCTTTTGTGGAATTGTAATTATTAGATCTCCTATTAAAATTTGCTTTCGATAAAAATTTTTACTGTGACTATTACTGTTATTATTATTACTATTATTATTATTATGGTTTCTGTTATTATCAGTATTAAATTTTTTTTATTTAAAAAATCAAATTCTATGTACTAACTGCATTTGTAATTATTTCAAATTAATTTTATGCTGTAATGCAAGTTACATTTTGTTATAAATATTATTTTTATGAGTATCTTATTAGTCTACTGGATTTATTTAAATCCCCAAACCTATTTCATATCCTATACAATTTGTATCCTAATTTAAAACCCAATTAAACAAATCCTACTACTCCTCCTAATTACCCACAACCCAATTACCCATTATCTTTTTCCCTAACCCATTTAAAACCCAAATACCCTTCACCCCAACCCAGGCCCATTAACAACTCTTATACCCTGTTTTAAAAACACCCAAACCCTGTGCATTTACCTACCTGAAAACTCCATCATCAAAACCCCAGTCCTTCACCTATATAAACCCAACTATTTTCATCCCCTACACCAAAACCCATTCAAACCCTAGCCTCCTAGCCACCACCTGCACCTCACCCATCACCTCCAGATCGCCTGCACACCTCGCCGAGACCCCCACCTTCACCCTGCACTGACTGTTCATCCCCCCTCTACGCTCCAGCCTCGGCAGCGACTGCAGCGCAGGTGCACTGGCCTTCCCTCCGTCGGCAGCTAGCGCAACTCCACAACATCCCCTGATCCCTATCATGCCACCTTATGGTTCTATAGTTGAAGCAGACAATAGAAAACCGAAATTCGGTTCTGACTGCAGCGCCCTGGCGAACTCCCTCGCGACCAAGAGCATCAACTCAGCCTGCGCCCTGTGCTGGCTCCCCTATTCAGCAACGCTGCATCGCAGTGCTGGCACCCATTGCCAGTAGCAGCGACAGCAGCCCATGGCTGCGCCTCCATCCCTGTTCAGTCGAACCGTCACCACCCCTGGCCGCCGGTGCTCACCCCTGTAGTGTTGCAGAGCATCATCCCCCCATGCTCTGTTTTGATGTTTGGGTTTGATATTTGGATGTGATCCGTCCGTGGATCGTGATCTTGATATTTGGTTTTAATCAAGTGGATCATGGGCCGTTGATCACCATCTTGATGAACACTTCAATTGTGAGCTGTTCAATTGGATCTAGATCTTATCATCATCTTAGAGTTCTTTGATCACTTTGTTTGGTGGCCGTCCGATCGTCGATCTGACCTGATCATCATTATCATCATTAAGATACTGATCACATCTCGATCTTGATCTTGATCTTCGATCAGAGTCATCTGATCTGATCTAATCGCCTTGATCTCTTGATTTTTTGATCTCAGCTGTCCGATCGTGTTCGTGGGTTATTTGTTCTTTGAATTCGTGATGTCGTTCGTGTTCAATTGTTTGTGATTTTGTGTTCGTGCCGGGAATATGTTCCTGTTATTCTTGCTCTTTGCTCCGTTGGATTTGTCGTCTTCAAGGCAAGTAACTTGTACTCCAATTCCTTTGTCTGATACAAGTCAAAAATACCACCTAGAGTGTAGTTGGATCTAGAGACGACTCTTGTTGTGTAATTCTTGATGGGTTTTGTCTCTATTGTGAAAACTTGACCATAGTTGCCTCACGACACAATATTGACATGAATTAACTTACGTACCCGTTCTTGATTTGATCATGTATGTGGGACTTTTGTGAGAATTCGTGATTTGGTTGAGACCCATGTGATATACCTAGTGTGGACATATTAGATACCCTAATTTATGATGTTTGGACACTTGGTAGACCCGATTTCATGTTTGGTTGTATTTTGAACAAGTTTTGTATGATATATGTTGAGTGTTATTAAAGGGAAAAATCTGTATTTTTGTCGATGATCTGTTTTGTTTGCTGTTTTGGACTGTCTTGAAGTCAGTAACTTAATTTCGGTATAAAACATGACTTTTAGAGAATTTCGTCTATTTTCAAACCCCTCTGACCTTGCTTGAATTTGTTCTCGTATGTGTGAGTTATGACTGTTTTACTACAGAGGTGTCCATCTTTTCCAGATTTCGTTTCTTGGTGTTTTTGATGACTAAATCATTTTAATATCTATGCTAAACATACTACTTTGATCCAAGACTTCGGTTAGTATTTCTATATCTACTTAGGGATTACCCAGAATTTTGGTGGATTTTTTTGATGAGTTTTATGCATCCTTTCATGCTCGTTTATGAAAACTGTACTTGCTGTATTTTGCTCGTTGTTTTGTAATGAATCGTATTTTCACCCTATTTCCTTCTACTGTATGAAAAATTCTTGTGAAATATGAAAGTTAATGTAATGTGTCTATTTTCATCTCCCTTTGGCGGATTTGAATTTTGTTTCACTGGTTGCGAGATATTATGGTTTTCGTACAGCAGTGTTGGGATTTCCAGATTTGCCAAACTACTGTTTATTGATGTTTTCCGATTTTTTGATGAATGATCAAATTTTACTGGAAAATTTGGAAACTTTATATTTAGATACTAGACATATAGGGGAATACCCCAGATTTTTGTGGATTTATTTACTGATTTTTCATGTTGTTTTCCTGCTCTTGAATACGTTTTCCTGATTTCTGGCTGAACATAATTTCTGAATTCAAATTAGTTTTGAGTTATGTTGTTGTGAAATACTATATAACTTATTTATACTCGCTGGATTCGGTTGGAAGTCTACTTTCTAGACGTTTTGACGGATTCATATTTGCATGTTTGTAACACTGGGAATCACTATTTTACTACAGTATAGTCTTGCTATCCTGAACTTGAGATTTGTTTATTTTAGTCTTTTATAAGATACCTTGCACACGTACATGTTTGTCTTACAACATGAACTTGTTACATGACCATGACATGATATACTTGATATGTTTTACACATCTACATGCTTGTTGAACACTAATAATAATAAATAACCAAGCCGGGGTTAAGGGAAAAATCTACTAGTGGATAGTGCAGAAACGTGTACTCGAAAGAACCTAATGGTTATTGGAGCTTGTTTACATGTGGAGCTTGACACGATATACATGACACGTACACACATGATACTGGAGCTTGTTTGGGTTTTGGAGCTTGTTTACATGATACATGATTACATGATACTTGGAGCTTGTCCCTGGGTACACTGCCCTGTATGGTCCCTTACAAAATCTAAAGTGCAACTGTTTGTTGTAGCAACCATGTAGTAAAAGCCGGGATTCATGAAGTGCCACCTAGATAGTAATAACTACAAGACTTAAACTTGACACTTGAACATGATACATGCCTACTTGATACTTGACTACATGATACATGAGATTTGATACTTGATACATGCTACATGATTACATGATTCTTGATACTGGTTACTTGGTACATGACACTGGTTTACTTGACACTCGACACATACTATTATACTTGCTCATCTTGCCATGCTATGATTTATATCCTGTTATCATGATTATACCATGTTAGGTTTGTTACTTAGATTCACCTATCCCATGTGCTTGTATCCTATATTATAAGTGGCCTATAACTTGCAATTGACGGATACTTGTTTTTCTCTTTTCCTCTTCCCTGCATTTGTTAAATTGCATATTTTGGACAACATGTTCCAGATGGTATTGGTGACATGAAGTATTAGTGCTGGATTTTATTATTATTATTTCTTGTAGCTTGCTTGAACAATTTTGTATTCTTGTACTTGGATTTATTCTTGTATTTGGGCAATGTGACCCAGGATATTTATCTTATACAGATCATGACTATTTGATATTTATATATATGGTTTCAAGTATTCTTGTTAGTATTTTGGTTCATATGTGCATGTTGGTTGATACTTTTGTTTCCGACTCAGATGATTCTTGTGAATGTTGTAAAGATTCTTGAACAGCTTATGGATGATGAAAATCATTCGCTGGGCTTTTGTCTCGTATCCATATTCCGTATTCTTTTTGGGAAGTGGGGCGTGACAATTATAGTCTCAAATAATCTAGATCTGAATAAGTCAATATCCTGGGTCACATTGCTCAAATACAAATAAATCCAAGTAATCAAGTACAATTGTTCAAAATAAGAAATAATAATTATAGCAAGAAATCGTGATAGAAAAACTCCAACATCTAGTATCTCATCTCGCCTATTCCATCTGGCAGCTGATCTCCAAAATCTGCAATTTAATAAATTGCTTGAAGAGGAAAAAGAAAACAAACTCTCATAAATGCAAGTTACGGGCTGCTTGTAGTGCAGGATACAAGTACAGAAAAATGATAACTAATAACATAGAATAGACATGATGAAAAAATATAACAACTATCATGGCAAGATAAACATGTGCAAGTGGCATGTATCAAGTGTTAAGTAAACAAGTATCATGTAAACAAGCAACGAGTATTAAGTGTTAAGTATCAAGTATCAAGTATCAAGCAAGCAGGTAAACAGGTAACCGGTAAACAGGTATGCAGGTAACATATATCAGGCAGGCATGTAATAGGTATTCATGTATCAGGTATTATGTCATGTCAAATCTTGTATTATTGCTATCTAAGTAACACTTCATGCATCCATACTTTTACTACATGGTTTCTATATTCAAACAAGTTGCGTTTAGATTTTTTAGGAGATTTTATAGGTCATGTACTCGGGTATCATAGAATCATAGAATTTGGTCGGTAAACTTGATCGGTAACAGAAATTAACTTGATCGGTAACAGAAATTAACTTGATCGGTAACTTGATCGCTAAACATGATCGGTAACTTGATCGATAAAATTTATTGGTAATTTCATCAGTAACTTGATCGCTAAACTTGATCGGTAACTTGATCGATAAAATTTATTGGTAATTTCATTGGTAACTTGATCAGTAACTTGATCGGTAACTTGATTGGTAACTTGATCGGTAACAGAAATTAACTTGATCGGTAACTTGATCGGTAAACTTGATCGGTAACTTGATTGGTAACTTGATCGGTAAAAGAAATTAACTTGATCCGTAACTTGATCGGTAAACTTTATCGGTAAACTTGTCATACGGAAAACACGAGTCCCCTTCCGAGTACAGGCTGCTATATTGTCCCCTACTAGATCTTTCCCTTAAACCCCGACTTAGTTATTTGTTATTATTATCAAACAGGCATGTATGTGCACAAAACAGGGCAAGAATAACATGGCATAAACAAGTAACAAGTTCAGGTCGGAAGATAAACATGCACAGGTGATAGAAAGTTCATAAAGCAATAGAACAATGAAAATGCTAGTTAAGGACAGCAGGACATACTGTATTAAAACAGGGATTTCCGTTGCTACAAAAATGCAAATCTGGATCCGTCGAAGAATTTGAAAATTAGATTTCCGGCCAAATCAAGCAAACATATATAAGTCATATAGTGTTTCACAAAAACAAGGCTCAAAACTGATTTGAATCTAGAAAATATGTTCAGTCAGAAATCAGATAATTGTATTCAAAGTCATGAAAACAGTTTGAAAACTCTTTAATTAAATCCACGAAAAATCTGGGGTATTCCCCTATATGTGTAGTAACATAAAATCAAGTTTTGTAATTTTCCAACAAAAATAGTGTAGTCAAGTAAAATCAGAAAACATCAAGATATAGTAGTTTTGTAAATCTGAAATCACAAACACTGCAGTACAAAAAATGCAATATCTCGCAAACCATAAATCGAAATCCAAATCCGCTAAAAGTGTAATAAAGTAGATATAGTAGGCTAACTTTCATATTCAAAAACATTTTAGAAAAAACAAGTAAAAATAGGTCGAAAATCAGGTTCTTTACCGAACAGTACTAAAATTTTGCATGTAAAATCTTTATTTGCGAGCATGAAAAAGTTTGTAAAATTCCTCAAATAAATCCACAGAAATTCTGGGTATACCCCAATCAAGTCAAGAAGTACTGAGCAAAATTTTAGGTCAAAATAATAATTTTAACATCAGAATAAAAATAGATTACTCTTCAGAATTCATAGAAAACGCAGTCTGGAAATCTTTCTACACCTCAGTAGTAAAATAGGCATAACTCACAAACCGTAAATCAAAACTGAGATACGTCAAAAGGGTTGGAAAATAGACAGAATTTTCTACAAGTCATGTTCACAAAATGTCATGCCCCGCTTCTTAAAAAGAATACGGAATACGGATGCACGACTCAACCCAGCGAATGATTTGCATCATCCATAAGCTGTTCAGGAATCTTTACAACATCTAACAAAATAATCAGAGTCGGAAGCAAAATAGTCAACCACACACATGCAAAATTGAATTAATAAACCAACAGAATTTACTTGAAACAAAATGTATTAATCTCAAATAAATAAGATCTGGATAAGACAAAATCCTGGGTCACATCGCCAAAATATAAAGTAATCATCCACGTACTCAAATTACATTATTCAAAGCAATAATAATAGTAATACTAATAAGCAAGAAATCCAGCACTAATATCTCATTTCGTCAATGCCGTCGAGCAGCTGAACATCCTGATCTGCAATTAATAATTGCAGGAGAAGCAAAGAGGAAACAAGTACCCGTCAATGCAAGTTACGGGTCACTTATAATGTAGGATACAAGTACATGGAATAGTCGAATCTAAAATGACAGCGGAAATAAATATAGCATGGTATAATGCATTAACAGTAATAACTTGCATGAATCAGTAAAACAAAGTCAACTAGCATGGTATACTAATAGTACAAATGAATGTGTCAATTATAGTGTCATATGGCAACTAACAGTGTCCAGTAACAGTAAGCTCAGTAAATCAGTATAACATTATAATAGTAACAGTCCAATAGTATCATTCTAATAGTATCAGTCTTATGTTCTTACAGTTTTGTGTGTATTAATAGCTAGGTAGCACTTCATGTGCCCAAAAATATAACACATGGTTACTATAACAAACAGTTCCGCTTTTAAATTTCATAGTGGACCATAATGGCGCAGTGTACTCAGGTATCAGTAACAGTAACAGTAGCAGAAAAAATAACAGTAACAATAGCAGTGAAAGTAACAGTAACAGTAACAGTAACAGTAACAGTACGGAACACTAGTTCCCATCCAAGTACACGTTTCCATATTTTCCACTACTAGATCTTCCCTTAAGAAACCCCGGCTTGATCACTTTTATTATGGTTATCAGCAGACAGGATAGTGCATGAAATAGTGTCAAATTATCATGGTATAATCATTATTTGTTTCAGGAAAACAAATAAATTTGCATAGATGATATACGGTCACATAAACGATCAAGACAGTGTATGTTCATATTTAGGACAGCATGATAGTACAGTACTAAAACAGTGATTCCCGTTACTACAAAAATCCAAATATGAATCCGTCAAAAAATCTGGAAAATAGACTTCCACACAAATTCAGCAATTATATATAAGCCATATAGTATTTCACAAAATCATAACTCAAAACTGATTTGAATCCAGAAAATACATTTAGCCAGAAATCAGTAAATCGTATTCATTGATAGGAAAACAACATTAAAACTACCCAAACAAATCCAGGAAAAATCTGGGATAATTCCCTATATGTCTAGTATCAGAATATAAAGTTTAATAATATTCCAGTAAAATTAGTTCAGTCAACAAAAATCAGAAAACATCAAGAAACAATAGTTTGGGAAATCTGGAATTCCCAACACTGCTGTATGAAAGCATCAATATCTTGTTTATTCTTGATTTTGATGATCACAACACATTGCAACATGTGTCTATGTTATACAGCTAACATTGCAGGTTGCACATACAAAAGATTATTTCAGCTGAACAAATGAACAAGCTCAAAGGCTACAGACAAAGACTTCACTCAAGACAAGATTCAAGACAAGACTCAAGACAAGAATTAAGACAAGAATCAAGACTCAAGACCTCAAGCTCAAATGTGTCAAATTGTTGTGTCTTGTAAAACATTGTATTTTTACTTTTGATGAGTCTTAGTCTGATTGTAAAGCCTTGTCACACACACATACACTCACAATTTCATAATGTGTGTTTTTCTAAAACAACAAAAGAGTCAAAACAGTTTGATATAGTTTAACTGTTGAGTACCAGTCGACTGATACCTCTGCCAGTCGACTGACAAGTACAAAACTGTTTAAATTAATTCAAACTCTGACCAGTCGACTCATATGGCAACCCAGTCGACTGTTCGAGTGTTTTTGACCGTTTTCTGTTTTCAAAATCAATTTTTCAAAATCAAAAGTTAAAGATCCGTTGGTTGACAGTTGGAATAACTGTCCCCCAACGTCCAGGAGATCAAACGCTATTTATAGAGTTCAGATCTCACTGAAAAGATCTTACAACAACTCTTTGAGATCCGAGCACTTTTTGAGAAAATTCTAAGTGAAAAATTTGATAAAAAGCTTTCAAGTTCAAATTCTCTGGTTCTCTACACTCAGTCCAGTATAGCAACGATTTCGCTCTGGACTGGGTATAGAAGTCGACCTTGTTTTTAGCCACGTGCAACAACACAATACACCAACAAGGCTATAGGTTGACTGTAAAGTTTTTCTTGTTCCTTTTGCTCTCGGTTGGAGAGTGGTTTTTGACTCTAGGTTGTAGAGTCGGTTTGTTTCACTCTTGGTAGTAGAGTGGGTCTGCTTTCTCTGGTTGAGAGAAAGGACTACGGGTTAGACAAGGTTGTTGTCTTAACGCCGTAGGGTATTCTTGTAATCTTTTTAAAGAATAGTGGAAATCTCAAGGGGGTTGCTTGGGGACTGGACGTAGGTCGGGAGGACCGAACCAGGATATATCGTGTGTACTCTGTGATTGGTTGTCTTGATTTCGCTCTTACTATTTGTTTACTTTTAGTTCTGTGAAACTTGTCTGGACAGTCGACTCCTTGCACTATCAGTCGACTGATCAGTCTCGTATTAGTTGTACTGTCTTTGTGTCATCAGTCGCCTGCCTTATCTATAAAACGACTGCACCGAGTTATTGTACTTACTTTTATTTGACCATCTCAGTCGACTGGTTCACAACCAAGTCGACTGCACCGAAGAAAATTTCCGCAGTTTTTTTTTAACACTATTCACCCCCTCTCTAGTGTTTGTTGTCTCGCCTACAGGATCCAACACTTGGTATCAGAGCAAGGTTACAGGCTATGGCAACTACTTCAAATACAAATCAGTACCATGAAGGCCAATCTACACAACGACCACCGCTATTCGATGGAACTAACTACAATTATTGGAAGAGCCGAATGAGAATCTACCTCCAATCAATCAACTACGAGATATGGCAAATGATAGAGACAGAATACACTGCCCCTACCATTCCATATGCACAATAGAATGATGATCAAAAGAATCAAACCATGAACAATGCCAAAGCAATGAATGCCTTATTTTGTGCACTTACAAAGGAAGAATTCAACCGTGTATCCAATGCTACAACCGCACATCAAATTTGGCATACACTCGAGGTAACACATGAAGGAACGAATAAAGTTAAAGAGTCTAAAATTTCTGTTCTTGTTCACAGGTTTGAGATGTTCAGAATGAAGGAAAATGAGACTGTGTCCGAGATGATCACCAGATTCACAGACATCACAAACTCTCTTGTGGCACTTGGAAAGATTTACACTCAAGCGGAGATGGTTAGAAAAGTCTTACGTGCACTCACTCCAGAATGGGAGAAGAAGACCACAACAATAGAAGAAGCAAATGACTTGTCACAACTTTCTCTTGAGAATCTTGTGGGCAATCTCATGGCATACGAGGTCCAACTTGAACATCGAAAGAAAGATACAGAATCACACCAAGCAAAGAAGAAATCATTGGCTTTTAAAGCCATGACAGATTCAGAAGATGAGGAAAAAGATGAAGAGGAGATAGCAATGTTCACTCGACGATTTAAAAAATTCTTAAAGAAGGGTAAGTTTAATTCTAAAAATAGAGATTCTAATGACCCTCCTACATGTTTCAGGTGCAATAAAACAGGACACATGAAGAAGGATTGTCCTCTTGAAAATGCAAAGAACAAGAGAAAATCATCCAACTTCAAAAAGGACAAATATTCAAAGAATAAGTTTGCCAAGAACAATAAGGCCTATCAAGCTACATGGGATGATAGTGATTCGTCTTCCGAAGAAGAAACGGATGAAAACAACGAAGTGGCAAATATGTGTTTCATGGCTGCACAAGAACATGTAAGTAATGACTATGATTCAGAAGATCTTCTTGATGCTTTTAATGAAATATTTCAAGAATTGAAAAAAGAAAAGATTAGAGTTAAGAATCTAGAGAAAGTTAATCAAACACTTTCTCAAGAAAATCTTAACCTTGATAAGGAAGTGAAATCTTTAAATTCTCGCATTGCAAATTTAGATACTGATCTTGAAACTCTCAAAAAGAGTTATGAAGAGATATCAAAGAACGTATCTAAGTTTAACAAAGGCAAAGAGAATTTAAATGATGTCCTTCATCATCAAGTAAAATCTAGTCAAAATATGGTCTTGGTTTTAAAAATTCTTTTGTAAAAGAGTCTCCTGCTAAAAACACTAGTAAAAATAAATCAGCATCTATTTCTAGTGTTACACACAAGTTATATGAATTTTTTGAAAAGCCTAAGGTTGTTAATGCTAGTGTTAAAAGCAAATCTACTGTTCGGTTAAGTCGACTGAACCAATCTACCAGTCGTCTGTCCAGAGGAATTGAATCTCATTCAACGAGATCAAAACCTCATATAAGTCGACCTAGTGTACCATCAAGTCGACTGACTCAGACTAGCAGTCGACTGAAGGACACTGTTAAGTCGACTGGACAGAACAAGGTCATATGGGTTCCAGTCAGCATAAATAAGAATGATAGAATTGCTTATATTAACTCATATGTTTTAACTGTGTGTAATTCTATTAATTATATTCCTACTTATGGAGGAAGATCAAACTCTTCATGGGTTTGGTTTCCCCCAAACTAATATGGTTTGGACCCAATAAAAAGGGTACCATATTTACCTTAAATCTTTTATAGGTACCCAAGAAAGAACGTTGGATACTAGACAGCGGATGTTCAAAACATATGACATGACATGCCGACCTGCTATCCACCATTCAAAGCATAGATGGAGGAACTGTCACCTTTGGAGATAACAACAAAGGCAAAGTCATAGGAATTGGCATGGTCAGTAAAATTTCTAACCCAACCATAGAAAATGTATTATTAGTTAATGGTTTAAAGCATAATCTTTTAAGCATTAGTCAATTATGTGATAAAGGGTATAAAATAGTTTTTGAAAAAGATGCATGTTTGATTTATGATTCCACTATGCAAAATGTTGTTTTTCAAGGTTTTCGTAAAAATAATATTTATGAATTGTGTTTAAATGCAATTAAATTTTCAGATGATTTTTGTTTAATAGCCTCTAACAATGAATCTTGGCTATGGCATAGAAGATTTGGACATGTGAACATGAAAAATCTCTCAAAATTATCTAAATATAACCTAGTTAAAGGACTGCCAAAACTATCCTTTAAAAAGGATAAGTTATGTGATGCATGTCAACTAGGAAAACAAATCAAATCCACTTTTAAAACAAAAGAAGTAATTTCCACTAGTAGGCCGCTTGAATTAATTCATATGGATTTATTTGGCCCTGCTAGAGTTGCTTCTTTAAATAAAAGTAGATATGTATTTGTTTTAGTAGATGATTTTTCAAGATTCACTTGGACATTCTTTTTAAAACATAAAAATGATGCGTTTGATGAATTTGCACATTTTTGTAAACGTATTCAAAATCAAAAATCTCTAACCATAGTCACTATTAGAAGTGATCATGGTGGAGAATTTGAAAATGAAACATTTACAGAATATTGCAACAAGAATGGTATAACACATTCATTTGCATTTCCTAGAGCTTCACCACAAAATGGAGTGGTTGAACGGAAGAATAGGACTTTGCAAGAATGCGCACGTACTATGCTTGTTGAAAGCAATTTACCAAAGCATTTTTGGGTTGAAGCTGTTGCTACAGCTTGTTATGTTTTAAATAGGATTCTTATAAGACCTAAGCTAAAGAAGAGTTGTTATGGGTTATTTTTTAACAAAATTCCTAAAGTCTCTTACTTTAAGACATTTGGTTGTAAGTGTTTTATTCTAAACACAAAAGATAATTTAGACAAATTTGATCCTAGATCTAATGAAGGTATCTTTTTAGGATACTCAAATAGGAGTAAAGCATATAGAATTTTCAATAAGTCTACAATGACTATTGAAGAGTCAATGCATGTTACATTCGATGAATCTTTACCTTCATCAACCTTAAATAAAGATGATGAAATTGATTCATCACCTTTAGATAATGTGATTAAATCTTTAGAACAAACTAATCTGACTGATAAGTCGACTGATAAGGACTTCCAGTCGACTGAAGTAAAGCAGTCGACTGAAGAACCTGTCCAGTCGACTGATCCTATTATGATATCTTCAACTTTACCAAAGTCATTTGTTGAAGTTAAAGATCATCCTCATGACCTAATAATTGGTGACATCTCCCATGGTATTCAGACACGTTCACATGTTAATATGATTTCTCATATAGCATTCTTGTCGGATTTTGAACCGAAACATATACAAGAAGCTTGTGAGAATGAATATTGGATGAATGCCATGCAAGATGAACTAAACCAATTTATAAGAAATGATGTATGGGATTTAGTTCCTCGACCTCCTGATCAGACTATTATTGGTACCAAATGGGTATTTAAAAATAAGTTAGATGAATCAGGACAAGTTGTAAGGAACAAGTCTAGATTAGTTGCTCAAGGGTATAATCAAGAAGAAGGTATAGATTTTGATGAAACATATGCTCCTGTTGCTAGACTAGAATCTATTCGTATTTTATTATCTTTTGCCTGTTTCATGAATTTTATACTTTATCAAATGGATGTTAAAAGTGCTTTCCTTAATGGGTTTATTAAAGAAAATGTTTATGTTAAACATCCACCAGGTTTTGAACATGAACAATTTCCAGATCATGTTTATAAATTGAAAAAGGCTTTATACGGTCTTAAGCAAGCACCTCGTACTTGGTATGATCGTTTGAAAACTTTTCTTTTAGAAACAGGATTTGAAATAGGTAAAGTAGACACTACATTGTTTATCAAAAAAATTAAGAATGATATCTTAATCATACAAATATATGTTGATGATATAATTTTTGGTTCTACTAATAATAATCTATGTCAAGAATTTGCTAATACCATGAAAAACGAATTTGAGATGAGTCACATGGGTGAACTCAATTATTTCCTTGGACTTCAAATTAAATAGTCCTCAAGTGGCATATTTCTCAATCAAGGAAAATATGCAAAGAAATTACTCAAACGTTTTAACATGGATAGTACTAGTACTAAATCCACACCTATGGCTACTACTACTCTTGACAAAGATATATTAGGTAAGAGTGTTGATCAAAAACTCTATCGAGGTATGATTGGTTCACTCTTATATATTACTGCAACTAGACCAGATATTATGTTCAGCGTATGTTTATGTGCTAGATATCAATCTAGTCCTAAAGAGTCTCATTTAAAAGCAGTGAAACAAATTTTAAGATATATTAAAGGCACATCTGAACGCACCGATAATTTTCAACTTCTGTCATATAGCGATGCTGATTTTGCTGGAAGCAAAACTGATCGCAAGAGTACTAGTGGTACATGTCACTTTTTGGGACATTCCCTAGTCTCTTGGTGCAGTAAAAAGCAAAATTCTGTGTCCCTATCAACCACAGAAGCTGAGTATATCGCTGCAAGTTTGGCATGTGCACAAATCATGTGGATGAAACAAACTTTATTAGATTATGGTATTTCATTTGAGAAACCTTCAATTATGTGTGATAATACCAGTGCAATTAATCTATCTAAAAATCCGATTCAACATTCACGTACGAAACATATTGATATTCGACATCATTTTCTACGTGATCATGTTTTAAAAGGAGATATATCTTTAGACTTTATCTCTACTGATAAACAAGTAGCAGACATATTTACCAAACCCCTTAAAGAAGATACTTTCATTAACTTAAGAAGAGAACTTGGAATTTGTGATTTTATTGATATTTGTTGAAAATTGTTTCTGTTAAGTCGACTGTTTTCTTGAGTAAGTCGACTGTACTGTACTTTAAAACATATCTATTTTTGTTCTCTGATCAGTCGCCTGGTCCTGATGACAGTCGACTGCTCAGTAGACATAAAAAAAAAATTAGTCTCTTCTCGACTAAGTCGACTGATATACCCTACCAGTCGACTGTCGCGAGCTCAATTGTCTTCAGCGACTATTCATCGCAGCTTTTGAGATAAAATTCACTTCTCTTTTCACCTGTGACCTCTTATCTCAACCGTCGATTTCTTCCCTCTTTGATCTCAGCCGTCTGCCCTCAGTTAACACCCCCTTTCACAGCCTCCATCTTTCACTTTTCACTTTTACCCCACATCTGAAACCCTAGCCAGAGAAGAAGAAGGAGTCGCCTGCTGCCCTGGTGTTTGATCGACTGTTTCTCTCTCCAATTTCTTTGGTAAAATCCTTCCCTCACCTCTTTCCAATGGCACCCAAGAAATCTAAGAGAACTCATGGTGATGCTAGTTCTTCATCTCTAGATTACTCTCAATTTCTTTTAAGTCCCGATCTCCTTGAACGATGGTACATTATTTGTACCATTGTCATCTTCCCTGGAAGATTTGTTAATTTCAATGATCTTGATCGATTTAATCTTATCCCCTTATTTCAAAATAGTAGTCTTTATGACTATCTCTCTCTATCTAATCAACCCAACTATTATTCCCAATTCATTTATTTGTTTTACACAAATATGAGGGTTGTCCAAAAACACGATGGGGATGTAGTTATCCGTTCATCTGTGAAAAATGTTAAAATGACACTCACACCCATGCGAATCAATCAAATAATGGGTCTTGATGACGGAGGATTAGATCTTAATGATGTTCTTCTTGATGATGCTTCTATTTTATCTAGAACTTTTTTTACCCCATCACGACCCTCCAATGACTAGCAAAAATATTACTCCTATTGCTAAGCTAGTAGCTAGAATACTCGTCTATAACATTCTTCCCAAAAGAGGAAGTTATGACCAGTATTCTCTAGAATTACAAAAAGCTGTCTATGCAATATTTGGTAAAATTGCTGTAAATTGGGGTCGTGTCATCTTTACAAAATTTGAACAAAACCACACTCACTTCTTACCTTTTGGTGGGCTTCTCACTCGTGTCTTTGTAGCTTTCGGTATTGATCTCGATTCCGAGACCAATGTCGTTACGCACTATGAGTGTTTCGATCGTGCCAGTTTAGCACGTATGAAGCTCCATGATACTCCACCTCAACAACCCCAACCCACTCCTAGTTCTCCTCCACTTTCTCAAGCTCCTTTAGGTTCTACTGCTAGACCTTCTAGACCTTCTGCCTCTTCTGGTCCATCTCTTCCTCAAGCTAACTATGATGATCCTCGTACTCTCTATGATTGTGTTTCTTATCTTATGAAACATTCAGAGACTGTGGATACCCAACTTCACACCCTTGATTCCAAACTTGATCATCTCACTGATTTTTTCCAAACTCAATTTCCTCATCCTTCTCATGCTGCCGATGAAGACTCAGACGAGGACAATTGAAGACTTTTATTTTTCGCTATTTATGTAATTTTCTATTTAATTTTGTCTTAATGAACTTATTTATGTATGAGAACATTTCTTAGTTTATTTCTATGTTTTTGTAATGCAAAAGACTATTTTGTGCTTTTTGTTGATGACAAAGGGGGAGAGATATCCTCTAAGTATTTGATTCTGTGTATTGAAAATATCTCTGGTCAGTCGACTGGCTACAAGCATATAAGTCGACTGGCCAGAGATATTTTCAATACACAGAATCAAATACTTAGAGGATATCTCTCCCCCTTTGTCATCAACAAAAAGCACAAAACAGTCTTTTGCATTACAAAAACATAGAAATAAACTAAGAAATGTTCTCATACATAAATAAGTTTATTTCTATGTTTTTGTAATGCAAAAGACTGTTTTGTGCTTTTTGTTGATGACAAAGGGGGAGAGATATCCTCTAAGTATTTGATTTTGTGTATTGAAAATATCTCTAGTCAGTCGACTGCTGCATCTGTGATTATTATTTGTGATTGTGATTTTACTATGTATGTGTTTTCTGATCAGTCGCCTGATATACTTTTAAGTCGACTGATACATGCTTTAAAGATACATTTTTATCTGTATGCATGATGTGTTTTTAACAGGGGGAGCATATCTTTACTATGCTTGTACATTATCTGTTATTATCAGCTATTGTGTTGTCATCATCAAAAAGGGGGAAGAATGTTGATTCTTGATTTTGATGATCACAACACATTGCAACATGTGTCTATGTTATACAGCTAACATTGCAGGTTGCACATACAAAAGATTATTTCAGCTGAACAAATGAACAAGCTCAAAGGCTACAGACAAAGACTTCACTCAAGACAAGATTCAAGACAAGACTCAAGACAAGACTCAAGACAAGAATCAAGACTCAAGACCTCAAGCTCAAATGTGTCAAATTGTTGTGTCTTGTAAAACATTGTATTTTTACTTTTGATGAGTCTTAGTCTGATTGTAAAGCCTTGTCACACACACATACACTCACAATTTCATAATGTGTGTTTTTCAAAAACAACAAAAGAGTCAAAACAGTTTGATATAGTTTAACTGTTGAGTACCAGTCGACTGACAAGTACAAAACTGTTTAAATTAATTCAAACTCTGACCAGTCGACTCATATGGCAACCCAGTCGACTGTTCGAGTGCTTTTGACCGTTTTCTGTTTTCAAAATCAATTTTTCAAAATCAAAAGTTAAAGATCCGTTGGTTGACAGTTGGAATAACTGTCCCCCAACGTCCAGGAGATCAAACGCTATTTATAGAGTTCAGATCTCACTGAAAAGATCTTACAACAACTCTTTGAGATCCGAGCACTTTTTGAGAAAATTCTAAGTGAAAAATTTGATAAAAAGCTTTCAAGTTCAAATTCTCTGGTTCTTTACACTCAGTCCAGTATAGCAACGATTTCGCTCTGGACTGGGTATAGAAGTCGACCTTGTTTTTAGCCACGTGCAACAACACAATACACCAACAAGGCTATAGGTTGACTGTAAAGTTTTTCTTGTTCCTTTTGCTCTCGGTTGGAGAGTGGTTTTTGACTCTAGGTTGTAGAGTCGGTTTGTTTCACTCTTGGTAGTAGAGTGGGTCTGCTTTCTCTAGTTCAGAGAAAGGACTACGGGTTAGACAAGGTTGTTGTCTTAACGTCGTAGGGTATTCTTGTAAACTTTTTCAAGAATAGTGGAAATCTCAAGGGGGTTGCTTGGGGACTGGACGTAGGTCGGGAGGACCGAACCAGGATATATCGTGTGTACTCTGTGATTGGTTGTCTTGATTTTGCTCTTACTATTTGTTTACTTTTAGTTCTGTGAAACTTGTCTGGACAGTCGACTCCTTGCACTATCAGTCGACTGATCAGTCTCGTATTAGTTGTACTGTTTTTGTGTCATCAGTCGCCTGCCTTATCTATAAGTCGACTGCACCGAGTTATTGTATTTACTTTTATTTGATCATCTCAGTCGACTAGTTCACAACCAAGTCGACTGCACCGAAGAAAATTTCCACAGTTTTTTTTAACACTATTCACCCCCCCTCTAGTGTTTGTTGTCTCGCCTACAGGATCCAACATATCTCGCAAACCGTGAAACGAAATCCAAATCCATCAAAGGGAGATGAAAATAGACAAAATTAACTAACTTTCATATTTCATAAATATTTTCCATACAGTAAAAGGAAATAGGGTGAAAATACAATTCTTTACAGAACAGCGAGCAAAATACAACAAGTATAGCTTTCATGAAACTGGATAAAAAACTCATCAATAAAATCTACCAAAATTCTGGGTAATCCCTAGATAGATATAGAAATACGGTGCAAAGTTTCAGATCAAAATAATATATTTAGGACTAGTATCAAAATAGTTTAATCATCAAAATCATCAAGAAACAAAATCTGAAAATAGAATACACCTCGGTAGTAAAATAGCCATAACTCACTCATATGAAAACGAAATCGATCAAGGTTAGAGAGTTTGGAAAGAAAACAGATTTCTCAACAATTCATGTCTAATGCAAAAATTAAGAGTTCTGACTTAATAGGGTCTAAAATACAAATCAAAACTGATCATCGACAAATACAAATTTTCTCTTGAAAACAAAACCAACATAAACACACCAGACTCATTCCAATCACAATCAAACATGATATATAGTTTACTAAGTATCCAAACATTATGAAATAGAGTAAATAACATGTTCACAACCATCATATCACATGGATCTCATCAAACACATAATTTCACCTAATTATCTCGCATATATGAATAGATCAAGAACGATCAAACCTAATTGTTTTCATATCAATTTTTGTGTCGTGAGGCAATTATGGTCAAATAGCACAATAGAGATAAAACCTGATATGGCTAAAAATGGGGTTAAATCGGAACCGTCCAAATCAGGAACGAATCTTAAAGCCTAGGGGTAAAATGGTAATTTCACCTACCAATGGGTCTGAAGCGGCTACTGGTTCTCCTCCTCGAAGATCCATTAACTCGCGAACGGATCCACCTCAACTGGGTGTGGGTTTCAACCTACAGCAAACCCGGTCCACCAGGATAGAATTAGGGTTTCTGATTAATCCTAATCAACAGCCCTGATTCATATCTATCCTTTCACTGGGGATTAGGGATTACATTCCTTATCTAAACACTGGGATTACATGCCTAATTCGGTCCCAAAGGCGGCTATAAATACCCCCCACCCATCTCCATTAAGAGTTAGTCAATCTTTTGCCAATTTACGCTCTTTTATAATCTTCCTGATTACTGACTTGAGCGTCGGAGGGTGCATCGCCGGGATCAACCCCAGTGTCTCTCACTTTTTGCAGGTGAACGGCGGGAGTCAGCGATCAGACTCCAACAGAACAGGTTCAGGTTTGCTATTCAGGTTTTCTAAGAATCCGCAAATACTATCTGTTTGCCCCCACACCAGATTTAGCGGTAACAGATTGGCGCCATCTTTGGGAATCAAACGAATAGCGGCCTCCCCTCTTCCCGTTGGTCAGATCTTCTCCAGCCATGCCTCCTAGGAAAGTAAGGTCCAGAGGGTCCAACCGTGGACCCAACCCCGTCGATCAGCAACAGGAAGTCCCCATCCAACCCGCTCAGCAGCAGGGGCAACTTCCTCCTCAAGCAGAGGACCCTCTCCAACAGGACCAGCCTCCTCTTCAGAATCAGCAATCTCCTGAGGGTCCCCCCGGTCCTCAAAATGCCGGTGCAGGGGTCTCGCATCCCAACCCGCAGAAGCAACCTCTCTATCTGGACCACGTCTCAGTACACAATGCCTCTACGGATTCTATGGCCTCCCGCAATCCCCGAGTTTCCGACCTTCGCAATACCATCCTCAATCGGCAGAAGGATGAAGATCTTCGCCGCCGTCTGGATGAGAGGTGGGCCCGAGAGGGAGCCTCCCGCCAACAACGTCCAGATGAGCGATCTCCTCACCGCCGAGACTACAGAAGGTCCCCCACCCGAAGAGGGCGGAGAGAGTCCCCCGAGCATCACAGGAGAAGACCCCATTCCCTAGCTGGTCGGCAGCATCCGAGGAACGATGAGGCACCCATCACTCGTGACGAGTTCCAGCAATTCCAAGCCACCATCCTATAAGCTCTCAATCTCCGACCCAACAACACCAATACCCCAAGGATTCCCACTCCTCCTCCGGTCCGAAGTCCTCGCCGACGGTCCCTAACTCCTCCCCCAGCTCCTAGCAACCCACAACACATTCCTAGTCCTCGCCGCTCCAAGAGCTACCGTCGTCATAGCCCCCGCTCTCCCTCGTACGAAGACGATTCTAGAGCCTCGGTTGATTACCGTCGAAGAGATGATGCTGTCTACCGCCGTCTCCACGAAATGGAGAGGTGCTTGGGTCAGTTAGACAGAGAAGAAGAGCTTAGAAGAAGGACCCTTCGCCCGAGTCGACCTCCTTTTTCCCGAACCATAATGGAGGCACTCGTACCAATTGGCTTTAAACCTCCTCAATTCGAGGATTATTCCGGGGAATCTGACCCCGTAGATCACATCGAAAGCTTTAAGACCCTCATGCTCATCCATCAAGCCTCCGATGCTCTGCTGTGCAAGACCTTCCCCGCTACTCTCAAGGGTCCGGCTCAAGAATGGTACTCTCGCCTTGCCCCATCCTCAATATTCTCCTTCGAGCAATTTGAGACCCTCTTCGTCACCCACTTCGTAAGTAGCCGCCGAACTGAGAAGACGAGCATTTCGCTACTTTATCTCAACCAGAAGAAGGGTGAAAAGCTGAGAGATTATGTGAAAAGGTTCACAGCGGAAGCCAGGTCCATAGCATCCATCGACCAGTCGGTTGCTGCAGCAGCATTCCAATCCAATGTCCTCAATTCCAGCCTCCGCTCCTCCCTCACCAAGAAGCCCCCTGCAGAACTTCTCTGACCTCCTCCTCCAAAGCGAAAAGTATATTCGGGCCGAGGAAGCTGAGCACCGCCCCAACTTTGAGGGGCCTTCCTCCGGGTCAAAGAGAAAGGGAACAGAAGAAGAAGGAGCCAAGAAGCTCCAGAAGGACAATGGCGGACAGCGCCGACCTCCCCCCAGATTCGAAAAGTTCACTCCTCTTAATGCCAACATTTCCATAATTCTCATGGAAGTTGAGAAGGAATGGGGTGTTGCCCCCTGCACAAAAAATGAACACCCCTGGCAAGAAGAGGGATAAAGAAAAGTGGTGCCGCTATCACCGGGACCATGGCCACGATACCAATGATTGTCGGGCCCTGAAAAACGAGATAGAAGCCCTCATCCAGAGGGGTCAGCTAACCAAGTTCGTGAGAAAGGACCGATCCGATCTTCCTCCCCCACCTCAGGGGGCTAACAAGCGTCCTGAATGCGATGAAATGCCCGAATTCGACAAGGAGCGTGTCCTGCACCTCATTCATGGGGCCCCAATGGGGGGCTCCTCCAATTCTTCTTAAAAGGCATTTATTAGGGAAGTTAATTCGATCCACGCCACACCTCCTCCTAAAGGCCTCGGAGTGCCTGTCACATTCTCAGATGAAGACCTTGAGGGTGTCCGAATGCCCCATTGTGACGCACTCGTCATCAACCTCCATATGGCAAACTTTAAGGTGGAAAGGATGCTAGTGGACAATGGCAGCTCCGTTAACATCCTCTTCTTCGCCGCTTTCAAAGGCCTCAAACTATCCCGGGACAGACTTAAGCCCGCCGGCTACACACTCCATGGGTTCACGGGAGTGCCAGTGACTATTGAAGGGGTGATCACCCTCGACGTAACCGCTGGCAAAACTCTTACTACCCGAACGGAGTCGATGGACTTTATGGCTGTGGATGTCCCTACAACTTACAATGTCATTTTGGGTTGGCCCGGCTTAGCCGCTCTCGAAGCCGTCCCTTCTGCCTATCACCTCAAGATAAAATTTCCCACCCGGGCAGGAGTAGGGGAAGTAAAAGGCAATCAGGAAACGGCCCGCAAATGCTACATGACCTCTACTATGGGTCCAGTCCTCTCCCTCAAAACTTTTGAAATCCCCCAAAATGTTGTCCGACTGACGTTTGAGCCGGTGGATGAGTTGGAGGAAGTGCTCTTCTCTGAGCAGGATCCGAGCTGAAAGTTCTTTGTTAGCAAGACCCTCCCATCTGTCCTATACTCTGACATAGTCCAGTGCATCCGAAGGAATCGCGACCTCTTTGCTTGGTTGGCCGCAGACATGCCCGGAATTTCCGAAGAGCTTTTAGTCCACCACCTCAGCGTCGCTCTGGGGTCCAAACCGGTCCAACAGAAGAGGCTCAAGTTCGCTCCCGAGCGCCAGCAAGCTATAAAAGAGGAGGTGGACAAGCTCTTGAAGCCCCGGTTCATACAAGAGGTCAATTATCCCGAATGGCTCTCGAATGTAGTGATGGTGAAGAAGTCCAATGGGACCTGGAGGATTTGTATCGACTTTACCAACCTCAACAAAGCATGCCCCAAATATCCATTCCCTCTTCCAAATATCGATACTTTGATCGACGCCACTTCGGGCCATGAACTCCTCAGTTTCATGGACGCCTTCTCGGGCTACAATAAGATTCGAATGTTTCCTCCGGATATCCTGAAGACCTCCTTTGTAACCGATCAGGGCCTCTACTGCTACAGGGTAATGCCCTTCGGTTTGAAAAATGCAGGTGCCACTTATCAACGCCTCGTCAACAAGGTTTTTCAAGCACAAATTGGCCGAAATATGGAGGTGTATGTTGACGATATGCTTGTGAAGAGCATCCACGGGGCCGATCGTGTGGCCGATCTACAGGAGGCGTTCGATGTACTCAGAAAGCATGATATGAGGCTCAATCCAAACAAGTGTGCGTTCGGAGTCTCGTTGGGAAAATTCCTAGGCTTAATGGTCAGCCAAAGAGGAATTGAGGCCAACCCCGAGAAGATCAAAGCCATATTAGACATGGCTCCCCCGAAGAATGTTAAAGAGGTTCAGAAGCTAACGGGTCGCCTGGCAGCCATAGGGCGCTTCCTTTCCAAGTCAGGGGAGAAGTGTCTTCCCTTCTTCAAGGCTCTCAAGGGGACTAAAGGCTTCGAGTGGGGTCAGCAGCAACAAGACTCATTCGATCAGCTGAAGGCTAACCTAGTCAATCCTCTTCTCCTCAGCAAACCTGTTCCTGGGGAAACCCTCTACCTCTACTTAGCAGCCTCCGAGCAGACCCTCAGCGCCGTCCTCGTGAGGGAAGAAGATAGGACTCAAAAGCCAATTTATTACGTGAGCAAGGTACTTCGGGATGCCGAGCTTCGCTATCCGAGGATAGAGAAGATGGCATACGCCTTAGTCATGGCCGCAAGAAAGCTTCGCCCATATTTCCAATCCCATTCGGTGGTCGTTCTTACCGACCAACCGCTGAAGCAAGTTCTCCACAAACCAAAGACCTCCGGTCGCCTCATGAAGTGGTCTATCGAGCTGAGCCAGCATGATATAACGTATCAGCCTCGGACCGTGATCAAGGCTCAGGCCTTAGCTGAATTCATAGTTGAAAGTACCATCCCCGAGGTCAGCCAAGCAATGAAGGGATCGCATGTCTGGTCGGTTTATGTAGATGGATCCTCTTGTAACGAAGGAAGAGGAGCCAGGGTCATTCTGGCTGGCCTAGATGATTTCATCCTCCAATACTCCCTCCGGATCGACTTCAAGGCCTCTAACAACGAAGCAGAATATGAAGCACTCATAGCCGGCCTCAGAATGGCACGCAATGCAGGGGCGCAGCGCCTCCGGATCTTTAGTGACTCTCAGGTGGTCGTAAATCAGGTCTTAGGCGAGTACGAGGCATGAGATGACCGAATGGCTAAGTACCTAGCCAAGGGCAGGAATCTCATGCCCCTATTTGAAGAAGCTCATCCAGCGAATCCCCCAAGAGGAGAATTCCCAAGCCGATGCCCTCTCCAAGCTAGCCTCCTCCTCCCTCCAAGGTCTCGAGCAGACCGTCTTGATTGAGGTGCTCCTGAAGCCAAGTATAGAAGATGAAACTTCCGACTCGATGGAGTCGCTACCTGTCCTGCTTCAAGATAACTGGATGAAACCCCTGGCAGAATTCCTAAGGGATGGGCTCATCCCCGAAGACCCTAAAGAAGCTCGCCGAGTGAGAAGCCGAGCCGAGCGATACACACTTATCGAGGGCATCCTATACAAGCGCTCCTTCTCACAAGTAGACGGCAGGCCTTATTTGAGATGCCTCTCCCCAGAACAAGCCAATTACGCTCGGAAAGAGCTCCACGAAGGCATCTGCGGGGCACATTCAGGGTCCAGATCCCTAGCCCAGAAAGTGTTGAATTATGGATATTTCTGGCCCACTCTCCTTCAAGATGCCGAACTACACGTTCGGCAATGCAGCTCTTGTCAGAAATACTCCAACGTCCGTCGCCTCCCACAAGCTCCACTAACCTCCCTATCAAGTCCTATCCCTTTCGCAATTTGGGGGATGTATTTACTAGGGCCATTTCCACTAGCTCCCAGCCTGTTCAAATTCTTAGTCATGGCAATCGACTACTTCTCGAACTGGATAGAGGCCGAGCCCTTGGCCACAATCACCGAGAACAAAGTACTTCAGTTCTTCTGGAAGAACGTTATCTGCCGATTCGGTGTCCCTCGAGTCCTCATAACAGACAACGGAACCCAGGTTACTGGGGCTGCCTTCCGAGCTCTATGTGAAGACCTCGCCATCCAACAACGTTTCTTCTCCGTCCCCCATCCACAGTCGAATGGTCAAGTGGAGTGTCACGCCCCGCTTCCCAAAAATACAGAATACGGGCACGTAACACAAGCCCAGCGAATGAATATAATCATCCTTAAGCTGTTTCAGAAATCTTTACAATATATATCACAGGTAGTATATCAGAGTCAACATATATCAGAGTCAATATATATCACAGTCGGAAGCAAAGAGTGGAACCAACATGCATCATTGAGATAATTTTACCAACAAGAATTAATTGAAACCAAATATCTTGTTCTCAAATAAAAACAGAGTCTGGAACAAATATTCTGGGTCACATCGCCCAAATACAAATAATACTCAAGTCTCAAGTACAGAAATAATCAAGTTCACGAATACAGAATAAAGTTCAAACAGAAAACAGAAATAATAATCAGCAACTAATACTGCGAACCACCAGTACCTTCTTGAATTTGTCCACCGTAATCTGCAATCACCGAATGCAGGAAAAAGAAAAAGAAGAAAATACAGTACCCGTCAATGGCAAGTCCGGGTCACAAATAGAATAGGATACAAGCACATGGACACTATCTAATCACAGAATATACTAACAGGTATAGGTAAACATATGTCCAGTTAAACAGTTAAACAAGTAACATGTATAATCATCAGGTATTCAGGTAATCAGGTAAATCTGTATCAAGTATCAGGAAAACAGGTAACAGAAATATCAGGTAACAGGTAACAGGTATACAGGTAACATGTATTAATATCTTGTATTATTACTACCTAGATAACACTTCATGTGCCATCTTTTTATCACATGGTTGTTACAGTCAATGCAGTTTCGCTTTAGATTTCATAGTGGACCATAGAGGGCAGTATACTCAGGTACAGGAAAACAAGTACACGAATTATCCGATTCATGCAGCAACAGGTTCTTGAAGCAACAGGTACGTGCAGCAACAGGTAACAGGTACATGAACCAAAGGTCCATGCAGCAACAGGTAACAGGTACATGAACCAACAGGTCCATGCAGCAAAATGGAAAACACAGACCCCCTTCCGAGTACACATTTCTGAATTATCCACTACTAGATCATTCCCTTAAACCCCGGCTTGTTTCTTTTATTATTAAGATCATCAACAGGCATGAGAGTGTACTAAATAATTTCAAACTAACAGGTTATAATCCGGTTTAGACTCAGGGAATTAGATCAGCAAGTATAGGTACCAAACATTCACAAATACGAGCAACTTGGCGTATGTTTATAATCAGGACAGCATAACCAGTCTGTACAAAAACAGTGATCCAAAGATCTACAAACATGCAAATCATGATCCGTCAAAGGATCTGGAAACTAGACTTCCACACGCTTCTAACGGGTATAATAAATCCACATGCTATTTCACAACGTCTCGACTCAAAACACAATTCAACACAGTATTCATGTACAGCCAGAAAACAAGAGAATAACTTAAACCACATGAAAACAGCATACAAAGTCATTAATTAAACCCACGAAAATTCTGGGGTAATACCCTATATGTATAGTCTCAAAATATAAATTTTCATATTTTTCCAGAAAGTATAGATATGTTTTCAAAAATAGAAAGTAACCCATAACACAGTTTTGATGGATCTGGAATTCTTCAACACCGCTGTACAAAATCATGCATATCTTGCACACAGCGCATCAAAATCCACTTCCGCCAAAACGAGATGAAAGTATACACAATTACCCAACTTTCATATCTGACATGAAATATTCATACAGTAATTAGAAATAAGGTGAACACGGCATTCAACATACAATCGCACGCAGTTTACAGCAAAAGCGATCTATAGAAAGGGATGTAAGGCATCACTCAAAACTTATCTTTTAATTACCACAAAAATCAGAGAACTACCTAACATCATGGTGAAACACTAGACTAAATAATTTGGCATGAAATTATGTCTAACTTGGATCTTGAAAATAAACTGGTGATAAAATCTACCCCGAAATGAATCTGGGAACTACCGGCATACAGTTACTAAAATAATCATAATTAATTCATACAAACTCCAAACAGGGGTGAAATCAGTGGGATTAGAAATTAGATTCAATTCTCTACAAATTACTCAGAAATAGCCATGTTGAGATTCGGACTCTAATTCAGGTAAAAACAACAATCAATCCAGTTCAATCCAAATTTCCAGATTTCTCAACTAACTTCAAAACGTCATAACTTCCTCAAAAAATCATCCAAACTCTTCCAAATTCGAAACGCAGCCTACCCAAAATCTAAATATCATACCTAAGGGTTTCTAACATGTCAAAATCTAATATTTCTCATATGGGTATTCAAACATACATCGGGTATACAATATGTCGCATACGCAATCAAAATCGCGTTTGGGTGAATCCTAAGGCACAAACCTATCAAACTTCATGTCCTAAGTCGTCTATGGCCTGTTTTGAATAATAGAGACGAAACCCACAATTAAAAACATGATCTTTGTCTGTCTCTAGTCTCAACCTATCCTATGTGTGAACTTTCTACTTGTATCAACCTAAGAAATTTAAGTACAAGTTACTTGCCTTTTTGTGATGACGAACGCGACGAATCCAAGCCTTTCAAAGAAAACCCACGAGCAAGACGCCTTCTAACGCGATTTCGAACGAAACCCACGAACAAAACGCACCAACGGTTGATCTCTTTGACACACGAACCAAAGTGGGAGGTGCCCACAATACAAAACAGCGGGGAGAGGTGTAAAGGTGCTGTTTTGTGGAGGGTGGTGCTGGTTTGGTGCTTGCCGGCCACAAGAAGAAGGAGAGACGAGGTAGAATCGAGGCGAAGTAGTATAGAAAGATGGAGAGGGAAGGTATGGGTGATCGGCCAAGGCAAGAGAGATCAAGGGGATGTCGGCCTAGGGTTGAAGAAGGCAGGCCGGGATTGATTCAAGTGGAGGCCGGTTTGGAATAGGAGAGGGAGAGAGAAAAATATTAGGGTTAGGGATTAATTAGTATTAGGGGTATATATAGGAGATCAAATATGGGTTAATGGGTAGTGGATATCAATATGAAACAATAGGTATACAATTGGCTAATGGATATTGGGTAGATTTCAAACGGAGATACAAAATACAATGAATCCTATAGCTCCTAAAAATCTCCTTAAGGCCAAAAATCTCAAATTGGTCAAAACTCTCCTAAAAATCCACCATGACCCTAAAATAATATTTATACATGAACGAGATCAAGAAATTGAGAAAAAGAGCTCAAAATGTCGAAAAACGACCAAACGGCGCACAATCAATAAAAGGAGGTCAAAAGCTGCCAGAAAAATATTACAGAATAAAGATAATTAAATTTATTGTTCCGAAAAATACAGTAGAAAATATTAATTCACAAAAATGAAAAATACCCTCAAAAATACCAAAAGTGAAAAACAGGGGTTACATGGAGAATGCTAACCGACAGATCCTCTCTGGTATTAAGAAAATGCTGAATAAGTGCTCTAAAGGCTTATGGGTCGATCAGCTCCTTAACGTACTGTGGAACTACCGCACCACGAAACGGACCCCCACAGGAGAGTCGCCATTTAACCTCACCTGTGGGTCTGAGGCTGTGATCCCACTGGAAGTCGGCATACCTTCTCCTCGCCTTCTTGCCTACAAAGAAGAACAGAATGCCAGAGAACTTCGGGCAAACTTAGACTTGGTAGACGAGCTACGGGAAAGAGCATCAATCTGCCAACAGGGTTATCGGAGGAGGATCGAGTTGGCGTACAATAAGAGAGTCCGTCCTACCGACCTCAAAGAAGGGGACTTGGTCCTCAGAAAGTTAGCAATCTCTTTTCCTAGACAGAAGAGTAAACTAGCTCCAAATTGGGAGGGACCTTACAAGATCTCCAAAGTAGTTCGGCCCGGGACATATCGTCTAGAAGACCTCGAAGGCAGAGAGATCCCCAGGACTTGGAATGTTGACCATCTTTGAAATTCCAAGAGAGAGCATTAACGCCTCTCTAAGTATTCTAGGATGTCGAACCGTTCCTCTCCTTTTACTTGTATTTTTTCCTTTATTTCTCTCATGTAATAACGACTCGCAACTCAGAAGCAGCCAACTATTAGTTATCAATAAAAAGAAAAGTTTTTTCATATTTTACTTGTAAAATTGCTTGTATCTCTCTGCTTTTACTCTTCACCCAAATGACGAGTTCGGAGTCCAACACTTGGCTCGACTCCTCTTCGCAAGCTCACTCTTAAGTGGTCTAGAAGGGGTTCGCCATTCGGAATTGCTCCCACAACCGTTGAACAAACTCTAACGACGAGTTCGGAGTCCAACACTTGGCTCGACTCCTCTTCGCAAGCTCGCTCTTAAGCGGGGTAGAAGGGATTCGCCATTCGGAATTGCTCCCACAACCGTTGAACAAACTCTAATGACGAGTTCGGAGTCCAACACTTGGCTCGACTCCTCTTCGCAAGATCGCTCTTAAGTGGGCTAGAAGGGGTTCGCCATTCGGAATTGCTCCCACAACCGTTGAACAAACTCTAACGACGAGTTCGGAGTCCAACACTTGGCTCGACTCCTCTTTGCAAGCTCGCTCTTAAGTGGGCTAGAAGGGATTCGCCATTCGGAATTGCTCCCACAACCGTTGAACAAACTCTAACGACGAGTTCGGAGTCCAACACTTGGCTCGACTCCTCTTCGCAAGCTCGCTCTTAAGCGGGCTTGAAGGGGTTTGCCATACGGAATTGCTCCCACAACCGTTCAACAAACTCTAACGACGAGTTCGGAGTCCAACACTTGGCTCGACTCCACTTCTCAATCGCTGTTAAGCAGGCCAAAAGTGGTTCACACATAAGAAGGAAGATTTGCTTCTGATTTTGAGTAGTGGTCAAAATGTTGAGGAGTAATACTTAAACTAATACCAGCCAACACAACATTGGAACATCACAAGCAAAAAAAACTTTTTTATTAAGAGCCTGGACAAGGATGACACTACAACAAATTTTTACAATAACTTGAAGAGCATAATACACCTTGTTTAGCGCTTCTTTGGAAGGGGAACGCTTCGGTTCAAAGACACACGAGGCCAGCGTCGCCTTACCTCTGAGCTCGACTCTAAACCAGCAAAGCGAGAACCCCCTTCGCCACTAATTCTAGCTGTGGCCCCAACCGAGGCGCCACTAGACGAAACAGCTACACCACTCTGAGCGTCAGCTCGGCTCCGCCTAACGGCAGGTGAACGAGATGCAAGTTCGTAGAACGAGACACCTCTTTCGCTCTCTTTGTCAGTACACGACGTACTGCGAACATTGATCCTTACGGGTTGAGGTTTCAGCGATGCAATCTCCTCCTCTAGCTTGACAATCCTATCTCTCAGAATATCGCTCTCCGCCGATATTTTGAGATGAGGAAGTTTAGACGAGCCTGTAACGTTAGTATTGTCGGCCATAATACGACGGAAATGAGTCACTTCGATACCCCTGTCGATGGTGATCCTCCTCAGTTTGTCAATTCTGGCCGTCAACTCATCGCGCTCGGACATCAACTTCCCCACCCTCAAAGCTAACTCCTCTTCCTCCGCCGAATGTTCTTTCACCGGAACCTCTAAATGATGGACCTCCGCCAGTAGTTCACTATTCTTTTGGTTGACATCGAAATGCTCCTTACGGAGCAACTCTATCTCGCCTTCGAGACGAGTCTGTCGAGGTTGCTTCCGCAGTTCCCTCAACTCGCGAAAATACCCCCTCGCAGTTGCTTTGATATCCTCCAATTTCAAGAAGTCGTAAAACGCTTTATCCCGACTACGAGACAGAGCCCACTTCGTTTTCTTCAGCTCAGTACGAAGATGGGAGACCTCAGTGATTGGCCCTAACTTGACCTGAAAAGTTGAGGAATATCAAAAGAATTCTTCAATACTTAAAGACACAATCCGAGCAAAAAGAGTTGAACAACTTTGCGAAACTTTGTCATATTCAGCCAAAAAGAAACCATTTCATTAAAAGTCCAAGAGCTACAAAAAGCGGTGGTCAGTCCGCAGTTAGGCATTACAAAAGAAAAAAGAAAAAAAAGAGAACAAGAAAATGAGAAGAGGCGACAAAGTCAGGGGTCGACCTCATCATCGCTCGGCACAGCTACAATCGCACCCTCGGCACCAACCTCGCCTTCGGAGTCTTCGCCCTCCGGCCTCGGAGCGAGCTCGGCCAAGGCCAGCTCTTCCTCACCCTTTACAGGGTCGTAGAAGTAGTAGGACGAGACGTCGAATCCGGGGTTCCGAGCGACGATATGCTTCAGCACCCGACCGTACGCTTCCTCCATGTTGGTCAACATGTGAGCCTCGGCCTCGTCCCGAACTGCCTTCTCTGCGGCCGCCACCTTCGACGCGTGATCGCTCAGGGCCTCCTCTGACGCCTTCAGGGCCTTAGACAGCTCCCCTTCGAGTCGAGCTACCTCCTTTTCTAGGATCTTGACCTTGGAGGCCTCGGCGGCCGAGCTCCTCAGCGCCTCGGTGAGCTGAGCCTTTAGGTCGGCGACTTCGGCCTTGAGCAAAGCGGAATGCAACTGTTAGGCCTCCAGCTGCTTCACTGCCTTAGACTGCTCCGACCGTTCCCGGTCGTTCAGAACGGTCATCTCCTTTCCCTTGCTTGCGAACTCCTCAAGCAAATAATTGAAGTGGCAGAGGGTCTACAAGCCATACAAGACGCAGTCAAGGATGAGCACAAAAACTTACAAAATTTTTGAAGAAAGTCCTCTACTACTTACCGACATGGTGTTCCGAGTAATCTGCATCGCGGTGTCACCAACTTCGCCCGCCTTGAGCGCCGCTCGGTCTTTTGGGGTTGGCAGGTGCTTCACTGCCTGCATGCAAATGTTACCGTCTCCTAAGAACCCGTCGACCTTCATCACATGCCAGTCAGGGACGAAGATGCGCTTGTGCTCCTCGGTCAGAATTGCCTCTGCCTCGACAGTGAGGGGCAGAACGTCGAGAGCCAGTGCCGCGCTAATGTTGAACGCTCCGCCGGAAGACCCTGGGGCATCTGTTCGCGCCGTTGGGGTCAGCGCATCCGAGGTAGGTGGGGCGGACAGCACCACGAGGCATTGATCAAGCTCCACCAGAGGAGCCTTGACAACCTGCCGCTCGAGGGTCGGAGAGACCGAGGGGATCTTGGGCGCTCGACCACCTTGGGGCCCGGATACGGTCCTCTTTCTCTTCCTCACCTCCTGCTCCTTAGCCGCTCGGGCCTTAGCCATCAGACCTTTGTAGTCCATGCCAGGAGATTCTGCACAAACTGAGTGAAAAAAGTTAGAAAAATTTTCCAAACCTCAAAGACAAAACAAGAATAGGAGAAGCGTACTAGGGTCGATCAGACTGAGACCCCCTCAGAATAATGCCTCCTCGGTGATGTCTTTCCAACTAAGGGTCGGAAGCCCGAGCAACTTCTCCACGATTTCCGCCTCCTCGTTGCTGAGCACGGGCTCTTTCTTCGCTTGCTTCGGAAGGCCATCCCTCGACCACACTGTCGGGATCACCCATGGCTCAGGAGCTCGGACGAGGAAGTACTTCTCTTTCCAATGCTTGATCGAGTCCGGGTTCTCGATCAGCTTCACACCCTTCCTCGGCGAGAGGTAGTACCTCTGCTCATTTTTATTTGGTTGGCAAGGATGGTAGAGACTCAGAAGGATGAACATATTGGGCAAAGCGCCGACCTCCTGGCATTGAAGAACAAACGCCATAACGTGCCGCTAGGTGTTTGGCATTAGCTGAGCCGGTCTCAAGCCGTACCACTGCAGCACCTCGATTACGAAAGGGTGCAGTAGCAACCGAAGTCCGGCACTCAACGAATCGGTGGGAAAAACGCACGTATCAGCCGAGAACGATGTGCACGCTCGGAAGCCAGGGCCTGGGAGAAGGAGCACGTACTCCGCGGGGATTCGGAACCCGATCCGGATACGATGCAAATCTGCCTCGGTTAGGACCGAAGAGATCTGATCCACCTCAGAAGTTTCCCTCGGCTCGTTTTCCTCGATCGATTTGGTGGTGCCCTGCGTCACCTTCTCCAACAGATATCCGGAGTAACTCTGCACACCGCCAATGCTCGACAGAATGCTCAGAAGCCGACCCAACTCCCCTGCAGTCTTCGGGTGCTCAATTATCGTTTCCACCCCCTTGCCCTTGCTAGATCGGACCACTACCTCCTGGAGAGGCTTGACAACCTCCTCGTCTGTATTCGGCCTGACCATTGTCTCTTCGGTCGGCTCCACAACCTCCTTCCCTTTACCCTTGCTCGACCTGACTGCTCGGCTGATGCCTAGGTCCGAGGAGGGGGTCTCATCCGTGGAAGAAAACTTAACCATTTTTACAAAGATGAGGAGGGCGACTGACCTTGAAGTGACTAGAACGACTGGAAAAGATCGCTGGAGCCTAAAATGGCTCGCCGTGACAGTTAGCAGTGCCACTCAAGAGCTAAAATCTTCACGAAAGAGTATTAACCAAGATTGAGAAAGTGAAAGTGAGAAATGAGGTAAAGTGTTAAGGGGATGAAAACTTATAGTAAAAATGACGCCTCTTGGGCTTTGTAACGTAAGGGCGCAACTCTTGGGCCTCCCTTGGAGCATTACAATAGCCCAAATGGCTAAGTAACAAAGAGCCACAACTATCTACAAAGGAAGAGACATTTCGATCAAAGTAAAATCGCTCGGCGCCTCGGAACCAAAATCCGAGCGACAGGCAATCCGACCTCCACAACAAAGAGGATAGCTCGGAATTCCGAGCCGAGCAACTTGTGACCTGAGCCACTTCGCTCGGATTCCGAGCAAGTGCCAATCCGAGCTACAAATTGGAGAGAAACGACTTTCCCTTCAAAATTCGTGTAAGATTTCAATCAGACGGCTCAGATCATGCCAGCACCACTACGCGACAAGATAGTGTTTTCTTGGGAACTGAGCCAGCATCGAGATCTGTGCCATCATCCAACGGCTAGGATCGCCCCACGTCCCTCGAAACCAAAATCCGAGCGACAGGCGATCCGACCTCCACAACAAAGAGGATAGCTCGGATTCCGACCCGAGCAACTAGTGACCCGAGCCACTTCGCTCGGATTCCGAGCAAGTGCCAATCCGAGCCACGAATTGGAGAAAAACGACTTTCCCCTCAAAATTCGCGTAAGATTTCGATCAGACGGCTCAGATCATGCCAGCACCACTACACGACAAGATAGTGTTTTCTTCAGAACAGAGCTAGCATTGAGATCTGTGCCATCATCCAACGGCTAGGATCGCCCCACGTCCCTCGGAACCAAAATCCGAGCGACAGGCGATCTGACCTCCACAACAAAGAGGATAGCTCGGAATTCCGACCCAAGCAACCAGTGACCCGAGCCACTTCGCTCAGATTCCGAGCAAGTGCCAATGCGAGCCACGAATTGGAGAAAAATGACTTTCTCCTCAAAATTCGCGTAAGATTTCGATCGGACGGCCCAGATCATGCCAGTACCACTACACGACAAGATAGTGTTTTCTTGGAAACTGTGCCTGCCTCGAGATTCGTGCCAAGATCCGATGTTCCAGATCGTTCCACGTCGCTCGGAATTCCGAGCCGAGCGACTAGTGGTCCGAGCCACTCGCGCAACGGAAAAAACGAGCCATTTTGCTCGGATTCCGAGCAAGTGCCAATCCAACCCTCGAAAGTGAAGAAAAATGCCGCCGAGAGTCTCCAACCGTTGGATCATTGCGAAAATCGTGCCTTAGATGATGGACGATCCAGATTACGCCACGTCCACTAAACTACAAGGTAGTATTTCTTGGGAACTGTGCCCACCTCGAGATCCGCACTGACATCGGACGGCATAGATCGCTCCATGTTGCTCGGAATTCCGAGCCGAGCGACTAGCGATCCGAGCCACTCGCGCGAGGGAGAAACCGAGCCACTTCGCTCGGATTCCGAGCAAGTTCCCATCCGACCCACAAAAGCGGAGAAATTGCTGCCGAGCGACCTTGTCCATCCGATCTTTTAGAAATTCACGCCGGCACAGGATCAACGGTCTAGATCGCGCCACGCCATAATTTGGTATTTTATTTATTAAAATCGTTTTATTTACTTAAAAATTGCGAAAAAATGGTTAAAAATTCGGGAAAATTAATTAAAAATCCTGGAAAATAATTATAAAGCCGGGGAAATATTTTTGAGCCCCCGAGTGATTAATTATTGCCTAGGACCATTTATTAAGACCCCCGAACGACGAATCGACACTTCGCAAAATTAAGTAAATATTCCGAAAAAATAGATAAAAATCACCAAATGTCCAGAAGAACCCAAGAAAAACTTAGAGCATGCAACTAACTTAGAAAATCACCATACAGCCTCCTGCAAAGATTCGAAACCTTCCATTTGGACTCCGATACAACTCTGCCAGCCATTAAGACAGAAAAACTACTCCTCAAAGGCTGATCAAGCTCAGTCTTCGGGAGTGGGGGGCTCGTGATATGGCTAAAAATGGGGTTACATCAGAACCGTCTAAATCATGAACGAATCTTAAAGCCTAGGGGTAAAATGGTAATTTCACCTACTAATGGGTCTGAAGCGGGTACTGGTTCTCCTCCTCAAAGATCCATTAACCCGCGAATGGATCCACCTCAACTGGGTGTGGGTTTCAACCCGTAGCAAACCCGGTCCACCAGGATAGAATTAGAATTTCTGATTAATCCTAATCAACAGCCCTAATTCATATCTATCCTTTTACTGGGGATTAGGGATTACATTCCTTATCTAAACACAGGGATTACATGCCTAATTCGGTCCCAAAGGTGGCTATAAATACCCTCCATCCATCTCCATTAAGAGGTAATCAATCTTTGCCAATTTATGCTCTTTCATAATCTTCCTGATTACTGACTTGAGCGTCGGAGGGTGCGTCGCCGGGATCAACCCCGGTGTCTTGCACGTTTTGCAGGTGAACGGCGGGAGTCAGCGGTCAGACTCCAACAGAACAGGTTCAGGTTTGCTATTCAGGTTTTCCAAGAATCCACAAATACTATCTGTTTGCCCACACACCAGATTTAGCGGTAACAAAACTCATCAAAGATAACACACACACACGAGTTATCTCTAAAATCCAACTACATTATAAGCGGTATTTTTGACTTGAATCATACAAAGGAATTTGAGTACAAGTTACTTGCCTTAACCAATGACGAAAATGATGAAAACCAAGAATAACGGAAATTAATCCTGGGCAACGAACTCAGCGAACAACAAAAGAATCCCACGAACCAAGAACTCGAGATAACACGTGCAAATTTCCGTGCACACGCAATCCAACAAAGAGAGAAAGTGATCGGGAGTGGCTAGCGGCGGCGGCGCTGCCTTGCTGGCGCTGCTGCTGCTGCTGTCGATGCCAGAGGACGAGGAGACGTCGAGAGAGAGAAAGAGATGGATGGGATGGAGATGATGGTGGAAGGGATGCTCGGGGTGCAATGGGTGCGGCTATGGGATCGGGATGAGGCTGGTGATCGGGTGTGGAGCAGTCGGATGGGGTTCAGCGGCTAGGGGTGTTGGTTGGTGTGTGGGCTGACGGCACAAACAGGAAGAGAGGTTGGGGCTAGGGTTGAGCGATAGAATGGGAGAGAGAGGTAGGGTAGAATTTTATATGTGGTTTGATATTAGGGTTTAGGAGATATTGGGTATTGGGTAATTAGTTATTGGGTTTATTAGGAGTAGTAGGAGATGGTTATTAGGATGAATAGGATTTGGTTAATCCATTGGGTTCAGGGATAATCATGAGGATCTAGGATTTAAATTGCAAATAGGATTATCAACAATAGGATTAGGCAAATTAAACCACGAGCACCCAAAACATGAGCAAAAGAATAGAACAAGAATCCAATAAAGAAAAAAATGACAATCGATAAAGAATAAAGCGAAAGACAACAATGAAACACAAAGAGCTCAAAATGAAATAAAATGAATATATATTGAAAAAAAATCCAATATACGGTCCAAGAAATACAAAGAGAGTACAAATACCCAAGAAAAGAAAAATACACCAAAAATACGAATAACGAAAAACAGGGGTTACACAAAATATTTTCAAATACTGACTGTTACAGCTGATTTCGGTGTGGGGGTAAACAGATAGAATTTGTGGATCCGAGGAAAACCTGAACAGCTGACTCGGCCTGCTTGCTCCTGCCGCAACCTGCAAGGAAGTGCGAGACACCGGGGTTGATTCCGGCGACGCACCCTCCGACGCTCTTGTCAGTAATCAGTAAAAGATTAAGAAAGAGCTTAAGTGGTGAAAAAGTGATTAACCTGGTCTTGGTGGTAGAGGGGTTGTATTTATAGTCGCCTTTGGAATGATCAAGATCCTGATTTCCTGGCTAACATTTAGGAGCAAAATCCTCCTATTCTGTTTTAGGAAAGTAGGCCTTGATTCCCTGGTGAGAGCAAATCAAGCTTATTGATTTGATCTGATCAAATCAGTGGCCTGATTCTCTCTTGGTGGACCGGGCTTGTATCAGGTCGGGACCCGCGCCCAGTTGGAGTGGATCTATTCGCGGGCGGTTGGTTTCGTGAGGCGGAGACCCAATACCCGTTTTGGATCCATCTGTATGTGAAATTACCTTTTTACCCCCGTGCTTCAAGATTCGTGCTCGATCTGGACGGTCCCGATTTAACCCCAATTTTAGCCATATCACGAGCCCCCCACTCCTAAAGGCTGAGCGTGATCAGGCTTTGAGGAGTAGTCCAGCAGTTTCAGTGGCTGGTGGAGTTGTATCGGAGTCCAAATGTGGGATTTTGAATCTGAAAAGGGGGGTAGTGAGGTAACTTTTGACACTGCGTGCTGTTCTTGAGCTGCGTCGGGTATCTGACAGTCTTTTATCTACTTTTTTTCGAAGTGTTTGTTTAATTCTGCGATGTGTTTGCTAATCGTTCGGGGGCTTTAGCGGTGCATTCAGGGTAACAATTGTTCGCTCCGGGGTCCGAAAGTGTGTCCCCGAATTTTCAATTATCTCCCAGAATTTTTAGCTAATTTTCCCGCATTTTTAGCAATTTTCTCGCAATTTTTAAACAAATAAAACGATTAAAATAAATAAAAAACGATTTAAATACTGATTAATGGCGTGGCTCGATCTGAACCATCGATCGTGGACAGGCGCGAACTTCGGAAAGATCTGATGGTCGTTACCGCTCGGCAGCGTTTTTCTCCGTTTACGAGCTCGGAAAGGCACTTGCTCGGCTGCCGACCGGAGACTAGGGGGTTCGGCATTCCGAGCGACGTGGCGCAATCTGAGCCGTCGGATGGTGGCGCGCATCTCGAGACGGGCGCAGTTCCCAAAAAAACACTATCTTGTCTTTTAGCGCACGTGGCGCCATCTGGGCTCTTCATCATTGGGAGCGCGAATTTTTGAGAGATCCAGCGGTCCACGTAGCTCGGTGTCTTTTTTTCTCCATTTACCAGCTCGGGAAGGCACTTGCTCGGATGCCGACCGAAGGCATTGGTGTTCGGCAGGCCGAGGGACGTGGCGTTATCTGAGCTGTTGGATGTGGGCGCGCATCTCGAGACGGGCGCAGTTCCCAAGAAAACACTATCTTGTCTTTTAGTGCTCTCGGCGAGATCTGGGCCGTCTGATTGAGATTAGACGCGAAAGTTGAGGGGAAAGTGAGTTTTTCCCATTTACCAGCTCGGGAAGGCACTTGCTCGGCAGCCGACCGAGGGCCTGTGGTTTTTGGCAATCTGAGATGGTTCTGTTCCCAATGGTTTTAATGGCGCTTTGTGACTTGTGTGGCGTTTCGCCTTCCCGACATCATTAGGGATAATTCCTTTAATTAATGCGTGGCGTTTCAACTTCCGAGGATCAGTAATGGCTGGTTCTAGGAGGCAGGCTATAAGTACTCCACTCCCTTTGTCATTTTCATCACAGCCAAATTGAGTTCCAGACCTCGGGGGCATCTGCCTTGGGTAGCTTCTCTCTTGAGGTTCGGAGAGGTGGTCGCTCTTCTGCCTGGTTTTCCCTTTGTTCCCGACGGCCCCCAAGTGGATGTCAGGAGCGAGGGGGAACGAGGTAGTAGTGGTGACTACCGTAGTCCGAAGCCGGGGGATGAGTTATCTCCGAAGGACGGGTGGTCGCTCTCTTACCTTTATCTTCTCCCGTTCCGGACGGTCCCTAAGTGGATGTCAGGAGCGGGGGAGAATAAGGCAAGAGTGGTGACGACCATAGTCCGGATCCGAGGGATGGGCCTTCTCGGAAGGACGGGTGGTCGTTCTCTCACCAAGATCTTCTGCCTTCTTTGGTTGCTCCGAAGTGAGTGCCGAAGCAGGCGGAGGTCTTGGTGGGAGAAGGACGATCCATGTCCGATGCCGATCTCCGGGCCATCCGAGTCCGTTTGTTGCAACTGTGAAGGCGTCGCTGTCAGAGTCCTCTGACAAACTGATCCTTCCAGTTGCAACCAACTAGCTCGGGATGGCGCGCTTCTCTATCATGGGTTGCAGCTCGGGCTTTTGGACCGTCCGAGCCCGTTGTTTGCAACTGTGAAGGCGCTGCGGTCGGTGTCCTCTGACATGCCGCGCCTTCCTGTTGTAAACAACAAGCTCGGAACGGTGTGTTTCTCCTGGTTTCTGAGTGTTGATGGGTCCCCTCTCATCTCTGTCTTCCTTCCGGGCTGATGGCTTCTGATGGATGTCAGCCCGGGGAAGTTAGAGATGGGGGAAGTGCCTATCTGTTCCCGACCGGGTTTCGTGGTCGGCGGGATACCGACCGATGCACGGGACCTGGGGGGTGTTCGCCGAAGGCGGCGCCTCAAAACTGAATCAAAATTTTTCCAGGCTCCTCTAGGCATAGGTAAGGCGTCCGAGGGTCCAATCGTCCGAGCGACGTGGTGCATCTTGAGCCGCTGGGTGATGGCGCGCATCTCGAGACGGGCGCAGCTCCCAAGAAAACACTATCTTGTCGTCTAGTGCTCTCGGCGAGATCTGAGCCGTCTGATCGAGATCGGGCGCGAAAGTTGAGGGGAAAGTGAGTTTTTCCCATTTACCAGCTCGGGAAGGCACTTGCTCGGATTCCGACCGGACCCTGCTGTCGGCGTGTTCGGATCGCTCGTAGGTCGGATTTGGATCCTTCGGGGCCGAGCAGTTGACTTGGTGAGAAGAGTAGTGGTGATGGGCCTTCGTGACGTTTCGAGAGTAGCCCAAAAGTCGCGAAGGTTCATTGGAAGTCCAAGGGACGTTCCAATTTTACTATAAATCTTCACCCCCCCAAGACCAAGTCTTCACTTTTCACTTTTACTCTCTCTCTTCCGTTTTTACTTTGCTTCGCAGCTTTTACCTCCCTGGGTGGCCTTGCTAGCTGTCGCGGTAGCGTTCTTAGTTCCGGTGAACTTTCCGACCGTACCTGTCACTTCAAGGTCAGTTTCTTTCCCTTCTCTTTTTAGGAAAACATGGTTAAGATTTCGGCTGAGACCCCCGCC
The DNA here is from genome assembly GCA_017893485.1 of Hemerocallis citrina. Lineage (NCBI taxonomy): Eukaryota > Viridiplantae > Streptophyta > Magnoliopsida > Asparagales > Asphodelaceae > Hemerocallis > Hemerocallis citrina. Next base: position 80,653,855 of record CM030359.1, read on the forward strand.
TCGGAGCAAGCCGTTGGCCGAGGGGATAAAGGGAAGGGAGTAATGGAGCCGAGCGAGCAATACGTTGTTCGTCCGGATAAAGAGGGTGAAGTGGCCGAAGTGCCCGAGGAAGTCGCGGCGGAGTCCCGAAAGGGTAAAGCCGTGATCACAATAGTGGAAACGCCGAAGAGAGCGGGGGCGTTCGGTCGGCAACTCATCGCCGTATCGACCGTGGGAGGTGTCCGGGATTACGCCGAGGAAGACTTGGAGAGGGTCACTCAAGGTACAGCAAAACTGGTGGAGGAGAACGAGCCGAGGGAGCTGTCCGAGGTCGACCACAGGATCTCGACTCTCACCGAGGCCGGTCTCCGCACGATCCGAGAGGGTTTCCGGATCTCGCTCGAGTATGCACTGCTTCTTCCTGGCCCGGGGTTCCGAGCAAACACAAAGTCCTCGCCGGATATATGCGTCTTCCCGGTCGATTCCCTCATCGCCAGGGCTCCGCTTTCCCCTACACCCGTTCGTGGTCGAAGTCTTGGTCTGGTATGGTCTGAGTCCCGCCCAACTGATGCCGAACACTTGGAGGCATGTCGTGGCGTTTCTCCTCCGATGTCAAGAGGTCGACGCCAAGCCGACTATGTTCCTCTTTCGGAGTCTTTTCAAACCTTGCCAGCCGAGGCGTCATGAACAGAGGTTTTTCCTTTCTCCTCGGACGGGAGTTAAGTTGATCGAGAACCCGGACTCGATCAAACATTGGAAGGATAAATACTTCCTCGTCCGAAATCTGACGCCGTGGGTGATACCGACAGTTTGGGCGACGGACGGCCTGCCTAAGCGTACAAAGAAGGACGTCCCGCTGAATGCTGAGGAGGCTGAGGTCCAGAGGAAGCTTCTCGCCCTGCCAGCGCTAAGCTGGAAGGATATTACGGAGGAGCATCTGTTCCGTGGGGGTCTCAGTCCGATCGACCCTCGTATGCTTCTGGTATTTATAATCCTCGTTTAAAGTTCATGAAAAAATTTCTAAGTTTTTTCATCCGGCTTTTGCAGAGACAATGAAGCTTGATTACAAGGCTCTGGTGGCGAAGGGCCGGGCAGAGCAGGAGAAGAAGAAGAGGCCGTCGGCAGCGCCTCAGGACAGCCGGGCTTCGAAGAAGCCTTCGGTCGCAAAGACTGCCGACCAACCGAAGGTCGCGGTCCTGAAGGAGGGGGAGATTGAGGTCCTCGTCTCTCCGACTAAGGTCGTGGTCCCCGAGCAGGGGGAGGTCAATATCTCCGATCCCCCTATCTCGGATGCACCTGTGCCGACCCCGGGGACGGACGCTCCGGGTTCGTCGAGCGGCGTGTTCGGGGTGAAGGATGCGCTGTCCATGCCGGTTCCGCCCCTCACTACCGAGGCAGAGAAGATCTTAACCGAGCATCACAAGCAGATCTTCGTCCCCGACTGGCAGGTGATGAACGCCGATGGTTTCCTGGGCGACGGGAACATCTGCATGGAGGCGATAAGGCATCTGCCGACCCCGAAGGATCGAGCGACCCTGAAGGCCGGGATGGCAGGGGACGCCGTGATGCAGATCGCCCGGGATTCCATGTCGGTAAGTAGGCTGATTTCTTCTTCATCTGAATTTCTTCCTTAGAAAATTTTCTAAGTACTCGGATTCAGATTGTAACTCTGTTGCTCTCTTTCAGATCATCTGCCACTTCAATTTCCTGCTCGAGGAGATGGCGAGGAAGGATCAGGAGAAGGAGAAGGAGAGGACGGAGCGCGTCAAGGTCGCGAAGCGGCTCGATTCCAAGTTGCTTCTTTCGACGAAGAGGGCCGCCGAAGTGGAGGGGCTGGTGAAGCAGCTGGTCGATGCTGTTCAGCTGTCAAAGGATGCGGCGGCCAAGCTCGAGGCCTCGGAGAAGGAGGTCTCCGAGCTGAAGGATTCGGCGGCCAAGCTCGAGGCATCGGTGAAGGAGGCTGCCGACCTGAGGGAGGAGTTGGCCAAGGCTCGGTCGGAGGCGGAGGATGCTCGGAAGAGGGCCGAGAAGATCAAGGCCAAACACCTCAGGAAGGTGAAGAGGGTGAAAAAAGCCGTGCAGGAGGAGGCCGCGATGCACATGACCCAGAACATGCTGGACGCCTACGGCCGTGCCTTGCAACATGTGGTCGCCAAGAACCCGGGCTTCGACACGTCCACCTACAACTTCTATGATCTCGTGGAAGGGGAGGAGGTTGTCCCCGAGGAGTTGATCGGCCCCGAGGGGGAGACAGAACCCGTCGAGGACCCGTGGAAGGCCGCGACCAAGGAGGAGAAGGAGGACGACTCCGAGGAGGAGAGCTGGAGCGAAGGAGGTGGCGGAGGCGAGGGCAAGGACAAGGCCGAGGGGTCGACGAACCCGAACGACAAAAAGGTCGACACCTGACTCGGTTGTCTTCTTTTCTCCCCCTTTTTTTTTGTTTTTGTAAGCCTAACTGCGGACTGGCCACCGCTGTTGTAGAACTCCTCGAATTTTGAATGAAAAAAAAATGTTTTGTTTGGCCAAAATTTGCCCAAGTGTTGAGTCTCGGACTTAGTGTTTGTTTTGGCGTAACTTTCTCCAAGTGTTGGGCCTCGGATTTATCTCTGCATTTCAGGTGAGATTCGGTCCGATCACGGAGGCCGAATACCTTCGGCAGGAGCTGGTGAAAACGAAGGACGAGCTCTCTCAGAGCCGGTATAAGCGATATCTCCTGCTCGGCAGGCTGGAGGATACGAAGGCGGCTCTGCGGAGGTATGGTCGCGAGCTGTACCAGTACCGGAAGCGCTCTTCAGCCCCTTATCCCGAAGGCGAAGTTGAGAACCTCCGTAGAGAGCTTACCGCCGCCGAGCAGAAGAACGACGACCTTTTGGCCGAGGTTCAATACTTGGAGCTGGCGGAAAAAGAGCGTTCGGCGGAGGGGGAGAAGCTGGCTTCCGAACTGGAGAAAGCGTCGACCGAGTGCAAGAGGCTATCGGCCGAAGTCGACAGGCTCAGAAGGATCACAATAGATAGGGGGATTGAAGTCACCCATTACCGACGGCTTGCGACTGATAACGCCAATGCCTCGGGCTCGTTGACGGCTCCGCGACCGAAGAAGTTGGCGAAGGACGACGTCTTGAGGGATAGGATTATCGAACTGGAGGAAGAGATCGCGTCGCTCAAGCTGGCACTGGTCAGGGCTAACGTTCGCAGCACTTCGTGTACTCGCGAAGAAAGCGAGAGGGGGATTACGTTTCATGAACTTGCGATGCGCTCGCCGTTGACCAGGCGGAGTCCAGCCGACGCTCAGAGCAGTGCGGCCGCCTCGTCGAGCGGGGCTTCGGCCGGCGTCGCCGTTAGAGCTAGCAGCGAAGGGGGTTCGCGCTTCGTTGGTTTAGGGACGGGTTCGGAGGGCAGGCCTCGCCGTCCTCGTGTTTCCCTAAACCGAAGCATTCCCCTTCCGAAGAGGCTCTGATTCTGTCGTTTTTCTATTTTTGTTGATTGTTGTAACAACTTAGCTGTAGGGTCGACCGACCGTCTGTAACACTATCATGTCTGAATGCAAATAATTCTGAAAAATTTCCAAGTGTTAGACTCCGGCAGTGTATTGAAACTGTGTTATTCGTTTTCTCTTCTTTTCAGCTCGTTGTGACGATCCATGGCTCGGACTCCGAGCGTTCGAATGATGGCTCTGAATCCGAGGCCACCTCTGGAGCAGTGGTTCTGAGCCCAAGGAGCGCCGATATGAAGTTACGCCGAGCCGAGAGTGAGTGGGACCACCTTTCGTTGGTCCTCAGTCTCCGGGAATCCGAGATCCAACGCTTGGAGAACAAGATCGTCGAGCTGAGCCTTGCAGGGGAGGATGAAGACTCGCAGACCGCATTCAGCAACGCTCTTCGGGTCAAAAGCATCCGGCACATTCAGTCGAAGATCGTCGCCGAGCGGGATGACCTGCTCTCGGAAATGGGGCATCTGCGTGGTGTGATGGCGAGGTTCCGGGGGGAGAAGGAGGAGTTGTCAGCCGAGGAGGACGAACAGTTTAGTGAGGATGTTTTTGTATGAGAGACAAGTGTAGTGGGTCGGGCATTGTGTGTTTTGTTTGCCGACACTTTGTAATGGAGTGTTTTGTATTATGCGCCGACAATTAATAAAATTCCCTTTCGTTGCTTTGTATGTTTGTTCTTGCTTGTAACCGTATCGGTCGTGCCAAGATCCTTGAGCCGAGCGCGTCTGTTTAGCCGAATGGATCTCCAGGGGTGCGGCTCTTTGTCATTTAGTGGATTTGACACGGTACGGCAAGGCTCTGTACCTGAAAAAGTGTTATTTTGTCGCTTAGAGTAGGTGGCGAGATCTGAGCCGTCGAACGTAGGCGCGAATCTCGATGCGGCTCAGTTCCCAAGAAAACGTTATCTTGTCGTTTTGCGCTGGTGGTTTGATCTGAGCCGTCTGATCGAGATCACGTACGAAAGTTGAGGGGAAAGTGCGTTTTCCCCATTTACACGCTCGGGAAGCCACTTGCTCGGAAGCCGACCGAGTTTGTGAGTCTTCGGTCTTCGGCTAGTAGTTAGGAGTGTTCGGTCTTTTGTGTCCGAACGAAGGTCTGCCATCGACCTACCGGAGTAGTTTAGATGGACTAGGAACCAAGTGTTGGACCCCGGGACCATCGCTGGAGCCCGACGGGTGTAGGAGCAATTCCGAACGGCGATCTACCCTTGGTTCGTCCGGAGACGAGCCGAGGAGGTAAAGTCGAGCCGAGTGTTGGACTCCGAACCATCGGTATAGTTCAACGGCTGTAGGAGCAATTCCGAACGGCGATCTACCCCTGGTTCGTCCAGAGACGATCCGAGGAGGTAAAGTCGAGCCGAGTGTTGGACTCCGAACCATCGGTATAGTTCAACGGCTGTAGGAGCAATTCCGAACGGCGATCTACCCTTGGTTCGTCCGGAGACGAGCCGAGGAGGTAAAGTCGAGCCGAGTGTTGGACTCCGAACCATCGGTATAGTTCAACGGCTGTAGGAGCAATTCCGAACGGCGATCTACCCCTGGTTCGTCCGGAGACGACCCGAGGAGGTAAAGTCGAGCCGAGTGTTGGACTCCGAACCATCGGTATAGTTCAACGGCTGTAGGAGCAATTCCGAACGGCGATCTACCCCTGGTTCGTCCGGAGACGACCCGAGGAGGTAAAGTCGAGCCGAGTGTTGGACTCCGAACCATCGGTATAGTTCAACGGCTGTAGGAGCAATTCCGAACGGCGATCTACCCCTGGTTCGTCCGGAGACGACCCGAGGAGGTAAAGTCGAGCCGAGTGTTGGACTCCGAACCATCGGTATAGTTCAACGGCTGTTGGAGCAATTCCGAACGGCGATCTACCCCTGGTTCGTCCGGAGACGACCCGAGGAGGTAAAGTCGAGCCGAGTGTTGGACTCCGAACCATCGGTATAGTTCAACGGCTGTGGGAGCAATTCCGAACGGCGATCTACCCCTGGTTCGTCCGGAGACGAGCCGAGGAGGTAAAGTCGAGCCGAGTGTTGGACTCCGAACCATTAATTAAATAAGAGGGGAGAGAAACATGCAAATTCACAAATATAATAGAACTTTTCTTTATTGATATTTGACGGCGAACCGTTTTACATAGTACAATTCATGGGACAGGTTACAAGTTAGAGGAGAGGAATGGTTCGACACCTCGGATTACTTAGAGAGGCGCCGGAGCGCTCTCTTGGTATTTCAGGAGGTGGTCGGAATTCCAGGTCCTCGGAAGCTCTTTTCCATCCATGTCTTCAAGTCGGTACGCTCCAGGCCGAACAACTTTTGTGATCCGGTACGGTCCTTCCCAATTCGGAGCTAGCTTGCTCCTCTGACTGGGGAGGGATATAGCTAGCTTTCTCAATACCAAATCTCCTTGCTTAAGGTTGGCGGGTCGGACCTTCTTGTTGTATGCTAGCTCGATCCTCCTTCTGTAATTCTGTTGCCGAATCGATGCCCTTTCCCTGAGTTCATCTATCAGGTCCAAGTTTCCTCTGAGGTCTCTGGCATTTTGCGCTTCGTCATAGGCTATGAGCCGAAGGGAAGGTATTCCGACCTCGAGGGGTATCACGGCCTCGGCCCCATAAGTAAGGCTGAAAGGGGACTCTCCGGTGGGCGTCCGCTGGCTTGTGCGGTAGTTCCACAACACATTAGGGAGTTGGTCGACCCACAATCCTTTGGAGCACTTGTCCAACCTCTTCTTGATTCCTGCGAGGATTTGCTTGTTAGCGTTCTCGGCCTGTCCGTTCGACTGAGGGTGTGAGACGGACGAGAAGCGCTGTTGAATGACGAGGTCGTCGCATAGGGCTCGGAATGCTATGCCAGTGAACTGAGTCCCGTTGTCCGTCACGAGGACGCGGGGGACGCCGAATCTGCATATGATGCTCTTCCAGAAGAACTGCACCACCTTGTTCTCGGTTATAATGGCGAGGGGCTCGGCCTCGACCCACTTCGAGAAATAGTCGATGGCTACGACTAAGAACTTGAGCTGACCCGGAGCCGGTGGGAAAGGTCCTAGTAAGTCCATTCCCCACATCGCGAAGGGGATAGGGCTCGATAGGGAGGTGAGGTTGGCCTGAGGGAGGCGTCGGATGCTGGAGTGTCTCTGGCAGGAGCTGCACTGCCGAACATGTCGCTCGGCATCCCGAAGAAGGGTCGGCCAGAAGTACCCATAGTTCAAAGCTTTCCGGGCCAAAGACCAGAATCCGGAGTGTGCCCCTCCGATGCCCTCATGAAGCTCTTGCAGGGCATATTCGGCCTGTTCCGGAGAGAGGCACCTTAGGTAAGGTCGGCCATCTATTTGAGAGAAGGAGCGCTTGTATCAGATGCCCTCGATCAGGACATAGCGCTCGGCCCGAGTTCTGACTCGGCGTGCTTCTTTGGGATCTGAGGGCAGAACTCCATCCCTTAAGAATTCTACCAGTGGCTTCATCCAATTGTCCTGCAGCATGACCGGCAATGACTCCACCGAGCGAGGTGTCTCGTCTTCGATGCTCGGTTTAGAGAGGACTTCAATCAATACGGTCTGTTCGAGACCTTGCAGAGAAGACGAGGCCAACTTGGAGAGAGCATCAGCTTGTGAGTTCTCCTCCCGGGGGACCCGTTGGATGATGGCTTCTTCGAACCGGCCCATGAGGTCCCGGACCTTGGCGAGGTACTTCGCCATTCGCTCGTCCCTGGCCTCATATTCGCCCGAGACCTGGTTCACGACTAGTTGGGAGTCACTGTGAATCCGAAGGCGCTGCGCCCCAGCACTTCGTGCGAGTCCGAGGCCAGCTATGAGAGCCTCATACTCCGCCTCGTTGTTCGAGGCCTTGAAGTTCATGCGGATCGCATACTGCAGGACGAAGCTGTCAGGGCCGTTCAGGATAATGCCGGCGCCACTTCCTTCACTGCAAGAGGATCCGTCTACAAAGACTGTCCAAATGGGGGGCCCATTCGGGACGTGGCCGACCTCAGGGATGGTGGACTCTACAATGAAGTCGGCGAGAGCCTGTGCCTTAATTGCCGTCCGAGGCTGATAGGAGATGTCGTGCTGACTCAGCTCTATGGACCACTTCATCAGCCGGCCGGAGGTTTCGGGCTTGTGGAGGACTTGCTTGAGGGGTTGATCGGTGAGGACGACGACCGAGTGAGATTGGAAGTAGGGCCGAAGCTTTCTTGCTGCCATGACCAAAGCGTAGGCTATCTTCTCTATCCTCGGATAGCGGAGCTCGGCGTCCCGAAGCACCTTGCTCACGTAGTAAATGGGCCTTTGGGTCCGGTCTTCTTCTCTTACCAAAACAGCGCTCAAGGTCTGCTCGGAAGCAGCCAAGTAGATGAAGAGAGGCTCGCTCGGGATTGGCTTACTGAGCAGAGGGGGGTTCACCAGATAGGCTTTCAGCTGGTCGAACGATTCTTGCTGTGCCTGGCCCCATTCAAATCCTTTAGCGCCCCGGAGTGCTTTGAAGAAGGGGAGGCACTTTTCCCCTGACTTGGAGAGGAACCGACCAATGGCTGCGAGCCGACCGGTGAGCTTCTGCACCTCTTTGACGTTCCGAGGCGGGGCCATGTCTAATATAGCTTTAATCTTTTCGGGGTTAGCTTCAATTCCCCGCTGGCTCACCATGAAACCGAGGAACTTGCCAGAGGAGACTCCGAACGCACACTTGTTCGGGTTTAGCCGCATGTTGTACTTCCTCAACACACCGAAAGCCTCCTGGAGGTCGGCTACATGGTCGGTGCCGCGGATGCTCTTGACGAGCATGTCATCAACGTACACCTCCATGTTTCGGCCGATCTGATGCTGAAAAACCTTGTTGACGAGGCGCTGGTAGGTGGCGCCGGCGTTCTTCAAACCGAACGGCATTACTCGGTAGCAGTAGAGGCCTTGGTCGGTGACGAAGGAGGTCTTCGGGATGTCCGGAGGGAACATCCGGATTTGATTGTACCCCGAGAAGGCATCCATGAAGCTGAGGAGCTCATGGCCCGAGGTGGCGTCGATTAGGGTGTCGATGTTCGGGAGAGGGAAGGGATCCTTCGGACACGCTTTGTTGAGGTCGGTGAAGTCGATGCATATCCTCCATGAGCCATTGGACTTCTTGACCATTACAACATTCGACAGCCACTCGAGATAATTCACCTCCTGGATGAACTTGGCCTTCAGCAGCTTATCCACTTCCTCCTTGATTGCTTGCTGTCGCTCGGGAGCGAACTTTCGCCTCTTCTGCTGAACCGGTTTGCACCCCGGCTCGACGCTTAGGCGGTGGACGAGCAAGTCCTCGGAGATGCCGGGCATATCCGCGGCCGACCAAGCAAACAGGTCGCGGTTATCCCGGATGCACCTCACCAAGTCGGAGAACAGCACGGTCGGCAAGGACTTGCTGACGAGGAATTTTCGGCTCGGATCCTCGTCGGATAAGAGTACTTCTTCTAACTCGTCCGCTGGCTCGGACGTTGGGCGAGCCTTCGGCTCGGGGATCTCGAGTGTCTCGAGCGAGAGCACTGGTCCCCCGGTGGAAGTCATGTAGCACTTCCGAGCTGTTTCCTGGCTTCCCCTGACTTCCCCTACCCCCGAACGAGTGGGGAACTTCATCTTCAAGTGGTATGCCGAGGGGACAGCCTCAAGAGCGGCTAGGCCGGGACGGCCTAGGATGACATTGTATGCTGCCGGGACGTCGACGACCATGAAGTCCATCGGCTCGGTCCGGGTAGTAGGGGTGCTTCCCGCAGTAACGTCTAGGGTTATCACCCCTTCGACGGTCACCGGGATCCCCGTGAACCCGTGGAGTATAACCGGCCGGCTTAAGACGGTCCCGGGACAGCTGCAGGCCATGAAAGGCCGAGAGGAATAGGATGTTGACCGAACTCCCATTGTCCACCAAAATCCTCTGCACCTTGAAATTGGCCATGCGGAGGTCGATGACGAGGGCATCGCAATGGGGGGTTCGGACTCCTTCAAGGTCGACATCGGAGAAAGACACAGGGACGCCGAGACCCTTCGGGGGAGGGGCACTGTGGACCGAGTTGACTTCCCGGACGATGGCCTTTCGGGAGGAATTAGAGGGGCCCCCCATTGGGCCTCCGTGGATCAGGTGCAAAACCCATTCTTCTTCAAACTCGGGTGTCTCCTCTCGCCGCTCGGAGCGCTTGTTAGCCCCCCGAGGGGGAGGTGAGTTCCGATCTGTTCGATCGTTAGCTTTCACGAACTTGGCCAACTGCCCCCTCCGAATGAGTACTTCGATCTCATCTCTCAGAGCTCGGCAGTCATTCGTGTCGTGCCCATGGTCTCGGTGGTAACGACACCACTTATCTTTGTTCCTCCTCTTCACTTGAGTGTGCATCCTCGGGGCCGGAGGGATGATTCCCTCCTTCTCTACCTCCATGAGGATAGTAGAGACATTAGTGGTGAGGGGAGTGAACTTCTCGAACCTGGGGGGAGGGCGGCGCTGACCGCCCATGTCCTTCTGAGCTTTCTTGGACCCTTCTTCTCCCGTCGCCTTCCTCTTTGACCCCGCGGCGGTGCCCCCGAAGCTCGGAAGGGCTTCGGCCTCCTCCGCCCGGATATACTTCTCGCACCTCAGGAGGAGGTCGGCGAAGTCATGCCGGGGCTTCTTGGCCAGGGATGATCGGAGGTTGGCATTAAGGACGTTCGACTGGAACGCCACGGTAGCCATGGACTGGTCCAAGGAAGCAATTGACCTGACTTCCGCGGTAAATCTTTTCACATAGTCCCGTAACTTTTCTTGCTTCTCCTGCCACAGGTTCAGCAAGGAAAGACTCGTCTTCTCGGCTCGTCGGCTACTCACGAAGTGAGTAATGAACAGTGTCTCAAACTGTTCGAATGAGAAGATGGACGAGGGGGCGAGCCTAGAATACCATTCCCGAGCCGACCCCCGGAGGGTGGCAGGGAAGGTCCTGCAGAGCACTGCGTCGGAAGCTTGATGGATCAGCATCAGGGTCTTGAAGCTCTCGACGTGGTCGACTGGGTCGGACTCCCCAGAGTATGTTTCAAACTGTGGCGGTTTGAAGTTCCTCGGTATATGGGCCTCCATGATCGACCGCGAGAAGGGGGGTCGGCTTGGACGGAAGGTTCCGGCTCGGGACTCTTCCTCCCTGTCCATGCGGCCGATGCGCCTCTCCACCTCATGGATACGGCGGATGAGGGCGTCGTCCCTCCGCTGGTAGTCGTACGACCCTCCGGACTCCTCTTCGTAGGAAGGGGAGTGTGGACTGCGGCGCCGGTACTCCTGGGAGCGCCGAGGACTCTGTTGCCGTTGCTGTCGGCTGGGAGCCGGGGAAGGACTCCGGGTTCGGCGCCGGGGACTGGGATCCCTGGGGGGCGTCGAAACCCTCTGAGCATTCTGGGCGTTCTGTCGCAGATTGAGGGCCTGCAGAACGGTCTCTTGAAACTGGAGGAACTCGGCTCGGCTGATGGGCATATCTCGGTCCCTCGGATGGCGCCGATCCCTGGGGGACCGGGACCTCCTCCTTCGGTGCTCAGGGGACGCCACTCGGCCTCTTCGTTTCCGGGACCTTCTGCCGTCCCGACGACGTGGCGACCGCTCACCTTGACGCTGGCGGGAGGCTCCCTCTCGGGCCCGCCTCTCGTCAAGATGGGTACGGAGGTCGTCGTCCTTATGGCGGTTTTGGAGTGTGATGCGGAGGTCGGGGTGATGGGAAGCCATCGAGTCCGAGGACCCATTGTGGACCGAGACGTGGCCCGGATTGAGGGGCTGCTTCTCCTTCCGACCGTTATGACCGGACGGACCGTTGTTGGGCTGCTGCTGAGGAGGAGGAGGAGGCGGGACCTGCTGGGTCAGCGGAGGGAGGTTGGACTGAAGGATAGGGTTGACCGGAGCTTCATTCGCCGGGTCGGTGGGGTTGCCCCCACGGTTCGACCCTCTGGATCTGTTCTTCTTCGGCGGCATGGCTGCAGAGGACGGCGGAGAATGGACTGAGACTGTTCGTGTGGTTTTCCCACAGACGGTGCCAATCTGTTACCGCTGATTTCGGTGTGGGGGTAAACAGATAGAATTTGTGGATCCGAGGAAAACCTGAACAGCTGACTCGGCCTGCTTGCTCCTGCCGCAACCTGCAAGGAAGTGCGAGACACCGGGGTTGATTCCGGCGACGCACCCTCCGACGCTCTTGTCAGTAATCAGTAAAAGATTAAGAAAGAGCTTAAGTGGTGAAAAAGTGATTAACCTGGTCTTGGTGGTAGAGGGGTTGTATTTATAGTCGCCTTTGGAATGATCAAGATCCTGATTTCCTGGCTAACATTTAGGAGCAAAATCCTCCTATTCTGTTTTAGGAAAGTAGGCCTTGATTCCCTGGTGAGAGCAAATCAAGCTTATTGATTTGATCTGATCAAATCAGTGGCCTGATTCTCTCTTGGTGGACCGGGCTTGTATCAGGTCGGGACCCGCGCCCAGTTGGAGTGGATCTATGTAATATCCCGGACGGATATTACCGTGTATAAATTATTATTTCATTAATATTCTGTTTTAATTCCAAAATTAGAATATTTTGGTGATTTTTACTCGGTTTGCTCCTAGACATTATCTGTATCCAGATATCGGCCAGTATATATCCGTATTGTATCAAATTGATACCATGATCTTCCGAACTAATAATAAAATTTATTATATTATTATTTCCAAGATTTAATTATTTTATGTGGATTATGCGAAGATTTCCCGGTATACGGACATATACGCGCACATACGAGTAGTATGTCGATTAGTGCATTATACGAATTATGTGATGTATATTTTGGACAACACTTATTTTCCTATAACCTAGTAGGATGGTTAGGGTTTGATTAGGGATTTTTGGTAGCTAAACCTAGGGTTACAAGACAAAAGAGGGTTAAGAACCCTTCTAGAAAATTTCTCCCCCACATCAAACCTTCCCTCACATAACACCTCCCCCACTTTTCCCCCTTCTCCTAGGTGTGGCCGGCCCCAAAAAAGAAAAGAAGGAGGGGTTTTTGTGAAATAGTGTGTGTGCATTTACACTTTCCACCCTTCTCTCCACCTATAAATAACCCTTCCTTCTCCTCCTTCTCTCATTTTAGAAAACAAAAGAAAGAAAGAAAGAAAGAAAGAAAGGAAAGGAAAAGGAAGAGAGAACATCACACTAACATGAGAGTTTTTCTTTTAGGTCTTTCCTAGGAGTTCTAAAAAGCTAGGGGAAGGAGAAGGTTAGCATAGGCAAGTCCTTCCTACAAAGAGCAAAGGTGGGGGTTTCTTCATGTTCTTTGTTTGTTGTTTGTTGTTTGTTGTTTGTTTGTTGTTGTTGTTTGACTTCTTCTCCTTACCTTCTTGTTTTGTTTTTCTTTTGTTTGATGGGTGTGTTTCTATGGTTGAGAATGATGAGAAAAAGTAAGAAGAAGTAGTAGTAGTAGCTACTAATACATAAAGATCATAGCTTTATTATTGTAGTTGTTGTTTGTATGTTATTGGACTAAAGAAACTTACATATTGCATATTGTTGAACAATACAACCATTGTTGGTTGTAGGACTTGATTGAACTAATGTAATAATCAAAAAGATCTTTCCTTTCTTTACTAAACACTAGTGGTAGAAATAATTAAAAAGATCTTCTTTTGTTTTAATCACTAGTTGTAGCTAATAAATAAAAAGATCTTCTTTTTATTCTTAAACACTAGTTGTAGCTATTAATTAAAAAGATCTTCTTTTTAGTTTTAATCACTACTTGTAGCTATTAATTAAAAAGATCTTCTTTTATTTAAAACACTAGTTGTAGCTAATAAATTAAAAAGATCTTCTTTTTATTCTTAATCACTAGTTGTAGCTAATAAATAAAAAGATCTTCTTTTTATTCTTAAACACTAGTTGTAGCTATTAAATAAAAAGATCTTCTTTTATTTTTAATCACTAGTTGTAGCTATTAATTAAAAAGATCTTCATTTTTATTTTTAATCACTAGTTGTAGCTATTAATTAAAAAGATCTTCTTTTATTTAAAACACTAGTTGTAGCTAATAAATTAAAAAGATCTTCTTTTTATTTTTAATCACTAGTTGTAGCTAATAAATAAAAAGATCTTCTTTTTATTCTTAAACACTAGTTGTAGCTATTAATTAAAAAGATCTTCTTTTTAGTTTTAATCACTACTTGTAGCTATTAATTAAAAAGATCTTCTTTTATTTAAAACACTAGTTGTAGCTAATAAATTAAAAAGATCTTCTTTTTATTCTTAATCACTAGTTGTAGCTAATAAATAAAAAGATCTTCTTTTTATTCTTAAACACTAGTTGTAGCTATTAAATAAAAAGATCTTCTTTTATTTTTAATCACTAGTTGTAGCTATTAATTAAAAAGATCTTCATTTTTATTTTTAATCACTAGTTGTAGCTATTAATTAAAAAGATCTTCTTTTATTTAAAACACTAGTTGTAGCTAATAAATTAAAAAGATCTTCTTTTTATTCTTAATCACTAGTTGTAGCTAATAAATAAAAAGATCTTCTTTTTATTCTTAAACACTAGTTGTAGCTATTAAATAAAAAGATCTTCTTTTATTTTTAATCACTAGTTGTAGCTATTAATTAAAAAGATCTTCTTTTTATTTTTAATCACTAGTTGTAGCTATTAATTAAAAAGATCTTCTTTTATTTTAAACACTAGTCGTAGCTAATAAATTAAAAAGATCTTCTTTTATTTTAAACACTAGTTGTAGCTAATAAATTAAAAAGATCTTCTTTTTATTCTTAATCACTAGTTGTAGCTATTAATCAAAAGGATCTTTCTTTCATTTTTAATCACTAGTTGTAGCTAATTAAAAAGACCTTTTCTTTTGTAAAGTAAAGTAAAATAAAATAATCTTTTCTTTATCACTAGTAATAAATGAGGTTAGTAAGTAACTAAGTAGTGGTAAGCTAAAGCAATAAGTAGTCGTATGTAATAAAATGAAGTAGTAGTAGCATGTATGTTGATTAATAAGGTAGTAGTAAGTTGTATGTTGTGATTTTTTTAATAGTAGTAGTAGTAGTAGTAAGTTGTATGTTATGTGTTGATCAAAATAGAAGTAGTAGTAGTAGTAGAATGTTGTAGGATATTTTCTAAAAATATTCCTTTATGTTTTTGTGCTTAGAATATTGTAGGATCATTTCTAAAAAATAAATTAGAAGCCATATCCATGCTTAGTTAGTTGTAGCTTTGCTTCTAAAAATAATTTGAAGCCATATCCAGGCTTAGTTAGTTGTAGCTTTGCTTCTAAAAATAATTAGAAGCCATATCCATGCTTAGTTAGTTGTAGCTTTGCTTCAAAAAAATAATTAGAAGCCATATCCATGCTTAGTTAGTTGTGGCTTTGCTTCTAAAAATAATTAGAAACCATATTCATGCTACTTATGTTGTAGGATCATTTCTAAAATGATTAGAAGACTTATTCATGCTTCACATGTTGTAGGATCATTTCTAAAAATGTTTAGAAGCCATTTCCATGCTACTAATATTGTAGGATTACTTCTAAAAATATTTAGAAGTTATATTCATGCTTCTAATGTTGTAGGATCATCCCTAAAAATAGTTAGAAGCCATTTTTATACTACTAATATTGTAGGATGTATTCTAAAAGTATCCTATCATGTTTCATGCTTAGTTAATGGTAGGATTTATTCTAAAAATATCTAGCATGCCTAATGATGTTAGAATGATGTAGGACAAATTCTAAGAGTTTCCTACCATGCTTGGATCAATTTTACTATGTTTAGGATGTTGTAGGAGCAATGATAAAATTTCTTACCATGTTAGCTTAATTATAGGTAAGTGGCATATCATGTTAGTTCAATTGTAGGTATGTAATATACCATGCTAGTTAATTGTAGGTATGTGATATACCATGCTAAATTTCAAGTATATGCTTAGGACGTTGTAGGAGTAATACTATGCCTTGGAATGTTGTATGTTATATTAGTATCTATCCGTGCTTGGTTTGTGGTGATTGGTGATGATAAGTAGTAGGCTTTCATGCTCATTCGTAACCTACGCTTGACTATAGTGGACTTCATGTCTAGGTCGTAGTGATCGTTATGCTTAAGCTCGATATGAGTACAAGCATTAATCACATTCATACCTAGGAGTATCATGGTGGTTGTGTTATATGATTAGATTGTCGTAGGAGTATGCGTGCAATTGTGTGCCGTACTTAAGGCGCTATAAGTTGAGGTAATAAGGATTGGGAAGACCACTAGTGATAGTTGGTCCGATAAAGGCCGTTAGGTCGCCTTCGGATTCTTCCTTAGTGGAATACCGACCATAGAATATTAGTAGACTCTTCTGTTGCTTCTAATATTAGATGACCAAGTTTGTTAGTAAGCACGTTTGGTTGCTTCTAGGATTGATTACCTGTATGGTTGTTTGCACACGGTTGTGCTCGTACGTGGCTCGACTGGCCCGTATGTAGCTGTGGGTCTCATACGTAGCTTATTTGGCTCGTATGTATGTGATTGTCTCGTACGCGGCCCGACTGGCCCGTGCGTAGCTGTTGGTCTCATACACGGCTCATTTGGCTGGTATGTATGTGGTTATCTCCTACGAGGCCCGCCTGGCTCGTAGATAGTTGTTGTTTCATACGTAGCTTATTGGCTCGTATGTGGTTGTTACTCGTGTATAGCTGTTAGCTAGTACACAGTTCGTTGTGGGCTATCGACCATCAAGACATAGCGGCATGCATGTATATTCGCACGACCGAGGTCTTGGATCGATGCACCACGAACCGGATCCGGAGGGGTTCTGGTAAGTCTAGGTTGAGCAGCCTAGTAGAGTTGTCTTGCGAAGCCTAATTTAAGGCATAGCATGTTATGTTATAATATTATCGTCCCTAGGATCGTCGGGTCAGGGACATCATTAGGGTAGTGACTTATAAAGGTCATTTTGCTCGGACCCTTACCGAAGAGAGAAGAGTTGGTGGTAGGGGGCACCTTACGACCAACTTGTCCCTTGAGGGAGGCCTTAGGTGGTGTACTGGGTTGTACCTTCCCGTCAAAGGGATACGTACGGTGCCGTCTCACAAGTTGAGGACACGGGTTGCGTATCTCGCTCTGTTAATTCCTGAAATACCGTGGCTGGGGTGCCACAGGATGCATGGTGCAGTCCTGCGCTTGCTATACCCCAGAGAGTGCCACAGGGTAGGCTTCGCGCTGCCCTACGCTTGCGAAACTCTATGGTTTAATTTTGGAACGATGCCCGATATACTGGGATCGAGTGAGGTCCGGCTTGCCGGGTAGTAGTGGAAAACGGAGACACCATAAGCAGACTGCATGGGGGGCACTTGACCCCTTCTGCAACCTCACAGAGTCATGGAGTATTGTCAGGAACAGGTCGTGTACAATTAGAATGCGTAACGTGGGTTCAAATCCCTATACATGGAGAAACGGCTTGAGATGGAGTCGCATGTAGTATGGGCTGCATGTTGCTTTCGGAGACTTGCTGACATTAGAATAGGAAGCGTCCCGTCAAAGGGATACGTACGGTGCCATCTCACAGGTTGAGGACACGGGTTACGTATCTCGCTCTGTTAATTCCTGAAATATCGTGGCTGGGGTGCCACAGGATGCATTGTGCAGTCCTGCGCTTGCGATACCCCAGAGGGTGCCACAGGGTAGGCTTCGCGCTGCCCTGCGCTTGCGAAACCCTATGATTTGGATTTTGGATTAAGGCCCGATACACTGGGCAATAGTGGCAAACATGGACACCACTATATGACTGCAGTGGCGGAACTAGACCGCACCTGCAACCTTGTTTGAGTGAGGTCCGGCATGCCGGGTAGTAGTGGAAAACGGAGACACCATAAGCAGACTGCATAGGGGGACTTGACCCCTTCTGCAACCTCACAGAGTCATGGAGTATTGTCAGGAACGGGTTGTGTATAATTAGTTCTATTTTAAGTATCGCATTAGAGTCTAGTCATAGCACTCACGTACACTTAAACTACACCAACACCATTGTTATATTGTGTATATTGTTTGGAAGATTCGCTGCTATATGATCAGCCTTTAAGCGTCAGTGAATACTGACGTCCCCACTTCCATAGGTACTGGGTAGCAGAAGTACAGGTGCGAAATTCAGGAGGACTCAAGGCAAGGGAAGCAAGGAGTCAGTGTTATGTTTAGTTCCGCTGCAGCATATGTATTGATTATCTATTTAGTTGAGAAGTACTCAAGTGAGAGTTACCAAGTGTTGTTCTTCATTTCTTGTACTTTGATGTAAGATGTTGAAGGTTGTAATACTTGGGATTGTAAAGGTATTATTGTAACTTTATTGTAATGTATTGCAGTTGTGTAATGTTCAGACTTGTAATACATTGGGTATTGAATAAAAAGTTTTAAATTCTCCTGTTTTTCTGTGTATTGTGACTAATTGAAGAAAAGGTCTTGGCTCGTGTCACGGTTTCCCAGTGTTGGAAATCGGGGCGCTACAATCTATTCGCGGGCGGTTGGTTTCGTGAGGCGGAGACCCAATACCCGTTTTGGATCCATCTGTATGTGAAATTACCTTTTAACCCCCGTGCTTCAAGATTCGTGCTCGATCTGGACGGTCCCGATTTAACCCCAATTTTAGCCATATCACTGACCTTACTAGGGTCTAAAATACTGATCAAAACGGAAAAAATGGCAAAACTGAAAATATCTCATGCGCACAAAATCCACTAGTTCACATAGAACTCATCCAAAACACAACCAAACACGAAATAGAGTATATCCTGGGCCTGTCACTACGACCCCCTTTGTACAAGATGTCAAAGCCACATGGTATAGAGTATTTCACAAGTTCACAACAAGTCTACCATGAATAACACGAACGAACACATGATCTCATATGAACAACACGCATATATACAACAAGATGTGGTCAATCCTAGGTTATAGCATGTCATGTATGTCGTGAGGCAACTGTGGTCAAATCATCACAATAGTGACAATATTAACAAGGGGATTCATACATAAATTGTCTCTAAAACCCAACTACACTACAAGCGGTATTTAGTACTTGTATTTGCAAAGGAATTTAATACAAGTTACTTGCCTTAACTGACGACGAAATGACTCCAAATAAGAATAATGGGAACGAATTCCCGCCAACGAACACAACGAACGAAACGGAACCCACGAACCACGACGAACACACGAACTCCAATGATCACACAAACAACTTGTACGAACCAACACGCGCACACCCAAGGGAACACGGTGGTGCGGAAGATGGTGACACAGCGAGGCATTGCCGGTGTGCTCTGTTGACGAAGCACGGCACAGAGATGCACTTTTGCTGCTGCTGTTGTAGTTGCGAGACAATAGAGCGGTGCACGGGAGACGGTGCTGAACTGGCTGCCTACACGTCGGAGGGAGAGCACAGCACTTAGGGCTGTTGCTGCTGCTCTCAGGTCTGCCGATGGGATGCCAGGCAGGAGAGGGTGCACGGGGGCGGATGCAAAGGCGAAAGACAGAGAGGAGGGGATGCGGAACGAGGTAAAGATCGGGAGAGGGAGAAGGCACGGAGAGGCACACAACAAGGAGGTCGGGGGTAGGCGGATGGTGAGCGGCCGAAGAGGGAAGATGGGTTCAAAATATATAGGTGATAGGGAAGGAGTTAGGGTTGGAGAGAGAGAGAGGTGGCTACAGATTATTGGGGTGTTAACGGGTAGGTATAAGGGAAACGGGTATGGGTGCACAGTAGGGTTTAAAGGGTATAGGTTTTATTGGGTTATAAACAGGTTTGGAGAATAATGGGTATTGGGGTTAAAAATAATGGTTAATGAGTTTGGAGTTTTAAGGAAAATATCCAATAAGGAGAATATGGTTTTAAATAGGGTTTATATTACAATAAAATAACAAATAAATATTGTTTATAATAAAAATGTAATTTGCATTACAAAAATAGAATTTATTTAAAATACTACAAATACAGTTAGTAGATAAAAATGGGTTTTTAATAACCAGTCAAAAATATCAATAATAACCATAATACTAATAACAATAATAATAATAAGAGTAATAATAACAAAAAAATAAGAATTGTATTACAATATAAAAGTCATAGAAAATATTTACAAATAAAGTTATTGATCGAAAACATATTTTAATAGGAGATCCAATAATACAATTTGACAAAAGAATTTAAAAACCGAAAAAATAATTTGCGAAAAATTTAAATACAGAAAATACACAAAAATACGTTTTTGGGAAAACAAGGGTTACAGTATGGGTTGCATACTGTTTCGGAGACTTTCTTGCATAAGAATAAGAGCATCCCTGCATTAGTTAATCTTGCATTAGAGTCTAAGTCATAGCATACACTGACACATCAATTATATATACACTTTTCTCTTTTCATAATTCTGTTTGTTTAAAGTTGAGAATCGCTGCTAGTCATCAGCCTTAAAGCATCAGTATATGTACTGATGTCTCCACTTCAATAGGTACTGGATTGTAAAACTACAAGTAGAGGATTCAGGAGGACTCAAGGCAAGATAAGCAAAGTGTTGATACTTATTTTCAATTGTAACATCTGTTATAATTTATTTTATGTTAATAAGCATCCAAGTGAAAATACCAAGTATTATATATTATTCATTGTAGTCTGATATAATTTTTTTTGAAATTTTGTAACACTTGGGCTTGCATGGCATTATTGTAACGCTGATGTAATGTATTGCAATTTTATAACATTCGGATTTGTAATACATTTTTGTTGAATAAAAAATTTTAAATTTTTCTGTTTTTCTGTGTATTGTGGGTAATTGAAGGAAAAGATTTTGGCTTATGTCACGGTTTTCCGGTTATGGAAATTGGGGCATTACACAAGTTGGCGCCAAGGTACATTAGGCCATACAAGATTTTGGGGCGGATTGGTAAAATGGCATATAAGTTGGAGTTACCGGAGGAATTGGCACAGGTGCATGATGTGTTCCATGTGTCGATGTTGAGGAAGTATGGGCCAGATCAGAATCATTAGTTGGTGGAAGTGCCTAAAGGTCTACAGCTGAACTTGAGTTACAAGGATCAGCCTGCAGAGATTGTTGATCGTAGGGAGAAGGTGTTGAGGAATAAGGTGATACCTATGGTCAAGGTGTTGTGGAGGAACCAGCAGTTTGACGAAGCTACTTGGGTGCCGGAGGATCACATGCAGAAAAAATTTCCTGAGCTTTTTGTATGATTGTATTCTTTTGATTAAATTGTATTGTCTTGTATAATTGAATTCCTCAAACTATATTTCCATTTATGTGATTGCATTTTCTTTTGCTTATATTGTTTGTTTCCTATTAGTAATAGTTCTGAGGACATAACTATTCTAAGGGGGGTGTGATGTAACACCCTAGATTTTAAAATAATGTTTTTGAGATAAATAAATGAATTAAAATGATTTTTTGGTGATTTAATAAACATTTTTCTTAAATTTATGTTTTTACACGTACAAAACACGTGCAAATATTTTCTTGGGAAGTTCAACGTCAGAAATTATTTTGGGAAAAACTAATATTTATTAGTAGGTATTATTTATGAATTTTTTGGATTTTTTTGATATCTATTTGGCATATTTACAAATATTACAAAAAAGATGGGCTTTTGTGCAAAATTACCACTTAGAGTGAAAACTCCAGATTTTCGGTTTCCTGGGCTGAGCATGATGGCTAGCCAATTCAGAGATAAAGAATTTACTTTTTGTTCTAATAGATTTGGTTTATTTCACAAAATTGTTAAAGAAGGGTCTTTTTGCAAAATTGCCACTTAGATGCTGATATGGCTAAAAATGGGGTTAAATCAGAACCGTCCAGATTGGGCACGAATCTTGAAGCTTGGGGGTAAAAAGGTAATTTCACATACAAGCAGGATCCAAAGCGGGTACTGAATTTCCTTCTCGCAGATCCAATAACCCACGAATGGATCCACACTAGTTGGGTACGGGTTCCGACCCGAGACGAACCCAAACCAACAAGAGACAAATCAGGATCCATGATTTGGGCAAGTTAATGGCCCTGATTTGCTCTCACCGGGAATCAAGGAAAGATTTCCTAAAACAGACTGAGGATTTTGCTCCCGGCTGTTACACAGGAGATCAGACTCTTAAACGGCTCTCCTGGCGACTATAAATATCACCCCTCTACCACCATGACCAGGTTAATCACTTTTTCACCACTTTTAAGCTCTTTCTTAATCTCTTCTGATTACTGACAAGAGCGTCGGAGGGATCAACCCCGGTGTCTCGCACTTCCTTGCAGGTCGCGGCAGGAGCAAGAAGGCTGAGTCAACTGTTCAGGTTTTTCTCGGACTCACAAATTCTATCTGTTTACCCCCACACCGAAATCAGTGATAACAGATTGGTGCCGTCTGTGGGAACAATCGCACGAACAGCCTCAGCTTCTTCCTCATCGTCCTCTGCAGCCATGCCTCCGAAGAAGGTCAGATCTAGAGGGTCGAACCGTGTGGCCAATCCCGCCGACCCTACGAAGGAAGCCCCTGTCAATCCTATTCCACAGTCTGATCTCCCTCCACCGGCCCAG
This sequence comes from Hemerocallis citrina, assembly GCA_017893485.1. NCBI lineage: Eukaryota > Viridiplantae > Streptophyta > Magnoliopsida > Asparagales > Asphodelaceae > Hemerocallis > Hemerocallis citrina. Next base: position 80,675,850 of record CM030359.1, read on the forward strand.
CAAGTCCCACCTCCTCATCCCAAGCAACAACCCAACAATGGCCCTTTCGGCCATAACGGCCGGAAGCAGAAGCAGCCCCTCCATCAGGACTATGTCTCGGTTCATAACGGATCCTCGGATTCGATGGCTTCCCATCATCCGACCTTCGCAACACGCTCCTGAACCGCCAGAAAGATGACGACCTCCACACCCACCTTGACGAGAGGCGGGCCCAAGAGGGAGCCTCCCGCCAGCGTCAGGGTGAGCGGCCCCCTCGTCGCCGAGATGGTAGGAGGTCTCCGGACCGTAGAGGCCGAGCAGGCATCTCCAGAGCGCCGAAGGAGGAGGCCACAGTCCCCCGCGGATCGGCATCATCGCAGGAACAATGACGCACCCATCACCCGTGCCGAGTTCCTACAATTCCAAGACACTGTTCTGCAAGCTCTCAACCTTCGGCAGAACGTTCAAAATGCTCAGAGGGCTCCAACGCCCCCGAGGGATCCCAGTCCTCGTCGCCGAACCCGAAGTCCTTTCCCGGCTCCCGGCCACCAGCAGCGGCAATACAGTCCTCGCCGATCCCCGGACTACCGGCGCCGCAGTCCGCGCTCCCCTTCCTATGAAGAGGAGTCTGGGGGGTCATATGATTACCAGCAGAGGGACGATGCCCTCATCCGCCGTCTCCATGAGGTGGAAAGGCGTATTGGCCGCATGGACAGAGAGGAGGAGTCCCGAGCAGGAACAGTCCATCCCAGCAGACCCCCTTTCTCTCGGTCGATCATGGAGGCCCACATACCGAGGGGTTTCAAACCTCCGCAGTTTGAAACATACTCTGGGGAATCCGACCCAATCGACCACGTCGAAAGCTTCAAGACCCTGATGCTGATCCATCAAGCTTCCGACGCCGTGCTCTGCAGGACCTTCCCTGCCACCCTCCGGGGGTCGGCTTCTCGTTCGAGCAGTTTGAAACACTGTTCATAACTCACTTCGTAAGTAGCAGGCGAGCCGAGAAGACAAGTCTCTCCCTATTGAACCTGCGGCAGGAAAGGGAAGAGAAGCTGCGGGACTATGTGAAGAGATTCACCACAGAGGTTAGGTCTATCGCCTTCTTAGCCAGTCAGTGGCGACCGTGGCGTTCCAGTCGAACGTTCTCAATGCCAACCTCCGATCGTCCCTAGCCAAGAAGCCCCCACATGACTTCGCCAACCTCCTCCTGAGGTGCGAGAAGTATATCCGAGCAGAGGAGGCCGAAGCCCTTCCGAGCTTTGGGGGGTCCTCCTCAGGGTCGAAGAGGAAGGCAACGGGGGAAGAGGGGTCCAAGAATGCTCAGAAGGACAATGGCGGTCAGCGTTGCCCTCCCCTCAGGTTCGAGAAGTTCACTCCCCTCACCACTAACGTCTCTACCATCCTAATGGAAGTGGAGAAGGAGGGGGTCATCCCTCCGGCTCTGAGGATGCACACCCCGACAAAGAGGAGGAACAAAGATAAATGGTGCCGTTACCATCGGGACCACGGCCACGACAAGAACGACTGCCGGGCTTTGAGAGATGATATCGAAGCCCTCATCCGGAGGGGGCAGTTGGCCAAATTCGTGAAGGCTAAAGATCGGGCGGACCGCAATTCTCCTCCGCCTCGGGGGGCTAACAAGCGTTCCAAGCGACGCGAAGAGACACCCGAGTTCGAGGAGGAACAGATTCTGCACCTGATCCACGGAGGCCCCATGGGGGGCTCCTCCAATTCCTCCCGGAAGGCCTTCGTCCGAGAGGTCAACTCGGTTCACAGTGCCCCTCCCCCCAAAGGTCTCGGCGTCCCTGTGTCTTTCTCCGATGCCGACCTCGAAGGGGTCCGAACCCCACACTGTGATGCCCTCGTCATCGACCTCCGCATGGCCAACTTCAAGGTGCAGAGGATTTTAGTAGACAATGGGAGTTCGGTCAATATTCTCTTCCTCTCGGCCTTCCGAGGCCTGCAGCTGTCCCGGGACCGTCTCAAACCGGCCGGTTACACAATCCACGGGTTCACGGGGGTCCCGGTAACTGTCGAGGGGGTGATAACCCTAGACGTAACCGTGGGAAGCACCCCTACTACCCGGACCGAGCTGATGGACTTCTTGGTCGTCGACATCCCGGCGGCGTATAATGTCATCCTAGGACGACCCGGCCTAGCCGCCTTGGAAGCTGTCCCCTCGGTGTACCATTTGAAAATGAAGTTCCCCACTCGGTCGGGAGTAGGGGAAGTCAGGGGAAGCCAAGAAACAGCCCGGAAGTGCTACATGACTTCCACCGAGGGACCAGTGCTCTCGCTCGAGACACTAGAAATCCCCGAGCCGTAAGCTCGGCCAACGTCCGAGCCGGCGGACGAGTTAGAAGAAGTGCTCTTCTCGGACGAGGACCCGAGCCGGAAGTTCCTCATCAGCAAGTCCTTGCCGACCGCACTGTGCTCGAACCTGATTCAATGCATCCGGGATAACCGTGACTTGTTCGCCTGGTCGGCCGCGGACATGCCCGGCATTTCCGAGGAGCTGCTCGTCCATCGCCTGAGTGTCGAACCGGGGTGCAAACCGGTTCAGCAGAAGAGGCGAAAGTTCACTCCCGAGCGACAGCAGGCCATCAAGGAGGAGGTGGATAAACTGCTGAAGGCCAAGTTCATACAGGAGGTAAATTACCCCGAGTGGCTGTCGAATGTTGTAATGGTCAAGAAGTCCAATGGCTCGTGGAGGATATGCATCGACTTCACCGACCTGAACAAGGCGTGTCTGAAGGATCCATTCCCTCTCCCGAACATCGACACCCTTATTGACGCCACCTCGGGCCATGAGCTCCTCAGCTTCATGGACGCCTTCTCGGGGTACAATCAAATCCGAATGTTCCCTCCGGACATTCCGAAGACCTCCTTCGTCACCGACCAAGGCCTCTACTGCTACCGGGTCATGCCGTTCGGTTTGAAGAACGCGGGCGCCACCTACCAGTGCCTCGTCAACAAGGTCTTCCAGAGCCAGATCGGCCTTAACATGGAGGTGTACGTTGACGACATGCTCGTCAAGAGCATCCGGGGCACGGACCATGTAGCCGACCTCCATGAGGCCTTCGGCATGTTGAGAAGGCACAACATGCGGCTGAACCCGAACAAGTGCGCGTTCGGGGTCTCTTCGGGAAAGTTCCTCGGCTTCATGGTAAGCCAACGAGGAATCGAAGCTAATCCCGAGAAGATTAAGGCCATACTAGACATGGCCCCGCCTCGGAACATCAAGGAGGTGCAGAAGCTCACTGGTCGGCTCGCTGCTATCGGTCGGTTCCTCTCGAAGTCGGGGAAAAAGTGCCTCCCCTTCTTCAAAGCACTCAGGGGGGCTAAGGGTTTTGAATGGGGCCAACCATAACAGGAATCGTTCGACCAGTTGAAGGCATACTTGGTGAACCTCCCTCTGCTCAGCAAACCGGTCCCGGGCGAGACCCTCTTCGTCTACTTGGATGCTTCTGAGCAGACCTTGAGCGCTGTCTTGGTGAGAGAGGAGGATCGAACCCAAAGGCCTATCTACTACGTGAGCAAGGTGCTTCGGGATGCCGAGCTCCGCTATCCGAAGATAGAGAAGATGGCCTACGCCCTAGTCACGGCGGCGAGGAAGCTTCGGCCATACTTTTAGTCCCACTCGATCGTCGTCCTCACCGATCAACCCCTAAAATAGATCCTCTACAAGCCTGAGACCTCGGGCCGGCTGATGAAGTGGTCCATAGAGCTGAGCCAGCATGACATCTCTTACCAACCTCGGACAGCAATTAAGGCGCAGGCACTCGCCACTTCATCGTAGAGTCCACTATCCCTGAGGTCGGCCACGTCCCGAATGGACCCCCCATTTGGACAGTCTTCGTGGACGGATCCTCTTGTAATGAAGGAAGTGGCGCTGGCATCATTCTGAACGGCCCTGACAACTTCGTCCTCCAGTACGCGATCCGTATGAACTTCAAGGCCTCGAACAACGAGGCGGAGTACGAAGCACTCATCGCTGGGCTCGGACTTGCACGAAGTGCTGGGGCGCAGCGCCTCCGAATCCACAGCGATTCCCAGCTCGTCGTGAACCAAGTCTTGGGCGAGTACGAGGCTCGAGATGAGCGGATGGCGAAGTACCTTGCTAGGGTTCGGGACCTCATGGGCCGGTTCGAGGAGGCGCTCATCCAGCGGGTCCCTCGTGAAGAGAACTCACAGGCTGATGCCCTCTCCAAATTGGCCTCATCCTCACTGCAAGGTCTCGAACAGACCATACTGATCGAAGTCCTCTCTAAGCCGAGCATCGAAGACGAGACACCTGGCTCGGCGGAATCGTTGCCGGTCATGTTACAAGATAATTGGATGAAGCCTTTAGTGGAATTCCTGAGGGACGGGCTCCTACCCGTAGACCCCAAAGAGGCTCGCCGAGTCAGAACCCGGGCCGAGCGGTATGTCTTGATCGAGGGCATCCTATACAAACGCTTTTTCTCTCAAATAGACGGCCGACCGTACCTAAGGTGCCTCTCTCCGGATCAGGCCGAATATGCCCTACAAGAGCTCCACGAAGGCAACGGAGGGGCACACTCAGGATTTAGGTCCTTGGCCCGGAAAGCTTTGAATTATGGGTACTTCTGGCCGACCCTCCTTCAAGACGCCGAGCGACACGTTCGGCAATGCAGCTCTTGTCATAGACACTCCAGCATCCGACGCCTCCCTTAGGCCAACCTCGCCTCCCTATCAAGTCCCATCCCCTTTGCAATGTGGGGGATGGATTTACTAGGGCCCTTCCCTCCGGCTCCGGGTCAGTTCAAGTTCTTGGTCGTGGCCATCGACTACTTCTCAAAGTGGGTCGAGGCCGAGCCCCTCGCCACAATAACCGAGAACAAGGTGGTACAGTTCTTTTGGAAGAGTATCATTTGTAGGTTCGGCGTCCCCCGCGTCCTCATGACGGACAACGGGACTCAATTCACTGGCGCAGCATTCCGAACTCTATGCCACGACCTGGCCATCCAGCAGCGCTTCTCGTCCGTCTCTCACCCTCAGTCGAACGGACAGGCAGAAAATGCTAACCGGCAGATCCTCGCAGGCATCAAGAAAAGGCTAGACAAAAGTTCCAAGGGCTTATGGGTCAACCAACTCCCCAACGTCCTATGGAACTACCGCACGAGCAAGCGGACCCCCACAGGCGAGTCCCCTTTCAACCTCACCTATGGGACCGAGGCCGTGATACCTCTCGAGGTCGGAATACCTTCCCCTCGGCTCACAGCCTATGACGAAGCACAGAATGCCAGGGACCTCAGAGGAGACTTGGACCTGATAGATGAGCTGAGGGAAAGGGCGTCAATTCGGCAGCAGATTTACCGAAGAAGGGTTGAACTACCGTACAACAAAAAGGTCCGACCCGCCAACCGTAAGCAAGGAGATTTGGTCTTGAGAAAGCTAGCCATATCCTTCCCCAGTCAGAAGAGCAAGCTGGCTCCGAACTGGGAAGGGCCGTACAGGATCGCGAGGGTAGTTCGGCCTGGAACATATCGTCTTGAAGACCTAGAGGGCAGAGAGCTTCCGAGGACCTGGAATGCCGACCACCTCCTAAAATACCAAGAAAGAGCTCCGACGCCACTCAAAGTATCATAGGATATCGAGCTATTCCAGTCCTCCGACTTGTAACCTATTTTCATAAATTGTACTATGTAAAACGGTTCACCGTCGATTATTAATAAAGAAAGCTCTTTCGTGTTTTTGAATTCGCATGCTTCTCTCCCCTCTTATCAACTGCTTGTTTAAACTGAGATTTCAACCAACGATTCGGAGTCCACGTTCGGCTCGACCTCACCTCCTCGGCTCGTCCACGGACGAACCAGGGGTAGACCGTCGTTCGGAACTGCTCTCACAATCGTTGAACTACACCGATGGTTCGGAGTCCAACACTCGGCTCGACTTTACCTCCTCGGCTCGCCTCCGAGCGAGCCAGGGGTAGATCGCCGTTCGGAATTGCTCCCACAACCGTTGAACTACACCGATGGTTCGGAGTCCAACACTCGGCTCGACTTTACCTCCTCGGCTCGCCTCCGAGCGAGCCAGGGGTAGATCGCCGTTCGGAATTGCTCCCACAACCGTTGAACTACACTGATGGTTCGGAGTCCAACACTCGGCTCGACTTTACCTCCTCGGCTCGCCTCCGAGCGAGCCAGGGGTAGATCGCCATTCGGAATTGCTCCCACAACCGTTGGACTACAACGATGGACCCGGAGTCCAACACTTAGCTCCCAGTCCCCCCAAGCTCGCTTCGCGGCAAACCGGGAGTGGTCCGCCCCTCTGCTCCGTCAGCGGAGGGACACCGAAGATACGCTCGGCCACATAATCTGAGCTCTCCTACCTAATAACCGAAGCCCGAAGCCCTACGCCTTCGGTCGGCTACCGAGCAAGTGCCTTCCCGAGCTCGCAAACGGAGAAAAGTCACTTTCTCCTCAACTTTCGTTCCTGATCTCGATCAGACGGCTCAGATCTTGCCACCTGCGCTAAACGACAAGATAGCTCTTTCTCGGGGACAGAGCCACCTAGGAACTCGCGCCGTACCCTGTCAGAGTCACTAAACGACAAAATACCATACATACAGGAACCCGTTCGGTTCGACGCTCTCGCCGACGGAACTAACCCGCTCGGTTCAAAGACCTCGGCACGACCAACACAGTTATAAGCAAGACAAAAGTGCAGAGCAATGAAAGATATTTTATTAAACAGCCAGGCTATAATACGAAACACATCTTTTCCATGGTTACAAAGTGTTTGCAAACAAAATACACGCCACCGACCTACTACACTTGGCCCTCATATGGAAATATCCTCACTAGACTGTTCGGCCGACTGTTCGTCCTCCTCGGCTGGTAGCTCCCCTGCATCGTTCCGGAGCTTCGCTACCACAGTCTGCAAGTGTCGAATCTCCGAGACCAAATCGTCCCGCTCGGCTATGATCTTCGACTGGTTGTGCCGAATACATTGCTGAACGCAGTTTGCGAATCCTCGTCCCCTTCTGCAGGGCTTAACTCGGCGATCCTATTCTCCAGACGTTGGATCTCCGCTTCCCGTAGGTCGAGGACGGACAAAAGGTGAGCCCGCTCACCCTCAGCTCGGCGTAACTCCAGCTCGACGCTCCTAGGACTCAGAGCCGCCGTCCCAGAGGTGGCTTCGGATTCAGAGTCATCATCCGAGCCGTGGAGATCAGCATATGAATCGGCCGCCTCGAGCTGAAAAAAGGGGAAAGCAAATAACAAAATTTCAATGCACTGCCGAAGTCCAACACTTGGAAATTTTCTGAAGAAACTTTCAGATTTGCATTTCATATATATATAGTGGCTTCACATACATGAAGACCGACTCTACTACAACGTTTTACAACAAGTCAAAGGGGATGAAAAATGACATGATCAGGGCCTCTTCGGAAGGGGAATGCTTCGGTTTAGGGAAACGCGAGGACGACGAGGTCTGCCCTCCGAGCTCGATCCTAAACCAACGAAGCGCGACCCCCCTTCGCTGCTGGCTCTAACTGCGACGCCGGCCGAGGCCCCGCTCGACGAGACGGCCGCACTACTCTGAGCGTTCGGCTGGACTCCGCCTGGTCATGGGCGAGCGTGTCGCAAGTTCGTAAAACGTAATCCCCCTCTCGCTCTCTTCGCGAGTGCACGACGTACTGCGAACGTTAGCCCTCTCCGGCACAGGCTTGAGCGACGCGATCTCTTCCTCCAGTTCAATGATTCTGTCTCTCAGAGCGTCGTCCTTCGCCGACTTCTTCGAACGAGAAGGCCTCGATGAGCCAGAGGCATTGGCACCATCGGCCGCGAGCCGGTAGAAGTGGGTGACCTCGATTCCCCTATCTATCGTGATCCTTTTGAGCCTGTCGACTTCGGCCAATAACCTCTTGCGCTCGGCCGACGCCTTCTCCAGCTCGGAGGTCAGCTTCTCTTCCTCCGCCGAGCGTTCTTTCTCCGCTAATTCCAAGTGTTGAACCTCAGCCAAAAGGTCGTCATTCTTCTGCTCGGCGACAGTAAGCTCTCTGCGGAGCCGCTCGACTTCCCCTTCGGGACAAGGAGCTTGGGGGTACTTCCGCAGTTGCCACAGCTCGCGACAGTACCTCCGCACAGCTGCCTTCGTCTCCTCCAGCTTGCCGAGCAGGAGAAACCTATTCTGTCGGCTCTGCGAGAGCTCGCCCTTCATTTTCACCAGCTCCTTCCGAAGGTATACAACCTCCGTGATCGGACCGAACTTCACCTAAAAAGCAGAGATAAATCCGATGGGACAATACACGGAAACATCTACAACTAGTCATGCAAATCCGAGGCTCAACACTTGGATAAATCTTTGCCAAACAAAATATTTTCATTCAAAATCGAGGTGAAAGTTTTACACAAGCGGTGGCCAGTCCGCAGTTAGGCTTACAAAAGAAAAAAGACTAAAAAAGACAACCGAGTCAGGGGTCGACCTTTTTGTCGTTAGGGTCCGTCGACCCCTCGACCTTGTCCTCGCCACTGCCCTCGCCTCCGTCCTCGCTCCCGCTCTCCTCCTAGGAGTTGTCCTCCTCCTCGTCCTCGGCTTCGGTCTCCCCTGGGCCTTCGACGCGTTCCGTCTCTCCCTCGGGACCGAGCAACCCCTCGGGAACACCCTCCTCCCCTTCCACGAGGTCGTAAAAGTGGTAGGAGGACGTGTCGAAGCCCGGGTTCTTGGCGACAACGTGGAGCAGGGCTCGACCGTAGGCTTCCTCCATGTTCTGGAGCATGTGCTGCGCGGCCTCCTCCTGCACGGCCTTCCTCACCTTCTTCACCTTCTTCTGGTGCTTGGCCATGATCCTCTCGGCCCTCTTCCGAGCCTTCTCCGATTCCGACCGGGCGTTGGCCAGCTCCTCCTTCAGCTCGGCTGCCTCCTTCTCCGATGCCTCAAGCTTGGCCGCCGTGTCCTTCGATAGCTGAATGGCGTCGGCCAGCTGCTTCTCCAACCCCGCCACTTCGGCAGCCCTCTTCGTCGAAAGGAGCTGCTCGGCATCAAGCCGCTGCGTGGCCTTGACGCACTCCGCCGTCTCCCGCTCCTGCTCCTGCTCCTTGTTCGCAAACTCCTCGAGCAGGAAATTGAAGTGGCAGAGGGTCTGAAAAAGAACAGCAGATTAAAATCCGAACCCAAAGACTTAGAAAAAATTCTAAGAAAGAACTTTCGACGAGGGAGAGCTCGGCCTACTTACCGACATAGTATTCCGAGCAATCTGCATCGCGGCGTCCCCTGCTAGCCCGGCCTTCAGGGCCGCTCGGTCCTTCGGGGTCGGCAGGTGCCTCACCGCCTCCATGCAAATGTTGCCGTCGCCCAAGAAGCCGTCGACATTCATCACCTGCCAGTCAGGGACGAATATCTGCTTGTGGCGCTCGGTTAAGATCTTCTCCGCATCGGCAGTAAGGGGTGGGACTTAGAGGGACAGCACCTCCTTCACGCCGAACGTACCGCTCGACGAACCGGGAGCATCCACCTTCGGGGTCGGAGTCAGCACCTCCGAAGCAGGGGGGTCGAGAACCCTGATCTCCCCCTGCTCGAGGACCGCGACCTTCGGTTGGTCGACAGTCTTCTCGACCGAAGGCTTCTTCGAGGCTCGGCTGTCCTGAGGCCCTGCCGAAGGCCTCTTCTTCTTCGCCTCCTGCTCCGACCGGCCCTTCGCCACCAGAGCTTTGTAATCCAGCTTCATCGTCTCTGCAAAAGCCGAATGAAAAAACTTAGAAAAATTTTCATGAACTCTAAACAAAGAGTATAAATACCAGAAGCATACTAGGGTCGATCGGACAGAGACCCCCACGGAACAGATCCTCCTCGGTAATTTCTTTCCAGCTTAGCGCTGGCTGGGCGAGGAGCTTCTTCTGAACCTCCGCCTCCTCATCACTCAGCGCCGCCTGCTTCTTGGTCCGCTTGGGCAGACCCTCCTTTGCCCAAACCGTCGGTATCACCCACGGCGCCGGAGCTCGGATGAGGAAGTACTTCTCCTTCCAATGTTTGATCGAGTCCGGATTCTCGATCAGCTTCACGCCCGTCCGGGGCGAAAGATAGAACCTCTGTTCGTCTCGCCTTGGCTGACAGGGTCGGTAGAGACTCCGAAAGAGGAACATACTCGGCTTACCACCGATCTCTTGGCATCGGAGGACGAACGCCATGACGTGACTCCATGTGTTCGGCATCAGCTGGGCGGGGCTCAGACCGTACCATGTCAGAACATCAACCACGAACGGGTGGAGGGGAAAGCAGAGTCCGGCAATAAGGGAGTCGACCGGAAAGACGCACACGTCCGACGAGGACTTTGTGTTGGCTCGGAAACCCGGCCCGGGGAGGAGCAGTCCATAGTCGGCAGGGATCCGAAAGCCCTCTCGGATCAGGTGAAGGTCACCCTCGGTGAGAGATGAGATGGTATGGTCCACCTCGGACAGCTCCCTCGGCTCGTTCTCTTCCACCAACTTAGCCGTGCCTTGGGTCACTCTCTCCAAGGTGTCCTCGGCGTAGTCCCGTACGCCTCCCATGCTCGACAGAGAAATGGGCTGCCGACCGAACGCTCCCGCCGTCTTCGGCGTTTCCACGATCGTGACCACGGCCTTGCCCTCCCGGGACACCGCCGCAACCTCCTTAGGCGGCTCGGCCACTTCGCCCTCTCTGTCCGGACGAACGACATTCTGATCGCTCGGCTCCACTACCTCCTTCCCTTTATCCCCTCGGCCAACGGCTTGCTCCGAGGCGGGGGTCTCATCCATGATCTTAACCATTTTTTCTAAAAGAGAAGGGAAAGAGACTGACCTTGAAGTGATAGGTACGGTCGGAAAGTTCGCCGGAGACAAGGAGCGCTACCGCGACAGCTAGCAACGCCACCAGAGAGCTGAAAACTTCGAAGGCAAAGTAAAAACTGAGGAGAGAGAGTAAAAGTGAAAAATGAGACTTGGTCTAAGGGGGGGTGAAGATTTATAGTAAAAATGGAACGTCCCTTGGACTTCCAAACGAATAAGTGCGACTTTTGGGCTGCTCTCGAAATGTCGCGAAGGCCTAACACAACTGCCTTCCTCACCAAGTCAACCAGCTCGGCGCAATGGGATCTGAATCCGAGCCGCACGCAATCCGAGTCAGATTGCACAGACTCTGGTCGGCCTCCGAGCAAGTGCCTTCCCGAGCCTGCAAACAGAGAAAACTCACTTTCTCTTCAAACTTCGCGTAAAAATCTCGATCAGACGGCCCAGATCTCGCCGAGGACACTAGACAACAAGATAGTATTTTCTTGAGAAATGTGCCCGTCTCGAGATGCGCGCCGTTATCCAACGGCTCAGATTGCGCCACGTCGCTCGGACGATCGAACCTTCGGACGCCCCACCAATGTCTAGAGAAGCCAGAAAAAGTTTTGATTCGAAGTTTTAAGGCACCGCCCTTGGCGGGCCCCCCGGGCCCCACGTCTCGGTCGACATTTCGCCGACCCGCGAGGCCCGGTTGAAAGCAGATGAACACTCAGAGATCGGGAGGAGCGCACCATTCCGAGCTAGTTGATTGTAACTGGAAGGCTCGGCCCGGCAGAGGACTCTGGCAACAGAGCCTTCACAGTTGCAAACAACAAGATCGGAACGCCCTTTTTTTCTCCCCCCTCAATCTCACCGATGGACAGGAAGTGAAAGAGCGATCACCCGTCCTTCCGAACAAGCTCACCCCTCGGATTCGGACATGGATCATCACCTCTCCCACCCTGATCTCTGCCGACCCTGACACCCACTGCGGAGCAAACAGAGTAGGCAGAAGATCTTGGTGGAAGAACGACCACCCGTCCCTCCGAAGTAGCTCACACCCCGGGTCCGGACTACGGTCGTCGCCACTACTGTCTCATTCTCTCCCGCTCCTGACATCCCCTTCGGAATCGAGAGGAACGGGAGAAGAACAAGGCAACAGGGCGACCACCCGTCCTTCCGAAGTAACTCATCCCTCGGGTCCGGACTATGGTCGTCACCACTACTGCCTCGTTCCCCCCCCCCCCTGCTCCTGACATCCACTTTGGGGTCATCAGGAACAGGAGAAGAACCAGGCAGAAGAGCAACCACCCCTCCGGACCTCAAAAGAGAAGTTACCCAAGGCAGATACCTCCGAGGTCTGAAACTCTATGTTGCTGCGACTGAAAATGACAAGGAGAATGGAGTACTTATAGCCTAACCTCCAAGAACCAGCCATTATGACCCTCGGAAGTTGAAACGCCACGAATTAATTGAAGGAGTCATCCTTAATGACCTGGAGAAGGTGGAAAGCCACACAAACCCCGGAGCGCCATTAATGTCCTTGGGAACAGGATCGTCTCGAGACGGATTGCGCCACGTCGCTCGTCCTTCCGAGCAAGTGCCTTTCCGAGCTCGCAAACGGAGAAAACACACTTTCTCCTCAACTTTCGCGCATGATCTCAATCAGACGGTCCAGATCTCGCCGAGGACACTAAACGACAAGATAGTGTTTTCTTGAGAAATGTGCCCGTCTTGAGATGCGCGTCGTCATCCAATGGCTCAGACTGCGCCACGTCGCTCGTCCTGCCGAGACCCCCTGTCTCCGGACGGATTCCGAGCAAGTGCCTTTCCGAGCTCGCAAATTGAGAAAATACACTTTCTCCTCAACTTTCGCGCATGATCTCAATCAGACGGCCCAGATCTCGCCGAGGACACTAAACGACAAGATAGTATTTTCTTGGGAAATGTGCCCGTCTCGAGATGCGCATCGTCATCCAACGGTTCAGATTGCGCCACGTCGCTCAGAACGCCGAACCCCCTAGTCTCCGGTCGGCAGCCGAGCAAGTGCCATTCCGAGCTCGTAAACGGAGAAAAAAGACACTGAGCTACTACGACCGTTGGATCTCTCAGAAATTCGTGCTTCTAATGATGAACGGTCCAGATTGCGCCACGTGCGCTAAAAGACAAGATAGCATTTTCTTGGGAAACGCGCCGCCATCCGATGGCTCAGATTGCTCCACGTCGCTCGGAACGCCGAACCCCCTAGTCTCCGGTCGGCAGCCGAGCAAGTGCCTTTCCGAGCTCGCAAACGGAGGAAAAATCTGCCGAGCGATGGAGACCAATGGATCTCTCGGAAACCCGCGCTCGTCCATGATCAACGGCCCGGATTGAGCCACGTCATAAATCGGTATTTAAAATCATTTTTTATTTATTTAAATCGTTTTATTTATTTAAAAATTGCAAAAAAATTGCTAAAAATTCGGGAAAATTAACTAAAAATTCTGGAAAATAATTAAAAATTCGGGGGTACATTTTTGAGCCCCCGAACGAACAATTATTGCCTAGAAAGTACTATTAAGGCCCCCGAACGATTAGTAAACACATCGCAAAATTAAATAAATAGCCCGAAAAAATGAATAAAAGCCGTCAAATACTCGACATGGCTAGAGAACAACACATGGCGTCCAAAAGTTACCTCACTACCCCCTTCGAGATTCTAAGTCCTCCATACGGACTCCGATACAACTCCGCTAGCCAACAAAACAGTCAAACTACTCCTCAAAGGCTGATCATGCTCAGTCTTTGGGAGTGGGGGGCTCGTGATATGGCTAAAAATGGGGTTAAATCGGAACCGTCCAGATTGGGCACGAATCTTGAAGCTCAGGGGTAAAAAGGTAATTTCACATACAAGCGGATCCAAAGCGGGTACTGAATCTCCTTCTCGCAGATCCAATAACCCACGAATGGATCCACACCAGTTGGGTACGGGTTTCGACCCGAGACGAACCCAAACCAACAAGAGACAAATCAGGATCCATGATTTGGGCAAGTCAATGGCCTTGATTTGCTCTCACCGGGAATCAAGGAAAGATTTCCTAAAACAGACTGAGGATTTTGCTCCCAGCTGTTACACAGGAGATCAGACCCTTAAACGGCTCCCCTGGCGACTATAAATATCACCCCTCTACCACCATGACCAGGTTAATCACTTTTTCACCACTTTTAAGCTCTTTCTTAATCTCTTCTGATTACTGACAAGAGCGTCGGAGGGTGCGTCGCCAGAATCAACTCCGGTGTCTCGCACTTCCTTGCAGGTCGCGGCAGGAGCAAGAAGGCTGAGTCAACTGTTCAGATTTTTCTCGGACTCACAAATTCTATCTGTTTACCCCCACACCGAAATCAGCGGTAACAGATGCAAAAAATTCAAAATGGTTTTTCTGGATTTGAAAACATTGTCGGCTAGATCAGGTTGGTTATTTTTTATTTTAAATCTCAATTGAATTGGTTAATCTAATTTGCTAGTATAAAGATTTATATATGAAAAGATATATTCTAAAGGGATATTTTGCAAAACCTACTCAAAACCCTAATACCAAATTTCCGGCCTAATATAAAGAGAGTGCATCCATCTCTTTATTACAGAAAACAAAGAATTTTATTTATTATTGATTTCATGGAGTTCTGAAGCGAGGATCTTGGATTTCTTGCGAAAGGAAGCACTTTTCTTATTTTTTTATTATTTCGCTTGATTCTTAATAAAGTGAGTGACACATGTTTGTTTTGTACTATGCATGTTGTATGTGATGATTTGTCTATTAGAAAGCATGTTAGGGGATTGTGTGATGATATTATGAATTATTGATGGATGGATGGATAAAAATTGAATCTTTTCATGAAAACTATACTATTGATGATTAAAACCATATATAGATGACTTGAGATTGTTAAAGAACCTAAGAAATCATGGGTTTGTTATTTCTTTATTAATCTTACTGATTTGGAATGATTATATTTAGTTTTCATGATGTATTGTGCATATAGATGAATAAAAACCTAGCCTTTACTGTATGCTTATGCATATAGTCTATTGGATGATTTTGATGAAGAAAACTCGATTAATCCATGTTGCAAGTGCATATATTCATGAGTAAATTGATGTAATCAGTGGGGTTTGTGTTTAATCAAGTTGTGGAAGAATTTTTGGACAAAAGAGAGCAAGTTTTAATGTCTTGAAAGGAGGTTGGATTTTGGGTTTGTTGTGTATGGCCGAAAATTGAGTTTTGTGTTTTTTGTGAAATTTTCGATTGGGATCTGATTTGTTTTGATATTGAGATTGATTTGAAAAATATACTACGTATATTTGATGAATTCTTGATGCTTCTAACTGATGCAATTACACATATATACACATATATATATCTTTACTATTTTGAAGTGTTTTGTCAAAAATTGATCTTTTGAGAATTTGATGAGGTTTCGATTGGTTTTATAAACTCCAGTATGTTAGATAAGTTGTATTTGATCATCTCAGGAATTTTTTTTTGCAAATTTATGATTTTACAAAGAATTAAAGAAGTACAGTAAAAATGTGCATGAATATTAAAGTTGTCATTTTTCAAACATGACAGTCGATCGTCTGGATTTTGAAATAAAAATGTCGGTTGACTGTCAATTCTTTACTTTTTGGATTTTGTCTTGACAGTCGACCGCTCACTTTTGAAATGTCTTTGACAGTCGACTGTCAGCTGCTTGGTTGGGTGTTTTCTTTAGTTTTCCATCGTTTTCTTGAACGATTATTTCTTTGAACTTATTGATTATTGATCTACTATTTTAGAAGATATTTTCACTACAGATTACAGTATTTTACAGAGAGTTATGATTTGATTTTAATAGAATTTGAATTGTATTTCTATGACTTTATAATGTAACCCATGTTTCTGTAAATACGTATTTCCCGAATATTTTCTGTATTTCGATTATTATTTTTTTTAAATTCATTTTGGATCTTCTATTAAAATCTTTTCTAAACGAAAACTATGTTATTTCAAATAATAGTGTATCTAAACTTCACTTTCCATCTTATAATTGATCAACTATTTATATTTTTTATTATTACTGTTCGGATTTTAATGAACTTGTTAAAACTCAAATCCTATCTTGATATTTATATTTTTACTATTACTGTTATTATTATTACTATGTTTTTGATAATTTTTATTATTCCTTATTATTAATTTTGACTGTTTATTAAAAACACATTTCTATTTGTTAATTAAATTTGTAGTCATTTCAAAAAAAAATTCTATATTGTAATACAATTTACATTTTATTATAAATCATATTTTATTCGTTATTTTATTTTCCTATTGGTTTTTAAACCCAAAAACCCAAATCCTATAACTCTTATTGGATCCTATTAATACCCAATAACCCTTCTACCCATTAACCCAATAATACTTAACACGTTACCCTCCTAAAACCCTAACTCATCCTATATATTAACCCCCACTGTTAAGCCCTAATTACACTTAATCCCAACCCCCCCCCCCCCCCCCAACCCTTTGTCTTCCTCCTCACACCGCTCCAAAACTGTAACATCCTGGATTTTCAAATCTTAATTTAATAGAGTTGTTTGATTCCACGTGTTGTGCACATGCAATTTATGAACTTATTTGTCTAAAACTATTCTCATCCAATTTCTTCTCTTTTTAATCTAGAAAGCCTAATTAAATCCTAGGCCTAATTGTCTCTTTCTAGCCCACCATAATTAATTAATTTATTTATTTATTAGAGCCCATGGTAAATTGGCCCATTAGTGACCCCATTAACTTAATTCCTCTTTTAAATTAGTCTAACTGGTAGTGTATACTAATTTAGTAGACAATTAATTAAATTACGTGAACAAACTTATAAATGGGGGTACTAGTGTAGCAAGTGCATTGCCACTACAAAAGATACTGGTTTTACCGGCGATTATTCCCCGGCGTTTTACTAGTAGCGCCAGGGTAGGGAGTGAGTAGGAATTGGGCGCCAGATGGGATGGTCATACACCGGCGGTCCATTTAAAATGCCGGCGTATGTTAGTATTCACCGACGTTTTACTTAAAAACGCCGGTGAAGTTTATTATTCACCGGCGTTTTTATTATAAACGCCGGCGAATATACGGACACATTCACCGGCGTGTCTAATTAAAACGCCGGTGAATAACTGCGATAAAAATCCGCGAACCCTAATCTTTCGCTCGCCATTTTCCCAAAACCCAAAAAAAAAAAGGAAGGGGCGCTTCGTTTCCCTCCTTCCTCGCTCTACTTCCCGCGCGTTTGCCTCCGCCGCTTCGTCCTCTTCGACGGCCTTCGACCTTTCGAAATCGTCCCTTCTTCCCTTCGTCCTTTTCGATTTCCCTCTTCCCTCTCTCTATTTGGAGGTGAATCGGCGGTCGCCCCGCTCTCTCTCTCTCCTACGCCCCCGCCCTCGTCGCCCCGCTCCCTCTCTCTCTCTTCGGTATGATCTCTTGATTTCCCTAATTTTTCCAAAAAAGTAGCTTTTTTCAGTTTATTCATCTTGATTTCCTTAACATGAATGGTTTAGTTGAGATGAAGAATTAATAGAAAAATATATGCTTAGATAATGGAAATTTTCATCTTCTTTTACTGTTAATGAAGCTGATTTCATGCATCTAATTGTCTTCATGGCATGTTTGTTTTTTTACCCAAAATGGGTTCACTGTGAACTGAGGATGCTCTAGGTACGTATGCCAATATCCTCCGGCCGGATATGCACAACAATTGGATTTTAGATTTAGTTGGGCACAGTGAATTAGTAGAGCAACATATAAGCTCACATAATGGGAAATTTTCATTTTCAGATACTGTTAAAGTAACCTGATTGCAATCTTTGGCATGGTTTTTTAACACAAAATGGGTTCACTTCCAAACTAAGTACGCTGCTAGCATACCCATTTTCTTTCACTGATAATGAAGCTGATTTCATGCATCTGATTGTCTTCTTGGCATGCATGTTTTTTTATCCAAAATGGGTTCACTGTGAACTGAGGATGCTATAGGTACGTATGCCAAAATCCTCCGGCCGGATATGCACAACAATTGAAATTTAGATATAGTTGGGCTAAAGAAGTAGTAGAGCAACATATAAGCTCAGATAATGGTAAATTTTTCATTTTCAGATACTGTTAAAGTAACCTGATTGCAATCTTTGGCATGGTTTTTTAACACAAAATGGGTTCACTTCCAAACTAAGTATGCTGCATAGCATCCCCATTTTCTTTCACTGTTAATGAAGCTGATTTCATGCATCTGATTGTCTTCTTGGCATGCATGTTTTTTTACCCAAAATGGGTTCACTGTGAACTGAGTATGCTATAGGTACGTATGCCAAAATCCTCCGGCCGGATATGCACAACAATTGGATTTTAGATTTAGTTGGGCTAAAGAAGTAGTAGAGCAACATATAAGCTCAGATAATGGAAATTTTCATTCTCAGAAACTGTTAGAGAAGCTGATTGCCATCTTAGGCATGATTTTTTAACAAAATGGGTTCACTTCCAAACTAAGTATGCTGCTAGCATCCTCATTTTCTTTTACTGTTAGTGAAGCTTATTTTCATGCATCTGATTGTCATCGTGGCATCTTTTTTTTTGACCAAAATGGGTTCGCTGTGAACTGAGGATGCTATAGGTACGTATGCCAAAATCCTCCGGATACGCACAACAATTGGGTTTTAGATTTAGTTGGGCTGAAGAAGTAGTAGAGCAACATATAAGCTCAGATAATGGAAAATTTATCATTTTCAAATACTGTTAAAGTAACCTGATTGTCAATCTTTGGCATGGTTTTTTATACCAAAATGGGTTAACTTCCAATCTAAGTATGCTGCTAGCATCCCCATTTTCTTTTTTTGTTGTTAGTGAAGCTTATTTTCATGCATCTGATTGTCATCTTGGCATGTTTTTTTTTACCAAAATGGGTTCACTGTGAACTGAGGATGGTATAGGTACGTATGCCAAAATCCTCCGGCCAGATATGCACAACAATTCGGTTTTAGATTTAGTTGGGCTGAAGAAGTAGTAGAGCAACATATAAGCTCAGATAATGGGAAATTTTTCATTTTCAGATACTGTTAAAGTAACCTGATTGCAATCCTTGGCATGGTTTTTTAAAAAAATGGGTTCACTTCCAAACTAAGTATGCTGCATAGTATCCCCAGTTTCTTTCACTGTTAATGAATTGAAGCTTATCCCATGCATCTGATTGTCATTTTGGCATTTTTTTTGACCAAAATGGGTTCACTGTGAACTGAGGATGCTATAGCTCTATGCCAAAATCCTCCGGCTATGTACAACAATTGGTTCACTATGAAAAATATATGCTTACATACTGAACATTTTCATTTTTCTTTTCACTATTTCTTTTGTTTAGTATTATTATTATTATTATTATTATTATTATTATTATTATTATTATTATTATTATGAGATAAGTGATTATTAGTAGTCATGAACAGAATAGTTCATGAGTCATCAGATCTTCTTGTTACCGTAGTTACAGCACGACGCGCTCATTATTCGGCCGATTCCTCTTCATCAGCAAAATACCCTTTACCATCATCATCTCCTTGAACAGAAAGCCAAATACAGGGGAGACTATAGTCGATTTTTTTTATGCTCGAACACAGGGTGTGCGATAAAATACCACTAAGGTGGTTGTGATCATTTCCACAAAAGGTCGTTTAGGGTTTGGTGAATAGAGTAGATTGTGTTAAGATGTAGTTTTTTTTTTGTACATTTTTTGGAGCCACAATTTCTTTATTTTACAGTTAAAGATTATATCGTTTATTTATTTGCAGCTAGGGATGGTTTTCAAATAGGTGCATTTTTAATATACAAAATGCCTTTTACTGTTATTACTATTTAATATATCAAATTTTAATTTCAGATTGTGTGCTATTGATATAATGGATAGAAGTTGGATTAGTAAACCACGATTATCCAAGGAGTACCGTGATGGTATTAAAGATTTTATTATCTTTGCCAAACGACATTTCTGTGATCCCAACCTAATCCTTTGTCCATGCCTCCGCTGTACAAATTGTATGTTGAGGACATGTGACGTAGTACATACACACATGGCTGTCAACGGTTTTCTTCAAGGGTACAGAAGGTGGTTTTGTCATGGAGAGGATCATACGGCAGCTCCTGTTCGTCCGGTTGTATTAGAAAATGAAGCTGAGCCCTTAGTGAACGAAGACTTAAGCGTTCCCGATGAGATGCATGCTTTGTTACAAGATGCCATGGGGATTCATAATGTTCCTTTTCACACCAATAACCCAACAACCGAAGTTCACAATGAGTCAACAGAAACAAACCAGATTGGTGGTGGGGTGGACGAGGAAATGTCTGGCCCCACCCCTGAAAATAATAAGCAGCAAGAATCCTTCGCTAAGTTACTTGAAGATGCTAGTACTCCGTTGTACCGCGACTGCACCAAATTTTCTAAGTTCTCATTCATTGTCAGACTATTTCAGATTAAATGTTTAAACGGGTGGTCTGCTAAGTCCTTCACTATGCTACTTGAATTGTTGAATGAAGCATTTTCTGAAATCTGTATTCCAAACTCAGCCTATAAAATCAAAAAATTCCTAAGTTCTCTCGATCTAGGATATGAGAAGATAGCAGCATGTCCAAATGACTGTATGCTTTTCACGAGTGGTAAGGAAAGTCTGGAGAATTGCGAAGTGTGTGGTTCTTCGAAATGGAAAGAAAGACCAAATCAAGACGAGGGAGCCACTGGATCTACTAAGCGAAGTAGGAAAAAGAAGCCTGCCAAAACATTGCATTACTTTCCTCTGATTCCTAGGATACAAAGGTTGTTTATGTCTACGAAAACTTCTTCTGATATGAAATGGCATGCTGAAGGTCGCACTAATGATGGGATTCTTAGACATCCTGCTGATTCTCAATCTTGGAAAAAATTTGATGAAAGATATCCTGATTTTGCAGAAGATCCTCGAAATGTGAGACTTGGGCTAGCTAGTGATGGTTTCAACCCTTTTAGGCAAATGAGTAGTACATACAGCATATGGCCGGTTGTGTTGATACCATACAATTTGCCGCCTTGGAAATGCATGAAGCAGTCCTCATTTATTTTGTCCATGATAGTTCCTGGACCGAAAGGTCTTGGAAATGATATAGATGTGTACCTACAACCGTTAATAGATGAACTTCAGAAGTTGTGGGTGGGTGTTCCAACCTATGATGCTGTGGCTAAAGAAACATTTTCTCTTCGTGCCATGTTGTCTTGGACAATCAATGATTTTCCAGCATATGCAAATTTATCTAGATATAGTACTAAAGGACGTTATGCATGTCCATGTTGTGCTGACCAAAGTAGTTCAAGGTGGTTGTACAATGGCAGAAAGTTTTGCTATATGGGTCATAGGAGATGGTTGCCTGACACAGATATGTTTCGGGCAGAGGCAGCGACATTTGATGGCACCGACGAGTGAGAACATGCTCCTGAGTCTTCTTCTGGTTCAGATATTTTGAGGCGGGTAGATGGTCATCAATTCAAATATGGAAAAGAACCAGAAGTCAGGACAAAGGGCAAGAAAAGGGCAAGGCCGGAGCAAGGTGAGGAGACCGATCTATATGGCGAAGATGAGGATCAAAACTTGACGAGTTTAGGTGCATGGAAGAAGAAGAGTATTTTCTTCAAGTTACCGTATTGGGAATTCAACTTACTGCGACATAATTTAGATGTGATGCATATCGGAAAAAATATTGGTGAGAATTGTATAGGAACAGTTATGGGAGATGATCGGAAGACAAAGGACAATCTCAAGAGCCGACTTGATTTGAAGTCAATGGGCATCCGACATGAGTTGCACCCAGAAGAATTGCCGAATGGGAAAGTACTCCTACCTCCTGCAATCTATTCAATGTCAAAATCGGAGTTGGAGTTGTTTTGCAAAGTACTACTTGAACTTAAAGTTCCCGATGGCTATTCTTCTAACATGGCAAGATGTGTCAACTTTAAAGAGAAGAGGCTTCAGGGTCTAAAGTCACATGACTACCACATCCTAATGCAGGATCTCCTTCCTGTGGCCCTAAGGTCTTCAATGTGTGAGCAAGTCACTACTGTCCTGAAAGATCTTTGTAGCATTTATAAACGTATTTGCTCAAGAATGCTTCGTGTTGAAGATCTGGACCAATTGGAGCAGCAGGCGGCATTGACACTTAGTAAAATGGAGATGATATTTCCTCCATCGTTCTTCACTATTATGATTCACTTGATAATCCACCTTGCTGGTGAAGCCAGAATCGGCGGTCATGTTCACTATCGGTGGATGTACCCCATTGAGAGGTAAAATAATTCATTCATCTTACGAAATTGAATTTTCAAAAGCTCATTTCTTTTAATCCCCTAATCCGCTCTAGTTTATTAATTGCACATGTTCAGGTACCTATATCAGCTAAAGGGTTATGTGAAAAATAGAGCATATCCTGAAGGGTCAATAGCCCAGGGATATCTATCAGAGGAGTGCTCACATTTTTTTTCTAGGTATTTGCCTGGTGTGGAGACATCTTCCAGTAGACCACGTAGAAATCCAAACATTTCCAACCTTGATGATGCTCAATATCTTTTTGATACCGCTGGCACTACTGTTGGTAAAGTTGATGCATTTGAGCTCGATAGCTTAGCGTGGGAATAGGCATATCGATATGTGCTAGACCATCATGCATCAGTGGAACCATTTCGAAAGTAAGTTGCTTTTGAATTTAAATCGAATACAGTGAAAACTGCGGAGTTCGATATTTTTGATACTTTTGTTATTCCTAATTTCAATTGCTTGTTTTTTAGCGAATTTGTCAGGGACATCAAACGAAGGGCTAGACCAAGAAGACTACCACCACGTGAACAAAACAAGCTGATGAATAAAAAATTTCATAAGTGGTTTGAATCTCATGTAGGTGAATTACAGTTATGCAAGTTAATCTTTATTATATCTACATTTTCTATGGTGCTGATACGATTTGCGCAAAATTAATAGGTACATTCTTTGGGTCCTGAAGGTGCGTCATCTGAAATACAAGTACTTGCCAAAGGTCCCTATCAGATGGTCAAAAGATACGAAGGATACATATTAAATGGTTTTAGATTTCGTACTAAGGATCGTGAATGTAATTTGAAGTCTCAAAATAGTGGAATGGTAGTGACGTCTAAGACTAGAAGTTATGCTTCCAAATTGGACACCAGGCCTGTAGATGGAGATCTCGACTACTATGGAGTGCTCACGGATATCATTGAGTTGAATTATTTTGGCCATTTCCGTATTGTCTTATTTCGTGGAGATTGAGCTGAGTTTGATAGGAATTTTGCTAACAACAAGGACAAGCTTGGCTTCACAGTTGTAAACTTCTCAAAATTGATTCACATCGGTACACACATTAGCCATGAGCCATTTGTGTTTCCATCCCAAGTGCAACAAGTGTTCTATATTGAAGATCCAACCCTGCCAAAATCGTATGTGGCTATCCCTATGCAACCAAGAGATGTATTCCAACTGGGCGATACTTCAGACGATGAAGACGGTGAAGACATGAACAGTTACATTGCTTCTGAGTTTCCTGTGTTTGATGTAAACACAACCGATGTTGGAATTTGCGGGACTTGGCTCCGCAAGGATGGAGAAGAGGGCGATGTACTAGAAGATGTCGTATTGTAGTTTACATGCTTTTCAATTGGGTTTATTATATGTCTGTAATTTTATGTCTTAAATCTTGTTGTAATATTATGTCTGTAATTTCGAATATGTTCATTGTGAATTTAATACACTGGTTTAATTATCTTTCTATTTTCTACTGCTTGGTATTATTTACATTAAACTATGCTTAGTGTCATTTGAACCAAACTATCGTTGTAATTTAATCTGTTACAAATCTCATTTTTTTAATTTTTTTGCAATTATGTTGGTTTGTTAATCCTACTAAAGTACAAATTTTATGATAGTTATTATAAACATGTTATTAATTAAATTTGCATATCTAAGGAAGTTATCGAATCCTTGACAGGTACAACATGCCGAGGCATGGAAAGAGGGTAAATATAAATGATGGCAACGAGAGCCATGGGGATGAGCAGCCACTAAATAATAGTGGCAGTCAAACATATGAGAGTGAGGGTAGCACGCCGCCCACTGTCAAAAAACATCGGTAAGTCTTAAAATTGGTATTTTTAAAGAGATTATGGTCTTGAATGCATGAAAGACACGTACTAGTGTTTGTGAGTCTGCATTGTGGCTGTCGTCCATAAGCATTTCGTCTATGTTTCTTAAGTGGGCTGTGATTAGAAAGAAAGGGCTGGAGTGGAGATCTGGAAACCCAAATAGAGACATCTCGTTTATTATAATCTACACTTATTGTGGGACCAACCCCCTCTTGCTGTTGTTGCTGATGTCTCTTTGTGTGCGTGTGTTGAAGAGAATGAAGGGATGAGAGAGAGATGAGGAAAATGCCGCTATGTTAGCCTGGTGTATCCTCATTCTCTACCATCCCTCTTTCTGGCTCCATATATGGCTTCTATATTAAATTGGTTTCCTTCCACGATGACAGTCCATAATACTACACTTGATATGAGCCCATGTTCATAGCTGCACCCTATTGCATACTCACAAACAACTAATACTTGTCGACCTTGCATCGTATGCCCAACCCCACTTTGGCACATAACATGGTATAGATGACATTGTATGACCTGCAAACAAGGATTGTTCAGCCGTGTTGTTGTACTGATTTGGAGGATTTTGGTATGCTAGCAGCATACGCAGCATAAAATAGCTTAAGAAGACCATCAGGTTTGTGAAATAAGCTTCACTAGCAGTGAAAGAAACTGGGGATGCTATGCAGCATACGTAGTTTGGAAGTGAACCCATTTTGGCTAAAAAATCATGCCAAAGATAGCAATCAGATGCATGAAATCAGCTTCTTTAACAGTATCTGAAAATGAAAATTTCCATAATCTGAGCATATATGTTTCTTTAACAGTGACTGTGAACAATTGTTCTTAATTGGGCTGTGATTAGAAAGAGACGAGTTGGAGTGGAGATCTGGAAACCCATATAGAGACATCTTGTTCATAATAATTTATTATTATTGTTGTTCTTGTCGCTCGTGCTGTTGTTGCTGATGTCTCTATGTGTTCGTGTGCTAAAGGCAAAGAAGGGACGATAGAGAGATGAGGAAAATGCCGCTATGTTAGCCTGGTGTATCCTCATTCTCTACCATTCCTCTTTCTGGCTTCTATATTTGGTTTCCTTCCACGATGACAATTCCAGTTAAAACTACACTTGCTATGAGCCCTATTCGTTTTTTTCTTCCATGAAGAATTGATCTATGACTACAATCTCCATTCAAAACCCAATTGTTCTATATTTGGTTCCCTCTTGCTGTTGTTGCTGTTGTTGAAGTGAACCCATTTTGTTTTATTGTTAGTGAAGCTGATTTCATGCACCGATTGTCTTCTTGGCAAGTTTGTTTTTATACCAAAAATGGGTTCATTGTGAACTGAGGATGGTATATAGGTACGTATGCCAAAATCTTCTGGCCGGATATGCACAACAATTGGGTTTTGCGATATAGTTGGGCTAACAAAGTAGTAGACCAACATATAAGCTCAGATAATGGAAAATTTTTCATTTTCAGACACTGTTAATTTAACCTGATTGCAATCTTTGGCATGGTTTTTTTAACACAAAATGGGTTCACTTCCAAACTAAGTATGCAGCATAGCATCCCCAGTTTCTTTCACTGTTAGTGAAGCTTGTTTCACAAACCTGATGGTCTTCTTATGCTATTGTTTGGTCCCATTTTCACTTAACTGTTAGTGAAGCTGATTTCATGCACCTGATTGTCTTCTGGGCATGTTTGTTTTTATACCAAAAATGGGTTCACTGTGAACTGAGGATGGTATATAGGTACGTATGCCAAAATCCTCCGGCCGGATATGCACAACAATTGGGTTTTGCGATATAGTTGGGCTAAAAAAGTAGTAGACCAACATATAAGCTCAGATAATGAAAAATTTTTCATTTTCAGATACTGTTAATGTAACCTGATTGCAATCTTTGGCATGGTTTTTTTAACACAAAATGGGTTCACTTCCAAACTAAGTATGCTGCATAGCATCCCCAGTTTCTTTCACTGTTAGTGAAGCTTATTTCACAAACCTGATGGTCTTCTTAAGCTATTGTTTGGTCCCATTTTCACTTAACTGTTAGCGAAGCTGATTTCATGCACCTGATTGTCTTATTGGCATGTTTGTTTTCATACCAAAAATGGGTTCACTGTGAACTGAGGATGGTATATAGGTATGTATGCCAAAATCCTCCGGCCGGATATGCACAACAATTGGGTTTTGCGATATAGTTGGGCTAAAAAAGTAATAGAGCAACATATAAGCTCAGATAATGGAAAATTTTTCATTTTCAGATACTGTTAATCTAACCTGATTGCAATCTTTGGCATGGTTTTTTTAACACAAAATGGGTTCACTTCCAAACTAAGTATGCTGCATAGCATCCCCAGTTTCTTTCACTGTTAGTGAAGCTTATTTCACAAACCTGATGGTCTTCTTAAGCTATTGTTTGGTCCCTTTTTCACTTAACTGTTAGTGAAGCTGATTTCATGCACCTGATTGTCTTCTTGGCATGTTTGTTTTTATACCAAAAATGGGTTCACTGTGAACTGAGGATGGTATATAGGTACGTATGCCAAAATTCTCTGGCCGGATATGCACAACAATTGGGTTTTGCGATATAGTTGGGCTAAAAAAGTAGTAGACCAACATATAAGCTCAGATAATGGAAAATTTTTCATTTTCAGATACTGTAAATGTAACCTGATTGCAATCTTTGGCATGGTTTTTTTAACACAAAATGGGTTCACTTCCAAACTAAGTATGCTGCATAGCATCCCCAGTTTCTTTCACTGTTAGTGAAGCTTATTTCACAAACCTGATGGTCTTCTTAAGCTATTGTTTGGTCCCTTTTTCACTTAACTGTTAGTGAAGCTGATTTCATGCACCTGATTGTCTTCTTGGCATGTTTGTTTTCATACCAAAAATGGGTTCACTGTGAACTGAGGATGGTATATAGGTACGTATGCCAAAATCCTCCGGCCGGATATGCACAACAATTGGGTTTTGCGATATAGTTGGGCTAAAAAAGTAGTAGAGCAACATATAAGCTCAGATAATGGAAAATTTTTCATTTTCAGATACTGTTAATGTAACCTGATTGCAATCTTTGGCATGGTTTTTTTAACACAAAATGGGTTCACTTCCAAACTAAGTATGTTGCATAGCATCCCCAGTTTCTTTCACTGTTAGTGAAGCTTGTTTCACAAACCTGATGGTCTTCTTAAGCTATTGTTTGGTCCCATTTTCACTTAACTGTTAGTGAAGCTGATTTCATGCACCTGATTGTCTTCTTGGCATGTTTGATTTCATACCAAAAATGGGTTCACTGTGAACTGAGGATGGTATATAGGTACGTATGCCAAAATCCTCCGGCCGGATATGCACAACAATTGGGTTTTGCGATATAGTTGGGCTAAAAAAGTAGTAGACCAACATATAAGCTCAGATAATGGAAAATTTTTCATTTTTAGATACTGTTAATGTAACCTGATTGCAATCTTTGGCATGGTTTTTTTAACACAAAATGGGTTCACTTCCAAACTAAGTATGCTGCATAGCATCCCCAGTTTCTTTCGCTGTTAGTGAAGCTTATTTCACAAACCTGATGGTCTTCTTAAGCTATTGTTTGGTCCCATTTTCACTTAACTGTTAGTGAAGCTGATTTCATGCACCTGATTGTCTTATTGGCATGTTTGTTTTCATACCAAAAATGGGTTCACTGTGAACTGAGGATGGTATATAGGTACGTATGCCAAAATCCTCCGGTCGGATATGCACAACAATTGGGTTTTGCGATATAGTTGGGCTAAAAAAGTAGTAGAGCAACATATAAGCTCAGATAATGGAAAATTTTTCATTTTCAGATACTGTTAATGTAACCTGATTGCAATCTTTGGCATGGTTTTTTTAACACCAAATGGGTTCACTTCCAAACTAAGTATGCTGCATAGCATCCCCAGTTTCTTTCACTGTTAGTGAAGCTTATTTCACAAACCTGATGGTCTTCTTAAGCTATTGTTTGGTCCCTTTTCACTTAACTGTTAGTGAAGCTGATTTCATGCACCTGATTGTCTTCTTGGCATGTTTGTTTTTATACCAAAAATGGGTTCACTGTGAACTGAGGATGGTATATAGGTACGTATGCCAAAATTCTCGGGCCGGATATGCACAACAATTGGGTTTTGCGATATAGTTGGGCTAAAAAAGTAGTAGAACAACATATAAGCTCAGATAATGGAAAATTTTTCATTTTCAGATACTGTTAATGTAACCTGATTGCAATCTTTGGCATGGTTTTTTTAACACAAAATGGGTTCACTTCCAAACTAAGTATGCTGCATAGCATCCCCAGTTTCTTTCACTGTTAGTGAAGCTTATTTCACAAACCTGATGGTCTTCTTAAGCTATTGTTTGGTCCCTTTTTCACTTAACTGTTAGTGAAGCTGATTTCATGCACCTGATTGTCTTCTTGGCATGTTTGTTTTCATACCAAAAATGGGTTCACTGTGAACTGAGGATGGTATATAGGTACGTATGCCAAAATCCTCCGGCCGGATATGCACAACAATTGGGTTTTGCGATATAGTTGGGCTAAAAAAGTAGTAGAGCAACATATAAGCTCAGATAATGGAAAATTTTTCATTTTCAGATACTGTTAATGTAACCTGATTGCAATCTTTGGCATGGTTTTTTTAACACAAAATGGGTTCACTTCCAAACTAAGTATGTTGCATAGCATCCCCAGTTTCTTTCACTGTTAGTGAAGCTTGTTTCACAAACCTGATGGTCTTCTTAAGCTATTG
The DNA here is from genome assembly GCA_017893485.1 of Hemerocallis citrina. Taxonomy (NCBI): domain Eukaryota; kingdom Viridiplantae; phylum Streptophyta; class Magnoliopsida; order Asparagales; family Asphodelaceae; genus Hemerocallis; species Hemerocallis citrina. The sequence goes on from CM030359.1 coordinate 80,704,579, forward strand.
TTTGGTCCCATTTTCACTTAACTGTTAGTGAAGCTGATTTCATGCACCTGATTGTCTTCTTGGCATGTTTGTTTTCATACCAAAAATGGGTTCACTGTGAACTGAGGATGGTATATAGGTACGTATGCCAAAATCCTCCAACCGGATATGCACAACAATTGGGTTTTGCGATATAGTTGGGCTAAAAAAGTAGTAGACCAACATATAAGCTCAGATAATGGAAAATTTTTCATTTTCAGATACTGTTAATGTAACCTGATTGCAGTCTTTGGCATGGTTTGTTTAACACAAAATGGGTTCACTTCCAAACTAAGTATGCTGCATAGCATCCCCAGTTTCTTTCACTGTTAGTGAAGCTTATTTCACAAACCTGATGGTCTTCTTAAGCTATTGTTTGGTCCCATTTTCACTTAACTGTTAGTGAAGCTGATTTCATGCACCTGATTGTCTTCTTGGCATGTTTGTTTTCATACCAAAAATGGGTTCACTGTGAACTGAGGATGGTATATTGGTACGTATGCCAAAATCCTCCGGCCGGATATGCACAACAATTGGGTTTTGCGATATAGTTGGGCTAAAAAAGTAGTAGAGCAACATATAAGTTCAGATAATGGAAAATTTTTCATTTTCAGATACTGTTAATGTAACCTGATTGCAATCTTTGGCATTGTTTTTTTAACACAAAATGGGTTCACTTCCAAACTAAGTATGCTGCATAGCATCCCCGGTTTCTTCTTTTGTTGTTAGTGAAGCTTATTTTCATGCATCTGATTGTGATCTTGGCATGTTTTTTTACCCAAAATGGGTTCACTGTGAACTGAGGATGCTATAGGTACGTATGCACAACAATTGGGTTTTAGATTTAGTTGGGCACAGTGAATTAGTAGAGCAACATATAAGCTCAGATAATGGAAATTTTCATTTTCAGATACTGTTAATGAAGCTTATTGCCATCTTTGGCATGATTTTTTAACAAAAGATGGGTTCACTTCCAAACTAAGTATGCTGCTAGCATCCTCATTTTCTTTCACTGTTAATGAAGCTTATTTCATTAAGATCCAGGATGGCAAATTTTGACTGGGCTATGATTGGATTGTTTAGTGGATGTTGTCTATGTTCTTAATTGGGCTGTGATTAGAAAGAGTGGGCTCGAGTAGAGATTTGGAAACCCATATAGAGACATCTTGTTCATAATAATTTATTATTATTGTTGTTCTTGTCGCTCTTGCTGTTGTTGCTGATGTCTCTTTGTGTTCGTGTGCTGAAGGGAAACAAGGGATGAGAGAGAGATGAGGAAAATGCCGCTATGTTAGCCTGGTGTATCCAAAGTCTCTACCTTTCTTCTTTCTGTTTCCATTTCCGGCTTCTATATATATTTGGTTTCCTTCCACGATGACAGTTCCCTAACAATACACTTGATATGAGCCCTATCTTATATTTCTTATTTTTCTTATATTTGGTTTCCGTCCACGATGACAGTTTCATAGATTGTCTGAACAATCCATGAAGAACATGCTTAGATACTGAATTTTCATTTGTTTTACTGTTTTAGATAGTGGATATTCCCAATTAGAGGAGAATATAAAGGTTTCAAGTTAGATACTGAATTTTCATTTGTTTTGTTATTTTAGATATATTTTAAAAAAAATTAAGTACTAGATTTTTAGCATTGCAATGTAATTATTTTACCTCTGTATATATCATTAACAATTCTATTTGCAGTTGGCACTTTGATCTTATAATTTAAGATACAGGTAGTTCTTTTTGCAAGTTCAAAAAATATGTATATTCTGTATTGTGGTCTACTGTTCAATTAAACTATTGTTTTTTTTTTCACAGAGCGGTCGTCAAGATGAAGGAAATTCTGATGATCAGAGCTGAAGCTACTCGAGGGGTATGAATCTGCGGTCCTCCTTGCTGTGCTTATGTCCTCCTTGCTGTATGGTTGTTGTTCTTATGTCCTCCTCCTTGTTGTTGTTATGTCAGACTGGTTTTTTTTATGAGAGTTATGTCAGACTTTTAATTTGGGATATTTTGGATATTTGTCAGACTGGTTTGTTTGGATATTTGGGATGTTAGTCTCTATATTAATTTGTTAATTATGACACTGTTAATTAATCAATGAATTTGGACGTTGATATGACACGTGTGAAACTTGATTATCTTTAATTATTCTTGTGTTTGGTTGTGGTTTGTGCAGTAATATGCAACGAAATTGATTGAATCAGTTGTGAGAATTAGTTTACAGATTTTGTAAATGAAACTGTGAATTGAAATCGAACGGAAAAGCGGAGTATCGAATCTAATTGTTGGATTGTGTGATACACTGGCGTTCCAACGCACGCCGGTGAATGTTGTCAGCTGAAACGGCACAGACGTACACCGGCGTTTTATAAACGCCGACGTATATAACTACACCGGCGTTTTTTGGTCGCGCCGGTGTTCGTAAATAGGAAAAACCAGGCACTCATAAACGCACATACACCGGCGCTCCTTGACCGCCGGTATACTTTCGTTCTACACCGGCATTTTCATACATGCCGGTGAATGAATAAATACCGGAAGTTTAAGACCGCCGGTGAATGTATATAGGTGCACAAGAACGGCACTTAGAGACCGACATACACCGGCATTTTATGACCTGCCGGTGTAGTTCTAACATTTATCGGCGTCCATCAAAACCGCCGGCGTAGACCCCTTCGTTTCAGCGACGCCCGCTTCGGCGGCATTTGGACCGGCGCTATTGTGGTGAAAGTTTCACCGGCGTAAAAAAACGCCGGTAAAGACGTCAAAAAGCGCCGGGAAAGCTACTTTCTTTTGTAGTGTGCACTAGCACGTGCTTGGAGCACCCTAATAGGTGGCCGGATTATACAAAGAGAGAGGGAGAGATGGGTATAGTGGTGAGTTGATTATCTCATCATGGATAGTTGCTACAACTCCCTAATTCATCATAGCCTTTGATCCTTAACTATTTGGACTAGTCCTAACTTCCATTTGCACTCAAAAACTGTATAAATACACCCCCCCCCCCCCCTACCCTCTTCATATTTGCACCTAAAAGATTGAAAGAAAGAGAAAAGAAGAAACAATTAGTAAGTTAAAAGAGTATGAAAGTTGTGAGTTAAAAGATTGAGTGTTGAGTTTGTGTGTGTTCCTCTTCCAAAGTTGGCCGGCCTACCATAGGAGCAAGAAGAAAGGAGTTCAAGTACCATCAAGCTAGGAGGAGAAGTCAAATTGGTGGCTCAAGCTAGGAGAAAAAGACTTCATTTGTTCATTCTAGGAGACCTTAAGAGTTTTTGGTTATTTTCTCTCCAGATAAGGTGGGTGATTTTCTCGAACTTCTAATTAGATTTCATGCTAGGAAAATTTTTGATAAGATTGCGAAGAAAACTATAATTAATTTAGCCATATGTGGTGAAAAAAAGACAAATTGCAAATGGTATGAATGCTTATTAAAAATAATGTTAATTAATGCAAATTATGATTTGTTATCTTAGAAATTACCATGCTACCATGATTTATATGTTTGTTATGTGCTAAATTAGGAAATCATGCTTGTATGTTTGGTTAATTGGAATGAGAACCATATAAATGTGATTTGCCTAATTGACTAGTTAATGGCATGAAAAAGGAGAATTCGTTGTGATTGCATAATGATAATAAAAATAATAAAAGTGACCTAGGGAAAGTTTTGAGTACAAACTTATAAATAAATTACATTTGTATTCTTAATTTCGAAATTGTAGAGACAAATATATGTAGAGAGTAAAATTATAATTTTTTGCATCAAAAATCAAGTCTTATTTTACTTATTTACTGTAAATACATAGAAACTAAAATTTGGAAATTTTGAATACAATTGGGAATGAAAAGAACTTAAAAATAATTGTTTTTATAAAAATTCGAAAGAACAGAGACTTGGATTAAAAACCCCGTAACCCAAACCATATCAGGTTAGTAACTTTGAATTATTGGTCAGCAGGGTGTATTTGGGTTCGGTTACTGCAGCGGGCGGGTTGGCCTTTGGTCCCGGGTTCGAAACTGGGCATCAGCCTTTTATTTTCTCAAAAAATCCAGAAACCCGAGAACTAATTTTCATACAATTAAACCCTTGTTCATATCGCTTGGGCGCCTTTGCCTTTCTCTCTTTCGGTGGTGCCACAGTCCACTTACAGTAGCGGGCGGGTGTGCCTTGGGTCGCGAGTTCGAAACCTTGGTTTGGCATTTTAAAATAGTTTTTCGGTTTTGAGATTTTAATTTGATTTTTTTGACATTTAAAAATCCGAAAAATATATTATTATTATTCTAAAAATATATGGACTTCACGAAAAATACTGATACAATATTTTGATTTAAATAAAAGAGATTGAGGAGCAAAAATTGAGTAGAACTCTACAAAAATGATATTTGCATGAGTATATGCCTGAGTATAAAATGTGAATTTTTCCATGAGAAAATTCTACACAAATTATAAAAGAGGATCTTGTATAAAAAGAAATTGAAGTGTGTTTATTTATGGATTTTTCATTCATTAATTTGTGCAAGTTATGCAATTTAAAGTTAAATGAAAAATATAATTGTGATTTTGGACCAAGTAAAGGAAAGAAATAATAGTGTGAGAATTAAATGGAATTATTGTGATTAATTTGAATGTGAAAGGTATAAATTGAAATTGAACCTTATGTATGAGATTGATTCATAGAAATGAAATTTAAAATCATGTTGAATTATGAAAAAGACTCTATGAGTATGAAAACTCAATTTTGTGAATATGAAGTGAAATTGAGAACTAGAGTGTAGCTAAGCCTCATACCGGCATTGAAAGAATTTGTTGAGAAAAGATTTGAAATGAAAAAACCAAGATTTGTGTCATGTTATTTAAATAGTTAAGTCCGGTATAGTGGGAGTGCTAACTCTAGGGGATTGATTTTATTCATGATTCAAATAAACTAAGGATTTGATACATAGTGAAGATGTGATGAAAATATGAGAAAAACACGAGTATGAGGGCCTCGGAGCTACGGCGTGAGAATATTCACAGGCTGTCTACACGATGCGTCGTGTCATGACATGGATATGTCTCCAGGAGTCCGTACCGCAGGCGACGCTTGTGGGGTGTTTGGTGACTACGGGTGGTTTCATATCCCATGATGGATGCTGAATTGTCCATAGGTTCTACACGATGCGTCGTGTCATGACGTGGGATTCCCCTCCAGGTTGTCTGGACATGAGCTCGTAACTCATAAAACATCTAGGATAATTATCGTAGTTACCGTAGTAGTTTCCGTCATGGCTAGGGATTGAACCCTAAAAGATGAAGAACGATTAATGGCTTGCCTTCGTACCTATGTAGTATGGGATGCATAGAATCCGAACAAGTGCGCATTAGTGTCATGTAACATAAATAACTGCATTAAGGACTAAGTGCACATTCACACACGACATCAATAGGATAGTCCCCTTAGCTTTGTTTGTGACAAGTGTGTGCTTTCTAAGTAAGAGAAATTGATATATTATATTCTTATGTCAGTTGAATGAACTAACGTGCCCACAGTCATATATGCAGGATAAAGTGAATGAAAAAGACTAAGGGGGAATTGATGCTTAAAAGACTATTCAAGTGTTATTTTATTTCATACATGTAATTATTATAATTTTGTTTCCGCTATTTAAAAATGTAACTCTGATGTAATAAAGTTTTAATTTCCTCATAAAATTGTACGAAGAGAAGTGCAAAGATCCTATGGAACTTCGAATTCAGTCTTATTTGGAATTCGGGGTGTTACAGAGTGGTATCAGAGCAACGTTTCCAAGTAGTACAAATTTATAAGGAACGACACTCTAGAGTGGACATTAGAGCGTGTGTTGAGTATAGAGATTTAAATGTAAGTCACTTACATTTGTGTTGCTCTATGATTGATGTTTCTTCTCTCCCCTTTCTATGATGGCGAACCACTTCGACCCAGCTGGCGGTGATGACTAGCACATAGTCGAGGAGGATTACTACCCCGAACAAGCTGATTCTAACGAAGAAGATCCCGAGGAATTTGGGAAGGAATGGCCTGAGTCACGAGAGATCACTCCACCTCCGGATTCATCTGATGATTCCTCCAACGAGGAAGAGCCAGTTCCGAGTAGTCTCATTATATCTCTTCAGATGCAAGTGGAGACTCAGCGGGAGAGAGTAGAGCTACTACAAGCCCAGTATGCGAAGTGCAAGGAGGATATTGCAACTCTTAGACATCGTATTTGGGATCTCGAGAAGAGAAAGAACATGTACGATGTACTGAAGGAAGAAGTGACGATACTACAGGAAAAGCTTCGAGAAGCCAAGAGGAACCATAGGAACTCAAATGCTGTATCTTCTTACTGCTTTCATTTGATGTCAGAAATATTTTAAATTTTAATGTACAAAGTTTGAATTCAATGAAATGAAGAGTTGAGTTAAATTCATGTTTTCTACTTTGAATTTAATGGATCTTTTGGATCAGAACATGACTGGAAGAAGAGCTAGAAGCGGAGAAGGACTGGACTTGGAAACGGAGTTTACGAGAGTCTATCAGACCCTCAATGCTGTTTCCATGAATCAGAACCAGGGGAGGATGCCTGCAAATTTAGTACCTAAGGCAATCAACTCGTGGAATCATTCAAGAGGATGAAACCACCCGTGTTTGAGGGAAAGTCAGACCCAGATGTGGCTGACAATTGGATCAGGCAGGTCGAGACTATCTTCGAAGTCTTGAAAACTCTGGAAGCCAGTAAGGTAATGTTGGCTGCACTGCAGTTTGAGAATGACGCAGCTATTTGGTGGTAGTCCATGAAACAGACGATGGGAGATGTTGTTCTTGGCTGGGAGGAATTCTTGGAGGAGTTCCACAGTCATTACTTTCCATCTGACGTCCAGGAGAAGAAGGCTATGAAATTCCTGGTGCTACAGCAGGGTGGTACGTCGGTCAGAGAGTATGAGACAAGGTTTACTCAGATCTCAAGGTATGCGCCCAAACTTGTGATGGATAAGGCAAAGAAAGCTCGGATGTTCGAGCATTGATTAAGGCCAAGTCTGAGTTCGAAGATGATACCCCTTGGTATCAGGAGGTTTAACAAGTTGGTCAAGCGAGCTGTAGCTATGGAGGAAGATATGGAGTAGTTTCATGCCGCTCAGAATCGGAGGAGCAATTGGCATGTTAGGAAGAGGCCCGCAGTTTCTGGCAATTTTAGGGAACAGCCGTCTGCTCAAAGGTTTAAACCGATAGGAGCAAATACTATCAGCATGGCTGGAAGACCCGAAAATAATTGGGTGAGACCTCCTGTGGTGACTTGTTTCAACTGTGGTGAGTACAAATCTCAATGCCCTAAGTTGCATAATGTCACCCATAGTGGACCAACACAGCAAGTTGGGAAGAAGCCGTACCAGTAGGGGTGAGTATTTGCCTTGACTGAAGTTGATGCTGATGAAGTGGATCACGTCATCACTGGTACGAGGGGGGATGTTTAGAAGTGTTTTTTTTTTCTGTTGTTCTCTTTTCCCTGTTTATTTAGTGAACTGTTATGTAACAAGTATGTGTTGTGTAACAGGAGAACTTTATTTAAACGGAAAGAAAGTTGTTGTTTTGTTCGATACTGGATCCTTTCATACTTTTATATCACCTAAATTTGCTAATGCATTGGGAGTCGAACCGAAGGTTTTTCTAGGTAAGGTCTTAGTAGTAGCTACTTCATCAGGGGAGACTCTAACAACTGATTGGTACTATGCGTACTGCGAGATCAAGATTGGAGCAAGAATTTTTGAGATTGATCTTATCGAGCTGAATATCCTGAGGGTCAATGTTATCATTGGCATTGACTGGATGTCCGTGTACAGTGTGAACATCGAGTGCAAGACCAAGGAGGTAACAGTGAAGGCTCCAGGTGGTCCTGAAGTCACTTTCCAAGGGAAGAAGAGATGTTCAAATTTGGTGGCAGCTGTCAGCAAGAGGGAGGTTCCTGTGAAGGTCCAGCAGATCCCTTTGATTCGGGATTATCTGACTGTGTTCTTGGAAGATTTGCCTGGGTTACCGTGATGTAGAGTTCAGCATAACTATCCAGCCAAGGAGTGCACCTATTTCCAAGGCACCATATAGGATAGCGCCGGTGGAACAGGATGAGATCAAACGGCAGATTGAGGAACTATTGGAGAAAGGCTTTATTCAACCGAGTGCGTCGCCTTGGGGGGTACCAGTGCTGTTGGTGAAGAAGAAGGATGGATCGATGAGGATGTGCATCGATTACCGAGAGCTGAATAGAGTCACTGTTTAGAATAAGTATCCTATTCCATGTATTGATGACTTGTTCGATCGTCTACAAGGAGTAGCTATTTTCTCCAAAATAGATATTCGATTAGGATTCCATCAGGTTCGAGTGAAAGATGAAGATGTGCATAAGGCTGTATTCAGAACTCGACATGGGCATTACGAATTCTTAGTTATGCTATTTGGAGCAACGAATGCACCTGCAATCTTTATGGATATAATGAACAGAGTTCTGATGCCGTTTATTGATTCATTCATTGTGGTGTTTATCGATGATATCCTTGTGTACTGCAAGTCGGAGGAGGAGCACACAGAGCATCTGGCTGCAGTTTTGAAGAAGCTGCAAGAGCAGGAGTTGTATGCCAAGTTGTCCGAGTGCGATTTCTTGAAATCTAAAGTGGCATTCCTAGGTCACATCCTTTCTATGGAGGGAGTGGCAACTGATCCTCAGAAGATAGAGGCAGTGAAAGATTGGGCAAGGCCTGCTACAGTGAAGGAAATTAGGAGTTTCATTGGGCTAACTGGATACTATAAGAGATTCATTCAAGGCTATGCTCAGATAGCCATGCCGCTCACTGGTCTAACCAAGAAGAATGTGAACTTCAAGTGGGCTGAGCAGTGCGAGGCAAGCATTCAGGAGTTGAAGGGAAAGCTACTACTGCTCCCATTTTGGCTTTGCCTAGAGCAGGTGTTGAGTATGATGTCTATAGTGATGCTTTACATCATGGTCTTGGTTGTGTCTTAATGCAAGAAGGAAAAGTGATCGCATAAGGGTCTAGACAACTAAGACTGCATGAGAAGAATTATCTGACTCATGATCTAGAGTTGACTGCGATTATCTTGGCTTTGAAGCAATGGAGACATTATGTTTATGGTGAGAAGCTGAACATGTACACGGACCATAAGAGCTTGAAGTACATCTATCAGCAGAAGGACCTGAATCTGAGGCAACGGAGATGGTTGGAGGTACTTGAGGACATTCGTCCTGAGATTAAGTACCATCCTGGGAAGGATAGTATTGTTGCTGATGCACTTAGCCGTAAGAGCAGTCTGGCTAGTTTGATTACAACTCAGAAACATCTTGTAAAGGAGTTGGATCGGGCTGATATTGAAATTGTTCTGCATGGTTTGGGAGCATCCTTAGCTCAGTTGAGGCTTCAGCCTACACTGAACGAAAGGATTATTGCAAGTTAGAGGGAAGATGCTGAGATTCTGAAGATGAAGGAGCAGGTTGGTGCAGGCAGATTGCCCGAGTTTCAAATTAGGGATGAAGTGCTGCGGTTTGGAGAGAGACTATGTGTTCCGGATCAGTCAGACTTGAAGGAGAGTATTCTTCGAGAGGCGCATGCTACTCTTTGTCTATGCATCCTGGGATTACTAAGATGTACAAGGACATTAAGCAACATTTTTTGTGGTCAGGTTTGAAGCGGGATGTGGCCGAGTTCGTGGCGAGATGTGAGATTTGTCAGCAGGTCAAAGCCGAGAATCAGAAACCCAGAGGCCTATTGCAACCGTTACCTATTCCGGAATGGAAGTGGGATAACATCAGTATAGATTTCATCACGGATTTGCCCAAGAGTTTGAAGGGCAATGATGCGATTTGGGTCATAGTCGATCGACTAAACCAAGCCGGCTCACTTCTTGGCAATAAAACTCACTTCGTCTATGGACAAGTTGGCTGAGTTGTATGTTGGAGAGATCGTCAGGCTTCATGTTGTTCCATTAATCATTGTGTCTGATCGAGATATGCGGTTTACTTTGCATTTCTGGGTACCAAGACGGATTTCAGCACTGCTTTTCATCCTCAGACCGATGGGCAGACCGAGAGAGTCAACCGTATTCTTGAGGATATGCTTCGGTGTTGTGTTCTAGATTTGGGAGGCAGTTGGGAAAGGAATCTAGCTCTAGTGGAGTTTCCCTACAACAACGGTTTTCAGACTAGTATTGGGATGGCACCGTACGAAGCTCTATATGGCAGGAAGTGCAGAACACCTGTTTGTTGGTTTGAAGTTGGGGAACGGCAGATGTTTGGGCCTGAGATTGTGCAGCAGACCTCTGAAAAGATCGATTTGATCAAGAAGAGGTTGGTGGATGCTCAGAGTAGGCCGAAGAGCTATGCAGACAACTGGAGGAGGGACCTTGAGTTTGAGGAAGGTGACTTTGTCTTTCTAAAGGTATCACCCAGTAAAGGTGTGATCCGCTTTCGCAAAGGTGGAAAGTTAGCCCCAAAGTTCATAGGCCCATACAAGATATTGAAAAGGATTGGGAAAACTGCTTACTGGTTGGAGTTACCGGAAGAGTTGTCTCAGGTGCACAATGTCTTCCATGTGTCTATGCTGAAAGGTTATATTCCAGATCCAAGTCACCATTTGCCCGAAGTGCCGGACGGTTTGCAACTGGATCTGAGTTACAATGAGCTCCCGGTTGAGATTGTGGATCGTCGGGAGAAAGTCTTGAGGAACAAGATGGTACCGATGGTCAAAGTAGTTTGGAGAAACCAGTTGGTTGAAGAGGCTACTTGGGAATCCGAGCAGAGGATGTTGAAGGATCATCCTGAGCTCTTTGTCTAATTTGTATTTTCTTTTTCTTGTTGTATTGCTTTTCTCACCGTTTAAGTGTAGTTCTGGGGACGGAACTATTCTATGGAATGAGTGTTGTAACATCCTGGATTTTCAAATCTTAATTTAATTGAGTTGTTTGATTTCACGTGTTGTGCACGTGCAAATTTATGCACTTATTTGTCTAAAACTATTCTCATGAACATTTGATCCAATTTCTTCTCTTTTTAATCTAGAAAGCCTAATTAAATTCTTGGCCTAATTGTCTCTTTCTAGCCCACCATAATTAATTAATTAATTTATTTATTAGAGCCCATGGTAAATTGGCCCATTAGTGAGCCCATTAACTTAATTCCCCTTTTAAATTAATCTAACTGGTAGTGTATACTAATTTAGTAGACAATTAATTAAATTACATGAACAAACTTATAAATGGGGGTACTAGTGGAGCATGTGCATTGCACTAGCACATGCATGGAGCACCCTAATAGGTGGCCAGATTGTACACAGAGAGAGGGAGAGATGGGTGTAGTGGTGAGTTGATTATCTCATCATGGGTAGTTGCTACAACTCCTTAATTCATCATAGCCTTTGATCCTTAACTATTTGGACCAATCCTAACCTTCCATTTGCACTCAAAAATTGTATAAATACCCCCCCCCCCCCCCTACCCTCTTCATATTTGCACCTAAAAGATTGAAAGAAAGAAAGAAAAGAAGAAACGATTAGTAAGTTAAAAGAGTAGGAGAGTTATGAGTTAAAAGATTGAGTGTTGAGTTTGTGTGTGTTCCTCTTCCAAAGTTGTCCAGCCTACCATAGGAGCAAGAAGAAAGGAGTTCAAGTACCATCAAGCTAGGAGAAGAAGTCAAATTGGTGGCTCAAGCTAGGAGAAAAAGGCTTCATTTGTTCATTTTAGGAGACCTTAAGAGTTTTTGGTTAATTTCTCTCCAAATAAGGTGGTGATTTTCTCGAACTTCTAATTAGATATCATGCTAGGGAATTTTTTGAAAAGATTGAGAAGAAAACTATAATTGATTTAGCCTTATGTTGTGAAAATGAGAAAAATTGCAAATGGTATGAATGCTTATTAAAAAGAATGTTAATTAATGCAAATTGTGATTTGTTATCTTAGAAATTACCATGCTACCATGATTTATATGTTTGTTATGTGCTAAATTAGGAAATCATGCTTGTATGTTTGGTTAATTGGAATGAGAACCATGTAAATGTGATTTGCCTAATTGACTAGTTAATGGCATGAAAAAGGAGAATTCGTTGTGATTGCATAATGATAATAAAAATAATAAAAGTGACCTAGGGAAAGTTTTGAGTACAAACTTATAAAGAAATTACGTTTGTATTCTTAATTTCGAAATTGTAGAGACAAATATATGTAGAGAGTAAAATTATAATTTTTTGCATCAAAAATCAAGTCTTATTTTACTTATTTACTATAAATACATAGAAACTAAAATCTGGAAATTTTGAATACAATTGGGAATGAAAAGAACTTTAAAATACTTGTTTTTATAAAAATTCGAAAGAACAGAGACTTGGATTAAAAACCCCGTAACACAAACCATATCAGGTTAGTAACTTTGACTTATTGATCAGCGAGTGCATTTGGGTTCGGTTACTACAGCGAGCGGGATTGCCTTTGGTCTCGGATTCGAAACTCGGCATTAGCCTTTTATTTTCTAAAAAATTCCAGAAACCCGAGAACTAATTTTCATACAATTAAACCCCTGATCATATCGCTTGGGCGCCTTGGCCTTTCTGGCTTTCGGTGGTGCCACAGTCCACTTACTGTAGCAGGCGGGTGTGCCTTGGGTTGCGAGTTCGAAACTTTAGTTTGGCATTTTAAAATAGTTTCTCGGTTTTGGGTTTTTAATTTGATTTTTTTGACTTTTAAAAATCCAAAAAATATATTATAATTATTCTAAAAATATATAGACTTCATGAAAAATACTTATACAATATTTTGATTTAAATAAAAGAGATTGAGGAGCAAAAAGTAAGTAGAACTCAACAAAAATGATATTTGCATGAGTATAAAATCTGAATTTTTCCATGACAAAATTCTACACAAATTATAAAAGAGGATCTTGTATAAAAAGAAATTAAAGTGTGTTTATTTATGGATTTTTCATTCATTAAATTGTGCAAGTTATGCAACTGAAAGTTAAATGAAAAATATAATTGTGATTTTGGACCAAGTAAAGGAAAGAAATAATAGTGTGAGAATTAAATGGAATTATTGAGATTAATTTGAATGTGAAAGGTATAAATTGAAATTGAACCTTATGTATGAGATTGATTCATAGAAATGAAATGTAAAATCATGTTGAATTATGAAAAAGACTCTATGAGTAGGAAAATTCAATTTTGTGAATATGAAGTGAAATTGAGAACTAGAGTGTAGCTAAGCCTCATACCGGTATTGAAACAATTTGTTGAGATAATATTTGAAATGAAAAGACCAAGGTTTGGGTCGTGTTATTTAAATGGTTAAGACCGGTATAGTGGGAGTGCTAACACTAAGGGATTGATTTTATTCATGATTCAAATAAACTAAGGATTAGATACATAGTGGAGATGTAATGAAAATAAGAGAAAAATACGAGTATGAGGCCCTCAGAGCTATGGCATGAGAATATTCGTAGGCTGTCTACACGATGCGTCGTGTCATGATGAGGATATGTCTCGAAGAGTCCGTACCGCAGGCGACGCTTGTGGGGTGTTTGGTGACTACGGGTGGTGTCATGTCCCATGATGGAGGCTGAATTGTCCATAAGTTCTACACGATGCGTCATGTCATGATGTGGAATTCCCCTCCAGGCTGTCTGGACATTAGCTCATAACTCATAGAACATCTAGGATACTTAACGTATTTACCGTAGTAGTTTAAGTCATGGCGAGGGATCCAACCCTATAAAATGAAGAACGATTAAGGGCTTGCCGTCAGACCTATGTAGTATGGGATGCACAGAATCCGAACAAGTGCGCATTAGTGTCATGTAATATAAATAACTGCATTAAGGACTAAGTGCACATTCACACACGACATCAATAGGATAGTCCTCATTGCTTGGTTTGTGACAAGTGTGTACTTTCTAAGTAAGAGAAATTGATATATTATATCCTTGCATCAGTTGAATGAACTAATGTGCCCACAGTCTTATATGCAGGATAAGGTGAATGAAAAAGACTAAGGAGGAATTGATGCTTAAAGGACTATTCATGTGTTATTTTATTTCATACATGTAATTGTTGTAATTTTGCTTTCGCTGTTTAAAAATGTTACTCTGATGTAATAAAGTTTTAAATTCCTTGTAAAATTGTACAAAGAGAAGTGTAAAGATTTTATAGAACTTCGAATTCGGTCTTATTTGGAATTCAGGGTGTTACAAAAACCCAAGCCCTGCACCCCCTCCGATCTCCCCCTCGTCCTCTTCATTGACCTTCATCCCCATCGCCCTATTCCTCCCTCCGTCCTCACTTGCAACCAGTCGAATGCCCCTGTAGAACCCCGTATTTTCAAATATTATTTTATTATTTGAAAATGAATTTAAATGAATTTTTGAGGATTTAATTGATATTTTCTAAAAGATTTATCTTTTGTACACGTGCAAATGACTTTTGAGATGTTTGAAAATTTTAGTTTTCTCTATGAAAAATCATTATTTATTATTTGGGAATTATTTAGTATTTTTCCATATTTTTCTGAAATTAATTAGTACTATTTGCAAATTTTAAGAAAAGAAGGACCTTTTTGTAAAATTGACATTTTAAGGGCTAAAATGCAAAATTGGCATTCTGGACATTTTGAACAGTATTAGTTAGGATTTAGAAGTATATTTTCATATAAATCCTAATTTTAATGAATTATGAGATGAATTTCCAAAAGAAGATATATATATATATAATTGTATTTGGATGGATTGTTTTGCAAATGTATTTCCTAAACCCTAATACTTGATCCCGGCCTATATAAGAGAGTTGCAGCCGTCATTCGCTGCACAACTCAGATCTTATTATATTTCTATTCTCTTGGTGATTGAAGAAGGAGTTCTTGGATCTAGCAAGAGGAAGGCTTGTGGATTCTTCTTGATTCTAAAAGGTGAGTGATATAGACTTGTTTGTTTATGTGTATGATTGCATGTTGTTTTGTTTGATGATTTCGTATCTTGTATGAAATCGATGCCATGGTTGTTATTCGTAATATACATGTGAAATCCATGATAGTTTAGTAGATCTCGATTGACAATTCTTGATTGCTTGAAACATGTTAAGATTCGATTATGATTATTGAAGATAAGAAATTGGATGGAGGAATCTCTAGACATTGTTATTTACGAGTTGGATTAGATATGAGTAGAGGAAGAGATTTGGTATTTGAGATTGACTCCAGTATTGATTATTGATTTCAGACCTAAATTGTGAGATCTGTAGGCCGACAGTCGACTAGGACTAGGTATCAGTCGACTGGTACGACCCTAATATTGTATCTTTAGTTTTTCTCGAAATTCTCTCGGGTAAGTCGACTTATGTTCTTATAAGTCGACTTATGTCCCCTTTTAAGTCATCTTATGTTTTGATAAGTCTTCTTATGATCTTTATAAGTCATCTTATGTTTTGATAAGTCTTCTTATGATCTTTATAAGTCATCTTATGTTTTGATAAGTCTTCTTATGATCTTTATAAGTCATCTTATGTTTTGATAAGTCTTCTTATGATCTTTATAAGTCATCTTATGTTTTGATAAGTCTTCTTATGATCTTTATAAGTCATCTTATGTTTTGATAAATCTTCTTATGATCTTTATAAGTCATCTTATGTTTTGATAAGTCTTCTTATGATCTTTATAAGTCATCTTATGTTTTGATAAGTCTTCTTATGATCTTTATAAGTCATCTTATGTTTTGATAAGTCTTCTTATGATCTTTATAAGTCATCTTATACTTTTGATAAGTCTACTTATGATTTTTATAAGTCATCTTATACTGTTGATAAGTCTACTTATGATTTCTATAAGTCACCTTATATTATTGATAAGTCTACTTATGATTTTTATAAGTCATCTTATACTGTTAGCACTTGGATTGTTTCTTGAGAATTATTGATAATTATCTCGGGTAAGTCGACTGATGGTTGGTTAAGTCGACTTACTGCACTTGTTATAATCTTGACTATTAGTTCTCGAGGCAGTCGACTTATTACGGCATAAGTCGACTGGTTCTGATGAGTTTTCATGATCTTGAAGGTTCTTGTTATCGTTAGTTTACTTGTAGATGAATATGTTCGTCGGTGTAATAGTCCCTATTGGTGATGCATGCCGGGTTCGTATTCTATCTATACCCTCTTTAGTTTGTTTGTAGATGAATATGTTCGTCGGTGTAATAGTCACCATTGGTGATGCATGCCGGGTTCGTATTCTATCTATATCCTCTTTAGTTTGTTTGTAGATGAATATGTTCGTCGGTGTAATAGTCACCATTGGTGATGCATGCCGGGTTCGTATTCTATCTATACCCTCTTTAGTTTGTTTGTAGATGAATATGTTCGTCGGTGTAATAGTCACCATTGGTGATGCATGCCGGGTTCGTATTCTATCTATACCCTCTTTAGTTTGTTTGTAGATGAACATGTTCGTCGGTGTAATAGTCACTATTGGTGATGCATGCCGGGTTCGTATTCTATCTATACCCTCTTTAGTTTTGTAGATGGATATATGGGTATCCGATCTATGGTATTATTGGAGATCGATTGTTGGACATACATCGTGGTATTGAGATTTATTGATAGTTGGGCATGATCAGAGAGGTGAGGAGTATTGTTGTTCTGATCAGTCGACTGGTCCTTTGAACAGTCGACTGTACCGTACAGTTGAACTGTGCATATTTTGAGAGAGATTGATTGATGGATACTTGATCGTTGGTATTGTTTCTCGACTTGGTTCACTCATGTACTGGCCTATCGTTCTTGTTTCAGATTACATGTTCAGTTTATGTATTTTTGTTCAGTACATGTTGATTGAGAATTTATGTTTATTTGTTATTTATGTTTGTTGTTTATATCACTCACACCAGTTATGGCTGACCCCGTAGTTTTGGGGGTTAGGGTTCAACTCTAGCCTCACATGTTGCAGGTTATTGCTTAGAATTGGAGGCTTGGATGCTTGGGTTAGCTTTAGAGAGTATGAGTGAGATGATAGAGCCATGTGTAATTTTGTAAAGAATAGTGTTGTAAAAGAATTATTGTAATGTAAGGTGTTTGTATTTCCGCTGCTATTTGAAAGAAGTTGTTGTAATAAAGATTTGGAATAAAATGACTTGAGTTTTTGGTCTATGTATATTGTTACATTGAAGTGGATCGCTGGGAAAGTGCCACGTATTTTCTAAAGTTTCGTATTTAGAAATTCGGGGCGCTACAGTTTGGTATCAGAGCATGCTTCAATGATAATAATAGACATAGTATGAAAACCAACCTAGGTGTGGACACTAGAGAGTGAGTACCTAGGTGTGGACATTAGAGTGTGAGTATCACATAGAGTTAAAACATGATGTTTGGTTTGGGATATGGTTATGGTTTTGCCATAGGGTATGGATGTGAATGAGAAATGTGTTTGAGGTGGCTATCCTTAGTCATGTCCTTTCTAAGGAGGGAGTGGCCACTGATTCTCGGAAGGAGGAAGCAGAAGGTCAGAGTTGGATGCAGGAGTTCAGTAGTTGTTGCAGCGTGGCTTTATCAGAGTCGCGCAGCGGAAGTTTGATTTTCTGAATTCCTTGCATGATTGTGATTATTTGGTGTGATGTGTTTGTTTTGTTAGAATGCATTCTTAGGTGTGATTGTATTTCCTAAAGATTTATGTTTCTACCCATGAGTTTTCAATCATTGTTAGTGGGTTGTTGGTTCTCATTAGCCGTAGTTCTGAGGACAGAACTCTTCTAAGGAGGGAGTGATGTAGAACCCCGTATTTTCAAATATTATTTTATTATTTGAAAATGAATTTAAATGAATTTTTGAGGATTTAATTGATATTTTCTAAAAGATTTATCTTTTGTACACGTGCAAATGACTTTTGAGATGTTTGAAAATTTTAGTTTTCTCTATGAAAAATCATTATTTATTATTTGGGAATTATTTAGTATTTTTCCATATTTTTCTGAAATTAATTAGTACTATTTGCAAATTTTAAGAAAAGAAGGACCTTTTTGTAAAATTGACATTTTAAGGGCTAAAATGCAAAATTGGCATTCTGGACATTTTGAACAGTATTAGTTAGGATTTAGAAGTATATTTTCATATAAATCCTAATTTTAATGAATTATGAGATGAATTTCCAAAAGAAGATATATATATATATAATTGTATTTGGATGGATTGTTTTGCAAATGTATTTCCTAAACCCTAATACTTGATCCCGGCCTATATAAGAGAGTTGCAGCCGTCATTCGCTGCACAACTCAGATCTTATTATATTTCTATTCTCTTGGTGATTGAAGAAGGAGTTCTTGGATCTAGCAAGAGGAAGGCTTGTGGATTCTTCTTGATTCTAAAAGGTGAGTGATATAGACTTGTTTGTTTATGTGTATGATTGCATGTTGTTTTGTTTGATGATTTCGTATCTTGTATGAAATCGATGCCATGGTTGTTATTCGTAATATACATGTGAAATCCATGATAGTTTAGTAGATCTCGAATGACAATTCTTGATTGCTTGAAACATGTTAAGATTCGATTATGATTATTGAAGATAAGAAATTGGATGGAGGAATCTCTAGACATTGTTATTTACGAGTTGGATTAGATATGAGTAGAGGAAGAGATTTGGTATTTGAGATTGACTCCAGTATTGATTATTGATTTCAGACCTAAATTGTGAGATCTGTAGGCCGACAGTCGACTAGGACTAGGTATCAGTCGACTGGTACGACCCTAATATTGTATCTTTAGTTTTTCTCGAAATTCTCTCGGGTAAGTCGACTTATGTTCTTATAAGTCGACTTATGTCCCCTTTTAAGTCATCTTATGTTTTGATAAGTCTTCTTATGATCTTTATAAGTCATCTTATGTTTTGATAAGTCTTCTTATGATCTTTATAAGTCATCTTATGTTTTGATAAGTCTTCTTATGATCTTTATAAGTCATCTTATGTTTTGATAAGTCTTCTTATGATCTTTATAAGTCATCTTATGTTTTGATAAGTCTTCTTATGATCTTTATAAGTCATCTTATGTTTTGATAAGTCTTCTTATGATCTTTATAAGTCATCTTATGTTTTGATAAGTCTTCTTATGATCTTTATAAGTGAACTTATGTTTTGATAAGTCTTCTTATGATCTTTATAAGTCATCTTATACTTTTGATAAGTCTACTTATGATTTTTATAAGTCATCTTATACTGTTGATAAGTCTACTTATGATTTCTATAAGTCACCTTATATTATTGATAAGTCTACTTATGATTTTTATAAGTCATCTTATACTGTTAGCACTTGGATTGTTTCTTGAGAATTATTGATAATTATCTCGGGTAAGTCGACTGATGGTTGGTTAAGTCGACTTACTGCACTTGTTATAATCTTGACTATTAGTTCTCGAGGCAGTCGACTTATTACGGCATAAGTCGACTGGTTCTGATGAGTTTTCATGATCTTGAAGGTTCTTGTTATCGTTAGTTTACTTGTAGATGAATATGTTCGTCGGTGTAATAGTCCCTATTGGTGATGCATGCCGGGTTCGTATTCTATCTATACCCTCTTTAGTTTGTTTGTAGATGAATATGTTCGTCGGTGTAATAGTCACCATTGGTGATGCATGCCGGGTTCGTATTCTATCTATACCCTCTTTAGTTTGTTTGTAGATGAATATGTTCGTCGGTGTAATAGTCACCATTGGTGATGCATGCCGGGTTCGTATTCTATCTATACCCTCTTTAGTTTGTTTGTAGATGAATATGTTCGTCGGTGTAATAGTCACCATTGGTGATGCATGCCGGGTTCGTATTCTATCTATACCCTCTTTAGTTTGTTTGTAGATGAACATGTTCGTCGGTGTAATAGTCACTATTGGTGATGCATGCCGGGTTCGTATTCTATCTATACCCTCTTTAGTTTTGTAGATGGATATATGGGTATCCGATCTATGGTATTATTGGAGATCGATTGTTGGACATACATCGTGGTATTGAGATTTATTGATAGTTGGGCATGATCAGAGAGGTGAGGAGTATTGTTGTTCTGATCAGTCGACTGGTCCTTTGAACAGTCGACTGTACCGTACAGTTGAACTGTGCATATTTTGAGAGAGATTGATTGATGGATACTTGATCGTTGGTATTGTTTCTCGACTTGGTTCACTCATGTACTGGCCTATCGTTCTTGTTTCAGATTACATGTTCAGTTTATGTATTTTTGTTCAGTACATGTTGATTGAGAATTTATGTTTATTTGTTATTTATGTTTGTTGTTTATATCACTCACACCAGTTATGGCTGACCCCGTAGTTTTGGGGGTTAGGGTTCAACTCTAGCCTCACATGTTGCAGGTTATTGCTTAGAATTGGAGGCTTGGATGCTTGGGTTAGCTTTAGAGAGTATGAGTGAGATGATAGAGCCATGTGTAATTTTGTAAAGAATAGTGTTGTAAAAGAATTATTGTAATGTAAGGTGTTTGTATTTCCGCTGCTATTTGAAAGAAGTTGTTGTAATAAAGATTTGGAATAAAATGACTTGAGTTTTTGGTCTATGTATATTGTTACATTGAAGTGGATCGCTGGGAAAGTGCCACGTATTTTCTAAAGTTTCGTATTTAGAAATTCGGGGCGCTACAGTTTGGTATCAGAGCATGCTTCAATGATAATAATAGACATAGTATGAAAACCAACCTAGGTGTGGACACTAGAGAGTGAGTACCTAGGTGTGGACATTAGAGTGTGAGTATCACATAGAGTTAAAACATGATGTTTGGTTTGGGGATATGGTTATGGTTTTGCCATAGGGTATGGATGTGAATGAGAAATGTGTTTGAGGTGGCTATCCTTAGTCATGTCCTTTCTAAGGAGGGAGTGGCCACTGATTCTCGGAAGGATGAAGCAGAAGGTCAGAGTTGGATGCAGGAGTTCAGTAGTTGTTGCAGCGTGGCTTTATCAGAGTCGCGCAGCGGAAGTTTGATTTTCTGAATTCCTTGCATGATTGTGATTATTTGGTGTGATGTGTTTGTTTGTTAGAATGCATTCTTTGGTGTGATTGTATTTCCTAAAGATTTATGTTTCTACCCATAAGTTTTCAATCATTATTAGTGGGTTGTTCGGACCTTATTAGCCGTAGTTCTGAGGGCAGAACTCTTCTAAGGAGGGAGTGATGTAGAACCCCGTATTTTCAAATATTATTTTAATTATTTGAAAATGAATTTAAATGATTTTTGAGGATTTAATTGATATTTTCTAAAAGATTTATCTTTTGTACACGTGCAAATGACTTTTGAGATGTTTGAAAATTTTAGTTTTCTCTATGAAAAATCATTATTTATTATTTGGGAATTATTTAGTATTTTTCCATATTTTTCTGAAATTAATTAGTACTATTTGCAAATTTTAAGAAAAGAAGGACCTTTTTGTAAAATTGACATTTTAAGGGCTAAAATGCAAAATTGGCATTCTGGACATTTTGAACAGTATTAGTTAGGATTTAGAAGTATATTTTCATATAAATCCTAATTTTAATGAATTATGAGATGAATTTCCAAAAGAAGATATATATATATAATTGTATTTGGATGGATTGTTTTGCAAATGTATTTCCTAAACCCTAATACTTGATCCCCGGCCTATATAAGAGAGTTGCAGCCGTCATTCGCTGCACAACTCAGATCTTATTATATTTCTATTCTCTTGGTGATTGAAGAAGGAGTTCTTGGATCTAGCAAGAGGAAGGCTTGTGGATTCTTCTTGATTCTAAAAGGTGAGTGATATAGACTTGTTTGTTTATGTGTATGATTGCATGTTGTTTTGTTTGATGATTTCGTATCTTGTATGAAATCGATGCCATGGTTGTTATTCGTAATATACATGTGAAATCCATGATAGTTTAGTAGATCTCGAATGACAATTCTTGATTGCTTGAAACATGTTAAGATTCGATTATGATTATTGAAGATAAGAAATTGGATGGAGGAATCTCTAGACATTGTTATTTACGAGTTGGATTAGATATGAGTAGAGGAAGAGATTTGGTATTTGAGATTGACTCCAGTATTGATTATTGATTTCAGACCTAAATTGTGAGATCTGTAGGCCGACAGTCGACTAGGGACTAGGTATCAGTCGACTGGTACGACCCTAATATTGTATCTTTAGTTTTTCTCGAAATTCTCTCGGGTAAGTCGACTTATGTTCTTATAAGTCGACTTATGTCCCCTTTTAAGTCATCTTATGTTTTGATAAGTCTTCTTATGATCTTTATAAGTCATCTTATGTTTTGATAAGTCTTCTTATGATCTTTATAAGTCATCTTATGTTTTGATAAGTCTTCTTATGATCTTTATAAGTCATCTTATGTTTTGATAAGTCTTCTTATGATCTTTATAAGTCATCTTATGTTTTGATAAGTCTTCTTATGATCTTTATAAGTCATCTTATGTTTTGATAAGTCTTCTTATGATCTTTATAAGTCATCTTATGTTTTGATAAGTCTTCTTATGATCTTTATAAGTGAACTTATGTTTTGATAAGTCTTCTTATGATCTTTATAAGTCATCTTATACTTTTGATAAGTCTACTTATGATTTTTATAAGTCATCTTATACTGTTGATAAGTCTACTTATGATTTCTATAAGTCACCTTATATTATTGATAAGTCTACTTATGATTTTTATAAGTCATCTTATACTGTTAGCACTTGGATTGTTTCTTGAGAATTATTGATAATTATCTCGGGTAAGTCGACTGATGGTTGGTTAAGTCGACTTACTGCACTTGTTATAATCTTGACTATTAGTTCTCGAGGCAGTCGACTTATTACGGCATAAGTCGACTGGTTCTGATGAGTTTTCATGATCTTGAAGGTTCTTGTTATCGTTAGTTTACTTGTAGATGAATATGTTCGTCGGTGTAATAGTCCCTATTGGTGATGCATGCCGGGTTCGTATTCTATCTATACCCTCTTTAGTTTGTTTGTAGATGAATATGTTCGTCGGTGTAATAGTCACCATTGGTGATGCATGCCGGGTTCGTATTCTATCTATACCCTCTTTAGTTTGTTTGTAGATGAATATGTTCGTCGGTGTAATAGTCACCATTGGTGATGCATGCCGGGTTCGTATTCTATCTATACCCTCTTTAGTTTGTTTGTAGATGAATATGTTCGTCGGTGTAATAGTCACCATTGGTGATGCATGCCGGGTTCGTATTCTATCTATACCCTCTTTAGTTTGTTTGTAGATGAACATGTTCGTCGGTGTAATAGTCACTATTGGTGATGCATGCCGGGTTCGTATTCTATCTATACCCTCTTTAGTTTTGTAGATGGATATATGGGTATCCGATCTATGGTATTATTGGAGATCGATTGTTGGACATACATCGTGGTATTGAGATTTATTGATAGTTGGGCATGATCAGAGAGGTGAGGAGTATTGTTGTTCTGATCAGTCGACTGGTCCTTTGAACAGTCGACTGTACCGTACAGTTGAACTGTGCATATTTTGAGAGAGATTGATTGATGGATACTTGATCGTTGGTATTGTTTCTCGACTTGGTTCACTCATGTACTGGCCTATCGTTCTTGTTTCAGATTACATGTTCAGTTTATGTATTTTTGTTCAGTACATGTTGATTGAGAATTTATGTTTATTTGTTATTTATGTTTGTTGTTTATATCACTCACACCAGTTATGGCTGACCCCGTAGTTTTGGGGGTTAGGGTTCAACTCTAGCCTCACATGTTGCAGGTTATTGCTTAGAATTGGAGGCTTGGATGCTTGGGTTAGCTTTAGAGAGTATGAGTGAGATGATAGAGCCATGTGTAATTTTGTAAAGAATAGTGTTGTAAAAGAATTATTGTAATGTAAGGTGTTTGTATTTCCGCTGCTATTTGAAAGAAGTTGTTGTAATAAAGATTTGGAATAAAATGACTTGAGTTTTTGGTCTATGTATATTGTTACATTGAAGTGGATCGCTGGGAAAGTGCCACGTATTTTCTAAAGTTTCGTATTTAGAAATTCGGGGCGCTACAGCCCCCTTGCATCCTCATGTCTGTCCTCCTTCCCCTACCTCTCCCCAATCGCCTAAGCCTCTGAAACCTATCCTCCCCGCATCAGCCTCCTGTACACCTCGACTCCCGCCTGTCGCAGTGCCATTGCTGCAGCCAAGCCCTGCCGTCATGTTGCTGTTCTTCTCATCATCGCGACCCTCCACCATCCTCCTCATCCTTGCCATTACCTCCGTGACCTCTTCGACTACAGCCGCCTCGATCCCGAACACCCCCAGTCGTCGCCCTATGCACTTCACCGAAGTCCCATCGTCCTCTCCATCTCCCTCGCCACAGTCACCACCCTGAGCGCTGCCCCTGTGTGCCGTCGACCACCTTGAAGCCCCGCAGCAAGCTCCCCTTGCCGTCGCCCGTCTCCTTTCTCGCGCCTCATTCCCCGCAGTCCTGAGTGCCTCCCAATGCTGCCTCTCGCTCACCTTTCCCAATCATCCTCTCCACCTCTGTCTCTCCCCCGAAACAGAGCGTCCCCACCCTGCCGTCGATGCCATGGCTCCGAGCTCCTCTCCTCGCTGTCGTTGCCCTGCTCGACCACCGCAACTCCACCCTGTGCATTCCGCCGTAGCACCACCACCATCATCTCCCCTGTTCTTCCCCTCCAAATCAGAGTGCCCCCGACCAATGACAACTCCACCTCCGAGCTCTCCTGTGCGCCTTCGTCCACTCTACTCCGCCAGTCCATCCACTGTCGACCACTACCTCCTGCCATCAAGAACTGTTCCCCTAGCTGCTGCCACTCCTCCCCTGTTTTCCTCTCCCCTGTTGTGATCACAACAGTATGCCACTTTGAATCCCAGCCATCCGATCATCACAATCAAGATCATCATGTCTACCTTGATCTTGGAGTTTAGACCATCTGATCTACCCGATCACCCTTGATCATCATCATCTTCATCGGCATCAGGATTTGACCAGATCTGGGTCATCAATCGTCTTTGATCTTGATCATTAAATCTCAGTCGTCGATTTCCTTGATCTTGATTGTCATCAAGATCCGTGCCGATCGTGCTCGTCACCGGGATCCATTCCCATTATTCTTTCGTCAGATCCGTCGGCTATTTCTACGCAAGTAACTAGTATTCCTTTTGTTGTATAATACAAGTACTAAATACCGCCTGTAGTGTAGCTTTCGTCTCTAGATTCATTCTTGTGCAAATTCCTTATTAGATTTCGTCTCTAGGTGTTGATCCATCCGTAGTTGTCTCGTTACACATACGTTATGAAATAACGTAGGAATAATTAATTCTTGATACATGCATGTATGTCGTTTCGTGATCAATGTTATGTTGTATGAATCTGGCATGCTTGATGTGTTAGTTGTAGTATATGTTGTGGTAGACTTGTTAGACACTCATACCATGTTGTTTTGGACATCTATTATACCATGTTTTGTGTTTTTTCATAATTTGGATTTGTTGCACATGAACTATTTGATTTAAAATATGGAAAGATTTCTGTTTTTGCTGTTGGCTCGTTTTGTTTTAGTATTTTAAACCCTATTAAGGTCAGTAAATCAAATTTATATGTTAATATAAATCATAGACACTGTTGCCTATTTTCCACAATTTCTGACAGATCTCAGTTTTGATTTGTGAGTTGCGAGTTATTGCTGTTTTACTACAGAGGTGCAGAAAATTCCAGATTTGGTTTTATATGGATTCTGTAGAATTTTTTATTTTAATACTGATGTTAAAGATAAGATTTTAATCTAATATTTTTCTGGGTATAACTAGAATTGACTGGGATTAACCACAAATTTTTGTGGATTTATTCGATGACTTTTACAAACTATTCTATACTTGCAAACAATTACTATACTTCTATAATTTCATGCTGTTCAGTAAAGAACCTTGATTTCAACCTGATTCTAGTTTCTGTTGATAAAAACTTTGTGAATATGAAATGTAGCCTACTATATCTATTTTATCACCCTTTTGATGGATTTGGATTTTGAGTTATATCTTGTAAAATATTTCTATTTTAGTACTGCTATGTCAAGAGTTTCAGATTTACAAAATTGCTGCATCTTGTTGTTTTCTAATTTTATTTGACTATACTATCCATGTTCGGATATTATTAAATTATATTTGTTGATACTATAAATACTAGGGAATACCCCAAATTTTTCATGGATTTAATCAGTAAGTTTTTATGTCGTTTTCCTGTTTATGAACATAACCTTGTGATTTCTGGATGAACATGTTTTCTAGATACAATTCTGTTTTGAGCCCTGTTTTTGTGAATTACCATGTGACTCGTACATATTTGCTGGATTCAGCCAGGAGTGTATTTTCTAAATTTTCTGACGGATCCAGATTTTCATCTTCGTGGCAACGGGAATTCCAGATTTGGTGGAGTCCTTTCTTGCTAGCATGATGTGCTACCTAGATAGGACTAGATACAAGACTTGAACATGATCACTTGACACTTGCTACTTTTACATGATACTTGGTTACTTAACACTTGTTACTCGTTACTCGTTTACATGATACTTGACACTTGTTACATGCCACTTGCATCCGTTTATCTTGCCATGCTACTTGTTCTGTTCTTGATTAGAGTTAGTTGCTCTATTTTATTGTTACATCCTTTCCATGTTATACTTGCTTCCACTGTTACTATATTCTTGTTTATCTTTTCTGTACTTGTCGTCTGCACATCAAGCTGCCCGTAACTTGCATTGACGAGCTTTTTGTTTCTCTTTCCCTTTCCTGCAATTTGTTTAATTGCAAACTTTGGTGAACAGCTGCCCAATGGAGTAGGTGATCAAAGATTCTCGTTGGCTGGAGTTCTTGCTATATCTATTTATATATTCTTATTACTGATCTTGAATAATTGTAATTTGTAACATAGATATTTGTATTGTGCTTTTTGTCCCAGACTTGTGTTTTGTTCCAGACATGATTATTTGAAATTCAGTATTCTTGCTTCTTGTTTCAAGTACTCTTGTTGACTATATTGATTCAGTTATGAATGTGTGGTTGACTATTTTTCTTGTATATCTCTTGTTTATACTTGTACTCGTTGTAAAGATCCTGACAGCTTATGAATGGTGAAACCCATTCGCTGGACTTAGTCATGTATCCGTATTCCGTATCTCCTATTTGTGAAGCGGGGCGTGACATATAAAGTGAAATATATACAGTTTTCGAAGGAATTGATATTTTGTGATTTTCTACGACTTCCAAAATATAATTCTCAGTTATTTAATGGATTAATATTTTATTTCAATTCTGAAATTGGTGAGTGTATTGAATGAAATTGGATTTTGTTGATTAAAGAATTTTTCTTGATATAAACATTTTGATGATGGAATTAAGAGTTTTAATGAAAAATTTTGTGTTAATATTCGATTTTTGAGTCTCTAGGAGTTGAGTGGGAGTCCTATGAACCGGCAGTTGAGATTTTGTGGATATTAACCAGTTGGGGTCTTGGGGTTGTGTAACCCCTGTTTTCGTAAATACGTATTTTCTGTATTTAAAATTTTTGTAAATGATTTTTTTCCGCATTCAAATTCTTTTGTCAAAATTTATTGTTGGATCTTCTATTAAAATCTATTTTTGATCAATAATTTTATTTGTACCTATTTTCTATATTTTTTATATTGTAATACAAATCTTATTATTGTTATTATTACTATTACTTTTATTATTATTAATATTATTATTTTTATCAATTATCTTATTATTATTATTGTTATTAGTAATATTGTTATTATTGTTATTAATTTTGACTGGTTATTAAAAATCCACTTCTATGTAATAATTGTATTTGTAGTTATTTCAAATTCTATATTGTAATGCAAATTACATTTTATTATAAATTATATTTTTTTATTGGTTACTCTATTTTCCCTAATGAATTTTAACCCATTAATACCCAATAATATTTCACCCTTTAACCCTAAACCCTATTCCTTATTGGATCTTTTAATACCCATTAAGCCCAACTAAGCCCCTATACCCGAAACTCGTTTAACCCTATACCCGTTAACCCTACCCGTTTCCCACACCCGTTGTAACCCTAATATCCCCCTCTATATATAAACCCATCTCTCATCTGCCTTCTAAACCCTAGCTGCACTTCTAAACCCATCCCTATACCCTGTCCTCCCTCATCCTGCACCCTCAGCCGATCCACCTTCGGCCTATCTTCATCCCCGACCTCCCTTTCTCTTACCCCTGTGCTCCCGGTGCTCCTCCGCCCTCTCCGATCCTCTCTTCCTCTCCTGCTCCTTGCCTTCTAGCCCCTGGCTTGTGCTCCTCCCGACTACAGTGCCAATACAGACTCTGACACCCCTCCACAGTGAAGCCCCGACGACCCCCTGTCGCGACTCCTCTGATGACAGTAGCAGACGATAGCCCCTGCACCCTCATCCCATCCTCTGCCCTGCTCCCCTGCTACTCTTTCGCAGCAGCAGACATCAACCACGGCAGCCAGTTGCTCTGCCCTCTTGCATCGCCAGCAAAGCTAGAGCACAGCATCGTCCCCCCGTGTTGTTCCCTCCGACGGCAGACAGCAGCCCCGCCGTCTCCTCTTTCGCAATGGACAGCACACCTCCCTGTGCGCTGTGCTATTCCCTTCCGAAGCCACAGCAGTACGGAAGTGCCCTCCATTGCTGTCTTCTTGCCACCGCGCTGCCTGCATCAGCCGTTGCTGCCCCATCCAGTCGCCATCCGCCATCGACCCACAGTCGAAGCCAATGGGTTGATCATCATCAAAGCTTCACTAGATTGTAGTCCGTCTGATCCTTCATCGTGATTGGGATCATCATCATCATATGTTGATCTCTTGATCTCAGCTGTCCATTTGATCTGATCTTGATAATCCTATTGATCATCGAGATCTGTGCATTGTTTTCGTGATTGCGATTGTGATCGTGTGTTCGTGATTGATTCGTAATTTGTTCGTTGTGTTTGTGTTCGTGTCCGGGAATCCGCTCCCGTTATTCTCTTTGCATCGTATCCGTCGTCAATCTCTAGGAAATAACTTGTATTCTTTTGTTGTATAATACAAGTACTAAATACTGCATGTAGTGTAGGTTTGTTCTAGAGACAATTCTTGTGCAAAACCCTTGTTATATCCTGTCTCTATGTGTTGATCCGTCCTTAGTTGTCTCACTACACACACGACCTGAAATAACTTAGATCTAATCACTTCTTGATGTATACATGCATGTTGTTTGTTTGATATCGTATGCTTGATTGTATTAGTCATGGTATAACTCGTTGTGGACTTGTCAAATACCCTATACCATGTTGCTTGGACATCTAGTATACCATATTTTGCATTTTGTTATGATTTGGATGAGTTCCATATGATCTATGCAGATTTTATGCATAAAGAAGATTTCAGTTTTTGTTGTTATCTCGTTTTGTTCAGTAATTTAAACCCTATTAAGGTCAGTATATGAAAATTATTTATGAATATGAATTATAGAGGATTCTGTCTACATTCCAGATTTTGTTACAGATCTCAGTTTCGATTTATGAGTTGCAAATTATTACAGTTTTACTACAGATGTGTTTAAAATTACAGATCCAGTTTTATATGAATTCTGTATGGTACTTTATTTTTCTACTGATGTTAAAGATACTATTTGGATCCAATATTTTTCTGAGTACAACTAAACTTGATTGGGATTAACCCCTAATTTTTGTGGATTTAATTGATGATTTTTTAAACTATTCTATGCTTGCAAACAACTACTATACATGCGGAATTTTCACACTATTCAGTAAATATATATAATTTTGACCTCATTATATTTGCTGTTTATAAAAACTTTGTGAATATTAATTGTAGCCTACTGTATCTATTTTATCACCCTTTTAACGGATCTGGATTTCGATTTATATTTTGTAAGATATTGCTGTTTTAGTACTACTGTGTTTATGATTCCAGATTTACAAAACTGCTGTATCATGCTACTTTCTGATTTTACTTGACTATTATATCTATGTTGGAAAATTATGAAACTTTATTTTATGTTACTAAACATACTAGGAAATACCTCTTATTTTTCGTGGATTTAATTGGTAAGTTTTGATGACGTTTTTCTGTTTATGAATACAAAGTTCTGATTTCTGGTTGAACATATTTTCTGGATACAAATCTGTTTTGAGTCCTGTTTTTGTGAAATACCATTTGACTTATATATATTTGCTGGATTCGGCCGAGAGTCTATTTTCTAGATCATCTGACGGATCCTTATTTGCATGTCCGTAGCTACAGGAATCCCAAATCCTCTCTTGCTGTCCAGAAATAGAATTTTCGTTGTCATAGTGTATTTTTGAGTCTTTCGTCATCCATTTGTGTCCTTTGTTCTACTTATACTTGTCCCTTGTTGTCTCTCCATTTTTCTTGACTCGTTTTTGCACGTCCATGCTTGCTTGAATAATAATAACAAGAAACTAAGTCAGGGTTTAAAGGGAAATATCTAACAGTGGAAAATACAGAAACATGTACTCGGAAGAGGATTCATAGATCCTATTTGGTTATTTGGAGCTTGATATTTGGTTATTTGGAGCTTGATATTTGGTACTTGGAGCTTGATATTTGGTTTTTGGAGCTTGTCCCTGAGTACACTGTCCTTTATGATCCACTATGAAATCTAAAACGAAATTGTTTGAATGTAGAACCATGTAGTAAAAACCTGGGACGCATGAAGTGCTACCTAGATAGGATTAGATACAAGACTTGAACATGATCACTTGACACTTGCTACTTGTTACTTGTACATGATACTTGATTCTTGACATTTGGTACCCGTTACTCGTTACTTGATTCTTGGTTACTTGACACTTGTTACTCGTTTACTTGATACTTAACACTTGTTACATGTCACTTGCACTCGTTCATCTTGCCATGCTACTTGTCCTGTTCATGATTTGAGTTAGTTCCTCTATTTTATTATTACATCTTTCCAAGCTATTCTTGCTTCCGCTGTTACTTTATTCTTGTTTATCTTTCATGTACTTGTCATCTGCACTACAAATGGCTCGTAACTTGCATTGACGGGAGTTTTGTTTCTCTTTCCGTTTTCTTGCAATTTGTTAAATTGCAGATTTTGGTGATCAGCCGCCCGATGGAATAAGTGATCTGAGATTCTAGTTGGCTGGCGATTTTGCTATATCTATTTATTTTCTTGTTGCTTATCTTGAATAATTGTACTTGGTTACATGGATTATTTGTATTGGGCTTTTTGTCCAAGACTTGTGTTTTGTTCCAACATGATTATTTGAAATTCAGTATTCTTGCTTCTTGTTTCAAGTAATCTTGTTGACTATATTGATTCAGTTATACATGCGTGGTTGACTTCTCTTGCTTCCTACTCTGATTATTCTTATGCTCGTTGTAAAGATCCTGACAGCTTATGGATGATGAAAATTATTCGCTAGACTTAGTCACGTATTCATATTCCGTATCTCCTTTTGGAAAGTGGGGCATGACAGGTTGTTTGTGGAATTAAGTCCGGCAGGATACACTAAGTCTAGAGAGGGGGAATTTGTGTTTTATTAATAATAATCAACTTAAGGACAGGCACTAGTGGAGATGTGATGGAACTTGGAAAACGTAAGTATATGCTGTAGGGGTCTAGTGCAACGGATGCATTCCAGGACTGTTTGTTTTCTGTCTCGAGAGGGCATTAGTATGTTCGTGTGTCGAGGGTCTGCAGGCCTATTCACGGAACATACAAGTGCATTCGTGTGTCAAGGGTCGACAAACCTATTCATGGGATGTACTAGTGTATCTGCACGTCGAGGATCTACGGGCCTATTCATGGGGTACACGTCAGGGAGGTGATTCTTCCTCGGGGTCAGAGCTATTCTTACATGATGCTTGTGCGTCGAGGGTTGTTAGGCCTATTCGCGGAGTATTCTGGATCTTGTTTCTATCACCGTAGTAGGATTAGTTGCATAACGAGGGATCTAACCCTATAAAGTGGAGAACGATAAGGGCTTTGCACCGGACCTATGTACTATGGAATGTATGGAAGCTGACAAGCATGCATTAGAGAGTCAATCATACTGTATTTGTGTTTCTTGACTTAATTTTATGCATGTTTGTTTTCTGTTTTCCTATACTTGGCACTTAGTCTTATTTCACTTGATATTTTCATGCTTTATTTATTGTTATTTCATATTCTATTTGTTACTACTGTTGGCATGTGTTGATTATGATTTTATTCTCTATATTTTATTTATGTTGCATCTCTTTTGATGTCACTCACACCGTTATGGTTGACCCCTGTAGTTTAGGGGGTTAGGGTTATCTCTAGCCTCATGTTTTACAGGTCGGTACCTATAGCTTGGAATTTGACGCATGTGGCAGAATGATAATGTGGCTTATGCAAATTGTAAAAGAATGTGTTGTAAAAGAAAGATATTGTAATTCAAGGTATTTGTTTTCCGCTGTGCTTTGTAAAGAATTGGTGTAATAAAAGTTAAAAAAAAAAATCTGTGTTTGGCTATGTTTACTATTACATTGAGGTAGATGTTGGGAATTGTGCCACATATTTCTGAGATAACATATTGGAAATTCGAGGCGCTACAACTGTCGTGCACCTCTTCGGGGATATAGTCATAATATTTGTGACAATCACTTGTTTTCCCATAGTTTTTCTACTTCTAGTGGGTTGGTTTGGTTGTGTTTGTGTGTCAACATCATGCATTTCTTTTATTTCGTGTGTAGGGATATCATGAGCTCCTACCATAGGATTCTATGTAAATTCGGATTCTATTTGTGGGACTATTGGAGGCCGACTTGAAGAACATGTGGAATCTTTTTCACTTTGGCTACAGTCGCTACCTCGTGATCTAGACATGGTAATAGTGTATGTAAAAAAAAATGATTTCTAGTGTTTTACTAGTGTATGTGAAATAATACAAAATAATATAGAAGGTATATGTTAAAAAATAAAATCTAAGAAACAATAGGAGGGTTGAGAGAGAGAAAGCGAAAAACCGACAAACAAATATGATACAAAAATTTAGAACTATTACAAAAATCAAGACAGTAGGAGGATTGTGAAATTTTGATACAGTACTTCGCGGTTGATCGTATGTAGAAATGACAGCGAAAATAAAAGCAGAAGTAGACATAGTCGATTGAGAAATGTAATAGACATAGTCACATAGTCCCGTAGTCGTTGAGAGAGAGAGAGAGAGAGAGAGAGAGAGAGAGAGAGAGAGAGAGAGAGAGCTTCTTTGTTGGAGGAGTTGAAGTAGACGTAGTTGAGAGTTGAATCAACACAATTCAATATGATCGAAAATTTTCACTTCTTTGTTGCTTGCTTCTTTGTTGAAAAAACTTGATTGAATTCAGTAGTAGTAGTATAGAAAGTAAGAGTTAAGGTGCGGAAAATTTTAGATTGAATTAAAGTGGTATTTATAGGAAAAAAAACCAGCCAAAATAGAGCCAATGGCTATATTTTCTGAGTTTCAGACCGTTCATCCCGTTGGTCGAACGTTTGACCCGTCAGGTCGGGTCTAAACCTGCGGGTCGAGTGGGCGGGTTTGACCTGGTCAACGGGTTCGGTGGTTGGGTCGAGCGTGTTGGGTTTACGAAATTGGAGACCCGGGTCCACCTGGATTGACTCGTGGGTTCGACCTGGACCCGAACCACCTAATTGCGGGCCGGGTTTGAGTGGGCATATGGCAGGTCAACCAGGCCCGGGTGCCATCACTAGGTGGTGACTCTAACGTAGATAGGCTCGGGACGTTATACACTAGGAGGCCAGGTTCAAGATATTAGATTTATCTCTACTTCCCAGTGTTTTGATAAGGTTGGTTATCCTCTTCTTCATGAAGATAAGGTTGGTTACTTTTTTCTTGATTAAAAGATAAGAGTTGGTTGATTTTATTCTTCTTGAAGATAAAATTTTTTACTTTCTAGGAATAAAGAATTTAAGATGACAACTTTGGATGAACTTGAACCCTTTCATGTTGGGCTACTATGACAACCCGGTATGATAAGCCTATTTTGAATTGCTCTTACAGGCCCATATCACAAAGCCCCCCCCCCCCACTCTTGAAGACTAAGTTTCACAACTGTCAATGTTAACTGGTCAACTTTTCTGCCTTTTTTTTTGCTTCGGCTGACACGTGCAGCGCACGTGGCACTTGCCTTGCACATGCATGCATAGCACGTGCTTCTCTTTCCTAATTCCTTTCTTTTTTTTTCCTTTTTTTTGTTGGGGGCGATTGGGCTTTCCTCTACCGTTAGGGGCCGAATGGTCAAGGGCCCAACCGCCTTCCCCGTCTTAATTCACATCCTCTCTGCCCATCTCATTCTATAAAAATGGGGTCCACCTCTATACCTAGTAGAAGAGAGAAGGGGAATGGGGTAGTAGAATGGTATTCGGGGAAGGTGGAGATGATTGTAGAGGTGTACTGTCACGCCCCGCTTCCCAAAAGAGAATACGGAATACGGATACGCGACAAAAGCCGAGCGAATGATTTTCATCATCCATAAGCTGTTCAAGAATCTATACAACATCTCACGAAATAATCAGAGTCGAAAGCCAGAAAAGTCAACCACATGCACATATAAACCAAATACCAACAAGAATAATTGAAATAAAATATATTAATCTCAAATAGTCATGATCTGAATAACACAAATATCCTGGGTCACATTGCCCAAATACAAGATAAATATTCAAGTAACAGATAGATTGTTCAAAATGAGCAACAGGAAATAAATGAAGATAGCAAAAGCTCCATCCAACTTGAACTTTAGATCACATACTCCATCGGACAGCTGATCACCAAATTCTGCAATTTGACAAATTGCAGGGAGAAGGAAGAAGAAAAAAAGTACCCGTTAATTGCAAGTTACGGGCCACTTATAATGTAGGATACAAGTACATGGGATAGGTAATCTAAGTAACAACCTAGCATGGTATAATCATGAGTACAGGATAAAAATCATAGCATGGCAAAATAAGCAAGTATAATAACATGTGTCGAGTGTCAAGTAAACAAGTGTCATGCATCAAGTAACCAGTATCAAGAATCAAGAAGTCATGTAACATGTATCAAGTATCAAATCTCATGTATCATGTAGTCAAGTATCAAGTCTCATGTATCATGTTCAAGTATCATGTAAGCATGTATCATGTCTTGTGTCAAGTCTAAGTCTCGTAGTTATTATTATTTAGGTAGCACTTCATGCATCTCGGTTTTTACTACATGGTTGCTACAACAAACAGTTTCGCTTTAGATTTTGTAGGGAACCATACAGGGCAGTGTACTCAGGGACAAGCTCCAAGTATCATGTAAACAAGCTCAAAAATCCAAACAAGCTCCAGTTTCATGTGTGTACATGTCATGTATATCGTGTCAAGCTCCACATGTAAACAAGCTCCAATAACCACTAGGTTCTTCCGAGTACACGTTTCTGCACTATCCACTACTAGATTTTTCCCTTAACCCCGACTTGGTTATTTATTATTAATGTCAAAAAACATGTAGATGTGCAAAACATATCAAGAATAACATGACATGATCATGTGACAAGTGCAAGTTGTAAGATAAACATGTACGTGTGCAAGACATCTCATAAAAGAATAAAAAGGTCAAATCTCAAGTTCAGGACAGCAAGACACTACTATAGTAAAACAGTGATTCCCAGTATTATAAATAAGAAAATCTGGATCCGTCGAAGGATCTGGTAAATAGACTTCCACACGAATCCAGTGAATATAAATAAGTCATATATTAATTCACAAAAATATAACTCAAAACTGGTTTGAATACAGAAAATAAGTTCAGCCAGAAATCAAGAAAACGAATTCAAGAACAGGAAAACAACATGAAAACTCAATAAATAAATCCATGAAAAATCTGGGGTATTCCTCTATATGTCCAGTATCTAAATATAAAGTTTCCAATTTTTCCAGTGAAATTAGATCATTTATCAAAAATAAGAAAGCATCAAGAAAACATAGTTTGACAAATCTGGAATTCCCAACACTGCTGGACGAAAACTAAGATATCTTGCAACCAGTGAAACGAAATCCAATTCTGCCAAAGGGATATGAAAATAGATAAAATATTATAACTTTCACATTTCACAAATATTTTTCATATAGTAAAAGGAATCATAGTGAAAATAAGGTTCTTTACAGAACAGCGAGCAAAAATACAGCAAGTATAGATTTCATAAACGAGCATGAAACATCATATAAAGCTCATCAATAAAATTCACCAAAATCCTTGGTAATCCCTAACTTGATAAAGAAACACTGAACAAAGTTTTGGATCAAAATAACATATGTAGCATAGTTCTTTAAAATGATTTGTCATCAAAATTACCGAAAAACAGAATCTGGAAAAGATCGACACCTCTGTAATAAAACAGTCATAACTCACTCATACGAAATCAAAGTCAAGCAACGTCAGAGGGGTTTGAAATAGACAAAATTATCTAAAACTCATGTTTTTTACCGAAATTAAGATACTAACTTTAACACATTCAAAACAGCAAACAAAACAGAACAGCGACAAACTACAGATTTTTCCCCTTAACACAAAATTAACATGGATTCAAGAAAATTGATCCAAACACATCCAAACATGAAATCGAGTCTACCAAGTGTCTAAACATCATGAATTAGGATATCTACCATGTTCATACAAAGTATTTCACATGGGTCTCAACCAAAATATGAATTTGCACACAAGTCTCACATACATGATCAAAATCTAGAATGGGTAAAACCTAAGTTAATGTCCATATTGTGTCGTGAGGCAACTATGGTCAAGTTTTCACAATAGAGACAAAACTCATCAAGCAAAACACAACCAAGAGTCGTCTCTAGACCCAACTACACTATAGGTGAACTTTTTGACTTGTATCAAACAAATGAATTGGAGTACAAGTTACTTGCCTGGAAGATGACGAAAATGACGATCCAACAAACAAGAATAACGGGAATAGATCCCAGGGCACGATCACAACGAACGGACAACGAACCCACTAATGAGAATTCACGAACCAACTCGAGAGCACACGAACCAAGAACGACACTCACACACCACCAAGATAACGCGTGCACGGACGAGCACGCGCACACCACCACAAGACCAGTTGGCAAGAACATGAAGGAAGGGACGGCATGGCAACGAACTACGACCTCAAGCATACGAACACCATGAATACCCGAGATCCAACACACGCACACCAACACACTCGCACACACCCTCAACCCCGAGAGCATGAGGAAGAGAGGGAGAGAGAGTTCAGTTGTGGTAGGAAGTGCCGCAGTCGCTGCATCGCTGGCTGAACGAGACCAGGGCGTACGGCCTTTCCACGGCACACAGGAAGCGGCAGTGCTGCACAGGGTAGCTGTGCAGCGGGGGAGCGGAGGACTACCGACGATCGCTGCAGTCGTGCATGCAGTCGGCGTCGCCCGGGGAAGGCACAAGGCACAGTGCCGTCGACCATGGAGAGCGTGCACAGGGTTGCAGTTGCGCACCACAGGGAGAAGGCGAGGAACGACTGTAGTCGCTGGCGCGCACCGAGGTGGGGTTATGAGGGAGGCATCGCAGGTGGAGAGGGAGAGGGCAGCGCGAATGGGTGAGAGAAGGAGGTAGGGGGACGATGGGTTTAGGCGGCTGCAAGGAGAAGGTGAAGAGGCAGGGACGGGGGATAGGCGGCGGGTATGTTAAGAAGATGAAGAGGCATGCAGGCATCGGGGTTTGAATATATATAGGTGGAGGTAGGATGCATTAGGGTTTTAGGTTGGTTTCGGGTAGGGTTAACAGGTAATGGGTAGTTAAATATAGGGTTTGGGTATTAGGGATTAAATGGGTATTGGGTTGAATAAATACAGTAAGGAAAATAGGAAAAATAAATAAATAAATAAATAAAATAGGATTAAATAAAATAATCAAATAACAAAAATATACAATTAAGACATTATAAAAATATTAATAACAATAATAGTAATAATAAAAATAATAATAATAATAATAAGAACAAAAATCATAGAAAATAGTTCGAAGCGAAAAACAAATTTACAAAAATTTGAAATATCGAGAATACACAGAAAAATACATTTTTGGGAAAACAGGGGTTACATGTACAAGGAGAGCGAACTAGTTTGAGAGATACTCCGTCCTCTTATGGGTTTCACCCAAATTCGACAGTACCCAAAAGACTTGGGGGATATGGTAGAGCACATTCTTCGATACGAGGAGCCCGAGGCCAACTCTATATCGAATATCCTGTCTGGGGCAGATCTACATCATATTAGAGATACTTTTGAAATCCCTTTCCAGTATGAGCTTCTTCTGCCCTGCCCAGGAGTTATGTGCTCGACGCTTCTCAATAATTACTGTTTCTTTCCATTTGATGCCTTCCATGCCGGTCTTCGTTTCCTGATACACTCCTTCGTTAAGGAAGTCTTGAGGTGGTATATGATTAGTCCGATATTGTTTGTGCAAAATTTGTGGAGGCAAGTGAATGTCATCATCCTACAGTGTCGGGAAGTGGGTGTTGAGCCAAGTTTGGAAGTACTTAGAGTGCTCATCAGGCTCCATCAAAAGTGCAATTTGGAGTTCCATTTCTACCTAACCCGTCGTGCAGGAGTGAAGCTGATCGAGGTACCATATTGGATCAAGTTCTGGAAGGAGAAGTTCTTCATAGTTTGTAGTCTGGAGCCGTGGGTGATCTCGATCAAATGGTAGACTATTGTCCCAAAGATGGTGAGGGGGGGATCCATTGTTGGGTGATGTTGAGAAGAAGTTATGTGAAGACCTCCGCAAACGGGTGCCATTGAAGTGGAGGCAGTTCACGGAGAAGGTTCCCTTCTCTGGGCCTAAGTTCGAAAGACCCTAATGTAACTTCATCTTTTTTTTAACTCAAGTGTTTAGTATCTTGTTTTCTTGTGTTTATTCCTTATTCTAATGTCTTCCCTTGTTTACTTTTCGCAAAGGTTTTCATGTGATCATGACAAGGCATATCGGGTTTAGCTCCAAGGCATCCGATGGGAAGAAGAGGAAGCAGACGATGACTACGCCTGGGAGCGGCTAGGAGCTTGTCGACCTCCACCCCTGCAGGAAATCTGGGCTCACCCCAGGCATCTACTATGAGTCCCGCCTCGAGGGGTATCACCCTGGCGTCTGTGCTGGAGAGATAGTGCTTGTCCTTAACCGCTACAACTGACACGGTCCTCCCTGACTGACTTAAGTAAATTTATGCCCTATACTAGACCATCAAATTGCACGACCGCTTTCTCAGGGACTGAGATAGCTATACGGAGGTGATTTGGCACCTTCCGACCCCGAAGGACAAGACTAGGATGGCTGCGGAAGGACCTGGCTCATATTCCTTGGAGTTGGCTCAGGCCAACATGTCGGTGAGTATAGTAGTTTTGTTTTTTTTTTGTGCATATTTTTGAAGCTCTTGTATATTTCTTTTATGTTATGAATTTCTTCGTAGATCACTTGCTACTTTAGCAACCTGTTTAATTAGGTTGTGGAGGATGACAAGCGCTAGAGGTCGCTGATCGACAAGGCCAACTCGGAGAAGGCAAATGCCGTGAAGTCTTGGAAGGCAGCCGAGCTTCGGGAGGAGGTCCTTGGCGAGTGGGTTGTTCAGCTTAAGGTAGAGCTAAAGAGGAAGGAGGAGTAGGCAATCAAGGCGATGTAGGATGCAGTCCCTCGTGTTAGAGCCAAGGTGAAGGACCTCATGTTTGTCAACATATTGAATTCCTACCTTAAGGCCATCCACGACATCTTCGAGTGCATCACCCACTTCGATGGGTAAGAGTACCACTTGGGTTTGCATCCAGGAGAGGAGCCAGTGCCGGGGTATAAGGAGGATGAGTAGACATTGCAGGGTGAGACAGTAGCCGGGGGGGCCAAGAGCCTTGATGGAGATGCAGGAGCGAAGGGGAAGGAGCCGTCGGGACTTCCTATCCTTCGGTTCCATCTATTGAGGTGGATCCCTGACTCCTCCTGTTTTAGTTTAGTTTTTTGTTTTTGTTGTTGTTGTTGTATGTGCCTAATAGCGGACTGGTCACCACTTGACATATCTTCCTCTTTTGTAACGAATGAAAACTCTTTAAGTGTTTGACACTTGTGTTCTTCTTAGTCAGTTGTTTCTTTTGATGTGTTGGATTGAAACTCTTAAGTCTTCTTATCATTGTAGCAGTGATTATCATTGTTGTAGTGACCTACTCCTTCCTATTAGCTGATTGTCGTATACAACCGGGGATATCCTCGAGATAGTGAGATTGTACGTCTCTGTGCAAGGCTGCCTGTGGCAAAGTTGGGGCTACTCACTGCTTGGCTATCTGAGAAAAGTGTTGACTAAGAGGAACATTAAGGTTGACCGCCTTAGTGATGGATCGTGTGAGATGCCTCCTCTCGAAGTGAAGGGAGGTTTGCACGATGGGGTGGCCTCTCTCATGAGGTCAACCATCGGGAGGGACTTGGAGATTAAATCCCTTTGCCGCTCTTTGCTTGCATCTACATCTGAGAGGGATAAGTTGAAGAATGTAGTGTTTGAGAAGAGCTTAGAGGTTGCTCATCAGAAGGAGACTGTCCCTGAACAATCGGGTGAGACTCATAAGAACTATCCAGCCTGCACTCGTACTTTTCGTTGAAAGATCAGGGTCAGTAATGCCAGACTGAGCACATTTTTCTCTCGAGATGAGATAAATCGAGGTAGGTCATAACACGAACTAGCCTTATGTCCACAAAGGACCCCAAGGAATCCAGGATACGCCCAAAGTGGTGTAGCCGGTTCGTCAAGCATGGCTTCAATAGAGGGGGTGGCGCACGCTTATGGTCGTACTACTCACTATCAATCTGCCAGACTAATACTTCCATCGGGTTGTTCAGGAGATCGATGTGGTTCTTTGGCAGCAAGGGAGAGTCGTAGGCTACGTGTGTCCCTTAACCAGAATATCATTTTGCCTCGAGGGAGTAGAGATGACTCTGATGGAGACTTGTAAACTTATCGATCTTTTCATTCAAAGTATCTTATTGGACTTGTAATGAGATGTTGATGTGAAAAAAAATTCTTCCAAGTGTTCAATTATTGTCTCTTGTCACCTTTGAGTTTTGTCTTAGAGTGGATGGGGTGGCTATGGTAGAAAGTGTAATGCCCGGATTTTCATACACTGGGAAACCGTGACATAAGCCATAATCTTTCCCTTTAATTAGCCACAACACACATAAAAACAGGAAAATTTAAAACTTATTATTCAACACAAACGTATTACAAGTCCGAATGTTTACAAAATTGCTATACATTACAACAATGTTACAATAATACCTTTACAACCCCAAGTGTTACAACTTTCAACTATTTACATCAGAGTACAATGAATAAAGAACAACACTTGGTGTACTTCACTTGGATGCTTTCCAACTAATAAATAAATTACAACATTTGTTACAAAAGAAACAGTAGTAATCAACATATATTACAGCGGAAAACTTAAATAAAATCGACTCCTTGCTTCTCTTTCTAGTTGAACACTTTTTCAGATTACGTAAGGACCTCAAAATCTAGCCCCATAAACACAAGTCGAATCAACAAAACAGCAGTTTCGGCTGAAGAACTCGCTGTTTTGGGGAAACGATTTGTTTAACCCATCAAACTAACCCAAAAAAGTCTACAAAAATTAGAGCATGGTAATAACACATATGTGAACCTCTAAAATTAGTTTGGAGTCAAAATTCCAACTTTAGCATAATTAATTAATCAAAAACATATACTAGTTCAAGATTGGGTTTTTAGGGTTCTTGTTAAGTTCTAACCCATCAATCTTTTTATGCCATTTATTCTAGTCCATGTTCTTCAATATGCACATCAAAATAGTCCAATTTGTCTACATAACAAGCAAATAAAACAACAAAAATAAAAATTTGTGTTAAGAAACCCCCACCCAAAATTGTTTTGGAAGAACTTGCTTGCTTTTTTCTCCTCCTTGTTCTTGCTCCTCCTCTCAAGAACAACCCCTAAATGAACCCACTATTCTCTTTGATTTGATCTCTCTTTCTTTTCTTTTCTTCTCAACTTTTTTTCCCTAAAATTAAACAAGTAGAAGAAGAGAAGGAAATTTGAAGAGAGAGTGAGATGAGAAGGAGATGCAGAAACACAAAATGAAAGGGCTCTTTCCCTTGGGTGTGTGTGGCCGGCCAAAGGGGTAGGGGGTGTTTTATAGGAGAAGGGAGAGAGGGGTGTAGTAAAGAATGAGACAAGTGTTCTCATTCTCATGGTTAAAACAATTTGAAATCAATTTGCAATTTTAAATTGCAATCACACCCTAATCCAATCATAACCCTTCATTTGATCATGATTGATAAAAAATAAGCGCCATTTTTCCAAAATCACATACTACATGATTTCGTACAAACGTATGAAATCGATACAGTACATATACGTACATACATCTCCATATACAGATAATTTTTATTAGTTAAAATGAATAATCTCTTCCAAAAATATTTTAATTCATAAATAATAAAAAAAAAGTAATTTTATTATTGGCTCAGAAGATTTCAATACCAATTTGATACAAAACAGATGTATATAGACTGGTATATATATATATAGACAATGTCTATTAGTAAAACTGGGTAATATCCCTCAAAAATATTTCAATTCTGAAAAAAGAAAAATAATAATAAAATAATAATTTTTTAATATCAGCCCGGGATATTACAGATATTTTCTCAAAAATGCATTTTACAGGATTTTGTACCAGTGTACAAAACCAATATAATGCATATATATACTTACTTGTATATATATACAGATAATGATTATTTGTTAAAACTAAGTAATTTCCATAAGAAATATTTTAATTTTAAAAATAATTATAATACAAATATAATATCCAACCGGGATACTACAGAACCTCACATCGTTGTTCGATATGATACCTACTGGCAGTCCGTGCAATCTGATGATCTCTTCAATATATAACTCTGCCAATCTTTCCATCGGCTATGTAATCTTCATCGGTAGAAAATGTGCAGACCTGGTCAATCTGTCTACTATCACACAAATGGTGTCATGTCCTTTCGAACTCCTTTGTAGCATGTGATGAAATTCATACTGGTATTCTCCCATTTCCACTCTGATATTGGTAATTGCTGCAGCGAGCCTCGTATCTTCTGGTTCTCCACCTTGATTTTCTAACATGTGAGACATTTGGCTACAAAATTTGCTCCGTCTCTTTTCATACCTGACCACGAGAATTTTTGCTTGATGTCCTTGTACATCTTGATAATGCTTGGGTGTATTGATAAAAGAGTAGTGTGTGCTTCTCTCGTGATCTCTTCTCTTATATCCTTGCCTACTGGCACACACAGT
Organism: Hemerocallis citrina; assembly: GCA_017893485.1. Lineage (NCBI taxonomy): Eukaryota > Viridiplantae > Streptophyta > Magnoliopsida > Asparagales > Asphodelaceae > Hemerocallis > Hemerocallis citrina. The sequence goes on from CM030359.1 coordinate 80,748,034, forward strand.
CCGTTCACAAAATAAAGTACTCCATCCTTCGCATGATGTACTATTAACTTGCTTGAGTATACCTTGTCCGTCATTGTCTGAATCTAAAAGTCAGCAGTCCTAATCTCTGTTGCACTACTTCTATCCCATCCTTGTACAATTCTTCTATCAGCTCCTTTTGTTTAGTAATAGGCTCGATAAACTGCCTTTCCGACTAAGGGCATCAGTTACCACATTCGCCTTCCTAAGTTGATACTTGATCTTAGGACGAATGTTCTCCAGTACTTCCAACTACCACCTATGTCTTAGGTTCAAAATTTTTTGTTGGTAGATATACTTTAAGCTCTTGTAAGCAGGTGTACATATTGACATTTTCTCCGTACATAGTGTCTCCATAGCTTTAAAGTGAATATCATCATGGCTAATTCCAAGTCGTGGGTTGGATAGTTTTGTTCATACGGTCATAGTTGTCTGTCACTTTTCCCTCTTGCATCAAAACACAACTCAATCTCTAAGCGAAGAATCACTGTAAACATCATCACCCTTCCCTGCCTGAGGTAGTACAAGTACCGGTGTTATTGACAATCTCTCTTTCAACTCTTGAAAATATCTTCACACTTACTGGTCCAATCAAAGTCCACAGCCTTGAATGAACAGTCGATAATACCCCGTCAATCCCAAGAAACTCAGGATTTCCTTCACTTTTGTTGGTTGAGGCCAATCGTTGATTGCATCAATTGTCCGTAGATTTGTCACCACTCATTCCTTAGAAAGGACGTGACCCAAGAATGTCACATCATTCTTTGAGAACTCACATTTAGATAATCACGGGAATATTCTTGACTTCTTCTAAGATCTTTCCTTTGGATAGGTCTGATATCACTCCCTTGAACTCTTTCTTCCCTTGGAATGCAACTTCAGGTCCTCCAGGTGCCGTCACTATCACCTTCTTGTCTTTGCATTCAATAGTTGCATCGTAGATTGCCATCAAATATATTCCAATAATTACATCAACTTCTAAAATATTTAGTTCAATAATATCTATTCCCAAAATTCTTGCTCGCAGTTCAACCACCTCTTCTTGGAGCTATTCATAACACGGCTTGAAATTCCTATTTTCCTCTTGAAGCATATTCCTCACTTGAGTGAACTAACAGGCCGTTTGGACTTGGAATCCCTTGAGGTTTCTGACCTTGGCCTCTAGAAATGTTATATGTTGTTGATGTTCCCCTTGTTGTTCCTCAAGTTGGCTTATCCTCCATTTGTACCTGACTAGTTGACGTTGCAATGCGGCCATCTTGTGTTGGTTGCTGCTCAGGGTTTGAGAAAGAACAGTGGAATCATCTGAAGAACTTAATGGGGGTGGAGCGAGAAGACGTAATTTAGCGTCGGAAGGCTTTCGGGGTTCTTCTCCCTCGAAGTTTTACTCTTCGGGATATTCATCCTCAGGTTCCTCCTCCTCATGATCCACAAGAGGTTCCTCCCCTTCAAATCCTTCCATTGGATTATGTCCATCTTCCATCCTAAAGGAAGAGAAAATGTGGGGAACAGTCTATGTATAAGGTAACACAAATGCAAAGTTGAAAAGCAACTCTTGCATGTATGACTGCCCTACTACCCAAAACTATATCCAAAACACATCTAATGTCATCCTAGGTCCATTTTTCATACTATGTTTAGTACTACTAATTGAAGTTGGATCTGACACCATTCTATAACACCACAGAACTAAACACTGGGGATCGTGCATTACTCACAAGATCTATAACACCCCGAATTCCAAATAAGACTAAATTCGAAGTTCCGCAGGATCTTTACACTTCTCTTCATACAATTTTACAAGGAATTAAAAACATTTATTACAACAATGATTACATTTTACACAGCGGAAGCAAATTAAAACATTACACATGAATTGAATAACAACTTCAACATTCTTTAAGCAGCAATCAATCTTTAGTTCTTGTCAATCACTTTGTCCTGCAAAGAAACTATGGGTACGTCAGTTGCATACAAATGACGCTAGGATATAATACATCATTTTCTCTTACTTAAAAAGCATACACTTGTCACAAACAAAGCTAAGGGGGACTATCCTATTGATGTCGTTTGTGAATGTGCACTTAGTCCTTAATGCAATTATTATTATTACATGACACTAATGCGCACTTGTTCGGATTCTATGCATCCCATACTACATAGGTCCGAGGGTAAGCCTTTAATCGTTCTTCATCTTGTAGGGTTGATTCCCTCGCCATGATCTACTCTACTACGGTAACTATGGTAAGTATCCTAGGAGTTCTATGAGCTACGAGCCCATGTCCAGACATCTTGGAGAGAATCTCATGCACTGACACATGACACATCATGCAGGCATCCTGTGGATAATTCACCTCCGCCATGGACAATGGCACCACCCGTAGTCACCAAACACCCCACAAGCGTCGCCACCTATACGATATCCTGGAGTAGTATACACGCCTTAATCATGACGCATCATGAGGACATCTTGTGAACACTCTCACACCTTACTTTCATCACATCTCCCCTATGTATCGAATCCTTAGATAATTGCATCATGAATAAAAAAATCAACACTCTAGAATTTAGCGTTACCTCTACATCGGTCTTAAATATCATTCATTAACCATGACCCACACTTGGTCTTTATTTATCACATTTCTCTTTTCAAAATTTTATTCTTGCTGACGTAAGGACTTAGCTAAAATTTTAGTCTCGATTCTCTTTTCATGCTCATCAAAATGAGAGTACACATATTCACAAATTTCACATTTCACCATGTTCCTTTCACTTTATTTCCCATGCATGACTTGCATAATCTTAAACAATCTTATATTAAATTTTACTCAATAATTTACATGTCAAAATCTCATTTTTGAACTCTTCACAATTTCCTCTATGTTCAACATATATTTGTATCTTTAATTGCAAAAAGAATCATATCCAAAAAAATCTTATTAATTCTTCTTCTCAAAATTCTAACGATAATAGGTCAAATGTTATAGAAATACTTTTCATGAAGTGTCATGCCCCGCTTCCCAAAAGAGAATACGGAATATGGATACGCGACAAAAGCCCAGCAAATGATTTTCATCATCCATAAGCTGTTCAGAATTTTCACAATATTTTCCATGAATAATCAGAGTCGGAAGCAAAAGAATCAAACAAGCATGCACATATGAAAAAAAACACCAACAAGAATACTCGAAACAAAAATATTATAATATCAAATAATCCAGATCTGAATAAGTCAATATCATGGGTCACATTGCCCAAATACAAACAAATACAGTTGTTCAAATAGCAACAGGAAATAATGATAATAGCAGGAAAAACATGATAGCAAAACTCCAGCATCTAGTATCTCATCTCTCCTATTCCATCTGGCAGCTGATCTCCAAAATTTGCAATTTATTAATTGCAGGAATAAGGAAAAAGAAAACAAACTCCCATCAATGTAAGTTACGGGCCGCCTATAATGCAGGATATAAGTACATGGGAAAAACTAACTAATAACATTGAATATGCATGATAACAAAATATAACAACTAGCATGGCAAGATAACCAAGTGTAAGTGGCATGTGTCAAGTGTCAAGTAAACAAGTATCATGTAAACAAGCAACAAGAGTCGAGTAAGCAGGTAAACAGGTAACAGGTGTCAAGTATCAAGTACAAGCAGCAAGTATCAAGTATCAAGTGAACAAGTTTCAGGCATCATGTATCATGGACAAGTAATCAAGTTGTAATCAAGTATCAAGTGTCAAGTGATCAGGTTCAAGTTTTGTATTATTACTATCTAGGTAGCACTTCATGCATCCATACTTTTACTACATGGTTGCTACAGTAAACACAGTTTCGTTTTAGATTTCATAGTGGATCATATAGGGCAGTGTACACAGGGATCAGGAAAACAGAAACAGGAAACAGGTTCATGAATCAAATAGGTATACGAATCATCTGATTCATGCATGAACATGTTCATGAATGTACACGACCAACAGGTCCGTGCATCAACAGGTAACAGGTACATGAACCAACAGGTCCATGCATCAACAGGTCCATGCATCAACAAGTAATAGGTACATGAACCAACAGGTCCATGCATCAATAGGTAACAGGTACATGAACCAATAGGTCCATGCATTAACAGGTTCATGTATCAACATGAATCAAAATGGGAAACACGGGCCTCCTTCTAAGTACACATTTCTATATTTTCCACTACTGGATCTTTCCCTTAACCCCAGCTTCGTTATTTATTATTAATATAAAACAAGCAAGCATGTGTCACGAACAGGGCAAGTATAACTTGGTACAAACAAATAACAAGTCCAAGTTGCAAGATAAGCATGTATGGGTGAAAGATAACACACAAAAGGATAAAATAACCAAATTTCTGGTCTAGGACAGATAGACCATACTGCAGTAAAACTGAGATTCCCGTTGTTACAGAAATACAAATCCGAATCCTTCAAAAGTTCTAGAAAGTAGACTCCCGAAAGAATCCAACAAACATATATAAGTCATATAGTATTTCACAAAATCAAGTCTCAAAACTCATTTGAATCCAGAAAACACGTTCAGCCAGAAATCAGAAGATTGTATTAAAAGTCAGGAAAAAGAATGAAAACTCATTAAATAAATCCATAAAAAATCTGGGTTATTCCCCTATATATGTAGTAGCAGAAAATCAATTTTCAAAATTTTTCAACAAAAATAGAGTAGTCAAGAAAAATCAGAAAACACCAAGATGCAGTAGTTTTGTAAATCTGAAATCACAAACACTACAACACGAAAACAGCAATATCACACAAACCAGGAATCGAAATCCAAATCCGCCAAAAGGGTAGTAAAATAGATACAGTAGGCTAACTTTCATATTCAGAAATAATTTAGAAACAGCAAGTAGAAATAGGTCGAAAATCAGGTTCTTTACCAAACAGTAGTAAAATTCTTCATGTAAAATCTTTATTTGCAAACATGAAAAGGTTTGTAAACTCCTCAAATAAATCCACCAAAATTCTGGGTAAACCCCAATCAAGTCTAGAAATACTCATCAAAATTTCAGATCAAAATAATAAATTTAACACCAGAATGAAAATAAATTACTCTTCAGAATTCATCAAAAACGAAATCTGAAAATCTTTCGACACTACTGTAGTAAAATCGACATAACTCACAAACCGAAAAAAGAAACTGAGATCCATCAAAAGATTTGGAAAATAGACAGAATTATCTATAAATCATGTTCACAAAATATTCTCAAATACTGATCTTAATAGGGTCTAAAATACTGATCAACACTGAAAAGCCAGCAAAACTGAAAATATCACATATGCACAAAATCCACTAGTTCACATAGAACTCATCCAAACCATAACCAAACATGATATAGAGTTTACTGGATGTCCAAGCAACAAGTTATAGGGTATTTCACAAGTCCACAACAAGTCTATCACGAATAACACGAATGAGCACAACATAACACATGAACAACATGCATATATGCAATAAGATATGGTCAATCCTAGGTTACTTCATGTCATGTATGTCATGAGGAAACTATAGTTAAGATAACACAATAGAGACAATATCAGTAAGGAGATTCACACACAAGTTGTCTCTAGAACCCAACTACACTTTATGCGATATTTAGTACTTGTATTTACAAAGAAATTTAATACAAGTTACTTGCCTTAACCGACGACGAAAATGACTCCAAGCAAGAATAACGGGAAAGGATTCCCGGGGCACGAACACGAGCGAATGATTCACAAACCGAACTCTACACGAACACAACCACAAACCAATACACCCAACCATGAGCGGATGATCGCGCGAACCACGAGATCACACACCAAGAGAGACAACGGGGAGCGATGGCACAGCGGGGACTGGCGGCAAGGTGGAGGACGGCAACCGGCATCGGGAGGACAGGCCAGGGTTGTCGCGGCTGCTGTTGTCGGAGGGGAGCACAGGGTGGTGCAGCGGAGTCATCACAGGGGGCGTGCACAGCAGTGGGTGCTGCTGTCGGGGATGCGGGGTGGCGCAACGCGAGGGCATTGGGAACAGGGTCAGCTTAAGCACAGGGGGCTGTAGAGGTCACGACAGGGAGTTATTGGGGTGTCGCTACTCTAGCTGTCGATGCTGCCGCTGCGTCGGAGAGGGAGAGGGATGCGTCGGGATGCTGGAGCGACAGGACGGGGGGTCATCAAGGCTGCACAGGCAGGAGAGAGAGAGAGAGGAGAACGGGGGACGATGGGTTAGAAGACAAAATAGCTGAATAGCTGATGATGAATGGGGTTAATATATATGGGGATGTATAGGGTTAGGGTTAGGTGGGGGTGACAGTAGGGCTATTTATCAGGTTTGGGTTGGGTTTAGCTAATGGGTAGGGTGGAATAGGGTACAGATGGGTAATGGTATAAATGGGCTTAAAATCTAATAGGGTCTAATAAAATATCCAATAAGAAATTAAATGGGTTATAGGGTTTAAAATGGATAATGGGTAATCCAATAAGATAATAAGGAAATATATATATAAATAAAAATAGGATATAGGGTTTATAAATGCATATAGAGTTGTATAGAAATACAAATAATAATAGTACTAACAATAACAGTAGTAGTAGTAATAATAGAGGTCAAAGTAACAATATCAAAAATAAGATTTATATTACAATGTAAAATTCATAGAAAATAGTTACAAATGAATTTATTGGTCGAAAATAGATTTTAATAGAAGATTCAACAATACATTTTAAAAAAAGAATTTGAAACCGGAAAAATAATTTGCAAAAATTTTAAATATAGAAAATACACGAAAATACGTTTTTACGAAAACAGGGGTTACATGAAGTCTAGGTTTCTTTTTATAGTATTTCAAAACTCAAAAATCAACAACCAGGACAGTGACAGTCGATGGTTGAACAGTGGCCATTCGACTGTCCTGCGAAACTTCAAAACTCAAGAATCGACTGTCAGTTAAGTCGACTGTTGAAAAATGGCAGTCGACTGTCCAGCGAAACATCAAAACTCAAGAACCGACAGTAAGTTCAGTCGACTGTTGAAAAATGGCTAGTTGACTATCCTGCGAAACTTCAAAACTCAAGAACCAATAGTTAGGACAGTGGCGGTCGAATGTTGAAAGATGGCCAGTCGACTGTCCTGTGAAACTTTAGTTCACAGACAAAAAAGTCGACTGGTAAAGAAAATCCGAATTTTAATACTTGACAGTCGACTGTCGACTTTCATTTGTAACAGGTTGCAATTAAAGTGGATCATGAATACGTTTTTTCGACATAGAAAATTTCTTTTTAGAAGAATCATTAATCAACATATTCCCCCTATTATTCACAATGTGTTCTAACTCTTATTTTTCCATTCTTTAACAAAATCAAGTTTTTAATTTAGTCCCTACAACACTACTTGCATATGTCTAATGAAACACACTTTTATCAGAATTTAATCTATTTAACATTCCATTAATTTACATTCTACACTTTTATTCGTAAGCATATTTCCCACACATGATATCTTTAAATTCATGCAGATAAAGTTACATAAAAATCATAATCTCTCCATTTAGCAACTATACTACCAAGCCATCATAACACATCCTTATTTGCTCATTCTAGTTTACTCTACTAACTTTTCATGTACATCCATTAGTGTTATTTAATTCTTAATCTCTTTAAACAAATGCATGGCAATCTTTCCTACTCATTCTTAATAAAATCACAATTTCAATCCCTAGCATGGTATCTAAAGTAGAAGCTCGAGAAATCACCCACCTTTTTGAAGAAAAACAAATAGAAAGCTCCTAGAAATCTCCTTGAACACATGAACTGTCACGCCCCTATTTCCTCGTAACAGGGAAACCGTGACATAAGCCAGAATCTTTTCTTTAATTAGTCACAATACACAAAAAAACAGGAAAATTTAAAACTTTTTATTCAACACCAAATGTATTACAAGTCTGAATGTTATACCACTGCAATACATTACAATAGTGTTACAATAATACATTTAAAATCCCAAGTATTACAACTTTCAACCATTTACCTCAGAGTACAATGAATGAAGAACAATACTTGGTAATTCCCAATTGGGTACTTTTCAACAAATAGATAACCTACATAAATATTACAGCGGAACTTAAAATGACATCGACTCCTCGCTTTCCTTGCCTTGAGTCATCCTGAATCTTGCACATGTACTTCTGCGATCCAGCACCTATTGAAGTGGGGACGTCAGTATTCACTGACGCTTTAAGGCTGATAACTAGCAGCAAATCTTCCAAAACAAACATACAACCATGGCAAATGTGTCAGTGTAGTTTAAGTGTTCGTGAGTGCTATGAGTAGAATCAAATGCAATATCAACTAAGGCTAGGATGCTCCTATTCTAATGTAAGAAAGTCTCCGGAACAGTATGCAGCCCATACTACATACGCCCCATCTCAAGCCATTTCTTCATATACAGGAATTTGAACCCGCACCATGTATTCTACTTTGGTACCCATCCTGTTCCTGACATAATACTACATGACTGGCAAAGTTGCAGGTACGGTCTAGTTCCGTTACTGCAGTCAATAGTGGTGTCCTTGTTTGCCACTATAGCCCAGTCGCACCGGACCCCACTCAAAAGCCAACACGAACTACAAGGTACTTTTTAACCTTCTTCCGTGCCCTCAACTGGTCATGAGAAGGCATAGAACCTGACGGAATCGTAGGGTCTATTTTCCTAGGAAACCCTCTCGTTCTTATCATGGCACATTCAGGAATTAATAATCAAGATACGAAACCCATGCTTCCAACTTGTCATGAAAAAGCACCACTCGTATCCCTTTGACAGGGGAATACATCCCAATAACACCACCTAGTGTCAACCTATAGGAGAAGTCAGATTATAGGATATCACCCCTAACACCAACTCTCACCTTTCGGCAATGCATATATATATAAAATGGTTAAGTAACAAGTTACTACCCTAACAATGTCACTAATCCTAACCAAACAAGCGAGACATGCCACTGTGCTTCCAACTTATCATGAAAAAGCACCACCCGTGTTCCTCCTCTAACCAAACAAGTGAGACATGCTACTGTGCTTCCAACTTGGCATGAAAAAGCATCGTACGTGTCTCTCTTCTAACCAAACAAGTAAGACATGCTACTGTGCTTCCAACTTGGCATGAAAAAGCACCGTACGTGTCCCTCTTCTAGAGAGTGCAACAATTTGTTGACACAATTAACCAAGTCTTAACCTAGACTTTGCAAGATCTCATCGGATCCACTCCCAGTCTACTTATTCAAGACATTGCCTACATACGAGCCAAATAAGCTACTTACGAGACAAACCGTTACATACGGGCCAGGTGAGCCATGTATGAGACAACTACATACAACAACCACACTAGAAATAAACCTAGAAGCAACAACACGTGCTTGTTGGCAAAGTTTGTTCTTCTATAATTAGAAGCAACAGAAGAATCTACTAACAGTCTAAAATAGTCATTCTATCAATGAGAAGCCCAAAGCAACATATAACTTTTCTCAAGCTAACAATTATTAGTGACCTTCCCCACCCTTATTACCCATGAAGATGAGTAATGTTCACATGATATGGTCCAATCTTAAGTAGAACCTCATACAACAAAAATCTATGGTTTCTTTTCCCAAATTGAACTAGAAACACATGCAACTAGGTTTTTGGGTTCTCTCTCAAGTTTGAGCTAGAAGCATCTAGAAGCTAGGTGTATGGGTTCATGGGTTCTTCCTAATCCTTCACAACAATACTACCATATACAAATCAAGCATGGTTTCTTTTAGCTAGAAAGCTACAATATACTATTCAAGCATGAATGGTTCTTTGAATCTAGAACAATTATGCAATATCAAACATGGGTTCCTTCTAGAAGATTAGCTAGAATGACCTCACAACTCAATATTGCAACTACAACATGATTGGTTCTCCACTAACGCTACAACCACAATATGATAGTTTCTTTGCTAAACACTACAACTACAACATGGATATCTACCATTACATTATACAAGAATGGTTACTACTATTTTAAGCATGGACTTTACTCACACTTAAGCATGAACGTCTACTACTTTAAGCATGTATATCTACTACCCACTCTAAGCATGGATCTTCACTACTTAAGCATGGATGGTCACTACAACTCAAGCATGAATATAACTTAAGTAGAAAGCTACTATAAGTTTAAAGCATGAATAGCTACTAGATTTAAGCATGGATATCTCCTACTACTTTAGCATGGCTAACTGCTACAACTTACCCATGAGTATTAACAATTTAGCATGGTATACAACAAAGCATGATTTTCTTTACTACTTTAACCTACAACAATTAGCATGGTATACAACCTACATCATTCTACAACAATCTCAAGCATGGTAGGAACCTACAATAATCTTAAGCATGGCATACTACTTAAGGATTCCTACAACAATCTTAGGCATGGTAGGTAATTTAAACATCAATCCTACACATTGCTAAGCATGGTATATGACTTAGCATGAATCTACAACATTCTAAACATGTCATACTACTTAAGTATCAACCTAAGCATGGAATACATTTTAAGCATGAACCTACATCATTCTAAACATGAACCTACATCATTCTAAATATGGTATACTACTTAAGTATCAACCTAAGCATGGTATAGATTTTAAGCATGAACCTACATCATTCTAAACATGGTATACTACTTAAGTATCAACCTAAGCATGGTATACATTTTAAGCATAGATAAACATGAGTTCTCTACTACAATCCCTACAACATGCCTACAACATAAGCATGAACTCACTACATCTTAGCATGAATGATTACTAGGCTTAAGCATGGATATCTTCTACTAGCCAAAGCATGTTTCTTTTCCTACAACTACTTAAGCATGGTATACAACGTAGGTATGAGTTTCTTTTCTACCTTATCTTACAACAAATTAAGCATAGAAGAAAGCATGAGTATCAATCCTACAATAATCTAACATGGTATATAATTTTCCTACAACAATCTAAGCATGAATTGTACTTTCCTACAACAATCTAAGCATGGTATATTAATCAATCTAAGCATGAAAACAACTTAAGTAGAACATCTACTACCACAATCTAGCATGAGGAGTTTCTTTACTATATCAAACCTACACAATCTAGCATGAATACAATATAAACATAGGTTCTTACTATAATTTTTACAACAAGTTAAACATGGATACAACATAAACATGGGTTCTTACTATAATTCTTACAACAAGTTAAGCATGTATACAATATAAATATGGACTTCCTACAACATTGTAGACAACATAAACATAGATTTCCTACAATATTTGAGCATGAATGTAACATACACATGGACTTCCTACAACATGGTAAACATTATAAATATGGGCTTCCTACAACATATAACATGATCTATAGCTTTCCAAAACATGAAACTAAATAGTCTTTTCTAACATAAATAAAAATAGACATACCACAAGGAACTAATCCTTTATAATTATAGAAGCAAGAAAAGAGGCTTGATCCTTTACAATTTAGAAACAAGGTAACGCACAACAATTACTAAAACTTATCTCTTATGACTAGAATTAGTAAGACTAGATCCTTAACAACAAAAATGAGTTCTATTATTATACTAACACAAAAATTGGGCTCTTTAGTATACTACAACCAAGGGCCTCCAACTGTTTCTTTAATAACTACAACATAACCACACCAAAGTTGGGTTCTTTCTACACTAATTAGTCAACATAAAAAGTGATCTTTTTAACATTCTACAACTAATAACTTCAATTAGTTTCTTTATCACTACAATAGAAATAGCATCCAAGTTGGGTTCCTTTTATACATATGTGATTAATAAAAGAAACAAGCAAAATAAAAATAAAGAATCCCCAACTTGGTTTCAACCATTCATATGCATATTCTTAGTCCAAGTAGTTCAAGTTGCATGTTCTACAACCCAAAAATGGGTGTGTACATAAGTCCATATGCTTATGTGTATGCGTCCAACATCAAGTCCTACAACCCAAATGGGTGTATACACAATCCTCCATATGTTTATGTTCATTTAGTCCAATAACAACAACAAGAACAAAAGTTACAACAATCCAAGATTCAATATTTATGTTCTTATTTATTCATTCAAGACTACCATTCATTTTCTCATGTGGTCCTTTCCTTTTCTCTTTCCGACAAAAAATCCAAGTTCAAGTTGTTTATCACAAACAACATACCCAACAAAAAAAACCAACAACTCAACAAAATAACCCACGAAAGAGAGCAACCAACATATAAAGAAAACACAAAAATCAATCAAGAGAACAAAGAATGGAGAAACCCCCACCTTAATTTTTCCTTGAAGGAAGAACTTGTTAGCACACCTTCTCTTTCCACTTAGCTCTTAGGTCTTCTATAGAAAACCTACAAGAAGAAAAACTCTCTAATTAGGAGTTCTCTCTTTCTGTTCCTCTCTTTCTAAAATGAGACAAGTGATGAAGGGAGGGGATATTTTTAGGATGAAGGAGAGGGTGGAGAGTGCAAAATGCACCAAGGCATTTTGCAAAAAACCCCTTGGGCAAGGTATGGCCGGCCTCACTTAGGGATGGGCAAGGGTGAGGTGGAGGTATGGTGTATTGGTGAGGAGCAGAGCTTCTAGAAGAACACCTCCTAATTCTCTCATGAACACTTTACCCTAGGTTAAACACTCTGAATCCCAACTTAGCCATTTGTCATGACAAAAAGAAGTATTTTATCCAAAATAGATAGCACACAATTTGTATAATGTACTACTTGACACAATACATATATGCATATATATGTGTGTATACCAAAAATCTTTGCATAATCAGTATAAAAATAATTTAATTTTGAAAATAATAATTAAAATAATTTATAAAATGTAATATCCATCCGGGTTATTACACGAACGGTTCCTTCTCCTAAATTGTGCCACCAAAGTGCCTTCTCCTCCTAGCTTGATGGAAACCCGAGCTCCCCTTGTCCTCTACCTTGTAGGTCAGCCTCCAATGAATGCAAGAACACACAACAAAATGCAACTCAATCTTTTCTCACTATTGCTCTTAGTCTTTTCTCACATTTGTTTCATTCTTTCTTTTTCTTTTACCATTTTTTTCTTCTGTATTTCATGAAGAGAACTGGGGGTATTTATACATTTTTCAAGGTGAAATGGAGGGCCAAGATTGAACTAGATGGTTGTAGATTAGGGGCTAGGATGAATTAGGGAGTTAGAACAACTACCCATGAACTCAAAAGCACCTTTCCACTCACTCCATCTCTCCACTCTCTCTTGATCCCATCCGGCTAACCCCCTATCTTGTGCATGGCACGTGCAAGTGCAATGCACGTGTCACACAAGGCCCCCCTAGTTACTAGTTGTACATGTTCATGTAATTAATTGGTTACAAAACTAGTCTACCTTACAAGTTGTGATAATTAAAAGAGAATTAAATTAGTGGGCTAAAAGTCTATGGGCTTCTAATTTAAAATAATTAATTTAATTAAGGTGGCTAGATTTAGACAATTCGGCCTAGAGTTTAAATAGGCTTTTAAAATAAAAAGAGATGAATTAAAAATACTTGTTCATGGTATAAAAATAAATAATTTTTAAGAGTAAAATGTACATAAATTAGCACGTGCAAAACACGTGAAATCCAACAAACTCTTATTTAATTATAATTGAAAATTCAGGATGTTACAAGATCGATACTTCAATTGCATACATAAACATAATATCACATAGTAAAATACAGAGAATCTTACTACATGTCCAAATCACGTGGATTAATAAGGTGATAAGCTCCCAGGATGCTACACTTGGTTGTTGTCTCCTCAGGCAAACTTACCTGCAAAATCCACAATCTATGGAATCGTAAGTTTGTGAAGCTGACGATAAAAATCAGAATAAATCGAGCAACTCCCAACCAAGGTGAAATTAGATTAAAGTGGTTTAGTAAGTAGTGACAATTTTAAATGAGACAGTAAGCACATGGAAATGACTATTATTTTATATCATCAAAGGTTGTTCGACAAGATACTATTTCATAAGTTCTATATGCACATGTTAACTATTCTTCCCTAATGCACACTTGTTTGAAACGATATGCCACCCATAGAACATAGTTTTCAAAGCGAAGAATTGATTTTTGCGCGCGACTAATTCTGATTCCTCTTCGGAGGAGTGGGACGGAGATTCACTATTTTAGGTACAATAGTACCTAAAGGGCCCCATGAATCCCTAATTGGAGATACTAGGCAACTTCTCATTTGGGGTACAATCTCCTATTGTAGATGCCTAAATCCAATGACAACTACTCCAACGAGTAATCACATGCAAGCCGACCTCCCGGATTCATGAACCTTATCGGCTACCCCTAACCGACACACGTGGTTTTACCGAGCATATCCTTATTTGCGAACCCCAGCCAGTCGATCTTCCGTAATTATGGATCTGACCGGCCTACCCCTATCCCACACACATGGATTTATCAGGTGTATCATCAGTCCCGAACATTCAGAGGAGCCACATCTCTTTACTACATGTCTGTCATTGTTTTGTCATATCATTTTCTAATGCAAGTTTTTAATTAAAATGATGCAAAATATATTCTATACATAACAATCCCTATTTCGGACTTACATTTCACACAAACTGGAATCTTGGACACACCTACCCTATTCCATTCCTCCCTTACTATTCTCTAACTTTACTGGACCCGGTCCTTACTTTATTCACTACCATTCCCTTGACTTTGACAAAGTCATACAACTTTTAATTTTACTTTTACAACACTTTGACACTTATGCCTAATGCACTTGGCTCAATTATACAATACATGCAATTTTATCGAATTATGCCTCATATGAAACCCAACTTCACATGATCTAACTCATACCTACAAATTCGTATTGTTTCAACTCTCTTATTTCATAGTATTATTAAGGGTACTAAACCCAAATTCTACTTCTATTTAGTTTGAGATATTAGAAACTCTGAGCCAAGTTTCAATTCATTATAATTATACTTTAAAGTTCTTAATAACTCTAACATAAGGGTGCAATAATTAATATGGGTCATCTAATCAATTCTCAAACTCTTATTGGAATTCAACATGTCCATTTAACCTTAAATCAAAGATATAGATCGAAGCATCAATAAAAACTCAAATTAACTATCAATCTGCACACACTGTGCACCTTGCGGAAGGTACTTGTGGAAGCTCTTTTGCTTCCGCAAGGTGCTTCCACATGCCTGTAGATTCCGATATCCTTCTATTTTGGTTTCAATTTCAATCATTTCCTTTACCACATCGAGCAATACATTTGCACAAGCATATCTAAACATTCTAGAGACTTAAACAACTCATTTATATCACATACACTATGTTATTTTACTCAATTCCTTCCTTTAAGTTATTCTTTTAATTTAACATGGTGTATATTCATAAAATCAAATGCATTAGCAATATAATATGATATTGATTCCTTCATTGCACTAAGGTTCACTTTCTAATCATAAACATGAGACTGTAATATATCCGAACTACATTATAATCACAAATTTTATGCACAGGCTTTATTTAAATAATTGAAGTCTCAATTTCAATCATGCAGGTTCCATTGATTTATACTCATTCAATACAACATATATGGCTTCTCTAACATGCATACACCCTGTAATATAATAGAAATCAAAGTAGTGTTGTAACTCCCATTTTCGTTCTTTTCTTTTTTCCCTTCATTGTAATCTTTTATTTATAATTTGAATAAGATACTCTATTTTTCCTTGATCATCTCAATTTAATTTTGTTCATGAGCTGTTCTTTTCTTCTTGTTGGGCTATCTATGTTGTGGATCTTATTTTATTTTTTTGGATTGTGAATGTTTTATTTGATCCATATTATTTTCAAACCCATCTCTTATTGAACCCAAAACCCAATTGCAATTATTTCTAGACCCAAACCCATTATTATTAGATCCTAGTCCAATAACCCAACAACCTAATTGTATTATATATATACTACCCTAATGTAAACTCTAAAAACACAACCTTAAAACCTAGCCTTCTTTCTCTTCTCTGTCGTCAGCCAAACCCAAGACCCATCTCCCAACCACCAGTCCCCCAGTCGTCAAGCGCCGCTACCTCGGCCACCGACTGCTCCCTGCTCCCTTTCCCCGCCTGCTGCACCGTGCAAACCCATTGTTCACCTTCGCCTTGTCGTTGAGCCACTGACTACACCGTTCTGCCTTCCTCCCTTCCTCGCCCAGTCCACCACCGCAGTTCCCCACCGTCGGGATCGCTCCCAGCCACTGCCACAATGATCGTTGTTTGCTGTTTTGGCTGATGTCTGCTATTGTATGGAGGAATCCGCTGTGTGCTATTTGGGGATTGCCGATCGCTGTTTGTCCCTGGTTGCTGTTGTGCACGTAGTGTGCACATGTTTCTTTGTAGGTTCATGTTCATTGCTTCGGGATTCTCATCCCATTATTCATTGGTATTCGAACTAATCGTTAATGAGGTAAGTCACTTTTCCTTTTGAATTGCATATTGTATCTAATTCAAGTCTTTATTGAAACCCAGCAAGTGGATCCTAATCGTTCATCGTATCGTATATTATTGTTCATTTTCATTGAGTATATTGAGGGTTTACGCGAGCTAACCCAAATATTCTGGACTTTGTGCCATTGTTGACTCTAAAAATTGAATCTTTCATGCATTCATGTAGTATTAGTAATAGGGGTTATTCACACAAACACCATACAAATAAACTATCGTAGAATTGATTGGTAGGTTGTGTGCGTGAATGACTGATTAATGTTTTGTTGTTGTTAAACTAGTGTATGTGTGTATTCTTAATTAAGTTTACCATGCTGATTATAAGGTTTGTCAACTATTGAATTGAAACACATCATGTTAGATCGCTTTATTTCATGAAGTATATCGAAAATCTGAATGTTTACTGTCTGCCTGGAATTTGTGAGACGTTTTCAACCCAGTATTTGACATCAAAATTAATAACTTTCTAAACAAGAATTGTAGCTCTATGTTTGTAGTTTCCATAACATCTAAAATAATTGAATTCCAAACAGTATTGCAAAAAGTTATGATGATTTTACTACAGGTGCCTTTAATTTCCAAAATTTCAGATTTATGTATGTCTTCATGTTTAAACTATTAAAAAGCTAAGTTAATGTTAGAACAATGCTCTGATAATTTTCAGAATGATAGCTAATATGATTAGGAGTCTAATGAATATTTTGATGAATTTATAATTGAGTTTCCACTGATTCTAATAATATAACAACTTGATGTTGATTTTCAGTCAGAACATGTAATCTGTAAAGAATGACGTATTTAACCTAGCTACTGTTGTCGGATTTTGTATTTTAAATATGCGTTAGAATCGTTGGGAAGTCTATTTTCTAAGACTTCTGACGGATTCAGTTTTCGAGTTATGTAGCAGTGAGAAAACTGATTTTTGTACAGCGACCTATTGTTGTCCAGAATCGCTTTTTTCAGATTTTCTTAATATAATTATACATATATCATTGTATTGCATGAATTGAAGTGTATATATTGTATTGCATGATCCTAATATACTACTGTCGTCATTCTATTTTTCCCATCCAAAGTTATCATCCTATGTTCTTCTATTGTTACTATCATCCATCTAATGTCTCTAAATTGCATAATGTATTGTTTGCATTGATAAAATATTTAACAAGTTGGGATTTAAGAGATTGACTTAAGTAGTAGATAATATAATGATTGTGTCGGCCAGTATTTATCGATTGATTGTTGAATTACTGACTACGGTATCCTAATCTATCGTTTATCGTTTTAGTGTGTCATGCAAAGGAGTTGCTATCGTTTCAGTGTTATCGTACCGGCACATGATCTTTAAAATTCACCCTAGAGTCTAAACGACATTGTTTGTATGCATCGAACCTGTAGAATGGCACACAGTAGTACGCACATTAGTTAGGCTGAAGATTAATAGACTTACGAATTGACACAACATCGACACGACATATTGAACATCGTCATTACTATTGATATCGAATATCGTCTAAGTGATATTGACATCGACCATTGAACATGGTCATCGAATATTGAACTATCGTTTATACCCATTACATCGATTACCATTGACATTGATTATCGCTATCGTCCAATGTTATTGATTCCTATTGTTTTATTGAAATCATTGTCATACCGTCTTTCCATTGTTCATTCCTTTCTCTACTTGCAAATCATGACTTGCTATAAAAAATATTCTCCCCTTTTTAGATGAAGTGTTAACAGGTTATCAAGGAGAATTACCTGTAGGAATTGGAGAACAAGCTTTCTAAAGATTTATTGCTTTCTAGTTGATCATTATTTCACTAGACTTATTGTATGGAAATTTATTATCATTGTGTTTGGATTTATTATTATATTATGCTTATCACCCGGATATTATTATTTGTTTCCGGATGTTAGATTATCGTATTTGGTTATTTCGTATTATTTTATTCCAAGTATTATTATTAATGTGGTTGTTCTTATAGCCTGCGCAATTTTTTTTGTATTTTTTATATTGTTGAGTTGAATGGGTAACAGCTTATGGATGACGCAAGTCATTCGCTGGGCCATTG
Source organism: Hemerocallis citrina (assembly GCA_017893485.1). NCBI lineage: Eukaryota > Viridiplantae > Streptophyta > Magnoliopsida > Asparagales > Asphodelaceae > Hemerocallis > Hemerocallis citrina. The sequence goes on from CM030359.1 coordinate 80,766,738, forward strand.
TCACGTGCTTATGTTCCGTATTTTTGGGAAGCGGGTTGTGACAAGGTTTTTAGTGGTATCAGAGCCCCGGTTTGGATGATATATCAATCAAACATGATTAACATATGAAGGTTTGGCTTTAGCTAATATATTAGTCAAGTTTGGGTTTAACAGGTTTGATTCAACATTATGTACAATACGGAAATCACATGGATAATTGATATCCAACTTATAATCTGGATGCTAACTATATTTTTTTTTTGCTGCAGACAATGGTTAGAAAGAGTGCTTCATCTTCCCGAGCTGGGGATGATCTGTCGGATGAGCCGGCTATTGCACAAATGATGCAACAGATGATGCAGATGCAGCGTGAGCACAATGAGCTGATGCGAGTAGCTTTTGAAGCTGCCAACAGGGAACCCGCCGTACCTGCACCCAAATTGCTACCACTGAGACCTTGTAATGTGACAGATTTCGTGAGGCTCAATCCAAATAAATTCTCGAGTGAGGGTCTGCTTGAATCCGAGCAATGGCTTATTCGGACTGAGCAGCTGTTGACCGCAGCATGGATATCGGATGTTAATCGGATGGATGTCATGAGCATCCAATTCATTGATCTTGCCCACATCTGGTGGCAAGCAGAGGCTGAACGATTGGGATGACCCATCCCCTGGGCCATCTTCTCGGAGAGGTTCCTCACGAAGTTTTTTTCCTAATGCCACCAAGAATGAAATGGAATGGCAGTTTGTCTTACTAACTTAGGGGAGTCATACTATGGATGAGTACGCTACAGAATTTACCCGACTAAGCCGATTTGCTACTTCCATGGTGGCGAATAATGAAGATAGAGGTCATCGTTTCTTATTGAGCTTGGATATTGAGATTTAGGACCGCCTAGCTGCCCTGCAATTTCGATCTTATGCTGATATCCTTGATGCTGCTAGAATTCAGGAGCAGACTAATAAGAGGAAGTGTGCCATCCTGCGATCTTTCCGCACCCTGTTGTTGCCAGGACTTCTGAAGGGCCTATTAGGAGGCCAATTTTGACCCTTCCTGCTAGGGCATCACCATACCCACCTGCCATTCAGAGGTTGCACCAGGTCTGTGCGTACTGTCACAAGACTCGGCACTTGTGCCATGACTATCAAATAGTAAATTGCCAGTGCCTTTTGTATGGAGGAGATGACCACATAGTTTGTGATTGCCCTAAGATCAGGACCCTTGCACCAGTTGGAGGTTTCGCTCTGCAGGGAGCGCTTTCTCATGGTTAGGACGGACCACCACTCCCACCTCAGAGGCAGATTTTTTATCAGAGGAGAGCCGCTCCTAGGGGTAATCTTTCTGGAGGTCATGGTCAGGCCTACAATCTGACTACGCGGGATGTTGAGACCGCTTTGGGCATTGTTGCAGGTATATCATTAGTTTTGTTTATTTTGAATTTCTTTTTTTCTTGCTATCTTGTTATTCTGTTCTGTTGCTTTATCATGTTATCCTCCCATCCATGTTTGTTTCTTGCATTTTTGCTTTCTTGCCTATTGTGTTCTTGTCTTTGACTTCTTACTAGGCATTATCCTTATTCACTCCTTTTCCTCTCATGTTCTTTTTGACTCCGGTGCTACTCATTCTTTTGTTTCCTTCCGCTACGTTGACCTGCATCATTTAGCCGGCAGTGCTATATCAGTAGCATAGAATATCACTACAGGTGGAGGATCTTGTCATGTGTCCTTAGATCTGTGAGCAGAGTCCTTTGATTATTGGTGGTGTTGCTTTTGTAGCCGATCTGATTATCATCAACAATTCTGGTTTTGATATCATCTTGGGGATGGATTGGCTTGGTGTTACTCATGTTGTAATTGACTGCCATGTGAAGAAGGTGGTGTTCTGAATGTCGGGTCGTCAGGAATTTGAATTCTATGTCGGTGAAACCCTGCTTGGTTGTATGGAGAAGTCGGCAAGTCAAGAAGCTGGAGTGATGGATGAAGTGTGTGCTGATGGTGATGTTACACCGTTGGTTGTGCAAGACTTTCTAGATGTTTTTTCTGAGGAATTGTCGGGATTATCGTCAAATCGTGAGGTGGTGTTCAGTATTGATGTTCAGCCGGGTACAACTACGATCTCTAAGAGTCCCTACAGAATGACTCCTGTTGAGCTGGCCGAGTTGAAGGAGCAGATTCAGGAGTTGCTGGATGGAGATTTTATCAGGTCGATTGTCTCTCCTTTGGGAGCTCCAGTACTGTTCGTCAACAAGAAGGATGGTAGTCGCAGATTGTGCATTGACTACCGTGAGCTGGATAATGTCACATGAAGAACCGATATCCACTGCCAAGGATTGATGACCAATTTGATCAACTGGGAGGCACTTCTGTATTTTCAAAGCTGGATCTTCATTCTAGTTACCATCAAGTTATGGTGAAAATCGAGGATGTGCAGAAGACTGCCTTTCGTACAAGATATGGGAACTATGAGTTCTTGGTGATGCCTTTCGAAGTTATTAATGCTCCAGCTGTGTTCATGAGCATGATGAATCGGGTTTTCTCTTCCTTTCTGGACAAGTTTGTTGTGGTATTCATTAACAATATCCTTGTCTATTCTTGGAATCGTGATGAGCGTACTGAGCACTTGAAGGTTGTCTTGCAAACATTGAGGGAGAATCAACTGTATGGGAAGCTTAGCAAGTGTGATTTTTGGCTGGATCGTGTGGCATTCTTGGGCCATATCATTTCTGGTGATGGAGTTTCGTTTGATCTGTCCAAGATCACCGCAGTTAATGATTGGCTGACGCCGAAATTAGTACCAGAAGTTCGGAGTTTCCTTGGGCTAGCAGGGTACTATAGGAAGTTTGTTCATGACTTTTCGAAGAAAGCTGGTTCGTTGACCAAGTTGACTGGGAAGATCAAAAGCTTGTGTGGGATGAGTCCTGTTATTAAGCCTTCGCTGAATTGAAGAATCGGTTCACACCAGCACCGTGTTAACCATACCGGATGGATCAGGAGGTTTCGTAATTCATTGTGATGCTTCAGGAAAAGGTTTGGGTGCTGTTTTGATGCAATGAGGCAAGGATGTCGCATATGCTTCTAGGCAATTGAGGTCACGTGAGAAGAATTATCCTACACATGACTTGGAGCTTACAGCTGTGATTTTTGCCTTGAAGCTTTGGAGGCATTACTTACTTGGAGACCAAGTGGAGATTTTCACTGACCACACAAGTCTCAAGTATGTATTCACTCAGAAGGAGTTGAATATGAGGTAGAGGCAATGGTTGGAACTAATGGCCGACTACAATATTAATTTGTAGTATCATCTTGGCAATATTAATTTGGTACCAGATGCTCTGAGCAGAATACCAGTTGCTATGGTTCTTACTGAGCATAAGGAGCTGTTGGAAGCTATGAAAAGGTTAGATTTTGCGGTGATTTTGCTTGGTGTCGAGCAGATTTGCAAGATGCTTCAACTACAGTCATCATTGATGGAATAGATTAAAGAGGCACAGTCAGATGATGATCAGTTGCAGAAGTTTCAAGCTGATGTCGAAGCAGATTCAAGGACTGATATGGTTATTCATGGGGATGGATATCTCCGCTTTGGGACCCATCTATGTGTTCCGAAAGGGGAAGACAAGCAGAAGCTACTCGAGGAAGCTCATCGCTCGCCATATTCTATTCATATCTGGGGTAAGAAGATGTATCGGGACCTGAAGTTGCATTTTTGGTGGCATGGTATGAAGAGAGCTGTGGCGAGATTTGTTTCGCAGTGTCTAATCTGTTAGAAGGTGAAAGCAGAGCATCAAAGGACTGCTGGACTTCTTAAACCTCTTCCTATTCCGTAGTGAAAGTGGGAGAACATTACCATGGATTTTGTGACTTCTTTGCCAAGAAGTCCCAAGGGCACAATGGCATCTGGGTAATTATGGATTGCTTGACGAAGAGTGCTCATTTTATTTCCTTCAGAGTGGGTCAGTCTACGGAGAGCCTTGCAGAGAAGTATATACAGGATATTGTCAGATTGCATGGAGTCCCTGTGTAACCCCTGTTTTCCCAAAAATGTATTTTCGGTATTTAAAAAATTTCGCAAATTATATTTTTTGGTTTTCAAATTCTTTTGTCAAATTGTATTATTGGATCTCCTATTAAAATCTGTTTTCGATCAATAACTTTATTTGTAAATATTTTCTATGATTTTTATATTGAAACATAATTTGTATTTTTATTGTTATTATTACTCTTATTATTACTGTTGTTTTAATCCTAATATTATTATTGTTATTGTTATTATTTTTTTTATTATTATTAGTATAAAATCCTAATTGTATATTTTATTGGTTATTGTATTTTCCTAAACCCATTATATCCTATTCTAATTTATAAACCGCTTTAAACCCCTTTTTGGACCCAATATCCTGTTTAACCCTATAACCCAATATCCACCACCCTAACCCATTTAATCTAAGTCACTACCCAATAGTACCCTAATCCAACCTGTTCACTACCCAAACCTATTATACAATTCTACCCCGTTCTAAACCCTAATCTCCATCTTATATATATATACCGCCACCCTATTACCCTGTCTCTTCATCTTCCCCAGCCGCTACCTACCCCTGCTCCCGCTCATCTCTTCTTCCCTTTGCTCTCAGCCTCGCTGCCACCCTATGTGCCCCCTGTCGTCTTCTCCCCGCACCGCAGTCAACCACCTCATGACACTACAACCCCAGCCCCACGACATCGTCCAGTGCAGCACTAGCAAGCTCCCCGACGCTATAGCACCGCCTGCGCTGGCCTCCCCTCCCGCGTCGCGCACGAGTCAATGCCCTCTTCGACGACGAGCCCCCTGCAGCGCCTCCTTGCGCTGAGTCTTCCCTTTTGACCTAGTCAGCTAGCATCAACAACTAGACGACAGCCGCCTTCGACTGGTTTGCCATCACCCGCAGTCGAGCCCCGCCGCCTTGTCGCCATGGTCGCCGACCAGCGTCGCAGTGCATAGTTCCCCCCTCCCCCGGCTGTTCTCTTGATGGGTTTGATCAAGTGGATCCGAGCCGTTGATCTCTTGATCATCTTGATCAAGAAGGGTTTGATCATCTTTGATTGGAGCCATTCGATCGCCTTGATCATCTTGATCTTGATTGATTGATTGTTAGCCGTCCGATTGATCCTGTTCATGATCTTGATTCTTGATCTCTTGATTTGGGCTGTCAGATCTTCTTTACCATCAGGGTGATCTTGGTCGTCCGTTGGATTGCTTCATCATCATCTTGGTGTTCTTGATCCCTTTGATTGGTGGCCGTCCGATCGTCGATCTGACCCGATTATTATCATCATCATCAAGATATTGATCACATTTTGATCTTGATCTTGATCTTCGATCAGAGTTGTCCGATCTGATCCGATGACCTTGATCTCTTGATCTCTTGATCCTAGCCATCTGATCGTGTTCGTGAGTTATTTGTTCTTTGGATTCATGATCTTGTTCGTGATCATCTTGTTCATGTCCCGTTACTTTGTTGAGTTCGTGCCCGGAATCCGTTCCCGTTATTCTTGCTTTTGGCTTCATTGTTTTCGTCGTCTTTCAGGTAAGTAACTTGTACTCAAATTCCTTTGTATGATACAAGTCATAAATACCGCTTGTAGTATAGTTGGGTTCTAGAGACAACTCGTGTGTGTGATGTATGTTTGATGAGTACTGTCTCTATAGTGTTTTGACCATAATTGGCTCACGGCATAAAAATTTGACATGAAACAACCTAGGTTTTGCCCGTTCTTGATATGATGTATATGTGAACAATTATGAGAACTCATGTGCTTGTGAGATCCATGTGAGATATTTGTTGTGGACATATTGTATACCCTATTTCATGTTGTGTGGATACTTAGTAGACTCGATTTCATGTTTAGTTATGTTTCGATCAAGTTTTGTGTGATTTGTGTTGGTTTTGTTCCTAAAAGAAATTCTGCATTTTGCCGATAATCTGTCTTGATCTGTAATTTAGACCATATTAAGGTCAGTATCTTAATTTCATTATAAAACATGATTTGTAGAGAATTTTGTCTTCTTTCCAACCCCTCTGACATTGCTCTATTTCGTTTTCGTATGTGTGAGATATGACTGTTTTACTACAGAGGTGTAATTCATTTCCAGATTTCGTTTCTTGATGATTTTGATGATTAAATTATTTTGTTACTTGTGTTACACATATTATTTTGATTTGGAACTTTGGTCAGTTTTTCTATATCTACTTAGGGATTACCCAGAATTTTGGTGGGTTTTACCGATGAGTTTTATATGCCATTTCATGCTTGTTTATAAAGATTGTACTTGGTGTATTTTGCTCACTGTTATGTAAAGAATCGTATTTTCACCCTGATTCCTTATACTGTATGAAAAATATTTGTGAAATATAAAAGTTATCTTATTCTATCTATTTTTCATCTCCCTTTGGCGTATTTGGATTTCGTTTCACTGGTTGCGAGATATTATAGTTTTCGTACAACAGTGTTGGGAATTCCAGATTTGCCAAACTATCGTTTCTTGTTGTTTTCTGATTTTTGATGACTGATCTAATATCACTGGAAAATTATGAAACTTTATATTTGGATACTATACATATAGGGGAATATTCTAGATTTTTTGTGGATTTATTTATTCAGTTTTGATGCTGTTTGCCTGACTGAGAATTGGTTTTACTGATTTCTGGCTGAACGTATTTTCTGCATTCAAATCAGTTTTGAACTATGTTTTTGTGAATTACTATATGACTTATTTGTATTCGCTGGATTCGGTTGGGAATCTATTTTTTAGACGTTTTGACGGATTTAGATTTACATTTTTGTAACACTAGAAATTTTAGTTTTACTACAGTATGGTCTTGCTGTCATGAACTTGAGATTTGGTTATTTTATTCTTTTGTGAGTTTTATTGCACTTGTACATATTTATCTTGCAACTTGAACTTGTTACTTGATCATACCATGATATACTTGCTTGTTTCGTGACACATGCATGCTTGTTTGACATTAATAATAAAATTAACCAAGCCGGGGTTTTTAAAGGGACAGATCTAATAGTGGATAATTCAGAAACGCGTACTCGGAAGAGAATCTATTGATTCTATGTGATACTTGGCTTGATACTTGAGACTTGGCTTGATACTTGATATTTGAGGCTTGGTATTTCACTACTTGAGGCTTGATATTTCACTTGAGGCTTGATACTTCACTCTTGAGGCTTGTTTACTTGATACATGAGGCTTGATATTTGATTACTTGATTCTAGAGGCTTGTCCCTGAGTACACTGCCCTTTATGGTACACTATGAAATCTAAAATGAAATTGCATTGACTGTAACAACCATGTGATAAAAGGATGGCACATGAAGTGTTTCCTAGATAGTAATAATACAAGATATATAATACATGCTTACTTGATTACATGATACTTGACCCTTGTACTTGACTACTTGACACTTGTTACTTGTTACTTGATTTCGTGACCCTTGATTCGTGATACTTGACACTTGTTTACATGATACATGTTCACTTGACACTTGATACATGCCTCTTATACTTGTCCATTTGCCAAGCTAGTTTCTATATTTGGATATCATGCCTATACCCTGTTGCTAGTTAGTTTTTTCCATGTACTTGTATCCTGCATTACAAGCGGTCTGTAACTTGCAATTGACGGGTACTTGTTTTCTCTTTTCCTCTTTTTCTGTGATTGTTAAATTGCAGATTTTGGAGAACAAGTTCCAGACGGTATTGGTGACATGAAGTATTAGTTCTGGATCTTGTTATCATTATTTCTTGTTTTCTTGCTTGAACAATCTTGTATTCTTGTACTTGAATTTATTTGTATGTGGGCAATGTGATCCAGGATTTTATTGACTTATTCAGATCATTACTATTTGAGATTTATATATTTGGTTTCAAGTATTCTTGTTGGTATTTTGGTTCATATGTGCATGTTGGTTGATACTTTTGCTTCCGACTCTGGTGATTCTTGTGAATGTTGTAAAGATTCTTGAACAGCTTATGGATGATGAAAATCATTCGCTGGGCTTTTGTCGCGTATCCGTATTCCGTATTCTTTTTGGGAAGCGGGGCGTGACACCCTGTCAGCATTATATCAGAAAAAGACACTAGATTCATATCTCACTTCTGGGAGAGTCTTCGAAACAGTCTTGGGGGTAATCTGAATTTGGTTCTGCATTCCATTCATAGACAGATGGGCAATCGGAGAGGACTATTCAAATATTGGAGGATATGCTGAGGTCCTGTGTTCTTCAGTTTGGAGGATCTTGGGAAAATCATCTACACTTGGTGGAGTTTTCATACAACAACCACTACTAAGCAAGTCTTAAGGCAGGTCCGTATGAAGCTTTGTATGGTCGGAAGTGTAGATCACCAGTGTGCTGGGATGACATTGGTGAGAGGAAGCTTTTGGGACCAGAGTTGATCACGAGGACTGTTGGTGCAGTGGGCTAGATCAGGAAGCATCTACAAGCAGCTTAGGACATGCAGAGGAAATGGGCAGACATTCATAGGAGGCCGTTGGAATTCAAAGTGGGTGATCATGTGTTGTAACACCCCGTACTTAAGCGTGTATATATAATATTATATTGGGATAATATAATAATATATATATATAAATAAAAGAGATGAGTTGTTGGTTGGTTGGCCTATAGAAGATTTCTATAGGCTTGGATTAATGGATTAATCAAAAAGTGCCTATAGCATGGTTTATGGGGCATAGGCTATTATGTGCATGAAGTGTGCATGCCATTGTGTGATGACGTGGCTTGCATGGGTTGATAAATCCCATATCGGAAATGAATAGGTGTGTATGTGAGTATATATTAGGATCCAAATGATAAAGGATCACCTATAGGTTATACCCACCTTTTGATGGTGCCTGTGGTGGGTGTGGCTAGAGTTTTGTGTCCGTTTTTTCGCATGCGCGCACATGTAGCCGCGTACGCAGCTGAGCCGGGCTCGGGGCGCTACATGTATTCCTCAAGGTATCACCATGAAGAGGTGTTATCCGGTTTGGAGGTAGGGGCAAGCTAAGATCTATATTTATTGGTCCGTTTGATGTGGTCGAGCGAGTAGGTAAGGTAGCCTATAGACTCGCGTTGTCGCCGGCCATATCCGAAGTGCATGATGTCTTTCATGTCTCCCAACTCAGGAGGTATGTCAGGGACGACAGTCATGTTATCGACTACTCAGAATTGTCTGTTCGGCCAGATTTGTCCTGTGAGATCCATCCGCTTTCGATTTTGGACTGACGGGAGAAGGTTTTGAAGAATAAGGTCATCAGATTGGTTCGAGTTGTTTGGAATCTTCACTTGCCAGGTTAGTCGACTTGGGAACTTGAGGAAGAGATTCAGAAGAAGTTTCCCCATCTTTTTGTGTAGTTCATTTCTTTTCATTAGGGTTATCATATTGCCATTTGCTTAAATTTTGAGGACGAAATTTTGTTGTAAGGTGGGTAGGATTGGACCTCCTGTTTTCATTCTTTTCCTTTTCCCTTCATTGTAGTCTTTTATTTATAATTTGAATAAGATACTCTATTTTTTCCTTGATCATCTCAATTAAAATATGTTCATGAGCTATTTTCTTCTTGTTGGACAATCTATTTTATGGATCTTATTTTTGTTGGATTGTGAATGTTTTATTTGATCCATATTGTCATCAAACTCGTCTCTTATTGAACCCAAAATCCAATTGCAGTTATTTCTAGACCCAAACCATTATTATTGGATCCTAGCCCAATAACCCAACAGCGTAATTGTATTCTATATATACTACCCTAATCCAAACTCTAAAACCTAGCCATCTCTCTCTATCTTCTCTGCCGCCAGCCAAACCCGAGACCCATCTACCGACCACTAGTCCCCTAGTCGTTGAGCACTGCAACCCCGGCCATCGACTGCTCCCCTTTCCCCGCTGCTGCACCGCACGAACCCACCGTCCACCTTCGCCTTGCCGTCGAGCCGCTAACTGCATTGCTCGGCCTTCCTCCCTCCCTCGCCTAGTCCACCGGCACAATTCCCCCCCATCGAGATCTCGCCCAGCCACAGCCACAGCGATAGTTGTTTGCTCTTTTGGCTGCTATCTGCTGTTGTGTGGGGGAATCTGCTGTGTACTGTTTTGGGATCGCTGATCGCTGTTTGCTGTTTTTCCGTGTTTGCTGTTGTGCACGTAGTGTGCACGTGTTTCTTTATAGGTTCGTGTTCGTTGCTTCGGGATTCTCATCCCTTTATTCTTTGGTATTCGAACTAATCGTCAATAAGGCAATTCACTTTCCCTCTTGAATTGCATATTGTATCTAATTCAAGTCTTTATTGAAAGTCCGCAAGTGGATCCTAATCGTTCATCATATCATATACTATTGTTCATCTTTCGTTGAGTATATTGAGGGTTTACACGAGCTAACCCAAATATTTTCGACTTCGTGCCATTGTTGGCTCTAAAAATCGAATCTTTCATGCATTCATGTAGTATTGGTAATAGGGGTTATTCATACAAACACCACACAAACAAACTATCATAGAATTGATTGGTAGGTTGTGTGCTTGAATGATCGATTGATATTTTGTTGTTGTTAAACTAGTGTATGTATGTATTCTTAATTATGTTTACCATGCTATTGTACATACCATGCTCATTATAAGGTTAGTTAACTATTGAATTGAAACTCATCATGTTAGATCGCTTTATTTCCTGAAGTATACTGAAAATCTGATTGTTTACTGTCTACCTGGAATTTGTGAGACGTTTTCAACCCAGTTTTTGACATCAAAATTAATAACTTTTTAAACAAGAATTGTAGGTCTATGTTTGTAGTTTCTAGAACATCTAAAATATTTGAATTCCGAACAGTACTGCAAAAAGTTATGATTTTACTACTGGTGCCTTTTATTTCCAAAATTTCAGATTCATGTATGTCTTCATGTTTAAACTATTAAAAAGCTAAGTTAATGTTAGAAAAATTATCTGATAATTTGCAGAATGATAGTTAACATGATTAGGAGTCTAATGAATATTTTGATGAACTTATAATTGTGTTTTCACTGATTCTAAAAATATAACAACTAGATGTCGATTTTCAGCCAGAACATGTAATCTCTAAAGAATGATGTGTTTAACCTAGCTACTTTTGTCTGATATTGTATTTTAAATATGCATTGGAATCATTGGAAGTCTATTTTCTAGGACTTCTGACGGATTCAGTTTTCGAATTCTATAGCAGCGAGAAAATTGATTTTTGTACAGTGACCTCTTGCTGTCCAGAATTGCGTTTTTCAGATTTTCTTAATATAATTATACATATATCATTGTATTGTATGAATTGAAGTGTATATATTGCATTGCATGATCCTAATGTACTATTGTCATCATTCTATTTGTCCCATCCAAAGTTATCATCCTATGTTCTTCTATTATTACTGTCGGCTATCTAATGTCTCTAAATTGCATAATGTATTGTTTGCATGGATAAAATATTTAACAAGCCGGGGTTTAAGGGATTGACTTAAGTAGTGGACAATATAGAGACTGTGTCGGCCAGTATTTATCGATTGATTGTTGGATTACCGACTACGGTATCCCAATCTATCGTGTATCGTTTTAGTATATCATGCAATGAAGTTGCTATCATTTCAGTGTTATCGTATCGGTACAGATCTATAGAATTCACCACTAGAATCTAAACGACATTGTTTGTATGCATTGAACCTATGGAATGAGATGCAGTAGTACGTGCATTAGTTAGGCTGAAAATTAATAGACTTGAGAATTAGCGCAACATCGACACTGCATATTGAACATCGTTATTGGTATTGATATCGAATATCGTCTAAGTGATATTGATATCGAACATTAAATATTGTCATTGAATATTGAACTATCGTTTATGCCCATTGCATCGATTACCATTGACATTGATTATTGCTATCGTCCCATGTTATTGATTCCTATTATTTTATTGAATTTGTTGTTATACCATGTTTCCATTGTTCATTGCTTTCTCTACTTGCTGTCCATGACTTGCTCTAAGGAAAAATTTTCTCCTATTTTTAGATGAAGTATTCACAGGTGATCAAGGAGAATTACTTGCAGGAATTGGAGAACATGCATTCTAAAGATTTATTGCTTTCTAGTTGATCTTTATTTCATTGGACTTATTGTATTGAAATTTAATATCATTGTGTTTGGATTTATTATTGTATTGGGCTTATGACCCAGATATTATTATTTGTTTTCAGATATTGAATTATCATATTTGTTTATTTTATCTTGTCTTATTCCAAGTATTATTGTTCATGTGGTTGTTCTTATTGCCTGTGCAATTGTTTTTATATTGTTAATTTTGTTGAGTTGAATGGGTAACAGCTTATAGATGATGCAAGTCATTCTCTAGGTCAACATCACGTGCTTGTGTTCCGTATTTTTGGAAAGCGGGGCGTGACCAGTGTAATAGAAATCAATGTTGTTACCCACATGTTGCTTGATGCAAAAACGAAAGCCTCAGGTTCCTTCTGTTCTGAACTGCACAGCATTCCAAATTCCTGCATTTACTCTTCGGCTGTGTGTCACCTTCTTAAAACTATCTTAAACTTACTCTAAAACTCTCAAAACAGTGGATGGGAGATGTAGGTCTGTACAAAGGGCAACAAGAGTGGTCTAGGGGTCTATTTATAGGTGAAAGAGAGGGAGGGACTAGTTGGGAAAGATTGGGCAGATTAGAGGGAAGAGTGAAGCTGAAAGTTAGGGAAAGTGGAGAGGTGAGGGGCTAAAATTGACGGAAAAGTGGGTAGGTGAAGGTGGGGGTTTTCTGCTGTTAGAAACAGAGAAGGTGAGGGGGTTCAAGTCAGGTTTAGGTCGGGTGTTACAATATCAAAGAAGTTTTCTGTCCTCGAATATCTGTGCGCAGCTGTAGAGAAATGAATTTTTCCAGAGCTAGAGAGGCTTGATTGGTGCGTATAAACCCTCGTTTAAAGATGACGTGAAAACCCAAAAGTTCCATTCAAAATTCAGTTTACAATTCCTTTGTTTCAGGGTCAAAATGAGCCCACAATATCTCACATTATCTCAGTCCATATTCAACTAAGATGGGGTGTGGTTAAAAGGGCTGCATTAAGTGGGGGGTGAGGGATTTTAGCACTGGTTGAAGGAAAAAATGGTGGGTTTAGCACTGGTTGAAGGAAAAAATATAAATGTGAGGTATGCACATACAGGAGACAAGAAATGGAAAGGTGGGTTCTACACGTATACACGACAAACACACAAAACAAACAACAGAACTAATAACATAAACTAATAATATATTATGAAGTCTAGCGAATCAGGTAATACACTAATATTGATTATAGAAAATAATTAATAATGTTACGAATATTACACACAATAAGTACAAATACACGTGCATGTGCAAAACTGTCATAATTCAATTTTGCAGGGTGTTACATATTTCAGGCTAATTTTGGTTCAAGTAATGTTAATATTGTATTAAGATTAGCATATTTGATTCTCCATCAATCCCAAACTAGCTGTTCACTATTTCATTTTAAGTGTTTTAGAGCACTTTTTACTCCATCATGTTAATTATACCATTTTAAAGTTTTGCTTTTTTAATTATACGCACTTATCAACTATTCATACACAAACTATTCTTGGCACCACAAACCAATACTCTCTCTCTCTCTCTCTCTCTCTCTCTCTCTCTCTCTCTCTCTTATGTAGATAATTCTCTTCCTCTTTAATTAGGAATTCTAGTGTTGATATAATGAGCTATATAGATTATCTCATTTGAATCAAGAAAATTAAAGTAAAAGAAAGTGTATTTAAGAAAAGGAGAGAAGGGGAAAAATTAGTAAACCCACAATACTCTTTAATATTTGTAAAACAAAGTGGACAACTAATTTGGGGATGGGGGAGTATATGATATGTATAATTGAATATCTATTTAGGAGCTTAGTAGATCATATCTATCATTTGGAACCCTACGTGGAATCCAATTGGCGTGAACTGCTACGATATGGATAATCAAAGGAAATAATTAATTGTACTAATCTTTGATTAGGTAATGATGCATATCCTAAGTAGTCGTGCCAACTGGATTACACGTACGAATTCAACACATCAACTAAACTATTAGGTACATTAAGAAGCACTATAGCGCTTCTAAAAAATAAGAAGAAAGTAGATCATATCATGCAAGATATAATAAAAAATGTTTTAATTTCATTTTTAACTTCTAGGCATTCCAACTCCAAAAATAAAAGGGAGTGTGATTGAGATACTTCTTGAAAATTCAAATTGCACCTCTAAGCCCAATCAATGAACTCAAGAGCAGAATTTATTTGTGCAAGGTAAATAACTAACTATATTTAATTTCAATAGTTATATATAACCTTTTTTAAAATTTAAAATTAAAAAAAAATAAAAAAATTAAAAAATAAAATAAAAAAACCTTTTGAGATGACCTGACTTTTTAGTTATTGTTGTTGTTGTTTTGTTCAATTTTTATTTCTTATACTAGAAAAAGGTAGACCTATAAGTCTAACTATATATATATATACTATATATATATATATATATATATATATATAAAAGAAATGCTCCATTGCAAATACTATATATTGTGCAAACACGTGCAAACCACCTAGGCCGTTGATTCAAACAACGACTTAGTTATAACCTAAGCTGTTGTTTGAAACAACATCCTAGATGATTTACATGCGTTTGCACAATATATAGTGTTTGCAATGGAGCATTTCTCTCTCTATTTATATATGATCATATGTGACAACTCATTCAGTGAGAACCACGTGTGAACTTTTTTTGTTACATAATTAAAAAATCTGGAACATACATTTTCTCGTTGGCATTCTATCTGATAAGGTTAATAAAGAGATTGAGAGAAGATTATTGGATTGATTATAAATGAGTATAATGTCTCCTATATATTGGAGAGAAACAAAGATTATAATCATTTTTCAACATGGGACTGAACTGAGTAATATAATATCTAATACAATATCTAACTGATTCGAATTTTCATATATATAAATATATATATTGGAAAATGGGTACGAGCTAGCAACTAATTTAAGAGAATAGGTTGTTGCCTATGTGGCACCTACGTGGCAAGGCTAAATAATAACTTGATTCTCTTTATAATTATTTATTGTTACGAAAATAGAGAGATGGAGAGATGTAGCAGAAAATCCATGTCGTATAGCTCTTTATTCATAACATATATATCGGGGAAAGTTAGGGTTAGAGTGTGGTTTGGGTTGTCACCTTAATAGATGAGCATCCACCTAATAGGTAATTACGGTTTCACAACACTCCTCCTTGGATGCCCACTTTTAAAATATTGCCTCTTTAAAAACATTCCTAAAGAAAAACCCACATTTGGGAAAAATCCTTTGCGAAAAAAAAATAGTATAACTAATTCTTCAGAAATTTGATTCTTTCGGAATTGGATTCTTCAGGAATCTAAGTCGGTGCGACTTACATTGTCTCATTAAAAACTTTTGGAAGGAAAAACCCAGTAGGAAAAAACTGCATCGAATGAAAAGAGTACAATGTGCAAAGACATTCTTCATGATGTCTCCATAAGTATCTTCAGGATGCTACTAAAAACTATTATACTTAGTTCTTACATCAACTTGAATGAAAAATCACTCCCCAAAAATAATACATTGGGCATTACATCCCAGCCCCAAAAAAATATTATCATTCTATACATTTATACGCATATTAGTTGAAATCTTGTTGTCAATCTGCTGTACTAACTTTTGAAATCTGGACTCTGAGAGAGATTTTGTGAAGAGATCTGCAAGGTTCTATGAAGACTTGACCCCGCTTTACATCAATCATCTTTTGTGACTTGAAGCTGGTAGGTGAAGAAAAACTTTGGTGAAATGTGCTTCGTCCTGTATCTTTTGAGGAAGCATTCTTGCGTTTTCTATATACAGACTGTATTATCCTCATAAATGATTGTAGGCTTATTTGTGATTTATGGGAGTTTGTAACTCCCCCTGATATGCTGAACTAGAGACCTTCAATAAACACATTTCTAGTTGCTTCATGAAGTGCTAGTATCTCAGAATTATTGGTCGATGTTGCTGTAATTGTTTATTTAACTGATATCCATGAAATAGTTGCACAACTGTTAAGAAAACCATATTCTGTTTTGATATCCTCTTATAGGGATCAGATAAATGACCTGTCTTTATATCCAACAAGGTCAACGTATTCATATGAATAATATAAACCAATCTCTATTGTACTGTGTTAAATAAAGGAGTGCACCTATTGCACTCAAATAGGATACTTCAGGATCAGAATATATCCATTTTCTACTTTTTCGGCTGATAAGGATCCTGGTCTGTAGCACCCCGAATTTCCAATATAATATATCAGAAATACGCGGCACAATTTCAGAATCAACTTTAATGTAATCATAAACATAGCAACCAAATACAGGAAAATTTAAAACTTTTTATTACATCAATTGTTTACAAAGCACAGCGGAAAATATAACACCTTGAATTACAATTTCTTTCTTTTACAACACATTCTTTTACAATTTGCATAAGCCCTATTATCATTCTACCACATGCATCCAATCCCAAGCTAATAGTACCTACCTGTAAAATATGAGGCTAGAGATAATCCTAACCCCCAAGACTACAGGGGTCAGCCATAACGGTGTGAGTGACATCAAAAGAAAAGCAACATAAATAAAGTATAAAGGATAAAGTCATAAACAACATGTATCAACAGTGGAGTAAATGAAATAAGAAATAACAATAAATAAAACATGAAAACATCAACTGAAACTAGACTAAGTGTCAAGTGTAGGAAAACAGAAAACAATCATGCATAGAACCAAGTCAAGAAAAACACAATGCTATATGCTGACTCTCTAATGCATACTTATCGAATTCTATACATCCCACAATACATAGGTCTGGTGCAAGCCCTTATCGTTCTCCACTTTATAGGGTTAGATCCTTCGTTGTGCAACTAATCCTACTACGGTGATGGAAACAAGATCCAGAATACTCCGCGAATAGGCATCACAGCCCTCGACGCGCAAGCATCATATAAGAATAGCTCAAAAAAAAGAGAATCATCTCCCTGCCGTGCACCCCACGAATAGGCTTGCGAGGCCTTCGACGTGCAGATACACCAGGTACATCCCGTGAATAGGCCCGCCGACCCTCGACACGCGAATGCACCTAGCATGCTCCGTGAATAGGCCTACAGACCCTCGACACGCGAATCCACAAATGTTCTCTCGAGACAGAATAACAAACAGTCCTGTAACGCATCCGTTGGACTAACAAAACCAAGAGCATATACTTACGTTTCTCAACTACCATCACATCTCCACTAGTGTCTGTCCTTAAGTTGATTATTATTAAAACACAAAAAAACCCCATCTATAGAGTTAGTGCATTCTACTGGACTTAATTTCACAACAATAACCCTAAGACCCAACTGGTCTAAATCAATAAAATCTCATCTGCCGGTTCACAAGACTCCCACTCAACTCCTAGAGTTTCATAACTCAACCATCAACACAAAATAAAATTTTCATTTTAATCATTTCATTTCAGTGTTAATCCATTTTGAGCATTTAAGTAGTGAATTGCTCCGAAGAAAATGTCGATGCACTTCATCCATATTAATGAGTTTTGAGCATAACATACAGCTCCTACCTTCCAATACCATTAGCTGCTTTATGAGATTTGCGAGGTTGTACTAATGCATTACAAAACAGAACCGAGATTTCTAGGGATAAAGTATGGGAATAACTAAATCTCCGAAGAAGTAAATTAGGTATACTAGAAACACGCAAACATACATGATGAAAAGCTGAATATGAACTATGAAAAATAATTGATAGATACACAACATGACAGCTGAATGGAATCTCCTCAGAGAGAAGGATACAGGGGAACAACATAAAAAAAACATATCACACAAAATTTTCCCAAATCAATATCTACCAGTTACTTGCACAGACAGTGTTATATAGGCTAATCTAAAGAAGTAGACGAAGCAGGCAAATGTCTCATAAAATGTAGGTTGACGTAATATATGTAGTATGTCTCCAACAACAGTAGAAAATATTAGGCTAATCTAAAAAATAGAAGAGGCTGGTAAAATTTTTAAGTTAGATGTATATAAACATACTATTTCTTGTGCGATAGAGTGTTTGTCGCACACATATTGTCTCTACCTACTATTCAAGGAAACATCAAATCATATTTGTTTTCTGGTCACTGTTATGCATGAATGTAGAAATATTTATGAATTGGACTAAATTAGTTTTTGTCATAAAGAAAACTAACAATTAAATTGAAATTTATTGTCTAATCATTTTCTGGTCAGTACTGAGAGTTGGAACCGTGCTAAATTTGAACTTTACCCACAATGAAAAAATTGGAATAAGATAAAAAATCTTGCAAGCATAATGATGTCGGCAATGGTTAGAAATAGGAAGTCAAATAAGATCTTAATAAAGTATTTTCAAAGGCATGATTGGGACTAAGTCTTGAGTAACTTGTCCAAATTTTAATGTAAAAAAAGCACCGTAATCAAGTCATCAATTTAGGGTTTCAATCATCAATGGTATAGTTCATGAAAAGATTCACTTTTTAATTCATCTACTCATCAAAATTAATTATATCTTCATACAATCATCTATCATGCTTTCTAATAGGCAAATCATCACATACAACATGCTTAGAAACAATAAGAAAATAAACACAAGTCACTCACCTCAATGAAGAAATCAAATCGAATAAATAAAGAATGAGAAAAGTCCTTTTTGCAAAATCCAAGATCATTGTTTCGAAACTCCAAGAAATTAATAGTAAAAATATATTTTAATTTTGCAGAGGAGAGGGATGGCTGTAGGGGCTCTTTTATAGGCCGAAATCTGATGTTTTTAGGGTTTTACAAGTTTTTGGAAACATCCCTTAACAAATTATTACTTTACATATATACACATTTCTTTAGTAAAGTAGTTAAATAAGTTAAATAAATAAAAATAAAACCAAATCTTCTTACTACTAAGTTATCCAACCATAAAGCAAATCCCATAAATTAAAAAATTTGGATTTGTAATAAAAGTGGTAATTTTGCACAAAAGTCCATCTTTTTGTAATATTTGCAAATATGTCATAAAATATTCGGAAAAATCCAAAAAGTTCAGAAATAATATCTAATAATAAATAATGAGTATTACCAAAATAATTTTTGACTTTGAAATTCCCAAAAAAATATTTGCACAAGATCCACTTAAATTCCATATTTGCAAAAACTCCATATTTGTTTAAACCTTTACCAAATCAACTCTAAATAAAACTTAAATAGATTTTACTTTCAATGATGACCATGGAAAGCCCAATAATCAGTAAAAACGAATTTTCATAATTTGTTTGAGATCCAAATGGCTTTTTACATAAAAGTCCCTCTCTTTCGAAATATTTACAAAACATAGTTTCTTTATTCAAAAAAATCCCAAAATTTAGGATATACTTAATTATAAATAGGAGAATGTATCCAAAATTTTAAAAGTGGTGATTCACACCGCAAAAATATTTGCACGTGTAGGATTGAGAAATTTATAAAATAGTCAAATAAATTCAA
This sequence comes from Hemerocallis citrina, assembly GCA_017893485.1. Lineage (NCBI taxonomy): Eukaryota > Viridiplantae > Streptophyta > Magnoliopsida > Asparagales > Asphodelaceae > Hemerocallis > Hemerocallis citrina. Next base: position 80,786,385 of record CM030359.1, read on the forward strand.
ATAAATCTGAAAATTAAAATATCATAAATAAATAAGGAAAATCAATCATTAACCATAAAATTTTAAGAATTTAAAATATCCTAACTCTGCACGTGTGTTGCACGTACAAAATTGCAATTTCAAGAAAGTAGTCAAAGTAGTCAACTTTAGCAATATAATATTATTTAATAATGCAAAATAAATCTTTTTATTTTGCGAGGTGTTACATCACTCCCCCGTTAGAAAAGTTCTGTCCTTAGAACTACTCTAAGCAAAAGAAAACAAAATACAAAACTTACAAGACTTTTTTGAAAATTTACTTTATCATTATGTTTTATAGTTGGATTTATTTACTAAGCAAAACAAAATTAACATATAATTATAGCTCAAAGAGTAAAAGGTGAAAACTGACATAGCAAAAGTATAAGAAATCCAAGAGAATACACAACAAATCCCAAAATGCGAGAAAATAGTAAGGCTATTCTCATAGAATAAGAAGTCAAAAGTGAAGAGATAAAACCCAAATATGAAAGGTTGATGACCATACAAACAATGAAGGTACACAAACTTAAAGGTTATATAAAAAAAAATAGTTTTGGAAAATAATCACTCAAGATACATAAAAATACGAACAATTTAGCTAAGTAAAAAAAATATTAATAACAATGAATCTAAAAGACATATAATAATGAGTATATTAGTGAATGTTGACATTATAATCAATACACGAAAAACACATAAAAGGGTAACGAGAAAAGTAGACCAAAATATATATACAAGAAGGCTTAAAAGAAGTTTATTGAATATTACAAAAGCATGCGTCAAATCATTAATTAGGACGAGAAAATAAAAGTAAGTGAGAAATCTAAAATGTTAAAGAATTGGAAAATGGTAGCAATAAATAATAATTACAAAGAACGAAAGCTTAGACCATAGTTGATGTACTTAATCTTGAAAAATTTTGTCAACACAAAATAGAGTAAATCAACTATACTAGTTCAAATTGTATGGAAATATAAAATGTAATTTGTATAACCAAAATGTCATAAAGAAAATATTAGTTTCATTATATAAGTAAAAAGTCTTAAAATATCAATTAGCAAATAGGTAGAAAATCTCTCGCCTTAACATCAAGTTGTTGATTTGCCTTCACATCATCAGGTTGCAGGTTGCCGTCTGGATATTCGGTTGCACATTTTGCCTCCCCGATATCCAGTTGTAATTTGCCTCCATTGACATCGAGTTGCATATTTACCATCTTGACATTAGGTTGCACCGAAATGGTGAAATGGAAGATGTAACCATCCATATGCACAGGAATATGGGACATTTAATTTAAGAATGATGTTATGTTTTGAAATTCGTGATATAAAAATAACAGAAAAGTAAGAAATGGAGTTAAAAGTCACACGATGGAATATCAAAATAAATGTATATATTATAAATATCAAACACAATAGTGCAAAGTGGTAGTAGTGAAATGATTAATAAAAGTAAGGAGAAAAACGAAATGAAATACATGGATGAGCAGAAACACAAATGTGAATGAAAAAATAAATATGCAAAACCAAACTTTATAATATAGCAAAACAATAATAAAAGGAAATAGAAGTAGCAATAATAACTTTACACGTAGTAATTCAAAACTTAATGTAATATGTAAAAGTAATAGCAAAATACACAAGTAACATAAGCACATGAAAGTAAGAAGGATAAAAACGGCAAAAAAAAAAACCCAGTAAGAGTTGCAAAACAAAAATGGGCTTGTGAAATGCTAAAGGATGTATTGTTGAATTGCAGCAAAAGTTGCAAAAAATAATAATTTGGACAAAAGAATAAAAAGTAAAAACCCATACTAAAGTTATAGAAACAATTTTTAAAGAAAAACAAGACGATTAGTGAAAGCTTAACGAATAGAAATAATATAAACTCGGTTGGAGATATGGAAACTAAAATAAATTCAATCATTGTCAATAAAAGAACCGAATAAAAAATAGAAATAAGTTAATTATACAAAAGTTTCTAGTAAGCAAACAAATGTAAAACAACAAAAGTGATAGGATACAACAGTGAGAAATACAAAACTAAGGAACATTTTTAAAAAAATACAAGAAAATAAATAATTTAAAGAATGTAGCGGAAGATAATTAATTTTAATAACTGGAAATTAATAAATAAATAAATAGAATAAAATAATACTGGCGAAAATCATAGAATCCCAAAATTATACACAATGAGTAAAATAAAAAAAGATATATTGAATATTAGCAAGATAGAAAATATACAAGTTGAGGGGGATAATAGAATATCAAATGCATAAAGCGGACAAAAGAGGTCAAAAAGCTAGTGAGAAAAGTATAGCTTTATGCAAAAATAACCAATGCACTTGCAATAAAGAAATTTCATTCAAGTCTAAGCATACAAACAATCTAAATCACATTACAGATTTTCAGGACCGAACAATCAAGTCACACACATCAGATGTCCACCAAGGTACTCACACTTCTAATGTCCACCTAGGTTCTATTTAAAGTTCACTTGTGTACTCACACGTCTAATATCCACCTAGGTTCTCACACATTAAATGTCCATTTATATTTATTCCCCGTACTATGTTTAAAATTATTAATTGAAGCAGACTCTGATACCAACTCTGTAGCGTCCCGAATTTTCAATATAATATCTCAGAAATATGTGGCACAATTCCAGAATCAACTTCAATGTAATCATAAACATAGCAACCAAATACAGAGAAATTTAAAACTTTTTATTATATCAATTATTTATAAAGCACAGCGGAAAATAAAACACCATGAATTACAATTTCTTTCATTTACAACACATTCTTTAACAATTTGTATAAGCCCTATTATCATTCTACCACATGCATCCAATCCCAAGCTAATAGTACCTACCTGTAAAACATGAGGCTAGAGATAATCTTAACCCTCAAGAGTACAGGGGTCAGCCATAACGGTGTGAGTGACATCAAAAGAAAAGCAACATAAATAAAGTATAAAGGATAAAGTCATAAACAACATGTATTAACAGTAGAGTAAATGAAATAAGAAATAACAATAAATAAAACATGAAAATATCAAATGAAACTAGACTCAGTGTCAAGTGTAGGAAAACAGAAAACAATCAGGCATAGAACCAAGTCAAGAAAAACACAATGCTATATGCTGACTCTCTAATGCATACTTATCGAATTCTATACATCCCACAATACATAGGTCCGGTGCAAGCCCTTATCGTTCTCCACTTTATAGGGTTAGATTCTTCGTTATGCAACTAATCCTACTACGGTGATGGAAATAAGATCCAAAATACTCCGCGAATAGGTATCACAGTCCTCGATGCGCAAGCATCATGTAAAAATAGGTCAAAAATCGGAGAATCATCTCCCTGCCCTGTACCCCACGAATAGGCTTGCGAGACCCTCGACGTGCAGATACACCATGTACATCACGTGAATAGGCCTGCCGACCCTTGACAAGCGAATGCACAATGCATGCTTCGTGAATATGCCTGCAGACCCTCGACACACGAACATACAAATGTCCCCTCGAGACAAAATAACAAACAGTCCTGGAACGCATCCGTTGGACTAACAAAACCAAAAGTATGTACTTACATTTTCCAAGTTCCATCACATCTCAACTAGGGCCTGTCCTTAAGTTGATTATTATTAAAACACAAAAAATTCTCATCTCTAAAGTTAGTGTATCCTGCCGGACTTAATTTCACAAGAACAATCCCAAGACCCAACTGGTCTAAATCAACAAAATCTCATCTGCCGGTTTACAGGACTCCCACTCAACTCCTAGAGATTCACAACTCGACCATCAACAAAAAAAATAAAACTTTCATTTTAATCATTTCATTTCAGTGTTAATCCATTTTGAGCATTTGAGTAGCGAACTGCTCCGAAGAAAATGTCGATGCACTTCATCCATGTTAATGAGTTTTGAGCATATCATACAGCTCCTACCTTCCAATAACATTACCTGCTTTCTAAGATTTGCTAGATTGTATTAATGCATTACAAAACAGAACCGAGATTTGTAGGGAAAAGTAAGAGAATAACTAAATCTCCGATGAAGTAATTAGGTATACTAGAAACACACAAACATACATGATGAAAAGCTGACTATGAACTATGAAAAATAATTGATAGATACACAACATGACAGCTGTATGGAACCTCCTCAGAGAGAAGGATACAGGGAAACAAAAAAAAAACATATCACAAAAATTTTTCCCAAATCATTATCTACCAATTACTTGCACAGACAGTGTTATATAGGCTAATCTAAAGAAGTAGACGAAGCAGGCAAATGTCTAATAAAATGTATGTTGACGTAATATATGTAGTACTAGGTATGCCCGTGGGCACGTGCCTACGGCACGTATTCGGAACGACGCAACATATGAAAAATCATGTTAACAGTAAGAGATGATTTATATGAATGTTTTTTGTCTAGTAGACGTTGATGTATTAATGTACTCTGAAGTAAGATTATGGAGTGAGATTGATGTTTATTAATTTGTATATTGCAGGACCATTTGTCAGTAGCTGAAGATTCAAAAATAATATTATGAATCTACAACATTAGTGGACCGAAAATTTCTTGCTATGTGTGGCTTGCTCAGTTTGAGGATTTTTTTTTTTTTTTTTTGATTTGGAGTGGCAATTCATCCTCAAACTGCACATTTTTTGTGAAGGATGATTTATATAGATGTGTATTTGGCAGTAGACATTGATGTACTGTAAAGTATGATTAAGTTGTTTATGCAGGATCATTTGTCAGCAGTTCGGGATTGAAAAAGAGTATTGTAAATCTACAATAATAGTGGATCGAAATTACATCTGCTCCGAATTTAGAGCCCGCCATAAGTAGCAATTCATTTGCACATGTAGTTATCGCCTCAAACTACATGAGTTATTTCCCGATTGTCATATTTTTATGTAGTTAACCATGTATGATTTTAAATAAAGTAAGAGAGAGCGAAAGTTTGTTGTGATGTGCATGTGAAGACCTTTTGTTAAATGTGATCAAGCACAATTACATCTCCATATGAATAAATCTATATCCATATACTGGAGAGTGTACTGCAAATTTGATTTGAAACATGCATATTGACCCCCTTTTTTGATTAACAGGGACGACAATTTTTGATATATATTATAAAAAAAAGATGCACATGCAGGTAAAACTAATAACATAGATGACAACATTAGGCCCAATTTGCCAAAATAATTACAGAGTGATTAACATAAAACACATAAACCCAACTATCAGGAATTTCACCAGTAAAATAGACAGTAACATAAAGAGAAAAAGAAAGCATAAAAAATATTCTGAGAACATGAAGATTGCAGACAGATAGACGACTAAACTCGCCATAATGAAAAGACCTGAAAAATCACGATCAAGAATGCTAATAGGAAACGACTATGCCAATCTCTTGGTAATATTTGTTTTAATCAACAATCAACAGCTACAACAACACAGATGTCACATTTAAAGGTAATATTTGATTTAATCGCTAACACGCATGTCAAAGTTACAGATGGCAACAAAATTATTCACAGGTCTTTCACACACTAACCATAATATCAAGATGTTTTACCAAAATATTTTACATTACCACCATTTCATAATTTAAAATGGAAACAGAACATGATTGATGACAACGGGAAAAATCAGGTTGAGGATGTCATCTTACAAATATTTTACATTACCACCATTTCATAATTTTACACTATTACTTTCGAATAACAGAATCATCTTACAAATCATGCGTCTTAACCGGAGTTTGCAATAAGACTCTGTAATGCATTCTTTGAGTATAGGATCACCAAAGATCTGCATTCTTCATAAGACTTTGTAACTCTAGCTTCTTCAAGCAACCAAAACACTTGACAAAGGAGTATATATATTCACTGCAAACTTCTTGTACGAAAATGATCAGCCGATAAATGCCTTCCATTAATGTTATCATCACTTACATGCTCATAGGTCCATATACCTTGCAATGGTAATATGTACAAAAGTAAAATCTACAGAAAATTTCTTTTCTAGATGTCACATTACAGTATTACATAAATGCTCATATATTTACACCGTAAGGTAGGTGCATGAACTGATTACCATTTTTAGATGGACTGAATCCAGTTGCTGCTCCATTGACAGCAATAGAAGGACTTGATTGAGAATTATCTGGCAAATTAACAGTGGTAATGTCGTGAATACTTGCTTTCCTTTTATCTTTGCCGCCCGAGTTCAGCCTGATGAAGTACTTCTGTGCATGGCTTGCGACCTGAGTTGGGGTTCGGGTGACCACAAAATTGCGCGATATGTTTCTCCAATCCCCTTTGCCATACTTTTTTAGTCCCATTAGAAACAACCTGCAACCAATCAATATACAGTTAGATATCAAATTCTTAATCACAGGAACACCATAAGAACTTTTGTACCAATTACTAACCATAATCCAACTTCCCGGATGAACTTCTCGACACGCTTGATTTTAATGCATGCAGCATTCCTTTCTATAATCTATAGTGACAGAAAACAATCAACCATCACTTTCTAATTAGTCATGTGATCCTATTAAACTAAAATATTATGGCCAAAAGCCGAAAAGAAAAAAATTTATATTATGAAGCTCTTTTGGAGCTGAATGGAAAGAAAAAAAAATTATTTTTAATGAATACATCATGCATTACGAAAAATAACTGAGCAGAGAATTTTAATATGGAATAAGCTACCACTAAACATTTGTAGTGTGCAAAAATGAACATAAATGTGAAAGAAACATATGGAATGTGCGTATGTCTGTTTTTGTGTAAAATGAAATCAAAATAAAATTCAAGCGTATATATCTGAACAAAATATGTGAAGTTTATAACACTTTTCCAACTGTCAATGCCTAATTCATTAAATAACACTTTTCACGATAAACAATTTGGGAAGTCCAGTGCATCAGATGAAGATAAAAGTCTTATCGTTCTTGGGACTTAATCACTGATCTTCTCTCCAGCCTTTATAGGAGAAACTAATCTTTGACTATAGGTTGGTCGATGCATTCAAAAATTATGCCATTGAAGAATGTTTTGTTGGAAAGAAGAAGAAGAAAAAGAATATGAAAGAACAAAAGATCCATTACGTGAGGGATGACTTAATTTGGGGCTTCCCATGCATAACATCAAACATGACTCTTTTAGTTCCCCCATGAAAGCTAAAGAGGGAAAATGTGTGGAGCAGCATATGGGGATACATGTTCTTCATAATCTATGTGGATGTAGTGTGAATCTACACTTGCGATTATACCGGCACAATAAATGCATACTGAGCACAATTGCAAGAAAATGGTAACAGTAAATTCAATGTACGTACGTAATCCATATAAACAACGAATTCACTTTTACTGTGATATTTTACCTACTTTTTAAATTTCATTTGAATTAAAGCGATGCAGTGCTTACATCCTTAACTCATTTCCGTCTTGTAGAAGAGTGATCTCTCCTCCACCAGCTATGTAGTAATTTTTAAGTGATGCAATACTTGTGTAGTCTTACCTTATTTCAGTGTTGCAGAAGAGTAATCTCTCATCCACCAGCTATGCTGTTCTTTTTAAGTAAACTGATCCAATGCTTGCTCCCTGCTTCATTTCCGCATTGCAGAAGAAAATTCTCTCTCTCACCAGCTATGTGCTAAAACAAATAATCATGATAAAAGACTTGTTTAAATGACCAAGAAACCATATTTGTCTACAATAAACAAATAATCATGATAAAAGAAAATTTGCATATAGGAAAAGGCATGCTTAACAATGTTAGACTTATGCTAGTCGTATAAAACACAGCTGAAAACTCATTGACAAAACCTGGAGCAAAAGAAAACGTCAACCAAGTAAAAATACCAGTAAAATTAGTACAGGAAAAAAAAATGTAGTAGTCATTTATTTTTGATGAATCTAGCTATGCTTTAATATTTGGACATTAAATATGTGAAAATTATGTAAACCAAATGCATGCAACAACCAAAGTGTGTAAAATGAAGCACAGCAGGAAATGTAACACCCATGACAGCAATCCAGAATTCACCGTAGTTGTTCCCTGTTGGTTATATTTAAATATAGCGACATTAAAATATTGGACGAAATCTACCTCGTCGAAGACTTGATCTTTGTTAAAATTGATGGTCCCTCCAGCGAAGAAAGCACATCCTAGAACTAAGCATATTTGATAATGATTGTTGAACTACACGAACCATCCCATTTCTCAATGCATATACAGATATTATCATCTCTGTCGCATTTACAAATGTAGCATTTAAAAGGCCTCCAACTGCATTGCATGAGCTAAAGAATTAGAACTCAAACTGAGAAGAATACCTGTGGGGCCAGTGTATAGGGCAAGTTGCCTGCTACATAGCAAGAATGTTGAGTTCATAATGTAAAAGAACTTCAAGCCAACTACATTTTGAGCTGGAAACTTTCAATTGCAGGAAATTTGAAATTTAACCTGAACTAAAGCAGTGTTCCACTTTCTGTTGACGAAATAGAGTGCGTCTTGAGCTTTACCAGGTATGCAATCCATGGGAGGCCTGATGATTAACTGAGGGTTCTAAACTGACATGGAAACCTCATCTTTAGCTATTCAAACTCAAAATAAATAAACACTAAAATACCAATAATACTACATGCATATCAGTTAAGAGAAAGAGAGAGAGAGAGAGAGTAATAAATAAATTATACAGTGGAAAAAAACCTACCAGCTCTCTTTCATATATGAGGGAATTGGAGCAACCAGGTCCATCATCTCAAGCTTTGACAAATCAAGATTTACCGAGGATGATGACGATGACTCCAAATACTTCACTGTACGGGAAATATCTGGCAAAATCATTTGTCGACAATGTAGATGTAAGCGAGGATGCCTCTCACAGACACTCACAGACACTCACAGACACTCACAGACACAGCGACAATGTAGAAGAAATCAATTAACAAAAGGAGCAAAAAGAGAAACTCACAATCCAAAATTTGAGAACCGAAAATAAAGAGCTCTCCAAATAGCTACCACAAACAGCCGGAATGCTGTGCTCAAATCCCACTCTTTCCAGTTGCCCTGAATACAAATACCAACGAAAGGCATAGAGAGAAAAAGATCAAAACCACATCCATTACAACAAAAAACCCCAAATCTAGGAAAAAATGCAATTTTTGAGAATTCACAATATGAAATTAGGAATTAACTAAACTAAAATATTGTCCTTTAATGAAACCCAGAAGGCAAAAGATAAAAAATGCAATCCTTTCTGATGCATCTTGACTAATAAATTCTTGACTAAAAATATAAACAAATATGAGGTGGCCTATACCTTTCTGATGCATGGGATCAATTCCAGTTACACGACTCACATAAGCCATGTGAACAATCACATTTTTGCTTTAAGGAGAGCCACTGAAGTTGAAATGTGCACACTTGATCTTCTTCTCCAGATCCCAAACATCTTCTTGCTGCATCTACTTTACATTATTTGGTTGATTAGGTCATTACTAATAAACAACATGATTTAACAACAAAAAAAAAGTTGAAAATGAGGGGTACTCACAGCTTGTTGCGCTTTTTCGACAAATGAAAGAACAACTCCCGCTCCCAAGATTCACCTTGCATTTGATCATAATAGAAAATTTCAGATTTTGAATAGAGAGTGACAATGAAATTACATTAGCAATGTTTATGATGATCCATTCATGTAGATTCAACTAACTACATGAATCACCCAATTAACTAAGAAGTAAAAGGAAATCAACCTAAGCGAATGTAGAAGAAATCAATTAACAAAAGGAGCAAAAAGAGAAACTCACAATCCAAAATTTGAGAACCGAAAATAAAGAGCTCTCCAAATAGCTACCACGAACAGCCGGAATACTGTGCTCAAATCCCACTCTTTCCAGTTGCCCTGAATACAAATACCAACGAAAGGCATAGAGAGAAAAAGATCAAAACCACATCCATTACAACAAAAAACCCCAAATCTAGGAAAAAATGCAATTTTTGAGAATTCACAATATGAAATTAGGAATTAACTAAACTAAAATATTGTCCTTTAATGAAACCCAGAAGGCAAAAGATAAAAAATGCAATCCTTTCTGATGCATCTTGACTAATAAATTCTTGACTAAAAATATAAACAAATATGAGGTGGCCTATACCTTTCTGATGCATGGGATCAATTCCAGCTACACGACTCACATAAGCCATGTGAACAATCACATTTTTGCTTTAAGGAGAGCCACTGAAGTTGAAATGTGCACCCTTGATCTTCTTCTCCAGATCCCAAACATCTTCTTGCTGCATCTACTTTACATTATTTGGTTGATTAGGTCATTACTAATAAACAACATGATTTAACAACAAAAAAAAAGTTGAAAATGAGGGGCACTCACAGCTTGTTGCGCTTTTTCGACAAATGAAAGAACAACTCCCGCTCCCAAGATTCACCTTGCATTTGATCATAATAGAAAATTTCAGATTTTGAATAGAGAGTGATAATGAAATTACATTAGCAATGTTTATGATGATCCATTCATGTAGATTCAACTAACTACATGAATCACCCAATTAACTAAGAAGTAAGAGGAAATCAACCTAAGCGAAAGTTGAAGAAATCAATTAACAAAAGGAGCAAAAAGAGAAACTCACAATCCAAAATTTGAGAACCGAAAATAAAGAGCTCTCCAAATAGCTACCACGAACAGCCGGAATACTGTGCTCAAATCCCACTCTTTCCAGTTGCCCTGAATACAAATACCAACGAAAGGCATAGAGAGAAAAAGATCAAAACCACATCCATTACAACAAAAAACCCCAAATCTAGGAAAAAATGCAATTTTTGAGAATTCACAATATGAAATTAGGAATTAACTAAACTAAAATATTATCCTTTAATGAAACCCAGAAGGCAAAAGATAAAAAATGCAATACGAATTTGCTAATGAGTTCAAAATGGAGTTGAACTTACGGTGGGGGTTGGGCTGTCGGAGCTTCGAGTGCGCTGAGGTGGAGGTTGGGTTGACGGAGCTTCAAAGGAGCTGACGGAGTTGATGGGGTTTCGATGAGGCGGGGCTGATGGATTTCGATAAGGCAAGGCTGATGGGGTTTCGATGAGGCGGGGCTGATGGATTTCGATAAGGCGAGGCTGATGGGGTTCGATGAGGCGGAGCTGATGGGGTGCGGGATTTCGGTAAGAGAGAGAGAGAGAGGGGGGGATGGGTTCTGAGTTGGGGAAGAGAAAGAGAGCGGGAGAAGAAAGAGAAGGCGAGGCTAGGGGGGGGGGGATGGGTTCTGAGTTGGGGAAGAGAAAGAGAGCGGGAGAAGAAAGAGAAGGCGAGGCTGATGGGGTTCGATGAGGCAGAGCCGATGGGGTGCGGGATTTCGGGAAGAGAGAGAGGGGGGGGGGGGGGTTGTTCTGAGTTGGGGAAGAGAAAGAGAGTGGGGGAAGAAAGAGAGAGAGAGAGAGGCGGTAGGGGTCTGAGCTGAGAGAGAGAGAATTGGTTTTAGGGTTTAAAATTTTGGAGTTTGAAATTTTGGGCGGGAAAATATGTTTTGTGAGAATGAATCTGGACCATTGATTTTAGGGGAGATTGAACCATAGCCACTTGATAGCTTTCTTTGTGTTTTATTATATAGATGTCTCGCACAACAGTAGAAAATATTAGGCTAATCTAAAAAATAAAAGAGGCTGGTAAAGTTTTTTAAGTTAGATGTATATAAACATACTATTTCTTGAGCGATAGAGTGTTTGTTGCACACATATTGTCTCTACCTACTATTCAAGGAAACATCAAATCATATTTGTTTTCTGGTCACTGTTATTGTAGAAATATTTATGAATTGGACTAAATTACTTTTTGTCATAAAGAAAACTAACAATTAAATTGAAATTTATTGTCTAATCATTTTCTGGTCAGTACTGAGTTGGAACCATGCTAAATATGAACTTTACCCACAATGAAAAATTTGGAATAGGATAAAAAATCTTGCAAGCATAATGATGTCGGCAATGGTTAGGAATAGGAAGTCAAATAAGATCTTAATAAAGTATTTTCAAAGGCATGATTGGGACTAAGTCTTGAGTAACTTGTCCAAATTTTAATGTAAAAAAAGCACCGTAATGAAGTCATCAATTTAGGGTTTCAACGTAATCAAGTCATCAATTTAGGGTTTCAATCATCAATGGTATAATTCATGAAAAGATTCACCTTTTAATTCATCTACTCATCAAAATTAATTATATCTTCATACCATCATCTATCATGCTTTCTAATAGATAAATCATCACATACAATATGCTTAGAACAATAACAAAATAAACACAAGTCACTCACCTCAATGAAGAAATCAAATCGAATTAATAAAGAATGAGAAAAAGCAATTCTTTTTGCAAAATCCAAGATCATTGCTTCGAATCTACAAGAAATTATTAGTAAAAATACATTTTATTTTTGCAGAGGAGAGGGACGGCTGTAGGGGCTCTTTTATAGGCTGAAATCTGAAATTTTTAGGGTTTTACAAGTTTATGCAAACATCCCTTAACAAATTATTACTTTACATATATACACCTTTCTTAAATAAAGTAGTTAAATAAGTTACATAAATAAAAATAAAACCAAACCTATTTACTAATGAGTTATCCAACCATAAAGCATAGACCATAAATTAAAAAATTCGAATTTGCATTAAAAAGTGGTAATTTTGCACAAAAGTCCCTATTTTTGTAATATTTGCAAATATGTCATAAAATATTCGTAAAAATCCAGAAAATTCAGAAATAATATCTCATAATAAATAATGAGTTTTCCCAAAATAATTTTTAACTTTGAACTTCTCAAGAAAATATTTGCACAAGATCCACTTAAATTTCATATTTGCAAAAACACCATATTTATTTAAATCTTTACAAAATCAACTCTAAATAAAACATAAATAGATTCTATTTTCAATGATGACCATGGAAAGCCCAATAATCAGTAAAAAAAAAATTTCATAATTTGTTTGAGATCCAAATGGCTTTTTACATAAAAGCCCCTCTCTTTCGAAATATTTACAAAAAATAGTTTTTTTATTCAGAAAAATTCCAAAATTTAGAATATACTTAATTATAAATAGGAGAATGTATCCAAAATTTTAAAAGTGAAGATTCACACCCCCACAAATATTTGCACGTGTTTTGCACGTGTAGGATTGAGAAATTCATAAAATAGTTAAATAAATTCAAATAAATCTGAAAATTAAAATATCATAAACAATTAAGGAAAATCAATCATTAACCATAAAATATTAAGAATTCAAAATATCATAACTCTGCACGTATGTTGCACGTACAAAATTGCAATTTCAAGAAAGTAGTCAAAATAGTCAACTTTACCAATATAATATTATTTAATAATACAAAATAAATCTTTTTATTTTGTGGGTTGTTACATGGTCACTTCTACTGACCTTACCACCATAGGTTGAGTAGATGACAATCACTCATATTGAATCTCTTCGGAAGATTTTATTATATTAGACTTGAAGTACTAAAATTTCATTTTTACTGTGCTCGATCTACATGAGACAAAATTTTGTTTCAAACAAGTCTTTTATCTCAAATTGTTCCTTAGGATAGCTAGTATCCTTTTGAATCTCTTCAGGAAATCCGATCAAGTTTATATTCTTTCCTAGACAGATATTCACTGAGCCTATTGTATCACATTCTTCCGGATTGTTTTAGTCCATATAGAGCTGGTTTTAATCTAATACAGTATGTATTTCTAGACTTGGTTTAAATCCTTCAAGGATTTTCATATATATCTTACTATCTAGGTTACCATATAGGTATGATGTCATCACATCCATGAGTCTCATATCGAGTTTTTCAGAAATATCGAGACTTATCTAAATATGATGATGTTCATGACCGGGGGAATATATTTGTTCATAATTTATTCCTAGTCTTTGTGACCATCTTAAGCAACTAACCCTGATTTATATCGTTGGATATCATTCTTTTAATTTGTTTGTCTCACGAACACCCATTTAAAACCTACAAGGTTTATTCCTTTTGGGCTTTGTACTATAAGACCAAACACTCCACGTTTTGTGAGAGAACATAGTTCCACTTGAATCAAATCCTTCCATTTTGGCCAATCTTGTCTCTTTCGACATTCAAGGATTGTTCATGGTTCAGCATTATCCTAATTTTGATCACCATTTTTAATCTCATTTGCTAGTGCATATGAAAAAATGTCATCCATGAAAATTTCTTTTTGATTCATGTTACTCCTGAGCATGTGTAAAATATAGATTTCTCATTATTGTTGGGTACCGGTACCTCTTTCTCAATATCTTCTGGGACCTGAGGCATATCCTCGACCGAAGCTATATGTTTTGTTTTGGAGATATTGACTTTTTGATTCAAGACATCTTCCAGACCATCATGAACTCTCTCTACAAGAGATGCTACTTCAGGAGCATCATGGACTCTCTCTACAGAAGATGCTACTTCAGGAGCATCATGGACTCTCTCTACAGGAGATGCGACTTTAGGAGTTGCTTCTTCAGGAACATTAGGGTGTGCTATGTTATTCAATCTCCTCTCCCGGGGAGTTGAAAACTTTAAAATCTTTAGGTCTTTCACATTCTTGATGTGGAACTGTTCCTTTTCTTGTTTTATTTGGTTCTTTGGGTATTTCGAAAATTCACAATGTTCTTCTGGAACAAGGCGTTTATCTTTCTTTTTATCTCCTACTAATAGCGGAAATATTGTCTAATTGAAATAACATGATAGTCAACCTCAATTCCTAAGGATATTCAAAAATCATTAAAAGTCTGTGAGGAAAATTCAGCTACATTGTCTAGTCTTATTGATTTGATAGTTTATTCGGATGGGCTCTGGAGGGGGTTGGGCTGTTTTACCCTATGGATGATTTCGGTTAATAATCTAGAAGAATGTGTTCTAACTGAAGCATCAAGTAATACTATAAAGTATCTAAACGTGCAATATATAATCAGTAGGGGCAAATAAAAATTATGCATCAATAAATTCTAAAGAAATAATGTACCCAAGTCGTAAGTGCTAAAACATAGTTCAAACAAGACTAACATAAGCCATAAAGTTTCAATCTTAAGTAGTGCAATGTTAAATAAATAAAACTAAGTTACTAATAATCCCCAAAAAAATATGCAGATGTTAAGTTTGTGTTTTTGTGTTCCTCAAGATTCTCTCCAAGGAGGTCATCATTGTCTATGTCAAGGGTGGCATTTGATTCAATCTTCTGGATTTTCTAATATTTGGCCACCGCTTCATTTGATGCACGACATGTGTGGGACCAATGACCTTCATGCCCACACTTGAAGCATGTATCACTTGGTCTTCTATTACTTGAAGGGGGCTATTGTTGTCATGCTAGCTGATAGTGTTATGTGACTCGACTAACCCAATTGGAGTGAAGTAGATCCCTACTGATAGGCTGGAGAATTTTTCTCGGATGAACTTCTGGTTCCCTATACTAGAAGTTACACAAAGGTATTCCTTATTTTCTTCGCTCAAAGTTTCAATATGATACTTGTTTGCCCTTATGTCCTTAAAACTGAGTAGGTGGTTTCTTCTAGAATTTCAAGAGTATAAGGCATTCTGAAGTAGATAGGTAAAATTAAATGTGCTCTACCGGTGCTTTCAATAATGTGAGTATGACCAGCTATCGTAGATACTACGTTCGAACAATAATCAATGTTGGAGAAAAAAGCATATTCTTAAGGATGGTGTGAGTAGTAGTATTGTTAATCAGACATCAGCTGTCTCTATCTAGTTCTCCCATATGATCTATCTCCTAAAAATTCAATATTTGATCAATTTATTCAGGAATTCTAGAAATTTATAGAAAGAACGAAAAATTCCTCCTAAATATTCACACTTTTAGCATAAATGTATCTTTAAAATATGTTTTACAAATAATCAACGTTTCATGCAATCTGTAAATATTTTTGACTTTATGACAAAAGATACGATTATGTGAGAACATGAATAGCAA
Source organism: Hemerocallis citrina (assembly GCA_017893485.1). NCBI lineage: Eukaryota > Viridiplantae > Streptophyta > Magnoliopsida > Asparagales > Asphodelaceae > Hemerocallis > Hemerocallis citrina. The sequence continues at coordinate 80,802,459 of CM030359.1, forward strand.
AAATATTAATTGCAGGGACTTACTGGCAAAAGATACTCTTATGTGAGAACATGAATTAATGGAACAATGCAAAATTAAATAACATGGTCTAAATAGCATAATGAACATGATTTATGTCATATAAGTTCACTTTAGTGGGAATATTTGCAAAAAATATTAATTACAGGGACCATATTAGATAATATGAATATAAAAAAAATCAAAATTAGAATTAAATCTTAAATACAAAGTCGGATCGGATTTCGAGTGTGCCAAGAGTCTGAAAATATAAAGTGCCAAAGGTTCTGCAAATATCCCCCTTAATTACAATTTTAGTTTTCTGATTGTTAGTACCACACAAAAAACTCTAAAGTAAAAATAGAATATTACCATGTTCATCTGTTATGCTGATCCACGAAACAGCTCATCAAATAACCAGAAGACACTATTGTTCCAAAATCCATGAACACCATATATATAGTGATGCTGGATATAAATGAGATCTCTTTCACAACTAACAAAAGTTAATTTTGTAACAAATCAGAGAAGAACTTCATGATTCCTTCAACTGGATAATTGACCTTAAAGTCTCAAATTTTATGTGTATAGATATTTCATACTAGACCAGTTAATTATCTTAAATACTCAAATTAAGTCATAATTATAGTTTCAATGAGATTTTTCACCTCAAAGAATCCCAAACAGCAAAAAAAATTATTTGGATTCTTTTAAGGGGAAAGAAAGAAGTATATACATATGCAGTAGGTAGGAAGTGTCACAGAAAAAAGGATGAACAATGAATATAGTAATTAAACCATGTCTACAAAATAAGTTTGCTGTGACCACGAGCATTTATTGCTACTACATATATAAGCATTAATGAGGCTAGAAAGTCATATTTCATAAGTTTGGCAGAGAACACCAATCAATCAATTAAAGAGCAACGTTCTTGGAACTAATACTTGACAACTAGTTACTTACAAATAAATAGACAGATATTGGTATCTTTTAAATCAATGATGTTCTAAAAATACAATGATATTATATCTTATTCTTATCGAATCTACAAAACATGGTCCATTTACTGTTTTTTCTTTTGAGAATAAATATTTCATGCATATGATAATAGTCCAAAAATCAACTTGGAACGATATTAGGATAACATGAATGTACCAATTCTAGAGAGTATGCAAACTATGAAAATCTCTATAAGAACATAATTCTTCTGTTTTGGAAATTTGCAAGATATTTATTAAGACGTGCATCGCACATGTAATTATTAGTCTCAAATATAATCTAAAACTCCTAAAACGTATGCATTATGCATGCTTTGCTGTAGAGGTTATATTTATGATTCCATGTAAAATCCAAAACTCATAAGAATATTATGTTTAACAAAAAGAATCATTCTGCTAGTATGATTAAGATAGTTATTATCGCATGAGCAAATTATTTCAAATGAATATTAATAAAGATTATATGTCCTACAATTTTCTGTAAATGCAGAGCAGTGTAAAGAATAGGAATATAAGATTAACTAAAACAAGTATATTTGGAAAAAATATACCACTGATAATAGGCAAATAAATTATTGTTTTGAAAGTAAAAAGGCTACTAACAAACCAAGAAAAACAAGGATATCATTGCTGATCTAACTCAGAAACCTAGAGCCAGAGCAAAGGCAGCAATCAACACAACAAACTTAAGTGGAAAACAATTCATGAATTATATCGCCATATCATATAATTCAACTTCTATTTTGTACCATATTTTACTAAAATTTTCGAAGATGAATTTTTGATCAAAGATTCACAACTCTATTACAGTCTAACTTGAAGGTTGAAAATTAGAGTATTCTAAGTATCTAATGTACAAACGGTGCTAATATGGCTAAAAATAGGATTAAATCAGGATCGTTCAAATTGGATACGAATCTTAAAACTCTCGGGGGTAAAACGGTAATTTCACCTACAAACGGGTCTAGAATGGGAACTGGGTCTTTCTTCAAAGTCCAATAACGCATGAACGGAACCGTCATATTGGGTATGGATAGCAGTGCGCTACAAATCAACCCAGATGGATAAAGAGTAATTCAAATTCATGGTTATCACTATGAAACGACTTAAACTCTACATCTTATCCAAAAACATTCGAAAGTAGAGATTTATCCTTATCTCGAAACTGGTCCCTAGGGCGACTATAAATACCCTTCTCCCCCACCGTATCAAGGTAATCAATCTTTTTCTACCTAAAGCGCTTTCTTAATCTTTGAGATTACTGACAAGAGCGTTGGAGGGGTCGTCGCCGGGATCCATCCCGGTGTATCGAACTTTGTGCAGGTTCGTAGTAGCGGAAACAAGTCAACTTGTTGGTGAAGGTCAATATGTTTGCTTTATTGTTTTCCTCAAAGAACCCACAAATTCATTTGTTTGCTCCTACACCAGAAATCAGCAGCAACAGATTGGTGCTGTCTGTAAGAAACAGAAACAACGATACAGTCCTATCTCACCAGCCAAACTAGTTTCAAGCCATGCCTCCCAAGAAGGGGAAGACGACAGTCTCTAACCTCAGGGCCACTCCCGCTCCTTCTCCTTCTCCAGTCCAGGAGATTCCCCCTTAACCCACTCAACAAGTCCAGCAGCGTGGACAACCTCTCCCTCAACCCGTCCAGCAACCGCAGCCGGGACAGCCCCTTCCTCAACAACCTCAGCCCCAACAGGCTCCTCAAGGGCCACAAGAGGCTGCTGCAGGACCCTCCCGCCGAAGTCTACAAGGGAAACCTCCTTATCGCGATCATGTGTCGATACACAATCCCTCGTCCGACTCCATGGCCTCGCACAGTCTCCCTACGCTGAAGGATCTCCAGCACATCATCGTCAACAAAAAGTTTGGGGTAGATCTTCAGACCTGCTTAGATGGGAGGAAGACCCATGACGGGATACCCCACCGAGAACATCAAAGGGGTCCAATGATTTGGTCCCTAAAGCCCGATCCCCCTGTAGACCAGATCGCAGAAGGTCCAACTCTCCAGGAGGCTTAGGGAGTCACCCCAGCATCATCACAGGAGAAGCCGCTCTCTAGTCGGCCGACCTGCCCCTCCGGACCACCGAGAGTAGGAGGCCCCTGTTACGAGGGTAGAATTTAGTAATTTCAAGAGGCAGTCCTGAGGGCCATCAATATTTCTCCGGACCACAGTTAGCGGGCGGCCAGTCCTAAACCTTCCCCAGACCATAGGCGCTGTACTCTCAGTCCTCAACCTGCCCCGAGCTATCGTCGTCGCACTCCCAGTCCCCTTCCATGTGAGGACAAATCCCAGGCCTCAACAATGTATGACCGAAGGGAAGATTTGGTCTACCGCCATCTCCACGAGATGGAGAGGCATCTTGGCCAACTGGAAAGAGAGGAAGAGCAACGGGCGAGGAATTTCCGCCCCAGCAGGCCTCCATTCTTCCGAACTATAATGGAGGCACTGGTCCCAGATAACTTCAAGCCTCCTCATATTGAATCATACAACGGGGAGTCCGACCTCGATGACCACATCGAGAGTTTTAAAACTCTCATGATGATACACCAGGCATCGGACGCGCTTCTCTGTAAAACTTTTCCGGCCACCCTGAAGGGGCCTGCAAAGGAATGGTACTCATGTCTAGCCTGGCCTCCATCTTCTCCTTCGATCAGCTCGAAGGCCTCTTCCTAACTCACATCATGAGTAGCCGCCAAGCAGAAAAAATGAGCACCTCTCTGCTATTGCTTCATCAAAGGAAGGGCGAGTGGTTAAGAGACTATGTCAAACGTTTCACCGCAGAGGCCAGATCCATCTTCTTCTTGGACCAGTTCGTGACCTCTACCGCCTTCCAATCCAATGTCACTAACGACAGCCTCAGAGCATCCATTGCCAAGAAGCCTCCTCGGGATTTCTCAGAACTCCTGCTCAGGAGTGAGAAATACATCCGAGTGGAAGAAGCTCTCTCTCGCACCGCTCTTGAGGAGTCGTCCTACGGGAACAAATAGAAGGGAGCTGAAGAAGAAGGAGCTAAGAAGCTCCAGAAAGACAATGGAGACCAACGTTGCCCTCGTCTCCGCTTCAAGAACTTCACACCGCTCAACATGAGTGTCTCAGCCAACCTGATGGAGGTCGGGAAAGAGGGTCTTCTCCAACCACCTCCAAAAATGAACACTCTAGGAAAAAGAGAAACAAGGACAAGTGGTGCCGCTTCCATAGGGACTACGGCCACAACACGGATGAATGTCGGGCCCTAAAAGATGAGATCGAGGCCCTTATTCAGAGATGGCAACTCTCCAGGATCATGAGAAAGGACCAGGCAGATCCTCCTCCGCCCCTCAGGGGGGCTAATAAGCGGCCCGGGCGGCACGCAGTGATCCCAGACTCTGAAGCAGAGGCCGTCCTACATCTCATCCACGGAGGCCCAATGGGGGGAGATTCCAACTCCCGAAAAGCCTTTGTCCGGGAAGAAAATTGTGTGCAGAACCGTCCTCCCCCAAGGGCCTTGCAGTCCCTATCACTTTTTCAGATAGAGATCTGGAGGGCGTCCGAATGCCCCATTGTGACACATTGGTAATAAACCTCCACATGGGAAGTTTTGATATGCATCAAGTCCTAGTCAACAATGGTAGTTCGGTCAACATTCTCTTTCTAGAGGCCTTCGAGGGACTCAAGCTATCCAGGAATCGACGCAAGCCCGCTGGCTATACTCTCCACAGGTTCACCGGAGTGCCAGTGACGATCGAGGGCATCATAACTCTCGACGTAACCCCTGGAAAAACTCCTACGACCCAAACCAAGCCGATGGACTTGATGGTGGTGAATGTGAAAGCAGCCTACAACGTCATCCTGGGCCGACCGGCCCTAGCTGCTCTCCAAGCCATACCCTCAGCCAATGACATGAAGATGAAATTCACCACCACAGCGGGCGTGGGAGAGGTCAGAGGGAGCAAGGAGGTGGCCCGCAAGTGCTACATGACCTCAGTGGAAGGACCGGTCCTCTCCCTTCCAGCTCTTGAACTCCCCCAAGGGAGTAGCCCACCTGTATCGAAGCCGGTCGATGAGCTAGAAGAGGTGTCCTTCTCAGAAAAAGATCTGACCTGGAAATTCTAGATTAGCAAAGTCCTTCCCCCTCTTATTTGCTCCGACATTATCCAGTGTATAAGGAGAAATCGAGACCTCTTCGCCTGGACTACGACTGACATGCCGGGAATCTCCGAGGAGCTCCTTATGCATAACCTTAATGTCGCATCGGGGGCCAGACCTATTCAGCAAAAGCGACGCAAATTCACCTCTGAGCGCCAACAGGCTATCAAGGAGGAGGTTGAAAAACTCCTGAGGGCTCGGTTCATACAGGAGGTCAACTATCCGGAATGGCTGTCCAATGTCGTGATGGTCAAGAAAGTCAACGGGAGCTGGAGGATCTGCATTGACTTTACGGATCTAAACAAAGCTTGCCCCAAAGATCTGTTCTCGCTCCCAAGCATTGATGACCTGAATGATGCAACCTCGGGCCATGAACTCTTAAGTTTCATTGATGCGTTCTCAGGGTACAATCAGATAAGAATGTTTCCTCCTGACATTCTGAAGACTTCTTTCGTCATCGACCAGGGTCTATATTGCTACCGGGTCATACCCTTCGGGCTTAAGAACGCCGGTGCCACCTATCAACGCTTTGTTAACGAGGTCTTCAAGGAACAGATTGGGCAGAATATGGAAGTCTATGTAGACGGCATGTTGGTGAAAAGCGTTAGCAGGTTGGATCATGTCTCTGATCTCCACGAAGCTTTTAACATGTTGAGGAGACACGATATGAGACTGAACCCGAACAAGTGTGCATTCGATGTCTCATCCGGCAAATTCCTAGGGTTCATGGTCAGCCAAAGGGGCATAGAGGCCAACCCCGAGAAGATTCAGGTCATACTCAACATGGCTCCCCCTCTAGTGTTAAAGATGTGTAGAGACTCACCGGGCGCTTCGCGGTGATAAGGCATTTTCTCCCCAAATCCGGAGAAAAATGCCTCCCATTCATCAAGGCCCTCAGGGGGGCCAAAGGCTTTGAGTGGGGGCAACAGCAACAAGAATCCTTTAACCAGCTCAAGGCCTACTTAGTCAACCCCCAACTCTTGAGCAAGCCAAAACCCGGGGAGTCCTCTACTTATACCTCGCCGCTTCAGAGCAGACCCTCAGCGCTGTTCTAGTAAGAGAAGAAAACAAGACGCAGAGGCCTATCTACTACGTGAGAAAAGTCCTTAGGGACGCTGAACTCCATTATCCGAAGCTAGAGAAGATGGCCTATGCCTTGATGATGGTGGCCCGAAAGCTCTGCCCCTACATCCAGTCTCACTCGATGGTCGTTCTTACTGAACAACCACTCAAACAAGTCCCTCACAAGCCCGACCTCGGGGCACCTCATGAAGTTGTCCATCGAGCTGAGCAAGCATGATTTCAGCTACCAGTCTCAAACCGCTATCAAGGCTCAAGCCCTAGCGGAGTTCATAGTAGAGAGCACAATTTTCGACTCCAGCAAAGTGATAGAGGAACCCCCATTATGGACAGTGTATGTTGATGGGTCCTTGTGTGCCAATAGGAGTGGAGCAAGAGTCATAATGGCTGGTCCAGATGATTTCATCCTCCAATACTCACTCCTCATCAACTTTCGGGCATCCAACAAAAAGGCTGAGTATGAAGCCCTTATAGTCGGCCTGTGCATGGCTCGCAAGGCCGGGGCAAAGCATGTCAAGATATTTAGTGACTCGCAGTTGGTGGTGAACCAGGTATCAGGAGAATACGAAGCGCGAGACGTCGCATGGCCAAGTACTTGGACAAAGTTAAAGAACTGATGGCCTTTTTTAAGGATGCACAACTCCAGCAAATTCCCCGAGAAGAGAATGCGCAGGCGGGCGCCCTCTCAAAGCTAGCTTCCTCTTCCCTCCAAGGGCTCGAACAAACTGTCTTAGTAGAAATTCTACTAAGGCCCAGCATCGAGGAAGAAGGCCCCTAACCAATGGAGACACTGCCCTTACAACTTGGGGAGAATTGGATGAGGCCTTTGCTCGAGTTCCTCAGAGATGGGATCCTTCCCTTAAACACTAAAGAGGCTCGAAAGATCTGAACCAGAGTTGAGCGGTACACACTTATCGAGCGAGTCTTGTACAAATGCTCCTACACTCAAGTAGACTGCAGACCCTACTTGAGATGTCTTTCCCCCGTTAAAGCCCAGTATGCTTTGAAAGAAGTATATGAAGGGATGTGTGGCGCTCACTTAGAGCAAGGTCCGTCGCCCGCAAAATCTTGAATTATGGGTACTTCTGGCCCACTCTCCTTCGCGATGCCGAACAACACGTTCGCCAATGTGGTCCATGTCAAAAAATTTCAACAATTCACCGCCTACGGCAAGCCCAGCTCTCCTCTCTATCAGTCCAACCCCTTTTGCAATATAGGGAATGAACCTGCTCGGGCCTTTTCCTCCAACACCGGGCCAGCTAAAGTTCCTTATTGTGGCGATCGACTATTTCTCTAAATGGATCGAAGCCGAGCCCCTAGCAACGATTACAAAGAATAAAGTGCAGCAATTCTTTTGGAAAAAATGTCAGTGTACCACTAATCTTGATAACGGACAATGGAACTCAGTTTATGGGGACGACCTTCTGCACTTTTTGCGCAGACCTGGGCATTCAGCAACGATTCTCTTTGGTCTCCCACCCTAGTCCAATGGTCAGGCAGAGAACGTCAATTGGCAAATTCTCTCTGGCATGAAAAAGAGACTAAGTAGGTCGGCTAAGGGGTTATGGGTAGAGCGCTGCCCAATGTGCTATAGAGCTATCGCACTATGAAGAGGACCCCCACGGGAGAATCTCCCTTCAACCTCACTTACGGCTCCGAAGCCGTTATCCCTCCATATGTGGGTCTACCTTCCCCCCGCTTAATAGCCTACAATGAAGAGCAAAACGCGAACGAGCTTCGCGGTAACTTGAACCTCATAGCGGTACGCTCGTTTGCCTTTGCCAAGGCCGCCTCAAGAAGGCTGATCTGAGTAGCTCGAGACTCCAATAGACGCTGCTCCACCTCGTACAACTTCGTGGCCTTGGCTCTCTCCGTCCGATCCTTGTCGCTCGTCGCCTTGAGCTCCTTCTCCTGCTTGGTGAACTGCTCTAGGATGTGGCTGAAGTGGCACGTGATCTGAAAGTTAAAATTAAAAAAGACTTGAGTGTAGCACGTAACAAACATAGAAATTCCAAAGGCCCAACAAAGACACTTACCGACATTGTCGCCCGGGAGATCTCGAGGGCATCATCGCCCACGGTCCCCGCCTTCAAAGCCGCTCGATCCTTCGGGGTCGGTAGGTGATGCAGTGCCTGCATGCTCATAGCGGCATCCCCGAGGAAGCCATCATGCTTCATCACACGCCAGTCGGGAACGAAGAGCTTCTCGTGCTCCTCGGTGAGAATAGCTTCGGCCTTGGCAGTAAGGGGTGGCGCTTCAAGTGCTAGCGCAGCTCCGAGAGAGAAGGCCTCGGTAGAAGGGTCGGAAGGGGTGGACTGGGGAAGGACTGCATGAGGAGCAGACAGAGAGGAGGATGCCAAGTCCACTGTTGGGGCCACCACCGATGGTGCCGTAGTAGCTCGGCTAGATGAGGGTCCCATCTGGTCCCGTCGTCGTCCTCTTCCTCTTTTTGTTGTCGGAGCCCTTTCTGGCACCCCCACCCCGGTAAAGTAGCATAGCTCAGAAGTCAATGTCCAGGGCCTCTGAGAGAACGAAAACCAAAGAAGTTAGCACGAGAAGAAAGCAATATTGGAAACAAAAGAAGGGAAAATATATGAAGCATACTAGGGTCGATCAGACTGAGACCCCCATTGAAGAGAACCCCCTCGGTTATATCTTTCCAACTCAGGGCCGGACGACTGAGGAGCTTCGACACGATCTCATCCTCCTCCGGAGTCAACAGGTTTGGCCTTCGCCCACCTCGCAACGTCTTCCCTCCACCTCGTTGGGAAACCCCATGCTTGGGTACCTCGGATCAGAAAATACTTCTCTTTCCAATGTTTGATAGAGTCCGGATTCTCGATCAGTTTGATGCCCCTCCGCGGTGATAAGTAATACTGGTACACCATCTTGCTCATACGGTTGATTCGATACAGATTTCGGAGCAAGATGAGATGAGGTTCTACCCCTACTACCTGGCATTGAAGGATAAAGCTGATGACATGTCGCCACATGTTCGGCATGAATTGGACCGGACTCAATCCGTACCACTGCAGAACCTCGGTCATACGGGAAGAGCATGTGTCCGGCGAGGTCGCCGAACATACTCGGAACCCTGCACCGGGGAGGAGGAGGGTATACTCCGATGGTATTAGGAAGCCCCTCCTAATACGCTGCAGATCCCTTTCTATGAGAACCGAGGGAATGTCGTCAACCTCGAAGTGCTCCCTCGGTTTATTCTCCACCTATGAGGTCGACCTCCCGTACACCACCTTGGTTAGAAGGTCGTCGGAATAATCCCTAACCTTCCCGAGGCTTGATAGCGTGGACGGTAGCCTACCTAACTCACCCGCTCTCTTCATGCCCTCCACTATCGTCTCCACGATCGCCGACCCTGACACTTTCTTCCCCTTGTCCACCACAGATGAGGGTACTAATGGTCGATCACTCTCTTGGTCCGAGGTGGAGGTCTCACTCCCCGAAGACACTCTAGACAACTTGAAAAATATATAAAATAAAGTATATATTTACCTTGACGTGACAACTACGGTCGAAATAGTTCGCCGGAGAATTGAGTGTTTAGCCGCGACCGCTAGCAGAGCCACCCAAGAGCAAAAACAAATTCTCAGAGTGAAAAGTGAAGAATGAGAAAGTGGTGAGGGGGGAGAAGTCTTATAGTAAAAAAGGAGAGTCCCTTGGTCTTCCAAGGTTTTGGGCCCCCACGGAAGCCCATCAGAAGGCTAAACGATAAAATCTGTAAGGGCAGAAGCACGATGCGATGCGTTGACCAGTCAGACTGCCTCACGATTCGTGCCAAATCTTCATCAAGCGGCTCTAATCATGCCACGTACTTCGAATCTACAATCCGAGCTGCCGAGCTACCGAGCTGCGAATTGGCGAAAACTACCACCTCATGATTCGTGCCAGATCTTCATCAAGCGGCTCAGATCATTGCCACATACTTCAGATCTACAGTCCGAGCTACCGAGCTGTGAATTGGCAAAAACTACCGCCACACGATTTGTGCCTGATCTTGATTGACCATCCAGATCGTGCCACGTAGCTCGGGTCTGAAATCCGAGCTACTAAGCTACCGAGCTGCAAATGGGGAAAACCAATGCCTCGTGATTCGTGCCTGATCTTGATCGACCTTCTAGATCGTGCAACGTAACTCGGATCTGACTACCGAGCTACCGAGCTACCGAGCTGGAAATGGGGGAAAACTAATGCCTCGTGATTCTTGCCTGATATTGATCGACCATCTAGATCATGCCATGTAACTTAGATCTGAAATCTGAGCTACCGAGCTACGAATGGGGAAAATTAATGCCTCGTGATTCGTGCCTGATCTTGATCGACCATCCAGATCGTGCCACGTAGCTTGGATATGAAATCCGAGCTACCGAGCTATCGAGTTGCGAACGAGGGAAAACTCTTACCTCCCGATGTGCCCTCCTGATCCGACCGCCTAGATCAAGCTATGTCAGCAAAGTATCGATCCATTGTCAGATCGTTTGGAAGTTCGTGCCAGCAACACGGGACGCTCCAGATCGTGCCACGTCGATCATTAGCTGATTAATCCTTTTTTTAATTTATTAATTCAAATTAATTATTTAAAAAATTGCAAAAAATAAATAAAAATTCTAAAAATTAATTAAAAAATCTAAAAAATAATTATAAATTCTGAAAAATATTTTGAGCTCCTGGAAAAATAATTATTGATTAGAATAATTAATTGGTGCTTTTTGAAACTAGATTGTTACTTCGCAAAATTAAATAAATAATTCGAAGAATAGTTAAAGAATCTGGAAAAATCACAAATAATCCAAAAAATTCTGAGGATAATTTTGGACATTTTACAAGCTCAGAAAAACACTATTACACCTTAAGCAAGATCCAAAACTCCCCCGAGAACTCCGGTAAATTCTATTAGTTATTGAAAACAGACAAAACAACTCCTGAAAGACTGTAAAACTCTGTCTCCAAGAGTGGGGGGCTTGTGATATGGCTAAAAATAGGATTAAATCGGGATCGTTCAAATTGGGTATGAATCATAAAGCTCTCAGGGGTAAAACGGTAATTTTACCTACAAACGGGTCTAAAATGGGAACTGAGTCATTCTTCAAAGCCCAATAACCCATGAACGGAACTGTCCAATTAGGTATGGGTAGCAGCTCGCTACAAACCAACCTAGATGGATAAAGAGTAATTCAAATTCATGGGTATCACTATGAAACGACTTAAACTCTATATCTTATTCAAAAACATCAGGAAGTAGAGATTTATCCTTATCTCGAAATTGGTCCCTAAGGCGACTATAAATACCCTTCTCCCCCCACCGTAACAAGGTAATCAATCTTTTTCTACCTAAAGCTCTTTCTTAATCTTTGAGATTACTGACAAGAGCGTCGGAGTGTTTGTCGCCGGGATCCATCCCGATGTATCGAACTTTGTGCAGGTTCGTGGTAGCGGCAAGAAACCAGTCAACCCGTTGGTGAAGATCAACAGATTCGCTTTATTGTTTTCCCTAAAGAACCCACAAATTTATCTGTTTGCTCCCACACCAGAAATCAGCAGCAACAGGTGCTTTAAATTACAATCAATTGTTGTCTACAATATGAGGATCCGTCTTTAGAAAAGTAAACATGAGTTCAGAAGAAAAAAAAGTTTTTTTTTTGTTGCTAACGAGTTAACATGAGTTCTTTGATGTTCTGCATAAACATAGTTAGAGTATTCAACATAACGATATTACCAACATAAACAATGACTCACAAGAATACATTTGGTACTGACATACTTTACACAATACACATGATTTTAAATAAAATACTATGCATAGACCAATACAATATTTATTCCCTGTTAAGTGTATTTGTCCTCTATTGTTCCCAGTTAACTTTATCTGTCCACTATACATGAATTACATATTCAGATAGTAATGTATGAATTTCTTAAATGCCTATCTTGTAAACTGATATGTGAAATCTGAACAACGTCCTGGAGGTTACATGTTAGGGGTGGCATTAGGGTCGGGCTAGCCCGGGACCGGCCTGGCTCAGCCCGCTCGGTCCTCGACTCGGCCCGGCCCGCCCAAACCCGGGCTGAACTAAGGCCAACCCACCCAAATCATCTGGTCCGGTATGGTCCACATTTACCCCCAAAAAACCGCTGGCGGCCCGGCCCGCTCAGAACCGGGACCAGTTTGAACCGGCCCAGGTTGGTTCTGGCCGGTCAGCAGGCTGACCGTTGGGATTTTCTGATTTATTTTTTTTCAGATTTTTTTAACTTATTGTGTTTGTATAATTACTAAAATACCCCCAACAGATCTATACTAGCTAGTTTTTGGGGATATTTTGAGAAATTCAAAAGTACATTTTCTATATATACAACCTCATTTCATTCAAATCTCTTCACAAATAGAGGTCATCTCGATCTTTAAATACAAATGTTCTCCTCATATTGTAAGTTGATAATATTTGTATGAAATGTTACAAATCTATTTGATTGTATATTAAACTTTGTAATTCATAAAAACAATTTAATTTATGAATATCTCTTTTATCTATATGTTCATGATAATTCTTAACAATCTTCCTTCTTCTTTGTCTTTGTAAAAATTTAAAAAATAAAATAAAAATTCGTCCCGACCCGTACCGGGACCCGGCCGGCCCGGCCCAGCCACCGAGCCAAGGGCCAAGGGCTAGGTCCAGGCCAGCATTTCACCAGCGAGGCCCAGCCCACCAAATCTGCCAACCCGGCCCAGGTAAAAACCCGCGGGTTCCGACCCAGCCCGGCACTCTAGGCTCGAATGCCACCCCGATTACATATACATTACTTCACACCTCATAGGAACAATGTTTTGTAAAAGGTTCAACAAGTGAAGCCAATCATAATAGGTTCAACAAGTGAAGGTTTTCACACTTAATCAATGGAGTTAAATCATGATAACATCAGCAAAAACATGGCCATTAAGAATCAAAGCACTAACAAAAATCAAGAACTCAATTCTGATAATTCTAAAATGAAAAGGAACAATGATCTTGATACAATTCCAAACCCTAGTACCATTATCATATTCACAATAAAAAAACAAACAAAACAAATCATGCCCTAGATCGTCATCCAAACCCTTTCTTAATCGAACAAGATTGAAAGATCAGATCTTGATAAAAGAGAAGAGGTTTGCATACCTTTCTTCGAGCTGTCATGCTGATAACGTGTTACGAAAATAGAGAGATGAAAAGATGTATCCGGAAAATCATGTCATATGGCTCTTTATTCATAACATATATATAGGGAAAAGTTAGGGGTAGAGTGTGGTTGGGCCCCTACCTAAGTTGGTGGGCATGGGTTATCACCATAATAGATGAGCATCCACCTAATAGGTAATTACGGTTTCACAACAGTTACCTAATTTTCTTTCAAAATCATTCTCTCTCCTATCCTAGATCACCTAATTTCTGTCTGGCTTGTTAATTAATTAGCAAGTTTTTAAATAAAAAGGTTGTGGACAACTTAATTTTAGAGGACCCGAGGGAGAGTCGAGAGCATATATTTTTTTGTAGAATTAGGTCCTCAGAGGTTCGAAATGATTTAGGAAGGATGAAAATAGGAAAAGCTTTAGGGCCGGATGATATACCCATTGAAGTTTGGTAGTGTCTTGGGGACGTAGGAGTGAGTTGGCTAACGAAATTATTTACTAAACTTTTGAGGACTAAGAAGATGCCCGATGAATGGAGAAAGAGTATTTTAGTACCTATGTATAATAATAAATGAGATATACAAAGTTGCTCAAACTACCGAGAAATTAAATTATCGAGTCATACGATGAAAATTTGGGAGAGAGTGATCGAACATAGACTGAGACTAGAAACTACAGTGTCTGAAAATCAGTTTGGGTTTATGCCGAGTTAGTCAACAATGGATGCAATTTATGTACTGAGGAGACTTATGGAAAAATATAGGGAGAATAAGAAAGATCTACATATTGTTTTTATAGATCTGAAAAAAGCATATGATAATTCCTTAGAGACAGAGTATGGTGGGTGTTAAATAATAAAAGAGTAACAATTCGGTATATTGAAGTAATTAAGGATATGTATGAAGGGGTAACAACCACAATTAGAACAATCACAAGACAGACTAGCGATTTACCTATTACAGTAGGTTTATACCAAGGTTCGGCTTTAAGTCCCTACCTCTTTACTTTGGTTATGAATGAATTGACACGAGGAATACAAGATAAGGTGCCTTTGTGTATGCTTTTTTTCGATGACATCGTCTTAGTTGACGAGACTAGAGCAGGAGTCAATGCTAAATTAGAATTATAGGGAGAAACTTTGGAAGCTAGAGGTTTTAAAATAAGCTTAACGAAAATAGAGTATATGGATTGTAATTTTAGTGATATTTGGAACACAACTGAGGAAGTAGTGAAGGTTGATGGCCAAAAGATACCTAAGAGAGACCGTTTCCGATATTTAGGCTCAATTATATAAAGAAATGGGGAGATTTGTGAAGATGTTACACATAGGATTCAAGAAGGGTGACTTAAGTGGAGAAATGCCAGTGGTGTTTTGTGTGACAAACGTATACCTTTGAAGTTGAAGGAAAAATTTTATAGGACGGCTGTTAGACCAGCAATTATGTATGGAGCCGAGTGTTGGGCAACAAAAAAACAACATGTCCAAAAAATGAGTGAAGCGGAGATGAGGATGCTAAGATGGATGTGTTGTAAAACAAGGAATGATAGAATTAGAAACGAACATATACGAGACATGCTAAAGGTAGCTCCAAGCCAGGATAAGTTAAGACAGAATTGCCCCAGGTGATTCGGACATGTCACACATAGATCTAGTAGTGCCCCCGTTAGAAATAGTGATTTGATAAGTATTGAGGGTAGAGTTAGGGGTAGAGGAAGACCTAAACTATCTTGGATGAAAATGGTGAAAAAAGATATGATAGATGTTGACCTTACTGAAGATATTACACTAAACCGAGTAGAATGGAAAACCCGGATTCATATAGCCGACCCCAACTAGTTGGGAAAAAGGCTTTGTTGTTGTTGTATGCATTCTGATATCTTTCTTCGGATCCCCTTTTCCTATATCTCACTATATCCTATCACAGTTTTGGATTTTTGCAAGATAAAGACCAGTCTATATGCATGTCATTCTTTTTTTTCAGTAAATTGGATTGGGTCTCATTCTAATCTTCATTTGATCTCTTCAATTTTAGGTCCAACCAAATATGACAAGAATTTCCTTCTTTTTTTTTTTCTTTTTTTTTTGTGCAACATGTTGACTATTTATACATACTCATTGGTCCTTTTCAGGAAAAAAAAACTGAGTGTTTTCCTCTACCTTTTCTTGTCAGAAAAGATATGTAACAGAGTTTAAGCAATAGGAGCAGCAAAGAAGACCCTGAATCTAGATAAGGAAAAGATTTCACAAACACTTAGAGATCGAATATGAGCATAAGAAAAATTGAAAGCGAGTAAAACTTAAGCAAAAGCAGTTTATCAAGGGACACAACAACTCAGGATGTAAGAGTATCACAATGAGTAAGAGTATTAGAATGAGTAGTATTCATAAATGAGTAATGGGTTGAATAGTATCAGGAAACATGAAAAGTCTACTATATTTGAAGAACCAAAAATTATCAAATCTCAGGATGTAATAGTATCGGAATGAGGAGTACCATAAGCTTGTAATCTCATTTCAGCTTGGTCCAAAGAATGAGCTAATGACTGTAAGGCACTACCATCCAGTGTTCATGCAAACTAGAGTATGACTATGTTTAGAATTAGGTACACTTCAGTAAGAGATTTGTATAAAGTTCCACACAAATTCAATATACACATTCAAATGGCAATGCAGAAAGAGTTATGGACATTTAATATAAACATCGAGGCATATATAATAAGGAACTAGCATATGATAAATTGAACTGAATATAGACCCCAATTCATATTAAAATTTCCACATAACTATCAACTTAATCAGCACAGCAGAAAAGTAACAATTAGAGAACAAATCAATGACGTTTTTCATTTTAGTGGGTTCTTCACAAATGTACTAATAAGATTTCCATATAGAAGGTTGACATAACATAATCAAATAGTATGACTTTATCATTGAGAATGCAGCTTTTTCTTTTTTGTTGTTAAAATACATAGACCTCTAAGGAGCTCCTGCCAATATTATATAAAACCAAATAAGTCTTAGTACATAAGGTTTGCAGCATATCATAAGTATAGTCATCTAGAAGCAATTCAAATACATATGAAACTGAGAAAGACTAAGAACAACAAAGCGAAGCGCAGTTGAGGAATCTTGAAGTATTTATTTCTTCATAAGTAGTAGACAGCAGCACCATATCAGCATAAAAATTAGCCTTAAAACAAGAAATAAAGACACATGACCTTATCCTCCGAAATTGAGGCAGTTTTAAAGACCGATGACCTTATTATCTAGCTTATGTTCCCCAGCAAAGAATGCAGCTTCTTGACTCTTTGTTCCTCCAAGTCTGTGAAAAAAATTTGTAGAAAGAACATACTAGCAGAATCACTACAAACCACAAGGCCTTTCGCGGCATTTTTATTAGGCTATCCCGGTGTTTTAAAATGCCGCTATAGCACGCAACGGCGCTTCCGAAAACGCCACAAAGCGCGTCGTTGCAGTGAGCGTCGGGACAGATTTAGGGTCTATCTTGGAATTTTGTATAAACGCCGCTATAGACCATCTATCCTGGCGCTTTATATAAAAAACACCGCTATAGAGTGTTTATACAAAAAAATTTAAAAACTACCTATCCCTGTGTTTTGACAAAAAAACGCCGGTATATGTTATTATTATTTTTTTAAAACACCCTATCCCGACATTTTTGGCCAAAAACACCGGGATGGGGTTTTTTTTTGATAAAAAAATATAATTTTTGAAAATAAATTATTTTTTTTATTTATTTATAGAATTCCATCAAATTTAGTCCCAATATGACATTTCTTTCACCTTCATATATAATTTAGTCCCATCACTATGCTCACTGAAGATTACTTTCTTTCACCTTCATATATAACTTAGTCCCATCAATATGACATGCCTTGAAGATTACAGTGGTTTCGAATACATACGTTGGCCTATGCTCACTATCTCCCTGATATGGCTAAAAATGGGATTAAATCGAGACCGTTCAAACTGGGGCGCGAATCTTAATGCTCTTAGGGGTAAAACGGTAATTTCACCTACAAACGGGTCCAAAATGAGAATTGGGTCTTTCTTCAAGGCCCAGTAATACAAAAACAGATCTGTCCTATTGGGTACGGGTAGCGACCCATTACAAATCAGCCCAAAAACTTAAAGAGTGATTCAAATTCGTGATTATCTCTAAGAGGCAGTTTAAACTGCCTTTCTTATCATGAAATGAGTTTAAACTCTACATCTTATCCAAAAATACCGAGACATAGAGATAAATGATTATCTTTAAACTGTCTTGTTAAGGCGACTATAAATACCCCTCTCCCCCACCATAACAAGGTAATCAATATTTTTCCACATAAACGCTCTTTCATAATCTTCCTGATTACTGACTTGAGCGTTAGAGGGTTCGTCGCCGGGATCCATCTCAGTGTATCGAACTTGTTGCAGGTTAATGGCAGTGGCAAGGAATTAGTCAAATGGCAGTGAAAGTCTGCCTTATTCGTTTCCTAAAGAATCTACAAATTCATCTGTTTGCTTTCACACCGAAATCAGCAGCAACAGATTGGTGCCGTCTGTGGGAACTGATAGCAATCCAGCCTTACTACAATAGTGAAGTTGTTTCCCAAACTATGCCTCCATAGAAGGGGAAGGCAGCGATCTCCAACTGCAGAGCCACTCCCGTTCCTTCTCCTCCTCCACTTTCTGATGTCCTCCCTCAACTCGTCCAGCAGGTCCAGCAACCGCAGCTTGGACAGCCTCTCCCTTAATCGCAGCTTGGACAACATCTTCCTTAACAACCTCACCCCCAGCAGGCCCCTCAAGGGCCTCAAAGGGCTGCCCCGAGGGGGGGGCTCCCGTCGAACTCTTCAGAGGCAGCCTCCTCTTCATGACCATGTCTGAGTACATAACCCCTCATCCGACTCTATGGCCTCTCATAATCCTCCAACACCAAAGGATCTCCAACACGTTATTGTCAATTGGCAACATAGGATAGATCTTCGGACCCACTTGAATGAGAGGCGGACCCATGAAGGTATCCCTTGCCGTGAACATCGAAGCGGTCCTGCGATTCGGTCCCCTAGGGCCTGATCCCCCGAAGGCCAGACCGTAGAAGATCGAACTCTCCCTGGAGGCAGAGGGAGTCACCCTCGCACCGTTAGAGCAGGAGCTGCACCCTAACCAGTTGATCTGCCCCAACGGATCATCGAGATTGGGAGGCACCTCTCACAAGAGTAGAGTTTCAGGATTTTCATGAAGTCATTCTGCGGGCCCTCAACCTGCCCCAAGCCATCACCATCGCACTCCCAGTCCCTTTCTGCATGAGGATGAGTCCCGGGGATCAGCAAGATTTGACCTGAGGGAGGACTCGATCTACCGCCATCTCCACGAGATGGAGAGACCCTTGGCAGACTTGATAGAAAACAGGAACAGCGGGGGTGGAATATCTGCCCGAGTAAGCCTCCATTCTTCTGAACCATCATGGAAGTCCCGGTCCCATAAAACTTCAAACCCCGTCAATTTGAGTCATATAAAAGGGAGTCAGACCCCGCTGACCACATTGAGAGTATCAAAACTCTCATGATAATCCAGTAGCATCGGATACGTTCCTTTGCAAAACCTTACCGGCCACGCTGAAGGCACCCGCGAGAGAATAGTATTCCCAACTCGCCCCCACCTCCATCTTCTCCTTTGATCAGTTTGAGGGGCTCTTCCTTACCCATTTTTTGAGTAGCCACCGCGTCGAAAAGACAAGCACATCTTTGCTGGTGCTCAATCAAAGAAAGGGTGACTGTTTAACGAACTATGTCAAATGCTTCACCACCGAGGCCCGGTCAATCTCCTCCCTAGACCAGTCAGCAGCCTCTACTGCCTTCCGACACAACATCAACTGTGCCGACTTAAAGGCATCCCTTGCTAAAAAGCCGCCTCGAGACTTCTCAGAACTCCTACTGAGGAGCGAGAAATATATTAGGACAGAGGAGGCCATCCTCCCACTTGATCAGAAAGAGCCCATGTCCGGGAACAAATAGAAGGGCATTAAAGAAGAAGGGGCTCAGAAAGATAATGGTGGTCAGCGCCGCCCTCCTCCCCGTTTTGAGAAGTATACTCTATTTTATGCTAGTGTTTCAGCCATCCTGATGGAGGTCTGGAAAGAAGGACTGCTCCCATCACCTCTGAAGGTGAATACCCTAGTCAAGAAGAGGAACAAGGACAAATGGTGCAGCTTCCATAGGGATCATGGCCATGACACGGATGACTGTCGGGCCCTCAAAGACGAGATTGAAGCCCTCATTCAGATGGGGCAACTTTCTAGGTTGTAAGGAAGGACAGGGTAGATCCTACTCCACCTCTCAGACGGGCTAACAAACGAACAGAGCGACCTGTCGAGACCCCAGATTTTGAAGCTGAAGCTGTCCTACACCTTATTCACAGAGGCCCAATGGGGGGAGATTCGAACTCCACCTGAAAAGCCTTCATCCGAGAGGTGAACTCGGTACAGAACCATCCTCTCCCCAAGGGTCTTGGAGTTCTGGTTACCTTTTCTGACAAGGATTTGGAAGGCATTTGAATGCCTCATTGTGATGCTCTTGTGATAAACCTCAATATGGCCAATTTCGAAGTACGCCGAGACCTGGTCGACAACGGTAGTTCGGTTAACATCTTTTTTTTGGAAGCCTTCCAAGGTCTCAAGTTGTCTAGGGACCGACTCAAGCCCGCCGGCTACACTCTCCATGGGTTTTTAGGGGTGCTAGTGACGATCAAAGGAGTGATTACTCTCGACATAACCGCTGGCAAAACCCCGATCACCCGAACCGAACTGATGGATTTTATGGTGGTAGATGTGAAGGCCTCTTATAATGTCATTCTGGGCCGACCCGGCATAGATGCTCTCCACGTTGTACCATCAGCCTACCATATGAAGATGAAATTCTGTAATGCCCCGATTTTCATTTAATGAAAATTATTTTAGTTTGCACGTAGTGTGCACGTGCAATATTTTGATGATTATTTTCATTATGATGAGTATAGATATTTATATATGTGTTCTTAAATTATTTTTGTATAAAGCCCTTTTTCAAAGAAACAAAAGTCTTTCTTTTTAAAGCCCAAATTGAATTTATTTATTTTTTTTTATAAACTATTATTTTTGGCCCAAAAACTAAAGCCCATGAGCTATTTTATTTTTAAATATAACTTGTAATGTAGAATACAATTTGAAGATTTTTTTTTGGTAAAAATATAATGTACAAATTTTTGGAGACCAAGTTGCATGCACGTGCATTGCACGTAAACGTGCAAATAGCACACTTGTGTGGCCGGTTTGGAGCTTTTTGGATGGAATTGAAAATTTGAGTGGAGTCATGGTGGGGTGGTTACTTGATCATGGGTGGTTAGTGTAACTCCTCCTTAAATCTTAGCCATTTGCTTCTAACTCCTACTTCAATCCTAGCCATCCATTTTCCTAATTTTTTAGTATAAATACCCCCCTTCCCCCTAGCCTAGTTATTCTTGTGCTAATTATTTCCTCCAACCTATAGTCTAAAATACATTATCTAGTAGCTTATTAAGTGAGTTAAAAGATTGAGGGATTGTGTGGGGGTTGTGCTTGCATCAAGAAGAGGAGAGGCCGGCATCAATCCAAGGGAGGCTCGGGTTTGGTGTTCTTGAAGCTCGGGTGCGCGCATCTAGGAGGAGGACCGCTCTCGTGGCAAGTACATTCGTTTAGGAGGTTGCTAGTTGTATTTCTCTCCAAATTAAGGTGGGTAAATTTTCTATATTTCTAATTAGGAAGCATGCTAGATGTGAATTGAAGGAATGATGCATGAAAAGGATTAAGAAGAGTACACTTTAATTAGAAAAATGACCTATTGATTGATTGAAATGTGAATATGCAATTGTATATGGTTCCATTATTAAAATTTAAGTTGTGTACGAATTGATTGTAGCCATGGATTGCTTGAAGAAAATTTCATTATCTACATCAAGAATTAAATACAAAAGTTAGTAGATTGACAATGCTACTTTATGTGTTTAAATGGATCCTTGTGATAATGTGGTAATGTATGAATTAAGATGTAGATTGTATGTTTGGGAAATGATTAAAAACAGGGAATTAATATGAAGATTGCTAATAAAGAGATTAGTGATGTTAATTTGTTAATGAATGTCGAAAAAGAAGAAATGTGGTAGTGATAGTTTATAATCCGAATTAATTGTATGAAAAATATGTTTTAATTATTGAAAAAATTATTTTCTTTATACTGGAGTATAATTTATGATGGTATTAGTCAATCTGGAAATTTACAGAAAATTTTATAAAAGCAAGGTGAAATGAGAGCGTGTTGAACATCAAAATGTTTACTAAACAGAGAGTATTAATTTAAATAGACTTCGGGTTGAACTATTGACAACATGAGCGCATAGCTCAAGTGGTCGGCATGATCTTAATCGCTACAGTAGGCTTTGGGTCTCAGGGGTGTGCGGTTCGAGTCCCGTGGGCAACATATATTTTGTTTGGTATTTAAAAAAAAAAAAAAAAATGCAGCCAAGAGCATTTAATGCTCTCAGCCTTCTTTGTAACGCATGCAGCATTCGGCCTAGTGGCCTGTGCCTTGGGTTGTTTTCCCTGTGGTTGCTGGTTCGATCCCTGGCGTCGGCTGTTGTTTAAGTTGGGGGAAAAACATTTTTTTTTTTGAGGATTTTTAATGATTAAAAAATTATGAAAAAAATGGTTATTATCCTAAAATTATGTGGGACTTGTGAAAAATAATTTGAGGATTATTTGCATTAAGTGGAGTATGTTTTGAAAATAAATGTATAATTTAGAACTATGGTTATACACTTGTGTGATATGAAAGTTGTACTTTGCCCAAAAGGACTTGGAATAAATTGATAGAAAAGAAGTGAAATAAAGATAGGAATTATATCATGTGATGAGATGTGAATTATTCTCATTTGAGAATAGTGTGAAAAATATGAAATGTGAGTATTCAATAGTGTTGTGATTTTATTGATGAAATACATAAGGAATAATTGAATTCCATGTATGGCTATGGACTTATGAATAAATTAGGAATCATGCTATTGAAAAAGAAAATCTGTTATGATTATGAAAATGAACTTATGAGTTGGAAACGCTCAAATTTTGGAAATTGTGAATTAGAATTGAAACAAAAGAGTAGCTAAGTCTCCCCCGGCAATTGGAAAGAAATGAAATGAAATTTGAAATGAAAGACCAAGGTTGGTCATGTTTGAATAAATGAATAAGTCCGATTTAGTGGAGAGGCTAACTCTAAAGCTTTGATTTTGTTCATGATTCTAATAAAAACTAAGGATTAGTACATAGTGGAGACGTGATGAAAGTGAGAGAAAAACACGAGTATGAGAACTAGAGTTTACGGTGCGGGTGTGTGAGCCACAGAATGCATGCTTGATGAGTCAAGACATGGCGTGGGCACAACTCAGTAATGATCGGACTTTAGCCACGCTTATGGGATGTTGGTGACTGCAAGAGGATCGTGTTCAGGGAGGAGGCTGAATTGCCACAGAATGCATGCTTGATGAGTCAAGACATGGCGTGGGATTCCCCTCCAGGGTCCTGTACACGTGCTTGTACTCATAGATCATCTAGGATACTCATCGTAGTTACAGTAGTAGATTAAGTCATGATGAGGGATTGAACCCTACAAAGATGAAGAACGATTAAGAGGCTTGCCCTCGGACCTATGTAGTATGGGATGCATAGAATCCGAACAAGTGTGCATTAGTGTCATGTAACATAAATAACTGCATTAAGGACTAAGGCACAATCACAACACGACATCAATAGGGTAGTCCCTTTAGTTTGATATATGACAAGTTTGTATTTGTTAAATATGGAAAATGAGTTATACTATTTCCGGCATAGAGAGGATGGCCGTGTATAATGTTCGTCGGTTGAATAAACTGACGTACCCACAGTTTGTATGCAGGGTAAATGACATGATAAAGATTAAAGAGGAACAGATGCTTAAAGATTATTCAATGTTGTTGTACATTTATTTAAATATTGTAAATTTACTTCCGCTGTGCAATGTAAAGTGTAAAGTTTCATGTAAACTCTGATGTAAAGTGAAAAGTTCAAATTTTCCTGTAAAATTGTACTAAATGAAGTGGAAAGATCCTGTAGAACTCTCGAATTCAGTGTATTTTGAAATTCGGGGCATTACAAATTCCCCACCACAGCAGGGGTGGGAGAAGTGAGAGGGAGCCAGGAGACGGCTTGCAAATGTTACATCACTTCGGTAGGAGGTTCGGTCCTCTCCCTTGAAGCCCTCGAACTCCCACAAGGGAGTAGCCAAGCCATCTCAGAGTCGGTCGACGAGTTGGAAGAAGTAGCCTTCTCAGAAGAAGATCCGACCAGGACATTCCAAATTAGTAAAGTCCTTCCCCCTCTCGTCAAAATCGACATTATCCAACGTATAAAGGGAAATCGCGATATATTCGCTTGGACTGCAACCGACATGCCTGTAATCTCCAAAGAACTTCTTATGCATCACCTTAGTGTTGCTCCCGGAGCCAAACCTGTCCAGCAAAAGCGATGCAAGTTTGCTCCCGAACACAAACAGGCAATCAAAGAAGTAGAGAAACTCTTGAATGCCCGGTTCATACAAGAGGTCAACTATCCCGAATGGCAGTCCGACGTTGTGATGGTCAAAAAGGCCAACGGGATCTGGAGAATTTGCATTGATTTCATAGATCTAAACAAAGATTGCTCGAAAAATCCATTCCCACTCCCAAGCATTGATGCCCTGATTGATGCAACTACCGGACACGAACTCTTGAGTTTCATGGATGCCTTTTCTGGGTACAACCAGATCAGGATGTTCCCTCGCGATATTTCGAAGACTTCATTTGTAACCGACTAAGGTCTATACTGCTACCGGGTCATGCCATTCGGGCTAAAGAATGCCGGTGCAACTTATCAGTACCTTGTCAACAAGGTCTTCAGAGAACAGATCGTCCGAAACATGGAAGTCTATGTAGACGACATGTTGGTAGAAAGCATCAGCAAATTGATAGTGTTTCCGATCTTCAGGAGGCCTTTGATGTGTTAATGAGACACAACATGAGACTAAACCCGAACAAGTGTGCCTGCGACATCTCATCTGGCAAATTTCTTGGGTTCATGGTTAGCCAAAGAGGCATAGAAGCCAACCCGGAAAAGATTCAGGCCATACTCAACATGGCTACCCCTTCCAGTGTCAAAGACGTAGATAGACTCACAGGACGCCTTGTGGCCGTAGGGCATTTTCTCTCCAAGTCAGGAGAAAAATGTCTCCCATTCTTCAAGGCCCTTAAAGGGGCGAAAGGCTTTGAGTAGGGGCAATAGCAGCAGGAGTCCTTCGATTAACTCAAAGCCTATCTAGTCAACCCCCCACTCTTGAGCAAGCCAAATCCCAGGGAAGTCCTCTATATGTACCTCGCTACCTCGGAACAGACCCTCAGCGCCGTCCTGGTAAGAGAAGAAGATAAGATGCAGAAGCCAATCTACAATGTGAGCAAGGTCTTCAGGGATGCCGAACTCCGTTATCCAAAGGTAAAAAAGATGGCCTATGTGTTAGTCATGGAAGCCCAAAAGCTCCGCCCCTACTTCCAGTCGTACTCAGTGGTCGTTCTTACCGACCAGCCGCTCAAGCAAGTTCGCCACAAGCCCGAAACTTCGGGGTGCCTCATGAAGTGGCCAATATAGCTGAGCCAACATGATATCAACTATCAGCCCAGAGCTGCAATCAAGGTGTAACCCCTAGCAGAATTCATAGTAGAGAGCACTATCACTGACCCCAACAAGGAAATGGAGGAACCCCCATTCTGGATAGTGTATGTTGATGGGTCCTCATGTGCTGACGGGAGTGGGGCTGGGCTTATCCTAACTAGCCCCGATGACTACGTTCTTCAGTACTCACTTCGCAATACTTTTCGGGCATTAAACAAAGAGGCTGAATATAAGGCTCTCATAGCCAGTTTACGTAAGTCTCGCAAGGCAGGGGCCCACCACGTCAAAATATTCAGTGACTCACAACTGGTAGTGAACCAGGTATTGGGGGAGTATGAGGTAAGAGATGATTGCATGGTCAAATATTTGGTGAAGGTCAAAGAGCTGCTGGCCACTTTCAAAGATGCACAACTCCAACGGGTCGCCTGAGAGGAGAATGAGCAGGAAGATGCCCTCTTGAAGCTGGCCTCCTCTTCCCTCCAGGGGCTAGAACAAAACGTCTTGATATAAGTGCTTTTGAAACCTAGCATCGAGGAAGATGGTCCCGAACTGATGGAGACGCTGCCCATAGCACTCGGGGAGAATTGGATAAGGCCCTTGATCGAGTTGCTCAAAGATGGAATCCTCCATCCAGACCTTAAAGAGACTAGAAGAATCAGAACCAGAGCCGAACGATACACGCTCATCGAAGGGATCATGTACAGGCATTCTTACACTCAAGTGGACGGCAGACCCTACTTGAGATGCCTCTCCCCCGAGGAGGCCCAATACGCTCTGAAGGAGGCCCATGAAGGGATGTGCGGCACTCATTTGGGAGCAAGGTCCCTCGCCCGCAAAAAATTTTAAATTATGGATACCTTTGGCCCACACTCCTTAGCAACGCCGAACAACATGTTCGCCAATGTGCCCCGTGCCAAAAGTTTTCAACAATTCGGCATTTACCACAAGCCCAACTCTCCTTCTTATCCAGTCTGCCCCTTTTGCAATGTGGGAGATGGACTTGCCTGGGTCGTTCCCACCAGTGTCGGGCCAGCTGAAGTTCCTTATCATTGCAATCGACTACTTCTCTAAATGGATCGAAGCCGAGCCTCTACGATCATTGAGAACAAAGTCCAGCGGTTCTTTTTGAAGAACATCGTCTGCAAATTAGGTTACCTTGAATCTTAGTAACGGACAATGTGACCCAATTTAAGGGGGCAACCTTTTGCGATTTTTCTTCGGACCAAGGCATCCAGCAACGATTCTCCTTGATATCCCACCCGCAGTCTAACAGTCAAGCAGAGAACACCACTTGGCAAATTCTCTCAGGCCTAAAGAAGTGACTGGAAAAGTCAGCCAAGGGGTTATCGGTCGAACAACTCCCCAATGTGCTCTAGAGCTACCGTACTACTAAGAGGACCCCCACATGAGAATCTCCCTTCAACCTTACCTACGGCTCCGAAGCCATCATCCCACTGGAAGTTGGCCTACCTTCGCCCCGCTTGATTGCCTTCAATGAAGAGCAAAATTTGAACCAGCTTTGGGACAACTTAGACCCCATCGATGAGATTCGAGAAAGATCCTCCATCCATCAGGAGATTTATCGGTATAGGATTGAGCAGTCCTACAACACGAAAGTCTGCCCCACCAATCTCAAAGAAGGAGATTTGGTGCTTAGAAAGCTGTCAATTTCTTTTCCGAGCAAGAAAGGCAAGCTATCACCTAATTGGGAAGGGTCGTATAGGATCTCCAAAGTTGTCCACCTTGGCACTTATCAGCTTGAAGACCTGGGGGGCAAGAGAGTACCAAGAACATGGACTGCGGAACACTTACTGAAGTACTAAGAGGGTGTTTGAACACAGCTGCAAACAACGTCTAATCCTAGAGCATTTCTAAGTTTGTATATCTTCTTATTTAGTTGATTTTTTTTAAAATTTAATAATGGCTTGCAACTTAGAAGTAGCCACATAGTCAGCTTTAATAAAAACAGTTTACTTCTTAGAAAACCTGTTGTCTAAATGTTCTATTTGTCTCGCCCCGAAGCGTACACTGTAAATGTTAAACTCCCTAAACAACAAGTTTGGAGTCCAACACTTGGTTCGATGCTACTTTAGCTACTTACGAACAAGCGAGTACGAAGTGGCTCACCATTCGAAATCGCTTCCACAACTCTTGAAAACTCTCTAAACAACAAGCTTGGAGTCCAACACTTGATTCAATGCTACCTTAGCTACTTGCGAACAAACGAGTACGAAGTGCCTCACCATTCAAAATTGCTCTCACAACTGTTGAAAACTCTCTAAACAACAAGTTTGGAGTCCAACACTTAGTTCGATGCTACTTTAGCTACTTGTGAACAAGCGAGTACGAAGTGGATCACCATTCGAAATTGCTCCCACAACTATTGAAAACTTTCTAAACAACAAGTTCGGAGTCCAACACTTGGTTCGATGCTACTTTAGCTACATGCGAACAAGCAAGTACGAAGTGGCTCACCATTCGAAATTGCTCCCGCAACTCTTGAAAAGTCTTGAACACAGTGTTATCAAGGTGAAAGAAGCTCGTTCGACTAAAACATTGTTCAAACACTACAAATAATTT
Source organism: Hemerocallis citrina (assembly GCA_017893485.1). Classification (NCBI taxonomy): domain Eukaryota; kingdom Viridiplantae; phylum Streptophyta; class Magnoliopsida; order Asparagales; family Asphodelaceae; genus Hemerocallis; species Hemerocallis citrina. The sequence goes on from CM030359.1 coordinate 80,830,177, forward strand.
TATTCCATTAAAAGAGAAGATACAAGTCTTATTCAAAGACTATGCTACAAACATTTTGTTCCACTGAAGATGGAGATACAAGTCTTATTCAAGACTACAGGCTCCTATAGAAGTATAAAGTCTCGCTCTAACTCCTCCTAGGAAGTGGTACACTTCTATTAAGAGATACGCGAGGGAGATGAGTGCCATGCCGCTCCCTTGTGGCCTTCGAAGGGATCTCTAAGCCTGCAAGTCAAGTGGTACCATCGGGACCTGCAGACCTAGTTGTCGCTCCAACAGATGCTCCGCTCAACAAGCCGGCCACGCCGCTTTGAGCATCCCCAGGATTTCGCAAAAGGGGAGGCGAACGAAGTGCTAACTCGTGGAACGATCTTCCTCGGGCGTACCCATCTCGAGGATGCGAAGTGCTTCTTACGTTACTCTCCTCAGAAAGCTGTTGCAGAAGAAGATTCTTTGCCTCTAACTCCACGACTTGTTCTTTGAGAGAGTCATTCGTCACCCTGAGCTTCAAGCAAGGCACTCAGCCCGAACTAACCCCCTACAAGACATCGGAGATAGTCCTCCGAAGATGAGATGCTTCCAGACTCTTCTCTAGCACCACGTTCTTCAATCCGTCCCTTTGTATATCGCTTCGAATAAATAGTGACGAAGAAAATTGAGCCTCAGTCCCTAGCTGACAGCCATCGAAGGGCAAACCTCCTTACCGTCAGGGGACACTTTGCGAATTCTCTCTTCGAGATGCCTCATCTCGATATCTTAGCGAGCTAAGGTCAACCTCAAATGACCTAACTCCCGCTCCGCTTTAAAAAGCATCTCCCGAGACCGAGTGAGCGCTAACTTCGTAATGCCTAGCTTAGAGCAGAGATCTGATACCTCGCTACCCTGGGAAACCAATCAAAGAAAGAAATGTAAAATGCCCAGACTTCGAATAGAGCTACAAGATAGTTCTGAGTTCTAACTTTAAGGAGGCTAAGTACTGGGTCCAAGGAGAGATACAAAGTTGATCCTATGTTCAAATGTTACTAAACTAATGAACTTTAAGCCTCGTAGCCAAACACTGAGTCTAAAAAGCCCATTTCATTTCCAAAAAACAAGATACAAGAGCGGTGGCCAGTCCGCTATAAGCCATCAGTACAAAAGTGCTATAAATAAAAATAAACGAGTACAAATACCAAAGGTACACGGGGCCATCTTGGGGGGCTACTCCGCGATCGCCTCCGGTACCTCCACGATTGCTGACTGAAGATCCACCACGACATCCTCCTCTTCCTCTCCTTCTTCTTCCTCTTCGCCTCCACCGGCGCCCTCTACCCCCTCGGCCACTTTGCCTTCGAGAAGGGTGTACAAACTGTACCCCGAGCTGTCAAAGCTGGGGACACGTGCTTCCACATGTTTAAGGGCCCTGGCGTAGAACTATTCCATGTTTGTGCGGATAACTGCTTTTTCCTCGACCGTGATCGCCTCCGCAGCCGCTTCCACTGCCGCTTCCTTCTCTCTTGCCATGTCTTCAGCAGCCTTCACGGCCATCTCCCTCTCCTTGTCAACCCTCTCCCTCTCCTTGTCCGCCCTCGCCATCTCCAAGATGGTCTGCTCGTTCGCCTTCGTCAAGGCAGACTCGAGGAGGCCGATCTGAGCAGTTTCAGACTTCGACAGACACCGCTCTGCCTAGTACATCTTTACGGCCTTGGCTCTCTCCAACCGATCCTTGTCACTCACCAGTTTAAGCTCCTTCTCCTGCTTGGCGAACTGCTCTAAAAGGTGGTTAAAGTGGCATGTGATCAACCAAAAAAAAACAAGGGAAAAAACTAAGTTTAGCGCTAGGATAATTCATATGTTTTGAGAGTCCAAATGACTACTCACTGACCTGGTCGCCCTAGAAATGTCGAGGGCATCGTCGCCCACCATCCCCGCCATCAACGCTACTCGATCCTTTGGGGTTGGCAGGTGACGAATCACCTGCATGCTCATGACAGAGTCCCCTAGGAAGCCGTTATGCTTCATCACTCGCCAATCAGGAATTAAAAGTCTCTTATGCTCCTCGGTGACAATCGTCTCCTCCTCGACGGTAAGTGGTGGCGCCTCAGGGCAGCACCGAGAGAGAACTCTTTGGCTGAGGTGTCATGAGGGGCAGAAGAGACAAGAGTGGCAGACGGGGCAGATAGAGTGAAAGAGGGGGATTCCAAGTCAACCAACGGTGCTGCCACCGCCGAACCCTTCGCAATTCGGACAGACGATGGCCCTGCTATTGTTCTCTTCCTCTTCTTGCTATCGGTAGCCTTCCGACCTACTTCTCCTCGATCAAATAGCATTGCTCGGAAAATCCATATTAGGATCCTCTACAGGAACAAAGGCCAAAAAGTTAGCTTACGAAGAAAGTAAAAACAAAAAGAAATATCTGAAGCATACTGGGGTCGATCGGACTGAGACGTCCACCGAAGAGAAACTCCTCGGCAATAACCTTCCAACTCAAGGTAGGGAGACCGAGGATTTTCGATACGACCTTATCTGTCATTCCCCGCTTCCCAAAAGAGAACACGGAATATAGATACGCGACAAAAGCCAAGTGAATGATTTTCATCATCCATAAGCTGTTCAAGAATCTTTACAATATTTCAGAAGAATAATCAGAATTGGAAGCAAAAGAATCAACCAAGCATGTACATATGAACCAAAATACCAACAAGAATACTTGAAACCAAAATATATTAATCTCAAATAATCCAGATCTGAATAAGTCAAATATCCTGGGTCACATTGCCCAAATACAAGAATAAATCCAAGTAATCAAGAAACAATTGTTCAAAACTAGAAACAAGAAATAATAATAGCAAAATCCAGCACTAATATTTCATATCACCAACACCATCTCTGGTACCTGTTCTCCAAAATCTGCAATTCAACAATTGCAGAGATAGGAAAAAGAAAACAAACTTCCGTCAATGCAAGTTACGGATCGCTTGTAATGCATGATACAAGTACATGGGGAAAACTATCAAATAACATGGAATATGCATGATAATAATGTATAACAACTAGCATGGTAAGGTGAACAAGTACAAGTAGCATGTATCAAGTGTCAAGTGAACAAGTATCATATAAACAAGCAAGAAGTATCAAGTATCATGTAATCATGTGGCATGTGTCAAGTATTAAGTCTCATGTATCATGTAATCAAGTATCAAGTAAGCATGTATCATGTTCAAGTATCATGTATCAAGTCTTGTAGTTATTACTATCTTGGTAACACTTCATGCATCCCATACTACATGGTTGCTATAACAAACAATTCCGCTTTAGATTTCATAGTGGACCATATAGGACAGTGTACTCAGGGACAAGTATCAAGTAATCGTGCTCCAAGCTCTGAGTATCATGTATCATGTATCATGCAATCACGTATCAAGTTGTGCAAGTGGCAAGTACGTGTCTTGCGTGCAAGTGTCAGGTAATCACGTGTCAAGCATCATATATCAAGTAATCAGGTAGGATCAGTGGAACCCCTTCCGAGTACACGTTTCTGAATTATTCACTATTAGATCTTTCCCTTAAACTCCGGCTTGATTATTTATTATTAATGTCAAAGAAGCATGTAGGTGTGCAAAACATATCAAGAATAACATGGCATGATCATGTTACAAGTTCAAGTTGCAAGATAAACTTCTACGGGTGCAAGATAACACATAAAAGAATAAAATGACCAAATTTCTAGTTCAGGACAGGAAGACCATACTGTAGTAAAACTGAGATTCCCGATGTTATGAACATGCAAACCTGAATCCGTCAAAAGGTATAAAAAATAGACTCCCAACCGAATTCAACAAATATATATAAGTCTAATTCACAAGAAACATAACTCAAAACTGATTTGAATCCAGAAAATATGTTCAGCCAGAAATCAGAAGATCATATTCAAGAACAGGAAAAAAGCATGAAAACTCATTAAATAAATCCACGAAAATTGTGGGGTATTTTCCTATATGTATAGTAATAGAAAATTAAGTTTCATAATTTTCCAACAAAAATATAGTAGTCAAGTAAAATCAGAAAACAACACGATGCAGTGGTTTTGTAAATCTGGAATTGTAAACACTGCCGTAGGAAAACAGCAATATCTCGCAAACCATAAATCCAAATCTAAATCCACCGAAAGGGAAATAAAATAGATACAGTAAGCTAACTTTCATATTCAGAAATGATTTAGAAACAGCAAGTAGAACTAGGTCGAAAATCAAGTTCTTTACTGAACAGTAGTAAAATTCTGCATGAAAGTTCTTTATTTGCAAGCATGAAAAGGTTTGTAAAACATCTCAAATAAATCCACCAAAATTCTGGGTAAACCCCAATCAAGTCTAGAAGTACTGAGCAAAGTTCCAGATCAAAATAATAATTTTAACACCACAGTTAAAATAGATTACTCTTCAGAATTAATAGAAAACATAATCTTGAAATCTTTCGACACTACTGTAGTAAAATCGACATAACTCACAAACCGTAAATCGAAACTGAGATCCGTCAAATGGGTTGGAAAATAGACAGAATTCTCTACAAATCATGTTCATAAAATGTAACCCCTGTTTTCTATTTTCTGTATTTTGGGGTATTTCTTTTTTCGTGTATTTGCTGTATTTAAAAATTTCTATATTCTTTTCGCTTTTAAACTTTTTTACAACAATTACATTTTTAACTGATTGAATTTCAACAAAATATTATTATGGTTTCTAAGAAATTTTCTGTTTCCTTTAATCTTCGAAAATTTTATTTATTTCGAATAAAGCTGTATTTTAATTTTATTTTTCATTCTAAGTAATCGACAATTTATATTATATACTGTTTGAATTATTTTAATAAATCTGTTAAACTCGAATATAGATTTTGAAATATATATTATAATGTTATTAAAAATCAAATTCTATGTACTAACTATATTTGTAATTATTTCAAATTAATTTTATGCTGTAATGCAAGTTACATTTAGTTATAAATGTTATTTTTCTGGTTATCTTATTTTTCTATTGGATTTTTATTCTTATTAGTACCCAAAAACCACTTCATACCCAAAAACCCCTATATCCATTAATCCAATTAACCCAACTTGTTAACATTCCCTAAACCCATTTATTCTAAACCCTACCCGTTACCCTCTCACCTTATAAATATAAACCCTATATATTTACCCTAACCCCCCTTCTATTTTCACCATAAACCCATGCAGCTGCCTATTCCCCATCATCCGCTTCGTCTTCCTCTCCCCCTCATCCTCATCCCGTCTTCACCTCAGCGCCGCCCTCGCGCTTCCCCAGTAGCACCGCCATGCCGAATCTCGACATCAGACGCACCTGCAGCCAGTCGCCGACCACGACCTTCTGTCGCTGTCATCGCCTTCTCTGGCGAACACATCGACAACCAACCCTCCTCCTGCCTCTCACCATCAGCCAACCGCGGTAGAGCGCCACCCTACTCCAGTGCAGCCTTGTGCTCCCTATTACGACTACGCACAGCGCAACAATCCCCGTGCTGTTCTCCCCTACCGACGACCCCCAGCCTAGTGCCGCTCCCCCTTGCGTCAGCCTCCTTGTGATACTCACTCGATGACCAGAGACAGCCCCGGTGCCTTCGCTTTTCCTTTGTGCTGTCCCTCTGACGCACAGCCAGCAGACCCCGACAACCACGGAGCTCCCCACGCGACTCAGCCCCCTGGTCCCCTCTCTGCCGCCATCCAGTGCACCGCCTGTCCGTCGTGCCACCCACCGTTAAGCCAAACTGATGCTCCGTTGCAAGTTGATCATGGGTTTGATTATATTGATTATGGGCCGTCCGTTTGATTGTGATCTTGATCTCTTGATCTTTATTGATTGATTCTTGGCCGTCGGATCTTCATCATCATCTCATCTTGATCATCATCATCAAGTGATCCTGGACCGTCTGATCTCCTCTTGATCATCACGATCATGAGGATCACCAATTTCCTTTGATCGCAGCCGTTCGATCGATCGATCTTGATCTTCATCATTATCTTCATCGTCAGGGAAATCTGACCGTCGGATCTGATCCGATCATCTTGATCTTGATCTTGATCTTGATCATCGAATCTCAGCCATCAGATCTCCTCAAGATCGTGACCAGATCTGATCATCTCCATCAGATCGCATCTCAGCCCTCCATCACCAGATCTGATCAAGATCCGATCTGAGCAGTCCGTTGGTCAAATCTTGATCGCTGTCAAGATCCGTGTTGGGCTCCGTTCCCGTTATTCCTCCGTCGGATTCATCGTCTACACCCCAAGGTAAGTATTTTTTTGTACATTTTGTTTTCTAGCACAAGCTTTTCCTTGAAAATACTGCAAGTAGATTGTAAATATGACTCCTCTTTGTTTATCATTGATGATCTCATGTTTTGCCTGATCTATCAAATGATCTAAGATTCACAGCCCTTTGTTGATACACTTGTTCGCAACAAGTATAATTTTGATACATTTCATGCAAAAAGTGTCTTATTTGGTTTCTGTTCCGTCTTGGCTTGCTATTTCGACCCCGATAATACTAGAATCTGAACTTGATTCCTGAATATGAAATGTAGCCCCAAGTGTCTAGTTGCCAATAACATCAAGAATTTTTGAATTCCAAGTTACGGTTTGAGAGATATCGCAGTTTTACTGCTGCTGTGTAGGTAATCGCAGATTCATAAAAACCGTTGCACTACTTTGGTTTACAATTATTTTAACTATGCTACCAATAAGTAAATCAATTGAAATTTTACATGCCGATACTGGACACCCTAGAGAACATTCCCTAATTTTCACAGAGTTAATTAATAAAGTTTCAAACCTGTTTCATATGTATAAAGTCAGTTTTATAAATTTTGGCTGAACACAAATGCTGTATAGTTTGTTGTTTTGACATCAATTTCTGCAACTTTTATGTACCTTAATTATATGTGTTAGATCCGGACAGGAGTCTAGTTTCTAGGCCTTCTGACGGATCCACATTTGCTATCTTGTAGCAACAGGAATCGCAGTTTTGGTGCAGCAACGTCATGCTAGCCAGAATTGCAATTCTCGTATTTCTTGATAATCTTAATTTGTGTTGACCCTCGAATATGCTGTATAATTATCTTAAACTTGTTCCATGTTCTTGATCATGTTTACTTGACCTGTTTCGCACACTTTCATGCTTGTTTGATGATAATAATAAATAATAAGACGAAGTTTAAGGGAAAGACCATAGTAGTGGACAATATAGGTAAGTGTACTCGGAAGGGGGCCCGTGTTTCCCACTTGATACATGCTTCATGAACTAGTTATTTATTATTCGATTCATGAACTAGTATATTATTTGATTCGTGAACTAGTATATTATTATTCGATTCATGAACTAGTATATTATTTGATTCATGAACTATTATATATTTGATTCATGACTTATCTTCTTATGACTTGACACATGAACTAGTTATATAATTACTCGATTCATGAGCATGGCTTGATTGATACTTGATACCTGAGTACACCACCCTATAAAATCCACCACTGGGCCTAAACGTAACTAATTGTATGTAGCTACCATGCAGTAAAAGTATGAATGCATGAAGTGCTACCTAGATATAATTAAACATTACACTTAAAATTAACTTGTCACATATACACACTTGGTACCCTACTCGATGCTCGTTACTTGAGACATGTTACTTGAGACTTGTTACTTGAGACTAGTTACTTGTTACTTATTACTTGACACTTGTACGTGATACTTGTTACTTGATGCTTGATACCATTACATGTTCACTAGCCACTTGTTCTACTACTCGTACTTGTTACCCAATCTTGTCACTTAAGTTGTCTTTCTTACTAGCAAGTTTCTTGAATCCCACTACTTGTTGCATCCCTATTATATTATGTTATACATTCTTGATTCCAAAACTTATTCCATATTTTTTGCACTTGTTCTTATCCATGCTTGTACTACTTGCGGCTCTAACTTGCACTACGGGTATTTTTTTTGTTTTCTCTATTTTTCTTTTTTATATTTATATATACAGACTTTGAAGACGAATTGTCTACTAGAATTGGTGAGCAGACATTCTAGGCTTCGCTTGAAGAAAAGACTTGCTTTAAATATTTGTTTTTGAGTTATTTATTTCCTTTGCTACTTGAATCTTGTAACGGGCTTATAGTCCCGAGTTTTATCTTCTGATCCAGATTTGATAACTATTTGGGATATTATTATTTTGTTTCAATTGTTTCTTTTGATTAATAAATTATTCATGCATGCGTGGTTGTGTATATCTTGTTATATTTCTTGTTATGATGCTGAGTCGATCCTATAGCTTATGAATGATGAAAATCATTCGCTGAGCTTCGTCACGTGCTCGTATTTTGTATTTTTGGGAAGCGGGGTGTTACATAAAATATTCTCAAATACTGACCATAATAGGGTCTAAAATACTGATCAAAACTGAAAAGCCAGCAAAACTGAAAATATCTCATGTACACAAAATAAACTAGTTCACATAGAACTCATCCAAAACACAACCAAACACGAGATAGAGTATGCTAGATGTCCAAACAACATGATATAGGGTATTTTCACAAGTCCACAACAAGTCCACTATGAATAACATGAACGAGCTCAAGATCTCACATGAACAATATGCATATATGCAACAAGATATGGTCAATCCTAGGTTATATCATATCATGTATGTTGTGAGGCAACTATGGTCGAATCATCTCTTAAAGACAATAACAACAAGGGGTTTCAAACAAAAATTGTCTCTAGAACCCAACTACACTACAAGCAGTATTTAGTACTTGTATTTATAAAGGAATTTAATAAAGTTATTTGCCTGGGAGATGACGATGAAAACAGCGAAGTAAGCACAAGAATAACGGGAACAGATTCCAGAGCACGTACACAACAAGTGAACCACGAACCAATCATGAACACACGATCACAAACGTAATCACGAACACAGTGCACGGATCACGAACACAATCAGATGGCTGGGATCAAAGATCAAGATCAAGATCAAGATGATCAGATCAGATCGGGCGGCTAGATCTGCCTGATGATGAAGATAATGATGAAGATCTAGATCGATTGATCGAATGGCTGCGATCAAAGAAAGTTGATGATCATCATGATTGTGATGATCAAGAGGAGATCGGACGGTCCAAGATCACCTAATGATGATGATGACCAAGACGATCAAGATTTGATGAGGATGATGAAGATCCGACGATCGAGATCAAGGGATCAAGATCACGGGCGATCGAAGGCTCACAATCAAAGTTGATCAAAACTCCATGATCAACTACACCCACCAAGACTTTGGCTCTGATAGTGGTAAGAACAGTCCATGATGGACAGGCGATGCGGTTGCGGAACGGTGCGACGGTGGCGCGACATCGGTGGGGAACAGATGCTGCAGTTGTCGCTGCAGCATGGCCGGTGACGGGAGGAGGCAGGGAGCTACTGTGAACTGGTGGTCGACAGACGCTGGCGTCGTGAGGAGGAGGCAAGGCAACGCTACAGGCTGATGAATATGGAAGAGGCCACGGAAGGAGGGCGGTTATCTAGGCTGCGCAATAGGGAACAGGGGACCAGGGGCCAGTAGGGTGGCGCTCGGGAGGAGCACACAGGGAGGCTGACACAAGGGGGAGCGCTCAACGCAAGGGCGGTGCGACGCAGGGGGCTGGCAGCAGGGGATGGGGCAGGAGTGCTGGTGGTCGCTGATGGGAGATGCAAGGAAAGGTCGGGGTACAGGAGAGATGGAGGGGAGGATGGGTGCTGACGGCAGGCGGAGATGGAGAGCAGTAATGCATGGGTGCAAGGAACGGGTGTGAAGGTGTATAGGGATGGGGACGACAGGGTATATATTTATAGAGTTGGGTTTAGGGTTGAAAGGTAGGAGGCGGCAGAACAGTGGTATAGGGGAGAAGCCGGTCTGGTAGGGAATGCAGCGGGTGTAGGTTTTGGGGCTAACGGGTCTGGATTGATAGATAGGGTTAAATAGAGAATGGGTCTGAGAATTTGGTTTTGCAAAAACTGATGAGTCACAAATAATTAAATGGGTTTTGGGTAATATATGGTTAAATGGGTTGGGGCGTTAAGTAAAAAATCCAATATGAAAATTAAATAACCAATAAAACATAATTTATAAAATAATGTAATTTACATTACAATAGACATTATTTAAAATAACTACAAATATAATTTATAAATAGAACTAGGTTTTTAATAACCAATCAAAATAATAACCATAATAAAAATGATAATAAATATTAATAATAATAGTAACCGAAAACAAATAAAATTATTGATAGATTTTAATAGAAGATCCAATAGTACAATTTGACAGTACAATTTGACAGTTTGACAAAAAAATCCAATAGAAAATTTGACAGTACAATAGAAGATCTAGTAGAAAATTATTGATAGTACAATTTGACAAAAAAGTTTGAAAACAAAATAATTTGCAAAAATTTTAAATACAGAAAATACACAAAAATACGGTTTTGGGAAAACAGGGGTTACAAATCCTACCCACCTTACAACAAAATTTTGTCCTCGAAATTTGCTTAGGCGGTACAGAGGACAAGGCAAAAGCAAACTTAGGGGAAGGGTTACAAAACAGAAGTTTAAAGGGGAAGGAACAAAGCAGTGGCAATACCAAAAAAAGAAAGAAGATGGATAACAATGAGGTCATATGAAATGCAAGAAAAAGAACAAATAGTATCAAAAGCAAAAAAACAACACAAGATATCAAGCAAGACAAGGAGTAGGAAGAACTCGAATCAAAGGAATAAAGGACAGGGAAGAATTGAATCAATAATAGATGGGTGCATGATGGAAAAATAGAATGCAAGAAAGAAGTAACCGGTATCAAAAATGAAGAAGAAACAACACAATACTTGCAAAATAACAAAGCAAAGAGATGAGAAAATAGATAGAGCTGAACTCGAAGAAAGGATGGACAAGGAAGAGATGAACCAAGGAATGAGTCAACGGATGAAGACGGGTACAAGGGATAGAAAGAAGCAGACAATACAGGGAAGGAGAAATGATAAGAGAATCCTGGGATCTGTGGGTTATAGGCCCACAATGCTTCCGTTGCGCCACTCTGATCGTAAAGACTCTGCCAATAGCACCTAGCGATACCGACTGACGGACCAAGAAAGAGAAAAGAAAAGAATGGATGACACCAGAATCAAGAAATATGGGTATGAAAGAATAAATTCATACCCAAGAAGAAATCAACAAATGAGGACCACTGGAAAAAAAATGGAAGAATCAAGGAATCAAGGGATTGAATAAGAAGGGATCAAAAAGAAAAGAATAAGACTAGTATCCAAATCAATGTTGATTATGATTCATTTATGTATGCATGGTTGGTGAAATGTTGAGCCAATCCAAGTTTGAGCCAAGCTTGTCTAATATATCAGTCAAACTAAAACATTAGCCAAACATGGGCTCTGATACCACTAAAAACCTTGTCACGCCCCGCTTTCCAAAAGAGAATATGGAATACGGATACGTGACAAAAGCCCAGCGAATGATTTTCATCATCCATAAGCTGTTCAAGAATCTCTACATATCTCACAAGAATAATCAGAGTCGGAAGCAAAAGAATCAACCAAGCATGTATATATGAACCAAAATACCAACAAGAATACTTGAAACCAAAATATATTAATCTCCAATAATCCAGATCTGAATAAGTCAAATATCCTGGGTCATATTGCCCAAATACAAGAATAAATCCAAGTAATCAAGATACAATTGTTCAAAACAAGAAACAAGAAATAATAATAGCAAAATCCAGCACTAATATTTCATATCACCAACACCATCTGGTACCTGTTCGCCAAAATCTGCAATTCAACAATTGCAGGGATAGGAAAAAGAAAACAAACTCCCGTCAATGCAAGTTATGGGTCGCTTGTAATGTAGGATACAAGTACATGGGGAAAACTAACAAGTAACATGGAATAGGCATGATAATAATGTATAACAAGTAGCATGGTAAGGTGAACAAGTACAAGTAGCATGTATCAAGTTTCAAGTGAACAAGTATCATGTAAACAAGCAAGAAAGATCAAGTATCATGTAATCATGTAGTATGTGTCAAGTATCAAGTCTCACGTATCATGTAATCAAGTATCAAGTAAGCATGTATCATGTTCAAGTATCATGTATCAAGTCTTGTAGTTATTACTATCTTGGTAGCACTTCATGCATCCCATACTACATGGTTGCTACAACAAACAATTCCGCTTTAGATTTCATAGTGGACCATATGGACAGTGTACTCAGGGACAAGTATCAAGTAATCCAGCTCCAAGCTCCAAGTATCATGTATCATGTATCATGTAATCACGTGTCAAGTTGTGAAAGTGGCAAGTACATATCTTGCGTGCAAGTGTCAAGTAATCACGTATCAAGCATCATGTATCAAGTAATCACGTAGAATCAGTGGATCCCCTTCCGAGTACACATTTTTGAATTATCCACAATTAGATCTTTCCCTTAAACTCCTACTTGATTATTTATTATTAATGTCAAAAATACATGTAGGTGTGCAAAACATATCAAGAATAACATGGCATGATCATGTAACAAGTTCAAGTTGCAAGATAAACATGTACGGGTGCAGGATAACACATAAAAAATAAAATAACCAAATTTCTAGTTCAGGACAGTAAGACCATACTGTAGTAAAACTGAGATTTTCAGTGTTACAAACATGCGAACCTGAATCCATCGAAAGGACTAGAAAATAGACTCCCAACCGAATCCATCGAATATATATAAGTCATATAGTAATTCACAAAAACATAACTCAAAACTGATTTAAACCCAGAATATATGTTCAGCCAGAAATCAGAAGATCATATTCAAGAACAGGAAAACAGCATGAAAACTCATTAAATAAATCCACGAAAAATCTGGGGTATTCTCCTATATGTATAGTAATAGAAAATCAAGTTTCCTAATTTTCCAACAAAAATAGAGTAGTCAAGTAAAGTTAGAAAACAACACGATGCAGTAGTTTTGTAAATCTGGAATTGTAAACACTGTCGTACGAAAACAGCAATATCTCATAAACCATAAATCCAAATCCAAATCCGCCAAAAGGATAATAAAACAGATACAGTAAGATAATTTTCATATTCAGAAATAATTTAGAAACAACAAGTACAAATAGGTCGAAAATCACGTTCTTTATTGAACAGTAGTAAAATTCTGAATGAAAACTCTTTATTTGCAAGCATGAAAAGGTTTGTAAAACATCTCAAATAAATCCACCAAAATTCTGGGTAAACCCCAATCAAGTCTAGAAGTACTGAGCAAAATTTTAGATCAAAATAATAATTTTAACACCACAATAAAAATAGATTACTCTTCAGAATTCATAGAAAAATGGAATCTGGAAATCTTTCGACACTACGTAGTAAAATCGACATAACTCACAAACTGTAAATCGAAACTGAGATCCATCGAAAGAGTTAGAAAATAGACAGAATTCTCTACAAATCATGTTCATAAAATATTCTCAAATACTGACCTTAATAGGGTCTAAAATACTGATCAAAACTGAAAAGCCAGCAAAACTGAAATTATCTCATATGCACAAAATCAACTAGTTCACATAGAACACATCCAAAACACGACCAAACATGAGATATAGTATAATAGATGTCCAAACAACATGATATAGGATATTTCACAAGTCCACAACAAATCTACCACGAATAACATAAACGAGCACAAGATCTCACATGAACAACACACATATATACAACAAGATGTGGTCAATCCTAGGTTATAACTTGTCATGTATGTCGTGAGGCAACTATGGTCGAATCATCACTATAGAGACAATAACTACAAGGGTTTTCACACACAAATTGTCGCTAGAACCCAACTACACTACAAGCGGTATTTAGTACTTGTATTTACAAAGAAATTTAATACATGTTACTTGCCTGGGAGACGACGATGAAAACGGCGAAGCAAGCACAAGAATAACGGGAGCAGATTCCCGAGCACGAACACAGCGAACGAACCACGAACCAATCACGAATACATGATCACAAATGCAATCACGAACACAGTGCAAAGATCACGAACATAATCGGACAGCGGGGATCAAAGATCAAGATGATCGGAACAGATCAGGCAGCCAGATCTCCCTGATGATGAAGATAATAATGAAGATCAAGATCGATCGATCGAATGGCTGCGATCAAAGGAAGTTGATGATCATCATGATCGCGAGGATCAAAAGGAGATCGGACGGTCCATGATCACTTGATGATGATGATGACCAAGATGATCTAGATGAGATGATGATGATGAAGATCTGACGGTCGAGATCGAGGGATCAAGATCACAGGCAATCGACGGCTCACAATCAAAGTTGATCAAAACTCCATGATCAATTGCACCCACCAAGACTTCGACTCTGATTGTGGCAAGGACAGTCCACGGTGGACAGGCAGTGCGGTGGCAGAACTGCACGATGGTGGCCCGACGTCGGTGGGGAACAGACACTGCAGCCTGGCCGACGACGAGAGGAGGCAGGGAGCTGCGGTGAACTGGTGGTCGACAGACGCTGACATCGTCAGGAGGAGGCAAGGTGACGGTGCAGATTGACGAAGATAAAAGAGGCGACAGAAGGAGGGTGGCTGTCTTGACGGCGCAACAGGGAACAGGGGACTAGGGCCAAGTAGGGTGGCGCTAGGGAGGTGCACATAGTGAGGCTGACTAAGGGGGAGCGCTCGACGCAGGGGCGGCGCGACGCAGGGGGCTGGCAGCCGGGGACGGGGCAGGAGTGCTGGTTGTTGCTGATGGGGGATGCAGGGAGAGGTCGAGGGTACGGGAGAGACGGAGGGGAGGATGGGTTCTGACGGCGGGCGGAGATGGAAAGCGGTAATGCATGGGTGCAAGGCAGGGGGGTGATGGTGTATAGGGATGGGGACGACAGGGTATAGATATATAGAGTTGGGTTTAGGGTTGAAAGGTAAGAGGCGGCAGAACAATGGTATAGGGGAGAAGCGGGTCGGGTAGTGAAAGCAGCGGGTGTGGGTCTTGGGGCTAACAGGTCTGGATAGATAGATAGGGTTAAATAGAGAATGGGTCTGAGAATTTGGTTTTGCAAAAACTGATGAGTCACAAATAATTAAATGGGTTTTGGGTAATATAGGGTTAAACGGTTGGGGCTTTAAATAAAAAATCCAATATGAAAATTAAATAACCAATAAAACATTATTCATTAAATAATGTAATTTACATTACAATAGACTTTATTTAAAATAAATACAAATATAATTAATAAATAGAACTAGGTTTTTAATAACCAATCAAAGTAATAACCATAATAAAAATGATAATAAATATTAATAATAATAATACTAATAGTAACCGAAAACAAATAAAATTATTGGTAGATTTTAATAGAAGATCATATAGTACAATTTGTCAAAAAAATTTGAAAAAAAAAATAATTTGCGAAAATTTTAAATACAGAAAATACACAAAAATACGGTTTTGGAAAAACAGGGGTTACATTATCTTCCTTCGAATTCAATATGTGCTCGGCCTTTTCCCACCTCGACACATCCTCCCTCCATGTCGTTGGAAAATCCCATGGTTTGCTACTTCGGATCAAGAAATATTTCTCCTTCCAAAACTTGATGGAGTCCGGGTTCTCGATCAACTTAACGCTGCATCGTGGCGACCAATAGTACCAGCACTCCATTTTGCTCATGCAATTGATCCGATAAAGACTTTGGAGGACACTGAACTAAGGCTCAACCCCCACTGCCTGGCATTGGAGTATGAAGCCAATGACATGCCGCCACATGTTTGGCATGAACTGAATAGGACTCAGTCCATACAACCGCAATACCTCAGTTACGAATGGTGGTAGGGGTAGACGAAGACCGGTGTTAAGTGCATCAAATAGGAAGACGCACGTATCTGGCGAAGTTGCCGAACACGCTCGGAACCCCAGACTTGAATGAAGTAGGGTAAACTCTGCCGGTATTATAAAGCTTCTTCTGATGCACAGCAAATCCTTCTCCGTGAGAACCGAAGGGATGTTATCAACCTCAGAGTATTCCCTCGTCTTGTTCTCCTCGTACGAAGCCGATCACCCGTAGACAACCTTGGCGAGAAGATCATCGGAGTACTCTCTGAATCTCCCGAGGCTAGACAGAGTAGACAGTAGCTT